>CANTUR010000041.1:7045833-9802500 GCA_947683625.1 Mallotus nudiflorus
GAAAACTACCACAAGATTTGTGCTTAACAACTAGTGAATCTATAAACACAAAGACAGAGAAATTTCATCGTTTTTATAATGGACTTTGCATTCTGAACTTCCAAACTTTCAAGCAAAGAAAGGTTTCATTCCTTCAGAAGTTAAAGCATATAAGCTTTGCATTAAATCAGGATGCTTTGATTTCCAGTAAGCAGGTGGCAGTTCACATTTTGGTTCACAGCAAATCCTCTTATTCACATTTTTATCACAAAAAAAGAAAAAGCAAACCAAAACAATAGCAAGCAGATCTTGGTAGCAAAGGAGAAAAATAAAAGAACAAAAAAGCAAAACAATTTCCTAAAAATAGAAGAAATAACATACCTGCCCCCCGGATGCCAGTAAAGCACCAAACTCTAACACTTTGTTTATGTCAAAACTGTTTGAACAGTAAGGGTAGAAAATGAAAGTGAGTACATCAAGTACAAAAACATTACGACTCAAAAATATTTCTAAAGACAGATATCAACTGTATGCATAAAAAGTACACATGTTGCTGTTTATAATTTGTAACAAAAGTAACTGAGTCCAGTAGATAACAACCTTCTAAATGAACCATTTGATATGATCTTAGAATAAAAATTGGGCCATGCAACCAAATCTTCAACAATGCCTGAAATCCCAGCCTCGGACATCTTCATTTCTATGGAAGCAAAAAATTCAGCCAAAGATGTGTGCTTGACATTGCAAGCAATAGCCCCAATTGCATGAGCAGCAGCAACTCTTGTATCCCAGTTTTTACTGCGGAGATATTGAGAAACCTATTTCCATAGAAGGAGTTGTTTAAAGAATTGGACGATAAATTGTTAACGAGCAGAAAAAGGCAGAAAAGACAGATGTCTACAGCAATATTTCGCACTCAACTCATCCAAAATTACTAGCCAACATAGTTGAAGAGAATGACCAACATAATATATCGACAAGCCTAGGTGAATGAATTGATGGAAGAAAGAATCACTATATAAGATTTGTATAAATTATAGGAAAAACTAATGCAGCTTCAGCCTAAGTTAGTTTAATCACACATGCTTCACTCAACAGTAAAACAAAAAATAAATTGTGCCACTTTTATAGCATAGAAAAGTTGAGATCTAGAAGAATTCTAATTCAAGTCTCTGCAGACTGCTGATAGGATACCAAGTATCATATGTACACATGAAGCATACAAATAAAGCCCCTAGGGCTAGACAAGGAAAGGTAAATATGACACAGCAGAACAAATTAGCACTGATGCTTAGCTCAATGCTCAATTAACCAAAAAGAGGGGAAAAAATAGCACTTATGCAATCTAAAGGCAACACAGTAGCTCTATCATGACTGGCAAAGGATTACTTCTTTACAACTGAAGTCAAAATTTATTGTTGAAAAATTAGTTCCCTCAGTAGTAATACAATGATTAGGAATTATTTAACTCATACCCAGAACAAATTACAACCTATTCAGTACGTTTCAACTTTCCTGCTTTGAGATTTCAAATCCTAGACCACAAGTTCTAATTTACTGAGTCTATAAATACCCGAGTATGTAAATGTTTTTCTCAAATTCTATGTAACGGAATTATGGGTGTTCACTTAGAGGAACTGAGCAATATCTTTCTTGTTCATAGCAATTTCTCACCAACTAAAGTGGTTCATTAACCATTTCCAGGGAAAATACACATTAAATGAACTTGCAACTGAAGACTAAAACCCCATCCCAGGCATTCCCAGCCCTTTTTCATTATCAATTTAGTTACTTCAACATTGGTAATTAAAAAATGAAATAGCACAACAGTATGAGTGCACCTTCTTCAAAAGCGAATTCAAATCCTGAGGATGTGATTTCGCAATATCCCCAATTTGCCTTGCTGCAGTGAACCTTGTCGCTTGTGTCGAACCAGCTTTCAAAACAAAACCAAAAATTCACATAATCATTCCATAAAATGCAGCCAAATCAAATCAGATCGAACAATGAACCAAAAAAAGAAAAGAAAAAGAACAGTTACAAAACATACTGTCTAACAAAGTGAGCAATCGATGGAGACGCGAGGATTGCTGAGCCATAGCCAGAAGAAAAGCAGCGGCTCCACTCTATAACATCATTTATCATCCAATTCACTTAAACACACTCAATGCCTCAAACACCAACGTCAACACTCTCGTTTCAATGCTTTTCATTAACAATGTCACGAACGAAAAATTTTTACCTCTGCTAGGGTTAGGAATATTGGCAGTAATAAGCCGAGGTCAGAAGGCGAAATGAATGAAGCTAAAGAAATATAAATTGATTAGGGTTACGAGCCGCGGATGCAGAGACGGAGACGAACGGCGGCGGTAGACAGATGCGGTGGTCGATGGCTTTTTATTTTATTTTTCTTTTGGGTGAGATTGGCTTCGATGCGTGAAATAAAACCCTTTCTTTTTTTTTCCTTCTCTTATCCGTTGTTAGAGCATAAAGTGCATAATTATAACGACTTCCGTTGGGTGTGCATAATTATAACGACTTTCGCTGGGTGTGTATTTTCTTCTATTTTGCAGAGAATTTTATCAATTTGTTTTTTATTTTGGCCTTTAATGAATTAAAAATACTTTTTTTTTTGTGATTTTTGTTTTTGTTTTTTTTTAAACTAATAAAATTAAATATGTTTTTGGATAAGATAATTCTCAAAGGAAGTTTTTTTTTTTCCTTTGAATAAACTGATTGTTTTGAAATATATATATATACTAGTAAATAAAAAATTTATTAAACTTGTGATATGTTATAAATAATTATTTAATAAATAATTATTATTATTATTAAATAAAAATTTAAAAAATTATAACAATATTATTTATTTATATAACAATTTAATACTAATATAACATAGTTATACTTCATTACAATTATTATAAAAAATTTTATTTAAATAATTATATAATATTTCTATAATATTTTTATAATTATATAACTTTATTACTTTTTTTAAAGAAAATACTTTCAAACAACTTATATGCTTTACTTGTTATTCAATAAAACAAATTATATATTTTTTCCTATTTTCATAAAATATATTAATTTTGATTTTAATTATTTACTAATTAAATTTAATATAATAAGACTTATAAAATTATGTTATCTAATTTGATTTATATTAGATAAAATATAAATAGACATAATTAAAATAGAAAAATATATATTTTTAACAAAATTAGCACTAAAATTTTAATTAATTTATTTTTTTTAGAGAATATAATTGAAAGAGTCCTAGAGGAGGGGTGAATAGCACTATCGAACAAAAATGAGAAATTAAAGAAATTATTTCTAATAATTAAATAAGAGTTGAGAATAAAAAATGAAGAATACAAATATTTAAGGAGTTCGGATTCAACAATAATTCTACGTCTCCACCTAACTTATCCCCAAGTTAGAATTTTTTAATCACCCACAATCTTATTAACAAGATTGAGAATACACAAGAGTTTTATGGCTCACTCTTATAACCTTACAACTTGAGTTTTTAAGACTCACTCAAAAACCAAATTCCCAAGTGTTTTAATGGCTAAACACTTAAACCAATTCCTTTTGAATAGAATTTCACTTCTCGTTTTCTAAACCCAGAAAATAGAAGAATAAGAATGTCTATTCTAATCACTCACCAACTCTCACAAGAGTTATACACAAAGAATTTGTTTAAAAGAAAGTTTAAGAGTTCAATTGAATGTTTAAGAAAATGATGAATGAAAAATAAGTTTTCTTAACATTTCAATTGAATTCTAAGTTATGTTTATATAGATAAACACTCTAAAATGTAGTTGTTTGATGTATCAATCATGTCTCCAACATTTAAAATTGATTTTGAATCAATTTTTGGACTTATGGCAACTTAAAGGCTGCTCACGAGTGAACAGTGCTCGTAAGGGTGAAATTGTAGCCATTGCATTCAAAAATTCCTGTTGGAATGCTGTCAAGGGTCTACTCACGAGTAGGTCATGATCCACCAGCTAATGAGGGTTGCTGCCAATTTTTGGCAAAAATGTGCTTCAAAGGCTACATTAAAGGACAACTTGTGACCACTTCGAAAGATGCTCGTGAACGGGACTAAAGACGATCAATTCAGTCAAAACGTTCTTCATAAAAGTTGTAGATAATTGCCTTATCTTTCCATAAAACTTTAAATCACCTCATTTGGATATTTGTAGCTCAAGATATTGCTGAAATACCAAGAGCTGTGTAAACTGAAATGCAAGCTACATATGTTGACTTCGACTGAAGATTTGCATACCCAAATGAACTTGAATTTTGATAAGCAAGCACAATTTGGAAAGCTTAAGATGTCTACTTCAAAAGTGAAGAAGCTCATTTTCACATTTAAACTTAAAAAATAAACAAACTCAAATATTTCTTCCCCTTTGTCAAAATGCAAATAAAATTCCATTAAAAATAGAGAGTTACAATGATATTAAAATACCAATTGTAGATAAGATATAAAACTAACAACTCATGTCTTATATCCAAAAAATAAAATGAGCATAAACTATAATAAAATAATTATAAAATAAACAAACAGCTCATGGCTTATATACAGAAAATAAACCCAACAGAAAATGACATAAAATGAATTAAAAATATTAAAAAAAATCTTGTTGAGGATGAGAAATATTTTTGCTAAATTAAAATAATTAATTAATTGAATTTAGCTTAATAATTAATTATTAATTTGAAAAATATGAGGGCTTTTGAAAAAAAATTGAAAGAATCCACATAAATCCAAATCAAATAAAATTAATACAAAGATCATGTAAATGAGAAATATAATATATTATGCATATGAAGTAAATTTGCTAAAGCAAATAATTTTAAAACAGAATATATACATGACGCTGAAAATAATTTTTCTAAAGCAAATGTGTAAGCACCCAATTTCGGGATGCAATTGTGCACAATTGTGACATAAGCCCCTATGATGAAATTTATTCAAAAATTGAACTTGGTTGTTGATTTTCTGGACTTTAGGGACTAAATTGTAACGTTTTTTAGGATTTGATTGCAAATAAATCATTTTTTTAGGGGTCTTTTGGTAATTAAAAGTTAAAAAAATATATATTTTAGGATCGGCACTGGTGTAATGTCGACTGGTAGGATCGGAACAAATAGGTCTGTTCCTCCTTTGGAGAAAGTTCAGTACATGCAGACTCTGCATTTAAAAGCAGAGTCTGTGTGCGTGCGAAGGGAGGTTTTTTGGCTGGAGGATTTTTTTTACAAACGAAAAAAAAAACTTTGATTTCTTTTGTTCTTTAAAAAACCCTAATTTTTGCAGTTCATTTGAGGAAGACGATACACCGATTTTTAATCTCAGTCCATAATCAAATCAACATTGAGTCAATTTCAACGATGAAAATCCTAATCTGAGGGGCCGAAAAAGGGCATATGCACAACATTCATTTTTTCTTTCTTCTCTTCTGTGATTTTTATTCATTTCGTTAATTGTTTTATTATTTAATTTCACTACTAATTTGATTGCTTTTTTTATTTTTTTGTTTTGATGTACGTATGTGGATTGAGGAAGAGGAAACCCCCTGTGTTTAATTGAACAGAAGATCTATAGAATGTCATGGATGAACCTGTACTGTTTTAATAATAGTTCTTAGGATTTTAATTTTTGTTCTGCATTTGTGTATCTTTTGTAATTTATTTTAATTTTTGAGTGTATAATTATTTAATTTTAATTATGTACGTAGTTTGTAATAACCCCAGTAATGGGAATAGTGAAAGATTTAAATTTCTGTATTTTAAAATTGATTAGTAATTAGGTTCAATTGGGTAAAAAAATTAATTAAAATCAATGATGGCAGTAGCTTAAATTAGGGTTTGCATGTAATTAATTTAGGGTTTTTTTAGAAAATCACTATAATGTTTATTTGATCTATTTTTTGTGTTTTATTTATTTTGGGCTTATTTTTTATGTTTTTATGTTTTTTTGGGCCCCAAACTCACGTTTAGGTCTAACCCACTTAATAAATAGGCTTAAAAAATGATTTAGGTTTTTTTTAAATAATTTTAAATAATTAAAATCAACTTAGGCTCATTAGGTTAATTAGATTTTAGGCTCATTTAGTTAATTAAAACTTGTTTAGATTTAGCTCAACCCACTTAAATTTATTTCTTTTAAAATAAATAGACCTAGACCCACATTTCACTTAAAATAAAATTAGGTTAGACTTAGGCCCACTAATTTAATTTTTTTCTTTAAAATTGAATAGACTTAAGCCCATATCTTAGAAAGACTAAAAAATAGATTTAGGCTTATTAATAAATAAAATGTAGGCCCACTTTTATTCTATTTCACTTGTAAATAAAATGTAGATTTAGCTAACTTATTTAATAAAATTAACATAGTTTAGACTTAGGAACAACGCAATCTTGAGTGCATTTTTTACTTGTAATTTTATTGACTTGTTGCCTTTTTGGGTAGATGGATGTTAATTAGGGTTTAATAAAATTGCATGTAATTAGAGGATGAAATAAATTTATAAAATTATTCTAAATGAATAAGAGACTAAGAGAAGTTAGTATTCTGTATCCAGAATCTCCTGGTTATGGTGCTAACTTTCTTTTAGAGAATCAAGTACCACCAATCAAATTGTCCCAGTTATTACCCTAAGTGGCGACTCCTCATCTCCACGCCATGTCTTTGTGACAATGGTTAGTGTGTTCTCTAAGATCCTAAGCCTAAACAGTGTCGCGGTTACTAAAATCTTGGACGCGCGCTAAACCCCGCCGTCTACAACATGATCATATAAGAATCCAAACATCAGTTCATCAATTTAATAAGTGATCAAGACAAGCTTGACCCATCAATCATACCAAGTTCATGCTTAATAAAATTCAATCTTTCCTCACAAAGAGGCTTGGTAAAGATGTCTGCTAATTGATAATTAGTATCAACAAAATCAAGAAAAATATCACCATTTTGCATATGATCACGTAAGAAATGATGTCTAATATCAATATACTTAGTTCTAGAATGTTGAATGGGATTTTTACTAAGGTTTATAGCACTTGTGTTGTCACTTTTAATTGGAATGTGATTAATATCAATGTCATAGTCCAACAGTTGTTGTTTTTGCCATAAAACTTGGGTGTAACAACAACTAGCAGCCACATATTCTACTTTAGCGGTGGACAAGGCAACTGAAACTTATTTCTTACTAAACCAAGAAACTAAGCAATTTTCTAAAATTTGACAAGTTCCGAAAGTGTCTTTTCTATCTAGTAAGCTACCGACAAAGTCAGCATCATAATAATTAATTAAGTCAAAGGAAGAACTCCTAGGATACCAAAGTCCTAAATGCATTGTACCACAAAGATATTTGAAAATTCTTTTAATAGCATTCAAATGAGACTCTTTAGGATTTGATTGAAATCTAGCACACAAGCAAGTAGCAAATATAATATCAGGTCTATTAGTGGTTAAATAAAGAAGGGATCCAATCATACCTCTAAATTGCTTTTCATCAACCGGTTTGCCATTTTCATCCTTGTTGAGTTTAGTTGTGGTGCTCATTGGAGTTTTGCTTGATTTAGCTCCATCCATTCCGAACTTCTTGAGAATGTCCCTTGCATATTAAGTTTGATTAATGAAAATCCCATCTTCACATTGCTTGATTTAAAGTCCAAGAAAGAGCTTGAGTTCTCCCATCATACTCATCTCAAATTCTCCTTGCATTAGCTTAGAAAATCCCTCACACAAGCAATAGTTAGTAACACCGAAAATAATATCATCAACATAAATTTGAACAATTAATAAATCATGTTTTGATTTCTTTATGAAAAGAGTTGTGTCAACCTTTCCTTTAGAGAAACCTTTCTCTAGTAAAAAGTTACTCAATCTTTCATACCAAGCTCTTGGAGCTTGTTTCAATCCATACAATGCTTTTGACAATTTAAAAATATGATTTGGAGAGTTAAAATTTTTAAATCCTGAATGTTGTTTAACATATACCTCCTCTTCAATAAAACCATTTAAAAATGCACTTTTAACATCCATTTGATAAGTGTAAAATCCATGTATAATGCCAATGCACGTAACATCCTAATAGCTTCTAACCTTGCAACGGGGCAAAGATTTCATCATAATCAATGTGTTCCTCTTGATTATAACCTTTAGCTACTATTCTATCTTTGTTCCTAGTTATGATACCTTGTTCATTCATCTTATTTCTAAACACCCATTTGGTGCCTATAATAGGATGATGTTTAGGTCTAGGAACCAAGGTCCAAACCTTATTTCTCTCAAATTGATTTAACTCTTCTTGCATAGCAAGGATCCAAAATTCATCACACAAAGCATCATCAATATTTTTGGGTTCAATTTGAGAAATGAAGGCTAAATTAATAGTAGACTTTAATTGAGATCTAGTAGTTACCCCTTTTGTAGTGTCACCTATAATGAGGTCTTGAGGGTGAGCTTTATTGAATTGTCAATCCTTTGGAAGTTCATCCTTCAAGGTAGGTTGAATGTCTCCTCATTTTCCTTCTTGCTTGGATCTTCAAGTTCCAAAGGCTTACTAGCATTTTCTTTTTGTGTTTCCATAATATCATTGTCACCTACAAAATCATCAACACTACAAACATCCTTTTCTAGGATCAAGTGAGTTTGATTCTTCAAATACCGTATGCATTGACTCTTCAACTACTAGAGTTCTTTTATTAAAGACTTTATATTCTTTGCTAGAGATGGAATAGCCTAGGAAAATTCTTTCATCGGCTTTGGAATTAAATTTTCCAAGATTATCCTTAGTGTTCAATATAAAGCACTTGCATCCAAATACTCTTAGATATCAGATTTTGGGTTTTCTATTATTCCATAGCTCATAAGATGTTTTATTTAAAATTGATCTTTTGAGAACTCAGTTTGAAATATAACAAGATGTGTTAACGGCTTCACCTAACAATATAAAGGCAAATTATACTCATAAAGCATTGTTCTAGCCATTTCCATAAGAGTTCTATTTTTTCTTTGAACTACCCCATTTTGTTAAGGGATTCTAAGAGATGAAAATATATAAGAAATACAGTTTTCATTACAATATTTTTTGAAAATTTTATTTTCAAATTCGGTTCCATGATCACTTCTAATGGATGAAATATAAAATTCTTTTTCTTTTTTAACTCTTTTTAAAAAATTTTTAAAAGCTTTAAATGCATCATTCTTATGAGCATGAAAACATAACCAAGTGTATCTAGAGTAGTCATTAACCAATACATAAGCATATTGCATTCCACCGAGACTAAAAACTTTAGTTGGTCCAAATAAATCCATATGTATAAGTTCAAGTGGCCTAAAGGTGGACACCACATTTTTTAGCTTAAATGAGGACTTGGATTGTTTTTCCTTTTAACAAGCATCACAAGGTTTATCTTTAGTGAATTCAAGCTTAGGTAAACCAATTACAAGTTCATGTTTACAAAGATCATTCAAAAGCTCAAAATTTGCATGTCCTAATCTTCTATGCCATGTCTATGTGTCATGAGAGATAGACACTAAGCATTTTATGTCTTTGTTATCAATTTTATTCAAATCAATGACATAAACATTGTCTACTCTTTCACCACTAAAAATAACTTTATTTTTATCAAGACTATTAACAAAACAATTTTTAGGATAAAAAGTTACTTTATTTCTCATGTCATATAGTTGACTTATACTAAGTAGATTATATTTAAGACCATTAATAAACAACACATGATGTATAGATAAGGATTGAGGATTATCTATTTCTCTAATGCCAATAATTTTTTCTTTTGCATTATCTCCGAAGGTAACGTGCCCTTCATCCTTAGCATCAAGTTTGTTAAATTGCTCTTTGTCTTCTGTCATATACCTTGAACATCCACTATCGAGATACCACTTTCTTTTTATTCTTGTGGATTTCAAGCACATCTACACAAATAATTTAAGTGTTCTTTTAGACCCAAACCTTTCTTGGTCTAGGTTGGTTAGTTTCAAGATAATCCATAGGAAGTAAATTCATATGCAGTCTTCTATAGAAGCACACATTGTTAGTATGTCCTTTGATCATACAATAAGAACATACAATATTTTCAAATTTATTTCTCCTAGGATAAAATGCTTTCCTAGTGTGTGCAATATGCTTTTGTTATTGTATGTATCTCCTATTGTTTTGTGTCATCAAGTGAGACATGCATTGACAATGGTGATGTGTATTTCGATAATTTTGTGCAACATATTTATGTGCATTGTATTGTGTAGCATGCCTATTATAATTGTGTTTAATGTATATATAAGCATGTTTGAGTTTAGGTGCTCTAGTTTGAGCCTTACCTCTTTGTGTTAATGGAGGATGAATTTCATGAGACTTTTCCTTGCTATTTAACACATGAGATCTTTTAGCTTTAAAAGCTTGACTCTCATTTGATTTGGTGATTGAAGGAGTGGAATCATGTGAAGCTTTTACAAAATTAATATATGATGAAGATAATAAAGACATTCTATTTTTATATCCAATTCCATGGGTATCTCTATGAAATTTTTGAGAGTCAAAAAGACTATCTAAAGTTTCTTTTCCTCTCTTAAATTTAGCAATGAAATTCTTTAATTCTAAGGCCTCCTTAGAAACTTTATGATTTTCATCATTTTCTTTTTTAAGTTGATCTTCTAAAGAATTAGAAGATTTTGCATCATTAACAAGTTTTTTGTTTGATTCAACAAGTTTAGCAAAATTAATTTTTAAAATTTCTAATTCTCTATTTAAGCTACCTAAATCATGCTTATACTATTTTTTCTTAGATAATAAGCTTTTGCATTTAACAAATAATTTGCTCATAATAGAGCTCTCATCATCATTATCATAATAATTATCACAATCATCAAAGGAAGAATAAAAAGTAAATGGTACCTTATTTTCATTTTCAAAGGCCATGAAGCAAAGATCAGCCACCTCTTGTTGTTTCTCTTCCTCTTTGGATTCGGAAGAATCATCCCAAGTAGCTTTGAATGTCTTTTTCTTATCCTTTACTCCCTTGTTCTTGAATTTGAGTTTGGGACACTTACTTCTAATATGTCTCGATTTCTTGTATTCATAACAAGTAACCTCCTTAGTTTTCTCCTTCCCATCTACTTCGAACTTCTTATTAAAGTCTCTTGTTCTTGAGAAGTTTTTCTTTCTCAAAAACTTTTTGAAGTTCCTAGTGAGTATGACAATGTCACCATCTTCATCACTAGAATCTTTTATGCTTTCCTCTTCACTATCGTCTTGAAAAGCTTTTAGAGCAATGCTCTTTTTCTTTTCTTCTTTCTCTTCTTATTTTTCACCTCTTTGTTTGATAGTGAGGTCATGTGTTAAGAGCTTACCAATAAGCATATCAGCTGATAAGGTGGAGAGGTCTTGAGCTTCCGCAATTAAAGTAACACGAGATTCCTAAACCTTGTTAGGTAAAATTCTTAGAATCTTATTGTTTACTTCTTCCTTGGAGAAATGTTTTCCAAGTTTCTTGAGGGTTATGAGGAGAGCATTGAGATGATTTGTCATCTCCGTGATTGATTCATGAGGCTTCATTTTGAAGAGTTTATATTCATACATATAAAATTGAACCTTTTTACTTCTTACTTGAATGTTACCTTCATAGTGGTTTTTTAAGGTCTCCCATATTTCTTTGGTCAACATACAATATTGAAGTTTGCCTCATTCTTCTCTTATCATTAAAGAGACTAGAGTAATCATAGCTTTTTTATTTTTATGATATTTTTCCTTTTGATCAATACTCCATTGGCTTATTGCAAGAGTAGTTACCATACCATCAATGATAGTTGTAGGTGGTTCCCAACCTCTTAGGACAATGTCCCAAAGTTTGATGGAATCAAAATCAAGATATAATTCCATTTTGAATTTCCGATGTGGATAGTCACTATCATCAAATAATGGTTTAAGAGAAGAGATGTTTTGTGATTCTCTCCTTATGATCTTGTACTCTAGCAATGAAGTACCTAGAATTCAAGCTCTGATATAATTGAAAAGAGTCCTAGAGGGGGGCTGAATAGGACTATCAAATAAAAATGAGAAATTAAAAGAATTTTTTGCAAGAATTAAATAGAAGTTGAGAAGGAAGAATGAAGAATGAAGAACACAAAGATTTAAGGAGTTTGGATTCAATAACAATCCTAAGTCTCCACCTAACTTATCCCCAAGTTAGAATTTTCAATCACCTACAATTTTATAGAAGATTGAGATTATAGAAGAGTTTTATGGCTTACTCTTATAACCTTACAACATGAGTTTTCAAAGCTCACTCAAAATATCAAAACCCAAGTGTTTCAATGGACAACACTTAAATCAATTCCTTTAGAAATAAATCTCACTTACCTTCTAATCTAACCCAGGATTTAAGATGAAGAGAAATTCTATTTCTAACACACACCCAACTCTCACAATAGTTGTACAAACAAAGAATTATTTAAGAGAATTTGAGTGCTTAAAAAATAATGAATGATTAACAAGTTGCTTAATTTCCATTTAGCTCTAGAGGTATTTATACTAAAAAATATAGTTGTTGGAGGTGCAAATGATGTGTCCAATGTTTATATTTTGAATAATTGAGAGTGATGTTGTTAAACAGCTATTCATGGATTGAAACCATGATTGGCTCCTTAAGACGTTTGAATTTGCCCACACATTCTTCATAAAAACTATAGATATTTGAATTATCTTTCCATATCAATTTAAATCACCTAAATTGGACTTCTGTAGCTTAAGATATATCTAAAATACTAAGGGTTGTGCAATCTATAATGCAGACCATGGTCAGACAGCTATACCCAAATTGAAGTAGTGATTTGCTCTTGAAGAAAATTTGAATTTGCCCATACTTTCTTCATGAAAGCTGTATATATTTGAATTATCTTTCCATATCATTTTGAATCACCTAAATTGAACTTTTATATCTTAGGATATGTCCAAATACTAAGTACTATGCAATCTAAAATGTAGAATACTGTCAGACAGCTATACACAAGTTGAAGCCATGATTTGCTCCTGAATAAATTTGAATTTGCCTATACTTTCTTCATGAAAGTTTTAGATATTTGATTTATCTTTTCATAGCATTTTTAATCACTTTAATTGGACTTTTGTAGCTCAAGATATGTCCAAAATACTAACAGATGTGCATTCTGAGATGACAGACGTATACGTGGATTTCGACTCAAAATTTGCATAACCAAATGAACTTGGATTTTGACAAATAAGCCTAATTCAGAAAGCTCAAGATATCTACTTCAAATGTGAAGAAGCTCATTTTCTCATTTAAGAGCTCTAAAGATGTCAAAAGGCTTATTGAATCTCAAAGGTTCAATTTGCTCGAAAAGTCACTATTTATCCAAAAGTGTATATGCTTAGTATATGTTTGATATATAATTCCCTACATACTTAATTGAAATTATTAGTATAAAAATTGTTTGTCAAAGTTCAAAATTTGGAGTTTAATCATGCAAATGGTCAACAATTTTTCCATTTTTGGCTTTGACAACCAATTTTAAAAGATAATAAATAATGTGTGAGTGTAACAAAAATAAATAACATGTATAAGTATGCTAATTAAAATAGCTCCCTCTTTCAAATTAAATAGATGCAAAATGAGAAAATATTTTGCTTCCCCTTAACATATGCATAAATTCAATATTTATCATATATCAGAGTATATAAATGAATTATCATAGCATATATAAGGATTTAACAAAATATATTTCTCAATAAATTTTATAAAAGTTTACAAATTATATATACATATATATATAACAATCTCAATAAATTATAATATTATAAATTAATCAAGCAATTTATAAAAGTGAGAATATAAGAACTTATGGCGATAATTTGATTTGATTTTTTTATTAAAAATGCATATATTTTTAGTATGCACGGTAATAATACTAAAATAATAAAAAATAAGGTTACTAATTTTTTTTTAATTTTAAGTAGAGGGGAAAAGATGTTTTTGGTTAAATAAATATATAGGAAAATTATAGAAATGGAAGATATAATTTTATTTTATGATAATAAAAATGTGTATTTAAAAAAAATTATATAATTTTTTAACAAAAATAGAAAATTTAATAATTTTACAAGTGAATACTTGTTAAATTTTAAAGTTAAATTTTGAAGCTAATGATTTCATAAGTAATATCGAATCTTCTTGCTACCTCTCAATCTTCGTGGCCACGGTTCACAGTTCCACCAAGTGGAGACACGAGGATTGCTGAGCCACGGTTTCAATGGAGATGCGAGGATTGCTGAGCCAAGGGGAGGCCACGGTTTCGATGGAGAAGCGAGCGTTGCTGAGCCATAGCTAGAAGAAAAGCAGCGGCTCCACTCTATAACATCATTTATCATCCAATTCACTTAAACACACTCAATGCCTCAAACACCAATGTCAACACTCTCGTTTCAATGCTTTTCATTAACAATGTCATGAACGAAAATTCTTACCTCTGCTAGGGTTAGGAATATCGGCATAGAATAATAAACCCGATGTCAGAAGGTGAAATGAATGAAGCTAAAGAAATATAAATTGGTTAGGGTTACAAGCCGCGGATGCGGAGATGGAGACGAACGGCGGCGATTGACAGAGACGGTAGTCGATGGCTTTTTATTTTATTTTTCTTTTGGGTGAGATTGGCTTCGATGCGTGAAATAAAACCTTTTTTTCTTTCTTCTCTTATCTGATGTTAGAGCATAAAGTGCATAATTATAATGACTTCCGTTGGGTGTGCATAATTATAACGACTTCTGCTGGGTGTGTTTTTTCTTCCATTTTGCAAAGAATTTTATCAATTTGTTTTTTATTTTGGCCTTTAATGAATTAAAAAATTAAAAATAAATTATTTTTTGTGATTTTTGTTTTTTTAAACATTTTGTGATTTTTGTTAAACTAATAAAATTAAATATATTTTGGATAAGATAATTCTCGAAAGAAGTTTTTTTTTCTTTGAATAAACTGAATTGTTTTGAAATATATGTATATATATGCTAGTAAGTAATTATGTGTAAATAAAAAATTTATTAGACTCACGATATATTATAAATAATTAATTAAATAAATAATAATAAGTATTATTATTATTAAATAAAAATTTTAAAAATTATAAGAATATTATTTATTTATATAAAAATTTAATATTATTACACTTCATTACAATTTTTATAAAATTTTTTGTTTAAATAATTATATAATATTTCTGCAATATTTTTTTATAATTATATAATTTAACTACTTTTTTTTATAGAAAATACTTTCAAACAACTTATATGCTCTACTTGTTATTTAATAAAACAAATCATATATTTTTTCTATTTTCATAAAATATATTAATTTTGATTTTAATCATTTACTAATTAAATTTAATATAATAAAACTTATAAAATTATGTTATCTAGTTTGATTTATATTCGATAAAATATAAATAGACATAATTAAAATAGAAAAATATATATTTTTAACAAAATTAGTACTAAAATTTTAATCAATTTTTTTTAGAGAACATAATTAAAATAGGATTCATACTCTCAATTAAATTATAATTATATGTTAATTAATTTCATTTTTATTAGAAATAAAATAAAAGTTAACCTAATTAGAATAAGAAATATACTTTCAATTACATTAGAGTTATATTTTAATTATATTTTATATATATATTTAATTTTGTTAGAGATAAAATAAAAGTTATCCTGATTATAATATAAATCATACTTTTAATTATATTAAAATTATATTTTAATTAAATTAATTTTTTATAAAAGATAAAATAAAAGTTAACCTAATTAGAATAGAGAATATATTTTCAATTAAATTAGAATTTTTGTTACAAATAAAATAAAAGTTAACCTAATTAAAATAGGAAACATACTTTCAATTAAATTATAATTATATTTTAGTTGATTTAGTTTTTATTGGAGATAAAATAGAAGTTAATCTAATTAAAATAAGAAATAGACTTTCAATCAAATTAAAATTATATTTTAATTAATTTAAGTTTACTTTTATTAATAAGTGACTAAATTATCCAATTTTTTATACAATAATGAGTGAAAGTTTTTCATAATTTTGTCTGTCCCCCTTTCATATATATATATATATATATATTTTGTTAGTTTGTGTAACAAAGAATAATAATGCCCAAAGCAAAAATACAAATGGAATTATTATTATTATTTAATAATAATATCAATGAAAAAATTGATGTCCGTTCAAAAAATGAAAAATTTGATGTAAAAAATATATAAATTTTATGGTGCATTTTGTATAAATGATTTTTTTTATGAAATGTATTTCGAAACTCAAGGAATTATGTTTGATTTAAATGAAATAGTTATAAATTTATTTTCATTTTTCATTTTTTAATTTTGTAAAACTAATTAATTGTAAATTAAAATTTAAAATTTTAAAAATATAGATTTAAATCATACATATTTTATAAAAACTTACAAATAAATTTTTATTAAATTTTCGTTAAAAATAAAATAAAATTTTTCAATGAAATTCAATCAAGGGTATCTCATTATATTTGAACATGACAATCAGCAAATTCTCTTTTTTTTTTTCTTTCTTTCTCACGGATTATACTTGATTTGAAAAAATCATAAGACCATTTCTTTTATTTAACATATGGTTCAGTGTGATTTTTTTTTTTTTTTTTGAAAAAAATTCAAATATTATAAAATTATCAAGACTATATATTTAACCAAAATTTGAAGCAAACCATAAAAATCCGAGTATGATCATGAAAATATTAAAAAATTTGTTCAATTGATTCCTTAACTTTGTTACATATAAAATAAATAGGGGAATTGACAATAATCAACTTAAATAATTTCTATTGGGTTGGTAAAGAATTTTCACGTAAAATGTGTAATTTTGTATCAACGATCAAATTTCAAATAGTATAATTTACTTAGAATGAATGATAAAACATTTTATTACGAGGTTAAAATGGAAGTCCGATTTTTTAACCACTTAACTCTTTTATTTTAAGTCAGAAGGTTAACTATTTATGCTAATTGGTTCTAAAAAAAAAAGAAAGAAAAAGAAGCAAGCAAATAATCTTCCATAAATTTGGACGAAAACCACAATTAGAAGTTATAAAGGAGACTAACTTACTACCCGTAAGGATTCTTTGTCCTCATAATACCGAATCGATTTATTTATTATTATTATTATTATTTTTGAAATAAAAGCAATAATATCGTTAAGAATATCAGCAAAAAGAACATCGAGAAGGAAATCTAGAGAACTTAAATATCACTTCATACAATCTGACATAGAAAGAGATGTTCTAGTCATAGTGTGAGCAACCACATTTGCATATTGTCTGACAAATCTAAAACATAAACTAGCAAAAGTTGAATCTAAGTGGTTGCAATCATCAATAATAGAACCATAAGGAGAAATACAAAGAGATGGCCGAATCCATTTATTAAGATTGTTTTGATGACACATTTTATCTTGTGTGCGTGCTATTTTGTTTATTAAAAAAATTATTTTATAAACTTGCAACAAAATATTAAAGAAAAGTCTAAATGAATAAATAAGGAAATAAAATTATATAAAAGTGTACAATATATATATATATATAAAATAATCTCAATAAATTATAATATTATAAATTAATCAAGCAATTTATAAAAGTGAGAATATAAAAACTTATCGTGATAATTTTATTTGATTTTTTTATTAAAAGTGCATATATTTGTAGTATGCATGGTAATAATAATAAAATAATAGAAAATAATTTAGAGGTCACTAATTTTTTATTTTTTTTATGTTATATAGAGGGGAATAGATGTTTTTACTTAAATAAATATATAGAAATGGAAGATATAATTTTATTTTATGAGAATAAAAATGTGTATTTAAAAAAATTATATAATTTTTTAACAAAAATAGAAAATTTAATAATTTTACATGTAAAGTCTTAAAAGTGAATACCCAAATATAAGAAACATCTCAGTTAAATTTTGAAGCTAATGATTTCATAAGCAATATTGAATCTTCTTGCTACCTCTGGAACTGTAGGGGTGGCCACGGTTCACAGTTCCACCAAGTGGAACTGGACTGGAACTAGCCCTCGAATCAAGGCCGATTCCAATTTTAATTCAATTTCAATTTAGTTTACCAATTCGACCAATTTTGGTTCAATTCTAGTTCAGCTCACCGGTTCAACCTATCGATTTATTTTTAAAAAAAATTGTTATTTTGAACTGAAACTGCTACCATATGAAGATGAATTGATCATGAACCAGTCATCCCCTACTTTTAGGCCAGTTTGAGACTAGTTTCGGTCCAATTCCAATATGTGGCCTTGGAATTGGAAGGAACAACTAAAATTGAGTACCTTAAAAGCATCTACAATAAGCTCTTCATTTGAGTAAAAATCTTTACTTTGAAGAGCCAATCCAAAAAAAGGGCCTCCAAAACACTCTTTATATTTTTATTTTAGAGTCTCTACATGTAGAGAGTTGGTTTGACTCTCTATATGTAGAGAGTCAAAATTCAGTCTCCACTTTAAAATATTTCAATTTCCCATACAAGATATTAATTGATATTTATCTGTTTATTGAAAAGGCTTTTCTTTTTTTTATCACACAACAGTCATTTGATTTTATTAAAAACTTTTTCTCTTTCTTCCCAATATAGTCATTTGATTTCAAATGATCATTTGCTTTCAATATATATTTATGTATATTCATGTTCTATTTTCTTTTCTTCACAACATGGATTCTCAAGCTAGTAGTGATGGAAACTTGCAACATGATTCTTTTGAAAATCCTCAATTTTCAACCTAACTTCCAAACTCTAATGATACTTCTGCTTTCACAAATCCTTAATTTTATCTCCTTTAATTGAATCAAACTCTAAAAAGTCACAAGGCGGCAATTTTACTATAGAAAAAGATATTCTCATCCTATCAACATAACTTAATATCAGTTTAGATGTTGTTCAAGGAAATGAATAAAAACGCAAACCATATTGGACATGATTGTGGCAATACTTTCACAAATACAAAACTTTTAATTTTGAACGAAGTCAGGTCTCTTTAATAAACCGTTGGTCAATAATTCAATTAGCTACACATGAATTTTGTGGATGTTATGCTCAAATTGAATATAGAAATCAAAGTAGTGTCAATTAGCAAGACAAAGTATTTATTATTTTATATTTTAGAAATTTATTTATATTATTTCACCATTTTTAATTTGTATTTTTCCTTTTCCAAATTACTAGTGCAAAACTCCTATAACAAGAGCTAAATAAAGGTAAGTTAAAATTTGAAAACTATTGGAATATGTTGAGACTTCAACTGAAATGGTTGGAAGATTGCCGAAAGAAAAAACCAGTAAAAACTAAGAACATAAGTACTGCTGTTTATCCCCCTATTTTAAAGACTCAAGTGAATCCTAATATGACAATATTTAAAGCTCTAACTTTATGGACTTGGACAAACCACTTGGAAGGAAAGTTGAAAAAGATAAAAAAAAAAAAAAAAGGAAAGGCAAAGATATGGAAAGTGACTCAAATTCATATGTGAACATATTAAAAGAAATAAGAGAGGGAACCAAATTCAATAAGAATAAATTGAAATTATTTAAAATGACATATAAGCATAAAAAGCTTCGATTACAATATGAATAAGAACGACTTGCCTATATGTTAGTATTGTACCCTAGGCCAATTATATAATGGTCATACTTTGATTTTATCATATTAATAAAAAGGTATTTTTATTATTACTGGCTAATTTTATTGTTATCCTTAATTAGTTAATTATACTAAGATCATCAAGTATGTGACTTGATAGTAAAACTCTTAGGTGATATTTGAATTCTAATATAAACATCCTTAGTCATTTACTGTTGTGGGAATAACAATGAATAAAAATTAGTATGAGATTGACTGATTATTAAGTTATACTAATCATTAATAAGAAATATTAAGTCAAACTCATAGGTATGTATTTAGATAAATGATGTATTAGATTAACCCACTATGAGAATACCATGTGGATTATTGTTATAGGTAATTCTCATCACAATAGTATTATTTAAGTCCTTTGACCTAAGATCACTATGGTTTCCTGTATGATAAGTTCTATATTTTAACACATCTCTATGTCATTTTTAACAAGATAGTCAAATAGGTTATGATTGGATACATAATGAGTTATGTGAGGAATGTGAGTGGTTAGGATGGAATTTGTCCTTCAGTTATTTTGAGAAGATATCTATTGGACACCTCAATGAGTTAGATTTAAGAGAAATGCATGGCCGTGATAGAATATAAAGAGTTATTGTTAGCATAGATGTGCCATAGTGCCATTATTGTATTGTATAATGACATTGTAAATTATTCCAATGGCAATAAAAGAATATTCTATTATTTAGAGTGTTAATTAAATATTTATCCATTAGCATCATGTTAAATATATTCATTATCAAAAGTTGACAATATGAGTTATAAATTTATTTAGTACATATGCTATTGTAAGTATCAAATTTCGAAATGACTTGAGTTTGGATGTGAGAGAGGATCCAATTGTGAAAATTGACTATAAACTTAGGTTTCTTAAATCTAATTTATTGATTTTAAACTAAAACGTAATTTATTTTTAAAATTTTATTTATTATTATTTATAAATTTTCAAAAAATAAAAAATTCAAAAAATAAAAAGAAAAAAATTTTAAAAAAATGAAAATTCGACAAAAAGATTAAATTAGACTAAAGAAAAATTAAAAAAGAGATGGGCCAACGTTGGCCCATATGGCGAAAACAAATTAATTTGGCAACCAAATGGACACATTTTTTTGCCAAGACAAATTTAATTTGATTGGCTAAGTCAAAATGCATTTCAAATTAAAACAGTGGTCAGATGGCCACATTTTGGTCAAGAAAATGCTTTTTTTTTTAAAAAAAATCGGAAAAGCTATATTTCCGACCGGTTGCACAATTTATTTATTTAATTTTTAATTTAATTTGATTTGATTTATTTTATTTTGAATGGTTGTTATTTTATTTGATAATGTCATGACCCAAATTGAGAGTTATGACCGGCACTAGAGAATGAGAATTCTTCCGAATCCGGAATCTGTAGCAAGTTTTAAAAGATAAAAACATATAATAATTAAAATAAAATATGCACCATAATTTAAAATCTCAAACCAATATATTAAAAATAAACTTCTTATATCATAAAATAAAATATGTAATACAATATTTAGAGAAAAACCTTTGAATTTACATCCAACATTGTCACAATCCAAACCGGAAGTCATGACCGACGCTAGGAAACGAGAATTCTTTCGAATCCAGAACCCGTAGCAAGCCCTAAAAATAAAAGCATGCCATAATTAAAATAAAATATGCACAAGAATTTAAATCTCAAACCAATATAATAAAAATAAACTTCTCATATCATAAAATAAAATATATTAATACAATATTCAAAAAAAGATCTCTAAAATACAACTCACATACAGCAAACATCAAATACAACTCACTACTGCAATTTTCTAGAGTACAAATAAAACAAAGTAAGTAGTTTACATAAACACGCCGAGGTTGAAAAAATTCGGCGGATGAGCCTACTGCTGAGGTCTGAAGAAGAATCTCCTGAAAAATCAATTAAGGGGAGTTAGACCTCACTGAATGAATTTTT
This sequence comes from Mallotus nudiflorus, assembly GCA_947683625.1. Classification (NCBI taxonomy): domain Eukaryota; kingdom Viridiplantae; phylum Streptophyta; class Magnoliopsida; order Malpighiales; family Euphorbiaceae; genus Mallotus; species Mallotus nudiflorus. Next base: position 7,067,555 of record CANTUR010000041.1, read on the forward strand.
ATAATATATATACATGCATTTCTTAATGTCAAATGCAATCAATCATTCGTATATAATAAATATATATATATAAACATTTCACACAGATGCTGAAATCACTTTATATACAAATATTGAAAAACATATGTTTATGAAGGATCAAATAGAACCCTATATAATCACAACCTTGATCAACAATAACTATCTAGTCATACAAGCTCACTTAATTCCAAATAAATTCACTTATTCCATATGAATAGTAGACTGACCCTGAGATATTAAGTCAACCGAGCTCTAGCAGTTTGACTATCAATATGATTAGCCCCAAGACACTAGGTCAATCGAGCTCCAACAACCACACTATTCAATCACATCAAATCTCAAATCAATCAATCAAATCATTATTACCTCAAGATTCTCACCCAACCCTAAATCTATCGCACCAGTACATACACGGTCATAGTACTGCTCACTAGGTAGCACGTTCGATCAATATCCTTCATTTAAATAAAATATTTATATGGGAAAATAAATAATGCATAATACATTCATAATAATAAAATAAACCGTATATATACCAAAAATATATCTAAAATAAATCAAGTATATTTCGAGTATACATATGTCAAATGAATTCAAATCAACCATGAAATATACAAAAAATAACCAATAATATACTTAAAAACAATTTAAGTACAAATCAATAGTATAACATGCATTTATTTCAAAATATACCAAAAAAAACTAAAACTGTACCTAAAATATACTTAAGCATTTGATGAAACAATTATGAATAAATACAATCAAAACATGCAACCTAAGTGTGATATATATATAAAATAACAACTCACAAGTTTATTGTCCTTGAGACTGGTTTGATGGGCTCGATCTACTAGGCTTCGATCTCGGGCCAACTAAATAATAAAATAATAATAACAAAAATCAGAATAAATCTAACTTAAACTTCTAAAGAGACTCGATCTAAGAATACAGAATACAGACAAACACAGAATTTTAGGATCGACCCGATGTCACATTTTACGAGAATTCTATCAAAAATTCAGCTGAACTTCCTCTGTAAAACAGACATCTCTCTACTAAAAAGCAGAACCAGTCTTGCAAGGAAAACACTCTTCAAATAACAGAACATTCAACACCTTCGGTTGGGACTCCGAACTACATAATTCCCAATCGAAGTTCACAATTCCACCAAAAATACAAATAATACAATAAATATATCAAAAATCAATAATTGCCATAAATATCCTTAAAATATCAAAATATAGCATATTTAACATTAAAACACTAAAAATAATTATGTTTGCAATAATTAAGTAAAAATCCCAAAATAATAATATAATATTATTAAAAATCTAATTTCTCGATAATTCATTATAAAATAGTGAAAATCACTTTTTTATATTCAAATAACATAATTAGCCTAAATATATATTAAAAATTATTAAAAACCCATTTAATCATTAATTTAGTAAATAATATATTATTTGAAAATAATTTTCAAAAATTAGTATTAATTAGTTAAAAATAGTAATTAATTTATAAAAATCATTTTAATACCTTAAATAATTCTAAAATCATCTAAAACACAATATTTAACTATAATTATCACAAAATTACACAATTAACTCAATAAATCAAAATATACATAATATAATTAATATTCCTAAAAATTATATAAATTCACCAAAAATCATTTTAAATATTCTAAAATTATTAACTCACATTATAAACACAAATTCAACTAAATTTGCAATAAAAATAATTAATTAACATAATTATCAATAATTCAATATTTAATATTAAAATAATAAAAATTAACAAAAATTCAAATTAATACAAAAAAATTCACAAAAAATATATTTGAGAAGCTTGAGCTACCATAAACAACATTTGTTAAGAAACTTTTCATAAATCAACCATTATCAAGCTCAAAAAAATCAAAAACCCAAAATCACATAAACTAAAAATTGGAGATATCTAAAAAGCTAGAGGTTTTGAGCTCAAACAGAGCTCAGAAATGGACTCATAAGATGAAAATCTATTGAACAAAACCAGTCCAGCATTAATTGGTGGTCAGAATCTTCACCGGCGACCAAAGCTCCACTTTCAATTTCCTAGCAATTCTAGCAACTCTAGGTGGTGGCAGGTGGTGCTGGTGGCAGCGGGTGGTTGCTGGAAGCTCCTTAAGTCGATAGTGGTTGGTGGTTGCAGGTGGGGTGGTCCAATGGTGGTTTAGTTGAAAATGGTCGAAGGAAGTGGAAGAAAAAAAATGAGAAGGAAAATTTGTTGACTTATTTTTGTCACGGCCCAAAACAGGGGTCATGACCGGCGCTAGGGAACGGGAATTCTTTCGAATTCAGAACCCGTAGCAAGCCTTAAAATAAATAAAAACATGCAATACTCATAATAATATTAATAAAATATTTTGCAGCGGAAATAAAATTATAAATATTAAAATAATAATCCACCAATGAAATTAAACGAACATCCACATCTCATATATATAAATATTCCTTTAATACAAATTCAGTTCAAATATTTAAAGTACATAACTTACACAAATAAATACATAAACTCCACATACTGTTTACAACTACTGTGTCTAGATTATAAAATAAAACTCAGATAAGCAATTTACATAATGAAGCCGGGGCGGAAGCAATCCGACGTATAGGTCTGCTACTGAGGTCTGAAGACGATGACTCTCCTGAAAAATAGTCAACGGAGGGGAGTCAGACCTCACTGAGTGAATTATTATAATATATACATGCATACTAAATGACGATGCACACAGTTAATAGTATATATAATAAATATATATACAAGCAAATACACACAGACGCAGCAAAATCATTTTTATATATTTTTACTGAAAATCACTATTTATGAAGGATCAAATAGAACCTTAGAAAATCGCAACCTCAAGTAGTGTTAGACAACACTCTAACCATACAGGCTCACTGATTCCAACTAAATTCACTTGTTCCATTTAGACAGTAGACTAGCCCCGAGACACTAAGTCAACCGAGCTCTAGCAGTCTGACTGTTAGTGTGATTGGCCTCGAGACACTTGGTCAACTGAGCTCCAACAATCACACACCCAAATCACATCTCACATCAAATCAAATCAATCCGATCAATATCCATAAATAGGTTAGTAATATAACCTAAATTCTATCATCGTACCGGTACGTACTCGGTCCTAGTGTTGCCTACTAGGTAGCACGTTCTATAGATATCCTTCATTAATATATAAAACATACATTCATAAATAAATGAAGCATGAATTTTAATAAAATAGCAACATAAACCATATATATACTAGAAATATACCAAAAGTAAACTAGGTATATTTCGAGTATATATATACGTCAAATAAATCCAATATAATTGCAAAATAAACTAGAAATATATTTAAAAACATTTTAAGTATAAATGTTTAATAAAACATGCATTTAATTTAAAATAAACCAAAAATAAACCTAAGTACTAATTAAATTATTGATGCATATTTTATCAAAATAAACCATACATTTCTAAATCATGCACCCTAAAACATATATATATAAAATAACAACTCACTGTTATTACGCACCTCGAGATGGGTTTAACGGGCCTGGTCCACTAGGCCTCGGTCTCGGCGCAACTAAACAAACAAATAATAGCAGAAAATCAGAATAATCTAACGAAAATTTCTAGAAACTCGATATAGAATACTAGACACAGAATTAGAATCAGAATTTGACCGAACATCACGTTTTACGAGAATCCTAACTAAAATCTGACAGAGCCTCCCATGTAAAACAGACATCTCTCTACTTAAAGAGTAGAGCTAGTCCTGCAAAGAAAATATACTTTGAAATAAACACAGAACACAACCACAATCCCTCGGTCGGACTCCAAACTACAATTCACCGACCGAGGATCACAATTCACAGAATAATACAGAACTACCAAAAATGCCCTTTAATAATAAAAATACATTTTATCACTCCAAATTACGTAATTAACCCTAAAACATATTAAAAATCGATAAAAACTCATTTATTCAGAAAAATCGTATATTATATATAATTTGAAAATAATTTACAAAAAATAGTTTTAATTAGTTAAAAATACTAAATAGTTTATAGAAATCATTTTTATACCTTAATTAACTATTAAAACCAATTTAATTACATTTTTAACCAATTTAGTATCAAATTACCAAAATACCCCTATATATATATAAATTCACTAAAATTAATAAAAAAATCACCAAAAATAGTATAATTACTCAAAATTAATTTTCTCAACATATAATTCAATAATATTAATAAATATACTCAATTAACCAATTAATTTTAATTAAACACATAATTAACCTACTTTTTCAAAATTACATAAAATAAATAAATTCCAAATAAATATATAAAATTCACAAAAATTATCAATAAATTTCTAAAATGAATTTAAACACCTATAATCACCATAAAGCACAATTTCATAATCTAATTAATTAATTTTCAAAAATTAGAAAATATTAATAAAATAATAAAAAATTCACAAAAATCAAAATAATTCTCAAAAATTCCACAAAAATTCACAGAGTAAGATTAAGCTACAAGGATCAATGTTTGTGAAGGAAGTTTTCTTGAATCAATCAAATCAAAGCTCAAAAAAATTTAAAACCCTAATAGGCCGAAATTGAAAAATCAAACCTAGGGAAATCTAGACCATTTTAAGTGAAATAAAGCTTGGAATCACACTCACCGGAGATCAAGGAGAAGATAGAGAGTGGCGGTGTAGAAAACAGTGGTCAGAATCACATCGATTGGCGATGGGTCAAGTTTCTGTCTCTTCTTGGTTTTCCGGCCAAAACACACTAGAAATGGGTGTTGCTGACGATGGAAATGGCTGAAGGTGGAGGAGGAAGGTTGAGAGGCACACCGATGGCAAGAAAATCAGCTTGAAATGGCCAAAAATGGAGATAGGGCGTCGGGAGGAGAAAGGAAGAAGGCGATGGCAAAACGGTAATTTCTGCAAACTTTTGATTTTTGATTAAAAATTTATGTATATATGTATATATATATCCAAACCATATATTATAATAATATATAATACCACACACATTAATACTCACCACACATATATTTTAATAATTTATACACTTATACAATTAATTAATTAATATAAAAACTATATAATAAAAATTAATTTAATTAATTAAACCCTTAATTTAAATAAATGTACATATATATATTTTATTTAGCACTTTAAAATTATATATGAGTTCATGCAAATTCGTAAAACTATTTAAAATAATTAATATTAAATTATTTACGTTTTAATTTTTTCAAAAATAACATTCCCGGAAAAATTTTACGTAAATCTCTTAAAATAAAATAATATACAATAATTAAAATTAACTTTAATAAATAACAACTCATAAAAATATCATAAATATGTATAAAAATTATCAACACTGCATATCCCGATGCAGTTTAAAATTATTTAAAAACTCGAAATATTACAGTTTTTCACTGCTTTTGACTTTTACTTTTGTACTTTTTTATTATAAAATATAAAATTACCAAAATGCCCTCCAACCAAAATTAATAATAACAAAATAATAATAGTGCTAGAATAATGTAACAATAACAATAATGAAATAACAACAATTATAAATACAATATTATTAACAAAAATACTAATAATAATAATAGTAATAATAAAAATCTCACGTAAAATAAATTATTTTTACATAAATAATTTCCTTAAAATAAAATACGTAATTAACAATAGTAATTAACGGTAATAATACACATTTAAAATTTAAAATTTTTAATACTGCATATCCCGAAATATATTTTAATACTTTAAAAATTTGGGTCATAACAAACATACAACAAAAACTAAATACAACTCACTACTGCAGTTTTTTAGAGTACAAATAAAGTCAACTAAGTAGTTTACATAAATAAGCCAGGGTTAAAGAAATTCGGCGAATAGGCCTACTGTTGAGGTCTAAAGAAGAATCTCCTGAAAATCAACTGCAAGGAGTCAGATCTCACTGAGTAAATTATTATAATATATATACATGCATCTCCTAATGTCATATGCAATCAAGCATCCGTATATAATAAATATATAGACAAGCATTTCCCACAGATGCCGAAAACACTTTATATAATAAATATTGGAAAATCATTTATTTATGAAGGATTAAATAGAACTCTATTTAATCCCAACCTCATTCAACAATAACTCTCTAGCCATACAGGTGCACTTAATTCCAAATAAATTCACTTATTCCAGATGGACAGTAGATTGACCTCGAGACACTAAGTCAACTGAGCTTCAGCAGTCTGACTGTCAGTGTGATTGACCCCGAGACACTAGGTTAACCGAGCTTCAGCAACCACACTATCAATCATATCACATCTCAATCAATCAATCAATCAATCAAATCATAATTACCATAAGTAATCATCACTCAACCCTACATCTATCGCATCGGTATGTACACGGTCCTAGTGCTGCCCACTAGGAAGCACGTTCTATCAATATCCTTCATTTAAATGAAACATTCATATAGGAAAATAAATAATGCAGAATGACATTCATAATAGCAAAATAAACCATATATATACTAGAAATATACCTAAAATAAACTAAGTATATTTTGAGCATATATATGTCAAATAAATTCAAATCAACTATGAAATATACAAAAAATAAACCAATAATATATTAAAAGCATGCTAAGTATATATTGAAAGTAAAACATGCATTTATTTAGAAATATATCAAAAATATACTAAAATATACCTAAAATATACTTAAACATTTAATAAAACAATTATGAATAAATGCAAATCAAAACATGAATATATACTAAAACATGCAACCTAAGTGCGATGTATATATAAAATAACAACTCATAAGTTTGCGCTCCTCGAGACTGGTTTGAAGGTTAAGTCCACTAAGCCTCGGTCTCAGCGCAACTAAATAATAAAATAACAATGAAATTAGAATAAATCTCACCGGATATTCTAAAAATTCCTAAAAGAAGACTCTAATGAAGGATTAAAAACTCAAACAGATACAAAATTTCATGATTGACCCAATGTCACGTTTTATGAGAATTCTACTAAAAATTCGACAGAGTTTCCTTTGTAAAACAAGTATCTCTCTACTAAAAAGTAGAGTTAGTCCTACAAGAAAAACACACTTCTAGAAACAAAACACTCAACACCTTCGGTTGGGACCCCAAATTATACATTTTCCAACCGAAGTCCACAATTCCACCAAAAAAATTAAATAATACAATAAATATATTAAAAACTGATAAATTCTACAAATATCCTCAAAATAGTAAAATATAGCATATTTAACATTAAAACACTAAATATACTTAATTTCACAATAATTAAATAAAAAATCCCAAAATAATAATATAATATTATTAAAAATCAAATTTCTGAATAATTCAATATAAAATAGTGAAAAATTCACTTTATATATTCAAATAACATAATTATCCTAAATATATATTAAAAGTAATTAAAAACCCATTTTATCACCAATTTAGTAAATAATACATTTATAGACACCCGATTCGGTCGGCCCGTATTAGGGGATAAATTAGGGATTGCTCAGTTTGATCGGCCCGTTGTCAAGTTCGATGATGAGAACATGAAACTTGGACATGAGAATGAAACCTGAATCTTTAGTGGAAAGTGGACTTGAAGACCTAAAGCCTAAAAAGTCCAAAACCTAGCCCAACTATCCAAATTTGGCCCAAGCCTGCCTAGCCCAACTATCCAAATTTGGCCCAAGCCCGCCTAGCCTAACGTAGGCCTGGGCCAAAGAGGCATCGCCTCAGTGCAATAAGGCGATTGCCTCTTTGGCAGCTGCCAATGAGGTGATCGCCTCATCATAGAGGCGATCGTTGCCTCTATGGCAACCCACTTGCAGTTGCATTTAATGCAGCTGCAATCATGACGGTCAAGTGGTGCGGGCCCCACCCTCCAGACCTGCTTTTTGAGTGAGAAAAAGATTTTTGGGGAAGGAAAAAAGGCTATGAAGGCTCATGATGGGCTAAAGGGCTCAGGGGCATGGGAAAGCTAAAGAATAAAAGGAAAAAAGAGAGAGAAAAAAGGGGGAGGTTGGTGAGAAAAAAGAGAGAGCTCTGAAAGAGAAAAAAGAAAAGAAAAGAAAAAAGAAGAAAGAAAAAAAAAACGTCCTGAAAGGAAGAAGGAGAGATTAAAGCAAAGAGAGTTCACATCTCCATGAGAAAAGAAGGAAGAAACTTGTGTCAAAGGAATTACTTGATGATTTCTGTTATCGAGTAGTCACTTTTACTAACTATCCATTGTGTATTACTGCTTTTATGTTGTTTATCGGTTTACTTCTGGTATATATTTAGTTTATTTTCTGTATGTTATTCTATTATCTCGCCTAAAAGCGTTGTAATCCTTAATCCCTTTCCCCATTCGATTTCGAATGTATGGTTGTAAATTATTATTTATTTTATTTTTGCTAAATGTTGGGATTAATATGCAAACTTCTACTAATGTGCAAACTTGGATTTAACTATAAAATTTGGAAAGTAAATGAAGGCAAGTGCAGCTTGGAATGTAAATGAGGAAATAATTAAATAATTAAATGGTAATAAAATGCAAAACATAAACGGAGGCCAACCGCAAGGTTGGATGAGCATTCAAACGCTCATACTTAGTTTTTAAATCCGATCTCTGATGACAGCTTCTGGGAACCTCCATGGGATCCAGTTGTTGTACAGTGTGTCCCGACTTTTATCCGGGTGGCGACTTCATCTCCGAATAGGCCTAAGACCTATATTGTATTTCCTAATGGGCGTCGAGCCTACACAGTGCCATGGTCGCCAAACACTTGGGCGCGCGTTAAACCCCGCAGCCTACAATATTGTTTAAAATAATTTTTAAAAATTAGTATTAATTAGTTAAAAATAGTAATTAATTTATAAAAATCATTTTATTACCTTAAATAATTATAAAACCATTTAAAACATAATATTTAACTATAATTTTAACAAAATTACACAATTACCCTAATCAATCAAAATATCCATAATACTAAATAATTTCCTCAAAAATTATATAAAATCATTAAAATTATTTTATCAACATATATTATACTAATATCAACTAAAACACATATTTAACCAAAAATTTCAACAAATATACATATTTAACCTAATTTTTCAATATTTACATAAACTATAAATATTCATAAGAATTATATAATATTCTCAAAAATTAATTTCTCAATACTAAAATTAATAAAAATATATAATATCACTAAATCAACCAATTTTATAATTTAAATAATTAATTTACAAAAATTAAATAAATAATAATAAAATATTAAAAATTCACCAAAAATAAAATAAATTCCAAAAATTATAAAAAAAATATATTCATGAAGCTCAAGCTACTAGAATCAAAGTTTGTAAAGAGAGTTTGCATAAATCAATCAAAAATTAACTAAAAAAAATAAAAAAACAAAATACATCAAAACAAAAAAATTGAGAAAACTCACAAATGATCGGGTTTAAGCTCAAACGGAGCTTGGAATCGAGATCACTGGAGCTTGGAGAGTTGGAAAAGATAAAAAATTCTTGAAATGGTGGTTGAAAATGGAAGAACGCTGATGAAACCACCTTGTTGCTGTTTTTGTCATTCTGCTGCTGCCGGTGATCGAAGGAGAGGAAGAAGAAGGCGGTGGCGAGGCTAGAAGGAGGTGGTGGTCGGCCAAAAGTAAGGGAGGCACAATGACAGGGGAAGAAACAGACGGTGGTGCGCAGAGGAGGTAAGTATTCTGTAACTTTCTTTCTTTCTTTCATTCATTTTTTTATGTTTCTTTGTGTATGTATGTATATATATATATATATATATGGATACATATATATAACACACACATACTAACAATAATATACACAATAAATTAACAATATATAATAATAATACTAATAATGTAATTTAATAAAAAAATAATATTAAAATAATAATGCACTAAAATTAATATTATTAAAATAATACCATATGAAATAATAAACATTAATAATGTAAATTAAATGTTTAAAATAATAAGTTTCTAAAAATAATTATTTACGTAGAAAATATATTTAATCATAAAATAATAATTATTAATCACCAATAATAAAATAAATAAATATGACTTTTGAATTTTTATTAACACTGCATATCTCAATTTATATTAAAATAATTTAAAAATAAGGGTTATTACAGATAATTATTTTGATAATTGTCCTTTTTTAGATAAATAATTCAAAAAAATTATTTTATTTTTATCTTATACCCAACTTAGGGTTACAGGAAATGTTTTTTTATAAATACGTACTTTTTCATTTTTAGGGGGAGCTCCTAGGGTTTTTATTTTTTTTTCTTTACCTTTCTGATTCTTAGCCATGAGCAAAAAAAAAATGTAATTTTTTCTCTATTATTTTTTCACATACTTTTCTTTAGTTCTTTGCCAAAAAATTAAATTAAATAAACTAAAACTACAGACAAACATAACAAAAGGCAGAGGCTTTTATCAATGGTGATTATCCTTCTGAGGAAAATTAATATTGCATCTCATTTTAAATCTTCTTCTCTTTCTTCTTTTATTTTGATTTTGATTTCATATTTAATTTTGTTTATTATTATTGTTTTTAATCATTCATTGACTATTTTTTATTATTTTTTTATTCTCTTGATTTGGGTGACATGAACATTGTGGAGAACAAAATCAATGTATAACCTATTAAGGTACATAAAATGTTACAGATACGCCCATATATCATTTGAACATAGATTAGGATTTTAATTTAATTTAATTTATTTTTATTTTTTCTATGTTGTTCTTTTATTGGTTTATATTTTTATTATGGGCATGTATTTATTATTTTATTTATTTTTATAGTAAGTTGTAATAGCCGCAATAGTGAGAAATAGTGAATATTCTTTAATTTTCTGCACTATTAAAATTAATTAGTAAAATAAGTTAATTTGGTAAACCCTAATTAAAATCAATGGAGACAGTAGATTAATTTAAATTGCATGTTAATTAAAATTAGAGTTTTTGAGAAGAAATAATTTAATTGCTTTTTTGATCTTTTTTATTTGATTATTTTTTATTTTTTTTTTATGTTTTTGGGCTTATTTGTTTATTTTTGTATGTTTTGGGCCCCAAGCCCATGTTAAGCTCTAACCCATTTCATTAATAGTTTTTTTTTTTTAATTGGATTTAGGTTTAATTAATTTTAAAATTAATTTAGGTCCATTTGGTTAATTTAGACTTACGCCCATTTTTAGTTTAATTAAAATTTAACTTAGACTTTAGCTCAACCCATTAATTCCATTTTTTTTAAAATAAATAGACTTAGGCCCATATTTTCATTTAAATTAAAATCAAATTAGGATTAGAGCTACTAATTAATTCATTTCTTTAGAATTTGTAGACTATAGGCCCATTTTTAGTTAAAATTAAAATAGATATACTTAAGCTCATTTATTAATATGTAGGTCCACCTTTAACCAATTTCACTTGTAAAGAAAAATGTAGAATTAGTTAACTTTAAAATAAAATTAATCTAGTTTAGATATAGGGGGACGCTGCCTCTTGTATGCATTTTTACATATAATTTTATGACCTGTTGCCTTTTTGAGTTAGATGAATGTTTAATTTAGGTTTACATAAAATTGCATGTAATTAGAGAATAAAATAGCAATTCTAAATGAACACAAAACTGAAAGAAGTTAGTATTCCATTCCTAGAATCTCCTAGTTGTAGTGCTAACTTTCTTTTAAAGAATCGAGTACCACCTTTCAATTTGTTCCAGTTATTACCTTGGGTGGCGACTCCTTATCTCCACGCCATGTTTTTATAACAATGGTTAGTGTGTTCTCTAGGGCCCTAAGCGCAAACAATGTCGCTGTTGCTAAAATCTTGGATGCGTGCTAAATCTCGTTGTCTACAACTATAAAATGTTCATAGTCATATAATTGATATTTGGGTAATATTAATTAGAATATCACCTCTGTCTATTTTCCTTGATTAGTATATGATACTAATAGTAGGAGGTAGTGAGTCTTATGCTACTTGATATAAGATATCAGAATAGACATGTGGATAATCATGTGATGGGTAGATCAAATAATGACATTAGATATATGATCGCATAGATATTCACTTATAGTCAACGATTACAATCTAGGTCATAATAGTGCATATAGTCATTTAACCTGAGGTGACACGGTCATCCACATTTAAGTGGTTAGAGTTTGTTACCGCTTACATACTTGTGTTACTCACATATGGGTATGTGGTGTGTAATGGCTCTAGTTAGTTAAATGTAGGGATGAGTGTTCGATCAATATGAGATTCATTACTTGGAGTGAACCGCGATAAGATCCTATGTTATCCAAGTCTTTTCTTGATAAAAGGGCTCATAGCCAGGACAAATATAACAATTTGAAAGAGTTTCAGTACTAAAAAGAATTTTTAGTATTTGTTGTGTTTTATCAAGAGATAGAACTTAAAATGAGATAATATGATATAGCTATTAGAGTTTGACTTATCATTGACTCTAGGCTATATTGTGTTCTTTTAATTATGAGATTTTAGTGCACGGTAATTATGATAAAAAAGGTTCGTGTGAATTAATAAATACATTCATATTTAATTAGGCAATTATGATATTGATGCTAGGGGTCACTCACAAATTATGAGAACTAAATATGAATAATTAAGATTTTCACATTTAGTCTTGAAAAGGAGTTTCAAATAATATTAAGTGTTGATATTATCTTCTCATTGCCAGTTAGACATGAACCTAGTAAGTCACACCTAAAAGGTTTTACCAAATCTCCATCTATATTAATCTAATTATTGATTAAAGAGTTTAATCAATTAATTAAGATTAATGAAATTGGATTTTTGCTTAAAGCAATAATTATAGCATATCATGAAATCTAATTTTAAAGAAGGGTTTAATTATTAATTTGTGCTTAATTAATATGAGATATTAATTAAGATATTAAATTAATAATAGATATATATTATTTCTATTGGATTTGGATTAATGGCCCAAGTGTATGGACCTAAGTCCAAAAGAGTTTTGGACTAAAGATTAATCCAAAGTCCAAGAATCTTGTTAATGGATTAGGCTAGAACTAAGAATTGGTCCAATAACCAAGCCCATGTCTATTAAATAAATGTAGTCAAATTTGTCTTATTTGACATTATTGACTTTGACTACATTACATATGACATCACATGGGCATTGTGAGAATGGATGTAGAGAATTATATAGGATATATTTTCTCAATAATTCTTAATGTCATTTGTCATCATCCTACATTAGTGCATATATGTATGCCAAATGGATGAATATGATCTAATAGGTCATGTGACTAAGAGCCTCATTTTCTTTACACTCATAACTTATCATGTATATCTCTAAGGGGTAGTAGATATTAATTGGTGAGAAGATAATCTATAAAAAGATGAACGTAGAAAAAGTGTTGAGACACAAGAGATAAAAAAAAAAGAAACACATATATACAAAACTTAAAAGTTCTTGCAAGGATCATCTAGTGCAAGTATCACAAGGTTATTGAGAGAGGGTTCTTGCTACTACTTGATCAAGATAAAAAGAAGATTTGTTGAAGCTTGGTGTTTCAAGCTAAAGGTCTTACAATTGGGAGACTTGAAGAGTTGATTCAAGAGTTGAATCAAAGGAGCCAACCATTTAGTAGATTAATTGTGGTCTACATCAAACACTTGGGAGATTGTAAGTATTCCGTAACTTAGAATTTCTAAGTTTTGTATTTATACATGTTGATGTATACTAGCTATGTGTTAAATTGCAAATTGGATCCTAAACATTGAAATTCTTAATGAGATTAAGGGTTATGTTGAGCAAAATTTAAAATTTTCCCTACTCTGCATTTGATGTCTAAGTAGCATAATCGATTCCTAACAGTTATAAGTATTAGTCTACTTAGGATTAAGAAATAATAACATTGAACAATATAAGGATGACATAATTCATGTTTTGTGTTCAATCAAGATATCATGTGATAAAAGGACTATAGTACAAGCTATGTATTAGGTTTTGTTGGATTATCGACTTTAATATAACTTGTGTAGTCATAATATCTAGCTAGAGACTAATGATGACTTATGGGCTAAAAAAGGATTTTAAGCCAACTACCAACATTGTGTGAACCTATAGCGTCGCACACTTAGAATAAACCCGAAACATATTTGGGTTAATTAGACTAATAATTATCTCTATGGAAGATTATATATATATATATATATATATATATATATATATATATATATATATATATATTATCACGATCCAAACCAGGAGTCATGACCGGCGCTAGGAAACGGGAATTCTTTCGAATTCGGAACTCGTAGCAAGCCTTAAAAATAAAAGCATGCAATAATTAAAATAAAATATGCACCATAATTAAAATCTCAAACTAATATATTAAAAATAAACTTTTTGTCATATCATAAAATAAAATATATTAATACAATATTCAGAGAAAAACCTCTGTTCACAACCAACATACAATAAATATCAAATATTACTCACTACTGCAGTTTTCTAGAGTACAAATAAAACTAAGTAGTTTACATAAACAAGCCGAGGCTAAAGAAATCTGACGGATGGGCCTACTGTTGAGGTCTGAAGAAGAATCTCCTGAAAAATCAACTGAGGAGAGTCAGACCTCACTAAGTGAATTATTATATTATATATACATGCATATCTTAATGTTAGATGTAATCACTCATCCGTATATAATAAATACATATACAAGCATTTCACACAACTGCTGAAATCACTTTATATATAAAATACTGGAAAATCATTTGTTTATGAAAGATCAAATAGAACCCTATTTAAACGCAACCTCGATTAATAATAACTCTCTAGCCATACAGGCTCACTTAATTCCAAATAAATTCACTTATTCCATATGAATAGTAGACTGGCCCCGAGACGATAAGTCAACCGAGCTCCAGCACTCTGACTGTCAGTGTGATTGGCCCCGAGACACTAGGTCAACCGAGCTCCAGCAACCACACTATTCAATCACATCAATATTCTCAATCAATCAATCAATCAAATATCATCAAATATCTCAAGTGATTCTCACTCAACTTTAAATCTATCGCATCGATACGTATACGGTTCTAGTGCTGCCCACTATGTAGCACATTTTATCGATATCCTTCATTTAAATAAAACATTCGTACGAGAAAATAAATAATGCAAAATGACATTTATAATAGCAAAATAAACCATATATATACCAGAAGTATACCAAAAATAAATTAAGTATATTTCGAGTATATATATGTCAAATAAATTCAAATCAACCATGAAATATACCAAAAATAAACCAATAATATACTTAAAAATAATTTAAGTATAAATCAATAGTATAACATGCATTTATTTTAAAATATACAAAAAATATACTAAAAATATACCTAAAATATACTTAAACATTTAATAAAACAATTATGAATAAATGCAAATCAAAACATGAATATATACTAAAACATTCATCTTAAATGCGACGTATATATAAAATAATAACTCACAAGTTTGCGCTCCTCGAGATTGGTTCGACGGCCCGATCCACTAGGCCTCGGTCTCGGCGCAACTAAACATTAAAATAATAATGACAATTAGAATAAATCTAACTTATACTTCTAGAGAGACTTGATATAAGAATACAGAATATAGACAAGCACATAATTTGAAGATCAATCCAATGTCACATTTTACGAGAATTTTATCAAAAATTCGGTAGAGCTTCCTCTATAAAACGGACATCTCTCTACTAAAAAGTAGAGTCGATCTTGCAAGAAAACACACTTCAAAACACAGAATATTCAACACATTCGGTTGGAATTCCGAACTACATAATTCTCCAAACCGAAGTCCACAATTCCACCAAAAATCAAATAATACAATAAATATATTAAAAATCAATAATTTCCACAAATTTCCTCAAAATATCAAAATATAGCATAATTAACATTAAAACACTAAATATAATTATTTCACAATAACTAAATAAAAATCCCAAATTAATAATATAATACTATTAAAAATCAAATTTCTCAGTAATCAGTATAAAATAGTGAAAATTCACTTTATATATTCAAATAACATAATTAGCCTAAATGTATATTAAAAGTAATTAAAAACCCATTTAATTACCAATTTAGTAAATAATATATTATTTGAATTTTTTTCAAAAATTAGTATTAATTAGTTAAAAATAGTAATTAATTTATAAAAAATCATTTTATTGCCTTAAATAATTCTAAAACCAATTAAAAGATAATATTTAATTATAATTTTAACAAAAACTCAAAATTAACCCAATAATTCAAAATATCCATAATACTACATAATTTCCTCAAAAATTATATAAAATCATTAAAATTATTTTATCAACATATAATTTACTAATATCAACTAAAACACATATTTAACCAATAATTTAAACAAAAATATACATTTAACCTCATTAACCAATATTTACATAAATTAAAATATTATTAAAAATTATATAATAATCCCAAAAATTGTTTTCTCAACACTAAAATTAATAACAACTCATAATAATAGTAAATCAACCAATTTTATAATTTAAATAAATTAATTTATGAAAATTAAATAAATAATAATAAAATAATAAAAAATTCAGCAAAAATAAAATATATTCCAAAAATTATAACAAAAATATATTCATGAAGCTCAAGCAACAAGGATCAACATTTGTTAAGGAATATTACATGAATCAACAAGATTCAACTTGAAAAAAATTATAAAACCCTAAAGCTCAAAAATGAAAAATTGAGAAAACTCACAAACGGTCGGGTTTAAGCTTAAACGAAGCTTGGATTCGAGATCACCAGAGCTCAGAGAGTCAAAAGAGATGGGAAATGCTAGAAATGGTGGCTGGAGGAGGAAGAACGGTCGAAAAATGGAGTTACTGCCATTGCTATTGTCAAATTACTGCTGGCGACGCTTCGACGTGCAGACGACGATGGGGAAGACAGGGAAGGAGGTGGTGGTCGGCCGATGGCATGGGAGGCACACCGACGGGGGAAGAATCGGACTATGGTCGCGCATGGAAGGAAGAAAGCTTACTGCATTTTTTTCTTTCCTTGTTTCGATTTTGTATGTATGTATATATATATATATATATATATATATATATTCACACATATATATATAGACACACACATATACAATAAACAATAAATAATAATGATAATTCTAATGAAATAATTTAATAATAAAATAAATAATGTAAGTTGATAAAAATAATAATAGAAATAATAATGCACATAAATTAATATTATTAAAATAACACTATCCAAAATAATAAATTTAAATAATGTAAATTAAATGTTTACAATAATAAGTTTCAAAAATAAAATATTTACGTAGAAAATATAATTTAATCATAAAATAATAATTATTAATCACAAAATAGTAAAATAAATAAATATAACTTTTAAATTTATTAACACTGCATATCTATATATATATTGAAATAATTTAAAAATCAAGGGTTATTACATATATATATATATATATATATATATATATTTATTTATTTATACTAGTATTCATTTATTTATTTCCTAATTTATTTAAGATAAGAGTTATCTAAAATAAATAGCAATTGGAATTAGAATCAAAATAGAAAAAAAATTTTAAACTTACTAAAACTATTTTGGTAAGTGGAGATGTATGAAACCCTAGAAATGATGGTTATAAATATATCTCATTCTCTAGGATTTAGGTTTGAGGTTAAGTCACTTTTTCTCCTCCTTCCTACACTTTTTTTGTGAAAAGAAAAGACATAGAGAGAAAATGTATTGTGAGACAACAAAGGTTCTAGCAGACCTACTTTGCTTTAGATCATCTTGTTCATGTGGATACTATAGAGGGTGCGATCGTTTGGTAATGTCTTAATCCGATAAGAAGATGTAAAAAGCTCAAGGTAAAGTGTCACTGGAGTAAATCCCCTTTCTTCCTTTTAACTATCTTACTATTAGATCGTCTTGGTAAGTGTTTGGAAACCCTCTCAATCAATCTAAGTCAAATTACATGGATCTGAGTTATAGGTTTTATGGTTAAAAGTTTTATTTTCCGCTATGTTTTGCATCTCAAAACCCAACACTATGAGCATGAAAAGCTTTGATTAGAACAAAAGGAGGATGAAAGGATAATTACTATAGATATAGTTAAAATGTCTGAAATGCTTGCAAATTTATATATTCAAATCCAGAAAGAAATTATCAAAAAGAGATCAAAACATTTATAGATTTTATTGTTATATAAATTCACAATGCTATTTTTTCAGATGAAGTTTACATTGTTAGTTGACTATCTGATATATATTTTGCTTAAGGAAAGAAGTGTTCCAAGTTGCTTTGGTACTACTATTGAAGTTTTGTTCATATTATTGCTTCTTTTCAAAACATTTAATCATTGTTAAGTATTGACATAGTATTGATTTTGTTTTCCTTAATATATTATATTATAGTTTAATGTATAATATAATTGAAAGACATGATTGGAAGTTAGGGAACCTTGTATTAGTTAATTTTTTTTTTGCCTTGTAAAGTTATCTTACATCTTTCTTTCACTATGGTGTTTTTTTTGAAATATGGTTTGCTTTAATGTATCAAGTTGATCCCTTTCAAAATCATGTATTAGTTAATTTGTAACTACTAATTTCATTTGCTTGGGAATTTATTGAGAATGTATCAGTTAAAATTTTAGAGGAACCTTAATTATGCTTATATACTTCAATTGATATCTATATTATGTGAATAAAGAAAATTTAACACTAAAATCTAAGCACATATGTAAGTTAAGTAATATGTACATATGTAAATTGAGCTTACTAGTTGGTTTACATATGACTCCCATGTATTTTCCATATGTGCTCGATAAGGTCTTGCTACAATTGAGAATGTATGTCTCTATCCCTAATGCGATAATGACATTGAATAAATTCCATAAGCTTTGATGTATGCTCGTGTGAAACTGATATGTTTGGAGTGACACCAACCGTATCATAATTAAAATTTGAATTTTTAACATGTCTTTCATCTTCAACAATCATATTGTGTAATATGATTATTGGAGATTTCATTATGTCTTTTAGAGTTTCACGATGCCAAAAACATGTTAGTCCACGCATAATGGCAAATTGTGCTTATAATACCCTGAATGCTTGTTCTATGTCTTTTCTTGTTGACTTTTGAGCTGCTGCAAATTGTTTATGTTTATTACTTTGTGGAGATGGAATTGTTTTCACAAATGTTGACCATAGAGGATACATACCATCAACAAGGTAGTATGTCATGGTATAATCATAACCATCAATTGAATAGTTAGTTGGTGGAGCACGTTCTTCGACAAGATTTGCAAATAAAAAAATCTCTCTAAAACATTTATGTCATTATGTGATCTAGGAAGTCCAAAGAATGCATGTTATATCCAAAGATCATATGAAGCTATAGCTTCAAGAATTATTATTGGTTCACGAACTTGTCCAACATACATCCCCTTCCAAGCAACTAGCAATTTTTCCATTTTTAGTGCATGCAATCGATGCTTCCTAACATTCTAGGAAATCCACAATTGTCACCTTCTTTTAACAATCTAGCAATATCAAGTTTATTTGAAGATCTCATATACTTCTCTGAAGAAATTGAAATAATTATTTTAACAATTCTTTTAAAAACTTTCAATGGTTGTGCTTTCACTAATCCTTACATATTCATCAACATAATCAGTTGAAACTCCATATGCAAGCATCCGTATTACAACTGTAATTTTTTTGGAGAGAAGACAAACTAATAATCCAACAATAATTTTTTTTTAACAAAATATAGGTCATGAGCTTTTACAACAAATCGAATTCGAAGAAAAAGAGGTTGACTCATTCGAAACCTCCTTCAAAATAAATTTGGGAAATACACAAAATTTTCTCCAAAGTAGTCGATAAAAAGCTTTTGATGACCATGAACACTATAACATCATATACATGCACGACCATAAACTAAACGACAATGTAATGTTGTCCTTCTTCCATTGAACAACATAGTAAATATTGTCATTTCTAAATCATCATTAAAATTGAAATCATTAAGAATAGTACTAATTAAACTCCTAGAAAGCATGATCTGCTAGAAGGAGAAAGGTTTAGAATGATTGTCCAAAACTGGTGAACATGAGAGGAATCGTGGGATGTAAAAGAAAACAAAATAGAGGGAAAAAATTAAATAAATAGAGGGAAATCTTATAAAAAGCAAAGAAGGGGAAAAAAAAATTAAGCATTAATGGTTATCAAATAAAGAAAAATGAAGATTAAAAATATCAAAAATCTATTGGAGATGTACAAATTTCTTCACTCTTTATATTTAAAGATTCTTTGAAATATACTCTTTAGAATAAAAAGTACTATTGGAGATGCTTTAACCGAGTACTTAATTTTTTAATATTTAAGGCGTTGCTTATAAGTGACTCCCAAACTTACTTAAGCTGTAATTAATTGCAAATCCCTCTCTCTCTGCAGTAACATTGCCTTCAAAGTCGTATCACATGTATATTTCACTTACTTTTACCAGAAAATTCAATGAATAATTACCACTGCTCAAACCAACAAATAAAACAAGAATCAATGTTCCATCTAGAATCATAGAGAAAGATGCTGCACAGGGAAGTAGAGCCACAAAAAGTAACAATCTTAGTCAAGAAGGATCAGCATGCATGCTGCAAAAAGTCATCGCCTGGTACATAACAGGAAGTTGTCATGAATGATATACAACAATGCAGTAGAAGCATCAATTACTGAAAGCAAGAAATGCCAGGTGAGGGAAGGAGACTAAGTTAAAGGGGGTGCAAGTCTACAATCCAAGCATAACCCAGATGTCCATTAGAAACCCTTCTTACCTTAAATTAGAGACTTCAGCTATTGCATAAGTGCCTAAGGACTTGCTGATTTTTCTTTATCAAAATCTTGCCTTGAAGCAGAGCTTTAACTTAGGATATATTCAATCATAAAACCTCCAACAATCGTCAATCCTTGAAACCAACCAAGACGACAATCCACTATTGCATCTTAACAATAACACTTTAACATACACATAAATCATATACTATTTTTTTGTATGTGAATAGAACTACACATTGGCAAAGTATTAAATAGGCATATTTCACCAGAACACATTAGCCACATCAGAGGACTTCCAATCATTGCCTCATTTACATTTATTGAACTGTCATTTAAAATTTCAAACTGCCTTTTTTCTGGAAAAAAAAGGACAAGATAAGCGACAAATAAGGACCGCAATATATTTAGAATACCTAAAAATGAGAAATAAAAACATCTCAATGGACAACTTCAAAAGAAAAAGAGCCACTAGTGCATACAATTTCAATTGTAACCAAAATTGCAAGATATCACCTGTCACCTCCATCAAATAAAAAAAAAAGCAACCATATAACCATTATCAGCAACAATTAAACCACATAACTGAAACAGCAATTGTATCACATAATCAGTATCCAAACAGTTTAATTACAATTAGACGAGATATTGCACTTCTTCATTTTGTTAAAGGACTACCAAAGAGAATAGTCATAATTTACTAGAACTTCTTAGTTCCTAAAGCATGAACTACATTACTGCAAGCTATGTTACTCTCCAACATGAGATGAAACCCATTTGCCTAGACAAATTACATTAGAATTGTGTTTAAAATACAAGGATTTCTTAGATGTTATTTCAAATCCTTATTAAATGATCTATTGATTGTCATTAATATAAATATATGTAGTTACCAAACAAGAGATTTGATTGAAATCCAAATACATACTCAAATCCCTTAAGACATATCATTAACATAGAGCTAAACTTGTGGAACTCAAACAAATCATCAACCTTAACAACATTAACTCAAAGATTTTCTAAATTTGTAGAGGCCATCCTGATCACTTGACATGATGTTTCATACGCACAATTAGGTTCCAATTTTGCACACAGCATGTTCTCCTTAGAACAAGCCAGCACTGCTTTAGTAGCCTGTGAGCTCCGGTTGATAAATAAAACATAATAAAAACTTACAACTTAATGAAAAATTATTGCCACGCTAAAATCCCCTATAATATGCACACTAGAAAACCAATAAAACACAAATATTCCTCCAGCTCCATTCCTAATTCTTAATAGTACTATTATAGAATATAAAATACAAAGTCTATATGATAAAAAGAAAAGAAAATGAATTACTCTTGAAAAGTAAATAAATGCATACAATCACGATCTTCAACCCACAATCTTTAAGAGTTACTTTGTCCGCCACCAGCCTCATCACCATCATTGGCAGACCCATGCCTTCCAAACGGCCACGGTAGAGAAATACTAAACCGCCTTTCCACTGTCCGATTATCCCCACCACTTCCTCTTCCTCCATTGCCCCCTTGACTCCCTTCAGCCCCATTACGATTCCGACTCTCATAATCAGAGTCATCAGTAGGCAACTCATACCGACAAACTGGGCAAGAATTATGCAATTCAAGCCAAGGCACTATGCAATCATTATGATAAACATGTTTGCACGGCATTTGCTTAGCCTCAGCACCTTTCTCAAACTCATCTTTACAAACAGCACATTGATTCATATCAGAATTCAGCAATTCCTCATTAATTCTAATGGTAGGCAAAGCATCAATAGCTGATTTGGAAGCGGGAGGAGCCCCATACCTATTGGGATCATTCTCAGCCAGCTGCTGAATCAATTGCTCAAGCCCAGGCCCAAAAGAATAATCTCCGATATTGCCAGGCAATCGGAAAGCTGTATCAGACGACGGATGGTTATCAATCACAAACTGAATACGTGCCCCACCAGAATAAAGATTCTGGAGATGGTTTCTAAGAAAATCCATTGGGTTAAACGCATCTTGAACAGCACCAGAAGAGGAATTACCAAAATTAGGATTAGGGTTTGGGTTCTGAAAATCGATGTTTGCGGAGGAGGAGAACAGGAGAGGTAAAAGTGTAGAGATAGGATCTTGAAAAGAGAAAAAAGGATCTCCGAATGGATTATTATTAGGGTTTTGATTCAAGTTAAGGCTTTGGGAATTGAGATTAGGGTTAGGGTTTTCATATTCTTCGAGAAAACCTTCGTGACATATAGGACATGATGGATCGGAAGAGGCGGATTCTGGTATGTTGACCGTACGTCTGCATTTGTAGCAGAGGAATACCTTTAATCCACCGGTATCGGCGGCGGCTAAACCGGCGGAGGAAGGCGGACCTCCGGTGAAAGACATGATCACCTGATTTGAGAAAACAGAAGAGACAGACTTTGGTTGGTAGATATCAAGAAGAGATAATATCGATGCTATTTTTTTTCTTTCTTTTGTCTCTTTCTCCTTTTCAGGTTTCTTAAGTTTATTAATTACGCTGTGAGGTCTGAAATTTCTTATTTTTTAAGTTTGACCCGCAATTTGAATATAAGTTTGCAAATACACCCATTGCGTTGCAATGGCAAAATCCATGTCCAAATTGAAGTTTCCAAGTACACAACTATTGCATTGCCAGACAGATTTTATTAGGCAAAGTCCATATTCAATTACAGTGTTCTGAAATTTGAATTGTTAGGCCCAAGTATTTAGGCCTAAATCATTTGATTTAATTTGATTTAAATTTTAAATTAAAATTAATTTTTTAAATAAATTTAAAGTTATTATTATTATTATTTTTTTAATTTGATCCTAATGGCATAGCACCGTAATGTCGGTAAACTTTTTTCAAAAACTATTTAATGCAAGAATTAGTCATCCCTTTAGTAGCGCCTTAAATAATCACTATATAAATTCAAACTTAAGATTTTCATAATTTTATTCGTAACTCTAATTAACTTGAGTTCAACTTAACTAAAATTAATTTGAATTAATTTCATATGACAATTTGCAAACTAAAGTCATGTGTTTGATATAAATTTTACAAAATTTTATAAAATTTATTTGTAAATTCCAATAATATATATCTGGTTTAAATAAATTTTGTATGAAATTTTTTTGCAATTTCAAAATTTTAAATTTGTAAAATTAATTATAACTAAATAAATTCTGTAAAAATGGTTGAAATTTTCAAATAAATTCCATAAATTTTAAGTTATATTTTTAAATAACTAAAATACACTTTCTTATTTTTATTTTAAAAACATCTTTATATTTAAAAAGGTATTTTTGATAAAAACTTAAATTTAAGATTTTTAACAAATACAATATAATAAAATATGAAATTCATTGCATAAATTATTCATTTAAACCAAATAAACTTCATTAATAAAAATTTATTTATAAATAAAATAAATTTTTTAGTGAAATTAAACCAAACAAGGGCTTAAACTTTACCTTCACCAAACTCATTTTTTTTATTTGGAAATGCCTGACCAAACTCATTTACAATCCTAATATTCATATAATTTATTATTACAATTAATTTCATATGATAATTTGCATACTAAAGTCATAATTACCTTTAGGCTTTAGCCTGACCAAAGTCATTTACAATCCTAATATTTATATACTTTAATTATTACGGATTATTTCTAAAAAAAAAAAATTATTATGGATTAGTCAACTGTACTTGTAAATTTTCAGTTTTTTTTTTGGCCAAATAAATTTTCAGTTTCGTATTACATAAATTTCTAATTTTAATATTGAATCATAAATCTAAAGAATTATTTAATTCAATATCTGCAAGAATCTATATAAATAAATATATAAAAACTAATTTAATGAATTGCCACCTTATACATATTGTATATATATACTGACATGTGATTCCCTCTCTGCTTCCACCTTCTCAAGTTATTTTTTTTCCCTCTCTTTTTTGTGCTTTTAGCCTCTCATACTTTTTTTTTTTCGTTTTCTCTTCTCTTCAGTTTCTCATCTTTTTATTGTGAATTTAATTTCCTTCATTTCCTTCCCTTTAGTTTTTTTTTTCTATTTTTATTCCTCCAAAGGTCAATTTGATTTACTTAAAGGATTGAATAATCACTTTTTTTTGAAACCCATTAAAGTAATCCTATTTGTGCAAAGGAAGCACGACAATAATAGAACAACCTCTGACATGGCAACACCATCACCACATACCCGAAGTTGTCATCTCAATTGGGGATCAGTTTTAGTGGGTTTTGTGTTCCATTTGCGTTGATGGAGTACGGGGATTGACAATGGGATAAGCTTCAATGTGGACAACAATTTCATTTGGGTAATTCGGGTTTGTAATTTCTTAATTTATTTTTGAAAAAGTTTGAATCTTTGTTGTGGATTGAAATTTTGAGATATGGGTATGAATGATGTGGATTGTGTTTGGCTTAGTGCTGAAAATGAGTTTGTGTTTTGGTTTTTGAATTATTAGATGTAATTTGACAAGGTTATGATCTAGGTTTGATGTTGTTGTTGTTTTTTTTTTTTTGAAGTTATATGGTTATTTATTTATTCTTCGAGTTCTTTACGTATGTGTATCATGTGATGTTGATTTTTATATCCAAGTAAAATTTGCATTTTTGTAGGTTTTATCTGCTGCCATTAGAATCTGGAAATTTTAAGATACAGGTTTTGGCTATATGGTTAGAGTAAGGGGAGTAAGAGCTGCAAACGAGTGGTGGTGATGATGATGATAGTATTAAAAAAAATGTTTGGTAAAGGAAAAAAGTTTTGATTAATAAGAATAGTCAAAACTCAAAACTAATATTAAGGTATGCCACAATAGGTTATTTACGCTTCTGTTAGTCGTCATTTTCATTCTTATCAATCACTTTGTGTGCCTGCATTTTACTATTTGTTGCTAGGTTTGAATGATTAGTGGTGTTGTTTTTGCTTAATTTGAATTTTGTGAAGGCTAGGGTTTATAATTGTGTTTTTTCAACTAAAATGTGTATGGCTTTTTAATTAGATTATTGTTTTGGTTGATTTGCATTTGGTAGGGTGGTGTTTTGTTTCAAGGAAACCTGAGAGGGCAGACTGTTAAAAGCTATGAGAAGTTAACAAATAGGTTGCAAGTGTTTACTTGTTTCTTCTGTCATTTTCTCAGACATTAATGTCTAATGTATTAGATATAGTTATGTCCTTCTATTAATAGTTTCAATTTATCACACAATTGATCATTGTACGCTGATGATTTAGTTTTGTTTGCACAAGCATTGATCCGAGCAATGAAAGATAAGAGAAGACCAAGTATCCATGATATCATAACTTTTAGTCTCACTCATGCTAATCAACCAGATGGCAACAAGCCTTCCTCGTTGAACCATTCTACTACTGCCCTTTTGTTAGACCAAAAGTCCACTGCTGTGGAGGAAATGATAATTTGTTGGAACCACTCAAAGGATGGATTAATTATATTCTTTGATCTAAGTGATGCCAACTTTCTTGAAAATTTTCAATCTTTCTCTACTGCACGCTTTAATGCAAACAAGATCTTGATGATTATAATGTCTGAGTTACTCTTCACCTTTATGCTTCAATTGCAGTAAAAGAATTTTATCTGTTAGGTATCAGTTTACATGCATCTACTGCAAAGTTGACTTAGAGATTATAAAAATTAGGTATTCCATGACCTCATCACTGTTCTTATTAAACTTAAAAAATAATGTCAATGAAGTTTTACATGTTCTTCATTCCTCTATTTTTTTTTTACTTTCTCTACAATCTATAAATTATTATGTTTTTTAAATAAATTGCAATCATATATATAGCCATCATTCAATAATTTCAAAATATTTCACATAAACTAATTTATTCCAACATACTATTATATATAACTTCATTTTATATATTAAAATAAAATATAACTTATAAAAATTACTTTTCCACACATCGCGTGGACCACCGATTATTTCTTATGAAAGTGATGTCATTGAAATGCATGATACAACTAAACTATGGCCTGCTTATCAGCTGGATGATTATATAATTTTCTTATTTCTCTAGCATGATGTTCATCTTCCTTCATCTATCTTTAACTAATTGTTTTTTTTTAAAAAAAAAACCATAAGCTTCCTTTTTTTTATTATTATATTACAATATCTGATTGAGTTATGTATTATAATTCTATTTGAGTCAAAATTATTTATAGTCAACCTATATAGTAAAAAAATTATTAAATATATAATTGATATTATTATTATTATTATTTAATTAAATAATTTTTTAAAAATAAAAGCGTTATATATTAATATAACAATTTAATATTACAAATTTAATATAATTACAATTCATAAAATTTCGGTAAGTCATTTATTTAAATAATTGTATGGTATTCCTTCAATATTTTTATAATTATTTTTTCGACTCTAATATTAATTTTATATAAAAGTATTATGGTCATAATTAATTATAAGATAATAAGAAATCATTAGTTATTTTCATAGTAAAAATTTAAAAAATAATAATAAACGATAATTATACTCCTTTTCTTATATTAAATAAATACTATTCTCAAACAAATTATGTGCTATAATTTTTAAAATATAATTATAGATGCATGACAAATAAATTTTTTTATTAATATAATTTTAATTCTCCACTTAATAAAATTTAATTTAATAAGTTTTTTAAAATAATAAGAGTATTTTTTTAACTTATATGACAATTTAATTTTTCAATCTTAATAGAATCACATTATAACACAGTAATTTATTACAATTTTAATGAATTTTATTTGTACAATTGTAACACCCTGTACACTTATTATTATTGCACATCATGATATGTCATATTATTATTATTAAGTGTCATTTGTTCACATGTAGTTATTATATACATGTATATATGTATGTACATACATACACACTAAAAGTACCTTGGAGGGAGGGGGGCGGGGTGAATAAGTGATGTGGATGAGGTTGCATTGTCATTTATGGATGGATTTGACAAAGTGGGCATGCACACTTGGGCTTGAAATGGACGGTCGTGGCGACTCGATTGAATCACGGGGCCCATAATATATCAAATCGAAGCTGACTCAGAATCCTACATGCTTTGTTTGTAGCAACCCATCTTCGGGCCCTAATTTCTTTGTTTAGGCCATTAAATTTGGCTTCAAAGTTTATGTTCCTTTTTTGGAATTTTTTAGCCTTTTCTTCCTTTTTTTAGGGTTTTTCCTAAACTCTATTTATTTGTCTCTTTGGGGTTGTTTGAGGATGACTTTTGTTGAATTAATAAATCAAATTTATATTTTTTCCAATATTCGGTATTCCTTTGTGTGAATCAATGATTATTGATGCCTATTTCCTAATATTTGTGCACAAATCAATAAGTTATAGAAGATTGTTAGACGGTAATCATGCGCAATTCAACGTTGAGCAGTATTTATCCACTTTTTCTAGGCTTTTGCTACGTTAGTTGGTATCAAAGCTGATGAACGTTCTTAGGGTTTTATATAAAAAAAATGGCATGAAGAAGACAACAACAACGCTTAGATAAGGTTTACGAGCGAAAGGCTAATCAACAGGTTGAGCAACAGTTTGAGTATGTTGAGCAAGCAATAGGACAACTTGGGCAGACGATGGGGCAAATATTGCAGATGATGGGGCAAATAGGGTAGATGGTGGAGCAGATGAATGAGAGGATAATTGCCCTAACGGTCAACTAGAATGAAAATACCAATAACGAAATCATCATAACCGTCACAGGGCTTGTGTAGATGAGAGTTCTGATGAAGAGGAGGACGAGTATGAAGAAAAAGTGCCATGCAAACGTAGAAGGGCTGCTGCGAAAGAAGATAGACGTCGTTGGGAGTTTGGAATGCGAATTGAAATTCCAGAATTCCATGGCAGCCTTCAACCTGAAGAGTTCCTTGATTGGCTAGCCATGGTTGAGGAGATCTTGGAATTCAAGGGAGTACCTGACGATAAACGAGTGCCTTTAGTGGCAACTAGATTGTGAGGGAGAGCTATAACATAGTGGCAACAACTGAAGTTGACTCACACCAGGTTGGGGAAGGAGAAAATAAACACCTGGGAGAAGATGAAGAAACACATGTGAGCCACCTTCCTACCATATAATTACTAGAGGTTGATGTATCAGAGGCTGCAGAATTTGAAACAAGGTCTGAAGTCGGTGGATGAATATACTACTAAATTTTACTAACTGATTGCTAGGAATGAAATATAGGAGATGGAGGACCAGTTGGTGTCACGATACATTGGAGGCTTGAAATTACAGATCTAGGATACTGTCAACATGTTTGATCTTGTTTTTGTTTCAGCGCTCATCAGAGGGCATTAATGGTAGAGAAGTAGTCACATTGTACTTTTACTACTGAAGGTTCAAATGTTGGTAGTAATAGCAGTGGTGGTGTAACCAAAATAGTAGTTGGGATTAGCGGGTCAGGGCAATTTAATAGAACAGCTGGTCAATTTAATAGAGCAGCTGGCAGCAGTGGTATGAAATGCTTCAATTGTGGCTTAGTTATAGGCAAGCTGAAAGTAAAAAGACTGCTACAAAAAAGACCTTATTCAACAAAACAGATGACTATGATGAGGATGTAGTCGAGGTTGAAGGTGCATCAGTATACGATGATGAAGGAACTGAAGAAGTGCAACTAGAAGGAGATGTTGGTCTGTCACTAGTGGTTAGGTGATCCTGTCTAACTCCAAGGGTTGTAGATGAGAATGAGTAGCTGCGGAGCAACATATTTTAGTCTACCTGTACCATCCAGAATAAGGTATGCCATTTTGTGATTGATGGGGGAAGTTGTGAAAATATTATGTCTGATAAGGTTGTCCAAAAATTAAAAATTCAGACTGAGAAATATCCTAAGCCTTATAGGCTAGCTTGGCTTAAAAAAGGCAGTGAAGTTTTAGTGTCTAAGCGTGCCTTAATTCCCTTTTCAATTGGTTTGAAATATAAAGATACTATTTGGTGTGATGTTGTTGCCATGGATGCATTCTACTTTCTTTTAAGAAGGCTTTGGTAGTATGATAGGGATGCTACTCATAATGGGAGAAATAACATATATAGTTTTATGTTTGAGGGTCAGAATTATATTGCTGCCTAGTAGATAGGTGTTCGAGAAGCCTAAGCAAGAAGGTATTGGAGTTGAAGTCAATACACTGCTTTCTTTGGCCCATTTGATAAGGAGTTGCAAGAGTCAGACATAGGGTATATGCTGGTAGGGAAGGAAGTGACTGACTCAGCTTATGTTCCAAAGGTTATTGCTCCATTTATTACAGAATTTGGTGATCTGTTTCCTGAGGAGTTACCAGAAGGATTACCACCTTTATGTGACATTCAACAATATATTGATTTGGTGCCTGGAGCAGCCTTGCCCAACATATCACATTATTGGATGAGTCCCAGTGTGCATGAGGAATTGCATCGATAAGTGGAAGAGCTGCTAGTTAAAGGCTATATTGGAGAGAGCATGATTCCTTGTGCGGTACTTACCCTCTTGACACTTAAAAAAGATAGCTCATGGCATATGTGTGTGGATAGCAGAGCCATTAATAAAATTATTGTGAGGTATATATTTCCCATTCCTCTGTTCGATGATTTGCTTGATCATATTAGTGGTGCTACTATTTTCACTAAGCTTGATTTGAAAAGTGGGTATTATCAAATTCGTGTGAGACCTGCATATGAATGGAAAATATTATTTAAGACAAGGGAGGGGTTGTATGAATGGCTTGTAATGCCATTTAGTTTGTTTAATGCTCCTAATACTTTTATGCGTGTCATGAATTAGTTATTGTAGTCTTTTATTGGCAGATTTGTTGTGGTGTACTTTAATGATATCCTAATATTTAGTACTAACCTTGATTAACATATATAGCATGTTAGAGAGGTTTTTAGTGTGTTGTGCAAGGAGAAATTCTATGTTGCCATGAAAAAGTGTGTTTTTATGACCCCTAAAGTATTGTTTTTAGGGTATGTGGTTTCAAGAGCTGGTTTGGAGGTGGATGCAGTAAAGGTGGTAGCAATAAAAGAGTGGCCTAGACCAATGACCTTGACAGAAGTGCAGAGTTTCCATGGCCTGACATCCTTTTATAGGTGGTTCATTACTAATTTCAGCACCATAATGGCACCAATCACAGATTGCATGAAAGGTAGTAGGCCTGAATGGACAGATGAGGTAGAGCCAATATTCAATTTGATTAAAGAACACCTTACAATTGCACTAATATTGGTGCTGCTAGACTTTTATCAACCTTTCGAGTTATATATAGATGCTTCCAAGGTGGGCATTGGGCAGTTTTGAGTCAGAATGGTAGACCTGTGGCTTTCTTTAGTGAGAAATTATCTGGTTTAAAACTTAATTACAATACTTATGATATTGAGTTTTATACAGTTATGCAAGCAGTGAGGCATTGGTGTCGTTATCTGTTTCACAGGGAGTTTATTTTGTACACAGATCATGATTCTTTGAGGCACCTACACCAGCAGGATAAGGTGTCACCGTGCTATGCAAGGTGGGTGGCCTATTTGGAGAAATTCACTTATATGGTGAAACATAAGTCTGGGGTCACTAATTGAGTGGTTGATGCTTTGAGTCATAGAAATTATTTATTGGGGGCCATGAGAGTTGAGGTGCCTGGGTTTAATTCTTTTCGTGATTTGCTTGCATCTGACCCTTATTTTTTGTAGTGATACAAGATGTGTAGGATGGGAGGAAGACAGAGTTTTTACTGCAGGATGGATTTTTATTTAAAGGTAATTAGATGTGTATCCTCGATTGTAGCTTTCGCTTACTGATCATAAAGGAGGTGCACGACGAGGGGCATGTTGATAAAGATAGAACTTTGTAATTGATCCAAGCCTCCTACTTTTGGTCTTCATTTTGCAAATAAGTTGAGAAGTACGTGTAGAGGTGTAAAATTTGTCAAATCTTTAAAGGGACAGCCATAAATGTGGGGCTCTATATGCCTTTACCAGTCCTTTCTCAACCTTGGGTTGATATTACCATGGACTTTGTATTAGGATTGCCATGAACAAAGTGAGTTAATGACTCCATCTTTGTTATTGTTGATAGATTTTCTAAGATGGTTTATTTTATTCCTTGCAAGAAGACTACAAACATAGTAAATATGGCATAACTGTTCTTTCGGGATGTGTATCATTTGTACGGGTTGCCTACATCCATTGTCTCTGACAAAGATACCTGTTTCCTCAGTCATTTCTAGTGCAGCCTTTGGAAGATGATTAATACCCAAATGAATTTTAGCAGTGCTTGTTACCCTCAAATAGATGGGCAAACTAAAGTGGTGAATAGGTTATTATGTAACTTATTGCGTTGTCTAGTAGGGGACCATGTTGGGATCAGAAGCTATGTCAGGCAAAGTTCACTCACAACCACACTATTAATTGCAGCACAGGATTTAGTCATTTTTAGGTTGTTTATTCCATTTAGCCAAGAGGTCCTCTTGACTTAATGCCCCTACCTAGTAAAGACTATCCTGTGTACATCCTGTAAGCCTAAAACAAAATTTGTTACTAATAAAAGATCAATTTCCAACAGGGCAGTACAACAAGCTACCTGCCAGGAAGATTGGCCCAGTTAAAGTGGTGGAGAAGATTAATTCTAATGCTTATCATTTGAAGCTGCCAAGCCATGTTCGCACAATAAATGTATTTAATATTAAGCATCTAATTCCCTTAACTGGTGATTCTTTTGATGATGATATTGTGTCAAATTCGAGGCCGAATTTTTTGTCACCTGGGGGGAATGATATGGATAAGGTTGCATTGTCATTTATGGATGGATTTGACAAAGTGGGCGTGCACACTTGGGCTTCAAATGGATGGTCGTGGCGACCCCGATTGAACTATGGGCCCATAATACATCAAATTGAAGCTGACTTAAATCCCTATAATGGTTTTGTTTATAGCAACCCATCTTCGAGCCCAAATTCCTTTGTTTAGGCCCTTAAATTTAGCTTCAAAGTTTATGTTCCTTTTTTGGGATTTTTTAGTCTTTTCTTCCTTTTTTATTTTAAGGGTTTTTTCTAAACTCTATTTATTTGTCTCTTTGGGGTTGTTTGAGGATGGATTTTATTAAATTAATATATCAAATTTATATTTTTTCCAATATTTGATTTTTCTGTGTGTGAATAAACTATTATCAATGCTTATTTCCTGGCATTTGTGTGCAAATCAACAGGTTATAGAAGATTGTTAGATGGTAATTGTGCGGGATTCAACATCGAGCAGTATTTATCCACTTTTCTTAGGCTTTAGCTACGTCAATAATGCTAATGAAAGATTTCAGAAAATTAAAAATGAATTTAAGAGATAAATAAGAAATAAAAGATAATAGAATAGGAAGAATAATGAACTCAAGGATTTAAAGAGTTCATATTCTTAACAATCCTATGTCTCCACTTAACTTATCTCCAAGTTAGGATTTTTCGATACCCACAATTTTATTCACAAGATTAAAATTACACAAGAGTTTGAGGCTTACTCTTTTAACCTTACAACTTGAGTTTTCAAGACTCATTTAAAAAACCAAATCCCAGGTATTTTGACTGTTAAACACTTAAACCAATTCCTTTAGAAATAAATCTCACTTTCCGTCTAATCTATCCTAAGATTTTAGATGAAGAAAAATTTTATTTCTAACACACGACCAACTCTTATAAGAGTTACACAAACAATCACAAGAGTTATACAAACAAAGAATGAATATTTGAGAGTTTGAGAGCTTTGATGAATATTAAGATAGAAAATTATAATAAGTATCTTAACTTCAATTAAGCTCAAGTAGGTGTTTATATAGATAAACACTAAAAAATATAGTTGCTAGAGATGTTAAACATGTCTCTAACATCTCTTTTTTAAATTCAAAAATATGATAGTTTGAATATCACCACAGTAGCAAAACTTCAGTCATAACCTACTGTTCACTTTGGCTTTTTATCACCATAGCAGCTCTTGCTTCAGTTTCAGTTTACTATTCATTTAAGCTTTTTATCACTATAGAAGCTTTTGCTTCAGTCGTAACTTACTATTCATTTCGGCTTTGACTTGACTTTCATTTGAGTCCTAACTTATATGCACTCAAAAATAAACATATTAAATGCTTAAAATTAAGTTTATCAAGATCAAAATTAAGATTGATTATTGCTAAGGTCAACAATCTCCTCCTTTTTGATTTTGACAAACTTATTTTGAGCTTCAGAAGGATAATATAAAGTGAAGAGTGTATTGTTTCGAATTCCATTAAAGTATGTAAATTATACTCCCGCTTAATTTATGAATATAATAAAAATAATGAATTTAAGGAGTAAGGAATTCAAATAATGAAAAATATCAATGGAATGAGAATGATACAAATTTTAAAAAATAACAAAATTTTAAGAATCTCCCCCTTTGTGCTATAAAAATATCAATCGAACAACTCTAAAAAACTTCAATTGAAAAAGATACCAATTCAAATATTTAATATATTTCTTTATTACTTTCCCTTTTCGATATGATAAAAAATATACATTTATAAAATATCCCCCTTGAAAAAAAAAAAAACAACATAAAATATAATATGAGGGACATGACCTAACATAATAAATGTGTTAAAAAATATAAAACATGATAACATGATCATTTAAATAAATGCTAGATAATATGAAGGAAATAATTTTAAACATATTAAATAAATAAAAAACTAGTAGCACTTACAATAAATGTAGTACTACTTAACACATCACAAAAACAGTACATATTTTACATGATCATATAGAACTTAGTTTTAAAGGAAACAAAAGACCAAGAACAAAAACAATGAAAAAAAATATAGACCAAATCTTAAAAAATATTCATGTCTTATCAAGGATCAAAACAATTTCTAAGAAGAATTTATACATGAATAAATTAAACATAAATTATGAATGCATAAACACAATTATAAAAATAAATTCATGCATAAACAAAATAAAAAATTAATTCAAATTCAAATATTTCTTCCCCTTTGTCAAAATGCAAAAAATCATTAAAGAAGAATAAAATTGCATAAACAAAAGATAAAGTTATAATGATATTAAAATATCAATTGTAAATAAAGAAAAACATAATAAAACATAAAACAAATAGTTCATGACTTATATTCAGAAAATAAACTAAACTTAAATTGACACAAAATAAACATAAAAACAAATTAACAGCTCAAAGCTTCGATACAGAAAATTTATTGAAAATAAACTGAACAGAAACTGATGAAAAACACAAAAAAAATATAAAAAATAAGTAGTCTTGTTGAGGAGGAGTAAAGAGGGAATAATTTTGCTCTATGCTTATTTTGAATAATTAATTTATTAAAAAAATAATTAATTATTAAATAGCAATTTTTTTTTTAAATTTGATAAGATTAAAATCAAAATTAATAATCACAGTAACTAATAAGCACAATATGATTTTACATGAAAATAGTTCAACCATAAGCATAAATTCAAGACAAACTAGAACCATCAATCATGCCAAGATCATGCTTAATGAAATTCATTCTCTCCTCATTAAGAGCTTTGGTAAAAATATCTATAAGTTGATTATTTGTATCAACAAATTCAAGTGAGATATCACCATTTTGAATATGATCACACAAGAAATTATGTCTAATGTCTATATGCTTATTTTTAGAATGTTGAAAGAGATTTTTTCTAAGGTTAATAGCACTTGTATTGTCACATTTGATTGGAATGTGATAAAATTTTATACCATAGTCTAATAATTGTTGTTTTTACCATAAGATTTATGACCAATAAAGACTTGTTGTAATTTATTCAACTTTTGCAGTGGACAAGGCAACTGAAACTTGTTTCTTACTAAACCAAGAAACTAAACATTGTCCTAAAAATTGACAAGTTCTATAAGTGTTCTTTCTATTTAGTAAACTATCGGCAAATTCTGTATCTGAATAATTAATCAAGTCAAAGGAGGAACTCCTACGATACTAAAGTCCTAAATGCATTGTTCCATAAAGATATTTGAAATTTTTTTTATTGCATTCAAATGAGACTTTCTTAGGCTTGATTGAAACCTAGCACACAAGCAAGTAGCAAACATAATATCGGGTCTACTAGCGGTTAAATAAAGAAGGGATCTGATTATACCTTTAAATCACTTTTCATCAAACAGCTTACTATTCTTGTCTTTGTTGAGTTTACTGGTAGTACTCATAAGAGTTTTACTTGTCTTAGCTCCATCCATGCCAAACCTCTTGAGAATGTCTCTTGCATACTTGGTTTGTTGGATGAAAATCTCATATTTACATTACTTGATTTGTAGTCCAAGGAAGAACTTGAGTTCTCCCATTGTACTCATCTTAAATTCTCCTTATATCAACTTAGAAAATTCCTTAGACAAGTAATGGTTATGAGCACCGAAAATAATGTCATCAACATAAATTTGCATAATAAATAAATAATGCTTGGATGTCTTTATGAAAAGAGTCGTGTCAACTTTTCCTTTAGAAAAACCTTTCTCTAATAGAAAGTTACTCAATTTTTCATACCAAGCTCTTGGAGCTTGTTTCAATCCATATAATGCTTTTGAAAATTTAAAAACATGATTTGGAGAATTAAAATTTTCAAAACCAGGAGGTTGTTCAATATATACCTCCTCTTCAATGAAACTATTTAAAAATGCATTTTTAACATCCATTTGATAAAGTTTAAAATTCATGAATGATGTAAATGCATGTAGCATTCTAATAGCTTATAACCTTGCAACCGGGGTAAATGTTTCATTATAATCAATGCCTTTCTCTTGATTATAACCTTTAGTTACTAGTCTAGCTTTTTTCCTAGTTGTGGCACCTTGTTCATTCATCTTATTTCTAAACACCCATTTAGCGCCTATAAAAGAATGATGTTTAGGTTTAGGAATCAAGGTCTAAACCTTGTTTCTCTCAAATTGATTTAACTCTTCTTTCATAGTAAGGACCCAAAATTCATCACTCAAAGCATCATCAACATTTTTAGGTTCAATTGGGATATGAAGGCTAAATTAACAATAGACTTAAGTTGAGATCTAGTAGTTACCCCTTTTATAGTGTCACCTATAATAAGGTCTTAAGGATGAACTTTCTTAAATTGGCAATCCTTTGGAAGATCATCCTTTATGGTAAGTTGAGGCATCTCCTTACTTTCTTCCTTACTTGGACCTTCAATTTTTAAAGGCTTACTAGCATTTTCTTCTTGAGTGTTCATATCCACATGCTCATCTATAAAATCATCAACACTATAAATTCTTGGATCAAGTGAGTTTGATTCATTAAATACAATATGTATTAACTCTTCAACTACTAGAGTTCTTTTATTAAAGGCTCTGTATACTTTACTGGAAGTAGAATAGCCTAGAAAAATTCTTTCATCGGCTTTAGAGTCAAATTTTTTAAGATTATCCTTAGTGTTCAACATAAAGGACTTGTATTCAAATATTCTTAGATATGAGATTTTAGGTTTTCTATTTTTCCATAGCTTATAAGAAGTTTTATTTAAAATTAATCTTTTAAAAACTCTATTTAAAATATAATAAGACACGTTAATGGCTTTCACCTAAAAGTGTAGAGGTAAATTATACTCATGAGGCATTATTTTAGCCATTTCCACAAGAGTTCTATTTTTCCTTTCAACTACCCCATTTTGTTAAGGAGTTCTAGGAGAATAAAACATATGTGAAATACCATTTTCATTGTAAAAGGTTTTGAAAAATTCAATTTCAAATTCAGTTTCATGAACACTTCTAATGGATGAAATAGAAAATCCTTTTTCTTTTTTAACTCTTTTAGCAAAATTTTCAAAAGCTTTAAAAGCATCATTCTTATGAGCAAGGAAACACACCTAAGTAAATCTAGAGTAGTCATCAACCAAGACATAAGCATAGCGTATACCACCTGAACTAGCAACTCTAATTGGTCCAAACAAATCCATATGTATAAGTTCAAGTCGCCTAGAGGTGGACATAACATTTTTTTAGCTTAAAAGATGACTTGGAGTGTTTTCCCTTTTGATAAGCATCATAAGGTTTATCCTTAGTGAACTTAAGCTTAGGTAAACCAATCACAAGTTCATGTTTACAAAAATCATTCAATAGCTAAAAATTTGCATTTCTTAACCTTTTATGCCATGTCCATGTGTCATGCGAAATAGACATCAAGCACTTAATATTTTTGTTATCAATCTTATTTAAATCAATAACATAAACATTATCAACCCTTTCACCACTAAAAATTACTTTATCTTTATCAAAACTTCTAATAAAGCAATTCTTAGGACAGAAAGTGAAATTATTTCCCATACCACATAATTGACTTATACTAAGCAAGTTAAGTTTAAGACCATTAACAAGCAATAAATAATGTATAAATAAGGATTAATGATTACCAATTTCTCCAATGCTAATAATCTTTCCTTTTGCATTATCCTTGAAAGTAACATGTTCGCCATCCTTAGCAATAAGCTTGTTGAATTGCTCTTTGTCTCTGGTCATGTTTCTTAAACATCCACTATCATGATACCATTTACTTTTTATTCTTATGGACTTCAAGCACACCTACAAAATATAATTCAAAAATTCTTTTGAACCCAAACCTTAATTGGTCTAGGTTTGTTAGTCTCAAAGTAGTCCGAAGGTAGTAATTGTAAATGTAGTTTCCTATAGAAGCATATATTGCTAGAGTGACCTTTGGTCATGCATTAGAAACATGCAACATTGAAAAATTTATTTCTCCAAGGATGATATGTTTTCCTAGTATATAAAGCATGCATTTCATATTATGTTGGTGTGTGCTTCCTATAACTCTTTTGAGTCATAGTGTGAGACATACATTGATAATGACAATGTGTATTTTGATAGGTTTGTGCAATATGTTTATGTGCATTGTATTGTGTAGCATGCCTATTATGATTATGTCTAGTGTACATATAAGCATGTTTAAGTTGAGGCGCTATAGTTTGAGCCTTACCTTTTTATGTCAATAGAGGTTGACTTTTATAAGAATTTCCCTTGTTGTTTGACACATGAGACCTTTTAACTTTAAAAGCTTGAGTCTCATTTGCTTTAGAGGTAAAAGGAGCATAATTATGTGAGGCTTTAACAAAATTTAATATGTGATGATGATAAGGAAGCCATTTCATTTGTATATCCAATTCCATGTATATCTCCACAGAATTTTTGAGAGTCAAGAATATAATTCAAAAAATCTTTTCTCTTTATGAGTTTCTCCATGGAATTTTTCAAAGTTAAGACCTCTTTAAAATGTTTATGATTTTCATCATTTGCTTTCTTAAGTTGATTTTCTAAGGAATTTGAAGTTTTCAAATCATTAGTAAGTTCATCATTTGATTTAGCAAGATAGGAAAATTCAATTTTTGAATTTTCAAATTCTTTAGTTAAGCTAGTTAACTTATGTTTATAATATTTTTTTCTTAGATAATAAATTTTTGCATTTAGCCATAAGTTTTTTAGCAATAGAAGTTTCATCATCATCATTGTATTCATCATTATTATCATAATAATCATCATCATAAGAAGAATTAGATGTAGATGGTACCTCATTGTTGCTATCAAGAGCCATGAAACAAAGGTTAGCTACCTCTTGTTGCTCCTCTTCCATTTCTAATTGCTTTGTAAGCCTTGCTTTTCTCTTTTGTTCCTTTGCTCTTATTTTTGACTTTAGGGCACTCACTCTGCATGTGTCTTGGTTTCTTGCATTCATAGCAAGTGATATCTTTGGATTTCTTCTTACCTTCTCTTTCATGTTTCTTGTTGAAGTCTCCTGTTCTAAAGGAGTTTTGTTTTCTCAAGAACTTTTTGAAGTTTCTTGTAAGCATGGTAATTTCACCGTCTTTATCACTAGAATTTTTAAGGTTTTCTTCTTTATCATCATTTTATAAAGCTTTTAAGGCAATGCTCTTCTTCTTCTCCTTCTTCTCTTCTTGCTTTGCTTAATTATAAGCTCATGGGTGAGAAGCTTTTCAATAAGCATGTCGGTTGAGAGAGTTGAGAGGTCTTAAGCTTCCTCAATTGAAGTAACTCAAGATTCCTAATCATTCTTAGGTAGGATTTTTAGAATCTTGTTGTTTACTTCTTTTTTGGAGAAATATTTTTCAAGTTTATTGAGGGTTGTGAGAAGAGCCATAAGATAGTTTGTCATCTTCATTATTGATTCATGTGGCTTTATTTCGAAGAGTTTATTCTCATACATGTGAAGTTGAACCTTCTTACTTTTAACTTGAATGTTGCCTTCATAGTGATTTTCTAAGGTCTCCTACTTCTCCTTGGCTAAAATACAATGTTGAAGTTCGCTACTTTCCTCTATTGTCATGGAGGATGCTATAGTGATCATAGCCTTTTTATTCTTGTAATTTTCTTCCTTTTGTTCGTTGCTCTACTTATCTTTTAGAAGAATAGTGACTATTCCATCTTTGGTAGCTTTAGGTGGTTCCCATCCTTTTAGATTAATTTCCCAAAGCTTGGTAGAATCATAATCTAGATAGAGCTCTATTTTGAATTTCCAATTTAGATAATCACTACCATTAAAGAAAGGTTTAATAAAAGAGATGTTTTGATTTTCACTCCCTATGATCTTATATTTTAGTAATGAAGTGCTTATAATTCAAGCATTGGTACCAATTGAAAGTGCCTTAGAAGGGGGGGGGGTGAATAAAGCTAATAAAGGATTTTAGAAAATTAAAAATGAATTTAAAAGATGAACAAGAATTAAAAAGGAATAGAGTAGGAAGATCAATGAACATAAGGATTTAAAGAGTTTAGATTCTCAACAATCCTATGTCTCCACTTAACTTATCTCCAAGTAAGAATTTTTCAATACACACAATCGTATTCACAAGATTGAGATTACACAAGAGTTTGAGGCTCACTCTTTTAACCTTACAACTTGAGTTTTTAAGGCTCACTAAAAAAACTAAATCCCAAGTGTTTTGATGGCTAAACACTTAAACCAATTTCTTTAGAAATAAATCTCACTTCCCTTCTAATCTATCCCTAGATTTTAGATGAAGATAAATTCTATTTCTAACACACAACCAACTCCCATAAGAGTTGTATAAATAAAGAATGAATATTTGAGAGTTTGAGAGCTTTGATGAATATTAATATAGAAAATTGTAATAAGTAAGTATCTTAACTTCAATTGAGCTCAAGTAGGTGTTTATATAGATAAACACTAAAAATATGATTGTTGGAGATGTCAACCATGTCTCTAATGTCTTTTTTTTAAATTAAAAAATATGACAATTGGAATATCACAATAGCAAAAGAGCTTCAATCGAAACCGACTGTTCACTTTGACTTTCTGTCACCATAGCAGCTCTTGCTTCAATCGCAACTTACTATTTATTTAAGCTTTTTGTCACCATAGAAGCTTTTGCTTCAGTCATAGCTTACTATTCATTTTAACTTTCTGTCACCATAGAAGCTTTGTTTCAGTCACAGCTTACTATTCATTTCAGCTTTGACTTGGCTTTCATTTAAGTCTTAACTTATACACACTTAAAATAAACAAATTAAATGCTCAAAATTAAGTTTGTTAAGATTAAAATTAAGATTAATTATTGCTAAGGTTAACATATATAAACATTTATATTAATTACTAAGCATATGTATGTTACAAAGAGAGAGAGAGGGCCGGCAACCTATGCTCCATACTTTAACTACCATGCTTCGTGCTTTAAAATGGCCCAAAACTAGACTTCTTAATTTGAAAAATAATTGCAATTTGATGAGTCGCAACTCAATGAATATAAACATTAATTAAATTCTAAAGTCTTCTATAAAAATTAGCTCAAACATATTATAAAAAAAATACAAGATTCAGATATTGCAAATGCATATGCTTTGGTTCCTTTTATATGTTATGACCTTGCAAGACAATGCTACACCCGGGTTCAAGTCAAACAAGTAACAAGTGACAATTGATTTTGTCGACCAATATATAATAATTGAATCAAGTGATATCTTTTGATCATTAACATTTTCCAAGTGATTTGCAAGTATTAGTCAAGCTGGTCACAACATCCTCTTATATCCATATGCAAATCTTCAAATGTAAATGTATATCAAGTAATTACTACAATTATAAATTTATTATTTGTTGTATATTCACATAAGTACAAATATAAATAATCTATAGTTCATTAATACTCATGTAAAAAGACATAGAGCAACTCAATTAAAGTTTCATAGAAATATATTTTAGTCAAGCTACAAACCATAATTCCATATTTATATTCACATATTCACACAATTTACATATTAGAATCCAATTGATGTATATACTCACCTCCTTAGGCAACGAACACTTTAAACATGATTTGTATCATCTTCTCATACTTTAGAAATATTTTAAGAGCCTATAATATAACATGTATATTTAATTAAAATAAAATAATTGCGCCTTATATGAATTTCTATGTTTTTTATGTAATGATCAACATGTCTCATATAAATAATATTATGATGTTGCTACATTAGGAAGCTAATAGCTTTTCATATATAATTCCAAATGATTTAATTATTTTTTCTACTAAAACTAGACACTTGAGACTATAATATATCAAAAATCCATATTAAACTAGGTACTATACGATTTATGGTGAAATTTTTAAAGTCTACCCTAAAACCTGTAAATACACAGCTTGACCAAGTCATGATTATTTTGATATTCCAAAAGAAATACAATTCTAAATGCTAAGAGATTTTACAAAAACTTAGTAAACATATAAATGAGCAAAACTCATATTTATCACTTTATCTAAATCAGTTTCTAACATCTTCAGAATAACCAATAAACAACAGGTAGCTTGTTGGAATTGCTACCCAAACCAGTCCCAAATAAACTTCTATAGAATTTCACATACTTATTATTTCACAAAACCCTTTTACAAGAATAAATATGAGACATAAAATTACAATTTTTATGTTTTTCACTTCCCCTAATTCTTATTTTATGGCCATGAAAACTAGAGTGCAATATTCAACTATAAACCATAATTCTTAGCATAAAGAACTTTATTCATTTTCAAAATCAATTAACCTATTTCCCTTTTAATTCTTTCTAATTACCATGATTAGCATGTCATGAAGGAATAATTACTTGAAAAAATAAGATGAAATCGCTTACCTTTGCCAAAATTAGGAAACCCTAAATTTTTCCCCTTTTCCTTCCTTCATCTTCACTTCCCTTTTTCCTTCTCCTTACTTTTTTTTATTATCTTCACTTTTCTTTTTTATTCTCTCCTTGTTCCAACCCCTTTTATTTTATTTTTGCAAAAGCTATTCCTTTTTAGCCTATATATTTTCTCTTTATTACTTTTAACTAATTAATTATTTTCTCAACTAAATCCTTAATGTTTAATATCCACTATTTGTATCCTTATGATATGATTTATAATTTCTTATATTCTATTAATTCATAGATTTTTTCTTATATTATAATTATGCTATCATTATCTTTATTTCTAGGAAATAAATCATACAAGTTAGGCATCATATCATATTCTACATTTTCATAAATATGATATGTAATGCATGTGAAATGCATATATTTAAATGAAAGACTTTTGTGATGCATTTGTTCATATAATATTTATAATGGGTGAAGATAGGGACATTACAACAATTATACAACACTCTTTCAATAATTTTATCTAGATAATAATATAATTTTACAAACTTGATAAACTTATAATGTAATAATTTATTATTATTTTTTAAATTTTATATTCAAATAATTATATAACAATCTTTTAATATTCTTGACATTAATATTTTTCATAATTAAATATTTTTATAAAATTTATTAATTTTGATTTCAATTGTTTACTTAATAAATTTAATTTTGTAAGAATTATAAAATTCTATCATATAATTTTATTTAGGATACCACACATATATATTCCTATTAGTTAAAGAGTTTTGTTTCTTGAACAGGATTACTCGAAAAGGGAAGGTAGCCGAATCCATTAACGGAAGGGACTTTGCCTCAAGAAGATTTCTAAGCAAAGAAGGAATACTCTTCTATTTGGTTTAGGATTCCTATCTCAAGAGGAATCCTACTCTTTTTAGGTCTGAATATCACTATAAATAGGACCCCATACCCTTATTCTTGATCATCTTATTCTTTTATATTCTAATTATCTCTTGCTTTCTCTCTAAATTCTTTCTTTGTTCTCTGACTTAGGCATCAGAGTGTTTGTGGGGATCCTCCCCACCTCTCACCTTGCCCTTTGTTGATTATTTACAGGGTTTTAAGCTCAAGAGTTCCAAAAATAAGTTATCAAGTGACGCCGTCTGTGGGGACTCTTGGGAAAAAGCCATTCATATACCTGCTAAGTTAAGACATCAACACCATGACTTCCAGCCCATCACCAATCTCGACTCCTAAAATTAACAATAATCCCTCTGCACCCATTCCTTCAATTAATCTATCAGCACATCTCCCAACAATAGTGCTTTCAGCAACTTTCCAGTATGCTGAAACTTCATCCGGAAATACGCATTTACCTTTCGATAATACCCAGGGATGGCCGGCTTCGGGCACTGACTTTTTATATTATGCTCCATTACAACACCATCACCATCCAATACCTTATGTACCTTTTCCAAGCCTAATAGATACATCGACTATTACCACACCAAACTTAAACACTGTAACCCAAACATTCAATCTTAACCAAACCAAAAAGGAAGTCATGATAAAAAATATCCAAGCTCAGAAAGCCTTAATACAACAACAATTGAACACTTTAATTCAAAGTAGAAACTTTGAATC
This sequence comes from Mallotus nudiflorus, assembly GCA_947683625.1. Classification (NCBI taxonomy): domain Eukaryota; kingdom Viridiplantae; phylum Streptophyta; class Magnoliopsida; order Malpighiales; family Euphorbiaceae; genus Mallotus; species Mallotus nudiflorus. The sequence continues at coordinate 7,112,458 of CANTUR010000041.1, forward strand.
AACTCACATAGACAACAACACAACACCGTAGGAGGTACCCGAGATAAACAAGGGGAAGGGTAAAGCATTAGAAGGGGAATGTAGTTAAAAAATTTCGGCCTTTGACAACTCAAAGTTAACTCAAAAGGTAGAAGAGGTTGTATATAAAGCCCGTACGAGACCAAGAAAGCTGGATGGATGTATTATGGAAGGTAAAACTCCATTCATAAAAAGGATAATCCAGATAGAGATCCCTACCAAGTTCAGAATCCCACCACTTGATCAGTATGATGGGACCGAAGATCCCATCAACCACATATCAACATTTAGAATAAGGATGTTGCTTTAGAATGTGAATAATGGAATCATGTGTAGAGTCTTCCTAAGCACACTCATAAAGAATTCCCAAAAGTGGTTTCATCGACTCCTGGAGAACTCTATCACCTCTTTTAAGGATCTGGCATAAAAGTTTTATACCAGGTTCATCACCAACATTCCCCCTGCTGAAAACATCAATGATCTTTGGATGTGTTGACAAGAGGTCGATAAGTCCTTACAAAGTTATCTTGATTGGTTCAACAAGGTAGCCATGCATATCGAAAACCTTGTGGATGAAGTTGCCATAGAATCTTTGAAAAATGGCACTAGACTCAGGAAACTTAAAGATAAGATAATGACAAAGGAACTTGGCACTTTTGCGAAGGTAATGCTATAGTAGTCAAAATGATAAAGATGGATGAAGATAGAAGGATGTGAAGGGAGAAGGAAAAACCACCAACTAAAGATGAAATATCAAGATCCAGACGAGCAAGCTTCCCAAAAATAAATTTCAGAAACTCAGTAGAAAGATTTGATAAGGAAGCAGATAGATAAATACCTCTAAACACCTCTTGATCCAGAATTCTCATATGGGTTAGGTAGAATGGTGTGGGAATTACCCCAGCCAAAAGAATAAGCCCAAGCTGGAGGTCTAAACAAGATAGGGGACAATACTACCAGTATCATCGAGAATATAGGCACGACACTGAGGCTTGCAAAGAGCTGAAGAATGCTATAGAAAGACTGGTGCAGAATGGTAAACTCAACAATTTCACGAACACATCTAGAAGGAGCAGGAACCCAGAAGCCCATGTGCAATATAGGCTAGAAGCAAAGAAAGCTCAAAATGAGCTAGTTGGTATTATTAACATGATTATTGGTGGAGAAAATGCTAAGAAGAAACTTAAACAGAATCGGGGAGAAAGGCCAACCTTCAAGAAAAGAGAGATCATGTTCAATTCGGAAGATGGTTTGCATGTTCGCCATCCCCACTGTGACACCCTAGTAATAAATGCATACATAAATAATTATTTACTAAAGAGGTTATTGGTTGACAATGAAAGTGCTATTAATGATTTGTCTTGGAATGCTTATAAAGCAATAAGAGGCTTCGTCATCGACCTAAAGGCCATCAAGAATCCCATTACAAGCTTTTGTGGAGGAATTATATAGCCAATGGGAGTTATGGAGTTAAATATGGAATTTGAAAATCAAAATGATGAATAAACAAAAGTTATTAAAACCTTGTTCAATATGGTGGATCTCCCGCTGGCATACAATGGAATCATAGGACGATCGATGCTTTACAAAGCATATGTAATCACCAGTATCCGACACTTAACTATGAAAATTCTAGTCGAGGGTGGAATTCTTACTATCTGTGGGGATTAACATATGGCCAGACAATGTTACCAGATGGCCATAAAAACTTAGACAAAAGCCTTCCCCCAAGAAGTGTAGGAAATGGAGAAATAAGGCATTGGACTATAACCGGTTGACGACATGGAAACATTGCAAATTATTGATGGGAAGGCTGTGAAAATTGGTAATGAGCTTGACTGTGACACCAAGGAAGGAATAAGGGAAGTCCTTACTAGACACTCATAAGACTTTGCCTCTCGGGCATCTGAAATAACTGGGGTAGATCCCCAGGTTGCTTGTTATAGCTTGAACATCAGACCAAGGTCGAAGCCAGTAATCCAGAAGAAAAGAAGTTTTGCATACGAGAGGTAGAGGATAATTACTGAGAAAATGAGGAACTTATTAGAAGCTGGGTTTATCAAGGAAGTTACTCATCTAGAGTGGGTGGCCAATGTGGTGCTTGTCAAAAAAGTGAACGGAAAGTATAGGATGTGTGTGGACTATACTGACCTTAATCAAGCATGCCCTAAGGATAGCTACCCACTGCCCATAATTGACCAGCTCGTAGACTCCACGGACTATACAGTTTTGTTAATGCAGTGCAAGGATATCACCAAATACCAAAGAAGGGGGAAGATCAGGAGAAAACATCCTTCATCACCCACGAAGGACTTTACTACTACAAGGTGATGCCTTTTAGACTAAAGAATGCCATAACAACATATCAAAGAATGATGAACCATGTACCTTAGGACCAGATTGGGACAAATGTGGAAGTATATGTGGATGACATTATTATCAAGAGCAAAAATGCAGAACAACACCCGATGGACCTGGATCAAGTTCTCCAATTGTTGAGCAAATCTAGAATCAAGCTAAACCTAGAAAAATGTGTCTTTGGAGTCAAAGCTGGTAAATTCCTAGGATTCATAATATCCCATAGAGGTATTGAAGCCAACTTAGAAAAAATGGATGTCATTCTCAAAATGAAAGCCCCAAAGAATATCCATGAGTTACAAAAACTAAATGGCATAATTACGACTTTGGGATGTTTCATTTCATGCTCAGCCAGATGATGTCTACCACTATTCTGAGCTTTAAAAAATTCTAAGAAATTTGTTTGGACTACAGACTGCCAGGCAACCTTTGAAGATGTCAAAATGTTCCTGCCCTCACCACCTCTACTCAGTAGGTTGGTCCTAGATGAAACATTATACTTATATCTCTCGATAGGTCAAGAGTGCATCGCTTCAGTATTAGTAAGAGAAGAAGAGAGTCAACAAAACTCAGTATATTACATTAGTAAAATGCTCCAAGGATCCAAAATCCGTTACCCAACACTAGATAAGCTAGCTATGGCTGTTGTCCACGCATCCTGAAAGCTCTAACACTACTTCCAAGCTCATCCTATCATTGTCAAATCCTGCCTCCCTTTGTGGGAAATCTTACAAAGTATTACTTAGAGAATTCAACATTGATTATGAGCCCCGTCAGCAAGTGAAAGCCCAAGTATTAGCAGATTTCATTCAAGAAATGACGCCCGAAGAACTCCTCATGACTAAGGCACCAAAATGGAAGCTCTATGTTAATGGAGCATCCTCCATTTAAGGATTCATCACTGGAGTGATCCTCAAGGGACCACATAAAATCCACATCAGGTATGCAGTTCGAATAGAGTACAACACGACCAATAATGCCGCAAAATATGAGGTACTCATCACAAGTTTGAAGCTAGCTGCCGAAGTTAGAGCCGAAAACCTCATCATACATTCAGACTCCCAACTAGTAGTGAATTAGGTTAACGGGACATTCTAAATCAAGGATCCAAACATTACTAGATGTGGGGGCAAAGTCATCAAACTCTTGAAGTAGATCGAATAAGAAAGGGGCCAGTGGGAGATCGTCCTGATACCAAGTTAGCAGCTAAAGACAGTCAAGCATTTAAGGGTATGGAATTCACTGAAGCATTGAAAAAACCCAATACCAAAGACCCTGATATCTTGGAAGTATGGGAAGTCTCAGAATGGATGTGACAGATAGTCCAATACCTAGAACACGAAACACTTTTTAAAGATAACTTGAAGGCTCGAAAATTGAAGATGAAGGCAACCCATTACTCTATCCACCACGGGGAGCTCTACAGAAAATCCCTTTTATACCCATAGTCCAAATGAGTATCCCCAGAGGAAGGAAATTACACACTTAGGGAAATCCATGAAGGAATTTGTGGAGTACATGAGTCCCACTACACATTAATAAGGAAAGTGCTACTTCAAGGATACTATTGGCTTACCATGTCTAATGATGCTCAGAAGTTGGCTCAAGAATGTCATAAGTGCCAATAATTAACTCATATCAATCACAAGGCCTCCCATCCCCTGTATCCAATCGGCAGCCCGTGGCCCTTTACCATATGGGAAATGGACATCCTGGGTCCCTGTAATATCCCGTATTTTTAAACATTTTTACACTGTACCGAGATATGCAGTGTTAATAATTTTTGTATATATACTATGATATTTTTACGAGTTGGTATGTATTTAAAACCTATTTTAATTATTGTGTCTTATTTACAGTGCTTTACGTAAAATTTTCCCGGGACTTGCATTTTCGGGGAAATTTTCACGTAAATAATTTATTATTAATTATATTAAATATATTTTTGGACTTGCATGAACTCATACATATTTTAAAATATTAAACACCATGTATACATGTAATTATTTATTTAATTAGGATTTAATATTACCCTAATATTTTATTAGTTTTATTGTTATTTAATTATTTTTATTTAGTATAAATTATTAAAATATTAAATTATATGTGTGTGGTGTATATTTAATGTGTGTAATTTAATATTATTTTAATATATAGTATAAAGTATATATATACATATAATATGTCAAAAATTAAGTTTTTTAAAAAATTACAGAATTGCCCCCGATTTCTCTCTTCTCCCTCCCGACCGTTTTCCTCGCCGTCCGACGCCTGTAACTGTCGATTTATCACCGTTGGTGTGCCGTCTAGTGTGCCACCACCTTCTCCAGCCTTCCTCACCGCCTGTAGCAGCGGATTCCGGCGCCTGGAAGCCATTTTTGGCCGGAGAAGCCGAATTTCGTTCCACAGTCGATCACAACAATTTTGGTCACCATTTTTGACACCGCCAGTCTCTTTCTTCTCCTTGAGCTCCGGTGAGTGTGATTCTAGCTTTGGTTTGAGCTTAAATGGTCTTGATTTGTTTAGGTTTCGATTTTTCGAATTCGGCCATATTAGGGTTTTCAATTTTTTTGAGCTTCTAATTGATTGATTCATGAAAACTCCCTTAAAAAATGTTGATCCTAGTAGCTTAATCTACATTTATGAATTTTTGTGGAATTTATGGAGATTTTTTGGATTTTTGGGTATTTTTGAGTATTTTAATATTATTTTCTAATTTTCGGAAATTAATTAAATAAATTATGAAATTATGTTTTATGGTTAAATTAGGTGTTGAAATGAATTATAGGAATTTATTTGGAATTTTTATGAATTTCTAAGTATTTATTTTGAATTATTGAAGTTTATGTAAATTTGGGAAATTAGGGTTAATTATATTTTTAATTGAATTTAATTGGTTAATTGAGTTTAATTATTAATATTATTGATAAATATGTTGAGAAAATTAATTTTGGATAATTTTATAATTTTTGGGGAATTTTTGAAGTAATTATAGTATATTTATATATATAAGGGCATTTTGGTAATTTTACCCTAAATTGGCTAAAAATGTAATTTAAGTGATTTTAATAGTTATTTAAAGTATAAAAATGATTTCTACAAATTATTTAGTATTTTTAACTAATGAAAACTATTTTTCGTGAATTATTTTCAATTATATATATAATATACGATTTTTCTAATAAAATGAGTCTTTATCGGTTTTTACTGTGTTTTAAGGTTAATTATGTAATTTCTACCTATAAAATGTATTTCTATGTTATAAGGATATTTTTGGTATTTCCTGAATTGTTCTGTGTTTGTGGACCCCGATCGGTGGACTGTAGTTTAGAGTCCGACCGTGGGATTTTGATTGTGCTCTGTGTAGTTTTTCGAAGTGTATTTCCTTGCAGGGTCGGCTCTACTTTTTTGAGTAGAGAGATGTCCATTTTATAGGGGAGGTTCTGCCGAATTTTCGATAGAATTCTCGTAAAACGTGATATCCGGTCAAACCCTGATATCGATTCTATGTTTAATACTCTAGATCGAATTCTAGGATTTCTGTTAGGTTTATTCTAATGTCGGTTATTTATTGTTTGTTTAGTTGCGCCGAGATCGAGGGCTAGTGGACCAGGCCCGTCAGACCCGTCTCGTGGAGCGCACTAGGGTGAGTTACTATACTATATATATATGCTTTAGGATGCATGATTTAGAAATATATGTTTTATTTTGATTAAAATGCATAAATAATGTGATTTGTATTTAAGTATATTTTTGGTTTATTTTTGGTATATCTTAAAGTATATGCATGTTTTGTAAATAAAATATATTTAAACTGTTTTTAAATATATTTCTAGCTTAATTTATGATTTAATTGGATTCATTTGACGTATATATACTCGAAGTATACCTGGTTTACTTTTGATATATTTCCAGTATATATATGGTTTATATTGTTATTTTATTTAAATTCATGCATCATTTATTTGTGAATGAATGTTTTATATTTATTAATGAAGGATATCAATAGAACGTGCTACCTAGTGGGCAGCACTAGGACCGAGTACGTACCGGTATGCCTATAGTATTTAGGCTATATTACTAACTTATTTGTGGATATTGATTGAATATGATTATTGATATGTGTGAGATATGGTTTGGAGGTGTGATTGCTGGAGCTCGGTTGACCAAGTGTCTCGGGGCCAATCACACTGGCAGTCAGACTGCTGGAGCTCGGTTGACTTAGTATCTCGGGGCCAGTCTACTGTCTAAATGGATTAAGTGGATATATTTGGATTCAGTGAGCCTGTATGGCTAGAGTGTTGTCTAACACTGTTTTCGAGGTTGCGATATTCTAGGGTTCTATGTGATCCTTCATAAAAGATGATTTTCAATAAAATATATATAAAATGATTTCTTTGCATCTGTGTGTATTTGCCTATATATATATTAGATATATATATAATGTTGATTGTATGCATTGTCATTTAGTGTGTATGTATATATATTATAGTAATTCACTCAGTGAGGTCTGACTCCCCTCCGTTAACAATTTTTCAGGAGAGTCAACATCTTCAGACCTCAGTAGCAGGCCGATACACCGAATTTCTTCCGCCCCAGCTTCTTTGTGTAAACTACTTACTTGAGTCTTATTTTTATAATCTAGACACTGCAGTAGTTATAAATTAATTTATGGGATTTTATGTATTTTATTTATGTGAGATATTGTATTATATTTGAAACTGGATTTGTATTCAAAGATTTATATATATGAGATGAGATTTGACTTAAATCCAGTTGGTGAAAATAATATTATAATATTTATGATTTTTATTTCCGCTGCATTTAATATTGTTATTATTATTATTGCATGTTTTATTTTTATTTTTAGGCTTGCTACGGGTTCCGGATTCGAAAGAATTCCCGTTCTCTAGCGCCGGTCATGGCCCCTGTTTTGGGTCGTGACAAAGTTGGTATCAGAGCGGAGTTCTGTGTCAGGGCTTAGTTATGTGAGTTGTGGCCCTAGTTTTTAAGTTGTGTTTTCTGTTGAACTACTGCAGTGAATTAGGTTCGAGTATGTCTTAATAAGTATTCCTTGCTTAGTTTTCAGCGTGATTCCTCCGTTGTCTGTTTTGTTTGAATCTTTTTGTTTATCTTTTCAGAATGAGGAGGCGTGCGCGTGTCACTCCACCGGTCGTTGAGGCCGAGGATGATGAGTCTTTTCAGGATGAGGTTTTACCTCCTGAGCAGCTAGTGAGACGTAGAGGTCATGGTAGAGGTAGACCTCGAGGAGCGGTAGGTCGCCATAGGCAGAGAGAGTTACAGGACGAGGAGCCTGTTGAGCTTGAATTTGATGTTCCTATTCCTCTAGTTGTTCAGCCTGTTCAGCCTGCCTATCAGCAGGGTATGTCTAACCCTGAGGCAGCTTTGTTCTATGCCCGAGTTGGCAGGATTGCTTTTGATGGTACTTTCGATCCGTTAGATTTTCTGCATGCGATCGAGACTAGGACTCGGACTGCTCATACCGAGTACCAGTGAATTATGATCATTGAGTTATCTGTTGAGGGAGCAGCCTTAGATTGGTTTATTCAGATGATCCAGCCTTACATGATGACGATGACCTGGGCTCAGTTCCGAGAGCGATTTATGAGGAGATTCTGTCCAGAGCCTCTTCGTTTGAGTTATCATCTCCGTTTGACTAGTATTTCTAGTGGAGATCGATCTGTAGAGGAGTATACCCGAGAGTTTCTTCGTTTGGGTAGATATGCAGAGGATCTGATGCGAGATCAGTATTTCACTGTTACTACATACGTTACTGGTTTGGGTTCAGCTTTTGCTGGTATGCCTACAACAGGCCTTACTCTCGAGTCTGTGATTGAGTTAGCCAAGAAGATTGAGCTGAGGCTAGTTAGGCAGGGAGCGATGCCTGATTACTACCAGCTGGGAGTTCAGTCGAGTGGATTGCAGGCTACTCCGTATTCTAGTTTTCACGTTGGTTCGAGTAGTCAGCAGCGAGGTTCGACTCAGCAGAGTCAGAGACAGCAGTAGCAAGTGCATCGGAGCAGTAGACATGGCCGTGGAGGTCAGCGTAGATCGTTCAGGTTTGGGTCAGGTGCTTCGAGCAGTAGCAGTGGTCGTAGTTCTGGATCCGCGACCAGTGTTTGTCAGACTTGTGGTAGAGTCCATCAGGGACCGTGTTATCTGACGCCACTGACATGCTTCAGATGCGGGCAGACAGGACATTTTGCCAGATCGTGTCCTTATTCCGGGTATCAGCAGCAGTAGATACCGTGATTCCTACAGCAGTCGATTACTAGTGCTGCACCCGTGCCATTTCAGTTACCACCAGCTCAGCATCAGAGTTCCACTCAGTTTGTTCCACAGCAGAGTCGTGGTAGAGGTACTAGAGGAGGTGCCAGAGGTGTTAGCCAGGCTTTTACCAGTCAGCAGGGAGGTCGAGGTCAGGCCAGAGTTTTCCATCTCACTCAGCAGGATGCTTAGGCATCTAATGCAGTCGTGGCAGGTATTGTTTCTGTTTGTTACCTGGATGCATGGGTTTTGTTTGATTCGGGTGCCACGCATTCATTTGTTTCTTCCATTTTTGCTTCCAAATCTTGTTGGCAAGCTTCGAGGATGGCTTTTCCTTTGTCTATTACCACTCCTCTGAGCGATTCTTTGGACACCGATATTGTTCTTTCTGGTTGTCCAGTTCTCGTGGGAGATAGAGAATTAGCCGCTGATTTGATGCTGTTGGATGTGATGGAGTTTGATGTTATTTTGGGAATGGACTGGTTATCTCAGCACTATGCCGTGGTAGATTGCAGGAATAAAGAGGTGACTTTTAGAATTCCTGATGAAGAAGAATTTAAGTTTGTTGGTGATAGGAGTTTAACACCTCAGAATCTTATTTCTGCTATTGTGGCTAGGAAGTTGTTGAAGAAAGGATGTCAGGGATATTTGGCATTGGTCAGGGATACTTCAGTGGAGAAGTTGTTACTCACAGATGTTCCTATTGCTTGTGAGTTTCCTGATGTTTTTCTCGAGGAGTTGCCAGGTTTACCACCTCATAGAGAGATTGAGTTCTGTATAGATGTGGTCCCAGGTACTACTCCTATATCTATGCCACCCTATCAAATGGCTCCTGCAGAGTTGAAAGAGTTGAAGGAGCAGTTGCAAGAGTTATTGGATAAAGGTTTCATTAGACCTAGTGTTTCTCCTTGGGGTGCACCAGTCCTGTTTGTAAAGAAGAAGGATGGTACCCTGAGACTGTGCATTGACTACAGAGAGTTGAATAAGGTGACAGTAAAGAACAAGTATCCTCTCCCGAGGATAGATGATTTGTTTGATCAGCTACAGGGTGCACAGTTCTTTTCTAAGGTTGACTTGAGGTCGGGTTATCATCAGCTGTGGATTAGTGAGGCCGATATTCCTAAGACAACGTTCCGCACTAGATATGGCCATTATGAGTTTCTGGTGATGTCTTTTGGTTTGACTAATGCACCAGCAGCTTTTATGGACCTGATGAATAGGGTATTTAGACCATATGTGGATCAGTTTATGGTAGTCTTCATTGATGATATACTGGTATATTCAAGGAGTATGGAGGAGCATGTATATCACTTGAGGATTGTACTACAGACACTGAGAGATCATCAGCTTTATGCTAAATTCTCGAAGTGTGATTTATGGATGGAGAGTGTTTCTTTTCTTGGACATGTAGTGTCTAAAGAAGGTATTCAGGTTGATCCACAGAAGATTGAGGCAGTATCTGAGTGGCCTAGACCTACTTCTGTTACAGAGATTCGAAGTTTTCTAGGTTTAGCCGGGTATTATAGGCGATTTGTGCAAGATTTTTCCAGAATAGCAGCTCCTATGACTCGATTGACTCAGAAGAATGTTAGATTCGAGTGGTCAGAAGCTTGTGAGAATAGTTTCCAGTTATTGAAGGAGAAGTTGACCACAACACCAGTGTTAGCTTTGCCTAATAGTGTGGATAAGTTCTCAATTTACTGTGATGCCTTTAGAATTGGTCTTGGTTGTGTGTTGATGCATAATGGAAGGGTGATAGCCTATGCTTCGAGGCAGTTGAAGAAGCACGAGTAGAACTATCCTACACATGACCTAGAGATGGCTGCAGTGATCTTTACTTTGAAGATTTGGAGACATTATTTGTACGGGGTGACTTGTGAGATATTTACTGATCACAAGAGCCTTAAGTACATTTTTCAGCAGCGAGATTTGAATCTGAGGCAGAGAAGAAGGTTGGAATTGTTGAAGGATTATGATTTTGAGATTCTATATCATCCGGGTAAAGCTAATGTGGTAGCAGATGCCTTGAGTAGGAAGTCCTTAGGCAGTCTTGCTCACATCGGTGTTGAGAGGAGACCATTGATCCAGGAGTTGCATTTGTTGGTGGATCAAGGTCTGATGATGAAGATCAATAGATCAGGTGGACTGGTAGCTCAGTTTAAAGTGCGATCTGTACTGAGGGTAGGATTAAAGTAGCTCAAAGCCGAGATCCTATTCTAGAAGAACTTACAGAGAATGTCAGAGCAGGGAAGTTCACTGATTGCACACTCGATGATGACGGTGTGTTATGGATCAGTGGTAGATTATGTGTTCCTAATGTGGATAATTTGAGAGAGGAGATTTTAGAGGAAGCACATTCTATAGCCTACAACGTACATCCAGGTGTTACTAAGATGTACCACAGTATCAGAGATTTATACTGGTGGGATGGATTGAAGAAGGATGTCGCTGATTATGTTGCGAAGTGTTTGACGTGTCAGCAAGTGAAAGTTGAACATCAAAAGCCTTTTGGGAAGCTTCAGCCTCTTCCTATTCCCGAGTGGAAGTGGGAAAGGATAGCTATGGATTTTGTGGTTGGTTTACCTCGTTCGAAGGATGGATACGATTCCATCTGGGTAATTGTAGATAGGTTGACAAAGTCTGCACATTTCTTGCCTGTGAAAGCCACTTATTCTGTAGCTAGATTGGCGAAGTTGTATGTGAAGCATATCATATGCCTTCATGGAGTACCTGTGTCCATTGTGTCAGATAGAGGTTCAGTGTTTACTTCTCGTTTTTGGCAGAAGTTGCAGGAAGCGATGGGCACTAGGTTGGATTTTAGTACTGCTTTTCATCCTCAGACAGATGGCTAGTCTGAGAGGATGATCCAGACACTGGAAGATATGTTAAGGATGTGTGTCTTGGATTTAGGAGGTAGCTGGGATGATCATTTATCACTTGTTGAGTTTGCATATAATAACAGCTACCATAGCAGTATTGGCATGGCACCGTATGAGGCGTTATATGGGAGGAAGTGTAGATCCCCTTTGAGTTGGGATGAGATTGGTGAGAGAGCTTTGACTGGACCTGAGATGGTTCAGGATGCTATGGAGAAAGTCGCCGTGATTAAGCGAAGATTAGAGACCGCAGTTAGCAGACAGAAGAGTTATGCGGATCCTAGGTGCAGAGATGTGGAGTTTTAGGTTGGAGATTTTATTTTTCTGAAGGTATCTCCGATGAAGGGTGTGATGAAATTTGGTAGGAAGGGTAAGTTAGCACCGAGGTATATTGGATCGTTTGAGATTCTGGAGAGAGTTGGCACTATTGCATATCGATTAGATTTGCCTCCGAATATGTCACAAGTGCATCCAGTATTTCATATCTCGATGTTGAGGAAGTATATCTCAAACCCTTCACACGTGTTGCAACCTGACAGTGTAGAAGTGAATGAAGATTTGACGTTTGTGGAAGAACCTGTGGCGATCGTAGATTATTAAATTCGACAGTTGCGTTCGAAACAAATTCCAATGGTCAAGGTTCTATGGCATAGCAACAGAGTTGAGGAGCATACGTGGGAGACTGAAGCTGAGATGCGAGCTTCTTACCCGTATCTCTTTCCTTCTTGATCCTGTTTTCTGGAATTCGGGGATGAATTCTTGTAAGGGGGGAAGACTGTAATATCCCGTATTTTTAAACATTTTTACACTGTACCGGGATATGCAGTGTTAATAATTTTTGTATATATACTATGATATTTTTACGAGTTGGTATGTATTTAAAACCTAATTTAATTATTGTGTCTTATTTACAGTGCTTTACGTAAAATTTTCCCGGGACTTGCATTTTCGAGGAAATTTTCACGTAAATAATTTATTATTAATTATATTAAATATATTTTCAGACTTGCATAAACTCATACATATTTTAAAATATTAAACACCGTGTATACATGTAATTATTTATTTAATTAGGGTTTAATATTACCCTAATATTTTATTAATTATTTATTAGTTTTATTGTTATTTAATTATTTTTATTTAGTATAAATTATTAAAATATTAAATTATATGTGTGTGGTGTATATTTAATGTGTGTAATTTAATATTATTTTAATATATAGTATAAAGTATATATATATACATATAATATGTCAAAAATCAAGTTTTTTGGAAAATTACCGAATTGCCCCCGATTTCTCTCTTCTCCCTCCCGACCGTTTCCCTCGCCGTTCGATGCCTGTAACTGCCGATTTCTCGCCGTTGGTGTGCCGTCCGGTGTGCCACCACCTTCTCCAGCCTTCCTCGCCGCATGTAGCAGCGGATTTTGGCGCATGGAAGCCATTTTTGGCCGGAGAAGCCGAATTTCCTTCCACCATCGATCACGATGATTTTGGCCACCATTTTTGACACCGCTGGTCTCTTTCTTCTCCTTGAGCTCCGGTGAGTGTGATTCTAGCTTTGGTTTGAGCTTAAATGGTCTTGATTTGCTTAGGTTTCGATTTTTCGAATTTGGCCATATTAGGGTTTTCAATTTTTTTGAGCTTTGAATTGATTGATTCATGAAAACTCCCTTCACAAATGTTGATCCTAGTAGCTTAATCTACATGTATGAATTTTTGTGGAATTTTTGGAGATTTTTTGGATTTTTGGGTATTTTTGAATATTTTAATATTATTTTCTAATTTTCGAAATTAATTAAATAAATTATTAAATTGTGTTTTATGGTTAAATTAGGTGTTGAAATGAATTATAGGAATTTATTTGGAATTTTTATGAATTTCTAAGTATTTATTTTGAATTATTGAAGTTTATGTAAATTTGGGAAATTAGGGTTAATTATATTTTTAATTGAATTTAATTGGTTAATTGAGTTTAATTATTAATATTATTGATAAATATGTTGAGAAAATTAATTTTGGATAATTTTATAATTTTTAGGGAATTTTTGAAGTAATTATAGTATATTTATATATATAAGGGCATTTTGATAATTTTACCCTAAATTGGCTAAAAGTGTAATTTAAGTGGTTTTAATAGTTATTTAAAGTATAAAAATGATTTCTACAAATGATTTAGTATTTTTAACTAATTAAAACTATTTTTCGTGAATTATTTTCAATTATATATATAATATACGATTTTTCTAATAAAATGAGTCTTTATCGGTTTTTACTGTGTTTTAAGGTTAATTATGTAATTTCTACCTATAAAATGTATTTCTATGTTATAAGGATATTTTTGGTATTTCCTAAATTATTCTGTGTTTGTGGACCCCGATCGGTGGACTGTAGTTTGGAGTCCGACCGTGGGATTTTGATTGTGCTCTGTGTAGTTTTTCGAAGTGTATTTCCTTGCAGGGTCGGCTCTACTCTTTTGAGTAGAGAGATGTCCATTTTACAGGGGAGGTTCTGTCGGATTTTTGATAGAATTCTCGTAAAACGTGATATCCGGTCAAACTCTGATATCGATTCTATGTTTAATACTCTAGATCGAATTCTAGGATTTCTATTAGGTTTATTCTAATGTCGGTTATTTATTATTTGTTTAGTTGCGCCGAGACCGAGGGCTAGTGGACCAGGCCCGTCAGACCCGTCTCGTGGAGCGCACTAGGGTGAGTTACTATACTATATATATATGCTTTAGGATGCATGATTTAGAAATATATGTTTTATTTTGATTAAAATGCATAAATAATGTGATTTGTATTTAAGTATATTTTTGGTTTATTTTTAGTTTATTTTTAGTATATGCATGTTTTGTAAATAAAATATATTTAAACTGTTTTTAAATATATTTCTAGCTTAATTTATGATTTAATTGGATTCATTTGACGTATATATACTCAAAATATACCTGGTTTACTTTTGGTATATTTCTAGTATATATATGGTTTATATTGTTATTTTATTTAAATTCATGCATCATTTATTTGTGAATGAATGTTTTATATTTATTAATGAAGGATATCAATAGAACGTGCTACATAGTGGGCAGCACTAGGACCGAGTACATACCGGTACACCTATAGTATTTAGGCTATATTACTAACTTATTTATGGATATTGATTGAATGTGATTATTGATATGTGTGAGATATGGTTTGGAGGTGTGATTGCTGGAGCTCGGTTGACCAAGTGTCTCGGGGCCAATCACACTGGCAGTCAGACTGTTGGAGCTCGGTTGACTTAGTGTCTCGGGGCCAGTCTACTGTCTAAATGGATTAAGTGGATATATTTGGATTCAGTGAGCCTGTATGGCTAGAGTGTTGTTTAACACTGTTTTCGAGGTTGCGATATTCTAGGGTTCTATGTGATCCTTCATAAAAGATGATTTTTAATAAAATATATATAAAATGATTTCTTTGCATCTGTGTGTATTTGCCTGTATATATATTAGATATATATATACTGTTGATTGTATGCATTGTCATTTAGTGTGTATGTATATATATTATAGTAATTCACTCAGTGAGGTCTGACTCCCTTCCGTTGACAATTTTTCAGGAGAGTCAACATCTTCAGACCTCAGTAGCAGGCCGATATGCCGGATTTCTTTTGCCCCGGCTTCATTGTGTAAACTGTTTACTTGAGTCTTATTTTTATAATCTAGACACTGCAGTAGTTGTAAATTAATTTGTGGGATTTTATGTATTTTATTTATGTGAGATATTGTATTATATTTGAAACTGGATTTGTATTCAAAGATTTATATATATGAGATGAGATTTGACTTAAATCCAGTTGGTGAAAATAATATTATGATATTTATGATTTTTATTTCCGCTGCATTTAATATTATTATTATTATTATTGCATGTTTTATTTTTATTTTTAGGCTTGCTATGGGTTCCGGATTCGAAAGAATTCCCGTTCCCTAGCACCGGTCATGGCCCATGTTTTGGGTCGTGACAGTCCCTTCCCGACCTCCACTTCACAAAAAAAGTTCTTATTTATGGCTATAGACCATTTCACTAAATGGATAGAAGTGGAAGTAGTTCCAACCATCACAAAAGCTCGGATCCAACATTTCTTATGGAGAGAAATCATTTGCAGATTTGGCTTACCTCACACCCTGATCACGGACAATGGCAAGCAGTTTGACAACAAAAAGTTTAGAGGTTTCTGTGCAGACCTTGGAATAAAGCTTTGTTTCACCTTGGTAGCTCACTCACAAACGAACGGGCAAACAGAGGTCACCAACAAAACTATTATGCAGGGATTAAAAAAGAGACTCGATAAGAAAAAGGTAAACTGGGTCGAAGAGTTTAACAACATAATTTGGGCTTACAGGACCACCCCTGGATCATCCACAAAGGAAACACCATTTAAACAAACTTATGGTATGGACGCGGTAATACTAGTAGAGATTGGTTCACCACAGGGTCAGCTACAACTTCGATTAAAACATTAACAACATTGATGCTTGGATGTGTCTGGACTTACTAGAAGAAAGACGAGAGTGGACATCAGCCACAACTGAAGCACATAGGTAGAGGGTAGCACGGTATCATCTCTGGTGTAGTCACCCAAGACAGTTCAAAGTAGGTGACTGGGTACTCAGAAGGGCAGATATTGGCAAAGGTAAGTCTAGCACTAGCAAACTAGGTCCAAATTGGGAAAGTCCCTATCAGATCTCAAAACATACATTTAAAGGGGCATATAAATTAAAAAATAGAGAAGGCAAAGAACTGCCATGATTTTTGGAACTTGGATTGCCTCTGGAAATACTATCAATAATTATCCTTGGAATGATATTAAATAAAGTATCTATTCATTGAAGAAATAATCATCTTACAAAAGTTTGATTATAAAAAAAACGAAAATTTCTCTATTCTACTAATTGTACATCTGAACCATCGGGCTCGGAGATGGGAGGGGGAACAACATTAACGATACTGATAGGAACAAAAGGCTCAACAGAGGACTCTCTAGCAACTCCAGAAACATCCCTTATACAAAGGGAAGTTGCCTTTTGCCGAGCATCCTCTTCAGCAGTAATCTTCGCTAGGTCAACCAGCGTTATCCGATCCAGCTCCGCCAAGTCTAGCTCTAGATTTTGAGAGAGCAGGATCCTCCTACACTTAGATCTGTAGGCTTTAAGAAATCCTCCCACCATGCTCTATTAGGATCATTTACCATTTTCCCAGAATTTCTTGACCTCGGATAACCTTTTAGCCAGATTTGTGATATGAGAATCCTGCTCTTCAATCCTCTTGGTCAACTGACCCTGACTATGCTCCAGATCAATAATTTTCTTTTGGCTTGCCTTAGCCTCAGATTTCACCTCTACATGTTTTGTCTAGCAGAGCTTTAGTGTCCCCTTTGCGTTATCCAACTTCTTCTCAAAATCAATGGCTATTGTTCTGATCTCCGCCTCCTTTAGGTTGTACTGGCTTTTAAGGTAGAAATACCGATCCTTTGCTAGCAATAGGGCCTGGGTCATTTGTGAAAAAGGAAAATTAGTGTCACTCAATACAAGAAAATGTAAAAGTCATAGAGAAATGACATTCACTTACTTCTAGGGAATGACTGATCATTGAACCAAATAACTCTTCTAGACCCTCCTCAGACCAGCATTGCATATCTGCTGGCAACCTCAGCGACTCCATATACTGGTCTCGAACCTGGGCATTCAAGATGCTCGGTGGCTTCATTTTATTTAGGATTTATCCCCTCACATCCGGACACCTGGACAACCTCGGACGTTGGAATATATCTCCTCATCCAGCTCATTAGCATCTGAGCCTTGATCGATCAGCCTTCTTTTCTGCCGACCTTCCTTACTAGAATAGGATGATTCAATTATAGCTTTTCCCTTCGAATTGATAACACTTCCTCGGGTGCTATAGAAGCTTTAGGCTCCAGATAAGGGGAGACCCATACTTCTTCTTGGGCTACTGGTTCATCAACTAGAAGTGAAATTTCATCCACAAAAACAAAAAATTTAGCCATCTACAATTGTAAAAAATAAGAATCAAGTTAGAAAGATACCTCTTGACAATCCAAATATACCAGAAGAATGAACATGGTCTGGACAGACTCTCCATAAGTATCTTCTAGATACATCCCCAGCCGATTGAGCCTTGACCAGTCCATCGAGGTACAGCTGTAAGACCAT
This sequence comes from Mallotus nudiflorus, assembly GCA_947683625.1. Lineage (NCBI taxonomy): Eukaryota > Viridiplantae > Streptophyta > Magnoliopsida > Malpighiales > Euphorbiaceae > Mallotus > Mallotus nudiflorus. The sequence goes on from CANTUR010000041.1 coordinate 7,130,217, forward strand.
ATTTGTATCGTGATTAGGTAATCTTAGAGGTCGTCTAACCATGTGACACTCATTAGACCACATTCTCTAGACATCTAGGAAGTTCGTAGGGTGCTCAACAATAAATAAGTTATGCCTCCACTTCTTATGAAGATCTAGAAGCTTTATAAATAAACTGTGGTTGGGAACGACTGATAGGGAGAACATCAGTTCTCCTTTCTTCTTGGTCAGGCTATATAGGTACCAAAGGACATTTAAGTCTGGTTCCCTACCCTCTTCATGCATCAATTGGATAAACCCAGTCAGAATCCGATAGCTATTATGGTGAAGCTAACCGGGCGCTATGTTATACCTATTTATAAATCTTTTTACGAAGGGATCTAATGGAAACTTTAAGCCCCCCTCTAGTTGGTTAAAATATACCACTAGCCTACTGAGCCCTAATAAGGGGGTATGAGCCCTAAACTTTATATCTACAGTATGGAGGGTATAATTAGCGGGAATGCATAACCGCCTCCGATACCACCCCAACAGTTCATTATCTATTTTAGACACAAACAGGTTGGAGCTAACATGTTCCCTCAGTGCCATAATATTATCTATGAAAAGGAAAAACACATGAATAGAAATGAAAAAAGGAAGACAAAGGGGAAGGATAAGATCACTTGATTATAAAATAAGGGAGTCACAGTAGAAAAAGCGTAGTAGCAGTGGCAAAGCAAATGCGACACCGGTAAAATAAAAGAGTAAAATGCATTAACTTAAAGTAAAAGGGATATTTATAGAGCAATAGAAGGCTTTAGAGTAAACCATTAATTACCCTCATCATTACTTCGCTTCTCCCCACATCATTAAAGGCAGTCTGGGAAATGAAAAACCCATTAATCGAGTGGTCATAATGGCAACAGAACCATTTCATCTTCTGACACACAAAAGACGGGTCAGTTACGCAATTCAAATTTCAAATATCTAGGTATCAAGGTGACATTGCTGTTACCTAGCCTAGGCACATCTTTGCCAGCTGTTTTTTCCAAGTTGGCACAGCAAGATCCAGCATCACCCTCAAGCAACTGAAGCTGGCTCCCTCAAGTTACTTCTATAGTATTGAGGTTTCGAACATCCATGCCTCATGCATTAAGACCAGTTCCTAAAGCTGGCTCCCTCAGGTCACTCCTATAGTACTGAGGATGGGCATCTGAGCTATACTTGCAGCACACTCAGACTCTCCGGCACTCGGGCCATGCTTCTAATGCACTGAGACTATACGACACTTGGGCATGCTTCTAATGCACCAAGATTAAGTCCAATGACTGAAGCTGGCACCCTAGGTCATTTCTATAGTACTGAGCTTCTGAGCATATAAGCCTCACATCCTTGCACTGAGCGTCTAAGCCTCACACATTAGTCCAGTGACTGAAGTTGGCATCCTTAGGTCGCTTTTATAGTATTGAGGTTCGGGACTCGGGTTGCGCTTTAAATGCACCGAGCATCAAAACTCCAGTGACGACTGGTTTTGTCACATCACTTTCACATTGACGGGTTAATCCATTACATTCATTTTTATAGACTTTGCACAGTCCAAAGTCCAGATGACACTTCAGTAATGCAATGGTTTCAAGACTCGGTACTGAGCTTTACCTTTTTCTTGTGACTGAGGTTGGCCACTCAGCTCACCCTTCCATGTCACTACACAGTGACTAACCACTTTCCCTCTATATAGAAGAATAAATGTTCTATCATTTACATACTCAGATACGTCGGACATAAATTTCCAGACAAACCTGTATGGGGGACTCTTAATACCACACATATATATTCCTGTTTAATTAAAGAGTTTTGTTTCCTAAACAGGGTTACTTGAAAAGGGAAGGTAGTCAAATCCATTTACAGAATGGACTCTGCCTCAAGAAGATTCCTAAGCAAAGAAGGAATACTCTTCTATTTGGTTTAGGATTCCTATCTCAAGAGGAATCCTACTCTTTTCAGGTCTGAATATCACTATAAATAAGACCCTATACCCCTCATTCTTGATAATCTTATTCTCTCATATTCTAATTATCTCTTGCTTTCTCTCTCTGTTCTCTGACTTAAGCATTAGAGTGTTTGTGGGGATCCTCCCCAGCTCTCACCTTGCCCTTTGTTGATTATTTGTAGGGTTTTAAGTTCAAGAGTTTTGGAAATAAGTTATCAATGTATATTAGATAAAATACCTATTTAAAATAGAAAAATATATATCTTCAATAAAATAACATTTAAAATCTTAATTACTTTGACTTTTGCAGAGATAAAATAGAAGTTAACCTAATTAAAAAATGAAACATATTTTCAATTAAATTAAAATTACATTTTAATTAATTTAATTTTTATTAGAGATAAAATAAAAGTAAACCTAATTAGAATAGGGAAATACAGTTTCAATTAAATTAGAATTGCATTTTAATAAATTTAATTTAATTTTTATTAGTAATAACTAAATTATCTAATTTTTATATAATAATAAGTGAAAACTTTTTTGTAATTTTGTATTCCCCCCTTTATACATTTATGTATATTATATTGGGTGTAATGCCCTGAATGGGCTAGGTTGGGGGTTGGGAAAATCATTTGAAGTTAAATGATGCTCGACTGACTAGGTTGAGGAGCATTTAGTGAGTGCATGCTTATATATTCCCTCATTTTGTGTATTCAAAATATTAATATATGTTTAATTATATCTTTTGTTGGGAAAATCCCTAAATTAGATTAAAAATCAATATCATGTTAAATCAATAGAAATCATAACACATATAGTAGCGAAAACATACCTAAATCCATGTTTAATCCCTAAAGAGTCATGCGGCTGGCCTTTTAGGTCAATACGTTTTCGAAGAGAATGCCTTTAGGTTTTCTCTCTGTGTTTCTCTCTAATGATGGGATTTAGAAAGAATAGGAAATTACAACATGTATAACCTAGGGACCATGACACCTTTATATAGATAACTGTCCTATTATTTTTTTTATATTTCTATTTCTGCCCATCATCAGAATAGAAATTACCAATTAGGCTTTACACATTAAAGGCCCCACACCCTTTATACACATTAAAACCTAAATTATGCAAATTTGAATGATAATTTTTAATTGGGCTCACCTTATATGATAACCTGCAATACATAATCATTCACATATAAGCCCGATTTTGGATTAAGAATCTAATAATCTCCCACTTGGGCTATATGTGTAACCTTATAGTTCTGTGTTATAAAAAAAATAACCGTAATTTTAGGATGCAATTGTGCATGAATGTGATGAAAACCTCTATGATGAAAATTTAATAAAAAATTGACCTCTAGTGTAAAGTTTCGCGATTTTAAGGACTAAATTGTAATATTTTTAGGTTTACACAACGCCAATCGACATTACACAATGTCGTTCGACATTTTGGAATGCCAAGGCGCTAAAAAATTTAGAAATCTTTTTTCTCACTATGATTAGTCCAAATTTAATTTATAAATAAATTGATTTGAGCATTTATCTATAGGTTTCTATCCCGGTCCAGTACGCATCTCTTACGTGTATAATCTTCTTTTTTTTAAAGTTAAAATTGTTATCCTATTTTTTAGGAAAGGAGAGATAAGAGCTACTGTGATCATGTAACTCCTGTGATCATGTAAGTGGTTAGCTTAGGAATGGGATATAAAAAGAAAAGATTGGTAGAAAAGGGGGGAACTAGGTAAAAAAAGAAAAAAAAACCTAATCAACTACTGCAATAGAGGTTGATTGAAAAAAAAAGAGAGAAGACCTAACCTAATATTGTCATTTCAAAACCCTTTTCTTTTAAAAATAAAGAAATAAAGCATGTTCTTTTAAAAAGTCCAGAAATCAAGAAAGCACAGAGTTAATTTTCTCAAAATGGTGATATCCCATTTTGAGGGGCATTCAAATAGCATTTGCACAACATTACTTATCTTATACTCCTTTTTTTATTAGTGTAAGCACACAATTTTGGGATGCAATTGTGCATAATTTTGACGTAAGCCCCTATGATAAAATTTATTCAAAAATTGAACTTGGTTGTCAATTTTCTAGACTTTAGGGACTAAATTGCAACATTTTTTAGGATTTGATTACAAAGAAGTCAAATTTTCAGGGGTCTTTTAGTAATTAAAAGTTAAAAGAATTTTAGGGATCAACATTTAAAATGCCGATCGACATTTGTGTAATGCCAACCAGCATTATGCAATGCTGACCGACATTGTGTAATGCCGATCGGCATTGCACAATGCCGACGCGTAAAAAGTCCCATTTTTTTTTAGTTTTTTGCATTTTTTTCATTTTTTAATCAATTTTTTTCAGTGTTTTAATTGGTTGAAAATTTAATTTTATTATTTTTTTTATCTGCAAAAGGTTTCAACGCATTCAAAATGTGTAAATAGCTTTCAAAATCAAAACCCTTATCAGTTTATTTTAAAAGAGATGAACCTGTTCCTGCAAACTTGGGGAGTTAGTACGAAGGTAGACTCTGCTTTAAAGAGAAAAGAGTCTACGTGCATGAGGGGCTAGAGACTCACACAGATAGAGGAACTGATAGAAACTCACACACACACACAGACTGAGAAAAAAAAGAAGCTTATCGCATAAAGGAAACCTTAAAATCAAAACATTACTGATAACACTCGCAGATCAAACTTTGATTTCTTTTGTTCTTTCAAAACCCTAATTTTTATAGTTCATTTAACGAGGACGATCCAACATTTTTTTTAGTTCCAGTCCAGAATCAACAGTACTTTAATTTTCAACGTTGAAAATCCTAGTCTAAGGGGCTAAAAAGGGTATTTGCACAACATCTAAAATCATCAGTGTTCTTTTCTATTTCATTCTTTTCTTTTTGTGATTTTTATTTTGTTATTGTTTTGATTATTCAATTTTGCTACTAATTTTATTATTTATGTGTATTTGTTTTGATGTCTGAATGTGGATTGGGGAGGATGCTGCTTGTGTTTAAACTAAACAGAAGGTCTATGGAATGCTATGGAAGAATCTGTGTTGTTTTCTAGTAGAATTTTGGGTTTTATCTTCATTTTTTCACTTTGGTATTCTGTGTAGTTATTTTAATTCATAGTTGTGTAATTGATTGATTTTAATTTTTGTATGTAGTATGTAATAGCCCTAGCAGTGGGAATAATGAAAAGATTTAATTTTCTGCATTTAAAATCAATTAGTAATTAGGTTCAATTTGGTCAGAATTAATTAAAATCAATAGTGGCAATAGCTTAATTTAGGGTTTGCATGTAATTGATTTAGGTTTTTTTAGAAAATCACTATAATGTATGTTTGATCTTTTTTATATTTTATTTGTTTTTGGATTGTATTTTTTTATTATTTTTTTATTTTGGGCCCCAAGCCCATGCTTAGGTCCAACTCACTTTAAATAGGCTTAAAAATGGTTTAGGGCTTTAAATAATTAAAATCAATTTAGGCCCATTATGTTAATTAGATTTTAGGCCCACTAATTTAACTTTAAAATTGAATAGACTTAAGACCATTCTTTAGACAAACTAAAATAAATAGATCTAGGCTCACTAATTAAGAAAAAATGTAGGCCCACCTTTGGTCCCTTTCTCACTTGTAAATAAAATGTAAATCTAACTAACTTTTTAATAAAATTAACATAGTTTAGACTTAGGGACAATGCGATCTTGAGTGCATTTTTTATGTGTAATTTTATTGACTAGATGCCTAGGGTTAGATGGATGTCAAATAGGGTTTAAATAAAATTGCATGTAATTAGAGGATGAAATAATCATTTATAAAATTATTCTAAATGAACACGAGACTAAGAGAAGTTAGTATTATGTTCCTAGAATCTCTTGGTTGTGGTGCTAACTTTCTTTTAGAGAATCGAGTACAACCAATCAAATTGTCCCAGTTATTACCCTGGGTGGCAACTCCTCTTCTCCATGCTATAACTTTGTGACAGTGTAGTGTGTTCCCTAAGGCCCTGAGCCTAAATAGTGTCACGATTGCTAAAATCTTGGATGCGCACTAAACCTCGCCATCTATAGTGATGACTCCACTGGGGATAAGAGATACTGATTCTACTTGTGTTCTTTAGAGTTATTTTATTGATTATTATTTCATTATTGCATTCATTCTGCATGTCCCTACTAAACTGATGGCGTTGGTTTATGATTTCATGATTCCACTAGCTTCATGGAGTTGTAGATTGGCTAACTATCACTCTTAGCGTTAACTCGGTTCAAGAGAGATTATTGTGCTCATCTGACTAGAGTCTGTAACCCAAGTCCTTAACGGGGTAATCTTCTCTCAAGTTGATAAAGGATGCTGGGCCCCTCTAACCTTAGCCTGTAACTCAAAGTCCATAATGAAGAGCATCTTGCTAAGGGAACCTTAACTTTTCACCAGACCCTAACCACATATAATGGCCTAGTTACTTCCCCTAGGATTTTTACCCAAAGTGCTAGTATGTTTGAATTTCCATGAGGTATTTCTATTTATAAAAGCCCAGGCTTATACCTTTGAAGCTCATTCAGGCTAATAAGGATTATGCTATACCTTTATATTTAGAAATGTTGTTTCTGTGCTTTTTATTTTAAAGAGAAATTTGGCATGTGTGTTAGCTCTTAAGATCCCTTGTTGATATGAAGGCCAAGACAAAAAATCCTAGGAAAAGAAACTGGCCATTGAACACGTGTGTAGGAGAAATAAGGTTGGAAGGTTTACCTGTATGATGGCTTGTTGATTGCTTCTTGATACTTGCTATGTGCTAAGTGCTTGCTTGCTATTTGTTGTATAAACACATGTATCATGCATACATGTATACATATAGTCCATGCATCATACTAACACCTTATTTTGTAGCCATCATAGATTTATTTGGGTCTTCTTGTGTTTGGATGTGAAAAGGTGTTAGATTAATCAAAATAGATCTAAGCCCTAAGTCAATAGCTCAAGAGATCCTTCAAGAACTAGAGAAGAGTCCAATCAACCCATTATACCTAGAAGTTGAACCAACTCAGACTAAATAGACTGAAATGGAACAACAACCAAAGATGTGGACCTTAGAGGACATTAAGGGAGCTTTGATGGATGACATGAGAGTTATGATGCAAGATGAACTGAGATAGGCTTTGGCCTGACTAGTGCAACCTATTATTGAACAACCACCTGCTACTACTATTGAACAACCACCTATTATAGGAGCTCCACCTGTTGCTGTAGCTCCTTCACCTGCTACTAACAATGCTGGGGGGCAACCTACTGCTAGAAATGTGCCTGCTATTGATGTGAGACTAGAAGATGTTGAAAAATACATGGTAGAAAAGGCAAAGAGGGAGTCACTTGAATTGGTCCATGATCATGAGTCCAAGTAAATGCAAGCACTGACTCAAAAAATGTCCAAGATGAAAGAGCTGACTAGAGGACAAGGAATGGGATATTCTTTTGACTTTGATGACATGCTGCAAATGGAGGAAGATAAGCTGCTTGAAAAATTCAAAATGCCTCAACTGTAGAAATTTGATGGGAAAGAAGACCCTAGAATTCATTTGAGCCAATACACAACAACCATGAGCACTACTAAAGCACTATTAGCAGTAGGTGCTAGGCTGTTTGTACTGTTACTAGAGGGAATGGCTGTAAACTGGTACCACGGGTACTGGAAAGAACTATGTACTGCATTCTTGAAACAATATGATTATAATACTCGATTGGAAGTGTCTATTAGGGATTTTGAGTTTACTAAGCAAAAACCCAGTGAATCCTTTTTTGATTTCCTCACCAAATTCATGAATAAAGCAGGACTGATGAAAAATAAATTGGTTAAAAAAGATCAAGTTAGGATGATTGTTCATAATGTATCACCTAATTTGGTCGAAAGACTACAAATAATGAACCTAAAGACCTTCATAGATATATATGATGATGGTTTACAAGCTGAAGAGATAGAGAATGAGAAAAAGAAGAATTTTAGAGGCTCAATAACCTAAAATTACTTAACTGGGGGCACACAACAGGGAAGTACTAGCCGAGCTATGGAGGTGCGTGCAGTTCAGTAACCCCAAAAGGTTCTCCAACTTTAAATAACCACTCTCCATAGTCCTAGAGAGAGTAATCTAAAAAGGCCTACTCCAACCCTTAACCTTTTCTAAGCCACCAAACCCAAATGTCCCTAGTTTTGACCCTAACAGTTAATGTAAATTCCACCAAGCTATTGGCCATCCCACAGACAATTGTATCCACCTAAAACATGAGATCCAAAACCTGATAGACTTCAGAAAAATCACCAATCCTGAAAAATCCTACTCTAACCCAAACTCCAAAAATAACCCTTTCCTAAACTACCAAAATGTACCACCACCAGCCACCATGATGATCAACTTAGAGGTTAGTGAAGAAGAAGTGCTAAGGTCCTTTGAGGACCTCAACCCTATACCAAATAGAGAACCTTTCGGACAGCCATAGAGAGGAGTGGAAGATTTATTAGGCCAGCCCTCAGGCAAGTTTGATTACAGAGTATTCTACTTGAAACCACCCTCTACTGATATCCCTATTGAATTAATTAAGCCCTCAAGTTAGGGAGATGAGTTTGATGATAAGCCAGTAAAAGAAGAGCTTGAAATTCTTGAGTAGCCGCCAAGAGGAGTTAAAGATCTATTAGGACAAACTTCAGGAAACTTTAATTATAAAGTATTCTATTCTAAGCCCACTTCACTAACATCCCCATTGAATCGATTGTGCCTATAAGGTAGGGTGATGAATTTGAGGATGAACCTTTGGCTCTTAAATAGTCTCAAGAAGGAGTTGAAGATTTTCTAAATTAACACTTAGGCAAGCTTAATATGGAAGATCTGAAAGGGAAGGAAACATGCATAATGGAAGTATGGAAAGATGGGAAAAGAGACCGAATCATTGGAGTTATTAACGTCTGGTACGACTCTAATGAGGAAAGCCCAGGTGGTTTTGATGTCTGGAATGATGATCCTAAAGTGAATCATGTCACTAGAAGTGGGAAAATTATAAAGCAGCAGAAAAGAAAACAGAAAGAGTAACAAAAAGAGAAGAAAGAGAAGATGCAGAGATAGAAGAAGAACAAAAAGAGGATATGATTTTGGAACAACTGAAGAAGGCTAAGGCAAATGTTAGCATTTGGGAATTACTGATGCATTCAGGCAGCCATAAAAGGGCTCTTGTCAAAGCTCTATTGAACATGAATATTGAAATAACTGCTACTCCAAAGGCTATGGTAATAAAGGTTATAAAAAAGAAACACGGGCTGATAACGTTCTCAGATGATGACTTGCCTTTAGGAGGAAGAAACCATAATAAGGCATTATTTATCCCAACTAAGGTGAGGGGAAAGAGAACCAATTTTGCTATGGTCGATGATGGTTCTGCTATTAATGTATGTCTTTTAAAAATCCTACCTAACTTAGGTTTGAAAGCTGAAGACTTAATAGATTCAAACCTCATAATCAGAGCTTATGAAGATAGCACTAGGAATGTGGAGGGGACATTCCAAGCTCTGGTTAAAGTAGGACCCATGGAATAAACCATTGAGTTTACCATGCTAGACATTCTAGTCACTTATGCCTTGTTGTTGGGATGGCCATGGTTCCATTCCTTGGGAGGGGTACCCTCAAATGAGCATCAAAAAATAAAATTCCTTTATGAAGGAGAAGTTATGATGATAGAAGCTGGGACTATTGTTGTTGTGGCATCCATATTGGATAAATAGAAACAAGTGTGTGCACGCCCTGGTTTCCAGATTGCTGGGATATTTGATGGGACTGAAATGGATCCGAGATTAGCAAAAATGATGGAGATCATGAATTACCGGCTTAGATAAGGATTGGGGAAGAATGAACAAGGAAGTCTAGAATTCCTAGGATTCAAAAATCAAGATGACACAACAAGATTGGGTTTTATAGGGGAAGCAAAGCCAAAAGGTAAAAGGGCAAGGAAGAGATTCAATGTAGAAAAAAGGAAGATTTATGCAAAAGTTGGTCCTTTGAGTCAGAACTTCATCAAGCCAAGGGAAGGCAAATACTATTTGGGAGCCAAAGAATTAGTCAGTGTTACTAGAGCAGATGTACATGGGTTTGAGATCTTCAAGGAGCAGATTATGGAGAATCTGGTGAAGGATAACAAAGAAGAAGTCATGAAGCTGGCAGCTGAGAGGATGGGTAGTGCTACTATTGAAGAGCTGCTGTGTCTGCCACTTGAAGAGGAGCCACCCCAGGATTTAGCTACTATCATTAGTGATAGTTTTGTTGATGTCTTTTATGATGAAACTGATATAATAATGTTCGGTTTGTTTGAGGATGAAAATGCTATTTTTTCCATGGTCAATGATATGAATGCTAGTTTTGCTTACTTATGTGATGTGCATCCTGATAGTTCTGTACATTATAATTTAGATTATTCATGCATGTTTGACATTAATTCAATTCAATTTGATTCATTTAACATGGGCACAAATAATAATCCAAAGAAGATTTCTATATCACATGAGGTAACTCCTGAAGAGAGGGAAAATTTTGAGAGAATATTAACAAAAAGAAAGGTAGTATTTGCTTGGACTTATGAGGATATGCCAGGGTTAGACAGGGATATTACAGAGCATCACATTCCCACTTATCCATAAATTAAACCTGTTAAGTAGAAACTACGTAGGCTAAGACTGGAGTGGATTGAAAGGATAAGAAAGGAAATTGCTAAATAAATTCAGGTTAATTTTTTAGAAGTATTTGATTATCCTCAATGGTTAGTAAACATAATGCTGGTACCTAAGAAAGATGGTAAAGTGTGTATGTGTGTTGACTTCAGGGATTTAAACAAAGCATGCCCTAAGGATGACTTCCCTTTCCCTCACATCGATGTCATAGTGGACAGTGCGACATCAAGTGCGATGTACTCCTTCATGGATGGGTTCTTTGATTATAATCAAATAATGATGGTAGTCATGGACAAGATCAAGACAACTTTCATTATAGAATGGGGGACATACTGTTATAAAGTAATGCCTTTTGGATTAAAAATGCAGGTGCAACTTATCAAAGGGTAGCTATCGCTCTTTTCCATGACATGATGCACAATGAGGTTGAGGTGTATATGGATGACATGATGGTCAAGTCAGAAATAAGGGAAGGACATTTTAAAGATCTGGACAAGTTTTTAGCTCGAATTAAGAGGTATAATATGAGGCTCAATTCGAAGAAATGCATTTTTAAAGGTACTTTAGGAAAGCTTCTAGGGCACATAGTTAGCAGTAGAGGAATTGAAGTAGATCTAGATAAAGTGAAAGTTATTCAGGAAATGCCGACACTGAAGATAGAGAAAGAAGTGAGAGGTTTCCTTGGTAGGTTATAATATATTAGTAGGTTCATTGCAAAGCTTACTAATATTTATGACCTTATCTTTGAACTCCTAAGGAAAAATCAGCCTGTGAAGTGGAATGATGATTGTCAAAAGGCATTTAAAATAATTAAAGAGTATCTTGCCAATCCGCCTGTATTGAAACCATCGAGGCAAGGTAAGCCATGGATATTGTATTTAGCCTTGGAAGAAAATGTAATGGGGGCAATGCTAGCACAAGAGGGACCAGAAGGGATAGAGCATGCAGTCTATTATCTTAGCAAAAAGTTCCTGCCATATGAAGAAAAGTACAACTTGGTAGAAAAGGCATGTCTAATCATGATTTGGGTAATGAGGAAATTGAGGCATTATTTTTAGTCCTATAAGGTCCAAGCAATCTCAAAGATCGATCCTCTAAGGTATTTATTTCAGGCACCTACTTTGACTAGAAGGATGTCTCGATGGCTAGTACTCCTAACTGAGTTTGATATAGAGTACATCACCATGAAGGTCATCAAGGGAAGGGCAGTAGTAGAATTCCTCGCTCAGAATGTAGTCGAGGACAATGAACAGTGGAATTTAGAGTTTCCAAATGAGAATTTGGCAGTGGTAGAGCCTCGTGAGTGGAAACTCTACTTTGATGGAGTTGTAAATAATAGAGGAGCTGGGTTAAGAGTAATTTTGGTTACGTCAGAAGGAGAGACCATACAGTTGGCCAAGAAATTAGACTTCAAGGTGACTAATAATATGGCTGAGTATAAAGCATGTACCTATGGAGTTGAAGCAGCGCTAGCAGTTGGGGCAAAGGAACTGTTAGTTTACGGGGATTCTATGCTAGTGATTAGCTAGGAAAATGAAGAATGGGAAATGAAAGAGGAAAAGCTAAAGCCCTAGATTTACTATTTGAAAGCTTTAGTGAAAAACTTCAATAAATGTCTCTTTATCCATTTGTCAAGAGATGAGAATCAAATGGCAGATGCATTGGCAACACTCTCTTCGATGTGGGATAGTGTAATGGGATCAACTATGAAGCCTTTGGTAATCATGAGATCAATAGCATCGTGTTACGGGGGTAAATAGATTATGAGTGTTCGAATAGGGCCTGAAGAGAAACTGTGGTTTTATGATGTTTAGAGGTTTATAGAAGAAGGAAAGTATCTAGATGAAGTGACTTTAAAAGAGAAATATGGCCTTCGTGTTCTTGCATGTAACTATACGAGTCATGATGGGGTATTATACAAAAGAATGCTGAATGGGATGTAGCTCAGGTGCCTCAAAAAGGACGAAGCTGAAAAGGTGTTGCAAGAGATTCATGTAGGGGCTTGTAGTTCTCATATGAACGGGATGATTCTAGCTAAGAAGATACTCAGACAAGGGTATTACTGGATGAGCATGGAAAAGGATTATATCGGAATGGTGAGATAGTGCCATCAGTGTTAAGCCTATGGAAATCTTAACCATCTTCCTCCTATAGTATTGAATAGTTTATCGTCACCCTGACCCTTTACAGCTTGGGGAATTGACATCATAGGAGAAATAAGGTCGACAACATCAAATAGGCATAAGTACATAGTTGTGGCAATAGATTACTTTTCCAGATGGGTAGAGGCTGAGTCCTTCAATGCTATGAAAGCAAAACAGATGGTACGATTTATTGAGGAGAGCCTTATTTGTAGATATAGGGTTCCATGCCACATTGTGATAGATAATGGCGCCTAGTTTTAGGGAGAAACATCAGAATTGTTGTAGAAGTATGGGATTGGGCATCATAAGTCTTCACCATATCGCCCTCAAGCTAATGGAACAGTAGAAGCAACTAACAAAAATGTCAAGAAAATTCTCTCTAAAATGGTTAAGACCTATAAAGATTAGTCTGAGTTTCTTCCTTTCACTTTATAGGGATACAAAACTACAGCTAGAATAGCCACATGGCAAACTCCATTTTCCTTAGTATATGGTTGTGAAGCTATTTTGCCTATAGAAACACATATCAAATCATTGAGAGTAGTCATAGAAGTTAAAACTCTTGAGAGTGAATGGGCACAGAAGAGGTATGATCATTTTGTATCTCTGGACGGGAAGAGGATGAATGCTTTGTTTCATACTCAAATATACCAAAAGAGGATAACAAGATCATTTAATAAAAAGGTGAAGCCTAGAAAGATAAAAGCCGGGGACATGGTGTTAAAACAGTCCAAATCAGTGGTATTTGACCCAAGAGGGAAGTTCAAACCAAATTGAGAAGGGCCATATTTAGTCAAATCGATTTTGCCTAAGGGAGCTGCAAAGATATCAGATCTACAAGGAAATGAATTCATGGAGCCTGTTAACCTAGATCGCCTTAAGAAATACTACCTGTAAAAATAAAATAAAAGTAGTATAAAGAAAATAAAGTCCATTGATTAGAAAACCTGAAAAGGCTAGTCAGGAAAAAGTTAGGACATTCCCACTGCTCAGAAAACTTGTAAAGGGCTGGTAAGCAAAAATTAGGGAATAAAAATAAAATAGATGGTCCTGCTAGCTAAAAAACCCACAAAGGGCTAGTTAGGCAAAAATTAAGGCAAATAAATTAGTGAAAGAAAAATGTTCAGCTAGAAAATTCGAGAGAACTAGTTGATAACATGAGTTATATAATGTAATGTAATAAATGTACTCATTTTGGCCCTAATTAATGAATGATATTGAAATTGAATTTTTGTTCTAGCATTGCATGTTCTATCTTATTCAAAACGTATAAGTACTAGAAAGGAAAACATAACATGAAAGCTTAAAATCAACAATATGAGACCAATTCCTAATGATGTCTTTGCTTATTCTTTTATGACTCTTCATGTAAAGCCTAAGTCCTCTTATATCTAGAAAATCCTAGTGGTTCGGTAACTTGTACCACAACCCAAGTCTTGTAATTGTCATAAGTAGCTCTATCAGCATCTGAGTGTATGATCCGCTCAGGAATCTTGTGAGGCCATAAACTCTTGACACTATCTAGGAAATCCTATCTGAGAGGAAAGCCTTCAAAGTCAGTTAGAATAGTGACTATAAATTATGGACGACCATACTGATGATAAAGTCAGGAAAGAGAAAAGAAAGTCGAGAAGTGTAGCCCTAGGATAGGAACACAGTGATCATACAAGTTGAGGGTCACAAACTTTAGCTTCCACCTAGGGCAAGTCCATTTAATCTCAATATCTGTAACGCCTTATAACCAATTCAACCATTGGTTGATAGTGTGTCTTTCCTTCACCTTCAATGTATGAGATTACAGTTGATGAAGCTGATAAGATGAAGGATTAGCAGGAACAATAAGCAAGCTCAGCTTCTCTTGTAACCAGATCTAAAAAATACAGAAAAATAAAATGAAATCCCACTAAGTTGAAAACCTAAAAGGATGACTTAGGGAAAAGTTAGGGCAATCCTGCTAAGTTAAAAATCTGAAAGGATAGCTTAGGCAAAAGTTAAGGCAAAAAAAAAAAAAAGATTTGGTTACACACCTGAAGGAGAAGTAAACTGCCCAAAAGACGATGATGGATTTGGAAGTTGTCTAACCCAATAATGGTCTTAGCAAGAATAATTGGCATAGGGTCACACCTAGCTTCCACTTGTTCTAGAATACTCACAATTTTGGTATCGGCATCTCCGTGCGAAGAGACCAAGAGGAATTAAGCATAAAAGTAGAAAGCGACCATTCTAATCCAAGTAGCACTGTTCTAACCTTTAGTCTCACATGAAGTAATTAAAGAAGATAAATTGATAGTCTCAGAATTGTGGGTAAAAAAATAAATACTAGCTAGGGGCATATCGAAGAAAGGAATAAACCTATCCGGGAATTGCATACCTAAATCAGGCAGGGCAATAGCAGCAGTAGAGTCCAATGAGCACCCTAAGATAATAGCAAACTCCTCAATCACAAGACACAACTCCTAGCCATTAAACTTGAAGACATGATCTTTTGAGCTCTAGAACATTATAGTAACATGTAAGAAATAATAATTTATCTTCAGATGTTGAAAAGATCTTAAGGGCTTGAGATAAAAAGGTTGAAGCCTATTCCAGTCATAACCATTAAGGCTCTTGAGAAATTTCTTCATCAATTGGAGAGAAGCTTTAGTCATGATGAGAATGGAGAGAAAGGGATAGTCAAATTAGTTCTTTTGTGAGCCTTTTATAAAGAGACAAGTTGAATTTGGATGGAATTGGGCTTCCTCTACTGGATAGAGATAATGGATGATAAATGATAAGGATAAATGGATAGAAATAGAGGATAAATATAATAATTATCTAATTATCATTATCCTAATTATATAATTATCTTTATTATCTAAAATCTTTATCCATTTAGTTAAACTCTAATTTAAGGTTAAATTAAGACACAGACTAGTTCAATATAGTGCATACAAATAATACAGAATTCATAACACAGTAGTATGATAGAAAAATTTGATAGCCTAAATCAGTCATTCTGAGCTCTAGAATCCAACCATGGGCTCCATCCTCTGGTAGAGTCATCACGGTGAAAGATGTCTGGAGGTCTGACAGAGGAAGTCCTAACACTGTAAGGATCAATGCCCGAACCTACAAACTGTCGGTAAAGCATCTCAATCTTGCACTCCAAACCGCTCGAGTAGCTCTGATAGAAAACACATCATGTGCATTTCATGCATACATTTGCATCTTTATTATACATATACTTACCCTCCAACTATCTGTAACCTGTATAGTGAATAACCTTTGAGATGAGGCAAGTCCATGTAAATACTCCACCTGTGTCCGAGGGACCTATTTTATAAATTTATTAACATTAGTGTCGAGTGTATAGATTATGCAGGAAAGAATTTAGAAAAAACTCACATGAGAGGCATCTATAGGGGAAAAGATAGAAAGCTAAGCATCACTAAAATGCATCTGCTGCTTGACTGGAGTTTGAATAGTAGGAGCCCAGTAGAATATGGACTTATATGGAAGCGAGATATCACTAAGGGTAATGCTTGCAAAAGCACCATCGCGACTAGTCCCAACATATTGAGTATGATGAACAGGACTAGGTCTGGGCTCAGGACTCTCAATATCAAGAACAACCTTAGTCTCTGGAGCAATCTTAGTCTCTTTATCCACATCAATAGAAGACCAAACCTCCTCAAACTGTAAAGAGAAGGAGTGATTCATAGGTTCTAAAAGTAGAAGCTGAAATGATGAGAAATTACCTCATCATCATCAATGGGAACATGCTCTAAGAGGCTCTCATGGATAAACTGTTGATAATATTGAGAACACTTAAGAAAATCTAAGGCAATATATCCTGGTAGTGCATCCCTTAGCTCTAAACTTGTAAGATATGAGTTGCAGAGCATAAAGGAAGGGACATCAGATGGAATGCGACATCGAGAAGGGCCGGAAGACCAGTGATACACTCGCTCCCCTAAATACCACATCAAACAGCTATAACTAGAGAGTAGGATCCTCAAAGGCTCAAGGCAAACTATAACTACCATGAAATCATATTACTGAATGTCCTCAGCACCTTCCAACCAATCAGAGTTTATTTGTAATTTATGTAAATTAAGTCTAATCTTTATTAAACTGTAACATACTAATGATTTTATTTTTTCTTACTAAGCACCACTCGATAATGTTCAGCTGATTATGATACGTCTGTAAAGTATTTCTATTGCTAACAAGGCAGGAAGAACCCTATCTCATCATCAGAGGCAAGGTCCTATTAGAACTAATAGTGTCAAAGCCTCGAATCAGCCCGATCTCTATGCTCCAGATCTAGAAGAAAAAGAACATATCAGAAAAAGGCAAAGAAAAGAAGGACTAAAAAGATCAAAGGAAGGAGAATATACATGCAAAACATGCCAAAAGCCACACATCATGACAACACCTCTATAGACAATGTCCAGTCTGTAGTAAATATAAGCGAGTGCAGCAGATCCCCAATCTAGTATGGCAACTCAATCCAAGTCACGAAGAGGACTAAATAGAGCAATGCTGACGTCATGATCGATCTCATAAAAGAGGGTCATGCCTAGTAATATCAAAAGGAAACACCTCACTTTATGGACAATCTGACGAAGAATAAAAGTAGGAAGGTGTTTGAATCCCTCAACTAAGGATGAAAGAAGAGCATTCTTTCAATTCTTCCACGCTGGAGCAAACTTGATCAAATCTTACACGTATTGACTTTGTGCATGATCTAGAAGACTACAATAGCTGACGTCAAATGGAATTGGGGATACTCCAAAGGTAATCTTGGTGATAGCAGAGAAACTCATAGGTGAAACAGTCAGCTCACCCACACGAGTATGAAAAGTATGGGTAGTATCCATCCATCGCTTGATCAAAGTAAACAAAGAGTAATGGTCAGACCAACCTTGAACAGTCGAAAGTGCAGTAATGAAATGCTTGAATTTTGAGGCCCAAATCAAACGTGTCACCTGCTATAGCAGTCTATGAAATAATTCCTAAGCTAGATTGAAACAACCCGTGAACTTCATCGGACACTAGTTCAATTTTAAAATAATAATTAATTAATTGAAAGATTAATTAATTAATCAAAGAATTTAAATTGAAAGATTTGATTAGTTAATTAATTAATTAATTAACCCCTAAAAAAATTTTAAAAAGCTGATTGGCAATTTAGAATGTCGATCGGCATTCCAGATTACCAATCAACATTCTACTATACCGATCGGCATTAACTGGGCCGATCGAAAATCTAGAATTTTGACGTGAATTCTAGATATCCAATCAGTCATTCGGACAACCCAGAGGCTGAATTTCATATTTTTAGAGTTTAATTTCAATTTTATCATACATTTTCATGTTAATTTCTAGCTAATATACATGTCTATCTATGAAACCAACTCTGATTACTAATTGTACAAGTGATATTTTATAAAAATAAATAGAAGCAAGAAAAGTTACCTTGTTACCCACATCTCTGCACCTGTGGGTATGTAAATGAATAAATAGAAAGATAGTTGAGTCTTCTCGAAGTCCAAGATAATTTTGAGGAAAACAAGGAGGCAAAATCCTTTGACGTTCTGAAGTCTCAACTCTCTCATGTTATCTGTGTGACGAGGAGGCCATAGGATCAGACGGATTGCAAATCAGACATCAAATGATGAAGAAATCAAGGAAAGAAAATCAATGAAAAGAGAGAAAATGAAAGGAAAGAAAAATGAAGAAAGGAGATAATGGAATGTTACATGCAAAAAAGGAAAGTATATATAAAGTGAAAAATATGCACTTTAGTCCTTATACATGGATCCAAGTTCTTTCATTGTAATTTGATCCATAATTGCATTCTGATTAGGAAAATGTTCCTAATTAAATCATGACATTCATCAAATTAATAATTCATTGAATTATTAAAACTGCATAATCAATATGTGACTCTAAATTTTCTATCAAGTACATAATACAAAATTCATTTTTTGCATTTTACATGCATCATTTCAATCAAAGGATTCATATGCTGCACAGTAGCTATGATATGAATTTCAAATGATTATGTTATGTGCTGCATAGTAGTCATAACCTTCATTATGTATGTATTGCATAACAGTTATGATATAAACTTTCAAATTCATCAGTGTTAGATGTTCCATAGGAACTATAGCAGATGTTCAATTCAACTTCACTAGACATCCCACAGAGAATATAGTGTACATCGTTAGACGTCCCACAGGGAATATAATGAAATTCATCAATGCTAGACATTTTATAAGAACTATAGCAAGTTTTTAATTTATCATCACTATACATCCCACAGGGAATATAGTGTGCATTATTAGACATCCCATAGGGAATATAACAAAATTCATCATTGCTAGACATTCTATAGGAACTATAGCAAGTTTTCAATTTATCATCACTAAACGTCCCACAAGGAATATAACGAAACTCATTTGCACAAAGTTCACTAGATGTTCCACAGGGAATATAGTGTACATCATTAGACGTCCTATAGGGAATATAACAAAATTCATTAATGCTAGATGTTCCACAGGAACTATAGCATATTTTTAATTCAACTTCACTAGATATCCCACAGGGAATATAGTGTACATCATTAGATGTCCTACAGGGAATATAATGAAATTCATCAGTGCTAGACGTTCCATAAGAACTATAGCAAGTTTTTAATTTATCATCACTAGATGTCCCACAGAGAATATAATGTGCATCGTTAGACGTCCTACAGGGAATATAACAAAATTCATCATTGTTAGACGTTCCACAAGAACTGTAGTAAGTTTTCAATTTATTATCACTAAAAGTCCCACACGGAATATAGCAAAACTCATTTGCACAAAGTCCACTAGACGTTCAGTAGGAAATATAGTGAGACTTG
This sequence comes from Mallotus nudiflorus, assembly GCA_947683625.1. Taxonomy (NCBI): domain Eukaryota; kingdom Viridiplantae; phylum Streptophyta; class Magnoliopsida; order Malpighiales; family Euphorbiaceae; genus Mallotus; species Mallotus nudiflorus. Next base: position 7,149,907 of record CANTUR010000041.1, read on the forward strand.
TCAAACATTACACCATGCTTAGCAATTTGGGCATCAATCTATCATTTACGATACAATCAAGTGTCCTAATTCCTTTCTTTTGAAATTGTGCTTCTATTGCTTTATCGTAATTTATCAAGCAAAAAACAATAAAGGGGGGCAATTATAAGCACTCAATTTCAAGATGCAATTGTGAATAATTGTGACGTAAGCCCCTATGATGAAATTTATTCAAAAATTGAACTTAGTTGTCAATTTTTTGGACTTTAGGGACTAAATTGCAATATTTTTTAGGATTTGATTACAAGGAAGTCAATTTTTAAGGGGTCTTTAGGTAATTAAAATTTTAAAAAAATTTTAGGGATCAGCATTTGTGTAATGCCGACTAGCATTACGCAATGCTGACCGACATTACACAATGTCGATCAACATTGTACAGTGCCGATGCGTAAAAGTCCCATTTTTTTTGTGTATTTTTTCATTTTTTTATCAAATTTTTTAATGTTTTAATTGGTTGAAAATTTAATTTTATTATTATTTTTGTCTGAAAAAGGTTTCAATGCATTCAAAATGCGTAAATAGCTTTCAAAATCAAAATCCTTATCAGTTTGTTTTGGAAGAGATGAACTTATTCCTGCAAACTTGGGAAGTCAGTACACAGGCAGACTCTGCTTTAAAAAGTAAAGAGTCTATGTGCGTGAGGGGTTAGAGACTTACACAGATGGAGGAACTCAGAGAAACTCACACATACACAGACTGAGAGAGAAAAAACCTATCGCATAAAAGAAACCCTAAAATCAAAACATTACTGATAACACTCGTAGACCAAACTTTGATTTCTTTTTTTTCTTTCAAAACCCTAATTTTTATAGTTCATTTAACAAGGACGATCCAGTGTTTTTTTAGTTCTAGTCTAGAATCAACAGTACTTCAATTTTCAATAGTGAAAATCTTAGTCTGAGGGGCCAAAAAGGGCATTTGTACAACATCTAAAATCATCAGTGTTCTTTTCTATTTCATTCTTTTCTATTCTTTTCTTTTTGTGATTTTTATTTTGTTATTTTTTTGATTATTCAATTTCACTACTAATATGATTATTTATGTGTTTTTGTTTTGATGTCCGAATGTGGATTGGGGAGGATGCTGCTTATGTTTAAACTAAACAGAAGGTCCATGGAATGCCATGGAAGAATCTGTGTTATTTTCTAATAGAATTTATGGTTTTATCTTTATTTTTTCATTTTGGTATTCTGTGTAGTTATTTTAATTCATAGTTATGTAATTGATTGATTTTAATTTCTGTACGTAGTATGTAATAGCCCCAGTAGTGGGAATAGTGAAAAGATTTATTTTTTTACGTTTAAAATCAATTAGTAATTAGGTTCAATTTGGTCAGAATTAATTAAAATTAATGGTGGCAGTAACTTAATTTGGGGTTTGCATGTAATTGATTTAGGTTTTTTTTAGAAAATCACTATAATGTATGTTTGATCTTTTTTATATTTTATTTGTTTTTGGATTGTGTTTTTTTTATTCTTTTTTTATTTTGGGCCCCAAGCCCACGCTTAGGTCCAACTCACTTTAAATAGGCTTAAAAATGGTTTAGGGCTTTAAATAATTAAAATCAATTTAGGCCCATTAGGTTAATTAGAGTTTAGGCCCACTAATTTAACTTTTCTTTAAAATTGAATAAACTTAAGCCCATTCCTTAGACAAACTAAAATAAATAGATCTAGATTCACTAATTAATAAAAAATGTAGGCCTACCTTTAGTCCTTTTCTCACTTGTAAATGAAATGTAAATCTAGCTAACTTTTTAATAAAATTAACATAGTTTAGACTTAGGGACAATATGATCTTAAGTGCAGTTTTTATGTGTAATTTTATTGACTAGATGCCTAGGGTTAGATGGATGTCAAATAGGGTTTAAATAAAATTGCATGTAATTAGAGGATGAAATAATCATTTATAAAATTATTCTAAATGAACACGAGATTAAGAGAAGTTAGTATTATGTTCCTAGAATCTCCTGGTTGTGGTGCTAACTTTCTTTTAGAGAATCGAGTACCACCAATCAAATTGTCCTAGTTATTACCCTAGGTGGCGACTCCTCTTCTCCATGCTATGACTTTGTGACATAGTAGTGTGTTCCCTAAGACCCTAAGCCTAAACAGTGTCGCGGTTGCTAAAATCTTGGACGTGCGCTAAATCCCGCCGTCTACAATTAGTTCTTTCTTTTATATCATTATTTTCTTTTTATTATTTATTATTTTTGTTTTTTCGAGTTTTATTTTCATTATTTTGTTTTCTTTGTTCATTAATTCTAATATATTTTTTTTGGATTCTTTGTATTTCGTGATTCTAATGATGAATACATGATTAAACTAAAGAAACTCATGGAATATCCATGAATGAAAGCCAAGAGTCAAGATCTCAATTTAATTTAATTTTTTTCTATTTATTTTATTTTATTTTTTTAGGTTTTGAATTTGTTTAATTTTTCTTCTTAAGGGTTGTATTTTAATTTTATTTTCTTTATTATTTTGGTAGATTTTGTAATAACCCCGATGGGAATAATAAAAATTTAGTTCTTTTGTTCTTAAAAATTTAATTAGTAAATTGGGTTCAATTTGGTAAACCATAATTAAAGTCAATGGAGGAAGTAGATTAATTTAGGTTGCATGTTAATTAAAATTAGGTTTTTTAGATAAAATAGTTTAATTGCAAGGTTGATCTTTTTTTTTATTTTTTATTTTTTATCGATTTTGGGCTTGTTTATTATTTTTATGTGTATTGGGCCTTAGGCCATATTAGGCTCTAACCCATTTAAATAATTTTAAGTTTAAGTAGTTCTTTGTTAGCCAATCTCATTTAATAGGTCTAGATTTTAATTGAAATGCATTTTAGGCCCATAATTAACTAGATTTAGGTTAGAGATAATTTAGGCCATTTAGTAATTTAGACATAGGCCCATTTTAGGTTAATTACAATTAATTTAGACTTTTCCCACTAAATAAAAACCTTTTCCATAACTTGTAGATTTAAAATTACCCTAGAATTAAAACATGTAAAATTAGGCCCATTAATTTAAATATTTTATAATTTGTAGATTTAGGCCCATTCTTAGAATTAAAATAAATAGACTTTAAGTTCACTTAATTAAAATTAAATAAGAATTAGGCCCATTAATCTTTAAGCTCACTTATAAATTAAAACATGTTGATTTAACTCATTTAATTAAAATCAGTGTAGATTAGACTAACTTAAGGATTGTGATTTAAATGAATGCATTGTTTACTTATATATTTCACGACTAGTTTTCCTAGAGTTGATTGTTTTAATAAGGGTTTATATGAAATTGCATGTAAATAGAGATTAAGATAGTAATTCATAACATAATTCTAAAAGAACATAAGATTGAAAGAAGTTAGTATTCGGTACCCAGAATCTCCTAGTTGTGGTGCTGGCTTTCTTTTAGGGAATCAAGTACCACCATTTTTTAATTTGTCCCAATTATTGCCTTGGATGGTGACTCCTCATCTCTATGCCATGTCTTTATGATAGTGGTTAGTCTGTTCTTTAGAGCCCTGAGATCAAACAGTGTTGCGGTTGCTAAAATCTTAGGCGCGCGCTAAACCCCATCGTCTACAGTGGCGACTCCATTGGGGGATAAGAGATATTGATTCTACTTGTGTTTTTTAAAATTATTTTATTAATTATTATTTTATTCTTGCATGCATTCTGCATGTCCTTATTAATCGATGACATTGGTTTATGGTTCTATGATTCCACTAGCTTTATGGGATTATAAATTAGGTAACTATCACTCTTAGCCTTAACTTGATTCAAGAGAGATTAACAGGCTCATCTGACTAGAGTTTGTAACCCAAGTCTTAAAAGGGGGTAGTCTTCTCTCGAATTTGCAAAGGATTCTGGGCCCCTCTAACCTTAGTCTGTAACTTAAGTCTTAAAGGAGGGCATCTTGCTAAGGGAACCTTAACCTTTTTCATCGGACTTAGCTCATGTAGTGGCTTAGTAACTTCCTTTAGGATTACCCAAATTGCTTGTGTTTGTTGCCATGAGGTATTTTTATCTATAAAGGCCCAAGTCCATACTTTAGAAGCCCATTTGGGTTAATAAAGATTGGGCTAATATTTTATACCTATAAATATTATTTCTATGCTTTACTGCTTTTAAAGATTTAGCATACGCTTTGGTTCTTGATGTCCCTTGTTGATATTAAGGCCAAGACAAAAATCCTAGGAAAAGAGACTCACCATTGAATACGTTTGTGGGAGGAATAAGGTTGGAAGGATATTGTACACCTAATTGCTACTTACTACTTATTGCATAACATATGCATCATGCATGCATGCATACATTCATGCATCATACTAACACTTTCTTTCACAGCCATCATATATTCTTTTAAGTCTTCCTATGTTTGGAAATAGAGTAGTGGCAGATTAGTGAGACCTGATTTGAGTCCAAAATCAATAGCTAAAAAGATCCTTCACAGTTTAGAAAAGAGCCCTACCCGCTTTACCTAAAAGCTACTCCAACTCAAACAGAAGAGGTGGAACAATAACAAGGAGGAAACTGGACCCTAAAAGACATTAAGGGAGCTTTAATGGACGACATGAGAGCAATGATGCAAGATGAACTAAGACAAGCTCTGGTTGAATTAATGCCACCACCTATTGCTGCTGGACCTCCTATTGCAGCTAATCCACTTGTTATGGGTGCACCACTTGCTAACAATGACACTACTGGGGGCCAACCTTTAAACACTACTAAGGATGTACCTGCTGTGGGAATGAAACTGGAGGATGTTGAGAACTACATGGTTGAAAAAGAAAAAAGGGAATCACTTGAGCAAGTTTAAGAGCTGGAATCCAAGCAAATGAAAGCACTGACTCAGAAAGTGTCCAAGATCGAAGAATTGATGAGAGGATAGGGCATTGGATATTTGTTTGACTATAATGATGTGGTGTAATCAGAAGCCTAATAAATCATTTTTAGATTTTCTAACTAGATTCATGAACAAGGCAGGATTGATGAAGAACAAGCTTGCTGAAAAGGATCAAGTTAGGATGATAGTCCATAATGTGTCATCTAATCTGGTTGAAAGGTTGTAAATGATGAACCTTTAGACATTTGTAGACCATTATAATGATGGTTTGCAAGCTGAGGAGATTGAAAGTGAGAAAAGGAGGATTACTAAAAGCACCAGAGGAAGAAATTACTAAACTAAGGGCATACAATAAGGAAGCACTAACTGGATTGTGGAAGTGCATGTTGTTTAATAACCAAGGAGATTCTCCAATTTTAACCAAACTTTGTTAAAAGTCCTAGAGCACCTAATGTAAAAGGGCTTACTTTAACCTTTACCTAATCCAAACCCAAACACCCTAGACTATATCCCAAACAAGCACTGTAAATTCCATCAAAACCTCCAACACTCCACAGATAAATGCATCCACCTCAAACATAAAATCCAAAACCTTATAGACTCCAGAAAGATCACTGATACCCCACATATATATTCCTATTTAAATAAGACCTTTATTTTCCTATACAGGTCACTTAAAAAGGAAGGACATCCAAAGACAAGTAGGAAAAGGTTCCTAAATCAGGGGATTCCCAAAAAAAAAAGAAGGAACACTCTTTTAATTGGCTTAGGACTCTCATTCAAAGAGGAATCCTACTCCTCTTAGGTTTGAGCATCACTATCCTTATAAATAGGACCCCATATTCCTTATTCTTAATCATCCTATTCTCTTATGCTATCATTGTTCCCCTCCTCTCTCTAGATTCTCTCTATATCTTTTGACTTAGGCATTGAAGGGTTTGTGGGGATCTTCCTCACCTCTCACCTTGCCCTTTGTTGATCATTTGCAGGGTTCCAGCTCAAGAGTTCCAAAAATTAAGTTATCAAGTGGCGCCATCTGTGGGAACTCTGGGTAAAAGCCATTCATGCATCTGCCAACTTAAGATGTTAACATTATGACTTCTAGCCCGCTGCTAATCTTAACTCCTAACACACACATCAACCTTTCCACCCCCATCCCTCCAATTAATTTATCAACACCTCCCTAAACAATAGTACCGCTAGCCTCTTTCCAGTATGTCGGAACCTCATCTGATGGTATGTACATTCTGTTTGGAAACACATAAGGGTGGCCAGCTCCTAGTACCGACCTTCTATACCATGCCCCTCTACAACACTATCATCGACCTATACCTTCCATACCTTTTTGAATCTACTAGGTACACCTATCGTAACTACACCTAAATTAAACACTATAATCCAAACACTTAACCTCACCCTAATAAGCAAAGAAGCAATGATTCAAAACATTCAAGTTTAGATAGCCCTAATGTACCAATAATTGAATACCTTAATTCAAAGTGGCAACCCTGGGTTAGCTCACACAGAAAATAACACTACATCTCCGGAATTACCCAGAGGAAGTAAAGGAAAGTGTAAAGTTCCAGAAAGGGAATCCAGTTCAATGGTTTTGGCTCTTGACGACTTAAAATTAACCTAAAAGGTTAAAGAGGTTATACACAAAGCCCGTACAAGGCTGAGGAAAGAAGATGAATGCATTATGGAGTGAAGAACACCCTTTATAAAAAGAATAATCCAGATAGAGAACCTAACTAAATTTAGAATGCCACAACTAGATCAATATGATGGAATTAGAGATCCCATTAACCATATATCCTCATTCAGAACAAGAATGTTTCTCTAGAATGTGAATGATGGAATCATGTGCAGGGTTTTCCTAAGCATGCTCACAAAGAGTGCTCAAAAGTGCATCTTGAGAACTCTATCACCTCTTTCAGAGATCTGGCAAAGAAATTATGGACTAGATTTATTACCAACATTCCCTTAGCCAAAAACATCAATGACCTTCGAATATGCCAATAAGAGACTGACGAATCACTATGAAGCCATTTGGACCGATTTAATAAGGTGGCCATGCAAATTGAGAATCTTATATATGAAGTAGCTATTGAAGCCCTAAAGAATGGCACCAGACTCAGAAAGCTTAAAGGTAAGATAATGATAGAAGAACCTGGCACTTTCATGGAAGTGATGGCCATGGCAGTCAAAATGATAAAAATGGATGAAGAGAAAGCACTAGCTAAAGAAGAAAGATCAAGACCCAAAAGGGCAAGTGTAGACACCCGATTCGGTCGGCCTATGTTAGAGGATGAATTAGGGTTGCTCAGTTTGATCGACCCGTTGTCAAGCCCATTGATGAGAATGTGGAACTCAGACATGAGAATGAAGCCTGAATCTCTAGTGGAAAGTGGACTTAAAAACCCAAAATCGAGCCAAACTATCTAAATTTGGCCCAAGCCTGCCTAGCCTAACATAGGGCTCGGGCCAAAGGGGCATCGCCTCGCCTCTTTGGCAACTGCTAATGAGGCACCACCTCTATGGTAGCCCACTTGTAGCTGCAATCATGATGGCCAAGTGGTGCGGGCCCCACTTTCTAGACCTGCTTCTTGCATGAAGAAATGATTTTTGGGGAAGTAAAAAAGGCTATGAAAGCTCATGATGGGCTAGGAGTCTTAGGGGCATGGGAAAGCTAAGGAATAAAGAGGAAAAAAGAAAGAGAAGAAAAGGGAGGTGGGAAAAAAAAGAGAGAGGAGCTTTGGAAAAGAAAACACAAAGAGAAAAAACATCCTCAAGCAAGGAGGAGAAGTGGAAGCAAAGGAAGGTCCACATTTTCCTAAGAGAAGAAGGAAGAAGCTTGTGTCAAAAGTATAGATCACATCCTAGCAAGGATCACAATAAAAAACACCTCTGAGGGCCTCTTATTTTTGGTAGAAAACTTGCACTTAAACTTGACATGTGCATCATTTTGTGAGTTCTTGCTTGTGTGACTAAGTTCTTAGTACATTTTAGGTTTATCTCTAGTGTGTCTTGCTTGATATCTCATTTTATTGATGGATCTTTGAACACTTTTTCATGTAGTTATAGTTTGATGATTATAGAGTGTGTATATGCATGTTTTATTACTTAGAGTAGAAGTCTGTACGTCTTGAGAGTCGAAGCTAGCCTGCTGATTAGGTGACGTCTCTTCACAGAGGCGTTGCCTCATCTTAATCAATGAGACGATCGCCCCATTAATAGGCCTTTAGGGAGTCTTTCTTTTGCGTGTGTTATATACCCTTTTTTTTGCCTTGGAGTTATAAGGACCCCTGTTGATGAGGTGGCGCCTCATCTCAATGAGGCGATTGCCTAATTGATAGAATTAGCTTCCTTCCTATTTTGTTTTTTTTATGTTTTTTGTGATGTCTGCTTTGGCATGTCTTTTTTTGACCTTAAACATATCCGTATCATTGCATGATGATGTTTAACCTTGATTATTCGATGCTTTCTTTAGTTCATAATGTGAAAAACCCTTTTTTATAGAGCCTTTTTGTAAGTATCATTATACGTGATTTCATTTGTTTTCTTGAAAAGAAGGACTAACTATGTGTTATTTGCAGGAATTACTTGATGATTTCTATCATCAAGTAGTCACTTTTGCGAGTTATCCCTTGTACATTATCGCTTTTATGTTATCTTATTGGTTTATTTTCGGTATATGTTTGATTTATTTTTTGTATATTATTTCATTTATTTAGCTAAAAAGTGTTGTAATCCTTAATCCCTTCCCCCCCATTCATTTCTGAATGCATGGTTGTAATTATTATTTATTTTATTTTTGTTGAACTTTAGGGGGCATGAAATTGGACTAATATGCAAACTCAGACTTAATTATAAAATTTGGCAATTATCCGAAGGAAATTTTATTATGTGTGGTAATGTGGAAATAATTAAATAATTAAATGGTAATAAAATGCAAAACACAAATGGAAGCGAACCGCAAGGTTGGGTGAGTATTCAAACGCTCATACCCAGTTTTTGAACTCAATCTCTGATGATAGCTTCTGGGAACCTCTGTAGGATCTAGTTGCTGTACAGTGTGTCCTAGCTTTTATCTGAGTGGCTACTCCATCTCCGAATAGGCCCAAGACTTATATCGTATTTCCTAGTGGGTCTCGAGCCCACACAGTGCCGTGGTTGCCAAACACTTGTGCATGTGCTAAACCCTGCCGCCTACAGTGGTGACTCCACTAGGGATAGAGAAACTGAGTCCAGTGTTTTTGCTTTTTATCATTTGTAATTATTTTCTTATTTCTTCCTGCATTTATACATTCACTACACATTTTGCACACAATGAGCACTTCAGTCCCAAATAAACCCGACAATAGTAAGTACTTCGCTACCTACGTTTCACTCAAACTTGGTGGTGGAATATTTGATTATTGTCACTCATGACACATACTAATCCACGTTGTTTGATCCTTGAGTGGGGAGACGTATATGGATGTATATTTTTTTGGGAACTGAAGCCTTTTTACCTAAGACTCAAGCCCATGTAATGACCTAGCAACTATCCTTAGGAATTTTCCCATTTGCATGTGTATTATGCCATATAATGGACCTTTAAAATAAATCTTGAGCCCATCAATAAGTAGTCCAAATTGAAATGGGCCCTCATGTTCAACCAAAGCCCATTATAAACCAGCTAGTCAACAAATGCCTCTCATGCCTATTCATGATCCATTCAAGTGGGCCTTGACAAGCGAGTTTATGGTGCTAAGGATCTTGGCTCATAGAAAGTGGACTCGGGCTTTATTTAAAGGAACCATTACTTGTCTAAATCATTTTGAGAGTTTTCTTGCATACGTCAGTTTTATTATCCCCCGCTGATAATTAAAACCTAGGCTAAAAATCCTAGGACAAGACACTCGCCATTGAATATGTGTGTGGGAGAAATAAGGGCGAAAGTTTACATGTTTAAGTTCCATGCTTTGATCTTGTATATCTTTTGTGTGTGACCTCTTGTTTCTTAAATTTCTAAATAAAATGGACTTGCATATCATGCATACATGTCATGCATCATTCTAACCTATTATTTTATCAGCACTATAGATCCTTTAAGCTCAGCAAGGTGGGTCCGAGCTATCTCAGGTCGTTTGGTCAGAAATTCAGAATTAGGAATGGCAGGAGGGTTTGATCCAGAAGCATTTGGGGCACGATGGAAAGAGGAAGTAATAACAGAAACTCGAACTATGATGAGAGAAATGATGGGGGAGATTACTAAGCTTATCAGAGAGAGTCAGCCAACATAGCACCTAATGCACCGCCAATCGATCCGGTGGATCTCGATGAGGAAATACTGATTAGAGGAAGGGAAGAAGATGATGTGATGATATTGGCCAATTCGGTGAATCAAAGAAATGTCATCCCAGCTGAGGATATGGGTCAGACTGAGTGGGCTAAGAATATGACCAGAGTGATGAATCAGATGCAGGTGATGATGAAGGAAAAGGGTATGGTCGCTCCTTTAGATTATGATTTGAATCTAGAAAAGGGTGATGAACTGCTACCTCATAAGTTTAAATTCATAAACATGAAGAAGTATACTGGTGTTAAGGATCCCCATTTGCATTTGAAGCAATATGTAACATACATGAAGGCTACTGAGCTAATTGAGAGCCAAATTGTTAGGCAGTTCCCTATTTCATTGGAGGGATCATCGATTCGTTAGTATTACACCTGGGGACTGCATGTTCAGTTAGATTGGAAAGAATTGTGCGTTGCTTTTGTCAAGAAATATGGTTTTAATGTTCAACTAGAGGTGTCCTTGAGAGATCTGCAGAATACCAAACAGAACTTTAATGAGCCTTTTATTGATTACATGACTCATTAGAGGGGAAAGTTATCCTTCATGAGGCATAGGCCTATTGAGTCCAACCAGTTGGTCCTGGCAATAGAAGGGTGTGTTCCCATATTATCTAGGAAATTAAGGGATCTAGCGATCAGGAACTTTGAAGAATTATATAGATTTGGGGTCTAGAAAGAATCAGATTTAGCTCAAGAGAAGAAGTTCTTTGGAAGAGGATCTAGGGGCAAAGAGGGGACCAGCTCGAGCGGTAATGTTTAGATTCATGCTATTCGACTACCGAGCAGTAATGTACAAGTCAGTGCAGTCAGACAACCTCAGAGATTTTCAAATTTGGGATGTCCTATGTCCAAAGTCCTCGATAAGCTCATTGAGAAGAACCTACTATGACCTTTACCTTCACGACAACCCTTACCTGGAGCCAACCCAAAGCTTTTTTATAAATTTCATCAGACCATCAGGCATGACATAGACAGCTGTGCCCGGTTAAGGCATGAAATCCAAGATTTAATAGACTCAGGCAAAATTACTGACCCAGAAAACCAAACACCCAAACTAACCCATTACCCAGTTATTGAAATGTACCACCTCATAACCCACCCATTATGATGGTCAACTCTGGCCTAACAGAAGAGCAAGTCCTAAACTCCTTCATGGATGTCTCTCATAATTCCTAACAAACCAAACCTAAAAACCTAAAGCTAAGTAAATGACCCACAAAATTATAGGTACAAGTCTTGGACATATGGAGTTCTGATGACGAAAGCAAAGAAGAAGATGACCTATGGGGCAATAAGGGGAGTGATCTAAGTCAGCCTTTAAGGAAAGTCGAAGAAAAGAAAGGGGAACCTAGGGTTATCGGGTCTGAACCCAAAAAGGTAGAACAAAGCAAAGAGACTATTGCCAGTGTTTGGGAGTTACTTATGCATTCCAAGGATCATAGGGAAGCCCTGGTCCTGGCACTAGATCAGAAAAAGATTTCCACTAATTCCACTCCAGAACAGATGGTCCAATCACTAACAGAAACCCCTCAATGAATGATAACATTTTCCAATGATGATTTGCCTTTGGAAGGGAGGGATCACCATAAAGCTCTATTTATCAAAGCCGAGGTAAAAGGGAAGATGACTTGCTGTGTGATGGTTGATAATAGTTCTGCCATCAATGTGTGTCCATTGAAGATTTTACCGAAGCTAGGGTTGACGGTAGTCGACCTAAAGCCTTTTGAAGTAGTTATCAAGGCTTATAATAACACCAAAAGATTTATGGAAGGAACTTTCAAGGAAATGGTTAAAACAGGACCTATAGAAGTCTGGGTTGACCTGCATGTGATTGATATCCCGGTAACATTTGCCATTTTATTAGGGAGGCCATGGTTTCACCCTCTGGGTGGCGTTCCATCCATTGTTCATCAAAAGATTAAGTTTCCACATAAAGGGAGGGTTGTCACCATCTTAACTGAAACTGAAGTCGCCATAGCCTCACTAAAGTTGATCCGTAAGGAGATTTCCTTTAGTCCCAATTTTGAAGTCTATGTGATCTATGAGGACGAGATGGATGAAAAGGTTATGAGAATGATGCACAATATGAAATTTTTTCCCAGCATGGGATTGGGGAAGAATCAGAGCGGACCTTCAGAGTTTATGGGGAATAAAGTACCTATTTTGAAGCACGGGTTAGGGTTCAAATAGGTTGATGAAGCTAGGAAAAAGATGGGTATATCAGATCGGTCTGAATAAAAGGAGAAGGAAATCATGGCTAGAAAGAAGACTCTGTGGGAAATATTTATAAAGGAAGGCACTGGACACTTATAACGGGACTCCAGATCCTCTCCTAGTGGCTGGGGAAGTTATCCCAGGGTTCAAGACTTTTACTAAATTTATGAACAAAATCGGGGAAGTTGATGTCGAAAAGACCCCCTACTGAGGAGCTGGTATTGGCTAAAGAGGAGTTTAAAGAGGATAATGCTACTTCAGAGCAGAAAGGCATTGATGATCAAAATAAAGACCTTGACTTTGAGACCTACATTCTCAATTCTATCATAGATACCTTTTATAATGACTTTGATGTTTCTCTTGCTTCTCTATTTGAAACTGACGATCTTTTCTTTTCAAAAGTGAATGCAATGAAGTTTGAATTTACTTATTTGTGTGATGTGTTTCCTAATGGTTATTCTGTTTGTGATGATCATTTCATGTATATGTTTGACATTAATTCCACGAAAATTGAATCATTTAATTTAGGCACAAACGATAACCCTAAAAATATATTGTTTGCTTCTAGTTTAACTCATGGTGGGAGAGGAAAAATGGAAGAAATCTTTAAAAAGAGACAGAAAGTATTTGCTTGGGATTATGAAGACATGCCCAAAATCGATAGGGAAATCTCAGAACACAGGATCCCCATATACCCTCACGTAATGCCAATAAGGCAGAAGCAAAGGAGGTTAAGGCCAAAATGGGCTCTCTTGGTTAAGGAAGAAGTCAAAAAGTAGCTAAAGGCAAAGTTCTTAGAAGTGGTAGAGGACACTCATTGGTTAGCACATATAGTTCCAGTTCCCAAGAAGGATGGAAGCATCAGAGTGTGTGTGGACTACTAGGATTTGAATAAAGCCTGCCCCAAGGATGACTTCCCGCTATCGCATATCGATACAATAATTGATATTGCAGCTTCCAATGCAATGTACCCTTTTATGGATGGATTTTCAGGATACAATCAGATCATGATGGCAGTAATAGATAGATTAAAGACGTCTTTCATCACCGAATGGGGCGTGTACTGTTACCAAGTGATGCCTTTTAGGTTGAAGAATGCAGGGGCCACTTATCAGAGGATGGTGACTGCCTTGCTACATGATATGATCCATACAGAGGTAGAGGTGTATGTGGATGACATGATGGTGAAATCTGCAACCAGGGAAGGGCATTTTGAGGCACTAGACAAGTTTTTGGCTAGAGCAGAAAAGTATAATCATAGGCTGAACCTGAAGAAGTGTGTTTTTGGGGTTACATCTGGCAAACTGTTGGGACACATTATCAGCCAGAAAGGAATAAAGGTTGACCCAGATAAGATTAGAGCAATCAGGGATATGCCGGCACTAAAGAATGAAAAAGAGGTTCGAGGGTTTCTGGGGCATCTACAGTATATCAGTAGATTTATAGCCAAGTTGACGGCCATCTATAATCCTATCTTTAAGCTTCTAAAGAAAGACCAACCTGTTGTATGGGACGAAAGATGTCAACAAGCTTTTGAAACTATCAAGGATTATCTGATGAATCCCCCTATTTTATAGCCATCGAGACTGGGTCAAGCCTTGATCCTGTATCTGGCAATTGAAAAGGATGCAGTAGGGGCAATGTTAGCATAGGAAAGTGGAAAGAAGATTGAACATACTATATATTATCTCAGTAAAAAGCTTCTGCCCTACGAGGCCACTTATAGCTTAGTGGAGAAAACTTATTTAGCACTGATTTGGGCAATGAAAAAGCTCCGACACTACTTCATGATCCCCTCATATACCTCCAACAGACCCTATCTCTTACGGGAAAATTGGCTAGGTGGCTCATTTTGTTCATGAAGTTTGACATAGAGTGTATAGCCAAAAAGATAGTGAAAGGCAGAGCAGTAGCAGACTTCTTGGCACAAAGCCCAGTGGATGATGACCAAGAGTGGAAGTTGGAGTTCCCAGACGAGCATCTAGGGGTGATAGAGATACAAGGCTTTGAGATGTACTTTGACAGAGCTGTCAATAACAAAGGGGTTGGAATAGGGGTAATCTTAGTTATGCCAAAAGGAGAAATGATCCTGATGGCAAAAAGACTTGAGTTTGAAGCAACCTATAACCAAGCAGAATATGAAGCCTGCATATTTGGTTTAGAAGCATTGCATAGCACGGGGGCAGAAAATGTTACTGTCTATGGGGATTCCATGCTAGTTATAAAATAAGCCACCAAAGAATGGGAGATAAAAGAAGACAGATTACAGCTATACTGGGAATACTTGACCACCATCTTGTGCTCTTTCACTCAGTGTAAATTTATCCATTTGCCAAGGGAAGGAAACCAGGTAGCTGACACCCTAGCCACATTGGCCTCCGTGTGGGAAAATGGGAAACAACTAGAGGCTAGGCCCTTAATTCTCATGAAGTCTTGAGCCCCCTGTTATGAAGAGTTGAGAGGAACGCCGGTTGATGCCACTGTGAAACCTTGGTTCTATGATTTACAAAGGTATCTAGAAACTGGGCAATTTTTAAATGATGTTGATAAGATAGAAAGGATATCCTTACAAATGTTGTCTCGACAATTCATGAGCCACAATGGGATGTTATACAAAAGAATGCCAGCCAGGGAACACTTCAGGTGCGTTGATAAGGATGAAGGCCGAAAGCTTATGGAAGCAATTCACGAAGGGGTGTGTGGGCCACACATGAATGGGACCATCTTGGCAAAGAAAATAGCCCACCAAGGGTACTTTTAGCTCACCATGGAAACAGATTGTGTTGGATTTATGAAGAAATGTCACAATTTCCAAACAAATGGTGATGTTAGCCACCTACCATCTATGGAGCTTCAAGGAATGACTTCTCCTTGGCCGTTTGCTGTATGGGAGATAAATATCATAGGGGAGGTAAGGCTAAAAGCAACTAATGGCCATCGTTATATCATTGTGGCTATCGATTACTTCTCCAAATGGGTTGAGGCTGAATCCTATGCTACTGTGGGGTCGAAGCAGATGTTGAAGTTCATCGAAAAGAATATAATCTATAGGTATGGATTGTCGCATCACATAGTTATAGACAATGGTGTTCAATTTCGGGCAGAAATGGCCACAATGTTGAAAGATTATAAGATTGAGCACCACAGGTCATCTCTATATAGGCCATAGGCAAATGGGGCGGTGGAAGCAGCAAATAAGAATGTCAAAAAGGTCTTGGCCAAGACGTTGGAAAATTATCGAGATTGGGTCGATTACTTACAATTCGCATTGTGGGGGTACCGAACTACTACTAAAACTTCGACAGGAGCCACTCCATACTCTTTAGTTTATGGGTGTGAGGCTGTCTTACCAGTAGAGGTTGAGATAAGGTCATTAAGAGTCCTTCTGGAATCTCAAATCCCTGAGTATCAATGGGTTGAAAGTCGGTTGGCTCAATTGACATTGCTGGATGAAAAGAGGATGAAGGCCACGTATCATTCTCAGCTGTATCAGAAAAGAATAGACCGAGCCTACAATAAGAAAATCAAGCTAGGTAAGATTCGAGAAGGGGATTTGGTGTTGAAACTTACAAGGTTAATCATGACTGATCCTCGAGGGAAGTTTAAGCCCAACTGAGAGGGACCGTATCTGGTAAAGAAGTTATTTTTGAAAGACGCTGCCATTCTATCTGACATAGAGGGAAATGAGTTCAAAGAACCCATCAACCTAGACAAGCTTAAGAAATACTTTCTGTAAAAAGTCTCGCTAGGGAGAAAACCTCAAAAAGAGGCTGTCTAGGCAAAAGTTAGAGACTAAAAAGAAAAAAAGAAAGAAAAAAAGTCCTACTGGACTAAAAACCTCGAAAGAGGCAGTCCAGGGAAAAGTTAAGGACATATAAAAAGGGAGAGAGAGGCGCAAAATGATTAGTCAGAAAACTTGTAAGGGCAAGCCGACTAGTAATGTGAGATCTACCAGAAGTGAAGTGTATATGCATTTTTGTGCTTAAATGAAATTAAACAGATTGCTTTAATTATCATTAAACATTCCATAATGTGTCCATTACAAGCTGTTTAACTAGTACAAAAGGAAAATTACTTCTAATAAAAGGGGAAATGACGACTTCATTTTGTGAGCTAATTTTATTTTCTCTTCTTTTATTGCCTACCCTGTAAACTTAACATTTGTAACTCTCTTGTCCTCTTGTATCTAATAAACTCATCTCTTTCTATCTGTTGTAAACAAACCCATGCTTTGTAATGATCATCGGTGGTCTAACCACCGTCGTAGCTTAAATTCCTTTCGATGACTCTTTGAGGCCAAGTTACCACCAGGTGGTCTAGGAAATTTTGAGAGTGGGGCCCTAGCTCGAACTCGTGAATAGGCTCCACAATTAGTTGTTTATGACCATATTGGCGGCAAAGGTGGGTTGGATTATAGAAAGTGGCAAAATAGAGACCAACAATTGGGACATAATATGTATAAGACTGAATGGTTACATGTTGCAATCCCCACCAGGGGCATATCCAACGGATTAGTGTATCAGGAAATATTGATAGCCAGCCATGAATGTCTGCAGGGATGGGATGTAGTTTTCTTGTTCAATAATGCTTGGCCTGGTAACGTCGGATGTCTTAAGGAGGTTCGATCAGGCCCAACTTTTCATAAAACCACATATGCAGGATTGCAAATGATTAGATATAGACAATATGGAAGTTAAGGAAGGGATAACAGGAGACTTATTTCCAATAGGAATGGACTTCTTGAGAATCATCGTGTCTTCCTAAAGTCATCCAATCCGATGATAGTTTCTGCTAAGATGAGAGGGAAGGGATTGAACCCTGACTCCACTTGATCGAGGATGGAAAGGATCTTTGTATCATAGTGCCCTGAGGGATAGTCCAAGAAAAATTGAGCATACAAATAGAGGGCTAACATGCAAGGCCAATAAGTTTCTTCTTTGTCCACATTCATGGTGACCCTGAGGAAGCACTCTAGTTTGATTTTCGAGTCAGAGATACAGTAAAAAGATGACCAAGGTGGAAGGTTGAACATACGCACCATTTATTACTGAATGAAGTGAGAATCCGAGTTTTCGAGGATAGGAATCGTAAGCCGACAAGCAGAGTCCGTATGGTGGCCGAGAATTGCCTTGAATTCCTCCAGTAGGGGACATATTTCTATTGTGTTGAATTGGAAAACATGTTTATGGGGATCCCAAAATTGAACCATGGCATGGAGAAAAGGAAAATTGATTCTCCTAGTGTGGAGTGATTTGAAGACCGGAAGGTGAAACAACTTTAGCCTTGCCCAAGATTTGTTGTCTAAACCTTTCAAAATTGATTGTAGGGCCTCAGACTTTGCTCTGTCATGTTTAGGGCTTTTTAGAGGTGTCTAGAGAGAGAAATAGGAGGTTAGGGATGAAAGGAATTCAAGAATTAGGTCAAACACAATAATTTGGGTTTTTATAAGAGGAGGACCTCTTACTGCTGAGGTGATCGCCTAATCAATGAGGCACCACCTCAGTAGCAAGAGGCGATCACCTCTTCACTAGAGATCAATGAGGCGATCGCCTCATCAGCAGTATGGCCCGATTGCGCTTTTTCAAATCACACAGTCTAAACAGGTGCCAATAATTAAGTATGCAAACATTGAAATCAACTCACATGTGAAGAAATGAGAAAAGCAAAACAAGCGGATTTAGTAGAGGAAAATATTGAATTATGCAAACATTTTTTTCATACAATCAAAAACCAAAATTTTGTGTTCACTATTCAAAGACTACACAAGTTTTAACCCCGGTACATTAAGCATCCGATCTAGTACCCTCAGGGTCGGCCTCCCTTCCGGCTCCACTGCCACTCCTGTCTTCATCCTCGTCGTTCTCATCCATCTGAAATATGTTGATTTGATAGTCAAGGGTGGCGATCCTCACCTTGCTAGCCTCATCCCGATCCTATTTCAGACAAAACATAGGTTAGTAAACCATGCAAGTATGCATACATGTAGAAAATAAAGAGGTTCTTACCCTCCACTGCTGGGTGATCTCCAACATGTAGTCTCTCTGGGTCTCTATCATGCGATACATGTACAAGCCCTGCTCCAGCGGAATCTGGATTATTGAAATAAATATTGGAACTAACATTTGGTTTAAGGATTATAATGAAAGCAGGTCAGGAAAAGAGCCTACATGAGTAACACCCCTAGGGGTGCATGCAAGGGTCAGGTCCTCGTCCAAAGTCAAGAACTGACGCGACAACTCTCCAAGAGGAACCCAACATCGAGCTAAAGGGTTGGGGACATGAATGAAGCTGCTTGGGATAAACTTAGAACTGGAGGCAGTAATCGGTCTGGCTTCCTTGGTAGCCGCAGAAGTCTCCTCCCCGCTTGGATCCAGTCGATGCCTCAAGGGCTCTCTATCCTGTACTTAGGACCTAACTGGGGCCACGGGCCTAGCATGTGTAGCCTAAAGATAAAAATAGGGGGGAATATGTTAAGAATGTAATCAATTTGCAAGAAAAAGGAAACCAACAAGGATTTACCTGAGAGGTATAAGCGGCCTGGAAGGGGACCGTTAGCAGAAGGTGGGTACGGATGAACTCTGCATACTGTCTCTTCACGCAAACCGTGTGATCCACAGCTGGTGAGCCCGCAACAGCCTGAGTGAGGTTGTCACCCTCCAACTCATGAGCCTAGAGTATACTGTCAGGAGGGGACCCGCCTAGCTCTAACACTTGCCCTCCAGTTTAGGACCTGCTCTCCTAAATACCAAGCTCGATATCCAGGGCCACAGAGGAGTGCCCTCTTCTGGGCCAAGGGCCTGGAGCGAGTCATCTCAATGGTCCAAGTGTCCTCAGACCCCCACAAGTCGTTGTGGATCTGAAAAAAATTGAGAGACATCAATATGTAAGTAAATTAAATACAAATAATTTACTAATAAGTAGGTTTGTGCTTTACAGGTACTGCATCATGTGTCAGAGAGTTCAAATGTTGCTTGTGGATGTGAACTCGCGCAAGGTGCCTCTTCACGATGCAGTTGGCACCCCACCTGCCAAGGGCCGGGAAGTGATCCCCCACTCGTGTAATGCCCATAAGTAGCTTTAGCTCCAGAGCTCAGACCTGGAAAAAAAAAACAGGAGAAGTTGAGAAAATTGATGTAAGTAATGGGGGTCAAAACAAGATAAAGGAAAAAGGGGATCATGATGCACCAGAACAGCATGCCAAAAGCTGCAGAATCTCCTAGCCCCTCGGACCACCTCGTCCAGGCTCTGGTACAAGTATGCCAGGGTGCAGCTACCCCAATCGAATGTGGGAATCTTATCAAGATCCTGAAGGGCCGGTAGGAACATCAGATCGATGGCGCTGGCGGTGTCAGCAAAGAAGGTGGTACTAAGTAGGTAGAGCAAAAAAGCCCTCACCACCTGGTCAATCTCAAGGGGAGAGATCATCGTTGCGGCCCGATCTCTGGTGTAAAAACTCCTGATCGAGTCCAACTTAAGGGTATAAGTCCCCTTCATGTCAGGAGTCATCCCCAAAAGTCGCTCGATATATGCAGCCTTATCCGGAGACAGCTGGTGTAGGCTCGCATCAAATGGAATAGGATCCCCAATGCAAGCAATCCTCGTGATGGCAGCAAATGATACCGAGTTTAGAGTGAGCTCACCAAATGGGAGGTGGAAAGTGTGGGTCGTATCAAACCACCTCTCCATCAAGGCATGCAGTGGATGGTAGTCCATATGCCCCTGCTTAAACAGAAGTGAGAGTATGAAGTCCTCAAACCCTGTCTCCTGAATTTGGTCCCTCTGCTCATCGGTCAAGTCACTATAGAAGACCCAGGCTCCATGGAAATTCTCAGAACCCTTGAATGTCTGAGCATTATGCTGTAAATAAAGAGATAAGGAAGTAAAATTTACGCATATTGTGACTTCAAGAAGAAATTTAGAATGAATGTACATATAAATAGCATAGTTCGCTCTGTTGATGAAGCGATCGCCTCATCATGTGAGGCGATCGCCTCATTGAAGAGGCGATCGGCTCTGTGAAGGGGTGACAAGAAATTGCCTCTTCACATAAGCCTGTCACCTCATTGATGAGGCGATCGCCTCATCGATGAGACGATCACCTCTGTGAGGCGTAGATGGGGACAATTCTCAATTTTTAACGATTTAAACACAAGTTTCATATTTTATTTGATTAAATAAGGTCCTAAAATGATAATTATGCAAGATTAATCACTAACCCAATATAATTTTGTAGGAAATTTTAGGGTTCTAACCTCTCCTGATGTAGAGGAGCAAATATAGGACCCTAGATTTGCCAACAGAGGAATCGAGTCTCCACGGGTCAATCCCAGATTCCTGGAGGCACTAATGGGAGGTGGAATATGATCCCACTCAGGCACAGGCAGTGTTCTATCATCCTCCATTGTTTGAAAAAAGGAGAAAAGATGTAGAGAGTACAAAAAGTGTAAAAAGGAGGAAAGGGAAAAAAGAAAAGTGATAAAAAGTTAAAGGGGAAAAGACAAGGGAAAAGTTATTTTTATAGTAAGGGTATTGGGGATTCCCTAAAAAAAAGGGCGTGAGAGATGGAATTCAGAGTACGAATTTTCGAGATACAGTTTCTGAAGAAATGGGCCGGGAAAACCCGCATCGAAAAGAAAGGGTTGTTCGGGTTTGAATCCCCGAAGCTCATAAAGAGAGGGCTTTTTGGGTTTGAATCCCAGAAGCTCACAATGAAAGGGCTGTTTGGGTTTGAATCCCTAAAGCTCAAAAAGAGAGGGTTGTTTGGGTTTGAATCCCCAAAGCTCAAAGAAAAGGCTGTTCGGGTTTGAATCCCCAAAGCTCATAAAGAAAGGGCTATTCGGGTTTGAATCCCTGAAGCTCAAAAAGAGAGGGCTATTCGGGTTTGAATCCATGAAGCTCAAAGAAAAGGTTGTTCGGGTTTGAATCCCCAAAGCTCAAAAGATCAAAATGACTGTTCGGGTGGCATCCCCGAAGTCGGAAGTAAAGGACAACTGGGCCAGGAAAACCCGAAAGTCTATGACCCTAAAGGAGTGATAATCGAACTAGGAAAATTCAAAAACCACTTCCCCAATGGTGATCGAGCCAGGAAAATTCAGGAACCAAAGTCAAGTTAAGTGATGATCAGGCTAGGAAAACCTGAGACTTATGTTTTGTGTGTGGTGATGATCGGGCTAGGAAAACCTGAGAATCATGTTTTAGGTGATTGATGGTTGGGCTAGGAAAACCTATAAGTCTATATCCCTAGTGAAATAATAATTGGGCTAGGAGAACTCAAGGTTAACAATCTATAAATACCTTTATCAAATATTAATGAGTGGCTAATCGGGCCAGGAAAACTCGAGGATTACGGTCACGTTTTAGAATTTAAGGATTCATCTCTCAGGTGAAACCCGAGAGTCAGGTATGTTGCTCATCTTATTGTTTGTTTGTTGTTGTGCATGTGATTTTTCAAAAAATGGTCATTGCATGCATTTGATTTTTTGAAAAATCAGGGGGCAAACTATAGACACCCGATTTGGTCTGCCCGTGTTAGGGGATGAATTGGGGTTGCTTAGTTTGATCGGCATGTTGTCAAGCCCAATTATGAGAATGTGGAACTCGAACATAAGAATGAAGCCTGAATCTCTAGTGGAAAGTGGACTTGAAAACCCAAAGCCTAAAAAACCCAAAATCGAGCCCAACTATCCAAATTTGGCCCAAGCCCAATGCAGGCCCAGGCCAAAGGGGCATCGCCTCAGTGTAATGAGGCGATTGTCTCATCACAGAGGTGATCACCTCATTAATGAGGCACCGCCTCTATGGTAGCCCACTTGCAGCTGCAATCATGATGGCCAAGTGGTGGGGGCCCTACTTTCCAAACTTGCCTCTTGCGTGAAAAAATGATTTTTGGGGAAGTAAAAAAGGCTATGAAAGCTCATAATGGGCTAGGAGGCTTAAGGGCATGGGAAAGCTAAGGAATAAAGAGGGAAAAAGAAAAGAGAAGAAAAGGGAGGTGGGAAAAAAAAGAGAGAAAAAACATCCTCAAGGAAGGAGGAGAGGTGGAAGCAAAGGAAGGTCCACATTTTCCTAATAGAAGAAGGAAGAAGCTTTTGTCAAAAGTAGAGATCACGTCCTAGCAACGATCACAATAAAAAACACCTCTGAGGGCCTCTCATTTTTTGTAGAAAACTTGCACTTAAACTTGACATGTGCATCATTTTATGAGTTCTTGCTTGTGTGACTAAGTTCTTAGTACATTTTAGGCTTATCTTTAGTGTGTCTTGCTTGATATCTCACTTTATTGATGGATCTTTGAACACTTTTGCATGTAGTTGTAGTTTGATGATTATAGAGTGTGTATATGCATGTTTTGTTACTTATAGTAGAAGTCTGTATGTCTTGAGAGTCGGAGTCGGCCTGCTAATCAGGCGACGCCTCTTCACAGAGGTGTTGCCTTATCTCAATGAGGCGATCACCCCATTGATAGGCCACTAGGGAGTCTTTCTTTTGTGTGTGTTATATACCTTTTTTTTTTGCCTCGGAGTTATAAGGACCCCTGTTGATAAGGCGCCGCCTCATTGACAAAATTAACCTACTTCCTATTTTGTTTTTTTATGTTTGTCGTGATGTCTGATTTGGCATGTCTTCTTTTGACCTTAAACATGTCTGTATCATTGCATGATGATGTTTAACCTTGATTGTTCGATGCTTTTTTTAGTTCATAATATGAAAACCCCTTTTTTATAAAGCCTTTTTGTAAGTATCGTTATACGTGATTTCATTTTTTTTCTTAAAAAGAAGGAATAACTATGTGTTATTTGTAGGAATCACTTGATGATTTCTGTCATCGAGTAGTCACTTTTACGAGTTATCCTTTGTACATTGTTGCTTTTATGTTATCTTATTGGTTTATTTTCGGTATATGTTTGATTTATTTTCTGTATATTATTTTGTTTATTTAGCTAAAAAGCATTGTAATCCTTAATCCCTTCCCCCCATTCATTTCTGAATGCATGGTTGTAATTATTATTTATTTTATTTTTCTTGAACGTTGGGGACTTAAAGGCATGAAATTGGACTAATGTGCAAACTCAGACTTAATTATAAAATCTGACAATTATCTGAAGGCAATTTTATTACATATGGTAATGAGGAAATAATTAAATAATTAAATGGTAATAAAATGGAAAACACAAACGGAGGCCAATCATAAGGTTGGGTGAGTATTCAAACGCTTATACCCAGTTTTTGAACCCGATCTCTGATGACGGCTTATGGGAACCTCCGTGGGATCCAGTTGCTGTATAGTGTGTCCTGGCTTTTATCCAAGTGGTGACTCCATCTCCGAATAGGCCCAAGACCTATATCATATCTCCTAGTGGGCCTCGAGCCCACACAGTGCCGTGGTTGCCAAACACTTGGGCACTCGCTAAACCCTGCCGCCTATAGCAAGCTTTCCACAAACAAACTTCAGAAACCTAGTGGAAAGGTTTAAAAAGGGAGTTGAGAGATACATGCTTTTAAATACCTCCAGATCCAAGATCCTCATGTGGGTCAGGCAGAACGGGGTGGGAATTACTCCAGCCAGAAGAATAAGTCTAAACAGGAGAACCATGCAAGATAGAGGGCACTATTGCCAATATTACTAAGATTATGGGCACAATACCAAGGCCTGCCAAGAACTAAAGAATGCCATAGAAAGACTAGTGTAAAATGATAAACTCAACAACTTTATCGACATGTCTAGAGGAACCAGGAATCAGGATGCACAAGGGTGGGATAGGCCAGAACCGAAGAAGGCCTAGAAAGAACCAACTACCATAATCAACATGGTTATCATCGGAGGAAACGACGAGAAAAAGTCTAAAAGGGTCCATAAAGAGGAAAGACCTGCCCTCAAGAAGAGACAAACTGTCATGTTTAATTTAGAAAACGGGAACCATGTTTGGCACCCCTATAATAATGCCCTGGTGGTGAGCATATACATTAATAATTATCTGGTGAAGAGATTACTGATCGATGATGGAAGTGCCATCAATGCATTATTATAGAATGCCTATAAAGCAATAGGAGGCTTTGTCACTGACCTGAAGGCTATCCAGAATCCCATTACGAGCTTCTGCGGAGGAACCATACAACCAATGGGCATTATAGAGCTACGTCTAGAATTTATAGACCGAGACATTGAAGAAACAAAAGTCATTAAAGCTAAATTCAACGTGGTGGATCTCCCGTTGGCATTTAATGGTATCATAGGACGACCAATACTTTATGAAACTGATGCAGTCTCAAGTAATCGACACCTAACTATAAAGATTCTAATCGAAGGCAGAATTCTAACAACTCATAAAGATCAACACATAGCCATGCAGTGCTACTATATGGCAATCAAACCTCAGACAGTAGCATTCCCCTTAGAAACCTGAGAGATAGAGAAGCAGGGAGCCAGCCCTGAACCAGTGGATGATGTGCGGAAATTATTAATTACTAAGGGAAAAAGGGTAAAGATCGGTAATGAGATTGACAATGAAACTAAGCGGGGAATGTCACGACCCAAACCAAAGTCATGACCAGCGCTAGGGAACGAGAATTTTTTCAAATCCAGAACTCATAGCAAGCCTTAAAAATAAAAGCACATGCTATAAATAATTAAAAAGTACAACAGAATTAAAATATTTCAAATTATATATGAATATAAATACTCAATATCCTTTCATAAATAAAAGATGTTCATACAATATACTGGATACAAAGTATTAAGAATAAAACAATACTCTTTTGATACAATAACACTACTACTGCAATTTCTAGAATACAAATCAGAGATTAAATATAAATTTTATATGATATAGCTGGGGTGAAAGAACACCGACAAAGAGCAATACTACTAAGGTCTGACAATACAAGATCTTTTAAAAAAATATAATTGAGAGGGGTCAGATCTCACTGAGTGAATTATTATAATATATATACATACAATCTAAACCATAAAAATCAGACACTCGTATATATATATATATATATATATATATATATATATATATATATATATATATATATATATATATATATATATATATATATATATACACACACACACACACACACATATGCATTTCACACAAATGTCAAACTCTGCTTTTATATATATAATAAATGCAGAAAATGTTTATTTTATTGAAGGATCAAATAGAACCCTATTTAATCGCAACCTCAATCATAAACATCACTCTAGCCATACAGGCTCACTTAATTCCAAATTAATTCTCTTATTCCATTATGGATAGTAGACTGGCCCCGAGACACTAAGTCAACCGAGCTCCAGCAGTCTCACTGTTAGTGTGATTGGCCCTGAGACACTTGGTCAACCGAGCTCCAGCAACCACACCATTCAATCACATCAATATTCTCAATCAATCAATCTCAATCAAATCATATTTCACGACAAGTGATTCTCACTCAACCCTACATCTATCGCACTAGTACGTACACGATCTTAGTGCTACCCACTAGGTAGCACGTTCTATTGATATCCTTCATTTAAGTAAAACATCATATAGGAAAATAAATAATGCAGAATAACATTCATAGTAACAAAATAAACCATATAAATACCAGAAATATACCTAAAATAAACTAGGTATATTTTGAGTATATATATGTTAAATAAATTCAAATCAACAATGAAATATACAAAAAATAAACTAATAATACACTAAAGACATTTTAAGTATAAATAAAAAATATAACATGCATTTATTTTGAAATATATAAAAAATATACCTAATTTTTATAACATGCATATATCAAAATAAACCCTAAATATACCAAAAATATACTAAATGTATATTGAAAATATACAAACATATATATCAAGATATACTAAAAATAAACCGAAAATATACCAAATCATGTTATAAATTAAATTGCTTTTAAAACATATAATGAAAATGACAAATCTCAAGTCATGCATCCTAAATGCAATGCATATATATATATATATATATATATAGTATAATATAATATAATAACTCACTGATTCGCGCTCCATGGGACAAACTTTGTGGGTCTGGTCCAATAGGCTTCGATCTCGATGCAGCTAGAAAATAAATAATAATATAATATCAGAATAAACTTCTAACTTTACACTTCTAGGATTACTATAGAAAAACTCAATCTAAGATTACAAAACACATACAGATACAGAATTTTGAAGTTGACCTGATATCACGTTTTATGAGAATTCTACCGAAAATTTGGCAAAACCTCCTCTGTAAAACAGACATCTCTCTACTAAAAAAATAGAGCCGATCCTGCAAGAAAACACACTTCTAAAACTAGAATTCACACAACCCTCGGTTGGGATCCCAAACTGCACAATTCCCCTAACTGAGATCCACAATTCACCAAAAATCCAAATAACATAATAAATATATTAAAAATCAATAAATGCCATAAATGTCCTCAAAATATTACATATTTAACACTAAAACATTAAACATAATTAATTTTACAATAATTACGTAAAAATTCCAAAATAATAATATAATATTATTAAAATCTAATTTTTTTTCAATAATTACACATAAAATAATAATAATTCATTCTATAAATCTAAATAACTTAATTAACCCAAATATATAACAAAAAGTTATAAAAACCCATTTTATTACCAAAATAATATATAATATATCATTTGAAAATAATTTTTAAAAATTGGTATTAATTAGTTAAAAATAATAAATAATTTGTAAAAATCACTTTAATACCTTAAATAATTATAAAACCAATTAAAACATAATATTTAACTATAATTATAATAAAATTACATATTTAACCCAATAATTAAAAAATACACATAATATATCTAATATTCCATAAAAATTATATAAATGCATAAAAATTATTTTATCAACAAATATTATTCTAATATTATATAAAACATATAATTAAACACTAATTTCAACAAAAACTAAACTTTAACCAAATTTTCTAATATTGACATAAACTAAATTTTTTTATAAAAATTACATAAAAATCACAAAAATTATTATCTCAACACTAAAATTAATAACAATTTATAATAACACCAAATATACCAAATTTATAATTTAATAAATTAATTACAAAAATTCAATAAATAATAATAAAATATTCAAAAATTCACAAAAATTAAAATAAATTCCAAAAATTCAAACAAAAATTTTTCTATGAAGATCAAGCTACTAGGAACAACTTTTGTGAAGGAAGATTGCAATATTCATTCAATATCAACCTAAAAAAAATTGAAAAACCCTAATGTTCAAAAACTAAAAATCATCAAAACTCACAAAATGGATGATTAGAGCTTAAACCGAAGTTGGATTTGTGCTCATCGGTGCTCATGGAGTCGATAGACACCATAAGTGAAAGAAATGGTGGCCGAAAGAGGGAGAACAACCGGTGATGCCACTTACTGCCTCTGCTACTGTCTTCGTCAAACCACGTCGGAGAAGAAGGAGGAGGAGGAGGTGAAGGTGACTGGAAGGTGGCGAAGCTTGTTGGACGTCGGGGAGGCACTCTACCGGTGATGGAAACGGACGACGCACGGAGGAGGGAGGAGGTCTGATGTCTTTATGTTTGTTTGTATGTATATATTTTAATAAACTTTATATTAAAACTATATATTATAATATTATTCTATATTAAATCATTCCTCACCACACAAATATAAATATCCTATATATATATATATATATATATATATATATATACATATATGCATATATATACACACACAAAATAAATTAACACGAAATAATAATGATAATTATAATAAAATAAATAATGAAATTTAATAAAATAATAATAGAAATAATAATATAAAAATAACCATGCACTAAATTAATGTTATTAAAATAATACTATCAAAAAATATTAAATATAAATAATGAAATCTAAATGTCCAAAATAATGAGTTTCAAAATAATATATTTACGTAGAAAATTTAATTAAACATAAAATAATAGTAATTAATCACAAAATAGTAAAATAATTAAATTTAACTTTTAAATTTATTAACACTGCATATCTTGTTTAATATTAAAATAATTTTAAAACTAGGGTTATTACAGGGAATAAGTAAGGTCCTCACTAAACATTCAGGAGGCTTTGCCTCTCGAGCATTCGAGATTATTGGGGTGGATCCTTGGATTGCCTGGCACAGCTTAAACATCAGACCTGGGGCGAAGCTGGTGATCTAGAAGAAGAGGACTCTCACATACAAAAGGCATAAGATAATCATCGAAGAAACGAGGAAGTTGCTAGAAGCCAGGTTCATTAAATAAGTTACCCACTTATGAGCACGAAATTTCGCAATTAGGTATAGGAAAGGATTAATCGAGAAATTAATCTCTAGTGTTGATGTTTTGTGATTTAGAGGATTAAATTGTAATGTTTTAAAGTTTAAATGCAAGAATTATAAGTTTTAGGGTTTAAATTCAAAAAAATCAAATTTTTAGAGGTTTTTTTGAAGATTTGCTTTGGCATGTTAAATGCTAGTCGACATTCAGCCAAATGCCAATCGGTGCCATTAGCCAAATGCCGATCGACATTAGACAGAAGCCAATCGGCATTTGGCTAAATATTGGTAGGCATTACGCTGATTTTTCTCTTTTTTCACAATTTCGGTCTTTTTTTTGTCTGATTAATTAATTGGACGTAATTAGCACATGTGTCCTGCTCTGTGTGTTTAAAGAAGTCTCCAAATTTTGTTATAAGTTTTAGGGTTTAAATTGGAAAAAATCAAGTTGTTGGAGTTTCTTTTTGTAAATTTGTTTTGGCATGTCAAATGTCAGTCAGCATTTAGCCAAATGTCGATTGGCATTTAGCCTAATGCTGATAAGCATTTAGCCTAATGCTGATTGACATTAAATAGATGCCAATCAACATTTTGCTAAATACTAGTCGACATTACATTGATTTTTCTTTTTTTCGCAATTTTGATCTTTTTTTCTTACGTTTGATTAGTTAATTGGACGTAAGTAACACACGTGTCCCGCTTTGTGTGTTTAAAAAAGTCTCCAAACTTTGTTCAAAATGAATCCTATCCATTCTGTGTTTTTAAAAATTAAAAAATTAAAATCCTAGACGCTAAACGTCCTAGTGCTGCATAACCAAACCCTGCATTCACACAGAAGAGGTTGGCTCCCTTGCTTTAAAAGCCAAGGGAGAAGTCTGCACAAGGGGGGCCTTTTTTTTGGAGAAAAATTATTATAAAAAAGGGTTGAGATTGATTTTTATTAAATGTAGCAAAGATTTTTTTTTCTTTCTTTTTTGGAGCCTATAAAACCTAGATCTTCATAGGAGGCCAAAAACCTTAATTGCTCACTTTTGATTTTTAAAACCCTAGAAAACCAAATAAAATTACATTCTATTTTTAGTCCAGAGATCTTGAAAAAGACATTATAGAGCCAATTCCAAATGGTGAAAATCACAGTTTGAGGGGCCATCTAACTGCATCTGCACAACATCCTTTTCACTTATTTGCCTTTTCTTTTCTTTTAATTCAATCTCTTTGTTTAAATTATTGAGTTGATTACTAATTAAATTTTTTTCTTTTGTCTTTATTTTTAGCTTCTATTCTTTGGTGCTCTAAGAATAAGGATTATGGTGTAGTATTTGAATAGTAATATTAAAGAATCCATGGAATGCCAGGGATCAAAACTTATGAAACCCCACAAAGTTTAGGATTTTTTTTCTTTGTGTTATTTGTTCATCTATTGTTTCTAGGTTATAATTAATTTCCTTTTAATTCTCTATATTGTAGGTTGTAATAGCCCCAATAGTGGGAAAATAGTGGAATTCTAATTCTTTGCACTAAAAATTAATTAGTAATTTAGGTATAATTTAGTAAAATTCAATTAAAATAAATGATGATAGTAGATTAAAGTTAGGTTGTATGTAAATTAATTTAGGGTTTTTTTAGAAAATCACGTACAATTGTTTATTTGATTTGTTTTGATATATTTTATTTTGGATCTTGTTTTTGGGTTTATTTAATACTTTTGGGCCCAAGCCCATGATTAGGTCCAATTCACTTAAAATAGGTTCATAAATGGTTTAAGTTAATTAATTAATTAAAACCAACGTATGCCCATTTTAGGTTAATTAGATTTAGGCCCATTTTAATTAATAAAATCAATTTAGATTTAGACTAGTCCAATAAAGCATTTTTATTTTTTTAAAATTAATTTAGACTTTAAGCTCATTTTCTAGTTAATTAAAATTTATTTAGATTTAGTGCAGCCCATTTAATTTCATTACTTTTAAAATAAATAGACTTAATCCCACATTTCACTTAAAATAAAATCAAGTTAGACTTAGGCCCACTAATTCAACTTTTCCTTTAAAATTTTATAGACTTAAGCTCATTTCCTTAGATAAATTAAAACAAATAGACCTAGGTTTACTAAAATTGATAAAAATGTAGGTTCTTTGTTAGCCCACTTCACTTGTAAATAAAATGTAGAATTAGCTAACTTCTAAATAAAATTAACTTAGTTTAGACTTAAGGATGCTACACATTGTATGAATGATTTTTTTTATATATGATTTTATGATTAGTTACCTTAGGGTTAGATGAATGTTCAAATTAGAGTTTAATAAAATTGCATGTAATTAGAGAATGAAGTAATAATTCATAAAGTAATCCTAAATGAATATGAGACTAAGAGAAGTTAGTATTCCATTTCCAGAATTTCCTGATTGTGGTGCTAGTTTTCTTTTAGAGAATCGAGTACCACCAAAGCAATTTGTCCCAGTTATTACCTTGGGTGGTGACTCTTTATCTTCATGCTATGTCTTTGTGATATAATAGTGCATTCCTTAGAGTCTTGAGCCCAAACAGTGTTGCTGTTGCTAAAATTTAGGGCACGCACTAAACCCCACCATCTACAGTGGCGACTCCGCTGGGGATAAGAGATACTAATTCTACTTGTGTTCTTTAGGATCATTTTATTAATTATTATTTTATTCTTGCATTCATTCTGCATGTCCCTATTTACCCGATGGCGTTGGTTTATGATTCCATGATTCCACTAGCTTCATGGGGTTGTAGATTGGCTAACCATCACTTTTAGACTTAACTCAGTTCAAGAGAGATTATTGGGCTTATCTGAACAGAGCCTATAACCCAAGTCCTAAAAGGGGGGGTGGTCTTCTCTCAAGTTAGTAAAGGATGTCGGGCCCCTCTGACCTTGGCCTGTGACTCAAGTCCATAATGGAGGGCATCTTACTAAGGGAATGTTAACTTATTACTGAACCTTAACCACATATAATGGCCTAGTAATTTCCCCTAGGATTTACCCAAATTGCTTGTATGTTTGTTTCCCATGAGGTATTTCTATTTATAAAAGCCCAGGCCCATACTTTTGAAACCCACTTGGGGTGATAAACGTCGGGCTAGACCTTTATACCTAAAAATGTTATTTCTATGCCTTTATTGCTTTAAGAGAGATTTGGCATGCACGTCGATCCTTAATATCCCCTGTTGATATTAAGGCCA
The DNA here is from genome assembly GCA_947683625.1 of Mallotus nudiflorus. Taxonomy (NCBI): domain Eukaryota; kingdom Viridiplantae; phylum Streptophyta; class Magnoliopsida; order Malpighiales; family Euphorbiaceae; genus Mallotus; species Mallotus nudiflorus. The sequence goes on from CANTUR010000041.1 coordinate 7,181,877, forward strand.
AGATAAAAAATCCTAGGAAAAGAAACTCGCTATTGAATACATGTGTGGGAGGAATAAGGTTGGAAGGTTTATGCTTGCTTGTTGCCTGTTGATTGTTTCATGATACTTATTACATGTTATTTGCTTGCTTGCTACTTGTTGTATAGCATGTGCATCGTGCATACATGCACTTCATCCATTATACTAACATTTTATTTTGTAGCCATCATAGATTCATTTGGGTCTTCTCATATTTAGGGATGAAAAGGTGGTAGACTAAAAAGAGCAAGTTAAAGTCCTAAAGCCCTAGCAAAAGAAATCCTTTACAGGCTTGATAGGCTGGAGAGAAGTCCTATCAACCCACTCTATTTAAAAGCTGAACCAACCCAATCTGAGCCCATAGAAATGGAATAACAACAAGGAGGGAACTGGACCTTAGAAGACATCAAAGGAGCTCTATTGGATTACATGAGGGCTATGATGCAAGATGAATTGAGATAAGCTCTAACTATACTGATGCCACTTACCGCTATTGTTATACCACTACCTGCACTTGAATAACCACCTGTCGTTGCTATTATCCCACCTGCTATAGATGCTCCACCTGCTGCCAATAATGTTGGGGGCAACCTGTTGCTAGAAATCCACTTATCGTTGATATGAAGGTGGAAGATGTTGAGAATTACCTGGTAGAAAAAGCCAAAAGAGAATCATTAGAATTGGTACAAGACCTTAAGTCCAAGAAGATGCAAGCACTGACCTAGAAAATGTCTAAAATAGAAGAACTTATTAGGGGACAAGGCATGGGATACTCATTTGACTTTGATTATATATTGCAAATGAAGGGTGACAAGCTGCCTGACAAATTCAAAATGCCTCAACTACAAAAGTTTGATGGACCTGGAGATCTTAGAATTCATTTAAGTTAATACACTACAACTATGAGCACTACTAAAGCCCCATTACCAATGATCATTAGGTTGTTTATGTTGTCTTTAGAGGGAATGGCTATAAACTGGTATCATAAGTTAGAGAAATCTATCAGGGCTGATTGGAAGGAGTTATGTACTACTTTTCTGAAATAATATAAGTACAATACTATATTAGAAGTATCCATTAGGGATCTGGAATTGACTAAATAGAAATCCAAAGAGTCTTTTTCTAATTTCTTGACTCGTTTCATGAATAAAGCAAGGTTAATGAAAAACAAGCTAGCTAAGAAGGATCATATTAGGATGGTAGTCTAGAATGTGTCACTTAATCTAGTACAGAGACTGCTAATGGTGAACCCCAAAACATTCATAGACTTGTATGATGACGGTCTACAAGCAGAAGAAATTGAGAATAATAAGAAAAAAAAGCTCTAGAGGTACTGAAACTAGAAACTACCCAATTTGGGGCACATAATAGGGAAGTACTAGTCGAGCGGTGGAAGTACGTGCAGTTCAACAACCAAGGAGATTTTCCTACTTCAACCAACCACTCTCCAAAGTCCTAGAAAGAATAATCTAGAAAGGCCTACTTCGACCCTTAACCTTCTCCAAACCACTTAACCCAAATGTCCTAGGTTATGATCTTAATAGTTATTAAAAGTTTCACCAAGTAACCAACCACATAGATACCTGTATCCATCTCAAACACGAAATCCAAAATCTAATAGGCTCCAAAAAAATCACAAACTTTGAAAAATCCAACTTTAATCCAAACATTAGAAACAACCCTTTCCTAGACTACTGAAATGTCCTACCACCAGCCACCATGATGATCAACTCGAGAGTTAGCGAAGAAGAAGTGCTAAACTCCTTTGAAAACCTAAACCCTAGAGCTAATGGAGAATCTCTTGATGCCTCTAGGGGAGTTAAAGATTTAGTAGGACAACCCTCTGGTAAGTTTGACTATAAAGTATTCTACTCTAATTCACCTTTTGCTAATATCCATGTTGAGTCAATAGTGCCCTCGGGATGGGGTATTGAATTTGATAATGAGTTAATGGAAGAAGGAAAAGAATCTGAAACCCCTAAATAGCCCTCAAAAGGGGTTGAAGATTTATTGGGGCAACCTTTGGGCAAGTTCAACTATAGAGTGTTCTACTCTAAGCCAACTTCAAGTAATATATCCTTGGAAGAGATTGTACCTACAAGTTAGGGTGATGAATTCAAAGATTATAAGGAATCCTTAGCTCCCGAACAGTCTCAGGAAGAGGTTAAAGAACTGCTAAGCCAACACATAGGCAAGTTTAATCTACATAAGTTGAAAGGGAAAGAAACATGCATAGTGGAAGTATGGAAAGGCGGGAAAAGGGATCAAATTATTGAAGTTGTAAACATCTGGTATGACTTTGATGTGGAGAATTCCACTGGCTTTGATGTGTGGAGCGATAACCCTAATGTAAACCATGTCACTAGAAGTGGAAAGAATTATAAGGCAGCCGAAAAGAAAATTGAGAGAGTCATAGAAAGAGAAGAAATAAAAGACGTAGAAGTAGAGGAAGAGTAAAAAGAAGACCTAATCCTAGAATAGCTCAAAAAAGCTAAGGCAAATGTGAGCATTTGGGAACTGTTGACGTATTTAGGCAGCTACAGAAGAGCACTTGTTAAAGCTCTATCAAATATGAATATTGAAGCGACAGCTACACTTGAGGCCATGGCAGCAAAGGTTACAAAAAGGAAACATGGGCTAATAACATTCTCAAATGATGATCTGCCTTTGGAGGGAAGCAATCATAATAAGGCACTATATATCCCAACTGAAGTAAAAGGGAAAAGAACCAACTTTCTAATGGTTAATGATGGTTCTACTATCAATGTGTGTCTGTTAAAGATTCTACCAAATTTGGGTCTAAAAGCTAATAACCTGACAGGTTCAAACCTTATAATATGATAAGAGCATCGGGAATGTAGAGGGAACATTCCAAGCCTTGGTTAAAATAGGACTTGTGGAGTCAACTATGGAGTTTACTATATTAGACATTCCTGTCACCTACGCTTGGATAGGTCGTGGTTCCGTGTTCTAGGAGGAGTACCCTTAACTATGCACCAGAAGATAAAATTCCCTCACGAAGGAGATATTATGACTATAAAGCCATACTGGAAAAGCAAATGCAAGTATATATTCCACCTGGTTTCTAAGTTATTGGAATATTCGATGGGACAAAAATGGATCCTAGAGTTGCAAAAATGATGGAGAGCATGAATTATTGACCCAGATGAGGGCTGGGAAAGAACGAGCAAGGAAGTACCAAGCTCCCGGATTTCAAGACCTAGGATGACATAAAAGGATTGGGATGTACTGAGACAGGACCTACCAGTAGAAGGGCACAAAAAAAGGAGAAGGCAAAAAGAAACAAACCCTTAGGAAGAATTAGACTGTTGAGCAAGAACTTTATCAAGCCAGAGGAGGGCAAATACTATTTGGGCACTAAGGAATCTGTCAATGTGGCTGGAAAGGACATCCCTGGATTTAAAATCTTTCAAAAAATAAATTATGGAGAATCTAGTAACAGGCAACAAGGATGAAGTTATGAAGCAAGTAGTTGAGAGGATAGGTGATACTGTTGTTGAGGAGCTGCTGTGTCTGCCACCTGAAGAGGAGCCACCCCAGAATTTAGCCACCATTATTAGTGATAGCTTTAATAATATTTTTTATGAAGAAACTAATGCAATTACTTTTGGTCTTTATAAGGATGAAGATGTTGTTTTTCCTATAGTCAATGATATAAATGCTGGTTTTGCTTACTTGTGTGATGTGCTTCCTAATAGTTCAGTGCATTATAATTTTGATCATTCATGCATGTTTGACATTAACATGGGCATAAATGATAATCCAAAGAACATTTCTATATCACATGATGTAACTCCTGAAAAAAGGGAAATTTTTGAGAGAATATTAATAAAAAGAAAGGTGGTATTTGCTTGGACTTATAAAGATATGTCAGGTTTAAACAGGGAGATAGCAAAGCACTACATTCCAACTAATCCAAAAATTAAACCAGTTAAACAGAAATTGCACAGACTAAGACCAGAGTAGACTAAAAAGATAAGAGAGGAAATTGCTAAGCAAGTACAGGCCAATTTTCTAGAAGTAGTAGATTATCCTCAATGGCTAGCAAACATAGTACCGGTTCCCATGAAAGATGGTAAAGTGAAAATATGTATAGACTTTAGGGATTTAAATAAAGCATGTCCAAAAGATGACTTCTCGTTACCTCATATTGACGTAATAGTGGATAGCGCGGTGGCAAGTGCAATGTATCCTTTTATGGATGGATTCTCCAAGTATAATTAGATAATGATGGCAGTCATGGACAAGATCAAAATAACTTTCATCACATTATGGGGGACCTATTGCTATAAGGTGATGCCTTTCGGAGTAAAGAATGCAGGAGCAACTTATCAAAGGGCAGCTATTATTCTTTTCCATGACATGATGCATAAAGAGGTGGAAGTATACGTAGATGACATGATGATCAAGTCAAAAACAAAAGAAGGACATCTTGAAAGCTTTAGACAAGTTCCTGGCTCAAATTGAGATATACAATCTGAGGCTCAACCTAAAGAAGTGCATTTTTGGGGTTACTTTAGGAAAGTTGCTAGGACATATAGTGAGTAGCAGAGAAATTAAAGTGGATCCAGATAAGGTGAAATCTATCTAGGAAATGCCAGCACTAAAGACAGAGAAAGAAGTGAGAGGATTCCTTGGCAGGTTGTAGTATATTAGTAGGTTTATTGCAAAACTTACTAATATTTGTTACCTTATCTTTAAGCTTTTAAGGAAAGATCAATCGATTAAATGGAATGATGATTGTTAGAAGGCCTTTGATAGGATTAAAGAATACCTCACCAATCCACCAATACTAAAACCACTAAGACAGGGTAAGCCGTTGATCCTATATTTACCTATAGAAGAGAACGCAATAGAGGCAATGTTAGCACAAGAGGGAATGCATGGAGTAAAGCATGCAGTGTATTAGCTCAGCAAGAAGTTTCTGCCATATGAAGAAAGTATGATCTGGTAAAAAAGACATGTCTGATAATGATATAGGCAACAAGAAAATTGAGACATTACTTTCAATCCTATTAGGTTTAGGCTATTTCAAAAATAGATCCTTTATGGTATCTGTTTCAATCATCTGCTTTAACTGGTAAAATGTCTCGATGGCTGGTACTCCTAATTAAACTTGACATAGAGTACATTACTAATAAAGGTAATCATAGGAAGAGCAGTAGCAGAATTCCTAGATCAAAATGCAGTAGAAGGGGAATTTGGAGTTTCCAAATGACAATTTAGTAGTTATAGAACATCAGGAATGGAAGCTTTATTTTGATGGAGCTATAAACAATAACAGAGCTGGATTAGGAGCAATTATTGTTACACCAGAAGGGGAAACCATACCAATGGCCAAAAGGTTAGATTTTAAGGTCACAAATAACATGGCTGAATAAGAAGCATGTATCTATGGAGTAGAGGTAGTTATGGTAGCTAAAGCAAAAGAGTTGTTGGTATATAGAGATTCAGTGTTGGTCATTAGTCAGGCTAATGAAGAATGGGAAGTAAAAGAGGAAAAGCTGAAGCCTTATGTCTGCTATTTGAAAGCCTAAATAAAGAACTTCATTAAGTGTCTCTTCATCCATTTATCAAGGGACAATAATCAAATGGCAGATGCATTAGCAACACTTTCTTCGATATGGGATAGTACGATTGAATTGTCTATGAAACCATTAGTAATCATGAATTCAAGAGCTCCATGTTATAGGGGTGAGCAAATTATGAATATTCAAATAGGGCCTGAAGAAAAGCCTTGGTTTATGATGTTCAGGGGTTCATTAAGAAGGAAAGTATCCAGATGAAGTGACCTCAAAGGAGAGATATGCTCTTTGTGTTCTTACATGAAAATATACAAGTCATAATGGAGTATTATACAAAAGAATGCCAAATGGAATGTAGCTCAGATGTCTCATAAAAGATGAAGTTGAAAAGGTAATGAAAGAAATCCATGCAAGAGCTTGTGGTTCTCACATGAATGGGATAATCCTAGCAAAGAAGATAATTAGACAAGGCATATGAGTATGGAAAAGGACTGCATCAGAGTAGTAAGATAGTGCCATAAATGTCAGATTTATAGGAATTTTAACCACCTTCCTCCTACAGTGCTAAATAGCTTATTATCTCCTTAGCCCTTTTTAGTATGGGAGATTGATATTAGAGGAGAAATAAGGCCGACAATATCAAACAGGCATAAGTACATAATGGTGGCGATTGATTACTTTTTGAGATAGGTGGAAGCGGAATCCTTTAACACTCTGAAAGCAAAATAGATGGCATGGTTCATTGAGTAGAGCCTTATTTACAGATATGGGGTTTCACATCATATTGTGACAAATAATAGTGTTCAATTTGAAGCAAAAATAGCAGAGTTATTATAGAAGTATAGGATTGAGCACCATAAATCTTCACCCTATCGTCCTCAGGCTAACGGAGCAGTGGAAGTGGCTAATAAAAATGTCAAAAAGATCATTTCTAAAATGGTTAAGACTTACAAGGATTGGTCTGAATTTCTTCCTTTCGCCTTATGGGGATACAAGACTATAGTTAGAATTGCCATAGGTCAAACACCATTCTCATTGGTGTACTGCTATGAAGCAGTTTTGCCTATAAAATTGAAATTAAGTCCTTAAGAGTGGTCATGGAAGCTAAAAAATCTAAGAGTGAATGGGCATAGAAGAGATATGATCACCTTGTATCTTTGGACGAGAAAAGGATGAATGCTTTATTCCACACTTAGATATATCAGAGAAGGATAGTGAGATCATTCAACAAGAAGGTTAAGCCTAGAAAGATCAAAGCTGGTGACATGGTGTTATAACAGTCTAAGGCTATGGTATTTGATATGAGAGGAAAATTTAGACCAAATTGGGAAGGACCGTATTTAGTCAAATCGGTTCTACCTAAGGGAGCTACTAAGATATTAGATCTTGAAGGGAATGAGTTCATGAAGGCTGTTAATAAATGAATAAAAGTAGTATAAAGAAAATAAAGTCCGCTGACTAGAAAACCCATAAAGGCTACTTAAGCAAAAGATGGACATTCTCGTAGTCTAGAAAATTCGCAAAGGGCTAACAGGCAAAAATTAAGAAATAAATAAAAAAAATTAATCCCACTTATTAGAAAACCCACAAAGGGCTATTCAGGAAAAAATTAGGAAAATAAAATGTGTGCGAAAAATATTCAGTTACAAAATCCGAAAGGACTAGCTGATAACAGGAGTTATATCATATGATGTAGCAAATGAACTCATTTTGGCCCTAATTAATGAATCTTATTAAAATAGAAGTTTTGTTTGACATCGCATGTGCTATCTTACTTATAATGTATAAGTGCTAAAAAGGAAAACATAACATGAAAGTCTACTCAGCTTTATGAGACCATTTTCAACTATGCCTTTGTTTCTTCTTCTGTGACTCTTCATGTAAAGCTTGAGTCCTCTTATATCTAGTAAATCCTAAGGGCTCAGTGGCTTGAATCATAACCTAAGTCTTGTAATTATCATCAATGGTCTTATCAGTATCCAAAAGTATGTTCCTTCCAAGAGACCTGCAAGGCCATAAGTTCCTGATCTTATCCAAAAAATCTTGTCTTAGGGGAAAGCCTTCAAAATCAATTGAGATAGTGACAATGAACTGTGGGCGACCATACTAGCAATAAAGGCATAGAGGGGTGAAGAAGGAAGAGAAAATAAGTCCTGGAATATGAACACAAGGATCATACAGCTCAATGGTCATAAACTTCAATCTCCATTAAGGGCAGACCCATGTGTTCACAAAATCTGCAATCCCCTTTAGCCGATCAACCCACTAGTCTATGGTGTTCTTATCTTTCATCTTCAATGGGCAAGATTGCATTTGGTGAGGTTGATAGGATAAAGGATTGGCAGGAGCAGCAAGTAAGCTCAACCTCTCCTACAGCCAAATCTGAAAAAAGTAAAAGATAAAATAAATAAAAGCCTGCTAAGTTGAAAACCCCAAAGGGTGGCTTAGAAAAAAGTTAAGGCTAAAAAAAACTAGGTGCATCTATTTATCCAAGTTTAATTCAGGAAAAGGAAAAATTTGAAATCCATTCAGGTTATCAAGGTACACAAGAACATAACAAAGGACAACATGGACAATATAATAAAAGTCAGAAATATAAATAATATGAATCAATCATCCTAAGATCCAGAATTAGGCCATGGGCTCCATCCTCTACTAGGATTATCATGATGATAGATATCTAAAGGTTTAACAGAAGAAGGCCCAGTACCATATGGATCAAAGCTCAAACTGGCCAACTACTGTCGAAGCCTCTCAATCTCGCGCTTTAGATTGCTAACATAACTTTGTCATTATTAGGAAAACATCATTACATGCATACATTCTACATTTTTCTCAGTGTATATACTTACCCGCCAACTATCTGTGACCTGTATAATGAATAATCTCTAAGACAAGGCAAGTCCATACAAGTACTCTACCTATGTTTGGGAACCTGTTTTGTAAAAATTTTACTAATATCAGTATCAAGTGTATAGATTGATGCAAGAAATAAGTTAAATGAACTCACATGAGAAGTATCCATTAGGGAAAAGCTAGGAAGTTGACCATTGCCAAAATGCATCTACTACTCAATTGAAGTTTGAACAGTAAGAGCCCAGTAGAATATGGACCTATCTGGGAGAGAAACATCACCAAGAGTAACACCAGCAAAGGCCCCATTGCGACTTGTCCCAATATGCTGAGCAAAATGTGCATGGCTAGGTCTAGACCTAGGACCCTCAAAATCAAGAGCAATATCAGTAACAAGAATAGTCTTAGACTCAGGAACAGTCTCAATCCCTTGAGCAGTCTGAGTCTCCTCCTCCATCACCTCATCAATAGGAGAGCCAATCTCCTTGAGCTGAGAATAAAGAATGAATGAAGCATGAATTCCAAAAGGAACAAAAGAAATAATCATAAATTACCTCAACACGATCAATAGGAATATGCTCCAAGAGACGCTCATGGATGAACCACTGGTAATGTCATGATCACTTGAGGAAGGTTGAAGCATCATATCACTAAAGTGCCTCTGTCAGCACTGAACCTCCTAGATATGAGCTATGCAGCATCAAAGGAAGGATATCAGAAGGGATGCGATGTCGAGAAGGTCCACTAGACCAGTGATAAACTCGCTCTCCCAAATACCATATCTAACAACCATAGCTAGGAAGCAGAATCCTTATAGACTCAAGTTGTACTATGCTAGCCATGAAGTACCACTCGACGATATTCAGCTGATCATAATGGGTCTGAAGAGTGTTCCCGGTGCTGACTAAACAGGAAGAGCCCTATCTTTACATCAGAGGGAGACTCTTATCAGAACTGATAGCATCAAAGCCCATTATCAACCCAATCTCTATACTCCAAATTTGAAAGAAAAAGAAAAAAAATCAGCAAGTTATACAGAAAGCAGGGATAGTGACAAGTAATGAAAAGAAGATGTACATGCAAGGCTTTCCAAAAGCCATACATCATGACAATACCTCTACAAACAGTATCTAGTCTATAGTAAAGATAAGATAATATAGCAAATCCCCAGTCAAGGGTAGCAACTCAACCTAAGTCACAAAGAGGGCCAAGTAAAGTAATGCTAACCTGATGACCAATCTCACAAAAAAGGACTGTGCCTAGTAAAATTATGAGAAGACACTTCACTTTCTGAGCAATTTGAAGAGGGGTAGTAGCAGGAAGACATCTGAATCCCTCGACCAAAGACAAAAGAATAACATTCTTTCAATTCTTCCATATCAGAACGAACCCAATCAAGTCATACACATACTGACTTCATGCATCTTTAGGCAGAATGTAATAGCTGATGTCAAAAGGAACATGACTACCCCCAAAGGCAATCCTAGTAATGGCAAAAAAAAACTCATAGGAGAAACTATCAGCTCACCTATATGAGTGTGGAAATTATGGGTAGTATCCATCCACCGCTCGATCAGAGCAAATAAGGAGTAATGATCAGACTTACCTCGAGCTGATGGAAGTGCATCAATGAATCGTCTGAACCCAGAGGCCCATATCAGCTATATCACCTTGTCTAATAACTCTTGAAACAATTCTCAAGCTATGTGAAAATAGCCTGTGAATTTCATCGCTCGCTGGATGAAATTCAAGGATTCAGAAAATAGAATAAATCAATAAATAAATTTGGATTAAATAATTAATTAAAATATTAATTAATAATTAAAAAAGTGAAAAAATCAGAAAGCGGATCGACATGGGCCAAATGCCGACCAACTTTGGCCTAATGCTGATTGGCATTAGCCAAAGTCGATCAGCATTTGAGCAAATGTTGATCAGGCTTTGCGTGCAAACTAAATTTTGGCCTTCTGACACTATTTTTTGCATGTTTGATTAGTTATACAGTATACCTAAGGCCAAATCCTATGTGACAGGAGTTTTCATGCCTTTTTTTTATCAATTTCTAATCTAGTTTGAATAATGTGCATACTAGTTCTCATTATGAAATTTATTATGACTATTAACTTTATAAATAATTTTTTACAGGAATAAGTAGAAATGACAAAAAGTACCTCATTACCAACATCTGTACACTTATGGAGGTGTAGGCAAGTCAAAGGAAGAGTGGAAGACCCTTCTCGAAGTCCAATGGTGTTCTGAGGAAAATGAAGGGGTTGAATGGTTAGGTCTACTGGAATGTCTATCCTCCTACGTACTCTATGTTGGGAGTCAACCATAAGATCTGACAGATTGCAGATTGGACATTAGATGATTAAGAAATCAAGAAATGAAAATTAATGCAAAGAAAGGAAATAAAAAGAAAAGAAAATGAAGAAAGAATGAGGAATGAATAAGATATGTAAAAGGGAAGTAAAAAATAAAATGGATAACGTCCATTTTAGTCCCTTAGATATGCTTGCATTTAAATTCAAGTTATTTCTTTGCAATCCAATCCACAGTTACATTATAATTAGGAACTAGTTCCTAATTAATTCATCAAAATCCACATCATTAATCATTAATTGCATAAATTTTTTTGAATTTATTTTGAATTCTCAGTCAAGTACATAATACAGAATATAAATATAGAATTCAATTTTTGCATTTTACATGCATTGTTTAGATCAAGAATCTTAAAATTCATTTTTGTTATATGCTATATTAAAGCAGTAACAGGAATTTCAAATTATTTTATTATGCACTGCACAGTAGTCATAACATGAATTTCAAATTTAATATGTTATGTGTAGCATAGTAGTCATAGCATCAGTTTTTCAAATCTTTCAAATCACCAGACACTACACAATAGTTATGGTGTTACCGCTAGATGTTCCACAGGAACTATAACGCATTTTTCTAAATCATAATCGCTAAACATCCCATAGGGAATATAGCGAGAGTCATTTTATATTTCATTAAATGCCCTACAGGGAATATAACAAAATTCATAATCGCTAAACATCCCATAGGGAATATAGCGAAAACCATTGCATATTTTGTTAAACGTCCCACAGGGAATATAACAAAATTCATAATCGCTAAACTTCCCACAGGAAATATAGCGAGACTCATTGCAAATGTTTCACAAAACGTTTGATAAGAAATATGGTGAAGCATAAAACATAACATCATGCTTAAAATTGCACAAGCAATTTCAGTATAGATCTATCAGTTAGGATATAATTAAGCATCCTGATTCTTTCTTCCAAAATTAGGTGCTTCTATTGCTTTGCCATAATTTTTCAAGCAAACATCGATAAAGAGGGACAACTGTAAGCACCTAATTTCGTAATGCAATTATGCATGCGTGCGACGAAAGCCCCTATGATGAAATTAATCTCTAGTGTCGATGCTTCGTAATTTAAAAGATTAAATTATAACATTTTAAATTTTAAATGCAAGAATTATAAGTTTTAGGGTTTAAATTAGAAAAAAATAAAGTTTTTGGAGGTTTTTTTTTGGAAATTTTCTTTGGCATGTCAAATGCCATTCGACATTTAGCCAAATGCCAAACGGCATTAGCTAAATGTCGATTAGAATTTGGCCTAATTTCAATCGGCATTAGACATATGCCAATCCATATTTTGCTAAATATTGGTCGGCATTATGCTAATTTTTTCTCTTTTTTTCTCAATTTCGATCTTTTTTTTCTTGTGTCTGATTGGTTAATTAGACATAATTAACACACATGTCTCACTCTATGTGTTTAAAGAATTCTCCAGACTTTATTCAAAATGAATCCTATCCTATCTGTGTTTCCAAAAATTAAAAAATCAAAATCCCAAATGCTGAACTTCCTGGTGCTGCGTAACTAAACCTTGTGTTCCTGGAGATTGGCTCCCTGGCTTTAAAAGCCGAGGGAGAAGTCTGCAAAATGGGGGCCTTTTTTTAAGAGAAAAATTATTATAAAAAAGGGTTGAGATTCATTTTTATTGAATGTAGCAAATATTTTTTTTATTTCTTTTTTGGAGCCTGTAAAACTTAGTTCTTTACAGGAGGCCAAAAACCTCAGTTGCTCACTTTTAATTTTTAAAATCCTAGAAAACCAAATAAAATTGTGTTATATTTTTAGTCCAGAGATTATGAAAGAGACATTATAGAGCCAATCCCAAATGGTGAAAATCACAGTCTGACGGGCCATCTAACTGCATCTGTACATCATCCTTTTCACTTTTTTACTTCTTCTTTTCTTTTAATTCAATCTTTTTATTTTAATTATTAAGTTGATTACTGATTAAATTTTTTTCTTTTGTCTTTGTTTTTGGCTTATGTTCTTTAGTGCTCTGGGAATGAGGATTGGTTATGGTGCAGCATTTGAATAGTAATCTTAAAGAATCCATGGAATGCTAGGGATCAAAACTTGTGAAACCCCACAAAATTTAGGATTTGTTTTATTTCTCTGTGTTATTTGTTCATCTATTGTTTCTAAGTTATAATTAATATTCTTTTAATTCTTTGCACTGTAGGTTGCAATAGCCCCAATAGTAGGAAAATAGTGGAATTCTAATTCTTTGCACTAAAAATTGACTGGTAATTTAGGTATAATTTGGTAAAATTCAAATAAAATCAATTATGGCAGTAGATTAAAGTTAGGGTTGTATGTAAATCAATTTAGTGTTTTTTTAGAAAATCACGTACAATTGTTTATTTAATGTGTTTTGATATATTATATATTTTGGATCTTGTTTTTGGCTTTATTTAATCCTTTTGGGCCCAAGCCCACGATGAAGTCCAATTCACTTAAAATAGGTTCACAAATGGTTTAGGTTAATTAATTAATTAAAACCAATGTAGACCCATTTTAGGTTAATTAGATTTAGGCCCATTTTAATTAATAAAATCAATTTAGATTTAGCCTAGTCCACTAAAGCATTTTTATTTTTTTTAAATTAATTTAGACTTTAAGCCCATTTTCTAGTTAATTAAAATTTATTTAAATTTAGTTCAGCCCATTTAATTTCATTACTTTTAAAATAAATAGACTTAGGCCCACATTTCACTTAAAATAAAATCAAGTTAGACACAGGCCCACTAATTCAACTTTTCCTTTAAAATTTTATAGATTTAAGCTCATTTCCTTAGATAAGTTGAAACAAATAGACCTAGATTCACTAAAATTAATAAAAAAATATAGGTCCTTTGTTAGCCTACTTTACTTGTAAATAAAATATAGAATTAGCTAACTTTTAAATAAAATTAACTTAGTTTAGACTTAGGAACGTTACACCTTGTATGAAGTTTTTTTATATATGATTTTATTATTAGTTGCCTTAGGGTTAGATGGATGTTCAAATTAGTGTTTAATAAAATTACATGTAATTAGAGAATGAAGTAATAATCCATAAAGTGATCCTAAATGAACATGAGACTAAGAGAAGTTAGTATTCTGTTCCCAGAATTTTCGAGTTGTGGTGCTAGCTTTCTTTTAGAGAATCAAGTACCACCAAAGCAATTTGTCCTAGTTATTACCCTGGGTAGCGACTTCTTATCTCCATGCTATGTCTTTATGATACAGTAGTATGTTCCCTAGGGCCCTGTGCCCAAACAGTGTCACAGTTACTAAAATCTTGGGCTTGCGCTAAACCCCGTCATCTACACCACCGAAATGGGTAGCCAATATGGTGCTAATAAAGAAATCCAATGGCAAATATAAAATGTGTGTGGATTTCACTAACCTCAACCGGGCATACCCCAAGGATAACTACCCACTACCAATAATTGACCAATTAGTAGACTCTACTGCCGGCCACTATTTGTGTAGTTTTGTAAACGCGGCATAAGGATACCACCAGATACTAATGAAGGAAGAAGACCAAGAGAAAACATCCTTCATCACCCAGGAAGGTCTTTATTGCCCTTTGGATTAAAGAATGCAGGGGCAACCTATCAGAGGATGATGAACCATGTACATCGGAACCAGATCGGGAAAAACATGGAAGTATATGTGGGCGACATTATTATCAAAAATAAGCATGCAGAGCAACACCTCGCGAACCTTGATCAAATCCTCTAATTGCTAAACCAGTCCTAAATCAAGTTGAATCCAGAGAAGTACATCTTTGGAGTCAATGCAAGGAAGTTCCTAGGATTCATGATATCCCATAGAGGGATTGTAGTTAACTTGGAAAAAATGGAGGCCATTCTCAATATAAAAGCTTTAAAGACTATCAACGAGCTTAAAAAACTGAACATTAGGATCATGGCTTTAGGATGTTTCATCTCTTGCTTAGCCAAATGGTGCCTATCACTATTTTAAGCTTTAAAAATTTTAAAAAAAATATTTAGATTGAAGACTACTAGGCAGCCTTTGAAGATATTAAAAAATTCATATCATCGCCACCTTTGCTCAGTAATCTGATTCTAGAGGAAACACTGTACTTATACCTCTCAGTGGGCCGAGAATCCATCATTTTGATACTAGTGAGGGAGGAAAAGAGTCAGCAAAGCCTGGTATACTACCTTAGCAAAGTACTTTAAGGAATAGAGATCCGGTGCCCAACACTAAATAAATTGGCCATGGTTGTCATCCATGCCTCCTAAAAGCTTAAGCACTACTTCCACGCTCATCCTATCATAGTAAGGTCCAACTTCCCCTTGAGAAAAATTCTATAAAGACCTGAGACATCTGGTAGGTTGGTTCATTGGTCGATATTACTCAGAGAATTCAACATCAACTATAAGTCCTAATAGCAGGTAAAGGCTCAAGTATTCGTAAATTTTGTCCAGGAAATAACGCCAAAAGATCTCGCCACTTCCAAAGCCCCATAATAGAGGCTCTACATCGACGGGGCATCCTCCACCCAAGGATCCAGTGCTAGGATTATCCTTAAAGGACCACACAAAGTTCATATTAGATATGTCATTTGAATAGAGTATAATGCAATCAATAATGCTACATAATATAAAGCACTCATCATAGGCCTATAGTTGGCCATAGAGGTCAAACCTGAACATCTCATGATACACTTGGACTCTTAATTGGTAGTAAACTAAGTCAAAGGAACATTCTAAATTAAAGATCCAAGCATCACCAAATACATTAGAAAAGTCATGCAGTTGCTAAAGAAGATCGAGCAAGACGGGGGATAATGGAAAATAATCTAGATTCCCTAAAATGAAAACTTTAAGGCTGATCTATTAGACAGGTAAGCAGCTAAAGACAATCAATGTTTAGAGAAATGGAGCTCATCAAAGCACTGACAAAACCAAGCAATAAGGATTTAAAAATCATGGATGTATGGGAAGTCCTAGAATAGATGAAACCGATTGTTAAATATCTAGAAAATGGGACACTTCCAAAAGATAAATTGAAAGCTCAGAAACTGAAGATAAAGGTGGCCCATAACTCTATCCATCATAGAGCACTCTATAGAAGATCCCTCTCACATCCATTGTCTAAATTTGTGTCCCCAAAAGAAGGGAATTATGTACTCAAGGAAATTCATGAAGGAATTTATTGAGCACATGAATCGCAATACTCGTTAACCAAGAAAGAATTATTGTAAGGATACTATTAGCCCACCATGTCCCAGGATGCTCGAAAGCTAACCCAAGAATGCCACAAGTGCCAGCAGTTTGCCCGACTTAATCACAAGCCATCCAAGCCTCAACATCCAATTGGCAACCCTTGTCCCTTTGCCATATGGGTAATGGACATCCTGGGTCCCTTCCTGACCTCAACATCATAGAAAAAATTCCTAATTATGGCCATAAACCATTTCACTAAATGGGTAGAACTGGAGGCTGTACCGACCATCACAAAAGCTTAGGCTCAACACTTCTTTTAGAGAGAAGTCATTTACAGGTTTAGAATGTCGCATACCCTAATCACAAACAATTAAAAGCAGTATGATAATAAGAAATTTAGAAAGTTTTGCTCCGACCTCAGAATAAAGCTCTATTTCACCTTAGTAGCTCACCCACAAACAAACGGGAAAACGAAGGTCACCAACAGGATTATCATGCAAGAGTTGAAGAAGAGGCTCAATGAAAAGAAGGGAAACTAGGTCAAAGAAGTTAACAATGTCATATGGGCTTACAGGACTATGCCCAGATCATCCATAAGAGAAACCCCATTCAGACAAACCTATGGTATAAATGCAATAATACTAGTAGAAATTAGATCACCAAGTTATAGGGTCAGCAAACAATTATATTAGGACACCAACAACATTAACACCTGGATATTCCTAGATCTACTGGAAAAAAGATGAGAACAGGCTTCCATAGTCATAAAAGCACAAAAGCGGCGGATTGTCAAATACCATTATCAGCGCATCGAGCTCAGAAGGGCAGACATAGATACAGGCAACGCAGGTATAGGAAAACTCAGACCTAATTGGGAAGGTCCCTACCAGATCACAAAGAGCACATCTAAAGGGGCATACAAGATCAAAGATAGAGAGGGGAAAGAATTATAGCAGTTTTGGAACTTGGATTGTCTTTGAAATACTACCAATATATGTACTTGAGATCTTATTAAATTTTTTTTATTAATCAACAAAGGCTACATTACATAATAATTTACATTACAAAAGAAAAGAATAGCACATATCCTAATCTAATAACTGAGCATCAGAAGGATTAAATGAAGGGACATTCAGTTGTAGAGACTTAGATGGCAGAAGCTCAAAGGACGATCCCGCAGCAGCAGACTTAGCATTTTTCACATGAAGGGATAAGGCCTTACTTTGAGCATCCTCTTTAGAGGCAATCCTAGCTAGGATAGTTGGAGTTATCTTATCCAAGTCCAAAAAGTCTAATGTTGAATTATGGGCATGTAGAACTCTTTGGCACTCGGACTTATATGCCTTCAAGAATCCCCCAACCATGTTCTGATACATCTTTTTTTCATCTTCGCAAATTTCTCAGCTTCTCCTAGCTGCTTTTCTAGGGGGCAATCCAAGCATCTTGCTCCTCGATCTTAGACATCAATTGAGCTTGATTGTGCTCTAGATCAGCCACTTTCTTCTGGCTCGCCTCCGCCTCAGACCTTGCCTCTGCATGTCTAGTTTAGTAGAGCTCCAACACCGCCTTTGCCTTATCTAACTTCTTTTCGAAGTCGATTGCTATGGTACCTAACTCCATCTTCTTAAAGCTATATTGGCTCTTCAAGTAGTAGTAATTATCTTTCGCCAAAAGCAAAGCCTGGGCCATCTGAGAAAGAGAAAAAATGTCATTCCCTAACAATACAAAATACAAAATAGAAAACATCATACTCTTACCTCCAATGAGTGTCCAATCATGGAGTTCTATAACTCCTCACTGTCCTCCTTCATCCAATGCTACAAATCAGCTGGTAACCTTAAGGATTCTGCATATGGGTCTCTAACTTAAGCATTTAAGATGCTTGGAGGTTTCATCTTATTGAGGATTTAAGCCTTCATGTCCAGACACCCAGAGAGTATCGGACTCTTTATGAATATTCCTCGCATAGCTCTTTAGCATCCGAGTCTCTATTCAGTGCACACTTCTTCCACTCCTCATCCTTATCGCCCCAAGAGGACCCAACAATGGATTTATCCTTCAGATTGGCATCTTCAGTAGGTGCCACTGGCATAGTAGGCTAGGGCGATAGAGAAGGAATCCAAACATTTTTTTATACTTCGGCTCATCATTTATAAGTCGAATCTCATCTGTAAAGGAAAAAAAGTCAACCATCTACAAAATAAAAAATAAAATATGAAAGTTAGAACAATACCTCCTGAAGCTCAAAACATATCAGTGGATTGTACGCGATCAAGGCAGACTCTTCAAAGATATCTTCTTGATACACCTTCAGCAGATCAAGCACCAGCCAGGCCATGGAGATAAAGTCTTAGGACCATCTCTATATCTTGATTAGATAACTTCAGAGGGTGCTTCACCTTATGGAACTCATCAGACCACATTCACTGGGCATACATAAAGTCTGAGTGGTAAAGGCTATGGTTAGGGATGGTCGACAGTAAGAACATTAGCTCCCCCGTTTTCTTATTCAAACTATACATATATCTCAGGATGTCTAAGTCTGGCTCTCTACCCTCCTCATGCATCAATTCTATAAACCCAATCAGGATTCGATAACTATTAGGATAAAACTGACCAGGTGCTATGTTATACCTATTCAAGAAATTTTTCACAAAGGGATCCAGAGGGAACTTCAAACCACCCTTTAATTTGTCAAAATACATAACTAACTTGTCGAGATCTATCATGGGAGTATGGGCTCTAAATTTCCTATCTATGATGTGGAGAGTGAAATCAACGAGAACACTAAAGTGCCTCTGATACCACCTTAGTAAGTCCTCATATATTCTAGAAATGAATAGATCATAACTAACTTGGTCCCTTAGTGCTATGGATTTATCGAATAAGCACAAAAGAAAGGTAGGAAGGGAGAAAAATTTTCACCTAATTACAGAATGCAAGTTTTACTACAAACAAAGCTTGATAACATAATGCATAAGGAAGAAGAAGCAACCAAGATAGCAAGAAGCAAAAATGCAAAAGATCAAAGAAGTAAAGGTTTTTATAAGACAATAGAAGGATCTAGAATAAGCCATTACTACCCTCATAAATGTTTTGGCCTCTCCCACATCATTAAGAGTAGTCTGGGAAATAAAAAAAACCTATTAATCAAGCAATCGTCATTATGGTAGCGGAAACATCTCATCTTCTGACATATGAATAGATGCAATGGTTACGCAATTCAAAATTTAAAAAAGGTATCAAAATGACATAGTGGTTATTAACCCCGTATATATCACTGCCAACTGCCCCTCCACTCTGAGTATCTAAAGCTGCAGCATCAATGTCAAGTACCTAGAAACTGGCACCCTCAAGTTGCTACTATAGTACTAAGGTTCAACACTCAAACCACGCTTTTAATGCACTGAGACTATACATCACTTGGGTCACACTTCTAATGCACCAAGAATAAGTCCAATGACTGAAGCTGGTACCCTCAAGTTGCTTTTATAGTGTTGAGGTTCTGAGCATGTAAGCCTCATGTCTTATAACCAAGCATCTAAGCCTCGAGCATCTAAGACCAATGACTGAAGCTAGCACCCCCAAGTCACTTCTATAGTACTGGGGTTTGGCACTCAGGCCATGCTTTTAATGCACCGAGCATCAAAACTCCAATGATAACTAGTTCTGTTATATTGTCTCCATACTAGTAGATTAATCCTTTACACCAAGCATTTTTATTGTAGGTTTTGTGCACCTAAGTCTAGCTAGCACTTCAACAATGTCCTTATACGATGATTTCAAGACTAGGTATCAAGCTTCATCTTTTTTTATGACTGAGGTTGGCCACCTCAGCTCACCCTTCCATATCAAATGTAGTGATTCAAACAATCTCTCTATAGACAGAAGAATAATATTTCCATCACCTTACAAACCGGGATATATCGGACATAAATATCTAAACAAGCTTACGGGGGGGGGGGGGGGGGACTCTTAATACCACACATATATATTCCTATTTAAATAAGACCTTTATTTTCCTATACAAGTCACTCAGAAAGGAAGGACATCCAAAGACAAGTAAGAAAAGGTTCCTAAATCAGGAGATTCCTAAAAAAAAGAAGGAACACTCTCTTAATTGGCTTAGGACTCTCATTCAAAGAGGAATCCTACTCCTCTCAGGTTTGAGCATCACATCTCTATAAATAGGACCCTATATTCCTCATTCTTAATCATCCCATTCTCTTATACTCTCATTGTTCCCCTTCTCTCTCTAGATTCTCTCTACATCTTTTGACTCAGGCATCGGAGGGTTTGTGGGGATCTTCCCTACCTCTCACCTTGCCCTTTGTTGATCATTTACAAGGTTCCAACTCAAGGGTTCCAGAAAATAAGTTATCAATCATAGACCTCAAAAACCCAAGCACTAGAAATAATCCTTTCCCAAACTATTAAAATGTACCACCCTCAGCTGCCATGATGATCAACTCAGGAGTTAGTGAGAAAGAAGTGTTAAGTTCCTTTAATGACCTAGACCTTAAAACCAATGAGAAATTTCTTAATGCCCCTAAAGATGTGGAAAGAGCAAAATACTTATGGGGTCAGCTATAAGGTTTTTTATACTAAACCACCTTTTTTATACTATAAGAAGATGTGGGGAGTTTGACTATAAGGTGTTTATACTAAACCACCTTCTTTTGATATACCCTTTGAGTCAATTGTGCCTTCAGGATGGGGTGATGAGTTTGATGATGAGAAGCTACTAAATAAGAAAGAAAAATGCATAGTTAAGGTACAAAAAGATGAATTTATGGAGACAGTTGGCGAGAAGATATAAGAATAGCCACTATTTCAGCCACCTGAAGGACAGCCACCATTAGACTCAACATCCTTAACATCTAGAATAGGAAATAAATTTTCTAATTGAATAAAAATTTAGTTTCTTTATAACTTGTTTTGTTTTAGTGATCGATTATATGAATTTTGATCATGCTTACTTATGTATTGTCATCCTAATGGTACTGTGCATTGTGATGTTGATAGTATCTGCATATTTGACATAAATTCAATTCAATTAGATTTATTCAGTATGGGCACAAATGCAAATTCAAAGAACATTTATATATCACATGATATAACTTTTAAGGATAGGAAATTTGAGAGAAAGGAAAAGTGAAAAAAAAGAGAAAAAAAATAGAAAGAAAAAAAGACTGTCAGGTAAAAATGAGAGAAGAATATTATGTTAGGAAATCTAAAAGGATTAATTGGTAACATGAGTTGTATCATGTGATATAATGAATGCTCTCATTTTTTCCCTAATGAATGAGTAAAATTAAATTTGAAATTTTTGTTCAAATATCGTATATTCGTCTTTATTATACTGCATAAGTATTTGAAATGAAAGCTAAAAGCAGAGCTATTAGATCACTATTTTATCTTCTTGTCACCCCTCTGTGATTCTGCTTATAAGTCTAATGTCCTCTTATATGTAAATAATTCAGGTGACTCAATGACTTGCATTGCAACCTATACCTTGTAACTATTAATCATTGCATTAACATTAGGCCATATATTCAGCTTAAGAGTTCTTCGAAGAGCAAGTCCAGTTGATTTCATCATCAAGAACTCGCTTCAATTAGTTTGCCCACTCCTCTGCATCTTTAATGCATGAGATTGTAACTAATAGGGTTAGTAAGTCAAATGATTAACAACAGCAGTGAACGAACTGGGTCTTTTACACATGAAAAAAAAAAGACTAGTAGAATAGCATGAATGAATACATAATGAAACTGGGGGTAAAATATAACTCTGGGGGCCAATTGTAGAATAGCAAGTCCGCATTCAAAGAGCGAAGATGGAATGCTGAAGTATAAGAGCCAGTATAAGAGATCTTAAGGTAGAAAGAAGCATACAAATACATCAGTTATCATACAATAAAAGCAGTTGTAAAAAGAAAAGTTCAATAGTACAACGGTCAATCATAAGCTCTAGTGTCGAGCCATGGACCCCACTTACTAGCCTGGTCATCAATTCGATGAACTATATCAGAAGCTCTGACATTAGAAGTACCAACAGCGAAGAAATTAATGCTCAAACCTACAAGTTATTAATGAGGTACCTCATTCTCACACTCCAAGCTATGAACATAGCTCTATTCCAAACAAAAGACCTATTAGGTCATGCATGTCATACATAACATGCATACACTTACATACATCTATTGTGATATACCTACTTTGCATAATAAAGTCTTTGAGCCTAGACAAGATTATACAAATACTCTACTATTAACATTCAAAATTAGTATTGAAAAAGTGTAAGAAAGTAGTTAGAGTATTCACATATAAAGCATCTGAAGAAGTAAAAAAAAAAAGGAAAAGCAATTATATTAAGGTGAACCTATACTCAAAGGGACTTTAGACTTTAGACTTTAGGAACCTAATAAATTATAGGCCCATCTAGTAAGGGAATATCACTGATAGTGATACTTACAAAAGCATTATCCTGTCAACCTTAAGAGGCTAGATAGAACATTGAAGCTCCTCAGATTCAACATCCATCTCCATAGTCTCATATGTAGCATCATCTAGAATATCTCTCCACAATAATTAGTCCAATTTAGGGTATGGAGTATGGTGATGAGAAGGTCCAACATGTCAGTAATACATTTGTCAGCCCTATAAAAAGGAAGGATGCACTCAAAACCTAGAATGAATGCACTCTGAAAAATTATTTGATCATAAAATAAGATCTCTAACTCCTGAACCTTTTTTGTAAGAGATATCAAGAAGAGGAATGAAGCCCTTTACCATAGCATTAATGGAATGGTAGAAATACAAATGCAACCCAAAGCCACAACTTTAATTGTGGAGTATCATGACCTTTGTGATCAGAGACATTATCACCACAATTAAAAGGGAAAAACAAAAGAGAATGAAGAAGGAAAAAGGAACCGATACACCAGTAAGATCGAGCAAGATTACAAATGCTAATCATTCATTAGAGTATTATCTTGCATGGCAAACACCCTATAAAATAAAAAGGGAAGTAACTGTAAGCACCCAATTTCGGGATGGAATTGTGCACAATTGCGACGTAAGCCCCTATGATGAAATTCATTCAAAAAATTGAACTTGGTTGTCAATTTTCTAGACTTTAAGGACTAAATTGCAACATTTTTTAGGATTTTATTATAAATAAGTCAATTTTTTAGGGGTCTTTTGGTAATTTTTTGGACTCACTGGCCTAGTTATTTGTCTCATGGGCTATATCAAAAGCTCAAACATCAGAAGTACCAACAATGAAGCATCAATTACTTGAACCTACAAGCTGTTAATGAGGCACCTCGTTCTCACACTCCAAACTATAAACATAGCTTTGCTCCAAACAGAAGACCTATTACGATCGTGCATGTTATGCATAACATGCATACACTTGCATACATTTGTTGTGAAATACTTTCTTTGCATAATAAAGTCTTTGAGCCTAGGCAAGATTGTGCAAACACTTGGCTACTTACATTCAAGATAGTGTTGTAAAAGTGCAGAAAAGTAGTCAGAGTATTCACATGTAAAGCATTCAAAGGAATGAAAATAAAAGGAGTAACATCACCAAGAAGCATCATCCTGGTGACCTCAAAAGGCTGGATAAGACTTTCAAGCTCCTCAAACTCAGTATCCATCTCCATAGTCTCATTGGGAGCATCATTTAAAATATCTCTCTACAATAGTTAGACCATTGTAGGGTGTGGAATATGGTAATGAGAAGGTCCAACATGTCAGTGATACATACTTTTGGCCCTGAAAAGGGAAGAATGCACTCAAAACTTGAGACGAATGCACTCTGAAAAATTCTTTGATTATGAAATAAAAAACCTCGAACTCCCAAATCTTTTCTTTTGCAAGAAACATTAGGAAAAGGAATGAGGCCCTCTACCATAGCATCAACAGAATAAAGCCACATCTTCGATGGCAGAATATCGTGACCCTGCGACTAGAGACATCATCACCACAATCAAAAAGGGAAGAATGCAAAAGAATAACATGGCATTTTGACAAAATTTATTCACTTACAAATAAACCATACTAACTTATGGTATTTTGTGCAGGGAAAATAAAAGAGAACAAAGAAGAGGAAAGGAATCTATACATCAATAAGAATGACTAGGATAGCAAATGCTAATCACTCGTCAAAATCTCACTCTATGTGACAAACAGCCTAACAAATACCAAAGGGAAGTAGTATAACTCTATCTCTTTTTTTATTCTATAGTAAAGTAAAAATTGAAAGAAAATTTATAAAATTGAGAGTAAATTCATCCACTTCACGATGTCATATGCGAAAACTTATCTCATAACCTTTGATTTTAGTGGCTTTCTTTTCTTAGCCTCTCAGAATTTAGATGTCTTATTGACAGTTCTATGCTGAGAGTTTATAAAAACTCTAATTAATCTAATGCTTACTTTACACCCAATCTATGGAGAAGAATATGCAAAGATAAAATCTATGGACTTGCAGTATAAATTGGTTGAATTTTAAAGTGTCATTTTAGTCTTTTGAATAATAAATGTGCATATAATCTACTCCAATGCTCAGAATTGAGTACGAGTACAAATCCCTCAATGGTATCCATGCTGAGTAATACGAGAAAGGCAGGGGAACACTAAAAGGAGAATCAAAATAAAAGCAAGCATAATGTACTCTAATGCCCAAAAATGAGAAAGAGTATCAACGTGAACTTCTAGCAGTATCCATACTGAGTAATACAAGAAAGGCAGGGGAATACTAAAAGAGGACCCACGTTAAAAAAATTGCTCTATTTACTCTAATGCTCTATAAGAGTATGAGTATCCAAAGGACCTTTCTAATAGTATCCATGCTGAGTAATATGAGAAAGGTGAGGGAATACTTGGATAAGGAAGAAAAGCACAAGAATAATTCAAAGACTATTTTAATACTCCGAATTCAATATTTTTATGCTTAATTTCCACAAGTTTTGTTTAGCAAATTCTCCCTAAAATTAAGTGTGGAAGTAAGCTCTTCACTTGGTAAAAGATACACTCTCAACATAAGATGGTTAACAATGCCTCTGACCTTTGTAAATGGCAAATAAGTGATAGTCATGAAATTAAAAAAAAAAGTGAGATTCATTAAGTGCATGCTATATTATGATAAAAGGATGAATTTTCTCATAAATTTTCAACATTATAATGTGCTTTTATACATTCATCATAGTTGAAACTAACTTCAATATGTCTACAGGAATTATAAAACCAGAAGGAAGTGCACAGTGTAATTCAAAGCATTTGACTCAAACAACCAAAGATAAAAATCAACAAGCAGTTATGGACTGTAGCAGCATTAAAGGCCAGCAATGAAAGGATTGTAGTCAATTTGCAAGCAATTATAGATTGTAGCATCATCAGCGAGCAGTTATGGACTGCAGCATCATCAGCGAGCAATTATAGATTACAGCATAATCGTATAGATCAATCAACATTACTTGATCGAGTGTAGTGTATTCCACTTTAGTCCATTACTTTTATGTGCATATGAATTCAAGTTCTTTCATTGCAATTTGGTCCATATTTGCATTCTGATTAGGAACATGTTCCTAATTAAATCATGACATTCATCAAATTAATAATTCATTGAATTATTAAAACTATATAATCAATCTGTGATTCTGAATTTTTTGTCAAGTACAGAATACAAAACAAGATTACAGAACTCATTTTCTCATTTTACATGCATGATTTCAATCAAAGGTTTCATATGCTGCATAGTAATTATAATATGAATTTCAAATGATTATGTTATATAATGCACAGTAGTCATAACCTTCATTATGTTATGTACTGCATAGTAGTTATAACATAAACTTTCAAATTCATCAGTGCTAGATGTTCCACAGGAACTATAGCAAGTTTTAATTCAACTACACTAGACGTCCCACAAGGAATATAATGTGCATCATTAGACGTCCCATAGGGAATATAACGAAATTCAATTCAACTACACTAGACGTCCCACAGGGAATATAGTGTGCATCGTTAGACATCCTACAGGGAATATAGTGTGCATCGTTAAGGAATATAACAAAATTCAATTCAACTACACTAGACATCCCACAAGGAATATAGTGTGCATCGTTAGATGTCCCACAAGGAATATAAAAAAATTCAATTCAACTACACTAGACGTCTTGCAGGGAATATAGTGTGCATCGTTAGACGTCCCACAAGGAATATAACAAAATTCAATTCAACTATATTAGACGTCCCACATGGAATATAATGTGCATCATTAGACATCCCACAGGAAATATAGTGTGCATCGTTAGACGTCCCACAGGGAATATAACAAAATTCAATTCAACTACACTAGACGTCTCACAGGGAATATAGTGTGCATCGTTAGACATCCCACAGGGAATATAACAAAATTCAATTCAACTACACTAGACATCCCACAGGGAATATAGTGTACATCGTTAGACATCCCACAGGGAATATAACGAAATCCATCATTGCTAGACATTCCATAGGAACTATACTAAGTTTTCAATTTATCATCGTTAAATGTCCCATAAGGAATATAGCAAAAACTCATTTGCATAAAGTCCACTAGACGTTCCATAGGAAATATAGTACAACTTTTCAAACATTATACTTTGCTCAGCAATTTGAGCATCAATCTATCAATTAGGATACAATCAAGTGTCCTAATTTCTTTCTTTCAAAATTGTGTGCTTCTATTACTTTGTCATAATTTGTCAAGCAAACAGTGACAAAGGGGGGCAACTGTAAGCATCCAATTTCAGGATGCAATTGTGCACAATTGCAACAAAAGCCCCTATGATAAAATTCATTCAAAAAATTGAACTTGATTGTCAATTTTATGGACTTTAAGGACTAAATTACAACATTTTTTAGGATTTGATTGAAAATAAGTCAATTTTTTAAGGGTCTTTTGGTAATTAAAATTTTTTTAGGATCAGCATTTAAATGCCAATTGGCAATATACAATGTCGATCAGCATTGCACAGTGTCGATGCGCAATAAGTCCTTTTTTAAAATTTTTTGCATATTTTTTCTTATTTTTTGTCAATTTTTTCAGTGTTTTAATTGATTGAAAATTTAATTTAATTATTATTATTATCTGATAAAAAAATTTTGACACATTCAAAGCACATAAATAAATTTCAAAAATCAAATCTAATCAGATAGGTCTATTCCTCCTTTGGAGGAAGTCAGTACACGTAGACTCTACATTTAAAAGTAGAGTCTGCATGTGTGCGGAGGGGGGGGGAATTTTTTTACATAGATGGAGGAACTAAGAAAAACTCACACATTCATAAATCAAACTTTTATTTCTTCTGTTCTTTCAAAACCCTAATTTTTACAGTTCATTAAATAAAGACGATGCAACATTTTTTTTAATCCCAGTCCAGAATCAAATCAATACTAAGTCAATTTCAACGATGAAAATCACAATCTGAGGGGGTATCTCAAAGCATATGCACAGCATTCATTTTTTTTCTTTCTTCTCTTCTTTTTGTGATTTTTATTTTATTTCGTTATTTGTTTTATTATTTAATTTCACTACTAATTTGATTACTTTTTTTGTTTTGTTTTGATATGTGCATGTGGATTGAGGAGGATACCACCTATGTTTAATTGAACAGAAGATCCATGGAATGTCATGGATGAACCTGTACTATTTTTTAATAGTTCTTAGGATTTTAATCTTTATTTTGCATGTATGTGTTCTGTGTAGTTTATTTTTAATTCATGAGTGTATAATTGTTTAAATTTAATTTTGTACATAGTTTGTAATAGCTCCAGTAGTGGGAATAGTGAAAGATTTAAATTTTTGCACTTTAAAATTAATTAATAATTAGGTTCAATTGGGTAAAAAATAATTAAAAATTAATAGTGGCTTTAGTTAATTAGGGTTTGTATGCAATTAATTTAGGTCTTTTTAGAAATCATATGTGAATGTGTTTTGATTTGATTTTGTTATTTTTTTTATGTTTTTTTATGTTTTTAAGCCTTTTTTTAATGTTTTTGGGCCCCAAGCCCACGTTTAGGTTTAACCCACTTAATAAATAGGTTTTAAAAAAATGGTTTAGGACTTTAAATAATTAAAATCAATTTAGGCCCATTAGGTTAATTATATTTTAGGTCCGCTTAATTAATTAAAATTGTTTAGACTTAGCTCAACCCACTTAATTTCATTTCTTTTAAAATAAATAGACCTAGGCCCATATTTCACTTAAAATAAAACCAAGTTAGACTTACGCCCTCTAATTTAACTTTCCTTTAAATTTTAATAGACTTAAGCCCTTCCTTAGACAAACTAAAATAAATAGATCTAGGCTCACTAATTAATAAAAATGTATGCCTACCTTTAGTTCATTTCTCACTTGTAAATAAAATGTAAATCTAGCTAACTTTTTTAATAAAATTAACACAGTTTAGACTTAGGGAAAACATGATCTTGAGTGCATTTTTTACTTGTAATTTTATTGATTTGTTGCCTTTTGAGTTAAATGCATGTTAACTAGGGTTTAATAAAATTGCATGCAATTAGAAAAATAAAATAATCATTTATAAAATTATTCAAAATGAACACGAGACTAAGAGAAGTTAGTATTCCGTATCCATAATCTCCTGGTTGTGGTGCTAATTTTCTTTTAGAGAATTGAGTACCACCAATCAAATTGTCCCAGTTATTACCCTGGGTGGTAACTCCTCTTCTCCAAGCTATGACTTTGTGACATAGTAGTGTGTTCCCTAAGGCCCTGAGCCTAAAAAGTGTCACGGTCATTAAAATCCTGGACGTGTGCTAAACCCCACTATCTACAATAACATAATTCTTTTTCCTTAAATTTTGTAATAGAGTACCATCTCAATTATAAAATTCACAAATTGAAAGTAAATTTATCCACTTCATGAGATCATGTGCAAAAAGCCTATCTTATGACCTTTCATTATAATGGCTTTTTTTATTAGCCTTGTGGAATTTAGATGATTAGTTTATAGCTTTGTGTTAAGAGTTTATAAACTCTAATCAATATAATGTTTGCTTTGCACCCAAACATGGGGAAGAAAATGTAAAGACAAAATCTATGGACTTAAAGCATAAATGGCTTGAATTTTAGAGTATCATTTCAGTCTTTCAAATGATAAATCATGCATATAATCTACTTCAATGCTCAAAAATGAGTACGAGTACAAAATCCCTTGGCGATATCCATGTTGAGTAATCAGAGAAAGGTAGGGGAATATTAAGAGGAGAATCAAAAAAAGAGCAAGCATAATTTACTCTTATGCTCAGAGATGAGTAAGAGTATTAACATGAAACTTCTGGTGGTATCCATGCTAAGTAATACAAGAAAGGCAAGGGAATACTAAAGGAGGACCATGCCAAAAAAAATTACTCTATTTACTCCAATGCTCTATAAAAGTATGAGTATCCAAAGGACCTTTCCAATGGTATCCACACTAAGTAATATGAGAAAAGCAGGGGAATACTCGGATAAGGAAGAAAAGCACAAAAATAATTTAAAGGTTGTTTTGATACTCAAAATTCGATCTTTTTATGCTCAATTTTCATAAGTTTTGTTTAGCAAATTCTTCCTAATATTAGGTGTGAAAGCTAGCCCTTCACTTGGTAAAAGATATACTCTCAGTATAAGATGGTTAATGATGCCTCTGACCTCTGCAAATGGCAAATAAATGATGGTCATAAAAATAAAAAATAGTGAGATTCATTGAGTGCATGATGCTATCTCATGAAAAAGTGATGAATTTTCTCATAAATTTTCAACATTGTAATGTACTTTTGTACATTCATCATGATTGAAGCTAACTTTAATAAGTTTGTAGAAATTACAAATCTAGAAGAAAGTACACCCAACTTATAGATATGGTTAACTAAGAAAAATTGAAATTGGTTAGTAGAGAAATTCTAATTAGTCAATACAGCAAAATTCAAAGTCAGTCAGCACAAAGAATTCAAAGCATTCAACTCAAACAACTAAAGACAAAAATCATGAGCAGTTATGGACTGCAGCATCATCGCATCATCAGTGAGCAACAAAAGGGTGGCAGCTAATCATGAGTAATTATGGACTGTAGCATTATAAAAGCGAGCAATGAAAGGGTTACTGCTAATAGCTAGCAGTTATGGACTGTAGCATAATCGCGAGCAATTATGGATTGCAACATCATCAGCGAGCAATAAAAGGGTTGCAGCTAATCATGAGCAATTATGGATTATAGCATTATTAAAGGCGAGCAATGAAAGGATTGCAGTTAATTTACAATCAATTATAGCGAGCAATGAAAGGGTTGTAGCTAATCGCGAGCAATTATGGATTGCAGCATCATAAGTGAGCAATGAAAGGGTTGCAGCTAATCATAAGCAATTATGGATTGCAACACCATCAGTGAGCAATGAAAAGGTTACAGCTAATCGCGAGCAATTATGGATTACAGCATCATCGATGAGCAATGAAAGGGTTACAGTGAATCGCAACCAGTTATGGACTATAGCATCATCAGTGAACAACAAAAGGGTTGCAATTAATCGCGAGCAATTATGGATTGCAACATCATCAGTGAACAATGAAAGGGTTGCAGCTAATCAAAAGCAATTATGGATTGCAACATAATCAATAAGTAATGAAAGGGATAAGGGAAATAAAGAATGAATCAGCAAAAGGCAAAGCATAAAAGAGATCAACGCTACACGACCGAGTGTAGTGTATTCCTACCCAGACTATATGGCTGAGTATAGTCGACATTATATGACCAAGTACAATATATCATTTTAATTCAGACTATACGACTAAGTATAGTCAACATTATACAATCAAGTGCAATGTGTCATTTCAATTCAAACTATACGATCGAGTATAGTCAACATCATACGACTAAGTGTGATGTGTCCCTTTTATTCTAGACTATACGACCGAGTATAGTAGACATCATACGATCGAGTATGATGTATCCCTTTCAATCCAGACTATATGTCTGAGTATAGTCAACATCATATAACCAAGTGTGATGTATCCTTCCAATCTGACTATACGACCGAGTATAATCAACATCGTATGACCGAGTACAATGTATTCTTTCAATTAAGACTATATGTTTAAGTATAGTCAACATTGTATGACCGAGTACAATATATTCTTTCAATCAGTACTATACAACTTAGTATAGTCAACATCATACAACTGAGTATGATGTAACTCTTAATCAACGTTAAACGTCCCATAGGGAATATAGCGAAACTCATTTGCATAGTGAAACTTCTTTCTCTTCATCTTAAATCTTGGGTTAGATTAGAAGGGAAGTAAGATTTATTTTAAATTAGAAAGGAAGTGAGATTTATTTCTAACGGAATTGGTTTAAGTGTTGTCCATTGAAACACTTGGGTTATGGTTTTTTGAGTGAGCCTTGAAAATTCATGTTGTAAGGTTATAAGAGTGAGCCATAAAACTCTTGTATAATCTCAATCTTATGAATAAGATTGTGGGTGATTGAAAATCCTAACTTGGAGATAAGTTAGGTGGAGACATAGGATTATTGTTGAATCTGAATTCCCTAAATCTTTGTGTTCTTCATTTTTTCTTCTTAATTTCTATTTAATTCTTGCAAAGAATTCTTTTAATTTCTTATTTTTATTTGATAGTCCTATTCACCCCCCCCCTCTAGGACTCTTTTCAATTGGTATCAGAGCTTGAATTCTAGGTACTTTATTGCTAGAATATAAGATCATGGGGAGTGAATCACAAAACATCTCTTCTCTTAGACCATTCTTTGATGGTAGTGACTATCCATATTAGAAATTCAAAATGGAATTATATCTTGATTATGATTCCATTAAACTTTGAAACATTGTCTTAAAAGGTTGGGAACCATCTACAACTGTCATTAATGGTATGGTAACTACTCTTGCATGGAGTATTGATCAAAAGGAAGAAAATTATAAAATAAAAAAGCTATGATTACTCTAGTCTCTTTAATGACAAGAGAAGAAGGAGGCAAGCTTCAACATTGTATTTCGACCGAAGAAATGTGGGAGACCTTAGAAAACCACTAAAAAGGCAACATTCAAGTAAGCAAGAAGGTTCAACTTCATATGTATGAATATGAACTCTTCAAAATGAAGCCTTATGAATCAATCATGGAGATGATAAATTGTCTCAATGCTCTCCTCATAACATGCAAGAAACTTGGAAAACATTTCTCTAAGGAAGAAGTAAACAACAAGATTCTAAAAATTCTATCAAAAAAGGATTGGGAATCTTGTGTTACTTCAATTGAGGAAGCTTAAGACCTCTCCACCATATCAACTAATGTGCTCATTGGTAAGCTCTTAACACATGAGCTCACTATCAAGCAAAGAGGTGAAGAATAAGAAGAGAAAGAAGAAAAGAAAAAGAGCATTTCTCTAAAAGCTCTTCGAGAATATAGTGAAGAGAAAAACATCAAAGATTATAGTGATAAAGATGGTGACATTACCATGCACACTAGGAACTTCAAGAAGTTTTTAAGAAATAAAAACTTCTCAAGAATAAGGGACTTTAATAAGAAGTTTGAAGGAGATAGGAAGAAGAAAACTAAAGAGGTTACTTGCTATGAATGCAAGAAATCGGGACATATTAGAAGTGAGTGTCCCAAACTCAAATTCAAGAAAAAGGGAGCAAAGGATAAGAAGAAGGCATTCAAAGCTACTTAGGATGATTCTTTCGAATTCGAAGAGGAAGAGGGACAATAAGAGGTGGCTAATTTTTGCTTCATGGCCTTTGAAAATAAAAATAAGATATACTTGAAATCCAGAAGAACAAAAAGCAAGTGGTATCTCGATAGTGGATGTTCAAGGCACATGATAAGAGACAAAGAGCAATTCAACAAACTTTATGCTAAGGATGGAGGACACATTACTTTTGGAGATAACACAAAAGGAAAAATTATTGGCATTGGAGAAATATGTAATCATCAATCCTTACCTATGCATTATGTGTTGTTTGTTGATGGTCTTAAATATAATCTATTTAGTATAATTCAATTATGTGACATGGGAAATAAAGTAACTTTTTATCCTAAAAATTACTTTGTTATTAGTCTTGATGAAAAAAAGTTATTTTTAGTGGTGAAAGAATAAACAATGTTTATGTCATTGATTTGAATAAAATTGATAACAAAGACAAAAAATGCTTAGTGTCTATCTCCTATGACATATGGACATGGCATAGAAGATTAGGACATGCAAATTTTGAGCTTTTGAATGATCTTTGTAAACATGAAGTTGTAATTGGTTTACCTAAGCTTGAATTCACTAACGATAAACCTTATGATGCTTGTCAAAAGGGAAAATAATCCAAGTCCTTATTTAAGCTAAAAAATGTAATGTCCACCTCTAGGCCACTTGAACTTATACATATGGATTTATTTGGACCAACTAGAGTTGCTAAACTCAGTGGAATGCACTATGCTTATATATTGGTTAATGGTTACTCTAGATACACTTGAGTATGTTTTCTTGCTCATAAGAATGATGCATTTAAAGCTTTTGAAAATTTTTCAAAAGAGTTCAAAAAGAAAAAGGATTATGTATTTCATCCATTAGAAGTGATAATAGAACCGAATTTGAAAATGAATTTTCAAAAACTATTGTAATGAAAATGGTATTTCTCATATATTTTCATCTCCTATAACTCCTCAACAAAATGGGGTAGTTGAAAGGAAAAAATAGAACTCTTATGGAAATGGCTAGAACAATGCTTCATGAGTATAATTTGCCTCTATACTTTTAGGCAGAAGCCATTAACACATCTTATTATATTTCAAACTGAGTTTTCAAAAGACCAATTTTAAATAAAACATCTTATGAGCTATGGAACAATAGAAAATCCAAAATCTCATATCTAAGAGTATTTGGATGCAAGTGCTTTATATTGAACACCAAGGATAATCTTGAAAAATTTGATTCCAAAGCCGATGAAGGAATTTTCCTAGGCTATTCCATCTATAGCAAAGCATATAAGGTCCCTAATAAGAGAACTCTAGTAGTTGAAA
Source organism: Mallotus nudiflorus (assembly GCA_947683625.1). Taxonomy (NCBI): domain Eukaryota; kingdom Viridiplantae; phylum Streptophyta; class Magnoliopsida; order Malpighiales; family Euphorbiaceae; genus Mallotus; species Mallotus nudiflorus. The sequence continues at coordinate 7,215,937 of CANTUR010000041.1, forward strand.
AGTCAATGCATGTGGTATTTAATGAATCAAACTCACTTGATCCTAGAAAGGATGTTTGTAGTATTGATAATCTTGTAGGTGACAATGAGATTATGGAAACACAAGAAGAAAATGCTAGTAAGCCTTTAGAACTTGAAGATCCAAGCAAGAAGGAAAATGAGGAGACATCTCAACCTACCTTGAAGGATGAACTTCCAAAGGATTGGCAATTCAAGAAAGCTCATCCTTAATACCTCATTATAGGTGACACTACAAAAGGGGGTAACTACTAGATCTCAATTAAAGTCTATTGTTAATTTAGCCTTCATTTCTCAAATTGAACCCAAAAATATTGATGATGCTCTGTGTGATGAATTTTGGGTACTTACTATGCAAGAAGAGTTAAATCAATTTAAGAGAAACAAGGTTTAGTCCTTGGTTCCTAGACCTAAACATCATCCTATTATAGGCACCAAATGGGTGTTTAGAAATAATATGAATGAACAAGGTGTCATAACCAGGAACAAAGCTAGACTAGTAGCTAAAGGTTATAATCAAGAGGAAGGCATTGATTATAATGAAACCTTTTCCCCCGTTACAAGGTTAGAAGCTATTAGGATGCTACTTGCATTTGTATCATACATGGATTTTAAACTTTATCAAATGGATGTTAAAAGTGCATTTTTAAATGGTTTTATTGAAGAGGAGGTATATATTGAACAACCTCTAGGTTTTGAAAATTTTGACTCTCCAAATCATATGTTTAAACTTTCAAAAGCATTATATGGATTAAAACAAGCTCCAAGAGTTTGGTATGAAAGACTGAGTAACTTTTTACTAGAGAAAGGTTTCTCTAAAGCAAAGGTTGACACAACTCTTTTTATAAAGAAATTCAAACATGATTTATTAATTGTTCAAATATATGTTAATGACATTATATTCGATGCTACTAACCATTTCTTGTGTGAGGAATTCTCTAATTTAATGCAAGGAGAATTTGAGATGAGTATGATGGGTGAACTCAAATTCTTTCTTGGACTACAAATCAAGCAATGCAAAAATGGCATTTTCATCAATCAAACTAAGTATGCAAAAGACATTCTTAAGAATTTTGGCATGGATGGAGCCAAGACAAGTAAAACTCTAATGAGAACCATAACCAAACTTAACAAAAATGAGAATGGCAAACCAATTGATGAAAAGTGGTTTAGAGGTATGATCATATCTCTTCTTTATTTAACTGCTAGTAGACCCGATATTATGTTTGTTACTTGCTTGTATGCTAGATTTCAATCAAGTCCTAGAGAGTCTCATTTGAATGCTATTAAAAGAATTTTCAAATATCTTTGTGGTACATTGCATTTAGGAATTTGGTATCCTAGGAGTTCTTCCTTTGACTTGATTAGTTATTCTAATGCTGACTTTGCTGATAGCTTACTAGATAGAAAAAGCACTTCTGGAACTTGTCAAATTTTAGGAAATTTTTTTGTTTCTTGGTTTAGTAAGAAACAAGTTTTGATTGCCTTATCCACCGCTGAAGCAGAATATATGGCGGCTAGTTATTATTACATATAAGTTCTATAGAAAAAACAACAACTTTTGAACTATGGCATTGATATTAATCACATTCCAATTAAATGTGACAATACAAGTGCTATAAACCTTAGTAAAAATCCCATTCAACATTCTAGAACTAAGCATATTGACATTAGACATCATTTATTGCATGATCATGTGTAAAATGGTGATATTTTTCTTGATTTTGTTGATACTAATCATCAATTAGCAGACCTCTTTACCAAGCCTCTTTGTGAGGAAAGATTGAATTTTATTAAGCATGAGCTTAGTATAATTGTTGGCTCAAGCTTGTCTTGATCACTTGTTAAATTGATGAATTGATATTTGGATTCTTATGTGATCATGTGCTTTAGAAAAATTATTTTTAGCGCCATTTATATATTTTGTTTTAAAAGTATTTGCTTTAGCAAATTTACTTCCTATACATGATATATTGTATTTCCCATTTGCATGATCTTTGTATTAATTTTATTTGATTTGGATTTATGTGGATTCATTCAATTTTTTTTCAAAAGCCCTCATATTTTTCAAATTAATAATTAATTATTGAGCTAAATTCAATTAATTAATTATTTTAATTTAGCAAAAATACTTCTCTTCCTCAATAAATTTTTTTTTAATTCATTTTATGCTAGTTTCTGTTTGGTTTATTTTTAGTATACTTTCCGTATTTAAGTTTTGAGCTATTTGTTTTTGTATAATTATTTTATGACAGTTTATGCTCAATTTATTTTCTGGATATAAGACATGAGCTGTTAGTTTTATGTCTTGTCTACAATTGGTATTTTAATATCATTGTAGCTCTCTCTTTTTAATGCAATTTTATTTGTATTTTGACAAGGGGGAAGAAATATTTGAGTTTGTTTATTATTTTTTTTATTGTGTTTATACATGAATATTGTTTATTATGTTTATACATGCATAATTAATGTTTAATTTATTCATGTATCAATTCCACTTAGGAATTGTTTTGATCTTTGATAAAGCATGAATATTTTTTTAAGATTTGGTCTATCTTTGCTTTTGTCAAAGGAGGAAAAAATAATTGAGTTTGCATGCGTACTTAGTTAATTTCTTTTAAAGAAGAGAATTTTTTTTTACAAAGGTGTGTTTGTGTTAGTGACATAACTATGTGATAGTGTGTCCTTAATATCAATTTTTTTTAATTCATTGAAATACGGAAAGAAAATTGTTTGAATTTATTTCACAAAAATTTTTTATGCATGCATAGTAATAATGTAAGTGTGGCTAGTTTTTTCCTTATGATAAAAAGTCTTGTTTTGCTTACTTTGTTTATATATGACATGAATTTTTTTATGCATGACTATCAATTATGCTTATACCTGCAAAATTCATATTCATGTATAAATTCTTGGGAATGGTTTTTATCTTTAAAAATGAAATGACTTTCATAAAGATTTTGAGTATCTTTGCTTTCATTGTTTTGGTTCTTTATCTTTTATTTCCTCTAGTATTATTGGCTCCCTTAGGTCTATTTTCCTTTATATCTCTCTCTTTTCTTTTTATTTTTGACAAAGGGGGAGAAGAAGCTATGTACTTAGGGAATAAATAATAGTGTTTGTATTTAAGATATGCTAAGTACCACATGATTATGTATGATTGATTGACTAGCTAAACTTTCTATAATCATGTGATGTTTCAATATAGCATATGTACTATTTTGTGATGCATTATAGTAGCACTATATGCATATATGTTTGAAATTATTTCTTTCATGTTGTCTAACATTTTTTAATGATCATGTTATCATCATTTGTTATGTTAGGCCATGTTCTTAATAATATTTTTATGTTGTCCTTATTCTTGATAAGAAGGATAATAAAATTTATTTATATTTCTTATCATGTCCAAAAAGGAGGAGAAATAAAGAAATATATTTTGTTAAAGGAATAGATTTATTAAACCCTTATACATGCTATGATAATTCATTTATATACTCTGATCCATGATAAATATTGAAATTATACATACGTTAAGGGGGAGCAAAATACTTTCTCATTTTGCATTTATTCAATTTGAAAGGGGGAGCTATTTTAATTAGCATGCTTATACATGTTATTTATTGTCACACTCACACACATTATTTATTATCTTTTAAAATTGGTAGTCAAAGCCAAAAAGGGGGAGATTGTTAACCATTTGCATGATCAAACTCCTTGGACTTTGAAAAATAATTTTTATACTAATATTTTCAATTAAGTTTGTAGGGAATTATATACCAAACATATACCAAGGATATACACTTTTGGATGAATAGTGACTTTTCGAGCAAATTGAACCTCTAAGATTCAAAAAGGCTTGTGACATCTGTAGAGCTCTTAAATGAGAAAATGAGCTTCTTCACATTTTAAGTAGACATCTTGAGCTTTCTGATTTAGGCTTATTTGTCAAAATCCAAGTTCATTTGGTTTTGCAAATTTTGAGTCAAAATCCACGTATACGTTTACCATCTTAGACTGCACATCTCTTAGTATTTTGGACATATCTTAAGTTACAGAAGTCCAATTAAGGTGATTCAAAATGATATGTAAAGATAAGACAAATATATAAAACTTTCATGAAGAAATTATGGGCAAATTAAAATTTCTTTAGGAGTAAATCACGGCTTCAACTTGTGAATAGCTATCTGACAGTATTCTGCACTTCAGATTGTATAGCTCTTAGTATTTTGGACATATCCTTAGCTAAAGAAGTCAAATTTAGGTGATTCAAAATTATATGGAAAGATAATTCAAATATATATATTTTTATAAAGAAATTATAGGCAAATTCAAATCTATTTAGGAGCAAATCATGGCTTTAACTTGGGTATAGTTATTTGATAGTATTCTGCATTTCAAATTGCATAAATCTTAGTATTTTGGACATATTTTGAGATAAAGACATCCAATTTAGTTGATTCAAAATGATATGAAAAGCCAATTCAAATATATACAACTTCTATGAAGAAACTATGGACAAATTCAAACTTTTTGGATAGCTAATCATAGTTTCAATTCATGAATAGTTATCTAACAGCATCACTTTCAATAATTCAAAATATAGATGTTGGACACATCATTTGCACCTCCAAAAGCTATATTTTTAAGTATAAATACCTCTAGAGCTGAATGAAAGTGAAGAAACTTGTTTATCATTCATTATTTCTTAAGCATTTATTGAACTCTCAAATTCTCTTAAATAATTCTTTGTTTGTATAACTCTTGTGAGAGTTAGGTGTGTGTTAGAAAAATAATTTCTCTTCATCTTAAATCTTGGGTTAGATTAGAAGGGAAGTGAGATTTATTTCTAAAGGAATTAGTTTAAATGTTGTCCATTGAAACACTTGAGTTTTAATTTTTTGAGTGAGCCTTGAAAACTCATATTGAAAGGTTATAAGAGTGAGCCACAAAACTCTTATATAATCTCAATCTTGTGAATAAGATTGTGGGTGATTGAAAACCCTAACTTAGGGATAAGTTAGGTGGAGACGTAGGATTGTTGTTGAATCCGAACTCCTTAAATCTTTGTGTTCTTCATTTTTTCTTCTCAACTTCTATTTAATTCTTGCAAAGAATTCTTTTAATTTCTCATTTTTATTTGATAGTCCTATTCAACCCCCCTAGGACTCTTTTCACACTATGATTGGTCCAAATTTAATTTATAAATAAATTGATTTGAGTATTTATCTATAGGTTTTGGTCCTTGTCCAGTACGCGTCTTTTACGCGTAAAATCTTCTTTTTTTTAAGTTAAAATTCTTATCCTATTTTTTAGGATGGGAGAGATCAAAGCTACTATGATCATGTAGCTATTGTGATCATGTAACCTCTGTGATCACGTAAGTGGTTAGCTTAGGAACGAAATATAAAAAGAAAATATTGGCAGAGAAGGGGGGAACTGGGTAAAAAAAGAAAAAAAAAACTAATCAACTACTGCAATAGAGGTTGATTGAGAAAAAAAGAGAGAAGACCTAACATGATACTGTCATTTGAAAACCTTTTTTTTTTAAAAAAAAGAAAAGAAATAAAGTACGTTCTTTTAAAAAGTCCAGAAATCAAGAAAGCACAGAGTCAATTTTCTCAAAACAGTGAAATCCCATTATGAGGGGTATTCAAATAGCATATACACAACATTACTCATCTTCTACTCCTTTCTTTTTATTAGTTCTTTCTTTTAAATCATTATTTTCTTTTTATTATTTTTTATTTTATAATTTCTATCTTTTTATTTAGGTTTTATTTTCATTATTTTTTCTTTGTTCATTAATTATAATATTATTTTCTTATTTTTATTCTTTGTGTTTCATGATTCTAGTGATGAATACATGATTGAACTAAGGAAATTCATGAAGAATCCATGAATGAAAGCCAAGAGTCAAAGATCTCAATTTAATTTTATTTTGCTCTGTTTAGTTTATTTTATTTTGTTTTGTTTTTATTAGGTTTTGAATTTTTTTAATTTGTCTTCTTAAGGGTTGTATTTTAATTTTATTTTTTTTATTATTTTGGTAGATTTTGTAATAGTCCCGATAGTGGAAATAATAAAAATTTAGTTCTCTTATTCTTAAAAAATTAATTAGTAAATTAGGTTCAATTTGGTAAACCCTAATTAAAATCAATTGAGGAAGTAGATTAATTTAAGTTGCATGTTAATTAAAATTAGAGTTTTTTTAAATAAAATAGTTTAATTGCATGGTTGATCTTTTTTATTTATTTGTTTTGATTTTTTTATCATTTTTGGGCTTGTTTATTCTTTTTTATATGTATTGGGCCCTAGGCCCATATTAGGCTCTAAGCCACTTAGATAATTTTAGGTTTAAGTAGTTCTTTATAAGCCCATCTCATTTAATAGGTCTAGATTTAAATTGAAATGCATTTTAGGCCCATAATTAACTAGATTTATGTTAGAGATAATTTAGGCTCATTTAGTAATTTAGACATAAGTCCATTTTAGGTTAATTACAATTAATTTAGACTTAACCCATTAAATAAAAGCCTTTTTTATAACTTGTAAATTTAAGATCACCTTAGAATTAAAACATATAGAATTAGCCCCACTAATTTAAATACTTTATAATTTGTAGATTTAGTCCTACTCTTAGAATTAAAATAAATAGACTTTAGGTTCACTTAATTAAAATTAAATAAGAATTAGGCCCATTAGTATTTAGGCTCACTTATAAATTTAAACATGTAGATTTAGCTCATTTAATTTAAATTAATGTAGATTAGACTAACTTAGGGATTATGATTTAAATGATGCATTATTTACTTGTCTATTTCATAACTAGTTTACTTAGAGTTTATTATTTTAATAAGGGTTTATATGAAACTGCATGTAAATAGAGATTAGGATAGTAATTCATAAAGTAATTCTATAAGAACACAAAATTGAAAAAAGTTAGTATTTCATACCTAGAATCTCCTAGTTATGTTGCTAGCTTTCTTTTAGGGAATCGAGTATCACCATTTTTTGATTTGTCTCAGTTATTACCTTGGGTGGCAACTCCTCATCCCCATGCCATGTCATTGTGATAATGGTTAGTGTGTTCTCTAGAGCCCTGAGCTCAAACAGCGTCGCGATTGCTAAAATCTTGGGCGTGCGCTAAACCCTGCCGTCTACAAAGCTCAACTTTACTATCACTACCAAAATGTATCTATAACCAATCTGGTCTATTAATTATACCAACATAGGATCAAAGCAGCCTTTGTTACATTTATCATAACTAGACTTATCAATGGTCACATATGTTGATATAACTGAATAACATGGATTATAATATGGATGTGTAGAATGGAAATTTCATGCAATATGATCTTAACATGCCTATTTCCAACTAGTCCACCTTAAACCTTAGTGAGATCAAACCATACTAAAATTAGAGTGTGAATAAGCCAAAAACTTTATTTCTATAGAACATAACCAAAATAATCGAAATCCTTAAACTGAAATAATTGAAAAATGTCTATATCAAGAGCATTCAAAATAATAAACTCCTATTAAAACTTAATATCCTTAAATAACATGACACCCATACTAGTAGTGTGCTCTTGAAATACTTTGGGTGGCACTCCCTTAGTAAGTGGATCCACAATCATGGAGTTTCTTTCGATGTGCTTTATAGACAATTGTCCACTCTGAACTCTTTCCTCAACAACAAGGAACTTGATGTCTATATGCTTTGACTGTGTTGAGCTCTTATTGTTATTGGAATATATAACTACTGATTTATTATTACAAAATAACATGAGTGGCCTTTTAATACCGTCCACTATGTGTAGTCTCATGACAAAATCTCACAACCATATTCCATAATTAGATGCCTCATAACATGCTATGAATTCTGCTGCCATATAAGAGACTATTTAACAACTCTTCCAAGAGATAACACCTCCAGCTAGCAAATATATATAGCCCGATGTAGATTTTATACTATCTTAGCATAAAAAAAAATCAAAGTTAGTATATCTAATGATCTTAAGCTAATCTGACCTTTGATATGTGAATTGGTAGTCCTTTGTTCTCTGTAAGTACTACAAGACCCATTTGACTACTTTCCAATGGTCTACTCCTAGATTATTTAAATATCTGCCTAGTATCTCAGTGATGTATACAATATTCGAATGTGTACAAACTTGAGCATACATTAGACTCCCTACTGTTGATGCATAAAGGATATTTTATATTTCCTTCTCCTCAAAATCATTTTTAGGGCATTATTTGAGACTAAACTTATCCCCCTCAACCACAGAGCTATCACCTGGTTTACAATCTTGCATGCCATGTCTCTTGAGAACCTTTTCGATATAGCCCTTTTGTGATAATCCAAGAATACCTCGAGAGCGATCTTAATGTATCTGGATGCCTAATATAAAAGAGGCATCACCAAGATCTTTCATCTCAAAATTCTTAGCTAGAAAGCTCTTAGTTTCATACAATAAGCCTATATCATTACTGGTAAGCAAAATGTCATCGACATATAAAACTAGAAAAATATATTTGCTCCCACTAAACCTATAGCATACACAATAACAAACCAAATTCACCTTAAATCTAAATGAGATGATCACTTAATGAAATTTGAAATACTATTGTTGAGATGCTTGTTTGAGTCCATAGTTGGAATTCTTAAGTTTGCAAACCATATCTTTAGGTCTCCAAACTCAAAGTTTTCTTGTTGCACCATATAAATCATTTCATTAACATTTCCATTAAGAAACACTATCTTCACATCCATCTGATGTAGTTCAAAATCAAAATATGCCACTAATGCCATTATAATCCTAAAAGAGTTTTGAAGAAAATGTAGAGAAAGTATTTTTATAACCAATGCCTTCTTTCTATGTAAAGCCCTTTGCAACAAGATATGCATTGTACCTCTCCATATTGCCTTTCAAATCCCTCTTAGTTTTAAATATCCATTTATAACCAATGGGTTTCACACCTTCTGGCAATGGAACAAGATCCCATAAGTAATTGTTTTTCATGGACTTTATCTCCTCATTCATGGCATTAATCCACTTTTAAGAATTCAAACTTTCCATGACTTGACGGAAGTTAATTGGATCATCTTCCATCACTCCAATGTTAGCCTCATATTCTTGAAGACATATAATATAGTAATTTGGTATTGCATTTCTTATTTCTCTAGTGGATCTCTTTAATGGCATAGGTTCTTGAGGCGGTATAGTTTGTTCTTCTAGAATAATTTCTTGAATGTTAGGTTCTCAAATATTGTCTTGGTGTGCTATGTCTTTAATAAAGTCAGGATTAAAATCCTGATAAATGCCAATAGCACCTATAGGAATATCAATATATTCCTCTTCAAAGACAAAGTCTCTATCTTTATCTCCTCCCCCCCCAGTAAACTCAACATCCTCAAAGAACCAAGCATTTCCCAATTCAAAAATTGACTTAGTTGTTGGATTATAAAACTTATACCCCCTAGATCATTCAAAGTATCTAATAAAATAACAACTAACCGTCCTTCAGTCCAGTTTCTTGTCATTAGGCCTATAAGGCTTTGCCTTAGCTAGACATCCCCAAATATGCATATGCTTCAAACTAGGCTTTTTGCCAATCCAAAGTTCATAAGGGGTTTTGGTAGTTACTTTTGTTAGAACCCTATTAAGGATATATGTTGCAACCTTAAGTGCTTCTCCTCAGAGTGATTCTGGCAAGGTAGAATGAGAAATCATACTCCTTACCATGTCCTTAAGCGTCTTTTTTCATCTTTCAATAACACCATTCATAGCGAGCGAACTCGACATAGTGTACTGTAGGACGATACCGCATTCCTCTAGGAATTTAGCAAATGGTCCTGAATGTTATTCACCTAAACCATCATATCTACCATAGTATTCACCACCATGGTCAGATCTGACACTTTTAATCCTTTTGCTGAGTTGATTTTCAACCTCAGCTTTATAGCTTTTAAACACATCCAGCAATTATGACTTTTTATTAATGAGATATATATAGCCATCTCTAGAAAAATCGTCTATGAACGTTATAAAATATTGTTAACCATTCCAAGCAACTATAGGAAATGGCCCACAAATATTTATATGTATAAGTTCTAAGATGTGCAAAGTCTTATTGGCTTCAAATCTTCTTTTATTAGTTTATTTCCCCTTAATACAATTAACACATAAATCAAAATCTATAAATTCCAAGGGGTTAAGAATTTCATCTGACACAAGTCTCTCTATTCTCCATTTGGAGATATGACCTAATCACTTGTGCCATAATGCAACTGAATTCTAATCGATTAATTTTCTATTTACACCTTGTAGGTTTCATTAAATAAGGCATTAGTATCAAGTGAATAAAGATTATCATAACCTGACAAAGGACCTGAACCAACCAAATTTGAATTATTAAACAAACTAAATTTTCCATTCCAAAATAGACAAGAATAACCTGATTTGTCTAAAGCAGAAATGGAAATCAAATTCCTTTTAAAAGATGATACAATACATGTCTCATCAAGATCCAAATAAGATCCAATTTTTAACAATAATCTAAATTTCCCTTTTGCCTCAACTTTAACCTTCTTGCCATCGCTTATATAGATGTATCTTTCAGCATTATTTGGCTTTTGGCAACTCAGGCAACCCTGTGTAGACATACTAATGTGAGTTATTGCACCAGAATCTAGCCATCAAATGTGTATAGGCACTATAGTTAAATTAACCTTAGAACAAACCAAATTAAGAAGCATGCCTTTGCAATACTTCTTGTTATGCTCTTCAGCTCCACAGAAGAAACAACTATTACCTTTTTGTTCATTAGGTTTCTTTTGTTGTTTCTTTTGAGGCATTGTATCTGTAGCTTCTTTATCCTTTATCCTTTTGGACATTATGCCCATAAAAATTTTGATAATGGCCTTCATGATTGTCATGACTCCAAGAACAATTAAGAAGTTCCTTTGTCATGACCTGAAGTTAGTGCCATTAAGCCTAGAAATGCAATTGATACTAGCAGTTATATTAACAGGAGTATTCATAACTGAATAGAGAACAACAAAAACCAAAACAAGCTCATATAAGTTCTAAAACAAAATCAATAATAAATTCAAATAAGGGTAAATCCCATCTCAAGATATTAGGCACTCCATTAATATTTTGTCTTTGGATGATAATGTTAACTTGTAAGTGATATCTTGATGTAGTAATCAAACACTGATAATAAGAACATGTCAAATAATAAATCTTCTTTTGGGCCAATTTATTATTCACATGTAAAACCGAATAATCATCACATGTTTATTACCACAAATGCACATGCAATTCTATTAAATACTGTCTTTCCCTTGGGTTGATCAATACTCACATAAGTTACATGCACACAACTTTTTATATCTTAAAATAAATTAATCTCAACAAGAGAATTTACTTTACCTAGATGTTGTCTCAATTAATTTATCTTAAAATATATATAATCATACAAATATTTGGATTTAAAATTGTATCCAAAATACCTTAATTGCATAAATTAAAAAAATTCCTTAATTGCATTGCTATAATTTTTTTTAAATCAACCAAAATTGTGTGCATATAAATAAATATATATACACCAATAACCCAAAGAATACAAAATTACAAGCTAAATTCATAATCTACAAGTTGTACCCATTATGAGCTAAACCCATCACATGTATATATACATACACATACAACATGACAAAAGCATAAGCTTTTGCTTCCAAAAACAAACTGTACTCATATACATATATGAACATGTACCGTATATATAAACAAATTCCAATAAAAGAGGAACCAAATTTGTAGCATAATTTCATGGTACAATACAATGAAATTATAAAAAATTGGGCCATTAACAATGCATATGGCTTTCTGTATGTATATATATAATAAAACAAAATCATATCTTCAATAAATTTATACATGATTTCCCCCAACATGAAGGGCTCATGGATTCAAGTTTTAGGAGAATTTTTGAGCTATCCATTTTGAGCTGGATTGTTCTAGCCATGGGGTTGACTCTATTTTGAGATGTTAGGATCCATCCTCCTTTCCCCTTCATCTCGAGGCCAAAAAATACATTATTTCAATAAAATTATGAAATCATATATATACCAAAATATCACAAAATCTGTACATATACACCATCACAAATTGAATAACAAACCACAAATTGAATCCATATGAACCTGAAGTCCATTTATATATATATATATATATATATATATATATATATATATATATATATATATATATATATATATATATATATATATAATAAAACAAAATAATGGCATTGGTTCCAAATCATGTATCGTACCCTTTTAAAAATGCTAAATCAAACAACAAAATAGTTCAATTTTTTTTTAATTGTTGAATCGTAATCTTAAAAAATGTGAAATCATTTATATCCAAAATCAAATTCATCAAATGAACGATAAAATATTCCTTATAATTCAACAAAAGCGGCTCTGATACCATTTGTTAGGAAATTTCTCAAATTAGATTAAAACCTTAGAACTCATTCTCATATTAAATCAATAGAAATCATAAAATATATAGTAATGGAAATGTCCCTGAATCCATGATTAATCCCTTAGAGTCGTACGATTGGCCTTCTAGGTCAGTACATTTTCTAAGAGAATGTTTTTAGATTTTCTCTCTATATTTCTCTCCAATGATGGGATTTAGAAAGAACGGGAAATTACAACACGTATAACATAGGGACGATGACCACCTTTATATAGATAACTTTCCTGTTATCTTTTGGTATTTTTATTTCAGTTAATCATTAAAATAGAAATTACTTATTAGTTTCTATACATTAAAGGTTCCACACCTTTTAGATACATTAAAGTTCAAATTATCTAAATCCAAATTATTACTTTTACCTGAGCTCATCTTATATAACAGTCTGCAATACATAATCATTCACATATAAGTTTAATATTGGATTAAGGGTCTAACATCTTTTGCTTATATTAACCCAAAAGTGTTCACTCATTATTATGCAAAAATTGGATAATTTAGTCATTTATTAATAAAAATTTAGAAAATTATATTATTATTCAAATAAAATTATTGAAAGTGTTGTTTAATTGTTCAAATAGAAATTTTATTAAAATTTTAATAAATCACTATGTTATAATGTAACACTATTAAGATTGAAAAACTAGATTGACATATAAATAAAATCATACTCTTCTTATTTTTAAAAAAAATATTAAATTAAAGTTTATTAAGTAAATAATTAAATTAAATTATTGATTTTTTATTATCCTATGATTAGTTATGGCCATAATATTTTTTTTCTAAGAAATTAGTTTAGAGTTGAGAAAAATATTAATTATAAAAAATATTGAAGGAGTTTCATAAAATTATTTAAATAATCATGAAAATTGCATGAGTTATAAATATATTAAATTAATATAAATTATTGTATAAATAAATAATACTTTTATTATTTTTAATTTTTATTTAATAATAATAATAATAATAATATCAAAATGCATGTTTAATAATTTATTTACTATTACAAGTTTAAAATTTTTTTGTTTACATACGAAGTTTGTGGTTGTTTACAAATATATATATATATATATATATATAATAAAAATAATTGCAAGTCATTATTAACAACAATTCAAATAGTTGGTAGGGATTGATCTCATTTAACGATATATTATATTTGAGTCTTATATTTAGTTGCTTTAACTTATTTTTTGAAATTTTTTTACTATCTTTATAATTTTGTTCCAAAAAAACCGGACTAATTAAAGTTGATTAACTCTAGATTTTCGTTATTCAAAAAAAAAAATCAAAACTTGCAAGTCATTTTACTTGAATTAAAATAGGTAAAATTATATTGTTGACCAACTTTGACCTAAATATTTTTAAATATATGATTGTTTTTAATTCCGTGTTTCACATAACATAGTTTTTTTTATTTTTTTCAAATTTATGTTTTTTTCTCATTATTATTCTCTTCTCTATTATGAATGTAAATGAACAATATATTGTTGTGAATTAACAATATATTACTTATGAGAAAATAGTTCTCAAATAGTAAAAAGAAAATCTCTATATAAAGAGATTGAAATTCATTAATGAAAAGAGATAGAAAAAAATAGATTATTCTTCAAATTTTTTCAATATTATAATTCTCAAAATTCTCTCCAAACTCTCTCTAAATTCTTTTAAAATTATTCTACTATAAAATATTTTTCTTCTAATTAAATACTACTAAATTCAAGTTTAGTTCTATAATAAACTAAGCAATTCAATCTTAATTCTACAACACGTTATCAGCATGAAAAGCTCTCGATCAAAACAATAAGGTACATATTTCTTAATAATTAATATTTATAAATATATTATTTGACTATATATTATCATGAATGGTTATACCTCCTACTAATTTATATTTATTCATATTTATATTTATTTCTTCAATCTAACTTTATATTAATTGTTATTTTTATTTTGTTTTACTAACTATACCATTGATGCAAAAATTGTTAGAAATGGTTCTAACCTTATGGATGGTTATGCCTCCTATCAATTTATATTTATGCATATTTATATTTTTTTATTCTTTATGTTATTGGAAAGCTATACCCCATTTTATATTAATGGGCGATTTTGCCCCATATTTATACATATCGTTATGTTAACTCACTTACTATAAATAATCATATCAACATTATTTATTAATTTTACTTTATATAATTTATTTCTCAATATATTATATTAAAAAAAATCTAACGGCTATATTTCATTATCAACAGTAATATAATGGTAACAAACGGCTACATTTTTCATTATAAATAGACAAGCTATAAATTTTATTTATTTACACAAATTCATACATTTTCTCTTTCTCTCTTTACTCTAAATTGTAAACATGATTTGGTATATTTATATTTGTATTTTAATCATGACTATTATAATAGTTTTTGGAATAATTCATATAGAAGATGATTTTCTATTTGATATAATTTTAAATATTATTGTATCATTTTTTGTACTACTATTATTTCTTGCAATATTCATTCATGATATAATTAATTAGTAAATTCTGATTATGTTTGATTTTTTTAATAGTCATCAAATTTATGAATTCTAATTGAGTTTTATTTTTTTATTAGTTATCATAATGACAAATCTAGCAAAGCTTGAGTTCGTTGCTCTTGACATCACGGGAAACAATTATATGTCTTGGATTCTAGATGTAGAAATGCATATTTAATCAATTGGGTTAATTGATGCCATAAAAGAAAATAATAACACCCCATTGCAAGATAAGGCTAAGTCTATAATTTTTCTCCATCGTCATTTTGATGAAGGATTAAAATGTGAATATTTGACTGTCAAATATTCAAGTGTTCTTTAGAAGGATCTAAAAGACAGATATGATCATCAAAGAGATGTATTACTACCAGTAGTTACTAATGAATGGAGAGCTTTACGCTTTCAAGATTTCAAAAAAGTGAGTGACTATAATTCTATAATATTCAGAATAGTATCACAATTAAAATTCTGTGGACAGATAGTCACAAATGAGGATATGTTGGAGAAAACTTACTCCACATTTCATGCATCAAATGTTACACTGCAACAATAATATAGGATGCAGAGATTTTAAAAATATTCTAAACTAATTTAATGCCTACTGGTAGCTAAGAAAAATAATGAACTCTTAATGAAAAATTATCAATCCCGTCCCACTAGCTCAGTAGCATTTCCAGAAGCAAATTCTATAAATTATTTCAGACATAAAAATTACAATAGCCATGGACGTGAGAGACGTAGAGGTCATGGATGTGAGAGAGGTAAAGGTCGTGAACGTGGAAGAGGTCAATTCTTTGGTCATGGTTGTGGAACTAAATATAATAATAATCCATAACAAACTCAGACTCAACCTCAAAAGAAGTTAAAATCAGTCATCAGCGGTGTTCAAGAAAGGCCCCAACATAAGTCTAAAACTGTGTGTTTCAGATGTGGTAGTAGGACACTGGGCACGAGTTTGTCGTACACCACCACATCTTTGCCAACTTTATAAGGCATCATTGAAAGACAAAGAAAAGGAAATAAACTTTAATGAGCATCATACTCTTGTTAATGATACAACTCATCTATATGTTTCTGATTTTTACTAATTATTTTACTGACAATGGAAATTGAGGCAAATATAATTTTAAGTATGTTGTTATTACCTATTTTATTTTTCAATTCTAAAGAATATGTTATTATTATGTATGCTATTTTCAAATTAATAAAATGTCCTACTTTATAATTATTTTATGTATTTACCTTAATTGATTAATTATGTGTTTATCTATTTTGAAGTTTAATTGGATTGTACTCAATATAAAGACAATATTGGAGATCTCTACATACCAGATAGTGGTACTACACATACTATCTTGAAAAATAGAGATTATTTCCCTGAAATAAAGCCCACAAAGGTAGTTATAAAAATAATATCAGGTCCTGTAGATCTGATTAAAGGAATTGGCAAAGCTAAATTTATGTTACCCAATAAAATAAAATTTATAATTAATGAAGCTTGTTTTCATTAAAATCAATAAGAAATTTGTTGAGTTTTGATGACATATATCGAAATGGGTGTGATACACAATCCATTACTATAAATGGTAATAAATATTTAAATATAGTTTCCTATAAATCAGGAAAAATACAAGTATTGGAAAGACTGCCAAAACTCCTTATTGGATTGCACTACATGTATATACATGTAATTGAATCATATATGGTAGTAAAAGAAAAATCTTATGATCCTTCAACAATAAATTTATGGCATGACAGATTAGGTCATCCTAGATCAATAATGATGTAAAGGATAAATGAGAATTTACATGAGCATCCATTAAAAGAGCAAAGAATTCCTCAATCAAATGAAATGTCATGTACAGCTTGTTCTCTCAAAAAATTAATATTAAGGCCTTCACCATCTAAAATTCAGAATGAATCACCTATGTTTCTTGAAAGAATTCAAGGTGATATATGTGGGTCAATTCACCCACCATATGGACCATTCATATATTTTATGGTATTAATTAATGCATCTAGTAGATGGTCACATATTTGTCTATTGCCAACTCGTAATATTGCATTTGCAAGGTTACTAGCTGAAATTATTAAATTATGAGTGTAAGCACCCAATTTTGGGATGCAATTGTGCATAATTGCGATGTAAGCCCCTATGATGAAATTTATTCAAAAAATTGAGCTTGGTTGTTAATTTTCTAGACTTTAAGGACTAAATTGCAATATATTTTTAGGGTTTGATTACAAATAAGTCAATTTTTTAGGGGTCTTTTGGTAATAAAAGTTAAAAAAAAAGGTGTTTTAGGATTGGCATTTAAAATGTCGATCGGCATTACACAATGTTGATTGGCATTGTACAATGCTGGTCAGCATTGCACAGTGCCAATACGCAATAATTGACTTTTTCACGTATTTTTTCTTATTTTTATCAATTTTTCGATGTTTTGATTGGTTGAAAATTCAAATTTTTATTTGATAAGGTTTTTTTTAAAAAAAAGAAACGCAGAAGATATTTTTTTTGAAATCAAAACAAACGCTATCAGATAGGTCTGTTCCTCCTTTGGAGGAAGTTCAGTACGCGCAGACTCTGTATTTAAAAGCAGAGTCTGCATGCGTGCAAAAGGGGGTTTTTTGGCTAGAGGATTTTTTACAGATGGAAAAAAAAGCTTTGATTTCTTCTATTCTTTAAAAAACCCTAATTTTTGTAGTTCATTTAAGGAAGACGATACAGCGATTCTTAGTCTCATCCCATAATCAAATCAATATTGAGTCAATTTTGATGGTGAAAATCCTAATCTGAGGGGCTAAAAAAGGGCATATGCACAGCATTCATTTTTTCTTTCTTCTCTTCTGTGATTTTTATTCATTTTGTTAATTATTTTATTATTTAATTTCACTACTAATTTGATTGCTTTTTTTGTTTTTTTTTTATCTCCGTATGTGGATTGAGGAGGAGGATATCGCCTGTGTTTAATTGAACAGAAGATCCATGGAATGTCATGGATGAACCTGTACTGTTTTAATAATAGTTTTTAGGATTTTAATTTTTGTTCTGCATTTTGGTATCCTGTGTAGTTTATTTTTATTTCTGGGTATATAATTATTTAATTTTAATTTTGTACGTAGTTTGTAATAGCCCCAGTAGTGAAAATAGTGAAAGACTTAAATTTCTGTATTTTAAAATTGATTAGTAATTAGGTTCAATTGGGTAAAAAAATCAATTAAAATCAATGATGGCAGTAGCTTAAATTAGGGTTTGCATGTAATTAATTTAGGGTTTTTTTTAGAAAATCACTGTAATGTTTGTTTGATCTATTTTTTGTGTTTTATTTATTTTGGGCTTGTTTTTTATGTTTTTATGTTTTTGGGCCCCAAGTCCACGTTTAGGTCTAACCTAACAAAGTTTGAGAAAATGGCTCAATCCCTTTCTTTGATGATCTTTCCTTTAAATAACTATTATTGTACAACCTATTTTAGACAAGAAAATATTTATAGCAAGTACACTAATTACTACTATTCTACTTTAGGTAAGAATATATAAACAGCTAATACACAAATTATGGGACAACTAACACATAGATTATGATAAAATCTCAGTATAATTTCTGCCATAATCTTAGCAATTGACAGCCCATAAACTCTACCATTGATATCCCCCCTCAAATTGATGCTGGATGATCATAAAGCATCAATTTGGTAACCAGAAAATGATGTCATTGTCGTGAGAGAGCCTTAGTAAATACATCAGCAGTCTATTGATCAGTGGTGATGTGAGGTAGAGAAATGACATGGGCATCATATGCTTCACGAATAGAGTGGCAATCCACTTCTATGTGCTTGGTGCGCTCGTGAAACACTAGGTTAGCTATAATTTGGATAGCACTAGTATTATCTGCATGAAGTGGAGTAGGTTCCATTTGAGGAAACCCAAGTTCACCCAACAGTCCTCGAAGCCAAACAATCTCAGAACATACAGAGGACATAGCATGATATTCAGACTCAGTAGAGGATTTCGACACCCGATCTTGCTTCTTGCTTTTCCAAGAGACAAGAGAGTTGCCAATGAACATGCACCAGCCAATAATGGAACATCGAGTATCAGAACAACCAGCCCAGTCAGCATCACTATATGCAACCAAGTGAATAGGAGAAGCCATAGGAAAGAAAAGACCTCGGGTAGAAGTGCCTTACAAATAACGAACAATGCGATGAACAGCAGCCAAGTGAAGGTGCTAAGGGGCCTGCATAAATTGACTATCTTGTTGGACAGCAAAAGAAATGTTAGGCCGAGTAATAGTTAGATAATTCAAGCTCCCCACTAAATGTCTATATAAGGAGGGATCAGGCAAAAAATCACCCTCATCACGACGATATTTAACATTCACTTCTAAGGGAGTATCAACAGATCGACCATCTTAAAGACCAGCCAATGTAATTAACTCCTGAATGTATTTATGTTGACTTAGGAAAATACCAGCCACTGTAGAGTTCACTTCAAGGCCTAAAAAATAGTGTAAATGACCTAGATCCTACATATTAAAAGAGCTTTGAAGACGCTGTTGAAGCTGAGAAATTAATTTAGAGTCAGTCTCTGTAATAATGATATCATCAAGATATACTAGGAGCAAAACAATTCCATTAGCAGTCTTGCAAAGAAACAATGAGGAATCATATTGACTCTGGATAAAAGAGAAGTTAATAAGCGTGGATCGAAACTTATCAAACCAAGCACGTGGAGCCTGTTTTAAACCATAGAGTGACTTTTTTAGTTTACAAACATCAGAAGAGGGTGTAGAAAATAACCCTAGTGGTGGAGTCATATAAATTGCTTCCTTAAGATCCCCATGTAAAAAGGCATTCTTTACATCCATCTGTCGTAATGACCAGCCCTTAAAAGCAGCAATAGCTAGAATAAGTCATACTGTCGTCATTTTTGCTACTAGTGCATATGTCTCCTCATAATCAACTCCATACTCTTATCGATTTTCGAGTGCAACCAACCTTGCTTTGTATCGATCAAGTGAGCCATCAAATTTCAGCTTAACGGAATACACCCATTTACAACCAATGGGTTTAACATCAGTAGGACAGGGAACGATATCCTAAGTATGGTTCTCTTGAAGAGCTTGAAGTTCCTCTTACATAGCTTTCTCCCAACATACATGTTTAGTGGCCTAAGAATAAGAGGTAGGAACTGGAATATCAGCTAAAATAGCAGAAAAACCATACCTATCAGGAGGACGACTGATACGATTAGATCGTCAAATAGCCATTGAAGTGGGCACTGGATTAAGGTCGGGAAGGATTTGCGATGATGGGGGTTGTCGTCTCTGATAGACAAAACCAAGTTTAAAACGCCCAATGGAGGGAGATATATCATCAAAGCTAGGAAGAAGAACACCATTTGAAGGGAGATTCTACTGTTGAAAATAGTACTCATGTTCAAAGAAAACCATATTTCTAGAAACACGCAGTAGATTAGTGGCAGCATCATAACACAAAAATCCTTTGTGAGTAGTGCTATAGCCCATAAATGCACACCTTACTAATTGAGCTGTAAGCTTGTAGCATTCATGTGAAGGCAAGTGAACAAAGCAGTAGTTGGAAGATTACTTCCATTAGCAATCTGAATATTTTATTTTCCAGTATACTTCTAAAGATTATGCAGCCAGTCAGGTGATCCAGTCATATGATTTGATGCCCCAGAATCAACAAACCAAGGAGAAGAAACAATCTTACCTTGACCATGAAGTCCAAGAGTAGAAAATGTTGTGATGATCATCTATTGGGCCATTTCTGGAGTAGCAAAAGACTAATTTGTGCCAGCAATTGTGGCTGTAGAACTGATAGTGGTAGGGTCTGAGATAGCAGCTTAAAAAGCTTGGCCTTGTCGATTTTCTGGGCGTGTAGGACATTGCTTGATAATGTGTCCATTTTGTTTACAATAATTGTAGAATTTCTTACCACAATTGTGGGCAATATGCCCGAACTCCTTACAACTATAGCACTGCATTTGTCCCTTTCCTCAGTTCTTCCCTTGAGCAGCATAAGCAACATTAACAACCTCAGATATCTCCTTGGACGAACCTAGAGCAGCTTGTGTAGCCATTCTTTGTTCTTCACGCAATAATTCTCCAAGACATATATCCAAGGAAGGGATAAGATTTCTATTCAGTAATCCAGCCTGTGTAACTTCAAATTCTGGCCTCAGTTTCATCAAAAACTGATCGCGCCTACTATCTTCATGAATTGCTTGAAGGCTGGCTAAGGCCTCTTTAGGTACCTTTGAATAGATAAGACCAGAATATTCACTCCATAGATTAATAAATCCAGAATAATACTACTCAATAGAGAGATTACCTTGATTGAAGTTACCAATGTCAAGTTCTAGTTGAAATCGTCTTACAGTGTTATCTTGATGATATATGCGTTGCAGATAATCCCACATCTCCTTAGCTATACTAAAGGAACGTAAATTGTTCACCATATGAGGTTCAATAGAACCTAAAATCCAAAAGATGATTCGAGCATCCTTTGCCTCCTATTGACTGAGTTTTGTACCTTCTTTAAGAGCAGGAGCAGACCCATCAATATGATTCCAAAGTTCCTTCCCTTTTAGAAACATTCTAAACTGAAATTCCCATGCTGTATAATTCTTTCCTATAAATTTGATAGCCAAAGTCTCTGTAGACATTCTTCCAAGAAAATTCTCAGCAGACATTCTTCCAAAGAAAATGAAATCTCAAAGCCAAAGTTGTTGATCAGAAATTAATCAACCAAAAAAAATGATAGCAAACCAGAAAACTTTGAAAGACAGAAGCAAAAAGAACTGACAGAGATTCGAAGATTCAATTATCAATTTCAGAGGCAAGCTCTGATACCATAACAAAGTTTGAGAAAATGGCTCAATCCCTTTCTTTGATGATCTTTCCTTTAAATAATTGTACAACCTATTTTAGACAAGAAAATATTTACAGCAAGTACACTAATTACTACTATTCTACTTTAGGTAAGAATATATATACAGCTAATACACAAATTATAGGATAACTAACACACAGATTATGATAAAATCTCAGCATAATTTCTGCTATAATCTTAGCAATTGACAGCCCATAACCTCTGCCATTGATATAACCCACTTAATAAATAGGCTTAAAAAATGATTTATGTTTTTTAAATAATTAAAATCAACTTAGGCCCATTAGGTTAATTAGATTTTAGGCCCGCTTAGTTAATTAAAATTGTTTAGACTTAGTTCAGCCCATTTAATTGCATTTCTTTTAAAATAAATAGGCCTAGGCCCACATTTCACTTAAAATAAAACTAAGATTTAGGCCCACTAATTTGATTTTTCTTTAAATTTGAATAGACTTAAGCCTATATCTTAGAAAGACTAAAATAAATAGATTTAGGCTCACTAATTAATAAAAATGTAGATCCACCTTTAGTCCATTTTTCACTTGTAAATAAAATGTAGATTTAGCTAACTTTTTTAATAAAATTAACATAGTTTAGATTTAGGGACAACGCGATCTTGAGTGCATTTTTTACTTGTAATTTTATTGACTTGTTGCCTTTTTGGGTAGATGGATGTTAATTAGGGTTTAATAAAATTGTATGTAATTAGAGGATGAAATAATCATTTATAAAATTATTCTAAATGAACACGAGACTAAGAGAAGTTAGTATTCCGTATCCAGAATCTCCCAATTATGGTGCTAATTTTCTTTTAGAGAATCGAGTTCCACCAATCAAATTATCTCAGTTATTACCCTGGGTGGCGACTCCTCATCTCCACGCCATATCTTTGTGATAGTGGTTAGTGTGTTCTCTAAGGCCCTGAGCCTAAACAGTGTCATGGTTGCTAAAATCTTGGACGCGCGCTAAATCCCGCCGTCTACAACGAGCATAATTCCCTGATTATACAATCAAAAGGGTAAGACTTGATAATGCTAGTGAATTTACATCTCAAGCATTTAACGATTATTGTATGTCTACTGGGATCATTATTGAGCATCTTATTGCCCATGTACATACTCAAAATGGTTTAGTTGAATCATTAATTAAACGCCTTCAGCTTATTGCTAGACCATTAATAA
The DNA here is from genome assembly GCA_947683625.1 of Mallotus nudiflorus. NCBI lineage: Eukaryota > Viridiplantae > Streptophyta > Magnoliopsida > Malpighiales > Euphorbiaceae > Mallotus > Mallotus nudiflorus. Next base: position 7,239,154 of record CANTUR010000041.1, read on the forward strand.
TAAGAACATAGCTTCCTATTTCAGTTTGGGGTCATGCAATCCTATATGCTGCTTCATTAATTCATATCAAACCTAGTGCATATCATAAATACTCCCCACTATAATTGGCATTTGGTCAAGTGCCAAATATTTCCCATCTCAGAATTTTTGGTTGTGCAATATATGTGCCTATTGCGCCACCTCAGCGTATAAAAATGGGTCCTCAACAAAGATTGGGAATTTATGTTGGGCTTGAAACACCCTCAATTATTAGATATCTTGAACCTTTAACTGGTGATGTTTTTACAGCACGTTTTGTTGATTGCCAATTTAATGAGGTTGTTTTCCCAACATTAGGAAAAAAGGAGAAAGAAGGGAAAAAGGATATTTCATGGAATGAACCATCATTATTGCATTTAGATCCTCACACAAAACAATGTGAATTAGAAGTGCAAAAGATTATGCACTTACAAGCAATTACAAATCAATTGCCAGATGCATTTACTAATACAAAAAGAGTGACTAAATCATATATACCAACAACCAATGCTCCTGCTCGTATTAAAATTCCAAAAATAAAACGTGAGAGTAAAAACACTTATGAGTCTAAAACACGCCAAAAGTGTGGAAGACCAATTGGTTCTAAGGATAAAAATCCTCGAAAGAGAAAGGGAGTAGATAATCATATTGATAGCGAGAAAAATATTCCTGAAGAAATAGAAAATAAAGAAAGTCCCCAAATGGAAGGTATAAATGATATTAATTAAGAACTCTCGATAAATTATACCAATACAAGAAAAATGTTGAATAGAAATGAGATGAAAAATATTGATGAAATATTTTTATATACTGCTGCATGTGAAATCATAAATGACAAAGATAATCCTGAACCAAAATTAGTCATAGAATGTCAAAATAGACATGATTGGATAAAATGGAAAAATGCTATGCATATTGAATTAGACTCACTAAACAAGCAAAATGTTTTTGGGCTAATTATTCTTATGCCTAAAACTGTGAAACCTGTAGAATACAAGTGGGTCTTTATACGAAAGAGAAATGAGAAAAATGAAAAAATAAGGTACAAAGCTAGACTTGTAGCTCAAGGTTTTTCACAAAGGCCAGGAATTGATTATGATGAAACGTATTCTTCTGTTATGGATGCAATTATGTTCAGGCATCTGATTAGCCTAGTAGTTTCTAAGCAATTAGAAATGCATCTTATGGATGTTGTAACTGCTTATTTGTACGGATCACTTAATAGTGACATTTATATGAAAATCCCTGAAGGATTTAAAATACCTGAAGCATTAAGTACAAAACCTAAAGAAATGCATTCGATCAAGCTCCAGAGATCTTTATATGGGTTAAAACAGTCTGGACGTATGTGGTATAATCGTTTAAGTGATTACTTGAATAATAAAGGATATGTGAGAAATATTATCTGCCCATGCATTTTTATTAAGAAAACAATATCTGGATTTATGATTATAGCTTTATATGTTGATAATTTAAATATCATTGAAATAGAAAATGAGATCTATAAAGCAACAATATACTTAAAGGAAGAATTTGAAATGAAAGATCTTGGAAAAACCGAGCATTGCCTTGGTTTATAAATTGAGCAAATGCATAATGGGATATTCGTGCATTAATCAAATTACACATAAAAGATCTTGAAATGCTTTAATATGGATAAAGCAAATCCTTTAAGTACTTCAATGGTTGTCAGATCACTAAATATTGAGACTGATCCATTTCGACCCTATGAAGAAAATAAAGAAATTCTTGATTCTGAATTTCTATATCTCAATGCCATTGGAGCTCTAATGTATCTTGCTAATTGTACTAAACCTGACATTTCTTTTGTAGTCAATTTATTAGCAAGGTTCAGTTCAACTCCAATAAAAAGGCATTGGAAAAGGATCAAACATATACTTCGATACCTTCAAGGAAATGTTGATTTGGGTTTATTTTATTCTAACAATTCAAAACAAGAATTGATTGGTTATATAGATGCAGGGCATTTATCTGACCCTCATAAAGTAAAATCTCAAACAGGCTATGTGTTCACAAATAATGGAACTGCAATTTTTTAGCGTGCCTAGAAACAAACGCTTGTCGCTACTTCTTCAAATCATTCTGAGATTATTACACTACATAAAGCAAGTAGAGAGTGTGTGTGTATTAGATCAATGATACATCATATTGAAGAATCTTGTGGTTTTCCAGTCAACAAAAGTCCAATAATTTTGTATGAAGATAATGCAGCATGCATTGCACAGTTAAGGAAAAGATATATCAAAAGTGATAGAACCAAAAAAATACCTCCAAGATTCTTTTCATACACTCACGAGTTAATAAAAGACAATCATATATATATCAAGTATATTCAGTCTAGCAAGAATTCAGCTGATCTTTTCACAAAGGCACTTCCAACTACAATCTTTAGAAAACACGTTCACGATATTGAAATGCGACATCTGCATACTATGTGAAGGAAGATTATACATATCAACTTGAGGGAGAGAAAATCATGCACTGTACTCTTTTTCCTTAAGCTAAAGTTTTTCCCACTAGGTTTTCAAAATTTTAATGAGGCAGTTGCAAAATATTGTTATTTAAGGGGGTGTGTTATGAATGTGAATGAACAATATATTGTTTATGAGATAATAGTTCTTAAATAGTGAAAAGAAAATCTATATATAAAGAGATTGAAATTCAATAATGATAAGAGATAGAAAAAAATAGATTATTCTCCAAATTCTTTCAATATTATATCTCTAAATTCTCTTCAAACTCTCTCTAAATTCTCTTAAAATCATTCTACTATAAAATATTTTTCTTCTAATTAAATACTACTAAATTCAAGTTTAGTTCTATAATAAACTAAACAATTCAATCTTAATTCTACAACATTTTCCACCTTTTTTTTTTTGTTGCTCTACTTCCTTCTTTCTTTTTTTTCCTCTATCTCTTTGTATGTTTTTCTTCTCTCTATTCTCCTCATCTTTTCTTTTTCAAATCTAAAACTAACCTCAATAACTTTAGATTAATAAAAAAATTTCATGCAAACCTGTAAATTTTTTAATTAAATTTTCTTTTTACATCTTATAATTCTCTACCTTTTCATATTGTTTATCATTTTTTTTATTGAAAATCATTGCCCTACACTTGAATCATAATGGGTGGGTGTTAATTTTTATTATTTTCGGTTGTTAATATTTAGGTTATTGTTGAGTTTTTTTCTTATTCTTTTTGTTATAATTCTATTTCTGTTGGATTTTTATTATGAGTATATTTTCATTAGATTGACTTGAAAAAATTTAAAGCGTTATTTGTTATTTTATTTGATTATTTTAATTATTTTGGTTATTTTCAGTTATTTTTTTGTTTTTATTATTTTTTGGTGTTGTTTTCAGTTATTATATTTCTATTTTCATTGGATTGAATTGAAAAGATTTAAAACATTATTTATTATTTAATTTAATTTAATTTTTTTGATTATTTCTAATTATTTCAGTTGTTTTTTATATATAAAAATAACTATTATATTTTTTAAATAAATTTTTTCAAATACTGTATTTAAAAAAAATCAACCGATTTTTTTTATTTCTGAAATAATCCCACTAAAATACTCTTCATTCACAAAGATAGATTTGCCCAGTGAAAGAAAGTTACTGATAAGGACCAGTGAAGGTCCAAGCCCATACCATGCAGGCTTGTGCTGTTTTTGAACGTTTGGTTATGTGCAGATAGATTTTCAACGACTGGTAAGTGTGGCAACAGATGGCAATCAAGTGTATGTGTACATGTGGAATGTATTAATCATTTATTAATTTTGGCCAATAAATTTTTATGAAATTACTCTAATCTACACTAAGATTTGTTTGGTTAAAATAAATTTTATAAAATTTTCTGAAATTTCTCCTTCGTAGAATTCGAATCCCCACGGATTACATGCTGAAGATGATGTCTTCTCACCCAAACCCGTTAGTTGGATTTAAATGAAATATATTTGGTTTAAATGAGTTAAAAAAATGAATTTGCTTGGAATTCATTTCAAAATGAAATAAATATTTTTTTATGAAATTAAATCAAATCCTACTAACTTCTAATTAGTCCAGATTAATTTGTGCAGCAGCACAGAGGTTTTAATCTAGCCCATCAGAATGATTTAACTGGCCTCTGGAATCACTCCATGTGTTTAAAAAGATGAACAAGCTAATCACTTTACAAACTGCTCATGTTCATGTTTATATTTTATTATTATTACTATTTTTAGCTAACATTGTAGCTCAACTGGTCATGGAAGAAACTTCTGTATGGACCCAGAATGCCAGGTTCTATGTGGCTTAATCCTTCAACAGCCAGTCAAAAGCATGTGCATATAAATCCATCCTGTATTTTTCATCTAAGAATTTTGTACAAAATAATAACATAAATAATAACCACATAAAAAAAAAAAAAAAAAAAAAAAAAAACACCACCCTTCATCTTTACATAAACACTCTGCTTCCATTTGTTATCATGTCTGACAAAGCAGTTCTCGGTAATCCCAAGGTGCTTCTGCTTCTGCTTCTTTGCTTTTCTTACATGAGTGTTTATGTTTATGTCTTTTGTTGCATATGTTGTTGCCACTCGGTGTAATTGACTCCCTAACGATGGTTTCAGCCTGCAAAATCTGAACTGAAATCTTCCAAGATGTCCAAAAAATTGGGAGGAAATGATCATGAAAAATCCCCATCACCTGAAGAGCAGCGAACTAAGGTTTTTTTTTTTTTTTTTTTTTTGATTTTCTGTTTATGCTCAGTAGTCTTGTTTACAAAGCATTTATTGTAATATGAAGGGTACTCATGTATCATTTCATCAAGGCCCTTAAAATGTATTACAAGAAAATTGATTTTTTTTTTTTTTTTGACATGTTAGATTCTTTCAGAGTGTGAAAAATTGGAAGATGCTAATTCAGTTGAATAAACAAGAGGCTTAACTGATTTTTTTCTATATACATTTTCAGATTAATGATGTTAAGAAGATGATAGGTCCTGTTGCTGACAAGTTTCCAGCACTTTGTTCTGATGCATCAATATTGAGGTATCTCAGAGCAAGAAACTGGAGTGTAAAGAAGAGTGCCAAAATGTTGAAAGAAACCATGAAGTGGAGGCTTGTATTCAAGCCTGAGAAGCTCAGATGGGTATGTATTTGTTGCCTTTTAGAAACTAATGAATGCTCGAGGGGCATTTTAACCAAAATAAGAGAAAGAAACAAACTTTTCGGTCTAAACCACCCGTGGTATTCAGAGTCTACTGTGCTTTGATTAATCAAATTTAACTCAGGCAGGACCACAAACTTGAGCTAAATTTTAATCATATTTTCTTCTGATGCTTGTAGGAGGATATTGCCCATGAAGCTCAGACAGGAAAAATCTACAAGGCTAATTATTTTGACAGGAAGGGAAGAACTGTTATTGTTGTGAGACCTGGATTCCAGGTAGAGACATCAATTTTTAGTATTGGAATATTTAGTGGCTACTTGACATTATTTGAAAGTTTCAGTTTCTTTGTTTTCTAGTCTCAAGTGGCCCTCAAATTTTTAAGGAAAAAGTGAATGATATTTGTTATGTTTTTAATTTTTCCTGTGCCAGAATACAAGTGGGGTATCTGGACAGATAAAACATTTGGTCTACAGTTTGGAAAATGCCATAATGACAATGAACACAGATCAGGAACAAATGGTCTGGCTAGTTGACTTTCAATGGTGGACAATGGCATGCATATCTGTGAAGGTAGCTCGAGAAACACTTAAAATCTTGCAGGACCATTACCCTGAAAGGCTGGGTGTTGCAATCCTCTTCAATCCACCCAAAGTCTTTGAGTCCTTTTGGACGGTATGTTAAAAATTTAAATCCTATTTCCATAGTGTTGATGTCCACAAATTCATCCAAATGTATATCATTGTTTATCATAAGGTTCAAAATCATTGTTTATCATATTGCAGATGATGAAGCCGTTCATAGAGCCAAAGACACATAAGAAAGTGAATTTTGTCTATTACAATAAGCCACAAAGCAGAAAGATAATGGAAGAGATTTTTGATATGGATAAGCTGGAGTGTGCATTTGGAGGAAGAAACACAGCTGCATTTGACTACGAAGCGTATGCAACGCGGATGAAGCAGGAAGACAAGAAATTTGCTGATTTAAACATCCCTGAATCCGCATTGCCAATGCTATCAGTCACCCTGGAATCACAGCCTTCAGAATCATTGTCTCCGAATCACGGGGCTTCTTGTGAAGAAGATGAATCTTCATCTTCTGATGAAGTTACTTCAAACTTGGAATTGTTAGACCTTGATGAGGAAACACAAGAACAGACTCGTATCTGCAAAGATGCTGGAAATGCTGTGGAGCCTGTCAAAGAAACACAAGATCAGCCTTGTAGTTGCCAGGATATTGGAAATGCTGATGCATCAGAATTGGTGAAAGAAGTGAAATAAAGGTTCAGTTTTGCACGATTCTTGGCATCAGGACATTAATGTTGATGAGCACAAGGCTCAGGAATTGTTGCACAGATGCCAAGTTCATTAAGCAGAAAAAAGAAACTGCAAAAATGAGTGACTTGGCATGAGATGTAAGGCTAGTTGGTTCTAGTGTTACTGTTTTTTTTTTTTTTTCAGTTATTGAAAATGCAAAATTGCACCTTTATGCTTATAAAAATAGCACTTGACTTAAACAAATGTTGATTTCTTTTTTTTTGTACAACATAAAAGACATTATACATTCAGCTGTTGCCTGCTTTTATTAGTCATTGATATCGATCTTCAACTTATTTAATGATAAAGAGCAACGTTAATAGCTGTAAAAGTGCTTGAATTATTTATGTAAGCTTTAAGTATAAGATTCCATGACTTGGCCATTGAAGGCTCTTTATCATAAATCATATGAAATAAAAATAAAAACCCACAATAAAACTACACATGACTCTGTTAATATGGCGATACGTAGAGGCAATACCATATCTCCTTAACATGAAGAGGAAAAGGCGTCGCCTGACTGCCAAACATAGGAATGCTTTTTAAAAAAAATTTCTTCAATCTTAAGTAAACAATATCACAGATAAATGACTAAGGACTTATAACTATATCTAGTAACTTAATAGATCATGCTATAAACGTAGCAGAAAGTAGCAATGAATCTAAAAACAAGCCAAGAGAATAAAGAAAGAACTTTACGTAAATCAAGAGCTTAACACTTAAAAATTAAGGTTTTTACTGTTCAAGACAAGTTTGAGCTCCTAACTCAGCCCTCAGAGATGAGTTTTTGGTTTTCAATCCCTACTTGAATGCAAGAGTTCCTTCTTCTTCTTCTTGAGAATGCACCTCCAAGCTAAAACCCCTTTTTTTCCTCTCTTCTCATAAGTTTTTTTCTCTTGCTTAGTTTTTAGCTACAAAACTAGCCAACCTCCTCCTAAAAAAAAACATTCCTCACTTTTAAAGTCTCTCTCCATACCTTTTTAGACTCCCCATACCTTTAACAAGACATCACCTTTTATCCTCCATCCTCACACACCTCCTTTTTGTCACCTTTCGCCTTCAAAGTCTCATTTTCATGCAATATGCTAAGGTCAATGGGAGGTGGGAGCCCACCCACTTACTCCACCATTGTTATCTCTACATTTAATGCTTATGTAAATGGTTGGCAAAGAGGCGACACCTCTCATCGAAGTAGGTGCCTTTTCGACCCTGACTTGTGGTTGGGTCTTTGGGCTAAAATGGGCTTAGGCTTGATCTTTTGAGCTAAGTTTTGTATTTATAGGTTTAGGCTTAAGTTGGATATAGATAAAAATTTGGGCTTTTAGGTCCATTCTCAAAAAGGTTTCAGGTTTCTTGCATTCAAGATTCATATCTTCTCATCATCAGGCTTTCATTGCGGGCCAATTAAATTTAGTATCCATAATTTGCCCCCTTGATTTTTTGAAAATTGAATTCATGCATCAAAATTTTTCAAAAAAATCGACATGCACAATAAAGCAATAAACAATAAAAGGATATATTTAATCTCTGAGATTCACTCAGCAATTGAATTCTTCAAAACTCATGTCATCAGCCTTAGATATACAAACTTGAGAGGTTAAATTTTTCTTCAACAATTGGGAAACTCACACTATCAACCTCAGGTGTACAAACTTAAGAGGCAGTCCTTTCAAAAATTCATATTGTTAGCCTCAGGTATACAAATCCGAGAGGTTAAGTATTTCTTCAACAATTAGGAATCTCACGCTATCAACCTCAAGTGTACAAACTGTTAGTATAATGTATGCCCTAGTGGCATTCTTGTAATTATTTAGACATTGTATATAATCATTGTGGCAACAAAATATTCTTTTAAATAAATATGTTATTTTTTGAGTATTTTTCCTTTAGTATTATGTTGAATAAATTTATTATCAAAGAGTTGATAATATGAGTTACAAATTTATTCAGTACATTTACTATAAATTGTTCGCAGTCGATTAATTAATATTTGAATAATATTAATTAGACTATCACCTCTGTCTATTTTCCTTTATTAGTATGAGAAATTAATAGTGGGAGGTAGTGAATCTCATGTTACTTGATATAAGTGATCAGAATAGACATGTGGATACTCATTGGATGGGTTAATCGAACAGTGACATTAGTACTGTGATTGCAAGGATATTCACATATAATCAACAATCACAATCTAGATTATAATGGTGTATATAGTCCTTAGACTTGAGGTGACATAGTCATCCACATTTAGGTGGTTAGAGTTTTTTACCGCTTACATACTTGTGTTAATCATCACATGGGTATATGGCGTGTGGTAGCTCTAATTAATTGAATGTAGGGATGAATGTTTAACCAAGATGAGATTCATTACCTAGTGTGAACCTGGATAAATCCTATTCTATCTAAGTTTATTCTTGATAAATAAATTCCTGGCCAGGATAAATACAACACAGTTTGAAAAAGAGTTTCAGTACTAGAAAGAGTTCTTGTATTTGTTGTATTTTATCAAGAATTAAAACTTAAGATGAGGTCATATAATAAAGCTATTAGAGTTTAATAATACCTTGACTCTAGGCTATATTGGGATCTTTAATGAAAGGAATTTAATGCATGGTAATTATGATCAAGTTCACATGAATCATAATAAGCATTCATTTCTAATTAAGTAGCTGTGATATCGATACTAGGGGTCACTCATAGCTTATGAGAACTAAATGTGAATAATTGGGATTTTCACATTTAGAATTGAAAAGAGTTTCAAATAATATTAAATGTTAATATTATATTTTCTCATTGTCATTTAGACATGAACCTAGTAAGTCACACCTAATAGAGTTTTATTTATTCACTATAGTATTAATCTAATTATTGATTAAAAGAGTTTAATCAATTAATCAAAGATTAATAGAATTAGATTTATATTTTGAACAATGATTCTAATATATCATGAAATCTAATTCAAATAAAAGTATTATTTATTAATTAATATTTAATTAATATTGGATATTAATTAATATATATTAAATTAATATATATATATATATATATATATATATATATATATATATATATATATATATATATATATGTTGTTATTTATTTATGGACTTGTATTAATAGTCCAAATTGGTTTGGACATAGGCCAAAATTTATTTTGGACCAAAGATTAATTAAAGTCCATATCTATGTATACGCATAATTTAATATGTAAAATAATACATTTGATGTATACATTACATACGAATTTATACATTAATATGTGTAGGTGGCAAGCTCAATTATTGAATTAAGCAAGGTGACATATTAATTAAGTGGATATTTCTAAAGTATGCCTAAGGTGTCATTTTTAATCATTTGAATGGTTAGGTGTATACCTAAGGTGGCATACTTAATAATCACTTAATTAATTAATGCATGTTTTTCCTTAGTGGAAAATTACTACACATATATCATTTCATATATCTAAGGGAAGTCAAGTGACTTGGCAAGAGAAGGAAAAGGCAAAATAATGCTTAAATGAGTTTTTTCTTAAAGAGTTAAGAAAAATCATTAAGTGATTTTGGTTATAATAAGATCATAAACCAAAAATAGACACAACATATACTAAACATATACTCTACACTTGTGCTCTTAATTAAATTAGTACAAGTTACTAAGTTTAATTAACACAAGGAAGTGATAGATAAGGCTTTGGTGTTTCAAACTAGAGGTCTTACATTTGGAGGGCTAAGCATTTGATTCAAGGAATTGAATAAAAGGAAGGCTAAGTTCTACAACAAGTAAGTTTACAAATTTATAATTAATTAATTATTTGTTTGTATATTGCTTAATTTATTTAGTTGTGTATTTCAATGCAATTTGAATCCTGGGCAAATGAAATTCTTCATTTTATTAAGGGTTATGATAAGTAAATTTTTGAAATTTACTCTATTTAGACTTGTGCTTACTACACATGTATTTATGTTTAAATACCATATTTGATTTCTAACAGTGGTATCAGAGCCCCTTTTTGCACTTTATACATACTAAATAAATTGTTTAATTACAAATGTTGTGGTTAAAATATGTCGGTTGCAAGTTTTGTGGCTAAAATATGCTAAAAAATGTATTTTGTATGTTATAGTACTACTGTAAATAGTGGCACTGTAGAAATAAATAATGGTACTGTAGCATACGTTTTTTTTCATGTTTGCAAAATTGTTATAACATACAAAAGTTGCATTTATTTAATTTTTGCATGCCATACTTGCAAGTAGTGATCATGGACAAGGTTTTACGTTCTAGTATTGTAATAATTGATTTTATTATTGTTTATGTAATTAAATGTTAATTACATAGTACTAGGATGTATTAATAATCTTGGCATGTCAAGGATTATTTGTTTGTTGCAGAAGTTGTAACAAGGAGATTTGAAGGAGTTCAAGGAGCAAATCCATGGAGATGGTGATAAGGATATTCATACTTGAAGTAATCATGGACAAGAATAATTTTTGTAATTTATTTTAGTATTAAAATAGGTATAAAAATTTGTCCATGATCACTCCTTATTTGTGCATCCATATTTGCATGTTTTATGCACATATGAGATATGTATGTTTTATATGCTTTTATACATATTTGTATGTATAATTGGATGTCGTACAATTTATGTATTTGATACGTATAAATTGGTTAATGTGCAAAGTGAGACCCAAAAATCTTTCAAATAAATTTAAGTCTAAACTCTCCATTGGAGCAATAAATTGTATAATTTTGGATTATGTATATCAGCTATGGACACATAGGGGTATATATAAATACAAGAAATTTATACAATGTTATTATTAAGCATAGTGATATTTTGAGTGTATAAATATACTACATGCCAAGAATGGCAAATAGGCGTACCTGAGGCATTTAGTATTCAAATTTATACATTTCATAGTGCCAATGGTATGGACTTAATTAATGCCAAGGACCAAGAATGGCAATGGGTACCTGAGGTTCATAACATTATAAGCTTGATTCATGAAATATCACATAAGATGTGATGACGGGAAAATGTCATTTATAAATTTTAATATTTTAAGAATGGCAAAGGGTACCTGAGGAATATTATAATTTATTAAGAAATTCATCACCCACTAGAAATCCATCCAACAAGGGATTTTTGCTTCCTACTTGGAAGAGTAGGATCCGACAAATTAGTGGGAGACCATTAAGATTAAAGACTAAATCTAATGATTTTTTATACAATGTCATTTAAATTAACTAATTTTGTTACCTTTACAGATAATTTGATAATATGAAATCTTACCCACTCTCCGTCATACTAGACCAATATAAGCTCACTGGCCCAAACTTTGTAGATTGGCTAAGGAATTTAAAAGTAGTTTTAGCTTTCGAAGAAATACTATATGTATTAGAACAACCACTACCTGGTTCATTTCCCGTGAATGCTTCTCAAGAGGAGCAAGACACTTTTAAAAATTGGAAAAAGCATGATTTGCAAGCACGTTGCATTATGTTGCATTATGTGGGCTTTTATGAGTACCGATATCCATCGGCAACATGAGAAGTACAATAGTGCAAATAAAATCCTACTTCACCTAAAAGAGTTGTTTAGTGAACAGAGTAGGACCGCTAGATATGAGATATCGAAGCAGTTGTATCGTGCTAAAATGAAAGAAAATGAGGATGTGGCAGTCCATGTGAACTCAATGATAAGATCAATTGAGGAACTAGAAAATCTAGAATTTTCAATGGACTTCCATCTCCAAATGGATTTGATCCTGCAATCACTTCCTAAATCATTTAGGCAAATCATTGAAAATTTTCATATAAATAAAGTAAAGTGTACACTTGCTAATTTATTAAACATGCTTGTAACAACCCAAAAGGCAATACAAGGCATCAAGGGGAAGGAGACTACTCTTATTGCTTCTTCTAATAAGACTAAAAAGAAGAGTTATAAGAAAAAGAAAAGCAAGACAAATGTTGTTAAGCCTACAAGTAGGATAGCTAAATGTAAAGGCAAGGGACAGGTGAGGGAAGACCCAAACAAAGGTAAGTGTTACTATTGTGAAGGTAAAGGACATTGGAAAAGAAATTGTCCTAAGTTCCTTAAGTCTTTACAGACTAAAGGAAAGGATAGTTATGGAGAAGGTATGTTTTTCTCTAATTTTTCTAAATGTTCTAATAATTCATCAAATGCATGGGTATTGGATACCGGTGCTAGTTCTCACATTTGTTTATCTTTATAGGATCTAGTAAATAAGAGAAAGTTGAAGCCTAATGAAGAAACCTTAAAGCTTGGAAATAGTGCAAATGTTGCAGCTAAAGCTATAGGGTAAACTTCAATAGATCTTTGTAATCATATTTTATTATTGGATGATGTATTATATGTACTTGATGCTTATAGAAACATAATCTCTATTTCTAGTTTGACTAGAAAAGGTTATGAATTTTTATTCAAAAGAGATGTATGTAATATTTACTTTGGAAGTAATATTATTGGCTTGGGTTATTTAATACATTGTTATATTATATTAATAATAATTCCAATAATAATGAGCTTCAATTTATGAGTAATAAATATGCAATGCTAATTGAAAATACTTATAATTCTAAATATCTATGGCACTTAAGATTATGTCATATTACTGAAGATAGGATCACTAAGTTAAAAAAAATGGGAATCTTGAGCAATCTTGAATTTGCATCTAATCCAACTTGTGAAGCTTGTCTTCAGGGCAAGATGACTAGATCACCATTTATAGGACAAATGGCAAGAGCCACTGATATATTAGAAATTATACATAGTAATGTATGTGGGCCATTTTCTAAAATGGCTAGAGGTGGTTTTTACTACTTTATAACCTTTATAGATGATCTATCAAGATTTGGGTATTTATTTCTTCTAAAGAATAAATTTGAATCTTTTGAAAAGTTTAAAGAATTTAAAGCCCACATAGAAAACCAAACTGGGAAACATATTAAACCTCTGAGATTAGATCGAGGAGGTGAATGCTTGAGTACCGAGTTTATTGAGTTCCTAAAGGAACATGGCATTGTATCTCAACTCACACCACCTGGAACACTTCAGTTAAATGGAGCGTCTGAAAGGCAAAATCGTACTTTATTGGATATGGTATGATCAATGATGAGTTATATAGATCTTCCTATTTTTCTTTGGGGTCATGCACTCCAAACTGCCTGTTATATCCTTAATCATATTCCATCCAAATCCATTTCTACTACACCATATCAAATATGGCATGATAGAACAATAAGTCTTAAACATATTAAGATTTAGGGATGTCCAATTTTTATCAAAAAATTAAAGTCGGACAAGTTGGATGTGAAATCGATAAAAGGAAGGTTTGTTGGATATCCTAAAGATAGTTTAGGATATTACTTTTATCTTCCTGTTGAACAAATAGTTATTGTAAGTAGAGATGCCATTTTTCTTAAGAAAGAATTTCTAAAGGAAGGTGGCATAGGAAAAAAAGATAATATTAGATGAAGAGTCATCTAAAGAAGAATAACAAACTTATCAAATGAATATTGATCAACCTGAGGAGCCTATTCCAATTGAAAATATCATCACACCAACTCCTAGACAAGAAAATCTAGTAGGCATCTCATCCTCCAGAGAGATATGGCCTTCTACATGATATGCAAAAGTTGCATGCTCATGAAGATAGTCTTCATATAGTTGATCCTACCACGTATGAAGGAGCTTTATCTGATAAAGATTCTTCTAAATGGATTGATGTTATGAGAACCAAAATGGATTCCATGTATACAAATAAAGTCTGGACACTTGTTGATCCTCTAAAAGGTATTGTACCTATGGGATGTAAATGGATCTTCAAGAGCAAGACTGGTGCATATGGAAAGGTTAACACCTTTAAAGTTAGGCTTGTAGCGAAAGGGTTTCGCAAAAGGGAAGGGATCAATTATAAAGAGACCTTTTCCCCATTAGCCATGCTTAAATCCATTTGAATTCTTTTAGCTATAGCTGCACACTATGATTATGAGGTTTGGCAAGACTACATTCTTTAATGGTTATCTTAAGGAAAAAAATTTCATGGAGCAACCCAAGGGTTTTGAATCCAAGGAAAGCTTTAAAGTATGTAAGTTTAATAGATCAATCTATGGCTTAAAGAAAGCCTCCAGGAGTTGGAATTATCATTTCGATAAGGCTATTTGTTCTTGTGATTTCATAAAGAATAAAGATGAGCCCTGTGTTTACAAGAAGGTTAGTGGGAGTCAAATCACTTTCCTAGTCTTATATGTGGATGATATTTTGTTAATTGGAAATGATGTAGGAATGATGACTTCTATAAAAGTCTGGTTATTTAAAACTTTCTCTATGAAGGACTTAGGGGAGGCAACTTATATTCTCAGGATTCGACTCTATAGAGATAAATCGAAGAGAATGATAGGTTTCTGCCAAAGTCTTTACGTGGAAAAGATATTGAAGAGGTTCAATATGCTTAAATCCAAAAGAGGATTGTTACCATTTAGGCATGGAGTTCATTTATCCAAGGGTATGTCTCCCAAGACACCCGAGGAAATGGAACAAATGGCTAAAGTTCCTTATGCTTTAGCAATAGGAAGCTTAATGTATGTTATATTGTGTACTAGGCCTGACATTGCCTATGTTGTTAGTGTGACTAGTAGCTTTCAATCCAATCCAGGTTTAGAACACTAGATAGTTGTTAAATCAATCTTTAAGTACTTGAGAAGAACTAAAGATTTGATCTTAACTTATGAAGAAGGTGATTTACAGATTAATGGCTTTACAGATTCTAATTTTCAATCAGACATGGATGATAGAAAGTCTATATCCGAGTTTATTTTCATCTGTAATGGAGGTGCAGTGAGCTGGAAAAGTTCCAAACAAAGTATCACTATTGATTCCACTACAGAAGCTGAGTATATAATTGCATCAGATGCTGCTAAAGAAGCTGTTTGGATTAGGAAGTTTATAATAAAACTACAAGTTATTCCTTCCATTGAGTTTCCAATTTCCCTCTATTATGACAACAATGAAGCCATAGCATTGGCAAAGGAACCAAGGTCTCACCAGAAATCCAAACACATAGAAAGGCATTTTCCTATTATTTGAGAACTTATTAGCAAAGGCGATGTGGTCGTCCAAAAGGTAGCTTCAGCTGATAATGTTGCTGATCCACTGACTAAAGTGCTCACACAACTACAGTTAAACTGTCATCTTGAAAAGATGGGTCTTAAATATTATAGTAAATGGCACTAGTCCAAGTGGGAGATTGTTAGTATAAGGTATGCCCTAGTGACATTCTTGTAATTATTTAGACATTGTATATAATCCCTATGGCAACAAAATATTCTTTAAAATAAATATGTTATTTTTTTTAGTATTTTTCCTTTAGTATTATGTTGAATAAATTTATTATCAAAGAGTTGATAATATGAGTTACAAATTTATTCAATAAATTTACTATAAATTGTTTGTAATTGATTAATTATTATTTAGACAATATTAATTAGACTATCACCTCTGTCTATTTTCCTTGATTAGTGTGAGAAACTAATAGTAGGAGGTAGTGAATTTCATGCTACTTGATATAAGTGATCAGAATAGACATATGGATACTCATTGGATGGGTTAATCAAACAATGACATTAGTATTGTGATTGCAAGGATATTCATAAATAATCAACAATCATAATCTAGATTATAATGGTACATATAGTCCTTAGACTTGAGGTGACATAGTCATCCACATTTAGGTGGTTAGAGTTTTTTAAAGCTTACATATTTATGTTAATCATCACATGGGTATATGGCGTGTGGTGGCTCTAATTAGTTAAATGTAGGGATGAATGTTTAACTAAGATGGGATTCATTACCTAGTGTGAACTGGGATAGATCCTATGCTATCTAAGCTTATTCTTGATAAATAAATTCCTAGCCAGGATAAATATAATATAGTCTGAAAAAGAGTTTCAGTACTAGAAAGAGTTCTAGTATTTGTTGTATTTTATCAAGAATTAAAACTTAAGATGATGTCATATAATAAAGCTATTAGAGTTTGATAATACCTTGACTCTAGGCTATATTGGGATCTTTAATGAAAGGAATTTAATGCACGGTAATTATGATCAGGTTCGTGTGAATCATAATATGTATTCATTTCTAATTGGGTAGCTATGATATCGATACTAGGGGTCACTCACAGCTTATGAGAACTAAATGTGAATAATTGGGATTTTCACATTTAGAATTGAAAAGAGTTTCAAACAATATTAAATGTTAATATTATATTTTCTTATTGTCATTTAGACATGAATCTAATAAGTCACACTTAATAGAGTTTTATTTATTTACTATAGTATTAATCTAATTATTGATTAAAAGAGTTTAATCAATTAATCAAGATTAACAGAATTAGATTTATGTTTTGAACAATGATTCTAGTATATCATGAAATCTAATTCAAATAAAAGTATTATTTATTAATTAATATTTAATTAATATGTATTAAATTAATAAATATATATAAATATATATATATATATATATATATATATATATATATATATATATTGTTATCTATTTATGGACTTATATTAATGGTCCAAATTGGTTTGGACATAAGCCAAAATTTATTTTAGACCAAAGATTAATTAAAGTCCATATCTATGTATATGTATAATTTAATATGTAAAATAATA
This sequence comes from Mallotus nudiflorus, assembly GCA_947683625.1. Classification (NCBI taxonomy): domain Eukaryota; kingdom Viridiplantae; phylum Streptophyta; class Magnoliopsida; order Malpighiales; family Euphorbiaceae; genus Mallotus; species Mallotus nudiflorus. The sequence continues at coordinate 7,256,368 of CANTUR010000041.1, forward strand.
CATTTGATGTATACTTTACATACAAATTTATACATTAATATGTGTAGGTGGCAAGCTCAATTATTGAATTAAGCAAGGTGACATATTAATTAAGTGGATATTTCTAAAATATGCCTAAGGTGTCATTTTTAATCATTTGGATGACAAGGTGACATACTTAATAATCACTTAATTAATTAATGCCTACTTTTCCTTAGTGAAAAATTACTACACATATATCATTTCATATATCTAAAGGAAGTCAAGTGACTTGGTAAGAGAAGGAAGAGGCAAAATAATGTTTAAGTGAGTTTTTGCTTAAAGGTTAAGAAAAATCACTAAGTGATTTTGGTTATGATAAGATCATAAACCAAAAATAAACACAACATATACTAAATATATACTCTACACTTGTGCTCTTAATTAAATTAGTACAAGTTACTAAGTTTAATTAACATAAGTAAGTGATAGATAAGGCTTTGGTGTTTCAAACTACAGGCCCTACATTTAAAGGGCTAAGCATTTGATTCAAGAAATTGAACAAAAGGAAGGCTAAGTTCTACAACAAGTAAGTTTACAAACTTATAATTAATTAATTATTTATTTGTATATTGCTTAATTTATTTAGTTGTGTATTTCAATGCAATTTGAATCCTGGGCAAATGAAATTCTTAATTTTATGAAGGGTTATGATGAGTAAATTTTTGAAATTTACTCTATTTAGACTTGTACTTACTACACATGTATTTATTTCTAAATACCATAATTGATTTCTAACACAAACTCGAGAGGTAGTTCCTTCAAAAATCTATGCCATCAACCTTGGGTATATAAACTTGAGAGGTTAAATTTTTCTTCAACAATTGGGAAACGCGGTGTCAACCTCAAGTGTACAAAGTTAAGAAGCATTCCCTTTAAAAATTTGTGCCATCAGCTTCGGGTGTACAAACTTGAGAGGTCAAATTTCTCTTCAACACTTAGGAATCTCATGCTATCAACCTTATGTATACAAACTCGAGAGGTATTTCCTTTAAAAATTTATGCCATCAGCCTCGGGTATACAAACTCAAGAGGTCAAATTTTTATTCCCCTTGAACTATCAAGCTTGGGACTTAAGCTTGAGAGGTCGTTCTTCATCCTATCCAATTTTTTATCATTAAGTTACTTCCTTTCAATTTCTTATGTAAACCATTTTCTTTTTTTTCCTTAAAATTCTCCTTTTCTTTGAAAAAGACTTCTCTCTTTTCCTTTTTCTTTTCTTTTCTCTTTTCCTTCTGTTTCTTTCTTCTTCCCCACGTCTTCTTTTTTTTTCAATAATGGACACTGCCTGCACCCCTAATCTGCTATAGTGGGACCTGGTGATGCCTCCCATAGATCTACTGTGTACCCTTAAATTCGCAATTGGGGATGACATTTCGCTCACGATAAACTTAGGTACTTATATTTGTGCCTTGGCATCCAAAAAGGTTTGTGTTCGATTCTCATGTTTTTTCTAGTCAAATGGTATCGGGTTATGATTAGTAAAATGTATCCACCATTGTAAATAGAAATGTAATTGATTAAATTGAAAGAAACTAAATTATTTTATGTTCTTCGATATGAAGAAGCATCGCCTCTTTAATAAGGCAATTGCTTCATCAATCAGGCATTGCCTCATCAAAAAGAGGCGCTAGAAAGGCGATCCTTTTCATATAATTTACTGAGGCATCACCTCTTCACCAGAAAGGCAATCCTTCTCATGTAATTTATTGAGGCATCACCTCTTTGAAGAGGCATAGCCTCTTACTATTAAGGCATCGCCTTTTCAATAAGACGTCACCTTTTCAATGAGGCGTCGACTCTTTGACAGGATTTAACATTTTATTTTTTTCAATTTTAAGCAAATTACACAATTGTTGACTTTCCTATTTATTTCTAGCATGGTGCCCACACATTCAAAGGTGTTAGGAACTTCAATGGTGCTCGGGTTTGGTACAATGAGCTCATTGACGACATCAAGCACTGCATTCAAGAGATTGAGTTCAGGGACTTCATTCTATCACTCATGGACATATACATTTCACCTTCCTTTCAATGAGCTTACACTAGACCCTGTTTCCTTTACTTTTATTATTAGGCTCGCATGTGCAAGTGTTATAACTTGAATTTTTATAAATTATAAAATTAAATTTCTAGAATTTGCAGTGTTAATAATTATTTTGTTAAATTATAATATTTGATTATTAGCGAAATTAAATTTGAATTTTGGTGTTGAATATTATTTAATATTATTATTTATGTATATTATTGATTAATTGTTAGTGTATAATTAATTTGGTGATATTTAGATTTTTAAAATATTAGAATATTCATAATTTATTTAAAAGTTATTATTATTTTATATTATAAAATGTATATATATATATATAAGCAATTTTTTTTCTCTTTCTTTTCTTTCTTTCCTCATTTCCCATCTTTCTTTTTCACTTTTTCCTCTTAAACAACCTGACAGCACCAACACCATCACCCACTGCCAACCACCTCCAGCATGTCTCTGCCTCTATCGGTCAACATCATCAGCATGCCGACATCGGCAACAGCACCACCACCCTCTTCTTCTTCCTTCCTCTCTTCCATTCTCAGTTGCTGGATCTTCTTCCTCTCACCAGAGACGTTTTTTATTATGACAGGAGCTAACACCAGTCTCAATCGGGAGCTCATCCTCTGGGCTTTTTAAACCCTCAATGAATTTTAGTTTTCAACTCCAGTAAGTCTTTCAATTTTGTGAAATTGTGTTTAGGCTAATTTTGGGTATTTTATGAAATTGAGTTTAAAATCAGTTAAATTATGTTAAATTAACTTTAGATTAGTGTTATATAGGTTATGAGCTTTCCAAATATGTGTTTAGATTTAATTCTGGAGATTATTTTCGAAACGACACTATTCCGGACTCAAGTTACTGTTCCGGCACTACTCTGAGCTCAGGAAGGTTATATTTTTAATAAATTCTATTGATTATTTTAAGCAAGTTTTTTGAAGGAAGTTTATTTAAATTATGTGTAGAATTTTTATTTTGATTTTTTGAATGTTTATGTGAAAAATGAATTTTTGGAAAATTAGTATAAATTAGTAATTTTTATATTTTAATTGAAATTATTATGTTTTAGACAGTTTTTGAGTAATAAATAGCATTAAAATCATTTTTATAATTTATTTCCTATTTTTAGCTAATTGCTAGTAATTTTCGAAAAAATATATGCATAATGATTTTATTTATTATTTTTGAGTTTAAATATGGCTATTTTTATTATATTTTAACAATTTTAATTATTGCTATTTAATTGAAAAATTAGAAGAATGGATTTTATTAACATAATTTAATTACAAATTAGAATTTTATTATTTATTTTGGAAATAAATATTTTTTATGCTTTTATTATGTAAATAAATTGATTTGTGATATTTAAATGAATTTTTATGATTTTTGTGACTTATCGGAATTTATATTATTTTATTATTGTGAATTGTGTTGGTTCTCAGTTGGACAATAATTAAAGTTCAGAGACCTAACCCTAGAAGTTGAATTTTATGGATATTTTGAAGTGTGTTTGCATGTAGAATCGACTCTACTTTTATAGAGGGATGTTCATTTTACATAAGAGACTCTACCAAATTTTTGATAGATTTTTCATATCGATCTTAAGTTTTGAATTTTAATAGATTCGTGTCCTAGATCGGGTTGTTCTTTAGAAATTTTAGATATATAAAATTAGAAATTTAATACTAATATTATTGTTATTATTTTTCTTTAGTTCCACCGCGAACTAGACCTATCAGACTGAACCAAAACCGAAATAGAGGAACGCACTCAAACTGTGAGTTATTATTATATGTATGCATGACATATAAAGATCATTGTCATATATTAGTTACATCAAATTTATTTATTTATGAATTTAATAAATTAGTTACATCAAATTTATTTATTTATTAATTATTATTATCATTGTCATATATGCATATTTATGTGATTTCATATATATATATGTGCATAGTAATTTTTATTTTTAGATGTTATGCATATTTAATATACGAATTTCATTATATTTATTTATAATAAATGTTTTGAAGGATTGTCATAAAATATGCCATCTAATGGGTCACACTAGGACTGTTGCGTAACAATACGCCAAATGCTAGATTATGAATTTTGGTTAACCTAAGATATGGACAAATGGTTATTGAAAATTATGGATAAGGGATGTGACTGTGGATCCTCAGTTGACCTGTAGAGTACTCGGGGCCAGTCATATCAGTAGTTAAGGGTGTGCATTAGATGAGTCAGGTCAGGTTAAGTTTTAAAATTTTTCAACAATTAAAAACTGAACCAATAATCTTATGCAGGTGCACGATCGGATTTCGGATAATCGATCGAAATAATATATACAATAAAACAATGAAAGAAATAAAGAATTTCTAGTGGTCAGATGGTACTCACGCCCCTCATTCTTCTCCTAGACACTGGTTATGGAAAAAAAATATTAAGGGGACGTAGCTATTGGGATTCAAGCCAGGACCACTTGATATAAGTAAATAAAGACTCACCACTTTGCTACAACCAAGGTTTTGACATATTTTAGTTACAAATATATATATAATAATTATATATTCGATTCTCGGTCGGGTCGGTTATTTGACCAAAATTTACAAATGTCTAAGAATAAGAACCCACCCGACTCGAGTCATTTCAATTACGGATTAGTTCGTCAGATAGGTCGAGTTTTGTACACCCCTAAAGGTAGTGGGACTGTGAATCCTCGATTGACCTTTTTGTGTACTTGGGCCCAATCCACTGCCAAAGTTGGATAAAGAAAATATTTTTGGAGTTTATGGAAAGTCTATTGGTTAGTGAAATATAGTGATCGAGGTTGCAAAATATTTCAAGATTCTACTCCGATCTTCTACCTAAATATTATTGCATTTATTTATTTATCTAAAAATGTGATTTCAAACATTTATATGAAATGCATGTATAAAAATAAATAAATATATAAATATTACTACACTAATACTTGAATTTCTGCATCCTTAGATTGCATGCATATATATAACAATAATTCACTCAGTGAGGTCTAACCCCTCTTAAATATTTTTTTCAAAATTCTTCCCATAAAACCTCCCATACTAGTTCTCTTCGTTGGACCCTTTCCTCTCTTACTGATCTATGTAAATTTTAAATTACCCTTTCCTTGTATTGCTAGACACTGTAGGATTATTTCATACTGTTATATTCTCTGATTGTTATTATTAGTAGTTAAATTTTTATTATTGTAAAATATTTTATTATGATATATATATGGAGATTTCCTTTTGATTTAAAAAGTTCTAATTTTGAGTAATATTTATATTTGTGTTTTATCGAGTTTCTTTTTAAAGCTTGCTATGGGTTCCAGATTCTCACAAATTCTCATTCTTAAGCGCCAGTCGTGACTCCCGAGTTTGGATCGTGACAACATGTGATGTTGTCCCATTTGATGAGAGCATCCATTAGATGACACTGGATCAGGTACCTTATATTGAGTGACTTATTAGTATGGTCCAAGGAGCCAGGCGATTCTGTGGTTTCTGGCATGCTATCTTGGTAAATCTCTCTTATCTTTTGAATTTAGCATGTTGGTTTTCATGAATATTTGTTAATAATGCTTTCTTTTTATGGGTTTGGGCTTTAGAGCTTGAACTGAACTGAGGGATAGTCGATGTCAGTGATGTCTGCTTTCCTACCTTAACTTGGTAGGGTGCTAGTAGTTTATGGAGGAAACAAGTAGTCTATATGCATGTTCATCGAGAGCGGCTAAACTCCTTAACCTATGATAAGGTACTAAAGAAAAGATAAAATACTATTATTAGCATCACATAGTTTTTAAAATTTATGTTACTTACCTACCCTCCTCTTCTACAGTTATGTTAGGACTTATGGGGTCCTCAGAATAGGTGGCTCCTAGTAATGACCTGCTCTAGACCATTACCTTTATGGAGGGTGCTCCTTCAAGGACCTAACTGCCGAGTTTGGTATCTTAGCGAGAGAATCCTCAATTAGGATTGTGTTGCCTATGTTAGATGCATTCTTGCATCACCTTATGCTAGTATGTTTTGGACACACTTATTAGAGGGTGATGAGCTAGCTATAATGGTCATAGGAGACCCTACCGAGACTCACACTATGAGGAGTAAGAGCTGCTACTTAGATTTCACTCGAGCCAATCTATTGCAGCGTGTGCCTCTTTCAGTTGCTACTACTACTTATTACACCCTTAACTTTGTCTTTCCTTTTTTTTTAAATTACATATTGACTTAACATTTTCTATCCATAGGTGGCAACCACAGGTCCTACCTATAGAGCTAGGCCTCCTACATATGAGAGACCACTTCAGTGCCCTTGTACTGACAGTGAAGATGGTACTTCAGCTGAAGTTCTACCACGTAGAGCTCTTCCCATTTCCAGCTTATGGATGGTCGCTAATCAACTGACCCACATGCCTAATCTGCTAGCTCATTACTGGGTGACCCCAAGGGACCTGTCTCATGAGTTTCTATTATTAAATGAGAGCCTGACATCAGTATGCACTCCTGACGCTACATACATAAGCCCTTTTCCTTTTTGCTTTTAAAATTAACCTCAACATTATATTAATAATAATAGACAATTATTTATACATATCCCTCTAGTGTAAGGAGTGTACATGTATCGACTGATTGAGGCTTAATGAGACTGATAGAGGCTTAATGAGACTATCTGATGACTGTCACTCAGCAATTGAGGGTAATGGCCTTTCCTATTTCTATATGTATGCATGCTTACATGATTACTTACCTCATATTATATATCGTCAGGATCATGATGCACTCAGCCAGGTTAGGATCACGACCCTCCAGCATCAAGTTATTGTTTTACAACTTAAAGATGATGAGGATAAGGAATAAGAAGATAAGGATGGTGTTGGTAATGATGATGATGATGGGACAGACGGTGGCAATAATAGAGGTAATGTAGAGGCTATTAAGTCAGAGGCTTCTTAGATCAGGATTCAAAGTCTCTTTTTTGTTATTCTATAATTCTAATATTGTAGGATTATTTTGATTTCATTTCAAACATTTATGTTTAAATTTGATTAGATGTTTAAACATTTATAATTATTTCAATGAGAAATTTTGATTATTCCAATCCAACACTACACAAATTCATCTTTCAACCATACAAATGTTTCATTAATGAACTGAAATAAAAAGAGTCAATATGAATAACATAATTAGAATAAGCCCCTGACTATCAAAGAGACAATCGCCTCTTCATTAGGGCATTGCCTCTTTGCGAAAAGGTGATATCGAAACACCTCATGGCCTCTTTTGCAGATTCCCCTTTCAAATCTTTATATTTCCTTACAAATCAACATTTTCTTCTCACACCTACGCCCCAACTCTCCATTTCCTATCTCTAAATAGCTCTAAAATCTCAAAATATGATTAAGAAAAGCCATAAACAATTACAACTGATCTTGAAGAGCTTAGATTATGAATCATGGGCAAAACTAGAGCCCTTTCACTATTAGTTTTTATATCTTTACATGCTAGGAGGATCAATTTTTCCTTCTTTTATTTTAAGATCCAAGCAAACATGTTTTCCAATTAATCTCTCTAAAGATATGCCCCATACCAAAAGAATTCAAGACTATCTTGGGTTGTCACATAGATTCTACCATTCATATTGCAATCCCTCAGGTTGGAACTCCAGATTTACACTTTATCCAATATTAGATGGCCAGGCTATTCAATCTTTTCCCTCAGTCTTCCCTTCACTATACCTTAGGTTCTGAAGTTCTAATAGGATCTTTTCTCGAGGTTGTTGCAACTGCAGATAAGAAGGAGATTCATTGGCCACAAATGATTGCCCTTTGCTTGTACGCTCAGTTTTTGCTTTTTATACATTTGGTGACTATGATTCAAAAGTCCTTCATATCCTAGATCAAGTGAAAGCTAGACTTAATCCCTTTCCCCTTATTATGGTAGAAACCATTATTGGGCTAGGTAATTTTCCAAAAACCAAGCAATTTTTTGGGAGTCTATTACTACTAAAGGTCAGCTTTCTCTTCTCTCTTCTTTATTTTATGCTTTTTTGACATTTTTTAATTCATTTCTTTTAGGCATGGCTTTATGAAAGCTTAGATTACTTGAACCTCCTAGAGACATTATGCACTATAAAGCAAAACATTACCGCACTAGAAAACTCCATCCCATACTATAAGACATTCACAGTTAGTTATCCACTTTTCCTAACACTATAATCTGATGGGTGTGCCCGTGGTGAAAATGCAGTATGTGACCATTTGATCTTACATCCACTGTGTCCTAATAACTGGCCTTAACTTTGCCACCTTCTACTATCCTACCCACCTTTGTCGAAAATATGGAAAAAAATAACTAATTATAGGGTTAGTGCATGAGTTCGAACCAAGATCCCTCTCTCAAAACTTTTTGGATAACTTGGTTATGACTTAACCTTACAGAATCATTCAAAGGCTCATTGACTATGATAAAAATCAATCTATTAATGATCAGTATAAGGCATGGATTCAATTATAACAGACAGAAAAGGATGAGTTCATAATGAATAAAAGAACAAGAGAATTACAAACATTAAGTACTTATAATATTCAATAGAAAAAAAGAAAGCAAAATTAGTTTATAGAATTTAATTATCGTTTTGCCTTTTGCATAATAAGATTTCCCTTTTTAGTTAAATAGTTTGTAATACTGCTAGAGGTCAGCTTTCTCTTTTCTCTTATTTATTTTCTATTTTTTTCATCATTTTCTAATTCATTTCTTTCAGGTATAGTTTCATGAAAAACTAAAATTACTTAAACCTCCCAGAGACATTGTGCACTACAAAGCAAAACATTGCTACACTAGAAAACTCCATCCCATACTAAAAGACAGTCAAAGCTAGCAATCCATTTTCCTAACACTATCATTTGATGGATGTGCCCCTAGTGGAAACTGCAACATGTGACCATTCGATCTTACACCCATTGTGTCCCAATAACCAGCCTTCACTTTGCCACTTTCTATAATCCTACCACCTTTCCTAACAATATGGATAGAAACAACTAATTGTGGGGTTAGTGCATGAGTTCGAACCAGGACCACCCCTCTCTCAAAACGTCTTGGACAACTTGGTTGTGACATGGCCTCACAGAATCATTCAAAGGCATATTGACTACGATAGAGATCAGTCTATTGATGATCAATACAAGGCATTGATTTAGTTACAATAAATAGAAAAGGATGAGTTCATGAGGAATAAAAGAATAAGAGAATTGCAAATATTAAGTACGTAGGGTGTTCAACAGAAGAAAAGAAAGCAAAATTAGTTTATAAAATTTAATCATCATTTTGCTGTTTTGTAGAATGGGATTTCCCTTTTTAGTTAAACAGTTTGTAATAGACATTTGTTGTGACACTTGTTAAGAATGTCTAGCATACATTGTATGCATATGACTATTATATAACATATCCATTAAAAATTAACTTTATCTCATAACATCAAGTAGTTTACATTTTTCCTTATGTTATTCACATACAATCTACTGACCTTAATGAAAGATAACATTAATTCCCTAAGCATGTCACCTTTAAGAAAAACTAAGGATGACCTCATGCTAACCCACTTGACATAATGCTAGTATAACTTATGCACATGTTTCTTCAAGACCGACTATAGTTCTTTTAATCCCAAAAAATAATGTAGAGGAGTGAGCCTGCAACTCAGTAAATGAATAATGTAATGTTCTATAAAAAAAATAACATATTCAAGCATGTAGTATTATCAATTATCAATCCATTCAATATTTACTATGAATTTAATATGTACATAGTCATTGTAACATAGTATTTTCTTTTGGAAAGTAATGAACTTTTAGTATGCACATAATTGTGATAGCATAACATTTTCTTTTGGAAAACAAACAATGTACTTATGAATTACATGTGATTTTAATTTTTTTTATTCATTTATAAATCCCTATACGCACACAGCCTTGCCATAATCTTGTTCCATCTCTCTTTATCTATATATACATATATCCCTTTTTATGGCATATAAAGGGGATTTCATATTACACACAGTCCTGCCTCATTCACAAATAGCACTGCATCCTCATACTTATTCAACCATATTTCTTATATTTTCATATACATCAAGAGTGCATAACACTTTCACTATACTTTATTTAACCCATCATAAATTAAATGCATCACACACCACTCCATTAAGCAATTAACATCTCTATAATACAAAAGAACAATAATATACAAAAAATATATTCATTTTTCAACATGGCATATTTGATAGTGCAACTTCAAAAATACACCAAAAATTCCACATTATAAATTTTAAAACCATATTCTTTATATCAGTATCATTATAAGTCTAAATTATTTTGTAACTAATTTTGAATCAATTAGATATGCATAGAAGGAGAAACATAAAAAACAATCCACCATTGTTAAACTGTCAATCAAAACTAAGCAACAAAAAAGTATAGCCCAGGTTGGCTATCAAAATAGCAAAATTAAACTTCCTCTATTTCTATCAATTTTGTAAATAACATCTCAAAGTTTTTATAAAATTAAACAAAACTCCATTTAGAGTTATAAAACAATAGATATAACTCAAAAAAAATTGCTATTTTCCATTGAACAAAACACTTGAATTCAACAATCATCATTCATATATACAATCTCATCTTAAGAACAATCAACCATCATCACAATAGTTAAATTAGAATCAATTAATTAGAACACACATATTTCCTGAACACACATATTTCCCTTAGCCAATTAGCTTAACAAAGACATTTATAAATTATTAGTTTCACTGTTATATTCACATAAAACATCAGGTTATTCACTTACTTTCATTGCTTCTTGCCTTTGCTTGCATTCACTTGTGTGATAGCCTCTTTTTTAATTAGGTTAACAAAAGTAGTATTAGTTGCTCACAAGTAATTCCATAAGGTATCTACTTACCAAAATTATTTATATTTACACATAATCGTTTCACTAAATTATTTAGTTTGCACCAATACTTTTCTTTCTTTTTCCAGCACCTAACACATGCAATTTCATTTATAAATCATCAATATAATATCCTTATATACTTCCCTAATCATACAACCCTCACATGATGTGCAAAACATGCAATTTACCTCAATTATACAAATCCGCTCCGTTAACTCTACAAGAGCTATTTTCAAGCCTATGTTAGAAAAATTGCTGAAACTTATAAAAAGGGAATTTTAACTTCAAATTTTAAATAGTGCTAGATATATATGTCTAGTACTTTTAATAAAAAATTTTACTTCCATTAAATAACCATAAATAAAGTTATAGAGGTCACATTACCAGCAGCTCAATTATTCAGACATATTGAGCAATAAAAAGTACAAGTTCATTCGTCCACTATATAGGCATAATCAACTCTTGATCAAAACTATAAAGTTTTAGAGAACTCTTTTAAGTTTTCTCAAAATTAAACCAAATATAATTAGGAGTTTCCTAACTCAAGATATACAATAAATACAGAGACTAGTTTTAACTTATGAGCTCCATAAACCTGGTTCATATAATAAAAAATGGCTACTTTCAAAGTTGACTTTGAAAAATTGTTGGGACTCATAAAAAATGAATTTTGAGCTAAAATTTTAATTAATCTTATATTTCTATGTCTAGCATATGCTGTAAAAATTTTACATCAATTGGACACTTACAAAGAAATTTATAAATATCCTATTACAAATAGCCTAAAGAAATTTACAGATTGAGCAGTAAAGTGTTCTCTCTTATTAGTCTAGCTTACAGACTAAATCAGATAAAGATCAAAGAGACAAAGTTTTAGATAAATCTTTATAGTTTCTAGATCATCAAAGAATAATCAATTTGGTGCTTTCTCACTCAAGATATTATCAAATTACAGAGATTGATAAATCAGACTTTAAGAACTCGAAATATACAACTTAAGAACCTTAAATCAATGCACTAAAACAATAAAATTACTTACCAATTCAATCACCAAGGCCTTCTAGGATGAAGATTAATGGCCTAATTTTAGACTTCCTAATTCAGCTTGCAAAAATTAGCTCCCTCTGAAGAATTGAAACTCTCTATGATCTCTTTTTTCCTTTTCTTTTCTTTTTTAAGTGAACTAGCTTTTTTTTTCTTATACATATATGGCTGCTCTTTGAAAGCCACATCCTAGGGAAATTTATAGGGCTTATTAGAATATGTTGACATGTAAAATACCCTATTTAGCCTTTAATAAAATGCTAGAATCATTTATTCAACCTCAAACTTCTAATTATTCATTCTAAGACAACTTTTATTTCAATTGAGTCCATAACATCCTAAACTTTTTAATTCTCATTCTTCACTTGATTTTAACTTCATATCTCTTTTATTCTCATAATTTCACTCATATTAAGTTTCATCAAAATTCAAAAATTCTCACTCTTAAATCAAGTACAAATCTTGTCTTGATTCGATACTTCAATCTAACTATATATAACACTTGACGTACAATCGAGGGTATAGGCGTCACATTTACTATTGAAGGTCAGCTTTCTCTTCTCTCCTTTTTATTTTTTGCTTTTTCATCATTTTCTAATTCATTTCTTTCAAGTATGGCTTCATGAAAAGCTAAAATTACTCGAACCTCCTAAAGACATTGCGCATTATAAAGCAAAACATTGTCATACTAGAAAACTCTATCCCACACTATAAGACATTCAGAGCTGGTTATTTACTTTTCCTGACACTATAATCTGATGGATGTGCCCATGGTGGAAACTGCAGCATGTGACCATTCAATCTTACACTCACTATGTCATGATAACTAGTCTTTACTTTGCAACTTTCTACAATCTTGCCCACCTTTGCCGACAATATGAACAAAAATAACTAATTATATGGTGAGTGCATAAGTTCTTAGACAACTTGGTTGTGACCTATCCTCACAGAATCATTTAAAGGCGCATTAACTATGATGGAGATTAGTCTACTGATGATCAGTACATGACATACATTCAGTTACAACAGATAGAAAAGGATGAGTTCAAGAGGAACAAAAGAACAAGAGAATTGCAAACATTAAGTACTTAGGGTATTTAATAGAAGAAAAGAAAGCAAAATTAGTTTATAGAATTTAATCAGGGTATTTAATAGAAAAAAAGAAAGCAAAATTCATTTATATAATTTAATCATTATTTTGCCTTTTTGTAGAATGGGATTTCTTTTTAATTAAACAATTTATAATAGACATTTAATGCAATGTTCAATAGTAGCAAAGACAATCTATTCGATTTAATTTAAGCACAATATGGCTATACATTTTGCTTCTGACATATCTCATATCATTAATTAGCTTTTCATTATAAGTTTTCTAATTAACTATTTTTTCTCTTTCTTTCTCCTTTTACATGTCCTTAATTTTTGCATGGACTTCCTCTTTTAAGGTTTTCAATCCAATAGGACTCTTTTATTTTTTTCATTTTTTTGTCTCTAACTTTTGCCTAGATAACCATTTTTTTAAGATTTTCTCCTTAGCGAGACTTCACAAGAAGTATTTCTTGAGCTTGTCTAAGTTAATGGGCTCTCTGAACTTGTTTCCTTCCAAATCATACAGAATAGCAGCACCATTGGAAAATAGCTTCTTTACTAGAAATGGATCCTCCCAATTTGGCTTGAACTTTCCTTGTGGATCAGTCATGATTGGCTTAGTGAGCCTTATCACTAAATCACCCTCCATTATCTTTTCTGACTTAATTTTCTTATTATAGGCCTGAGCTATCTTCTTTTGATACAGTTTGGAATGATACATGGATTTCATCCTTTTCTTATCCAATAATGTCAGCTATGCTAATCAATTCTCTACCCACTGATATTCAGGGATCTTGGATTCCAAGAGAACATTTAATGATTGAATTTTAACTTCCACCAGTAATATAGCTTCATACTTATATACCAGTGAATATGGAGTACCTCCAGTCAATGATCTATCAGTGGTTCTATATCCTTATAATGTAATGTCACAACCCAAATTGGGGAGTCATGACCAGCGCTAGGGAATGAAAATTCTTTCGAATCCGGAACCCGTAGCAAGCCTTAAAAAAAACATGCAATAGATAAATAAAAATACACCATAATTAAAACTTAAGTCGATATATAAAAATAAATATTTAAATGTCAATTCATCAAATAAAAATATTTTCATACAATATTCAAAGAAAGGTCTCACACTAAAATAACATTTTACAGATACAAAGTATTATTACTGCAGTTTTCTAGAATACAATAAAAGTTCAGATAAATGATTTGCATAATCTAGCTGGGGCTGAAGAAGTCCGGCGTAGGAGTCTACTACTGAGGTCTAATGACAAAAAATCTCCTGAAAAAAAAATATTGAGAGGAGTCAGACCTTACTGAGTGAATTATTATAATATATATACATGCAATCTAAAACATATCCAGTCAGGCATCAGTGTGTGTGTGTGTGTGTATATATATATATATACACGCATTTCACGCAAATGCTAAAATCCTTTTTTTTAATATTTATAAATGCATAAAACACTTATTTAGGTGAATGATCAAATAGAACCCTAAATATTCGCAACCTCAAACAAATGTCTTACTAGCCATACTGGCTTACTTAATTCCAAATAAATTTTTTTATTCCATACAGTACACTGATCCCGGGACATTAAGTCAACCGAGCTCCAGCAATCTCATTGTTAGTGTGATTGACCCCGAGACACTAAGTCAACCAAGCTCCAGCAACCACACTACTAAATCACATCAATTCTCGATAATCGATCAAATAAATGTCACCTCAAGTGATTTTATAACTCAACCCTAAAATCTATCGCACTGGTACATACACGGTCTTAGTGCAGCCCACTAGGTAGTACGTTCTATTGATATCCTTCGTATAAATTGTATATATTTATGAAAAATAATAAAATGAACAATTAGAATAAAATGGCCTACAATATAAAAGAATATACTAAAAATATACCAAAGGTATACTAAAAATATACATGATATATATACTCAACATATTTCAAGTATATATATGCTTCATATAAGCAAAATCAACCATAAATATACCAAAAATATACTAAATGTATATTGAAAGTATAACAAGCATATCTGTTGCATAAATATCAAAATATACCAAAAAGATACTTAAAGTATACTAAACATATACTAAATTATTTAATGAAATAATTCATGTTAAAATATAAATACTTATAATCATGCATCTACGTGCAATGTATATATAAAATAATAACTCACAAGTTTGCGCTCCTCGAGACTGGCTCAACGGGTTCGGTCCAATAGGCCTCAGTCTTGATGTAATTAGAAAATAAATAATAATAATAATTAGAATAAATTTCTAACTTATACTTTTAAGAATTCTAAAGGAGACTTGATCTAAGAATTTAAAACTCAGACAGACACAAAAATTTAGGATCAACCCAACATCACGTTTTACAAGAATTCTACCAAAAATTCAGCAGCACCTTCTCTGTAAAACGAACATCTCTCTACTGATAGTAGAGTCGATCCTGTAGAGAAAACACACTTCTAATACCACAAAGCTCAACACCTTGGGTTGGGATCCCGAACTATACAAATTCTCAATTGAGATTCACAATTCACCAAAATCAATATACAATAATAAATAAAGTAAAAATTATTAAATTCGATAAATATCCATATAAAATGGTAAAATTCACTTTTATATACTCAAATAGCTTAAATATATATTAAAAGTAATTAAAAATCCATGTAATTACCAAAATAGTAAATAATATATATATATTATTTGAATATAATTTTCCTAAATTAGTATTAATTAGTTAAAAATAGTAAATAATTTATAAAAATCATTTTAATACCCTATATAATTCTAAAATCATTTAAAACATATTATTTAACCATAATTTCCACAAAATTACACAATTAACCTATATATACAAAATTCACATAATATAAAAATATTTTCAAAAATTATATAAATTCACCAAAAATTATTTTAATAATTCTAAAATTATTAACTCATATTAATAATACTAATTTAACTAAATTTTCATTAAACTAATTAATTAACATAATTATCAAAAATTCACTATTTAATATTAAAATAATAAAAAATTACCCATAATTCAAATTAATTCAAAAAAAATTTTAAAAATTATTTTTAGGAAGATTAAGTTGCTATAAAAAATATTTCTAAAGAAAGAATCCATGAATCAATCAATATCAAGTTCAAAAAATAAAAATAAAAACCCTAAAACACATAAGCTAAAAATTAAGGATAACTCACAAACAAGTGGATTCAAGCTCAAACGGAGCTTAGAACTAGCTTCACCGGAGCTAGAGGGTTTGAAAGAGACCGGAGCGACAAGCTAGGACGGCTGGAATCTTCACCAGCTTTAATGGAGGTCTGGTTGCTATAACTACTATCTCTACGATTCCAGCGGCCTTCCGACGTATTACAGGTGGCGAACGGCAACTAGGAAGGAAGAGAAGTCAACGGTGGTGAGTGATGGTGGTGGTTGACGTCCGGCAGGCTTGGTGGCGCTGACAGAGACACGAGAAGGAGAAAAAAAAAAGAAAGAGGGAGAGAAAAAAATGGCTTTGACCCAATTTTTTACCTTTTTTTTTTATTTATTTAGGAAAAGACTAAAATGCCTCTCAACCCAAATTAATAATAATCATAATATCAACAACAACAACAACAACAACAACAATAATAATAATAATAATAATAATAATAATAATAATAATAATAATACTATTTAAATAATAGAAATGATAATAATGTTAATGCATATAAATAATAAAACCCCTAAAATAAATTATTTTATGTAAACAAAATTCTTAGAATAAAATAAATAAATAATATTTACAAATAATAATAATAATAATATATAAATAAAATTTAAAATTTTATTAATATTGTATATCTTGAAATAGTTTAATATTATTTAAAATACGAGGTCATTACATGCAAATTGCAAATAGCTTGCCCAATCTTTATAATTTTTCAACATTTTGGATAGAATCTTCTTCAAATTCTTGTTTGATACTTCTACTGCTTTGTTTGCCTATGGTCTGTATGGAGACAATCTATGATGCTCAATTCTATATTCCTTTAATAACGTAGCCATTTTTGCTCTGAACTGAATGCCGTTATTAGTGAAAATATGATGAGGTAACCCATATTTGCAGATTATGTTCTTCACTATGAACCTCATCATCTGTTTTGCCCTAACAGTCGTGAATGATTCCGCTTTAACCCATTTAGAGAAATAATCAATTGCTACCATAATGTAATATCCCGAGTTTTTAAATAATTTTAAACTGTACTGGGATATGCAGTATTAATAATTTATATATATATGTTTGCCTATCTAATTGTTTTGTTAATAACTAAAGTTATTTTTAAATTATTCTAAGTTTTTTTTTTATGTAAAATTTCCCCGAAACCTATATTTTTGGGAAAATAATACCGAAATAATAATTTATTTATTTATGTTAGTTCATTTTCTTAAATTGCATGGTTTCATGCATAATTGAAAAAAAAAATTGAATATTAATATATACATATACATGCATATAAATATATATATTTATGTGTGGTGTGTGTTTAATGTGTATATAGTATTATTGGTTGATATTAAAATAATATAAAGTTATATTATACATACAGACATACATACATATATATATATATATATATATATATATAAACCTAAAGAAATTACAATTCCTACCCTCATCTTCAACCTCTAACGCCTGACGACCCCCCCCTCTCCCCCTTCACTCTACAACTCCGGCCACAAGCCATCGGTGTGCCTCCCGGCATGCCACCATCATCCTAGCCAGCTCTGTCATCCTCTTCGGCGCCATTCAACCTGATTTTTGGCCGAAAATCCGAAAACTATCATCACCGTCGTTCTCCTTAGTCCGGTCACCATTTCCAGTGATTCCAGTATCATTGAGCTCCTAGAACTCCATAGAAACTGATTCCAAGCTTCCTATAGCTTGAAAACTCAATTTGGTAAGGATTTGAGCTTGATTTTATTTTCAGTTAACTTGAGTTCTTGATTTTTTTGAGCTTCAATTTTCATGATTCAAGCTAACTTCCTTCACAAAGATTAATCCTAGTAGCTCAATCTACATGCTATGATTTTTGTGGAATTTTTGGGAATTATTTTGATTTTTGTGAATTTTTTATTATTTTATTAATATTTTCTAATTTTCGTAAATTAATTAAATAAATTATGAAATTGTGATTTATGGTGTTTATAGGTGTTAAAATGCATTTTAGAAATTTATTTGTAATTTTTATGATTTTTATATAATTATTGTGAATTTATTTAGTTTATGTGATTTTTAAAAAATTAGGTTAATTATTTATTTTGTTAAAATTTATTTGGTTAATTGAGTATATTCATTGATATTATTGAATTATATGTTGAGAAATTAATTTTTGAATAATTGTAGCATATTATGTGAAATTATATTTAACTAGGGGTATTTTGATAATTTGGCGATAAATTGGTTAAAAATTTAGTTTAATTGTTTTTAATAGTTATTTCAGGTATAAAAATGATTTTTACAAATTATTTAGTATTTGTAAGTAATTAAAACTATTTTTCGTAAATTATTTTCAAATTATAAATAATATACTATTTTTGTAAATAAATGAGTTTTTATTGATTTTTAATATGTTTTAAGACTAATTATGTAATTTGGAGTTATAAAATGTATTTTGGCTAATATTTATGAATTTATTGAGAATTGTTAATTTTTTATAATATTTTATTAAAATTAGGGTTTTTATGTAATTATCGGTGAAATAATTATTTTCGGTATTTTAAATATCTGATTTGCTATATTTTGATTATTCAATGGTATTTTTGGTATTTCTGACATTTAAATGTGTTCTGTGTATATCTCGTGAATTGTGAGCCTCGGTCGGTAGAATTACAGTTTGGGAGTCCGATCGAAGGGTTGTATGGCTGTGTATTCTTGAAGTGTGTTTTCTGTGCAGAATCTGTCCTACTTTTGTAGGACGATATCCGTTTTACAGAGGAAATTCTACCAAAATTTTGGTAGATTTCTCGTAAAATGTGACAATCGGTCTGAGTCTAATTTTAATTTTTAATTGAGTCTTTCCGTAATAACTCTAGAAGCGTAGAGTTAGAATTTATTTTGATGGTTGTTATTTTATTTTTCTAACTGCGCTGAGACCGAGGCCTAACAGACCAGGCCCGCCGAATCTGTCTCATGGAGCTCTAACATGTAAGTTATTATACTATATATATATGCATTGCATATATGATGCATCACTTAGGGTTTTCCATTTTCATTATATGTTTTTAAAGTGATTTGAATGATAATATTTTTTGTATATCTAGGGTCGTATTTTTGTATATATGCATATTAAATAATTATGCATGTTGTTCTGATATATGCACGTTAAATAATTAGGTGTATGTTTAATACATTTTAGTATAAATACATGTTTTAAATGTACATTTAGTCATAATTATTTTATTGAATGATTAGTATACTTTAGGTATAGTTTCAGTATATTTTAGGTTTATTCTTAAATAATTGCATGCTATATTATGAACCTACACTTAAATTATTTTTAACTTTATTGTTGGTATATTTCCAAATAAATGCATGTTTTATTATTAATTCAAAACTAACACATTAGTGGTGTACTTAGGGTTTATTTGTGATATATGCATGTTAGAAAATTATGTTATTTTGGTATATTGTGAATATATGTTAAACCCCTACGCATGTTTTAGTATATACACATATTTAAATGAATATTTATACATAATCGTTTCATTAAGTGATTTATGTACTTAGTGTATATTCTTTGTATATTTAGGTACATTGTTAAGCAAATGCATGTTGTATTATTAAAATTGCACTTAAATTGTTTTTAACTAAATTAATGGTTTATCTTTAGTATATTTCATATTTTATTTGACATATATATACCCGAAATATACTGGGTATATCTTAAGTATATTTTTGGTATATATATGGTTGATTTTACTATTATGAATATCATTCTATATTAATTATTTTCTGAATGAATGATTTATTTTAATTGAAGGATATCAATAGAACATGCTTCCTAGTGGGCAGCACTAGGACTGTGTACGTATCGGTGCGATAGATAAGGGTTGAGTGAGAATTAATTTTGGTGAATATAATTGATTTGATTGATTTGACAAAGATTAATGGTATGATAGATAGTGTGATTGCGGGGCCAATCACACTGACAGTCAGATTGTTGGAGCTCAGTTGACTTAGTATCTCGGGGCCAGTCTACTGTCCATAGTGGAATGAATGATCTATTGGGTTAATTGAGATGTGAGGTGATAGATAGTGTGATTGCTGGAGCTCGGTTGACCAAATGTCTCATGGCCAATCACACTGACAGCCAGACTGCAGAAGCTCGGTCAACTTAGTGTCTCGGGGCTAATCTGCTGTCCAGATTGGAATAAGTATTCTATTTGGAATCAAGTGAGCCTGTATGGCTAGAGTGATGATGGGGTTGTTGAGGTTGCTATTATTAGGATTCTATGGATCCTTCATGAATTTAATTAAACATTTTCTACATTTAGTACATTTATAAAAGCAGAGTTTGGCATTCATGTGAATTGTGTGTATATACATATATATATATAATAATGTCTGATTATTATGGTTTAGATTGCATGTATATATAGTATAATAATTCACTCAGTGAGGTCTGACCCCCCTCAATTATTCTTTTTCAAGAGATCCTATATCGTCAGACCTTAGTAGTAAAGTTCCTCACCGGTGTTCTTCAGTCCCAGCTATTTTATGTAAATGCATATTCTGAACTCTGATTTGTATTCTAGAAACTGCAGTAGTTGTGTTATTGTATTTGAGGAGTATTATTTTATTGTGGATATTTAATATTCTGAGAATTTGTATTTGATTACTATATGAAGATGTATTCATTGAGAAAGATTTGGAGTATTTATATTATATATTGATTAATAAAATTTTAATTCTATCATATTTTATTTATTTATTGCATGATTTTATTTTCTAAGGCTTACTACGGGTTCCGGATTCGATAGAATTCTTATTCCCTAGCGCCGGTTATGACTCCTAGTTTGGGTCGTGACACATAATATAACAATGCCTGTTAAATGCCCCCAGTGTTATTTCTCTGATAATATTAATTCCCTAGACTGCGAATGGCCATGGAGAAGTCAACCCTTAAAGTTCCATCAAAGGTAAGTGGCTCACATCTCCATATACTTGACAGTTATGACACTTATTCATAAATTTCACATAATCCGCTTCTATGGTCAACCAGAAATACCTTTAGTGAGCTATTTTCTTATCAAGAATCATTATATTCATATGCAATCCATATACACCTTCATGAACTACTTCCATAACTATTCGAGCCTCATCTTTATCAACACATCTTAGATGCACCCCAGTCGACGTTCTTTTATACAACATCCCATTATGGCTAATGAACTGTCGGGACAGCATCCTTAGAGGCATTCTCTCTTTCTTATCTGCATCTTCAGAAAATTGTCCTATTTCTAAATACCACTGTAAATCATAAAACTAAGGCTTTTTTATAGAGTCAACTGACATTACTCTTATCTTTTCATAAGAGTAAGAGGTTTAACTTATATTTATTTTCCTCCTTCTCATATTGAAGTTAAAGTGGCTAAAGCATTCACCATTTGGTTCTCTTCCCATAGTAAATGTATAAATCTATATTGAGTGAAAGCCAATAGAATGGTAGTTGAGTAATTTTAATACAATCTCAATTTATCTTCTCTAACTTCCTATTTATTGGAAATCTATTTTATTACCAACATAGAGTCCTCATACACTGTGACTTCCTCTGCCCCTACATTTTGAAGTGCTTCCAACCCAAAAATGTAGGCCTCATATTCAACTTTATTGTTGGTTACTTTAAACTCCAACCTTTTCACCATCGAGATCATTTCTCCTTTTTGGCATGATCAAAATTACACCAATGCCTACTTCTTTATTATTAGTCATCCTATCAAAGTACATTTTTCATCTTCAGACCTTTATTATCCCCATATGCCCATCTATAAACTCTAGCTTCCATTTTTATTCATCATCTAATAGATTTTGAGCCAAGAAATTTGTTACCACTTTTCCTTTTACTACCTTTTTTGCTATGTAGTTTATGTCAAATTTGGTAAGCAGAACCAGTCATCTGGCTAATTTCCTTGTAAGTGACAGAGTCTGCTAAAGATATATAAAGGGGTCGTGTTTAGAAACTACATGTACACTATAAGATTAGAAATAATGCCAAAGCTTTTTGGTTGCCTAAATCACAGCCAAGCACGTCTTTTCTATCAAACTATAATTGGCTTTATATTGCAGGAGTTTTTTACTTAAGTAATACACTATGTGATCAACCTTCCTTTCGCCTTCTTAAGCTAGCATTATGCCCACTGCATCCTTATCAATTGTCAGATAAAGAATTAAAAGTTTACCTAACTTTTGAGGTTGTAAGACTAGAGGATTCATTAAATAATTTTTAATAGCTTCAAAAGCTTATCGACACTTATTATCCCAGATTACTAGTTGATTCTTCCTCAGGAGCTTAAAGATTGGCTCACAAATGGTGGTCAGCTTGGTTATGCATTTCCTGATGTATTGTAACTGCCTGATGAACCCTCTGACTTCTTTTTCATTTTTTGGTGCAAGCATCTCTTTGATTGCTTTAACCTTATCTGGATCCACCTCTATTTCCTTTTGGTTGACAATATATCCTAGCAGTTTTCCAAATGTTACCCTAAAAACACACTTCTTCAGGTTTAATTTAAGGTTATACTTTTCAGCCTTTACCATGAACTTGTCTAAAGCCTCAAATTGCCCTTCTCTAGTTATTAACTTTACCATTATATTATATATATACACCTTTATCTCTTTGTGGATCATGTTATGCAATAAGATGGTAGCCATCCTCTGATACTTAGCCCTTGCATTCTTTAACCCAAACAGCATAACCAGGAAATGGTAAATCCCCCATTCAGTAGTGAAAAATTTTTTTAGCTTATCGATTATTGCCATCATAATATGATTATAACCCAAGAAACTATCTATTAAAGAGTACATCACATTGGAAGCCGTACTATCAACTAGTGTGTCAATGTGCGGTAAGGAGAAATCATCTTTTAGGCAGGCTTTGTTCAAGTCCCTATAATCCACACACATCTAAACTCTCTCATCTTTCTTAGGGACCAAAACTATGTTTGCCAGCCATTGTGTGTCTCCTATTACCTCAAAAACTTCAATTTCAGCTATTTTTCAACTTCTTCCTTAATAAAAAAAAGCTCATTCCAGCCTTAAACTTCTCTTCTTCTGCTTTATTAGTGTGATGTAAAGGTATGTAAGGATCCTGTGTTCTGCGATCTCTCTGTCAATCCCAGGCATATCCTCTTAGCCCCAAGTAAATATTTTATGTCTTCTTTTTAAAGTTTTTTTATTTTTTTCTCTTTTATCATGAGTTAAATTAAAAGTAATCAGTATATTTTTAAGGTTATCATTTGTGCCTAAATTAAATAATTCAGTTTACATAAAATTAATGTCAAACATATGCATGAAATGATCATCACAAACAAAATCACCATTAGGAAACATATCACACAAATAAGCAAAGTCAAATTTCATTACATCAACCTTAACAAAAAAACAAGTCATCAATTTCAAACAAAGTAGTAAGAGAAATATCAAAATCATCATAGAAAACATCTATGACAAAATTTAAGACATAGGTCTTGAAGTCCAACTCCTCATCCTAATGAGCAGTGTCCTTTAGCTCCGTAATAGGAATGTCCTATCCTGATTCTGGAGTCAGTACCAACTCTTCTACTATTATGTCCTCAACAACAGCTTTCTTAATCCCATTCATATAATTAGCAAAAATCTCAAATCTGGGGACCAACTTCCCAGCCATCGTTAAAGGTTCAAGAGCTCCCTTATATGGATACCCATTGCCTTCCTTCACAAATGTTCCCCAGAGTGCCCATTTTTCGTTTACAGCTTTAAAATCTTCTTCAGAATCTTTATCTCCGCGATACCTAAGCCCGTACTTCAAAATCAACACTCAACAAACTCTAGTGGCCCATTCTGATTCTTCCCAAGTACTAAGCTAGGCGTGAAACTCATATTCCTCATCATGTTCACAACCTTCTCATCAAGTTCATCCTCATATAACACACAGACCTCAAAGCTTGGAGTGATAGGAATTTCCTTTGGAGTCAATTTCAAAGCAGCAACAACAATGTCAGTTTTTGCTGAAATCGTAACCACCTTTTCTTCATGTGAAAATTTGATCTTTTGGTGCACAGTAGATGGTACACCTCCCAAAGGAGGAAACCAAGGCCTTTCCAATAGAATAGCAAAAGTGACCGAGATGTCAATCGCATGCAGATTGACCAAAGCCTCAATGGGTCTAATCTTGACTAGAGCTTGAAAAGTAGGCGCTATAAAGACAGTGCCTCTTCGGCCCTGACCTGTGGTTGGGCCTTTGGGCCAAAATGGGTTTAAGCTTGGTCTTTTGGGCTAAGTTTTATATTTGTGGGTTTAGGCTTGGGTTGGATGTAGATAAAAATTTGGGCTTTTAAGTCCATTCTCAAAAAGGTTTCGAACATCCTACATTTAAAATTCGTACTTTCTTATCATTTGACTTTTATTGTGGAGCCGATCAAACCGAATGTCCACACTTAGTCTTTAAAATGCATTGTTATGGACTGAGCTTTTAATTATTTTTAAACTTCAAAATTTTCAATTAAATCTTTTCAATTTATGGCCTTAATATTTCAATTAAAAAAAATTCAAATATGGCACAATCAGCAAAAATTGAATCTTATATTTTAAAATACCTTTGTTGATAAATTATCACTTTGAGTATTTGTCTTTTAGGTTTATATCTCTATGGCAACAATAATTCAATTCATGAATGCTTATCTTATAGATGGAATGTCCACAATTGTCAACTTCAAACCAAAACCTTAATTGAACTGCTTATAAAACAGCAAGTCCTTGCATAACAAATAGCCATCTCTGCAGATTTGGAAATGGCAGTAGCTTGTAACACAATAGCTTAATCAAATTTATAGAGAATGGTTGTTATTTTGGAAAAAAAAAAAAATCAATGTTTTAATGGGAAAAAAAAAATCAATGTTTTAATGGGAAAAAAAAAAATCAATGTTTTAATGCAGTAATCAGACCAAAGCTGGGTCCAAAATGCATTAAATTCTATCTCTGTGGAAAAGAAGAATGCATTAAACTTATATATTAAGGAAAGTGGAAATGTGATGGGTTGACACTTTCACAGGTCCCAATTGCCAACTTGGAAAGCAGGGATAAGGGAATAGAATAAAATCCCTTTATCTGTGGAAGTAATCATCATTTCCACACACTGTTTTTAAATAATCATCATTCTGCAAAAATTAAATGCAAGATTTTACATTAATTAGAGTTTAAATTGAATCTAACAATAATTGTTGGAGTCCATGAAAAGAGACAGATAATTCAATTCTTAGTGGCTCATAATATTTTATTGGAGACTTAACTATTAGATAAAAATTTAGAGATAAATCTAAAAATAATTATTTAAATTGGAGATTAATATTAGGAAACATGAATGTGCAGCAATGCCTGAAAACCTGAAATTAAACCATCAAATATTTGTTTTTTCTTTTTCCTCTAAGCTCAAATCCACACTATACAAAAAGAAAAAAAGAAGTAAATATATGATAAATTTTTTTATTATGGTAATTGAAAATATTGCCATTAAATATCTGAAACAGAATTGTGAAACTTCCCCTCATATGTTTTAAAAAAAATACTTGTTATATAAAATATCAATAATTTGAATCATATGAATCACCTCGTTTTTTTTTTTTTTAATTTTCATTCTTGACTACCGCTGATCTAAATTCACGGTAATTTCTTATTATTTCTTTTTATTTTATTTATTTTATTTTATTTTTTTCATTCGATAAATACATATTTTTATTTGTTTAAATTTTTTTAAATATATTGTTTTGAATCTTCCTATATGGGATTAGTACTCTTTTGCAGAATTTGATCCTTTTCATTTATGGAGTATGATTATCTCCAGTTGTGTTGATATTTCTGCAAAATTCACTTAAAAAATTTAATAGTCGATTTATGGCTAACTAAAACTATTAAAGGAGTGATCACCAAATTGTATATTAAAAAAACTCTTTCAGTATAATAACAATAAATTTTATAATTTTAATAATTTATTTTAATACTTCTTGATTATTGTATTATGCATTGTTAATTTTCAATTAATTAAAGATTATTATTTTTTCTATAAAAATAATTTGAATCATATGGCTTATGTAAAAAAAAAAAGGGTAATTAATAATCCTTTGCCAAATCTAACAGTCATCTATCAGAGTGTTTGACAGCCAAAATCATGTCAATGAATGGAAAATAATTTAGTTGGTTAAATTTTATGTATTTTTTAGAAAATTGATTGTATAAGTGTGAGGACATTTGATGGAGTCAAAGTCATACATTCTTTTAATTTTTTTTGGTTAATATATATTCTTTAAATTTTAAAGAACCTTTTTTTTAAAAAAAATTAAAAGAACCAATCTACGAAAGAACATATAGAAAAATATAAATTTTAGAGTTAAAAGGAGAATAAATGTCATCTATTGTCTTAATTCTTTTTTATTAGATCATATGTATTTATAATTTATTAAATTCTATTTAATATGATTTGATTTGAGTGGAATTATAAAAATAATGATAATTTTTTAACAATTAATTTAAATAATTATATATATTATAACTTAAATTAAAAATATTATTTAAACAATAATAACTCTCTACTTATTAATCCAATAATTTTTATTTATTTTTATCTCACTGGTAAAAGACAAATGCATTAAGTGCTAATTGATTTAAAAATAATTATAGAAATAACACACTTTGTTATATCTTTTTTTTTTTTTGAACATACACATTGTTATATCTTCACAAATTATAACTCACCATTAAGTATATTGACGTTTTTTGTATTTTTGAATAAAAGTATATTGAAGTTAATCAACTTGTTTAAACTGAAATATGTTATATCTGAACTAAATGTAATACCATTTAATCAATTTTATACTGTTTTGCCGTGGTTTTGATTAAACTATTATTTTCAAAAACAAAAATATCAAAGTATATTTAAAAAATAAATAACTGAAATTATACACAATATACTAAATTAATCAGTTACTTAAATTTATCTTTTAATATATGTTAATACCAAATCTAGTTATTTAACATCATATACATATAATCTTTTCACATTAAACTTGATATGAATGTCTATCATTTAAGAATTTATAAGAACTCACAATTAATTATTATATTTAATTTTTAAAAAATTCCTATATGACTATATATTTGTGTTTATTAAATTTTTAATTAGTGCTATGTTGAATGTATTTTATATCACTTCAGTTATTTGGTTGAATTTTTCTAAAAAAATAAAATTTTAAAAAATAAAAATAAAAATTTTAATTTTTTTTAACCATTAATATCCAAAATTTATTGAACTCTAAATAATTAATCGGATCTTCCTTATAGAACCAATTAATTTAATATAACTATATGCATTGTAATTTGAATTTAAAATATGATTTAAATGAAAATAATATTCATTTGTTGATTTAAAATATGTTTTACTAAATATTTTAAATTTCAAACCACACTCAATCTTTTATAAAAGAATAAAAAAGAAAAACAACATATGTAAAATACTCATTCAAAAGATTATTAAAAATAAATAAATTGTAAAAAAATAAAAATAAATAGAAAATATATGCAATCAAATATTTTTTTTTTTTGAATTTTTTTTTTCTCTTTCAGTCTCTTTGTATCATGGCCTATCTTTCTCTTCTTTTTTGTACCACCCCATTTCTATTCCTCCTTCTCTTCTCTGTCAAAGAAACACAAATTTAATACCCAATTACACTGAGAAAATACAGAAAAGAAAGCTCTTTTGTATAGCTGTTGCTGAACCTAAAAAACAAAAATTTCTCAAAAGGAATAAAAAAAGTTAGCTAAAGGAAGAAGGAAAAAAAAAAGAAGGAACAAAAGCAAAGGATTCCCATTTCCTTGTCTTTTGAATCCTTTTTTTTTTTTTTTAATTATTTAAATAGCACTTTGATCTTCTGTTTCAATCTGGTAAATCGTTTTTCTCAATTCATTTTCTTTTCCTAGAAGAAAATTATCAAACTTTTAACAAAAATTAAACTTTTTTTTTTCTGAATTTTTTTTTGTGCTTTTCAGGTATTGTTTTTTTTTATTGAGTTGATCATCATGTGATTGTGATCACTCTGAAATTTGAATTTGGTTTAGCTAAAGTTTGTATCTTTTTTGAAGTCTGATCAAAACCCATTTACTTATATTGTTGAAATTTTATTGGGTTTCAGATATTGAATTTGATCAACATCGGATTGCATGGTTTGATTGGATTTTGTTCTTGAGGTGGGTTTTTGCTTACACTGTTATTTCTTGAACTTTTTTAGCTTGTGCTTTCGTTTTTTTATGGATCTAGTGCTTAATGGCTAGTTTCTGATATTTCTTTTTCTGTTTGAGAAACAGATTGTCATTGGATATAGAGTGAGAGAAAGAATGGGAATTGATGCAATGAGAATTAGAGTTCAAATCAAGAGATTTTTGGGCATTTCAATTAGGACATGTTATAAATCAGTGCGTAAACATCCATTTCTTGTTGGGTTTGTGTGCTTCTTGATATTTCTGTACAGATCATTTCCATTTTTGTTTTCCCTGTTAGTCTCTGCATCCCCTATTTTGGTTTGTACTGCTATTTTGCTTGGTACCTTATTGAGTTTTGGGGAACCAAACATACCTGAGATTGAAAAGGATACAGAAGAAGAAGAAGAAGCTACTCGCGAGATTTCTTTTTTGAAAGCTGGGGTTGCAGGGGATGCCACTGTTGTTGTTGGAAAAGATGAGAACTTTTTTGTAGAGAGGTTTTTAGGGAAGAGAAAGGATACTGCAGAGGAAGCCATTGGAGAAGACAGTTGGGAGAAGAATGGAGTTAGTAAGATTGAGGGAAATAATGATTTAGGTGATTATGTGCCTCTTGTTGATGAGAGTTCTAGGGAGATTAAATTTGAGAAGCAACTAATTGAAGTTGAGAGAGATATTGATGATTTGGTTTCAGAGAAGAAGAGGGAAATCAACAAGGAGAAACAGGGGACTAAAAACGAGGTCTTGATTGATGGGGAGGCTGCTGAGAGTCATTCTCTGCTTCCAAATGGGAGAGATGAGAGTGTTCAAATTGAAGATGATAAATACCCAGGAGAGTCTGTTGAAGCTGAACATACCCACTTTGATTCTCAACATTCATCTTGGAAACGGGCAAGTGATGATGATGAAGAAGAAGACCAGGAGGCGTCTGATTCTGGGTCTGATGGGGCAGAGAGTTCCTCTCCAGATGCTTCAATGGCAGACATTATTCCAATGCTTGATGAGCTCCATCCGCTTTTACATGAGGGAGCTCCGCAACCAGCTCATATGTCTGAGGATGGATCTGATGTTGGTTCAGAGGAGTCCCATAACAGTAATAAGATCAGTCTTGAGTCAGATGAGGATATTGAAAACCAAGCAGATGAAGAAGAAGATGGTGATGATGATAATGACAATGAGGAAGGGGAAGAAGAAGTGCCAGGAGGTAAAGAAGATGAGAGTAAATCTGCAATCAAATGGACGGAGGATGACCAAAAGAATCTCATGGATTTAGGAACTTCAGAGCTTGAGAGGAACCTACGCTTGGAGAGTCTTATTGCCAGGAGAAGAGCCCGTAGAAGCATGAGAGTGATGCCTGAGAAGAATCTTATAGACTTAGATGGGGCTGATCTTCCACTTAATATTCCAACTATTTCTACAACAAGACACAACCCCTTTGATCTTCCTTATGATCCTTTTGATGATGTTCCTGGGTCTGCTCCATCTATATTGTTGCCAAGACATAACCCATTTGATCTTCCTTATGATTCAAATGAGGAAAAACCTGATCTTAAAGGTGATAGTTTTCAGCAAGAGTTCTCATCAGTTCAGCATAAGGAAACATTATTTAGAAGACACGAAAGTTTCAACGTGGGGCCATCAGTTTTGGGGGCTCCCAGGCAAGATGTTCGGTGGAAACCTTACTTTGTACCTGAACGATTTGCCACTGAGGAAACAAGCTATCGCACCTTTCATCGGCAATTAAGTGAGATTAGCGAGTCAAAGTTGAGCTCAGTTCCTGATACTGAATCTGTGAATTCAGCTTTGGAGGAGGAGGACAAGAAGATCAATGAAGAAGATGATTCTCAAGAAACAGAAATGATCTCCAGTGTGGATCATGCTTCTGTACTTGTTCAGCGTGGAAGCCTGTCATCTGAAGATGTTGACTCTCTGGACATTGAAAACATTGAGGGGAGAGGTGCTCTTCATGATGAGGATGAAATCACACTTGGGGACATAGAAAATCACCATGAACTGGATTCTAGTTTGTCTACTTTGGAAGGGGTGACTCCTTTAGAGGTTGATACAGCTGAGATTCTGCTGCGGATGGAACCAGGTGAAGAGGAGTACAGTAGTAGATCAAGTGTATCATCATTGTCAGAAGTAGATGAAAAAATATGTGATGTGAAGGGGTCTCTGAATCCACAGCAAAGCAATGTTCCAACTGAGGAATCTCATATTTCAATGCAATCTTCACTCAATACAGAATTTCATTTTATGAGCAAGGTGGCTGATGAAAATCAACATAGGGAGATTGTTCTGGAGCCAAGAGGCAGTCCTACTGCAGAATCTGTAAATTTGATGCACACATCTTTTGATTCGAATTTTCATTTTACAAGTGGTGTGGAGGAAGGCAGTAGATGTATGGAGCCTGTTTCAGAGTTACCAGGTGATCATATTGGGGATTCTGGCATTTCCTTGGAAACTTCACTAGATTCAGGTTCTCGTTTCACAACTGGGGTTGAAGACAACAATCAACATCAGGATCCTCCTCTGGAGCTGAGTGGAAATCATATAAGTGATTCTGGCATTTCAATGCAAACTTCACTCAGTTCAGTTTCAAGTGGGGTGACAGATTGCAATCAACA
The DNA here is from genome assembly GCA_947683625.1 of Mallotus nudiflorus. Lineage (NCBI taxonomy): Eukaryota > Viridiplantae > Streptophyta > Magnoliopsida > Malpighiales > Euphorbiaceae > Mallotus > Mallotus nudiflorus. Next base: position 7,287,675 of record CANTUR010000041.1, read on the forward strand.
TAAGGAGCCTGTTTATGATTCAAGCCCACAAGCAGTTGACAAGCTGCTCTCATTCCTGTCCATCTCTTCTGATACACAAGGAGAGGCATCAGAAATGGATTCAACTCCAACATTGGATGAATTTGCAGGTAAAGAATCTGGAGTGCATATTGAAAGCACAGAGACAGATGCTTCTGGTTACAAAGAGTCACATGAAGGCTCCTCACAAGAACGCTCGCTAGATGAAAATAAATCAAGATCAGGGGAAGTTGTAGAATTTGACCAGGATGTTATGAAGGTTGGGCTGGCAAGAGATGATCTAAATTTTGACCGTCAAAATGGCCAAGATGGGTTTATGAAACAAGAGTTGGGGGTTGAGCGTGATGCTGTTGATTCGCCTCCATCTTCATCAGGTAATGGATCTGTAAAGGAGGGTTTAGTGTATAATGAAAAAGGCTTTAATGGTGAGCTGGACCAACCACATTCATCAAGTCTTAATGGGAAAACAATAGTTGTGCCTCACCAAAATATTGAGAAGTTGGATTATGGCTCTTCTAGTAACCAGGTGGCTTCTGCAGAGACAATTTTGCATGCACTAGAAGAACAAGACCTTTCAGTTGCACATGATGTTTCAGTGGACTCTAATTTATCCTCTTCAATGTCTGAATCTTTAGAGGAGCATGTAGTGGGTAAAAAAGGTATTCTTCATAATGAACAGGATCAAATCCCTTCATCAGTTGTTGATGCAGAGATCCATGTTGACAGTTGCCAAGCTATGGATGGGAAATTAGATTCACTGGCTTCAGGCAACATGCAAATGCCTTCTGATGATTTAAAGATGTCTGCAAATGAGGAACGACAGCCTGTAGTGGTGGCTGAGCGAGTTTTAGAAGCTGAACTAGATGCATCTTCTTCAGATATTAAGGATGTAGAGGAGATTTCATTGAGGAAGGAAGAAAATCTGATGCATTCATCAAGTTCTGATGCAACTATTGCTGCTGATTTCGCTGAAAATGCAGACATGAAGCTTATTTCCTCAGGGTCTAATTATCAACACATGTTCTCTGAAGCAAAATCTCCATTTAAGTTGGACAAACAGTTGACTTGGTCAGATAAAGTTGTAGTTGAACCATCCCTTAATAATCATGACAAAGTTCAGGTAAGACAAGATTATTACATCTCTTATTCTTCTCTCAGCTTCATAATCATTAATTTTGAAAGCTGTGTCATATGAACTGCTGCATGATTTGAAAGAGTTTTGTTGGCTCTGTGGGTGCTTTCTCAATTTTAAATATGCTACCTTGAGTAGCCACAGCAGTAGATAGAATGTCTGCAGTTGCATGAAAGATCTGGTTATGCTTAATGTTATGATAAATACAAATTGAGTACTAAATTGTTTGCCCTTTAGAAAGGAGTTCAACCAATTTGCAGTGCAATGTCAAGTTTGAAAATAGAGGTGCTTTCTTTTACATTTAATAGCACTAAAGTTCAGATAATTTAATTAACATGTGCATTTTTTGCTACTTACATATTTGTATGTAAATGTAATATCTAAAGTACAAGGTTTATCTGATATGAGTTTCTGTTGATGTATCTTTGCCTGCTTTGTGGTATATCTGAATCATGTTTTCTCATGCTATTCTCTCAGGTAGGCTTGAATTTTTTCTGTATTGGAATCATTCTCCCTTTTTGTCTGCTTCCATAGGCTAGGCTTAGCCTAGCCGAGTGCCCCTTTCACTTTGGGAGAAACCCATACTCCACTCCCAAGTGAACCAAAAACAAAAACAAAATTCTATTATTTTTGTCAAATAGTTAAATTAAGACTTCAGTTCCCTAGGTTCATTTGAATTATTTACCAATAATTGTGTTCATTTGATGTGCATGATTTTCTGGTGTGTTATTCTGTATCAGGCTGGACATTAAATTTCTCATGTCATATGGTTAAGTAGAATGCTGACAATGGTTGCTCAAACACAATGTAGGAACCATCTGTTACCCCAGCAGAGTCCACAGTGGGAGTGCAAGTTGAAGACAAAGTGAATGTGCCTGAAGTCTTTGATCGTGAGTCATTTGAGTCCACTTCATTTCCACAAGAGAGTATTGAATATAAATCAAAGGCTGATGAAATTCATCTCAGACATAACATTCTTGATAAAATAGTCTATGAGGACAATGGTCATTCTTTAGAAGGCCCCAGTTATTCAGCTGAAGCACATAGGTGCTCTCTTGCTGAGGAAAATATTATTGAAGATGAAGATGTGATCAAGGAAATTGATGAAGGATTGTTGACAGAATTAGACTCAGTTGGAGATTTCTGGGTCAAAGGAGTGGTTGGTGAGTCACTTCATGATGAACAGATGCAGACTCATGATTTCATTTTGTTATCAAGAGACTCACGTGTGGAAGAGATTACACCAGAACTCCCGGTGCTTGAAGTAAGATCAGTGACAGATATTGACAAGCAACTTCATGGAGGAGTAGATGTTGAGGAGGTAATTGTTCCAAGTGTGGTTAAGGATCATCCAGTTGATGATGAATTTAGGGGTCCTGAGGAAACCAACTCAGACTTGCAAGCTACTGAAGCTAGTTCTTTGGAAGATGCTTATGTTGTTATGAAGCAAGTCTTAGAGGGGAATACCGAAGATATGTTGGAACTGTCTGATTTAAAGGAAGGGACAGCAGAAGCAGCTGAAGTAGGTTCTAGCGGTTGTACAAAAGAGCTCCCAGTTCTTGAAATTAGAACAATCAATGATATTGATCTGGCTTTCAAGCAACTAAGTGAAGGTGTGGATGTTGAGGAGGTAATCCTTCCTAGCGCAGTTGAGCAGCATGTAGTTGAGAATGATTCTGGAGGTACTTGCCAGTCCAGTTTTGATCTACCAGTTGTTGAAGCGAGATCTCTGGAAGATCTTCATGTTGCCATGAAGGAAGCCTCAGAAAAGAAAAATGAAGAGATGTCAAAAACATCAGATTCTAATGAAGGCCCAGCAGAAGTAAACGAAGTGGGTTCTAGCAGTTCTACTAAGGACCTTCCTGTTCTTGAAGTTAGAACCGTTGATGATATTGACATGGCTTTCAAGCAACTTAGTGAAGGTGTGGATTTTGAGGAGTTAATTCTTCCCAGCACAATTGAGCAGCATGCAGTTGAGAATGATTCTGGAGGTACTCACCAGTCCAGTTTTGATCTACCAGTTGTTGAAGCAAGATCTCTGGAAGATCTTTATATTGCCATGAAGGAAGCCTCGGAAAAGAAAAATGAAGAGATGTCAAAAACATCAGATTCAAATGAAGGTCCAGTAGAAGTAATTGAAGTGGGTTCTAGCAGTTCAACCAAGGAGCTTCCTATTCTTGAAGTTAGAACAGTTGATGATTTTGACCTGGCTTTCAAGCAACTTAGTGAAGGTGTGGATGTTGAGGAGGAAATCCTACCTAGCATGTCCAGTGACCCTCAACGATCCAGTTCAGACTTACAAGTTCTTGAACCAACTTCCAAGGAAGAGCTTCTTATTGCCACAAAGCAAGTGCCAAAGGGTAATACTGAGGAGTTACCAGAGTCATCTAATCCAACCGAGGAGCTTGTGTCAAGGACTTCAGAAGTGAATGAAATGGGTCCTGTCAAGGACATTGAATCAAGTACTGAAGAAGCAATCGACGTTGGTTTTACCCAGGAGAGTGGAACAAGTACCAAAGAATCAGGTGCTCAGATTTCTAGTATTGAGGCTTCTCACTGACCAAAAAGTGCAGTGGATGAAACATCAGATATTTTAATTTCTAGTGTAATAGCAAGAATACAAATTTGATGGATACAGCTCCTCAAGTTCAGCTTGATGTGAAGGTCCGTTGATTCAGATTGAAGATGAGAATTGAAGGGGAGTATGAGTGATTTTGTGGTTTGAGTTTTCCTTGGGATTTTTGTTTTTATAGTTTGGCTTTCTGTATTGTTTCATTGTTGACAGTTTGTCTTTGTTTACCTTCCCAGTTGATTGATCTCTTCAAGAATGAGTTTTGGTTTGATTTCCTGAGGTGTATTTTTTTTACATCTACCAGTTTCAAAGGGTGAGCATTTTGAGGGTTTTGGGGATAAAAGTTTGAAACCGATGCATATTGTAAATTATATTTTGTAGAGTTAAAGCTTTGATCAATGCCATATGTATATTATTTTTTTGTCAATTATCTTCCCTCTGTATTTTCCATCTTTAAAATGCTAATTCAGAGATTATTTTAGCAGACACTTCGTAGATGTGATATGAAGATTGTTGCAGACTCACCAAGTTTATTGTATATTCAATACATTAAATATCAATCCTCAGTTTTTATGGCCCTGGAAATGCCATTAATATTAACAATGTTTACTGTTACACATCAGAGTTTGAATCTCAAAATTATAATCTAGAAATGATCTTCTTATCTAAAAAACCACTGCTGAAACAATTTTTTTTTCTTTTTTTGAATTTGTCTAATAAGAGTGGAACCTAAGAAGTGCATACACGGGATATGAACACTATTAATTTTTAAAATTTAAAGATACAATCCTGACAGGACATTATATATATTATTTTCTATTAAGGATAAATATAAATAAATATCTTGTAGTTTAAGCATTTTAGCATTGAGATCTTATGATTTCTTTTGTGATATTTCACTACCTTATAATTTCAAATTAATAGTATTTGAATAACAAAATTTGTTACAACTCATAATTTCTCTCACTTCTAGCTTTCAAAAATTTGATTTTTAATTTTAATCAAATTCTCATCATTTTAGCATAGATTTAGCAATAGTGCAATTATTCATAGTGTTTAGAATCTTTTCTAAAAAAATAAAAACATGAAAAATTATTTTTATTTATTTTTTATTTATGTTATTATTGTTACTTAAAACTATAAATTTTATTTATTTTCCCTCCTCTAACAAATTATATTGAAATTTTGATTTTCAAATGTTTGAGGAGAGAAAAATCAGATGTTGTAACAAAATTTGTCACTTGAGTGCTATAAATATAAAACCACAAGATATTAAGGTGTCACAAAAAAAATCATTGACCCTTAATATTAAAATGCTTAAACTATAGAGTATTTATGTGTATTTATCTATTTCTATTATATAAAGATGATTTATTAAAAAAAAAAATGAAATAGGTATGTTTCTAATTTTTTTATTGTTTTAACTAATATATACAATGCAAGTAAATTAATAATTCAAATATTTTTTCTAAATAGTCGTGCTCTAAAAATTATCATGATGTGTTTTATATGTATTTTTTCTGTGTCCTAAAAAATAATAAAATAGTAAAACACGTATTTTAATGTGTCAGACATTTATCAACCTTATTAAGCGTGTGTTAGCGTTTAAAAAATGTCAAACACGAATACTCCTTCCTATTTAAAGTGTCAGTATAGTTAGTAACCAAGCCAATATGTGAAAAGAGAGGTATTGATGGCACAAGGGCATTACATCAGACATTGACCATTACACAACCGACCTCTTTGAATGCCCTGGAAAGTGGAATTCTAGATTGGCCGGTTTCTTTTGAACCGACTAATGGGCACATGTCTCCTTCTCCTGCAATCCTTCTCAAAAAATATAAAAAATGAAGAAATGGGCAGCCAAAAAAGAGTTTTGTATCTGTTGTTGAATTGTTTACTTACTTTATTTGATTTTGTCAAAATCAGGGCATTTTCTAAACTGAAATTCAAGCAAATGAACTGAAAGCCTGCTCCTGGTGATAAAAAAAAAAAAAAAAAAAAAGGGCATAAATCAGCAAAGCTACTTCACAATTGACTACTGCTGAAGGGTTTATTTTCCTAGTTTTTTGTTGGTCAGATAGCGGAACTCCTTTCATTATGCATAACTTCCCAAGACTCATTCAATTTCTAGGGTTTGATCAATTCAAAGACAGTTGAATGACTAATCAATTTTGTTCCTTTGGAGCTTCAACAACATGCCAACATATGCATCACAAAGTCCATGCCAACTCTTTCTGGATGTAAATAGGCTTTAGGAAATTCATGGGAATGCATGTATTCCACAAAAGATTAATGGGAATGCATGTATTCCACAAAAGATTATTGAACATTATAAGATGGAAAAAATAATTTAGTGCAGAGATACATGCAGTGGATAGGATTGCACTGCCACTGCTGCAAAACCCTAACAAAAAACATTCTAATAAAGAGAGACTTTTAGCAATTACTTCAGCATTCTGCATCACCCAATTTACACTAAAAACAATATGGTAATGATGCATGATTGGCAGTGATAAATGACAATGTGATTCACGGCCCCAATAGGAGCCAACATTCAAAAAGTTGGACTTACAAGGTGAACTTCACATTCATACATTTAAGGAAAATCAGCCATCCACCTCAACATGACTTCACGCTATAAGCTAGGTAATGAATTCCCAGATGAGCTGAGGTACCATTAGTTCCAATAGAGATTGAAAAACCATCATTCAAATTACAAAAGCAGCATTGTTCAAGAGAATGATTCGGAGTTCTTGCAGAGCGGAGCCCTACAGTACCAGATTCGAGATAGATCTTCCAAAGAACAAGGCTTTTTTCAAATAAGCCAATTCATTTGGGACCCTGCAGATCCACTCGTTTTCCTATTCAAAGATCAGCATTGCACAGCACAGCACATAATATCAAAGAATAAAACTATACGGAATTTTTTTTAATAATAACTTGGACATATGGAGCAGTCAACAATTTGGCACTGCTAATTACAAATTAGATGAAGGTATTTAACTACACATGAGTGCAGTATGACGGCTACAACAAAAAGAGGAATTAGACATAACTTCTATTGCTTTTGCTTCTTCTGAGCTGGCTCTGATGAAGTTTGTACCTGCCAAAAAATTTTGTATATAAAACCATATTCAGATTTCTAATGAGGACATGAGAGAACACCCCATATTTTCACACACACATGCCCCACAATATGACATTTTCCTGAAATCAAAAAATTGTTCAATCACAAACATAGATTTAGATGCCTCATTCAGCATCATCATCAGTAAAAAAAACAAAACCTTCAAATTTATGACCAAATATGACTGTGTTAAGAAATATTTAGTACAATAAAATATAAAATCAAGTGGAGACCTCAAGCCAGCAAACCACATTGCTTCTTAAATCTCAATGTTGAGTTTCTGTCTCTCTCTTCAAAATATACGTCCATGGTAACAGCAAGTTTGTTTATTGTTTTCAAGTCTCATTTTTCTCTGTTAAATCGCGAGTTGCACTTTATTTTACAACTAGAAAGATTTAGAGGAGAGTTAGAAGAGAGAGCGCCTGGCCAAATCCAGACTGTCCCTCCACCTCTTTCTTTCTTTTCCTTTTTAACTCTTCATTTGATCCAGAGTTCTACAGTTTCCTATATATAGCATGCAGTAAGCCAGTGAGCCAAGGACTTTCGGGGTAATCATTTGATTGAACATATAAGCTTATATATACAAAACCTAATAAAATCCCAACGTGAAAATGATTCACTGCATATAAGTTTCACTTTCACTTCAATAAAAATTGAAATAAGAAACTTGAAGTATCCAGTAAGAAATTTCCTCTGCAATTCATCATGAAGGACAGGAGATATCATTTAAAGAACTCTAATGACCATGCAGAAGAGATGAGAGTTCCATACCACGTTTGAAAGTTGCTCACTAATGTAGCTCATTGATCTTAACATAGCTTCAAGCGTGTCTTTAGTAAGCTGAAACTTCACTTCCATTTCTCCGGAAGGAGACTTGGTGAAATCTTGAAGCTAGAAATCAGTAAAGAAAATACATGTGAAACATAAAACTGGAATATAGGTGACAATATGTGGCACATCCATACAAGGGGTTAAAGTCAATTATTTAAAGATCATAATAATTAGAGCACTCAAAATTGAATTTGTATTCTCTGCATATGACTTTCCAAGCCAAAGAATTTCCCTACTTCAATCACTCAAGAATGTATATACAACTTGATCAAGCAACTACATAGGTTAAACCAAAAATGTAAATCTACAGCACACATATGAGCCAATAGAATAGAAAATAGCACACTGCTAGTTTGTTCAACCTTTGTTATTCTGATGAAACTACTAGTCAAATGAGAATGTTTATCAGTACACTTTGGACTTGCATTATTGAAAGCATCAAACTTCTACCCTATGATAGCTTGATGAACAAGACTTTATCAAATGAAGTTAATTTGTGTATATGAAAAAGCCAATGAACTAGATAACAAGTCAAGAGACAGTAATATGGAGGCAAAAATCTCTATCATTGTTTGCTAACGCCCTAATGCCCCCAACCAAATTTCTGACAAAATATTATTCAAAAGCGAGTCCGTCCCAAATAATAATTAACAGCAAAATGACATAGATTATACATGGAAAGGTCAGGACTTAGGTAATTACTAGAAACTCGTCAAATATGATAATTCCAACATCTTGACTATTACTAAACTTGCAATATCCACTATCCCAGTAGTATCTGTAACTTGTAAATTTATGCATATGTTTGAACCAACCTAAAACCTTAAAGCTTGAACCCTAAAATTCTTTTCTCAAATTTCAACTATCAAAGTTCATATTCTCGGCAAGATTTCCTGGTGGCAAACACTTTAAAACAAAATTATAAACCAAACACTTTCTAGATTTGCTAGTTCTCCATGCCAAACAGAATAATATAAAAGCAGTCACCTAAGATTGAAACAGGTGGCAAAATTTTTGTTCCCTTTTAGAAAAATCTATGCTACATTCATTATTAACTATGCACACTAATACTTGGAAATGTAGATAATAACATTTTTACATACCTTGAGAGTGATGATGGCTACTCTATTTCCTGGTGCAGAATTGCAATTTTCCATGGTCCATGTCATTGACTTCAGGCAGGGCAGAATACTCTATTATATAATACAAGCCAACATACAATATATCAAGCAATCTTATACACACAAAATTCCTAAATTAGCTCTTTGCATATTATGCTCTCTCTCTCTCTCTCTCTATATATATATATATATAGTACAAGCAACAGATGGCAATGAGGGTAGGATGAAGATGTTAAGGTTGACTTCGTGATCTTAAAAGTTATGAACAGATTATTGATTCTTCCTTGTAGAAATGAGGCCATCTAAAACTTTACTAGAAAGGACTGAATTATTGATTATTGGTGTGCAAATGCAGTGGAGAGCCAGTGGACATTCAATTGGTGATGATCTGTGCCAGCTACTAAGGTGGAGCAAAACTGTTGGTGGGGGTTTCAAATACCCCATTTTTGGAGTGTAGGAATATGCAGGTCAGAGAAATTTCAGTTACAATGCCTCATATGAACAAAAGGTGAGAGGTTAATTGATAAACATTTGAAAGCGGTGGAAGACGGGGTATACAATCTTCAGGTCAAATGCTTATAAACAATTTACAGTCCGATCTCATCTCAAGGAAAATACCTAATTGCTCAAAGCAATTCAAAGTGACCATATTAGCTCTCTTAGCCTCCCCAGCCCCTGATGTCATCTGAGTCACTGCCCCTCTCTCTTTTCTTTGTTCTTTGTTCTGTTGAAGGTGATAATAGTACTAGATACAGGGTCAAGCCCACAAGGAATACCACACAAGCAAAATGCAGAAAGGAATTATAAAGTATAGGCTGAGGAAAAAATGTCTACAAAGAGAAAGTCACTTAATGCCTCCTTAAGCAACTGCAAATAAAGACAAAGAGGTTTAGCTTCTCCTTACCAAGTTGTCAGGAGGATTAGCATCATGTTGTATTGTAACAGGTGCAATATGTGAGGCAGTAGTATCAGCAGTGACTGGTGTAGAACTCTCAAGATCATTACGATTAAAACGCCCATTATGATCATCTTGTCGAGGCCAAAGTGGCATTGAAGTCTCAGAAGATGGGACAGTTGTAAAATATGGCGGCATGCTAGTTTTCACCTGGTAAGAGACACTAGTCCTTGGTATTTGATGCTGGATAGGACATGTGTATAAATAAACAATTAACAAAATGACAATGTTAACAAACTACAAAGAGGGAGATAGAGATAACAAGTATGAACTAATAAATAGAAATAGAAGTAATTATAGTACTACAAAAGTAGCATATCTTTATATAATTGCATATTTAACTTGAGCATAAAGAATCGCCAACGAAAACAGCAAAACCTTACACTTTGTTCAATAAGTTTGTGATAGCTAACCTGTTCTTTTGATATTTCCTCTTTCCATTGATTCTGATATTTCTGAAGCAATAAAATAAGATTGCTTTGCAGATCAAGTGGCAGATCAGGTGGAAAAAGCTTCAAAAGATCATCCCCAGTGAAGCTCTCATGCACACTTTTTCTGATAAGTGAACGAAGGCATGCCAAAACCTATTGTCAGATTTTTTTCATTTACATCATTTACATGTTGAAAATAATTTAAGGGAATTCAAATTGCACAGAAATTTTTTTTTTTAAACACAGTCATATAGACTGCTTAATGCATGTTAACTTCAGAAACAAACAGGAGTGGCACAACATCGAATTTATCATCAACATCATAGTACTAGAGAAGCAAAGACTTCGAGTGAAACAATTATATAACATATATACATATACATGTATGTATATTTTTCAATTTAACTTATGGGTGAGTTTGGAAAGCCTTAAAAGGCCAATTTTTGGCCAAAAAATGACATGATTTTGTAGGAATTCAATTCAACTGAGTTCTTCCATGCAATTTCTTAACTCAAAAAGAATCAAACGTTAACAATTTATATGCTTTTCCAACATGAAAATTGGCCTAAAACTCACAAAGTACTAGACCAGTAACCAGCAGAAAAAAGCAAAATAAATGCTATAAAGAGACAAGAGAGTTACAGGATCCAGTTCTGGGAGGGAAGGGAGGTTGAGGAGCGACTGAAAGTGAGACTTTTCAGGTGACGGGAGACCGGTTCTTTTGGTTTTCCAAAGCGTCGTAAGTATGTTGTCCAGAGACTCCTCATTACTTATCACTGACAGCTTGTGCAGCTGTAAGTAAAGCGAGTCCTGCAACTCCTCCATTTCTGCTTCTTCTTCTTCTTCCTTCACTGCCTGCCTCTTTCTGCTGCTGGTTTTGTGTTATTAATATTGTGTGGGCGAACTTTCACACGACAAGTCGTTCGGGTTTATAGTTCGTCGTTTGATCAGATGTTTTGAATAATCATCATAACGTCCCTAAAATTTAGTGCTTTAAATACTTTCACCCTTTTTTGTTTGAACAAATAAGCACATTCATCCTTATAGGTTTAAAATGCCCACGGTTGTCCCTAATATTTAATAGATATGGTATCTCAATAAAAATAAGTTGAGGTATCTAGTTTTTAAATTTAAATAAGAAATTATTTTCAATTGTTCATTATTTTAAATTTCTATTATAATTTTAATTTTAATTTTAATAAAATATAAATATATTTATGAATATCTTATTTTAATTTAACAAAATTAAAATTAAAATATATGAGCCAAAATACATATTATGCAAATTGTAAACATTATGAGCCATATGAACGAAATTAAATTAGTATAATTGTTTCAATTATTTTATCTTCGATTAATAATAAATGAGTAACTGTAAACTGTAACATCATATATCAAAACAAAAATTTTGAACTTTTAAATATATTTTTAAAATTATTATTACAATATGTATTTTAACATATATATATCAATAATATTAATAAATAAACTCAATTAACTAATTAATTTCAATTAAAAACACAATTAATCCTATTTTCTCAAAATTACATAAACTAATTAAATTCAAAATAAATACATAGAAATTCACAAAAATTTCAAATAAATTTCTATAATTCATTTCAACACCTATATTTATCATAAAACACAATTTCATAATTTAATTAATTAATTTTCAAAAATTAGAAAATAATAATAAAATATTCAAAAATACCAAAAATCAAAATAAATTCCAAAAATTCTACAAAAATTCACACATGAAGATTAAGCTAATTAGAACAACATTTGTGAAGGAATTTTTCATGAATCAATGAATTTAAGCTCAAAAAAAATCAAAAACTCAAGTTGACCGAAATGAAGATCAAGCTCAAACCTCAACAACCACCCGTTTTACGGCCAAAAGAAGCTTAGAATAGGGACCGCTAGAGCTCAGGGAGTTGATAGAGACCGGCGGTGCACGAAATGGTGGCCGGAATCACAATCGACGGTGAAGAGCTTCACACACTACCACAGCAAGTTCTGGGCGTTCCGGTGAGCTTCCAACGACCTGATCATGTCGGAGAGGAAGAGGAAGGAAAGGGGAGGAGGTTGGCATTAGTTGGGGGCGGCGAAGGGCGGTCCGGCATGCCAAACCGAGAGGCACAGTGAGGGTAGGGTGTCGTGGAAGAAGAAGGAGGAGGGAGGGGCAGTTTGGTAATTTTGGCTACTTTGATTTTTTTGGCAAATAGTTAGGTATATATGTATATATATATATATATATATATAATCACACTATATATTATAATAATATAAACTCCTACACCCATATAATTTAATATATTTAATAATTTATATACTTAAAAACAATTAAATAATATTAAAACTAAATAATAAATAATAAAAATTAGGGTAATTAATTAAACCCTAATTAAATTTAAAAAAAATACACATATATACTTTATTTTAACACTTTTAAAAATATATATGAGTTCATGCAAATGCGCAAATCTACTTAAAATAATTAATAGTAAATTATTTAAGTGAAAATTTCCCTGAAAATATAATTATCGGGAAAATTTTACGTAAAGTACTTTAAAATAATATAAACAATTAAATTAAACTTTAAATAAATATCAACTCGTAAAAATATCAAAGATATATATATATATATATATATATATATATACAAAAATTATTAACACTGCATATCCCGATGCAGTATTAAAATATTTAAAAACACGGGATATTACAATCATATAATGAAATAGCCATGTTTGAGGCTAAAAGGCATATACCAAGTGGACGTTACAACAAACATTAATAGAAAAAGTAAAGCTGAAAGCGGGCCAACCTGTCAATGTGGTGATCGCCTTTGTAATGAGGCGACGCCTTATCAACAAAGGCCCGTGATATTTTTAAGGCAAAAAGAGCATATAACACACGTAAACAAAGGAGAGAAACTTCCTGGAGACCTGTTAATGGGGCAATCGCCTCTATGATGAGGCAATCGCCTCATTGACAAGAGGCGCGTCGCCTGATTAACAGGCCGATTCCGACTCTCAAACGTTTAGACTTCTACTTTAAGTAACAATACATGCATATATACACTCTATAAGCATCAAACTACAACTACATGCAAAAGTCTTCAAAGATCACATCAATGAGATATTAAACAAGATAAACTAGAAACATACATAAAATATACTAATGACTTAGTTACACACAAGAAAGAACACACTAAATGATGAACATGTTAAGTTTAAGTGCAAATTTTCTACCAAAATGAGAGGCCCTCATAGATGTTTTTAATTGTGATTTTTGCTCGGATGTGATCTCTAATTTTGACACAAGCTTCTTCTTTATTCTTTTAGGAAAATGTAGACTTTTCTTGGCTTCAATCTCCCTTTCTTCCTTGAGGATGTTTTTTTTTCTTTCTTCCTTTTCTTTTCAGAGCTCCTCTCTCTTTTTTTTTTTTTCAATAATGATTTTTTTTCTCTCAATAATGGTCCCCCTCCTCCCTCCTTTTTTCTCTCTCTTTTTCCTTTTATTCCCTAACTTCCCCATGCCCCTAAGCCTCCTAGCTCATCATGAGCCTCCATATCATTTTTCTCTTCCCAAAAAATCTTTTTCTCATGTAAGAATTAAGTTTGGAAGGTAGGGCCCACACCACTTGGCCACCATGATTGCAGCTGCAAGTGGGCTGTCATAGAGACGACACTTCTTCGATGAGGTGATTGCCTTATTGGCAGCTGCCAAAGAGGCGATCGCCTCATTGCACTGAGGCGATGCCCTTTTAGCCCAGGCATGTGCTGGGCCAGGCGGGTTTGGGCCAATTTTACGTAATTGGGCTAAGTTTTGGGCTTTTTAGGCTTTAGGTTTTTAAGTCTACCTTCCATTAGAGATTCAGGTTTCATTCTCATGTTCAAGTTTCACATTCTCATCATTGGACTCGACAACGGGGCGGTCAAACCGAATGCCTCTGATTCGTTCCCTAATACGGGCTTACCGAATCGAGTGTCTACAATAATATTTTTCAAAAGCAAACTAGACATTATGTATTATTAAATATATCAAGATAAAAAAGACAAAATTGTCGAAATTGCTAAATTTTAGCATCTTATCACTTCTAATCTGAGTAAAATAGGTGATAAAATATTTTGTCATGAAGTCAAAATATTTAGTGAAGAACATAATTTTGTTCCATAATTCTTCCATCATATGATGAGTTTAACTATTAAATTATTGTTAAAAAAACATCATTATCATTTTAGTTCTTATTAATATACAAATATTTATATTTATATAAATGAAATAAAAAACCATTGAATTAATCTTTATTTAATTATAATTATTGATTATTTTTATATATCAATATCCCTAAAATATATCGATAAATATAATTAAATTAATGATTATAATTTCATTTATATAAATAAAAATGTTTATATTCATACTCTAATTTGATTTTTTTTTGAAAAGGTCCAATTTGCACCTTGGGTTTGTGCCTTAAGAGCATTTTGGCACTTTGTTTTTTTACTAATGGGAACTTCACGTTTGAAAAATAGAGCATATTGAAACTTTATTGATTACAATAAAATGTTATAACTTTTTTTATAAAATTAAGTCCTACAAAATAATAAAAACATAATTTTAATGGATATTGAAAAATTAAATTGATAATTTTTTTAGAAATGTATATTTATAACTTAATTATTAAGTTTTCAAAAGTTTTTCAACTTATAAAATAATTTTTTCTTAAATTATTAAAAAAATTTCCTAATTTTTAAAAATTTTTAAAATCAAGTGATATAAATTTCAAAAAGTGACCAAATTTATTCATTAACATAAGTGGTGAATTGATAATTGACCTAAAATTTAATTTTAATAGTTGAATAAAAAAATTTTATTTATCAATTATTGTGTAGATTTAAAAATTATTGTGTAAATTTAAAAATTTAAACTAAAAATAAAATTTAAAAATATTTATTCAATCATTAAAATTAAATTTTAGGTCAATTATCAATTTGATATTTTTGTTAACGAATAAATTTGGTCATTTTTTGAAATTTCTATCACTTAATTTTACAATTTTTAAAAATTTAAGAAAAAAATAAAAAAAATATTTTATAGGTTGAAAATTTTTTAAAATTTAATAATTAGGTTCTATATATTTAAAAAAATTATCAATTTAATGTGTTAGTATCCATTAAAATTAGATTTTTATTAGTTTATAAGACTTAATTATACTAAAAAAATTATAGAATTTAATTGTAATTAGTAAAATTCTAATATGATTCATTTTTCAAATGTGGAGTTCTGATTAGGAAAAAAAAATTAAGGTGCCAGCATGTAATTAAGGCACAAATCTGAGTGCAAATTGGACTCCCTCTATTTATTTTTTCTGTAGACGTGGGTTTTGTAGATAAGCTATTCTTTCCCATCAATACAGATCTACGGTATATGTCGCTCCACGTGCCGCATCTTCAAACATTATATATTTAGTTTTATTTAATTTTTAATAATTGCCACTAACCTGCATTTTTTTTTCCCCCTCTCCGCGACAGGTTTCCACCTCTTTCTCGTCTTGTGCAAGCAGCAAATATAGAAATTCACAACTTTTAGGGTTTCTTTTTCCTCCCAATTTCGGAGCTTTACAAGTTACAATTCTCAACTCCTTATCTAACTTCAG
Organism: Mallotus nudiflorus; assembly: GCA_947683625.1. Taxonomy (NCBI): domain Eukaryota; kingdom Viridiplantae; phylum Streptophyta; class Magnoliopsida; order Malpighiales; family Euphorbiaceae; genus Mallotus; species Mallotus nudiflorus. The sequence continues at coordinate 7,303,530 of CANTUR010000041.1, forward strand.
AGGTGAATTCTATTAAGTTTTGATTATTTAAGCTTGCTGTTACTTCATTTGATTTTTTTTTTTTAATTTTTGTTCTTTTCATTTCTTTTTGTTTGTTATTCGTCCTTGAAATTTTGGTTGAATATTGCATGCTAAAACCCTAAATTTCTTGTTTGTTTGCTGAGAAAAGATTAATAAATCTCTGAAATTGATGTATAATTGTTTTTTTTTTTTTTCACTAAGTGCAAGGGGGTTTTATTTGCTATCGGACATGTAAAGATATATATTTTTCTTGTTTTAAAGTGTTAAAGTTATTTTCTTGTTCATTTCTGATATATGGGTCTGAGAGGACGCATTGGAGTGATTTTCTTGTGGGGATCCCTGTGGCTAGAAAATTTTTCCTAGTGGGTGGATTTTCTTTGGTACTTTCTGCTAGGGAGCAGTGATAAACAAGGAGATTCTTTGTATTTGGGCATTAATTGTAATGGAGGTTATAGATAAAATTGTTGGGTAGAGTAGCTGAGGCTGGTTATATCCGTGGTTCTAGGTGGACAACTTGCATGGAGCAGCTATTTTTCAGTTTCTTTTGGAGAATTTTATTTTTTGGGCTAAAAGTGTCTAGAAAACCATGTTTGTGGTGCTTTTGAAATTCTTATGGGCCCATGGGGTTATCAGGACTGGTCTCCTTTAATTCCTATAGTATATCTCTTTCGAAGTTTCTAATTTTTTGGAATTAAAATGTTGGCTGTCAACAAAGATGATTTTGTGAAGAAGCGATTCGGCTTTTAGGCTTGTGATTGTGCTGGAGCTTGGTTTTCTGAAGAGAGCCTATCAGATAGGAGACTGTAATGCTTTATGATAAAATCAATGACACTTGATGCATTTGAAACTAGAAGGGGAAATGGTTAAGTTTTATTGCATGCTAATATACATTGTAATTGCAATTTTTATTGTTGTTTTTGGAAAGAGTTGTGTGGGAATTGAGAACTTTTTTTTCCCTAATTGGAAGCTATTTGGAATATAAACATTTTATTGAGAAGGAATTTGGAAGAGTATCTTTTCCTTTTTTCTTGGATTAGAGAGCCATCAAGAAGGGATTTCACACTACAAATTTAATAGATATACTTGAAATGGGAATCAATGAATCACATGCTTCTTGGTGTGCAGGGGTGAAAACCTTTTGGTTTGAGCTATTTTATTTTTGGGATTTATTGTGTTTTTGCAGATAAAGGAGCTTAGTGCATGAAGGGTGTTGCATTGTAATGAAAGATTTAAGAAATATGGGATTCCATTCCTTTAGCATTTTTTCTCAATATCTTGAGATTCAGCACAATGTGACATCTTTCAAAAGCGGGTGGTTGCTAATTTTCTACTTGTAAAAAATTGGATATTATGAATAAAAAAAAAACATTATGCTTGATTTGGACAATAAATATATAATTTTAAGTTATAAATGCTGAAATGCTTAGAAAGAGTAAAATCAATCATCTTTTTTGATCTTTAATTCCTTATAGAACAAATCATCATAGAACAAAAAGGTTGGCGTCATATCACTTTACAATTTTAATTATTTAGATCTATTTACGCAAGGTTTCTACTCATCCATCATTGAAGGTCTATAGTATGTTACGTTTCTCATGACTGCCTTGAAATTTAATTTATTTAATTTTTTTGTCACTAATCTATATCTTCTTGCATCTTTTCTCCTCTCTTGATGACAGGTTTTGATATTTATGTATATATCTCTCTTTCCTTCTCTGCAAGCTTAAAAAATAATCAACTTCTAGAGATATCCCTCTCAATTTCTGAGCTTCTTAATTCTCTACTTTGCTTAACGCATCTTCCACAGCACAGGTGCATTCTATAATTTAAGCTTGCTTCTAGTCATGAACTTTTTCTTTGTTTCACTTTTGCTACTGTTATGCTGTGTTTACTCGTCATCCCCTTGAATAATTGAGTTCATTACTGCTTGCAAAAATCCTAAATCAGTGTTTGGTTGCTGCGAAAATGCCAACAAAAGAAAGGAGTTTGGGCAATTGATATACAATGTTTTGTTTTTTGTTGTTTGTAGTCATCAGGGATTCAATTTGCCATACAGACTTAGGGGCTTTTTTTTGGTTTTGCAAATATAATGATTTTAAAAAAAGTTCAATTAAATTCTCTTGTTACTTTGTGATATTTTTTTTTTTATCTAAATGGAGCAGAATATCTTTGAATTCTTTCTGTAAATTTTTTCCATTGCAGAGGTTTTTCTAGCATCATTGCTTTTTTTTTTTTCCTATTGTTGATTATTGAGAAGAATAGGGATATAGACAGTGGGCTGTGCATGTTGTGTGTTTTAAGAGATTTAGGATGGTAGAAGTGATTGTGCTTGTGTGTTTTTTGCTAACATTATGACCATAAATGATTTTGTGGGTTTTGGTATGCTGAAGGGTGTTTGAATATTGAAAAAGCAACTTACCATTGGAATTATGACTTACTATGTGGTAGAGATGATGGGTTGTGGGGGGATAAATTGGTGGAGTGACTGATTTGAAACATTTCTATTGCATGGTAATTTGTCCTTGTTGTTGGGTTTTTTATTGTTTTTTAGGTATCGCAGAATGGAAAAACACAGATACATAGTTTCTGGTTATTCCTTGTGATTGAGGCTCTAAGTGAAATGCTACGGAAAACAACTAAGGTTGATTCAGGAGTGGTTTGTAAGTTGACAGGTTGTATGGAGAAGTTGTTTGTACAGTTGCTTTCTGGAAAGTTCTTTTGTGAATGTATTGGCAGAGAGAGGCTAGAAAACTACATTTGTGGTATTTTTGGAACTCTTATATGGGCATGACCTTGATAAATTAAATGTGAGCTGTGGACAGTAGAGTTGTTGGCATGTGGGACATCTACTATTTTTTGTTTTGTAATTCACCTATAAGGTTTTTGGGTTTTTATGCTGATTATCAATGAGAATGAGTTGGTGGGCAAGTATTTTGGCCTTTATGCTATAAAATGACTTGGGAGCTTGGTTTTCCAAAGAGTGCTTATAGGAAATTATGCTGGAATTCATTTATGGAACTTTGGTACATTTGGGAGTGGATGGGAAAAGCATTATTTTTAAAGAATTTTTAGTGTTGATATAAAAAAAAGAACATCGATAAACTCCCATAATAAATTGCAATTTAGTTTTTCCTTTTCTTGGAAGAGGAACTTTACTATATTGGAAGCTATTTGGAAGAAAAACCTACCTTTTGGAGTATCCTTGTTTGCTTGGAAAGCCATTCAGAAGGAATTTGACGCAAGAAAATTGAATAAGGAAATATAAGGTCATGAGAAGGGGGATCAATGAAGCAAAAATAAAAGCTTCATTTATAATGCCTCACCTACTTCACAGTTGAAGTTCTATTAGGTGTTAATGTAGTCTCTCTGTTGCTCATTATTTTTTTTTTTCATTTTTGCTACTATAATATTTGTTTTTGAAAGTTTCATCGAATATTGCATTCAAAGCCCCAAGTACCAACTTGGTTGGTGAACAATAGTTAACAATGGAAAGGATTTTGATGTACAATTATGTGGTTGTTTTTGTTCTTAAACCACAAGAGTTGTATTTGCTACGCATAAATAGAAATCTTTGATGTTTTCTTTAGCTTTTGTTTAAGCAATTCTTTTTTTTTAAATTTATGGAATTCTTTTTGGAGAAAATTACATCTTCCCCCGATATTTGACCTAATTCATACTTTTCCTCCACTTATTTGAAAATCGAAATTTTTTATCTTTTAGTTTTCATTCCGTCAACGCTTTAGTTCTTTCAATAGGGCTTCAGTGAATTTCTTTTATTAAAAAACATTTATTCTATTTTATGAAGATAAAATAGTTTAATCCCTCTATTTAAATACCATAAGCAATTGAGTCCCTCAAATTTTTAATTTTTTTTTTGCAGTTTCTTATATGTATTTAATAGCTAAATGGAGTAGAAAATTTTAGGATTCTTTTTGTGAGCTCTTTGTTGCCATTGAGGTTGTTTCTAGTGTGATTGCTACCTTGTTTTGTTTGGATCTCTGATCTTTTATCTAGGAGAAGGGTAGGGATGCAAGAAAGTGGGGAGTCCTTATGAGTTGTTTGCAATGGTGCTTGTGTTTCAGTTTTATGGGTTGTAGGATTAGTGGGGGAAGAAGTTATGCTTGTGTGGCACGCTAATGATGCTTGGATTATAAATAAGTTTGTAGTATTTGGTGGGCGAAAAAGTCATGTTTGTGCACACACTGAAGATGTTTGAGTTTGCTTGTTTAATCATAAAGAAGGGCCTTTGAAGTTATTCACTGAACAAGAGACAGATCATTGAAATTGGGGGATGGAATGATTGACATAGGTAATTGGTCCTAATGGCGTACATATATATATGTGTGTGTGTGTGTGTGTGTGTGTGTGTGTGTTTTATTTTTTTATTTATGTATTTGCTGATAGCAGAGGTAACCATTGTGTTTGGCTATTCTTGCGATGGAGTTTATTAATATGGGATAGCAATTGAAGCTGGTTTCATGAATGGTTTCTAGGTTGATAAATTGTATGGAGTAGATAATTTAGGTTGGTTTTGGAGAAGGTCTTTCTTGGATGTTTTGGCTAAAATTGGCTAGAAACCTTTATTTATGGTACTACGGAGTGGTAGTGGGTAAATGACCCTGAAAAATAATTAGTTGTGGACTGTAGAGTTATTAGAACTTGGACATCTTTTATTTTTATTTTGGTGATTATCCTCTGAAGTTCCAAAATCTGGGACTTTTGAAGTGGCTATCATCAATGATGATGGTTTGTGAATAACTATTTCTACCTAGAGGCTTGGATCATTGTTTTTTTAGGAACCTTTAGGTATGCTGGAATTTGTGTGGTAGACCTTAGTGCATTTTGGAGTGGATGGGGAAAGGGTTGCATTTGCTAGAATAAGATGAATTCATAATTATTACAATGTTTATTGAGAGGCATGTGGAGACCATAAACTTTCTATTGAAAGCTATTTGAAAGAGAAAAGCATAACTTCTGCAGTATCCATTTTGGTTTGGGAAGCAATTGAGGAGCTTGATACTAGAAAGTTTGATAAGGAAGAGATATCAACTCCTCAAAATAGGAATCAATGAATCACTTGCTCCTTCTGGGAGGTTATATGAATCTTTTGGTGCTGGCATATGAGAAAATATGGGATTCCAGTCCTTCGGCAATCTTTTCTTGATGATTTAGAGTTATCACATTGAGAGAGTTTTTGAAAGGGATGGTTGCTCATTTCCTGATTTGGATGATTTGATATTTAGGCTTATATAATTTTCCTTTATTTATTTTGCTTGGCACATGACTCCGTTGGTATTGATGCCAATCTTTGATGACAGTTTTATACACTTGTGATCATCTATTGTCATTATTAAGTAATTCTCGAAGTATTTATGCTTTCTACATAGTTTTTATGGAAGTTTTAAGCAGTTGGTATGTTGAAATCTGGAATCAACCCTGTTTTACTTTTATCATCCAGTCTATTGCTATCTCCTTTGGCAAGAATACTTGAATTTTGATTTGTGTATATGAGCTGGTGTAGTAGTGGTGGCATTGTTAAAGACTTTTCAGATTGCCTGTTCCTTTATGTAATTGTTTCCCTGTTGTTTGTTGAGGACTCATGTAAAGGCTGGTATAATTTTAAGGCTCAGGATGGAACTGTAGATAGTCTAACATTCATTGTTGACAATGTCTATATATATATGTGTGTGTGTGTGTGTGTGTGTATTTTTGCAGTTGAGGGACTACTATTAACCTATCTTCTAACATATGTGTCTTGCTGTTATCCATTTATTTGTTCTAGAGAAGTGCACTACAGCTTGGAGTTAGACCTCACCCCTGACCAGCAACTGGTATTGACTTGGTGGCATGTTTTCCCTTGTTAGGTGATTCTATAGTCATCCTAAGGGCAAAAAAGCGTGGAAAACTTAGGGCGTACCCTATTAAGGTAAGGGTTGATAAATGTTAAATATAGCACTTTGACCGTGATACGCTAGTACAAGATTATCATTATTCAATAGAAGAACTGACCTGAATTGTCCTTTAAATCACATATTTTCAATTTTTAGATAAATTTGTAACTTACAATTTTTCTGTTTCTGTCCACTGGTGAGTGAGTGAGTAATGTTTCTGTCCACTGGTGAGTGAGTGAGTAATGTTTCTGTTAAGAAGCATTACGTTTTAAATAGTGTCTATAAATATTATAGGTGATAAACAAACTAGCTAGCATATGGCAATTTTCTTTTGGCATGTCATTTGTTCTGTTTGAAATGCTTTTTGACAATACCCTCTATATATGATGAAATGGAGGACTGGAAAAGATATTTTAGCGTGCTTGGAATAAAATGAATAAGGTCAACCTCATTAATAGTGTTGACAATAATGTCTTGAAAATTTTTGTTCAGATAATAGGTATGAACAAGTTCTTAGGACATTGTAATTTTTAGGTTGGGATAATGCTGGCTTAGTTCAGTGAGAGGGGGGGGTTAAAGTGTATTTGTTTTCACTAGGTGGCAAAGTGCTTAGGTTGAAAAAGAAATATCATAATGTGGGACAGTTGAGCGCTCAGGTGTTGTTGCTTTGAATAAGGTGTATAGGTGGAAAAAAAGAAATGCTAATGCAGGGCAGTTGATTGAAAATGATGATTTTAATTCAACTAGAAGTGAGTCTTGATGGGGTTGAAACTGCGTTGCAGTTATGGATCCGTTTTGAAAGCTGTGTTTGCAGTTAAGGATCTTTTTTCTGTATACTTCTAGCTGGATCAATTGAAAGAATTTTCTGCGTTCCCAGCTGGGATGCAGGATTTTAAATAAGGAAAGATCAATCTCTCTTCATTTATCCAAATGAAAGTGTGAATGCAACAGGTAAAAAATATCAATTGTCCATGGCGATAATGTGGTGAACTTATTTAAGAACTAAGGAAGTTTGCTTGTGTTATATGTGTTTGAATTGGGTGGAAATTGCTTTATTTTATTTTATTTTTTAATTAATGATATTTTAACTGTTCTTATTTCTCGTTTTATTGTTTTGAGTATTGGGAAATGGGAATACTTCTGTGTAGCTAATATAATACTTAATCTTTTTCCTTGTGTCTCTTACGGTATTATTGCAGGATATGTGAAAATAAGTGAAGCAGCAGGATGAGCAATGATGTTTTTGATGTACAGGTTTTATCAGAGAAGTTATCAAAACTCAACAATTCTCAACAAAGCATTGAATGTATCCTTTATTTTTAAAATCGTATTCACATAATTTATCTATAGTTATAAGAAATTGTATACTGGTTTGTATATTACATGCATGCTTTAATTTTAGTGTGTGAACTAATTTTTTCAATCTGTAAATGCAATAGTGGAATCTACTGCTGTTCTAGGATGTGATACAGTGGAGCTTTTGTAGAATAAGCTTTGCTAGAATAACCTTGTAATCTCATCAATAGTGCATGTCTTTGTTTTAGCCTTCAATCTACATAATATTTAGGATATTGATCAATGTATGGTTAGACCAGTATGACAATTATTTGTGTGATAGTTACAATATTAGCAGCATTACCAAGTCCTCTAGTTGTGTCTTTCTTATTTTTGCATACATACAATTTTTTCCTTGAAAAATTGTAATTCGTTTGTTATGGTATGCTATCTTTAATTAACGGACTAGCATTATCACGCTGGTGTATTTCGCATCGGAAGAAAGCAAGACCAATTGTTGAAATATGGGAGAAACTATTCAATTCTTCCCAAAGAGAGCAGCGTGTCTCTTTTCTTTATTTGGCTAATGATATTTTACAAAATAGTAGGCGGAAGGGTAGTGAGTTTGTGAATGAATTCTGGAAAGTTCTTCCTGCAGCTCTCAAACAAGTATATGAAAATGGTGATGACAATGGGAAGAAAGCAGTGACCAGACTGGTGAGTATTTAATTATTCAATGGACTTCCTAGCCTTGCTTTTCTCTCTTTTTGTTTGATTTTGGAAAGGTTTGTTTTGTTGAAAGAAAAAGAATGTTCTTGTTAGGGTTAGTTGTTAAAAGCTAGCGCATATGGGAAACTGTGCTGTTTTGCTGATATAGTAAAACCTTGTAAAATAATTTCTTTCAAATAATAATTTTGACTGAGCCCGACTTGGGGCCATCATACTAAATTAATACTTTCCTAAATATATAAGATAATATATTATACTTCCTAAATATGTAAGATAATATATTATACAAAAATCCTTTGAGGCTCGTCTAGTGTCCTAACATATCAATAAATAATATACGACTGGTACACATTGTTGAAATGCACTTAATTAATAATGGTTCTTGATTTCAAAATTATTAATTTACAGAGGCTTTACTGTAGTAGTTTTTATGAGGTTGATTAGTGATAAGGAGATATTGCATGTAGTGGATACAAAGAAAGACAAAATGAGCTGCAAATGAGACAAGTTTCATTCTAGTAAAATAGTCTCATACTTGATTTTTCACTCATTTTTCTTCTCTTTTCTTCCTTTATTCTTTACTCAATTGGATGTCTTGGATTTTCTAAACGAAATTTATTCTGGAATTTTTTTTTCTCATTTTTTGTTTCTCTTTGTGTCTTTCATTCTTTTATTCGTTCTGCTCATCGCCTAACTCTAGATTTTGTTTCTTAACTTCTTCCAAACCTAGTAATAAATGTAGACCTTGGGACTTTAAGTTGTCAAAAATCTGGTATCAAAATGATTCAAGTAGGGATTACTTTTGAAATTAATGTTGCTTGTAGAATGACAGTAGAAGTAACAATGATAATGTAATGGGCTTAGAGTGTGTTGGCTCACACATGCTCCAATGAATATATATATATTATTTAAAACTAATTGGTTTGTATTAAGGCCCAATCGACACTACTTATATACCATTTGAATTCTATATATTTCAGATGTGAGATGCATTTACATTTTCAACACCCTTCCTCAAGTGCAATTGGGCTTGGACTAAATACATCCTGGTTGCGCCCAAGGTCCAAATGCACCTAGCTTTGTTACGACCACGAACTCTAGGTTTTCAAACATGAGTATAGGATTATTTCCATTTGGCTATCTTTCTACTCTAATACCTTGTAGAAACTCGAAGCTCAAAAGTGTTGGCCCACACATGCTTCAATGAACACATAAATGGATTTGGACCCCCTTTAACACAAAACTAATTGGCTTGTGTTAAAATTCAATCTACACCACTTACATGTCACTTTACTACTATGTGTCTTTTCAATATGTAATTTTTCCAAGGGAAAAAATTTAAAGGGTTTGGAGTAATTTTATTGGTTCAGGAAAAAGATTCGGCAAGCTTTGGAAATTGGAGTGTAATAACAAGAAGCTTGTTGTTATCCAAGATGGAAGAAAATTTCAAATTGATGATAGTTTACTATCGTAGGGTAATTGAAAAATCTAGCCCCTGGTAACTACTTGCTTTATAATCTGTGGCCTGAAGACTGATGAGAATTATACATATCAACTAAACTAACAGATGTTTGAACACCTTTTGAAGCCTCTAGGATGTTCTATTTTGGGGTGAATAACAAATTCTATTAACATGAAATTATAATTGGAATGTTAATAATATTTTGCTTATTTATGCCTTTATCAAGCTATTGATTTAAGCTAAATGAGTAGATTCTGATCAGCGTACTTATAGGTTTATGTTGTGTCTGTTGATGGGGATATTCTTGGTAAGAGCAAAAAAAGTAGATGTTAATGGATTATGAGAGGTGTAGTATCAGAATGATGTTTTAGAGGGAAATCAAGAGGTAATTAGATATCCTTGAAGTTGCTCGAGTTTGAAGTGTGGAAAAGGCTAAGGCAGAAAATGGGAATTTATGCTACTGGGTGTGTGTGAAGTGAAAGATTAAGGAAGTGAACAGCAAATATGTTCCAATACAAATTATACCTAGGAATAGAACTAACGAAGGACTCTTTGTTGGATTTTTTTTTTTAATAAATTTTTGATGGTGTAAAGGAAAAATTTGAGAAAACAAGAAAGTAGTATCCGACAAGATTTATAGTGGTCAAAATAATGGTTTAATCCAAAGGAAGAGAAAATGGAAACATGGCAAGGCAAAGGGAAAAAGTTGAATCCTTGTCAATGGAGAAAAATTTATTTCATTTGTGCAGTTCTGTAGCAAAGTTAGTTGATTTGGTTTCTGAGCTGAATTATGTGATTTTATAGCATGAAAGCAAGTTTATTCTAATTATAATTAAGCTTAAGTAGGAGTTTATGCTTAGTTTTTCTTAGTTTGTCATCGAGGACAAGGATGTGCTTCATAAGGAGGGTAGTATTAGGAAAAGATGCTTACATTTGTTAGGTGATAACAATGTGCCATGTAATAGCTACTAATTTTGGTTATGAGATTCCGTTAATTCAAAGAATGAGATTAGTTAAAATGTTGTTTGACATTGTAATTCTTGCATTATAGAATGGTGATCGTTCTTTATGTTAATAAGTCCACAGGCCTCAAGAGTGTTGGCATATGCACACACATGTGGACATATAAATGGGGTTGAGCCCATGTAACATGTGTTAAGGTTCAATCTACACCACTTATAAGCCACTTTAAATGGATATATTGTCCAACACTCTCCCTAAGTGTAACATGGCATGTAGTAATTACACTTGCACATGTTCTCATGGGATATATTCTCCAACGCTTCCTCTCAAGTGTAATTGGGCATGTGCCATTACACTTGTCAAACGCAAACGGGTCTCACCAACGACTGAAATGGGTCACAAATGGGTCGCATTCAACTTCAGGTCTTAAGCATGAGCCCAAGATCATCGCTCTAATACCATGTTAACAGGTACGTGGGTCTCGAGAGTGTTGGCCCATGCATACACATATGGACTTATAACTGGGGTTTTGCTTATGTAACACAAAACCAATTGGTTTGTGTTAAGGTCCAATCTATATTACTTATAAGCCACTTTATTGCTTTGCACTTTTTCAATGGGCAATATATTCTCCAACACTTTATATGTTTGGTGCACCTAAAGTGATATTTATAATTGAAACTGTTTTTAATTTGGTGCTTTCTGTCTTTTATGTCTTTGGGCATTGTCCATTAGTATGGTTTATCGTTTGCAGTGAATATAATAGTCGTGGACAGCATTGTAAAAATGTTGAACTGTATGAATGCAATTATTTCCTTATTCAACATTATAGAAAATTTATGTGCAACATTGCAGGAGTTAAGTGGCCCATTTGTTCATTGAATTTTCTTTCTTCCATATTACTGAAATTTCTTCGAATTCACTTCTCTCTCTGAAGTCTATTTGTCATTTTCTGTTCTCAATTATCATCATCCTTTCAGGTTGACATATGGGAAGAAAGGAAAGTATTTGGTTCTCGAGGGCAGGGTCTCAAAGATGAAATGCTTGGTAAGAATCCTCCTCCTGTGTTGGCAAGCAATGGAAAGAGCTCAAACCTTATCAGGGTACTGAAAAAGGACGCTCACTCAATAAGATATGTAAGCATTTTATTTTTTCTGTGGTAACTTGCATATTTTGGTATTTTCATGTTTGATCCATTCTATTGTGCTCATATGCATTTTGATCTTGGTTATATCTTTGCTTGGTCATCTTAACCTAGAAACTGGCTATTGGAGGTCTACCAGAGAAGATTCTATCCGCATTTCAATCAGTAACTGATGAACATTCTAATGAAGAGGCTGCTATAAACAAGTGTAGCACTGCTGTGTCCAATGTGGGCAAAATTAGGGAAGAAATGGAAAGTGTTTCAACTCTAGGTAAGAGTTCTATTTCAGCTTTTATTTTCTGAATGAAGCTTATGGCTATAATTATTACAATGAGAGTGGTTACACACTTGCGGAGTTTGGATGTGCAAAGCTCAGTTTTGAGCTGATACAGTTGTTTTATGCATGCAATGGAATTTGTTGTAGCTACTTTTGAGTTGAGGTTGATCTGTAATATCAATTAGTGCTATTCATGAAGTGCCAAGGCTAATAGATGCTTATGTTGTTCTGATCATTATTACTGCAGCATATAAGTTTTCCAGAATCATTGCCTTTAATTGATCAGTGTGGTGAAATTGTAGCATATTATTTTATGCCGCTGTTTTCAAATTTGATGACAACACTTGAATTTAAATAGCAAAGCTACGGTTTTCTGGTGTACCAAAATGACAGTAGAACCATAATTCTCTTATTTTATTTGCCGTGGTAAAATACAGCTGATGGCCACAACCTGAGATGTTACCCTTTGTTTGATACTTGATGATGAAAGCTAACTAATTCCAGGGAATTATTTTCACATGCATTGTTAGCTCCTGAGCAGCCAGTAACCTCACCCTGTTGGGGTTCTTCATGCTAGCATGCTACTGTCTAATAGACATGTGGCATAGTTATTGAAAGTTTTACTTTGTGTATGCATCCTCATGTGATCAGAATACCATTTTATAATTATTAGGAAACCAGCAAGGTTTGACACTTCTGGATGAGTTGCAAGCACAGGAAAATGTTCTCCAGCAGTGTGTTGGGAAGCTTGAAAGTGCTGAAGCAATCAGGGTTATGCTGATTTCCCAGCTTAAAGAAGCACTTCACGACCAAGTACATCTTGTTACAGTTCAATAAATCCTTCTAAGATTCTATGGCATATTTTACTGGAAAGCTTATTATTTTAACTCTTGCAGGAATTAAAGCTGGACCTTATTCATGCTCAGTTACAAGTAAGATTTACTTACTAATTTCTCAAATTAAGAAATTACTACTGAAGTTGCACATACATTGTCAAGAAAATCAGGGATAATACAATATACATTTGTAGACAAGGAAGAAGTTCAGATAATGAAAACATGTTTTAGAAACCAACAACTCAATCCCAACAAAGGTCTTTATATTAAATTAATAAATGCCAGGTTTGACAATGGAAATTGTTGGCTGTTGCTAGGCCTCATCACTTGGCCTGGTCACCCAATCTGCTCAACTAAAATGCGAATATTGCGGCCAGCACTTGCTGCCTTGCCCAAATAATAATATATAGGGAATAGTTTGCATATGTATAAATACATTGGGTAGTTGGCTGGGGCCTGGGAGCAAGCTGAGGATTTGTTATGTCTGGCCCAGTTGGCAGCTGCCAAAACCAACCTCTCATAGTTCATGTTGCAAAACTAGAAGTGATAAGCTTGTTAAGACTTGTTCCTTGTGAGCTGAATGGTAGATTGTCGAGCTCTCTAGCTGGAGCTTAGCTCAAGATGCTTGGCCATGCTTCTTTTGACATTGGTGAATCAAGTGTGCTAGGCCGCTGACTTTAGCATCATGCTCTGCCTTCTGACTTTGTGCATATTAGATCTTGAGACTCATTTTTCAAGTCAGTCTTCTGCTTTTTTTTTTTTTTTCACGGCCTTGTGATGTATCATGGTACATGAAAGGAAAGACATGAACTTGGAAAGGCATTAAAGGAAAGGGAGAGGGAACAAAAAGTCAACCCATTTGGCTTTATATTCATAGAGAATCTAGATGTGCTTTTCCATTAAATTGATATTTACAATGATTTTGCAGGTTGCTCGAGGGCAGATTGAGCAATCATTCAATCTTAGAAGTAGGCTGACATCTTCGGGTCCTGGTTCCTCAACCATTTCTATCAAATCAATGGCAGAAACTGCCAAGGTTGTAGACAACATAACACCTCCAATTCAGCCAACAAGTACCCCACCTCAGCCTGCCCTTACACAACCTATGGTATCTTTTGCACCAATAAAAACTACTGATGAGGAGAGCAAGAAAGCTGCAGCAGCAGCCGTTGCTGCTAAGCTCGCTGCCTCTACATCCTCTGCACAGATGCTTACCTCTGTTCTCTCATCTCTTGTCGCTGAGGAAGCTGCCTCCATGAATGGTGCCTTAAAATCAACAGGATTTACCACAGGTTTGGCCATGTTTTCCCCTGAAAAGCGACAGAAACTGGACAGGCCACCACAAACATCTGATGCTACCAATTCTGATGCAGCCTATTTTACTCCTTTACAACAGCAACCAGGAACCACCTTGCCTCCTGTGTTACCCTCTGCAAGTATGCAATCCATGTCCCAATCAAACCATGTGCAAACTTCATTTGGTGCTTTACCTCCATTACCACCTCCGCCACCTTTATCTCCAGCCAACCCAACAGCAAATCAATTTGTCCAATCTACTGGCATGATGATTGGGGTAATGCCTTATGGATATGGAGCCAATACGCTACCACCCCCACCCCCACTGCCTCCACATATTGCAATGGGATTGGCAAGGCCTTCTGCTCAGCCACCACAGCAGCCACAGCCTCAGCAACCACAGCAACAGCAAACTCAAGCAAGCGGAGGATATTACAGGCCGCCAGGTATTGGATTCTTTGGGCAAAACCACCAACCAGCAACGCCTCCGCTACCTCGGCAGTGAAGTTCCCTTTTAAGCCTCCAAATTGGCATTAGGTGTATTGTTTAAGCAATCAGTAGATGGCACAAAAAAAATACCAGAAGCAGGAGGGTCGTCTCTGAGTTCTGTGACAATGTGTATATTAATAGAAAAATAGATGCTTCTAGACTGTATTCAAGTCCCTCTCTCTCACTCTTTCCTGTCGCGTCAGAGTATTTTATCCATCAGTTCTTTATGAGCTCTGCACAAATGAAATTTTCCTAGATAGTTGTGTTAATCTAACTGTTGATGTACCCATGTCAAATACGCATTGCTTATGAAAGCCTTAAGATGGATTGTCACTGATATATGATTTATGTCTGAATTCACAGCCTTTTGTTGGTTAGTGACCTAACTGGTGACTGACTGCTTTCTGCAAGTGTTGCCAAGAGCCTAAGTTTTTTCTTGGACGAGGGCATTAGTATTAGTAAATTTCATCGATTGAATGAAATGGAACTTGGTGGAGCCGGAAAGATGTCTCTGGTTTCAATCCTAGCTATTATTGTATTTGCTAGTGTTGCATGGTGAACCCATTAGCAATGTGGGTACCATGGTAACAAATGCTGTTTTGCTAAAAAATTAAAGTGCTGTTCTTGTTAGCTGTTTTCTTCTAATACTTAGGTAAACAAAAACTTGGTGCTGATAGGGGAGGGAGCAATTCTGGCTCTTCTGACTTGTGCATCGTGAAAAAAAGGCCAAGAACTTTTTATCTTAATCTTTATAAAATTGTAGTTTTTTTTTTGGAAAAATAAAATTGTAGTTATTCCAATTAATTTATGTCATTTAGAAAAGAAATAAGAAATTACTATCATTTTTTTCAACTTCTATTCTTTGCCAAATGCATTTATCAATCATAAAGAAATTGCCAAGTAGCCCTAATTTGGTTGGCGGGTTGACTCTTTATCCATACACCAATAATATTTCATAAAATTTGTCATTTTTATGTTACATTTTTATAGGAGGATAAATAAAAATAATTATAAAATAATCTCCTCTATCATGTATAAACTTTTGTTGACTATAACTATTTTAAAAAACTTTTCAATAGTTGTACAATTAATATTAAATGATTAATAATTAAAAATATTTATTATAGCTATAAAAAATCTGTTAAAATATAGAAAGCAATCGCAAAAGAAATTTAATTATCTCTTCCAACTTTCTGTGTGGTCTATTTTTTAGAAATTTTTAAATATTTCTTCTATTGGAAGGAATATTAATTTATTTCTTCAATATCTAATAAAATAAATAATTTTTTCTATAGTATATATATGTATTTATATAAAAAATTAAAATGATTAAATTACTTATTATTTAATTATAAACATTAATTTATTTTATATATTGATAATTATAATATATAAATGATAATTAATTTAATAATTTTAATTCCATTTTTATAGATAAAAGGGAAAAGGTTAAAATAAGTCTCTAATGTTTGGTTTGTGGAGCAAATAGGCCCCTTACATTTTTACTGAACTATTTAAATGCAGAATTATGTTGTGTCCATGTTTAAACTTCTTGACTGATGAAAGTTTTTTAACCTAATAAACACCATTTGTAAAAGATGTGATGTGGCAATCATACAAATCTATTTGGGCTCCACATCCTTTAAATTAACGACACATCAGCTATTCCGCATGGGTACCTTTTCCTTATCTAAATGCTGCATGATCAAATAATTAATTCAGCTGCATTTTGGGTTTCCATTACAGTTAGGAGGCACTTCACTTTTTTCTTTACAAATAAATCATCTAATTTTTACTTTGTATTCAATGTAGTCAAAATTATTATTATATTTATAATTTTTTAAACAATTAATTTAAATTTATTTTATGTTTATAAATTTCTTTAAATAAGTTAATCTAAAATACCATGTTTACAGCTTTGTCCAACTTTTTATATAGACGGTAAATTTATTTTATATTAAAAAAAAATTCAACTCATTAATTTTTAATAAAGAATTGAGTAAATATTTTTATTGGACGAATATATAAACTAGAAGTAAATATTGTTTTAAATGTATAAATAATAAAATATTAGTCATATTATGGCCCCAGCTCAAATTTTGTAGACAGCCATTATTATAAGTTTATTTGCAGTGTGTTGCTTGCTGATGAGCAGAAGACGCAAAAAAGGAAGCAGCTGGCTACCGTCTTCTGCTATAATTCTCCTTTTGCACCCAATTACCAAGGTGGAAGCATGCATCCACTTCCACCATCACCTTATAAAAACCGATCTACAGTCATATTATCGATGGAATTCCTCAAAGTTTTGCTTTCAACAGAGTACAAGCTAATACCAATATCATTTCTCAACAGTATTCGATCCCCCTCCTGCTACTGCATTACAATTTACAAGTAGCTGCATACTTACGGGGTATTTAGATCCCCATGCTCATGTAATGTATAATGTCGTCGTTGTCTCTCTATAGCCGATGTTGTCCTACTCAGCGCATTGCTAATCACCGTCCTACACAACACTAACATTTGAAGGTTTTGATGCTCGAATTTGGGAAGAGAAACAGTAAGATTTGAAGGTTTTGACGGAGAAGATATAGAATAGCGCCTTTTGCAATGGTAGCTTTTACCTTGACTACCTTAAGTGGAAGTTGAGAGAGAGAATTGAATTAGTTGATTTTAAGAATATCTAAAATAATAAATTAAAATTCTGTGTTGATTCAAAGAATATTAGAAGAATTGAAATAATTATATCTATAATTTATTTTTAATTCATCAAAAAATTATTTCAAAATAACTCAAAAAGATAAATAAATAGTGTTTAGAAAAAAAATTCAAACCAAAAGAAAAAGATAAAAAAACTTCAAAAAAGAATATAAAATTTAAAGGTCTAAATAAAAAAATTTGGGTCCGAAAATGAACTGTTATAGATAAAGTTTATAGCATTCATTATAATTTTATGAGTTAATTTCAATTTGATATATTATAAATTCCGTAAATCGTCATAAACGTCTATTTGAAGTTTAAGTGCGCCTATTATAACTTTTTGAGTTAACTTTAATTTGATATATTATGAGTCTCATGGATCAATTGATGCTGCTATAAATATCCATTTGAAATCTAAATGTACACATTCACTCTATCAAATCCATCTATAAACTTCAATACTGTCTCATCCATATCACCTAGTGAGCAAATTTCAATCCATTAGAACAGTGTTTATTAGATTAAAAAGATTCCATAAATGGTCCAAAAAACCTGTAAGGTGCTTATTTGCTCTACAGACCAAATATTAGGGGTTTATTTGCACTTTTTCCTATATAAAAAGGAGTTGATGAATAATATTATATTTTGCTGGTAATTATGCAATAAAAAACCAAAACAGACAAAAACTTAAATGGCCTATTTATGCTGATAATTGTGCAATTAATTAACTTAATATAATATTTATGTAAAAAAAATCCAAATAAGAGAGAGATTATTTTATTTGTTTATCTAGAAAAAAAAATACAAAAAAACAGATTAGATAATATCATGTAATTCCAGGTTTACAGAGATCTACAGAAAGTCCGTCAAATCTCAGCCTTCTCCTTCCTTTCTTCTCTTTGCTTCGAATAATAATAATAATAATAAGAAGAAGAAGAATAAGAAGAAGAAGAAGAAGAATTCACTTTCAACGATCTCAGTCCTGAAATTTTCATATTTTTTTTTATCAACAAATATTAATAAAATAATAATAATAGCAATTTATTTTTATATTAAAGAGAATTTTATTAGTTACATCAATCAACCAATCTCAAGATTCTTCCCCAATTCTTAACATCGAAGGTTCTTTCTCTGTTTGATCCTTCCTTATATAACAATTCTTTGCGCACTTGGAGGCTTCCGGTTCATGAGTTCTCTTCCTTCCATTTATTTCAAGATTTGGTACGTTTCTTTCTATTGTATAGCTTTTTGGGTTCCGGCTGGGTAGCTGCTTGAACTTTCAATTGGGGTTCTTTTATTCATTTTATTTATTTATTTTGTGTGATCGTTTTCCATTTTGTTACAAGATTTTTGTGCATTTTTCACAAATTTTGCTGGTGCTTTTTGTTTTGTGCATTTTTTGTTGTTGTTATTCTTGGCTTTTAAGATTGTTGAACTCAATTGGGTACCTTCCTTTTTGGGTTTTAATTTCGAGTTTTGTATAGTTCAGAGTAATTCTTAGGACTCTGATTGATTAAGTTTTGGTTTTGGTGTTTGAAGTTATTCTTTTATTGTTTTCAAGTCATGTCTGCGAGAACTTTGAGGAGGAGACTTCATCATGGGGATATTGATGGGAATGGAGAAGAGCATTTTAGCATATCAAGGCGTGATGGACTAAGTGAACCTCTACTTGGGTCTCATGAACACAATGATAGTCCTGCATCGGTGAGGGTTTCTTTTCTTTTCTTCTTTTTATTTGGATACAAATGCTGGTATGTGTGTCAATCTATGTTTTGTTGTGTTACAGCCGCTCACACTAGAAGATATTTGGAAGGCTGAAAAAAGGAGGGAAACCATTCATTGGACACTGGTATTATCACAGTTGATTGCTCAGTGGACACAATGGTTAGGTATGCAATTTTTTTTTAGCTGTGGGGTTTTCAGTTAAAGAAGTGCACATTTTGCCTTCAATGTTATTTCAGATTGAGAAGACCAGAAGGGTTATTGGTTATGACGATATGTTTCTGAAGTTTATTTTATTTTTTTCTTTAATGGTTGTTGAATCACTGTGAGTCTGATCGCTGGCTTAATTACAAAATTTTTCTATTGGAAAGTGATTGATACATGTTGCTTGTAAGGGTAGATTTTTATCGATCAATCATGATATGATAGACTTAATGTTATTGGTTATAAGCTGTTAAATCTTGGCTTTTTAGAATGGCTTGACGCTGGTAGTATAGCTGCTATCAGGACTTTAGAAGTTCTATTTGCTGTTCACCCATTATTGACTTGTGTTTTTGTGAGGTTTGTTTTAAGAATCTTACTCACAAAAAAAAAAAAAAAGTTTCAGACCATAGTGTAAAATAAAGAAAATGTTTCATGCATGTTAGGCTGCTGCTTTCATGGTACTGTTTGTTGGACATTTCATCAGTTCTATGCACACAGGTTACTGTATCATGAAACCGTGCTGGGATAAATTTAATTTGTTGGGAAGTTTTTTATGGGCTTCTAGATCATAGATCATTGCAGATATTAAGTGGTACCATTTGTATCAGCAAATATTGTCCTAGGTTCTGGATCTCTAATCGGACGTTTGCTGCCACCTTTGGCGGGTCATAGTGGATCAAACGGAAACCTTCTTCAACCTTATCTTAATCCCTTACAGGTACATCTAGTGCATTGATTCATTATCTATCTTTACAGATTTTGTAGAATGGAAATGTTTTCCATAGAGAAATTCCCATTTCACATGTTTAATTATGTCCATATTTTTCATCTTATGGACTGAAAATTTGATACCTTTTTTTTTTTGTACTGCTAATCCCTTGTCTATTATTACAACCAAACCATATAAATAGCACGTTCTTTATATTTCTCTTAAAGAGAATGACATTCTTCTATTGCCATGTACCTTTTAGAAAAGAGTTGGCATTGCTCTCTGTTTTGACTGATTACTTGATGGACTCATCTTAATGTGTAAACTGCTTGTGCAAAAGATTTAACTTTTTTCTTGCTCCTACTGTAGCAAACAAACTGTCTATAGATATGATGCTATTGGAAAACCCATAGCATGTTATATTCTACTCTAACGATTTTGCTGCTTTTGAGCATCACTGATGCAACTTTTTGTTGTTTCTGTTTTAGCTGTACATGTGGATTCTTGTTTTGTTCCTTTAACTTTAAAGAGTTTTGAAAAGATTTCCTTATTTTGATCGTTGGCCTGAATTAATTGCATGTATTTTAAATAATTTTTCTTACTGGGATGATCGATTTTTGATGCTGTAAATTGATGTGTAGGAAGAAAGGCTCAGAAATCTACAGCAAAGACTGGGAGTTCCCTTTGATGGCTCTCGATTGGAGCATCAAGTACACCTTTTTTTGATCTTCTCATTTTCTATCATTTCTTATGATGTTTTTGTACTGTTCCTTTCTGTTGTCAAAGTGTTTTAGGTTTGTTAGAATAATTATTACTGTTTACACAGAGCAACTTATAGCATACAGATTAAAACACAGTCTTTGCTTTTAATTGAAGGAATAAAAAATGCCAGAAACCACAAACTTGAAATGGACAAATGCCAGCCCCTCGCCTAAGCTTCAAAATCAGCATCTTAATTTCTTTGTTGCTTGCTTCTGTTTCTTGGTTTTATGCTTCCCCTGGGATTGTGAGAGGAGGCTCTTGAGAAAGAGATATCATAATTGATTTTAACAATGGGGAGTTTGGTGTGGGCTGTGGGCTTTTAAACATTGAGATGGTTTTTCAAGCTAATCAGGTTGGAATTGAGTTCTCATCTTCTAATTGGAGACGGTTGGTGGAAGCAAAGGTTTGGGCTGTTCCCATGGAACCTTTTTTCTGGGAGTAATGTAGGGGATGATGGTTGTTTGGGTGAGAGTCTCAACTACAATTATTTTTCTTTCTGATTATGTAGTAGGAGAAGCTGAAACAGTAGGTCAAAGAGAGAATTAATGAGTAAAAAAAAAAAATTAAAGCTTAGAAGATCCCACATTTTTCTGCATTAGCTCATATGAAAACTATGCTACAAATTAGGAGTTTCTTGGTCTCAAAAACAAATGGACATGTGAATGTGAAACCAATTGAATATTTGTATCATAATTTGATGATTTATCACACTGAATCTCTATTTAAAAAGGAACAGCTTTCTTATTAGTGCAACATTGCGTAATGGCTTTTATATTCTGAAATTGAATGAAATATTGTTTCTCCATTTTTATCTCCAGGATGCACTTCGACAGTTATGGAGGTTAGCTTTTCCTGACAGGCAACTTCCATCTCTTAAATCTGATCTTTGGAAAGAGATGGGGTGGCAAGGTTCAGATCCCTCAACTGATTTTCGGTATGCACAAGATCTTGTGTGGAGCTAGTTATAGATTTACTATATTATGTGTTAATTCATGCAATTGTGTATTGATGTAAATTTGTTTTGTTTTTTCTTTTTTGCCTTTTGAAAGAGGTGGAGGATTTATATCATTGGAGAATATGATCTATTTTGCAACCAAGTATCCGGTTTGTTCCTTTACTTTGCATGGAAAGGATTGTAAATTATTGTTTATTATTTCAAGCAATTGCCAATTTACTTGCCTTGTATTGCCTTGCCCTTGAGTCTAAGTCCATCGTTATGAGGCTACAGGCCAACTAATGAAGGATTATTGGTAAGACATGCAATTTCACATAAATTTCAGTTGGACAGTTCCAGTTGACTTTACCGAGTTCTTAAGTAAACTCCGGTGTGACTAGATTTGTCTGCTTCTAGAGGTCCCTACTTGTTGAGGATAGCTGATAGAGCCTGAAAGCACAGGAAGAACTGGGTTAGACTGTTGGAGGCCATTGGTTAAGTCCAGGCCGGGAGCATCTGATGCCCAAGTCAGAGAGAATGCACTGCGTAGTGAGAGAAAGTAAGTGTAGAGAGACTGGGCATAGTGATAGTGAATGTCAAATTTGTGGGTGAGAGGGGAGGCCAGGGTTAACCCTTTACTCTATGATTGTTTGACCATTTAGGACTAGCAAAGGAAGACAGATGGAGAAAAAAGAGAGAAGGTGAGTTGGGGGTGTCCCATTTTTTGTGAGGGATGCTTTGTGTATCATAACACTTCATTATAGAATTAAAAGCCATATGCCAGCCTCTGTGCTCTCATCATTTAATACAAGGCTATTAGAAGATGATTTTATGCTATTATCTCTTGGGCTAAGGTGTGATTTTTAGATTCTTTGGTGGTCAGTGAGTCTTTTTGCATTTGATATCTTTGATACATTGCATGGCAGTTGCAGCAGCTTTGATTGTGAAAGTGTTGAAGCATGTCAAAAGCAAAATTTAGCAAAGATTTTCCAGATTCACTGTATCATATCATCTCCTCATCTTTCTTATTCTTGTCCACTTGAGTTAAATGTTATCCCATTTTAGAAGCCTTGTCTCTATTTCGTTTTGCTTTTTTGTGTCCATGCCTGTCATGAAGGATGTTTGTTGTAAGTTGTGCTTGTTTTTGGGCTTGGTAGAATCTTCATGTACATAGGTGCTGCATACAGTTAATGGCTTCTTGCTTGTATTTGCTTGTTTCTTTTCTGGGAGGGTTGGCGTTTTATGCTGTGAAATAGTTTTCTTTGTGGTTCTAATGATGCACAATTAATAATATCCTGTATTTGGTTAACAGGAGGCATTCCAGAGATTGATGCATAAAAAAGATGGAACCAGAGCTGAGTGGGAGTACCCATTTGCTGTAGCTGGTGTCAACATTTCATTTATGTTGGTACAAATGTTGGATCTTCAAACTGGTATACAATTCTAAAATGAAATGATATTTAATTATCTTTTAATAGGTAACAAAATTGTTGAATGGTCAAATATTAAAGCAATGCAAATTTTATTTGCAGGGAAGCCTTCAACTGTGGCAGGAATCCAATTTATACAATTACTTGCAGAAGATGAAATGGCATTTGACAACCTTTTTTGTGTAGCCTTTCAAATGATGGACGCCCAGTGGCTTGCGAAGCGTGCTTCATATATGCAATTTAATGTAATTTCATTTTCAAATCATAAGCTGAACATTTATTTTATACCTGAACAACTTTTCCAGGACATTTTCAAACGTGAATTAACTTATTTTTTTAATTTTTTTTCCAAATGTGACTGTTCCAGGATGTTCTGAAGTCTACAAGGACGCAGTTAGAACGTGAGCTTGCCCTTGAAGATATTTGTACTGTCGAAGATCTGCCAGCTTACAATCTGTTGAGAGAGTAATCTTTTCATTGAATGTAAAATATACAACTTTTTTATTCTTTTGTACGTTTCCCTCTGTAATTGATGTATGTAGTGTTGCATATTTTATTTTGCAATGATGAAAGGCAAGTCTCTTTTTTTTACCTAAAAAAAAAGGGTAATAAATAAATAGTTGAGTATTTAAATTCTTGTTGCTATATTTACTTATTAAAAAATAAAGCATACTTGAAAAATTAATCAATTTTTCATCCATCGACTATCTCTTGAGCAGAATTGTCGTTAGATTTTTCTGAAGGTTTGAAATATGTATTTAGGCATTCTGATGCTTTTTTTTAACCTGTAGAAATAAAACAAAGGGGAATGAAATGCTCATAACATGTGAAATATGTCACTTGAGGCAAAATATGTATGATTCTGTTTTTTTGTGGCCTAGAAAGTCTTTTTTTTTTTTTTTTTTTTCAATTTAGAGAAAAAGTATAAGTTGAAAAGAGAGAACTAGCTTTGTAGCTTAGCAATCAGTTCTTGAGGTAAGGTAACCAAGGACTATACGTTGCAATACGACTCCAAGCATCAGTCCAAACCAAAAACCCTGCAAATTCTGAACAAACATGATTAGGTATATTAGTGGAATTTCTTAATGGTCTTCGAGTTTCATGGTGGTTCAATCTGGCTTTTTAGTTCAGATACTCAAAAGGAAAGTAGAAAAAAAAAAGGTGGAGGAGCTAAACCTTCACTTGAAGATTGGAAACAAGTGCACTAAAGACAACTAGTGGCAGCCCACAAGCATAATAGAAAAAAAATGTTTAACATATGCAACCATATTTTGTCTTCCAGTACCTGCATTAACGGGTTTCCACCTTCAGAAAAATAAATCCTGAATTGCTTGCCAGAGAGCACTGCCTGAATGCTGTTGAGCAGAATAGAGAGAAAGCAAGAACAGAAAGGCTTGACACATATTTTGACACTGCCTCTTTCCTTATAATCAACAGACTTTATGGCCAAGTGTTAAAAAAAAAAAAAAAAACTCTAATGCAAACTGAAGTAGCCAAGTTCACTTCAATGGCAATCAAGGAAACTAATCATCTAGGAGAAAGGTGGATTGGGAAATGATAATTATAATTAACTAAAGCTAGACCCTGTAGCTGACATGAACCCAAGGCGTAGCATAAAGTTCCAAGCTGTATTATTGAAGCTGCAGAAATAAATTTTTCTGCCAAGGTAAAAGGGATCATGTGATATATATATATATATACATTGATTACTTGAGATGACAAATTGATTTAAAACCCACCTGGTGATTGCATAACATGAGACAACTTTTTCCTTTTAAATTAAGTGAAAATTAATTTTAATGATCAAGAATAACAATATTCAAACTTTACACCTGAGGATAATCTTGAAAAGAAATGATAGTTGCGCTATTTGTTTTGCCCCAAATGCATGCCCATTTGCAATGCAATATTCCATGGCTTCTTTGATTCTACCAAAACCTGATGTCAAATCACAAGTAGCAGTATTAATCTTCTTTGATTCATATGTAGCATATATATCACTTGTAATTATCATGGTCACAACAGGCTGCTTGTAATTTTTATATATTGTTCATGAATCATGACATAAATAGTGTACTAATGTTGAGACTACAAGCAGCAAATGTAATGCTTTTGTGCTAAAAAAGTTACACTGATGTATTCTTTTTCTTTGAGCAATAAAAATTGTTTCTTCGGTTGATTGACCTTATTTATATATAGCAAACAAACCAGATGTGTTGATATCAGTTAATAATAATGACTAAAAAAAAAATAAAAATTCATGACTTTTTAGGACTTTCACCAAAATTTTCAGTTTTGGTAGTTCTATTCCAAGTTGACAACTTTATTATATTATCTTTATATTTTTTTCAATTATTATCGATATTTAAAATTCAATAAATTTTAATTAATTTAATTTAACCTGTATAAAATTATAAAAATTAATTTATCACAGTTACATAGAGACTCGAACCGAACCGAAATGTTGTTGGTCCAGGTTGCTTCGGACTGTCAGGTTGCTAGTCCTTTGACGGTTCCCAACCCCTTTTCTCAAATGTGAGCTAATCCAACCGTTGTTGGTCATTAGATTTTATAAATAATTCAAATTGTATGTACATTACGGCTATGTAGGATCTAATTTAGCATATGAGATAATCTTGTTAGATTAGGGGCCCATATATAATTCCGTGTAACAATATGTAATTCAGTATAACTAACTAATTAATCATGCTAATTAATAATATGATCTATTTTTTTTAATCTTTGTTGTTTATTTTTATACACATTTAAATAAATTTTATTAAAGCGACAAAGTAAAATTATTGAAAATATTTATTACTAGGGACTATTAAGTGGTGAAATCATCAAATGAGGACTATCAGAAAGCACAAAGGAATTGAATCAATTTAAATCAACTATAAAATATGAAATAGAATTGCAATGTAATTTTTAAATTTAAAAAAATTACCAAAATTAAATATATCAACTAAGATTACAATTTTTTTACAAGTTGGTTCTCAACATCTATTTCTTAATATAAAAAAGTCGAATCTAAAATTTCATTTAAGTGACTTCAAATTTCTCGTTGGTTAAACTAACATATGTTTTAATGAGTACTATATATATATATATATATATATATATATATATATATATATTTTGATTAATATTAAGTGGACAATAGAAATCAAACTCTATATTTCATAATACTTTGGGAAAGAAGTCTCCATTTTACTACTCTTTCACTGACACAATAAATACTATTTTAATGAAAGCAATGTAATTTTTAAATTAAAATAAAATTACCAAAATTAAACATTTTAATTAAGATTATAATTTTTTTTACGAGTTGGTTCTCAACATCTATTTCTCCATATATAAGATTCGAACTTAAAATTTTACTTAAATGAATTCAAATTCTTGTTACTTGAACTAATATATATTTTAATGAATATTATATTTTTTTAGTTTATAAGGAGGTTGACAATAAAAATCAAACCCTACATCTCATGATACTTTTGGAAAACAGTTTCCATTTTACATATCAATGAATACTATTTTAATGAATACTATTCTTCAAGTTGGTGTTTCTTCAATGGTTTCCTTTGAATTCCTTAAGAACAACTTGGACAACCGATCAGATGCTCTTTTAACCTGGAAAAG
The DNA here is from genome assembly GCA_947683625.1 of Mallotus nudiflorus. Classification (NCBI taxonomy): domain Eukaryota; kingdom Viridiplantae; phylum Streptophyta; class Magnoliopsida; order Malpighiales; family Euphorbiaceae; genus Mallotus; species Mallotus nudiflorus. The sequence goes on from CANTUR010000041.1 coordinate 7,330,013, forward strand.
CCACCCAACAAATTGATAATTTCAATCATCTTTGTTAATTTCATGCATGATAAATACGTATATATATAGTTCACCTGTTCATCCCAATCAGTGATCCAAGTAATGTAACCAAGTACAAGTGATTGCATCACAACTCCAATAATCATTCCAATCCAAATACCCTATTTTTAAATGAAAGGATGTATAAGATAAAATCTGTTAGCAAATTAATGGAATTGCTACTGTGTTAAGTAATGGTCAGATTTACCTTCGCTTTCAAGTGAGCCAAATATGCCAGAAGAACACCTACCGGCACTCCAATCACATAATAGCAACACATATTAACAAATGCTACCATACCCTGTCTCCCAGAACCTACAGCAATTCCTGAACATGACCACAAAAATTAATGTAAATGTTAAAGTTAAATAATAATAAAAAAATCATGTTAAATCTATATACCTACAGAAAATATATTTTAAATGATATCTTTTACAATAATATAGGGCACAAGTTTATTTATGATCCGAATCAACATATTGTTTTAAGGTTACGATATATCTAGTAACAAGCGATATAATTGATATATGATAAAAAGTTTTTTAAATTATATTTTTCTCCTAATACAAGGAACAATTAATTAAAAGAGAGGGTGAGTGGTAAAATTGTTGCGAACTGTGATGTCATAGGCCATGTAACATTTTTCGTTTGTTTTATTAATTATTTTTTTAGTAAGGATATCCAAAATTTAATTCTCTATTGTCTATTCTTTTGGGACATTGGCACCTAAGTATTTTTCTCTGGATTATTTTAAAGAGCAATCCTCACATCAGCTTGATGCATTGAGAGAAATTTTATTTTCGTTCGATGCTTACCTCGAGAAATTTTAGTTGTTACTATATATGGTTAAAGTTAACCGATGACATGCCTGAAAGTGTTGACTGAATGCTATTTAGCAAAACTGAGAGAGCAAGAAAGACAGAGAGGCTTGACACTGTATCTGCAACTTGCTTTTCATTTGTGAACAAGTAGGCAATTTGATGCACAAAAACCAGGCACAGTACTGAAAAGAAGACCCCTATAGAAATTGAAGTGGTCATAGTAACTTTAATGGAGAACCTTGCAGCTTCAGCATTCCCGCTTCCCAATTCATTTGCAACCCTTACACTACACATGCCAAAATTATTATGCATATATAGATAAGCCTCAACTTAAACAAGCATTAGACACATATAATTAAATGAAGCTTGTACCTAATGGCAGACAAGAAACCGCCACATAGCATAGCATTTAAAACTGTGATATTGAGGCCTCAATAAAACTAGTTATTTTATGTTCATAAAGCTTGGAAAAATTATAAACTAATGCATCATCATAAGGTAAGAGATTTTAAGCTTACCAAATGGAAAATGCAGATATTTCAGTTGCTGCATTTTTCATGTACCCTGCCAATAGGACCAAAACTGCATTGTACCATAGCTCCAAGCTATATTAAGATAATCCCCATGAGAAGAAACACAATATAAATAAAAGTATTGGCAAAGAAACACAAAAATTAAGGACCCTTACCAAAGCATGACACCTGAAGATATTGATAGCTTGAGCACAGGAAACAGATCAGTAAAAGCAGCCATGGTGAAACCCTTCCAAGTATCAGGGCACCAGCCACCTATAACATACACAATCTCTCCAATTAAGATCAACCAAGATGACGCAATCATAGCCCACATTGCTCCAGGAACTCCCAAGTTCAGTTTGATCACAAAAATCCATGACAAGAGCACATGAAGTAAAAATGAGAAAGTAGAAACCCATCCAATTATTGCATTCTTGAGCTGTGCCTGCAAGTACTTTTGGATACTCATATGAAATGACAAGAAATACAGAATTGGGATGAACCATAAGGAAAAGTATCCTGCAACTTTAGCTATCCCTTTTTTTTCACCAACAAGGGTGAAGATGGGTGCTGAGAAGATGAAAGCAGGCAGGATCAGTGTTGCAGTACCGAGATTGATGATCAAAGATCTTTGCAAGTAGATACCCAGCATGTGGTATTGTTTTGCACCAAATGCTTGTCCACAGAGAGAATCTATAGCACTCGTCATGCCCAGCTACATGCATGGAGGAAAAAAAAAAGTAGAAGATATATTAACTCGTGAGTTACTAGATCAAACCATTTCTGCAAGCAGAACTAGAGAATAGAACTCTTACCAAAATCCCATGTGCAAACCTTATGGCAATAATTTGGATGAGTGCATAAGCTGCAAGTTCCACTTCTCCAATGTGTCCAATAAATGCTTGTGTGACTACATAGGCACCAAATAATGTTACCCTTGATAAAGTTGCAGGAAATGCTACCTTCCATAGTTTTTTTGATTCCTCCGAAAACCTTCTTTTCAAATCAATAATTTCTTTTCCTCGTGAATGGGGTAGGCTTTCTTCCATTTTTTTCTGCTTTTGATCTTGATCTTGATGTTACATATAAAATAAAGCACCAGGAGGAGTTGCTGTCTGCTTAGATATCGAGATACTGATGCTACATATAAAAAAAGAAAAAAGCACGAGGAGATGCTGCCTGCTTTTAAATATTTTTTTTGAAAAGAAAAATAATATTATTGATATAAACTAATAATACATCGATAAATATACAAATACAAATTCACTAAAAAATCTAGAAGATGAAACAGTATCCAACAAGTTAATAGCATAATAAAATAACACAAAATCTATAAATTTGATAATACTATTGTGATTAGAATATTTATAACTTCAGTTCTGTAACATATTGATGACCACAATCTAATTTGCTGTCTCTATTTGATTAAATATACTTTACCCTTCTGAATCACCCACACACAAATAAAAAATCATAACAAGATGTAAAACAAAATATCGTAACAAAATGATAAAAAATCAAATGCCCCAATAAGACGATGAAATTATGAAAACAAAATAAAACTTAGATTTATGTGAAACAATCACTTATTTAAGAAATAAATTGATAAAAAGATGTATAGAGGGGTGGTTTTAGGCCAACAATGGCAAAAAATAACTCTTCATTACTTAAGAAATATGAGTGACTAAAAAAAAGAGAAAGTTAGAGAGAAAAGAATACTAGCTTAAATATTGCTTTTAAAATCTCTCCTATTTTTTAATATTAATAAAGAGGACACTTCTAAAATTTCTGTTACAAATTTTCATTTTTAATAGAGAGATAAGACGATTTAAAAATTGATAATTGTACTTTTTTAATTGATAGGAAGATCATACAATTTAAATATTAATGAATAACAAAATCTCTATACTTATGTTTATTATTAATAGGGAGGTCTGACAACTTAAATATCGATGAATAGTATAATAACTAAAATGGTAGAATTTAAATTTTATATTTCATAAGAGCATTTCTAACGCACTTTTTATTTCACCTAAACTCTTTATTATAAAGAGTGATTGGAAAAAATAAGATTTTAATCCACTATTTATTTCTAAATTATAGATTAGAGAGTGAGTTTCACTCTCTACATATAGAGCGCAAAAATTCACTTCTATCTCAACTTTTATACAGATGTTAATTAATGCACCTCTATTTTCAGATGTTAATTAATGCACCTCTATTTTTTTATACATATGTTTATTTTCTATTGGTTTCTCTTATTTCTGTCACGACCCAAAACAGGGGTCATGATCGGCGCTAGGGAACGGGAATTCTTTCGAATCCGGAACCCGTAGCAAGCCTAAAAATAAAATAAAACATGCAATAATAATAATAACAATATCAAATACAACGGAAATGAAAATCATAAATATCACAATAGTATTTTCACCAACTGGATTTAAATTAAATCTCATCTCATATATATAAATCTTTTAATACAAATCCAGTTCTCATAATACAATATCTCACATAAATAAAATACATAAAATCCCACATTTTAATTTACCACTACTGCAGTATCTAGATTATAAAAATAAGACTCAAGTAAGCAGTTTACACAAAGAAGTCGGGGCGAAAGAAATCCGGCGTACAGGCCTGCTACTGAGGTCTGAACATGTTGACTCTCCTGAAAAATTATCAACGGAGGGGAGTCAGACCTCACTAAGTGAATTACTATAATATATATACATACACACTAAATGACAATGCATACAATCAAAAGTATATATATAATATGTATGTATACAAGCAAATACACACAAATGCAGTAAAATCATTTTATATATATTTTATTGAAAATCATCTTTTATGAAGGATCAAATAGAACCCTATGATATCGAAACCTCAATCAGTGTTAGACAACACTCTAGCTATACAGGCTCACTTAATCCAAATATATCCACTTAATCCATTTAGACAGTAGACTGGCCCCGAGACACTAAGTCGATCGAGCTCCAGCAGTCTGACTGCCAGTGTGATTGGCCCCGAAACACTTGGTCAACCGAGCTCTAGCAATCACACTCCCAAATCATATCTCACACATCAGATCATCAAATTCAATCAATATCCACAAATGGTTAGTAATATAGCCTAAATACTATAGGTGTACCGGTACGTACTCGGTCCTAGTGCTGCCCACTAGGTAGCACGTTCTATCGATATCCTTCATTAATAAATATAAAACATTCATTCACAAATAAATGATGCATAAATTAAATAAAATAACAATATAAACCATATATATACCGAAAATATACCAAAAATAAATCAGGTATATTTCGAGTATATATACGCCAAATAAATCTAATTAAATCATAAATTAAGCTCGAAATATATTTAAGAACATTTTAAATATAATTTATTTATAAAACATGCATATAATTTAATATATACCAAAAATATACTTAAATACAAATCACGTTATTTATGCATATTTAGTCAAAATAAACATGTATTTCTAAAATCATGCATCTTAAAGCATATATATATAAAATAGTAACTCACCCTAGTGCGCTCCACGAGATGGGTCCCACGGGCCTGGTCCACTAGGCCTCGGTCTCGGCGCAACTAAACAAACAATAAATAACCGATATTAGAATAAACCTAACAGAAATCCTAAAATTCGATCTAGAGTATTAAACATAGAATTGAGATTAGGGTTCGACCGGATATCACGTTTTACGAGAATTCTACCAAAAATTCGGTAGAACTTCCCCTGTAAAATGGACATCTCTCTATTCAAAGAGTAGAGCCGACCCTGCAAAGAAACACACTTCGAAAAACAGGCTCAACCACACATTCACAACCTCTCGGTCGGACTCCAAACTACAGTCTACCGACCGGGGTCCACAAACACAGAACAATTATAAAAATATCAAAAATACCCTTATAACATAGAAATACATTTTATAGGTAAAAATTACATTATTAACCTTAAAACACAATAAAAACCAATAAAAACTCATTTTATTAGAAAAATCGTATATTATATATATAATTGAAAATAATTCACGAAAAATAGTTTTAATTAGTTAAAAATACTAAATAATTTGTAGAAATCATTTTTATACCTTAAATAAATATTAAAACCAATTAAATTACATTTTTAGCCAATTTTTGTAAAATTACCAAAATACCCCTATATATATAAATATACTATAATTACTTCAAAAATTCACCAAAAATAATATAATTATCCAAAATTTATTTTCTCAACATATTTATCAATAATATCAATAATTAAACTCAATTAACCAATTAAATTCAATTAAAAACACAATTAACCCTATTTTCCCAAAATTACATAAACTCAAATAATTCAAAATAAATACTTAGAAATTCATAAAAATTCCAAATAAATTCCTATAATTCATTTCAACACCTAATTTAACCATAAAACACAATTTCATAATTTAAATAATTAATTACCGAAAATTAGAAAATAATATTAAAATATTCAAAAATACCCAAAAATCAAAATAATCTCCAAAAATTCTACAAAAATTAATTCATGTATATTAAGCTACTAGGATCAACATTTGTGAAGGGAGTTTTCATGAATCAATCAATTCGAAGCTCAAAAAAATCAAAAACCCTAATATGGTCGAATTGGAAAATTCGAAACCTAAGCAAATCAAGACTATTTCAGATAAAAAAAAAGCTAGAATCACACTCACCGGAGCTCAAGGAGAAGAAAGAGACCGGCGGTGTTGAAAACGGTGGCCGAAATCGTGGTCGACGGTGAGGAGAGGAAGTTTCGGCCAAAATGGAAGAAAAAAGGCTTGTCGGCATCGGGGAAGGAGGCTGGGGGCGGCGGAGTGGCTGGCTGGGGAAGGTGGAGCTGCTGGCGGCACACCGATGATCGGGGATCGGGAGTTGCAGCGGTGAGGGGAAGGGGTCGCGCGGGAAGAAGAAGAAGAAGAAGAAGAAGAAGAAGAAGAAGAAGAAGAAGAAAAAGAAAAGAAAAGAAAAGAAAAAGAAAAAAGAAAAAAAGAAAAACAAAAAATAAAATATTATGTATATATTATAATATAGTGTATAAATAAAATATGTGAAAAAATTGCACACCACACATTATTATATTAATTTAATAAATAAATAATAATAAAATATTAGGATAATATATTAAACCCTAATTAAATAAATAATTACATACATAAACTTTATTTAGTATTTTAAAAATACGTATGAGTTCATGTAAATCCAAAAATATATTTAGAATAATTAATAATAAATTATTTACGTGAAAATTTTTCCGAAAATGCAAGTCCCGAAAATTTTTTACGTAAAGCACTGTAAACAATACACAATAATTAAAATAGGTTTTAAATACATATCAACTCATGAAAATATTGTAATATATACAAAAATTATTAACACTGCATATCCCGGTACAGTGTAAAAATATTTAAAAACACGAGATATTACAATTTTCTAAAATTTTTTTCTCTTTCTTTCTACAATATTCAAAAATTAAAATTAAAAACTTCTAGGATAAAAAAAAAATAAAGAGTGCATTGGACTTAAATAAAATTATTTATTTTTTATTTTAAAAAATTCTTTAAGATGCTATTTCTTATTTAGAATATGTTTTTTATTTTTAAAAGTACCATTTGAGATGCTTTATTATCTTTGAAAAAAAGGGGTAATCTCTTATTTTTTTAACTACTGTATATTTTGAAGAAATTAAAATAATCATCATATAATTCTAAAAATACGTAATTTTCTTTGATAGACACACTTGATCAATACATAAAAAAAAAAATATACAAAATAAATTTCACTAGAATTCATGTTAATTTTTATCACTTTTATAGTTATATTCAAATTAAATTGAATTAATTAGAATTTAGTGAACTTTTAAATAAAAAGTATACGTACTAACATTTTTAAATTATAATTTCAGAGTTATATATAAACATTGATTAATTCTGAAAACAAAAATTGACTAACATGCACTAACCAAGAATCACATTTATAATGGATTACATAAATATCTTTTTTTCGAGACATTAGAAGACAAGATTTCTCCTTTCCAAAAAAAAAAAAGACAAGATTTCTAAAATTTAGAATTAACAGAGATAAATTATCAAAATCGAAGGCTTTCTTTTAAATTATCGAGCAAAGTTTGTAGCATTTCCAAGTTAAAAGTATAAAAATGTGTGAAAATTTAAATTAAAAAAAATATATGAGTGATAAGAAATTAAAAAAATAACAAAATATTAAAAATTTTCACATATCAATTTGTAAGAAGAATCTTTTCGAAGATCAACTATAGCTAGGGCACAGCATCGGGCGGGTTTAGACGAATGATTTTTTAATAATTCAAAATCGAATCATACCGTAGATTTTTTGTCAGCTGTTACGTAGGTTTTCGGGTAAATCAAAATTATAATAAAATAAATAAACAAAACAACAAACAATGAAATCCTCACTGACACTTGCTTTCCTTGTTGGGGACCTCTGGTCGAGTCGTGCAACTATCATTTTTGAGTGATTTTATATGTATATTTTTCACTAAAAAAGAGTGCCCATATATATATATATATATATATATATATATTACTAAAGTTTGGATTTTGAGGCGGGTTGATTATATTAACAATAAGAATTTGAACTTAGAATTAAGGGAATTTTTTCTTCATATCTCTTAATTCATAATACAAACATATATATAGTATTATACATATCTATTTTTGGTAATATAATCACTGATTCGTATCAGTCATTACTAATTTACATAAATCAATTCCTTGATTTCCTCCAATTTTCTCACTTCCTAATTTTGTAATTATTCTATTCACACTATTCAATACTCCTCCTTAAATTGGTGCATAGATATCATCAATGCCTAACTTGCTCAGTGAATCATTGAACACTTGGTTTGAGACAACTTGTCTTAGTATATCTGCTAACTGGTCTTCAGATTTTACAAAAGGAAATTTGACTATCTTGGCTTTAAGTTTCTATTTGATAAAATGCCTATCCACTTCCACATGTTTAGTCCGGTCATATTGAATTGGATTATGAGCAATCTAAATAGCTGATTGATTATCACAATATAAGTTCATTTCTGCTTCTGAAGGATAGCCAATCTCACTTAGTAAACTTTTTAACCAGAGGAGCTCACGTAATCCTTTTGATATACCTCTAAACTTAACTTTCGCACTTTACAAGCAACCACTTTTTGTTTTTTACTTCTCCACATGATAAGATTACCACCAACAAAGGTGAAGAATCTTGATGTTGACTTTCTATATGAGTTTCTTGCCCTGTCGGTATCTGTATATCCATCAATATTTAAGTTATTATGCTTTCTGAACATAAGTCCTCTTTCGGGTGATGACTTAAGGTACTTCAAAATTTGGAATACTGCTCTCAAGTGATCTTTACTTGAATTACACATAAATTGATTTACTAGACTTATTCCATATGTAATATCCGATATAGTATAAGATAGATAGATAAGCTTTCCTACCATTCATTGGTACTAGTCTTTATCTATTGGCATTTGATTCGTCAATTTGTCATTCTGAGTAATGGGAGTATCTACCAGTTTACAATCTAGCATTTTAGTCTCTGCTAGTAACTCAAGTGTATATTTCTTTTAGGAAAGGAATATGCCTTGTTTCGACTGAGCTACTTCAATGCCCAAAAAGTATTTCAAACCCTCAAAATTCTTCATTTCAAACTCGCATGCCAAGTGTCTTTGGAGATTTAAGATTTCTTCCTCATAATTCCTTGTGATGATATATATCAAGGTTGTTAGTCTACCATCTTGAAACAATGTATGATCTGAGTTACTTTGCATGAACCCATGTTTTTTATTATAAAGTTGAACCAACCAAACCATGCTCATTGGGACTGCTTTAGAACATACAGTGCCTTTTGCAGTTTACACACATATCCAGCTTGTGAGGCAGTGAAGCCCAGTGGAATATCCATATACACCTCTTCCTTCAAATCTCCATGTAAGAATGCATTCTTTACATCACATTGATGAAGGGGCCAATTTAAATTTGCAGCAAAAGACATCAACACCCTTATTGTGTTCAGCTTTGTAACTGGGGAGAATACCTCTTGGTAGTCAATTCCATGAGTTGGAGTATACCCCTTTACCACAAGTCTTGCTTTGTATATTTTTATCGATTTGTCTACTTTGTATTTGATAGAGAACATCCATTTACATCCTACAATTCTTTTTCCTTTTGGCAGCGGAATAACAATCCAAGTTCTATTCTTTTGGAGAGCAGTCATCTTATCCTTTATGGCTTGAGTCCATTGAGGTTTTGTTAATGCCTTTTGCACATTATGAGGAATACACTCAGTTGAGAGCTTATATGTAAAGGTTTTTAAAAGATATGAAAATCTCTGAGTGGATACATATTACGTAATAGAGTATCTTCATTCTTTGTTTTCTTAGTCGGGTGAGTATTGGTTTGGTGGATTTTCCGATTATATTTGAAAGGTAATTTATAAATAAAGGAATTTAAATTTAAAGGAGAGTTTAGATATTGTACCTCAGGAATATTCTCAAGAGATATATTGCTTTGGATAGCCGAGGGAGAGGTTTCTGAGTTTCCAAGCTCGATTTGGTCTTCTACAGCATACTCAGACATTAAGTCTATATTTCCTTTATCATGTTCTAAGTTTCCACCTGTTCCTTTATCATGCTCAGATTCAGAGTTTCCACCTATCCCCTCATCATGCTCAGATTCAGAGTTTCTTTCCTCATTATGCTCGAATTTTGAGTTTTCATTTCCTTCATCATGTTTTGAGTTTCTACCTATCCCCTCATCATGCTTGGATTCTGGGTTTCCACCCATCCCTTCATTATGCTTGGAGATTGCTAATCCTCGACTTAACTAATTTTTTGATACCTAGTTCTTTGCTTCAAGTGTATTCTCCCCCTGAAGAAAATAATAATAATCCCAGTGTATAAATAACATATAAGATTCCTAAAATGTGACATCGAGAGTAGTGTATAGGCATTGAGTAGTAGGATCATAATATTGATATCCCTTTTTATGACCTCTATAGCTTAAGAAAACACACTGGACCACATAAGGATCAAGTTTGGTCTGTTGGATTTTAGGGAGGTGAACATAGGCTATTAAGCCAAATACTCGGGGTGGAAACATTAAAATTGAAGGTAGGTGTACATACTGTGAAAGAGTTTGAAAGTCCAAAATCTGGGGTGGCAATTCAGAAGATAGACCGTAGTAGAAACTGCATTTATCCAGTATGTCTTTAGAGCCTGAGCAATAAGTAAGAGAGCTCAAGATGTCTCGAGTATATGTCTGTTCTTCTGTTCCGTAACACCATTTTATTGTGGTGTGTGAGAGCATGAAGGTTTATGGTATAAGCCATAAGTTTGAAAATACTATTAAAAATTATGGTTAACATACTCCCCCCCATTGTCCGAGTGAAGTATTTGTAGTTTGGCTGAGTATTGGGTCTTAAACATGTTATGAAAGGATTTGAATATGTTAAACACCTTAATTTTATGTTTCATCAAATATAACTAATTCATATGTGTACAATCATCAATAAAAGTGATAAACCATTTAGAACCTGAAGCATTTGGACAAGGAGATGGTCCCCAAACATCAGAATGAATTAATGAAAAAGGTACAATACTTTTATTTGAGCTAACTGGGTATGGTACACGATGAATTTTAGCTAGAGTACAGACTTAGACTTAACTGACCTAGAGAAAAGACTCATAAATAAATGCTTTAAATAACTCAAAGATGGATGTCCCAATCGGTGATGCCACAACATGATCTTCTTGTCATTTTTGCTCAGTTGTTACACACTATTAGCTTTGCCAGAGCTGAAGTCATCCATGTAGTATAACCCCCCATTTTAGTACTATGACCAATAATCTCCTTTGTGAGAATATCTTGAAACAAATAAAAAGTAGGATATATTAGTGCACAACAATTTAATTCCTAAGTGGCTGTCCTATAAAGAGAGGTTTGGTTAATAATGAAGGAACCAATAATGTGTCAAGTAAGGACAATGAGGGGGATAATGCAACTTTGTCGGCTTCAGTAGCTGGATACATCACTCCATTAGCATTTGTAATACACATTTGTTTTGGTTGGGTAAATACCATAAAGTCCTTTTTATCAAAGGTCATATGGTTAGTTGCCCTGAATCAATAATCCAGTCAGTTAAAGACCCTTATTCATAATAATATAAGCCACAACTAGTGTTACCTGAACCATTAAGAAGCTCAATTTTGGTAGCAGGAGACTCCTTGCTCAGCACTAGAGACTCGATAAGTGATGTTTGGCCTATGTTGTATGCTACTTATTCAGTACTCTTACCCATATCTATTTCATATTTCTTGTTTAAATCTTGCCACCACTTAGGATACCCATGTAGTTTGAAGCAGGTTTCTCAAGTATATTTGGGGTACCCACAATGGGTGCACCCTTTTTTAGCTCCCTTTATCTTCTTCTTTCCATTGGTCATAGGTGATGATCTAGCCTTGGACATCTGGAGACTCGGTGGATGAGTCTTATACCTTTTAAAGATTATAGCAGTACTTGGTAGTATTGTCTCCATACCACTTAGAATAATAGCTTACCAAATATCCTCCCTTTGGACTTGAGTAAAAGCTTGTTCAACCATAGGGAATGCTCAAATCTATAGTACATCACTCCGAATCTTGTATAAATGGTCATCTAGCCCGGTCTAAGAAGGTATAGACTCTATCTTTTTAAATATTAGAATTGTAGATCTTGATATCCTCAACACACTTCATTGGGTTTAGTTTGCGGAATTCTATCTCCCTCCATAATCCTTGGAGATTATTATAGTATGATTCAATAGGTCCTTTTGCCTATCTCATCCAAGTTACTTTCCTTTTTAGCTCATACACTTGGGAAGTGTATGATCCATCAAAAAAAGTGATAGCAATAAATTCTTATACCTGTTTAGTAGTTGGATATCAAATGAAGTTGTCAATAAGAGATGGTTCCATTGAGTTTATCAGCCATCCTTTTACAATGGCATTCTCCGTCCTCCACTTCTAGAAAGTTGGATCTGCTAAGTAGGGTTGAGGAGTGTCATTGAGGATATATCTGAATTTGTCTTTGCCCGCTATGTACATCTCCATTACCTACGACCAAAAGGCATAGTTTTTTCCATAAAGTTTAATACCTATATGGGTTTCGAAGTTATCATGATTCAAACCCAGTGGGGTCAGGGTCTAGGTCAATGCTTGTTGCATCTTCATCGTCAGTTTGTCTAGAATAGCAGCAAAAGGTTTCTCTTCTGTAGCCATTGGGTCTATCAATTTTGCCATTGTTCTTGGTTTTAGAGCCTTATGATCGTCTGCTCTGATATCATGTTAACAATAAGAATTTCAAAGTAGAATTGAGGGAATTTTTTCTTCATATCTCTTACTTCATAATACAAATATATATATATATAGTATTTACACACATATATGTTTAATAGTATAATCACTAATTTGTATAAATTATTCTTAACTTACATAAATCAAATCCTTAATTTCCTCTCTTAATCTTCTCACTTTCTAATTTTGTAATTATTTTATTCATACTATTCAATAGGTTTATCATGAAAACCCACATATTTCTAAAATTAGAAACCAAAATGACATGAACAATTTGATTTTGGTGCGGGTATTCAGGGTGGGGCGGGTTTGCACACCCCTAGCTACAACTATATTTTTCTATTTGATTATGTGAGATTTTTTTTTGAGTTGAGATTATGTAAGATTGAACATTAAAGTAATCAGCCAACATTATTTGAGCCACGAGATCTTATTTTGAGCAACACTTTCAACATCATTTGCATCTCCACTCCTACATCATTATACAATATATATAGTTTTACACTTAATTTTAGATTATAATATTGTTGATACCATACATGTATATATTCTTAGTTAATTAAAGAACTTTATTTCCTTACAGGTTACTTGGAAAGGGAAGGTAGCCAAATCCATTAAAGGAAAGGATCATGCCTTAAGAAGACTCCTAAACAAAGAAGGAATACTCTCCTATTTGGTTTAGGATTCCTATCCCAAGAGGAATCCTACTCTTTTAAGGTCTAAGTATCACTATAAATAGGACCCCATATCCCTCATTCTCATTCATTCTATTCTCTCATATTCTAGTTGTTCTCATTTTCTCTTTCTAGATTCTCTCTCTGTTTTTTGACTTAGGCATCGAAGTGTTTGTGGGGATCCTCCCCACCTCTCACCTTGCCTTTTGTTGATCACTTGTAGGATTCCAAGCTCAAGAGTTCCAGAAACAAGTTATTAAATGGCGTCATCTGTGGGAACTCTTAGGAAAAGCCATTTGTATATTTTCTAAGTTAAGACATCGACACTATGACTTCCAGCCCACCACCAATTTTGACTTCTAAAACTCACATTAATCTCTCGACCCATTCCTCCAATCAATCTGTCAACACCTTTCCTAACAGCAGTACCTCCAGTAACATTCCAGTATGCCGGACCTTTATCTGGAAGTACACACTTTCCTCTTGGAAATACCCAGGGGTGGCCGGCTTTGGGCATCGACTTTCTATATTATGCTCTATTGCAACACCATCACAGACCAATACCTTCCATAGCTTTTCTAAGCCTAACAAATACATCGGTTGTAACTACACCTAACTGGAACATTGTAACCCAAACACTTAACCTCACCCTAACCAACAAGGAAGAAATGATACAAAATATACAAGCTCAGATAGCCTTAATGCAACAATAATTAAACACTTTAGTTTAAAGTGGCAACCCTAGGCTGGCTCACAAAAACAACAACACAATACCTTTGGAGATACTTGAGGCGAATAAGGGGAAGAGTAAAGTTCTAGAAGGGGAATCTAGTTCAACAATTATGGCTCTTAATGACTCGAAGTTAACTTAGAGGGTTGAAAAAGTTATACATAAAGCCTGCACGAGACCAAAGAAGGAAGATGAATGTATTATGAAAGGTAGAATGCCATTCATAAAAAGGATAATCCAAACAGAGATCCCAACTAAGTTCATAATCCCACAACTAGATCAATATGATGGGACCAGAGATCTCATCACCCACATATCCTCGTTTAGAGCAAGAATGTTGCTCTAGAATGTGAACAACAGAATCATGTGTAGGGTCTTCCTAAGCACACTTACAAAGAATGCCCAAAAATGGTTTCATTGGCTCTTAGAGAACTCCATCGCCTCTTTTGAGGACTTGGCAGAGAAGTTCTGTACCAGGTTTATTGCCAACATCCCCTAGCCAAAAATATTAATGATCTCCGGATGTGCTAGCAAGAGGCTAATGAATCCTTGCAAAGCTACCTCGATCGATTCAATAAGGTGGCCATGCAAATCAAAAACCTTGTAAACGAAGTTGCTATAGAAGCTTTGAAAAATGGCACTTGACTCGAAAAGGTCAAAGATAAGATAATGACGAAGGAACCAGGCTAGAAATAAAGAAGGCTCGGAATGAGCTAGTTGACGTCATTAAAATGATTATTAGAGGAGAAAACGCTGAGATGAAACCTAAAAGGAGCCATGGAGAAAGGCCAACCTTTAAGAAGAGAGAGATCATATTTGATTCAGAAGACGAGTTTCATATTCACCATCCCCATTGTGATGCCCTAGTTTAAATGCATATATTAACAATTATTTGGTGAAGAGGTTATTGGTTGATAATGGAAGTGCCATCAACGAATTATCTTGGAATACTTACAAAGCCATGGGAGGCTCCATCACTAACCTGAAAGCCATCCAGAATCCCATTACAAGCTTCTGTGGAGGAACTATACAACCAATGGGAATTGTAGAGTTAAATCTGGAATTTGGAATTCAGGACAATGAAGAGACAAAAGTCGTTAAAGCTTTATTCAATGTGGTGGATCTCCCATCAACATATAATGGTATCATATGACAACTAGTGCTTTACAAAATAGATGCAGTCATAAGCATCTGACACCTAACTATGAAGATTCTAGCAGAGGGCGGAAGTCTCAATATCCGCAAAGATCAGCACATGGCCAAACAGTGTTACCGGATGGCAATAAAGCCTCAGATAGAAGCCTTCCCCCTAGAAACTTAGGAAATAGAGAAGCAAGGTGTTGGACCATAACCAGTCGATGACACTGAAACATTATAAATTACTAATGGGAAAACGGTGAAGATTGACAATGAGCTCAACTATAATACCAAGTAAGGAATAAGGGAAGTCCTTACTAGGTACTCAGAAGACTTCGCTTCTCGGGCATCCGAAATAACTGGGGTAGATCCCTAGATTGCATATCATAGCTTGAACATTAGACCAGGGGTGAAGCCAGTGATCCAGAAGAAAAGAACCTTTACATATAAGAGGCAAAAAATAATCGCCGAGGAAATGAAGAAGTTGTTAGAAGCCGGGTTTATCAAAGAAGTTACTCACCCATAATGGGTAGCCAATGTGGTACTAGTCAAGAAATCAAATGAAAAATATAGGATGTGCGTGGACCATACTGACCTTAACCGGGCATGCCTTAAGGATAGTTACCCACTACCTACAATTGACCAGCTAGTAGACTCTACTGCTGGCCACGGTCTATATAGTTTATTGATACAATGTAAGGATGTCACCAAATACCAATGAAGAGGGAAGATTAAGAGAAGACATCCTTCATCACCCATGAAGGTCTTTACTACTATAAGGTGATGCCCTTCAGACTAAAGAATGTTGAAGCAACATATCAGAGGATGATGAACCATGTACTTTGGGACCAAATTAGGAAAAATGTGGAAGTATACATGGACAACATTATTATTAAGAGCAAACATGCAAAACAATACCCAATGGATCTGGATTAGGTCCTTCAATTATTAAGCGAGTCCAAGATCAAGTTGAATTTTAAAAAATGCATCTTTGGAGTTAAACCAGGAAAATTCCTGGGATTTATAATATCCCATAGAGGTATTAAAGCCAACCCAGAAAAGATGGAGGCCATCCTCAATATGAAAGCTTTGAAGACTATCCATAAGTTACAAAAGCTAAATACAGGATCACAGATTTGAGACGTTTCATCTCCTACTCACCCAGATGGTGCCTACTACTATTTCGAGCTTTAAAAAATTTCAAAAAATTTATTTGTACTAAAGATTTCCAGGCGGCTTTTGAAGATGTTAAAAAATTCCTATCCTCACCACCTCTACTTAGCAAGCCAATCCCAGAGAAAACACTATACTTGTAGCTCTCAGTGGGTTAAGAATGCATAGCTTTAGTATTAATAAGGGAAGAAGAGAGCTAGTAAAACTTGGTATACTATGTTGATAAAATACTCTGAGGGTCTGAGGTTCGACACCCAAAGTTGGATAAGTTAGTCATGGTCGTTGTCCATGCATCATGGAAGCTCAGACACTACTTCCAAGCTCATCCTATAATTGGCAGATCCCGCTTCCCTTTACGAAAAATTTTACAAAGGCCTGAGACTTTGGGCAGATTGGTTCAATGGTCGGTATTACTTAGAGAATTCGACATTTACTATGAGCCCCGTCAGCAAGTCAAAGCTCAAGCGTTAGCAGATTTCATTCAAGAAATGACATCGAAAGATCTCGCCATCACCAAAGCACCAGAGTGAAAGCTCTATGTTAACAAAGCATCCTCCACTCAAGGATCTAGCACTAGGGTTATCTTTAAAGGACCACATAAAATTCACATCCATTATACAGTTTGAATAGAGTACAATGCAACCAACAATGCCATAGAATATGAGGCACTCATCACAGGATTAAAGTTGGTTGCTAAAGTCAAATCCAAACACCTTACAATACACTCGAACTCTTAACTAGTAGTAAACCCGGTCAATGAGACATTCCAAATCAAGGATCTGAGCATCGCCAGATATGCAGGAAAAGTTATGCAACTCTTAAAGAAGATCAAACAAGCTGGGGGACAATGGGAGATTGTCTAGATACCCAAACATGAAAACTCTAAGGCTGACCTCTTAGCCAAATTAGCAGTTGAAGATAATCAAGCATTCAAGGGGATGGAGTTCACTAAAGTACTGATAAAACCCAGTATTGAGGACCCAAATATCATGGAAGTATGGGAAGTCTTGGAATGGATGCAACCAATAGTCCAATACCTGAAAAATGGAACACTCCCAGAAGATAAATTGAAGGCTTAAAAACTGAAGATGAAGGTAGCCCACTGCTCTATCCATCATAGGAGCTCTACAGGAAATCCTTCTCATACCCATGGTCCAAATGTGTATCCCTAGAGGAAGGAAATTACATACTCAGGGAAATCCATGAAAGAATTTATGGAGCATATGAATCTCACTACACACTAATAAGGAAAGCACTACTTCAAGGATACTACTGGCCCATTATGTCTAATGATGCCCAGAAGCTAACTCAAGAATGTCATAAGTGCCATCAGTTTGCCCGTCTAAATCACAAGCCTTCTAACCCCCTACATCTGATCGACAGCCCTTGACCCTTCGCCATATGGGGAATGGACATCCTGGGTCCCTTCCCAACCTCCACTTCACAAAAAAAGTTCTTAATTATGGTCATAGACCATTTCACTAAGTAGGTAGAAGTGGAAGCAGTTTCGACCATCACCAAAGCTCAGATTCAACACTTCTTCTAGAGAGAAATCATTTGCAGATTCGACATACTGTACACCCTGATTATAGACAATGGCAAGTAGTTTGACAGTGAGAAGTTCATAAGGTTATGCTCAGACCTCAAAATAAAGCTTCGTTTCACCTCGGTAGCTCACCCGCAGACGAACGGACAAACAGAGGTCACTGATAGAACTATCATGCAAGGGTTAAATAAGAGACTCGACAAGAAGAAGGGAAACTGGGTCGAAGAACTTAATAATGTAATTTGGACTTATAGGACCACTCCCAGATCATCCACAGAGGAAACACCATTCAGGCTAACTTATGGCATGAACGTGGTAATATTAGTAGAAATCGGTTCACCAAGTTACAGGGTTAGCTGAGACTTTGATAAAAACATCAACAATATTAACACTTGGATATGTCTGGACCTACTAGAAGAAAGAAGAGAATGGGCATTTGTTATAGCTAAAGCACATAGGCAGAAGATAGTGCAGTATCACCTCCAGCATAGTCACCCAAGATAGTTTAAAGTAGGAGACTAGGTACTCAGAAGGGTGGATGTTGGCAAAGGCAACTTCGGCACTGGAAAGCTGGATCCCAATTGGGAAGGCCCCTATCAGGTTATAGAGCACACATATAAAAGGGCATACAAAATAAAAGATAGAGAAGATAAAGAACTACAACGATTTTGGAACTCAGATTGCCTTAAAAAATACTACCAATAAATGTACTTGGATTGATTTCAAATAAAGTATTTTCATTCATTGAAAAAAAAATCATATTGTAAAAAAAAATCTTTATTCTACCAAGTGTACATCTGAAGGTTTGAACTTAGAGATGGGAGGGGGAATAACATTGATAACACTAATAGGCATTAGAAGCTCAGTAGAGGACCCTTCAGCTAATTTAGAAATATTCCTTGCACAAAGGGAAGTGGCCTTTTACTGGGCATCCTCTTTAGCGATAATTTTAGCCAAATCAGCTGGCATTATTTAATCTAGGTTAGCCAAGTCCAACTTCAGATTTTAAGAAAGTAGGACCCTCATACATTTAGTCCTGTAGGCCTTGAGAAATTCTCTCACCATGCTCTGATAGGATCACTTGTCGTTCTCCTGAGATTTCTTAGCCTCAACTAGCTTTTTATTTGCAATATGAGAGTCCTGCTCTTTGATCCTTTTAGTCAGTTGAGCTTGATTGTGCTCCAGATTGGCCACCTTTTTCTAGCTCAACTGGGCTTTAGATTTAGCCTTTGTATATTTGGTATGGCAGAGCTTTAGTGCCACCTTTTCACTATTTAATTTCTTCTCAAAATTAATCATTATTGTTCCAACCTCTGTCTCCTTCAGACTATACTAGCTTTTGAGGTAGAAATACTAGTCCTTTGCTAGCAGTAAAGCCTGGGTCATTTGTGAAAGGAAAAACTCGTGTCATCACCTCAATACAAGAACACATAAAAAGTCAGATAAAAAGTGTTCAACACTCACTTCTAGTGAATACCCAATCATGGAACTGAACAGCTCCTCCTGACCCTCCTCGGTCCAGTGTTGCATATCCGTTGGCAGTTTCAGTGACTTAATATATTGATCCCAACCTGGGCATTCGAGACACTCGGCGACTTTACTTTGTTCAAGATCCATGCTCTCATGTCCAGACACCTGGAAAGCCTTGGACATTGGATGTATATTTCCTCATCTAGCTCCTCAGCATCCGAGCCTTGGTCGATAAGCTGCCTCTTTTACCGACCTTCCTTGCCAAATCGTGAAGACCCGACCATAGCCTTTCCCTTTGGATTGCTGGCCGCTTCCTTGAGGACTATTGTACTTCAGGATAAGGAGAGGGGGAGGAGATATGTACTTCTTCTTGCCTTGCTAGTTCATAAGCTACAAGCCAAATTTCATTCGTAAAAGCAAAAAAAGTCAGTCATTTATAATTAAAAAGATAAAAAAGAAAGTTAGAAAGATACCTTTCGATAATCAAAATATACCAGTAGACTGAACATGGTCTGGGCAGATTCTCTATAAGTATATTCTTGATACATCTTCAATTAATTGAGCCTTGGCCAAGCCATCGAGATAAAGTCTCAAAACCATCTCCGTATCATAGTCGGCTAGCTTTGAAGGCCGTTTCACCCTGTGACATTAGTCAGACCACATTCACCAGACATCCAAGAAGTCCACAGGGTTCTCGATGATGAAAAACTTATGCCTTCACTTCTTGTGAAGATATGGAAGCTTCGTAAATAGGCTATGGTTAGGGATAGTCGATAAGGAGAACAACAGTTCTCCCTTCTTCCTAGTTTGGCTATACAAATAATGTTGCACATCTAAGTCTGGCTCCCTACCCTCCTCATGCATCAACTGAATGAACCCGGTCAAAATCCAGTAATTATTAAGGTGAAGCTGACCAGGCGCTATGTTATACCTATTTAGGAATATTTTTACAAAAGGATCCAACGGGAACTTCAGACCCCCTTCCAGTTGGTCAAAATACATTACTAGCCTACTGAGACCTAGCATGGGGGTATGGGCCCTAAACTTCCTATCTACAATGTGTAGGGTGTAATCAGTGGGATGCTAAACGGCTTCTAATACCACCCCAATAACTCCTCATCTATCCTAGACACAAACAGATTAGAGCTAACCTATTTCCTTGGTGCCATAAGTCTATCTAAGCAATGAAATAGAAGAAGAATGAAAGAAGGAAGAAAAGGATCACCTGGTTGCAAAATGGAGAAGTTGCTACAGGAAAAGAGTGGTGGTAGTAGCAAAGAGAACGAGATACTAGCAAAATAGAAAAGAGCAAAAATGCATCAACTGAAAGAAACATGGATACTTATAAAGCAATAAAAGGCTTTGGAACAAACCATTAACTACCCTTATAATTATTTCGTTTCTCCCTACATCATTAAGGGTAGTCTAGGAAATAGAAAAGCCCATTAATTGAGTAGTCATCATTATGATAATAGAAATGTCTCATCTTCTGATACACGAAAAGATGCGATGATTACGTAATTCAAATTTCAAAAATCGAGGCATCGCGGCGACATAGACACTACCCGCCCTAAGTGCACCATTGCCAATTGTTCTTCCACACTCAGCATAGGAAGATCTAGCGTCATCCGCCAGCAACTGAAGCTAGCATCCTCAGGTTGCTTATATTGTACTAAGGTTCCAAGCATCCATGCCTCACGCATTAAGACTAGTAACTGAAGCTGGTTCCCTTAGGTAGCTTCTATAGTAGTGAGGATGGGCATCTGAGCTATACTTACAAGACACCCATACTATCCGGCACTCGGGTTGTGGTTCTAACTATACGACACTTGGTCTGCGCTTCTAATGCACCAAGATAAAGTCCAGTAACTGAAGCTGGCACCCTTAGGTCACTTTTATAGTACTGAGGTTTTGAGCATATAAGCCTCGCGTCCTTGCACCAAGCATCTAAGCCTCAAGCATTAGTCCACTAATTGAAGCTGGCACCCTTAGGTGGCTTTTATAGTACTGAGGTTCGGCACTTGGGCTACACTTTTAATGCACTAAGCATCAAAACTCCAGTGACGATTGGTTTCGTTACATTGTCTTTGCACTGATGGGTTAATCCCTTACATTCTTTTTCAGATTTTGTGCACTCCAAAGACCAGCTGGCATTTCCACGAAATCCTTACGCGACAGTTTAAAGACTCAGTACCGAGCATTATCTTGTCCTGTGACTGAGGTTGGCCACCTCAGTTCACCCCTCTGTATTAAACGAAGTGACTAAAGCACTCTTTCTCTATACAGAAAAATAAATGTTTTATCATTTACATACTTAGATACGTCAGACATAAATATCTAGACAGACCCGCATGGGGACTTTTGATACCACACATTTATATATTCGTGTTTAATTAAAGAACTTTATTTTTTATACATGTTACTCAGAAAGGGAAGACAACTAAATCCATTTAAGAAAATGAGCCTGCCTTAAGAAGACTTCTAAACGAAAAAAGAATACTTTTCTATTTGGTTTAGTATTCCTATCTCAAAAAAAATCTTATTCTTTTCAGGTCTAAATATCACTATATATTGAACCCCACATCTCTTATTCTTATTCATTCTATTATCTCATATTCTAGTTGTTCTCGTTTCCTCTTTTTAGATTCTCTCTCTGTTCTCTAACTTAAGTATCAGAGTGTTTGTGGAGATTTTTTTCACTTTTCACTTTACCTTATGTTGATCACATATAAAATTTCAAGTTCAAAAATTTTAGAAACAAATTATCAATTATATATAACATGCCTATATTGTTTGGCCTGTAAACTAACATTCTACAGGCATCATGATCCCACCGGAAATCGAGTCTCTTATTCCTTTTTCAAAATTGTAAATGGTTAAGAAACAAAATTGGAGATCATATATTAAGGTTCGACGTTCTGCTGCAATGTAACTGTGGGGGGTTTTGGTTTCATCCAATGGAAATTGGACAGACATCATCTCGTCTCTCCATTCTTTAAGATTTATTTTTTAGTTGCGGTGTGGAAGACGGCTTAAATACTGGTAAATTATATAATAAAAATTTATATATATTTTTAAATTAAAAAATTAATTTTATAAATTAACATGAAATAAAATATGAATCTTATATATATATATATATTAAAAAAATATATTAAATCATTATTTTCCACGGGGAACGATTCAACTTAAAAGAAAATATTTAATACATATATGGAATTGTTCCTACCTAAATAATAAGATACAATCGCATTTGCTTTCCAAGTTTGACACGATACTATAGAGCCATTCCAAAAAAAAAAAAAAAACTTTGGCATAATCATTAATTGTTTGTACAATGGCTAGCGTTTGTTTCTTGAGCTTAAGTAACGTATGTTTCTTGGCATAATCAATGTCTGTTGTCGTTGCAACTGGCGAAAATTTTGAATTTTTTAAATAAAATTTAGAATTTAAATTTTATATATAAAAAATATATCATGAGAATTTTAACTTTCTTGTAAGATATATATAACTCAATCTTTAAATAACCATTGATATTTGTAACTATTAAATATCAAAAATACTAAATTAAAAAAAAAAGGTTAAGTACTGAAGTTTTATTATAATCTGTTCACCTTCTCGAATTTCAAATTAAATAATCATAATTTATATGATTATACTGGAGCACCAAATAAAAAACAGTTAAAAAAACAGGAATTCCACCGTGACAAATTGTCTCTAAATGATTCAAGTAACTTTTTAGTGAATAGGAATTGCATGCAATGCAATGCAATGAGTCACCTGTTTAATATTTATTCTGCAGGTACGTAATATAGCCAAGCTAGGACAAGTGATTGCATTACTCATTCCAATCCAAATACTATATATATATATATATATATATATCAAGTGGTAACTTCTTTTGAAAAGTATTATGAGGTGTAAAGTTTAATTTCTACTGTCGTCAATAAAAAGATAAATCTGCTTCATACTACTGTGTAATTTATCGAAATTTATATTATAAATTTATATTATATGACTTTCTTATTAACAAAATAATAATAATAATAATAATAATAATAAAAGCTAACAACTCGTATACACATAGAGGCTTGAAACTGATTCTGCGACTAGCTTTTCAGTTGCAAACAAGTAGGCAAGCTGATGCCCAAATACCAACCACAGAATCCAAAACAAAACTCCTGTAGAATTTGAAGTGCATCTGTTTGCATTCATTTATAGCATTTTCTCTTCTCATTTCATTTGAAACCTTAAACTAAACAACACAACTCCAATTGTTTGCATATGCTAGTTTCTGTGAAAGTGAAAATAGCTAGATTTATAATAAATTTAGGGGGTTTAGTTTACCGTTAGTACTATAACTTTGGGTCATGTTTCACTTTAATACTAAATTTTTAATTTTTTCTTTTTGGTCCTAAAAATTCTATTTTTGTTTCAAATAAAAGTACCTTGAGTATATCCGATCAAATTTAACATTATGATAGTCAGAATAAGTATATTTTTAATATATTCACCATATAAGTATCTCAATAAATGATTTAATTATCTTATGAGCTCCATAAAATAAATTTTGCTAAAATTTTTTTTATGGACCCCACAACCAAATTTTGTTTTATGAGACCAACAAGATGATTAAACTGTTTAATGAGAGACTTACAAGGTAAATATACTAAAAATATGTTTATTCCAGCTGCTACATATGTTAAATTTGATTAAATATGTTCGAGATACTTCAACTTGAAACAAAAATAGAATTTTTGGAACTGAAAAGAAAAAAATTAAAATTTTGATACCAAAGTGAAACATGACCCAAAGTTATTATACTAATAATGCAACAAACCCTATTGGAATGGAGTGGATACATTTTTTTTTTTCTAATTCATTAAAGGCTTAACTGGAGTTGTAAGAACCTACCAATCAATCTTTATAGTGGTGAGATAATTTTGGATAATGATTTATTAAGCTAGTAGTTACATGAATAGTACTGTTCATGGGGAGTGAAAAATCATAGTGTAGCATTCAATGATCAACTATAGCATGGTTTTGTTCTGTCCCAGTAATGCTTTTCCCCACAAACATCAAGGGCAATATGAATTTGTTCTGTAAAATTGTTTCACCTGTTCATCCCAATTAGTTCTATACATGATGTAGCCAAGTCCTATAACTTGCATTACAACCCCAATTACCATTCTTATCCATATACCCAGCAAAATGAAATAACAGACTTCAACATTCAACAATAAATTTATACATAAAAATCAACATTCTAACTGAAATCACAAACAATTTAAGGCTTAGTAAAATGCTATAATTCAACGATCAACATTGAAATTAAGCAATTATCTTTGATGTGCCAGTGAGCGAGTGATCTGATGATAATTTTTTCTAAGGGTATTATGAGATAAAAAAAATTCAAATTCTGCTATTATTAATTTGTAAAATTAATTTTTACAAGGACAAGACTACTTTATATCATACAATTCATTGGCACTTAAATAATCTGACTTCCAATGTATGATTTTTTATTATATATATGTATTGTAGTAATTACCTTAGTTTGCAGATGAGCCACATATCCAAGAACAACTCCAACAGGCACACCTTGTATGTAATAGTCACTGATTTTTATCTATGCAACCACAGTCTATTGGCCAGCACCCACCGCAGCCTCTAACATTAAAAACAAAAGTAAATAAACCATGAGAAAACATATTTTAGCAATCGGGTCAAAATTAAGATGTTTGTGACTTTATGTTTAACAACTGATTCGTAAGTTTATAAATAATTAAGCACATATAACATTGTACATAGCATCCAACAATCATGTCCACGAGCTGAATTTAGAAGAATTTTGGATGCTTTGGTTAAATACTAAATTGTGTAGATACAGAATGAACCATAAGGCAACACAACCTGCTTTCTTTATTAGCTATATATCTTCTATCTGGCCTTTTAGTCTGAAGATTTGTGGACAGGAAGGAGAGCTGCTGCAGTACCAAGATTGATGATTTATACTATATATGCATATCATATTATTATATACATTTTAGTATGCTCTTGGAGAAAAATGACCATTGAATCACCCCCTTATTGGCTCAAAGAAATGCTCCATCCCACTTAAAAAGCAATCTTTTTTCATTCTACCCAAACTCGGTTTTTCAAATCACTAGTAGTAGATTTTTTTTTCTTCTTCGATTCCCTTCCATTTTATGTATGTAGTACTTATATCACTTGTAATCCTTCAAGAATACTATAGATATATAATTTTCAAACTAAAAAAAAATTACCAACATTAAAAATTTTGATTAAGATCATAACTATAGCTTAATTGTACATATTACTACAATTTTAATGGACATTATTCTTCAAGTTAGTGTCTCTTCAAGAGTTTCCTCTGAATTTCTTAAAAACAACATGAACAATTGGTCAGACGTTCTTCAAAGCAACTTTTTTATGATCCGAATCGAAAGGCACTCGATCGACATTAAAGAATGAGAAAGTGAGAAGTTTCTGAAACTCATTGTAAGCCTTAATAAAATTAGAGTAATTTAAAAATTTTAACAAAAATTCGAAATTCCTTTTGTACCGAAAATAAACCCAAAACCTGTAAATCAAGAAATGTACTTTCAAAATATTCTCACGGCAATACTACATCACAACAACTGCAATAATCCATTATAAATATCAATCTCCAACACAATGTTGTATGCTCAATACACCTATCATCATAATAATACATAAATCTAATTATTCGAGTTGAGCCTCCGAACTACACTTTATATCAAACCGAGAACCAACACAGGTACACTTATAAAAATAGCATAATTTTATTAAATTTGCTAATAACACAAAAGTCACCCAATAAGTTGATGATTCCAATAATCTTTGTTAATCTCATGCATGTGATTATGGTTTTCACATATAAAGAATATATAATATATGATACGGTTCACCTGTTCATCCCAGTCGTAATCCAAGTAATATAACCAAGTACAAGTGATTGAATTACAACTCCTATAACCATTCCAATCCAGATACCCAGTATTGAATTAAAGGATATATACGATAAAATCTGTTCGCAAATTAATGGAATTGCTACTATATTAGTAATACATTAAAAAAAAAAACTAAAAGTAATAGTCTTGTTTACCTTCAATTTCAAGTGAGCCAAATATGCAAGAAGAACACCTATTGGAACTCCAATCACATAACAACAACACATGTTAACATATGCTACCATAGCTTGTCTCCCTACACTTACATCAATTCCTGAAAATGAACAGAAAATTAATCTAAATGTTAGATAAATTAAAAAAAAAAACCATCAAATTATATCTATCTTTAAAGTCATAAATAAAATAAAATAAGGGTTATTAAATAATTATACTATAAACTTTAGTAATTTTTGTCAATTTATTATACTTTTAAAATTCTAATGAATTGGTATTTGAATTTTTCAACTTATTATAAATCTATGCACAGTCAAGATAACATATGCCCATACTGAAATGACATCTTGACATGACGTGCATTGACAAATTATTTACTAAAAGTAAGGATATATTTACAAATAGGATGAAAGTTAAGGATATATTTGCAAAAACGATGAAAATTTTTTTTTTAATTTTTTTTTGACAAAAGATAATTCATTAAGAAATTAAAGCCATACAACGTCATTTTAGAAAGAGTTCCTGAACATGAAAAGGAATAGCTTGCCAACAAAAGGACTAGCTTGACTATGAGCTGCTTTAGCCATTGCATGAGCAACTACATTTGCTTGTGTTGGAGCAAAGGAAATGATAACATCCGGGCAAATTTTGATTATCATTCTACAGGATTAAATTATAGCACCAAATTCTGATAAATTTGTAGTATAAGCATGATAAACATCAACCACTAACTTGGCATCTAATTCAATAATAATCGTAGAGAAACCCTGTTCATGAACCCAGGACAAAGCTTCTTTCAGACATAAAGCCTTGGCAATCTTGGCATCAAAAGTGCCAACAAAAGTGCAGGTTTAACATTGAAGAAGTAGAACCCAACAGTCCCACAAAACCTGTCACGACCTAAATCGGGGGTCATGACCGGTGCTAGGGGGGAATGAGAATTTTTTTAAATCCGAAACTCGTAGTAAGCCTTAAAATAATAAAAATATACAATAAGTATAATGAAATAAATATAACTTAATTAAAATCTCAATTTAATATGATAAAATAAAACTTTTTCATATCATGAAATGTATTAATACAATATTCAGAATAAATATCTGAAGTAAAATCTCAAAATAAAATAAAACTTACTACTGATACAAATACAACTACTGCAGTTTTCTAGAGTACAATATAAAATAATTAAGTAGATGGTTTACATAATAAAGCTGGGTCGGAAGAAATCCGACGGATAAACCTACTGCTGAGATCTGAAGAAGAAGACTCTCCTGTAAAAATATCAACGAATGGGAGTCAGACCTCACTGAGTGAATTGTTATAATATAGATACACGCATTACTAAATGTTAAATGCAAACAATCATATGTATATAATAAATATATATACAGGCATGTACACACGGATACTGAAAATCACTTTATTTCACAATACTGAAAATAAGTTTTGAAGGATCAAATAGAACCCTAAATGATCGCAACCTCAATTATCAATAGAAAACATTGTAGCCATAATGACTCACTTAATTCCAAGTAAATTCATTTAATCCAATTGGATAGTAGACTGATCCCAAGACACTAAGTCGATCGAGCTCTAGCAGTTTGATTGCCAGTGTGATTGGCCCCGAGACACTTTGTCAACTGAGCTTCAACAATCACACCATCAATTACATCACACATCAATCAAATCAATCAAGTCATGATCTACAAATAAGTTAGTAATTCAACCTACAATCTATCGCACCAGAACGTACTCAGTCCTAGTGTTGTCCACTAGAAAGCACGTTCTATCGATATCCTTAATTTAAAAATAAAACATACATTCGAAAATAAATAATGTAAAATGGCATTCAAAATGATCAAATAAACCATATATATACCAAAAATATACCTAAAATAACTAAGTATATTTCAAGTATATATATGTAAAAATAAATTCAAACAAATAATGAAATATACTAAATTAAATCTATAACATACTTAAAAATAATTTAGGTATAATTCAAAAGTAAAACATGCATTTATTTCAAAATATAATAGGAATATACTAAAAATATACCTAACATATACTTAAGCATTTAATAAAACAATTATTCAAAATTATACATTTAGAACATATAATTTCTAAAACATGCAACCTAAATGCAATGTATATATAAAATAACAACTCACAAATATGCGTTTCACGAGACTGGTCTGACAGGTCTGGTCCGTTTTGCCTCGGTCTTGACGCAACTAAACAATAAAAATAATTACAAACAAATCAGAATAAATCTAACTTAGACTTTTAAATATTTGATTTAGGATTACAAAATACAGATAGACACAAAATTGGAATTATATCCGATTTCACATTTTACGAGAATTCTACTAAAAATTTGACAGAGTCTCCTTTGTAAAACAGACATCTCTCTACTAAAAAGTAGAGCCGGTCCTGCAAGAAAAATACACTTATAATATAGAAATTTTCACAACCCTCGGTCGAGATCCTGAACTACAAAATTCCCCAACTGAGGCCCACAATTCACCAAAATTCAAATAATATAATAAAATATATTAAAAATCAATATTTACCATAAGTACCCTCAAAATATCAAAATATAGTATATTTAACATTAAAAGACCGAAAATAATTATTTTTTCAATAATTACTTAAAAACCCTAAATAATATTATAATATTATAAAAATAAAATTTTCTCGATAATTCAATATAATTTAATAAAAACTCACTTAACTAATCCAAATAGCTTAATTAGCCCAAATAAATTTTAAAAATTACTAAAAATCCATTTTATTATGAAAATAATATATAATATATTATTTGAAAATAATTTTCAAAAATTAGTATTAATTAATTAAAAATAGTACATAATTTGTAAAAATCATTTTTATATCTCAAAAAATATTAAAACCAATTAAACATAATATTTAACTAAAATTATCACCAAATTACACAATTAACCCTAATATTAAAAAATTCACATCATATACTAATAATACTAAAAAATCCAATAAAAATTATATAAATACACAAAAATTATTTTCTCAACATATATCTCAATAATATCAACAAAAACATATAATTAACCAATTATTACTAACAAAATATATATTTAACCTAAATTTCCAAAATTGACATAAACTAAAAATAATTATAAAAATTATAAAAAAATGACAAAAATTCTAAAATCAACCCTAAAATTAATAATAATTATTAATAACACCAAAAATCACAATTTCATAATTTATATAATTTATTTATGAAAATTAATAAAATAATAATAAAATATTAAAAAATTCACCAAAAATCAAATAAATTCTAATATATATATATATATATATATATATATATATATATATATATATATATATAGATGTAGATTGAGCTTCTAGGAACAACATTTGTTAAGGTGGATTGACAGAATCAAGCTAAATCAACCTCAAAAATATTTTTAAACCCTAAAGCTCAAAACTAAAAATTCAAGAAAATGCAAAAATGGGTGGTTTAGAGCTCAAATCGAAGCTAGGATCGAGTTCACCAGTGCTTGAGGAGCTCAGGGACACCGAAAAAGCTCGAAACGGTGGCTGGACGAAGGAGGAACGTTGGAAGGTCAACTTTCTGCTTTTCCTGCTACACGAGCTGCTGCCGGCGCCGGGGAAGGGAGAGGAGGACGACAGAGCTAGCAAAGGAAGGGGGTGGTCAACGGTGAAGGGTGGGGAGGCACTTTGACGGTGGAGGATCAGCGTGACAGGTGACGAGGAGGGGATGGTTCGGGAAGAAGAAGAAAAAAATGTGTTTTGTTTTTTTTTTGGTTATGTAAATGTATTATGTGTATATAATATTATATTATATAGTATATAAACTTTATAATATAATATTATATTATAATATTAGTCTACTTATACATAAAAATTCTCCACCAAGTATATACATGTAGATATATATATATACACACACACAAAATAATCATGCAAATAATGTATTTTAATAATAATAATAATAATAATAATAATAATAATAATAATAATAATAATAATAATAATAATAATAATCATTTTAATAAATAAAATAACATTAGTGCTTAAATAATATTATTAAAATAATTCTTTTCAAAGTAGTAAATATAACGTAAATAAATTTCCAAAATAATATGTTTTTAAAATAAATATTTAAGTTGAAAATTATAATGAAACATAAAATAATAGATATTAACCATAAAATAATGAAATAATCAAATATAACTTCAAATTTTATTAACATTGCATATCCTGTTTTGAAATAAAATAATTTTAAAACTAGGGTTATTACAAAACTATTCCACATCCAAGACTTATTGATGCTGAATTCAATGAAGCATCAATGTTTAACTTTAGTGATCTAGCTAGAGGACTTGTCGCACGAACATGATAATACCTTGAAGGATGAACAAGAGAACCATTTGTAGCATTTGCAACCTGAAAATCATTTAGTAAAGTAAGAGCACCCTGAACATAGAAGGAAGAAGATGTAGTTTGCTATTTCCATAAATAAGCATTTTTCCAATTCCAAATGGACCAAAGGATCATGTAAAAATGCAACTAAACATCCTCATTGAAGGTGCACAAAGATTTTCAAACCAAGACATAAAAATCCATCTCCAACACATGAATAAGAGGGATATTCGTAAAGTCCCAACATCCACACACAAAAGGCTAATCAATAAAGACATAAAGACTGTGCTTACCAATATTTCCATTGAAAACACACTCATTAGGTACTGTAATCCCTTTAGTAAATAACCACTCTCTAAGAGAAATAAAATTATTGCACAACCTCCACAAAAATAATTTAACCTTTGGTGGCAATTTCAATTTCCAAATTGAACACCAAGAGAGAGCATTTACTGAAGGATGGTAATTGTTCTAATATTATTATCAATTACCAAATTGTATGTAAATTTAACTATATATATGCCTTTTCTATCACCATGCCAAATAAGAGAACCCTCAATAGCATAATTTCCACCATGAAGTTGAAGGATGGTTGTAACATCCTCTTATTGAAATAACTTCTACACCAACTCAACATCCCACTCCATAGAACCTAGAATCCACAAATCATGAACCTTCAAATCTAATAACTCATCATTAATTGGTGTAATAGGTTTAAAATCAGTAGTAGCCTTCAACCATGGATCCATCCAAATATTTATTTTTGTCCTATCGCATTTTCTCCATAGACACCCTTACTTACGGATAAATTTTGTACTCTGTATGCCTCTCCAAACTAGGCTAGGATTTGCACCCAATTCAACCTTTAGAAAATCCCCACTTGGATTATATTTAGCTTTGATGATTCTAGAAGCCAAAGCATAAAGTTTATTGAGTAAACTCCATCCTTGCTTACTAAGTATAACAAGAATTAAAGAGAATAAATGACGAAAACCCATACCTCCAAGAATTTTGGGTTGACAAAGTTTGTCCCACGAAGCCTAATGAATTCTTTTCATGCCTTGAGAACTTGAACCTTACCAAAATGAATTCAGCATCCTCTGCAACTCCTCATAAATAGATTTAGACAATAAAAAAGGATTCATATAATAAAAAGGGGTTGCTTGTGCAACTGATTTCAAAAGAATTTCTTTCCCAATTTAAGAAAGAAACTTACCATTCCAATTAAATAACTTATGCTAGACTTGATCCTTCAAGTAGCTAAAAATAAACCTTTTACTAGAACCAATTAAATAAGGAAGACCCAGATATTTCCTAGTGTTCAAAGGAGTCACAACACCTAAATAAGTCATAAAATCCCTATGCAGAATTTAGCTCACATTAGCACTAAAGAAGATGTTTGACTTTTGAAAATTAATAGCTTGACTTGAATTCGCTTCAAAATAAGAAAGAATATTTTTCATAGCTACACATTTAGCCATCTTGGGTTCAAAAAAGAAAAAAACTATCATTAGTGAATAATAGATGGGATACACTAGGAGCTTCTCGACAAACCAAACAACCATGAATGTCACCCTGCAACTTTGCCTTCTTAATAAAAAATGACAAACCATTAGCACATAAAATGAGGAGATAAAGTGAAAGAGGGTTACCTTGTCTCAAGCCTCTAGTTGGAAAAATTGGACCAAAAACATCTCCATTAACAAAAACTGAATAATTTATTGATGTCACACATAACATCATCAAATCAACCCATTGATCATAAAACCAAGTTGTAAGAGTATAGACTTAAGATAAAACCATTTTATATGATCATAAACTTTAATTATATTAATTTTGAAAGCCACAATACCTTTTTTACCCTGAATCTTTCTCTTCGTATAATGAATAGCTTCAAAAGCCATGATCACATTTTCCACAATAAAGCATCCTAGGACAGAAGTTGACTGCTCTTCAAAGATAAGATTAGGCAAAATGATCTTCAACCTATTAGCAAGAACTTTAGCAATGATTTTATGCAACACGTTACACAATGAAATTGGATGATAATCACACATAGAGATAGGAGAAGAAGTCTTGGGAATTAGAGTTATAAGGCTTTCATTTAGATAAGGAGGAAAGACACTAAAGTCAAGCCAATTAATGGAACAAGCCAAAAAGACTTCTATGCCAATGAGATTCTAGAATTATTGAAAAAATGCATGATTGAAACCATATTTACTAGGGGATTTTTCAGGATGCATTTGAAAAATGGTGGTAGTAAATTTCTCTAAAAAAAGGAGCCATAAAAAATTCATTATCAGAAGCTGACACTTTTGTAGAGATATAATCAACTTGAGGAAGAAGAGAACAATAAATATCATGAAAAAGTTGGTTTAAATAATCTTTAATCACTCTATGGATATCATTGTAGTTGCTAACACTAGAACCATCATCACAAGTCAGCTCATGAATTTTATTTCTTCTATGCCACTCCGAAGCCATAATATGAAAAAATGACTATTGCAATCCCCATTTTGCAATAAAAAAAGATTTAGCTCTTTGCTTCCAATAAGATTCTTCTTGAGATAACAAAGAATTTAATCAGCTTTAAAATTCAAAACATTCGAGTGAGAAGAGGACTGATTAGAACCCATAGCAATAGCTAAATGCCTTTTAACATAATTAACTTTTCGATGGAATTGAGCTAAAAAATCCCGACCCCACTTTTTCACAGATTGAGAACAAACAGATAAATGATCCAAAAGAGAAACATTAACATGAGAATGCCAATAAGATTTAACATAGTCTTTGAAATCTTGTTTTTATAACCAAGAGTTTTCAAAATGGAAACTGTGATTATACAAAGTTCGAACAACCATAGTAAAAACAATCTATAAGGGATGATGATATGAAACTAATGCAAATATGCAAATCAAAAGAGTCTCAGGGAAAAGATTACACCAAACACCAAGTAAGTCTTTCTTCAATAAAAGAAGTAGTACCTCTTCCCTTTTCCTATGTAAATTTATGACCCTTTAAATTCATATCAGAAAGTTGGCAATCATCTAAAGCATCTTGGAAAGTTCTGATTAAACTCTTAAGATGAGGAGTTAAACCACTCTTATCACTTTTCAATAATAGCTCACTAAAATCACCATAGACACACCATGACAAGGATGAAGCACTAGACAAAGAGCTAAAAAAATCCCAAGATTGGCTTCTCATACTTTAATTTGGCTGTCTATAAAAGCCAGTCCCATGCCAAGTTAATTATCAAAAGAGGTGAAAGAAGCATCAACATAAAAATAGGAATAGCTCAGGAGAAAAACAACAAAATTCGACTACTAAAGAAAAGCTAAACCACCATTATGACCTTCTCTATCAACACAAAAATGACCATAATAACCCAAAATACTTTTTATTTCTTCAATTTTATTAGACATTACAAGAGTCTCAATTAAGAAAATAAATTTTGGCTTATAAGACCTAACAAGATCTTTTAGAGCTAAAACTGCTTGTGGATTGTGTCACGACCCAAAACAGGGGCCATGACCGACACTAGGGAATGAGAATTCTTTCGAATTCGGAACCCGTAGCAAGCCTAAAAATAAAATAAAACATGCCAGTAATGCTAACAGTATTTAATGCAGCGAAAACAAAATCATAATTATCAAAATGATAATCTCCCACGGGATTTAAATCAAATCCATATCTCATATATATAAATATTTTAATACAAATCCAGTTCAAATTCTTAAAATACATAATTCATACAAATATAATACACAAAACCCATAATTTATTTACAACTAATGCAGTGTCTAGATTATAAAAATAAAATTCAAGACTCAGATAAGCAGTCTACATAAAGAAGCCAAGGCGGAAGAAGTCCGGCTTACAGGCCTGCTACTGAGGTCTGAAGACGATGACTCTCCTGAAAAATGGTCAACAGAGGGGAGTCAGACCTCACTGAGTGAATTACTATAATATATATACATGCATACTAAATGACAATGCATACAGTCAATAGTACATATATAAATATATATACAGACAAATACACACGGATGCAATAAAATCATTTTATATCTTTATTGAAAATCACTGTTTATGAAGGATCAAATAGAACCCTAGAATATCGCAACCTCAAACAGTGTTAGACAACACTCTAGCCATACAGGCTCACTTATTCCAAAATGTTCACTTATTCCATTTAGACAGTAGACTGGCCCCGAGACACTAAGTCAAACGAGCTCCAGCAGTCTGACTGTCAGTGTGATTGGCCCCAAGACACTTGGTCAACCGAGCTCCAACAATCACACTCCCAAATCACATCACACATCAAATAAATCAATTCCAATCAATATCCATAAATGGTTAGTAATATAGCATAAATGCTATAAGCGTACCGGTACATACTCGGTCCTAGTGCTGCCCACTAGGTAGCACGTTCTATCGATATCCTTCTTTAAAATATAAAGCATACATTCATAAAATAAATGATGCATGAATTGAATAAAATAACAACGTAAACTATATATATATACTAGAAATATACCAAAAGTAAACCAGGTATATTTCGAGTATATATACGTCAAATAAATTCAATATAATTGTAACATAAACTAAATATATAGTTAAAAATATTTTAGATATAAATGTTTAATAAAGCATGCATATAATTTAAGATATACCAAAATAAACCAAAAAAAAACTAAAAATAAACTTAAGTACTAATTAAATTATTTATGCATATTTAATCAAAACAAAACATATATTTCTAAATCATGCATCCTAAAGCATATATATATAGAATAGTAACTCACACTTAGTGTGCTCCTCGAGATGGGTCCGACGGGCTTGGTCCACTAGGCCTCGGTCTCGGCGCAACTAAATAAACAATAATAACAGACATCAGAATAAACCTAACAGAAAATCCTAGAAACTCGATCTAGAATATTAGACATAGAATCAAAATTAGGGTTTGACAGGACATCACGTTTTACGAGAATTCTATCAAAAATTCGGCAGAACCTCCCCTGTAAAATGAACATCTCTCTACTCAAAGAGTAGAGCCGGTCCTGTAAAGAAATACACTTTAAAAAATAGACATAAAAATACATCCACAACCCCTCGGTCGGACTCTAAACTACAGTCTACCGACCGGGGTCCACAATCACAAAATAATTATGAAAATACCAAAAATGCCCTTATATCATAGAAATACATTTAATAAGTAGAAATTACATAATTAGCCTTAAAACACATTAAAAATCAATAAAACTCATTTTATTTAGAAAAATCGTATATTATATATATAATTGAAAATAATTCACGAAAAATAGTTTTAATTAATTAAAAATACTAAATAATTTGTAGAAATCATTTTTATACCTTAAATAACTATTAAAACCAATTTAATTACATTTTTAGTCAATTTAGGGTAAAATTACCAAAATGCCCATATATATATAAATATACTAAAATTACTCCAAAAATTCACCAAAAATAATATAATTATCCAAAATTAATTTTCTCAACATTTTTTTCAATAATATCAATAATTAAACTCAATTAACCAATTAATTTCAATTAAAAACATAATTAACCTAATTTTCCAAAATTACATAAACCTAAATAAATTCAAAATAAATACATAGAAATTCATAAAAATTACAAATAAATTTCTATAATTCATTTTAACACCTTTATTTATCATAAAACATAATTTCATAATTTAATTAATTAATTTTCGAAAATTAGAAAATAATAATAAAATATTCAAAAATACCCAAAAATCAGAATAATTCCCAAAAATTCTAAAAAAATTCACACATGTAGATTAAACTACTAGGATTAATATTTGTGAAGGAATTTTTCATGAATCAATCATTTGAAGCTCAAAAAAAATCAAAAACCCTAAGATGGCCGAATTGAACAATTGACAAAAACCTTACCAAATCAAGTTTTAAGCTTAAACAAAGCTTGGAATCATCTTCTATGGCTTCAAGGGAGTCCAAAAACACCTGAATGAAGGAATTTGGTGGCCGAAATAGTGAGGGAGGAAGAAAAGGTCAACTTTTGGCCAAAATGCCGAAACTCAGCTCACCGGTGCCGGAGAAGACATCTGCAGTCGGCGGAATGGCTGGAGGAAGGAGGTGGCATGGTGGGAGGCGCAGTGACAGTAGGTGGCCGGCGTGCGCAGTGGTGAGAGGGGATGGGGATGTTGGGGAAGAGAAGGAGAAAGGGGAGGGGTAGGTTTTGTAATTTTACAATATTATATATATACATACATACATATATATATATATATATATATATATATATATATATATATATATATATATATATATATATATATATATATATATATATATATACACACACACACACACACACACACACACACACACACATGCTAATTAAGTATTAACTATATAATATAGTATGATTTAATGAAAATAACCCTAATTTAAATCAATTATGTAAATATACATGCATGTGTATATATATTCTAATATGACAATTAAAATAATGCATGGACTCATGCAATTTTATAAATTCGTTTAAAATAATTAATATTAAATTACTTACGTGTAAATTTCCCCGAAAATAAAAGTCTCGAAAAAATTTTACGTAAATGTCTTAAAATAATGTAAAAAATTAAAATTAGCTTTAATTAAATAACAAACTCATACTGCATATCCCGATGCAATATAAAAATATTTAAAAATACAGGATATTACAGATTGCCAAGACCACGGTAGTTCCATTTTACACCAATCATGGTTGACGACAGGGTCCATACTCAGACCAGGTTGATAAAACTGAGTTACACAGACAATCTTCATATGGAGAAGACGCAACAGAAGTACTATTATCTATGAATAAGGAAGTATTGGTAGAAGTATTATTAGACACAATATCCTGGTGCATTTGTAAAGCTCATTTTCATTTTTTGTCTTCCAAAATATCCATATCCACATTTTCATTCAGTTGAAAACCCATCGTCATTTTGCCCAAGCCCAATTATGGGTTAATGATTAGGGGTTGTTTAATAAATTCCCCAAAACATAACCAAACCAATAAAAATATCCTAAGTTTTTCAAAATTACATGCATATCCTCTTAGCATATTTATTTATATGACTGCCCCCTTTTCATCAACAATAAAAAAAAAGGCAACCTTTTTTTCATCTCTCTCTTTCTGCTCAGTCTTTTTTTTGTTCAAATGATTCTGCTTCATAGCTCTTACATTTGATTCCTATCACCATGAGTCAGCTAGGTCAGCCTCAATATTTGAAAAAGAAAGTGCTTCTCTTCTTTTATTCTCTTTTGCTTTTTTTTTGAAAAAAATTATTCAGTGTAGTTATTATGATTATTTTCCCAATTATATTCATTTATGTATGAATATTTTTATATTTTCTTTTTATTCTTTTGGGAATTTGGGGATTTTAGGTTCATGGACAACAAGTTTCAAAGTAAGTATTTTTTTTTCACTTCTCTTCACTATTTTTCATTTTATTTTTATGTTACTCATTGCTCAAACTTGGTGTAAAATTATTTTTAGGGTTTAAGCTAATCGAGTCATTGTACAAAAAAAAAAAAAAAGCTATGGGTGCTTTTAGTTTTACGTGGATTTTAGGTAATCAAGCTTATAAATAAGTGGGATGCGTAAAGTTTTATGATTTCAATTTATGGCTATTCTTATGAAATGCAATTAAGCATTCAAAGGATGGTATGACATAGTCTCATAGTGAACATCAAAATCTATTATTCTTTAGTCATGTGAATGATGATTATTTCTCAAACTTTAACATTATAAAATAGTTCATTGCAAGAACAACAAAGCTCAAGGTCATCAAACTTAGATGGATATCTTGGCATTCAATAAAATGTGCAGGGAATGGTATGTGATCTCAATGACAAATTACAGGGTTACCCATTAAATTTAGATAAGCAATGCTATGTGAGTTTACATTAGTTATCTAATTTAGTGATTTTTTTTCTTTTAGGGATAGTTGAATTCCATAGCTTTTAGTTATGAAGATTATTATAGCAATTAACATGGTCTGCAAAGGCTGGTAATGCTATTGAAAATTTAGTTTGTTTGGATGCTACGTATTGTGCCTTCAGGTATGATATCAAAATCCTATTTTGATGTTACTTTTTAGGAGAGTTGAATGCCATAGCGCCTCTCTATGAAGCTCATTACCTGTCTTAACAAAGGATGTTAAAGATGGTACACCATTATGTTATGATTTCTTAAATAGTTTTATATTTGTATGGTGCAATGATGATTTCTTGATGGCTATTCTTTTTATGCTAGCACATCATACCTAATAGAAATTTTACTGTCAGTAATTATGAAGCAATATAGCATGGCTACAAAGTGATGCCCTTTCCATACTTGTAGGGCCAATTACACTGCAGGTCACATAATATTTTTATTATTATTATTGTTATTATTATTATTATTATTATTATTATTATTATTATTATTATATAAAATTGTATCGAAAACCCAACATAAAACAAAAAGCAACAGAAATAAAAAAAACCATAGAAACATGCTTAACACTCTGTTCACCAATAACACCATATTGGTTAGAAAGAGAAACATAATCATCTTATTTAACAACCTATTCAAATAAAAAAAGTCACCCATAAACAAAATACAAAAAAATAAAAAATAAAAACATACATCTCCACTCAAATAACAAGCAACTTTTATAGTAGAATCAATAACAATGAAAAGATGATCAACATCATTAAATACAGTCTCTTCACCCTAAAAATAAAACAACACAGCAAAAGTAAAATAAGAAACCAAACCAAAACAAAAAAGATACTAAATTAATATAACAAAAAAAGGACACACCAAATTAGAATCCTTCAACATTTCATCACCATCAACACCATCTTTAATAGAACTATCTTTAGTATTAGAATTAAAATAAACATCCTCAGACAATTTCTTATCACCCTTAAAATAAAAGCACAAAATAAAGTATTAGAAACCAAAAGGAAACTAAAAAGATACAAAGATAATAAAATGGAACATACCCCAACATGATCCTTTAACTCATCACCATCACCAATAGCTTCAATAAACTCTAAATCATAAGCTTCCTTCTTCTCACCATCTCCTCTGCCTTTAATGTCTTTACATTTATTTTCCTTATCTTCTGCACCCTTTTCACAACCAGCAACATCTCCTAAATCAGAACTAGCATAACTAAAAGCATATTCACCTTTTCTTGCACTTTTAAAATAAGATTAGAAACTAAAAAAGTAAACCAAAAAGTAACAAAATTAAATACATGATACCTAATAAAAGAAATCCTTTAACTCATCATCATCACCAATAGTTTTAACAAACTCTGAATTATAAGCACCCTTTTCACAACCTGTAATATCTCCTAAATCATAACTAAAAGCACTAAAAGCACATCTACCTTTCCTTGCACTTT
This sequence comes from Mallotus nudiflorus, assembly GCA_947683625.1. NCBI lineage: Eukaryota > Viridiplantae > Streptophyta > Magnoliopsida > Malpighiales > Euphorbiaceae > Mallotus > Mallotus nudiflorus. The sequence continues at coordinate 7,370,585 of CANTUR010000041.1, forward strand.
TAAAAAAAGATCAAAAACTAAAAGTAAACTATAAAGCAACAAAATTAAATACATGCAATAAAAGAATGGATTTGGGGATTTTCCATCCCTTGTTATTTTGTAATTTATTAGGAATTTTTCATGCTCATTTAGCCTTGATTATGCTTTAATCTACTTATTATCTGGGTTCATCTTTGTTTTGATATTCATTCTAAGCATGGTCCATGAAATTCTGACTCTTTATGTATAAAAGAGGTTCAACACTTTTTATTTGCTATTAGTTTATCTTAATGATTAATAAGCATATGCAGTATAAACACATTTTAGAATCCTTTCAATTTATGTTTGGTTTCTAAAACAATTCAATCACATTTATTTAAAGTTATGGAAAATCAAGAAATAATGTATATGTGTGCTGCATTTTAGAATCCTTTCAGTTTATGTTTGGTTTCTAAAACAATTCAATGACATCTATTTAAAGTTCTCTGGAAAATCAAAAAATAATGTATACGCCTTCTTCATTTTATAAATCCTTTCAGTTTATGTTTGGTATCTGAAACAATGCAATGACATTTGTTTCAAGTTCATTTTAGAATATGTTTGGTTTACTTTTTGTTATTGATACATATTTCATTTGCAGGAAATGCAGTAACTGCTTGTTTTCATTCACTACAATGGCGAATGGACCGACATCTTCACTTTCCAAAACTTCTAAGTCACTGAAATTCAAATACCAATATAATTCTTTGTTTTTTTTGCTTTGAATTTGTCTGGCTTTATCATTGTAATTGATTGATTCATTAAGGCTTCCAATTTCAATTACTCACATCTAAAAGAGGCTTCTTTTGATTATTGTAATTGATTGATTCATTGGGCTAAACTTTCACCTATAACTAATTTATGATTGTTATCTATTTAATTTAACTTGATTAATTAATGTGTGGATTTGACTAAATAATCTTTTATATATTATGTACTGAATATATAATATTATAGGAAAAAATGAAAATTTTCATATACATTCTTCAAAACCAAATAAAAAAATAAAAATAAAAAAAATGAATCAGAAACCAAAAGTTAACGAAAAGGATATAAAAAAAATGAATCAGAAACCAAAAATAAACCAAAAGGATATAAAAAATGAATCAAAAGCCAAAAATAAAAAAATAAAACCTACAAAAATTAATATAATAAAAAAAACACACTAAATTAGAATTTTTCAATACTTTATCACCATCAACACTATTTTTAACAGAACTATCTTTACTATTAGAATTAAAACTAACATCCTTAGACAATTTTTTATCACCTTTAAAACAAAAACATAAAACAAAGTATCATAAACCAAATAGAAACCAAAACAATACAAAAATAATAAAATAAAACATACCCCAACAAAATCGTTTAGCTTATCACCACCACCAACAATTTTAAAAAACTGTGAATCAAAAGCACATTTTTCACAACCAACAACATATCCTAAATTAGAACTAGAAGCACCAAAAGCACTTCCACCTTTCCCTTTAATTTTAAAACAAGATCAGAAACTAAAAGTAAAAAAAAAAAAATACATGCTACCTAATAAAAGATTAGAGATGTGGGGTATCGATTCTTATACCTCTTGCACGTTAAGCAAGTGTTGTACTATATGAGCTACACCCATCTTCATTTTTAATTTATTGACACATTATTAAATTAGGTTATGATATGTTTTAGGATTAATTCTTTAATTTGAAGTTTTAAGGCATTATGTGTATTTTACAAACACATTAACTACTTCAAATCTTAAAAATGTTAAAATTATATTTTTCGTGCTTGAAATATATTGATAAAATTATTCTATTTTAAAATCATTAGAAATTTAAATTATGACTTTATTTTCCTTATCTAAAGTTCTATTATCACTTTTTAGAAATAGTCATCTTGGTTCAATTATAATGAATGTTACATTTTTTGCACATTAAGAACTTGAATAATCAATTATGTATAGAAAATTTGATGCATGTGAGTTGCTTATATTTTTGCTATAATATTTTGTATATTCTTCTAATTCACTTAAAGAATTTATGAAATAAAATTGCCAAAAAATATATTAGCTAATGCTTCACTAATTAAAAAAAGTAAAAATAATTTTTTTTAAAAAGAGAAAATAAAGAGATAAATAAAAAATAAAGAGAAAATAAAAATAAAAAAGAAGGGAAGTACAAAAATTAAAAATAAAAAAATAAAATAAATAAAATAAAAAAAGAGAAAATAAAGAGATAAATAAAAAATAAAGAGAAAATAAAAATAAAAAAGAAGGGAAGTACAAAAATTAAAAATTAAAAAAGAAAAAAATAAAATAAATATTTAAAAAAAAGAGAAAATAAAGAGATAAATAAAAAATAAAGAGAAAATAAAAATTAAAAAGAAGGGAAGTACAAAAATTAAAATTAAAAAAGAAAAATAAAAAATAAAATAAAAGTTTATAAAAAAGGAAAAGGAAAAAATAAAAATAAAAATAAAAAAAAAAAAAAAAAGAAAAAAGGGCAGGAAAAAAAATATTAGAAAAAAATGATAAAATAAAAATTTATAAAAAAAAAGTAAAAAATAAGAGAAAGATAAAAAAATAAAAAAGAAAACAAAAACTGCAAAAAAATTAATAAAAAGAGGTAGAGAAATTAAAAAGAAAAATATGGGTGCATTTTTTAAAATGCAAAAGGTACTCTTATAATTATAAAGGAGTAGATTTATAAAAAATAAAAATTTGAGAGATTTTTTTTAACAATATTTAAAAATCAAACCCCTTTTAACTTAATATTTGCCGCACATTGAGCACTATTTGATCTTCTGATCAACGTTGAATATGTTGGAGATATGATTCAAAATCTGTTACAGGAAAATGCTGCAATAATCTCTCAAAATTAGTTGAGTTATTAGCTGATAAAAAGGAATCGTTTATGTTGTTTTCTCAATCAAATAAATATCAGATTAGTTGCTTTATTTTCTGTATTTTTGTTATTTGTAAGCCTATAAATTGGGCCTTGTTATTTGTCTTTGATCAACATCAATAATATCAGTTCTTTTGTTTTCCCATGTCTCCAGATTTTCTATAATTCAATTTCTTTTAAGTTGCAGCTATTTGTTTTCTCAAAAATTAACAGTGGTATCAAAGCTGAGCTTGGGCGTTTCTCATGGCAAATAACGACAATGTTGTCAATATAGCCCAACCTTCCATGCCGATTTTTAAGGGTGATAATTATGAGTTCTGGAGCATTAAAATGAAGACACTGTTCAAGTCACAAGAATTATGGGACTTGGTTAAAAATGGTTACAATGAGCAAGATGAGGAGACCAAGTTGAGGGAAAACAAAAAGAAAGACTTAAAGGCTCTATTCTTTATACAACAAGCTGTTCATGACTCAATTTTTTCCAAAATTGTAGCAGCCTCTACAGCAAAAGAGGCATGGATAGTTCTGAAGCTAGCATTTCATGGCTCTTCCATAGTGGTCACGGTGAAACTACAGACACTTCATCGTGAATTTGAAAATCTACACATGAAGAATGGTGAATCTGTTTAGGAATTCATGTCAAGGGTGACAATAATTGTCAATCAGATGAGATCTTATGGTGAAAAGATCCTCGAAAAGACTATTGTAAGTAAAGTTTTAAGGAGTTTAACCTCAAAATTTGATCATGTGGTTGCAACTATTGAGGAGTCAAAGGACTTGTCCATTTATTCTCTGGATGAGTTAATGGGATCATTGCAATCTCATAAAGCAAGAATCAATAGAGCACGTGAAAAGAATGAAGAAAAAGCATTCCAAGTAAAAGGAGAGTGTTCAAAGTAGCATGAAAAAGTTACAGGTCATGGAAGAGGAAGAGGTGGATTTCGAGGAAGAAATTATGGCCGAGGCAAGGGAGGAGACAGAGGATATGAATAGAAAACTAGCAACAATACAAAAGGCAGCATCCAATGTCATAATTGCAAAAGAATCGGGCATGTGAAAGCTGATTGCTGGTTTAAAGACAGAAGAGTGTATTATGTAGAAGAAGTTGAAGGAGAGAGCAAATTGTTTATGGCACAAAGCAACTCAACTGACACACTTGGTGGAGTGTGGTTTGTAGATAGCAGGTATTCCAATCATATGACAGGCAGGGTGTCACTCTTCAAGGAGCTTGATGAGAACCAAAAAAGGAGGGTCACATTAGGAGATGATAAAGAGATAGGAGTTGAAGGGAAAGGAACCTTGGCTATTTCAACCAGCCAAGGTAAAACAAAGCTCATATAGGATGTTCAATTTGCTCTTAACTTTGCTCACAATTTGTTGAGTGTTGGGCAGTTGCTTGTTAGTGGATATTCTATTTTATTTGATGATGAAACATGTGTCATTAAGAATAAAAAATTAGGCTAAGTGGTTGCAAAAATTCAAAAATAGAATGTTTCCACTTGAGGTCTCTACTATGGAAGAGCTTGCTTTGGTTACTGAAGAACAAGATGAATCCAAGCTATGGCATCTTTGGTATGGACACTTAAATATAAAAGGATTGCAACTGCTTGAAAGGAAAGGTAAGGTTCATGGCTTACCAAAAATTCAACCATTTGATTTGTGTGAAGGATGCATTTATAGTAAGCAAACAAGGGAGTCATTTCCAAGTGGGAAAGCATGGAGAGCTTCAACATGTCTTGAACTAGTTCATACAGACTTATGTGGTCCCATGAATACAAAATCATTTGGAGGAAATTATTACTTTCTTCTCTTTACAGATGATTTCAGTAGGATGAGTTGGGTATACTTTCTGAAATCCAAGTCAGAAATATTCTAGAATTTCAGAATATTCAAAGCAATAGTGGAGAAGTAAAGTGGAAAAAGCATAAAGGTCCTTTGCACATATAGAGGTGGAGAATTTCTGTCAAACGAATTCAATCATTTTTGCAAGGAAAATGGAATTCAAAGGGAACTAACTGCACCATATACTCCATAGCAAAACGGAGTAGCGAAACGAAAAAATAGGACTGTGGTGGAGATGATGAGAAGTCTCTTAAAAGGGAAAGATTTGCCAAACCAATTTTGGGTAGAATCAGTAGCATCAGGTGTGTACTTGCTAAATTTCTCTCCAACAAAAGCTGTTCAAAATGTCACTCCATATGAAGCATGGAAAGAGACCAAACCAACTGTGAGTCATTTTAAAATTTTTGGTTGCATTGTTTATGTTTTAGTTAATGCTCAAAATCACCAAAAATTAGATGAAAAATCAATTAAATGTATCTTCGTTGGTTATTGTAATGAGTCCAAAGCATATAAATTGTATAATCCTATAACTGGCAAGATTATTGTTAGTAGAAATGTCATTTTTAATGAAGTAGCAAGCTGGAAATGGAGTGGTAACAATGACAGCAAGGAAGAGCAGCCCCAAATTCCATTGTTAGAGGAAGAAAATGTAGCTTCAACTCCAACAATTTCTCCTATTTCAACTCCAAGTCAATGCAGTCCAACAACTACATCTTCTAACAACAGCAGCTCAAGTGTATCCTTTGAAGAAACACCCCCAAGGAAATTCATATCACTAAAGGAGATTTATGAATCAGAAGACTATGCATTAATGGTTTCAGATCCTACAACTTTTGAGGAAGCAGTAGCAAAAAGGGAGTGGAGATAAGCAATGAAGGAAGAACTCTTGTCTATTGAGAAGAATTCAACATGGGAACTTGCAGATTTACCAAATAGAAAGAAACTAATTGTTGTGAAGTGGATATTCAAGAAAAAATTTCAGGCAGATGGAAGTATTCAAAAATATAAGGCTCGATTGGTCACAAGGGGTTACACTCAACAACAAGGGATTGATTATGAGGAAACGTTCTCTCCTGTGGCTCGATTTGAAACAATAAGGTTGCTCTTGGCATTGGTTGCTCAACTCAAATGGAAAGTGTATCAATTTGACGTAAAATCAACATTTTTGAATGGTGAACTTGAAAAAGAAGTCTATGTTTCTCAACCGGAAGGCTTTGTGATAGATGGGAAGGAAGAAAAAGTGTATAGGTTGAGGAAGGCTCTTTACGGCTTAAAGCAAGCTCCAAGAGCTTGGTACAGTAAAATTGATACATATTTCTAGGCAAATGGCTTTATAAGAAGTGAGAATGAGCCCACTCTTTATTTCAAGAAGCAAGGTAATACTGATCTTTTATTGGTGTGCTTTTATGTAGATGATATAATCTATATGGGGTCAAGTTTGGCAATGATTAGAGAATTTAAATCCAACATGATGGCCACTTTCGAGATGACAGACTTGGGATTGCTGCACTATTTTCTTGGATTGGAGATATTGCAAGATGAAGATGGAGTGTTTATTTTCCAAAGGAGATATGCAACAGAGTTATTGAAGAAATTCAATATGTTAAATTGCAAGATGGTGGCCACTCCAATGAACAAGAATTAGAAATTGAAGTTGGAAGATGGAGTAGAAGCAGCAAATCAAAGACAATTTCGGAGTCTTGTTGGTGGATTAATATATTTAACACACACACCAGGCCCGATATTTCTTTTTCTGTTGGTGTTGTGTCAAGATTTATGAGTAATCCACCAAAGCAACATTATGGAGCAGCAAAAAGGATCTTAAGGTACATTGCAGGGACGCTAAATTATGGAATCTGGAACACTCATGTAATAGATTTTAAGTTGGTTGGATTTACAAATAGTGATTGGGCAACTTCAGTTGATGATAGAAGAAGCACTTCAGACAATGTGTTTGGATTTGGTTCAAGTACAGTCACATGGTGTTCTAAAAAATAACCAATAGCAACTTTATCAACAACAGAGGCAGAGTATGTTGCTGCCACTACTGCAGCATGTCAATGCATTTGGCTTAGAAGAATGTTGTGTGATTTACAGCAAAAGCAAGAAAGGGGGACTGCACTTTATTGTGATAACAACTCAGCAATTGCAATGGCAAAGAATCCAGCATTTCATAGCAATACAAAGCACATTGAGTTGAGATTTCACTTCATTCGTGATTTGGTGGCCAAAGGTGAAATAATCATGAAATTTTGTTACACTAATGTCCAAGTTGCAGATATTTTTACCAAGGCTTTGTCGAGTCAAAGACATGTTCTTCTTAGATCCTTGCTTGGAGTATGTGATTTTGAATCAAGGGGGAGTGTTGGAAATATTATTCAAAATCTGTTATAGGAAAATGCTGCAATAATCTCTCAAAATTAGTTGAGTTATTAGCTGATAAAAGGGAGTCATTTATGTTGTTTTCTCAGTCAAGTAAATATCAGATTAGTTGCTTTATTTTCTGTATTTTTATTATTTGTAAGCCTATAAATTGGGTCTTGTTATTTGTCTTTGATCAGCAGCAATAATATCAGTTCTTTTGTTTTTCCATGTCTCCAGATTTTCTATAATTCAATTTCCGAGCTATTTGTTTTCTCAAAAACTAACAGAATCAAAATCATCAGTCCCTGGCTCACGTAACCACCGTTCACTACCACTATCAGCTGACTGTCGACCTTGAGCTTTGATCCAAGCGCCCCATTCACGATGCAATTGTTCCTTGGGAGTAGTAGAAAGCTTTGGGCAAAAATTTTCAGTATGATCAATGAAACCACATAAGAAACAAAATTGAGTGAGTCGTTCATATTTAAATTGAATAACACTCCAAGCGCTACCAGCAGTTTTAATTTTCTTCCAACGACGAAGAGAGGTTAAAATATCGAACAGAACTTTCACTCGCATAAAATCACGCCAGAAACCAATATTATTAGCTTCATCATATTCAAGAAACTCCCCTACAAAACTCCCAACTGCTTGCCAATGTTCATGGACATATATCCAACTGGAAGATCGAAAATCTGCACCTATAAGAGCACATGAAACAGTAGGACTTGCATAGGAACCTCCCCTTTTGGAAGACGATGAAGTAGTAACAGACACCCATCAAACGACCAGGGACCACCCTCAAAAACTCTCTTCAAATCATTGTCGTGAAAAACTGAAATAAATAACGCCAATTAGCAAGCTCCTTCATGTACATACTATACACTGGCTTCCAAATACTAGCCATTTGAAGTTTCATAGCGCCTTGAAATTGAAAGCCCTATCAAGAAGAAAACGGCCAACAAGAAAAAGTCTAACAAAAACCTCTTCCACTAATTTTGCATGTCGGCAAATAAATGTACACTTGTGTTAGGTGAATAGATTTACAATAAATTTAAAAGTTTATACACCAATTCACTATAATTTTAAACATAAAATAAATTGACAAAAATGGCTAAAATTTATGATAGAGTTATACAATAACCATTTATATAATTTTTATCTTCAATAATATCAGGGACTATATTTAGTTTTGTCAGTTAGTATAATCAGCGTATTCAAAACTAAATGTCCTTTCGGAATGTTAACACTTGATTATCTTTCGGACAATTTTAAGGGTACATTTCACGTATCGTCTTGATGAATTAACAAAAAAAAATTTTCGTTCAAGTAAATGGATGACATGCCTGAAAGTGTCGTCTGAATGCTGTTTAGCAAAACAGAGAAAGAAAGCAAGACAGAGAGGCCTGAAACTGTACCGCAACTTGCTTTTCATTTGTGAAAAGGTACGCAAGTTGATGCCCAAAAACCAAGCACAGAGTTGAAAACAAGACTCGTATAGCAATAGAAGTGGTCAAAGTAACTTTCATAGAGAACTTTGCAGCTTCAGCATTTCCTCTTCCCAATTCATTTGCAACCCTTACACTACACTTGCCAGAATTATTGCAAGTATACATGCCTCAACTTAAACAGGCATTAGAGATATATAACTAAATGAAGCTTGTACCGAATGGCAGCCAAGAAGCCAACACATAGCATAAAGTCCCAAGCTGTGATATTGAGGCTGCAATAAAACTAGCGGTTTAATGTTCAGAAAACTTGGAAAGATTTTGTACTAATGCATCATCATAAGGTAAAAGAGAAAAAGTTTAACTTTACCAGATGGAAAATGCAGATATTTCAGTTGCTACATTTTTCATGTACCCTGCCAATAGGACCAAAACTGCATTGTACCATAGCTCCAAGCTATATATTGAGACAATTCCCATGAGAAGAAACACAAATATAAACGAGGGTATTGGCAAATTTCATATGAGGGTATAGTATTAGAAAGAAAGACAATAAATGAGGACCCTTACGAAAGCATCAAACCTGATGATATTGATAGCTTGAGCACAGGAAACAGATCGGTTAAAGCAGCCATAGTGAAACCCTTCCAAGTATCAGGACACCAGCCACCTAAAACATACACAATCTCTCCAATTAAGATCAACCGAGTTGATACAATCATCGCTCACATTGCACCAGGAATTCCCAAGTTCAGTTTGCTCACAAAAATCCATGATAAGAGCAAATGAAGTAAAAATGAAAAAGTAGAAACCCATCCAATTATTGCATTCTTGAGCTGCGTCTGCAAGTATTTTTGGATGCTATTGTGAAATGCCAAGAAATACAGGATTGGAATGAACCATAAGGAGAAGTATCCTGCAACTTCAGCTATCTCGTCCAACAAGTGTGAAGATGGGTGCTGAGAAGATGAAAACAGGCAGAATCAAAGTTGCAGTACCAAGATTAATGATCAAAGATCTTTGCAAGTAGATACCGAGCATGTGGTATTGCTTTGCACCAAATGCTTGTCCACAAGAGCGTCTATGGCACTTGTCATGCCTAGCAACATATATGCAGAAAAAAAAAAGTTGGAGGTGTATTAATTCATCAGTTACTAGATCAAAGCATTTCAGCAAGCAAAAAATTATAGAATAGTATTCTTACCAAAATCCCATGCGCAAACCTTATGGCAATGATTTGGACGAGTGCATAAGCTGCAAGTTCCAGTTCTCCAATGTGTCCAATAAATGCTTGTGTGACTACGTAGGTACCAAATAATGTTACTCTTGATACAATTGCAGGAAATGCTATCTTCCGTAACTTTTTCTCTGCTATTGGTCTTGATGTTAGGTATAAAAATAAAGGATAGTGATACACGTTGGAATTCACGACATTGTGGCCAACTAAAAAAATAACTTTTTTTTTTAAATTTCATTTTTACCCTATATATATATATATATATATATATATATATATATATATATATATATATATATATATATATATATGAGGTTATCTATTGGTATGAGGTTTTTTAGTAATATCACGAGTCATGTAACATCATTATGACTATCAGGATCTATGATATTAATCTTTATCTAAGAATAAAGACAACACATTCTATATGGAGAAATTTTTAGATGAATTCAGTTCATCACATAGTATTATAAACTTTTCATTTGATTTACAACATGTTGCATTATTAATTAACATTTATTGATTTTATTTTTTAATACTAACCATGGTTAATTATGACACATAATTAACTCATACACTAATAAATTGAAAATGATGAATAAGTTTCAAAAAATAAATTAACTGGTGATATTAAAAATTAACAATAAAAACTATTCATATTTTTTAAAAATAACTATTGAACTTTTGACAATTATTACTTTACAACCCAGCGAAAAAATTTAAGAGAATAACATCACTTCTTAACAAAGGAAAATAGATAACATTTATAACTCATTTCTATCCCATTTATTATTTTTGGTCAATATTTATTTATTTATTGCTTATATGGGATTTTAATTTTATAGTATAGTTTCTTAATTTTTTTTAACAACTGAAGGTAAAGGGAGAATGAAAAATTGAATCCATAACTTCACTTTGAGCCACTAGGTTATAAAGGAAATATGTGCACAATCAAGAATAATAAGTCAATTTGTTTTCAAGTGAATCAGATGAATCTCATAATATGTGAAAAGATTGGGAAATTCAAAATTAAGTGATAGGATTTGTGGGAGGTAATTCTTTATACATATACCGGGGAAATTTGAAGAAATAAAAAAAAAAAATACTGAGTTCATATGATAAAATTTCACCATTTTTCTCCTTTCAATTTCACTTGCCAGCTCTTTTTCAAATAATTGAGAGACAATGATTGGACCCTTTATCATTTGCTGCCATTCTCACATGTAGAGTTTGGATGGTACGCAAAGCGGGGTCGAACCCAACAAGTTTTTGGTGATTTGTTATGTGAATGGGATGGTTATTGTTGATAAAGTTATGGCAATAGTATAGCCATGATTAGAGAAATTCATTTGGGTTTTGCTTTACGAATATGATTTATCAAAATGGATTTGATCTTAAAATATAAAAAGTTACGGATTTAAGATTCAATAGGATGTTGAACCATAATTCAAAAAAAAAAAAAAAATTATATATATATATTATTATTATTATTATTATTATTATAGACAATATTATATATTAATTATAAAAATAAAACATTATTAACATATAACATTCTACAAAAAATAAATTAATTCATAAATTAATTAAAAGAAGGAAAACAAATTTCACTTAATAAAGATAAATAATTAACCATTTCATATAAAAGTTGATTAACGTTAATTAGTCATTAATTATATTTTATAAAAACTAAGAAATTACTAAAGGATTAAAATATTCCATATAGACTTGATTTAAGAAAATATTATTTTTATTATTTTGTTGTTGTTATTGAGATAATTATTATTATTTATATGTAAACTAAAAAAATATAACTTTATTAAAATAATTAATATTCTACTACCAATAATAAAACTAACATTTTCATAAGTCTATCTCACCTATTTCAATTCAAAGCTACTTCCACAAGCAAAGTAATACACATTGGCATATTGTGTTGATCATCTATATTAGTAAAAGGAAGCAAAGAAATTTTCTTCTTATGAAACCCCACACTACTCTACCAAACTTGGCTATGAAGTCTACCATAAACATACAAAATCATTGTTGATGGCCTTAATATATTAATTTCTTTCTATTTTATTATTTAAAGAATATCAATTTTGCCGGTTCGTCTAGAATGAAATGTTTCTCCATTCCATTACACAGCATAACACTTATAAAAAATGGAGAATTTAAATCCTCTTTCTCTCCACCCCACCTCTTCTCCCACCTCCATGCTAAAAAAAAAAAAAGAAAAGAATATCAATTTTGTGGGTATCTAGCATTCAATAAGAAATTCTTGAGTGTAGACTTGGCCTAGTGATATAAATAATATGTTGCTCGTGACAAACTGCCTATTTGCCCTCTCCCCATTATGAGAATAAAAGTGAAATTTATTTATTTTTATTGCGTAGCAAATCACAGTTATTGTGAACTCTATATGTGTTATTGTACATAAAATATTAAATATAAAATTTAAACTTTGTCATTGAAGATATGAATACCCCGTAAAAAGTTGATATGCATTTTTATTAATCTAGTTAAAGTAAGTAAAGGTTTGTAAAAAAATTTTTTATTAAAAAAAAATATATTTTTCATCATTTTTTCATTTTATTCTTATTTATAAATTACTTATCTTTTCAATTTTTTACATTAATAAAATATAAATTAAATTCATAAAAAAATATAAATCAATTTAATTTTTTTATTATTTCTAGTTTAGTTGTTACAAGTAATTTTTTAATTTTTAATTTTATTTTGTATTATTTCTATTCTATAATATTTGTACAATTTTTTTTTTGTAAAAATTGTATAAAATATATTATGTAACTTTATCTTTATGAAATTTTCTAATAATTTATAATTATTTAATATTTTAAAAATTAATTTTATTATTTATAAAAAATTTAATAATTTATTTATGTTATCTTAATTATTTCACATATATTAACAGTCTTTTTTAAAAAAATTAATTACACACCTTATACATTACCCTTTATTTACCAAACAATGTTAACAATAAAATTATTACATCTGTAACTGTTACTTTCTTAATAGTTACACATGTAACTGTTATTTCCCATTTCTTTAACTCCGATCGAAACACACCTTAAGAGTTAACGTGCAAGTTTTTATTTAATCTTGTTCATAAACATACTTAGAATTATGATTTGGAGAGAAAAGATCTAATTTCCATTAAGTTCTGGAATAGTTTATATACATGTTATAATAACAATAAGATAAATGAATGATAAACGAATACAAAAAATAAGTGGTTAATAACAAGAATTGGTTAGACAGTTGTGTATCTCTAATACCCCCCTTAAGCTGAGGGTGTACTATAAGAAAGCCGAAGCTTATCTCTGATGACGAAAAATGGTGTCTTGGAGAGGGATTTTGTCATTATATTAGCAAGTTGGTCTTTGGAGTTGATGGATCAAATGTGCAACTGTCGAGCAACAACCAGTTCTCTAACAAAGTGGAAGTCCACTTCAACATGGCGTGTACGAGCAATAAAGGTTGCATTTGTAGAGATGAAGATAGCTCCTAGATTGTCGCAAAATATAGTTGGAATTATAGACAATGGAACTCCCAAGTCCTGAAGTAGTTGTATTAACCATCAGATTTCAATAGAAACATTAGTGATAGCCTTGAATTCATACTTTATTGAGGATCTTGCCACTGTGTTATGTTTTTTTTAAGTTTCAACTGATCAAGTTATTACATAAGTAAATGAGATACCCGCCAGTGGAACGGCGATCATTGAGACTACCGGCCTAATCAGCATCAACAAATGCATATAAATTAGAGGAGGATAAAGCTATAGAATTAGCACCATTTAAGTAACGAAGCAACCATTTTAAAGCTGTAAAATGATGTTGAGTAGGGGCATGCATAAATTGTGTTAGCTTATTGATAACATAACACAAATCAGGTCGTGTAAATGTTATGTATTGAAGTGAGCCACAACATTGCCTGTATTTAACCGCTTCTTGAGGAGATAATAAGGTAGACTGATCCTTGTAAATAGATGAATCATGAATCATCGGGGTGGAAATTGGCTTGCAGGAGGTCATGCCATCTTGGTAATCAATTCTTGGACATACCGTTGTTGGGATAGTAGAATTCTTTGATGACGAGGAAGACCTTGAATGGCCAAAAATAATTCAATAGTCCAAGGTCACGAATGGAGAAGGTAGAAGATAAGCGGTCCATGATGCTTTGAATAAATAAAGAATTGCTTCCTGTGATGAGGATATCATCCACGTAGATCAAGATAAAATAAGAGATGGTACCTTTATTATATATGAAGAGTGAAGAATCGACATGTGAACCACTAAATGCGAGAGATATGAGAAAGTTACTGAGTTTCTGAAAGTAAGCATGAGGGGCTTTTTTGAGTCCGTATAAGGACTTCTTTAGCTTGCAAGCATAGTGTGGAAAATTAAAATCAATAAATCCTTGAGATTGTGCCATATATACTGTTTCAAACAATTCCCCATGCAAAAATGCATTGCTTACATCCAATTGCCGAATGTTATAATTTTTAGACACTGCAACTAAAAGAATAGAATGAATTGTGATTGGCTTAACAACTGGACTAAAAGTATCAGTGTAATCCAACCCATATTCTTGTGTGTATCCCTTAGCAACCAATCGGGTTTTGAAATGTTCTATTTGTCCATCTGCATGTCTTTTAATTTTGTAAATCCAATGATTCCAGACAATGTTAATATTTGATGGTGGAGGGACAAGTTCCCAAGTATTGGTGCTTTAGAGAGCATCCATTTCACATTGCATGGCTTGTTGCCATTCTTTATGTTTGACAGCTTGTGTAAATGATATTGGTTCGGTAGAGTTAGCTGTTTGGACAAGGTGAGCTTCTTTTCTGGTTTTGGCCAAGGTGGTGGGTCTAAGTTGCATAGGATGATGGCGAGTGGGTGGATTAGAGGGGGTTGGGTTAGTTTCGGTGGTTGGTAATGACGGAGAAGAGAAAGGTAAGTCAAGAAAAAGTTCTAAGCCTACAAGGTTATAAGCATGGTGAGTAGATGTGATGGTGGGAACCGGTGGTTGTGTTGAAGGGAGTTACAGTGTGGAGACTTGGTTACGTGATTTGGTTGAGGAAGGAGGAGCAAAAATAGATGGTACGGGAGAGTTAGGTATGTTGGGTGAGGATAACGGTGAGGATTGTGGAGTTATTTTAGAAGAGAGAGGAGATTGATATAAAAAGGGATTATAATTCAAACCTGGATGGGACTTCTCAGAGCAAGTGAATTAGGAGAGCGACATGCAAACTTGTAACCAAGGAGTTTGAGTTGGAGCATAATTGTTGGATGGAGAAGTTGTTAACACCTGCTGAAAAGGAAAAATATTTTCATCAAAAGTAACGTGCCTAGCCATGTAAATTTGGCCAGTCTCTATGTCTAAGCAACGGTAACCTTGATGATGAGTTGAATACCCTAGAAAAACACATTGTTTTCTATGAAAGGAGAATTTATAAGAATTATATGGCCTAAGTAAAGGGTAAACAACACACTTAAACACTCAAAAAAAGTTAAAAGTTGGAGGTTTATGAAAGAGTAATTGATAGGGAATAGCATTAGAGAGGGATTTAGTAGGCATGCAATTAATTAAATAAATGGTAGTCTCAAAAGCATATTGCCAGTATTTAAATGGAGCATGGCAATGACCCAAAATAGTGAAACCGATGTCAACATTGTGTCTGATTTTTTGTTCAGTTGTGCCATTTTATTCGTGGGTATGTGGACATGTCAAACAATGAAAAATACTAGTGTTTTTAAAATGAGTGAATAATGGGTGAAATTCACCTCCCCAATCTGAGTTGAATGATTTTATTTTGGAATTAAATTATTTTTCAACTAATGCTTGAAAATGGAGGAAACATCACTTTTATTTTTTAAAGGAAATAGCTAGGTATACAAAGAAAAATCATCAATGAAAATAAGAAAAATATTTCTCTCCAGTAGAAGAGAGAATGGGAGCAGGGCCCCAAACATCAACATGAATCAATTCTAAGGGTCTTGAGCTTCTATGATATGTGGATGGTAAAGATCTATGATGTAGTTTTCCTAAGTAACAAACATAACAAATTATAGAGGAAGAACGTTTGGAGGAACATGGTAATTGGAAACAATTGAGAAGATGTCGAACAATTGAGGTATTGGGATGGCCCATACGTGCATGCCATGTTTCTAAACTGGCCAGATAAGCTTGAACTTTGGGTGAGGATGGCATGGAAGAATGCAGCCGATATAGTCCCAATTCACCTGTTCCGTGAAGCATAGGCTTTTTAGTCTGTAAATCCTTAACCAAAAAATGATCAGAATAAAATTCAAAAAAGCAGTCATTGTCAAGGCAGAGTCTTTTAACGGAAAGTAAGGGCTTAGTGATATTAGGAACATGAAGAATGTTGGTGAGATTAAGAGATTTACCAGAAGTTGGAAGTTTACCAAATCCAATATGGGCTATAGGTAGATCATTCCCATTGCCGATAGTCACATTATCAGTGCCTGAATATTCTTCAGCAATACTGAGTGAAGAGATGTCGGGTGTGACATGGTGGCTAGCTCCTGTGTCAGCATACCAGTCAACAGCTAGTGAGGATTGGTTTGGATGACTACCAAGAATAGACATGTTGGCCTGTGGATAAGAACCTGATGTGGTTTGGTAGTCAGTATTCTAAACAAAATTTTGAGGTTGAAAATTTTGGTCAAATCATCGGCGACAAGTGATAGCGGTGTGATTGGATTAGCCACAGAGTTAACATGATAATTGTCCATTGCGAGTGAATGAGGAGCTACCAGGGACATCAGCTTGTCGTCCATGACCATGAGTGTACTGATTTGTACTAAACTGTGATCGGGAACTAGAATAATTAAAGTGCTGTGATGTATGAGCAACCTGAGCAGATGGTGGCGCTGGAAAGGAGACTTGCTAAGACTTGAGTAGAAGTTCGTACGAGACCAACTGACCATGTAAGTCGTTGAACATTGGTGGTTCAGGTCACTGGTGGAGTGCACCTACAACACCATTGAAGTCTGCTCCTAATTGCCTAAACACAATGGCATTAAACTCAGCCGTAGACAGAGACTGTCCGACCATAGCAACAGAGTCGACAGTTCTCTTTGCTTGAACTTAGACACTGATCTATCTTCCATCTTTAAATTGTGGAGTTTAATATATAATTAAGTGCGTTGGGCATTGCTTACTACCCCATAAGCCACTTCTAAGGCTTTCCAGACAACATGAGCAGAATTGAGTTTGATTCGGTGAGAATAAGCTTCTTCGGAAATTGAGGATAACAACCAGGAAAATAACAATTGGTCCTTAGCGAACCACTGAAGATAAGCTGGATTGATTTCAGGTGCTGTTGTTGTAGTGTTTTGGACTTCTTTGGGTGGTAAAGGCTCTGTTCCATCGAGAACCCCATGTAAATTGTAGAAATTTAATAATGGTTAAAGCTGTAGTTTCCATAAGATGTAATTTTTGGCATTCAGTTTGATGGAGAATATTTGTTGAATATGCATAGGAGCAGTAATGGTTGAGTTTTTAGATGTAAGGGAAAGAGGTGATGGGAATTGGGTAGAAGACGAAGAAGAAGTACTAGAAGTGGAGGAGAGGGGACCAATAGTCATATTTGTTTGCTCTAATACCAACTTAAAATTATGATTTGGAGAGAAAAGATCTAATTTCCATTAAGCGCTGGAATAGTTTATATACATGTTACAATAACAACAAGATAAATGAATGATAAACGAATACAACAAATGGTTAGCTAATATAACAATAAGTGGTTAATAACAAGAATTGGTTAGAAAACTGTGTATCTCTAATAAGCATCACAAGCTGGGTTGTACATGACTTGAGCTCAATTAATTTATCAAACGAGTTTCAATATACGAACTCCAACAAGCTTTTATCAAATCCGGGTCCGAGCATATCACAAGCAACTCAGCTCATTTACAGCTTGACTTGTCTCTTTTCCTTTAAAATTTACTTTTTAAGTAGCGTTATTTGAGTTTTATTATTTTTTATTTATTAAAAAATTATATAATTAAAATATTAATAAATCACATAATATAGATATGAAACATTTTTTGTAAATAAATAAAAATTAATTTTATAAATCAATAATACAAAATTTAAAATATACATTTTATAATATTTTTAAGAAAAACTATTAGATCATTTCCTCTATGCTTTATAGGAGTTTCATTGAGCTCTATTAATAGAATTTTATTAAAAATAAGTAAAATGACCTATATATATATATATATGCTGCCCTACATTAGTCAATATTTTTTTTAAATAAAAAAATTAAAAATGGTGCTAGATTTGAATTTGTGATGACCTCAACGCTAGAAATACCTAGAATTTTATATTTATTTATCATGTATATATATTAAAATTAACAATTAAATTAATTTACGTGGAATTTAATTATAGTTAATTCTCTTATTATTTTTTATTTTAAATTAAATACTGTTATTCAATGTATTACATGTCACATATATAATGAAAAATATGTGACAAACAAAAATTTACGTAAAACTTGTCATAAAAATTATAAAATTTTTTTTAGGAAATAAAAAATATTATATGGGGAATAGTATAAAAATAAAAAATATATAACTAACAGAAAATTTAAAAATTTTAAATATCATATGGGGAAAACTTAACTAAAATTAAAATTTTTGACTTTATATATTTATATGTATATAAATGATATATACCATATGCATATGAATGATATTTACCGTATCAAAGGTAAAATAAAATTTTAAAATTTTGTAGCTTTTTTTTATATATATATTTTTGGTTGAGAGACGAGGCATAAGCGTAAAACGAAAAACACTACATTCTTACAAGCCTATTGTATGAGACTCCTCTACAATCATGATTAATCCAATGCTTCATTCTGTCGGCGTTTGCTGAATTCTGTGACATCCAGTGGAAGCTTTGAAAGCTTCAGAAGCCATGGCATCCGCAGCAAAATTTGCTTCTCTCAAAATGTTCTTTGTCTCCACTTTCCAATTCCTCCTTAAAAGAGCCTTTGTTGCATTAACTAGAGCTGAGTTAGCGTTGACCCTATGATCTTCTTATTAGTGCAACATTGCGTAATCGCTTTTTATATTCTGAAATTGAATGAAATATTGTTTCTCCATTTTTATCTCTAGGATGCACGTAGACAGTTATGGAGGTTAGCTTTGGAAAGAGATAGGGTGGCAAGGTTCAGACCCCTCAACTCATTTTCGGTATGCACAAGATCTTGTGTGCAGCTGGTTATACATTTATTATATTATGTGTTAATTCATGCAAATGTGTATTGACGCAAATCTGTTTTGTTTTTTCTTTTTTGCTATTTAAAAGAGGTGGAGGATTCACTGAGTAAGTTGGGCGTTAATGATATTTATGCATCAATATGAGGGGAAGTGTTGAAAAGTATAAATAGAATAATTACAAAATTAGGAAGTAAGAAGATTGAGAGAGGAAATTAAGAAATTAATTTATGTAAATTATGAATGATTGATGTAAATTAGGGATTATACTAACAAAAATAGATGTATATAAATATTATATATATATTTGTATTGTGAATGAAGAAATATGAAGAAAAAATTCCCTGAAATCCTTATTGTTAACACCATATTCCAGCCTCTGTGCTATCATCATTTAATACAAGGCTATTAGAAGATGATTTTGACGCTATATCTCTTGGGCTATGGGCATCTCCAAGCTTACTTTATTTCTTCAATTTGTCTCCAACCTTGCTTTATTTCATGTTGCATTTTGCATATTCTGCAAAGTTGGTTGCATTTGTACTTTTTAAAAAAAAAATTCAATAACAATCAATTGTGATAATTTGTTTCAATATAGTCCAAATAAATTTGTATCTAGTCCAAATTTATATTATATTTATCATATTATTTTTAAATGCATATAAATTTGATTTAATTATGTTTAATTAAATAATTTTGATTTTGGCACTTAAAATAATATTAATTTTTTACTTAAATAATATAAATTTTTTATTTAAATAATATTAATATGAAATTACTATATTAATATTAAAATTTGGATAGAAAAAATTTAACAACCATAGATTTGCATTAATTTAACAAGTGATTTAAAAAAACACCCAACGAAAATATAAAAATTAGTAATACCCAGAAGCATACATTAAATTACATATAAGTTAATAATATAGTAAATCAAAGTCAGATCCACCAATATCATTTAAATATTCACCAAAATCATTAGATGTAGAAAGTGGTAGTTGGTGTAATTGAGCTCTTTTATGCATAATCCTCCTTTTTTTAGTTGCCATAAATGCACGAAATTCAGGATCTTCAATAGAATTAAGATCTGTAAACAAAATATTATTTTCTTCTTTAAATTCTTGGACGACCACCTTTTTTGTCCTCAATAGTGTTAGCCTTTTTCAACAAATCAATAAACTGTCGATTTTTTTCTAGAAGAAGATCCATTTTTTCTTCCTTCAATTGTTCCTCATTTCATCTCTTCAATTTGACTTTTTATGCCCATGGGATGTACAGTTGAAGAACCACCTATATTAGACGCATCCAAATCAATTGAAAAGCTTGAAAGGCTAGGAGATGCTGGAATTGCACAATCATGAGTTTTAGTCTCAGATCCTGATGATTCATTGACAATTTTATTAACTTGCCTCCAAGTTTGCCTGTAATCTTTAAATTTTTCAAAATCCTTGACTATGTCCCACACATGATAAAATTTGAAACCTATTTTGAAATGCACATCTTGCTGCATTAATATTTTTGCTTGAATTAACTAAAAATAATAAATTAAAATCTTATTAGAAATAACATTATACAAATGAAGAAGACATTATAGATAATATTAATAATATTAAAAAATTTATTAGAATGAAATACTTACAATGTCTGCATTTGAAGCACCACTAGAATGCATATTTTCTATTTTTCTAATGCACCCAGTTAATTTTCTTACAACTTTCTCAATTGTTTGGTATTGACATTGTAATGAGCGCTTGGTACGCATTTCACATGTTGCTTGTTTGTCTGCATTATATTTTTCTTTTACCCATGATCAAATTCTCTTTGAAGATTGATAAATACCAACAATTGGGTTTTGTGAAATTTTCACATAAAAGCACATCTTCTGCATGAGTGTATCCAGATGATCGAATTGACATTTTCAAATTATTGAAGTGTTTGATAATTAAAATGAGTTTGAAAATTTTAGAAGATATTGTAATATGTTGTGAAAAAATGTTATGGATTTGACATTTATGTATAGAAAGGGAATCTCTTATGGATTTATTTTCAATCGTCAGATGGTACACAAGATCAACTCAACCGTTAGATTAAAAAGCTCATAATATCTTATCATCGTTTTGAAAAAATACAAGGCTTAGGAAATGCATTATTATCATACCAAGGAAAGACAATAATTATGTGTCTGTTTTTAATTTTAATCGTTGGATGATATGCAAGATCATCTAAACCGTTGGATTAAAAGACAGGATATCTTAGCATCATTGTGAAAAAAAATACAAAGGAAGGACAATAATTATGTGTCTGCTTTTAATTTCAACCATTGGATGGTATGCAATATCATTTAAGTTGTTGGTTTAAAAGACATGATATCTTATTATCATTTTGAAAAAAATACAGAGTAAGGATAATAATTTGTTGTCTCCTTTAAATTCAACCGTTGGATGGTATGCAAGATCATATCAACAGTTGATAATTAAATTGTAAACATTTAGGAACCTAACAAAATTTAGTTTATAAAGTAATGACATTTATGAATGTAAAAACTCAAAGTCTATTTAAAAAACGTAATTTTGAATTCTATTTTTGTATATTTAAAAATGTTTCCTAAAATAAATTTTCATATTGGTGGTCCATCAATTCATAGATCATCAAGTTCATCTTCTGATGTTGATAATCCACTTAGGTTATCAAACGAGGAATATCAAACAAGTTTGCAAATTCTCTCAATTAATAATGTGATGATCGAATATTATCAAAATCAACAACACAATCAAATGTCTCGACATGGTGGGTTGATTCCAGGTCATATTGTGGTTTGGCAAGATTGTGAAATGGTAGACATGAATTTATTCAACTATTATTTTTCTAATGATCCAAGATACGGTGAAGATCTTTTTCGCCGATGATTTTTTATGTCATGAAGTTTATTTCTTCGTATAGTTGATGCAGTAAAAAGTCATAACCCATATTTCAAACAACGAGTTGATGCTGCTGGGAGACTTGTGTTATCACTTCTACAAAAAATAATAGCTTCATTTCGAATCTTGGCATATGGCCTACCTGCTAATGCAATGGATGAATATGTAAAAATTGATAAGTCTACAACAATTGAAAGCATGAAGATATGTTGTGCTATTGTGGAAATTTTTTCACAATAATATTTAAGAAGATCTAATAGTACTGATATTGCTAGGCTGCTCCATATTGGTGAAAAACGTGGTTTTCCTAGATTTTTGGGTAGTTTGGATTGTATGCATTGGAAGTGGAAAAGTTGTCCAACAACATGGGCTGGACAGTATGCAGGTCGTAGTGGATCACCAATAATAATTTTAGAAAATATTGTTGAGTATGATTTTTGGATATGACATATTTATTTTTGTATGCCTGGAACTAATAATGATATCAATGTTTTAGAATCATCTCATCTTATTTTTAATCTTGCACAAAGTATTGCTCCCTCAGCAAATTATGTGATCGAAGGAAAAGTTTATGATATGGGTTACTATTTAGCTAATAGTATATACCCAAAATATAGCAATATTGTTCAAACAATTCATGAACCTCGAGGTACAAAGAACTTTTTTTTTGCAATGAAACAAGAATCATGTAGAAAAGATGTCAAGTGTGCTTTTGGAGCTCTATAGTCATGTTTTGCAATTGTATCAGGATCAACATGTTTCTGGAGAAAAGAAAACTTGCATGACATAATGACAATGTGCATTATTCTCCACAATATGATTATTGAGGATGAACGTGACTTACATGCACCAATTGTTTATGCAATAGAAGCTCCAACTTGAAATGTTGAAATGGCTATCGATGAGAACACTCAGTTTGAACAATTCCTTGGTCGTCACAGACGAATTAAGGATAAAGATGCTCATATTGCACTTCGCAATGCATTAATTGAACATTTGTGGAATAAATATTCAAATTCAAATGATTAAATTATTAATAATGTGATTTGTATTTTTCAATTTAATTAGTGCTTGTAATAGACTACTTTAATTTTAAGATGTAATTTTATTTTTTAGTAAATTTATTTTATTATCTTTTAATTCTTTGCATATATTATATTATCTAAATTTAAAAATATGTGAATGTATTTATATTATTTATTATTAATATATATTATTATTTTATTTTTAAAAAATATATTCAAATAATAAATTTTATTATAAATAAATATATGAGTGTATATTGTAAGCATTGAATAAATAATGGGTGAAATATATAAAATGTTTAAATAATAAAATATTAGTATTGAATAAGAATATGTGAAAAATATTCTTTTTGAAGTTAAAAATAAAGTAATTAGTTAGAGCAAATTTACTGTAACAGATATATTTTGAAGTAAAATTTATTGCATTTTGATATTTATGATTGGGGATGGACTAAGATGTGATTTTTAGATTCTTATGTGGTATTTGATTGTATTTGATATATTGGATACATTGCAAGCATAGTTGTAGCAGCTTTGATTGTGAAAGTATTGAAGCGTGTCAAAATTAAAATTTAGCAAAGATTTTTCTAGATTCACTATATCATATAATCTCCTCATCTTTCTTATTCTTGTCCACTTGAGTTAAATGTTATCCCATATTAAAAGATTTGTCTCTATTTTACTGTGTCCATGCCTGTCATGAAGGATGTTTATTGAAAGTTGTGCATGTTTCTAGGCTTGATAGAATCTTCATGGACGCAGGTGCTATATAGAGTTAATGGCTTCTTACTTTTATTTGCTTGTTTCTTTTCTAGGTCGGGGGGTGTCATTTTATGCAGGTTTAATTCACCGTTGATATTATAATTTTGAGTTATTTTTTATTTTAATATCAAATTTTAAATTTTTTTCTTTTCGATTTCAAAAATTTTATTTTTATTTCATGTTAAAATACCTCGAATATATCCGAGTAAATTTAGTATACATGATAATCAGAATAAGTATATATTTAGTATATTCACTATATAAGTATTTCATTAAGTGACTTAATCATTTTGTAGACTTCATAAAATAAATTTTATTAAAATTTTATTTTATGAGGCCTACAAGTAAATTTCGTTTTATGGAGCCAATAAGATAATTAAATTGTTTAATAAGACGTTTACAAGGTAAATACTAAAAATATATTTATTCCGACTACCACGTATGTTAAATTTGATCAGATGTATTCAAAGTATTTCAACTTGAAATAAAAATAGAATTTTTGGGATTGAAAAGAAAAAAATTAAAATTTTGGTATCAAAATGAAACATAATCAAAAGTTATAAGATCAAAAGTGCAACAAATCCTATTTTATGCTGGGAAATAGGTTTTTTTTTTTTTTCTTCTAATGATGCACAATTAACGATACTTGGTATTTGGTGGGAGTACCCATTTGCTGTAGCTGGCTTCAACATTTCGTTTATGTTGGTACAAATGTTGGATCTTAAAACTGGTATACAATTCTAAAATGAAATGATATTTAATTATGTTTTAATAGGTTACAGAATAGTTGAATGGTCAAATATTAAAGCAATGCAAATTTTATTTGCAGGGAAGCCTTCTACTGTGGCAGGAATCCGATTTTTACAATTACTTGCAGAAGATGAAATGGCATTTGACAACCTTTTTTGTGTAGCCTTTCAAATGATGGACGCCCAGTGGCTTGCGAAGCGTGCTTCATATATGCAATTTAATGTAATTTCATTTGCAAATGCCATAAACTGAACATTTATTTTATACCTGAACATCTTTTCGAGGACATTTTCAAACGTGAATGAACCTTCCTTTATTTTATTTTTTTCCAAATGTGACTGTTCCAGGATGTTCTGAAGTCTACAAGGACGCAGTTAGAAGGTGAGCTTGCCCTTGAAGATATCTGTAGTGTCAAAGATTTGCCAGCTTACAATCTGTTGAGAGAGTAATTTTTCCATTGAATGTAAAATATACAACTTTTTTGTTCTTTTGTACTTTTCCCTCAATAATTGATTTATGTAGTGTTGCATATTTTATTTTTGCAATCATGAAAGTTGAAAGTCTTTGTTTCCCAATAAAAATAAATAAAGACAACAGCATTTAAATTCTTGTTGCTATATTTGCTTGTAAAAAAAAACAGACTGGACTTGAAAAATTTAATGACTTTTCATCCATCGACTATTTCCTGAGCAGAATTGTCATTAATGTTTGAAGTATCGATTTAGGCCTTCTGATGCTTTTTTTAACCTGTAGAAACAAAACAAAGAGGGAATGAAATGTTCATGACATGTAAAATATGTCACTTGAGGCAATTCTTTTTTTGAAGTCTAGAAAATCCTTTTTTTTTTTTTTTTAACTTAGGAGAAAAGTAAAGTTTGACAAGAGAAAACTAGCTTTTTAGTTTAGCAATTAGTTCATGAGGTAAGGTAACCAAGGACAATAACTTGCAAGGATAAAGATAAATACCTTGGGCGTGAGCTGATATGCGACAATTATCAAAATGTCATTAATTAATTTTTTTATTTTACTATTAAAAAAAATTTATAGGCTATTGATATTTAAATTTTTATACGACGGGTTCATCCATATATAATTAAGTTTTAAATTAAAAAAAAGTTTACAGACTACGGGTATTTAAATTCTTTAATGACAAGTTCATCTGTATACAATTTATGTTTTAAATTTTAAAAAAAATACAGGATATGAATGTTTAAATTCATACATGCCAGGTTCACCATGTGCAACTTAGATTTTAAATTAAAAAAATTTAATTTTCAAGAAAAAAATTCAAAAAAAATATAAGAACCATTTTGGTAATTTGTCACAGGCCACTTAGGGGTGGCCACGGGCTAATTTGAGTTTTGAACCGGCCTATAAAAAAAACTGGCCCAAAATCGGACCGAACCAGAATCTTTTATATATATATATAGATTTTATTTTTTTTAAGTCACAATCATTTAATTTAATTTTTATATGTAATTGATTGTTTAATAAAAAGATTAGAGAATAAATATATATAAAATAATTTTGATAAAATAAAAATTATAAAGTATTTGCAAAAATTAGAAATGTATATATAATTTTTATATATAATCAAGTGTCGATATAACATTTAAATGTCTATAACTATAGTAATATGTAATATATTAAAACTATTGACAAAAACAAAGGTAATATATATATAAAGGGTCAAAAGTTCAGTTGTGACTTGTTGTTGGCCACTAGCCACTGTACAAAGTTTTTAATTTTTTTTTCAAACTTTGGTCACTTACTTTTTTTTTTAAATTAAATTATATATAAATAAATAATACAAAATAAGTAAATTGACTCTAATAACATTTATATTTTTAGGATAATATGGTCATTTTAAGATAATTTTTTTTCTATAAATATGTTTCCCCCACTCACAATTGTTTTCCACAATTATTCATATACATACTCTCATTTATTTTCTCTCAAATTTCACTCTCAATCTTCTCTTGTTATTATTATTATCATTAGTACTACTACTACTACTACTATACTACTACTCCTCTCCAATTATTATTATTATTATTATTATTATTTCTTCAATTTTTTTATTAAAAATTTTGTATTTTGTTTATAAATCAAATGGCAAGTTTAAGTAGAAGAAGAATAAATGAATTTGAGAATCAACTATCTATTGTTGATTTAGATAATTTGATGGATCATTTAGAAAAAGATTTTGTGGACACTGAAGAAAATTTAGTGGAAGAAATCGCCATCAATATTAATTCACAAGAACAAGAACAAGTGCAACTCTCATAAATTAATAGTGGAGGTCGAGGACGACAAGAATCCGATATTTTTCAAGTGTATTTCAAGAAACCTCAACAACCAAATGCAAATGGCATTTATGAAGTAACTTGTAACTATTGTCCGAAAAAATACTCATTCAAAGCTGGAGGTGGGTATGGAACATTGCGACGACAATTGCCAAGCATCCAAACCAAATTGGAGTGAAAAAACAACAAATGTAAATTTCTAGGGACACAAGTTCTTCTTATACTCCATCTCAATTATTTAAAAATTTGGATGAAACTAATAAAGTTGAATTAGCTAAAATGATTTTTATGGAACATTTATTAATTTTGGTGAGAAAGTAGGATTTGTTAATTATTGTCAAAATGCATTAAATCTATGTGCAAAATGTATAGCTAAAAATACTTTAAAACGTACTCTTTATAAATTATATTAAAAAAAAAAGAATTGCATAAGTTATTTTTAAATTTGGATGGATGTGTTTCAATTTGTTCCAATATATGAAGTGATCATCAGCAAAAACACTTATATATGGGAATAACTTGTCATTGGATTGATCATGAATGACAAATACAAAACAGAATTATTACATTTTGAGTTTTTGATTATCGGCATACCGCTAAAATTATTTTTAGAATTATTCAAAATATTTTACAAGAATATAGTTTAGTAAAAAAAAAACAATTTGTAGGTTTTGATAATGTGACTGCAAATACTATATCTATAGTTGAACTCAAAAATATTTATCAACCAAATATTGGAGGAAAATTATTTCATATTAGATGTGTTTGTCATGTTTTAAATTTATGTGTACAAGATGGTTTAAGGTCATTGGATGTATGTTTACAACCAACACAAAAAGCAATTGAGTTTTTGCGGACACATCCATAAGTAGTGAAAATATGGGCAAAATTTTATAGAGAAAATGAAAAAAAAAAACCAAAAAGATTTTTAAGAGATGTTCAGACTCATTAGAATTCAACATATGAATTATTAAACAAGTCTTTTTCATATAAAGAATTATTTTGTATGTTTATCAATAATAACGTTTCACAAGTTAATTTATTTCCACAAAATTGGAAAGTTTGTCAAAAAATTTTATATCTTTTAAAAGTTTTTAATGATGCAACATACATATTAAGTGAAGTTTATTACCCAACATCTCATTTATTATTAATTGAATGTATTAATATTATTGGTGATATGTAGGAGAATGGGACTAACTTAGTTTTAAGAGAATCAATATTATTAATGAAAAATAAATGGTTAAATTATTTTAAAACGATTCCACTAATTAATCTTGTAGCATGTGTTTTTGATCCAAGAATTAAAATAGATGTTTTAGCCGATTATTTAAGTATGTATTATGGATGTTTAAATATTGATCAATTTGAAATTGATATTGATAATATTATTAACAATGTTAGAAGAGTTTTAGGAGAATTGTTTAACAAGTATAAAATATAATATGGTGATGTTTCATTTTCTTCTCAACTTACATGTTAAGTTCAAAGTGTTAAAACTGGTAAACTTAGCATGAGGGATCGTATATTACTTGAACGGCGAAAAAAAAAACCCTAAGGATCAACCGCAACACTTGAACTTGATGTTGATCTAATGACTTCTTTTGAGTTTGGTGACAGCAAAATAGGTAAAGAATTTCCAGTTCTTGAATGGTGGAGCCGACATCAAAATACATACCCAAAATTGGCCAAAATTGCTAAACAAATTTTAGTTTGTCCTGTCTCAACAGTTGTTGTTGAGCAAACTTTTAGTGCGGGAGAGAATATTTTGAATGAAACACGCTCAAACATGACTCTCGAATCACTTGAAGTTCAAACATATGTTAATGATTGGACAAGAGCAGCTATACGAAATAAAGAAATTAAGAGGGATAATGGCGATAATGAATTTGTAGAAATGACAACTACTAGAACCGTGAGAACTTCAACTTCCGGTATTGGTAATGCCTAAATTAATAAAGTAAAGGGGTATTAATTTTTTTTTCAAAGATAAGAGAATTACATTGGCTTTGATTCCTCTAAACTCTAAAAAGATACGTAGGCAACTTAATTTTTGGTAAGAAAATTAAGTTCAAACCTTTTAATTTTTTCTATTATTTTCATTGTTAATTTCAATTCATTTATTATTTAAAATTTATTCACTTCAATTTTTAATTGCATTAGTGTCTTTTACTTAATTTAAATTATTTTAAAAATTATTAAAATATTTTAAATTATTTAAATATAATTAAAAAATAATAAAAATTTTAGAACCGGAACTAGAACTAACCGGTTAAAAATTGGATTTTAATTCGGAACCGAAGCTGAAACTGGAATTGATTAGTTCTGAACCTGTCCATATATGGTTCAAATTCGGTTCCATAAACCTTTGAACTGAAACTCTCCGATTTCGAACCATGGCCACCCCTAGGGTCAATGACGCACTATAACATCACTGCCCGCCACATGTATCACTACCTTGAAAGGGTACGGCTCCAAGTATCAGTCCAAACCAAATACCCTGCAAATGATGAACAAACATGATTAGGTATATTAGTGGAATTTCTTAATGGTCTTCGAGTTTCGTGGTGATTCAGTTTGGCTTTTTAGTTCAGATACTTCAAAGGAAGGCAACAAAAAAAAGGGGGAAGCGCTACACCTTCAGTTGGAGATTGGAAAAAAGTCCACTATTGATACCTAATGGCAGCTCACAAGCATAATAGAAAAAAAATGTCAACATATGCAACCATATTTTGTCTTCCAGCACCTACAGCTGCTCCTGCATTAACGGGTTTCCACCTTCAGAAAAATAAAAATCCTGAATTGCTTGCCTGGGATCACTGCCTGAATGCTGTTCAGCAGAATAGAGAGAAAGCAAGAACAGAGAGGCGTGACACATATTTTGACACTGCCTCTTTACCTATAAACAACTGACTTTATGGCCAAGTTTTAAACACAAATCCAAAAAAAAAAACTCTAATGCAAACTGAAGTAGCCAAGTTCACTTTAATGGCAATCAAGGAAATTAACCATCTATGAGAAAGGTAGATTGGGATTTGATAATTATAATTAACTAAAGTTAGACCCTGTAGCAGACATGAGCCCAAGGCATAGCATAAAGTTCCAAGCTGTATTATTGATGCTGCAGAAATTAATTTTCCTGCAAGGAGAAAAGGGATAATCTATATTTATACATATAAAAAGTTGGGTTTCAATTTCACTGTAACTAAAAGTCTTCAATTTTGTTTAAATAATGAATTTGCCACCGTTTGTAACTCATATACAAAACGGTACCGTTGAAGTGATAGACTATCTTGCCTTTTATTTAGTAGAAAACGCTGTTGTTTTTAAAGACAGGATTGTCCCTTTCAATTTTAAAAACATGCCTTTGATTTTGATCAAATTATGATTTTGCCACTGCGGGAATCTCTGCCACCACTTAAGATCGTCCTTTCAATCATTTAGGACAAATAAAAATCAATAATTACATTTGTGTTACTTGAAATTAAAAAATGTTTTTTTTTTGTCTTTTCATTTGTTGATTCATTTCTTTGTAAAAAAAAAAAAAAACTTTTTTTGAATATGCTTTGTAATTTTACATTTTTTTTTTCAAAAAATTAAAATATGACTCATTGCCCCTTTTCTTTAAAAAAAAAATGACGGATGCTATGTATGACTTATGTTATAGTAAAATAATAATAATAAAAAAGTTTATCTATGCTTTTGTATATACATATATATTTTTAAAAATAAATTCGTTATAAATTGTTGAATTTTCTTTGGCATCAATATTAATTGGATAAATTAAAGTTTATTTAATCTTAAAAAACTAAAATTAAAGTTTTCTATTTTCACATTATAAAAATAAATTAAACCATCATTTTTTCTTATTTTTTTAATTTTTTAATTGTAACTTTCAGAGATAAAAGAGGCACTTTTAAAGATAAAAGAGGTAGACAAGTGATTAAAATTATTATATTTTAATTCATTTATCTCTGCGGTCATAGAGGCTAAAGAAATTAATGATCCAAATATTTTTTGAAAAAAAAATGTTATAATGGCAAATTAACTTTGAATTTTTAAAATATTATTACATAAATTTAACATTAATATATTTATAATTTGATGTTATTTATTTTTTTACTATAATTTTTAAATTTAATATTTTATCATCCTATAGTGAAACGCGGGTCATTGCACTGGCATGTATATAAAACTCAAACCTTGATTTCATTGTAGCGCTATAGTGAATTAATTGGACACTGATTGTGCTAAAATTATGTTATTTACCACCGTTTGGTGTCTTCAGAATTGGTCTCTTATTTCCCTTTTTATTTACGGTGTTTGCCACCCACTCTTCCAAAACGGTGCCGTTTTCCCTTTATTGATCGTTTGTTGTTTTTGAACCTTCATACCCACATTCAAGCACACTTCTATTTTGAATTGCTCACAACTAGAGGTGTGAGCCATTTGGAGCTCAGCTCATTTGTTAAGTTAAACAAATAGAGTCCGAACATGATTTTAAGATTCGAAAAATAAACAAACATAATTTAAATATTTTAAATCTTAGTTCATTAAAACTTACGAACAAATTTATTAATTTGTTAGTTATTAGTAATTAGTTTTATTGAAGCTTTAGTTGCTATAGAAATGCTTGCTAAACAATCATAGCATAATAAACATTGAAATATTTGCTTCAGGCAATGATAGTTACTTGTTTATTTGAATTCTATCAACTCCAAAGCTTTTTTTTTTTCTTGTTAATTATATGACAATTTCATACAAAATCCTTTTTCAATTGACAATGTGATTTGATGCATCTATTGTACTGGTTGGCACATGAGAATTGGCTTTTTCAATGTCTGTTTTTTTATGGAGTTTAATTATATAAATATATATATATATATATATAGGTGCTATTTGGTGTTTTCTGATTTATAAGTATATGGTTGCTGCTTTATATATGTTTTGGTTTATGATTTACTTTATTTTTTAATCAAAGATTTATGATTCACTTGGCTGCTTTATAAATATATTTGTATTTTTACATTCTATAATCTATTTTCTATTTTTGTAGGATCAAAGGCTGCTGTCTTATTTCATATAATTCAAATTTTCTTTGTAATATTATTATTTACATTGAGATGACTGTAGTTTTATTTTTATTTTATTTGTTTTAATAATTTGGAATTGTAAATATTGGCTACTTTTTTTTTTTTTTTTAATACAAATGAGCTAAAAGTCGATCCAAAAAATGAGCTCACCAAGGAGCTAAAAAATGAGTTCACAAACGAACAATCAAACAAGCAAAATCGAGCACGAACGAGTGTAGGCGGCGGGGTTTAATGCGCGCCCAAATATTTGGCGACCGCGGCACTATGTGGGCTCAAGATCCACTAGAAAGTACGATATAGGTTTTGGGTATATTTAGAGATGTAGTCGCCATCCGGATAAAAGTCGGGACACACTATACAACAATCCAGAAGCCGTCATCAGAGATTGAGTTCGGAAACTGGGTACGAACGTTTGAATGCTCACCCAACCTTGCGGTTGGCCTCCGTTTGTGTTTTGTGTTTTATTACCATTTAATTATTTCCTCATTTACATTCAAAATTGTACTTGCCTTCATTTACTTTCCAAATTTTATAGTTAAGTCTAAGTTTGCACATTAGTCTGGTTTCATGCTTTTGAATCCCAACATTCAGCATAAATAAAATAAATAATAATTTACAACCATACATTCAAAATCAAATGGGGGAAAGAGATTAAGGATTACAACGTTTTAGGCAAGAAAAAAGAATAATATACTGAAAATAAACCAAACATATACTAAAAGTAAACTGATAATGACATAAACGCAATAATATAAAAGGGATGACTAACAAAGGCGACTACTCAATGATGAAAATCATCAAGTAATTCTTGTAAATAACACACGGTTAGTCCTTCCTTTCAAGAAATGAAATCATATATAACAATATTTACAAAGAGATGTTCTTAAAGAAAAGGGAATTCATGTTGCGAACTAAAGAAATCATTAAATAATCAAGATAGTCATCATCATACAATGATATAGCTACACTTAATGTCAGAAAGGTACATAAAAAAGTGGACATCACGACAAGCATTAATAAAAAAAGAAGCTAAAAGCAGGCCAACCTATCAATGTGGCGATCGCCTCATTGATGAGTGCCCCTGGTATTTTTAAGGCAAAAAAGACATATAACACACATGAATAAAGGAGACAAACCTCCTAGAGGCCTGTCAATGGGGCAATCACCTCATCAATGCGATTGCCTCATTGATAAGAGGCGTCGCTTGATCAATAGGCTGATTCCGACTTTCAAACATTTAGACTTCTACTTTAAGTAATAATACATGCACATACACACTCTACAAGCATTAAAACTACAACTACATGCAAAGGTCTTCAAAGGTCACATCAATAAAATGAGGTATTAAGCACGAGAAACTAGAAGTATACCTAAAATATACTAATTACTTAGTTACACACAAGCAAGAACACACATAATAAAGAACATGTTAAGTTTAAGTGCAAGTTTTCTACTAAAATGAGAGACCCTCAGAGATGTTTTTGATTATGATCCTTCCTAGGATGTGATCTCCACTTTTGACACAAGCTTCTCCCTTATTCTTTTAAGAAAATGTGGACTCCTTTGCTTTAATCTCTCCCTCTTCCTTAAGGACGTTTTTTCTTTTCTTTTCTCTATTTTTTTAGAGCTCCTCCCTCTATTTTTCCCCCTTTTTCTTTTCAATAATGGCCTCCTCCCTTTCTTTTTTTCTCTCTTTCTCTTTTATTCCCTAGCTTCCCTATGCCCCTAATCCCTCTAGCTCATCATGAGCCTCCATAGCCTTTTTCTCTTCCCCAAAAATCTCTTTCTCATGCAAGAATCATGTTTGGAGGTTGGGCCCCACACCACTTGGCCACCATGGTTGCAGCTGCAAGTGAGCTGTTATAAAGGTAGTGCCTTTTCGATGAGGTGATTGCCTCATTGGCAACTGCCAAAAAGGCGATCACCTCATTGCACTGAGGCGACACCCCTTTAGCCTGGGCCTATGCGGGTCTAGGCGGGCTTGGGCCAATTTTGGATTGTTGGGCTAGGTTTTAGGCTTTTTAGGCTTTGGATTTTCAAGTCCACTTTCCATTAGAAATTCAGGTTTCATTCTCATGTCCAAGTTTCACATTCTTATCATCGGGCTTGACAACAGCCCGGTCAAACTGAGTGCCTCTAATTTGTCCCCTAACACGGGCTGATTGAATCAGGTGTCTACAGTTTGCCCCTTAATTTTTTTAAAAATCAAATGCATGCAATGACCATTTTTTAAAAAATCACATGCACATCAACAATCAAACAATAAGATAAAAAGCATACTTGACTCTCGGGTCTTACTTGAGAGATAAATCCTTTAATTCTAAAATGTGACCGTGATCCTCAGGTTTTCCTAGCCCGATCAGCCACTCATTAATATTTGATAAAGATATTTGAAAATTGTCAACCTTGGGTTTTCCTGGCCCGATCCTCACAATACTAAAACTCGATTCTCGAATTTTCCTGGCCCGATCCTCACAATATTGAAATTTGATTCTCGGGTTTTCTTGACCTGATCCTCACAACACTGAAATTCAATTCTTGAGTTTTCCTGGCCTGATCCTCACAACACTGAAATTTGATTCTCATGTTTTCTTGGCCCAATCCTCATAACACTGAAACACGATTTTCATGTTTTCCTGGCCCGATCCTCATAACACTGAAACTCGATTCTCAAATTTTTCTAGTCCGATCCTCACAACACTGAAATTCAATTCTCGAGTTTTCTTAGCCTGATCCTCACAACACTGAAACTCGATTCTCAAGTTTTCCTGGCCCAATCCTCACAACATTGGAATTCAATTCTCGGGTTTTTCTGGCCCGATCATCACTAGGGATGTGATTTTTAGATTTTCCTGGTCCGATTATCACTCCTCCAGGGACACAGACTTTTGGGTTTTCCTGGCCCAGTTGTCATTCACTTTCGACTTCGGGGATACTACCTAAACAGTCATCTCAATTTTTAAGCTTCAGGGATTCAAACCTAAACAGCCCTATCCTTGAGCTTTGGGGATTCAAACTTAAATAGCTCTATCTTTGAGCTTCGGGGATTCAAACTTGAACAACCTTGTCATTGAGCTTCGGGGATTCAAACTTGAACAACCCTGTCTTTGAGCTTCGGGGATTCAAACCCGAACAGCCCTATCTCTGAGCTTTTGGGGATTCAAACCCGAACAACCCTGTCTTTGAGCTTCGGGGATTCAAACCCGAACAATTCTGTTTATCAATGGCATGGGTTTTCCTAGCCCACTCTTCTAGAAACTTTACTTTGCAAATCTCTATTTCTGAATTTGGCCTTCTTAGTATACGATAATAACCATCATTTTCCATTCATTTTTTTTTTTGGAATCCTACACCTTTGCCTACTATAAAAGTAAATTTTTCCTTATCTCCCTTCCCTTTTACTTTTATCACCTTTCTCTTTTTCCTTTTTCCTCCTCCTATACTTCTCGTACTCACTGTACCTTTCCTCTTTTTACTGTCAATGGAGAATAAGAGAACACCCCCTGTGCTTGAGTGGGATCACATCCCACCTATTATTAGTGCTTCTAGGAGTTTGGGATTGACCCGAAGAGACTCGATTCCCCTTTTGGCAGACTTAGGGTCTTATATCTGCTTGTCTGTATTTTAAGAGGTTAGTACCTAAAATTTCCTGTAAAATCATGTTGGGTTAGTGATTATTCTTGCATTATTATCATTCTAGGGCATTATTTAATTAAACAAACATAAAATCTATGTTTTAATTGCCAAAAATTAAAAATCATCACTGTCCGTGCTTCGCGGAGGCGATCGCCTCTTCAATGAGGCGATCGCTTCATTGATGAGACGATTGGCTTCTGCGAAGAGGCAATGGTCTATCTCCCCTTCAAAGAGGTGATCACCTATGTGATGAGGCAATCACCTCATTAACAGGGCGAACTGCGCTATTTATATGTCCGTTCATTCTGAATTTCTTTTTGAAACCATAAAGTGCGTAAATTTCACTTCCTTATCTCTTTGCTTATAGCATGACACTTAGACATTTAAGGGCGCTGGGAATTTCCATGGAGCTTGAGTTTTCTACGGTGAGCTGACTGACGACTAGAGGGATCCGATTTAGGAGACTGGATTCGAGGACTTCGTGCTCTTACTTCCTTTCAAGCAGGGACACACGGACTATCAGCCACTGTACGCCCAGATGGAGAGGTGGTTTAATACGACTCACACTTTCCACCTCCCATTCAATGAGCTTACTCTGGACCTTATGTCGTTTACCTCTATCATGAGGATTGCCTGTACCGGGGACCCCATCCCTTTTGATACGAGTCTACATCAGCTATCTTCGGATAAGGCTACATACATCAAGTGACTTTTAAGTATGACTCTCAACATGAAAGGGACTCATACCCTTAAGTTAGACTTGATCAGGAGTTTCTACACTCGAGAGCAGGCTGCGGCAATGATTACTCCCCGTGAGATTGACCAAGTGGTGAGGGCCTTCTTGCTCTATCTGCTCGGTACCACCTTTTTTATTGACACCACCAGCTCCATCGACCTGATGTTCCTGCCGACTCTCCAGGATCTTAACCAGGTTCCTACATTTGATTAGGGTAATTGCACTCTAGCATACTTGTATCGGAGTATGGAAGAGGTGTTCTGAGGGGCCAAGAGATTCTGCGGCTTCTGGCATGCTATTTTGGAATGTCACGATCCTCTCTTTCCTTATCTTGTTTAGACCCCCATTATTTACATCAATTTTCTTAACTTCTCCTATTTTATTTTTCTAGGTCTGGGCTCTGGAGCTAGAGTTGCTTGTGGGCGTTACATGAGTGGGGGACCACTTCCCAGCCCTCGGCAGGTGGGGCGCTAGTTGTGTCATGAAGAGGCACCTTGCGCGAGTTCACATCCATAGATAGCATCTGAACTCTCTGACACAGGATACGATACCTACAAAGCACAACCTTTCTTATTAGTAAATTATACATATTTAACTCACTTACATATTGACATCTCCCTTTTTGTAGATCCGAAATGACTTATGAGGGCTTGAGGATACTTGGACCATTGAGATGACTCGCTCTAGGTCCTTAGCCTGGAAAAGGGTACTCCTTTGTGGCCCTGGGTATCGAGCTTGGTATTTGGGGGAGTGGGTCCTGAACTGGAGGGCAAGCGTTAGAGCGAGGCGGGTCCCTAAGTCTCCTCCTGACAACATGCTTTGGGCTCATGAGCTGGAGGGCGATGACCTTACCTAGGCTATTATAGGCTCACCGGTTATAGATCACATAGTTCGTGTAAAGAGCCTGTATGCAGAGTTTGTTCGCACCTATCTTCTACTGATGGTCTCCTTTTAAGCTGCTTCTACCTCTTAGGTATGTCCCTACCGGCTTTCCTCATCTTGAGAATTGATTGCATTCTCACATGTTTCTCTTGTTTTGTCTTCAGGCTACACCTACTAGACCTGTGGCCCCGGTTAGGTCCCGAGTGCAAGAGAGAGAGCCCTTGAGGCATCGACTAGATCCGGGCAGGGAGGAGACCTCTACGGTTGGTGAGTAGGTCCGACCAACTACTGTCCCCAGTTTTGAGTTTATCCCAGGCAGCTTTATTCACGTCCTTAACCCTTTAGCCCGATGTTGGGTTCCTCCTGGAGAGTTATCACATCAGTTCTTGACTTTGGATGATGACTTGACCTTTGCATGCACCCCTGGTGGTGCTACTCATGTAAGCTCTTTTTTCTGACCTGCTTTCATTATGATTCTCAAACTAGCCGTTACTTTTAACATTTATTTCAATAACGCAGATTCCTCTGGAGCAAGGCCTATATATGTATCGCATGATAGAGGCCCAGAGAGACTATATGTTGGAGGTCACCCAGCAATGGAGGGTGAGAATCTCCTCATTTCCTATATGTATGCATGCTTGCATGGCTTACTAACCTATGATTTATCTAAATAGGATCATGACAAGGCCAGCAAGGTGAGGATAACCACCCTCGAGTGTCAGATTGACGTATTCCAGATTGATGAGAATGACGAGGATGAAGACAGGAGTGGCAGCGATGCTGGAGGAGAGGCTGACCCTAAGGGTACCAGATTAGATGCTTGATGTACTGGGGTTGAAACTTGTGTAGTCTTTGAACAATGAACATATAAATTTTGGTTATTGATTTATAAATAGAATGTTTGCAGAATTCATCATTCTCTTTAATTAAATTCATTTATTTTTTTTTCATTTTTC
This sequence comes from Mallotus nudiflorus, assembly GCA_947683625.1. Classification (NCBI taxonomy): domain Eukaryota; kingdom Viridiplantae; phylum Streptophyta; class Magnoliopsida; order Malpighiales; family Euphorbiaceae; genus Mallotus; species Mallotus nudiflorus. The sequence continues at coordinate 7,408,730 of CANTUR010000041.1, forward strand.
ACATGTGGGCTAGTTTCACTAATTACATATGTATCTCCCCCACTATATTCTGATTTGCACTTATTGAAACTACAGGATTTGAAGAAGTGTAAAGGCCCATACTACTGATGAGGTGATTGGCTTATTGAATTCTGATGAAGAGGTAATCGCCTCTTATTATTGAGGCGGCGCCTCATCGATGAGGCGATCGCCTCAGCAGTAGGCGGCCCTGCCCCTTTAAAAAACCCACATTCTTGTGTTTAGCCCACTTCTTGAGTTTCCTTCATCTCTAACCTCCTATTTCTCTCTCTAAGCACCTCTGAAAGTTACAATCATGGTTAAACAAAGTCTGAGGATGCTACAACCTATCTTGAAGGGTTTAGACAATAAGTCTTAGACTAGGTTAGAACCTTTTCACCTTCCCGTCTTTATATCACTCCATGCTAGGAGAATCAACTTCCCTTTTCTCCATGCCATGGTTCAGTTTTGGGATCCCAATAAACACATCTTTCGGTTTAACATAATAGAAATATGTCCCCTGCTAGAGGAATTCAAGGAAATTCTCGGCCATCATACGTATTCTACTTGCCGACTTACGGTTCCTAACCTTGAAAACCTAGATTCTCACTCCATTCAACACTAAATGGCATGTATGTTCAACCTTCCACCCCAGTCTTCTCTTCATTATATCCTCGATTTAGAAATCAAAATAGAATCTTTTCTCAAGGTCACCATGAATGTGGACAAAGAAGAAACTTATTGGCCCTGCATGATAGCCCTCTATTTGTATGCTCAATTTTTACTGGTTTCTTCCTCAGGACACTACGATTCGAAGATCCTTTCCATCCTTGATCAAGTGGAGTCAGGGTTCAATCCTTTCCCTCTCATCTTAGCAGAAACTATCATCAGATTGGACGACTTCATGAAGACACGATGATTCTCAGGAAGTCCATTCCTGTTGGAGGTAAATTTCCCGTTGTCCCTTCCTAACTTCCAACTGTTATACTATCTGCGTCTAATCATTTGCAAACCCGTAGATGTGGTTTTATGAAAAGTTGGGCCTGATCGAACCTCCTCAAGACATCAGATGATACAAAGCAAAGCATTATCGAACAAGAAAACTACATCCCATTCTTACAGATATTCACCACTGGCTATCAATATTCCCTGATACACTGATCCGCTGGATGTGCCCCTGGTGGGGATTGCAGCATGTGACCATTCGGTCTTACACATATTGTGTCCCAATTACCGGTCTCTATTTTGCCACTTTCTTTAATCCAACCTGCCTTTACCGCCAATACAGTCACAAATAACTGATTGTGGAGCTTGTTCATGAGTTCGAGCCAGGGCCCCCTTCTCAAAATTTCCTAGACCACTTGGTGGCAACTTAGCCTCGAAGAGTCATTGAAAGAAATTTAAGCTACAACGAAGATCAAACTACTGATGATCATTACAAAGCGTGGGTTTGTTTACAACAAATAGAAAGAGATGAATTTATTAAATACAAAAGGATAAGAGAGTTACAAATGTTAAGTTCACAGGGTAGGCAATAAAAAAAGAGAAAACAAAATTAACTTATGAAAAAAGTCATCATTTCCCTTTTTGTTAGATGTAATTGTTCCTTTTGTAATAGTTAAACGGCTTGTAATGGTCATATTATGCAATGTTTAATAATAATTAAAGCAATCCATTTCATTTCAATTAAGCACAAAATGTATATACATTTCACTTCTGGTACATCTCATGTTATTAGTTGGCTTGCCCTTACAAGTTTTCTATCTAATCATTTTGTGTCTCTCTCTCTCCTTTTACATGTCCTTAACTTTTGCCTGGACCACCTCTTTTGAGGTTTTTAATCTAGCAGGACCTTTTTCTTTTTTTCTTTTTGGTCTCTAACTTTTGCCTAAACAACCTCTTTTTGAGGTTTTCTCCCTAACGAGACTTTTTATAGAAAGTATTTCTTGAGCTTGTCTAGGTTGATGGGTTCTTTGAACTCGTTTCCCTCCATGTCAGAAAAAATGGTGGTGCCTTTCAAAAATAACTTCTTCATTAGATTGTGTCCCTCCCAGTTAGGCTTAAACTTTCCTCGAGGATCGGTCATGAATGATCTTGTAAGTTTCAACACTAAATCCCCTTCTTGAATCTTGCCTGGCTTGATCTTTTTATTATTGGCATAGGCTATTCTTTTTTGATATATTTAAGAATGATACATAGCCTTCATCCTCTTTTCATCCAGTAATGTCAACTAAGCCAATAGACTTTTGACCCACTAATACTCGGGGAGTTTAGATTCTCGGAGGACTCTAAATGACCTTATCTCAACCTCTGATTGTAAAATAGCCTCACACCCATAAAATAAAGAGTACAAAGTGACTCCTATCAAAGTTCTAGTAGTGGTTCGGTACCCCCACAATGCAAATTATAAGTAATCGGCCCAAGCTCGATAATTTCCCAGCATCTTGGCTAGGATCCTTTTTACATTCTAATTTGCTGCTTCCATTGTCCCATTTTCCTACGGCCTATATGGAGATGACCTATGGTGCTCAATCTTATAGTCTTTCAGTAGCATGGCCGTTTCTGCTCGAAATTGAACACCATTGTCTGTAACTATGCAATGCGGCAAACCATATCTGCAGATTATGTTCTTTCCAATGAACCTCGACATCTACTTCAGCACCACGGTAGCATAAGATTCAGCCTCAACCCATTTGGAGAAGTAGTCGATAGCCACAATGATATACCGATGGCCATTAGTTGCTTTTAGCCTCACCTCTCCTATGATGTCAATCCCCTATACAGTAAATGGCCAAAGAGAAGTCATTCCCTGAAGCTTCATAGATGGTAAGTGGCTAACATCACCATAAGTTTGGTAATTGTGACATTTCTTCACAAATCTAACACAATATGCCTCCATGGTGAGCCAAAAGTACCCCTGACGGGCTATTTTCTTTACTAAGACAGTTCCATTTGTTAGTGGTATGCACTAGGTCAATCATTTGATTATGCATTGACTTTTTTATTTTATTAATAAAGAGGTATTTCATTATTATTTGATTTCATGATAATTATATGAATGGTTAATTCTTACTAAGGCTATCAAGTATATGACTTGATAGTAAAACCCTTAGATTAAAATAAGAGTTCTATTCTAATTATCCCTAACCATTTATTCATTATATAAATATTAAAGTATTAAGGCTAGTATGATATTGACTGATGGTTATGTTTTACTAATCATGAATATGAGATATTATGTTAAATCATAGGTACATGATGAGAGATCATGTACTGGATTGACCCACTATGAGAATACTACATAGATTATTGTCATAAGTATTTCTCATCACAGTAATTTTATTTCGGTCCTTTAACCTTAAAATCATCATGGATTTCTACATAGCTATTTTATGTTTTGACACATTCTAACATTGTCTTTAACCGGACAATTAAATTGGAATGTTGTTGGATATGAAATTAGTTATGTGAGGAATGTGAGTGATTCAGAAGGAATTTATCCCTCATTAATATGAGAAAGATATCTATGGGCCCCTTGATGAGATAGACTGAAGAAAATTGCATGGCCATGCTGAAATGAATTGATAAAGAGTTATCATTTTCAGTCTACTTGGAATCAAGTCATAATATTGAACTATATAAGGATGACATTCTATGCCTTATGTTCAATTAAGATATCATGTGATAAAGGGACAATAAAATTCATTGTAATTAGGTTATGTCAGATTATTGACTTCACATGACTTGGGTAGTCATAATGTCTTGCTAGAGGCCACTTATGACTTGTAGGCCTAAATAGAGATTTAGGCCCACTACCAATGCTATGTGAACCTACAGGGTCATACACTTAGAACAAGCCCAAAACAAATATGGGTTTAATAAGCCTAAAATAAACTCTGTGGAAATAAATAATTAAAGTGTATTATTTATTTATTTGTTTATTTATTTATTTAAGATAAATGTTATTTTAAATAAATAAATAAGATATTATTTCTGATTTATTTTTAAACAAAATTAGAATATAATAAATAGAAATTACCAAAAGGTCATTGGTAGGTGAAACCCTAATTTGGAGTCTATAAATATGTTATATTCTCTAGGGTTTCATACACTTGTTTTTTGCCTCAAAATTCGTTTACTTTCTCCTTAGAAAACAAAGACAGAGTTTTTTCTTTTGTTCTTGATTTGTGAGACAATCAAGGAGGTTGCTAGCACACACACTTCAATTCATTTTTTAAAGGGTTATTCGTGCGGATACCTATAGAGGACGTATCCTTTTGGAGACGTCTTGATCCGAACAACCAAGCCAAAAAGCTCGAGGTAAGGTGTCATTGGTGTGAACCTCCTCTCATCCTTTCAAAAAATCTTGCCTCTTCTACATTTTGGTGAGATTCTTGAAATCCTAGTTTAATCAAGTAGTCGAATTACATGGATCCAGGCTTGGGTACGTGATAAAATTTTTATTTTTCCACTGCGTTTGTATCACAAATCACAACACCATTCATATGTGGCCCATACACCCCTTCATGAATCGCTTCTATAAGCTTTCGGGCTTTATCCTTATCAACACACATGAGGTGAACCCCAACTGGCATTCTTTTGTATAACATCCCGTTGTGACTTATGAACTGTTAAGACAACATTTGCAGGGATATTGTTTCTTTCTTATCAGCGTCATTTGAAAACTGCCCAGTTTTCAGATACCTTTATAAATTATAGAACCAAGGTTTCTCAGTAGCATCAACTGGCGTTACCCTCACCTCCTCTTAACAGGGGACTTAAGATTTTGTAAGAATTAAGGGCCTAGCTTCTAGTTGTTTTCCACTTTCCCACATGGAGGCCAATGTGTCTAAGACATCAGCTACCTAGTTTCCTTCCCTTGGCAAGTGGACAAACTTATACTAAGTGAATGAGCGCAGGATAGTGGCCAAGTATTCCTAGTATAACCATAATCTCTCTTCTTTTATCTCCCACTCTTTGGTGGCTTATTTTATAACTAGCATGGAATCCCTATAGATAGTAACATTTTTTGCCCCCGCGCTGTGTAATGCCTCTAAACCAAAAATGCAGGCCTCGTATTCTGCTTGGTTATTAGTTGCTTCAAACTTAAGTCTTTTTGCCATCAGATCATTTCTCTTTTTGGCGTAACCAAATTTACCCCTATTCCAGCCCCCTTGTTGTTAACAGCTCTGTCAAAGTACATTTCCCAACCTTGTATCTCTATCACCCCTAGATGTTCGTCAGGAAACTCCAACTTCCATTCTTGGTCATCATTCACTAGGCTCTGTGCCAATAAGTCTGCTACTGCTCTTCCTTTCATTTTCTTTTTGGCCATATACTCTATTTCAAATTTTATGAGTAAAACGAGCCACCTAGCCAATTTTCCTGTAAGAGACGGGGTCTATTGGAGATACCTGAGGGGATCGTGTTTAGAAACCACTTACACTTTATAAGACTGAAAATAGTGTCGAAGTTTTTTCATCACCCAAATTATTGCTAGGCATGTTTTCTCCACTAGGCTATAATTAGTTTCGTAGGGTAGAAGCTTCTTACTTAAATAATACACAGCATGTTCTATCTTCTTTTCACCTTCATGTGCCAACATTACCCCTATTGCGTCTTCCTCAATTGCCAAATACAAGGTCAATGCTTTACCTGGCCTTGGCGGCTGTAAAATAGGAAGATTCATCAGATAACCCTTGATAGCTTCAAAGGCTTATTGACATCTTTCATCCTACATAACAAGTTGGTCTTTCTTTAGAAGCTTAAAGATGGGATTGCAGATGGTTGTCAATTTAGCTATAAATTTGCTAATATACTATAAATGGCCCAGAAACCCTCGGACCTCCTTTTCATTCTTTGGTGCAGACATATCCCTGATTGCCTTGATCTTATCTACTCTATTCCTTTCTGGCTGACAATGTGTCCCAACAGTTTCCTAGATGTAACCCCAAAAACACACTTCTTCGGGTTCAGTTTGAGATTATACTTTTCTGCCCTAGCCAAAAACTTGTCTAGCTCTTCAAAATGCCCTTCCCTGGTTATAGACTTCACCATCATATCATCCACATACACTTCTACCTCTTTATGGATCATGTCGTGCAGCAAGGCAGTTACCATCCTCTGATAAGTGGCCCCTGCATTCTTTAGCCCGAAAGGCATCACTCGGTAATAGTACACGACCCATTCGGTGATGAAAGATGTCTTCAATTTATCTATTACTACCATCATGATCTGATTGTACCCCAAAAATCCATCCATGAAAGAGTACATTGCATTGGAAGCTGCACTATCAATTAACGTATTAATATGTGATAGCGAAAAGTCATCCTTAGGGCAAGCTTTATTCAAATATCGGCAGTCTACACGCACTCTGACCCTTCCATCCTTCTTAGGAATAGGAACTATATTTGCTAACCATTGAGTGTCCTCTATCACTTTTAGAAACTTTGCCTTCAACTGCTTTTCGATCTCTTCTTTAACCAAGAGAGCCCATTCTGGCCTTAACCTTCTTTGCTTTTGCTTTATTGGCACTATGTGAGGATATGTAGGGATTCTGTGTTCAGAGATCTCCTTGTCAATTCTGGGCATGTCTTCATAACTCTAAGTAAATACTTTCTGTCTCTTTTTTAAGATTTCTTTCATTTTTTCTCTCTTACCATGAGTTAAACTAGAAGCAAACAATACATTTTTAGGATTATCATTTGTGCCTAAATTAAATGACTCAGTTTGTGTGGAATTAATGTCAAACATATGCATGAAATGATCATCACAAATAGAATAACTATTAGGAAACACATCACACAAATAAGCAAACTTAGACTTCATTACATTCACTTTTAAAAAGAAAAGATCATCAGTCTTAAACAGAGAAGTAATAGAAACATCAAAGTCATTATAAGAGGTATCTATGATAGAGTTGAGGATGTAGGTTTCAAAGTCAAGGTCTTTGCTTTGATCATCAATGTCTTTCTGCTTTGAGGTAGCTTTATCTTCTTTAAACTCCTCTTCAACCAGTACCAGCTCCTTAGTAGGGGCTTTTTTCAACAGTGACTCCTTCGGCTTTGTTCATAAATTCAACAAAAATTTTGAATCTCGGGATAACTTCCCCAGCCATCAAGATAGGTTCTAGAGTCCCACTATATGGGTGCCCGGTGCCTTCCTTCACAAAGATTTCCCATAAAGTTTTCTTTCTAGCCACGGTCTCCTTCTCCTTCTCTTTAGACTGGCCTCATACACTTACCTCTTCCCCAGCTCCATTAGCCTCTTTGAACCCTAACCCATGCTTTAAAATAGGTACTTTATTTCCTACAAACTCTAAAAGTCCACTCTGATTTTTCCCTAATCCTATACCGAGAAAAAATTTCATATTGTGCATCATTCTTAAAACCTTTTCATCTATCTCATCCTCATAGATTACACAAACTTCAAAACTAAGACTAAGGAAATCCTCCTTGGGGATCAACTTTGACGCAACTACAATGACTTCAGTTTCAGCTAAGATGGTGACAACCCTTCCTTCATATGGAAATTTAATCTTTTAATGAACAATGGATGGAGCGCCACTTAAAGGGTGAAACCATGGCCTCCCCAATAAAATGGCAAATGTCACCGGGATATCAATCATATGCAAGTCAACCCAGATTTTTATGGGTCCTGTTTTAACCAATGCCCTGAAAGTTCCTTTCATAGACCTTTTGGTGTCATCATAAGCCTTGATAACTACCTCAGAAGGCTTTAAGTCAGCCACCGTCAACTATAGCTTTGGTAGAATCTTCAATGGACACACATTGATGGCAGAACCGTTGTCGACCATCATACAGTAGGTCATTTTCCCTTTCACCTCAGCTTTAATAAATAGAGCTTTGTGGTGATCCATCCCTTCTAGAGGTAGATCATCATTGGAAAATGTTATCATCCCTTGAGGGGTTTCCATTAGTGATTGGGCCATCTGCTCTAAAGTAGAATTAGTGGAAATCTTTTTCTGAGCTAGTGCCAGAACCAGGACTTCCCTGTGATCCTTAGAATGCATGAGTAATTCCCAGACATTGGAAATAGTCTCTTTGCTTTGTTCTATCTCCTTTCCCTTCTCTGCATCTCCCACCTTTTCAGGCTTAAACTTGGCAGCCTCGGGTTCCTCTTTCCTTTCTTCGACCTTCCCCATAGTCTGACTTAACTCACACCCCTCATTGTCCCACAGGTCAATATGTTCTTTGCTCTCATCATCGGAACTCCATATGGACATGTACTTATAGCTCCATGGGTTATTTGTTTGGTTTCAGATTTTCAGGATTGGTTTTTAGGGAATTATGGGAGACATCAATGAAGGAGTTTAGGACTTGCTCTTATGTTAGGCCAGAGTTGACCATCAAAATGGGTGTATTTGGTGGTGGTACATTTCGGTAGTTGGGTAATAGGTTGGTTTGTGTGTTTGGTTTTTTATTTTCTGGGTCAGTAATTTTGCTTGAGTCTATTAAGTTTTGGATTTCATGCTTTAACTGGGCATAGCTATCTGTGTCATGTCCGATGGTCTGATGAAATTTACAAAAAAGTTTTGGGTTGGCTCCAGGCAAAGGTTGTTATGAAGGTAAAGGCCATAACAGGTTCTTCTCAATAAGCTTATCAAGGACCTTGACATAGGACGCCCCAGATTTGAAAATCTTCGAATCTGTCTAACTGCATTGACTTGTACATTGTTACTTAGTAGTCGAATGGCATGAATATGAACATTACCGCTTGAGCTAGCCCCCTCTTTGCCCCCAGATCCTCTTCCAAAAAATTTCTTCTTTTGAGCCAAATCTGACTCCTTTTGGACCCTAAACCTATATAATTCTTCAAAGCTTATGATTCCCAGATCTCTCAGTTTCTTAGACAATGCTGAAACACATCCTTCTATTGCCAGGACTAACTAGTCTGACTCAGTAGGCCTATGCCTCATTAAGGACAATTTTCCCCTTCAACGAGTTAGGTAATCAACAAAAGGCTCGTTAAAGTTCTTTTTGGTATTCTACAGATCTCTCAAGGACACATCTAGTTGAACATTAAGACCGTATTGCTTGATAAAAGCGGCACACAATTCCTTCCAATCTGATTGAACATGTGGTTCCAAGGAGTAATACTAATGGATTGGTGCTCCCTCCAATGAAATAGGGAACTGCTTGATAATTTGGCTCTTAGTCAGCTCAATAGCCTTCATGTATGTCACATACTACTTCAAATGCAAATGGGGATCCTCGGCGCCAATATACTTCTTCATGTAAGGGAATTTAAACTTATGAGGCAGCGATTCATTACCCTTTTCCAGATTCATATCATAATCTAGAGGAGTGACCATACCCTTCTCCTTCATCATCACTTGCATCTGTTCATCACCTTGGTCATATTTTTAGCCCACTCAGTTTGACCCACATCTTCAGCTGGGATAACATTTCTTCGATTCGTTGGATTCGCTAACACTATCACATCATCTTCTTCCCTGCCTCTAATCGGTATTTCCTTATTGAGATCCACTGGATTGATTGGTGGTGCATTAGGTGGCTGTGCTGGCTGACTCTCTCTGATGAGCTTAGTAATTTCCCCTATCATTTCTCTCATCATAGCTCGGGTTTCTGCCATTACTTCTTCTTTCAACTATGCCCCAAATGCTTATGGATCAAACACTCCTGCCATTCCTATTTTTAAATTCTTGACTAGGCGACCTGAACTAGCTCGGACCCACCCTGCTAAGCTTGAAGGATCTATAGTGCTGCAAAACAGTTGGTTAGAATAATGCATGACGTGTATGCATGATATGCAAGTCCATTTTGTTAAATAATAAAAAAAAAGTAACACATAAAAAGATATACAAGACCAAAACATGAAGCTTAAACATGTAAACCTCCGCCCTTATTTCTCCCACACATGTATTCAATGGCAAGTATCTTGTCCTAGGATTTTTGGCTTGGGTTTCAATTATTAGCGGGGGATAATAAATCGACGTATGCAAGAAAAATCTCAAAATGATTAAGACAAGTAATGGTTCCTTTAAATAAAGCCCGAGTCCACTTTCTATAAGCCAAGATCCTTAGCACCATAAACTTACTTGTCAAGGCCTATTTGAAATGGGTTATGAGTAGGCATGAGAGGCCTTTATTGACTAGCTTGTTTATAAAGGGCTTTGGTTGGACACAACAACCCATTTTATTTTGGATTGCTTATTGATGGGCTCGAGATTTATTTTAAAGGTCCATTATATGGCATAATACACATGCATGTGGGAAAATTCCTAAGGATAGTTGCTAGGTCATTACATGGGCTTGAGTTTTAGGTAAAAAGGCTTCGGCTCCCACAATGATATACATCCATATACGTCTGCCCACTCAAGGGTCAAACAACAAGGATTAGTACGTGTTGTGAGTGACAATAATCAAATATTCCACCACCAGGTTTGAGTGAAACGCAGGTAGCGAAGTACTGACTATTGCCGGGTTTATTTGGGATTGAAGAGCTCATTGTGTGCAAAATGTGTAGTGAATGCATAAATGCGGGAAGAAATAAGAAAATAATTAAACATTGGAATCAGTTTCCCTATCCCCAATGAAGTCACCACTGTAGGCAGCGGGGTTTAGTGCGCACCCAAGTGTTTGGTGACCACGACACTGTGTGGGCTCGAGGCCCACTAGGAAATACGATATAGGTCTTGGGCCTATTCAGAGATGGAGTCACCACCCAGATAAAAGTCAGGATACACTATATAGTAACTGGATCCCACGGAGGTTCCCAGAAGCCGTCATCAGAGATCGAGTTTCGAAACTGGGTATGAGCGTTTGAATGCTCACCCAACCTTACGGTTGGCCTCTGTTTGTGTTTTGCATTTTATTACCATTTAATTATTTAACTATTTCCTCATTTACATTCAAAGTTGCACTTGCCTTCATTTACTTTCCAAATTTTATAGTTAAGTCCAAGTTTGCACATTAGTCCAGTTTCATGCTTTTGAGTCCCAACATTTAGCATAAATAAAATAAATAATAATTTACAACCATATATTCAAAATCAAATGGGGGGAAAGGGATTAAGGATTACAACGCTTTAGGCAAGAAAAAAGAATAATATACCGAAAATAAAACAAACATATACTGAAAGTAAACTGATAATGACATAAATACAATAATATAAAAGGGATGATTAACAAAGGTGACTACTCAATGATGAAAATCATCAAGTAATTCCTGTAAATAACACACAGTTAGTCCTTCCTTTCAAGAAATAAAATCGTATATAACAATATTTATAAAGAGATGTTCTTAAAGAAAAAGGAATTCATATTGCGAACTAAGGAAATCATTAAATAATCAAGATAGTCATTATCATATAATGATATAGCTACGATTAATGTCAAAAAGGTATATACCAAAGTGGACGTCACGACAAGCATTAATAAAAAAAGAAGCTAAAAGAAAGCCAACCTATCAATGTGGTGATCGCCTTATTGATGAGGCAATCGCCTTATTGAGATGAGGCGATCACCTCATCGATGAGGTGACGCCTCATCAACAGAGGCCCATGGTATTTCTAAGGCAAAGAAGACATATAACACACATGAACAAAGGAGATAGACCTCCTAGAGGCCTGTCAATGGGGCGATCGCCTCATCAATTGACATCGATTTTGACTCTCAAACGTTCAGACTTCTACTTTAAGTAACAATACATGCATATACACACTCTACAAGCATCAAAACTACAACTACATACAAAGGTCTTCAAAGATCACATCAATAAAATGAGGCATTAAGCAAGAGAAACTAAAAATAAACCTAAAATATACTAATGACTTAGTTACACACAAGCAAGAACACACATAATGAAGAACATATTAAGTTTAAGTGCAAGTTTTCTACCAAAATGAGAGACCCTCAGAGATTTTTTTTGATTGTGATCCTTACTAGGATGTGATCTCCACTTTTGACACAAGCTTTTCCCTTCTTCTCTTAGGAAAATGTGGACTCCTTTGCTTTAATCTCTCCCTCTTCCTTGAAGACATTTTTTCTTTTCTTTTCTCTATTTTTTAGAGCTCCTCCTTCTATTTTTCCCCTTTTTCTTTTCAATAATGGTCTCCTCCCTTTTTTTTTCTCTCTCTTTCTCTTTTATTCCTTAGCTTCCCCATGCCCCTAAGCCCTCTAGCTCATCATGAGCCTTCATAGCTTTTTTCTTTTTCCCAAAAATCTCTTTCTCATATAAGAATCAGGTCTAGAGGGTGGGGCCCATACCACTTGGCCACCATGGTTGCAGTTGTATTTCATGTCGTTGCAAGTGGGCTGTCATAGAAGCGGTGCCTCTTCGATGAGGTGATTGCCTCTGTGATAAGGTGATTGCCTCATTAGCAGCTGCTAAAGAGGTGATAGCCTCATTGCACTGAGGTGACACCCCTTTGGCCCGGGCCTGCGCTGGGCCAGTCGAGCTTAGGCCAATTTTGGATAGTTGAGCTAGGTTTTGGGATTTTTAGGCTTTGGGTTTTCAAGTCCACTTTCCATTAGAGATTTAGGTTTCATTCTCATGTCCAAGTTTCACATTCTTATCATCAGGCTTGATAATAGGTTGGTCAAACCAAGCGTCCTTAATTCGTCCCCTAACACGGGCCGACCGAATAAGGTATCTTCAATAAGCTTAGTTTGCGAACATGCTTGAGTTTGGCGAGCTCAAGCTCATACCTCTTTTTGGCCGAGTTGAGTCAAGTCGAGCCTGAGCATTTCAAAACTCAGTTCAGTTTGGCATAACTCGATTACACCTCTACTCACAACAACACACCCCTCGGGGCCCATAAGGCTGCAGAAATAAATATATTTCTGTTTTTTCATTTTGATTTTTTATTTTGGTTGTATTTGTATTGTTCTAATTTTATACTTTAATATGTAAACATATATTTTATTTTTTAAAAAGAAAGAACTAGATGTTTGATAAAATAGAAAAATAGGTGTGCTGATTTTGTAATTTAAGAAAAATATATATTTTTTAAAGCAGTGTTATTTATTAAAATTTAAAAAATATAACTATGGTGTATTTTATAGCATCCTAACTTTTCCTTGCATCTTAAGTGTTTATTAGAGAAATATTAAATTGGATAAATTTATTGGGTTGAAAAAAAAGTAAATTGAAATATTAAATTGGATAAAAATTATAGGATCAATAAAAGTTAGAAAAATTGTGGTATGGTATTAATTTTTACATGTGGTTTTAATATATTTGATTAGCTTTTTTTTTTTAAATAACACTTATATATCTATATAAAATAACTAATAACCAAGTGTATGGAGTTTGACACCTTATGTTTTTAGTGCCATGTGACACTTTACAAGCTGAAGAGCAGCCCTAGCATTTTGTTGTTGTTTGCTTTATTTCGTTTCATTTTCTTTTACGTTTTTTACCCACCTCCTTTAGTTTCTTTTATCTTTTTTCAACCTGTCGGCTCAACATTCTTCCCATCGCTACAACTGATCGATATCAGACATTGCTCTAATTTGAAGGAGATGTTAAGGAGCAATAAGATGAGTAAAGTTTTAAGGAGCATAAGTAATATGAACCCTAAAAGGGATGCAAAGTGCAAACATAGAGCCAAATAATGAAGAATTTAAGCTAGTTAGCTTAATTTCATATTCTAAAATTAATTAGCTTAATATGGATGAATTTTGAGTTATTTTTCTATTTTGGAGTCAATAAGGAAGATTCAAGAATATTCTAAGTCAAAGTCAACAAGTCAAAATCAATGGTCAATGGTCAACATCCTATATGAAATGTGACATGACATGCTTCAATGCTTAGTTGTCATGAGTTGCCATTTTTTCTTAATTGTAATGAGTTGTCAATTTTGATTTTTCAAAAATGAGTTGTCATTAGTTGTCCTATTTTAAAAGAAACCTCCTTATTTAAGAATTTTCCTATATAGGTGTCTTTGGGAATAAGGAAGAAAATCTTTTCCTTCAAGGATTAGGTTATTTACATGCTTATATAAATGCTTAAACTATTAAAAATGAATGGAGGAGGATTCAAATATTAAAAGTGAGATTTTTCCTTAAACTTTATTCTTTTTTGAAGCTTTACAAGTTTTCTTGAATTGTTTTACATCTACCTTTTATTACAATAGCTAGATTAGACTTATAATTGTGTGATTGTTCATCTTTTAATAGCTACGTATCTTGCTTCAATTTAATAAGAAAGGGGTTTAGGTCTATCAATACAACCTATCCTTGATGATCCCTTTAGGCTAGATTTCAAAATTGGATGCGCGCTCTATCTCTGTTATAGGTACAGTTCATATCAGTTTGGTATCAAAGCCAAACTTCAAGGTTTGGTTAACTATCCTTTTAATTTTTGATTATTTTTTTCTTCTTCTTCTCAATTCTTCATAGATTTAAAAAATAATAATTTTTTCTAAGTGAAACACGAGAGCATTCACATCTTTGAGTGTAAATATGTAAAGGAGTGCTTTATGAGGATTTTTTTTATATCTTTTCAAATGTGATTTTTAGCATAGACATGCCTTGTTTTCTTGGTGGGGATGATCCTTATGTTTACTTGAAATAGTTACAACAAATGGAGGAGATATTTGATTCTGTTAAGATAAGTGATTTTAAAAAATGTAAACTTGCTTCTAATAAATTTTTTGGTCACGCTGTTATATTGTGAGAAGATTTTATGGTAAATGAGGTTAGAAATTGGGAGTTAATGAAAATGTTAATGACTAGATATTTCATTCCTCATGATGTTAGGAATAAATTCTATCTTAAATTGCAAAGACTTAAACAAAGGGATGAATTAAGTGTTGATAATAATGCTAAAAAGTTTAAGTTTTTTGTAATTTCAAGTGATTTAGGTGAATTTGAAGGGCAGATAATTACAAGATTCATAAGTGAGCTTAAGAGTGAAATTAGACAAGATCTTGATTTTATAGTGCAATTGCAACTTTCTTTGTCTTTGAAGGATGTAATTACACTTGCTTTGGATAGAGAGAGTTAGAGTGATAAGGTTGATAATCAAAGTGGTGCTAATGTTGAAGTGGTGTTAAGTGATCATGAGAAGAAGCAGGAGGATCAATTTTGTGATCAAACTAATAAAGTGGAGGAGAGCATTAGTCATAAAGAGAAGTGTGAAAAAGAAGATGTTGTGTATGAGGAAACCAAAATAGAGTGTGAATCCAAGAATAGTGAAATTATTAAAGTCATTGAAGCTAATAAGGAGTGTTTGCAAAGTTTTGAGCAATCTAGTAAAGTTGTACAAGGATTAACTACTCAAGAACTTGCTAAGAGTGTATTTTGTGATCATGAAGAGTGCATGCATCATTAAGAGGAATATCGAGAAGTTTGTACACAAAAGAAGAATGAGGATAAAGAGCTAGTTATTCATCATGATTATACTAACAACTTTAATCTTTCTTTTTCTGGTATTTTGAAAATTATTTTACAGACTTCTATGCCATACAAAGATCCATTTCATGATGTTACTGAAGTTTCTTATGTCCACAATTCAATTTATGGAGTCTTCACTCGTAGCAAGAAGAACTTGAGATATTCATGTTTTAAGTTTAGTAGGAAGCAATAAAAATACAATCCTTACAAGTTCGTGGATAAGAGTTCTATGTTCGTTCAAGTTCAAGTTATATTGAAGCTACTTCTATGGATCATTACTTTAAAGGATAAGCTTTTAACAAAAGTATTTATGTTTGACCCTGAAGGATTTATGAATTTATCAACTTTAGAAGATGGCTGTGATTTAAGGGCGAATCATCTTCAAGAGGGAGGGAATAACATGAACCCTAAAAAGGATGTAAAGTGCAAACATAGAGCCAAATAATGAAGAATTCAAGTTAGTTAGCTTAATTTCATATTTTGAAATTAAATAGCTTGATATGGATGAATTTTGAGTTATTTTTCTATTTTGGAGTCAATAAGGAAGATTCAAGAAGTTTTTAGAAGATGTGAGAGATTCAAGGATATTCCAAATAAAAGTCAAAGTCAAAATCAAGGGTCAATGGTCCATATCCTACATGACATGTGACATGACATGCTTCAATGGTTAATTATCATGAGTTGTCTTTTTTGCTTAGTTGTAATTAATTGTCAATTTTGACTTTTCAAAGATGAGTTGTCAATTTTGACTTTTTAAAGATGAGTTGTCATATTTTGAAGGAAATCTCCTTATTTAAGGATTTTTCTATATAGGTTTCTTTGGGAATAAGGAAGAAAACTGTTTTCTTGAAGGATTAGGTTATTTACATGCCTATATAAGGGCTTAAACTATGAAAAACGAATGGAGGATGATTCAAATATTAAAAAGTGAGGTTTTTCCTTAAACTTTGTTCTTTTGAAACTTTACAAGTTTACTCGAATTGTTTTACATTTACCTTTTATTACAATTGCTAGGTTAGATTAGACTTAGAATTGTGTGGTTGTTCATCTTTTAATAGCTAAGTATCTTGCTTCAATTTAATAAGTAAGGAGTTTAGGTCCATCAACACAACCTGTTCTTGATGATCTTTGGGCTAAATTTCAAAGTTGAATGCGTGTTCTATCTCTGTTATGGGTAGGGTTCTTATCAAGAAGGATGGCTCAAATTGTCTTGCAAAATTGCGAATCTATTAGTGCTAGAATTTGGCATCCCTCCCCAAAGCAAAATTGTAAATTTTTTTTTTCTTAATTAAAGGTACCCTATGCTTATATTTTCCACATCAAATGCACCGATGGCCTCACTGATCTCCGTATGGCCGGTGATGCTATCGGAAGTAAGATATTTCCGTTTATTTTCTTAACTCTTTTAGTTTGATAATGATTTTGTGTTAGAAACCAACAGAATTTGAAAGAATTTTATTCGGTTGAACTCTGTGTATATGTATGATATTGATCTTTCTTAACAAGGCAATAAAAATGAGTATTTTTGTTGAGTTGACAATATTTTTAATGGACTTACGTAAGAAGAATTACTTTTGCGTTTCTTCAAGATATCCATAAGAGATTTGTGAAGACTTATGGTCATGCAGTTCACTCTGCTCATGCTTATGCCATTAATGATGAATTTTCTAAAAGTTTTAAGTAAGCTTATGCTATTAATGATGAATTTTCTAGAAGTTTTAAGTAAGCAAATTGAGTATTGTTCAAATGATCCTAATGCCGACTGGATTAATAGATTAGAAGGTGAAATGAGTTAGGTAGAACCGTTATGATTGAACCGTTGATATTGGCCCTTACATGATATGCACAAGTTTATAATGATAGCATCTTGCTTGACTTTTTAGTTTTAGATAGAACCGTTGTGATTGCCAAAATTGCAATTCATTGCAGGTTGGGAATGTCATGATTGAAAATGTTGACAAAGTTTTAAAGAGAGGCGAGTTGATAATTGTTGATTGCCTAAGTTGTCAGAAAGATGAGAAAAGGAGAAGGGTGTGGATTGGCGCATCGATTTGACTAATCGCCAAGTGCTGAGTTCCATTCCAATTATACTTTTCTTACATACCATGGCCATGAGTTATTATATCTCAGACTTTATTCTATTTTCTGCAAAATTTGCAGAAGCTAGCAAGCCACTGCATGGAGTATTGGCATCTGTGCATTTAGATTGACCAATAGATAAGTCATGTGCACCCCATTTTACAATTAAGTTGACTAGTGAATGATGATTTGATGAGTTTTGGAAAGTTAGATGTAACTCAGTTTCAATTTTCAATTGCATGATACTGTATCCATGAGAAGCATCCTTTTATCCCTTGAATGCTTGTCTTAGTTTTTTATGTACATTTTGTTTAATTCTTTCAGATAGTATATCAGCTACAAATTAATGAAGAAAAAAGTGAAACAATATGCTCATCAAATTCAAGTTGGAGCACAAGATTGCAAGCATGTCAATGTTGCTTCTTGGAGATTTGCTCGAATAATCGCTCCAGAAAATAAATAATATGTTATATTTTAACAACAGATTTTTTCCCCCTAAAGTTCTATGCAAAGGAGTCGGCTTCTTAATTCTTCCAACAATGTTGGCTATCAATATTATAGAATATTTGTATTGAAGTATTGGAATGAAGAAAATGGAGACCTGAAAATTGGGTTGGCTAACAATGTACCAAATAATTAGTATTATCATTTTATAATCATGTTCCTATTTTGTTTTTTATCACCTAAAAATCACTAAAAATTAAATAGATAAAGTGAGTCCAAATAATAATAATAATAATAATAATAATAATATTATTATTATTATTATTTATTTATTTATTTATTTTTTCACTTTTTAACAATATTAAACTCATATGTGCATCGTGTAAGCATTTATCCAGTGTTTGTTTAAGAAAGAAGAGTTTTTTTTTTTCTTTAGAAAGCTGTGCCTTTATTTATTTGTTAAAAATTTTATTTTATTTTTTCAAAAAAGAGAGCACTTAAACATAAATATTATATGGTTTTCAGCTAAATAAAAAACAATAAGACATTATTATTTTCTATTGATATTATGTCATGTCATTTTTTTAAAATACAAATTGAATCAGTTGTTATTTTAATTATTTTTTTAGGTCATGTCATAGCTGGAAATTATGTTTAGTAATTTAATATAAAAAATTTTATGTGCTGATGAAAAATCTTATTTAAGATTTTTCAATCCCACTAAAAAAACTTAATATTTAATTTTTTTTTGTCAAATTGAATATTTTAAATTTAAATCTTTTAATTTGGCCATTTTATAATAGAATCACCAAATAATTGTTATTTTTATTTCCATTTTGTAGTTTTTTCTTTGAATTATCACGAAATATTTGTTAAAAAAAATATAATTTTAATTAATTTTTCCTTTTCCTTACAGGCTTAATGACCCAAATGAAGAAAAAAATTGACATTATTTTTTATTTTTATGTATTTGCTCTTCCTTTCTTTCACATGAACAATTTGCATAAAACATTAATATTGAAAATATGAACTTAATGCATCTATTAAATAATAAATACAAATTTAATGTCTATATTAAATAAAAACTTGAGGTTTGTACTGTACCCACGGCGAAGCACGGCAAACTTTCTAGTGATATATATATATATATATATATATATATATATATATATATATATATATATATATATATATATATATATATATATATACATTGATTACTTGAGATGACAAATTAATCTAAAACTGACTGAAAAATTGCACAATATGAAATAATCTTATCCTTTTAAATCATGAAAATTAATTTCATTGATAATGATAACAAAATTCAAACCTTATAGCTGAGGATACTCTTGAAAAGAAATGATATTTGCACTATTTGTTTTGCTCCAAATGTATGCCAATTTGAAATGCAATCTTCCATAGCTTCTTTGATTCTACTAAAACCTGGTTTCAAATCACTAGTAGCAGTTCTAATCTTCTTTGATTCATATGTAGCATATATATCACTTGTAATCCTTCAAGAATACAATGAAGTTATCATGGTCACAACAGGCTGCTTGTAATTTTTATATATTGTTCATGAATCATGGTATAAATAGTGCACTAATGTTGAGACTACAACAAGCAAATATAATGCTTTTGTGCTAAACAAGTTATACTGATGTATTCTTTTTCTTTGAGCAATAAAAAGTGTTTCTTTCGTTGATTGACCTTATTTATATACAGCAAACAAAGCAGATGTGTTGATATCAGTTAATAATAACGACTAAAAAAAATATTAAATTTTCATGACTTCTTAGGACTTTCACCAAAATTTTCAGTTTGGGTAGTTCTATTCTAATTTGAGAATTATATATATATATATATATATATATATATATATATATATATATATATATATATTTTAACTATCAATATTCACAATTTATTGAATTTTAATTATTCAAATTTAATTTGTATAGGACTATAAAAATTAATTTACTGAGACCGTTTCGTGAACTGATTCAATGGTTGTTGATCGTTATTATATTTACAGCTGTATGATTTCAATGATTGTTGGTTATTATATTTTGTACATTATTCAAATCGTATGTATATTACAGCTCCGTTGGATCTAATTTAGCATATGAGATAATCATGTTAGATTAGTGGCCCGTATGTAATTCCGTGTAACTATATATATAATTCAGTATAAATAACTAATTAATCATATTAATTAATAATATGATCTATTTTTTAATTTTTAATTTTTTAAATTTTTATACACATTTAAATAAATTGTATTAGAGCGAAAATGTAAAATTATTGAAAATATTCACTATTAGGGGACTGTTAAAGTAGTAAAATCATCAAATGCTGAGGACTATCACAAATGCACAAATGAATTGAATCACTTTAAATTAACTCTAAAATATGAAATAGAATTGCAATGTAATTTTTAAATTAAAATAAAATTACCAAAATTAAACATTTCAATTAAGATTACATTTTTTTTACGAGTTGATTCTCAACATCTATTTTTCCATATATAAGATTCGAACTCAAAATTTTACTTAAATGAATTCAAATTCTTGTTACTTGAACTAACATATATTTTAATGAATATTATACTTTTTTTTAGTTTATAAAAAGGTTGGCAGTAAAAATCAAACCCTACATCTCATGATACTTTTGGAAAACAGTTTCCATTTTACATATCAATGAATACTATTTTAATGAATACTATTCTTCAAGTTGGTGTTTCTTCAATGGTTTCCTTTGAATTACTTAAGAACAACTTGGACAACCGATCAGATGCTCTTTTAACCTGGAAAAGCCACCCAACAAATTGGTAATTTCAATCATCTTTGTTAATTTTATGCGTGATATTATGGTTTTCACACAAACACATATATAGTTCACCTGTTCATCCCAGTCAGTAATCCAAGTAATGTAACCAAGTAAAAATGATTGCATCACAACTCCAATAAGCATTCCAATCCAAATACCCTATTTTTAAATGAAGATAAAATAATCTGTTAGCAAATTGATGGAATTGCTATTGTGTTGTTAGTAATAAAATAAGAAAAGTATAAGTAATGGTCATATTTACCTTCACTTTCAAGTGAAACAAATATGCCAGAAGAACACCTACTGGCACTCCAATCATATAATAACAACACATGTTAACATATGCTACCATACCTTGTCTCCCAGAACCTACAGCAATTCCTGAAAATGACCGCAAAATTAATGTAAATGTTGAAGACAAGTCAACCCAAAAAAAAAAAATCATATTAAATCTATCTAAAGGAAAGATGTTTTAAATGATACTTCTGCAACAGTATATGGAGCAAATTCATTTATGATCTGAGCCAACATTTATTTTTAAGATTATGATACATTTAGTGGCTTGAGATGCGACTGCTATATAATAAAAAAATTTTAAATTATATTTTTACCTCAAAATATTGACAGTAATCAATTTAAAGAGGGGATGAAAAGGTAAATTGTTGTGACCCATAATGTAACAGGCCGCAACACTCAACTTTTTCCTTAAATTTATTAGTTATTTTTTTTAGTGGGGATATCCAAAATTTAATACTCCATTGTCTTCTTTTTTTTGGGAGGTTGGCACTTAACTATTTTCTCTGTGGATTATTTTAAAGGGCAATCCTCAAATCCGCTTGATGCATTCTAAGAAATTTTAATTTCTTTCGATGACATGCCTGAAAGTGTTGACTGAATGCTGTTTAGCAAAACTGAGAAAGCAAGAAAGACAGAGAGGCTTGACACTGTATCCGCAACTTGCTTTTCATTTGTGAACAAGTAGGCAAGTTGATGCACAAAAACCAGGCACAGAACTGAAAAGAAGACCCCTATAGAAATTGAAGTGGTCATAGTAACTTTAATGGAGAACCTTGCAGCTTCAGCATTTCCTCTTCCCAATTCATTTGCAACCCTTACACTACACATGCCAAAATTATTATGCATATATAGATAAGCCTCAACTTAAACTAGCATTAGAGACATATAATTCAATGAAGCTTGTACCTAATGGCAGCCAAGAAACCAATACATAGCATAGCATCCAAAGCTGTGATATTGAGGCTGCAATAAAACTAGTTATTTTATGTTCATAAAGCTTGGAAAAATTATAAACTAATGCAGCATCATAAGGTAAAAGAGAAAAGTTTTAACTTTACCAAATGGAAAATGCAGATATTTCAGTTGCTGCATTTTTCATGTACCCTGCCAATAGGACCAAAACTGCATTGTACCATAGCTCCAAGCTGTATTAAGATAATCCCCATGAGAAGAAACACAAATATAAATAAGGGTATTGGCAAAGAAACACAAAATTAAGGACCCTTACCAAAGCATGACACCTGAAGATATTGATAACCTGAGCACTTTAAACAGATCAGTAAAAGCAGCCATGGTGAAACCCTTCCAAGTATCAGGGCACCAGCCACCTATAACATACACAATCTCTCCAATTAAGGTCAACCAAGATGATGCAATCATAGCCCACATTGCTCCAGGAACTCCCAAGTTCAGTTTGATCACCAAGATCCATGACAAAATCAAATGAAGTAAAAATGAAAAAGTAGAAACCCATCCAATTATTGCATTCTTGAGCTGTGCCTGCAAGTACTTTTGGATGCTCATATGAAATGCCAAGAAATACAGAATTGGGATGAACCATAAGGAAAAGCATCCTGCAACTTCAGCTATTTCGATTTTTTCACCAACAAGGGTGAAGATGGGTGCTGAGAATATGAAAGCAGGCAGGATCAATGTTGCAGTACTGAGATTGATGATCAAAGATCTTTGCAAGTAGATACCCAGCATGTGGTATTGTTTTGCACCAAATGCTTGTCCACAGAGAGTGTCTATAGCACTCGTCATGCCCAGCTACATGCATAGAAGAAAAAAAACCAATGTTGAAGATATATTAACTCGTGAGTTACTAGATCAAACCATTTCTGCAAGCAGAACTAGAGAATAGAACTCTCACCAAAATCCCATGTGCAAACCTTATGGCAATAATTTGGATGAGTGCATAAGCTGCAAGTTCTACTTCTCCAATGTGTCCAATAAATGATTGTGTGACTACATAGGTACCAAATAATGTTACCCTTGATACAATTGCAGGAAATGCTACCTTCCATAGTTTTTTTGATTCCTCTGAAAACCTTCTTTTCAAATCAACAATTTCTTTTCCTTGTGAATGGGGTAGGCACTCTTCCATTTTTTTTCTGCTTTTGATCTTGATCTTGATGTTACATATAAAATAAAGCATCCTGAGGAGTTGCTGCCTGCTTAGATATCGAGATCTTGATGTTACATATAAAATAAAGCACCCTGAGGAGTTGCTGCCTGCTTAGATATCGAGATCTTGATGTTACATATAAAATAAAGCACCCTGAGGAGTTGCTGCCTGCTTAGATATCGAGATCTTGATGTTACATATAAAAATAAAAGCACGAGGAAATGGTGTCTGCTTAAATATTGCTTTTAAAATCTCTGCTACACCATTTTTTTTTTTAATTAAGAGGAAGACACTTCTAAAATCTTTGTTACAAATTTTCTTTTTTATAGGGAAATCAAGTGATTTAAAAATTGATAAAAATGCTCCTTTTTTAATTAATAAGGAGGTCATATAATCTCAATATTAATGAACAACATAATATCTATACTTACTTTTATTATTAATAGGGAGGTCTAACAACTTAAATATCGATGAATAGCACAATAATTAAAATTATAGAATTTAAACTCTATATTTTATAATGCTTTTGAAAAAAAGGAGTAATCTCTTATTGTTTTTTTAATTACTGCATATTTTGAAGAAATTAAAATAACCATTATATAATTCTAACAATACTTAATTTTCTTTGAAAGACACACTTGATCAATACATAAAAAAAAAATTCTACAATTTTTTTTTACTAGAATTCATGTTAATTCTTATCAATTTTATAGTTCTGTTCTGGTTGAATCAAATTAATTAGAGTTCAGTGAACTCTTAAAAACAAATGTTTACCAATTTTAAGCCAATTATTATATTGTGAACATTTTTAAATCATAATTTTAGAGTTATATATAAACGTGTATTAATTCTGAAAATAAAAATTGACTAACATGCACCAACCAAGAGTCACATTTATAATGGATTACATAAATATCTTTTTTGGACAGAGTAAAAGACAAGATTTCTAAAATTTAGAATAAACAGAACTAAATTATCAAAATTGAAGGTTTTCTTTTAAATTTTCAAGCAAAGTTTGTAGCATTTCCAAGTTAAAAGTATAAAAAAGTGTGAAAATTTAAACTAAAAAAATATATGAGTGATAAGAAATTAAAAAAATATTAAAAATATTCACATATCAATCTGGAAGAAGAATCTTTTCGAGGATCAGCTACAGCTATATTTATATATTTGATTATGTGATTTTTTTTTTTTATTTGAGCTGAGATTATCTAAGATTTGGCATTAAAGCAATCAGCCAACATTATTTGAGCCACGAGATCGTATTCCGAGCAACACGGTCAACATCATTTGCATCTCCACTCCTTCATCCAATATATAGTTTTACACTTAATTTTAGATTATAATATTGTAGATCATATGCCTATAATGTTTGGCCTGTTAACTAACATTCTACAAGCATCACGATCCCACTTGAGATCGAGTCTCTTATTCCTTTTTCAAAATTGTAAATGGTTAAGAAAAATTTTTAGATCATATATTAAGCTCCGACGTTCTGCTGTAATGTACCAGTGGGGGTTTCGACTTCATCCAATGGAAATTGCATAGACATCATCTCGTCTTTCCATTCTTTGAGATTTAATTTTAGGCACGGTGACGACTTAAATAGAAATTTATATTTTTTTAAATTAAAAATTATTTTATAATTTAACTTTAAATAGTCATTGATCTTTATAACTAATAAATTTCAAAAATATGAAATAAAAATAAGTTAAGAACTGAAGTTTTGTTATGATCTGTTCACCTTGTAGAATTTCAAATGAACATTCAAATTAAATAATCGTAATTTATATAATTATATTGGAGCACTAAATAAAAAAAATTTAAAAACAGGAGTTTTATTGTCGGTCCCTTTTAATGGAGCCAATAAATTTTGAAAAAACAAATCAAATTTTGCATCACTGAATTTGGTGTTGCATTTATTGAAAATTTTAGTTAAAAAATTGGCCAAATGCAATGGCTACATACAGCCATGACCATGGAGTGAAGGAAACCACAAGTAGCAAGAAAAGGCTATAGAGAGCGAGAGAGAAGGCTCTGTAAGGTGTGTGCTTGTAAGAGTGGCCAAAACAATTTTTGCTTTGAAGAGTGTGAGAAAGTTTTAGCAATTTGAAAAAAATTTTCCTTAAAGGATGAGTGACAAAATAGTAAGGTAATTATTTTTAGGGTGTTTAGGAAACAATTTGAGTGCCATTATCTTGATGAGAACTCTTTTATTGTATACCTTTAGTGTTGATCTAGAGAAGACTCTCTCTTACACCTACTATTTTTATAGTGGAAGAAAATTTTAGATTTTGTCTTGTGGACGTAGCCCAAGAATTAAGAGTGAACCACGTTCAAATATTGGTATCATTTTTATTTATATGGTAGGTTTTACCGTCTATTTTACTCACCCATTGACCACTTTAACCGCCTTTATTTATTATTGTTTGATTATTTCTATAATAATTTTATTTTATTTCTGTGAACATTATTTCATTATGCCAACTTTGTTAATTTTCCCAACAAGTGGTATTAGAGCTATTGGTTCTTATTCTGGAGGCATTATTAAATACTGCAATGATGAAGGCTAAGACTAGCAAGATGGTCAGCTTAAATGGCATAAATTACCACATATAAAGAAACAAGATGAAAGATCTCCTATTTGTGATAAAGTTGCATCTTCCGGTTTTTGCTACAATAAAACCCGAAGGCAAGGCGGATGAGGAATGAGCATTTGAGCATGAGCAAGTATATGGCTACATTCAATAGTTCATTGAAGACAATGTGTACAACCATATTTGCAATAAAACTCATGCACGGACATTGTGGAATAAGCTTCAGGAGTTGCACGCTTCAAAGACTGGCAATAACAAATTATTTTATTTGACAAAATTGATGCAGATAAAATATCAGGAAGGCTCTTCTATCGCTAATCACTTGAATGAAATGCAAAAGGATCGTGGGTCAGTTGTCGGGAATGGACATAAATTTTGGCAATAAAATTCTTGCTTTTATAACGCCGACTTCTCTGTCAGAGTTATAGGAGACTTTAAAGATTTCACTTACAAACTCTACACAAACAGTGTAGTGAATATGGAATTTGTCAAAAGTGGTATTCTGAATGAAGAGATGAGACGCAAATCAAAGGGTGCCTCTTCAACACAGTCAGATATCCTTATTGTAAATTCCAAAGGCAAAGCTGAGCGTCGAAGCTCAAAGCAAAGAGATAAGAGTAGAGAAAGTCAAATAAGTATGCAAATATTGAATGCCATTACTATAAAAAGAAAGGCCATATCAAAAAGTTATGTCCAAAGTTCAAGGACAAGAACAAAGGCAAAGATGTAAGAAAAGATTACAACAGTGATGATGATGAAGCAAATCTTCTTGGAGAATTCAATGTCCTTTTTGATGATGACACTGTTAATCTTACTACCTATGAGACCAGTTGGGTGATTGACAATGATGTTTTCATTCATGTTACATCTCGAAGAGAATTCTTCTCATCCTACACTCTAATAGATTTTGGATTTGTGAAGATGGGAAATGGTAATCAAACAAGAGTTGCTAGTTAAGGAGATGTGTGTTTGGAAACAGTGAATGACACAAGACTAATCTTGAAGAATGTCAGGCATGTTCCAAATATTCGTCTGAATTTGATCTTAATAGGCAAGCTTGATAATAAAGGTTTTTGTAACACCTTCCATAATGGCCAATGGAAACTCAATAAAGGCTCCTTGGTGGTGGCTAGAGGTAAAAAGAACTCAATACTGTACTTTATGCATTTAAATATCTCTAAAGACATGGTGAATATTATGGAAAAAGATAGTACAGTTGAGTTATGACATAGAAGACTCAGCCATATGAGTGAGAAAGGGATGATAGTGTTCGCCAAAAAAAATATATTATCTGCAGTAGATCTTGTGCATTTAGAGAAATGTGCCGATTGTCTTGCAGGAAAGCAAAATAAGTTGCTTTTAGGAGTTCTCCTCCTTCCAGAATGAAGAATGTGTTGGATTTAATTCATTCAAACTTGTGTGGGCCAATGCCAAAGTCACTTAGTGGTTGTCAGTACTTTGTGACTTTTATTGATGATCATTCTCAAAAACGTGGGCATACACTTTGAAGTCAAAAGATCAGGTGCTAAATGTCTTCAAGGAATTTCACACCTTGGTGGAGAGACAAACTGATAAGAAACTAAAGTGCATCTGAACAGACAACAATAGAGAGTATTATGGACCATTTGATGCTTATTACAAAGAACATGGTATTTGATATTAAATAACACCTCTAAAAACGCTATAGTTGAATGGTTTAGCTGAGAAGATGAATAAGACTTTGATAGAGAGAGTCAGATCTTTACTCTCACATTCAAAGTTGCCTAAGACATTTTGGGGTGAAGCTCTACTTACAACAGTGTATGTGCTGAACTTTCAACCATGTGTTCCTCTACATTCTACCACTCTAGAGAGGTGTGATTAGGAAAATATGTTTCCTATAGTTATCTGTGGGTTTTTGGGTGCAAAGCCTTTGTGCATATTCCTAAGGATGAGAGGTCTAAGCTTAGTGTCAAGACATGACATTGTGTGTTCATTGGTTATGGTCAATATCAACTTGGTTATAGATTTTATGATCTAGTCTAGAAGAAGCTTGTCAGAAGTCATGATGCTATGTTTATTGAAGGTAAGAAAATGGAAGATATTGTCAAAGTTGAGAAGAACATCCCCAGCTCTAAAGATGATTCAAATTTGAAGTTAGTTCCTCCAATAATGGTGCTAAAGGAAGTTGGAGATGAAAATGAAGTTATTTTGTCAGATGTAAGTGATGAAGATGCTCCAATTAAGATTCCATCTGAAAATGATGATGATGGTGTTTATGATCAACCACTGGCAGATGAGGCTTCTTGTGTACTTTTACCCTATCATAAACTTGTCAAATCACTTGTACCACTACCTTGGAGATTGCTTCAATCCATATAATAATTTTTTCAATTTACAAACCATCTTTTCTTTTCTAGAAACTTTGAATCCATCTGGCTAAGTCATGTAGATTTCCTCATCCAAGTCTCTATGTAAAAATGTAGTTTTTACATCCATTTGAACTAG
Source organism: Mallotus nudiflorus (assembly GCA_947683625.1). Lineage (NCBI taxonomy): Eukaryota > Viridiplantae > Streptophyta > Magnoliopsida > Malpighiales > Euphorbiaceae > Mallotus > Mallotus nudiflorus. The sequence goes on from CANTUR010000041.1 coordinate 7,436,973, forward strand.
TTCCAGACGTGTAAATTATTTACGTGTCTTAGAGTTAAATTTTAATAAGTTTTAAATAGATAATAACTTAATTAATATTATTTTTAGGTACAATTAGGACATTAGAATAAGTTCAGGAACTTATTTATACTTTTTGGTTTATTATTATGCTTTTGGTGGAATTTTACTAGTTTATTGCTTTTATCTTTTAGTGGGCCCTGAACTTTGACTTTGATGAGCTAGAAAGAAGGGATTTTAGTTAGACGAGAAGAAGGAAGAAAGCTAAGCCTGAGTACAAGCCATGAAAGCCTCAAAATTTTAAAGAACATGTCACAGCTTGCATAAGAATTTTGCATGACTTGTATGATGCCATGTCAAGTGTACCTCAGAAGCAATGAATCGCACGACATGGCAACATGCCCGTGCACCCAAGTCATGTAATGAAGTTTAAGTTCATGGCTTGCCCAAAGCCATAAGGAGAAGTCATACCCTTCTCGGACTTAATTTTGTATTTGTTTCAGTTTTAAGTCACGATTGTGACATCAAGCCGTGCCATGCAGATTGTTCCCAATTCCACATGTTTTAAGGAATTAGATTATCTCAAGGACTCCTTAGCTACCCTAAGCCGTATAGAAGGAAAATAATATATCTAGGGTTAAGGGGGGAAGTGAAAAAACAATAAGGAGAGATATCAAGATATTGAAAAGACGGATAATTCCCAAGAGATTGAGCTCACCACTTTTCAATGTTCATTAGTCTTTTCTTGTTTTCTTTTATTAATCATGGGTTTTGTCTTAGTCATGAGTGGCTAGTTTTATTTATAAAGTCTCGGTTAAGAGTAGTTATTCCATGACATGATTTGAATACTTATTCTTAATTATAATTGATTTGATTTTCAGTTAATTCTTTATGTTTCAATAATTATTTTGTAATTCATTCTAGGCTTGTTTGAGTTGCATATTTATGGGAAATTTCACCAATGAGAGTTAGGGGAAATTGTTAGCTTAGGGCATAAAGAACTTAGACCACTCGGCCACAAGAGTAGGCGAGCTCTTCGAGGGAGTCACGACTATAGAGATACGGTGGCAAATAATTGCTAAAGAACTTAATGAGTTTGGATTAGAATTCTAATCATGAGAGTAGGTTAAATTCTTATCTTTGCATGCTTAATTGAACTCGAGAGAGGATTTAGGTAAATTAAAGCAATTACCCTTAACTAAATTCCAGGTTAATTAAATTAATGTTGTATTCATGATTTAATTGGAACAGTGAAACTAGACCTAGACTCTGTGTTTGCAATTAATTAATTTTACTTCTCACAGCTATTATTCATTTGTTTTCTTTTACCCAATTTATTAAATTGATTTGCAAGCTAAAATAATAAGTAAAGATTATTGGTAATCAATAGTCAATCCCTGTGGGAACAATAATCCTTTACACTGCAACCACAACCGTGCGCTTACGGGTATTTAAAACGCAATAGTTCTAAATCTAATTGTGCTACCAAAGCCAACAAAAATCTAATAGAGGAATGATTTACAATTGGAAAAAATACTTCATTATAATCAACTCCTTTTGTTTGAGTGTAGCCTTTAGCCAACAATCTTACTTTTTAGTGAATATTATCTTTGTTAGGAAATCCCTCTTTCATTGCATATACCCATTTACGCAAAATTGTCTTCTTTCCCTTTAGAAGACTAGCTAGTTTCCATATCTAATTCTTTGAAAGGGACTGCATTTCTTCATTCATGGAAATCTTCCACTTATCCCGTTCTGAACTTTGGACTACTTTATTATAAGTGGCAAGAACGTCATCATTTACAGTTGGTGATGTGGAAGCGACCATATTAGCATATCAGGTAGGTTGTCTAATGGTCCTCTTTCCCTTCCTTAATGTAATTGATTCATGTTTCTGTGGAGGTTCTTAGGTCTGAACCTCTTCCTCATCTAACTATGGACGTTCTTAGGTCAGAACCTCTTCTTCATTTGACTCTTCTTTTACTATAGGAGAGTCATCATCAGTTTTTTCTTTAGCTGGGATAATTCTTTTATCATCAAACTTCACCTGTTTGGGAGTACCATCTTTCTGCTCCATCTTTTCAAAAGTCACCTTTCTCAGCATTGTAGATTCATCAAAGGTAACTGAAGATTACTTTCTTTGTTTTTGGACACTAAAGACAATAGCCTTTCACACAAGATGTGATCCCTATAAAGATTGCCTTCTTTGCTCTTGGATCCAACTCTGACTCCTTAACATGGTAATATGTAATAGAACCAAACACATCTAAGGAATCATAATTTGTAACAGGTTTTCCAAACCATTTCTCTAATGAAGTTTTACCACCAATAGTAGTAGATAGTAAATGGTTGACAAGGTGATAAGCATATACTATAACCTCAGCCCAAAATTTTTTGCCCAACCCAGCATTGAACAATATATATCAAATCTTCTCTAGCAATGTTCAGTTCATATGCTCTGCCACCCCTTTTTGTTGTGGTGTATATTTGATAGTGAAATGTTTGATAATACCCTCATCTTTACACAGACTTTCAAAAACGGATTATTTTTAAACTCTCTACCATTGTTTGTATGAAGTTGTTTTATTTTTTTTTCCTGTTTGAGTCTCTACTATCTTTTTCCATTTAAGGAAAATTCACAACACCTCATCCTTCATCTTCATCTTCATTGTATACATTAAAATCTCCGAGAAAAATCATCAACAAAGGTGACATAATAGTGTTTTCCTCCCAATGAAGTTGTTTTGGAAGGTTGCCACACATCTGAATGAACATAATCCAAAATACCCTCAATATCATAGATTGTTGTTCTAAATTTCACCTTTGTCTTCTTCCCTTTGATGCAATTCTCACACAAATCCAATTTGCAAGCTCATGCTCCTTTCAATAATCCTTGATCTATCAGTAATTTCAAAGATTTTTCTCCAGTATGCGCCAAGGGTATATGCCATAACCTGGTTGCTTTTAACTCCTAATCATCAGTAAAAGCTGCCACTGATACTGTCCTAAAAATTATACTACCTAGAAAGTAATGCACATTATTTCTTTTTCAAATTCCCTTCATTATCACAAGTGCACCAAAGATAATTCTCATTACCCTATCTTTCGCCTTTACTTTGAAACCTTTTGACTCTAAGGTTCCTATAGAGATGACATTCTTCATCAAATTTGGTACATAATGAACACCTATTAAGGTTCTAGTTGATCCATCTTGATTTCTTAAGTAAATTGAACCAATCCTATATGTGATAAGAGGGACATTATTTACTGTGTAGACAATTCCATCTTTTAGTTCTTTAAAATCAAAGAACATTCTCGATAAGGGGTTATATATTGGCTATAAGTTGAATCTAACAACCATGAACTAGAATAACTGGTTGATGGTGTAACAACAATTGAAAGGTTTGAATTTGCATTATCATACTTAGCTACATTTGAATTTGAGACAGCCTTTTCCAATTTTAGGTTTGCCTTTATTCTTTAGCTTGGGACAGTCTTTCTTCCAGTGCCCTTTTTCTCGATAAAAGGCACAATGATCTTTGCTCAGTTTGGACTTTGACTTTGATCTCCCTCTCTTTCCTTTATTCTAACTCCATGAATGGCCTCTAATAACTAGAGCTTCTGCTTCTACACTTGTGTTTTCATGCTTTTCTTTGTTTTTTAATTCATAACTATATAAAGCAGCAGTTACTTCATTGAGAGACACAATAACCTTCCCATTAAGTAGTATAGTTTTAAGTTATTCAAACTCATTAGGAATCAATTCAACAACATTAAAGCCAAATATTCATCTTTAAAAGTCTCATCCATATTCATCAAATCAGTCACCAACTGATTAAAGCTAGTAAAGTGATCATTCATCGTGGTACCTAGAATATAATTGAAACAAAACAATCTCTTTTTCATGTAGAGGTTGTTCTAACAACTTTTCTTCAAGAATTTCTCTTTTAGTGTCTTTCATAATTTACTAATAGAAGTTTCTTTGGAAAATGAATACTTCTACTCACTAAAAAGACATGATCAAATGGTACCACATGCTAATATATTGATCGTCTTCCATTCTTTCTCCTCAACACCATTTGGTTTCTCTTTTTTAATGGAAATGTCTAGACCCTATTGAAAGAGGGCATCTAGAACCTCACTTTGCCATATACCAAAATGCCTGATACCAGAAAAAATCTCCACTGCAAATCTAGCACTTGTTACAACATTTCTTACCAAAATTGAAGATGATGAAGCTATCAACATTAATATGGATAATTTTGTGTTGTCTACCATTTTTGCTATAAATTCTATTTAATAACTATCGATGCAAAATGCTAATTAGCCTAAGGAAATTTTTTCTGATGTGGAAGATCAGTCTAAGCTGCAACCATAGAGTATACTAAAATAAACCAAGAGCTTTTATACCAATTATTATGGAATTGAAGTTAATTTCCATCGATAATAATAAATTCACCTTAAAAACTATTACTCAAGTGACTAGAGTGTAAATGATTATGCTAAAAAATATCCCAAGGTAGATTCTCAGGAAAGGTGTGGTGGGACACAATGGTCGACTTAAATGCCAACCTCCTAGACATAATTTTTACTAAGACAAGTAATTTAATAGCACAATAATTCATGACAACTATACCCGATAATAGCTATTAAATAAACATAAAAGAGAATACCAAATTTAATAAGGTTCGGCCAATTATGCATACGTCCTCAGACACTACCAAAATAATATTTCATTAACTTAAGGAAATATTTACAAGAGAAAGAAATAATACAATTGGCTAAATATAAGAGACAAGGCAATTTTTGGATGATTTTAATAAGGGGGGAGTCCTTTTGTAGCCTGAGGACTCCAATTTTTTTCAAAATTCCAATGTGGAAATTTTGACATAAAATCAATAGTGAATACATATGTATTTTTTTCTAATTCATTAAAGGCTCAACTGAGGTTGTAAAAACCTACCAATCAATCTTTATAGTAGTGATATAGTTTTGGATAATGATTTATATAGCTATTGGTTACATGAATAGTACTGTTCACGGGGAGTGAAAAAACTATAGTTTAGCTTCCAATGATCAACTATAGCTTGTTTTTGTTTTGTCCCAGTAATGATTTTCACCAAAAATAGCAAGAGCAATATGAATTTATTCTATAAAATTGTTTCACCTGTTCATCCCAATTAGTTTTGTACATGATGTAGCCAAGTACATGATGTAAGGTATATGGATAAGAATGATAATTGGGGTCCCAAGTATGATTCTTATCCACATACCCTGCAAAATGAAATAAAAGACTTCAACATTCAACAATAAATTTAAACATAAGAATCAACATTCTAATAGAAATCACTTACAATCTAAGGCTCATTAAAATCACTTAAAATCTAATTCAATGATCAAGATTGAGATTAAGCAATTATCTTTGATGTGCTAGTGAGTGAGTGATCTAGTGATGATAATCTAACTTCCTATCTATGATTTTTTATAAAATATGTACTCTAGTAATAACCTTAGTTTACAGATGAGCCATATATCCAAGAACAACTCCAACATGCACACCATGGATGTAATAGTTACTAATTTTTATCTATGCAACCACTGTCTATTAGCGAGTACCCACCGCAGCCACTAACATTAAAAACAAAAGAAAATAAATTATATGTAAACATATATATTAGCCTATTCGTGAGTTCATAAATAAGCACATCTTACATTGTACACATTATCCAAGAATGATGTCCTTGAGCTGAATTTGTAAGAATTTTTTAATACTTTGGTTAAATACTAAATTATGTAGACATAAAATGAACTATAAGGCAACACAACATGCTTTATTAGCTATATATCTTCTTTTTGGCCTTTTATTTTGCTTTATTAGCTATATGTCTTCTATTTGGCCTTTTAGTTTACTTTATTAGCTATATATCTTCTATTTGGCCTTTTAGTTTGAAGATTTATAGTAAGAAGATGAAGACAGGAATGAGAGTTACTACAGTACTAAGATTGATGATCCATAGTATGTTGTGACCTATAGTTTTCATCATAACAATGAGGGAGAGAAGTTGAAAGAAGACAAAGAAGAAGAAAGAGAAGATGAAACTAGAATATGAGAGAATAAAAATTTATTATTAATCAAAAGTTATCCATACAATACACTTATTAAATTATATATTCTCTCAACTAAGAAGCGATTACAGCTCTTTAACCAATCACAATATGGCTTTACTATTCTGTTACGAAACAAAACAAACTTACCAACTCAACAATTAATTCCACTAAACTAACTACAAGGCTATATTGCCACAAATACACTAGTACATACACAATTATTGTCTTTAACATATTGAGCCTTAACTATTCCATGAATTCACTGTGTAGATGTAATATTACCCCCCTTTAAAAGTAGTCCTGTCCTCAAGACTAAAATCTAGAAATTGTGCTTGAATGACAGACTAATCCTCCCAAGTGTCATCATTAGGCCGGACATATGCTCACCCATCTAATTAAAACTTGAGGAACAAAGTGGTTGTTATGTTAGATGACTCTAGTGGCTTGAACTGAATTTGGAAAGACTTTGAACTGACCATAGGAGCCAACAGCAGGCAATGTAGGCTCAATAAGGATAGTAGAACTAACATGCTTCTTAAGTAAAGAAACATGAAAAATAAGGTGAATGAGAGAGTGAGCAAGTAGCTTGAGTTTATAAGCCATATGAAAAACTTTTTGCAGAATTTTAGAATTACCATATTACTTGGCTAAATTTTTTTAAATTCTTCCTAAAAGACAAAGAAGATTGTTTATATAGTTGAAGCTTTAAATGTACAAAATCACCAACCTGAAATTCACGTTTAGTCCTATGAGCATCATTATGCTACTTCATTCGATGTTGAACTTGACTCAAATACTCCTTTAAAAGAGAATTAAATGTTGCTTTTGTTGTAACCAATCATCAACAGAAGCTAAAGAAGCATAAGATTCAATTAAGTATGGAAACAAAGGAGGAGAACAAGTATATAAAGCTTGAAATGGAGACATATGAATGTTGGAATGATAGGTAGTATTGTACCACCATTTAGTAAGAGGCAACCAAGCACACTGTTTATGTGGTTTTAAAAAAGTCAAACAATGATTCAAATGCTTAGTATGACTATTACTTTAAGGGTGGTAAGCAGTACTGAAATGAAGTTCAGTACCCAAATGATGAAAAAACTCTTTCCAAAATAAACTAGTGAAGATTTTATCTCGATAAAAAATGTTGTGTTCAAAACCCGCAAGCGCACGGATCGTAAATTATAATACAAAAGATATCATTCCCACGAGTATTGTATATTGAGTACTAATATCTCTACTTATAATCTTAGCTAGTAAATTAATTAGGTAATTTAGAAAATCAAAATATAAATCTAAACAATTAAAACTAAAAGAAAATTAAAAATTAAAAACATTGAATTTAAGTTTGAAGCAATGATAGAATCATAGAAATGTATATTATCTATGAACATGACAAAGATATATATACATTAGATACAAGTAGGTTATAACTACATGATAAAGTTTCAAGTTTGAACCATTATCCTATCACCCTGCCTCAAGTTGTATGGGTAGAGAAAACATAGATAACTTGTTGCGAAGAATATGAAATTAACATTTGGACGCGACTTAGTGTGAATGTCAGCTATATAATTCTGTGAGCTGATATAACGAACCTGCACAGCATTTAAACTGACATTGTCACACACAAAATGGAAATTGATTTCCAAGTGCTTGGATCATGAATAAAAAATTAGAATAGAAGTGAGATATATGGCACTGAGATTGTCATACCATAAAATCAGTGTTGAGAATGGAATTTGTAGCTCATGTAAGAGGGAACAAAGCCAATGCAATTCATTAATGATAAAAGTGATATCATGATATTCAGCATCCATTAAAGAGCAGGCAACAGTTCTTTTTTTACATGTTCCCCGTGTTATGAGATTTCAACTAACATAAATGGAAAAGCTAGTGGTGGACATTCTATTATCAAGATCACCACCCTAGTCTGCATCATTATATGCAGAGAACTGAAATTGTAAGGAGGGGAAAAGAAGTAAGCCATGATGCATTGTCCTATATAGATAACACAAGATACATTTTACTATAACCCAATGGTTTATAGTCGGGGCATGCATAAATTGTGAAACCTTGTTGACTAAGAATGAAAATCAGGATGAGTGACATAAACATACTGAAGTCCTCCAACAATGTTCCGATAATATGAGGGATCATGAAATGTAGATCCTTTGGCCATAAACTTGAAATTTAATGAAGTTGGAGTTGAGATAGGATTTGCATCAATCATATTAGCTTTTGCTAATAAGTCTTGTATATACTTAGTTTAATGCAATAATAGGTCATCTAATACTTTGGTAACCTCAATTCCTAAAAAGTAGTGAACATCCCCAAGGTCTTTGTTGATAAATTGGCATTAAAGAGAATTAATCACCTCGGATACAAGAGTAGGATTATTACCTGTAAGGAGTATATCATCTACGTAAATAAGACAGTAAAGGCGATCTTGACCTTAATTATAGTAGTATAAGGAGCTGTCCATTTTAGAGCTTATAAAACCCAATGAGAGAAGACGTTATGTAAGACACTTGAACTATTGTTGTGGCACTTGTTTAAGGCCACAGATAGACTTCTTGAGGTTGCAAACATGATTAGGAAAGAGGGGATGGATAAACCCTTGCAGTTGGACATGAACACTATTGGGTTTTGTGATCCATAACATAGCAAAAAATAAAAACTTTTTACCATAAAACCCATAACTCTAATCCATGTAATTTGAATTAGATTGATTGATAAGGTTTTCAAAACTCACCAAGACGATTTCTAGGCAAGAACGTTGGAAGGAAGAGAGGAGTTTCACTCCAGTGACACCCTACCTTGAGCATTTCTTATCTTCTTATCATATTAAAATGTCACTATAAGATCATGTCCTCTATGGTATCCACATGAACAAGATGATCCAAAGCAAAGTAGGCCTACTAGAACCTTTGTTTTCTCACAACATGTTTTCTCTCTATTTTTTCTTTTCATAAAAGAAGTATAAGAAGAAGAAGGAGAAAATGTGGCTTAAGCTTAAACATAAACCCCAGAGAATGATATATATTTATAGCCATCCTTTCTAGGGTTTTATACATCTCCACTTACCAAAACAATTTTGGTAAGTTTAAACTTCTCTTTCTATTTTAATTCTAATTCTAAATCAGAATCCTCTCCTATTTATTTTAGATAACTCTTACCTTAAATAAATTAGGAAATAAATAAATAAATACTAATATATATATATATATATATATATATATATATATATATATATATATATACACTTATTTATTTAATCTTACATAGAGATAATTATTGGCCTTATTAACCCAATTCTGCTTTGGGCTTATTCTAAGTGTGCAATCTTGTAGGTTCACACAATATTGGCAGTGGGCCTAATTCCTTTTTTAACTCACAAGTCATAATTGGTCTCTAGCAAGACATTATGACTACCCAAGTTGTGTGAAGATCAATAATCCGACATAACCTAATACAAAGCATGTACTATAGTCCTTTTATCACATGATATCCTAATTGAATATAAGGCATGGATTATGTCATCCTTATATTGTTCAATCATATTGTTTCTCGATCCTAAGTAGACTGCATTGATAACTTTTTATCATTCTAGCATGACCATGCATTTCTCTTTAGTCTAACTCATCGAGGGGCCTAACAAATATCTTCTTGAAATAACTGAGGGACAAATTCCATCTTAACCACTCACATTCCTCATATAACTCATTTTATATCCAATCATAACCTATTTTACTATCTAGTTAAAGTATAGTGTAGGGATATGTCAAAATACAGAACTTATCATGTAGGAAACCATAGTGATCTTAGGTTAAAAGACTCAAATAATATTACTATGATGAGAATTACCTATGATAATAATCCATGTGGTATTCTCATAGTGGGTCGATCTAGTATATCATTTCCCTAAATATGTACCTATGAGTTTGACTTAATATCTCATATACATAATTAGTAAAGCTTAATCATCAGTCAATCTCATACTAGTCTTAATACACTATTATGACTAGGGATAATTTGAATAGAACTTATATTTAATCTAAGGGTTTTACTATCAAGTCACATACTTGATAATCTTAGGAAGAATTAGCTATTCAAGTAATTATCATAGCATAAAATGATAATGAAAATGCCTCTAAGTGAAAACATGGATACATGATTGATGTAGTGCATATCACTAATAATCTCCTACTTGCAGTAAGCCCAATCTATATTAAAACTAATACCCATGGACCTAGTATGACTCTTATGCTTAGGCTATGGAAAAGGCTTAGTCAGTGGATTAACAACATTATCATTTGTAGGTACTATTCATATCTTCACATCTCCTCTCTCAATGATTTCTCATATGAGATGATAATGCCTGAGTATGTGTTTGGATCTTTGATGTGGTTTGGGCTCTTTAGCTTGAGCTATAGCTCTATTATTGTCATAATACAAGTTCACTAGATCTAATATACTAGGAATAACATCTAGTCTAGTTATGAACTTCTTGATCCAAATAACCTCCTTAGCTGCTTCTAAGGTAGCTACTCAACTTCTATTATAGAATTAGCAATACTGTCTTGCTTGGAAATCCTCTAGCTCACTGCACCTTCATTCAAACAAAACACATAACCTAACTGTGATAAAAAATCATCTTTGTTAGTTTAAAAGCTAGCATCCATGTAACCATTTACAACTAGCTCATCTTCCTTACTACTATATAGTAAAAATGCATCCTTAGTTCTTCTTAAGTACTTAAGGATATTTTTAACTGTTGTCTAGTGACTTGCACCTAGGTTTGATTGGTATCTGCTCATTGTGATTGAGGCATATAAAACATCAGGTTGAGTATATAACATTGCATACATGATATATCTAATAGCAGAAACATATGGAATATTACTCATGCAGTCTTGCTCATCTTATATCATAAGACACTGAGTCTTGCTGAGACTAATTCCATGTGATATAGGCAATAATCCTCTCGTAGAGTCTTGCATGCTAAACCTGTTCAATATCTTATCAATGTAAGTGCTCTGATTTAGGCCAATAAGCCTTTTAAATCTATATCTATAAATCTTGATGCCTAATATATAAGCAGCTTCACCCAAGTCTTTTATTGAGAAACAATTCCCTAGCCATGATTTAACATTTTGTAAAATAGGCATATCATTTCTAATGAGTAGTATGTCATCAACATATAACACTAAAAACATAGTTGCTCTCCCACTAACCTTTTTGTAAACATAAGGTTCATCTTCATTCTTAATGAAGCCAAACTCTTTGACTGCTTCATCAAAATGAGGATTCTAACTCTGAGATGCTTGCTTCAGTCCATAAATACACCTTTAAAGCTTGCATACCTTTCTAGAATTCTCAGGATTGACAAAACCCTCCAGCTATGTCATGTACACATCCTCAAGTAAGTTTCCATTAAGAAATGTTGTTTTGACATCCATTTGCTATATCTTATAATCATAGTATGTAGCTACAACAAGGAGAATTTGAATGGATTTCAGTATAACAACTAGTGAAAAGGTTTTATCATAGTATATACCATGTGTTTGTTTGAAACCCTTTACAATCAATCTTCCCTTAAAGGTATGCACATTGCCATCCATGTCTGTTTTCTTTTTAAAAACCCATTTGCATCCAATAGTTTTTAAGCCATCAGTTGGGTCAATCAAGGTCTATACTTAATTATCATACATGGATGGTATTTCTAATTTCATGGCTTTTAGCCATTTCTTAGAGTCAAGACTATTTATGGCCTCTTGACACTTTAATCCACAATCAACACTTCATTATCATCAATTATGAGAAATCCACATCTCATAGGGATTTGATGTGTCCTACCAAACCTTATTGGGCCCTTCTGGTACTTGTGCAAGTTTAACAGTTACTTATTGATCTAGTTGCGGTTCCATACTTGGTATAATGCTATTTTATAGGTCTTAAATTTCTTCAAGTTTCACTATGCTCCCACTAGTTCCTTTGGAAATAAATTCTCTTTCCAAAAATACACCATTTTGAGTAACAAACACTTTGTTCTTAGAAGCATTATAGAAGTAATATCCTTTACTTTCTTTAAGATATCCCACAAAAAGGCATTTATCAGATTTGGGTGCTAGTTTATTTGAGATTTGATGCTTGAAATAAGCTTTCACACCCCTAAATATTAAGAAAAGACAAACTAGGAGTTTTTCCAGTCCATAAATATGGTGTCTTTTCAACTGCCTTTAATGGAACCCTATTCAAAATAAACGCAGCAGTTTCTAAAGCATATCCCCAAAAAGAGATTAGAAGATCATACTAACTCATCATTAATAGAACCATATCTAATAAAGTTTGATTTCTCTATTCGGACACACTATTCCATTGTGGTGTACCTAAAGGAGTCAATTATGAAATGATCCCATAATCTCTAAGATGATCTATAAATTCTTGACTTAAATATTCACCACATCGATAGGATCTTAGTGTTTGAAAATTTTTACCAAGTTAGTTTTGTACTTCATTCTTGAAAATTTTAAAATTTTCAAAAGATTCATATTTATGTTTCATTAGATAGATATAACCATATCTACTAAAATCATCTGTGAAAGCGATGAAGTACTGGAAACCTCCTCTAGCAGTTGAGTTTAATGGTCCACATACATCTGAATATATAATGCCCAATAAATCATTAGCCCTCTCACCTTTTCCAGTAAAAGGCATTTTAGTCATTTTTCCTAGTAAATAAAATTCACATGTTTCAAATGATTGATAATCAAATGAATTCAAAAGCCCATTTTGGTGAAGCTTTAAAATGTGTTTCTCATTTCTATTGCCTAATCGATAATGCCAAAGATAGGTAGTGTTTAAATCATTAGATTTAAACTTCTTTATATCAATGTTATAGATTGACTTTTCATTTGTGCCTTCAATGTTTAGAACACAAAGACCACTAGTGCGTGGAGCAAATCCATAGAAAATGTTATCATGATAAATATTGCATTTATTATTCTTAATAATAAATTTAAAATGTTTCTTATCCAATTAAGAAATAGAAATAATATTCCTACACATAGTAGGCACATAATAACAATTTTCCAAATTTAAAACAAGTCCACTAGGCAAAGTTAACTCATAAGTCCCTACGGCTAAAGCAGCAACTCTTGCTCTATTGCCAACTTATAGGTCCACTTCACCTCTAGCCAATGATCTACTCCTTTTTAGACCCTGCACATTAATACATATGTGAGATCCTGATCCAGTATCTAATACCCAAGAATCAAAAGCAGATAAATTAATTTCAATAACATGAATACTTGAAGAGGTAGTCGCACTACCCTTATTCTTGTTCAGATCATTCATATATAGCTTGCAATTTCTTTTTAAATGACCTGGCTAATTACAAAAAAAGCATATTCCCTCCTTTTGTGGCTTTGCTTGGGTTTCAGCTTTGGACTTGGGCTTGGGCTTTGGCTTTGGCTTTTGAAAGCCTTTGGGAGCCTTGCCCTTGCCCTTTCTAACCTTTTTCATACCTTTTCCCTTATTAACCATTAGAACGTCCTTAGTAGAATTCTTGATGTTCTTTTTAATAGTTTTAAGCATCCCATGCAACTTTGAAACAGTTTTATCCATACTATGCATATTGAAATTCATGATGAAACCATCATAAACTTCAGGCAAAGATTGGAGAATGATATCAATAACCAATTCTTGTTCAATCTTGAGACCAAACTTGTCTAAGTGTTCAAGATGACCCTTCATCTTAAGAAAATGAGGACTGACAGAGCTGCTAGTAGTCAACTTCTAAGAGAGCAATGCCCTGATGGTATTGAAACTTTCAATTCTAGCTTTCTCTTGAAATATTTCCTTAAGATGGCCTATCATAGTATCAGCCTCCATTTCCATCAGTTGATTTTGAAGCTCAGACTCCATGCATCCAAGCATAAGATAAGTGACATCAACTAAATCATTGAGATGCTTACTATAAGCATCCTTTTGTGCTTTAGGAGCATTAGCAACTGGTTCCTTTAGAATGGGTTGATAAAGGATATATTCCTTTCTTTATTGTCTAAGAACAATTCTTAGGTTTCTATACCAATCAAGCAAGTTAGTCCTATTTAGCTTATCCTTCTCAAAGATCAATCATAGTGACATGGTAGGTGCAGTGTTTGATGTCATTATCTACAATAAATATATACAAAGTACATTTAATTTTATTATGAATAAGGCATAAGAAAACTCCCATTAAATTTTCAAAAATTATAAAACCCTCAAAATGATTTTAACAATTGAAATTTCTCAGTGGCCCAAGATCCATATTTCACCCTACTTCAAGTAAGCTTTGGCTTATTACTTAAAGTATGGCTATTTAGGTAGGTAACACTTTACCAATTACATCTCATATAATTCTTAGATAAGTATAAGATATTGACATCACATGTACCAACATATCCTATCAAATGCCCTAGGTCCAAAACCATTTTGATAACCTAGTTAAGTCTAACCAACCCAAACATATGGATATCACCATTATCCATCTTATCTTATTTAGATGGCTTTATCCATAATGCTTTGGCTTATCCTATATATAGCAATCCAAATCCTGATAGGTGTTTATCAATAAGAGGCATTTTAATGACTCAATATTAAATGAGGGTTTTATTAATTTTTATCTTATTTAGTTATTGTTATATTGCATCACATATAAGGCATTTTATATATGACATACTAACACAATAAGATAAACATGACATAGCATGGCCTATATTTAAGTTAATATTCATAAGCCAATATGAAGATCAAAGGTAAAACTTAGGTAATATTAAAAAAATAAAATTCAGTGTTGAATTTGGATCTCCATCTTCTATGAACCTCCTTGTTGGGCTCCCACCTTGGATCTCCCTCTTAGGCCTCAAGCTTAAATTTTCACCTTGGGTCTTGATTTACATAACCTATTGTAATTAAGACTATTCTATTACTATCTAATAAAATAAAATAATTACAATAAATAAAAATGACTCATAGGTCGAATTTAAAAATTACAACCCAATAAAATAATTAAATAATATAAGGCCAATCACATTAGTCTTAAGGGCGATGCCATGCACCATGCATTATTATACTAAACACATAGAGCATAATAGATTAATTTTCATTAAAATTAATTATTATGATGAGAACAATTTATGTGGTGGATCCATTCAGCAGTCCCACTAGTCAGTTAGTGGGTAGGGTTTATTAGTATGTTCAAAACATGCTAATTTTGTTCAACACTTGAACAAGAATGCAAACAATCTTTGTATCTGCACTATGTAGATTTGCATAGTGCACACGACTGTGTGCCTAAATGTGCCTGGTTGTGTGCACTGTATAATGTCAAAAATTTGCATGACACCCTTCTATGCATGGCCGTGTGCCTCAGCCACATGACCATGCTACTATACATCTAAATTTTTGCACCTAAAAATAACATGTTTGTTCTAAAAATTCATACTACAAATGGTGTTTAATCATATTAAACAACCATAGACATTAATCCAATTAATATAAAAAATTGTTTTCAATGTATATTTAATTAAATCATTATATAGAAATGTTCAATTGACATTCTGAAAACACTTTTCAAAATCAAGTGTGTGTATATCACATATATACACACACTTGTAATTCGATTAGATTGATTTTATGATATACGCAATATATATATATATATATATATATATATATATATTGCGTATATCATAAAATCAATCTAATCGAATTATAAGTGGCTTTAACACCACTGTTGGGTTTCATGATCCATAAAGCAATGGAAAATAAAAAAATTTTACCACAAAATCCATAACTTGGATCCATGTAATTTGAATTAGATCGATTGAGAGGTTTTCAAAACTCACTAAGACAATTTCTAAGCAAGAACGTTGGAAGAGAAAGAGGAGGTTCACTCCAGTGACACCCTACCTCGAGCTTTTCTTATCTTCTTATCAGATTAAGACATCACAATAAGATTACATCCTCTATGTTATCCACATGAACAAGATGATCTAATGCAAAGTAGGCCTGCTAGAACCTTTGTTGTCTTACAACACATTTTCTTTTTATGTTTTTCTTTTCACAAAAGAAGTGTAGGAAAAAGAAGGAGAAAAAGTGGCTTAACCTTAAACATAAACCTTAGAGAATGAGATATATTTATAGCCATCCTTTCTAGAGTTTCATACATCTCCACTTACCAAAACAGTTTTAGTAAGTTTAAACTTCTTTTTCTATTTTGATTCTAATTCCAAATTATAATCCTTTCCTATTTATTTTAGATAACTCTTACCTTAAATAAATTAGGAAATAAATAAATAAATACTATATATATATTTACTTATTCATTTAATCTTACATAGAGATAATTATTAGCTTTATTAACCCAATTCTACTTTGGGCTTATTCTAAGTATGCGATCCTGTAGGTTCACACAATGTTAGCAGTGGACCTAATTCCCATTTTAGCCCATAAGTCATAATTAGACACTAGTAAGACATTATGACTACCCAAGTTGTGTGAAGGCCAATAATTCGACACAACCTAATATAAAGCATGTATTATATTCCTTTTATCACATGATATGCTAATTGAACATAAGGCATGGATTATGTTATCCTTATATTGTTCAATCATATTATTTCTTGATCCTCAGTAGATTGCACTGATAACTCTTTATCATTCTAGCATGGCCATGCATTTCTCTTTAGTTTAACTCATCGAGGGGCCTAATAGATATCTTCTCAAAATAACTAAGGATAAATTCCATCTTAACTACTCATAATCCTCACATAACTCATTCTATATGAATCATAACTTATTCTATATGAATCATAACTTATTTTACCATCCGGTTAAAGTATGGTGTAAGGATGTGTCAACATACAGAGCTTATCATGTAAGAAACTATGGTGATCTCAGGTTAAAAGACTCAAAGAGTACTAATATGATGAGAATTACCTATGACAATAATCCATGTGGTATTCTCATAGTGGGTTGATTTAGTATATCATTTCCTTAAATATGTACCTTTGAGTTTGACTTAATATCTCACATACATAATTAGTAAAGCTTAATCATCAATTAATCTCATACTAGTTTTAATACATTATTATGATTAGGGATAATTTGAATAGAACTTATATTTAATCTAAGGGTTTTATTATCAAGTCATATACTTGATGACCTTAGGAAGAATTCACTATTCAAGTAATTATCATAACAGAAAATGAAAATGAAAATGCCTCTTTATTAATAAAATGATAAAGTCAAAACATGGATACATGATTAACCTAGTGCATATCACTAACAAACACTTCTTCATCTAATGTGGCATGTAAAAACACATCAGAGACATCAAGTTATCTCACACTCCACTTGAAGGATACGACCATTGACAAAATTAGGCAAATGGATGCATGTTTAACCAATAGACTAAACGTATTAGTGAAGTCGAAGCTAGGTCATTGGTAATGGCCCTTGGAGACTAGTCTGGCTTTGTATCTATCAACGGTGCCATTTTGGTGACTGTAGACGACGAGGTTTAGTACGCATCCAAGATTTTAGCAACCGTGACAATGTTTAAGCTCAGGGCCTTAGAGAACACACTAACTACTGTCATAAAGATATGGCGTGGAGATGAGGAGTCGCCACCCAAGGTAATAACTGGGACAATTTGATTGTTGGTACTCGATTCTCTAAAAGAAAATTAGCACCACAACCAGGAGATTTTGGATACATAATACTAACTTCTCTTAGTCTCGTGTTCATTTAGAATAATTTTATAAATGATTATTTCATCCTCTAATTACATGCAATTCTATTAAACCCTAATTAACATTCATCTACCCAAAAAGGCAACAAGTCAATAAAATTACAAGTAAAAAATGCACTCAAGATCGCGTTGTCCCTAAGTTAAACTATGTTAATTTTATTAAAAAAGTTAACTAAATCTACATTTTATTTACAAGTGAAATTGACTAAAAGTGGGCCTACATTTTATTAATTAATGAGCCTAAATCTATTTTTTAGTCTTTCTAAGATATGAGCTTAAGTCTATTCAATTTTAAAGAAAAATTAAATTAGTGGGCCTAAGTCTAACCTGGTTTTATTTTAAGTGAAATGTGGGCCTAGGTCTATTTATTTTAAAATAAATGCAATTAAGTGGGCTGAGCTAGATCTAAACAAGTTTTAATTAACTAAGTGGACCTAAAATCTAATTAACCTAGTGGGCCTAAGTTGATTTTAATTATTTAAAGTCCTAAACCATTTTTAAGCCTATTTTTTTGGTGGGTTAGACCTAAACATGGGCTTGAGGCCCAAAAACATGAAAACATAAAAACATAAAAAATAAGCCCAAAATAAATAAAACACAAAAAATAGATCAAACAAACATTACAGTGATTTTCTGAAAAAAAAAACCCTAAATTAATTACATGCAAACCCTAATTTAAGCTACTGCCACCATTGATTTTAATTGATTTTTTTTTACCCAATTGAACCTAATTACTAATAAATTTTAAAATACAGAAATTTAAGTCTTTCACTATTCCCACTACTGGGGCTATTACAAACTACGTACAAAATTAAAATTAATAATTATACACCCAGAAATTAAAATAAATTACACAAGATACAAAAAATGCAGAACAAAAATTAAAATCCTAAGAACTATTATTAAAACAGTACAGGTTCATTCATGGCATTCCATGGATCTTCTGTTCAATTAAACACAGGCAGTTTCCTCTTCCTTAATCCACATACGGACATCAAAACAAGAAAAACAAAAAAAAAAGCAATCAAATTAGTAGTGAAATTAAATAATAAATAATTAATGAAATGAATAAAAATCACATAAGAGAAGAAAGAAAAAAAAGAATGTTGTGCATATCCCCTTTTCAGCCCCTCAGATTAGGATTTTCACCGTTGAAATTGACTTAGTGTTGATTTGATAATGGACTGAGACTAAAATGGTTGTATCGTCTTCCTCAAATGAACTACAAAAATTAGGGTTTTTGAAAATCAAAGCTTTTTTCCGTCTGTCAAAAATCCTCTCGCTCCTCTCTAGCTAAAAAAACCTCCTCCAGCACGCATGCAGACTCTGCTTTTAAATACAGAGTTTGTGCGTACTGAACTTCCTCCAAAGGAGGAATAGACCTATATGATTAGATCAGATAGCGTTTGTTTTGATTTCAAAAAAATATCTTCAGCATTTCTTTTTTAAAAAACCTTCAGATAAAAATTTGAATTTTTCAACCAATCAAAACACTGAAAAAATCGATAAAAATAAGGAAAAATATGCAAAAAAATGGAATTATGGCTCATCGGTATTGTGCAATGTCGACCGACATTGTACAATGCTGATCGGCATTGTCTAATGTCGATCGACATTACACAATGTTGGTCAGCATTACACCAACGCCGATCTTAAATATTTTTTTTTAACTTTTAATTACCAAAAGACCCCTGAAAAAATAACTTATTTGCTATCAAATCCTAAAAAATATTACAATTTAGTCCCTAAAGTCTAGAAAATCAACAACCAAGTTCAATTTTTGAATAAATTTCATCATAGGGGCTTACGCCGCAATTGTGCACAATTGCATCCCAAAATTGGGTACTTACAGTTGCCCCCCTTTTTCGCTGTTTGCTTGACAAATTGCTGCAAAGCAATAGAAGCACACAATTTCAAAAGAAATAAATTAGGACACTCGATTGTATCCTAAGTGACGGATTGATGCTCAAATTGTTGAGCAAGGTGTAGTGTTTGATAAGTCGCACTATATTTCTTGTGGAACATCTATTGGACTTTGTGCAAATGAGTTTCACTATATTCCCTGTGGGACGTTTAGC
Source organism: Mallotus nudiflorus (assembly GCA_947683625.1). Taxonomy (NCBI): domain Eukaryota; kingdom Viridiplantae; phylum Streptophyta; class Magnoliopsida; order Malpighiales; family Euphorbiaceae; genus Mallotus; species Mallotus nudiflorus. The sequence goes on from CANTUR010000041.1 coordinate 7,456,956, forward strand.
AATGATAAGTTGAAAACTTGCTATAGTTCCTATGGAACATTTAGCAATAATGAATTTCATTATATTCCCTGTGGGATGTCTAACGATGTACACTATATTCCCTGTGGGACATCTAGTATAAATGAATTGAAATAAATTGCATCATACTCAATCGTATGATGCCGATTATACTCAGTCGTATAATCAATTGAGGATACATTACACTCGATCGTACAATGTCGACTACACTTGGTCGTATAGTCTTGAATTGAAAAAATTACATCATACTCAGTCGTATGATGCCGATTATACTTGGTCGTATAATCGATTGAGGATACATTGCACTCAGTCGTACAATGCCGACTACACTCGGTCGTATAGTCTTGAATTGAAATATCGTTATATTCCTTGTGGGACATCTAATGATGCACACTATATTCCCTGTGGGATGTCTAGTGTAATTGAATTGAAAACTTGCTATAGTTCCTGTGGAATGTCTAACAATGAGGAATTTGAAAATTTATGTCATAACTATTATGCAGTACATAACATAATGATTTGAAATTCATATCATAGCTACTGTGCAGCCTATGAAACTTTTAATTGAAATCATGCACGTAAAATGCAAAAAATGAGTTCTGTAATCTTGTTCTGTATTCTATATTTAACAGAAGATTCAGGATCACAGATTGATTATGCATTCTTAATAATTCAATGAATTATTAATTTAATGAATGTCATGAACATGTTCCTAATTAGAATGCAATTATGGACTAACTTGCAAGAAAGAAAAGATAGATAAAAAGTAAATAAATTGGAAATATTAAAATGGATATTATCCATTTTATATATTCTTTCTCTTTTGTCGATCACTTCACTTCTCTTCCTATTTTTTTCTTCTTCTTTTTTTCCAATTGATCTTGATTTTTCTTTTCTTGATTTCTTCACCATTTGTTGTCCAATTTACAATCCGTCTGATCCTATAGCCTCCTCGTCACGCAGACAACATAAGGGAGCTAAGACTTTAGAATGTCAATGGATTCTACCTCTTCATTTTCCTCAAAATAATCTGGGACTTCGAGAAGACTCAACTATCTTTCCCTTGACTCATTTACATACCCACAGGTGCAGAGATGTAGGTAATGAGGTAGCTTTTCTTGCTTCTATTTATTTCTACAAAAATATTACCTGTATAATCAGTAATTAGCATTAATTATAGAGTAGAAATTGACATTAACATGTATATTAGTCAAAATTTAATATGAAAATGCATGATAAATTGAAATTAACTCTAAAAATATGAAATCTAACTCCCGAGTTGTCAAAATGGAGGATCGGATGTCTGGAATTCTGGTTAGAATTCCAACCAAAATTCCAGATTTTTGATTGATCGGGGTAATGCCAATCGGCAATCTGGAATGCCGGATTGCCGATCGATAATCTACATTGCCGATCAAAAAAAAAATTTTTTTTTAAGGCAATTAATTAATTAATTAATTGACTAATCAAATCCTTCAATGTAAAGTCTTTGATTGATTAATTAATAGTTTAATTAATTAATTATTATTTTCTTTTCTGAAATTGAAATAGCGTCCGATGAAGTTCACGGGCTGTTTCAATCTAGCCCGAGAATTGTTTCATGGACTGCTGGAGTAGGTGACACATCTGATTTGGGCTTCCAAATTTAGGCATTTCATCACTGCACTTTCGACTATTCGAGGTTGATCTAACCGTTACTCTTTATTTGCTTTGATTGAGCGATGGATGGATACTACTCACACTTTTCATACTCGTGTGGGTGAGCTGACCATTTTGCCTATAAGCTTCTCTGCTATCACCAAGATTGCCTTTGGGGGATCCCCAGTTCCATTTAACATCAACTATTGCAGTCTTCTAGAGCATGCATGGAGTCAATACGTGTGCGACTTGATCAGGTTCACCCCAACATGGAAGAATCGGAAGAACGTTTTTCTTTCATAATTAGTTAAGGGATTTAAATGCCTTCCTACTTCGACTCCTTACCAGATTATTCATAAGGCGAGGTGTTTCCTCTTGATATTATTAGGCACGACCCTCTTTTGTGAGACCGGTCATGAGGTCAGTATCGCTTTGTTGGGTCCTCTTCGTGACTTGGATCGAGTTGTCACATTAGATTGGGGATCTGCTGCACTCACTTATATTTATTACAGACTGGACACTGTCTGTAGAGGTGCTGTCATGATGTGTGGCTTTTGGCTTTGCATGTATGTTCTCCTTCATTTTATCTTTATGGTTTTGCTCTTTTTTTGATATGTTCTCTTTTTTCCAAATCTGGAGTATATAGATCGGGTTGATTCGAGGCTTTAATGCTATCAGTTCTGATAGGACCTTTCCTCTGATGATGAGATGGGGTTCTTCTCACCTTGGTAGCAACAGGAACACTTTGCAGACGTACAGTGATCAGTTGAACACTGTTGAGTGGCACCTGGTAAGGAAAAATAAAATCATTAGTATGCTACAGTTTAATAGAAATTTGGTTTAATTTACAAAAATTGCAGATAAACTCTTATTGGTTGGAGGGTGCTGAAGACATCCAGCGATATGATTTAATGGCGACTGCAGCCTATTTAGAGCCTATGAGGATCTTGCTATCTGGTTATGGCTATCTGATGTGGTATCTAGGGGAGCGAGTGTATCGCTGGTTTGCTGGCCCTTCTCGACGTCGCATTCCATCTTATGTCCCCTCCTCTATGCTCCGTAGCTCGCATCTTATAGGTTTAAAGCTGAGAGATGCACTACAGGGATATATTGCCTCAGATTTCCTTAAGCATTCTCGACATTATCAGCAGTTTATCCGTGAGAGCCTCCTGGAGCATGTTCCTATTGACGATGATGAGGTAATTTCTCATTATTTCAGCTTCCATTTCTAAAACCTATGACTCACTCCTTCTCTTTACAGTTTGAGGAGGTTTACTCTCTTGTTGATGCCGATGAGGAGACTGAGATTGCTCTAGAGACTGAGATTGCTCTAGAGATTGAGAGCCTTGAGCCCAAACCTAGTCTTATTCATCATGCTCAGCATGTTGGGTCTAATCGGGATGGGGCCTTTATCGGTGCTATGCTTGGTGATGTCTCTCTTCCAGACAAGTCTATATTCTACTGGGCTCCTGCTGTTCAGGCTACAGTTGAGCAGCAAATGCAGTTTGGTGATGCTCAGCTTCCTAGCTTTTATCCACTAGATACTTCTCATGTGAGTCTATTTTCTTTATTTCTTATATAAACCTATACACTTGACATTGATATTAATAAAATTTTACAAAACAGATTGCTCGGACATAAGTAGAGTATTTATATGGACTTGCCTCATCTCAGAGATTATTTACAATGCAGGTTACAGACAGTTGGCGGGTAAGTGCCCTCTCTAAGACAATGCCAATGTATGCATGTTATGCATGCAATACATATGATATGGTGTTTTCTGTGTATGTAGAGCTATTCCAGCGGTCTAGAGCGGGAGAATGGGATGCTTCATCGGTAGCTTACAGACTTGGGCTTTGATTCGTATAGTGTTGTGACTTCATCTACTAGATTTCCAAACACTCATCATCCTGATGACCCTACCAGAGAATGGAGCCCATGGCCTGATACCAGAGCATGAGATGAGTGATTTAGAGTTTCTGTATTCCTAACTTTCTGCGTGCTTGTGTCTGACTGCTCTCTATTGCACTACTGTTTTTATTCTTGTACTGTCTCGAACACTATTAGATAGAACTGAAATAGTTTTTTGCACTTTAATGGATTTTTTTTTTGCCTAAGCCGCCCTTTTGGGTTTTCAACTTAGTGAGCTTGCCCTAACTTTTGCCTAAGCCGCCCTTTCGGGTTTTCAACTCAGCAGGCCCCTTTTTTTTTAGATTTGGTTATAGGAAAAGCTGAGCTTGCTTAATGTACCCCATAATCCTTTGACTTATCAACCATATTAGCTAAAATCTTATCCTTTGAGAATGAAGGACAAATGTTCTATGGACCAATGGGTTGACTGGTTGAAGAAGATTTCAGATGATGTGATCACATGGGTCTGCCCTTAGTGGAGATTGAAGTTCATGACTATTGAGCTGTATGATCACTGTGTTCCTATTCCGGGCTGCACTTCTCTACCTTTTTTACCCCTTCACACCTTTGTTGTCAATATGGTCGCCCTTATTTCATCGTTACTGTTTTGACCAACTTTGAAGGCTTTCCTTTAAGACAAGATTCTTTGGATAAGATTAGGAGCTTGTGGCCTTGTAGAGCCCTTAAACGGAACATACACCTGGATGCTGATGTTACTACTGATAACAATTACAAAACTTGGGTTGTTATCCAAAAGACAGAACCACTAGGATTTGCTAGGTACATGAGAACTCAAGCTTTGTATGATGGATCACAAAGGAAGAAATAAAGACATTACTAGATAGAATGGTCTCATAGAGCTAGTTTTAGGCTTTCTTATATTTTTTTTATCCCTTCAAGTACTTATGCTTTATAATAAAGAAGGATATGCCAAATTTAACAAAACTTCAATTTCAATTTCATTCATTAATTAGGGCCAAAATGAGTACATTTAATGCACCACATAACTCCTGTTATCAGCTAGTCCTCACGGATTTCTAACTGAATATTTTTCACTCACACTTTATTTCCCTAATTTTTCCCTGACTAGCCCTTTATAGGTTTTTTAATTAGCAAGACCATTTCTTTTATTTATTTCCCTAACTTTTACCTATTAGCCCTTTATGGGTTTTCTGAATAGCGGGAATGTCCTAACTTTTGTTTGACTAGCCTTTTCAGGTTTTCTAACCAGCGGACTTTATTTTCTTTATTTTACTTTTATTCATATTTTTTATAGGTAGTACTTCTTGAGGCGATCCAAATTGACAGGTTCCATAAACTCATTCCCTTCGAGATCTGATATCTTAGCAACTCCTTTAGGTAAGACCGATTTGACTAAGTACGGTCCTTCCCAATTTGGTCTAAACTTACCTCTCGGATCGAACACCATAGCTCTAGACTATTTCAGCACCATATCTCTAGCTTTGATCTTCCCAGGCTTAACCTTCTTGTTGAACGCTCTTACTATCCTTCTTTGATATATCTGAGTGTGGAATAAAGCATCCATCCTTTTCTCATCTAGAGATACTAGATGATCATATCTTTTCTACACCCACTCATTCTCAGTTATTTTAGCTTGCATGACTACTCTTAAGGACTTAATCTCAGTTTCTATGGGCAAAACTGCTTCACAACCATATACCAATGAGAATGGTGTTTGGCCTGTGGCAGTTCGAGTTGTAGTCCTATATCCCCATAAGGCAAAAGGAAGATATTCAGACTAATCCTTGTAGGTTTTAATAATCTTAGAAAGGATTTTCTTGACATTTTTATTAGCCGCTTCCACTGCTCCATTAGCTTGAGGCCGATAAAGTAACAATTTATGGTGCTCAATCCCATACTTTTGTAACAACTCTACTATTTTTGCTTGAAATTGAACCCCGTTATCTATCACAATGTGATATGGAATCCCATATCTGCAAATAAGGCTCTTCTCGATGAACTGTGCCATCTGTTTTGCTTTTAGAGTGTTGAAAGATTCTGCCTCTACCCATCTTAAAAAGTAATCGATTTCTACCACTATGTACTTATGCCCATTTGATGTTGTTGGTCTTATTTCTCCTATGATATAAATTCCCCATGTTGCAAAGGGCCAAGGGGATGATAAACTATTCAGCACTATTGGAGGCATGTGATTAAGATTCCCATGGATCTGACACTAATGGCATTGTCTTACCGTCCTGATACAATCCTTTTCCATAATCATCCAGTAATACCCTTGTCTGAGTATCTTTTTAGCTAGAATCATCCTGTTCATATGAGAACCGCAAGCCCCTACATGAATCTCTTATATCACCTCTTCAGCTTCATCCTTTTTTAGACACCTGAGCTGCATCTCATTCAGCATTCTTTTGTATAATACCCCATTATGACTTGCATAGTTACATGCAAGAACATGAAGAGCGTATCTTTCTTTTGAGGCTACTTTATCTGGATAAATTCTCTTTTCAATGAACCTCTGGACATCATAAAACCAAGGCTTTTCTTCGGGCCCCATTTGAACATTTATAATCTGCTCACCCCCATAACACAATGCTCTAGACTTCATGATCACTAAAGGTTTCATAGCCAACCCAGTTGCACCATCCCATATTGAAGAGAGTTTTGCAAGTGCATCCGACATCTGATTATCATCTCTGGATAAATGGATAAAAAGACATTTGGTGAAATTCTTCATTAAGGCTTTCAAATAGCAGATATAAGGCTTCAACCTTTCCTCTTTTACCTCCCATTTTTCATTAGCCTGATTGATGACTAACATTAAATCTCTATAAACCAATAAATCTTTCACTCCAGCTACCACAGCCGCCTCAATCCCATAGATACATGCTTCATACTCGGCCATATTGTTTATGACCTTAAAATCCAATTTATTTTCCATTGGTATGGTTTCTCCTTCTGGCGTAACAAGAATCACTCCCAATCCAGCTCCTTTGTTGTTTATAGCTCCATCAAAGTAAAGTTTCCACTCCCGATGTTCTACAACTACTAAGTTCTCATCTGGAAACTCCAAATTCCACTGCTCTTCATCTTTGATCGCATTCTAAGCTAAGAATTCTACTACTGCTCTTCCCTTGATTACCTTTGTAGTAATGTACTCTATATCAAATTCAGTTAAGAGTACCAACCATTGAGACATTTTTCCAGTTAAAGTAGATGCTTGAAACAGATACCTTAGAGGGTCTATTCCTGAAACAGCCTGAACCTTGTACGATTGAAAATAATGCCTCAATTTTCTCATAGCCTAAATCATGATCAGACATGTCTTTTCTACTAAATCATATTTTTCCTCGTACGGCAGAAACTTCTTGCTCAAGTAGTACATTGTGTGCTTTATTCCATCTGACCCTTCTTGTGCTAATATTGCCCCCATTGCATCCTCTTCTAAAGCCAAGTATAAAACCAATGGCTTACCCTATCTAGGTGGTTTCAGAATAGGTGGATTAACAAGATACTCTTTGATCTTATTGAGAGCTTTCTGACAATCGTCATTCCATTTAACCAACTGATCTTTTTTTAAGAGCTTAAAGATAAGGTCACAAATGTTAGTAAGTTTTGTGATAAACCTGCTAATATACTGTAATCTGCCAAGGAATCCTCTTACTTCTTTCTCCATCTTTGGTGCTGGCATTTCCTGGATGGCTTTCACTTTATCTGGATCCACTTCAATTCCTTGGCTGCTCACTATATGTCCTAATAGTTTCCCTAAAGTAACCCTAAAAATGCACTTCTTCAGGTTGAGTCTCAAGTTGTACCTCTCGATTCGGGCTAAGAACTTGTCTAGGGCTTCAAAGTGTCCTCCTCTTGTCTCTGATTTGACCATCACATCATCCATATACACTTCAACCTCCTTAGGCATCATATCATGGAAAAGTGTAGTAGTGGCTCTTTGATAAGTTGCACCTGCATTCTTCAGTCCAAAAGGCATAACCTTGTAACAATAGGTCCCCCATTCTATGATGAAAGCTATCTTAATCTTATCCATGACTGCCATCATGATCTGGTTATACTCAAAAAATCTATCCATAAAAGAATACATTGCACTTGTTGTAGCACTATCCACTATTACATCAATGTGAGGTAACCGGAAGTCATCTTTTGGACAGGCTTTGTTCAGATCCCTAAAATCTACACACATTCGTACTTTGCCATCTTTCTTAAGAATAGGTACTATGTTTGCTAGCCATTGAGGGTAGTCTACTACTTCTAGGAAGTTAGCCTTTATTTGCTTGGCAATTTCCTCCCTTATCTTTTCTGTCCATTCTGGTCTTAATCTGTGCAATTTCTGTTTAACCGGCTTGATTCTTGGATGAGTTAGAATGTGATGCTCTGTTATTTCCCTATCCAAACATGGCATGTCTTCATAAGTCCAAGTGAATACTACCTTTCTTTTTATTAATATTCTCTTAAAATTTTTTCTCTCTTCAGGAGTTACATCATGTGATATAGAAATATTCTTTGGATTATCAATTGTGCCCATGTTAAATGAATTAAATTGAATTCAATTAATGTTAAACATGCATAACCGATCAAAATTATAATGCACAGAACTATCAGGATGCACATCACACAAGTAACCAAAACCAGTATTCATATCATTGACTATAGAAAAAATAACATCTTCATCCGCATAAAGATCGGACGTTATTACATCAGTTTCTTCATAAAAAACATCAATGAAACTATCACTAATAACAGTAGCTAAGTCTTGGGGTGTTTTCTTCTCAGGTGGCAGACACAGTAGCTCCTCAACAACAACATCACCCATCCTTTCAGTTACTTGCTTCATGACTTCCTCTTTGTTGCTGGCAACTAGGCTTTCCACAATCTACTCCTTGAAGATCTTAAACCCAGGGAAATCTTTTCCAACCACATTAACAGATTCTTTGGTGCCTAAATAATACTTGCTTTCCCCTGGCTTAATGAAATTTTCACTTAGTGGTCCAATCCTTCCCAAGGGCTTATTTCTTTTTGCTTTCTCCTTGTTCTTTGCTCCTCTACTAGTCGATCCTGCCTCAGTATATCCTAAACCCTTCGTATGGTCTTGGGTTTTAATTTTCAGGGGCTTAGGACTTGCTTGTTCATTCTTCTTGAGCCCCTATCCAGGTTGATAATTCATGCTTTCCATTATTTTTACAACCATGGGATCCATCTTATCAAATATTCCAGTAACTTAGAAACTAGGCAGAACACACACTTGCTTTTGTTTATCAAGTATGGTTGCCACAACTGCATTGGTTCTAGCTTCTATTGTCACGACATCTCCTTCATGAGGGAATTTTATTTTCTGGTGCACTATTGAAGGTACTCCTCCCAGGGCATGAAACCACGGCCTTCCCAACAGCATGGCATAGGTAATAAGGATGTCCAGTACAGTAAATTCAACAGTCGACTTTATAGGCCCTATTTTGACCAAAGCCTGAAATGTTCCCTCCACATTCCTGGTACTATTATCGTAAGCTCTGATTATGAGGTTTGAAGCCATCAAGTCATCTACTTTTAGACCTAAATTAGGTAGGATTTTTAGTGGGCATACATTTATAGCTGAACCATCATCCACCATCACAAAGTTTTTTCTCTTCCCTTTTACTTTAGTTGGGATAAATAATGCCTTGTTACGATTTCTTCCCTCCAAAGGCAAGTCATCATCAGAGAATGCTACCATACCATGTTTCTTTTCTGTCACCTTTGCTACCATAGCCTCAGGCGTAGCTACCGTTTCAATGCTCATATTTGACAAAGCTTTAACCAGAGCCCTTCTGTGGCTACCTGAATGCATCAATAATTCCTAAATGCTCACACTTGCTTTTGCCTTCTTGAGTTGTTCCAAGATCATATCCTCTTTCTATCCTTCCTCTATTTCTGCATCTTCTGTTTCTTCCCTTTCTGCTACTCTTTCATTTTGCTTTTCTACTGTCTGATAATTCCTCCCACTTCTAGTAATATGATTCACATTTGGAGTATCACTCCATAAATCGAAATCGCCTGGGATTTCTTCATCAGAGTCATACCAGATGTCAATAACTCTAATGATTCGGTCTTCTTTTCCATCCTTCCACACTTCCATTATGCATGTTTCTTTTCCTTTCAACTTCCTCAGCTTGTCTGCATGTTGGCTTAATAGCTCTTCCACCTCTTCTTAGGACATTTCTGGGGTTAAGAATTCATCTTCTTCAAACTCATCACCCTATCCTATTGGCACAATTGATTCAAAGGGGATGTCAGCAGAAGCGGGTTTAGAATAGAACACTCTGTAATCAAACTTGCCTGAAAGTTATCCCAACAGATCTTCAACTCCTCTTAGTGACTGCTCGGGAATTTCAGGCTCTTCTTTTACTGGCTTATCATCAAACTCATCTCCCCAACCTGAGGGCTAAATTGATTCAATAGGCATATCAACAAATGGTGGTTTCAGGTAGAATACTCTGTAATCAAACTTGCCTGAGGGTTGGCCCAGTAAATCTTCTACTCCTCTCTGTGGCTATCCGAAAGGTTCTCCATTGGGTATAGGGTTTAAGTCCTTAAAAGAGCTTAACACTTCTTCCTCACTAACTCCTGAGTTGATCATCATGGTGGCTGGTGGTGGAACGTTTCGATAATCTGGGAAAGGGTTGTTTCTAGTGTTTGGATTGGAATTAGATTTCTCAGGGTCGGTGATTTTTTCGGAGTCTATTAGATTTTGGATCTCATGTTTTAGGTGAATGCAGGTATCTGTGGAATGGCCAGCTACTTGATGAAACTTGCAGTAACTATTTGGATCATAGCTAGGGAGATTTGGATTTGGGGGTTTGGAAAAGGTTAAGGTCGGAGCAGGCCTTTTTGGATTAGCCTCTCTAGGACTTTGGAGAATGGTTGGTTGAAGTTGGAGAACCTTTGGGGTTGCTAAACTGCATGCACTTCTACAGCTCGACTAGTATTTCCTTATTGTATACCCCCAATTGGGTAGTTTCGAGTTCCTGTGCCTCTAACACTTTTCTTTTTCTCATTCTCAATTTCCTCAGCTTGTAACCCATCATCATACAAATCCACAAAGGTTTTGGGATTCATTATCTATAACCTCTCGACCAAATTAGGTGACACATTACGGACTATCATTCTAACTTGATCCTTCTCAGCAAGCTTGTTTTTCATCATCCCTGCTTTATTCATGAAATGAGTTAAAAAATCAGAAAAGGACTCATTTGATTTCTGTTTAGTCAACTACAAATCCCTAATTGACACTTCCAATCGAGTGTTATAATCATATTACTTCAAGAATGTAGTACATAGTTCCTTCCAGTTAGCTCTAATAGACTTTTCTAACCCATGGTACCAGTTCACAACCATTCCTTCCAGGGACAACACAAACAGCCTAGCAACTACTGACAATGGTGCTTTAGTAGTGCTCATAGTTGTGGTGTATTAACTCAAATGAATCCTTGGATCTCCTCTCCCATCAAACTTCTGTAGTTGAGGCATTTTGAATTTTTCAGGCAGCTTATCTCCCTCCATTTGTAGCATGTCATCAAAGTCAAAAGAATATCCCATTCCTTGTCCTCTATTTAGCTCTTCCATCTTGGACATTTTCTGAGTCAATGCTTGCATCTACTTAGACTCAAGGTCTTGAACCAATTCAAGTGATTCTCTCTTCGCCTTTTCTACCATGTAGTTTTCAATGTCTTCCATTCTCACATCAATAGCAGGCAAATTTCTAACAGCAGGTTGCCCCCCAGCATTGTTAGCAGTAGGTGGAGGAACTACAGCAATAGTTGGAGCTCCTACAGTGGGTGGCTGTTTAATAGTAGCAGCAGGTGGAGGATCTATAGCAATAAGTGGAGCTCCTACAGCAGGTTGCTATTCAACAACAGGTTACACTAGTCCTGCCAAAGCCTGTCTCAGTTCATCTTGCATCATAACTCTTATGGCATCCATCAAAGCTCCCTTAATGTCCTCTAAGGTCCACATCTCTGGTTATTATTCCATTTCAGTCTGTTCAGTCTACACTGATTCAGCTTCTAGGAATAGTGGGTTAATTGGACTCCCCTCTAGTCTCTCTAGTTTGTGAAGAATGCCTTGAGTTATAGAATTTGGACTTAAATCAACTCTGGTCAATTTTCCACCTCTTCATCCTTAAGCACGAGAAGACCCAGATGAATCTATGATGGTTACAAAATAAGTTATTAGTATAATGCATGGACTGTATGTACGCATGTATGCATGATGCACGTGCTATGCAACAAGTAGCAAGCAAGCACTTATCACGTAGCAAATATCACAGGCAACATACAAGCATAAGCCTTCCAACCTTATTCCTTTGACACACGTGTTAAATGGTGAGTTTCTTTTCCTAGGATTTTTTGTCTTGGCCTTCATATCAACAGGGGATATAAAGAGCCAACATGCATGCCAGATCTCTCTTAAAAGAAAAAAAAAGCACAGAAGCAACATTTCTAGATATAAAGGTCTAGTCTAATCCTTATTAGCCTGAATGAGCTTCAAAGGTATAAGCCTGGGCTTTTATAAATAGAAATACCTCATGGCAATTCAAACAAACAAGCACTTTGGGTAAAAATCCTAAGGGAAGTAACTAGGTCATTATATGTGGTTAGGGTCTGGCAAAAAGTTAAGGTTCCCTTAGCAAGATGCTCTCCATTATGGACTTTGAGTTACAGGCCAAGGTCAGAGGGGCCCAGCATCCTTTAGCAACTCGAGAGAATATTACCCCCCTTAAGGACTTAGGTTATAGACTCTGGTCAGATGAGCCCAGTGATCTCTCTTGAATTGAGTTAAGGCTAAGAGTGATGGTTAGCCAATCTACAACTCCATGAAGCTAGTGGAATCATGGAATCATAAACCAACATCATTGGTTTAGTAGGGACATACAGAATGAATGCAAGAATGAAATAATAATCAATAAAACAATTCTAAAAAACACAAGTAGAATCAATATATCTTATCCTAAGTGGAGTCACCACTATAGACGGTGGGGTTTAGCGTGCATCCAAGATTTTAGCAACCGCAACACTGTTTAGGCTCAGGGCCTTAAAGAACACACTAACCACTATCACAAAGACATGGCATGGAGATGAGGAGTCGCCACCCAAGGTAATAACTGGGATAATTTGATTGGTGGTACTCAATTCTCTAAAAAAAAATTAGCACCACAACCAAGAGATTTTGGATACGGAATACTAACTTCTCTTAGTCTCATGTTCATTTAGAATAATTTTATAAATGATTATTTCATCCTCTAATTACATGCAATTCTATTAAACCCTAATTAACATCCATCTACCCAAAAAGGCAACAAGTCAATAAAATTACAAGTAAAAAATGCACTTAAGATCGCGGTGTCCCTAAGTCTAAACTATGTTAATTTTATTAAAAAAGTTAGCTAAATCTACATTTTATTTACAAGTGAAATGGACTAAAAGTGGGCTTACATTTTATTAATTAATGAGCCTAAATCTATTTTTTAGTCTTTCTAAGATATGAGATTAAGTCTATTCAATTTTAAAGAAAAATTAAATTAGTGGGCCTAAGTCTAACCTATTTTCATTTTAAGTGAAATGTGGGCCTAGGTCTATTTATTTTAAAAGAAATGCAATTAAGTGGGCTGAGCTAAGTCTAAACAAGTTTTAATTAACTAAGTGGGCCTAAAATCTAATTAACCTAGTGGGTCTATGTTGATTTTAATTATTTAAAGTCCTAAACCATTTTTAAGCCTATTTTTTTGGTGGATTAGACCTAAACGTCGACTTGAGGCCCAAAAACATAAAAACATAAAAAATAAGCCCAAAATAAATAAAACACAAAAAATAGATCAAACAAACTTTACAGTGATTTTCTAAAAAAAATCCTAAATTAATTACATGCAAACCCTAATTTAAGCTACTGCCACCATTGATTTTAATTGATTTTTTTTACCCAATTGAACCTAATTACTAATCAATTTTAAAATACAAAAATTTAAGTCTTTCACTATTCCCACTACTGGGACTATTACAAACTACATAAAAAATTAAAATTAATAATTATACACCCAGAAATTAAAATAAATTACACAGGATACAAAAAATGCAGAATAAAAATTAAAAAAAAAACCTAAGAACTATTATTAAAATAGTACAGGTTCATCCATGGCATTCTATGGATCTTCTATTCAATTAAACACAGGCGGTTTCCTCTTCCTCAATCCACATATGGACATCAAAACAAGAAAAACAAAAAAAAGAAAACAATCAAATTAGTAGTGAAATTAAATAATAAATAATTAACCAAATGAATAAAAATCACATAAGAGAAGAAAGAAAAAAATGAATGTTGTGCATATGCCCTTTTCGGCCCCTCAGATTAGGATTTTCACCGTTGAAATCGACTCAGTGTTGATTTGATTATGGACTGAGACTAAAATGGCCGTATCGTCTTCCTCAAATGAACTGCAAAAATTAGGGTTTTTGAAAATCAAAGCTTTTTTCCATTTGTCAAAAATCCTCTCTCTCGTCTCTAGCCAAAAAAACCTCCTCCAGCACGCATGCAGACTCTACTTTTAAATGTAGAGTCTGTGAGTGCTGAACTTCCTCCAAAGGAGGAACAGACCTATCTAATCATATCAGATAGCGTTTGTTTTGATTTCAAAAAAAATATTTTCTATGTTTCTTTTTTAAAAAACCTTCAGATAAAAATTTGAATTTTTCAACCAATCAAAACACTGAAAAAATCGATAAAAATAAGGAAAAATACGCGAAAAAAATCAAAAAATGGAATTATTGCTCATCGGTACTATGCAATGTCGATCGGCATTGTACAATGCTGATCGGCATTGCCTAATTTCGATTGGCATTGTGTAATGCCAGTCGACATTACACCAATGCCGATCTTAAATTTTTTTTTAACTTTTAATTACCAAAAGACCCCTGAAAAAATTACTTATTTGCAATCAAATCCTAAAAAATGTTACAATTTAGTCTTTAAAGTCCAAAAAATCGACAACCAAGTTCAATTTTTGAATAAATTTCATCATAGGGGCTTACGTCGCAATTGTGCACAATTGTATCCTGAAATTGGGTGCTTACAGTGACATTTGAAGCGAAAAACCCATTTTGAGCCAATCAGATTTTGATCTTTAGCTAGTAGGACAAGATCTCATGTATCATTCTTTAACATGGCATTGTATTTTTCCTACATTGTTGTTCTCAAGTATGAACAACATACTACTTTGGTAAAGTAAGAGGGTTCGGTCTCTTGGTATAAGGTAGAGAGAAAAGTTTTTGGTTTTGTAGATCCTGTCTGAGATTATGTTACCATGGAATGAGTTTGGTATGGTTGTGGATTAGAATGTTGATATTTAATTAAATCAACAAGGAGTGGAATGGATGGCTGATCGGTTAGAGATGAGTGTTGCGATTGAGTTGGGATAGGATATGGAGTAGGATATTGCAGATTGGTATTATATGGACTTGGGGATGGATGAGATCAGGTTAGCATAGTAGGTGATGATGAAGTTGGTTATGGACTATTATAAGATAAGGGAACATTAGAGATAGAGTTTGTTATGGAAGGAATTTATGAAGGTAAAAAGATAAGGGATGGTGCAGAGTCTTTGCCAGCTGATGCCACCATTGAATTAGTCTTGAATGGAAATTCCTGATCATAAAAAACTATATGGCGTGAGACAATGAATTTTACAGATGATAAATTAAGACAGATATATCCTTTGTGAAGCTTACTATAACCCATAAATACACATCTTTTGGATCTAGAAAAGAGTTTAGTATCACTATATGGTTTAAGCCAAAGATAACAAAAACAACCAAAAGCATGCATATCTAGATAGTCATGATTTTTGTGAAATAAAATAGTGCATGGATTAGAGTTATTTAAGGTTGGTATGGGCAGGCAATTAATTTTATGAACAGTAGTGGCAAATGCATAATTATAGTATTTTATGGGAACATATGAGTGATGCATTAATGATAAGGCTATTTCCACTACATGTCTTTATTTCCTTTCAGTAGAACCATTTTGCTCAAGTGTTTTAGGACATGCACTATATTGTGTTATTCCATGTTCAAGTAAATAAGGTGTGAGAGAACAGTCAACTTGGAATTCCCTACCTCAGTCAACTTGAAAGGATTTAATAAAACAATAAAAAAAATTTCCACAAGATGGCGAAACTTAATGAATGTGCTAAGAACTTCAAATTTAAATTTCAAAAAATAAATCTAAGTGTATTTGTTGTAATGGTCATGAAATAACACATAATAGTGACTACCATATAATGTTAGAACATGAGAAGGACCCCATAAATCATGACAAATTAATTCAAGGGGTTGTTGTGACTTGTAATTAGACAAAGTAAAAGGAAGATGATGACTTTTACTTATATTACAGGCATGATAATCAAAATCACTTTTATTTGAACTATGAGGTAAATGAAATTAACTAAGAATTTTCTTAAAAGTGAAATTATTAGCATGGCCAAGAATGTTATGCCACTGATCAAAAGAATATGCTAGAAAGGCTGTAGGTGACTAATGACTGGGTCTTGTCGAAACCACTGCAGATATTTAGGATTTGGTTATCCTCCTTCGATTATTTTTGGTGGCTCAACTAATGAACCATCAATATGATGAGCAAAGTCGTAGCTGTTTAGTAAAGGTAGTAATTAGGCTAGCCAGAGAATGTAATTTGTAAAGTTTAATTTAATAAGCAACTGATGAGTAATATTTTGTAAAGATTAGATTAAAGATGAAGAAGACTGCATTGTCGTTGTAATGGTAGCACTTGATGTCGAGTTATCACTCGTGGAGAATGGTTGTTAGAACTAATTAGGGCTCTAATACCATAAAGCAATGACAGAACTATAGAATTGTATATTATAAATGAACATGACTGTAGACGGTGGGGTTTAACGCGCATCCAAGATTTTTGCAACCACGACACTGTTTAGGCTTAGGGCCTTAAAGAACACGCTAACTACTGTCACAAAGACATGGCATGGAGATTAAGAGTCGCCACCTAGGGTAATAGCTGGGACAAATCGAAAAGGTGGTACTCGATTCTCTAAAAGAAAGCTAGCACCATAACCAGGAGATTCTGGATACGGAATACTAACTTCTCTTAGTCTCGTGTTCTTTTAGAATAATTTTATAAATGATTATTTCATCCTCTAATTACATGCAATTTTATTAAACCCTAATTAACATCCATCTAACCCAAAAGGCAACAAGTCAATAAAATTACAAGTAAAAAATGCATAAAAAGGCAATGTCCCTATGTCTAAGCTATGTTAATTTTATTTTATAAGTTAGCTAAGTCTACATATTATTTACAAATGAGAAATGGACTATAGGTGGGCCTACATTTTTATTAATTAGTGAACCTAGATCTGTTTATTTTAATTTGTCTAAGGAATGGGCTTAAGTCTATTAAATTTTAAAGGAAAATCAAATTAATGAGCCTAAGTCTAACTTGGTTTTATTTTAAGTGAAATGTGGGCCTAGGTCTATTTATTTTAAAAGAAATGCAATTAAGTGGGCTGAGCTAAGTCTAGACAAGTTTTAATTAACTAAGTGGGCCTAAAATCTAATTAACCTAATGGGCCTAAATTGATTTTAATTATTTAAAAACCTAAATCATTTTTTAAGCATATTTATTAAGTGGATTAGACCTAAACATGGGCTTGAGGCCTAAAAACATAAAAAAAAATAAGCCCAAAATAAATAAAACATAAAAAAATATATCAAACAAACATTATAGTGATTTTCTAGAAAACCCTAAATTGATTACATGCAAACCCTAATTTAAGCTACTGCCACCATTGATTTTAATTGATTTTTTTACCCAATTGAACCTAATTACTAATCAATTTTAAAATACATAAAATAAAAATTTTTACTATTCCCACTACTGAGGCTATTACAAACTATGTACAAAATTAAAATTAAATGATTATACATTCAGAAATTAAAATAACTACACAGAACACCAAAAATGAAAAAATAAAAAATCCTAAGAACTATTGAAAAAATAATACAAGTTCATCCATGACATTCCATGGATCTTCTATTTTATTCTTGGATTTTAGACTATTTCCTCTTCAATCCACAATCGAGCATCAAACAAAAACACACAAACAATTAGATTAGTAATGAAATAAGAAAACAATAACAAAATAAAAAATAAAAAAAGTTTACAATAAGAGAAGAGAAGAAAGAAAAAATGTTGTGCATATGCTCTGGCCCCTCATATTAGGATTTTCATCATTGAAACTATTGCCAATTTTGGACTCAGGCTTAAAAAATAGTGTTGGACTATTCTAGTTGAAAGAATTGTATAAAAAACAAAAAGCTTTGACAAAATCGAAGTTTTCTTCTGCCCCTTAGCATTCTCAGTGATGTCTCAGTTTCTAGGGTTTCTATGCAGTCCAATGTTTCTGCGTTAAAAAAGAAAAAAAACCCAAAAAAAAAATCCTACCCCGCACACATGCAGACTCTGCTTTTAAATGTAAAGTCTACGCGTACTGAACTTCCTCCAAAGGAGGAACAAACCTATCTGATCAGATAGCGTTTTTTTTATTTCAAAAATATCTTCTGCGTTTTTAAAAAAAAAACCTTATCAGATAAAATTTGAATTTTCAACCAATCAAAACACTAAAAAAATTGATAAAAAATAAGGAAAAATACACGAAAAATAAAAAAAAAGACTTATTGCGCGTCAGTACTGTGCAATGTTGATTGGCATTTTAAATGCCGATCCTAAATTTTTTTTTTTACTTTTAATTACCAAATGACCCCTGAAAAAATGATTTATTTGTAATCAAACCCTAAAAACACATTGCAATTTAGTCCTTAAAGTTCAGAAAATTGACAACCAAGTTCAATTTTTGAATGAATTTTATCATAGGGGCTTACGTTGCAATTGTGCACAATTGCATCCCGAAATTAGGTGCTTACAATGACAAAGATATATATATACATCAGATATAAGTAGGTTATAACTACATGATAAAGTTTCACATAAATACAAAGTCTAAATCATTATCCTATCAAGGTTTTGTTTCATTATTCCAATTAAATCGTGAACACTTAATTGTTAAACATCTTGATTTTAGTTAAGGGTAATTATTCTAAAATACCTAAAGACTCTCTCGAGTTCAATTAAGCATGTGAAGATTAAAGTTTAACCTACTCTCGTGGTTAAAAAGTCAATATAAACTCATTAAATTCCTTAATAATTAATTTACCACCATAGACCACTGCCTACTATCATGGTTTCCCGAAGAGCTCACCTACTTTTATGGTCGAGTGGTCTAAGTCCTATGAGTCATAAGCCAATAAATTCTCCTAACTCTCATTTGTAAATCTACCCATAAACATGCAAACAAGCTAGCCAAGAATGAAAACATACATTAAGTGCAACATATAGAATTAACTAAAAATCAAATTAATAAAACTAATATTCAATCACATCATGGAATAACTACTTCTAACCTAAACCCTAAAAAGAGTTTAGCCACATATAGTTCTACAAACAATAAAATAAATAATAAGAAAGTGAAGAAAAAGAATAGATAGAACTCGTTTAAGCATCGCTTCAATCTTTAAACCCTTGTTTGCCTTCTTAAGCTCTTGTTTGTGGCTTTTATGTCTCATCTCTTCCCTTTAAAAACACCTCTTAACATCCCCTTTTATAGGCATTGAATGATAGAGCCCTAATTGCCTTTGAATTCTCAAGTGTTTTTCAAATAGGAAAACTTTTTTTTCTCTGACATGGCCATGTCACGTCCTAATACATTACGACATGGCTTCACACAAGGCCATGCTTGTCTTCGAGTCATCTTCTAGCTCCTTGCATGGCTAGCAATACGACTGTGTTATAGCCGTGTTGCTCTTCTCTAAATCAGACAGAAAGATGCACGGGCTGAAGCATGCCCGTGTCCAATGTTCCTTTAGTTCCAGAAGTAGACATGGCTTACAACACGTCCATATCATGGTCGTGTCGTGCAAATCCTTGATTTTTTTGGAATTCCTTTTTAATCTTTCCTATAAAAAGGGAAACACCAAGTAGTACTTAAATATAAACTCCTAATTTGACTAGAATTTAATAAAAAATAATAAAATCCTAAATAAGACTCTAAAATAAAAATATTTCCTAATTAACCTAAAATCTACCCATGGCTACAATCTTTAAACCCTTGTTTGCCTTCTTAAGCTCTTGTTTGTGGCTTTTATGTCTCCTCTCTTCCCTTTAAAAACACCTATTAACATCCCCTTTTATAGGCATTGAATGATAGAGCCCTAATTGCCTTTGAATTCTCAAGTGTTTTTCAAATAGGAAAACTTTTTTTTCTCTGACATGGCCATGTCACGTCCTAATACATTACGACATGGCTTCACACAAGGCCATGCTTGTCTTCGAGACATGGCTAGCAATACGGCTGTGTCATAGTCGTGTTGCTCTTCTCTAAATCAGACAGAAAGATGCACGGGCCGAAGCATGCCCATGTCCAATGTTCCTTTAGTTCCAGAAGTAGATATGGCTTACAACACGCCCATGTCATGGTCGTGTCGTGCAAATCCTTGATTTTTTTGGAATTCCTTTTTAATCTTTCCTACAAAAAGGGAAACACTAAGTAGTACTTAAATATAAACTCCTAATTTGACTAGAATTTAACAAAAAATAATAAAATCCTAAATAAGACTCTAAAATAAAAATATTTCCTAATTAACCTAAAATCTATCCATGGCTACAATCTTTTATTTAGGATCAGTACAAACACCTTGAGCTGAAATAATATGGCCTAGATACTCAACCCGATGTTGGCCAAAATTGCATTTAGAAAGCTTAGCATATAATTGATTTGATCATAGTAGATCAAAGACAATTTTTAGGTGAATCAAGTGGGACTCCCAAGTTTGACTGTAAACTAAAATAGGAAAAATGATCGATTCTATCCTCAACCTTAAGCTAATTATCAATTAAATCCTATTTTGAAAGTCATTTCAATTTCCTCCTTCAACTTTAAAAATTATATTAATTCTATCCATTTTTATTTGAATGGTCTAATTGTATTTTTAGAAATTACTTTTAGACCCCTATTAAAATAAATTTGACACTTATTCAATTTTTTTCTTATTTTTTAAGAAAATAAAATTTGAAAAATCTTTTCAAGATTTAATTTTGCAATTTTTGAAATAAATTTAAAAATGAATTTTTAAATTTTTACACAAAATTTTAAACTTTTTATATATCAATTAAAAATAATAAAAAAAAAGTGATAACTTGTGAATCAATTATTATATAAAAATCAATAAAGTAAAAACTTTTAATTATCACTATAAGTAACAACCAAATTGTAATTTTTTAAATTTTTAACTTTTTTAGAAAAATTAAATAATTTCTTTATTCTTGTCTAATATTTTTAGCATCTCAATTTTTTTTTAATCTAATACTTTTTTGGTTTGACCTCTATTAGAAAAATTTCTAAACAATATATGTAGTTGAGAGTAGAGAAGTAAATTTTAAAAAATTTTAAAATTTAAGAATTTGTAGTGAAAAATTAAAATTTATGAAAAATATTTAAAAATTAATTTTTAAATTTAGAGTGAGAAAATTAGAATTTAGGAATATTTTCTAACATTTTATTTTTTTTTTCTTTTAGGAAAAAAAGGATAAAAAATTTTATAAGTGTCAAATTTATTTTATAGGGATATAAAAGTAATTGTAAAAATACGATTAGGTCCTTCAAATAAAATTAGATAGAATTGACACAATTCATAAAGTTGAAAGAGCAAATTGAAATGACTTTTAAAGTATGATTCAACTGATAATTGGCTCAAAGTTTAGGATAAAATTGATGATTTTCCCACCAAAATATCATCAAAGAATGCCAGCACAAATTTTCGAAGAAAATCTGCAACAACAGAGTTCATTAAAGCTTGAAAAGTGATAGAGGCATGACTTTGAATTCAAAATGACCTTGGTGAGCTCTAAATGTAGTTTTATGACTACCCTCTGGCTTCATCAAAACTTAATGGTAACCAGCCCATAAAGCAAGTTTAGAAAAATTCTTGGAACCAACTAATTCATCAAGCAAATCATCAATTACTGGTATATAAAACTTATCTTTTATGGTGAAATCATTAAGTTGCCTGTAATGCACATAAAAACGCTAAGTACCATATTTCTTTTTCACTAAAAGAATAGGACTAGCATAAGGGCTGTGACTAGGTTGAATGATTTGACTTTGCAACATTTCTTTCACTAATTTCTCTATTTCATTCTTTTGAACATGAGAGTACCGATATGGCCTTATATTCACAGGTTTTGAATTTAGTTGTAAAGGGATGGCATAATCATGAAACTTGGAAGGAGGAAGGATCATTAGTTCTTTAAAAATATCTTCATAAGCATTCAACAAGCTTTGCAAATCTGTAGGAACTGAAACAAATAACTGTTGTGGTTCTACTTGTAAAGAAAATAGTTGAGCAATTACTTACACTATTCCTTTCCTAATCTACTTATGTAATTTCTTGCCACTCATCAAATTAATAGAACCAGTATTTTTTATTCCTTGAATAAAAAAAAAGGTTTACCATCTTTATGAATTGTCACCTACTTCAATATATAATCAGAAGTAATTAGATTGTAGCGTATCATCCAATCAGCACCCAATACCATGCCATAGTCGCCCAACTCTAAAAATCTCATGTTATGAGAGAATTATTGATCCTGCATGGTCCAAGTAAACCCCAAGCATTTTTATGTGCTCAGTAACTTAAACGCATTAACCATAGATATTGAAAATGGAGTAGCTTTTACAATTTTACATTTCATCTGCTCAGCCCATTTTCTTTTAATAAAACTATAAGTACTGCCCCATCCATTAAAATAATCACATTCTTATGATTTACAATTCCATTAACTGAAATAGTATTAGCAGAAATGTGACATTCCATAGTGCTAATAGACATGTGCAACTTTCATCTTCAGAATCATAATGCTCTACTCTTGGTTTAGGTTTAGGAATGATACTAAACTCTTCAATCTCTTATATTTCTTCTACATTCAGTGCAAGTAATTGCCTAGCTTTACAATGATGGCCTGGAAAGAATCTATCCCCACATTTATAATAAGTACCAGGTTATTTTTTTTTTCAATTGCTTTAGGTGGAGTGTAATTGTTTGGTTTGGTAGTGCAATCGTTTTGAGGAGGTTGAGAATGAGCAAAATTTTTTAGGTTGGAATTGGTTGAATAAGGTTTGAAAAAATTTCTTTGGGTAGGATTAAAGGAATTAAAGGCAGGTTTATATGGATATCTAGTTTGGGACAAGGCTTGAATTTGTATTTCTTGTAATTCTAATTATTTAAAGGCTTAGTATAATGATTCAGGTTTTAGCATCTCAACCATGGGTTTCAAGGCTTCATTCAATCCACTAATGTAACTTTGGACAAAATAAGATTCATTTAATCCTAGTACATACTTCATCATTAAAGATATAAGCTCCTCAAACCATTCCTGGTACTCTATTACAGAACCATCTTACTACAGTTTATTCAACTCTTGAATAATTGAATTTACCCTCTTATCCTAAATCATTTAATCAAATCCTCAACAAATACTTCCCAAGAACTACTCTTATTATTGAACAACCAACCTTGAAACCACATGTCTACTTTTTCAAAAAAATACATTAAAGCTACTTTTATCTTTTGATGATCACTGACTCTATTAATTGCAAAAATTTCTCACAGTTCCTAACCTATCCTCTACTATTAGCTCCATCAAATACTGGTATATCTAACTTTAAGAAATTAGGTCTGAACTCATTTGTATTGTTATTCTCAAAGATATTTCTGCCTATAAGAGTAGGCAAGATCTTAGTACCCAAATAATTTCCATACTTATTTCTACCCATTCCATCATTTCTCACATTATAATTGCTTTCACTATTAAACACATGAGGACTTGTGTTAATCAGATTTTCAGTAGTTTTACCTTTGTCTGATTGTTGCAAAAGATCTATTAATTATTTAAACTGAAAAACAAGATCATCCACCCTCTTATCCATAGATGACACTCTATCTTGTACATAACCCAACTCATGATCCCCAGTTTCATCATCTGTAACATCAGTTGCTACATTTTTATTTTTGTTCTTAACCATGGAAGCAAATAGATTGCCCAAGATCAGAATGTTGCTCTAATACCAAATTGTTGTGACATGTAGTCTTCATCATAACAATGAGGGAGAGAAGTAGAAAGAAGAAGAAGAAGAAGAAGAAGAAGAAGAAGAAGAAGAAGAAGAAGAAGAAGGAGAATCAAGAATAAAGAACAAAAGAGAAGAAGAAATTAGAATATGAGAGAATAGAAATTTATCATTGATCAAAAGCTATCCATACAATACACTTGTTACAATATATATTCTCTCAACTACGAAATAGTTACAACTCTTTAACCAATCACAATACAACTTAACAATTTTATTACAAAATAAAATAAACTTGCCAACTCAATAATTAATTCCACTAAACTAACTACAAGGCTATATTGCCACTAATACATCAGCATGTACACAATTATTGTCTTCAATATATTAAGCCTTAACTATGCCATGAATTCACTGTACATATGTAATATAGTACATGTCAATAAAGATGCTAAATAATCTAAACACTATATACATTTGAGTAGCAGATTTTTTTTTCTTCTTTGGTTCCCTTTCATTTTATGTACATATATATATATATTTCAAATTAAAATAATATTATGAACATTAAAAATTTCAATTAAGATCACACCTAGAGCTTAATTGTACATATTACTATAATCTTAATGGACATTTTTCAAGTTAATGTCTCTTCAACAGTTTCCTTTGAATTTCTCAAAAACAACCGAGACAATCGATCAGACGTTTTTCGAACCTGAAAAAAAGCCACCCAATAAGTTAATGATTCCAATCATCTTTGTTAATTTCATGCATGTGATTATGGCTTTCACATATAAGGAATAAAGAATATATGATATGATTCACCTGTTCATCCCAGTCAGTTATCCAAGTAATATAACCAAGTACAAGTGATTGCATTATAACTCCAAAAACCATTCCAATCCAAATACCCTGTTTTAAATCAAAGGATATATAAGATAAAATATGTTAGCAAATTAATGGAATTGCAACTGTATTAGTAATGTTCAGTTTGTAATGTGAATTTAATGAAGAAATGTTGGCTTAAAGGTTTTGGATCATGTTATGGTCGTGCTTTGACCATGTTGAGGTGTATGTTATGTCCCACAAGAAGCATGACCTAAACATGGATGTGTTGGTGTCTTTGTCGGAATTTGCCATTCTGTTTAGAGAGTGACACGGCCGTGTCAGGATCTATTATTTAGTCCCTAAAGCATAGGCATGACAAGACCGTATGACGAATAATGACTCCACTTATACCCTATTTGTATAAATACATATTTTTAGAGTTTATCAAATTAAAAATATCATTATTGTTAGTCACACTAACACTCTTTTGTATGTTCTTTTACAATATAGTGAAATGCTCTCCTCTACCCGTAGTTTTTCCTTGTCTTAAGGTTTTCCATATAAATTTTTTTTTGTTAATTCTCTACTTCTTCATTTTACTATTATTCTTTATATTTATTTTTTTTTTTTGTGCATCATGATTGCTTCCATTGTACAACAAATCGACATCAGAGCAAAGATTATGTTAGGCCCCTTAATCTTAGCATCTTGAAGTATGACATTCCACTATTGGATCACAACACAAGATTTTCTCTATGGTAAGTAATGAATGTCGTACTCATGTAGATAGATTTGGATGATGCTCTTTTGGGGGTTGATCATATGCTCGTCTCATGGATGAGCGAAGAAAAGCAACATATAGATCAAAAAGCCTTAGCTTAAATACATTTGCATTTGTCAAATAATATTTTGCAAGATATATTAAAAGAGAAGACCATCGCTTCATTTTGGACAAAGCTTGAGCAATTGTGTATGAAGAAAATCTTCCCTAATAAAATGCATTTGAAGCAGCGTTTGTACTCTCACCATATGATTGAAGGTGTGTCCCTTAAGGATCATTTAACTATTTTTAAGGAGATAGTTTCTAACCTAGAAACTATGGAGCTAAAGATTGAGAATGAGGATTTGGCTTTAATTCTCCTTTGTTCCCTACCTCAGTGTTATGTGACTTTTATTGATACTTTATTGTATAGTCACAATAAGGTTTCTCTTAAAGAGATGTATAATGCTTTATTTTCTAAGGAGAAAATTAAACAGTTGGTGGTTAATCATGAGACTCAAGCAGAGAGTCTTGTGGTTCATGCTAAGACGTTTGAGAAAGTTACTGATAATAATAGAAAAGGTAGGTCAAATTCTAGAAATAAGACTGTGAAATGCTACTACTGTAAGAAAGGGGTCATGTCAAGGTAGAGTGTTTAAAATTGAAGCATAGAACTAAGAGAGGTGATCATAGAGGTGGTAAGGCCAGTGTTGTTGAAGATGTAGAAGATTTTGATAATCAATGGGATCTTCTTATTACTGACACTAGGGTCAATTCAATAAATGACTGGATTTTGGACACTATTTGCACATTCCATATGACTCACAATTAGGAATGGTTTACAACTTATGAACCGAGAGATATGAGGACTATTTTAATGGGGAACAGTACTTCTTATAAAATTGTCGGCGTTGGTTCGATCAGAATTAAGGTGCTTGATAAGATCATCAAAACATTTAAGGGTGTTCAGCATATTCCTGACTTGGGTTGAAATCTTATTTTTTATGTTCACTTAATAGTGAAGATTACAGTTATTTAGGTAAAGGTGGAGTGTTAAAGATCACTAAGGGCTCTCTCTTTATAATGAAGGGGCATTTGAGACATGCCAAGTTGTATGTCTTAAAGGGTTCAACCATTACAGGTGATGTGGTAGTCACTTCCTCCAAGTTGAATGATACTACACTTTGGCATTTACACCTAGGCCATATGAGTGAGAATGGCTTGGTAGAATTAAGTAAAAGAGGACCGATAGATGGTTCAATTGGGAAATTTGAGTTTTATGAGCACTACATGTTTGGAAAATAGAAAAGGGTGAGTTTTAATAAGGGCATTCATAACACAAAATGGACCCTTGACTATGTTCATTTAGACTTTTAGGGGCCATCCAAAGTTCCTACTAAGGGTAGTGCAAATTATATGTTGACGGTTATTGATTATTTCTCAAGGAAAGTTTAGGTGATCTTTTTAAAGCACAAGAGTGAAGCATTTACTACTTTCAAGCAGTGGAAGACTATAACTGAGAAACAAATTGGGAAGTAGGTGAAGCATCTCCGCACTAATAACGGTTTGGATATTTACTTGGATGAGTTTTGTTAGTGATATGCACTAGGTCAATCATTTGATTATGTATTGACTTTCTTATTTTATTAATAAAGAGGTAATTCATTATCATTTGATTTTATGATAATTATATGAATGGTTAATTCTTACTAAGGCCATCAAGTATATGACTTGATAGTAAAACACTTAGATTAAAATAAGAGTTCTATTTTAATTATCTCTAGCCATTTATTTATTATATAAATATTAAAGTATTAAGGCTAGTATGATGTTGATTGATGGTTATGTTTTACTAATCATGAATATGAGATATTAAGTCAACTCATAGGTACATGATGAGAGATCATGTACTGGATTGACCCACTATGAGAATACTACATAGATTATTGTCATAAGTATTTCTCATCACAGTAATTTTATTTTGGTCCTTTGACCTTGAAATCATCATGGATTTCTATATAGTTATTTTATGTTTTGACACATTCTAACATTGTCTTTAACCGAACGATTAAATAGGATGTTGTTGGATATGAAATTAGTTATATGAGGAATGTGAGTGATTCAGAAGGAATTTATCCCTCATTAATATGAAAAAGATATCTAAGGGCCCCTTGATGAGATAGACTGAAGGGAAATGCATGGCCATACTGAAATGAATTGATAAAGAGTTATCATTTTCAGTTTACTTGGAATCAAGTCATAATATTAAACTATATAAGGATGACATTCTATGCCTTATGTTCAATTAAGATATCATGTGATAAAGGGATGACAAAATTTAGTGTAATTAGGTTATATCGGATTATTGACTTCACATGACTTGGGTAGTCATAATATCTTGTTAGAGGCCACTTATGACTTGTAGGCCTAAATAAAGATTTAGGCCCACTACCAATGTTATGTGAACCTATAGTGTCACTCACTTAGAACAAGCCCAAAACGACTATGGGTTTAATAAGCCTAAAATAAACTCTGTGGAAATAAATAATTAAAGTGTTTTATTTATTTATTTATTTATTTATTTATTTAAGATAAATGTTATTTTAAATAAATAAATAAATAAGATATTATTTTTGATTTGTTTTTAAAATAAAATCAGAATATAATAAATGAAAAATTATCAAAAGGTCATGGGTAGGTGAAACTCTAATTTGGAGTCTATAAATATATTATATTCTCTAGGATCTAACACACTTGTTTTTCTTGCCTCCAAAAACATTTTCTCTCTTCTTAGAAAACAAACATAGAGTTTTTTTTCTTTTGTTCTTGATTTTGTGAGACAATCAAGAAAGTTGCTAGCACACACTCCAATTCGTTTTGTGAAAGGTTGTTCGTGTGGATACCTATAGAGGACGCATCCTTTTGGAGACGTTTAGATCCGAACAACCAAAGCAAAAAGCTCGAGGTAAGGTGTCACTGGTGTGAACCTCCTCTTATCCTTCCAGAAAATCTTGCTTCTTCTGCGTTTTGGTGAGATTCTTAAAACCCTAGATTTAATCAAGTAGTCGAATTACATGGATCCAGGTTTGGGAACGTGATAAAATTTTAATTTTTTCGCTGCGTTTGTATCACGAAACCCAACAATGGTATCAGAGCTACTTGTAATTCGATTAATTGATTTTGTATATATGATATATGTTAGGGTTTATGATTCGTTTTTAAAAAGGGTTTTCAAAATTATCAAAAAGGGTTTTGATTTCTTTTGTGACAATTCTTAGTAATCTATTTGAAAACGGAATTAAACATTAATTTGATTAATGTTTATAATGGTTTAATGTGATTAAACTAAAAGCAGTTTTTGATTTTATGAATTCAGAATACTATTTCATGAAAAATGAATTCAATATGTTGTTTTACTGAAAACGAATTCTGTATGATGTTTTTATGAAAAATGAATTAAGTATAATATTTTATTAATGCGATTTAATGAAACAGAAATTCTATTTTCGAAAACCTAATCACTGAAGGATTTATATATGTTTTGTATTCTATTTTGATTAATATTATTAATTGAAACGGCATATTTGTTTCCTGTTTTAATTAGGAAAATCATTTTCTATTTCGATCAGGAAAATCGTTTTTGATTAAATCTGAAACAGAAATTTTATGATTATGCAGATTATTTTTTAAAGGGCAAACTGTTTAAATGTTAAACAAATTATGCATAATGGATCTATTTTATACAGAATCGTTCAAGTTGTAATTTTGATTATAGAAATTAGAGTTTTCTTAATGGATGCGTCTGTTTAAAAAAAATTATTTTTGATCTATTTTAAACGGATTTTTCAGACTGTAAGCTGTTTACAAAAAGTGATGTTGTTTTAGGCAGCAGTTGATTCAGTAATTTGATTACGAAAATTGGTTAGTTGCTTCCTTGACACAAATTAGGGTTTCATGGTGGCTATTTTAATTGAGCATTTTTGTTTATTTCTTAACAAATTGATTTTATAGTAATTTGATTATGAAAATTCATTAATGTTCAAAAATTTGAAAGGCAATTAACCAAAGAGCTAAGCGGGACAGCCACCTCGGGTGTTGCCCCGGGACCCTGCCAAGGGGCACTGCCCCTTGACCCCGAAAGAATTGTCACATTATTTTATTTTTAACATAATAATTGGATTTGTTAACTAAATAGATTATTATATTATAAATGGTTGTTGTTTTATGCATGGTGCATAGCATGGCCCTTAGACCAATGTGATTGGATTTAATTTTTATGGGTTGTAATTTTAAATACGGCCTGCGAGCAATTTTTGTTTTGTTGTATTTATTTTATTAAAATAGTGTAGAATAAATTACAACAATTTATGTAAATCAAGACCCATAGTGCAATTCAAGTTGGAGGCCCAGGATGGAGATCCAATGTGGGAACCAAAGAAGGAGATCTATGGTAGAAGATGGAGATCCAAGTTGGAGGCTCAATTTGTAATTCTAATATTACCTAGGTTTGACCTTTGATCTTCATATTGGCTTATGAAGATCAACTTAGATTTGGGCCATGCTATGTCACATTTATTTTAGTTGTTATGTATGTGATGTCATGTGATGCCATGTATATGATGTCATATGATGCCATGCAATACTACATAACAATAACTAAATAAGATTAAATAAAGATGAATCCTCATTTAATATTAAGTCATTATAATGCGTCCCATAAATTCAACACTTGTCAAGCCTTAGATTATTATATATGGGCCTGCCAAAGCAAAGTGTATAAATTTATCCGAGGAAGGCAAGTTGGATAATGGTGCTATCCAAATGTTTGATATGGTTTGACTTAACTAGGTTATCAAAATGGTTTTAAACCTAGGGCATTAGATGAGATTTTTAGCCATGACATGTGATGTCAAATCTCATACCATCCAAGAGTTACATGAGATGTAATTGATAAGAGTTGTCTACCTAAATAATCATATTTTAGGCGATAAGCTAAAGCTCACTTAGAGTATGGTGAAATATGGATCTTGGCCCACTAAAATTTGTAAAATTAACTTAGAGGGTTATTGATTTAAGTAAATTTAGTGGGAATTTTTAATTATGCCTTATACATATTTAATAAAATACTGAATGGACTTTGCATATATTTGTTGTAGATAATGACTTCAAACACTACATTTACCATGTCACTGCGATCGATCCTTGAGAAGGATAAGCTCAATGGGACTAACTTTCTTGACTGGTACAGAAACCTAAGAATTGTTCTTAGGCATAAGAGAAAGGAATACATCCTTGATCAACCCATCCCTGAGGAACCAGCTGCCAATGCTCATAGAGAACAAAGGGATGCTTATAATAAGCATCTTAATGATTCTACTGATGTCACTTGTGTTATGCTTAGATGTATGGAGTCTGAGCTACAAAAGCAACTGATGAAAATGGAGGCTTATATTATGATAGGCCATCTCAAGGGAATGTTCCAAGAGAAAGCCAGAATTTAAAGATTCAATACCATCAGGGCATTGCTTTCCTGCAAGCTGACTACTAGCGACTCTGTCAGTCCTCATGTTCTCAAGATGAAGGGTCATCTTGATCACTTGGACAAGCTTGGTCTTAAGATTAAACAAGAACTGACTGTGGATATTATTCTCCAATCTTTGCCTGAAGCTTATGATAGCTTCGTTATGAATTTCAATATGCATAGATGGAGAAGACTATTTCAGAGTTGCATGGGATGCTAAAAACTGTTGAAAAGAACATCAAGAGTAACACCAAGGATGTTCTCATGGTCAATAAGGGAAAAGGAATGAAAAGGGTTAGAAAGGGCAAAGGCAAGGTCTTTAAAGGCTTTCAGAAGCCCAAGCCAAAGCCCAAGCCCAAATCCAAAGCTGAACCCAAAGCAAAGGAAGGAATTTGCTTTTTCTGTAATGAGCTAGGCCATTGGAAAAGAAATTGCAAGCTCTATTTGGATGATCTGAAGAAGAAAAAGGGTGGTGAGACTACCTCTTCATGTATGCATATTATAGAATTAAATCTATCTGCTTCTGATTCTGATTCTTGGATATTAGATACTGGATCAGGATCTCACATTTGTACAAATGTGCAGGGTCTAAAAAGGAGTAGATAATTGGCAAGAGGCGAAGTGTACCTATGAGTTGGCAATGGAGCAAGAGTTGCTACTTTAGTTGTAGGAACTTATGAGTTACCTTTGCCTAGTGGACTTGTTTTATCTTTAGAAAATTGTTATTATGTACTTACTATGCGTACAAATATTATTTTTGTTTCTTGTTTGGACAAGAAAGGATTTGAATTTATTATAAAGAATAATAAATGCAATATTTATTAGGCTAATATTTCTATGGATATGCTCCATGCACTAATGGACTTTATGTTTTAGATGCTGAAGACACTAATGAAATTCCAATCTATAACATAGATACAAAGAAGTCTAAATCTAATGATTTAAACTCAATATATCTTTGGCATTGTTGTTTAAGCCATATAAATGAGAAACGCATTTCAAAACTACACCAAAATGGGCTTTTAAATTCATTTGATACATATGAATCTTGTTTACTTGGAAAAATGACTAAAACACCTTTTACTGGAAAAAATGAGAGGGCTAATGACTTATTGGGTCTAATACATTTTGATGTATATGGACTATTAAGCTCAACTGCTAGAGGAGGTTTTCAATACTTCATAACTTTCACAAATGATTTCAGTAAATATGGCTATCTTTGTCTAATGAAACATAAATCTGAATCTTTTGAAAAGTTCAAAATTTTCAAGAATGAAGTACAAAATCAACTTGGTAAAAATATTAAAACATTAAGATCTGAGGTGGTAAATATTTAAACCAAGAATTTACAGATCATCTTAAAGATTATGGGATTGTTTCACAATTGACTCCTTCAGGTACACCACAATGGAATGGTATATCTAAATGTAGAAATCGAACTCTATTGGATATGGTTCGATCTATGATGAGTCAATCTGATCTTCCAATCTCTTTTTAGGGATATGCTTTAGAAATTGTTGCATTCATTTTGAATAGAGTTCCATCGAAAGCAGTTGAAAAGACACCATATGAGAAATGGACTGAAAAAACTCTCAGTTTGTCTTTTGTTAAGATTTGGGGATGTGATGCTTTTGTGAAGCATCAAATCTCAGATAAACTAGCACCCAAATCTGAAAAATACTTTTTTATGGGATATCCTAAAGAAACTAAAGGATATTACTTCTACAATACATTTGAGAATAAAGTGTTTGTGTCTCGGAATGGTGTATTTTTGGAAAGAGAGTTTATTTCCAAAGGAACCAATGGGAGCACAGTACAACTTGAAGAAATTCAAGGCCCATAAAATAGTGTTGTACCTAATATGGAACCGTAGCTGAATCAACAAGTAATTGTTAAGCCTGCACA
The DNA here is from genome assembly GCA_947683625.1 of Mallotus nudiflorus. Classification (NCBI taxonomy): domain Eukaryota; kingdom Viridiplantae; phylum Streptophyta; class Magnoliopsida; order Malpighiales; family Euphorbiaceae; genus Mallotus; species Mallotus nudiflorus. Next base: position 7,489,767 of record CANTUR010000041.1, read on the forward strand.
AGTACCAGAAGACCCAAGGAGGTCTGGTAGGACACGTCAAATCCCCATGAGATATGGATTTCTCATAACCAGTGATAATGATGTGTTAATTATGGATCAAAATGAGCCCACATCCTATCAGGAGGCCATAAATAGTCCCGACTCTGAGAAATGGCTTAAAGCCATGAGATCAGAAATGCAATCCATGTATGATAATCAAGTATGGACCTTAATTGACCCAAATGATGGTTTAAAAACTATTAAGTGCAAATGGGTTTTCAAAAAGAAAATCGACATGGATGGCAATGTGTATACCTTTAAGGCAAGACTGGTTGCAAAAGGTTACAAATAAACACATGGTATAGACTATGATGAAACCTTTTCACCAGTGGCTATGCTAAAATCTATTTGAATTCTCCTTGCCATAGTTGCATACTATGATTATGAAATATGGCAATGGACGTCAAAACAGCATTTCTTAATGGAAACTTACTTGAGGATATGTACATAACACAGTCAGAGGGTTTTGTTAGTCCTAAGAATTCTGGAAAGGTATGCAAGCTTCAAAGATCCATTTATGGATTAAAGCAAGCATCTCAGAGTTGGAATCTTCATTTTGATGAAGCAGTCAAAGAATTTGGCTTCATTAAAAATGATGATGAACCTTGTGTATACAAGAAAGTTAGTGGGAGTGCTATTGTGTTTTTAGTGTTGTATGTGGATGCCATACAACTCATTGGAAATGATATCCCTATTTTACAAAACGTTAAATCATGGTTAGGAAATTGTTTCTCAATGAAAGACTTAGGTGAAGCTGCTTATATATTAGGCATCAAGATCTATAGAGATAGATCTAAAAGGCTTATTGGCCTAAGTCAAAGCACTTATATTGATAAGGTATTGAACAGGTTTAGTATGCAAGATTCCAAGAGAGGATTCTTGCCAATGTCGCATGGCATTAGTCTCAGCAAGACTCAGTGTCCTATGACACAAGATGAGCGAGATCGTATGAGTAAGATTCCATATGCTTCTGCTATTGGATCTATCATGTATGCAATGTTATGTACTCAACCTGATGTTTCATATGCCTTAAGCACAACGAGCAGATACCAGTCAGACCCAGGTGAAAGTCATTGGACAACAGTTAAAAATATCCTTAAGTATTTGAGAAGAACTAAGGATGCATTTTTATTGTATGGTGATCAAGAAGATGAGCTAGTTGTAAATGGTTACGCAGATGTCAGCTTCCAAACTGACAAAGATGATTTTTGATCACAGTTAGGATATGTGTTTTGGTTGAATGAAGGTGCAGTGAGCTAGAGGAGTTCCAAGCAAGACACTGTTGCTGATTCTACAACAGAGGCTGAGTACATAGTTGCCTCAGAAGCAGCTAAGGAGGTTGTTTGGATCAAGAAGTTCATAACTAGACTAAGTGTTATTCCTAGTATATTAGATCTAGTGAACTTGTATTGTAACAATAATGGAGCTATAGCCCAAGCTAAGGAGCCCAGAACACATCAAAGATCCAAACACATACTCAGGTGTTATCATCTAATTCGAGAAATCATTGAAAGAGGAAACGTCAAGATATGCAGAGTACCTACAAATGATAATGTTGTTGATCCACTAACTAAGCCTCTTCCATAACCTAAACATGAGTTATACTAGGTCCATGGGTATTTGATACGATGTTGATTGGGCCTAGTGCAAGTGGAAGATTGTTAGTGATATGCACTATGTCAATCATTTGATTATGTATTGATTTTCTTATTTTATTAATAAAGAGGTAATTCATTATCATTTGATTTTATGATAATTATATGAATGGTTAATTCTTACTAAAGTCATCAAGTATGTGACTTGATAGTAAAACCCTTAGATTAAAATAAGAGTTTTATTCTAATTATCTCTAGCCATTTATCTATTATATAAATATTAAAGTATTAAGGCTAGTATGATGTTGACTGATGGTTATGTTTTACTAATCATGAATATGAGATATTAAGTCAACTCATAGGTACATGATGAGAGATCATGTACTGGATTGACCCACTATGAGAATACTACATAGATTATTATCATAAGTATTTCTCATCACAGTACTATTATTTTGGTCCTTTGACCTTGAAATTATCATGGATTTTTACATAGCTATTTTATGTTTTGACACATTCTAACATTGTCTTTAACCGGACGATTAAATAGGATGTTGGATATAAAATTAGTTATATGAGGAATGTGAGTGATTCAGAAGGAATTTATCCCTCATTAATATGAAAAAGATATCTAAGGGCCCCTTGATGAGATAAACTAAAGGAAAATGCGTGGTCATGCTGAAATGAATTGATAAAGAGTTATCATTTTCAGTCTACTTGGAATCAAGTCATAATATTGAACTATATAAGGATGACATTCTATGCCTTATGTTCAATTAAGATATCATGTGATAAAGGGACGATAAAATTCACTGTAATTAGGTTATGTCGGATTATTGACTTCACATAACTTGGGTAATCATAATGTCTTGCTAGAGGTCACTTATGACTTGTAGGCCTAAATAGAGATTTAGACTATTTAGGCCCACTACCAATGTTATATGAACCTACAGGGTCACACACTTAGAACAAACCCAAAACGACTATGGGTTTAATAAGCCTAAAATAAACTTTATGGAAATAAATAATTAAAGTATTTTATTTATTTGTTTGTTTATTTATTTAAGATAAATGTTATTTTAAATAAATAAGATATTATTTCTGATTTGTTTTTAAAACAAAATCAGAATATAATAAATGAAAAATTACCAAAAGGTCATTGGTAAGTGAAACCCTAATTTAGAGTCTATAAATATGTTATATTCTCTAGGATTTAACACACTTGTTTTTCCTGCTTCCAAAAACGTTTTCTCTCTTCTTAGAAAACAAACATAGAGTTTTTTTTCTTTTGTTCTTGATTTGTGAGACAATCAAGAAAGTTGCTAGCACACACTCCAATTCATTTTGTGAAGGGTTGTTTGTGTGGATACCTATGGAGGACGCATTCTTTTGGAGACGTTTAGATCCAAACAACCAAAGCAAAAAGCTCGAGGTAAGGTGTCACCGGTGTGAACCTCCTCTTATCCTTTCAGAAAATCTTGTCTCTACTGCGTTTTGGTGAGATTTTTTAAACCCTAGATTTAATCAAGTAGTTAAATTACATGGTTCCAGGTTTGGGAAAGTGATAAAATTTTAATTTTTCCGTTACATTTGTATCACGAAACCCAATAAGTTTAACTTATTTTGTAAGTCCAAAGGGATTATTAGACATTTGATAGTTCAAATACTTTATAGCATAATGGTGTGGCTGAATGCATGAATAGGATATTAATGGAGAAATTTCGATGCTTGTTTTCAAATTCTAGGTTACCGAAGTCATTTTGGGCTGAAGCTATTGTTACAACTTGTTTTCTTATTAACCATTCTCCTTCAACTGCTATTGAAAAGAAAAAAAGAGGCATGGTTTGATACTCCTAATATTTATTCTGACTTAAAAATATTTAGTTGTCGTGCCTATGGTCATGATGATAATAGTAAATTGGAACCTATGTCTAGAAAGTGTCTTTTTTAGGTATATGTATGGTATTAAGGGTTATTCGTAATGTAATCTTTGATGAAACTTCTATGCTACAAAATTCATCACTTAAAGACATTTATGATGAGTCTTTGTAGTTGTAAAATGTAGACATGAAGGTGGAGTTTCAAATTGGGACAAAATCCACACCAAAAGCTAATATCATATAAGAGTTCAAAGGTGCTTAATGATAATGAAGCTACAACACCTCAGTGCTTTATTGCAAGGGATAGATATAAGAGGACCATTAAACTACCTTAAAGATATATTGAATTAGATATGGTGGCTTATGCATTGAATGTGACCGAAGATATTGAAGCTAGCGAAGAACCATTTACCTATAAAAGAGGTAGTAATTTGTGTGAATTCAAAAAAGTGGGTGATTTTCATGCATAAGGAGATGTAGTCTCTACATAAGAATGGCACATAGAAGTTAAATAAAGTTACCCAAAGGCAATAAGCTATTTAGTGCAAGTGGATGTTCAAAAAAGAGAAAGGCACTTCGGGTGTAGATGATGTAAGGTACAAGACTAGACTTGTTGTTAATGGCTATAATCAGATTCCGAGTGTGGACTTCATACATGTATTCTTTCCTATTATAAAATATAACTTTATTTGAGCTTTACTTTTTAAGTTGAAACAATTGGATGTGAAAACATCATTCTTACATGGAGAGCTTGATGAGAACATCTACATGCAGCAGCTAAAGGCTTCTGTTGCTTCAGATAAAGAAGAACATGTGTGTTTGTTAAAGAAATCTCTGTATGGTTTGAAGCAATCTCCAAGGCAATGGTACAAAAGGTTTAATGCTTTTATGATTTCTCATAGGTTTAGACATAGTAGCTATGACAACTATGTTCATTTCAAGAACCGTGATGGGTCTTTTGTGCATCTTCTTCTCTATATTGATAATATGTTGATTGCAACTAGAGATAGAGAAGAGATTAGAAAGGTTAAAGTTCAACTTAGTGTTGAGTTTAAGATGAAAGATTTGGGTAAAGCAAAGAAGATCCTTAACTTAGAGATTGTGAGAGATAGGAAAGTCGGCTCATTGTATCTTAGTTAAAAGGGGTACATTGAGAAGTGTTGCACATATTTAATATGCATAGTTGTAAACCTATAAGTACTCCATTGGCTTAACATTTTAAGTTTTTAGCTTTGTAATGCCCAAAGTCAGATGATGAGATTGAGTATATTTCTCGAGTTCCTTACTCTAGTGCAATGGGTTTCCTTATGTATGTTATGATTTGCTTACATCCATATTTATCCCATGCAATGAGTTCAGTTTGTAGATATATGGCTAATCAGGGTAAAGAGCATTGGAAAGCAATTCAGTGAATCCTTCGTTACTTGCGTGGCTCTTTGGGGGTGTGTTTGCATTTTGGGAAAAGTAATTAAGGATGAGATTATTGGTTTTGTGGACTCCAATTTTGTCATTGATCTTGATAAAAGGAGATCATTGACTAAGATTGTGTTTTGCATTGGTGGTTGTGCAATTATTTAGAAAGCAACATTGCAAACTTTAGTTATGTTGCTACCACAAAGGTTGAGACACGACCGTGTTATGGCCATGTCAAGATCTGCCATTTAGCCCTGTGAGTAGCACAGCCTGAAGCATGACTATGACATGACCGTGTGATGAACAGTGTAGTTGACCTTAATTTGGGAAGCAATTTTTCTCATTGTTTTAACTCCACTTATACACTATTTGTATAAATACCTATTTTTAGAGTTTTGACAAATTAAAGATCTCATATTGTTATTCGTCCTAACACACATTTTTATGCTCTTGTATAAATATAGTAAAATTCTCTCCTCCTTTAACTATGGTTTTTTCACATCTTGAGGTTTTCCACGTAAATTTTTGTGTCACTTCTCTATTTCTTTATTTTACTATTATTTTTTTGTGTTTAATTATTTATTTGTACACTTCCGTTGTACAAGAAATAATACACAAAAAAAAAGTAATAGTCGTGTTTACCTTCACTTTCAAGTGAGCTAAATATGCAAGAAGAACACCTATTGGAACTCCAATCACATAATAGCAACACAAATTAATATATGCTACTATAGCTTGTCTCCCAGCACCTACAGCGATTCCTGAAAATGAACAAAAATTTCATGAAAATGTTAGATAAATTAAAAAAAATCAAATTATATCTATTTTAATGTCATAAATAAAATAAAATATACTTTAAATAAATATTATTGTATAATTATACCATAAACGTTAGTTATTTTTATCAACCATCTTATAAAATTCTGATAAATTGATATATGAATTTTTCAATTTATTGCAAATTTATTTACAGTCAAGGTAATATGTGTCCATACTGAAATGATATGTTGACGTGACATGCATGTGCAAACTACTTGCTGAAATTAAAGATGTATTTGTAAAAAAGATAAAAGTTAAGGTTAGAAAAATTACTAATTTTTTCTTTTAATTTTCACATCAGCTTTTAAATTTATAAATACATGTCATGTTAATACGGATACATACTATTTTAACCGAGGATAGTTTATGACAAATTAAAAAGTCCATAGTAAAATTATGCAATAACCCTTTAAATAATTTTTATCTTCAATGATATAAGGGACAATATTTAGTTTTGTTAGTTAGTATAATAAGCGTAATCAAAACTAGACACTCTCTTGTCCTTCACTGGATTATTTTTTCGGACAATGTTATGGGCACATTTCACGTATCATCTTGATGCATTAACAAAAAAAATTTCGTTCAAGTAAATGGATGACATGCCTGAAAGTGTCGTCAGAATGCTGTTTAGCAAAACTGAGAAAGCAAGCAAGACAGAGAGGCCTGAAACTGTATCCGCAACTTGCTTTTCATTTGTGAACAAGTAGGCAAGTTGATGACCAAAAACCAAGCACAGAATTGAAAACAGGACTCCTATAGAAATTGAAGTGCTCAAAGTAACTTTAATAGAGAACTTTGCAGCTTCAGCATTTCCTCTTCCCAATTCATTTGCAACCCTTACACTGCACATGCCAAAATTATTATACATTTATATGCCTCAACTTAAACAAGCATATATAATTAAATGAAGCTTGTACCTAATCGCAGCCAAGAAGCCAACACATAGCACAAAGTCCCAACCTGTGATATTGAGGCTGCAATAAAACTAGCCATTTAATGTTCAGGCAACTTGCAAAAATTATAAACTAATGCATCATCATAAGGTAAAAGAGAAAATTTTTAACTTCACCAAATGGAAAACGCAGATATTTCAGTTGCTGCATTTTTCATGTACCCTGCCAACAGGACCAAAACTGCATAGTACCATATCTCCAAGCTATTGTGACAATCCCCATGAGAAGAAACACAAATATAAATGAGGGTATTGGCAATTTCATATGAGGGTATAGTATTGGCTAAGAAACACAATAAATAAGGACCCTTACCAAAGCATCAAACCTGATGATATTGATAGCTTGAGCACAGGAAACAGATCGGTAAAAGCAGCCATAGTGAAACCCTTCCAAGTATTTGGACACCAGCCACCTAAAATATATACAATCTCCCCAATTAAGGTCAAGCAAGTTGATACAATCATAGGCCACATTGCACCACGAATTCCCAAGTTCAGTTTGCTCACAAAGACCCATGATAAGAGCACATGAAGTAAAAATGAAAAAGTAGAGACCCATCCAATTATTGCATTCTTGAGCTGTGCCTGCAAGTACTTTTGGATGCTATTGTGAAATGCTAAGAAATACAGGATTGGGATGAACCATAAGGAGAAGTGTCCTGCAACTTTAGCTATCTCGTCTTTTTCACCAGCAAGTGTGAAGATGGGTGCTGAGAAGATGAAAATAGGCAGGATCAAAGTTGCAGTACCAAGATTAATGATCAAAGATCTTTGCAAGTAGATACCCAGCATGTGGTATTGCTTTGCACCAAATGCTTGTCCACAGAGAGTGTCTATGGCACTTGTCATGCCTAGCTACATATATGGAGAAAAAAAAAAGTTGGAGGTGTATTAATTCATCAGTTACTATATCAAAGCATTTCAGCAAGCAAAAAATTATAGAATAGTATTCTTACCAAAATCCCATATGCAAACCTTATGACAATGATTTGGACGAGTGCATAAGCTGCAAGTTCGAGTTTTCCAATGTGTCCAATAAATGCTTGTGTGATTACATAGGTACCAAATAATGTTACCCTTGATATAATTGCAGGAAATGCTATCTTCCATAACTTTTCTGATTCCCCGAAAAATCTTCTTTTCAAATCAATAGTTTCTTTTCCTTCTGAATGGAGTTGGCTTTCATCCATTTTTTTCTGCTCTTGATCTTGATGTTACATGTAAAAATAAAGTCAGAGTTAATTGCATAAGAGTTATCAATCTTTACACTAAATTTCATTTTAATTTCATAACTTTAATTTATTATTTTTTTTTTTACAAAACATTGATTTTAATTAAACAGAAAGATCACTTTAAATAATTTATGACTAATTTAAATGACGTCGTATACTAGAGTTACCAATTTAGAGTCCAACTCAATAAAAATTATCCTATCATACTGTTATGCCACATTTTTTATAAAATTTTTAACTATAATTTTACTTTACTTTTTTATTTTTTTATACTTAACCTTATAAAAATATGATTAACAGTCTCATAAATAAGGTGACATAGTAACATGACATGATAATCACAAAAAGAAATAACAGAATAGTCGTTTACAACAGCACTTGAAGCTAAACACCCTTCGCTAATTTGTGAGCAATGATTTTATGTGTTTATGGTAGACTTTATAGCCAAGTTTGGTAGAGTAGTGTGGGGTTTCATAAGAAGAAAAATTCTTTGCATCCTTTTACTAATATAGATGACGAAGACAATGCCAATTTGTATTACTTTGCTTATGGAATGCCTCGTCATATTGCTTTGAATTGATATAGGTGGGATAGACTTATGAAAATGTTAGTTTTATTATTGGTAGTAGAATATTAATTATTTTAATAAAGTTATATTTTTTTAGTTTACATATAAATAATAATAATTGTTATCTCAATAACAACAACAATAATAAAAATAATATTTTGTTAAATCAAGTATATATGGAATTTTTTAATCATTTAGTAATTTCTTAGTTTTTATAACATATAATTAACAACTAATTAACTTTAATAAATTTTTATATGATATGGTTAATTATTTGTCTTTATTAAATGAAATTTATTTTCCTTCTTTTAATTAAATTATTTTTTGTAGAATGTTATATGTTAATAATGTTTTAACAAAATATATGTTATATGTTTATTTTCCTTCTATATTATTATTATTATTATTATTTTGAATTATGGTTCAACATCATATTGAATCTTAAATCCGTAACTTTATTTTAAGATCAAATCCATTTTGATAAATCATATTCGTAAAGCAAAACCGAAACGAATTTCTCTAATCATAGCTATACCATTAGCATAACTTTATCAAGAAAACCCAGCTTGGAGAACTATCAAGAAAAGACTGAGACCCAATACATGAATCAAGAAAATGAAGCAAGAATGGTACGACAAAGGAGATGAGAGGTTAAGGACATAGATCGTACCTGGGTTCGGAATCTCTGTAACTACCTGCGTCATTGCTGTTGGAGCTTGCTTTGCGATGGCTTTGTTTCTTTGGGTCTCTAGTTTTTGTTTTTGTTTTTGTGATGGGGATTGATGACTTTGAAGGAGTATCAGTGGTGTTACACAGTGGAGATGAAGGAGAGCCGTGATTGTTTGTGCCACTAAACATAAATATCTACTAATTATCTGTTTTTCTTCGAAACATCTATTGGAAATGATATTAAGCTTGTTTTTCTTTTTCCTAATAATTAGAATAAAAAAAAATTAAGTTTAATATAAAAGAATGATAAATAGGAAAAAAAAAAAGAGATTTTTGATAAAAGAAATTGAATTTAAGATAATTTTTCATTTTTTGTTCCTTCCTTGTCTGTTTGTTTTTAGGTTTAACCATCAGTTGAACTAACTTGATTCTTTGAAATATTTGGCATGTTTTATTTGATTAAATGCTGTGAAATGAAGATTGACCGATAAAGAAATGAGATTTTTACACACAGACACTTTTTTTTTATTAACTAAAATATTCAATTTTTTCATTTTTTACTTATTTTATCCTTTTTATTTACATTAGTGTTCATTTTATTTACATATATGCATTATTCTTCTTTTTATTTTATTTTCTCTTTTATTTTTATTTTTATCTTCTTTATTTTTTTCTTTCTTTACTCATTTTCCTCTTTTTTAAAATTTTTATTTTTTTCCTTTTTTTTATTTTTTCTTTTTGCAGATTTGTTCTTTCCTCCTTCTTTTTTATTTTTATTTTCTCTTTATTATTTATTATTTCTCTTTTTCTTTATTATTTTTTTATTCTTTCCTCCTTCCTTCCTTTTTTTTATTTTTAATTTCTCTTTATTATTCTTAATTTTTCTTTTTTTTTCATCTTATTTCAAAAATTTTATTTTCTTATTTTCTTCATCTTTTTATATTAGTGGACCATTAGCTAATACATATTTTTTGAGATTTTATTTCATAAATTTTTTGACATTTTATGCTGAAATACAATTTTTTTTATTTTTATTTTCTCTTTATTTAATACATTTACCATTATTTTCTAAATGTTTTTTTTTAATTTCAGTAAACCAAAATAAATAAATAAAATTATATAATCCTATAAATAAAATAGTTAAAAATCTAGTAGTATCATTAAATTAAATTTTATTGGGTTTTGTTACAAAAGACTAGCATGCATTTCTCTATTAGATACATTTTTTGTTTTTTATATGTTTTGTTTATTTGTAATTTTTTTTATTGGATAGGGTGTTGAAAATGTTGATTCTATTTCTTTTCCTACTCATTTTGGTGGTCATGGTGGATAGAATGTGAAGGGTGTTGATGTAGTATATATTGTTATTAGTTTTTGTAATTTTATTTTTTGTTAATTTTTGGTTTTTGATTTAATTTTGTATTCATAGGATGTTAAAAATGATTTTGTTAGTCCTCATTCACATAAAAGGGAGCACATACTTGCATATATATATATTAAAGTCTCCTTTTGTTATTGTATAGGAAAATGAAAATAAAACAAAAGTATACAAAAAATTTACTATAACTAAAAGCTAAACATTTTCTTTAAAGTTATGCAAGTGGTAATTATTATAATAGAAATATTTTTTAAAATTTTTGGTGTTGTTGAGTCATTAGAGGATGTTGTCATTTTATGTTGCATTTATAATTTGGTATCGTTTTGGTTTTTGATACTTTTTTTAAATTAATGGTAATGTAGTTGTATCACAAAGTTTTTTTGTATGTTTATTTTATTTATGCAATCTTTATTTTATGTCCAAATATTCCATAGTTGAAGGAGATTTATTATTTTGATTTTGTTTGAATATGTTTTTGGTTTATTTATGGTTTCTGACTCATTTTTTTGTATCTTTTTGGTTTATTTTTAGATTCTGATTCATTTTTGTATCCTTTTAGTTTATTTTTAGTTTCCGATTCACTTTTTTTATCCTTTTGGTTTATGTTTTGTTTCCGATTCATTTTTTTTGTTTTTAGTTTTAATTTTTTTTTTTTTGTCTTAAAGGATGTATATGAGATTTTTTGTTCTTTCCTACAATATTATGTATTCAATACATAATATATAAGAGGCGATTGGTCAAATCTATATATGAATTGATCAAGTTAAATTAAAAAGACAACAATCATAAATTAGTTACGGGAGAAAGTTTAACATGTATATACATTAAGTCATAAGAACAAATGACTAAGGGCAAAATAAAAACAAAATAACCAAATACAACAAAATATGTATATTAGTCACCTGGACATCATTAAAAAAATTAAAACAAAAATAAAATAAAACTATAAAACTATAGGCGGCGGGGTTTAGCGCATGCCCAACCACGGCACTGTGTGGGCTCGACGCCCACTAGAAAATACGATATAGGTCTTAAGCCTATTCGGAGATGGAGTCGCCACCCAGATAAAAACCGAGACACACTGTACAGCAACTGGATCCCACGGAGATTCCCAGAAGTCGTCATCAGAGATTGGATTCGAAAACTGGGTATAAGCGTTTGAATGCTCACCCAACCTTGCGGTTGGCCTCCATTAATGTTTTGTGTTTTATTACCATTTAATTATTTAATTATTTCCTCATTTACCACACGTAATAAAATTGCCTTCGGATAATTGCCAGATTTTATAATTAGTCTTAGTTTGCACATTAGTCCAATTTCATGCCTTTAAGTCCCAACATTCATAAAACGCAGTAAATAAAATAAATAATAATTTACAACCATACATTCAAAATTAAATAGGGGGAAAGGGATTAAGGATTACAACGCTTTTTAGCTAAATAAACTAATAATATACAGAAAATAAACTAAACATATACCGAAAATAAACTATTAAAATAACATAAAAGCGGCAATATGCAAGAGGTAACTAGCAAAAGTGACCACTCGATGACAGAAATTATCAAGTAATTCCTGCAAATAACACACGGTTAACCCTTCCTTTCACAAAAAAATGAAATCACATATAGCAATATTTATAAAGAGGTTCTATAAAGAGGTTTTCAAGTAATAAACTAAAGAAAGTATCAAATAATCAAGGTTAAACATCATCATGCAATTGTACAGGTGTATTAACGATCAAAGGGGACATACCGAAGTGGACGTCATAATAAATAAATAAAAAATGAAGCAGGAAACAAGTTAACCTTGTTAATGAGGCGGTCGCCTCATTAAGATGAGGCGATTGCCTCATTGATAAGGCGACGCCTCATCAACAGGGCTCTTACAATTTTGAGACAAAAACAAGTAGCATACACACAAAAGATAGGCTCCCTAAAGGCCTGTCAATGGGGCGATCGCCTCATTGATGAGGCGATCGTCTCATTGAGATGAGCGTTGCCTGACCACCAGGTTGGCTCTGACTCTCAAGACGTGCAGACTTCTACTCTAAGTAACCAAAACATGCATATACACATTCTACACTTATCATACTATGACTACATGCAAAGGTATTCAAAGACCCGTTAATAAAGTGAGATATCAAGCTAAACACATTAGAGATAAACCTATAATATGCTAAAGACTCAGTTATACACAAGCAAGAACACACAAAATGATGAACATGTCAAGTTTAAAGTGCAGATTTTATACCAAAATGAGAGGTCCTCAGAGCTGTTTTGATTGAGATCCTTGCTAGGATGTGGTATCTACCATTGACACAAGTTTCTTCCTTCTTCTCTTATGGAGAAAGTGGACCTCTTCTCTTCAACCTTCCTCCCCTTTCTTGAGGACATTTTTTTTCTCTTCTTTTTCCTCTGTCTTTTTTTCAGAGCTCTTCCTTTTTTTTTCTCACCAACCTCCTCTCCTTTTTCTTCTTCTCTCTCTTTTTTCTTTTATCCCTTGGCTTTCCCATGCCTCTAAGCCTCCTAGCCCATCATGAGCTCCCCTAGCCTTTTTTCCTTCCTCAAAAGTCTTTTTCTCATGCAAGGAGGTCTAGAGAGTAGGGCCCATGCCACTTGATCGTCATGATTGCAGCTGTATTAAATGCAGCTGCAAGTGTCATGACCCAAAACAGGGGCCATGACCGGCACTAGGGAACGGGAATTCTTTTGAATCCGGAACCCGTAGCAAGCCTAAAAATAAAATAAACATGCAATAATAATAATATCACAATTAAATAAAATACTGTGCAGTGGAATAAAATCATAAATATTAAAATAATATCCATGTCTCATATATAGATAAATCCTTTGATACAAGTCTCCGTTCAAATTCTTAAAATTCATATTTCATACAAATACAATACATCAAATCCATAATTAACTTACAACGACTGCAGTGTCTAGATTATAAAAATAAAACTCAAGACTCAGATGAGCAGTTTACATAAAGAAGCCGGGGCGAAAGAAATCCGGTGTACAGGTCTGCTACTGAGGTCTGAGGAAGATGACTCTCCTGAAAAATTAGTCAACGGAGGGGAGTCAGACCTCACTGAGTGAATTACTATAATAAATATACATGCATACTAAATGATAATGCATACAGTCAATAGTATATATCTAATATGTATATATACAGGCAAATACACACAGATGCAATAAAATCATTTTATATATTTTTACTGAAATTCACAGTTTATGAAGGATCAAATAGAACCCTATAATATCACAACCTCAAATAGTGTTAGACAACACTCTAGCCATACAGGTTCACTTATTCCAAATATGTTCACTTGTTCCATTTGGACAGTAGACTGTCCCCGAGACACTAAGTCAATCGAGCTCCAGCAGTCTGATTGTCAGTGTGATTGGCCCCAAGACACTTGGTCAACCGAGCTCCAGCAATCACACCTCCAAACCACATCACACATCAGATAAATCAATTCCAATCAATATCCTCAAACTAGTTAGTAATATAGCCTAAATGCTATAAGAGTACCGGTACGTACTCGGTCCTAGTGCTGCCCACTATGTAGCACATTCTATTGATATCCTTCAATAATAAATATAAAATATTCATTCACAAATAAATGATGCATGAATTTAAATAAAATAACAATATAAACCATATATATACTGAAAATATACCAAAAGTAAACTAGGTATATTTCGAGTATATATACGTCAAACAAATCCAATCAAATTACAAAATAAGCTAGAAATGTATTTAAAAACATTTTAAACATAAATGGTTAATAAAGCATGCAAATAATTTAATATATACAAAAAATAAACCAAAAGTAAACTAAAAATAAACTTAAGTACTAATCAAATTATTTATGCATATTTAATCGAAATAAAACACACATTTCTAAATCATGCACCCTAAAACATATATATATAGAATAGTAACTCACACTTAGTGCGCTCCTCGAGATGGGTCCGATGGGCCTAGTCCACTAGGACTCGGTCTCGGCGCAACTAAAAAAATAATAAATAACAGACATCAGAATAAACCTAACAGAAAATCCTAGAAACTCGATCTAAAATATTGGACACAGAATCAAAATTAGGGTTCGACCGGATATCATGTTTTACGAGAATTCTTACCGAAAATTCGGTAGAACCTCCCTTGTAAAACGGACATCTCTCTACTCAAAGAGTAGAGCCAACCCTACAAAGAAACACACTTTGAAAAAGAAGCTCAAAACACAATCAAAATCCCTCGGTCGGACTCCAAACTACAGTCTACCGACCGGGATCCATAATTCACAGAAAAATTTTGAAAATACCAAAAATACCCTAATAACATAAAAATACATTTTATAAGTAGAAATTACATAATTAACCTTAAAACACATTAAAAATCGATAAAAATTCATTTTATTAAAAAAATCGTATATTATATATATAATTGAAAATAATTCACGAAAAAAATAGTTTTAATTAGTTAAAAATACTAAATCATTTGTATAAATCATTTTTATACCTTAAATAACTATTAAAAGCAATTAAATTACATTTTTAGTCAATTTAGGGTAAAATTACCAAAATACCCCTATATGTATAATTATATTAAAATTACTCAAAAATTCACCAAAAATAGTATAATTGTCCAAAATTAATTTTCTCCACATATTTATCAATAATATCAATAATTAAACTCAATTAACCAATTAAATTCAATTAAAAACATAATTAACCTAATTTTCCAAAATTACATAAACCTAAATAAATTCAAAATAAATACATAGAAATTCATAAAAATTCCAAATAAATTTCTATAATTCATTTCAACACCTATATTTACCATAAAACACAATTTCATAATTTAATTAATTAATTTCCGAAAATTAGAAAATAATATTAAAATATTCAAAAATGCCCAAAAATCAAAATAATCTCCAAAAATTCTACAAAAATTCACACATGAAGATTAAGCTATGGGGAACAACATTTGTGAATGAATTTTTCATGAATCAATCAAATTGAAGTTCACTAATAGGCCAAAATCGAAAAAATCAAAACCTAAGCAAATCAAGACCATTTTAAGTGAAACAAAGCTTGAAATCACATTCACCGGAGCTCAAGGAGAAGAAAGAGACTGGCGGTGTTGAAAACGGTGGTCGAAAACGTCGTGAACGATGTTGCTCCCACTTTCGGCTTCTCCGGCCAAAAACAACTTCCAGACGCCGGAATCAGCTGCAACAGGCGACGGGGAAGGCTGAGGAAGGAGGTGGCACGCCGGAAGACACACCAATGGCAAGAAATTGGCGGGTACCAGCGGCGGATGGTGATGGGGAACGGTCGGGAGGAAGAAGAAGCTTCGGGTGGCACACTTGTAAATATTTCAAACTTTATAATTTTGTTAATATTAAATGTATATATGTGTATATATATATACTTTATACTATATATTAAAATAATATTAAATTACACACATTAAATATACACCACACACATATAATATAATATTTTAAAATTTAATAATAAATAAAAATAATAAAATAATAATAAAATAAATAAATAAATAATAAAATATTAGGGTAATTAATTAAACCCTAATTAATTAAATAAATACAAATATATATTTTATTTAGTATTTTAAAAATATATATGAGTTCATGCAAGTCCGTAAATCTATTTAAAATAATTAATAGTAAATTATTTATGTGAAAATTTCCCCGAAAATATAAGTCCCGAGAAAATTTTACGTAAAGCACTTTAAATAATACACAATAATTTAAATAGGTTTTAAATACATATCAACTCGTAAAAATATCATAATATATATACAAAAATTATTAACACTGTATATCCTGATGCAGTATTAAAATATTTAAAAATACGGGATATTACAGCAAGTGGGCTGCCATAGAGATGGCGTCTCATCGATGAGGTGATCGCCCCATTGGTAGCTGCCAAAGAGGCAATCGCCTCATTACACTGAGGCGATGCCTCTTGGGCCCGGGCCTGTGTTGAGCCAAATGGGCTTGGGCCAAATTTGGATAGTTGGGCGCGGTTTTGGGGTTTTTCAGGCTTTTGGGCTTTCAAATCCACTTTCCACTTAGAGATTCAGACTTCATTCTCATGTCTAAGTTTCACATTTTTATCATTGGGCTTGACAACAGGCCAGTCAAACCGAGCGCCCCTGATTCGTCCCCTAACACAGTCCGACCAAACCAGGTGTCTACAAAAACACATTAACATACACATTAGCACAAGTATTAGCCTAAATCTAGATGCTAAATATTCTATTAACTTAAAGGAAACAAATGATCTATAAATGAAACCTAAATATAGTACAAAATTAAAATTTTTATACTCTTTCATAAAGAAATTATTAACATACAAGTAGACAAAATAATAACAAGGAAAAAAAGGAACTTTATGGATATATTAATAAATAATAAACTTTCATAGTCACTTTGATCCTCAAAGGATATTATAATTAGCACAAACAAAATCACAGGTTTTAGAATATTCTTTATATGATATTGCTAATTTCTTTGCCCAAGTTCCTTACCAGTTCTGCAGATTTCTGACTGGAATGTGATGCGAAGCTTGTAAGGCGCCTGTCAAAAGAACATTGACACATGAATCATCAGGTTTTAAATTATTCTTTATATCATATTAATTAATAAATATTGTATAAAAATCATTCTTGTCACTCAAATACAAGGTCTTTGCTATCTCAGATTCCACCATTATTGGCGTTGGTTGACTAAGCTGCCAAGATTAGCTTAGCTAAATTACCTCAAAAAAAGGTAGAGAAAACATGATGATTCCAAGTATATATACCTTAAGTAAGATTCAACTGCATGTGCTTTGATTCTGAAAACCATGAGGTATATATATATACACACACATATTGTTACATATAGCTTGCCATAAATCTTTTCTCAATGCAAAAAGTATCGTGCACTGAAGGCAGTTTGAGGGCTGCTTAGCATGCAAAATATCAGAATTTTTTTTTAATTTGTATTATGTAGGCTTCCAAACATAAAGGAAAGATTTTGTGATGAGGCAAGACATAGTAATCTTTGTATGCTTATTAAGAGAATTCAGGTTAATACTGTTGTTGCTACTATTAACTACTCAATGAGTCAACATTTGCGTGCCATCCACTTACTTTTAAGCAGGTTACTTTAGAAGAATCCTCAGTTTGTCGCATATTTTGGTGCAATAATGATCTGATTCTGTTAAAGGAAGAATGTGAATATTGCAAACTGATAAATTATAGCTTTACACAATTTAACAAGCAATGCTCAAGTTGCATACAGGCGAGAGTAATTGAAAGAAGAAGAATTTAAATAGAAATCAAATATAATAGTAAAAAGAAGAAAAATCTCTGCGATGCGAGTAATTGAAATTGCAAGCCTCAATGAATACATCAATTACAATCACAGAGGCAAACAAATTCAAAGCAGAGCAACTAAAGAATTATATTTTATGAAATAAAAAGCAAAAGAAAAAATCAACAAAATTAGAAGGTGATGGACGGTGATAAGTGGAGAGTTAGAACGCATGAGGTCAAAAAAAGAAAAGATAGAGAATTAGGTTAAATGAGAATTTAGGATTTTACTTTAATAAAAAAAAAAAGGAAATGGAGAATAAGAGAAAAGAAAAGGAGAGAGATTATGAGGATCTAAAATTGAGAATCAATTAAAGTTTAATGGAGGGGAAGAGATGAGAAAGATTAGGATAATGAGAGTTTTTTTTTTTTTTTTTTTGTGCTTTGAGCTTGAATAAAAAGAAGCACGCATGTAATTATTTCTTCGTTTTAGGGGATTCTAGTAATAAATAAAAAGCTAGGGGTATTTTAGCGTTGGGTTGAGTTTTTGGAGCATTTTAATAAAGATCCCTAAAGAAATGGTTTGTCTTTCCCCCGTTTCTAGTTTAATGAAATATTTTTTTGTTTTTGGAATGTCTTGTCTACACTTGTGTATTACACCCAGTTGTAAGATTTAAGATACATCATCTAAATGCTATTAACTTAATTGATAAAAATAAGACATGTGTCTTGCGTTTTAAATCTTACCACTAGGTGTACATACATCTAATGATGTAGTGAAAAGGCGGATAATAATAATCGAATATTGTTGAATCGCACACAATTACCAATAATTGACCTTTTATAGCGATTTAGGTTATAGACATCAAAATTTTAAGGAATTTTGAAAGAACAAAAGAGAATTCAAATTATCATAAAACTGTCATCCAAAAATAACAAGGAAAACTTAAATAGTAAATCCTTAAAGCAACCCTAAACAAAAAATAAGAAAATAAAACCCTAAAAATAGGAAATCATAAAATTGCCCATTTAAAGGCCTAAATGATAGAATTTGACTGAAAAGCGATGGATCTCACAAGCTAAGCTTATGACTTCAAACTGATGGCCCGTTTCTATATGAATTAGGCTTTTGAATTGGTCAAATCCGATACTTGGAACTTACCCAAAATTACAAAACTACCACTATCGTAATTTGTCAAATTTGTGCATGAATTAGGAGGCTTGTTCCTCTATACTGCCTGCATCATTCTCCCCAGGGTAGATAAAATTCACCCTTGAATCTGACTCATCTAATGAATCACCTGCAAAAGGAACCAACTGCTTGACATTGAACACATCCGCAGTCCAAATATGGCTAGATAGTTTCAATCTGTAGGCATTAGGATTAATCTTCTCGATGATCTCCACTGGTCCAATTTTTTTAGCAGACAACTTGTTGTATTCGCCTATAGGAAACCTTTCTTTGGTCAGAACAACCCACATCAAACTTGACATGTCGCCTCTTCTTATCAACAACTTGTTTATTCTTGGAGGCAGCCTGCACCAGGTGGTCATGGACAAACTGTTGAACTTACTATAACCCATTGACAAAACTTGTTGCCTTACCATCTACTCTTATCTTTGTTGGAAAAGAAATCAAGTCTAGGGGTCCTCTAGGCACAACTGAATACACCACTATAAAAGGGCTGAATCCAATACTCCTATTGACTGCATAATTATAGGTGAACTCTACCTAACACAACTTTTGATCCCAACTCTTCACATGTTCACCCACTAGGCATCTCAGCAAGTTACCCAAAGATCAGTTCACTACCTCTGTTTGTGGATGATAGGCACTACTGAAATTCAAATGCATATTCACCATCTTCCATAAACTATG
The DNA here is from genome assembly GCA_947683625.1 of Mallotus nudiflorus. Taxonomy (NCBI): domain Eukaryota; kingdom Viridiplantae; phylum Streptophyta; class Magnoliopsida; order Malpighiales; family Euphorbiaceae; genus Mallotus; species Mallotus nudiflorus. The sequence continues at coordinate 7,509,523 of CANTUR010000041.1, forward strand.
CCAAAAATGGCTAAGGAACCTGGTATCCCTATCCAATATGATAAACATAGGCAAGCCATGCAGCCTGCATATTCCCTTAAAGAAAAATTAAGCTACATGAACAACATCTATTATTTTCTTACATGGTATAAAATGCACCATCTTTGAGAATTGATCAACTACCACAAAGATAGAATCATTACCTTACTATGTGCGTGGTAATCCTAGCACAAAATCCATATTGAGTTCCACCCATGGTTGTGAAGGAACTGGCAGAGGCATGTAAAGACCTGTGTTAGATGCTGCTCCCTTGGAAACCTGAAAAATTCAACACCTCCCTACTAACCTCTTAACTTCTTTACGAATGGTAGGCAAAAAATAACGAGCCTTAACCAATTGCATAGTTCTATCTCAACCGACATGTCCCTCACCATGCAATTCCTGAAGAATCTTCAAACACAAGCTACAGTCTGGGATATATAGCTAATTGCCCTTGAACAAAAATCCATTATGCACTAAGAAATCTGTTCGCTCGCCTGTTTTAATCTTATCCAAAATAATAGAAAAGTATGGATCAATCTCAAGTAATTATGTAAAGGATTCAAAACCTGGTACCTCAATGGTCATTTGTGTTAATAATGCCTTTCGTCTGCTTAATGCATCTGCCACCTTGTTGGTAACCTTTAACTTATGTTTCACAACAAAAGTGAATTTCTAAAGGGAAGCCACCCAACTCGCATGCCTATCAGAAACTTTGTCTTGCCGATGCAAGTGCTTCAAAGCCTCATGATTTGTATACAGAATAAATTCTTTCTGAAATAAATAATAATGCCAATGCTTAATAGCTTGCACAATAGTATATAACTCGACATTATAAGTACTATAGTGCATTATGGCCTTTGTTAACTTTTCACTGACGGCCTGCTGTTTTGGCTTAAAACAGCCCTAATTCTCAAAGCATCTGAATGTAGCTCAAAAGGTTGATTAAAATCAGGCAGCACTAAGATAGAGGTCATGGTAAGGCATATTTTAATTAACTTAAAAGCCTTTTTTGCCTCATCAGTCTGTACAAACTTCCCAACCTGCCTCATGCAATCAGTGATAGGTGCCATAATACTGCTAAAATGCAGAATAAAATGCTTATAAAATGAAGTCAATCCATGGAAGCTTCTCACCTCGGTTATGGTGGTGGGTGTTAGCCAATGCTTCACAACATCAACCTTTGTTTTGTCTACCTATAACCCCTTTCTAGAAACAACATAACTAAGAAATAGCACTTTAGAAGTGAAAAATGCACACTTCTTAACTGCAGCGTATAACTTCTCTCTACACAGCACAGTTAGGACCTCTCGTAGTTACTACAAATGCTCATTCGGGTTAGCACTATAAATCAGAATATCATCAAAATACACAACAACACACCTACCAATGAAAGGCCTCAAAAGCTTATTCATAACACGCATAAAAAGTGCTTGGTGCATTTGACAGCCTAAATGGCATTACTAACCACTCATACAACCCCTCTCTTGTCTTAAAGGCTATTTTCCATTCATCGCTAGCTTAAATCCGAATTTGATGATAGCCACTCTTTAAATCCAGTTTAATGAAAATCATGGCCCCACTAAGCTGATCAAGTAAGTCATCCATTCTAGGAATAAGAAAATGATACCTGATCGTTATTTTATTAATGGCTCGACTGTCTATGCATATCTGCCAAGAACCATCATTCTTTGGTGTTAAAAGTGTCGGTACAGCACAAGGACTTAAGCTCTCATAAATGTATCCCCTGGCCAGTACCTCTTATACTTGCCTCCTCAGTTCTTCATGCTCATTAGGACTCTTTCGGTAGTGTGGTCAATTTAGCAAAGTTGCCCCTGGTTCAAGGTCAATATGATGTTGGATGTCTCGCATGGGAGGTAACCCTTCAAGCAATTCTTCTGGAAACAAGTCACTGAACTCTTCCAAAAGTGGTAAAACTACATCAGGAACCATTATCTCTCTATCCACCATCTTCTTGAATAGGACATAAATAATTTCAGATTGCTGCACTACTTTTTCAAATTGGGATAGGGTTAATAAATTAACACAGCTTTTGTTTTCACCTTGCACTGTTTCAGATTATTCAAAATCCATCTTTGGGACTAGCACTATTTTTATTCCTTCAAACATAAAGTTGTAGGTGTTAGCCTTTTTGTCATGAATCATACCTTTATCAAAATGCCATGGTCACCCCAACAACAGATGACATGCATCCATGGTTATCACATCACACCAAATGTTATCCTTATATTTTTCCCTAATGGAAAAAGACACTAAGGCCCATTTCAAAACTATTACCTCGCTCTCCTTTTTTAACCATGTCAATTTGTATGGCTTAGGATGCTTGATAGTCGTAATTCCTAATTTCTTAATCGCTTCTACTGAGATTATATTCTCACAGCTACCCCCATCAATCACAAACCTGTAAATTTTCTCTTTAATAGTGTAGGTAGAGTGGAAGATATTATTTTGCAGCCACTCCTCATCAATAGCTCTTGGCGTTAGGTAGGACCTCCTTACAACCAATGTTGTGCCTACATCTCCAGTCACGATCTCCTCATCCCCCGCATCTGTATCAAATACTGGGTCTCTTATCAAGTCTGTAACCTCCTTTTCATCATAGTGCTTATTTGGATCAGCAAATATGGCTCCTTTTCCCCTGTTTCTACACTCAGCCTGCTTGTGCCCTATTTTGCCACATGAAAAACACTTGATACCGTTTGGCCTTGGTGCATTTATTGGTCTATTAGTAGCCCTAGTGGTCATGCCACCACTTGGACGACTCGCACCAGCTCCACCTGTTATATTTGCCTGTCCAATATTCTGTACAAAACCACCCAGATGCCTCCTTTCAATTTGCAAGGACCGTTGGTGTGCTGCAGAAATAGACATAGGATCAAACATGTTCACCGTATCCTTGATTTATTCCCTTAGGCCCCCAATATACCTCGCCACCAATTGGTCCTCTATCTCATGCACCTCATTCTGAGTGATCAATTGATAAAATTTAGTTGTATAATCATCAACTAAATTTAGTTGCCTTAGATTCTGAAACCTTTGATATAGTATACGTTGATAATTATAAGGCTGAAATACAACTCGTAATTGTTTCTTCATCTTCTCCCAAGTTGTAATTTTGGACTTCCCCAACCTGACTCGGGTCTGTTTAGTTTGCTACCACCAAGCCATTGCTCTATCTCGGAACCTTATTGCCACTAATGGTACTCGGTGATTTTCTAGCACCCCTTTAAAGTCCATTATGTCTTATACTGTGGCCACCCAATCAAGGAATTCTTTGGGTTGTAGGGCACCACAGAATTCAGGTATTTCAATTCGTATACCCACTTCCCATCATTGCCTGTCATCAACCTCTATCTACTGTCGCTAACGTCTACGGGGATTCTCATAATACCCATCACCATCGTCATTTTCATCATCATTTCCTTTAGTAAAAGGGTTCCTTTAGTCATTAAAATTAGGGTTCCGTCTCAGATCCTGATTCGGCTGCTCCCATTGCTCCCTATTTCGATTGACTAACAACATCTCCTCCATCCTTTTCGTGAGTTATTCCACAAGGGTGTTAATCCATTGATCCATCTGCTCCATTCGCTGCTCAATGTGATATAAATCATCACGTTTATAAACCTCTTCTAAACGTTGTAGTTATGGTAGTTGTTGTTGTCTTTTGCGAGACATCTTCTCTGAGGAGCACAGCTCTGATACCAAACTAACGTAGCGGAAGGGCGGATAATAACAATCGAATATTGTTGAATCGGGCACGATTACCAATAATCGACCTTCTATAGCAATTTAGGCTATAGACATCAAAATTTCAAGAAATTTTGGAAGAACATAAGAGAATTCAAATTATCATAAAACTGTCATCCAATAATAACAAGGAAAGTTTAAATAGTAAATCCTTAAAACAACCCTAAACAAAAAATAGGAAAATAAAACTCTAAAAATAGGAAATCACAAAATTACCCGTTTAAGGGACTAAATGATAGAATTTGATCGAAAAGTGATGGATCTAACAAGCAAATCTAGTGATTTCAAACCGATGGCCCGTTTCCACATGAATTAGGCTTTTGAATCGCCCAAATTTGATACTTGAAACTTGTCTAACATTACAATACTGCCACTATCGTAATTTGTCAAATTTGTACATGAATTGGAGGGGTTATTTATCTATGCTGCTTGCATCATCTAGTGTAGGTAAAAATCTCTTCTTTTTTTTTAGTCAACAATACATGGAATGGAATACCATTCTCATGTAAAAACATGTTGTATTCACATTATCTTTGATAATTTAATGTCAATGCATATTTTTGCTTGAAGATTTTTCATATTGCATCACTCTTCTTTCAGCACAACTTTCCACGAACCTTATAGGTTCTGATACTGCATTTGGTTTCACCAGTAAGAGCAGAAGTACTCACACAAAAATTTGATGAGATACAACAACAGAAGATTGAAGAATATCAGTATTTTTTAACTTCATGTGACTTCATTATATATTCTTGTAAATTTACTTTCACCAGAAACAAACAGCTTCAACATTTCTCTATTGCTCATCATTTACAATTTCAGGAACAAATTCTACCAAGTTTTCTATGGTGCATTTGATGACCAATTTGCACTTGTCACATCTCGAAGTATTTCAAGATAAGTTGTTTATTCTGTGTTTCTAAAGATTCAACTGAACTCAACTTAGCCTTAATTCCAAATTAATTGGGATCAATTGTCTGAATTCTATTTCTCCACTCAGTCTAAATATAGATTGCATCTTCATAAACTGTAAAGCTAATAGATCATCCTTCGCTGCTTGAATCTCACATGTCTACATATATCTTTACAAAATATATTTACAAAATTAATAATTATTTGCTTTCAAAGTTTTTTTTTTTTTTTGAACAACTGGAAAGTCAAAAGGAAGTAGGAAATCGAACTTATAACTTTACCTTATAATATCTATCACTTGAACTACTAGACTACAATTATTTACTTTCAGAGTTTGCAGCTTAAACGTTAGCTTTTTAACATATCTCTGTAGGATTTATTATTAAAGATCCTAAAAGAGATACAGGTGTAGCAGTAATTATGGGTCAAAGAATCTTTTTACTTTTAGGAATATTTCAAATGTTGACGGGATTATAAATTTCGTTTACTAGTGCAGGTGGGCGTTGGAAATTTTCTTCGCTTGAAGTCCTGTGTTTTGTACACACAGCTTGAGGACCTTGCCAAACCTCTGATAGATGTGGAAGTTATAGCTCATGTTACAATGTACTTATAAGCACCCAATTTCAAATGGAAAACAATTAATGGTGCAACAAAAAGCAGCTTCATTTAAGCGTTAAATAATTTGTAATCAAAGCAGCTTTGTAAATGTAATATAATAAGTAAAAAACTTTATTTTTCTTTCCAAACATTTGAATTACAAATTCGATATAAAACATTTTCTAAACAAAAGAAAATTTTCAGTCATGGTTATTGAAGCATTGAAATTGAAAATAGGAAAGACCCGTGGAATGTTTGAATTTACTGTCATAGACCGCACAAAAGAAAATCCCTTACCACCATAAAGATCTGGAACGGATGAGCTTTTCCTTTACTGAGTTTCCATGGAAATACTCGGTTATTTCCTTCACCGAAGAGAGTAAGTTTCTCCTATGCTTGAATCCTTACAAATTCTTCCTCTGCCTATTTCAAGAAACTATTCATTGATTCTGAAAACTTCCTGTTACTCTCTTTCAGTGCAAGCTCTTCATTTAATTTCAGAATCTCCCTGACTTTTTGCAACTTCATTGCTAAGCATATCTAAATCCATTGCTGCAGCTTTTTTTTACATTTGTGAGCTCTCTACTCAGACCTCAAACAACCTGTAGGCCAAGCTTCCTAATTTCAACATCATTTCTTGAAGGTGGAATGTTGAGCTTTCTCAGCTGTTTGATTTCCATTTGCTTCTTTTTCAGTGTCTTCTAAAACCTCATTTCCACCAATATCTGAATTGATCTAAAGTGACATTAGAATAAGTGAAATGTGCAGGTGGCACAAAATATCTTTGCAAAACTAAATGATTTGTAAGTTGCAAGGCATACTTTTCCATCAATTTCCAACTTAAGCAATTCCAACTGAGCCAAGATATTCTCATCAGCCAGCTGAGTTTTCTTTCAGTTTCCTGTCAAAAATAAAGATAGGTGATATATAAAACTAGTACAGCTAAGCACTTGGTTGTTGATAGCCCAAATGACATGGAAGAAAATAATGTATGTATAAGGGAAGGGGTGAGTTTGTGTTTATTACTACTATTAAGCATGCTATCTGCCGGTAAATTTTCTTGGGATAAGTACAAATAAATATTATGTTGTTTAAGAATTTTAGTATTAAGGGTCTGTATTTTTTTTTTTAATATCATATGCTTTCATATTTATAACACTTAAATGATAAATTTTGTTATAATTTCTAATTTCTCACTTTTCAAGTATTCGAAAATAAATTTTTTTACAATTTGATAGAAGAGGGGAAAATAAGTTTAGTCATTGTAGTTTTAAGTAGTAATAATAATATAAAAAAAATAAAAACAATTTTTTATATTTTTATCTTTTCGTGTTAAAATTATGAGAATTTGATTAAAATTAAAAATTAAATTTTTTGGATGCTAGAAGTGAGAGAAATTATAAATTGTAACAAATTTTATCACTCGAGTACTATTCATTTGGAATCACAGAATACTAAAATGTCATAAAAGAAATCACTCACAATGTCCTGATGTTAAAATGTTTGAACCACAAGATACTTATCTATGCTTATCTCAAATTTTTTTATGACACTATAGACATTAAACAAAGAAGAAAGAACCCATAATAATGTCTCTGAACTTTAAAATTTTGTTCTATTGAGTCCCTCAATTAAGTCTTTAAACTTTTATTTTCATATAAATTAAGGATAAATTAGACTAAATTAATAAAATTGTTCAACAATTCAGGTTCATTGTTGCTAAATATGTTGTTATGAAAAATTTAGAAATATATTTTATGAAAAATGAAAAAGAAAATGCGATGGCAATGTATTAGAAAAAATATTTATTTTAATTAATAATTCTAATAACATAGTCACTATTAAAATTTACCATCAACATTACAATTATAATAGAATAAATAAATTTATTTTCACAATTTAGTTATTTTCAGTCGAATGTGTCCTTAATTTATGCAAAAATAGAAGATTGAGCACAATAAAAATTGAGAGACTCACCAAAATAAAATGAAAATGTTGAAAGGTTTCATAATGGGTTTATCCAAGAAAGAAAAATGCAGCCATCATTATTTGAGCCACGAGTCCTTCAATCATTTTGATCTTTTATATGCTAAGGTGACTCCAACGTGCAGATGTCAAGGTTATGTACCATTTTATGGTAACAAATATAAGGAATTCTTTTTTTATGATATTTTTTATATTATTTCTCTTTTTCGTGGTAAATTTTTAAAAATTTTCTCACTTTGTGATAATTTGGATGAAGTGGCGTTTTGTTGCAAAATGTATGTGCATTGTGCTGGTCCAAATGAGTGATTATATATATATATATATATATATATATATATATATATATATATATTGTTTTGTCCATTCCGCCAAAATGAGTGGCCGGATGAACAAAAAATTTCCCCCACAGCAATGCACAATGAAGCTTCTTCACACTTGCTTCTTTTCACCCGAATTGACCATGTTCTAATAATTGTTTGATGATTATGTTAATTTTTCTAATATTATAATTAGTAACTAGTTATTGGGTTATGATTATGTTGACTTTTTAATAATGTTTATTCACTCATTATTGTGTAATGATTGTTATAATAATAATAATAATAATAATAATAATAATAATAATAATAATAATTACATAGATTTAAATATTAAAATTATATAAAAGTTATTATTAATTTTTATGAATAATAACTTGAGTGCAGAATATGTAGAAATAGTTATTAAAATATCAAAAATTAATTATTATTAACTAATTTATTAAAAATAGTTAATTAAAATATAAATAAGATGATGATTATTGTTAATAATATTATTATTTCTAATATTTTTGTGTGTGTTTTTGTTGTTAAATAATAATTATTATATTATTATTATTATAATAATATAATAAAATGAGAGGGTAAAATGGTGAAAAGAAAAAAAATAATGAGTAATATGTAATATTTAGTATTAGAACAAATAAATGGAAAGCAACAAATGAAAATAACTAATTGTCATTTTCCAAAAAATTAAAAAAATTAGGTGTCACAGGATCTATGCATAAGAACTCTAAAGGGTAATCCCAAATTTCGACGGCGAACAACTTGTCCAAAGCTCATATCAATGAATTAAGATCCGCCACTCTTAAAATCACCATCATCATTATCGTTGTGATCATCATGGCCATCGTCGTGATCATCATCAACATTTTATGACATAAATTTAATTTATTTCTTACATAAAAAAATTATGTAGGAAATATAATTTTTTAAGTACATAAATGATAAAAATGTTTTTAACTGAAAATTAACACAGTTGTCACTAAAAAATAAAAGAAAAAAACATTTATTTCACAACAAATGAAATAAAAATCTTCACTAATAAAATATCCACATATATTAAACCAATAAGTATATCTAACAAAATGTATCAATTTCTACTAATAATCAACATATTAAATATAACAAAATATAACAATATTTACCAATGATCAACATATTAAATAAAATAAAATTTATATATTTTTACTAACTACCTAATTACATAATTTTTTTACTAATTTTTACGAATAACTAATTTTAATTTTTTCATTAACTTATTACATTTTTTTACTAACTACCTACATAAATAAAAATTACATATTCTAATTATTTTTAAACAAACTTAATTGATGGAGTTTGTTTTGTAATTCAGCCCTTTTTTTACCTATTTATGGATCAAGTTTGATAAATCTGTCTTCTTTTAAAATAAGAATTTATTGCTTTCTTTTAAAAAGAAGAACTAATAGAATAGATTGGTGAAATCAAATCTGAGGTTATGTAATATGATTTTCAGACATTAGGGTTAAAGTAGTATAATTCATCAAACATCATAGACTAAACAGTAATTATCCCTAAAGAATTAGTCTAAACAACACATCAGTGGCCGGTTGTTGATATGTGGGTCCGTTGACTTAAAGGTCTTGTGTGGTGTTGTTAAATTTATTGGTACGTTTTATTAAAGTATAATTTGTCGTTATACCCAAACAATCGGTGATTATCCCACCTCTTAGTTCAAGTGGCAAAAAAAGAACTTATGAACTCAAATTTTAGAAACACATAAAAATGTTTGAGCTATCTATGTTGGATTGAATCGTTTCAGATATGGAGTTGGCTCTATTTTGAAATATTGAAATCCATTCATCTTCCCTCCTCAATTTCTTGTACAAAAAAAAAAATAATTTATTTTAAAATTCGAGTAGAGTAAATTCATAATGAAAATAAGATTTTCTCAAATTTTTTTTTTCTATATACAAAATCTTATTAGAAAATCTTTCTAAACTAGTAAATATTAATATTAAATAAATTAATATTAGTACATTAATATGAATTGTGTAATATTAATCTAATAATATATTAAATAAATAGCCGGCCATTTAGGAGGGAGGGATGGCGAGTCATTCCATCCACAGAGTCTGGCTAATGAAGAGGGATAGGTTGGATGCCTCCATTCCCCACTGCTCTAAAGATAGAAAAAAATAATACATTAAATAAATATTATATCTCAATTATTATAATTTTTTTAACAACAATTATTATAATATAAGATTTAAACCTAAAAGTCACTACGTCTTTAACTTATGGCATGAGGCATGAGGCTTTAATTAGTGGCATTATTGAAGTGAAGACTCAACATACATAGCTGGACACCGATGGGACGCTGTTGGTGACGCACTGAAGCCATTTCGCCTCTACGGTTGGTGGAATGTATAAGGCTGCAGGTCCCCTGTCGCTAGAGGTCATGTCTTGTCTTGTCTTGTCTTGGCTTGCAGGGTCCATTTCGCCGCTAACATTGGCGAAATGGATAAAAAAAATGTTCTTTTGTTAGCAGTGGCGTAATGAGCTTAGTTAAATTTGTCCTCATGCAATTTTACCATTACCAATGGCGAGATGGATCTCCAAAAAAAAAAAAAAATGGTGAGATGAATTTTTTTTAACAAAAAAAAAAAAAAACCACAAATTGAGAAATATTTTGTAAAGTAAGGAAATTAGTTTTACATTTTGCCATAAAATGGCAAATAACCCCAGCTGTCATGTCCTGTTTCATGGAATGGAGACTGATGAGACACTTATCTGAAGCAGTATAAATGAGTTGAGTTTAAGCTTAATTCATATGTAATCAAGCTGAATTTGAGTTCAGATGTTTACAAGTTGTTAATAAAATTAAAGAAGTTTAAATGAGCTTTAAATATTTTAAAAATTTAAATTTAAATTTATTTATTAAAAATTTAAAATAATTTATAATATATGTAATAAAAATTATTACTTTATTATAACAATCTATGTTTTTTTAAAATTTTTTACATTTATTATGAATAAAAATTTATATATTATATTTTCTTATATTAAATTATTAATACATTAAAATTAAGTGTTAGTTTGCGAATTTTTATTTAATTTTTGTTCATAAGCTAAGTTATACATAACTTGAACTCAATTCATTTATCAAACAAGTTTCAATATATGAACTTCAACAAGTTTTTATTAAGTCAAGCTCTGAGCATATTGTTGTTTTTTTTTTTGGTAAAATTTGTCTATCCCACATCGGGAAGAAAATAGAAATGGAAAGGGACTCACGGTTATAAAAGGACCCCTCTTCCTCCTTAGTTTAATCATCCCACAAAATTAATCTTCTCCAATATTTAGGCTATTTGTATTCTTTTTATTTCTTTTGTAATATTTTTTCAATTAGTGAAATATTATTTTGTAGTGTTTGAGGACGTAAGCATAATTAGTCGAATCTTGTTAAATTTTAGTGTTATCTTTTATGTCTATTTAATAGCTATTGTCGGGTATAGTTGTTGTTAATTATTGCGCTATTAAAGTTATTTATTTTGGTAAAATTCTATCTAAGGAGTATGGTTTTTAAGTGAGACCATTCTGACCTCACTACTTTTTCTTGGAAAAATACATTAGGGTGATTTTTAATATAATTATTTACACTCTAGTCACCATTGCAATAGTTCTCAAGGTGATTTTTGTTATTATTGATGAAAATTAATCCGAATTTCACAACAATTGGTATTATAGCTCTTGGTTAATTTTAGTATGCTATATGGTTGCGGCTTAGGCTAATCTTCCACATTAGAAAAAATTTTCTTGAGCTAGTTGGCATTTTGCATCGACAACTATTAAATAGAATTTGTAGCAGAAATAGCAGACAGCACAAAAGTATCCACATCGGCGTTAACAGCTTTTTCATCTTTAATTTTGGCAAGAAATGTTGTGACAAACACTAGATTTGCGATGGAGATTTTTTATAGCACTCGTCATTTCGGCATGTGGTAAAATGAGGTTATAAATGCCCTCTTTCAGTAGGGTCTAGACATTACTATTGAAGGAGAGAAACCAGATGATGCTGAAGATAAAAAATGGAAAGTGATCAATAGATTAACATGTGGTACAATTCGATCATGTTTTTTTAGAGAACAGAAGTATGTATTTTCTAAAGAAACTTCTGCAAGTAAATTATGAAAGGCACTGAAGGAGAAATTCTTGAAGAAAAGTAGTCGGAAAAAACTCTATATGAAAAAGAGATTGTTCCGCTTTAATTATATTCTAGGTACCATGATGAATTATCACATTACTAGCTTTAATCAACTAGTAACTGATTTAATGAATATGAACGTGACTTTTAATGATGAAGATTTGGCTTTGATATTTGTGGGATCGCTTCTTGATGAGTTTGAGTATCTTGAAACTACTCTACTTCATGGGAAGGTTGTTGTGTCTCTAAGTGAAGTAACTGCAGCCTTGTATAGTTATGAATTGTGAAAGAAAGAAAAACAAGAAAATACAAGTGTTAAAGTAGAAGCTTTTATTGTCAGAGGCCGTTCATAGAGCCAAAATAAAGGAATGAGAGGGAGATCAAAGTCAAAGTCCAAACTGACCAAAGATTAATGTGCCTTTTATCGAGAAAAAGGGCACTAAAAGCGATATTGTCCCAAGCTAAAGGAAAAAAGCAAACCTGGAAAGGGAAATGCTATCTTAAATTCAAATGTAGCTGAGTGTGATGATGCAGATTCAGATCTTTTAATTACTGCTACACCACCAACCAGCTGTTCGAGTTCATGGTTACTAGATTCAGCTTATAGTCACCATATGACTCCCAATCTAGAATGGTTATTTAACTTTAAAGAATTAAAAGGTGGAGTTATATACATAGTAAATAATGCCCCTCTTTACACACATAGGATTGTTTCAATTCGCTTGAGCAATAAGGATGGATCAATCAGAACCTTAACATGTGTTCATTATGTGCCGGATTTAATGAGGAATCTCATTTCTATGGGAACCTTAGAATCAAAAGGTTTCGAAGTAAGGGCCAAAGATGGGATAATGAGAATTGTCTCTAATGTACTTGCGATAATGAAGGGGATTTAAAAAAGAAATAATGTGTATTACTTTCTGGGTAGTACAATTATTAGGATAGCAGTAACGGTAGCTTCTATTGATGATTAGGAGTCAGAGGCATCCAAGTTATAGCATATGCACTTAGGGAATGCTGGAGAAAAATCCTTGAAATTGTTGATAGATCAAGGATTATTGAAAGGAGCTCGGGCTTGCAAATTGGATTTTTGTGAGCATTATATCAAAGGGAAGAAGATAAGGGTGAAATTTAAAACAGCCATCCATGATACTAAGGGTATTCTGGATTATGTTCATTCAAATATATGGGGGGCCTTCCAAGAATGATCCATTAATAAGAAAATAATATTATGTTTCCTTTATTGATGATTTTTCTTGAAGAATATAGGTGTATACAATGAAGATGAAAGATGAGGTGCTAAAAATTTTCCTTAAATGGAAAAAGATGGTGGAGACTCAAACAGATAGAAAAGTCAAGCATCTCCGCACAGATAATGGTGGAGAGTTAAAAAATGATCCATTTTTGAAAGTTTATATATATATATATATATATATATATGTGTGTGTGTGTGTGTGTGAATGTATACAACTTATGCCCAAAAACACCAAAACTGTAGCCCTCCTCCCTCTCCTATCACCATCTCCGTCACACTCCCTCTCCCTCTGGCATGCCTCGACCTCCTGAGCCACCATCTCCGCCACAATAAGCCACTAGCCACCTCTTTTTCTTCTTTTCTTCTATTTTCGACGTGCCTTACTCTCTCTCTCTCTCTCTCTCTCTCAGTCCGAGCTTCCCCGCCACTATCAGAGCTAGATCGGCGTCGCCATTGCTCCCTCAGCTTGCCTTGCCTCCTTAGGCGATGGTCGACACCTTGGCCTCGCCGCTGCAACCATTTCCGGCATCAGAAAACAAGGTAGACAGTTAATTGCTTTAGGTTGTTTTTAGGTCGTTTTCTGGTTGTCTAGGTTGATTTAAGTGTTAAACTTTAATTAATTCAAGTTAATTGATTAATTTTACTAATTAGTTGTTTAAATCTAATTTTGGTATATTATTTTGATTTTTTTGATTTTACAGAATTTTATTTTATTTGAGTTTAATTAGTAAATTAGAGTAATTATTGTCATTTATTTTTAGTATATTGATTTTATTTAAGATTATGGAAAATTATTGTGTTACTTGTGAATTTTGTGGATTTTGGATATTTTATTAATATTTTATTAATTTCCAAAAATTAATTGTTAAACATTATGAAATTATGATAATTGGTATTATCATTAAATGTTATTAATTTTAGAACTTAATTTATAGTTTTTATGATTTTTATACTATTTTTATAATTATTTTAAGTTTATGTCAAATGTAGATAATTAGGTTAAATTCATATTTTGGAAGAAATTATTAGTTAATTATATGTTTTTATTGATATTAAGAAAGTTTATGTTGAGAAAATAATTTTTATGTATTTATATAATTTTTATAGAATTTTTGAGTAATATGGATATATTATGTGTATTTTTCTATTATATGGATAAATATGTAATTTTAAGCTAATCATAATTAAATATATATTTTAGTTGGTTTTATTAATATTTAAGAGGTTTAGAGGATTTTTATAAATTAATTGGTATTTTTAATTAAGTAATGTTAATTTTGAATATTGTTTCCAAATATTATATATATATGTATAATATGTTATTTTGGTAACAAAAATATATATATAGTTATATTTAACATATTTGGTATAATGGTTTTAATTAAGGTAATTGTTGACAGTTAAATTAATTATGGATTATATATGCATATTTTAAGAATAATGTATATTATTGGAAATTATGGATTTTTATATATTTATGTCTAATTAAATTTAATTAAGTGCTATGTTATATTTTAAGTATGATTTTAATGTTTATTTATGAAAGTAATATTTTCATAAATTTTATTAGTTAGAATTAAGTTGTGATGTTTTGTTGAGTTGTGAACTCGATCGGGTTAATACTGTGTTGGAGAGCTGACCCGAGTGTAGACTGTGTGCGTATTTTTAGAAGTGCATTTTTTGTGCAAGAATGGGTCTACCTATGGTAGAGAGATGTCCGTTTTACAAAGGAGACTCTGTCGAAATTTTGATAGATTTTCTCGTAAAATGTGATATCTTCCGTAAATTCCTAGTGTTAATTAAGGTTTTTCCCTATCTATTGAGTCTTCTCCGGTCTTCCTCGAGTCAGTCTAGAATTTTACTATTTTTGTTGATTTTTGATTTTAATTCCATAGACATGTTTTTAAAATGGGTTTGCTATTTTTTTTAGAGAATACCGGAGCGAGAGCTGTTGGATCGAGGCAGATGCGCGGTCGTCAGCCTTCTCACTCGTCCTGTAAGTTGATAAATTGATCTGTGAGTGTTTTATTTAAAGATGCGTGCACTCATATTTTTAGTATTTTCTATATGATTTATTTAATTTAAATGCTGCTATTTATGATTTAAGTGCATTTTATTTATTTAAAATCAGTTTTGAAAAATTTTGGTAGAATGGGCTACCTGGTGGGTTTCACCAGGACTGTGTGCACATGGTAGAGATTGAGAGATGGATCCGATGTATGTATGACTTATGGATATAAACTAAGACGGGTGCCTCAGTGGAAGCCTTGCTCTCGGGGATCGCCAGTGATTGGAAAGTTAATAATGGATTGGGATGGATGCCTCGGTGGATGCCTTAGCTCTCGGGGATCGCCAATGCCATGTATTTGAATTAAGTGGATGACTGTGGCTTAGTGCCTCGGTTGATGCCTTTGCTCTCGGGGACCGACAATCTATGTGGATTAAGTGGGCCCAGTTAGCCATTTAGAAATTTGGGTCTAGGGTTCTACCGAGATTTTTCAAAGGCTATATACATATATACGTTATAAATTATTTTCATTATAACTACATGGTTTTCAAAAAGGTTTTCAAACAGTACATCTCTTTTTATTAACTTACTCAGTGAGGTCTGATTCCCCTCAATCTATATTTTTTTTAGGAGCTTGGGAGTTCGACTTCAGACCGCCTCTACACTGGATTTCTTCATCACCGGCTATATTATATAGGTCATTATGAGCTATTTTGTAGTGGTAACTCTAGAATACTACAATAGTGTTTGCACTATGAGTTTGTAAAACTTAAGTATACTTATGTATTGCATTTTAATGAACCACGCTTATGTGTAATGTTTTAAGATTGATTTATGATATTTGATGATGGAGAATATTTTATGTTGTGCACGATTATGTTTATTTTTAGAAAAATCAGTTTGATAATGTGTTCTTTCATCAAATAAAGTTTTAAATTTGAAGGTTTTATTTTTCTTTTTTTTAAGGCTTACTATGAGTTTTAGGGGCCTTCTGCCTACCCATTCCCTAGTGCCAGTCATGTGCCCTTAGGTTCGGGTTGTGACATTTTCTGCAGTTGTAAAACATTCCTCTATTAGAATTTTATTAGCTTTGGTAGCACAGTTGGATTTGGAACTAGTTCAAACGGATATAAGAACTGCATTTTTACATGGAGACTTGGATGAGGAAATCTACTTTACTCAGCCAGATGGATTCAAAGTTGCTAGTAAAGAAAAGATAGTTTGCAAATTGGAAAAATCGTTGTATGGATTGAAGCAATTTCTGAGGTAGTGGTACAAGCGATTTGACAAGTTCATGATAAGGCAAAAGTACATAAAAAGCAAATATTATCAGTGTGTGTATTTACGTAAGCTATAAGATAGATCCTATATATATCTTCTTCTTTATGCTGATGATATGCTGATAGCTTCTAGGAGTCAGATAGAGATTGAGAAATTAAAGACTCAATTGAACAGGGAGTTTGAGATGAAGGATCTTTGTGAAGTAAAGAAGATTCTTAGCATGGAAATATCCAAAGATAGGAAATTGGAGAGGCTTTGTTTGTCTTAAAAAGAATATCTAAGGAAGGTACTAAAATGTTTTGGCATTAATAAGAAGTAAAAACTAGTTAGTACACCACTTGCTTCTCATTTCAAGCTTAGTGTATCCATGTCACTGAAGAATGATACAGAAGGGGAACATATGTCAAAAGTATCGTATGTAAGTGCTGTTGGTAGCTTTGATGTATGCAATGATGTGTACAAGGCCAAATATTTCACAGGCAGTTGGGGTTGTGAGCAGGTACATGCATGATCCTGAAAAGGAGCATTGGCAAGCTGTGAATGGATTATATGGTATATTCTGAACACAGTAGATATTGGTTTGATATTTCAGCAAGATAGGCAAGATGGTTAATGTGTAGTTGGGTATTGTGATTCTGACTATGCTAGTGATATGGACAAGCATTGATCAACTACTAGTTATGTGTTTACTTTAGCAAAGGCACCAATCAGTTATAAGTCCACCTTACAGTCAACAGTTGCTTTGTCTACTACAGAGGCAAAGTATATAGCAGTTACAGAGGTTGTAAAGGAAGCAATTTGGCTTTAAGGGTTGCTTGATGAACTGGGAATTGAGCAGAAGTGCATCAAAGTGCATTGTGACAATAAAAGTGCTACTCATTTAGCAAAGAATCAGGTTTATCATGCAAGGATGAAGCATATTGATGTTCGATATCACTTTGTACGGGATATTTTGGAAGTAGGTAGAGTCACAATCCAGAAGATTCGGACTACTGAGAATCCTACTGATATGATGACAAAAGTAATAACTATAGTTAAGTTTAAATATTGTTTAGACTTGATCAACATTGTTACAAATTGAAAAATATGAAATTACATACACTACTGAAGGTTGGATTTGAGAGAGAATTATATAAAATTTTGTCAAGGTGGAGGTTTGTTGTTTTTTTGGCAAAATTTTCTTATCCTATATCGGGAAGAAAATAGAAATGGAGGGGGACTTAAGGTTATAAAAGGACCCCTCCTCCTCCTTAGTTTAATCATCCCACAAAATTAGTCTTCTCCAATATTTAGGCTATTTGTATTCTTTTTCTCTCTTTTGTAATATTTCCTCAATTAGTGAAATATTATTTTGGTAGTGTTCGAGAACGTAGGCATAATTGGTTGAATCTCGTTAAACTTTGATGTTCTCTTTGATGTCTATTTAATAGCTATTGTCGGACATAATTGTTGTTAATTATTATGCTATTAAAATTACTTGTCTTGGTAAAATTCTGTCTAAGGGTTATGGTTTTTAAGTGGGACCATTGTGACCTCACCACTCTTTCTTGGGAATACACATTGAGATGATTTTTAGCATAATTATTTACACTCTAGTCACATGTGCAATAATTTTCAAAGTAATTTTTATTATTATTGGTAGAAATTAATCCAAATTTCACAACACATATCACAACCAACTCAGCTCTTTTATAGTCTAACTTGTCTCTCTTCCTTCAAAATTTGCTTTTTAAGTAGCATTATATGAGTTTTATTATTTTTATTTTTTAAAAATTAGATAATTAAAATATTAATAAATCACATAATATAGATATAAAACATCTTTTTTTAAATAAATAAAAATTAATTTAGAAAAAGTACAAAAATGTACCTTATAGTTTAGCCTTTTTTCACTTATAGTTATATGGTTTTTTTTTTTTTTTTTTAATACTTTAGTACCATGTAATATTTGTTGTTAGTAAATTTAGGTTAAATTCATTAACACCATTGTGATGACATGGATGCTGATGTGGATTTTTTAATTGTGATATTTGTTATTAACAAATTTAGATCAAATTCACTATAAAATCAACATATGTCATTGCAACTACAGAAAATTTTGAATTTTTTAAATAAAATTTTGAATTTAAATTTCATATTCTGCAAATGTATATTGTGAAAATTTTAACCTTCTTATAATTAACATCTATATAACTCAAACTTTAAGTAATTGTTGATACTTATAACTATTAAATATTCGAAGACATTAAATAAAAAAATTAAAAAAAAAAAAGAGAATTTTCATTATGATCCGTTTATCACCTCTTATTTTAAATTGATTAATCATAATTTATATGATTATATCGGAGCACCAAATAAAAAACAGTTAAAAAACGGTTCCATTAATTCATTATGACACATTGTCTCTAAGTGATTCGAGTAACTTTTTAGTGTATAGGAATATTGCATGCAATGCAATGAGTCACCTGTTTAATATTTGTCCTGCAGGTACGTAATATATAGCCAATTCATTCCAATCCAAATACCCTTTTGTTACCAAAATCCATGAAATATGATAGACATATACACTTTTCAAATTAAAGTAAAATTACCAAAATTAAAAATTTCGATTAAGATCACAACTGTAGCTTAATTGTACATATTACTACAATTTTAATGGACATTATTCTTCAAGTTAGTGTCTCTTCAACAGTTTCCTTTGAATTTCTTAAAAATAACTGGGACAATCGATCAGACGTTCTTCGAACCTGAAAAAAAGCCACCCAATAAGTTGATGATTCCAATCATCTTTGTTAATTTCATGCATGTGATTATGGTTTTCACATATAAAGAATATAGAGTATATAATATGGTTCACCTGTTCATCCCAGTCAGTGATCCAAGTAATATAGCCAAGTACAAGTGATTGCATTACAACTCCGATAACCATTCCAATCCAGATACCCTGTTTTAAATTAAATGATATATAAGATAAAATCTGTTAGCAAATTAATGAAATTGCTACTGTATTAGCAATACTTTTTTTTTTAAAAAAAATGAAAACTCAAAGTAGTAGTCCTGTTTACCTTCACTTTCAAGTGAGCCAAATATGCAAGAAGGACACCTATTGGAACTCCAATCACATAATAGCAGCACATGTTAACATATGCTACCATAGCTTGTCTCCCAGCACCTACAGCGATTCCTGAAAATGAGCGGAAATTTAATGTAAACGTTAGATAAATTTTAAAAAAATTAAATTATATCCATCTTTAATATCATAAAAAATAAAATAAAATAAAATAAATTTTAAATAAGGGTTATTATATAATTATTCTAAACTTTAATGATTTTCACTAATCTATCATACTTCAAAAATTTTGAGGAATTGGTATATATACAATTTTTGATTTGTTACAAATCTATCCACAATTAAGATAGTAATAATTCAGACTTAAATGACATGCATGTGTAAATTATTTGCTAAAAATAAGAATACGTTTAAAAAAAAGTTAAGTATATATTTACAAAAAAAAGAATAAAAGTTAATGATAAAATCATTACTAATTTCTTTTTTTAATTTTTACTTCAATAAATAAATTTACATAAACATGTCATATTAGAATGAGTGCATACTATTTTAACAGTGGATAGATTTGTAATAAATTAAAAAGTCTATATACCAATTCATCATAATTTCAAAAATAAAATAAATTTATAAAAATGACTGAAATTGATGGTAGAGTTATGCAATTAACCCTTTAAATTATTTTATCTTCAATAATAAAAGGGACAATATTTAGTTTTGTTAGTATAATAAGCGTATTCAAAACTAGACACTCTGTTGTCCTTCACTTGATTTTTTTTTTTTTTGACAATTTTAAAGATACATTTCACTTATCATCATGATGCATTAACAAAAAAATTTTCGTTCAAGTAAATGGATGGCATGCCTGAAAGTGTCGTCTGAATGCTGTTTAGCAAAACTGAGAAAGAAAGCAATACAGAGAGGCCTGAAACTGTATCCGCAACTTGCTTCTCATTTGTGAACAAGTAGGCAAGTTGATGCCCAAAAACCAAGCACAGAATTGAAAACAAGACTCCTATAGAAATTGAAGTGGTCAAGGTAACTTTAATGGAGAACCTTGCAGCTTCAGCATTTCCTCTTCCCAATTCATTTGCAACCCTTACGCTGCACATGCCAGAATTATTATACGTATACATGCCTCAACTTAAACAGGCATTAGATACATATATAACTAAATGAAGCTCGTACCTAATGGCAGCCAAGAAGCCAACACATAGCATAAAGTCCCAAGCTGTGATATTGAGGCTGCAATACAACCACCGATTTAATGTTAAGAGAACTTGGAAAAATTATAAACTAATTCATCATCATAAGGTAAAAGAGAAAATTTTTAACTTTACCAAATGGAAAATGCAGATATTTCAGTTGCTGCATTTTTCATGTACCCTGCAAATAGGACCAAAACTGCATTGTACCAGAGCTCCAAGCTATTAAGACAATCCCCATGATAAGAAACACAAATATAAATGAGGGTATTGGCAATTTCATATGAGGGTATAGTATTGGCTAAGAAACACAATAAATGAGAACCCTTACCAAAGCATCAAACCTGATGATATTGATAGCTTGAGCACAGGAAACAGATCGGTAAAAGCAGCCATAGTGAAACCCTTCCAAGTATCAGGACACCAGCCACCTAAAACATACACGATCTCTCCAATTAAGGTCAACCAAGTTGATACAATCATCGCCCACATTGCACCAGGAATTCCCAAGTTCAGTTTGCTCACAAAGATCCATGATAAGAGCACATGAAGTAAAAATGAAAAAGTAGAAACCCATCCAATTATTGCATTCTTAAGCTGTGTCTGCAAGTACTTTTGGATGCTATTGTGAAATGCCAAGAAATACAGGATTGGGATGAACCATAAGGAGAAGTATCCTGCAACTTTAGCTATCTCGTCTTCTTCGCCAACAAGTGTGAAGATGGGTGCTGAGAATATGAAAGCAGGCAGGATCAAAGTTGCAGTACCAAGATTAATGATCAAAGATCTTTGCAAGTAGATACCCAGCATGTGGTATTGCTTTGCACCAAATGCTTGTCCACAGAGCGTGTCTATGGCACTTGTCATGCCTAGCTACATATATGCAGAAAAAAAAAGTTTTGAGGTGTATTAATTCATCAGTTCCTAGATCAAAGCATTTCAGCAAGCAAAAAATTATAGAATACTATTCTTACCAAAATCCCATGTGCAAACCTTATGGCAATGATTTGGACGAGCGCATAGGCTGCAAGTTCCAGTTCTCCAATGTGTCCAATAAATGCTTGTGTGACTACGTAGGTACCAAATAATGTTACCCTTGATACAATTGCAGGAAATGCTATCTTCCATAACTTTTTTGATTCCCCTGAAAATCTTCTTTTCAAATCAATAGTTTCTTTTCCTTCTGAATGGAGTAGTCTTTCATCCATTTGTCTCTGCTCTTGATCTTGATCTTGATCTTGATGTTACATATAAAAATAAAGCCAAGTCTGCACTCAAAAATTTCTTATTGAATGCTAGATACCCACGAAATTGATATTCCATTTTTTTTTAGCAGGAGGTGGGGTGGGGAGAGATGGTATTTAAATCCCCATCTTTTAGAAGTGTCATGTCGTGTAATGAATGGAGAACCATTCCATTCTAAGTCGGCAGTTTTTAGTAGTGAGCAAAATTGATATTCTTTAAATAATAGAATAGGAAGCAATTAATGTATTAAGGCCATCAACAATGATTTTGTATGTTTATGGTAGACTTCATAGCCAAGTTTGGTAGAGTAGATATAGATGATGAAGACAATACGCCAATTCGTATTACTTTGCTTATAGAAGTAGCTTTGAATTGGTATGGATGAGATAGACTTATGAAAATGTTAGTTTTATTATTGGTAGTAGAATATTAATTATTTTAATAAAGTTATAGTTTTTAGTTTACATATAAATAACAATAATTATCTCAATAACAACAACAACAACAATAATAATATTTTATTAAATTAAGTCTATATGGAATATTTAATGATTTAGTAATTTTTTTGTTTTTATAAAATATAATTAAACATTAATCAAATTTTATATGAAGTGATTAATTATTAATTTTTATTAAACGATATTTATTTTTCTTATTTTAATTAATTTATGAATTATATTAATTTTTTAATAGAATGTTATATGTTAATAATGTTTATTTTTATATTAAATATATAATATTGTTATAGTATTATTTTTTTGAATTATGGTTCAACATCCTATTGAATCTTAAATCCGTAACTTTTTATATTTTAAGATCAAATCCATTTTGATAAATCATATTCGTAAAGCAAAACCGAAATGAATTTCTCTAATCATAGCTATACCATTGGCATAACTTTATCAACAATAACCATCCCATTCACATAACAAATCACCAAAAACTAGTTGGGTTCGACCTGGCTTTGTGTACGATCCAAACTCTACATCTGAATGGCAGCAAATGGTAAAAAGTCTAATAATTTTCTCTTAATTATTTGAAAAGAAACTATAATATAAAATTAGAATATATGTATATCCCATATAACTAATTAATTAAAAAGGAAATTATTTGGACTCTGTATAATAAATGGTATAGAAATGAGTTATAAATGTTATTTGTTTCCTTTATTGAGAGTGATGTTATCCTCTTAAATTATTTTCTTGGGTTGTAAAGTAATAATTGTCAATAGTTCAATAGTTATTCTAAAAAAAATATATAAATAATCTTTAATGTCGCAATGCGAATAATTTTTAATATGACCGTAACTGATATAAATAACATGTTCGCGATCATACTCTTTAATGTCACTATCCTGACGAAAAAGCAGTCGGCCAAAAAATCTTGCAGGAATTCAGACTTTAGGGAAAGAAAGATGCAGCGAGCGTTATTTGAGCCATGAGATGCGGTCCACATTACATCGTCACACCTTCAATCATTTTGATCTTTTATGTACTAAGCTCCAACGTGCAGTTATGTCAGGGTGGAATGGAGACTGGGAGACAGTTATTTGAAGCAGCGTTTAAATGAGTTGAATCCAATTAAATTTGAATTAGTTTAAGCTTATTAATTAGTTTATCATCGAGCTAAATTTAAATTGAATTTATTATACTATTTAATATTCAGAAGATCTTTATAAGAGTAAACAAATTTAAATGAACTTTAAATACTTTTAAAAATATAAAATATAAATTAATTATTTATTAAAAATTTAAAATAAATTATTTAGTAAATAAATTATAATATATATTTAATAAAATTTATAACTTTATTATAATAAACTATGTTTTTTTTTCATTTATTATGAATAAAAATTTATATATTATATGATCTTATATTATTAATATATGTATTAAAAATAAGAGTTAACTTACGAGTTTTATTTGATCTGATTCATAAGCTTTATAAATTAAGTTGTACATGACTTGATCTCAATTCATTTATTAAACGAGTTTAAATATATGAATTCTAATGAACTTTAATTGAGTTACACTCTAAATTTTTCACAAACAATTCAATTTATTTACAATCTAACGCGCTTCTCTTCCTTCCACATTTACTATTTAAAACGAGTTTTATTATTTTTTATTTTTAATAAATTTAGATAATTAAAATATTAATAAATTACATAATATAAATATGAAACATCATTTTTTAAATTATATATATATACTACCCTGACATTAGTCAATATTGTTTCCTTTAAATTAAAAAAAAAATGGTGTGCTAGATTTGGATGTCTGATGACCTCAACGCTAGAAACACCTTGAATTTAATATTTATTTAGTCTCAAAATTTAGTTGATCGGGCAAAACCCCTTTGGATTGTTTTAAGAATAAGTCTACAAAAGAAATAGGGTAGAAAACAATAATGAATTTTGTTGTTAGCTCAAAGTGACAAAGGGGTAAGAACAAGTCAACTCTCTTCTATCTTGAATAAAATGAATCAAACAAGAGTTAGTTTTCTAATGAAACCAATAGTCACAGGGTCTAATAAAAAAATAGTAAATTGTATTATTGATTTGATAAAATTGTTGAAGAGCTTTTACAATACAAGCACTTTAACTTTTATAAACCAATAGTCCGATTAAACAAGAAAACAACCTAATTTAAAGACTTACCTAATTTCACTTAAAGAAATAAAATATAATATAAATCTTTCTAAATTACTATAAGGAAATAATCTACATTAAAGGAAAAGTAAAATATGCTATAAATAAATCCACCCACTTTACTACCATAATCCACATTTAAGCAAATATGGGGCCTTTGAGAGTGAGCTGGACAAACTAAATAGTGAATCCATCTTCTGAAGTGCATCTGGCATGTTGAGGGCTTCTGATAGGAGCTTAGACCATTTGAGCTGATACAAACAATGTCTCTCATAGTCTGACTTGAAGGTTGATTGAAAAGGAAGATTATGCTTGACAGACTGGCACAAAATTTTTTTTCTTGTTATTGGTCTCATTAATTTTTCAATCAGTCTATAGAAATAAACATAATATTAAAATTTTTTGTGACCGATTAAATATAGATTTTGGAAAAAGATATTTTGGACAAACAATAACTATTGGCCCTCAAATATATTTGATGTTAATGTAGAACATTCTATATATTAATTGGTACACACAACCTTTGATACCATGCACTTGTTTGATCCAATTCTCATGTCAGTACCTGATGCGGGTTAAATTAATACTCTAGTTTTTAAGACTAAGTATAGAGTAAGTAGGGTGTCGAACACTGGAAAATTTAGAGTAAATTTTGTATTAACCGGACAAATACTCGGATGGATAGACAAATAATATTAAAATAGTATTAATTTGTTCTAACTTAAGATTACTAAATTATTAACTACTCTAATTAAATTAATAGTGATTTTAATAGTGAATTTTAGAATTACAATTCAAAATTAATAGAGAACTACAAAAGTTAACAAACATATAAAATTGCATGTAATGATTAGAAAGTATAGCCAATGATCCTTAAAAGCAACCCTTGTTGTCAATTAGGGGTGTTTTCATTTAGAGTCCATATACACTCTCGTGAAATTGTAGAGATAAAAGAAAATCATCAAGTTCTATGCCAATTCTTAATCCCTTCAAGTGAATTTCTTGTCTCCAAGTATAATTTTAACCTTTAAGTAATTTCCACCAAAATGTTCTAATTCTCATTGTGAACGATTGATTAACAAGTTATAAAAGGTGATCAAACATACATAGCACAATCCAACACTTAATTGAAATTTAACCAACCATGAATTATAAAAGATAAAAATGTAGTTCATAAATTAATTTATCATTATAATTCTACAAACAAAGACTTAGAAAAAATACATAATAAATAAAGTCAAGAATAACAAGGAAGAGTTTGTAAACATCAAGTAACTAAATAGAAAAGAAAAGGGAAAAAAATTGAATTGGTAAACCCTTCACTACTCTTCTAGAAATTGTTTGATATTAAATGATTTGTTTGACGTCTTCCTTGAACTTTTGGCTATGTTCTCTTTTCTTCACACTTCAATTTCTTATTAATAAAACTAGGAAATGATATTAATATTTCTAAGTAAAAACTAAGTTTTTTCCATGCCTAAAATAGAGCAAATTTCTTCTATTTATAGGCTTCTTATCATCCCAATTTGTGCCCCTTCAAATAAATATAGATGTGAAAAGGTGGGTTGAAGAGGTGTGAAGAACAAATCGGCACCACTATGCTGACTCGACACCGAATGGCTCTCTCATTACTCAACACGAGTGTGACAAGTCGGCATGGTCTTTGACTTCATCCTATGGTTGGTGACCACTCAGCATGGGTGTGATGAGTTAGCACCAAGGCTTGCTGTCATGACTCGATAGTAATGTGCCGAGTCGACACCCCTCTTTAAAGCATCCTTTTGACTTTTGATGCCTTATACTTCATTCTCATCAATGCAAATACACTTCCATGCACAAATTAAGCTTAAGAAAATCTACAAAACACAAAATTAACATAATAAAAATATAAATAAAAGAAATAGAAATAATGAATGAAACATAAACAAACACAATTAAAAACTAAAGAATACTAAGCTATAACTACTCTAAAGAGCTATGCTAATTTGCATTATAAAAACCTCCCTTACACTTAAACCTTGCTTGCCCTCAAGCAAGAAATAAAGACCTAAGTGGGTGAATAACAAAAATCTTTTATCTTCTCCAAAATAGATGTAGTTATCTTAACAAGTTATCTCAATTAAGAAAGAAATTTTAAGAAAATGGTAGTTAGTAACTAAACTTCCAATACTTAACAATGATAGATAAGACAAATTTCATAGCATAATTAGTAAGTTTAACAATTTATCTCAAACTATTAAGAACAAAATCAAAGAATATAAAGTCAAAGTGCTAACCAAGCTTTCTAACTATAATGCTCATTCGTCAAACTTAGGATTCTTAAGAACTAAAGTAGCCATGGGACATGGATTAAGCACACACATTAACTAACAATTCTCATGGAATTTTTAGAAACACATTGTATTTATATATATATTTTATGGACTGACTACATTTCTTTTATGAATGAATGTAATTAAAGAGCATACTCAGTTACACACAACTTACTCGAAATGCAACAATTTGTAATATCATACATTCTTTTTGAATGAGTGCAATTAAGGAGCATACTCATTTACACACAACTTACTCGAAATGCATTGCATTAATAAATAAGCATACTCCCCTAATCATTTGAATGTGATGGTAGAGGAGACTCAATGTTTTATCCAAAATAAGCAAAGAATTGATGGAGCTTGTATTCCATTTTCCTTTGCCTGCGATCAAATTGTTGGTTTCGAGTCTCCATTGCATCCAATTGCCATTGCATTGACATTTGATTATCCAAGATTTTGGTCCTAAATATGAGAATGTCCACTAGAAGAACCACTAGCTTCTTCCTCATATTGGGTTTTTTCGACTTGAGGTGGACATTCCAAGCCTCTCCAACATGATTAGGACCTTGTCAAAATCAAACGGAATGAAGAATCTACAACTTCACTCCTCATAAATGCTTGCTTAGTAAAGTAAGAGCATTTAACAACATGAGTAAAATTATCAATATTGACATTCAAGACTTAGCAATAATGGTAATAATATGACCATGAGTAAGTGGGGCATTCTTATGAGTAGCATAAGTTAATAATTGATTAAAAATCCAATATGTCCAATGCATTTGCTTTTTATTATGAATGCAACATATAAAAAATAACTCTTTTGCAGAAATTCGATTGAATTCAAACTTGTAGAAAACCACACAAGCAAGGACTGTGTGCAACAACCAGAATTACAAATCCTTAAATAACTCTTCTGCAGAAATTCGATTGAATTCAAACTTGTAGAAAACCACACAAGCAAGGACTGTGTGCAACAACCAGAATTACAAATCCTTAATGAACATGGCCTTACCCTTTTTTGATTAAAATGGTGTTTGCAAGTTAGTAAAAAATATCCATAATTCATTTAATCTAAAAGACTCAAGGGGATCACACATACCATCTTTCTTAAAACTAAAAATTCTCTGCATGAATGAATATGTAAGTTGACGTCTTTTCCCTAACATGTGAAATTCAAGAATTTAAGAATTATTTGAGTTCACATCTAAGGTTGAATAGAATTCAGTGATCAACTCTACATATGTATGTTCTTGCATTGATACAAATTTTTGAAGTCCACAAGTAGTCAATAATTGATTAAAAGATTCATGCACGCTTACATCGTTAAGAAGAGAGGTAAGAATATACTTACAACCGATTATTTCCTGAAACTTAATAGTTATGAATCTAGCATCTTTCTCATATGAAAGAATAGGGAATTTGGCTTTATAAGTGAGTGCAAGGTCCTCTTCTTCTTGGTACTCTTATTCAATATAAGGTCTTTTAGATGTAGAGCCCCTTGTCTTACCTATTTGTAAAAGAAATGATATATTAGTAATAAGAGAAAAAAATGAAGAATGAGTAGGGTGTAAAGGATGAAGAAGATGGTGATGATAGTGAGTATGGGAATTTGAGAGAAGGAGTGTAGGAATGAGAATAAGTGTAAGTAAAGAATAAAAAATATGAGTTAATTGAGATGTATATATAGCTATTAGGCTAAAGTGTAACAAAATGTTGAAAGGTCATGACCTTTCTTGGAAAAAGAACATGACTTTTCAATTTTTTTATTATAATTTTTGCATTTAGTTATAGGAATAGGACAAAGGACTAAAGAGGAAGAATGTATATATATATATATATATATATATATATATATATATATATACACAAAAGTATTTATGTAGAATTATGGAGGGCATGAGTCAACATACATGTGCTGACTCGACACAGAGACATAAGAACTTTTATTCTAATAACTAAAAATAAACGAATTAGGTGGTAACAATGTGTATATTAATAAAAATTCATTTAATGATAAAAATAATAAACCAAAGAAAAAGAAATAAAATAGGTAAAAATAATTAAATATAAAAAGAAAACATAAATATGTAAAATAATAAATCTAAAAAAAAAGAAATAAAAACAAGGAATTAAAATGTAAACATCATTCCTTGATACATATAATGGTTTATAGCTTAACCATACCTTTGTTGAACTAGGGTGTAAAGAGGGAGATTAATCTTGCTTGATCAATTGTTTCACTAATCAAATAAGGCTTGAGATGATGACCATTAACCTTGAAGATTTCCCCACTTATCATTAGAAATTTCTATTGCACCATAAGGATGAACCTTAACAACCTTGAAAGGGCTTGACCATATTGACTTCAACTTTCCCAGAAATAATTTTAATCTTGAATTATACAGGAGAACGAGCTCTCCCTCATGAAATTCCTTCTTAGATAAATGCTTATTTGGTGTGATCTTTATACAATTTTACATTTTCATAAGCATTCATTCTTAACTCATTCAATTTATTAAGTTAAAGTAGCCTCTTTCGCCCTACCTTCTTTAAATCAAAATTCAAAGTCCTTGTTGTCTAATATCTTTATGCTCTAGTTCAATGGGTAAGTGGCAAGACTTCCCATATATCAATTGGTAAGGAGTAAGGCCAATTGGTGTTTTAAAGGCTATCCTATATGCCCACAAAGTGTCATCTAGCTTTAACGCCCAATCCTTTCTTGAAGAAGAGACTATTTTCTCAAGAATCCATTTTATCTCTTGATTACTCATCTCAACCTGCCCACTTGTCTGTGGGTGATACGGGGTGGCAACCTTGTGTGTTACCCCATACTTATTCAAAAGGTTCTTTATTAATTGATTACAAAAGTGTGAACCTCCATCACTAATTAATGCTTTAGGAGTGCCAAATCTCGGAAAAATTATTTTCTTAAGCATTTTCTCGAAAACCTTTGCATCATTAGTAATGGTTGGTATTGCTTCCACTTACTTGAAGATATAGTCCATTATATCCAAGATATACTTGTGGCCTAAAGAATTGGGAAATGGACCTATGAAATCTATACCCCAAACATAAAAAAGCTTAACGTTAAGGATTCCTTTTAAAGGCATCTCATGTTTCTTATAAATATTCCTCATTCTTTGACACCTATCACATGTAAGCACAAATTCTCTAGCATTCTTAAATAAAGTAGGCCACCAAAAACTATATTAAAGTACCTTAGATGTTATTTTTATTGCACTAAAGTGTCCACTAACATCTAAGGAATGACAATGTCTCAAAACGTCTTGAACTTGATCTTGATGAATGCACCTTCTAATCAAAATACTTGCACATCTTTTATAAAGTAATGGTTCCTCCCAATAGTATAATTTACTATCATGCAAGAATTTCTTCCTTTGCTGATAATCCATCTTATAAGGAAAAATACCACTCACAAGAAAATTGGCAATATCTGCGAACCATGGAAGTTCCTTTATTGCCAAACTAAGTAGATTTTCATTATGAAACATCTCATTAATTGGCACTCCATCATCATATCTCATTAACCTTTCTTGAACTAGCCTTGATAGATGATCTGTAATAAGGTTTTCATATCTTTTCTTATCTCTCACTTCCCAATCAAACTCTTAAAGTATTAAAATCCACCTTAAAAGCCTAGGCTTTGCATCATTCTTGCTTAGAAGATACTTAAAAGCAATATGGTCTGAATACACAATCACCTTCTACCCCATAAGATATGCTTTGAACTTGTCAAATGTAGAAACAATATCAAGTAACTCCTTCTCTATAGTGTTATAGTTAATTTGGGCCTCATCAAGCAGTTTGTTAGCATAATATATCACATATGGCTTGCCTTCTATCCTTTGACCCAAAATAGCACCCATCGCAAAATTACTTACATCACATATAATCTCAAATGGTTGCTCCCAGGTTGTAAAATAGGTGCTAAAATAAGAGCTCTCTTTAAAGCCTCAAATGTGTTAATACATGCCTCATCAAACTCAAAAATAACATCTTTAACAAGTAATTTGCATAATGGCTTTGTTATCTTGGAAAAGTTTTTGATAAATCTTCAATAAAAACCCATATGTCCAAGAAAGCTTTTTATATCTTTAACACACTTTAGGGGTGGCAAATCAGTAATCACTTTTATCTTTACTTTATCAACTTCAATGCCTCTTTTTAATACTGAATGTCCATGAATGATTCCTTCTTGTGCCATAAAGTGGCACTTTTCCTAATTCAAGACCAATCCATGCTCAATACACCTATCAAGGACTTTAGAAAGATTATCTAAACAATGGAAAAAGTTATTACCATAGACACTAAAGTCATCTATAAAAACCTCTTCACAATCATTAAGTAAATCACTAAATATCAAAACATGCATATTTAAAAAGTTGCAGGCGCATTGCATAATCCAAAAGGCATCTGCCTAAAAGTAAAAGTACCATATGGACATGTAAAGTTAGTCTTAGCTTAGTCCTCAATATGAATAGGAATTTGATAAAAACCACTAAGTCCATCTAAGTAACAAAAATAAGAAAAATTGGCTAATCTCTCAAAAACTTAGTCAATACAAAATAATGGAAAATGATCCTTTCTAGTTGCTTTATTTAACTTCCTATAGTCAATACATATACATTATCCCATAATAATTCTAATGGGTATTAAATCATTAGCTTCATTTTAAACAACGGTTAAGCCTCCCTTCTTTGGGAAAACTTGAACGGGGCTCACCCATGTACTATTACTAATGGAATATATGATTCTATTATCAAGCAACTTAGTCACTTCCTTCCTTACCACCTCCTTGAGAATGGGATTTACCCACCTATGACCTTCAATGAAAGGC
Organism: Mallotus nudiflorus; assembly: GCA_947683625.1. Classification (NCBI taxonomy): domain Eukaryota; kingdom Viridiplantae; phylum Streptophyta; class Magnoliopsida; order Malpighiales; family Euphorbiaceae; genus Mallotus; species Mallotus nudiflorus. The sequence continues at coordinate 7,541,194 of CANTUR010000041.1, forward strand.
TTAGTATTATCCTCTAAAAGGATTATATGCATACACACATTAAAGCCAATATTCTTCAAATCATTTATAGATTAACTAATGGCACTTTTATGACTAAGCAACACATCACGTAAAGCATCAACATTATTATTAAGCAAAGATGAATTCATAATAAAAGAAAATTTAAAATTAGAGTCAAGAAATGTATTTCTTAGATTTGATGGTAAAGGCTTGAGCTCTAGCTTCACTTCTTGATTTGGTGAAGAAGATTTCAGATCATCATCCCTCTATGAAGGTTTAAACCTTGAGGTCCTACAAGGATTAAAGTGTGAAGTTGTTTCCAAGAGCCCCATATTAGCATTTTGCACGATGTATGGCTCAATAGGGTCTTGCCTTAAATATTCATGTATTACCTCACCAATGCATTCATTTATAACATCAATAGAGTCAATTCTACTTGCCACTTCCATTGGTGTAGAATTTATCATTTTAAACACATCGAACTCCATATGCTCATTGTCCACCTCTAATGTTATCTTCCTTCTTTTCATGTCAATAATTGCTCCTGCTGTCATAAAAAATGGTCTTCTAAACAAGATAGGGATTTCAAGATCTTCCTCCATGTCCATTATAACAAAATCAGCTGGTATTACAAACTTCCCCACTTTAGTTAGCACATTTTCAAAACACCTAGTGGATAAATAATAGATTTGTCTATCATGGAAAGACATATATTTGTAGGCTTAAGTTCTTCCAAATCAAACCTTTTATAAATAGAGTAAGGCATAAAGTTAATACTAGCACCAATATCATATAAAGCTTTATCATAATGAGTACTTCTAATTATATAAAGAACCATAAAGTAACCAGGATCCTTAAGCTTTGGTTAGGATTTGGAATACATAGCCTAAGATTCTTTAACAAGAGAAACTAACTTATTATCTTCAAGCTTATTCTTAATGATATCCTTTATAAATTTACCCCATGATGGCATATCTCTAATGGCATCCATAAATGGTATGGTAATGGTAATTTCCTTGATGTAATTAAGGAATTTGCTAAATTATTTATTTAAGCTATGCTTATGAACCGTTGAGAAAAGGAAGTGTTTTGAAATCCACCTTAGGTTCATCATCCTTGGATAGTATAACATCTCCCTTTTTTCCCTTCTTTACAGTATCAATATCATCTTTTTTACTAACATCCACATCTTCAATTTCTACCCCATCATCGTCATCAACCACTCTCTTATTTTTACTAACAACCTTTTTAACCTCCTTACCACTCCTTAAAGTAATTACTTGGCAAATATCTTTTAGTACAAACTCCAATTGGCTAGGAAGCTTCTCAAAAGGTTTAGTATTTGAGGAGGAGGCTTGTTGGGCAATTTGAGTTTCAAGGATACGATTATGAGTAACTGTTCAAGTTTAGAGTTTATTTGCTTAAGTTGCTCCTCATTTTATTTATTGATGGTCACTTATTGGTTGACAAATTGCTCCATAAGAGTTTCAATGTTAGGTTTAGGATGGGTAGAATTGAAGGTTTGTCGTTTCATTGGAAATCCAAGTGGGTTTTAGGGTTTAGCATCTGGGTTAAATGGAGGGTTTAATTGAGAGGATGGATTTGACCAAGAGAATCTAGTGTGGTTTCTCCATTGAGGGTTATAAGTGTTAGAGTTAAGCCCCATTCTCTGATTAAAAGCTCCTTGCATATAACTCACATCCTTATTAGTACTCACATAACATTAAGAATAAGAATAAGATCTTCCATAAAGCTCACACATAACATTAACACTTTCTACTGAATTTATTTGAGTTTTACTTACCAATTTGGTGAGAGCATCTACCTTTACATTCAATAGATTAATGGTGTCAAACTGCAAAACTCCTTTTTCTTTTGCCATCGTTGGTTCGTCACCCATGTACCTTTGAGATACGAGTTTTTCAAGCAAAATAATAACCTCTTTACCCATTTTATCCATCCATTTTCCATCGAAAGGTGGATTAATAATGTTCCTATTCTCATCTGTCAACCCGTTATAGAAAATTTGAGGGATCATCCAATCCGATAATCCATGATGTGGACATTGCCTTTGAAGTTCCTTAAATCGCACCCAAGTTGTATAGATTGTCTCACTTTCATTTTGCTTGAAAGTTGTGATCTCATTGTGAAACTTAGCTATCTTATGTGGTGGAAAATATTTATGGAGAAATGCTTGCTTTAATTGGTCCCATGTTATGATTGATTCACTTGACAAACTAACAAGCTAAAGTTATGTTTTATCCTTGACCAAAAATGGGAAAATTCTAAGCCTTATTGCATCATCAGTCATACCATTTATTTGGAAAGTTGCACACACATTAAAGAAAGTCAATATGTGAGCATAAGGGTCCTCTCCTTATAGGCCCCTAAACTAATTATTCTACACCATTTGGATGATACTTGGCTTAATTTTGAAGTTATTATTAATAATGGTTAGGGCCACTATCCTACCGAAACTACCCGAGATGTCGGGAATAGCAAAATCACCTAATGTTCTTCTTTCCGGTTTAGCCATATTATTCAATTCCCTTTGATTCACTCTTCTATTCCTTTGTTCCCTACATAAGTATGTAAAGTCAATTAAATTTTAGAATCAAAGTTAAGAGTATTATCACTAGCACTTATAGTAAGCATCATGTATAACAAAAATCAAAATCAATCAATAAATTATAAAACAATTTATAATAAATCACAATTAAGTAAATAATAAATTATAAAAGCAAATACAAATTAAAACCTAAAATAACTTTTCTTTACCTTAACTTAATAAAAATCATTAAACAAATTCCCTAGCAACAGTGCCAAAATTTGATGTGGGTCAAATGAATACCATAGTCTCTAAGACTAAGTACAAAGTAAGTAGGGTGTCAAACACTAGCGAATTTGGAGTAAATTTTGTATTAAACAATAAAATACTTAGATGGATAAGCCAATAATATTAAAATAGTATTAATTTGTTCTAACTTAAGATTACTAAATTATTAACTACTCTAATTAAATTAATAATGATTTTAATAATTTAGAATTAATTGAGAACTACAAAAGTTAACAAACATATAAAATCGCATGTATTGATTGGCAAGTATAGCCAATGATCCTTAAAAGCAACTCTCGTTGTCAATTAGGGGTGTTTTCATTTAGAGTCCACATACACTATTGTGAAATTGCTGAGATAAACGAAAACCATCAAGTTTTATGCCAATTCTTAATCCCTTAAAATGAATTTCTTGTCTCCAAGTATTATTCTAACCTTTAAGTAATTTCAATTGCATTTTCACCAAAATGTCTTAATTCTCATTGTGAACAATTAATTAACAAGTTATATATGGTGATCAAACATACATAACATAATCCAACACTCAATTGAAATTTAACCAACCATGAATTATAAAAGATAAAAATGTAGTTTATAGATGAATTCATCATTTTAATTCTACAAACAAAGACTTAGCCCAAATACATAATAAATAAAGTCAAGAATAACAAGAAAGAGTTTGTAAACATCAAGTAACTAAATAGAAAATAAAAGGGAAAAAGATTGAATTAATAACCCTTTACTACACTTCCAGAAATTGCTTGATATCAAATGATCTTGACGTCTTCCTTGAGCTTTTAGTTATGTTCTCTTTTCTTCACACTTCAATTTCTTGTTAATAAAAATATGAAATGATATTTATATTTCTAAGTAAAAACTAAGTTTTTTTCATGCCTAAAACAGAGCCAATTTCATGTATTTATAGGCTTCTTATCATCCTAATTTGTACCCCTTCAAATAGATGTAAATGTGAAAAGGTATATTGAAGAGGTGTGAAGAAACCACTGTGCCGACTTAGCACTGAATGGCTCTATCATGACTCAACACGGGTGTGATGAGTCGGCATGGTATCTGACTTCATCCTATGGTTAGTGACCACTCGACGCAAGTGTGACGAGTCGACACCCCTCTTTAGAGCCTCCTTTTGACTTTCCATGCCTCATATTTCATTCTCATCAATACAAATACACTTCCATGCACAAATTAAGCCTAAAAAAAATCTACAAAACACAAAATTAACATAAGAACAATATAAACAAAAGAAATAGAAAAAATACATAAAAATATTTAAAAACTAAAGAAAACTAAGCTATAACTACCCTAAATAGCTATGCTAATTTGCATTATAACAGTACTGAATTTTATTAACTCGATCTTATTGCTTTCTAAAATATTCTTCCAATTCTTTGGACATCCATTAGGTAATTTGTACTTCATTACCGATGAAATATTGCTAACCATTATAACAACTTCACTAACCAGTTGGCTAAAATAGTCCACTAACTTTGCACTTGATGACTGAATTCATGCCATTTTGTTTCTTGAAAATACTATTGATTAGCCATTACCAATCACTTACAAATTGCATGCCAATGAGCTTTCAATATTCCCAACTTTTATGACCAATTTTATTAAATAATTAAATATACATGGCCAACTAAAGCTTCTCATGGCTGAACATATCATATCGTTCTCTTTCATGCATGGTCTATCAACACAAGACAAACTTCATTTACTTTTGGATGACCGAATACATCCAATCAGTGTTTTTTTCTTTTACAATGTCATATATATATATATATATATATATATATATATATATATATATAGCAAATTAAAGCCATGGCCAAAAAATATAATAGCCCAATTCAATTATTTTGTTCACATGACCAATCTAATCTTCACGGCCTTTGCACCATTTTAATATCCATTTTCCAAGATGGAAATTATCACATGTTGCATGGCTGATTAATACGTTGTATGGCTTTTTCCATTAATTCTTATGGCCGATGAATATTATACCATGGCCTTTTGCATGAATATTCTTTCAACATTCATGTCAAATTTTGCAAGTTCAGTTTTTATATATATATATAGTGCATGACCGATTAAAAAGCCATTGAACAAAATAACCACACCTTCTCATGACCAAACAACAATAATTCGGTCTCTCAATTTTTTTCCTTTTAATATTGGATCAATCAAAAGTTCTCACAAACACGGTCCATTTTAAATGATCAAACCCTATAGCATGCACTTAAATTCAGAATGCCGTTACTCAACTTCGCTAGCAAATTGCTCTCTATGACTAATTAAATGTTTGACATAAAACCAAAGTAATGATTGATGTAATCAGACTGATTAGCACATGCAAACTCAAATTTCTCCATTAGTCCCTCATGCACTTGACTAATTATATTATTTCAGTTTTAATCTTCCTTCTATTTCCATTCAGCCAATTAATGGAACTCATAAAATTTTTAACTTTAAAACCTTTCAAGGCTGATTTATAGAAATTTTAAATTCTTTTTATTTATATTTCAATCCGCCATGAACTAATTTTGAAGGGCTAGCATTGTACCCTTAGCTTTGCAAGTTGATCGCCTTTGTATCTCATCCTCTTACATACATCAATTAAAGAATGATCGGTCTTAAGAGACCATGACTTTATCAAATTCTAAGATTCTAGACACCATGCCGCTAGGCCTTTGAACTTAGTCCTCTTGAGCACATTGAATTCAAAGAGCACTCTTTCAAAAGGATCCACCTTGTACATTTAAGTTGTGCCCCTTTGCATTTCACAAAACCATCAGTGTCATACCACCTTTTCTTCCTTACTTTGTCACTTGCAACTTGAGGTCCCTTAAACTTCTTAAAATTTATTAGTTCAAGCTTGTACCCATGCCATCCTTTCAAAGTCCTCGCTTTAGAGTTTGATCGAATTTTTTCAGGTTGGTCCTTAGTTATAAATTGAAAGATTTCATAGCGAGTTAGGGATGTGATGGAACTTGTTGGATTTTCTTTAAAATTAAACCGATATGCTAGTCTAGGAATAGGTTTTAAATAAACACCAATTTTTTCTAGTGTGCCCCATAAAGAAAGTCGATCAGTCTTAGGTGGCCTAGATTCATACTGGTAAGGATGTGCATCCATTTGAAGTCTCCTATTTATTTTAGGTTCATCATGTGCCCTTAGTTTTAGCAACCAACCATTGTTAGCAAGGAGATTGGTCTTAGAAGGCATATAATCATAAAGTGTTGGGACCTCATACATCTTGTCATGCTCAATTAATGCCCTTAATTTTGTTGTGCTAGCATAATTACTAGGTGACCAATCATCCTCAGAAGGCTTATATTCACAACAAAGTGATGGGGCCTTGTCATATTTAATAAGTGCCCCTAGCTTTGTCACCATACCATAATTACTAGAAAACTTATTAGTCTTAAGAGGTTTATATTCATAATAAAGTGATAAAGCCTTATTTATCTCATTATATCCAATAGGTGCCGCTTATTTTCTCACCCAATCATATTGATAAAAGGTGAAGTCAATACCTGATCTCCAAGAATTTTGACTAATTAATTGTCCTTCATCATTTGCTAACCTGCTATCTAGCCTCTTAAGAATTTAAAAATTACAATTTTGCAAGTATGAGGATCCTCCTCTTGCATCTTCATAGCTTTGTCTAAGATCGTCTACAATCAATCTTCTTTCAAGGGTAGACACTAAACGATGTAAAGCCACATTAATTTCTTCCATGTGCTTATTCGTTGCTTTAAAGCTTTCAATGAATGACATAAGCATCTTGGACAATTAACTGATTGCATATGTGAACATGGAATGGTTCTCTCTTGAAACTTCACTTCTCGAGAGCTCCACATGTTCAATGTAATAACCCTGGTTTTTAAATTATTTTATTAAATAGTGAGATATGCAGTGTTAATAAAAATTTAATTGTTATATTTAATTATTTTACTATTTTGTGATTAATAATTATTATTTTATGTTTAATTGAATTTTCTACGTAAATATATTATTTTGAACATTTAAATTCCATTGTGTGTATTTATTATTTTCGGATACTATTATTTAATAATGCTAATTTAGTGCATGAATATTTTAATATTATTTTTAATATTATTTCTTTAAGCATTAATATTATTCTATTACTTGATGTGATTTATGTAATATTAATATTTTTGAAAGTATTCCACTACCATTATTAATGTTATTATTTTCAGCGTTATTTATGTGAGTTATTATTACTATTTTTATTTTATTAAATATACATTATTTGTATTATTAATTATTTAATAATTATAGTTATTATTAATGTTTTTTTTAAATGATATTTTATGTGGTTCTTTTTGTATGTGTGTGATTATATCGTGTGTGTGTGTGTGTATATATATATATAATTGTGGTAGAGATTTAACTAAACTAGAGTTTATTATAATATATTATAAAGTTATATTATATGTTTATAATATAAAGTATAATATATATATGTATACATTTAGAAATGCAGAACCATCTCCTCCCTCTCCGTTCTATCTCATTTTCGCACCGTCAGTGTGCTTCTCTCCCTTCCGACACCGGACGCCACCCAGCCATCTTCTCTCTATCGTCCCTTCACCGTCACCTCCTCCTCTGTTGATCATTTGCATGATCAAACTCCTAATTTTGTACATTGACAAATAATTTTTATACTAATAATTTTAATTAAGTGTGTAGGGAATTATATACCAAACATATACCAAGCATATACACTTTTGGGTGAATAGTGACTTTTCGGGCTGATTGAACCTCTAAGATTGAAGAAGGCTTTTGACATATTTAGAGCTCTTAAATGTGAAAATGAGATTCTTCACTTTCGAAGTAGACATCTTAAGCTTTCCAAATTGTACTTTCTCATCAAAATCCAGGTTCATTTGGGCATGAAAATATTCATTCGAATTCATCATATACAGCTTGCATTTCAGTTTGCACAGCTCTTGGTAATTCAGCAATATCTTGAGCTAAAGATGTCTAAATGAGGTGATTCAAAATTTTATGAAAAGATAAGACAATTATCTACAACTTTCATGAAGAACATTTTGGCTGAATCAATCGTCTTCAGTCCCGTTCATGAGAATCTTTTGAAGTGATCATGAGCAGTCCGACAAAGGAGCATTTGGAGCACATTTTTGCCAAAAGATGGTAGTGCTCCTCATGAGCACTCCTCACAAGCTGGTGGCTCATGACCTAATCGTAAGCAGACCTCTGGCAGCATTCCAATGGGAATTTTTGAATATAACGGCTATAATTTCACCCCTCAAGAGCACTATTCACTCGTAAGGCGCTCGTGAGCAACCCTTGAGCTGCCATAAGTTCAAGAATTGATTCAAAATCAATTCTAAATGTTGGAGAAATGATTGATACATCCAAAAACTACATTTTTGAGTGTTTTTCTATATAAACACAACTTAGAATTCAATTGAAAGGTTAAGAAAACTTGTGCATCATTCAATATTTTCTTAAACATTCAATTAAGCTCTAAAACTTTCTTTCAATCAAAATCTTTGTGTATAACTCTTATGAGAGTTGGTGAGTGATTAGAATAGACATTCTTATTCTTCTATTTTCTGGGTTTAGAAAACGGGAAGTAAGATTCTATTATAAAGGAATTGGTTTAAGAGTTTAGCCATTAAAACACTTGGGAATTTGGTTTTTGAGTGAGCCTTGAAAACTCAAGATCGTAAGGTTGTAAGAGTGAGCCACAAAACTCTTGTGTACTCTCAATCTTGTTAATAAGATTGTGGACGATTAAAAAATCCTAACTTGGGGATAAGTTAGGTGGAGACATAAGATTATTTGTGAATCCGAACTCCTTAAATATTTGTGTTCTTCATTCTTCCTTCTCTACTCTTACTCACTTCTTGCAAATAATCCTTTTAATTTTCCATTTTTGTTCGATAGTCCTATTCACCCCCCCTCTAGGACTCTTTCATCCTCTGTTCACCTTCTTCCTCGCAATGCCGGAAGACGGTAGCAACAGCAGTATCCCGCAAGTCATTTCTCACCGTTGCTCAGTCCTTCGGCCGCCACAGCTCATCTTCCCGGTGTTGTTCGACTCCCAGAGTTGGGTAAAAGCTAATCCAAGGCTCGGATCAAGCTCAAATTCAGTTTTTGGTAAGATTTTTGTTTGGTTTTTAGATTTTGGTTATTTGAGTTTTATTTTTTTAGTTACAAACTGTTGATTTATTGATTTTGGTTTTTGAAAAATTTTTCTTGGTAGCTCAAGCTTGCTAAAAATAATTTTTGTTAATTTTTTTGAATTACTTTAATTTATGGGTAATTTTGATTATTTTATTATTATTTAATTAATTTTCATTAATTAATTATTTTAATTATGGATTTAATTAATTTAGTGTTATTATAGTATGTTAGTAATTATAATGTTGAGAAATTAATTTTTTTGGATATTTATATAATTTTTTAGAAATATTTATAGTTTATGTAAGTTTGGATATTTAGTTAAATGTGTATTTTTGGTTAAAATTAGAGTTAATTGTGTATTTTAGTTAATATTAGAATATTATTTGTTGAGAAAATGATTTTTATGAATTTATATAATTTTTATGGAATTTTATGTAAATTATGTGTATTTTGAATTGTTGGGTTAAATATGTATTTTTATAGAAATTATTGGTTAAAAATGTGTTTTGGTTGATATTAGTATATTATATGTTGATTGAATAATTTTAATGAGATCTATAATTTTTGAGGAAATTATTTAGTATATTGGATATTTTATATTATAGGGGTAAATGTGTAATTTTGTGTTAGTTATAGTTAGATATTAGGTTTTAGTTGATTTTTATAATTATTTAAGGTAATAAAATGATTTTTACAAATTAATTACTATTTTAACTAATTAATATTATTTTTCAATTTTTTTTCAAATAAATATATTATATATTATTTTGGAAATAAAATGTGTTTTAAACTAATTTTATTATATAACTAAGCTATTTAGGAAATTAAATGTGAATTTTATTATGTTATGTTGAATAATTGTAAAATTGAATTTTATTAATATTATATATATTATATTTGAGATTTTATTAGTTAAATTATAATAATTTTGGAATATTATGTAAATAATAAGTGTATTTGTTACTTTGAGATTTAATGTGTAATTTATTATTTTTGTGATACTAAATTGTGATCTTAAATATTATTTACAATTTATGTTAATTTAATTGTAAAATGGGAATTTTATTCCATTTATGAATTTTTATTATCAAATATTATTTAAATTAAACTTTTATGTTTTAATTAGAAAATAAAGGTTTTAAATATTTTTATGGGTTTTTGATATTTTTATTATTTTACTGTTTAATATTGTTGTTTGTGTATTGTGAACTTCCGTTGAGTATTTGTGGAGTTTGGGGTCCTAACCCGAGGTGTTGTGCGTTGAGACTTTGGAAGTGTGTTTTCTGTGCAGGATCGGCCCTATTTTTGTAGGAAGATGTCCGTTTTACAGAGGAGACTCTACCAAAATTTTGATAGATTTTTCGTGAAATGTGATAATCGGTCCGAGTCTAATTCTGAATTCTTGATTGAATCTATCTATAGTAATCATAGAAGCATAGAGTTAGAAGTTTATTCTGACAGTTATTATTATTTTATTTTTTTTCTAGCTGCGCTGAGACCAAGGCCTAACGGATCAAGCCCGTCGAGTCTGTGTCGAGGAGCGCACACCAGTGAGTTATTATACTGTATATATATATGCATTGCATATAGAATGCATGATTTAGGATTTTTTTTTTCATTTTCAATATATGCTTTTAACATTGATTTAAATTATAATATGATTTGGTATAATTAGGTTTATTTTTAGCATATTTTAGTACATATACATGTTTTAAATGTAAGTTTATTTATAATTGTTTATTTAAATGATTAGTATACTTTAGGTGTATTTTTAGTTTATTTTAGGTATATTCTTAAATAAATGCATGTTTAATTGTTGATTTAAACTTAACATGTTTATAATATACTATTGGTTTTTTTTTTAGTATATTTCATGATTTATTTAGATTTATTTTACATATATATACTTGAAATATACTTAGTTTATTTTAGGTATATTTCCGGTATATATATGGTTTTATTTTCGGTATATATATTATAATTGATTTGAAATTATCTGATATATATCCATTTGAATGATTTATTTTAAATGAGGGATATCAATAGAACGTGCTTCCTAGTGGGTGGCACTAGAACCGTGTACGTACCGGTGTGATAGATTTAGGTTTGAGTGAAGAATTAATTATGGAGATTACAATGTGATTGATATGATTGAGATATGATGTGATTGATAGTGTGATTGTTGGAGCTCGGTTGACCAAGTGTCTTGGGGCCAATCACACTGACAGTCAGACTGCTGGAGCTCGATTGACTTAGTGTCTCGAGGCCAGTCTACTGTCCAGAATGAAATAAGTGATCTATTTGGATTTAAGTGAGTCTATATGGCTAGAGTGATGATATGATGGATTGAGATTGCGATTAATAAGGTTCTATTTGATCCTTCATGTATTAAAATAAATATTTTCTGCATCTATTATATTTATAAAAGCAGAGTTTGGCATTTGTGTGAAATGTGTGTATATACATATATATATAAGAATGCATGATTGTTATGGTTTAGATTGCATTGATATATAGTATAATAATTCACTCAGTGAGGTCTGACTCACCTCAATTATTTTTTTTTTCAGGAGATCATATATCGTAAGATCTTAGTAGTAGAGTTCCTTGCCAGTGTTCTTCCGTCCCAGCTATTTTATGTAAATGTATATTTTGAACTTTGATTTGTATTATAGAAACTGCAGTAGTAGTGTTATTGTATGATAAGAGTATTATTTTGTTTTGATATTTAATACTCAGAAAGATGTATATGAACATTGTATGAATATATTTATTTATGAAAGGATTTGGAGTATTTATTTTATATATTGATTCAAAAAATTTTAATTCTGACGTACTTTTTATTTATTTATTGCATGATTTTATTTTCTAAGGCTTGCTATGGGTTTTGGATTCGAAAGAATTCATGTTCCCTAGCGCCAGTTATGACTCCTAGTTTGGGTTGTGACATTCAATCTTCTATGATCTTCTCTACACAGGCATACAAGGTAGGTGTGCCAAAAAGATGTTTAGTCTTAAAATTTAGTAGATCGAGCCAAGCACCTTTAGATTATTTTAAGAATGGGTCTGTGTGAGCCTGATTACAATTACACATAAGAAATATGGTAGAAAAAAACAATGAGTTTTATTGTTAGCTCAGGGTGACAACATGGGCAAGAACAGGTCAAGTCCTTTCTAACTTGAATGAAATGAATCAAACAAGAGTTGATTTCACTGGGAAACCTGATCACCAGGATCAAGATAAATAAACACAGGGTCTGATGAAAAAAGAGTAAATTGTATTGTTGATTTGATAAAAATGTTAAAGAGCTTTTACAATACAAGCACTTTGACTTTTATAAGCCGATAGCCCGACTAAACAAGGAAACAACCTAATTTAAAGACTTACCCAAATTTCACTTGATGAAATAAAACATAATATAAATCTTTCTAAATTACCATAAGGAAATTATCTACATTAAAGGAAAAGCTATAAATAAATCCACCCAATTTACTACCACAATCCACATTTAATCAATTGTGTGGGCTTTAGAGAGTGAGTTGAGCTTGCTTAATAGTGAATCTATCTTCTGAAGTGTATCTAACCTATTGAGGGCTTCTGATTGAGTTTGGACCATTTTGGCCGGTACAAACAATCTACAGTTAATTTAAAATCATGGAGTCAAATAACAATTCCTATATATTAAATTAACAATTAAATTAGTTTAGGTGGAATTTAATTATAGTCAATTATAATTATTTTTTTATTTTAAATTAAATACTGTTATTCAATGTATTACATGTCACATATATAATGAAAAATATGTGATAAACAAAAATTTATGTAAAAATTCTTTCATAAAAATTATAAAAGTTTTTTTGAGGAAAAAAATTATTTTTTATGGGGAATAATATAAAAATAAAAAATATATAACTAACACAAAATTTAAAAATTTAAAATATCATATGCGGAAAATTTAACTAAAATTAAATGTTTAACTATATATATATATATATATATATATATATATATATATATATATATATATATATTGTGACACCACTTCATGACGTAAAAAAAATTAAAAAAAAAAGGTCCATATCTTACCATTTCCCTTCCTTATAACCTAATTTGAAGTGTAAGAAAAAAGACAATTTTGAAAGGAAAGGTGGTGTAAAATTTAAGCACATATTACATTGTACATACCGTCCAACAATCATGTCCACGAGCTGAATTTGCAAGAATATTTTTGAACATTTTTAAATACTAAATTGTGTAGATACAGAATGAACCATAAGGCAACACAACCTGCTTTCTTTATTAGCTATATATCTTCTATATCTGGCCTTTTAGTCTGAAGATTTGTGGACAGGAAGGAGAGCTGCTGCAGTACCAAGATTGATGATTTATAGCATATGCAGATCATATTATTGTATACATTTTAGTATGCTCTTGGTGAAAAATGACCGTTGAATCACCCCTCGCACTTAAAAAGCAATCTTTTTTCATTCTACCCAAACCTGGTTTTTCAAATCACTAGTAGCAGATTTTTTTTTTCTTTGATTCCCTTCCATTTTATGTGTGTACGTAGTACGTATATCACCAGTAATCCTTAAGATTTATAATTTTCAAACTAAAATAAAATTACCAACGTTAAAATTTTCAATTAAGATCACAACTATAGCTTAATTGTACATATTACTACAATTTTAATGGACATTATTCTTCAAGTTAGTGTCTCTTCAACAGTTTCCTTTGAATTTCTTAAAAATAAAAGGGACAATCGATCAGACGTTCTTCGAACCTGAAAAAAAAGACACCCAATAGGTTGATGATTCCAATCATCTTTGTTAATTTTGTTAAAATCATTACTAATAAAAAGCCTACAAAGTAATTGTCCAAAGCCCACTAGAAAAATTTGTGCTTAACATGCAAACAAGATTCAACTTGCATGGTACAATGCTTTTGGACGAAGCAATCTTTCACAATAAATAGAGGACGTTGAATGACAACAAGAAAGAGTGGGTGAGAAAAAAGTGAGTTGTGTGTTGTGTGTGGCAGTGGGTTAAAAAAAATAATTAAAAAAATGGAGAACAAATTATAAGTGGGTGTGGTGTGCCTTTTGAGTGATAAACAAGTGAGGTGTGTGTAGTGCAAACAAAAAAATTAAATTAAATTAATATGAGTGAAATAGTGTCAGTATTGTTGGTAGTTCAAAATAATTTGTTTTGTTCTCCTAATGGTGGAATATTTTTAGCGAAAAATATTTTTATTTACTATATTGTTTCATTTTTCAAGTACTAATAATTATTTTATTATTTATTTTATACATTCCAATTGGACAAATTGCATGCATGTAATTATGGTTTTCACATATAAAGAATATATAAATGGTTCACCTGTTCATCCCAATCAGTGATCCAAGTAATATAACCAAGTACAAGTGATTGCATTACAACTCCAATAACAATTCCAATCCAAATACCCTGTATTAAATTAAAGGATATACAAGGTAAAATCTGTTAGCAAATTAATGGATTTGCTACTGTATTAGTAATACAAAAAAAAAAAAAAAAAGTAAAGTCCTGTTTACCTTCATTTTCAAGTGGGCCAAATGTGCAAGAAGAACACCTATCGGAACTCCAATAACATAATAGCAACACATGTTAACATATGCTACCATGGCTTGTCTCCCAGCACCTACAGCGATTCCTGAAAATGAACACAAATTTAATCTAAATGTTAGATAAATTAAAAAAAAAAAACCATCAAATTATATCTATCTTTAAAGTCGTAAATAAAATAATATAAAACAAAATATATTTTAAGTAAAGGTTATTATATAATTATACCATGAACTTTAGTAATTTTCATCAATTTATCATACAGTTAAAATTCTAAAGAATTGGTATATAAACTTTTAAATTTATTGTAAATTTATACACAATAAAAATAGCATAAGCTCATATTAAAATGACATGTTGACATAATATGCATATGTAAATTATTTACTAAAAGTAAAGATATATTTACAAATAGTATGAATGTTAAGAATATATTTATTAAAAAAAATTAAAGTTAAGGATATATTTAAAAAAAAAGAAAATTAAGGATAGAAAAATTATTAAATTATTTCTTCTAATTTACACATTGGCAAATAAATATACGCATGTCATATTAGTATAGGTATATACTATTTTAACCGTGGATAAATTTACAATAAATTAAAATGTTCATGCATCAATTCACCATAATTTTAAAAATAAAATAAATTAATAAAAATAACTACCGTTGATAGAAGAGTTGTACAATAAGCATTTATATAATTTTTATCTTCAATAATATATGGGACAATACTTAGTTTTGTTAGTTAGTATAATAAGCGTATTCCAAACTAAATGTCCTTTCGGAGTGTTAACACTTGATTATTTTTGGGACAATTTTAAGGGTACATTTCACGTATCATCTTGATGAATTAACAAAAAAATTTTCGTTCAAGTAAATGGATGACCTGCCTGAAAGTGTCGTCTGAATGCTGTTTAGCAAAACAGAGAAAGAAAGCAATACAGAGAGGCCTGAAACTGTATCTGCAACTTGCTTCTCATTTGTGAACAAGTAGGCAAGTTGATGCCCAAAAACCAAGCACAGAATTGAAAACAAGACTCCTATAGAAATTGAAGTGGTCAAGGTAACTTTAATGGAGAACCTTGCAGCATCAGCATTTCCTCTTCCCAATTCATTTGCAACCCTTACACTGCACATGCCAGGATTATTATACGTATACATGCCTCAACTTAAACAGGCATTAGAGACATATATAACTAAATGAAGCTTGTACCTAATGGCAGCCAAGAAGCCAACACATAGCATAAAGTCCCAAGCTGTGATATTGAGGCTGCAATACAACTACCGATTTAATGTTAAGAGAACTTGGAAAAATTATAAACTAATTCATCATCATAAGGTAAAAGAGAAAATTTTTAACTTTACCAAATGGAAAATGCAGATATTTCAGTTGCTGCATTTTTCATGTATCCTGCAAATAGGACCAAAACTGCGTTGTACCATAGCTCCAAGCTATATATTGAGACAATTCGCATGAGAAGAAATACAAATATAAATAAGGGTATGGCAATTTCATATGAGGGTATGGTATTGGCAAAGAAACACAATAAATGAGGACCCTTACCAAAGCATCAAACCTGATGATATTGATAGCTTGAGCACAGGAAACAGATCGGTAAAAGCAGCCATAGTGAAACCCTTCCAAGTATCAGGACACCAGCCACCTAAAACATACACAATCTCTCCAATTAAGGTCAACCAAGTTGATACAATCATAGCCCACATTGCACCAGGAATTCCCAAGTTCAGTTTGCTCACAAAGATCCATGATAAGAGCACATGAAGTAAAAATGAAAAAGTAGAAACCCATCCAATTATTGCATTCTTGAGCTGTGTCTGCAAGTACTTTTGGATGCTATTGTGAAATGCCAAGAAATATAGGATTGGGATGAATTATAAGGAGAAGTATCCTGCAACTTTTGCTATCTCGTCTTCTTCACCAAGTAGTCTGAAGACGGGTGCTGAGAAGATGAAAACAGGCAGGATCAAAGTTGCAGTACCAAGATTAATGATCAAAGATCTTTGCAAGTAGATACCCAGCATGTGGTATTGCTTTGCACCAAATGCTTGTCCACAGAGCGTGTCTATGGCACTTGTCATGCCTAGCTACATATATGCAGAAAAAAAAAGTTGGAGGTGTATTAATTTATCAGTTACTAGATCAAATCATTTCAGCAACCAAAAAATTATAGAATAGTACTCTTACCAAAATCCCATGCGCAAACCTTATGGCAATTATTTGGATGACTGCATAAGCTGCAAGTTCCAGTTCTCCTATGTGTCCAATAAATGCTTGTGTGACTACGTAGGTACCAAATAATGTTACCCTTATACAATTGCAGGAAATGCTATCTTCCATAACTTTTTTGATTCCCCTGAAAATCTTCTTTTCAAATCAATAGTTTCTTTTCCTTCTGAACGGAGTAGGCTTTCATCCATTTTTCTCTGCTGTTGATCTTGATCTTGATGTTGCATATAAAGATAAATCCAAGTCTGCACTCAAAAATTTGTTATTGAATGCTAGATACCCACACATATACATGTACCACTATACAGCCGCGTGACGCATGAAAAGAAAATTTATTAGGCTAGTGATGTATAATAAAAAAATAATTAAATATATTATTATTACAAAACCATGTGACACATGAATAAAAAATTTATTAGACCCTATAATAAAAGTACAATTAAACATATTATTATTATTATTAAATAAAAATTTTAAAAATTATATAACAATTTGATTTTAACTTAATATAATAATAATTCATTAAATTTTTACAAATCTTTTATTTAAATAATTATATGATATTCCTTCATTATTTTTTATAATTAATTTTTTCTTACTCTTGAACTAATTTCATATAAAAAAAATATTATGGTCATAATTAATCATAAAATAATAAAAAATTATTAATTTTTTTTTAATAAAAAATTTTAAAATAATAAAAGTTATATTTTCTTTATATAATAATCTATATATTATAACCCCATTAAACTTATAATTTATTACAATTTTAGCAAATTTTTTATTTGACCTATGACACTTTATTTCTTCAATATTTTTAATATTAATACTTTTATTAACTAAAAAATTAATTTAATATAATTTTTTAATTTCAACTAATAATTAAATGATATGTATGAATTAATTTACTTTTAACTCATTTTTGTTAATTTTTTTAAGAATATCTAAAAATCATTATTGTACTACTTTTTTTTTTTATAGAAAATATACTTTCAAACAAATTATAGGTTCTACTTTTTATTCATTAATTTTTAATTCATAAAAATATCTAATTTTAATTAATTATAATATAAAAAATTGAAAAATATACATTATATATTTAACACTAAATTACATTAATCTAATTAATAAATTTCTAATTATTAATTTCAATATAGAATAATTTTTACATAATTAATAAGTAGTTTTATTAGTATTATATTACTTATTAAATTTTAAAAATTATCAATTTAAATTTAATAATGCTTTTTAATTTTTTATAAATTTTAATTTAAGCTTAATGGTCTAAAAATTTAATACATGTATGGACTCATTGATAATTATGATTATTAAAAATGTAAAATGTTTTATTTGTAAATAATTTATTAATTCAATTAACGTAAGTTAGTATGAAATAAATAATACACATTTAAAAAATTTTATATTTAAACAATACATGATATAAATATAAAATTATGTAAATATTTTATTAATTAGATTAAATATTAGATGTCAATTAAGTAAATATTACTTTATTTTGAAATAATGTAGTAATTAAAAATTTAATAATTAGATTAATATAGTATTAAGTGTGTAATATATTTTTAAAGTTTTAAAAATAGCAAAAATAATTGATAATTAAGATATTATAGTTAATTGCTAAATAATACATATTTAATATTATAAAATATAATGTGTTTAGAAAAATTAAAATATTCATGATAAAATTAGAAATTCAAGACAAAATTGCTAATTGAAAAGGTTCAGTCTTTTATGCAATTATGTAGTTAATGTGGTAGTATATTCCACACAGATAGTTCTACTTTTAAGACAAATATACTTTTTCTATTTTCATAAAATTTATTAATTTTAATTTTAATTATTTACTTATTAAATTTAATATAATAAGACTTATAAAATTATGTTTTCTAATTTGATTTATATTAGATAAAATATAAGTAGACCTAATTAAAATAGAAAAAACTTATATTTTTAACAATCACTAAAATTTTAATCAATTTAATTTTGTTAGAGATAAAATAGAAATTAACATAAAATAAAAAAAAATATATTTCAATTAAATTAGAATAATATGTTAATTAATTCTATTTTTATTAGAGATAAAATGGAAGTTAACCTAATTAGAATGAGAAATATATTTTCAATTAAATTAAAATTACATTTAAATTAATTTAATTTAATTTAATTCAATTTTATTTTATTAGAGATAAAAAAGAAGTTAATCTAATTAAAATAGGAAACATACTTTCAATTATATTAGAATTATATTTAAATTAAATTAATTTTTACTAATGATAAAATAGAAGTTAACCTAATTAGAATAGACAATATACTTTCAATTAAATAAAATTTTTTGTTAGAGATAAGATATAAAATTTAACCTAATTAAAATAGAAAATACAATTTCAATTAAATTAAAATTATATTTTTTTATTAGTGAGAAAATAGAAGTTAACCTAATTAAAATATAAAATAAACTTTCAATCAAATTAATATTATATTTTAATTACTTTAATTTTATTTTTATTAATAAATGACTAAATATCTAATTTTTATCTAATAATGTGTGAAATCTTTTATATATATATATATATATATATATATATATATATATATATATATATTAAGCATCGAGGTGGGGGAAGAGGGTGGGGTGGGGAGAAAAGGGATTTGAATCCCGACCTTTTATAAGTGTCATATCATATAATAGAATAGAATGGAGAACCATTCCGGTACTCCAATCCTGATGCCAAAATTGATTTTTTTTTTTTTTTGAAAATGCCAAAATTGATACTTTTTAACTTGGAGTAAAATGGGAAGAAATTAATGTATTAATTAAGGCCATCAACATTGGTTTTGTATGTTTATGGTAGAATTTATATCCAAGTTTGGTAGAGTAGTGTGGAATTCATGAAAAGAAAATTTCTTTGCTTCCTTTTACTAATATAGATGTGAAGACAATTCCAATTTGTATTACTTTGCTTATGGAATGCCTTGTCATATTGCTTTGGATTGATATAGGTGAGATAGACTTAATTATGACAACGTTAGTTTTCTTGTTGGTAGTAGAATATTAATTATTTAATAAAGTTATAGTTTTTGGTTTACATATAAATGATTATTATTATCTCAATAACAACAACAACAACAATAATTTCTTAAATAAAGTCTGTACGGTATATTTAATCATTTAGTAATTTCTTAGTTTTTATAAAATATAATTGATGACTAATTAATGTTAATCAAATTGTATATGAAATGAATAATTATTTATTTTTATTAAATGAAATTTATTTTCCTTATTTTAATTAATTTATGAATTAAATTATTTTTTGTAGAATTCTATATGATAATAATGTTTTATTTTTATACTAAATATATAATATTTTCTATAATTATTATTTTTTAATTATGGTTCAACATCCTATTGAATCTTAAATCCGTAACTTTTTGTATTTTAAAATCAAATCCATTTTGATAAATCATACTCGCAAAGCGAAAACCGAAATGAATTTTACCATTGGCATAACTTTATCAACAATAACTATTGGGTTCAACCATGCTTTGTGTACAATCCTAACTCTACATCTGAGAATGGCAGCAAATGGTAAAGGGTCCAATCATTTTCTCTCAATTATTTAAAAAAGAGCTAGAAAGTGAAATTGAAAGGGGCAAAAATGGTGAAATTTTGCCATTTGTACTATGATGAGTGTAAGAAGCACTCAATAGGTTAGAATTAGGAGTTATTTAGATTTGCATATAATCTTTTATTTATTTTTTATTTAATTTTAATAGTTCTGTTCAATTTTATAGTTTTTTTTTAGTTTTTATTTAATTTTAGTAGTTCTGTTCAATTTTATAGTTTTTGGCAATTTTAAGTGTTTTAGATTATTTTTGGTTGTTTTTTATGATGAAGAGTAAGGAGGAGAATAGTGAAGGCTTGATCACAAGAGGCTACCCATGGAAGCAAGAGCATTTATTGGAGCAATCAAGTTCAAAACAAGCAGTTTTAAGGCTAGAAGAAGGTGCATGGCCATGCATATATATCATTGTACACAGTCATGCCTGAATGATGAATGGACACACAGTCATGCACATCCTAGTGCACGACCATGCCTGATCTAGTGGACTCAAGAGTAGACTAGGCACACGACCATGAGCTTGGGTGTGCATGGCCATGAGCCTGGGTATACACTACCATGTGCCTATAACAAACTTTTAAATTTCAAATTCTTGTTGTTGAATTTTGGGATTGCATGATTTTTTGAAGGAAAAAAAAAAGAGTATTGGAGCTTAAGGTTTAAAGGGGGGGGGGGGGGGGGGGGGGGGGGCACCAAAAAGAACAAGAATAATATATTTTCTTTTATCATTTTCTAAGAATCAAAGCTAGCATCTATTCTAGCTCTTTTCATTTTGATTAATTACGAGAGTTGTTTGTTAATGAAGATTACAAACTCAAGGCCTTTTATTTCAGCTTGTTAAAATAAAGAAGGGGGGGGGGGGGGGTTTCCTATCTTATTTCTAATATTAATTTTCATTTTTATATAAGTAATAATGATTTGATTTCTTTTTCTTCATTCATCTTCCTTTCTCTCTATCAATATAGGTGGCTTAAAACATAAGGTTCTTATTTTAATTCAACCATGTAATGAATGAAATTAGATCTAAGTCATTAAACAAAGTTCATTGGTTATTGTTATGCTTAATGTCATCATAAGATTGATCACCCTTTGACAAAATATAGACAATAGAACTTGATTGAGAGATAGGTTACATCGAGATTAAATAATAACCTATTAACTATTTACTTAGTTAAGAGACATTCAGACAATTAGTATTGATTAAATTTGTGCTTAAAATTGAATATGATGAACACTTAGTTAGCGAAAGCTATAAAATTAAGTGCTACCTGTATTCAATTAATTGTGGATTTATCTGAGAGGAAAATCTATAATTCTAAAAGATGCTTTCAAAGTGAACTAGGTTTAGACTTGGCTTAGAAACTTAATTGATCTTTAGGAAGGTTGAATTGAAAGTAAGAATCCTAAGAATTCTAACTTTTAAATTGATTGTTAATTTCATTTAGAATTTATTTGCTTAGTTTAAAACTAAAGATAACTTTGGTGTTTAAACAAATAAACACTTTGAGTAGTACAATAATCAATTTTCAATCTCCATGGGACAATCTTGTTTTACTACTTGCACAATTCCATACATTTGTGGATTTCACACGTCAAACTACAGGCAGTGACTATTTTCCTTGAGGATTGGTTTCAATTTTGGAAAAAAAAGAATTTAACATTTGAATTTACCAATCAATCCCTTTCATCCAATAGTTTCATATATTATGAGATTCATCTGATTAACTTGAAAACAAATTAACTTATTATTTTTAATCGTGCAGATATTCATATAAATTTATACTCATTAACATAATAATAGAAACTATAATGTAAAGTTTATAAAAAAAAAAAAGAAACTATAATACAAAATTAGAATATATATATATATATATATATATACCCAAAACGGTCCATTAATATGGAGCCTTCAATGAACCCTTCAACAGGCCTGATGCATCTCTGAGAGGCAGGCCCATTACTTAATAGAACCAATCCATTTGTATGTGTAACATCCCTTTCAATTGACAGCATTTTTACACATTATCATTGTATAATAGCACATCGAAGGCACTAACATGGAGAAATGTTACCTAAAACTACCTCTAATGATATGATCGAGTCAATCTCACTTAAAATTAACTATCTAACAAAAAACATTATAACAACTACCTTAATTAGTCAAAAACAATTTAAGATATTTACATATGATGGTAAGAGAGATGTTAACTTCATATGCATATCATAATATTATCCATATTACAAAAATACCAAAAATACATAGTTCTCTTCCTCTTACACAATTCACTTGGTATTAAATCAAACTTATTCCTATACTTCCAAAGGTCGTACACTAATTCCTTACATTCACTTCCACTAAATTGCCAACACCTATTTTGAAGTTTTAACTTCACTTCCACGCTTAAGTCATTAACAACTACTTTGTAAAAATTATGTTAGGAGAGTAGTGAGTACTTCCAAGGAAATACCTAGTGAGTGAGCAACAAAGGAAAGTAACAAATGGTATAGGAAAATGAGAATATAACAGGTCATGGTTTTATATATAAACTCACAGTTCAATAGTGATTTATATTGTAAAAAAATAATATCAATTTACTCAAAAGTATTTTGTGCAAGTCATGTATATAAAACAGTTCACAATATTATAATATCAAAATTTCAAGTGATCTCAATAACATTAATCATAAGAAAATAACTTACTGCAATATAATGACATAGTTTCAGAAAATAATTCATCATAAGAGCATTATCAGAGTAAACTACACACATATAACAATGACATTGGATGTAATATGGACTAGCATTATACCAAAAGCAATATAATAAGTTAGTATGCATAGGACAACTTAAGTGTAATAAGCACCTAAGCCAATAAATGTATATATTTCATTTTGGTCAATTTCTCTTGAATGTTAAACCGTAGACAAAATATGTATTTGGCCTAGGAAATGGCTATACATATATTTTAAGCATGGTCTTACATTTATAATGTAAAATGTGCACCCGACCTCAAGCATCGACTATACACACTTACCAGCCCCACTATGTCCCAGACATCGTCTTACTGTCACCAGCATATAATGTTTACTCATTGCTCTTAGTGCTTAAAACACTTCCGTCAAATGCTTGTTGATAAATACTATATACACTTTTCATATACCAAAAATATAATTAAGATCAACCTTTGTATTTTAAAACATTTCCTATATATTATTATTAAAATAATCCTTTCAAGTATAATTCAAATATCTCCCAATACATAAAATAATCTTTTAACCAAAATGCACATATTAAATATTAAATTATTTAATAAAAATATTCCTTTCATCAAAAGCATATATGTAAATATAAATACTTACATACATTACTCGTACTCTTTTAATTCATCAAGGATGCTAACTTAACAATTAAGCCCAAAATTCATTAGAGATTCAACCATAAATTAGGCTTCAACAATAATAGGTTCAATGAAACTCTAAGAATGTAAATTTCTTAACAAGACTCAGCCAAACTAAGCAAATGTAAAGGCAAGCCCATTCACAATAAAAATTCAGTCAAGAAGAGAAATGAAGGTAGCAAGTTCACTCACCAATTTCTTAAAAAAATTTCTTGCTTTTATTAACCATAATTTTTTGCCTCCTTATGGGGCTTTATATTGTCCCTAACAATCATATACAACAACAACCATTTTACTCTTCATTTCAATAAAAATTCTACTTAATATACATGCATGTCCATGGTTGCATGTAAGTTGTCCACTTAAATTTCATGCCTATTAAAGACCCACAATTAGCCTTAATTTTAGCATATTCATATTTGGATATGATCATCATCAATCCATTAACATGCCATCAATATTCCATAGCCTAACCCCACCATTTGCTAAACCAAACTCAATTGAACTAGATAAAATTGACTCTACCAAGGTAGATTCATAAGGCTCACTTTGAAAAATTCTTGAGAATTATAGGAAAGGAATTGAAACCTTAAATTTTATATAGTATTAGATTATATGTCTAGTATATTCCATAAAAATTTCATTTCAATTTGATAACCATAAGAAATTTTTAGAGGTCATATCATAATTAGCTCAATTACTTTGACAGATTGAGCATTAAAAAGTATGGCTTTGTTCAACCCTCATATAAGCTAAATCATCTCTAACTAATGGCTAACAAGTTATAGAGGACTCTAAAAGTTTCTTTATAATCAAACCAATCTTAAATTGAATTTTTCTAGCTAGTTATGATCAAAATACTAAGACTGATGAACTAGGAAATTAAAACTCGAAGTCTATAACTTGTAAACCCTAACTCAAATAAACCAAAAGATTAAAATTACTTACCAAATCAATCACCACAAGATTTTAGGATGAATATTACAGCCTCAAGAGTGTTTTAGATATCAAATTTCACTTGCAACACCAGCCTAAACATTGTTGAATTAAATAACTCTTTTAGTTCTCTCTTTTTCCTCTTTTCTTTCCATTCTAAGAAACATATTCTTCTTATCTTTCTTTGTTTTTTTTTTTGGCTTCCACATTTATCCTCCTTATCCTTCTCTTCTTATCCTCTAATCCTTTTCTTAACGACAAAGAAAAGAAGTTTCTAGACTACAATTAGGATAAGTTAAAAGGTAAAATGCCCTTTTTGGCCCTTAATGACACATTTATATTACCTATTAACCTTTGATATTTTAATTATTCATTTTAAGATACTTATTTGTTTCAATTGTGTCCAAATCATCTTTAACTTTTTAAATCCACACTCTTCACTTCATTTTTACTTATAATCTATTTTTTTCTCATAATTTCACTCATTTTGAGTGTCATCAAAATTCAAAAATTCTCGCTCCTTGATTGAGTACAAGCTTTGGAACTCTAGCTTAACTATACGTAACACTTGGCATACAATGGAGGATATGGGTGTTACAGTATAACCCATATACCCTACTGAGCAAGAAATGGAAAGATGGTTGTTTGAGGGGTCACATGATGTTAAAGTTTGATATTTCCTTTTAGTTTTTGATTTGTTTCCTTAGTCTAAAATAGGCAAGTCTTTATGATTGATTATTTCCAAAAGCTAGATTAGAAATCTTTATTTTTAAATTGTGTTTCCTTTTTTATTTGGGCTTTAGGGCTTATAAAATTCAAAGCTTATGTATTATAAACTCTCTACACATTTGACAAAACTCAATATATTATTCAAGTTCATTTTCACTTAGACCTAGTGTCTAATACTCATTTGGTCCTAATGATTAGGATTTCTGGTGACGCAAACCTCTTGTTTTATTCATTTTAAGCATGTTAGAAAGGTTAAAATTTGTTTCTTACCCTCGTTACCACCCTAAGCTAGTAACAAAACCCATTGTTCTTTTCTTCTTTGTCATTTCTATGTTATTTTATCCAGGCTCACACAGACTCATTTTTAAAACAATCAAAAGGTGTTTAAGCCTGATCCTATATTTTAATCGCCTAAACATCTTTTTAGCACGCCTAGTGGGACCTTTGTGTGCCTATGCAAACTATATCACAGAAGGTTTGTACCATGACAAGCAAATTAAGTGAAAAGGATAGTGTCCAACCACAAAACTGATGTATCCAATGGCCATCTACAAGAGCATGGCCGAAATGAACTGATGGATTCCAAGGAGGAGTGTAATCACACTTTGCCTCCTAAACGACGACTGATCCTTGGTAGGGAGTGTGTGGAGTTCTTGAAAGATGAAGTGTCCAGGGAAAATCATGCCCTTTTCAATGATCTGATCGCTCAGATGTCAACAATACTGAGGCCAATCTTGGAAAGGAATAAATCAATCCAAATGCAATCCCAGAAGCAATTGGAGGAGATGATAGTCGACCTTCATCGTATGCCATCAATCTTGGATGGTAAACAAAACATCAAACTTCCTAGGTATTCTTTAGACACTAGTAGACATAGTAATTGTTAGTATGGTAATATGCATATAATGAAAAGATTTGAAGATAATGAACTTAATTACCAAGCCCGATTTGTTAACTACAATAATGACCATAGTTGTCATGCAATGAGTCATAACCCTCCTCAGACTAGCACTATTTTCACATATGATGTCTAGGGCCAAGTAGTAGAGTTAACTTTAGGCTAGGATATGGACCAAAATAACTCCCCTACACATTTTTACTCAAATCAATATATTATTCAACTTTGTTCTGCAGACCCAGTGTCTTCTATTTCATTCAATCCCAGTGATCAAGGTTTCTTGGTGAAGCCAACCTTCTGTTTAATTCATTTCAAGCCAGTTAGAAGGGACTTGACCTGTTCTTGCCCCTGTCATCATCCTGAGCTAGTGACTAAACCTATTGTTCTTTTCTTCTCCATTATTTTTGTGTTATTGTGATTAGGCTCACAAGGACCTATTAATAAAACAACCAAAACGTGCTTGGCCTGATCCCATATTTGAATCGCCCAAACATATATATATATATATATATATATATATATATATATATATATATATATATATATATATATATATAAGTTATTTATTTTCCTTTGTTGAGAGTGATTTTGTTCACTTAAATTATTTTGTTGGGTTGTAAAGTAATAATTGCCAATAGTTCAATAGTTACTTTTTTTAAAAATATGAACAATTTTTAATGTCGCAATATGAATAATTTTTAATATCACACGTAATAATAAAAATAATATGTTTTCTATGACAAACTGCTTATTTGCCCTCTCCCATTTTTATTTACCCCTCTACATTATGAGATAAAAGTTAAATTTATTTATTTATTTTATCGTGTAGCCTATTGTAATTATAGCGACCTCTATATGTATTATTATCCAAAAAATATTAAATTTAAATTTTCTCGTTGAAGAGATGAATAATCTGTGTCACGGCTAGGGGCATAATTGAGTTGAGTCGAGTCAAGTTTTAATTAGTTCAGTCTTTGTTCATTTATAATTGAGTTAAATTTACTATTCTACTTAGTGTTGATGAGTTGTTTACGAACTTAAAGAAAATTTTAAAAATACAAACTATAAATTAAAATTATACATAAAAAATTAAAAATAAATTATGATATATTTAATAAAAATTATGATTTTATTCTAATAATATATTTTGTAAAATATTTTTTACAATACGAATTTATATATTATATATTCAAAATCAAATTACTAAACATTAAAATAACGAGATTAATCATAAACTTCTATCATAACTTGTTCAAAAACTTTACAAGTTAAGTTTTATATAGTTTAAACTCGGTTCATTTATTAAAAAATTTTAATATATAAACTTAAATAAATTTTTATAAAATTGAATATCAAACTATTTACAAGCAGTTCCATTTATTTATATCCCTAATCGCGGCCCCTCTAGCACATCCATAAAAGCAATCAGCCAAAAATATGTCAATTTTCTATTAATAAAAGGATGAAGATACGTATAACCATTACACGATAAAGTTTCTTTCTAAAAAATGTTCCTTTTTACCTACAAAACACAAGAGAGACTTATTAACAGAGGAGAAATATTTAAGGAAATTTACGATCCGTAATAATACTATTCATTGTCGGCAGCAATATAAATTATTTCCTTCAATAAAAATACCAAACAAAAGGAAGTAACGGTTGTCTTGATTTTAAAACATTCGGCCAAAAAACCTTGCGGGAAGTCAGACATTAAAGAAAGAAAGATGCAGCGCGCGTTATTTGAGCCACCCTCCAATGATTTTGATCTTTTATATACTAAGCTCCAACTTGCAGTAGTCATGCCGTGGAGGTTCTTGTTTCATGCAATTGAGACTGAGAGACACTTACATGAGGCAGTGTAGATGAGTTGAACTGAATATGAATTAATTTATGCTTAATTTATAATCTAACTGAATTTAAGTTGAATTTATTATACTATTTGATATTTACAAGTTATTCACAAGATTAAACGAATTTAAATAAGCTTTAAATATTTTAAAAAATATAAATTATAAATTAAAATTATTCATTAAATATTTAAAATAAATTATAATATATTTAATAAAAATTATGACTTTACTAGAATAATCAATGTTTTTTAATTTTTAATAAAAATTTATATATTATATTATCTTATATTAAATTATTAATACATTAAAAGTAAGAGTTAATTTGCAAGTTTTTATTTGATCTTGTTCATTAGCTTTACAAGCTGAGTTGTACATGATTTGAGCTCAATTCATTTATCAAATGAGTTTTAATATATAAACTCCAATGACCTTTTATCAAGTTAGGCGAGCATTTTACAGACAATTCAACTTATTTACAACTTAACCTGTCTTTTCCTTCAAAATTTACTTTTTAAGTAGCATTATATGAGTTTTACTATTTTTTATTTTTAAAAAATTTAGATAATTAAAATATTAATAGATTAAATAATGTAAAATGAAACATTATTTTTCAAATAAATAAAAATTAATGTTACAAATCAACAATATATAATTTAAAATATACATTTTATAATATTTTTAAGAAAAAAATTTTCTTAAAATGTTTTTAATATAAATTTTAAAAATATAAATTTTAATATTTTAAAATATTAATAATATACTTTTTAAAAATGTTTTTAATATTTTTAATAGACATTTTATAAAATTTAGTTTTATTATATATATATATATATATTCTAGTTTAATTTGTTTGATTCGTTACTATAACATATATATTTATTAATTTTTCCGATAAAAGTTTTATAAGCAAGAGATTTAATTCGGAGCTATCAATTACAATATTAAAAAATATGACCATACCATGTATTTTTTTTTCTTTTCTTTTCTTTGCTTCCTCTAATTGCATTTTCTTCAATATTACTACAGGAGCTAAATTTATAAGATAAAATATATGGAGATATCTTTATTTTATGCTATGTGACTATTGTATTTAAATTGAAATTTAGTTCAAATTTATCATGGATATTAAGAAAAGAGGGATTAATTCTTTTAACTAAACCATTACGAATATTGTAAGTTTTTCCTATTTGAAAACAATCTTCAAGCTTTTGAAATGCATTGCTCCACACTAAAGCAATAACTTTGATTCCTTGAAAAACAAATACATAATTATATTAGTTATATTCTCAAAATTTTAAAAAAAAAAACATATTTTAAAAAGTATTACCTTAGCATCAATTAAAATTAATTTTTTAATAGATGATTTTGAGAGACATTAACCCAAAAACATAGGAATGAGCATGGCTTTGATGGTAAATTGCTTCATCCCATCTTCAAGAGAATCAATTGTAGATATTTCACTATTGATATTGGTAAACATATTGATCAAATTCTTAACGGAGTTAAAAACAAAAAAAAATTTCAATTTTCAAATTCACATTGAAACAAAGCTTTTATATAGAGAATTTTTTCCATATGATAATTACAATTAGAATTATAAAAAAAAAATGAATTCCAATCATATTAATTTAAATTCTAATTAGAGAGCAGAATCCCTTGATAGAGTTGGTTAATCCAAGGAAGCTAATTTTTTGCAACACAATAGTCACGTTGGCCACAAAGCAAATATTTTTAATAAATTAATGCTAAAATTTTAATAATTTAATTTTCCAACATAATAGTCACATTGGCCACAAAGCAAATATTTTCAATAAATTAATGCTAAAATTTTGATAATTTAATTTTGTTTAAGATAAAATCGAAGTTGACATTATTAAAATAGGAAACATACTTGTAAACACCCAATTTCGGGATAATAAAACATGAATGTGACGAAGGACTATAAATGATGAAAATGTTATAAATAGGTCTTCAATACTTTAAGTTTGAAACTTCAAAAGTCTGAATGCATTTTTAAAAAAAGTTTAATGATTTTTTTAAGGACTTAATTGTAATAATTTTTAAAACTTAATTCAAAAATTTAAATTCTTTCAAAGGTCTTTTTGTAATTAAAAGTTAAAAAAATTGAAGTTATAGAATTCCGATCGGAATTATATAATTCTGATTGGAATTATGTAATTCCGATCGAAAATTGGAATTATACAATTTTCGTCAGAATTATACCTTTTCTGTCTTTTTTGTATTTTTACAGAAAATAAAAAAGAATTTCCTGAATTTTGATTGGCTAAAAATTTTCTTAAATTCCTTTTTGTGACTTTTCTAAATTTTCAGGAAATAAAGTCCTTTTAAAACTCAAACTCTTAAGTACACAGGACCTAGGTTGTTTGGTTGTTCCCTATAAAAAGAGAACTTAAGTTCATGGAAAAAGAGAGACAAGACTCTTAACTCTCAACCCTCAGCTCTTTTTTCTGCAGTTTTTGCTCTCTTCTTCCTGAAGCTCTCTAGACTTTTCTTTGAGCAGTGCACAAAAAAATCTTGGTGATTTATTCGTTTGATAAGCAAGGAACAAGAGATTTTTTAGAAGAAGAATAACAAGTTTTTGAAGGCCTACTAAAAAAACAACGATGATCTTAATAGTCTGAGAGGCAATTTATTCTGCATCCATAAACATTATCTTCTTTCTACCTTCTTTCATTTCTCTTTTTTTATTATTTTGATTTTTTTAAATTTTAATTTTATTTAGTTTTTATTGTAATTTTATTCATTAATCCTTATTTTACCCTTTTGTGATAGTGATTATAGGGGGGGATTACATGATGATCTTATTTAGAGAATAAAATCCATGGAGGTCCATGGAATGCCATAGATGGAACCTTGTAGCTAAATATAATTTCTAGATTTTTTTATTTAATTGTTTATTATTGTCTTATTTTTATTTATTTTTGGAATTGTATTAATTCTTCTTCTTTTCTTATTATTTTCGATAGTTTGTTGTAATAGCCCCAATAATGGAAATAATGAAATCGTATATGTGTGATTGGGTGTTTTATTTTAATTAATCGGTTAGTAAAATTAGGATTTTAATTAGTAATTAATTAAAATTAATGGCTATAAAAATCATTAGGTTGTTTAATTAAAATTGAATTAGATTTAAGTGGTTAGAATTAAGGTTGCTTGTTGATTATTTTTATTTTTTTTGCTTGTTTAGAGTCACTTTAATTAACTTAGGGTTTTTAGAAGAAATAAGTTTGATTAATTGTTTGATCTTTTATTTGATTATTTTTTATATTTTTTAATTATTTTTGGGTTTATTTATTCTTTTTATGTGTTTTGGGCCCTAAGCCCATGATAGACTTTAACCCATCTAAATAAATTTAGGTATAGATTTTAATTAATTGAAATGCATTTTAGGCTCATAATTAACTAGAAATTAGGGTAGAGATAATTTAGACACATTTAGTTAAAATTAGACATAAACTCACTTAATTTAATTAATTTAGACTTAGCCCATTTAATTTGAGCCTTTTCCATAATTTATAGATTTAAGATCACTTTAGAATTAAAACATGTAGAATTAGACCCACCAATTTAAGTACTTCATAATTTGTAGATTTAGGCCCATTTTTAGAATTAAAATAAATAAACTTAGGTTCACCTAATTAAAATTGAATAGGAATTAGGCCCAGTAGTCTTTAAGCTCACTTGTAAATTAAAACATATAGATTTAGCCCATTTAATTAAAATCAATGTAGATTAGACTAATTTAGGGATTGTTTATTTATATGAGTGCATTATTTACATGTATTTTTCATGACTAATTTTCCTGGGGTTGATTGTTTTAATAAGGATTTATATGAAATTGCGTAAATAGAAGGTAAGATGGTAATTCATAAAGTAATTTTAAATGAACACAAGATTGAAAGAAGTTGGTATTCTATACTCAGAATCTCCTGGTTGTGGTGCTAATTATCTTCTAGAGAATCGAGTACCACCATTTTTCGATTTGTCATAGTTATTACCCTAGGTGGCAACTCCTCATCTCCACACCATGTCTTTGTGATAGTGGTAAATGTGTTCTCTAGAGCCTTAAGCTCAAACAGTGTCGTGGTTGCTAAAATCTTAGGCGCGCGCACTAAACCCCACCATCTACAATACTTTCAATTAAATTAGAGTTATATGTTAATTAATTTCATTTTTATTAACCTAATTAAAATAGGAAATAGATTTTTTATCAAATTAAAATTGTATTTTAATTAATTTAATTTTACATTTATTAGTAAATGACTAAATTATCCAATTTTTATATAATAATGAGTGAAGATTACTTTAATGCTAGTGTAATTGCATCTGATACAGAAGGGTGATATGAGATGGCTAGTCTCAATCACAAAAAAGGGATGATGCTTGGCATTAAGTCTTGATATTGCAGTGTCTGAACATTAAAGTATGAAAATGCTAGTTGGACTTATAAATGCTTAGTGTTTATGCAACATCCCAAGGGATTAACCCATCAGTATTATAGAAATATTATGATGGAAACAACTGTCGTTGGAGTTTTCTTCTCAATGCATTAGAAGCATGGCCCGAGTGCCAAACCTTAATACTATCAAAGAAACTTGAGGGTGCCAACTTCAGTTACTAGACTTAGATTCTTGGTGTGTTAGAAGTGCGGCCCAAGTACCGAACCTTAGTACTATCAAAGTGACCTAAGGGTGACAACTTTAATCACTGTACTTAGATTCTCGGTGCATTAAAAGTGTGGCCCAAGTGCCGATAGAAAATGAGGACAGCTGGTAGTGGGATAAGTTGGATTGTCAATCACCATGCCTTTGGACATTCTTTTGAATTTTGAATTTCATAATTGTCACGTTTGTTCGTGTGTCAAAAGATAACATGTTTTAACTGCCATAATGATAACTACTTGATTAATAGGCTTTTCCTTTTGCCTGGAATACCCTTGATGTTGTATGAGTTAGATGTAGGTAACTATAGGGGTAGTAATAATCATTCTAAAACTTTTCACTCCTCTTTATATAAGCTAATCCTTTTATTAGCTTCACATTTACTTTTTTGTTGCCTTTTACTTACTAGCTTTCTTTTTGAGTGTTTTCTGCTCTTGCTTTCTTTGCATTTTCTATAGACCTGCTTTCTTCCTTTTTCATCCAGGTGAAGTCTCTTCCCCTTTTTATCTTCCTTCTTTATTTCTGCTTGATAAAATCCATAGCTCTATGAGAGCAAGTTAGTTCATATCTCTTTGTATCTAGGATTGATGATAATATGCTCAAATGGTATAAAAGACATTTTAGCATTCCATAAGGTTTTTCCTTGCACACTGTAAACAATAATTGCAAGGCTCATACCCATCTTTTATATTGATAAAAATTGGTCATATACTTCGATCAGTTACAAAGGGGGTTGAAATTTCCCTTAGATCCTTTTGTTAGGAGCTTCCTAAATAGATACAACATAGCCCCCGACTAACTTCATCCTAACAGTTATGGATCTTACCTAGGTATATAGAGTTGAGGCATAAGGAGGGTAGAGAGCCAAATTTAGATATTCTCTAGTATATGTATAGTCTGAATAAGAAAAGGGAGAGTTGATATTTTCTTTATCAATTGTTCTAAACCATAGCCTATTTGTTAAGCTTTCAGATCTTCACAAGAAATAGAGGTATAGATTTTTCATAATTGAGCATCCATCGAATTTTATCAATATCCAACAAATGTGGACTGATGATTGCCATAAGGTGAAGCATCCTCTGAGGTTACCTGAAGAAACTAAACTAGTTTTGAGACATATTTAAAGTGTAACCGATGGTACCTCTATTGAGATTCTATCTTAGAGATACCTTTGGAGAGTCTGCCCTTGGTTTTAAGATTCTGAAAGTATATTTTGACTTTTGTTCTTTTTCTTTATTTCTAGATGGTTGACTTTTTTGCCTTTGTGGATGGGATACAACTTTTAGATGATGACTTGCAGACCTAGGAGGATATGCATATTACTTCTCCTACTGAGGAGCCATGTGTTTCAGAGGTCCCAATTAATATTATACCTAGCAATAAAAGAAAGGCTATGGTCAATCCTTCTCAGAAGGAAAGATCTAAGACTCGTAAGAGGTGATCCTAGAATGAGGATAAAGATGCTAAAGAGGAGGAGATGAGCAGTGAGGTGTTTATCAAACACCTAAAAATTTCTAAATGTCCGGATATAAGAGCATGGATCTTAAAGAAAATAAAGCCTCCGAGTATTCTGAATTCTCAAATTAAAGATCAATATGACGAGTCTTTGTAGCTCCCTAAAGACATAAGACAATGGACAAATATGGATAAGGAGGAGCTATTTAACTCCAAGATAGGATATTCTCTGGAGGTAATTATCTTCTGCCTTATTTGCTTATGTTTATGTATATTGGTATTCTTGGTTATGATCTTTTTCTTTTCTTTCAGATTACTTAGGCCTTATTGCTAACTAAGGATAATTACTACTTCCTTAATAGCCAGTACAGCTTGAAAGAGATAAAGGTTGGCACAATAGCCATTGATTATGAAAAGAAGTTGGAAATAATGAAAATGGTGCTAGAACTTTATCAGATAATGCATGTTGAGGCCAGATCTAAGACTGAGGTGAGTCAGAAGATGGTTAAAGAGCTGGAGCATTATCAAGCCTAGATTACTTCCAAATTGAGGGGTAGGACTCCCAACTTGTAGCATTGGTGAAAAGACCTACTCAAGTAGAGAAATCTTGTGAAGATGATAAGAAAAGCTATCAAAAGATGGTTGCAGGATTTCTCAAGGCTTACAAGTACAAGCATAGAGGATCCTACTTGCTCAACTTCCTGATCTGGATTTCTCTGATCTAGAAAAGATTATACCTACTGATTTGGCCAAAATAGTTGCTGAAGAAGATGCTTGAAGCAAGTTTTTTTCTAAGCGATCAAAGAATCCAAAGGTAGCTATAAAGTCCACTGGTGAAAAATTATCTTCTGAGGAACTGAAGGATCTGAGGTCTACTAGGGAGACATCTTCTTCTGATGCTATTGCTTTTGGTTCTAAGCCAACCCTATAATTCAAGTCTCAAAATTTTGAGACTATGAATCTTGTCCCCACTAAGGGGACTGAGCCTCTTAATAATGAGGTTGATTTATAAATTACTTAGCCAAAAGTTCTCTTTCTCTTTCTTTTTTTTGTCATACAATATTTTTTATAATAAATGAAGTATTTTATTTCTTAAAATTCTGAGTACATTTATTGAGAGTACTTTTTAAGATTGTATGAGTTACAGTATTGAGGTGGCCTTTTTCCTTACTTATCCTTGATCTTGTACGTCGCTTAGTCATTTTTTCAATGACTTGGTAAAGGCCTTCCCAGTTAGGTCTAAGCTTGCCTATTTCGGAACTGCCTTTACCAATATCAGCTCTTCTAAGTACCCAATCCTCGACCTTAAATTGCCTTGGCCAAACATGCTTATTATGGTACTTAATGATCCTTTGCTTCTAAGCTTCTGCCACAACGAATACTCATTCTCTCCTTTCTTTAAGTTGATTTAGTCATATTCGAGCATTAATAATATTAACCTCATGATCTAAATCTTCAGTTACCTGGTAACTTAATGATCCAATTTCCACTAGAATTACATCATCCATCCCATAAGTCCATATAAAAGGAGTTTCTCCTGTTGAGGTTCTAAGTGTTATTCTATATGCCCAAATGACATTGTTAAGTGTTTTTAAACCAGTTCCCTTTCTTTTCATCTAATCTCTTTTTTAGACCTTTCATGATGATCCTGTTGGTGACTTCTATTTAGTCATTTATTTATGGATGAGCTATTAAAGTAAACTGTAACTTTATATTAAGATTAGAATAGAACCTTTTAAAACTCTTATTTTCAAATTTCTTCCCATTATTGTTATCAAGGTGTGTGGCATATCGAATCTACATATGATTTTCTTTCAGAAAAAGTGTTGAAGTTTGGCTTCAATGATGGTTGGAACAACTTCAACCTCTACCCACTTGGTGAAGTGATTTATGGCCACAATCAAGAACTTCTTTTAA
Organism: Mallotus nudiflorus; assembly: GCA_947683625.1. NCBI lineage: Eukaryota > Viridiplantae > Streptophyta > Magnoliopsida > Malpighiales > Euphorbiaceae > Mallotus > Mallotus nudiflorus. The sequence goes on from CANTUR010000041.1 coordinate 7,577,586, forward strand.
AAGGTTGAAATAGGAAATGAGCCTAAAATATCCATTCCCCATACTACAAAAGGCTAAGGACTCCTAATCGGATGCTGAGTATTGGAAGGTTTATGGCTGAGGCAAGCAAATTGTTGACACTTATGACATTTTTGAAATAGTTTTTGAGCATCCCGAGACATGGTGGACCAATAATATCCCTAGAGTAAAGCTTTTCCAATCAGTAAATGATAAGACCATGGATGTAATAAGGACCTTTTATAGAGATCCTCATTATGCATTGAGTAATACACAACTTTTATCTTTAACTTATGAACTTTCAACTTATCCTATGGGAGTACCCTATGTTTGAGATACTGAATGATTGGTTTTATCCATTTTACTACTTCTTGGATATCCATGATCTCTGCCTCCTCATTGCTTAGCTTCATTAATTCCTAAGAAAGCTTAAGCTTTTTGAATGTTTGATTATCTTCTGCTGCTGATTTGGCTAGTGATTCTACCTTTGAGTTTTCACTTCTAGAAATTTAGATGATTTCCCATTGTCCCCCATCTTGCTCGAGCTTCTTTAAAATTTGTCTAACTTTCTCTACGTACTTGGTGATCCTCGACTCCTTGATATGGTATGTTCCTCTGATTTGGTTTACCACCAGTTATGAATCAGAGTGTATTTTGAGATGCTCGACTTTGACCTCTATAGCTAACTTTAATCCTATGATGAGTGCTTCATACTCAATTATATTATTAGTGGCCTTGTACTTTATTTAAACTATGTATCTGATTGTGACCTTGTTAGCCCTATAAGGACAACTCCAGCACTGGATCCTTGGATGGATGAGGCTTCATCGATGTATAACTTCCACTCTAGGCATTTAAAAAGGGCAAAGTCTTCCACTGTCATATCTTATACAAAACCTATAAGGGTTTGAGCTTTAATTTACTGCCTTGGTTTATAACTAATGTCAGATTCTCCAAGCAATATTAACCATTGGACTAGTCTGCCAAATGTTTTAGATCTTTATAAGATTTTCCTTAATAAGAAACTAGATCTTACAATGATTGAGTGAGCCTAAAAATAATGTCTGAGTTTTTAGGATGTATGTATTATGACCCTAACTAACTTATCCAATTTAGGAGACTAGACTTCTAAACCTTTAAGAATTTTATTGATGTAGTACACTGAATTTTGCTAGCTTCCTCCCTCTCTAACTAGTATCGATGCAATTAATTCTCGCCCAACAAAGAGATATAGGTACAGAACCTCTCCAGGGATTAGCCTATTGAGTAGAGGTGATAAATATAGGAACTTCTTGATATCTTTAAAGGTCGTCTAGCATTCTTCATTCCATACAAACTTCTTAGAGTTTTTTAGGGCTAGGAATAGTGGTAGACACCATTTAGCTAAGTAGGAGATGAAATGTCCTAATGCTGTAATTCTGCCATTTAACTTATGGAGCTCGTTTAATGATGTTGGGGCTTTCATCTTAAGTATGGCCTCTATCTTTTTTGGATTAGCTTTAATTCCTCTGTGGGATATCATGAATCCTAAGAATTTGCCTACCTTTACCCCAAAGACACACTTCTCCTACCCCAAAGACACACTTCTTCGGATTAAGCTTGATCTGGTATTGATCTAGTATTCAAAGGATTTAGTCAAGATCATCAAAGTGCTGCTCTATATATTAGCTCTTGACAATGATGTCATCCACATATACTTCTAAGTTTTTCCATATTTGATCTTAGAACATGTGGTTCATTAACCTTTGGTATATTGCTCCAATATTATTTAGTCTAAAGGGCATAAGCTTATAGCAATAAAGGCCTTCGTGAGTGATGCATGATGTCTTCTCCTAATCTTCCTTCTTCATTAGGATCTGATGGTACCTTTAAGCAGTATCCATAAAGCTACACAAGTTATAATATGCAGTTAAGTCCACTAGCTTATCTATCATCGATAATGAATAATTGTCTTTTAGGCATGCTTTGTTGATATTAGCATAGTCCACACACATTATGTACTTTTGATTTGAATTTTTTACTAGCACTATGTTAGCTACCCATTTCAGATGTTTCACTTCTTTAATGAATCTGGCTTCTAGTAATTTCTTTATTTCCTCTACGATCACCTTTTGCCTCTCATATGCTAAGTTCCTTTTTTTTAATAACAAGTTTAACTCCTAGGTTGATGTTTAAACTATATGAGGCAATCTGAGGATCTACCCAATAATCTCATATGCTTAAGTGTTTGATGAGGACCTTACTTATTACTTTTCTAACTTTATCATCGAGCTCGTTGCTAATTTTGACTATCTTTCCTTCAGTAATTGGTAAATTCTGGAGCTAATCAACTGGTTTAAGATTAGCTCTTTGTTTCTCAGTTTTTAAGAATTCTAGGGGGAATGCTTCCATCTAGGGTTTAACAACTAGCTAATAGTATTGTCTGGCCATATGTTTATCCTTATAAATTGTTACAACCTGACCTTCCAGAGGAATCTTTATGGTTAATGTCTGATGCTCGTTGCCATATTAATTTCATAAAGGATTGGTTGACCTATATGCCATTATACGTAAGAGGAAGATCTACCACATTAAATAGAGCTTTGACACCTTTCACCTCCCCAATATCTCAGTTGCCAAATTCTAACATTAACTCTACTAGTCCTATTGGTTGTGTGGTTCCAACGTAAAAGCTTAATGGGATTCCTGATAGCTTTCAAATAAGTGACAGAACCTCTCATCGCCTTATAAGCATTCCAAGAGAGTGCATTGACAACACTTCTATCATTAATTAACAATCTTATTACTAAGTACTTATTAATGAAAGCACTCACCACTAAGGCATCATTATGAGGATGTTTAATGTGTTTCCTATCTTTTGGACCAAATGTGATGGTTTGCTTCTTTTTAAAGGTAGGGCCTTCTTCCTTCTGAGTTTTTTTAGGTTTTCTTTCAGTTGGTTCTGCTCCAACAATCATGTTGATGACTCCAGCTACTTCATTATGAGCTTTCTTTTGCTTTGGCTTATCTTTATCTTGATCATCCGGCTCTCGATCTCTTCTAGTCATGTTAGTGAAGTTACTAAGTTTCCCAATCTTATGCCCATAGTGTAATATCCTGTATTTTTAAATATTTTAATATTTCATCGGGATATACAGTGTTAATAATTTTTGAATATATATTTATGATATTTCATGAGTTTTTATTTAATTAAAATTGATTTTAATTGTTTTATATTATTTTAAGCACTTTACGTAAAATTTTCTCGGGACTTGCATTTTCGGGAAAATTGATACGTAAATTATTTATTATTAATTATTTTAAATAGATTTTCATATTTGACATGAACTCATATATATTTTTAAAGTACTAAATAATGTATATATGTGTATTTATTTATTTAACTAGGGTTTAATTAATTACCCTAATATTTTATTATTTATTAGTTAGTTTTAATATTATTTAATTATTTTAGTGTATAAATTATTTAAAATATTAAATTATATGTGTGTGGTGTATATTTAATGTGTGTGAGATTTATATTATTATAATATATAGTGTAAAAGTATATATATATACATATACATTTAATATTAAACAAAATATAAAGTTTGAGTTATTTACGGTTGTGCCATCCATCCTTCTCCCTCACTCCCAATCATCCCCATCACCGTTCCACCGTTGCTATTCCCGTTTTCTCACCGTCGATGTGCCGTCCGGCATGCCACTTCCTTCCACAGGCCTCCCCGTTGCCAGCAGTGCCCTATTCCGTTGAGTTTTGGCCGGAATAAGCTCGGGAAGCCGAATTCATTCTCACTGTCAATCACGACATTTTCGGCCACCATTTTTGACACCGCCAGTCTATTTCTTCTCCTTGAGCTCCGTTGAGTGTGATTCCAAGCTTTGTTTCACTTAAAATGGTCTTGATTTGCTTAGGTTTCGATTTTGGTAATTCGGCCATTTTAGGATTCTTTATTTTTTTGAACTTTGAATTAATTGATTCATAAAAAAATCCTTCACAAATGTTTTTCCCCTTAGCTTAATATACATGTGTGAATTTTTTTGGAATTTTTGGAATTTATTTTGATTTTTGGGTATTTTTGAATATTTTATTATTATTTTCTAATTTTCGAAATTTAATTAAATAAATTATGAAATTGTGTTTTATGATAAATATAGGTGTTGAAATGAATTATATAAATTTATTTGGAATTTTTATGAATTTCTATGTATTTATTTTGAATTTAATTAGTTTATGTAATTTTGGAAAAATTAGGTTAATTGTGTTTTTAATTGAAATTAATTAGTTAATTGAGTTTATTTATTGATATTATTGATAAATATGTTGAGAAAATTAATTTTGGATAGTTATACTATTTTTGGTGAATTTTTGGAGTAATTTTAGTATATTTACATATATAGGGGTATTTTGGTAATTTTACCCTAAATTGACTAAAAATGTAATTAAATTGGTTTTAATAGTTATTTAAGGTATAAAAATGATTTCTAAAAATTATTTAGTATTTTTAATTAATTAAAACTATTTTTCGTGAATTATTTTGAAACTATATATATAATATACGATTTTTCTAAATAAATGAGTTTTTATTGGTTTTTACTGTGTTTTAGGGCTAATTATGTAATTTCTACTTATAAAATGTATTTCTGTGATATAAGGGTATTTTTGGTATTTTCATAATTGTTCTGTGATTGTGGACTTCGGTCGGTAAACTGTAGTTTGGAGTCCGACCAAGGGGTTGTGGATGTGTTTCTGTGTCTATTTTTTAAAGTGTGTTTCTTTGCAGGGCCGGCTCTACTCTTTGAGTAGAGAGATGTCCGTTTTACTGGGGAGGTTCTGTCGGATTTTTGATAGAATTCTCGTAAAACGTAATGTCCAGTCGAATTTTGATTTTTGATTCTGTGACTAATATTCTAGATCAAGTTTCTAGGATTTTCTGTTAGGTTTATTCTGATGTCTGTTATTTTATTTGTTTAGTTGCGCCGAGACCGAGGCCTAGTGGACCAGGCCCATCGGACTTATCTCGAGGAGCGCACTAAGTGTGAGTTACTATTTTATATATATATGCTTTAGGATGCATGATTTTAGAAATGTATGTTTTATTTGGATTAAATATGCATAAATAATTTAATCAGTACTTAAGTTTATTTTTAGTTTATTTTTGATATATTTTGAATTATATGCATGTTTTATTAGACATTTATGTTCAAAATGTTTTTAAATATATATTTAGTTTATTTTATGATTTAATTGAATTTATTTGACGTATATATACTCGAAATATACCTGGTTTACTTTTGGTATATTTTTAGTAAATATGTGGTTTATGTTGCTATTTTATTCTATTCATGCATCATTTACTTTACGAATGTATGCTTTATATTTTAATGAAGGATATCAATAGAACGTACTACCTAGTGGGTAGCACTAGGACCGAGTATGTACCGATACGCTTATAGCATTTAGGCTATATTACTAACCATTTGTGGATGTTGATTGGATATGATTATTTGATGTGTGATATGATTTGGGAGTGTGATTGCTGGAGCTCGGTTGACCAAGTGTCTCGGGACCAATCACACTGACAGTCAGACTGTTGGAGCTCGGTTGACTTAGTGTCTCGGGGCCAGTCTACTGTCCAAATGGAACAAGTGAATATATTGGAATAAGTGAGCCTGTATGGCTAAAAGTATTGTCTAACACTATTTTGAGGTTGCGATATTTTAGGGTTCTATTCGATCCTTCATGAATTGTGATTTTCAATAAAAAATATATAAAATGATTTTATTACATTTGTGTGTATTTGCTTGTATATATGCTTATTATATATATATTATTGACTGTGTGCATCGGCATTTAGTATGCATGTATATATATTATAGTAATTCACTCAGTGAGGTCTGACTCCCCTCCGTTGACTATTTTTCAGGAGAGTCTTCTTCCTCAGACCTCAGTAGCAGGCTTGTACGCCGGATTTCTTCCGCTCCGGCTTCTTTATGTAAACTGCTTATTTGAGTCTTGAGTTTTATTTTTATAATCTAGACACTGCAGTAGTTGTAAATAAATTATGGATTTTATGTATTATATTTGTGTGAGTTATGTATTTTAAGAATTTGAATTGAAACTTGTATCAAAGGATTTATCTATATATGAGATATGGATTTTTATTTTGATAATTATGATTTTATTTCCGCTGCATTAAGTGTGGTTATTATTATTACTGTATGTTTTATTTTATTTTTAGGCTTGATACGGGTTCCGGATTCGAAAGAATTCTCGTTCCCTAGCGCCGGTCAAGGCCCCTGTTTTGGGTCGTGACATATAGTCCCTAGGGTATTAATAGTACAACCTCCTATTTTGTATGGCCTTCCTAGTTGGACTTAGCCTTTGTAATATCCCGTATTTTTAAATATTTTTATACTGCATCGGGATATGCAGTGTTAATAATTTTTGTATATATTTATGGAATTTTTATGAGTTTGCTATTTAATTAAAGCTAATTTTAATTGTTTATTACTATTTAAGTGCTTTACGTAAAATTTTCCCGGGACTTTCATTTTCGGGGAAATTTTCACGTAAATAATTTACTATTAATTATTTGAAATAGATTTACGGACTTGCATGAACTCATATATATTTTTAAAGTACTAAATAATGTATATATGTGTATTTATTTATTTAATTAGGGCTTGATTAATATTATCCTAATATTTTATTATTTGTTTATTTGTTTTAATATTATTTAATTATTTTTAGGGTATTAAATTATTAAAATATTAAATTAAATGTGTGTGGTGTATATTTAATGTGTGTAATTTAATATTATTTTAATATATAGTATAAAGTATATATATATACATATATAAATTTAATATTAACAAAATTATAAAGTTTAACTTATTTACCGAATTGCCACCCGAGCATCTCCTTCATCCCCGACCGTTCCCCATCACCGTCCGACGCTGCTACCATCAATTTCTTGCCGTTGGTGTGCCGTCCGGCGTGCCACCTCCTTCCTCAGCCTCTTCCGCTGCCTGTTACAGCCGTTTCCGACGTCTGGAGGTCGTTTTTGGCCGGAGAAGCTGAAAGTTGGAGCAATGTCGTTCACGGTGATTCCGACCACCGTTTTCAACACCGCTGGTCTCTTTCTTCTCCTTGAGCTCTGGTGAGTGTGATTCCAAGCTTTGTTTCACTTAAAATGGTCTTGATTTGCTTAGGTTTTGATTTTTCAATTTCGGCCATTTTAGGGTTCTTGAATTTTTGAACTTTGAATTGATTGATTCATGAAAAGTACCTTAACAAATGTTGATCCTAGTAGCTTAATCTACATGTGTGAATTTTTGTAGAATTTTTGGGAATTTATTTTGATTTTTGGGTATTTTGAATATTTTAATATTATTTTCTAATTTTCGGAAATTAATTAAATAAATTATGAAATTGTGTTTTATGATAATTATAGGTGTTGAAATTAATTATAGGAATTTATTTGGAATTTTGATGAATTTCTATGTATTTATTTTGAATTATTTAGTTTTATGTAATTTTGGGAAAATTAGGTTAATTGTGTTTTTAATTGAATTTAATTGGTTAATTGAGTTTAATTATTGATATTATTGAAAATATGTTGAGAAAATTAATTTTGGATAATTACACTATTTTTGGTGAATTTTTGGAGTAAGTTTAGTATATTTATATATATATGGGTATTTTGGTAATTTTACACAAAAATTGACTAAAAATGTAATTTAATTGGTTTTAATAGTTATTTAAGGTATAAAAATGATTTCTACAAATTATTTAGTATTTTTAATTAATTAAAACTATTTTTCGTGAATTATTTTCAATTATATATATAATATACGATTTTTCTAAATAAAATGAGTTTTATCGGTTTTTAATGTGTTTTAAGGTTAATTACGTAATTTCTATATATAAAATATATTTTGTGAATTGTGGACCCCGATCGATAAACTGTAGTTTGGAGTCTGACCGAGGGGTTGTGGATGTGTTTCTGTGTCTATTTTTCGAAGTGTGTTTCTTTGCAGGGTCGGCTCTACTCTTTGAGTAGAGAGATGTCCATTTTACAGGGGAGGTTCTGCCAAATTTTTGGTAGAATTCTCGTAAAATGTGATGTCTGGTCGAACTCTAATTCTGTTTCTGTGTCCAATATTCTAGATCGAGTTTCTAGGATTTTTTATTAGGATTATTCTGATGTCTGTTGTTTATTATTTGTTTAGTTGCGCCGAGACCGCGACCTAGTGGACTAGGCCCATCGGACCTATCTCGAGGAGCGCACTAAGTGTGAGTTACTATTTTATATATATATGTTTAGGGTGCATGATTTAGAAATGTATGTTTTATTTTGATTAAATATGCATAAATAATTTAATTAGTACTTAAGTTTATTTTTAGTTTACTTTTGGTATATATTAAATTATATGCATGCTTTATTAACCATTTATGTTTAAAATGTTTCTAAATACATTTCTAGCTTATTTTGTAACTTAATTGGATTTATTTGACGTATATATACTCGAAATATACCTGGTTTACTTTTGGTATATTTCTAGTATATATATGGTTTATGTTGTTGTTTTATTCAATTCATGCATCATTTACTTTTTATAAATGTATGTTTTATATTTCAATGAAGGATATCAATAGAACGTGCTACCTAGTGGGCAGCACTAGGACCGAGTACGTACTGGTACGCTTATAGCATTTAAGCTATATTACTAACCATGTGTGGATATTGATTGGATATGATTATTTGATGTGTGTGATATGATGTGGGAGTGTGATTGCTGGAGCTCGGTTGACCAAGTGTCTCGGGGCCAATCACATTGACAGTCAGATTGCTGGAGCTCGGTTGACTTAGTGTCTCGGGGCCAGTCTACTGTCTAAATGGAATAAGTGAATATATTGGAATAAGTGAGCCTGTATGGCTAGAGTGTTGTCCAACACTGTTTTGAGGTTGCGGTATTCTAGGGTTCTATTTAATCTTTCATGAACTGTGATTTCCAATAAAAATATATAAAGATGATTTTATTGCATCTGTGTGTATTTGCCTGTATATATACATATTAGATATATACTGATGATTGTATGCATTGTCATTTAGTATGCATGTATATATATTATAGTAATTCACTCAGTGAGGTCTGACTCCCCTCTGTTGACCATTTTTTTCAGGAGAGTCATCATCTTCAGACCTCAGTAGCAGGCCTATACGCCGGATTTCTTCCGCCCCGGCTTCTTTATGTAAACTGCTTATCTGAGTCTTGAGTTTTATTTTATAATCTAGACACTGCAGTAGTTGTAAATAAATTATGGGTTTTGTGTATTATATTTGTATGAATTATGTATTTTAAGAATTTGAACTGGATTTGTATTAAAAGATTATATGTATGAGATATGGATTTGATTTAAATTCCGTGGGAGATTATCATTTTGATATTTATGATTTTATTCCGCTGCATAATATTTTATTTAAATGTGTTATTATTACTGGCATGTTTTATTTTATTTTTAGGCTTGCTACGGGTTTCGGATTCGAAAGAATTATTGTTCCCTAGCGCCGGTCATGGCCCCTGTTTTAGGTCATGATAGCCTTCTAGCTGGTGTTATGCCTAACCCACTCTATCTTATCCATATGAGGGTTTTATATATGGAGGTGTTTGGTGGTGTGTACCTCACAGATTCTTTTTTAAATCCTTCTACTAGGTTTTTAAAGTTCATTCACTAAAATCTGGGCCTTCTTGGTTTTGACCTTTCATATTTTCTGATAGGTTCTTTCTCATCATCTCGACACATCCTCCTATCTTCATCCATTTTTATCATCTTTATCACTATATCCATTATCTCAATAAATGTACTAGGTTCTTTGGTCATAATCTTATCTTTGAGCTTCCCCAACTGGGTCCTATTTTTTAAAGCCTCTATGGCTACTTTATCAATTAAGTTCTCAATTTGCATAGCTACCTTATTGAATCTATCTAAATAACTTCTCAATGACTCTGTAGCCTATTGTCTACACATATGAAAATAATTGATGTTTTTGGTAGGAGGAACATTAGTGATGAACTGAGTCTTAAATTTCTCAACTAACTCCTCAAAGGATGAGAGAATTCTCATGAAGTTGGTGGAACCACTTTTGAGCATTCTTGGTAAGTGTAATAAGAAAGACTCTCCATATGATTTCATCATTTACATTTTGAAGTGGCATCCTAGTTTTGAACAAGGATATGTGGTTGATTAGATCCCCGATTCTATTAAACTAGTCTAATTGAAGCATTCTGAACTTGGTTGGGATCTCTATTCTGATTATTTTTCTTACAAAAGGTGTCTTTCCTTATAGAATGCACTTATCTTCTTTCCTAGGTCTAGTACGAGCTTTCTATATAACTTCCTCAATTTTTTGAGCTATCTTTGAGTTATCTAGGGCTAGGATTATATTGCTAGATTCTCCTTTTGGAGCTTTATGACCTTCTCTATTTCCACTAGACACATTCAGAGCTATTGTTAGTGTTGTTACATTATTCTCCAAATGAGTTATTTTGGGATTACTGCCTTGAATAAAGGTATTTAACTATTATTGCATCAGGAGCATATGGGTTTGGATATTTTGAATCATTACCTTTTTACTTAATAGAGGTAGTTTGAATGTCTGGGTTACTATGTTTAGATTTGGTGTGTTTATGGTGAGGGTTTCTAGCAAACATGGAAAAGGTATAGAGGGTATAGGTCTGTTATTGTGCTATAAAGGAGCATAATATAGGAAATCATTGCCTAGTGTTAGCAATCCTTAGTTATTACTAGTTAGAGTGTATGCTCCAAGTGAAACTTGTGATGAGGGTCCAATATGCTGAAAAGGTGCTAATAGAATTATTGGCTAAATGGGTGTTGATAGTTTAATTGGAAGAACGAGAGCTTATGGGTTTATTTACGTTTATGGGGTTGAGATTGGTGGTGGACTGAAAGTCATGATACCAATGTCGTATTTGGCAGATGCTTAATGGCTTTTAACTCAAGAGGTTCCCCATAGACAGTGCCACTTGATAACGTACTTTTGGAGCCTTTGAGTCTAAACCCTATTAGGAATTAAAAAAGGGCAAGGAGAGAGGTAGGGAGGATCCCCATAAACCCTTTGATGCCTAAGTCAAAGAATGTAAAAAAAGAGAGTTTAGAGAGATAAAGAGAGAAAGAGTATGAGAGAATATAATAAATGAGAATGAGAGATATGAGGTCTATTTATAGGGATAGTGATGCTCAAACCTAAGAGGATAAGATTCCTCTTTGGTATAAGTCTTATGCCTATTTGAGGAGTATTTCTTCCTGTGTAAGAGTTTCCTTAATTAGGAATCTTTCTCCCATCTAATTTAGATTCTTCATCTGCCAATAACCCATGTATAGGAAAATAAACCCTTAATAGAATAAGAATATGTATATGGAATATCAGTCATGATCCTAATTATTGAATTTTAATTACTTTAATATTAATATTTTATTTATTTATTTTTGTCAATTGATAGAGTTTAAAAGGTTTAATTTCCCACTATAAGAGATGAGAGCATGAGGTCGAGATTTGATTCTTAGTTTTTATATCTGAATGTACACAATATTTACTACATAAATTACTCGTGAGAGACATGTTAACCACCTATTTAATAACCAATTACTTAAGCTTTAGATTTTTTTTATAACATAATAATAAGATATATCCTTTTCTAAAATGAAGGTTTATCTCTTATATTGTAATTATTTTATAAAATAATTTATCAAAATATAAAAATTAAGTAAGTTATGAACAATAATAGAAAACTTATAAAATTAACATAGAAAATTATAATTATAATCGTGAAAAAATTAAAATCTAACAAAAATTATATATACAAGCAACAAAATACTATAATTAGGTAACTATTTTCTAAAGTCTAGTTAAGAATATTTTGATCTATCAAAACTATAAATGGTAGGATGTGCAAAGTTAGTTAAAAGAAAATAATGATAAAAATTATATGTGAAAAACCAAATAAAACCATCACTACTTATGGTAATGAGTTAACGTGTATATATATATATATACATGCTGCTTTGACATTAGTCAATATTGTTTCCTTTAAATAAAAAATAAATTAAAAATTATGCTCGATTTGGAAGTGTGAACTGATGACCTCGATGTTAGAAATACATAGAATTTAGAGGTTTTTTCATAAATGCCTCAAAATATAAGCTACACAATAAAAATACCTCAAACTTTTTAAAATTACATGTGTGTCCTCTTGGCCTTATTTATTTACGCGAATGCACCCTACATCTTATCTCAATAGTATAGTCTTTGTTTCCTCTTCTTCTTCTTCCTATTTGACTTGCCCATTAAATCATAGGTTTTTTCCTCTTCTTCTTCTTCTTTGTGTTGTTTTTTTTTATTGCTCCTCTTGAAGCTTGATGGTTATAACTTCAGCTCTAATCCGTCTCCCTTAGCTTAAAACAACACCCCTCAACCTTCTTCATCTCAAAAAATTCAGAAACTGATTTGTTCAAAAAACGAATTCATTCTCTTCTCCAATAAATCCTTAATTTCTTAAAAAAAAAACCTTCATTGAATTCTTGTAAAACCAAGATCAACCTCTTTGCAAACAATCCATTCAAAAAAAGATTAAACTCAGTTCTCTTCAAAACTTAGACCTACTTTTTCTTCAAATTATTTATCAATTAATTGATATTAAAGATAATGTATGACATAAATAGTATACATAATGTGTAAAAAAAATATTTTATTGAAAAAAGAAGAGATATGCAAAGACATATTTCCAAACTAAAAACTTTTTATAAATCCTTGCCTTATTTTAGAATACTTTCAGTTTACATTTAGTTTCTGAAACAATTCAATGACATATGTTTCAAGTTATTTGGAAAATCAAAAAATAATATATATGCTTGTTTGAATTTTGAATACCTTCAGTTAACATTTGGTTTCTGAAACAATTCAATGACATTTGTTTTAAGTTATTTGGAAAATCAAAAAATAAAGTATATGCTTGTTTGAATTTTGAAAACTTTAAGCTTACCTTTAGTTTTTAAAATAATTCAATGACATATGTTTCAAGTTCATTTTAGAATACATTTGGTTTTTAATGATTTCAAAACAAACTTTAAAAAAAGCATAATTCATATTAAAGAACTATTTTTACAAGTTGCAAACAGTTACAAACTAGAAGAAGTTGTGAGGTATATGCTTGGCATAAAAAAGATAGATGCAAGAGTATACAAGTACCTTAATAATATTAGATATGAAAAGTGGATGAAGGCGCATTAAAAAAAATAGATTTAAGACCATGACATCAACATTGTTGAGTCATTCAACTCAAAAATTAAAAAGTAAAAGGGAACTACCAGTCACAATCCTATTGGAATACCTGAGAGGATTGATGCAATAATAGATAAATCAAAGTAGAAAACAAGTATGGCAGATGCAGATTATTTGGACATAATAGAAAGACACGCATAAATACATCAAACATACAATAGTTTTTTTTATACTTTTGGTTTCTTTTCAGTTTCTGAAAATCATTTTTACATATATATAGACATTCATCAAGAATAAAAAATAGTTTCTTATTTTTTTGTTAAAATTTCCAAGTGCAACAACATTTGTCCTCAAATGAATGATATGTAATATAATTTTTATTAGGGACATTCAACTTGCCACATAAAACAAATATACCTCCATTAAATTTCACTATAAAATATAGTATACTTTTGATTTCTGTTCTATTTCTGAAATGCTTTGTTACACATATTGACAACTGACAAGAATAAAAAAATAATAATTTTATTTATTTTTAATTTTTCAAAAATGTAGTTACATTTGCTAAAAAATGAATGATAAATAATATAATTTTCAAAAGTACATTCAACCAGTCCATTACATGAAATAATCTACTTTTCATTAAATTTCACATACATTTTGAATACTTTTGGTTTACATTGAGTTTTTGATACAATTATAATAAACTTATTCTAATAAAAAAAAAATCCCACCAAATACAAAATCTTTAAAAAAGTTAAATAAATAAAGCAACAGTGAATTGATAACAAAATATTTTATAAAACCAAATATCTAACATCAACAAGTTAACATCAAATTTAAATTAATTAAACTAAATATTCTTCTTCACAACTGAATAATAACAACTTAAAATCAAATAACATAACAAATCATTAAAAAACAACCCAATAGTTCACAAAAACTTCTAAAACAATCTAATCATTAATCACTCCACCTATCCTAACAAAAACCTCTTTTCTTCCCTTTTTCTTTTGGCTTCAACCTTGTTTTGATTTTTTTCACCTCTCTACATCAGTAGCCTTAACACCACTTTTCTTGCTCCCCTCTCAAGAAATACCCTTCTTTGAATGTCATTTTTTCTCACTCTTAGACATTGTTTTCTTCACCATTTTTACTCCCAAATTTTCTTCCTCCTTCACACTATATTCTCTTTGTTTCTCAAAGTTAGCCTTTTGAAATCATGGCTTAACCATAAGATTATGCAAAAAATAACCGCCAAAATAAAATGACTATAATTTCACACACCACTATGAACAGTTACCATAAAAAAAAAAGAAAAAAAAATGAAAACTTGAAGAAACCAAGAAAGAAGAAAATGAAAGAGAAATATGAGAAACATAGAAGAAACCTAATAGAAAAATATGTAGAGTTAACACACACAAAAAGTGAAAAAAATATAAAAAAAAACTTTAAGAAACCAAAAGAAAGAAGAAAATGAGACAGAAAAATGGTGAAACGGAGAAGAAACACAAAAGAAAAAGATGGTGCATTTTTTAAAATGAAAAGGGCATGCTTGAATAAAGGGTGGATAGTTTTATAATTGATGAAATCTTGAGGTATTTTTGTTGAAAACATTTAAAAGTGACCTTTTTTTGTAAATTTATTATTGGTTTATCTACAATTAATTTAGAATCATGGAGTTAAATAACAATTCATATATATTAAATTAACAATTAAATTAATTTAGGTGGAATTTAACTATAGTAAATTCTAAATATTTTTTATTTTAAATTAAATACTGTTAATCAATGTATTACATACATGTCACATAAATAATGAAAATTATGTGACAAGCAAAAATTCATGTAAATTTTTTTTCAAAAAATTATAAAATTCCTTTCAAAAGAAATTATAAATTTTTTGAGGAAATAAAAAAAATCATATGAGGAATGATATAAAAATAAAAATTTTATAACTAACACAAAATTTAAAATTTTTAAATATCATATTGGGAAAAATTAAAATTATATATATATATATATAAAGTTAAAAAATTTCAACTTCTATATCTATACGTATGTAAATTTTCAACTTTTATAGTAATGGTTTTTTTATATAAGTAAAAGAATTTTAGTAGATAAGTTAAAATTTTAAATTATTTTTTACAATTATTTATATAACCTGAAATCATAAAAAAACAAATTGTGACACCACATCATCATGACAAAAAAAAAAAAAAAAAGCCTATAATTTTAATCTGACCATTTCTCTTACTTGTACCCTAATTTGAAGTGTAAGAAATAAGTAAATTTTGAAAGAAAAGGAGGTGTAAAATTTATCCATTTTTATCCTTACTTTTAATAAAATTTATTTTTCCAAACAAGATCTTACTTTATTATTATTTTTTTTTCCCCAATCCCTTCTTTACGTCTCATCCCAAACAAAGGCTTAATGTTTTTTACAATAGCATTTAACCACACTACGTCAACTTAAAGAAATCATTTAATACGAATGTTGAATTGTCCCTACCTAAATGACATGTGATAATAGCATTTGCCTTTACTAGAGCAGTTCATCAAAATTTTAATTTGTGCATTTTGGAGAAATAACTTGTTTAAAAAAAAAAAATAGAGACTATTTTTATTGTGGAATATATTACCATTTAAATTATATAATTTCTTTATTAATTAAAAAAATTTATACATAGTCATTAGTTTTAAGGTAATTTTGATATAATTATACGTGATGTGAATAATATTTCGTGATACAGATGAATTTAAAAAAATATTTTTCTATTTTTAAAAATTTTAAAAAACCATATAGAACAATCCAATAATTTTACATATATAACATTGTACTGTTCACATCATATATAACAATACCTTCCCTTAACGATGTTTGCTTTGTGCTTCAAAATTAAAATGAGAAACGAAATGAAAATTTTAAGAAGGTATTTGGTCTCCAAACAAATGGGAATAGAAATGATAATCGTCATCGTTAACAACTATTTTTTTTATAAAAAATGTTTTTGTAATTATTTTATATACATAAAAAATTAGCATTTTAATTATTTTTATATATTAAAAATTAATATTTAATTATCTATGATAAAATATTATAAAATATTTATTTATAAATATATTATTATAATTCTTAAAAAATTATTATAGAAATCATTTATTTTTTATAAATATTTTTATTTAAACATTTAATACATATTTTTATTAATTTAAATATTTTATTTATAAATTTTAAAAATAATTATTAATATTTAAATATTTGATAAATTTATAATTAATTTGACTTAATTTTTTAAAAAATCAAAAATTATTTCTTAAAAAATAGAAGATAAATGATAATTTTTAATGTTGACAGAATTATATTTTTATTTTCATATTGAAATTCAATTAATTAAATACTAAGAATTGAAATCATCAATTTTAATTATAATTCTCACTATTATTTTTTATCATTGAAATTTTTTATCAGTATAGAACACTCATGTGAAAAGAAGATTTAAACCCATTTTTTTTTAAGTTTTTAAAAAATGAGTATTTACTCATTCTTATCCAATCCTGACTCGATAACCGGACGTTAAAGTAAATTCGCTGAATTTGAAGAAAAAGGATCTTAGTTTTAACGCGTGTTCCGGGCTTACAGAGGAAAATAAACACACGTTTCTTGAGCTTCACAGGCAGCTGGGTTCCATTTCTTGAAGAATGCATGCATGTTTAGAAAATTTTTTTAATATAGCATAAGTACTTTTCATTTTGCCCCACTAAATGTTTTCAATATATATTTTCTGAAAATAATAT
The DNA here is from genome assembly GCA_947683625.1 of Mallotus nudiflorus. NCBI lineage: Eukaryota > Viridiplantae > Streptophyta > Magnoliopsida > Malpighiales > Euphorbiaceae > Mallotus > Mallotus nudiflorus. The sequence goes on from CANTUR010000041.1 coordinate 7,594,687, forward strand.
AATATATAAATTTTTTTTAGATCATCAGTAAATTCATAATAATAATTCAATAAATCATTATTATAAGGGAAGTTTTTTAAAAGAGAAAAGCTAAGGAGTAAAAAAAAATTAAAAATAGCGTTGACAAGAAAAAATTTTAAAAATATTTTTCTTAACTTTTTTCTTCCAAATATAAACAATTTTTCTTTTCACCTTTATTTTTAAGATTATCTTTTTTTTATATATATATATTTTTTCCTTTTTACTGTTTTTCCAACTTTTTTATTTGCTTTTTTTTAATATTTTTTCTTCTGTTTTCTACTATTTTTATTTGTTTTTCTCAATATTTTTTACTCAATATTTTTTCTACTGTCTCTATTTATTTTTTCTCAACATTTTTTTCTTATATTTCTGATATTGTCTTTATATTTTTTTCTCAACATTTTTTTACTAAACATTTTTTCTATTTTTATGATAGTGTTTTTATTTTTTTTTCTCAATATATTTTTTGCTTAGCCTTTTTTCCTATTGTCTTAATTTTTTTCTCAACATTTTTTTGCGCACATTTTTTTTCTCTTAACACAATTTTTTTTTCAAATGAATAATTATAAACTAAACATCTCCAATTGTTGTAAAAACAAGTAATAAATATCTTCAATTGTTGTAACAACAACAAATAAACAAAAATTTCCCCTTTTATATTCTTAAAGAATAAAGATTTTTTTTTCTTTTTTACTTTGATTTGTTTATTAAAATGCTAGGTAGCATAGACACCGGAACGGAGACACGGAAAATAACTATTTTAAGAAAATATAAGATACGGATATTAGGGTCAATTTATAAATATAAAAAATATACGGGTTAATTTATAAATATGAAAATTATAAAGTTCATTTTATATAAATTATAAATTAGATTCAATTCAAAAATATGCTTTTCATGGTTAGTAATATTTTTTAACACTAAAAATAATTCTAAAACACACAAAAAGACATGTTATCATATAACATATATAAAACAATAACACCTGAATTGTACACAATTTTTCAATAACAAATAAATAATTTTTCATCTAATTTTAGTTAAAATTAACAACAAAATCATAATACTCATAAGTAACATTAATATATCAAGATTTCATTCATAATATTCAATAGCAATTTTAGTTTATAGAATTTTCTACTTAATTAATATTTTCACTCTTAATGTTCTCAATGACATTTTCATTGAAGAATACCGTATCTAATTTTGGTTCATCCAATGATAGAAGATACATATGTTTAAAAGGGACACACATGTCCTTTTTGATTTTTTTTAAATCACTACAACAAAAATAAGTCTATTAGGACATTTATTTAATGACACTAATAAAAAGTGTCATCATATTTTTTTTAAAAGAAGAAGTTAGAGACATGATATTTAAAAGTGTCCAAAAAAAATTAACGATACTTTTTATATTTGTGTCATCTATTAATTAAATAGATTAATTGTACGACATTTAAGTAAATTCAGTCATCTATTTTTAGGTGATTATTTACTTCTAGCGTCGTGATTTTAATAACTTCAAACGCAGCAAATCATTCAGCTCCTATTATTCTCTTGTTTAGTTTAACTTAATTCTTATTCATGTCTCCTTATGTACCTTCAACTTTAACTCCTAAATCTTTCTATATTCTCAATTTATCTTAAGGAAACAACAACAATCAATAGGTAACGTGATTTTGTTTCTTTAACTTCGTAAGATTCTCAATTTTGATTTATGAATTTAATTAAATAGTTCAATTGTTAAATGTTTTTAATTAGTTTTAGTCCTAAATTTTAATATCATAATTGTGTATGATAATGCAGTTTAGAAGTTCATTGATATCAGCAAATTGAAAGATTAACGTATTGTCATTATTGAACGAACAAAGAGGTATTTTTCTCTATTACAATAGTTGTATTATATGCTTTTATCACTGCACATAAGCTAAAACTACCTTTCAATGACCTTCGCACATATTAATTGTTTGTTGCCTTTTAATTGTGGGTTGCAAATCCACTTGTCCATTAGGAATTAATTTGCGGCTTGCCTTTTATTCTTAGTTACATATCTTCTTGAGGGTATATGAGACCTTACCTGAGTATTTTGATATACTATTGATAGCTATTTCTATGCCTTCTCATGTGGTATTTGTTATATCTGAGTTGTCTTCATTTTTTAAATCATTGTGCTCCAAAACTCTTAATCTAGATGAGCTCAAACAATTAAAAGCAAGTGTGGCACTCACATTATGTCGTCTAGAGAAAACCTTTTTTTCTAGTTTTTTTTACTGTCACGACCTGAACCCGAGGGCACGTGACCGGCACTAGGGAATGGGTAAGCATAAGGCCCCCGAAACCCGTAGTAAGCCTAAAGGAAAAGAAAATAAAACCATTCATATTTTAAACTTTACTTTAAAATATAACACATTATCAAACTGATTTTTCTCAGAATACACAATTTCAACTGCTTAATAAAAATGTGTTTCGACATCTCATATTATAATTTGAATTTAAATCTTATACATAAATGTGTTTCGTACAAATAAACTACATAATTATGCTTAAACCATACAAATCTTTAATACATATACTACTGCAGCAACCTAGATTAACACACAGTACAACTTACAATGACCTACATAAAATAGCCGGTGAAGAAGAAACCCGGAGTAGAGGCAGTCTGAGGTCGAAATCCCAAGCTCCTGAAAAAAAAAATTGAGGGGAATCAGACCTCACTGAGTAAGTCAATAAAAAGAGCTGTACGGTTTGAAAACCTTTTTGAAAACTATATATATGTTTATAGTGAAAATAATTTATAATATATCAGTATAGCTTTTAAAAAATCTCGGTAGAACCCTAAACCCAAAATCTAAATGGCCAACCGGGCCCACTTATTCCAACTAGACTACCGGTCCCCGAGAGCAAAGGCATCAACCAAGGCACCAAGCTGTAGTCATTCACTTAATCCAAATAAATGGCACTGACGGTCCCCGAGAGCTAAGGCATCAACCGAGGCACCCATCCCAGTCCATTATTGACTTTCCAATCACTGGCGGTCTCCGAGAGCTAAGGCTTCTACCGAGGCACCCGTCCTAGTTTAACATTCATCAATCATAAAATTATCGAATCCATCTCTCAATCTCTACCATGTGCACATAGTCCTGGTGAAGCCCACCAGGCAGCCCGTCCTACCAAAATTTCTCAAATCGATTTTAAATAAATAAAATGCATTTAAATCGTAAATAATAGCATTAAATTAAATAAATCATATAATCAATATAATAGAAATACGAGCGCATGCATTCTTTAAATAAACACACACACAGATCATTCTATTGACTTACAGGATGAATGTGAAGGCTGACGACCACGCGTCTGCCTCGGCCTCACGGCTTCTGCTCCGAGATGATATAGAAGGAAATAATAATAATCGACTTTTAAAACATGACTAAGGAATCGAAATCAGAAATCAATAAAATAATAAAATTCCAGACTGACTCGAGGAAAGCCTGACGAGACTCGACAGACAGGATTTAACCTAACTAACGGTAGGAATTTTACGAGTATCACGTTTTATGAGAAAATCTATCGAAATTTTGGTAGAGTCTCCTCTGTAAAACGGACATCTCTCTACCAAAGGTAGAGCCAGACCTGCATAGAAAATGCACTTCCAATATACACAACCATTCACACTCGAGTCGGGCTCCCAAAACAATAATTTACCCCGATCAAGATCATAACTCAAACAAATATCAAAATTTAATAATATTTATTTCTCCAATTATACACATACTAAAATAAATAGCATATATAAAATCTTAATTATCCAAAGTTAAACAATTAAATTTGTATTCCATCACCAACAATTATAATTATAATTATTATCCAAATTAAAACCTTTGTAATGTATTATATATATATATATATATATATATATATACATTATTTGAAATTCAATATCTAAAATTTACTCTACTTAAGTGATTATATCAATTAATTTATAAAAATTATCTAAACTCTTTAAATATTAATAAAACTAATTAAAATATATATTTATCATATTTAGTTGTAAAATTACATTTTTACCCCTAGTATATATATAAATTACATAATGTGGTATATATACAAAAAATTTTCCTTAAAATTATCTAATCATCTAAAACTTATTTTTCTCAAGATAATTCCTCCCAATATTATTAAAAAATTTAATCAACCAACAATATTTCTCCCAATAATATTATTTACCCCAAAATCAATTTTTTTGGCATAAACTCAAATATATTTATAAAAATAGTAGAAAAATCTCAAAAATTATAGTTTGAGTTCTAAAATTTATATTATTCACTAATAACCTCATTTATTAAAATTTTATAATTATTTAACAATAACTTTCAAAATTAACATAAATATTAATTAAATACCTAAACTTTATAAAATCTATAATTAACTCCAAAAATTTCTAAAACCCTAAATAAAATTAATAAACTCAAAAACACTTAACTATATTTAACCTAATCACTAATTTAACTTAAGAATAAAATTAAATCAAGTAATTAAAATGGCAAAAATTCAAACAACATTATGAAAATTCACATAATTCCAAAAAATAATTCAAATGGGCAATTATCTTCCTCATAGCACAACCACACCCTATATAGATACTCAACCGAAGGAAATTTCAAGATCAAGGAAGAAATGAAGGCATCGGGTGAGCATTACTCACCACCTAGCTGTTGGACGGAACAGAGGGAGGGGAAGAGAACTGCTGCCACCGGAGAAGATGGGGGAGATGGTGCAGTTCAAGCGAGGCAGAAAGCAGCGACAGATCGAGGAATGAAGCTAGGCAGGCGGACTGAGGCAGGGCTATCACGCGAGGGAGAAGGAACGCTGTCTGCCAGGCGAGAAGGGAAGGAACACTGCCACGCGAGGAAGAAGAAAGCAGCAGCTGCAACCTGGCAGCTTCAACTCGCGACGGCAATGGAGTCTCGGCGGTGGGAGAGAGCTGCACAGGGAGAGGAAGTGCGGTGATGGTGACGGAGGAGGAGGGTAGTCATTTGGGTTTTTGGTGTTTTGATGGGTATGTATATATATATATATATATCTTATACTATAACATATAAAGATATACATGTATAAATATATATATACATATATATAGACATATACATACATACATAATAATTAACCCTACTTATATATATATAGCTATAAATACACACACATATATATATTTATCTATAGGCACACATGCATAGCCATAAAATTTAATATCATTTAAAATAGCAACAAAAACGATAATAATAATAATAATAATAATAATAATAATAATAATAATAATAATAATAATAATAATAATAATAATAATAATAATAATAATAATAATAATAATAAACAATGTAATCCTAGATAATAAGTACATAATAATACTCACACATATTAATACTCTAAATATTAACATACATATAATATGATAAGATGAAGGAAAGTAATTATTAATAATATGATTTGATAAAAATACCCCTTATTATTTAAGTAATTATATAGGGCATTACATTTACCATTATGGTTCATTTGCTTATCCATCTAGCTAAAGAGGCTAGGTTTGGTGGTCCTGTACATTATAGATGGATGTTTTCGATTGAAAGGTTAAATTCCATTATTAACTTTATCATTTAATATCTTCCTTTTTCTTTATTATTATTATTATTTTTTTCTAAACATATTTTTTGAAGGAACTTGGTATTTTTTAAATCTTTAGTTTGAAATAGAGCTCAACTAGAAGGATCCATTGCAAATGAATGTTTAACATTTTGTTCATGATATCTTCAAAGTATTGAAACACATTTTAACCATCCTTCAAAGAATTTTAATCATGTAGATGATAGAGAAAATTTTCTTTTTTTTTTACTGGAGGACGAATATTAGGTAAAGAAGAAGGTATAGTTCTTAAAGACTTGGCATTATCGCAGGCACATCGCCATATTCTACTTCATTATGATCCAATATCTTCTTATCGTAGGTTAAAAATTGTATTATTTAAAATCACAATTTTAATATAAACAATTAAAATATATTTAATAATATTTAAATTTCACTTAATGATTTTTTAGCTGCCCAAAGAAGAGCTTATCGTCCTAATTGTGCTATTAATAAGGTTGAACAAAAGTGGATTGTTGAAAAGTTTCCAGAGTGGCTTTTGAACTAGTTTAGTTGATAAGTAATTCGTTGAGTTCAACTTCAAATTATTTATATTATACTAATAAAGATTTATGTACAATGGGATTGATATTCTAGGTGCCGAAAATGATGATGCATAATTGTTCAGATGAATTGATATCCATTGCACAAGGGCCAAACAATATAGCTAGGCGGTTTAATCATTATAAATGGTTTTAGATACCATACCAACCATCGTGATAGACTAAGGAAAACACAAAATAGTGGAATGGTTATAGAAGTTGATGGAAAACCATATTATGGTGTGCACACATATATAATTGAGTTGGATTATTATAGAAAATTTAAAATTTTGATGTTTAAGTGTGACTAGGTTGATGTGAGAACAAGAAATGGAGTGAAAGTAGATTCCAATGGGTGTCCATTAGTGAATTTTTCAAGGTTAATACATATAAGGAGTTCCTTGGAAGCTGATCCGTTTGTATTTTCATCTTAAGCAAAGCAAATTTTCTATGTGGAAGATAAAAAAAATGATTGGTCTTAAGTATTACATATAAAACCAAAAGACTTATATGATATGGGATTGGGATAAAAAATGAAGATGATTATAATTACACTGAATGCATGCCTAATAATATTAATGTAACCACAAATGGTTGCACTAATTGGGCAAGAGTGGATGTTGACGACCAAATTGATAAATGAAAGTTTAAGCACATATCTATTGTAATGTAAGTTTTATTTTAATAATTTTTAGTCTATAAATATACTTTTTTTTAGATTATTCTTTATACAAATAAAGATGAATATATGATATTTGTTATTAATACAAATCATGCATAATTATATATGTCCTACATGTTTGAAGTTTGTCCACATATGTATACATAATAACAAAAAAAGATTAGCAACATACATGTAAACTAATTTGATGATTAATGGTCGCCATTTAGTAGCATGCATATAAATATTATTGTTATTATATATTATGTATTTAAATATAGTTATAATAAAATTATAAGTATAATTTTTTATGGGTCAAAGCATGATATTCTTTTGAATTACAGGATCATCATAATGGCTAGAAGCAAGCATTTACGAGATATGCATATTAGTGAAGCAACGAGGATTCAACAAAATGTTAAATTTAACAATTCTATCTCTGATGATGAAACTCAACCACCTGATAGTCAAATTAATGGCACTAAAGCAGAAGAAGATGAGATAGATAACAAAGTCTTTGATGACATTCAATAGAAGGTACATTTAAATATTTTATTTTCTGAAAAATATTATATATGTTTGAATAAAAGTTGGTTATTGATTTTAAACATAAGATTCACAAGGTCATGCATATAAAAAGCGACGTGGTACATGTGCAAAGGATATTTGGACATTGCTAATTGGACAGAAAATTATTATCCAATGTAATAATATGGGGCAACAAAAAAAAAAGGTGGTGGCATATTGAGTGGATGGCTTGTCACAGTTGCAAGAAAAAAAGAATTTTTTTCTATTGAATACTCGAACTAGAAGGAAATGCCCAAAGGAAAAAAGGACATGCTATATGATTTGACTATAGTAAATTCTATTACATCTTATTATTTAATGTTTAGTTTTGAATGTTTGAATCTACTATACAACAAATTAGCAACATAATAAGACTCTACAAACTCTATAATATTATTCTAGCTATATTATATATTCTATAAGTATTAATTATTTCCATGCAATTTAACTTCATTTATCCCATTGTTTATTGTAGAAATACTTTGACCTTCAAAATAGTGTTGATGTTAGAAGTTGGGTGTTTTAATTAATTTCAAAAAAGTGGAAGGATCATAAGTTTAAACTAAAGGCCAAATATCTATCCCTTAAAAAGTCAATGGAGGAGACTATCAATTGACCTACAGTTGGAGTATTGCCAGAACAATGGAAGAAACTTGTGCAATATTGGTATTCTAAAAAAGTAGAGGTAATATTTTTAATCATATTAATATTTAATAATAATAATTCATGTAATTTATTGGTTTATTTTCAATCATTTGTTTGTAGAAACTTTCAGCTAATGGGAGAGCAGCAAGAGCACATCATAAAACCCCTCATACTTCTGGTTTTAAAAGTTTTGCAAGAGCTAGAGATGAATATGTACTATTGAATTTTTATTATATTGTTACTTTGATAACAACGTGCATATGAATTTGAAATTAGATTGATACTTAATTCAACTTGGAATAATATTATGTCAGGAAATAGATAATGGAAAAAAAAACCTAATCAGCTTGAGTTCTTCTCCATAACATATATAAAAAAAAAAAGATGGATCTTATCTTAATACAGAAATACAACAACTTATGGTCAGATTTTTAAATTTCGATAATTTTTTTTAATTTAAATATATTTTAAAGAATATTTTGTGTTTGTAAGTTTCTTGCAGAGTCTACTTCCTTTCTTTAAATACTTAATATATATGTTGTTGTTTTTTTACAAGGTGATTGTGTTAATTTGTCTTCTTGCATATTACTTACGGTGTCGCTTTTATGTTCTCCATTAGACATATTCTTTTTAGCTTCATGTTAATATGATTTACATGTCATAAGTTGTCCAGTAGAATTACATAAACAATTAATGAATTGTGTACATGTTGTCTGTTATTTATCGCATTGTTTAAAGGTACATCTTGCTATAAGTTGAAAACTATTTCATCGACACTTATTTAATATTTTTTTCATTAACTTTTGTTAGTAAACGGAGACAGCAACAAGTAGGATTGCAAAACACATTTCAACATCATATCACCATGATAAAAATAAAATAGAGGATGATGTATTTTATGAAGTGTTAGGGAAAAATCAATATGGTAGAGTAAAAGGTTATGGGCTAGTTGTGCACCAACAAGGCTAGGTGGACAAAATTTTTAGACAGAAAATCAAGACAAAGTAAAATTGATAATATGCAAAAGGAACTTTCTGACATGCATGCTTATTATGAGCAAAAGATGGACGTAATGAAAGATGAATACGAAGGAAAAATATTGACGATGAGAGAGGAAAATGAACAAAAAATGTCGAATATGAAGGAGGATTATAAAATGAAGGTTGCTGGCTTACAAAATGACTTGGATGGTTTTCAAAGAGAATTTTTGCACTTTAAAAAGTTCATGTCTAAGGTTTGATCTATCTTCTTATTCATTGTTTTTCAATTTGATGAAAATAAGTCTAATTTATATACATTCTAAAGTAATATTTTTAAATCTTTAATTTTGCAGAATCAACCAAATTTTACTGAGTTTTCAAATTTACAAAGCTAAAAGGATCTATCATTTGAGATTTCTAGATCTTTAAAGTAAGAATTAATACAAAGTTATGTACTTTTTTTTCCTCATAATTTAATAAATAATTTCTTTATTTTTGTATTTTTACTTGATATTATGTTATATTTTACGTTAATCAATGTATGTTCATAATTTTATTACTCTACCATCAATTATAGTGGACTTATCAAGTTGGAACAACAAGGATCAATTGGATCAAGATTTTTTTTTGTTTAATTATTTAAATTAGAATGTTAGGGAAGTCAGACATGTTTATTACTAGTATTGTTAATATTTTAGGTACAAGTTGTGACAATATTTGATTTTATGTTAATGAAGGAATGATTTTATGTGTTATTTTTTTTATATTTTCTTTTATTTTCTTATAAATTTTGACTTTTTAATAATTTTTTTCTTTGCAAAAAATATGAGAAGACTTCACGACACAAATTGGAAGGCTATTGAATTTATTAAATGTAACAACGCTATATGTGTGTTGCCATAGTAATTTTAAAAATATATAATACAATATATTTAACAACACTTTTTTAATTATAAATGTCGTAATTTACCGACACTAAGTTATTCAAAAGCGTAGTAAAATAGCAACAATAGTAAAATTAAGTATCGTAAATTAGGGACACTAATTTTTATGGTGACGTCATTTTGGCGACACAATATTAAATTAGTGGAGCTAGATTTATTATTAATCATATATGAATTTTTTAAATAACGACATGACATTTAGTGTTGCTAAATTAGATTGGCAACACTTTATAAAAAAGCATCACCACATGCCGACAAGAGACATAAAACACTACTAATTATGTTTTACCAACACAAAAAAGTTACATCTTTAAATTTCTTCTTGACGGCTTATTTAGCAATACTACGAATGACACTTTTACATGTGTCGATATTTTTTTAGGGATACTAATTTAGCGTTCCTAAATACAATTTTTAATGTCATTAAAATCGTATAACCTTGTAGTGAATGGTCCCAACTCTTTTTTTATTTTTGGAAACACCATCGAAACGTATCAGATAAGTTTTTGAGATTTGTTAGTGTTAGAAACGTGTTTGACATGGGACACAACTCTTTATAGAATTGTCAGTGCATCATAGTTATAATGTCTAACAATATTTTTTCCAAAAAAAAACATATTATTTGATATTTATTGTTCACCAATATGTAATATGTTTACGATTCTTATGTTGTATTTGTAACATCAACAAAAAATCACTAAAAAATCAACAAACGAAAAATATTAATAAAAAAAACTAAAAACAATAAAACAACAAAAATTAACTAAATTTTATAGTTATTGATTGTTGTTGATTTTTATTGTTTTTTCATTATTAATAATAAAATCAAGGTCATAAATAAAATATTTCATTTTATTATTATTAATGATAATGATACCATCTAGAATGTTCCCGCCTAATTAGGGGTCCTTTACCCCCTAAATAGGGATACTTGGATCAAGAAGAAGACAGATCAACCCGAAATGGGAACTACCCCAAAGTGGAGTCCTAAGCACAAAAGGAACACTCTCCTACTAAGATTATGATTCACTATCCCACATGGAATTCGACTCCATCCAGGTATTACTCTATATATAGCCCTACATCCCTCATAAGGGGACATCTCATTCTCATATATTCTAGCTACCTTACATTCTCCTTGCTTCTATTCTCTAACTTAGGCATCAGAATGTTCGTAGGGATCCTCCCCACCTCTCACCTTGCCTTCTGTTCATACTTTGCAGGACGCTGAACCCAAGAGTTTTGGAAACCAGTTATCAAGTGGCGCCGTCTGTGGGGATGTCGAACCTGCAAACTATCTCCTTCCAGAAGAAGTGTTGTATTCGGGCTTCTGTGATGGTTGGGACCGCTTCTGCTTCTACCCATTTGGTGAAATGGTCAATGGCCACAATTAAAAACTTTTTCTGCGAGGTAGAGGTAGGGAAAGGACCAAGGATGTCCATCCCCCACATGGCGAATGACCAAGGGTTGTCGATGGGATGCAGAGGCTGAGAAGATTTTTGACTAAGTCAAGCATAGTGTTGGCACTGGGGACATGCTTGTGTTAGTTGTTGGGCATCCTTGGACATGGTGGGCCAATAGTACCCTTGGAGTAGTGCCTTTCTAGTGAGTGAATTATGGGATTCATGCGCTCCATAAATTCCTTCATGAATTTCTAGGAGTATGTAATTTCCTTCCTCTAGGGAAATGCATTTCGACCATAGATGTGAGAGAGATTTTTGGTAGAGCTCCCCTCGATGGATGGAATAGTGGGATGCTTTGGTCTTGAGCTTCCAAGCCTACAACTTGTCTTTTGGGAGTGTTTCGTGCTCTAAATATTGGATTATAGGTCACATCCATTCCGAGACTACATGTGTCTTTAAAACTTTGGTGTCTTTTGTGCTGGGACTGGTTAGTGACTCAGTGAAATTCATATCTTTAAATGCTTGACTATTCTTGACTGCGGATTTGGCATAGTAGTCAGCCTCACTATTGTCTTCCTTGGGAATTTGGACGATCTTCCATTGGCTTATGTCCCATTCGATGTGCTGCAAAAGTCTCTTGGCCTTATCTATGTACTTGGCAATGCAGGTGTCTTTGACTTGAAATGCTCTGCTAACTTGGTTGACTACTAGTTAGGAATTCGAGTGTATGATGAGGTGTTCGGCCCTTACTTTGGTGGCCAACTTCAAACCTAGAATGAGCACCTCGTATTCAGCTGCATTATTGGTGGCGTTATACTCGATACGGACTGCATATTGGATATGAACCTTGTGTAGCCCTCTCAGGATTATTCTTGCGTTGGAACCTTGAGCTGAGGATGCTCCATCAACATAGAGCTTCCATTCCAATGCTTTGGTCAAGGCTATGTTTTTCGGAGCCATTATTGCATAAAATCTGCTAACGCCTGGGCTTTCATCTATTGCCGGGGCTCGTAGTCAATATTGAATTCACCGAGTAAGACCGACCATTACACTAGCCTGCCTGAAGTCTCCGATGTCTGTAAGATTTTTTGCAGTGGGAAGCGGGATCGGACCACAATATGGTGAGCTTGGAAGTAATGTCAAAGCTTTTGAAAGGCATGGACCACGACTATGGCTAACTTGTCCAGCATAGGGTACCGAATTTCAGGTCCTTGGAGCATCTTACTGACATAATAGACAGGGCTTTGCTAGCTTCCTTCTTCTTTTACTAGTACTGAAGTAATGCATTCTCGGTCAATAAAGAGGTATAAATATAAGGTCTCATTCGATATCAGCCGGTTGAGTAAGGGTGGTGAAGACAAGAATCTTTTAATGTCTTTGAATGCTGCCTGAAAATTAGTGGACCACTGAAACTTCCTGGAATTTTTGAGAGCTCGGAACAATGGTAGACACCACCTAGCCGAGCAAGAAATAAAATGCAATAATGCAGTGATTCTACCATTTAACTTTTGTACATCACGAATGTTTTTTAATGCCTTTATGTTGAATATGGCTTCCATTTTTTCTGGGTTGGCTTCAATGCCCCGATGAGATATCATGAACCCTAGGAACTTGCTTGCCTAGACTCTGAAGACACATTTATCAGGATTCAACTTGATCTTGGATTTATTTAGTAGCTAAAGAACCCGATCCACGTCTACTGGGTGATGCTCCAGATGCTTGCTCTTGATGATGATGTCATCCATGTATACTTCTACACTTATTCTAATTTGGACTTGGTTCATCATTCTTTGGCACGCGGCTCCAGCATTTTTCAGTCCGAAGGGCATCACCTTGTAGTAGTACAACCCTTCATGAGTGATGAAGGATGTTTTTTCCTAATTGTCTTCCTTTATCAGAATCTGGTGATAACCTTGTGCTGCATCGACGAAACTGTATAAGCCATGACCAGCGGTGGAATCGACGAGCTGATCAATTTTGGACAATGGGTAGCTGTCCTTAGGGCATGCTCGATTAAGGTTAGTGTAGTCTACACACTTTATGTACTTCCCATTTGATTTTTTGACAAGTACCACATTGGCTACCCATTTCGGGTGAGTAACCTCTTTAATGAACCCAACTACTAACAGCTTTATTGTTTCTTCAATAATGATCTTCTATCTTTCATAGGAAAAGGTTCTTTTCTTCTATGCTACTGGCTTGGCTCCCAGTTTGATGTTTAGGCAGTGACAGGCAACCCGTGGGTCCATACCGATGATTTTGGAGGCTTGAGAAGCGAAATCCTCTAAGTGTTTGGTTAGCACTTCCCCTATTTTGTCTCTGATGTTTTGGTTAAGGGCGTTGCCAATTTTTACAGTCTTTCCTTCCATGATTTGTAATGTCTTTGTGTCTTCCACCGGTTGTGGGTCAGCACCTTGCTTTTCAACTTCCTATGCCTCTAAAGGAAAAGCCTCTACTAGAGGCTTCATGGCCATCTGATAGCACTGTCTGGCCATATGTTGATCTCCTCTAATAGTAAGGGTCCCATTCTTGACCAAAATTTTCATGGTTAAGCACCGGATGCTGGTGACTGCATCTGCTTCATAAAGTGCTGGCCGTCCTATAATCCCATTATAGGCCAGTGGTATGTCTACCACGTTGGACGGAGTCCGGACAACTTTTGTTTCCTTATTATCTTAGCTTCTAAATTTTAGGTCCAGATCGACAATCCCCATTGGTTGCACCGTCCCCCCACAAAAACTAGTGATGGGGTTCTGGGTGGCCTTTAGGTTAATGACGGTTATATGCATTCTAAGATAAAACATTGATAGCACTCCCATTATCCACCATTAGCCTTTTGACCTGATACTTATTTGTGCATGCAGTTATCACCAGAGCATCAGAATGGGGGTGGTGCACATGTGAATCGTCTTTCGAGTTGAAAACAATATCGCTTCTCCCATGTACCGATTTTTCCCTCTACTACGCTTTAATCTTTTTTCAGTGTTTTCTCCCCCTATAATCATGTTGATCATTCCAATCGGCTCTTTCCTAGCTTTCTTTGCTTCAGCTCTGTCCCGTTCCTGGCTTTTCGAGTTTTCGCTTCTCCTCGGTATGTTCGTGAAATTATCAAGCTTTCCCCACTGCACCAGTCTTTCTATTGCACTCTTCAGCTCTTTGTAGCCCTCCGTATCATGTTCGTATTCTCAGTGGTACTCGTAATACTGGCCTCTATCCCGAGTAAATCTCCAGCTTGGGCTGATTCTCTTGGCTAGGGTGATCCCCACTCCATTTTTGCCTGACCCACATGAGGATTTTGGATCGAGAGGTGTTCATGGGTGTATATCTATCTGCTTCCCTATCAAATATCTTTTTCGGATTTTTAAAATTCATTTTTAGGAAGCTTACTCGCCTCTGTTTCGGCCGTTCATCCTTAATCGATTGCCTGTCTTCTTCCCGACGCATCTTTCTATCTTCATCCATTTTTATCATCCGAACTACCATCGCCATTGTCTCTGCAAAGGTACTCAGTTCTTTAGTCATTATTTTATCTTTAAGCTTTCTGAGTTTGGTGCCATTTTTCAAAGCTTCTATGGCAACTTCATCAACAAGATGCTCAATTTGCATGGCTATTTTATTGAAATGGTCAAGGTAACTTCGTAAAGATTCATCAACTTCTTATCGGCACATCCACAGGTCATTAATGTTTTTTACAAGGGGAATATTGGTGATGAATCTGATACGGAATTGCACTGCTAGGTCCTCAAAAGAAGTGACTGAATTTTCTAGGAGTCGATGAAACCATTTTTAAGCATTCTTTACGAGCGTGCTTTGATAGACTCTGCACATGATTCCATCATTTACATTCTGGAGCAGCATCTTTGTTCGGAACGTCGATAAATGACTGATGGGGTCTCTTGTCCCACTGATTAAGCTACAGTTCTGAACTTACTAGGAATCTCCGTTTAAATTATTCTACTAATAAACGAAGTTCTACTATCCATAACTCATTCCTCTTCCTTTCTAGGTTTGTTCTGGGCTTTGCACATTGCTTATTCAACCTTCTGAGCTAATTTTGAATCATCAAGGGTCGGAATAGTTGAACTGTACTCCCCTTCTGGCGCTTTACCCTTCCCTATGCTCATCCCTGGGGCTTGTTGGGGTATTGTGTTATCATCATTTTGAGCCGGCTCAACGCACTCGCTTTGTATTATAGCATTTAGCTATTGTTGCATCAAAGCTATCTGCGCCTGAATATTTTTTATCATGGCTTCCCTGCTAGTTTGATCAAGGCTGAGTGTTTGGTTCATAGTGTTTAAGTTTAGAGTGGTTATTGTGGGTGTTTCTGGTAGACTTGGAAAAGGTATTGAAGGTATTAATCGATGATGTTGTAGCGGAGCGTAATATGGGAGGTCTGTGCCCAAGGACGGGTATCTTGGGGTGTTCTCTGGAAGTGAAGGTACATGTCTGGATGAGGCTCCAACATGGTGCAAGGTGGGTGGAAGTATCATTACTGGGAGAGGGTCTGAAAGGTCGATCGAAAGGATAGGTGCAGAAGGGTTGTTGTCAGCTTAAGGCATCTGGGCTGGTGGTGGGCTAGCAGTCATAGTGAATGTGTCTTTAGCTTAGCAAGTAAATGAATGGTTTTTCCCAAGGAGTTCCCACAAACAGCGCCACTTGATAGAAATATTTTTAAATATTTCATTATTTTTTTATTTTTTTTGTTATTATTATTTTATTTCTAACAAAAATCAACAAAAAAATAATTGGAAACAACAAAAACAATTTGAAAAAACAACTGAAACAACAAAAATAACAACAAAAAATTGCAGTTATTGACTCTTGTTAATTTATGTTGATTTTGGTTGTCGATTTATTAATATTAATAATAAAAATAATAATTTATTTGATATATTTCATATTTTTTGTTGTATTTAACAAAAATCAATAAACGGAAAAAAAAATTGAAACAACAACTGATTAATTTTTGTTGTTGCTTCAATTTTTTTTATTATTAATAATAAAATTAAGTATAAACAAAATTTTTACTTTTATTAGCAGTAATAATAACAAAATTTTACACTTATTGTTTAATATTTTATTATTTTTATTATTAATATTAATAAAATTAAAATTTTATTGAAAAAAAATATTGAAGACTATGGATAATTTTTAGTTTAATTAGTTTAAATCAGATAAAAAAATATTTTATAAAAATTTATTTCATAAATTTACATATGATTTTAACCTTGTATCTCGAGATGTGTTGGAGAAAAATATTGACGATTTCACTCCCATAATGCATGTATTTATTTATGTTTAGTTTGTTTTGATTAATATTTTAGATTTCAATTTTTTTTTTTGGGTATTAAGATGAGATATTTTTCTTCATGCCAGAAACCATAGGCTGAGGAGAGGGGGGAAAAAAGAAAAAGAAAAGAGATTATGCTCAGCATGATGAGGTTAGAAATTGATTTCCTGGCACTGTATATGAGCCAACACTTATCAGGAAAGAGGGCTACTAGTCGTATGCTTAAGTGGCCCTGAAATGCATCTATATGTGTCTTGCACGTAGCTAAAAGAAGAAAACCAAATTGAGTTGGGGCATATGGCAGCAGAAATGAATCAATGAATAATGATGGTAATGGAAATGAATCAAAGAATGATGTGTAAATGAACCAAAAGACTAAAACTGAAAGAAAAAAAAAGACAGCTAAAAATGAAAAGTGAAAACGTTTTAAAAAAATGAAAAGTGAAATATAAAATTGAAAAAAAATAAATGGACCGAGTCACGAATGCAATAAAAAAAGGTCATGGGATGAAATTTTCTCTTATTATAATTTTTTTAGAAAGTCCAAATAATAAAATTTTTTCTTATTTTTTCTTTTTACTATTTTAAAATTTAACTTTTTATCTTGATTTCTCTAACACTCTACATCTCACCTTTCATTTTCTCTTATTTCTCCTAAATCAACCACCTATGTCTCACCTTTTTCTCTTTACCTTGTTTTTTTTTTCTTTATTTTTGCTCATTAGTTATTATGCACTAAGTTATTTGATAAGGTTAATAATTTAATATAGCATTCAGTCATTCATCAATTATATATATTGTCAATTATTTTTTATTTTATTTTATTGCATATACATGGTTTGTCCAATCTTAATGTGTATTTTTCCTTTAATTTGTTAATTAATTATTATGCTAAAAACTAAATTTATAATATTTTTTTATGTTGTGATAGTTAATTATTTTTTATTTGATTTTGATTATAGATATAATTATATATAAATTTCTTAAAATAAAAGTTTTTATTGAAGAAAATTAAATTTAATGTTAATTTTTGCTCATGATTTTGATTATCTTGATGTTATTTTTTTGTTATATTATTTTTTTTAATTTATATTATTGTTAGTGTATTTGAGATATTATTTTGTTTTTGAAAAGAAAAATAATTTCATTAATTCAAACTAGCAATACATCATACAAATACAGCTATAAATTTGCTAAAAACCATAGAGAATGAAACAACACTTAGATTGATAGCATAATAAATTGGCTCAAAGCCTACAAATTTGATAAATATTATAGTGACTAGAATACTTATGACTCTAATTCTATAACATACTGATAACAATCTGATTTATTATCTCTATCTGATCAAATATACTTTGTTCGTCTGAATCACCCATACACAAATGAAAGGTTGCAACAAGACGATCGAAAACAAAACGTCGTAACTAGACAACGAAAAACTAAACACTGCAATATGACGACGAAATCATAAACACAAAATAAACCCAGATCTATGTGAACTAACCACTTATTTAAAAAATAAATTGATAAAAAAATGTAAGGGGGTGATTTCAGATCAAGAATGACCAAAAATCACCCCTCCTCATTTAAGTAATATGAGTGGCTAGAACAAAATGAAGAAAAGTTGAGAGAAAATGAGGGTAGGGTTTTTTCAACTTCCTGTCAATTTTTCAATAAGAACTCAATAGGAGACATATTATTTTGTTAGTACGTTTATTTTAATTGAAACATTTTCTAATATATTAAGATGAAGTAAAATTTGCCTCCTCTAAAAACTTCTTTTTGGCTCCACCCTTAGGACTAGATAGTTAATTATAATGTAATTGATAGTACTAAATTGTGTCATGTATTTTGAGTGTTTCTATATTTAGTAAATAAATATATGATAAAATATATTATAATTAAAGTTTAAGATGTTATAATCAGTGACAAAGTAGTCAAGTAGTAAATTTCTTTTAAAAATATTTTAAATACAAAATTTAAATTCTATGTCCGTTAATTTTTAATTTTTATTTTTTGAAAAAAAAACTGTCCAGTACTTTGATACTTGTATCATTCAACCAGTTTTATCTATTTGACACTAGCAATTTGTTACTTCTCATAAGCTTTCCATGAAGACCTGTTCAAACTACAAGCTTAAAGGAAATTACATTCTTTGATCAAGTCTGGCCCAAAAGTGTATCCACATAATTTTTCTTGTGTGGTTTATGGTTTAAGGGCATCTCCAACCCACTGCATTGGTGCAGTGGGCTGGGAAGCATTTGGTGTCCAATGATGCATTTTCCACGACATTTTGCAGAACACTGGATGCATTTGTACCTTTTTTTTTTTAATTTCAATAACAATTCTTTTTAACATTTGCTTCAATATAGTTAAAATAATTTTGTTTAATTTATTCTAAATTTATATTATACTTATCACATTTAAATTTGATTTTATTTTTTTACTTAAATAATATTAATATTATCACTTAAATAATTTTTTACTTAAATAATATTAATATTAATATTTGGAAAGTAAAAATTTAACAACCATAAATTTACATTAATTAAAAAAAAACTGTCAACAAAAAGATTAAAATTAATAATATCCGAAATTATACATTTGATTAAAATTAAAATTAATTGAACATTTGTGGAAAAAAATATTATAATTTAAATGATTAAATTATTAATAATGTGATTTGTACTTATTTTAATAGACTATTTTAATTTTAAGACATAATTTTATGTTTATTTAGTAAATTTATTTTAATTTATTTTAGTTCTCTTCATATATTATATTATTTAATTTTAAAAATATGTGGATGTATATATAAATGTATAGTATAATATGTGTGTTATTTTAAAAATATATTCATATATTAAATTTTATTATAAATAACTAAATGAGTTTATATGGTAAGTATTGAATAAAATATGTGTATAATATGTAAAATGTATAAATAATATAATATTAGCATTAAATAAAAATATGTGAAAAATATTCTTTTTGAACTTGACAATGAAGTAATGAGTTAGAGTAAATTTATTGTAATAAATATATTTTAGTATAAATATAACTAGACGTAAATTTTATTTTTATTTTAATTATTTACTTATTAAATTTAATATAATTAGACTTATAAAATTATGTAATCTAATTTGATTTATTTTAGATAAAATATAACTAGACTAATTAAAATTGAAAATTATATATTTTTAACAAAATTATCATTAAAATTTTAATTAATTTGATTTTGTTATAGATAAAATAGAAACTAACATAATTAAAATAGCAAATATACTTTCAATAAAATTGAAATTATATGTTAATTAATTTCATTTTTGTTAGAGATAAAATAGAAATTTACCTAATTAGAATATGAAATATAGTTTCAATTAAATTAGAATTATATTTTAATTAATTTTATTTTATTAGAGATAAAATAAAAGTTAAGATAAATAGAATAGAAAACACACTTACAATTAAATTAGAATTATATTTTAGTTAATTTAATTTTTATTAAAGATAAAATAGAAATTAACCTAATTAAAATAGAAAATAGACTTTCTATCAAATTAAAATTATATTTTAATGAAATTTACATTTATTAGTAAATGACTTAATTATCCAATTTTTATATAATAATAAATGATGATTTTTTCATAATTTTGTCTGTCCCTTTCTACATTACACATGTGTGAAGTTAAGCCACTTTAGTGCTTCTAAAATCAATAATTTTGGCAATTTCATTTTTATAATGGTGATCAACCATTCAATCTTTCTTTGGCAGGGTCTTCATTGTTAGATTCATTCGAAACTTTTAAGAATCTACCTAGACGCTCAGACGCATTTTTCACCTGCAAAATTTGTAACAGAAAACCATAGATTAGCACCCAATGATCAACTATGGCACTGTGATCACCAGAAACAGAAGAGGCAATATGTTGTTCTGTAAAATATTTCACCTGTTCATTCCAATTAGTTTTACATGTAATGTAGCCAAGTACTAGAACTTGCATTACAACCCCAATTATCATTCCTATCCATATACCCTGCAAATTGAAATAAAAGACTTCAACTTTCAACAATAAAATTTATGCATAAGAATCAACATTCTAAATGAAATAATATGCAATTCCAAGCTCAATAAAATGCTAAAATCAACAACCAACATTGAAATTAAGCTCAATTTTGATCGTAGATCATTTACATTGTGTGATGATAAAAATCAAATTATATGACATAAAAAATTACCTTTTATGCACAAAAGATATTATTTTATAGAAAACTCAAATTTTATTGTTACTATTTTTTTAAATTAATTTTAAAAAGAAAAGATTATCTCTTGTTATATAAATAAATCAATACATAAATCATCTTACAATTCTATATGATTACGTGTAACTTAGTGATTACCTTAATTTGCAGATTAGCCACATATCCAAGAACAACTCCAATAGGCACACCAACTATGTAATAGCTACTAATATTTATGTATGCAACCATTGCCTGTCGACCAGCACCCACCGCAGCCCCTAAAGGTTAAAACAAAAGAAAAATTACAATTTTACATGTTAAAATGCTGATGAGCAAAATTCAGTTTTGAGTAGTTTGAACAAAATTAAGTATATCTAAATATATTTTTATGAGGTCGAAATAAAGATGTATGTGAGTGTGTTGAAATTTAGTTAAATCAACTGGCAAGCATTGTGTATATATTAGCACATACTACATTTGTATATACCTGTAAGTACAACCTGAAAGCTATTAAGTAGAACTGAGAAAGCAAGCAGAACAGAAAGTTTGGACATGGCTTCAATGACATTTTCTTCATTTGTGAACAATCTAGCAATTTGGCGGTCCAGTGCTAAACATATTATAAAAAAAATTACACCCAAACACAATGATTCGGTGAAGATGACTTTAATTGAAAATTTTGCAGCTCTAGCATCCCCTCTTCCTAATTCATTTGCAATTCGCACTCTGAACATAAAAGGGAAAAACGATCATTAACCATATTTGTACGAGCTCAGTAAGTGATCAATAGCTCACAATTCATGTATATATAGTGAAAACGAAAAAACTTACGTGCAGGAAGTTAGAAAACCAAAGCATAGCATAAATTCCCAAGCTGAGATGTTGAGGCTGCAGGGATCTTTTTCAGTAATTAGAACAAAACTTTTTTGAATAATAGGAAGGTTAAATTATTTGAATATTGATGAATTGTATTTCCCTTATTTAAAAAATTAATTTGATAGATCAATAATGATGCTATTCAAACTTGTACCCAAATAATATGTTCTTAAAGAGAAGTGACCGTTGAACCATTTCCTCACTGACAGTATTAACACGACGTTTTAATAGGAAAAATTGTATAAAAAAATGAAGAGAATTAATTTCCACCAAAAAAAAAATCTTACCAAACTGACAGGGCAGATACTTGAGCGGTAGCATTTTTCATGTATCCTGCCAAGAGGACTAAAACAGCATTGTACCATAACTCTAAGCTATTGAGGCAAGTCATCAGGAAAGAACATAATGAGGTCCGAAATCCCATTAAGCAAGAAATCAATGAAACTAATTACAGATGCTCATTACTGCCAACTTACCAAAGCATTACTCCTGAGGATATTGAGAGCTTTATTACAGGTACTAGATCAGAAAAGGCAGCTAAAGTGAATCCTCTCCATGTATTTGGACACCAGCCCCCACAAATGTACACTATCATCCCAATAAGTATCGACACATATGATATAATCATGGCACTCATTGCTCCAGGAATTCCCCAATCTAGTACACTCACAAATATCCATGACAGGAGTACATGAACTGCAAATGAGGCAGCAGAAAGCCACCCAACAATCCTGTTCTTAAGCTGAGTTTGTAAGTACTGCTGCATGGACAATGCCGCGGCAGAGGAGTAGAGAATGGGAATGAACCACAAGGAGATGTATCCTGCCATGTTCGCAATTTCATCTTGTTCGCCGATTAGTGTGAAGATTTTTCCTGAGAAGATAAAGACTGGAAGCAAGATCGTTGCAGTGGCTAAATTGATGATGGATGACCTTTGCAAGTAGATACCCATCATGTGGTATTGTTTTGCTCCAAATGCTTGCCCACATAGAGTTTCTGTTGCACTTGACATTCCCAGCTGCCACAGCATCAACATTTTTGAAAATCAAAATCAAGCACAACCTTAAAGAAATTAAAGAGAGTATAAATTTCCCTAAGAAACAAACACATTTCCTACCAAAATCCCAAATGCGAAGCGAACAGTAATGATTTGAATGAGTGCATAACCTGCAAGTTCAAGCTCACCAATATGTCCAATGAATGCTTGTGTTACTACATACATTCCAAATTGTGTAGTTCTTGCTAACATTGCAGGAAATCCAACCCTCCATATCTTCTTGTTTTCCTCCCAAATTCTCCTTTTCAAGTCACTATTTTGTTCTGATTCTGATCCAAGAAGCCTTTGTTGATGATCCATTGTATTGTTCCTAAGCCTGTAGCAAGGAACATCAACATCCACTTAATTTCCTTTTAAATTAAGTAGAAATTATTTTTATATCTCGTAATTTAAAAATTAATTTAATAAAACAATAACAATATGCTTCGTCAATATATTTTATAATGCATTAGACCACTTTTTTTTTAGTGAATTTATATCATCATTTAATATATTCTTAGGACATAAAATTATAAATCATCACAATTATTGTTGTTAGCTATTAGGAACAAGCAACAACTATTAATTAAATTTCAAAATCTTCATGCTAGACTAGATGAACAAATCACTTGACCAGATTTATCATGTTTTTTACCATTCATTTTTCAAGATAAACATATCATATGGTGAAATGATAACTACGACATTCAAAAGAACAACAAAAATAATAACACAAGTATACTCTTATATTTCAAAAAATATCTTATATCAATTTGCTTGAAGAAGAAGAAGAAGAATAAGAAGACAGTGATTGATACTGGAAAGGAGATGAAGCAACTCACTTGGTCTTGTATTGTATGGAGTTGACGACTCTGACAAGCTCAGAGCAATAGCTCGAGGAAGAGACTCGGAGAGAATTGACGTATAACAACTACCAATTATCATATTCATATTTCATTTTCCCTCTCCTTACTAACTTCCATTAACTGGCTAAGATTGTCTCGATTTAAAGAAATATTATTTCCTTTCTTTGTCGTTTCTTTCTTCAATAATTTCTTATGGCACTTACTAATCAATAATTTAACATATTTGACTTTTATAAAATTTGTGTTAATCAGTGTATTTCATTAGTCAACTAAAATTGGTTTATATACATCAGTCCCTAACTATAAGGGAAATGACATGAAATAACCACATTGACTTCGGGATTACAAAAAAAGAAATTAAATCAACAAATAAGAAGAAATTAACTCAAGATATACATGGAAAGCAAATACAAAGACATATGGAAATAGGAAGTTGGTATTTATAGAAAATGTAGTGATACGGGGTGTGAAATCCCATGTTAGATGCTTAAAGTCTAAAATTGGAACTTTTGGTGAGTCACAACATGTGAGATACCATGTTCTATGCCGTGTCAGTAAAGGGAAAGTCAATACACCCCCTCAAGTTGGAGCATGGAGATTTCAAATACCTAACTTGCCAACCAAGAACTGAAATTGCTGCTTACCAAGAACTTTAGTAAATAAATCAATAACTTTATGTCGCGAAGAAATGAAATGAGTAGTTAACAAGCCTCCTTGAATGTTGTCTCTAACAAAGTGACATTCAATTTCAATGTGCTTTGTTCTTTGATAAACGAGATTGTTAGCAATGTGCATGGTAGCTTGATTATCACAATACAAGTGAGTAGAAGAAGAAAGTGAGACAATTAAGTCAGAAAGCAATTGCTTTAACCAAATTAACTCACAAGCGATAATGGCCATAGATCAATACTTTGCTTCTGCTGAGAATCTTGAAATAATAATTTGTTTCTTGCTTTTCTAAGAGATGGGACAATGGTCAAGGAAGATGAAATACCCACTGAGAGATAGTCAAGTTAAAGGGCAACTTGCCCAATCCGAATCACAATAGGCCGAAAGTGATAAGGAACTTGTAGAAGAAAAGAAAGTACCTTGACCTGCTATTGATTTGAGATATCTTAAAACCTGCAAAGCAGCTTGCCAATGACCTTGGTGAGGTTGATTCATCAACTAAGAAAGAACATGAACTGAATAACAAATGTCAAGTCGAGTGATGGTCAAGTAATTAAAATGTTCTTCCAGACAATTATAGGAGCTTGGATTATGAAGAGGTGGACTGTCATTAAGTGCTAACTTTTGATTTTGTTTAATGGGAAAATGGCAAGGTTTTGTGCCAAGTAAACCTGCTTCTTATAAAATGTCCAATGTATATTTTCGTTAAGAGAGAACAATGCCTTTGGGAGAGTGAGCAAATTCAATACCAATGAAGCATTTAAGAGTACTAAGATCTTTGATGGGAAACCAAGATTCTAATTACCACTTCAATTAATTGAGGCGTATATTGTCATTGGTTGCTAAGACCATATCATCAACATATCTAAGAACCGTAAGAAAAATTTTTCCTCAGGTGTATATGAATAATAAGTTATCAGCTTTGGATTGAGTGAATCCATATCGAAGAATAACAATGGAAAATTTTGCAACCCATTACTGAGAGGCTTGTTTTAGCCTATACAAAGATTTTTAGAGTCGACATACCCATAAATCATTATTGGATTAATAACTTGGTAGAGGTTTTATGTAGACTTCCTCTATAAGATCCACATGTATAAAAGGATTATGAACATCTATTTAATGTAAAGTCTAGCATTTGATTATTGTAACTGCTAGAAAGGTACAAACAATAGTAAGTTTAGCAAGAGGTTCAAACATTTCAGTATAATCCAATCCCTCTACTTGAGTGTACCCTTTGGTTATAAGGTGTGCCTTGTATCATTCTATAGTCCCATCAGACTTGTATTTAATTCAGTACACCCACTTGCATCCAACTGCTCTCTTGCCAAGAGGTAAATTCCTCAAGGGTCCAATTGTTGTTTTATTCAAGTGCCTCTAACTCATTCTTTATTGCTTCTTGCCACTGAATATCTTTAATTGCCTGTGTATGCTTATCATTGGTTAAGATGGCCGTAAGAAAACAATGATGTAGTGAGAAAAATATAAGTAGGAAAAATAATGAAATAAAGGGTAAGAAGTACCTAAGGAAACCATATTGGCATGAGATGGGGATGTGTCTTTTTATTTCCTAGCAAATCAATAATGTAATCCTTAAAGTGCACTGACATCTTTCTTTTTCAGGTAGGATGAGTGATTGTAATGGGTACTATATTAGGAAGATAATGAGAAATCATAGCTTGATCATTCCTAAATTAATCGAGATGTATTGGTTGTGTTGTCATTATCTATAACCCTCTCATCATCTATATTGTTTTGAGGAATCTCATTAGTTGTATTATGCTCATCAATTTGGTCAACCATATCTATTTCACTGTCCTTATTAACTCTCTACTTATGATGAACTATAATGTCAGGTCCCATGATAGACATATGTATAAGTGATAAGATGGAAGATTTTGTTGGGGAATAAAATTGAAGCGGGAAGATGGTTTCATGGAACATGACATTTCTTGAGATGATGATTTTATGAGTTATCAAATTGTAAACTCTATATCCTTTCTAACGATATAGATATCTAATGAAAATAAAAGGATTAGCTCGTTCACTAAATTTATCACTAGACCTTGGAATAACCAAAGCACAATAAAGACATCTAAAACCTTTAAGATGTGAGTAATTTGGCTTCCGAGAAAATAACATTTCATAAGGACTTTTTCCATTTAAGAGTGGCATGGGTGCATAATTTATCAAATAGGTTGTAGTAAGAACACACTCACCCTAAAAATTTATAGGAATATTAAAGCTTGTGCAACTTCTAAGAGATGCCTATGTTTGCACTATATTGCTCAATTTTGTTGAGGGGTAGAAACATATGAAAATTGTTGAACAATCCTTTTTTTTTAATAAAATTGTTGAAATTTGTGAGTAGTAAACTTAGTCCCGTTATCACTTATAATCTGCTTAAGATGAGAACCAAATTGCTTGTGAACCATGGTAATAAATGAGACTAATAAATTATCAACTTCAGTTTTATTTCTCATTAAATAACCTCATGTAGTTCTACTAAAATCATTAATAATACTAAGGAAATAATGAGCACCAAACAAAGATGGATTTTTATAAGGTCCCCAAACATCACAATGTATTAAATTAAAAGGTTTCTGAGTTTTAATAGAACTATTAGGAGAAGAATGTCAAACTTTTTTAGCATAATGACAAGTATTACAACAAAAATTCTTCACCTTATAAAGATTTAAACCATCAATAGAAGACATTCGATCAATAGAAAGGTGTCCAAGTCATTGGTGCCATAACTCAAAGCTTGTATCCTTAACCACATTTACAGATGTTGTGGTCACATTGACTGCCCTAAAATAATAAATACTATCCTTAAGCTCACCATGCTAATCAGCTTCCTTGTGCTTAGGTCCTGTAAGATACAAAAGGTAGGAAAGAAATAAGCAACACAATTTAAGGCATTAGTTGATTTTCCTATGGAGATGAGGGTTATAAGAAAAATAGGGTAGATATAAAACATTGCTTAATTTAATGTTGGGATTAATAGTGACTTCTCTATAGGATTTAACTAGGATAAAAGAACCATCTATAATGGGAATAATAAGATTAAAATCGACTTGTATTTCATTGTATAAGCTACTCTCTCGTTTAGCACATTTCACTTCCCACCATGGTTGGTTTTTTTTTTTTTTACGCCAATAAGCAATCCTATTATATTTTATCAATTATTCCCTCATTTTATTTGAATTTTGTCAATCGTATAAATTATCCCTCAAGGATGTGCATTAGTACAATGATGGTATTATAGTGCCATATCTTACCGAAGTCTCAAACACTTTCTACTTCACATGATTGCATTTTAATTCTCATGTATGAGCTCACTAACAAACTTAAGTGTCTCTTCACTTGCTCGCTCTCCACAAGTAAATTATGCCTTAATAATTTCTTGTAAGAGTCATAAGTATAAAGGATCCACCAATTTTATTAGTTTATCACATATATTTTTGTCTCGCCTTGATGTTTTACAATATTCTTTTGATGAATATCCTCTAATTCTTGCAAGTTTTCATTTATCGATTTTGACACATTGATGTGCCACTAACACTCGCATCCCTCACACTTATTTCGCTTCAAGAACACATATTTGATTAAATAGCCGCCAATATGAATAATTGTGAGTCCACAATTATTCATCTGCACATAAATAGCATCGTACTTATATATTAATATTTCCCACATCGCCTATTTTCTTTGCTCTAAAACCCATTTAATAATACCATTGAGAAGGGAAATTTCCTTACCAACAAAATTTGCAATTGGATTCACGTTCTGTGTCTTGTCAAGTTCAATAAAGACATTAGTTGGGTATACTATTCTTTGGTGAGGCTACCGATTGGAGATCCAGTTGATTATCCTGTCGTGTTCATGGTTAGTGTTTGGTTTTCTATCTTTCCTCATGTAAATTTGGTTTTGTTCTTTTTCCACCAATCTAGGTAGCCATGTAATTCAAAACATGTCTTATTTGTGTGTTTATTTTTCTTGGAATATTCACAACATAACTTTGATATGTCTCGGTTATCATTTTTGCTTTGTGCCATAGCCTTCAGGTTATTTTTAAATGCAGAATGCAGCTACTTCAATAATGATTGCCTCTCTTATCGTTGCAATTTGTTGTTGCTTTTCTTCTTGTGAAACAAGTGCATAAGATCGGGCTAGCGAAGGAAGGGGATCAGTGTTTAGGATTTGAGATCTTAGCATATTATATTTTTCATTCAATCCCATCAAGAATGTATTAACCTTTTCTTTTTCTTTCTCAACAATAATTACTTTGGCCAAACAACAGGTGCAAGGCGAAACTTGTGTAATATTTAGCAATCAACATATCCTTCTGTTGTGTATTCACTATCTCAGTTCTTAGTTGATGCATTCAAGGTGCATTTCCTTATGACAAACATTCTTTAAAATCGATCCATATCTCCCTAGTAGTATATAAAAAAAAAAGCAACACTATCATGAAGAGATGAGTCAAGAGAAATAAATATCCATGAGATAATCATAGAGTTTTTTTTATCCATATTGTAAGATCTATTGAATCCGGTTCTGGTCATGGCAAAGTTCCACCAACAAAGCCAAATTTGTTCTTAGCAAATAATGCATTGGTCATGGCTTTTTGCCATGTTGGGTTATTTTCTTCTTTAAGAAGACATGAAACAAGCATGATTCCCAGATTGTCAGATGGGTGTAAGACATATGGGATGATAAATCATTCATGGTTGGTTTGGTGTTTGTGGTGATTGATTAGGCTTTTATGGAAGAAACTTGGCTAGAATCATCAGACATGATTAGGAGAAGCATACCCTAGATGGCTTGCTTTGATACCATATAAAATTTGTGTTAATCGGTATATTTCATTAGTCAACCAAAATTGGTTTGTATAATACAACAATCCTTGACTATAAGGGAAATTATACGGAATATTCCCATTGACTTCGAGATTAGAGAAGAAGAAATTAAATCAACAAAAATAAGAAGAAATTAAATCAAGATATACAAGGAAAGCAAATACAAAGACATATGGAAATATAATGTTGGTATTTATAGAAAATACAGTGACACGGGGTGTGGAATCCCATGTCATATGCTTAAAGTCCAAAATTGAAACTTTTGATGAGATATTATGTTCCATACTACGTCAGTATAGGAAAGTCAATAATTTTTTTAGAAGTATTTCTTAATTTTTTTAATTAAATTTTGTATAAATTTACTTAAAAAAAAATTTCATATATATATTTCCATCTATATAATTAAAAAATTAAAATTTTTAAAATTTTTTTCACCCTTAACAAAAATGGTTAGTATGTTAATTTTATTAGTATGGAGAAGGGATAGGATAAGGATTCGAATACCGATCATCTAAGTTACTTTGTCCTCTTTAAGAGTATTTTGAGGTCTTCTATCTTCGATTTAAAAGAAGAGAACTGACCTATATTGTATAGTTTATTAATGTTTAAATCATATGATCTTCATATATATATATATATATATATATATATATATATATATATATATATATATATATATATATATATATATATATATATATATATATATATATATATATATATATATATATATATTAATTTTATTAGTATGGGGAAGGGATAGGATAAGGGTTCGAATACCGATCATCTAAGTTACTTTGTCCTCTTTAAGAGTATTTTGAGATCTTCTATCTTCGATTTAAAAGAAGAGAACTGACCTATATTGTATAGTTTATTAATGTTTAAATCATATGATCTTCATATATATATATATATATATATATATCAAACCAAATGAGGCGTGGTATTTTCCGGTCATTCTTGAAAAACAATGAAAGTGAAAAAAATATTTAATCATAGTGATAGATAACTGGTGTGCAAATTCGAAGAAAAAGAAGAATTGTTGAGTGCAAGTTATGATTTTTTTTTTCAGGGCAACAAAGAAATTGAAAAACAAAAGTTATGTATACATATTAGGGGTAAATACGGATTGGAAAAATCTATAAATTTAAAATCTCTCGAACCATACCATATTTTGAAATTTTAAAAATAAAATATCTAATAGTAGTACTTAATTTAAAAAATCTCCATTCAGGTGATCCCAATTTTTGAAACAGTTCGGTACAGAGATTCAATTGTATTAGAACATATCAGTATAATATGATCTAAAATAAGAATTTGGGAATTTATGTAATAGAAAAATTTATATTATTAATTAAAATTATATTTATTATCTATAAATCAAAACGTCATAGTTTCGGGTAAATTATGTCGCTTGGGCTTCTTTTTATGTATATATGTATATACACACATAATAATAATAATAATAATAATATAAATTATTAAATATAATAATAGCAGTATATTTTAATTAATAAAAATAACATATCTTATATTATTTTTGTTTGTAAGATTACTATTTACTTTAAATCAAAACGATGTGGTATTGGGCAAAACTACGTAGTTTTTGGTATCTATAATATATGTTTATATATTATTATGTAGCAAAATAATAATTATAATGATATTTTTTAGCTCATTAATTTTAAATCATATGAATAAGAGTATATTACTTAATAACAATAATAATTAATATGTTATTAAATATAATAATATTATTTATCTCATTAATTTTAAATAACATTAATAAGATTATATTGCTTACTAAAAATAATAATTAATAAGTTATCAAATATGGTAATAACAACATATTTTAATTAAAAATTATAAAATTTGAAATTATACAATATTAATTTTCTTATTTGCATATTTTTAGTTTAAATTGAAATATAATAGGCATTTCACATTTTTACTTGTTGTTGATAATAATAATATTTTTTTTATTTCTCATATTTTAAGTTTCAAGTGTGTTGTAATGGACATTCCACATTATCATTTATTAATTAAATTATTTGAAACCATATAATGTGAATTTTTTTATTTTTATATTTTAAATTCAAATTGTAATATAATAGAAATTTCATATTTTTAATTGTTAATTGAATAATAGTAGTAGTAGTAACAATGATAATAATATTAATAATAATAAAATTAATAAAAATATTTTGTTAACAATTTATTTATTATATTTTAATCACAAAACATATTAATTTTTATCATATATTATTATACATATGTTTATTACTTGAAAATATAATTAAATTACTACTTACTACTATCTATTAATATTTATATATTATTTATTAAATTAATATTTAGTACTATATTCAGTTTTCAGTTTAGTATGATTTGATACGGTTCTCTATTCGATATTTTATAAATATCTAGTATTGTACCAAATTAGTAATAAAATTCGGTTCAATTTGGTTTGAGATTACAGTTTAATATGATTTTATTGTCTTTCAATTCGAAATTTTAGTTCAATTTAATATTTTCTCCATTTCGTGATTAGCATAATACATATGAATCTCAGCTTAATGAAAAGTGGGTATGTAGATATGGACACAACCATCAACTAACAATTACTATGCACCATACAATTACTATTTTTGGTTTTCATTCTGGAAAGAAAATCTGGAAATAAATTTCCAATAAGAAAAATTCATCAAAATAGTATATATACCAAATTCGAAATAATTAACTAAATGAGAAATAAGGGTGTGATGTGATCTCTTAAAATGAGAAATTTGTCAACAATCTTCACTAACATAAATGAAAAGAAAAGAAACTATGGGCACGGCAATTACGAATGATCACACATTTGAAGGGAAAAAAATCAAAATAATTTTATTTTTGTTGAAAATATTTAATGTTAAAATTAAATATTATTTTTATCAAAATAAAATACAAAATAAATTAATTTATATATATAAAAATAAAATTGCTTATATATTTTTCGGCGTGTGGAAAAGATTCATAAATGCAATGTCTTAGAATATTTGGAAATAAAAATAATGTTCCAGCCAAAAATAAAATTATTTATTTATTTTTTCTTTTTAAACAAAAAAAAAAAAAATTCCCAACTGACATTACGGTAAACGTGGAATTTTATGTGAAAAATGTTGTGGACAAAGAAATTAGTTGGGAAATGATGACTTGTTGTTAGTGGTAGATGTCAAAAGTTAGATGGGCTGGGGATGGAGTTGCTACAAAATTATATTAGAAAACATGTCAATTACGGATTAAAATGCACTTCTATCCAAACTTTTAATATTTCATTCCAATTACAATTGCATGTTGGAGATGACCGTAAAAACATTAGGATAACAAAATAGGAACTTAGCCTTTGATTTATGGTAACTAAACCAAATGCGATCAAAATGTTCCTGAGTGTAAGTGGAGCTTTAATACCATATTTGGGTTACTACATTACATGCGTGCGAAGTTAAGCCACCTGAGTGCTTCTTGTCCAAGTCTTCTAAAATCACTAACTTTAGCAATTTCATTCTTATAGTAGTGATCAACCATTCAATCTTTCTTGTGTAGGATCTTCATTATTAGATTCATTCGAAACTTTTAAGAACCTACCGAGACGTTCAGATGCATTTTTCACCTGCAAAATTTGTAACAGAAAACCATAAACCAGAGATCAACTATGGCACAGTGTTGTTCTGTCATTCACCAAAAACAGTAGAGTCAATATGTTGTTCTGTAAAATTATTTCACCTGTTCATCCCAATTAGTTCTACATGTGATGTAGCCAAGTACTAGAACTTGCATTACAACCCCAATTATCATTCCTATCCATATACCCTGCAAATTGAAATAAAAAACTTCAACTTTCAACAATAAAATTTATACATAGGAATCAACATTCTGATTGAAATAATATGCAATTTCAAGCTCAATAAAATGCTATAATCAACAACCGACATTAAAATCAAGCTCTCTTTCGATCACAGATCATTTACGTTGTGTGATGACGTTAAAAATTACATTTTATGTACAAAAGATATTCTCTGGTAGAAAACTCAAATCTCAGCGTTACTATTTTATTTTATTTTATTTTTTTTGGAATTAATTTTAAAAAGAAAATACTATATCCAGTTGTGTAGTTCATCCGTACATAAATCATCCGACAATTCTATTTGATTCCGTGTAACTTAGGAATTACCTTAATTTGCAGATTAGCCACATATCCAAGAACAATTCCAATAGGCACACCAACGATGTAATAGCTACTGATATTTATGTATGCAACCATAGCCTGTCGACCAGCACCCACCGCAGCCCCTAAAGTTAAAACAAAAGAAAACCCACAAAATTTCACACGTTAAAATTTAGTTAACTAATTTTGTAAAATTGAGTTTTGAGTAGTTTGAACAAAATTAAGTATATCTAAATATATTTTTATGAGGTCGAAATAAAGATGTATGTGAGTGTGTTGAAATTTAGCTAAATCAACTGACAAGCATTGTGTATATATTAGCGCATACTACATTGGTATATACCTGTAAGTACAGCCTGAAAGCTATTGAGAAGAACTGAGAAAGCAAGCAGAACAGAAAGTTTGGACATGGCTTCAACGACATTTTCTTCGTTTGTGAACAATCTTGCAATTTGGCGGTCCAATGCTAAACATATTATAAAAAAAAATACACCCAAACACAATGATTCGGTGAAGATGATTTTAATTGAAAATTTTGCAGCTCTAGCATCCCCTCTTCCCAATTCATTTGCAATTCGCACTCTGAACAAAAAAGGGAAAAAAGATCACTACCCATATTTGTAAGAGCTCAATAAGTGATCAATAACATATATATATATATATATATATATATATATATATATATATATATATATATAGTGAAAACGAAAAAACTTACGTGCAGGAAGTTAGAAAAGCGAAGCATAGCATAAATTCCCAACCTGTGATGTTGAGGCTGCAGGGATCATTTTCAGTTAGAACAAAACTTTTTTGATTAATAGGAATGTCAAATAAACTAAACACTAAACACTAGTAGACTGCACAATAGGAAGTAACACTTTTAAAATAATTAATTTGACAAATCACTAATGATGCTATTCAAAATTGTACCTCAATAAAATATTTTAATAGGAAAAATTGTATAAAAATGAAGGGAATTAATTTCCAAAAGAAATACTTACCAAACTGACAGGGCAGATACTTGAGCTGTAGCATTTTTCATGTACCCTGCCAAGAGGACTAAAACAGCATTGTACCATAACTCTAAGCTATTCAGGCAAGTCATCAGGAAAGAACATAATGAGGTCTGAAATCCCATTAAGTAAAAAATCAATGAAACTAATTACACATGCTCATTATTACCAACTTACCAAAGCATTACACCTGAGGATATTGAGAGCTTTATTACAGGAACTAGATCAGAAAAGGCAGCTAAAGTGAATCCTCTCCATGTATTTGGACACCAGCCCCCAAAAATGTACACTGCCATCGCAATAACTATCGACCAAGTTGATATAATCATGGCACTCATTGCTCCAGGAATTCCCCAATCTAGTACATTCACAAATATCCATGACAGGAGTACATGCATTACAAATGAAGCAGCAGAAAGCCACCCAACAATCCTGTTCTTAAGCTGAGTTTGTAAGTACTTCTGCATGGCCAATCCCGCGGCAGAGTAGTAGAGAATGGGAATGAACCACAGGGAGATGTATCCTGCCATGTTCGCAATTTCATCTTGTTCGCCGATTAGTATGAAGATTTTTCCTGATAAGATAAAGACAGGAAGCAAGATTGTTGCAGTGACAAAATTGATGATGAATGACCTTTGCAAGTAGATACCCATCATGTGGTATTGTTTTGCTCCAAATGCTTGCCCACATAGAGTTTCTGTTGCACTTGACATCCCCAGCTGCAACAGCATCATCATTTTTGAAAATCAAAATCAAGAACAAGTTTAAAGAAATTAAAGAGGATATAAATTTTCCTGAGAAACAAAAACATTTCTTACCAAAACCCCAGTTGCGAAGCGAACAGTAATGATTTGAATGAGTGCATAACCTGCAAGTTCAAGCTCACCAATATGTCCAATGAATGCTTGCGTTACTACAAACATTCCAAATTGTGTAGTTCTTGCTAACATTGCAGGAAATCCAACCCTCCATATCTTCTTGTTTTCCTCCCAAATTCTCCTTTTCAAGTTAATATTCTGTCCTGATTCTGATCCAAGAAGCCTTTGTTGATGATCCATTCTATTGTCCCTACGCTTGCAGCAAGGAACATTAACATCCACTTCTTACTTTCTTTTTAAATCAAGTAGAAGTTATTTTTATGCCTCGTAATTTAAAATTTAATTTAATAAAACACTTGAACAGATTTTCATATTTTTTACCATTAATTTTTTAAGATAAACATATCATATGGTCAAATGAGAACTAAAACATTCAAAGAACAACAAAAATAATACCACAGATATACTCTTATATTTCATACAATATCTTATATCTTGCTAGAAGAAGAAGACAGTGGTTGATATACTAGAAAAGAGATGAAGCAACTCACTTGGTCTTGTCTTGTACGGAGCTGTCGACTCTGACAAGCTCAGAGCAATAGCTGGAGGAAGAGACTCAGAGAGAATCTACGTTGTGTAACAACTACCAAGTATTAGATTCATCTTTCATTTTCCTCTCCTTTCTAACTCCTATGAACTTGCTAAGGTTGTCTCGAGTTAAAGAAATATTTATTTCCTTTCTTTGTTGTTTCTTTCTTCAACATTTTCTTACGGCATTTGTTCAATAATTTAACATATTTGATTTTTTTTAGAAATATTTCTTAATTGTTTAATTAATTTTTGAATAAATTTGCTTAGAAATGGAAAATTTGTATATATATTGCCATCTATTTAATTAAATAATTAATTTTCTGATTTTTTTTTTTGTCTTAACAGAATTAATTAGTATGTCAGTTTTATTAGTATGGAAAAGAGAGAACAAATGTTCGAATTCCCCTCATTTAAGTTACTTTGTCAAAGTAATATATCACTACATCAAACCAAATGAAGCGTGGTATTTTCTAGTCATTCTTGAAAAACAATAAAAGTGAAAAAAAAATATTTATTCACATTGATAGATAACTGGTTTGCAGCTTGGAAGAAAAAAAAAAGAATTGTTGAGTGCAAGTTATGATTTTTTTTTTTTGGTATGTAGATATGGACACAACCATCAACTAACAAACATCTAACAATCAAATTCTGCACCATACAATTACTATTTTTGGTTTTCATTCTTAATTAAATAAAAATTTGGTACTAAATTTCCAATAACAAAAATTCATCAAAATAGTATACATACCAAATGCGAGATAATTAACTAAATGAGAAATTAGGGTATGATGTGATCTCTTAAAATGAGAAATTTGTCAACAATCTTCACTAACATAAATGAAAAGAAAAGAAAAGAAATTAAGGGCATGGCAATTATGAATAATAGGACATTTGAAGAAAAAAGAATCAAAATCAAAATAATGTAAGAATTTTATTTTTGCTGAAAATATTTAATGCTAAATTTAAATATTATTTTTATAAAAATAAAATACAAAATAAATTAATTTATATAAATAAAAATAAAATCGCTTATATATTTTTTGGGTATATATACATATATAAACGTGCGTGCGGAAAAGATTCGTAAATGTAATGTGTTAGAAGATTTGGAAATGAAAATGATGTTTCACCAAAAATTGAGAACTTAATTAATATCATTTGTAACAAAAATATTTTTTTTTCTTTTTAAACAAAACAAGAAAAAAAATCCCAACTGACATTAAAGTAAAGTTGGAATTTTAGGTGTTTGTTCGAAAAAAAGTTGGAATTTTAGGTGAAAAATTCTTGTGTACAAAGAAATTAGTTGGGAAATGCTGACTAGTTGGTAGTGGTGGATGTCAAAAGCTAGATGGGCTGGGAATGGAGTTGCTACAAAATTAGATTAATAAACATGTCAATTACGGATTAAATGCACTGCTATGTGAACTTTTGATATTTCATTACAATTTGGATAATAAAATTGAGTTGATTAGCTGAACTAGTTAATTAATGAGAAGAGTTCATAACTCAACCTTCTCCGGGATTAGCAAAAGGAAAGAGTTAATTTCTGTCTAAAATCACATTTTTGGAAGCCTTTATTCATGGTCCATTCTATTGCTTCTATGCCTTCAAATCTAAACTTATAGTTTTTCCATTGTCTTCTTCTTTGACCAGACATGCCTCTAAAAGAAATTGCAATTAAAGAAAAATTCTGCTACCGATATGTTGAATTATAGATACCATATATCTCAATATTGGTATAACATTGTCCACATTAGGCCTAAATTCTCATGGATTTGCTCTTGGGTTTTACTTTAAAATGCCTCATACCAATGGAGATATTTGTCCATCCTTATATACCCATGATCCTCTCCACTTTTAGCCAATGTGAGATTTTGGTCATATACTCAACAATCCTCCCCTCGAACAAAGGACTACCGAGGCTTCTCTCAAATGATCATCTATCTATCCATTCTCTACCAATTAGGATTCCTCTCTACTTCACCATGTTGGGGTCAAGACACATCATTGGAGCATCCAAAGAGCACCACCTAACTCGAGAGTTTGCTCTATCTAGATCAACTCCTTTTCACCATGTTGGGGTCAAGACATGTCCATGAAGTATCTAGAGCACACCGCCTATCCAATAGAGCTCATTCACATATCACATTGTGATCTAATTGGGGCCCACCACCTTTTGTTTGACATTCTGAGGATTCATCGACCATAGCTAACTTTGGGGCATGACTCTAATATCACTTATTGGACTATAAACACTACATATCTCCACGTTAGGATAATATTGTCTACTTTGGACCTAAACCCTCATGGATTTACTTTAGAACTTTACTCCAAAAGGTCTCATACCAATAAAGATATTTTTCCATTCTTATATACGCATAATTCTCTCCACTTCCAGTTAATGTAGGACTTTAGTTGTATACCCAACATAATCTTTTTTTTAGAAGGAAAAGTTCAAGTGATCGTTAAACATATACAAGGCCATCTCTAATGCAGAACATTAGAATGTAACAAATTTTATTCTAAAATATAATTAGTATAATAATTTTTTTCGAATTCATTACTTTATTTTTAGTTTCAAAAAGGATATTCTTATATTTTTTTCACATTTCATTTTATATTATTTATAAACTTACATGTTACACTCAATATTTATATTTATTTACATATTAATCCAATAAGAATAAATTTGTAATTATATATATATATATATATATATGGTAATTATAAGATAAATTTATTATTTATAAATTTATTAATATTATAAATTAAACATCAATTAAATAATTAATACTATTATTATTATTAATTTAATTGACAGGTTGAGATGATGATAAAATCTATCCAATTTTTTAAATTAAAAGTCTGAACCTTCTTTATCTATGAAACAAAGTTTATAAGATTATGATAGGATTAAATTAAACATCCACCAAAGGATTTAAATTAAGGATCAAAATTTTCTTTATCTCCATTGGAAAGTATGTGAAGTTCCTAAATTTAGAGAAAAAGTGCAAATACATATTTAATATTTTACCCTATTCTTATATAATCTCTTTATGTTTTTTGAGGTGTAAATATATCTTTATCATTTTGAAAATGACATATTTAGGCTTTTCATATAAACAACGTTAAATTTTTTGTGTTAGTGGGTCTACTATATTTGATATGTATAAAAGACATATTAGATAAAGGTACATTTTTAGCCCTTATGTTTATATTGAGGAGCAAATTTACACTTAAAGAAAATTTACAAATATTTAAATCTTATAAAAGTATTAAAGTACATTTCTTTTAGATATTTGTACTAATACTAATATGATATATATATATATATATATATAATTTATTATGCAAATATTTTTAAAAAATTGTATAAATTCGGTAAATTCTATTTTTTATAATTAAAACCTTTTTAAAAAACATCTCATCTTATATAAAAATATTTTGTTTAAATATTTTTATATGGGATATCAGCCTATACAATTATTTTTTTTAAAGGACCTATAAAATTGTTTTAAA
Organism: Mallotus nudiflorus; assembly: GCA_947683625.1. NCBI lineage: Eukaryota > Viridiplantae > Streptophyta > Magnoliopsida > Malpighiales > Euphorbiaceae > Mallotus > Mallotus nudiflorus. Next base: position 7,634,121 of record CANTUR010000041.1, read on the forward strand.
AAAATAAATTCATATAAAAAATTATATGTAAATTTTTTTTAATATCATATTAGCATTAATGAATTCTACAATTATGGAAAATAAATTTTACTTTAACATTTTTATTAAATGATGAGTTTAAATTTTTTTTTTAAATTGTGATTAAATAATTATAAATTTTCCTTAAGGCAAATTTGCTCCTTAATATAAACATTAGGGGGAAAAAATGCATCTTTTATCTAATATTTTTTTTATATTTGTCAGACACAATAGACACTATTAAAGGTAAAAATTAATGTCATTTATAACAGGGGCTACATGTATCGTTTTTCAAATAATAAAAGTGTATTTGCACCTCGAATAATAAAAAGTGCTTATGTGAGATTAGAGTTAAACACTAAAGGTGGAAATTTAATTGAATGGTTGAGATTGGCATTGGTGGATCGATATTGATTTACTATATTATTAAATTATTTTTAAAAAAAAATGTATCATTTTAAAGTTTAATATTATGAATGTTGTATTATGTTTATTTTTAAGTTTATTACATAATTTTTTTCTTATTTATTTTATTTGTATAATAAATATATTATTTTTAGTTGAAGTAAAATATATAAATAAATTATATATGGTAATTTGGACTACATTGTTTGAAGAAACTATAAACATAAAGTAATAATTTGTACTAAATTAAATATTTAGCAAAAGTTAGAAGATTTATTTGTAAACAAATTTTAAAAAAAGTAATTTCATTGCAGTGTTCAAATAAATTTATTTAGATACTATAACATTTATCAATTAGTGTTTGGCAAATCTGGATTACAACCATATCAACTAGTTGCGATGGTCAATGGTTTGCGTATGGAGGCTGTACCAAAAGTTATGCCATCCCCTCTTTCAGATTCTACTTCACAAGTTCATTGGATTCCACCTCCTGCTACTGCTGTGAAAATCAATACTGATGCTGCAATGAATCTTCAGACTTCTACATTGGGTCTTGGTGTGGTTATTCGGCAAGCATCTGGTGTTGTTGAGCTTTCTGCTGGTTCTATTGTTCATGACTGTGTTAATGTGGAATTAGTAGAGTTACATGCTCTGCAATATGGTCTGCGTCTTGCTGCAGATAATGGATTTCGGTCTGCTATTTTAGAATCAGATTCTTTACCTGCTATCTCAAGGTTGAAGGCTACAACAGTTGGGCATGCTGTTCATGACTTATTGTGTGATAGTATACAACAGTTGGCTGTTCAGTTTTCACATGTGCAGTTCGAGTTCACACGCAGAGAGGGCAACCAAGTTGCACATTCTTTGGCCAAGGGTGCTCTCCAATTTAATTATGCTTTTATTGTTTACGGGACAGTGAATACCGCTCGATTGGGGCAGTTCGTGTCCCACATTCCCCAAAAATGCCGTTAGGACACAATTAATTTGTGAGGAAAAAAAAAGGAAAATACGAAAGTCAAATTTGTGAGTAAAGTGTCCAAATGGACTTTTATATATAATACAAATTAATTAACTATAGCCTTTAAAATATAAGAAAAATAATATCAAACACAACCGAGGTGGGTTGTGTGGTGTAGCTTTTGCCACACCTACTGTCACCTCTAAGGGATTTAAAAAATTTTGAAGTTCACTGTCGCGAATAAAATTTAAATCCGTTGATTCAAACAGAGATATTCGAGTTAAAATTGTAAAGATGTAAAAATTTTGAATTAAATATATTTATCTATGCACTTTAGGATATATATATATATATATATATATATATATATATATATATATATATAATTGTTAATGATAATTATAAAAAATGTTAATAATTATAGTAGTTAATAATAATTATAATTGATAATGATAGTTGTTGTATAAATTAAGTTGTCCTTGAGACTATCAAGCTAAAAAAAAGAAAAATTATATCACAAACATCCATAAACAAGTAAAATATCTCGTATGTTTCATTTAAATTGTCTTTTAAGAAAATTGTATTTGTTCCATTTCAATTGATCTTTTTAAATTATCAATAAAAAAATAAATTTTTCTTTATAATTTTACTTATATCTTAATTTTAGAGTAAGTATTTTATTGGAGTAATTGTAATTCATATTAATTTTTAATCTTTATAAAATAGGGTTATATAGTCATTTGCACTTATAATTATGTTTATTAAATATGATTCTTAATCTTTATGATACTGCCTCAAACAAAAATTGAAATAAATGGAGGGAGAATAATTTTAGTAGCTATTTAATGTTTATAGCAATATTTAATTTATATGGCATAGCAATAGAATATAAAAAAAATATTTGGAGGATATATAAAAATTTTAAGAAGAAATAAAAGTGAAGTTGTGTATGCATATATAGAAATATATTGTGTATTTTAAACAATATAATTACTTTTCATCAATTGTGTTGCAGAATAACATAGTAAACAAGAGTAAAGAGAGAAGAAAAGAAAGAATACAGAGATTTAACGAGGTTTGGCAATGTACCTACGTCTTTGAGAGTGAGCAGCCAGAGCTTTTTTATTATTTAGAAACTTTTACCTAGGGTTACAAATACATGTTGTATATATAACAAGATAACTACTAAATTACCTTTTGTAGCACAATCTATCCAGATGTAATCAACTCCTTGATCTTGTGAGAGCTCACATCAATATGCTTAATTCTAGCATGATACACTTGATTCTTTGCTAAGTAAATGGCACTCTGACTATCACAATGCAATTGAACTCCACCTTACTCAATACCAAGTTCCTTCACTAGCCTTGTAAGCCATAAGGCTTCCTTAACTACTTCAGCTATTGCCATATACTCTGCTTCAGTTGTAAACAATGCCACCATAGACTAAACTATGGATTTCCAATAAATAGACCCTCCTACAAGAGTAAACACATACCCTATTGTAGGCCTTCTATCATTCATGTCACCAGCATAATATGAATCCACATATCCTATAACTAAAGGATCACCCTGCTGACTACTAAACATTATGTCATAACCTATTGTGCCCCTTAAATACCTAAATATCCACTTGACTGCTTCCCAATGCTGCTTACCTAATTTTAAGATGAACTTGCTAACTTGACTAATAATATAAGCCAGATCAAGTATGGTGCAAAACCATTACATACATAAAAAAAAACCAACTGCACTGGCATATGGTACTATTTCCATGTCTTCAACTTCTCTATTTGACTTTGGGCATTGATCTAAGGAAAGCCTGAAGTGATTTGCCAATGGAGTATTCACTAGTTTATCACTACTCATCCCAAATTTGTCTAACACCTTCTCAACATAACTCTGATGAGATAACCACAGTTTTCTAGAGCCTTTATCTTTATGAATCTCCATCCCAAGGATTTTCTTTGTAGCACCTAAATCCTTCATCTCAAATTCTTTCCCTAACAATGCTTTCAACTCAACAACATCATGTAAATTCTTAGCAGCAATAAGAATATCATCAACATCTAGTAATAGAAAAATAAAAGAACCATCATCAAGGCTTTTAACATAAACACAACAATTATACTCATAACACTTGTAGCCAATCTGAATCATATAAGAATCAAAACGCTTATACCATTACCTTGGAGACTGCTTCAACCCATGTAAGGATTTTTTCAATTTATATTCTAGATATTCGTGCCTAAGATAGGTCCCTTCTAGCTGCTCTATGTAAATATGCCCTTCTAGATCACCATGAACAAAAGCTATCTTCACATTTTTATGCTCTAAGTGCATATCCCAACTGGCAAACCATAACTAACTATCACAATCCAAACCGGGAGTCATGACTGGCGCTAGGGAACGAGAATTCTTTAGAATTCGGAACCCATAGCAAGCCTTAAAAAAATAAATCACAAGCAATAAATAAATAAAAATACACTTGTCATGACCCAAACTAGGAGTCATGACCAACGCTAGGGAACGGGAATTCTTTCGAATCCTGAACCCGTAGCAAGCCTAAGAAAATAAAATCATGCAATAAATAAATAAATAAAAGTACAACAAAATTAAAAAATTTTGAATCAATATATAAAATAAATACTCCAAATCCTTCCATAAATAAATATATTCATAAAGTGTTCGGATACAACTCTTTGAGTATTAAATATTAAAACAAAATAATGCTCTTCTGATTCAATAACATAACTACTGCAGTTTCTAGAATACAAATCAGAAATCAGAATATACATTTACAAAAAATAGCCGAGACTGAAGAACACCGATGAGGAACTCTACTACTAAGGTCTGACGATATAGGATCTCCTGAAAAAAAATAATTAAGGGGGGTCAAACCTCACTGAGTGAATTATTATACTATATATACATGCAATCTAAACCATAACAATCAGGCATTCTTATATATATATATACACACACATTTCACATGAATGTCAAACTCTGCTTTTATAAATATACTAAATGTAGAAAACGTTTAGTTTAATTCATGAAGGATCCATAGAACCCTAATAATAAGAATCTCAAACCACCCCATCACCACTCTAGCCATACAGGCTCACTTGATTTCAAATAGAACACTTATTCCAATATGGACAATATACTGACCTTGAGACACTAAGTCGATCGAGCTCTAGCAGTCTGGCTATCAGTATGATTGGCCCCGAGACACTTGGTCAACCGAGCTCCATCAATCACACTAACACCTCACATCTCAATCAACCCAATAGATCATTCATTCCACTATGGACAGTAGACTGGCCCTGAGACACTAAGTCAACCGAGCTCCAGCAGCCTGACTGTTAGTGTGATTGGCCCTGAGACCCCTGATAAATCGAGCTCTAGCAATCACACTATCTAACATACCATTAATCATAGTCAAATCAATTATAATCACCAAAATTAATTCTCACTCAAGCCTTATCCATCGCACCGGTACGTACACGGTCCTAGTGTTGTCCACTAGGAAGCACGTTCTATTGATATCCTTCACTTAAAATAAATCATTCATTCGGAAAATAATTAATATAGAATGATTTTCATAATAGTAAAATCAACCCCATATATATATATATATATATATATATATATATATATATATATATATATATATATACCAAAAATATACCCAGTATATTTCGGGTATATATATATATGTCAAATAAAATATGAAATATACTAAAGGTAAACCATTAATATAATTAAAAATAATTTAACTGCATTTTAATAATACAACATGCATTTGCTTAAAAATGTATCTAAATATACAAAGAATATACCTAAGTGCACAAATCACTTAATAAAACAATGATGTATAAATATTCATTTAAATATGTGTTTAGGTTTAACATTTATTCACAATATACCAAAATGACCTAATTTTCTAGCATGCATAAATCCCAATTAAACCCTAAGTATACCGTTAATGTTTTAGGTTTAAATTAATAATAAAACATGTATTTATTTGGGAAATATATCAAAAATAAACTTGAAAACAATTTAAGTGTAGGTTCATAATATAGCATGCAATTATTTAAGAATAAACCTAAAATATACTGAAACTATACCTAAAGTATACTAATCATTCAATAAAATAATTATGACTAAATGTACATTTAAAACATGTGTATATTACTCAAATGTATTAAACCTAAACCTAATTTTTTAATGTGCATAAATCAAACTAACATGCATAATTATTTAATATGCATATATACAAAAATACAACTCTAGATATACTAAAAATATTATCATTTAAATCACTTTAAAAACATATAATGAAAATGAAAAACCCTAAGTGATGCATCCTATATGCAACGCATATATATACAGTATAATAACTCACTGGTGTGCGCTCCATGAGACAAATTCGGCGGGCCTGATCCGTTAGGCATCAGTCTTAGCGTAGCTAGAAAAATAAAATAATAATAACCGTCAGAATAAACTTCTAACTCTATACTTCTAGGATTACTATAGATAGATTCAATCAAGAATTCAGAATTAGAATCGGACCGATTGTCACATTTTACGAGAAATCTATAAAAAATCTAGCAGAACCTCCCCTCTAAAATGGACATCTATCTACTCAGAAAGTAAAGTCGGTCCTGCAAGAAAACACACTTCGAGAATATACAGCCACACCACCCTCGGTCGGACTTCCAAACTATAATTCCACCGACCGAGGTTCACAATTCACGAGATATACACAGAACACATTTAAATGCCAAAAATACCAAAAATACCCTTGAGTAATCAAAATATAGAAATTTAAATATTTAAAACGCTGAAAATAATTATTTCACCGACAATTACATAAAAACCCTAATTTTAATAAAATATTATTAAAAATCAATAATTCTTTATAAATTTATAAATATTGACCAAAATACATTTTAAAACTCCAAATTACACAATTAACCCTAAAACATATTAAAAACCGATAATAACTCATTTATTTAGAAAAATAGTATATTATATATAATTTGAAAATAATTTACGAAAAATAGTTTTAATTAGTTAAAAATACTAAATCATTTTTAGAAATCATTTTTTATACCTCAAATAACTAGTAAAACCAATTTAATTATATTTTTAGCCAATTTAGTGTCAAATTACCAAAATACCCCTAGTTATATAAATTCACTATAATTAATAAAAAATTCACTAAAAATAATATAATTACTCAAAAATTAATTTCTAAATATATAATTCAATAATATCAATAATTATACTCAATTACCCAATTAATTTCAATAAAACACATAGTTAACCTACTTTTCTAAAAATTACATAAACTAAATAAATTCATAATAATTATATAAAAATCACAAAAATTACAAATAAATTTCTAAAATTCATTTTAACATCTATAAACACCATAAATCACAATTTCATAATTTAATTAATTAATTTTCAAAAATTAGAAAATATTAATAAAATAATAAAAAATTCACAAAAATCAAAAAAATTCCAAAAAAATTCACAGAGGTATATTAAGCTACTAGGATCAATGTTTATGAAGTAATCTTTCATGAATCAACCAAATCGAAGCTCAAAATATTCAAAAACCCTAAATGGCCGAAATTGAAAAGTCAAAACCTAGGGAAATCTAGACCATTTCAAGTGAAACAAAGCTTGGAAATGCACTCCCCGGAGCTCAAGGAAGAGATAGAGACTGGTGGGGCTCGAAACGGAGGCTGGAAAGTCTTCAATCGGAGTTGAGAGCAACTTTCGGCAACTTGAAGGAAATCCGGTCAAACCACGCCAGAGAAGGAAGCTTTGGACGTCGGGAATGGCTGGAAGGGAAGGTGGCATGCCGGAGGGCACAATGACGGTGAAGGAACGGACTTACAGTGGCCGGACATGGAGGAGAAACAATCGGGAGGGAGAAGAAGATGGTAATGGCACGTTTTGTAATTTTGATGAACTTTTGTTTTTGGTTAATATATTATATGTATATATGTATATATATATATATCTTATCTTATATTATTTAATATATAATATAATACACACAATAAATATGCACCACACACTTATTTTAATAATATATATACACACATATACATATACACACTTAATTAATATTAAAACTATATAATAAAATTTAATTTAATTAAATAAACTCTAATTTTAATTTAAATGCATATATACGTATATATTTTATTCGACACTTTAAAATTATGCATGAACTCATGTAACTTCATAAAACCGCTTAAATTAATTAATATTTATTTACGTCTTAATTTCTCCGAAAATAAAATTCCCGAGAAAATTTTACGTAAAGGACTTAAAATAATTAAAATGACTTTAATAAATAACAAACTAATTAAATAATCATAAATATATATAAGAAAATTATTAACACTGCATATCCCGATGTAGTGTAAAATTATTTAAAAACTCGGGATATTACAACACCAAAATTAAAATTTTAAAACGATATAAAATAAATACTCAAATATCATTTCATCAAATAAAAATATTCATACAATATTCAGAGATAGGTCTCAAAACAAAAATAACATACTACTAATACAATACATGACTATTGCAGTTTTCTAGAGTACAATAAAAGTTTAGATAAATAAATTACATAGTCTAGTTGAGGTTGAAGAAGATCGGTGTAAAATACTACTAGTGGGGTCTGAAGAAAATGAAGATCTTTGTAAAAACCCGAGTTTTAAATTATTTTATTATATAATAGGATATACAGTGTTAATAATTTTAAAATAATAATTGATTATTTCATTATCTTGAAAATTATTATTGTTATTATTTTACAATTAATTAATATTTATTACGTAAATACATGTCTTTAAGTTATTATTTCAGGAGATGGTATTTTATTAATCTTTAATTTGGTGCCTTAGCGTTTTAAATATTAATATTTTAAATAAATTACATCATTTAAATGTAATTTCATGAGTTATATATATATATATATATATATATATATATATATATATATATATATATATATATGCACATATATTATTAATTAGGGTATTATTAATTAAATATGTGTATTATTATTTTATTGTGTAATTATATATATGTGTGTGTGTATTAAATATGTGGTGTGTGAATTTTGTTGAATAATATATTATAAAGTTTATTATATTTTATTATAAAGTTTTATTATAATATATATATATATATACAAAAATCACCAAAAAAAACCTTCCCTTCTTCCCTATTCTCCTTGATCACCCGCTCTTCTCACCCTCATTGTCTGTTTCTTCCATTCACTGGCTGGCAGAGTGCCTCCTCCACCTGCTCACTTCACCGCCGCCATCAGCCACCTTCTCTGGCACTGTTTGAAGCCTGTGGAAGTCGAAAACCCAAAAATCATTCCCTCCTCCGTTCAAGTCGTTTCCGGCCACCAAAATTGATGATTCTAGTGCCGTTGGACTCCTAAAACTTCATAGAGGAGGATTCTAAGCTTTTTGTAGCTTGAAAACTCAATTTAGTACGGTTTTGAACTCATTTTCATTTTCGGCCATTCTTGGGTTTTTGAGTTTTTTTTTCAATAATTCTTGCTTGATTCATGCTTAATTCCTTCAAAAATGTTGTTCCCCTTAGCTTAATCTACATCCTTGAATTTTTCTATACTTTTTGGGAATTATTTTGACTTTTGTGAAATTTTTATTATTTTATTATTTTCATAAATTAATTAAATAAATTATGAAATTAAGATTTTTGGTGTTATTTGTGGTTAATATTAATTTTAGAATTTAATTTATACTTTTTGTGTAATTTTTATAATTATTTTTAGTTTATGTTATTTTTGGAAATTTAGGTTAAATATACATTTTGCTAATAATTATTGGTTAATTAGGTGTATTTGTTGATTTTAATGAATAATATGTTGAGAAAATAATTTTTGAGTATTTATATAATTTTTATTGAATTTTTTAATATTATTAGTATTTTATGTGTATTTTTATATATTAGGGGTATTTTGGTAATTTGGTGATGATTTTGGTTAAATATTAAATTTAATTGGTTTAATAATTATTTGAGGTATAAAAATGATTTTTAAAAACTATTTACTAATTTCAACTAATTAATACTATTTTTCGGAAATTATTTTCAAATTATATATAATATACTATTTTTGTAAATAAATGAATTTTTTGTAATTTTTAATATGTTTTTGGACTAATTAAGTAATTAGGATTTATAAAATGAATTTTTATTAATATTTTTGGAATTATCGAGAAATATTGATTTTATTAATATTATATTATTATTAGAGTTTTTTAAGTAATTTTTAGAAAAATAATTACTTTTAGTGTTTTAATTTTTAAATTGCTATATTTTGATACTTAAAGGGCATTTTTGGTATTTATTGAATTTTAATATATTTTATTTTTGTTGTGAATTGTGGACCTCGGTCGGGGGAAATTGTAGTTTGGGGTCCCGACCGAGAAGTTGTGAGAAATTTTATTCGAAGTGTATTTTTCTTACAGGACTGACTCTACTTTTTAAGTAGAGAGACGTCCATGTTACATAGGAGGTTCTGTCGAAATTTTGGTAGAATTCTCATAAAAAGTGACATCGGGTCTAATTCCTATTGTCTGTTTGTATTAGTAATCTTAGATCGAGTCTCTAGAAGGTTAAGTTAGATTTATTCTGATTTTTGTGTTATTATTTTATTGTTAGTTGCGCTGAGATCGAGGCCTAGTGGACCAGGCCCGTCGGACCCATCTCGAGGAGGGCATAACTGTGAGTTGTTATTTTATATATGCGTGCATTTAGGTTGCATGTTTTAGAAATATATGTTTTAATTGTATAATTTATGCATAAATGACTTGATAAATGCTTAAGTATATTCTAGGTATATTTTCAGTATATTATGAAATAAATGCATGTTTTCCTTTTTAATTAAATATAGATTTCTTTTGAAATATATTATTGATTTAATTTGATAAATTCCATGATTTATTTGAATTGATTTTACATATATATACTTGAAATATACTTTGTTTATTTTAGGTATATTTCTAGTATAAATATATGGTTTATAATGTTATTTATAATGATATCATGCATCATTATTTTATGAATGAAATGAGTTATTTTTAATGAAAGATATGAATAGAACGTGCTTCCTAGTGGGCAGCACTAGGATCGAGTATGTACCGGTACGATGATAGATTGTAGGTTAAATTACTAACCTATTTGTGGATCATGACTTGATTGGTGTGATTGATTGTGTAAGGTGAATGAGTGTGATTGTTGGAGCTCGGTTGACCTAGTGTCTTGGGGCCAATCACACTGACAGTCAGACTGTTGGAGCTCGGTCGACTTAGTGTCTCGGGCCCAGTCTACTGTCAATATGGATTAAGTGAATTTATTTGGAAACAAGTGAGCCTGTATGGCTAGAATGTTGTCTGTTGTTATTTGTGGTTGCGATCATTTAGGGTTCTATTTGATCCTTCTTAAACTAGTATTTTTCAGTATTATAAATAAAGTGATTTTCAGCATCTGTGTGTACATGTCTGTATATATATTTATTATACACATATGCTTGATTGCATTTGACATTTAGTAATGCATGTATATATATTATAACAATTCATTCAGTGAGATCTGACTCCCCTCTGTTGATGTTTTTACAGGTGAGTCCTCATCTTCATACCTCAGTAGTAGACTTATCCGCCGGATTTCTTCTACTCCGGCCCTATTATGTAAATCACTTACTTGAGTTCTATTTTGTACTCTAGATGCTGCAATAGTAGTTCTATTTGATTTTGTCGAGACTTGTATTTGAATTTATGTATGTACGAGATTTTTAATTTAGAGTTTTTCTTTGAAGTATTGTATTAAAAGATTTATTTATGATATAAGATGTGTTATCATTTTATTAAAGGGAGTTGAGGATATTATTTTATTAATTGAGATTTAATTTCCGCTGCATAAATACTTTATTTATTTTATTGTCTTGCATGCTTTTCTTTTAAGGCTTGCTACGGGTTTCGGATTCGAAAAAAATTCTCATTCTCTAGCGCCGGTCATGGCCCCCTGTTTTAGGTCGTGACAATCTTGTAAAAAAAATATTGAGGGGAATCAGACCTCACTGAGTAAATTATTATAATATATATAAATGCAACCTAAATTCATATACATTCAAGTATCAGTATATAATATATATATATATATATATATATATATATATATATATATATATACAGACACACACACACACACACATATACCACACAGAAGCTGAAATTCATTTTTATAGATAGTAAATACATAATACTATTTTAGTTGAAGGATCAGAGCAGAACCCTAACAGTTCGCAACCTCGATCATAATAATCAATAGCCAACAGGCCTAACCAAAACTCTAAGTATTCATTTATCCAACTTAAGGTAGTAGACTGGCCTCGAGTACACTAGGTCAACCAAGGTTCCACAATCTCACTACCGGCATGATTGGCCCTGAGTACACTGGGTCAATCGAGGATCCACAGTCAGCCTATCCAATAACCAACATCTCAATAATAATTATCAAATTCTCAACCTAAATCTACCGTACTATCGCACAACAGTCCTAGCGTAACCCACTAGGTAGCATGTTTTACTGTTATCCTTCAAATAATCTTATAATTATTAAAAATAATAAAATGCATGATACAAACATGATAACATTCATTTAAAGAGGGATATACCAATTATATACCGAAAGTATACTGAAAATATACTAAATGTATACTAAACATATACCAGATATATATGCCATAAATATACCTAAATAAACCATGAATATACCAGGAATATACTACGTATATATTAAAAATTACAACATGCATATATATCGAAATACACCAAAAATATACTAAATCATTTAATAAAATAATTCATGTTTAAACATATAATGAAAATATGCATGCTCAATTTCATGCATCCTATATGCAATGCAATAAAATAATAACTCACTAGTTTGCGCTCCTCGAGATTGACTCAACGAGCTTGGTCCAATAGGCCTCGATCTCGGCGCAGTTAGAAAAATAAATAATAATAAAATCAGAATAAATTTCTAACTTATACTTCTAAGAATTCTAAAGCAAGACTCGATCTAAGAATCAAAACTAAGTTAAAAACCATAAACTCAAGATCGACCTGATGTCACGTTTTACGAAAATTTTATCGAAAATTCAGCAGAGTCTCCTCTGTAAAATAGATACCTCTCTACTGAAAAGTAGGGCTAATCTTGTAAGAAAATACACTTCTAAATTCACAAAGTTCCATCCCTCGAGTTGGGACCCCAAACTACACAAATTCCTAACTGAGGTTCACAATTCACCACAATTCAATATTAACTAATAAATATAACAAAAAATCATTAAATTCCATAAATATTCATAAAATACAAAAATATAATATATTTAAACGTCAAAACATTTAATATAATTATTTTCACATTAACTAAATAAAATCTCAAATAAATTATATAATATTAATAAAAATATGATTTTACAATTATTTAACATAAAATAGTAAAATTCACAATTAATTACGCAAATAGGTTATATATATAATAAAAATGGTTAAAAACTCATTTAATCACAAAATAGTATGTAAAATTATTATTTAAATATATTTTCAAGAATTAGTATTAAATTCATAAAATTAATTTAATACCTTTTATTATTCCAAAATTATTGAAAACATATTATTTAACTATAATTTCAATAAAAACACATAATTTACCCATAAATCCAAAAATTCATATAATACTAAATATTTACTCAAAATTACTAAAATTTATTTTCTTACTTCTAAAGTTAATAATTTAAATTAACTATACTAATTTAACATAATTTTTCATAATTTACCTATAAATTCAAAAAATCCCATAATTCAAAAAAATAAAAGTAAAATATTTAGGAAGATTAAGCTACCCTAAACAACATTATCAAAAGAAAGATCCATAAATCAAACATTATCCAAATCAAAAAATTCAAAACCCTAAATACACATAAACTTAGATTGAAGATAACTCACAAATGGAGGGATTTAAGCTCAAACCGAGCTTGGAAATGCCTTCATCGGAGCTAGGAGCTTCGAACAAGACTAGAATGGTGATCTCTGGTGGTCGGAATTGTTGCCGACAACAATAGAGCTCCAAAATGGTGAGCTCTGGTGGCCGGAATTGTCACCAGCAACGTTGTTGTGACTATTTTCGATGCTCCAATAAGCTTATGGTGGTCTGCAGGTGGCGGAAAAGGAAGGAGAGGAAGAGGGAAGGTGATGGCTGAGAGTGGTGGTGGCAGTTGGCAGTCCGGCGAGGTGGGTGGCGGTCTGCTGGTTTTGGAAACAACAGGGGAGAGAGGAAGAAAAAATAGGAAAAGAAGAAAAGAAAAGAAAAATAAATGGGAAAGAAGGAAAAGCTAACCAAAAAAAGAAGAAAAGAATAAAAAAGAAAAGAATATTGACTTATTATATATATATATATATCTATATATATATATATATATATATATATATATATATATATATATATATATATATATATATATATATATATATGTAATACCACATAACACATGCACATAATAACAAGAATAATACCAAATAATAATAATAATAATAATAATAATAATAATAATAATAATAATAATAATAATAATAATAATAGTACAAATAATAATATTAATAATAACAATAATAATATTAACAATAAAGACAATAATACTAATAATAACAATCGTAATAATAATAATAATAACAATAATAATAATAATGATAATAGTGATGATAATAACTTTAATATTTTTAAATAATAAAACTTCCAAAATAAATATTCTATGTAAATAAAAAATTTAATATATTAATAAAATTTAAAATTCTATTGACACTGCATATCCCAAAATATATTTTAATAATTTAAAATAAAGGATCATTACAATCTTCCCCCTTATAAGAATTTGTCATCAAATTCCAATAAATGAATAGAAAACAAGAATTCATCGAGGAAAGAGATAAGGGTAAGCAACTCGCATCTCAACTTCAGTCTTCTAAGTGAGTTCCTCCACATTATTGCTCTGCCACAACACCTTAACCATCAGAATCTACTTCGAATACAACTGATGAACTTGATAGTCTACAATCGCAATTGGCTCCTCCTCATATACTAGGTCTTCATTCACTTTCACACTATTAGGTCGCAACACATGCGAAGCGTCTAAAATATACTTCCTCAGCATCGAGATATGGAACACTTGATACACTTGAGAAAAATTTGGAGGCAAAGCCAATCGATATGCAACCATGCCCACTCTCTCCAGAATCTCAAACAGTTTAATATATCTTGATGCTAATTTCCCCTTTTTATCAAATCTCATTACACCCTTCATCAGAGACACCTTAAAAAACACATAGTCTTCAACCTGGAACTCCTCATCTTTGCGTCTCGGAGCCGCATGGCTCTTCTGTCTACTAGCTGTGGTCTTTAATCTTCTTCTGATCATAGTAAATTTTTTCACTGCATCCTGAACCATCTTAGGTCCAGTCAACGCTCTCTCTCCAATCTCGTCCCAACTCAAAGGGGATCTACATTTCCTTCCATACAAAGCCTCATACGGTGCCATCCCAATATTGCTATGGTAGCTGTTATTATATGCAAACTCAACGAGTGGCCAATGATCATCCTAACTACCTCCAAGATCTAATACACACATCCTCAATATATCCTCAAGTGTCTAGATCGTCCTCTCAGACTAACCATCTATTTGAGGGTGAAAAGCTGTACTAAAATCAAGCCTGGTGCCCATTGCTTTCGGCAACTTCTGCCAAAATCGAGAGGTAAACACTGAACCTCTATCAGATATAATGGACACAAATACTTCATGAAGGCACACAATATGCTTAACGTACATCTTCACCAACTTAGCTATAGAGTAAGTGGCTTTAACAGGCAAGAAATGAGCAGACTTAGTTAACCTGTCCATAATTACCTAAATAGAATCGTATCAATCCTTAGAATGAGGCAACCCAGCCAAAAAATCTATAGCAATTCTCTCTCATTTTCACTCAGGAATAGGAAGTGACTGAAGCTTCCCAGAAGGCTTCTGGTATTCAACTTTCACTTGCTGACATATTAAACACTTAGAAACATAATCAGTTATGTCCTTATTCAATCCATTCCACTAGTACAAGTCTCTGATGCTATGGTACATCTTAATAACACCTGGATGTATGTTGTATGCTATAGAATGCGCTTCCTTTAGGATCTCCTCTCTCAAATTATCCACATCAGGAATGTACAATCTACAACTAATCCATAAAACACCTTCATCATTAAGAGTGAAATTAGTGAATTTCCCTACATGAACATTCTCTACAAGCTCAACTAGAGTAGGATCTCAACCCTAAGCTACCTTAATCCTATCTCGCAACACTGATCAAACTCTGAACTGAGCTAAAAGTCCTCCTAATATGCTAATCTTCATCATCAAACCTTGAGCTACTAACTCATGTAAATCTTAGATCAATGGTCTCCTCTCCACACTAATATGAGTAAGACTACCTGAGGACTTCTTACTCAAGGCATCTGCTACCATATTAGCCTTGCCTAGATGATAAAGAATCTCATAGTCATAATCCTTTAGGAGTTTTAACCATCTCCTCTACCTCAAGTTCAAATCTCTTTGCTAAAAAATGTACTTAAGGCTTTTGTGATCAATGAAAATCTTATAAGTCACTCTGTATAAATAATGTCTCTAAATTTTGAGAGCAAAGATCACTATAGCCATCTCTAGGTCGTGAGTAGCATAATTCTATTCATGCTTCTTCAATTGCCTTGAAGCATATGATATCACCCTACCATTCTGCATTAACACATAACCTAGGCCAACTCTAGAGGCATCACAATACATAATGAACTTATTTACTCCATTAGGCAAAGCCAAAACTAGAATTGTGGTTAACTTCTCCTTCAATAACTGAAAATTATTCTCATAAGCATCTGACTACACAAACTTCACATTCTTCTGATTTAGGCGAGTCATAGGAGCTATAATTCTAGAGAAATCCTACACAAACCTCCTATAATACCCAACCAAACCCAAAAAAGTATGAATCTTTATGATTTTCATCAGTCTGGGTCACTCAGACACTGCCTTAATCTTTTGTGGATCAACCTGAATACCATCTTTAAATACTATGTGTCCAAGGAATGCAACACTCTCTAATCAGAAATCACACTTCGAGAATTTAACATAAAGCTGATGTTCTCTTAATGTTTGTAGTATAGTTCTCAAGTGATATATGTGCTCTTCCATACTCTTCGAATACACTAGTATATCATCAATGAAGACTACCATAAACTGATCCATAAATTATATGAATACCCTATTCATTAAATCCATAAAAGCAGCAGGTGCATTAGTCAACCTGAATGACATCACCAAAAACTCATAATGGCCATATCGAGTGCGGAATGCCATTTTAGGAACATCAGCCTCATAGATCTGTAACTAATGATAGCCCGACCTTAAGTCAATCTTAGAAAAAAATTGTGCACCTTAAAGTTAATCAAATAGATCATCTATCCTTGGAAGAGGATACTTATTCTTTACTGTCACCTTATTCAACTCTCTATACTCTATGCACAGTTTCAATGTACCATCCTTCTTCTTCACAAACAGGACTGGTGTACCCTAAGGAGAAACACTGGGTCTAATGAATTATCTAACAAATCCTGTAATTGCTCCTTCAATTCTTTCAACTATATAGGAGCCATTCTATAAGGTGGCATCGAAATAGGAGTTGTGCCTGGAACCACATCTATACAAAACTCAATCTCTCTATAAGGTGGTAAACTTAGCAACTCCTCAGGAAACTCATAGGTAACTAGAACATCTGTGAGAGATAATTTCTCTACTAAAGTATCTCTGATAAGTGTCAAGTATCCCTAATAATCCTTCCTTAGCATCTTCCTAGCCGTGATAGCGGAGATGAGATTCTGAGGTGTAGAACTCTTATCACCCACAAACTTAAACTCTTCTTCATCCTAAATTCTAAAAATCACCTTTTTACTTTGACAATCCACAATGACATAGTACTGCGACAACTAATCCATACCAAGGATCACATCGAATTCCATCACATCCAACAATACCAATTCTGCTGGCAGTTCTCTACCCCTAACTAACACTTGACAACCAGAAAGAACAACATCAGTGTCCAATGAATCGCTTAGAAGAGTGGCGATAGACAAAGGACAAGCCATCCTTGAAGCTTGCCAACATGACTTTGAAGTAAAAACAGGGGACATAAAAGAGTGTATAGCACCTGGATCAATTAAAACCCTAGCATCCAAGTAACAGACTGGAATAATACCTACAACAACAACATTAGATGCCTGAGCATCTTACTGAGTGAGGTGGAAAACTCTGGCTTAACCTTAACCTCCCTACTAACTAGTGGAAGCCTAGCTAAAACCTCTAGCACCCCATCTAGTACCTCTGCCATGCCCATGCTGGGCAATAATTTGAGTCAAACTTAGATACTAAGCCGGCAGTAACTGAAAAGGTGTTGGAGATACACTGACAATAGACTGCTATAGCAGAAAACTAGAATATAGGCATGATCTGGCAAAATGCCTTATCTGTTCGTATTGAAAACATATCAGCGACACCATATAATAGGGTCCTTGATGGACTCTACCATAAGTCTGACAAGCACTGGTTGTTGCTCCTGAACTACTATAATTAGAACTCTGGCCACTACTATTGGTGGAAGCACCAGAACCAAATATGATAGGCCTACACTGTCCACCACAGTCATGCCTCATACTACCATGATATCTCGGTTACTGCCTCTGACTCTACTATACTGAGCCTCTTTACTAACTATTAGAGCCAATCTGAAATGTCTGGAATGGTGTACTCTGAAATCCTCCTAACTAAACACCTCTTAGCTGATAGTAATCAAGCATAGCTCTTTGCCTGACCAATCTTAGCTCTATCTCCTTGGCCAACTCTATCATAAATTTAAGAGTAAGGCCGACAGTAGGCGTCCCAGTAAAAGTAGAACCCAGACCAGTGACGTAGGTCGTAACAGCGAAATACTAGTCTAAATCAAATTCTCTGCATATTTACCAAGTTAGGGAAACTCTCTAGTATAGTCCTCGACAAATTTGTTACCTTTGGAGATGCTAGTCAATATGAGTCTGTAGCTCATCCATAGTGGCTCTGGATAGAATCTCCTCATAAACCTCTCTTGGAACTGAGCCCAAGTCATTATCGTCATATATGGCTGAATAACTTGAACAAACCAATCCAGGGCAGGTCCCTCGACAGACAACTCGATAATCATAATCTACTGATACTCGGTATAAGCAGTCCAAGTCCTCATCTCATTGGCATGTAAAAAATCTAGCGGGTCTGACGTCCCATCAAAAGCTATATGGCCAACTATGGCATAGAACAATGCTGCCTCAGGGTTAGATATACCCTGCTGATACATAGGCTGCATCTACATTATGGCTGGAGGCATCTCAGCTTCCTCGTATTCTAGCTTTATAGGTTCCTCATCCTTTAGCTCTTGCTGTCTACGGTGACTTGCCGCTCCTTGAGGTCTACCTTTGCGCCTCGCTAAAGGCTCAAGAAGTAAAACCTCATCCTAAAAGGACTCATCATCCTCAGCCTCAACGACAAGTGGAGTGACATGCGCTCACCTCCTCATTTTAAAAAGATAAAAACTAACATGATTCAGAAAAAATAGACAGATAACCTAATAATTACATAAAATTTTAAAAAGCAACAAAGACTTTTCAAAGATAAAGTTGAACCTAATTTACTGCAGTAGTTTTAAAGAAAACATAACTTTGAAAACCTAGGCTTTGATACCAACTTTGTCATGACCTAAACCGGGAGTCATGACCGGCGCTAGGGAATGTGAATTCTTTCAAATCCGAAACCTGTAGCAAGCCTTAAAAAAATAAATCATAACCAATAAATAAATAAAAATATAGCAGAATTAAAATTTTAAAACTATATAAAATAAATACTCAAATGTCATTTCATAAAATAAAAATATTCATACAATATTCAGAGATAGGTCTCAAAACCAAAATAACATACTACTGATACAATACACTACTATTACAGTTTTCTAGAGTACAATAAAAGTTTAGATAAATAAATTACATAGTTTAGCCAAGGCTGAAGAAGACCAGCCTAAAGTACTACTGGTGAGGTCTGAAGAAGATGAAGATCCTGTAAAAAAAATATTGAGGGGAATTAGACCTCACTGAGTGAATTATTATAATATATATATGCAACCTAAATTCATATACATTTAAGCATCAGTATATAATATATATATATATATATACACACACACACACATATCACACATATGCTAAAATTCATTTTTATAGATAATAAATGTATGATATTATTTTAGTTAAAGGATCGGAGCATAACCCTAACAGTTCGCAACCTCGATCATAATAATCAATAGCCAATAGGCCTAACCAAAACTCCAAGTATTCATTTATCCAACTTAAGGTAGTAGACTGGCCCCGAGTACACTAGGTCAACTGAGGTTTCACAATCTCACTATCGGCATGACTAGCCCCAAGTACACTCAGTCAACCGAGGATCCATAATCAGCCTATCCAGTAACCAACATCTCAATAATAATAATCAAATTCTCAATCTAAATCTATCGTACTGTCGCGCAATAGTCCTAACGTAGCCCACTAGGTAGCACGTTCTACTGCTATCTTTCAAATAAATCTTATAATTATTAAAAATAATAAAATGCATGATACAAACATGATAGCATTCATTAAAGAGGGATATACCAATTATATACTGAAAGTATACTGAGAGTATACTGAAAATAAATTAAATGTATACTAAACATATACCAGATATATATGCCACAAATATACCTAAATAAACCATGAATATACTAGAAATATACTAGGTATATATTGAAAATTACAATATGCATATATATTGCATATATATCGAAATATACCAAAAATATACTAAATCATTTAATGAAATAATTCATGATTAAATATATAATGAAAATATGCATGCTCACTTTCATGCATTCTATATGCAATGCATATATAAAATAATAACTCATTAGTTTGCGCTCCTCGAGACTGACTCGACGAGCCTAGTCAGATAGGCCTCGGTCTCGGCGCAGTTAGAAAAATAAATAATAATAAAATCAAAATAAATTTCTAACTTATACATCTAAGAATTCTAAAGTAAGACTTGATCTAAGAATCAAAACTCAGTTAAAAATCAGAAACTCAAGATCAACCCGACCTCACGTTTTACGAAAATTCTACTAAAAATTTGGCAGAGTCTCCTCTGTAAAACGAGCATCTCTCTACTGAAAAGTAGAGTCGATCCTATAAGAAAACACACTTCTAAATTCATAAAGTTCCACGCCTTGGGTTGGGACCCCAAACTACACAAATTTCTAATCGAGGTTCACAATTCACCACAATTCAATATTGACTAATAAATATAATAAAAAAATCATTAAATTCCATAAATATCCATAAAATACCAAAATATAATATATTTAAACATAAAAAAAATTTAATATAATTATTTTCACATTAACTAAATAAAATCTCAAATAAGTTATATACTATTAATAAAAATATGATTTTATAATTATTTAACATAAAATAGTCAACTTCACAATTAATTATGCAAATAGTTATATATATATATATCATAAAAATGGTTAAAAACTCATTTAATCACAAAATAGTATGCAAATTTATTATTTGAATATATTTTCAAAAATTAGTATTAATTAGTTAAAAATAGTAAATAATTCGTAAAAATTATTTTAATACCTTTTATTATTCCAAAATTATTGAAAACATATTATTTAACTATAATTTCAATAAAAACACATAATTTACCCATAAATCCAAAAATTCATACAATATTAAATATTTACTCAAAATTACTAAAATTTATTTTCTCAATTCTAAAGTTAATAATTTAAATTAACTATACTAATTAATCATAATTTTTCATAATAACACATAAAACACATAATTTACCTATAAATTCAAAAATACCCATAATTCAAAATAATTCAAAAAAATAAAAATAAAAATATTTAGGAAGATTAAGTTGCCTTAAACAACATTATCAAAAGAAAAATCCATAAATCAAACAATATCTAACTCAAAAAATTCAAAACCCTAAATACATATAAACTTAGATTGAAGATAACTCACAAATGGAGGGATTTAAGCTCAAATCAAGCTTGAAAATGGCTTCACGAAGCTAGGAGCTTCGAACAAGACTGGAATGGCGAGCTCTAGTGATCGGAATTGTTGTCAGCAACAATGGAGCTCCAACGTTGTTGCTACTATTTCTAGCACTTTGACAAGCTTTTGGCGATCTGCAGTTGGCGAAAAAGGAAGGAGAGGAAGAGGGAAGGTGATGGCTGAGAGTAGTGGTGGCAGTTGGGGATCCAACAAGGTGGATGGCAGTCTGCTGGTTTTGGGAAGAACAGGGGAAAGAGGAAGAAAAATTGGGAAAAGAAGAAAAGAAAATAAAAAAAATGGCGAAGAAGGAAAGGCAAACCGAAAAAAAAAAAGAATATTGACTTATATATATATATACACACCCACACACATTTATATAATACCACATAACACATGCACATAATAACAAGAATAATAGCAAATAATCATAATAATAATGATAGTAATGATAATAATAATAATAGTAAATATTAATAATAACAATAATAATAATAATAATACTACAACAATAATATTAACAATAATAATAATAATAATAATAATAATAATAATAATAATAATAATAATAATAATAATAACAATAATAATAATAATAATAATAATAATAATAATAATAATAATAATAATAATAATAATAATAATAATAATAATAGTGATGATAATAACTTTAATATTTTTAAATAATAAAACTTTCAAAATAAATAATCTACGTAAATAAAATATTTAGAATAAAATAAAAAAATAATATGCACAAATAATGATAATATATAAAGAAAATTTTAAATTTTATTAATACTTCATATCCTAAAATATATTTTAATAATTTAAAATAAAGGGTCATTACACTAACACTGCCCTGATGGAAGTGTGTGTAACCACAGGAGAGAAAATCTCATTATAATCAATCACATTCTGTTGTGAGTACCCTTTTGCCACTAGCTGAGCCTTGAAATTTTTCCCTTCCTTTTCTAATAGTGTTGGTTTCTTCTTGTAGATCCATTTGCACCATACAACCTTCTTTTCGTCAGGTAGTTGAGCAAGCTCATATGTCTGATTTTTATGTAAAGATTTCATCTCCTCTACTATAGCATCCATCTATCTATCCTTCTCCTCACTAAGCATATCTTTTTGGAAAGTTAATAGATCTTTACTACTAATAAAGAGAGCAAAAGAAGCCAAATCTTTATACCTAAATATGCTTGGAGGCTTTATGGTGCATCTCTCTCTATCTCTAACTAGATTGTAGTGTTGTTCATTGCCTGAAGTGGAGCTTGAACATCTTGAACTAGAACGTTCAGCCCTTTCATTGTTTAGGACTTATGGTTCTAAATTCACTTGTACTACCTTTGAACTGGAACTGTGTCCATCATATACTAGCACATCACTCTTATCTTTTTGTTGTAACATGGACTGCTCATCACACACTACATCCCTATTGATCACCACCTTCTTTGACACTAGACCCTAAAACTTGTATCCTTTTACACCTTTCACAAAGCCTAAGAAAATATACTTCTTGAACTTTGGATTAAGTTTAGACCTCTCATCATTGGATATATGCATATAAGTAAGACAATAAAAAATCTTTAAATTATCAAGATCAACTGGATTACCTATCCATACCTCTTATGTAACCTTTCCTCCCAAAGATTCTTTGTGGTGATCTATTTATAAGGTAGCACGCTATACTCACAACTTCTGCCTAAAAACCTTTAAGAAGCCCTATATTTAGTCTCAAGCACCTTGCCCTTTCAATAATGGATTTGTTCATCCACTCTACCACACCATATTGCTGTGATGTCTTGCAAATTGAAAAGTTCCTCTGAATCCTATACTCCTCACAAAATTTCTAAAATTATGAATTTTTTCCCATTGTCAAATATTTAATTTTTCTCCTTATTTAGTTTTTCACTTGTGCTTTCCTCTACTTAAACTTAGCAAAGACCTAAGATTTCTATTTCAAACAACATGCTCAAACTTTCATAGAAAAATCATTAATAAAAGTGATAAAATATTGAGACCTACCTAATGACAATTCTCTAGTAGGCCCTCATACATCAGAATGCACATAATTAAGAATCCCAACTATATACTGACCAGTCATGAATCTAACTCTAGACTATTTCCCAAGCACACAAAACTTAAAGAATTCTGATCTTTACAGCTTTTAACACCCTATAATAGAACTTATTTATGCAATTCAGTCATATTATGTTCACTATGATGACTTAGACACATGTGCCATAGTTTTGTACTATCATCATTCGATTTAATTTATGTAACTCCACCTATAACAATATTCCTTAGGAGTTTATAAATATTCCTTGTAATCCTTTTCCCTTTCATTATAGTTAACACACCCTTAATTACTTTAATGTTTTCCCTATCTTTATTAGATTTATATTGAAAACCATTAGTATGTAATATGCTTAAGGAAATCAGATTCTTTCTAAGGTCTGGTATATACCTATCATCACATAATGTCCTAACAACACCATCATGCATATGAATTTTTATTGTTCCAATAATAGCAATAGCATAAGGTTTATCATTACCTAAATAAACACAGCCAAAGGAACCTAACTTGTATGAGGTGAACTATTCCTTGTTAGGTGTCATAAGTTATGAGCATGTTGAACTAAGAATCCATGCATCAATGAATTGATTCGTTGAAATTGACAACATGTCCCTATCACTAAATTCTAAATCATCATTCTGGACCATATTTGTAGACCTTGACGAGTTTCCATTCTTTTTATCATCATTTTGCCCTTTTAGTTTTGGATAGTCTTTCTTCATATGTCCATGCTCCTTACACTTAAAGCACTACACTACTTTTCTAGGCCTAGATTTTGACCTAGATTTTTCCCTTGCAGAACCTTCTCTACCTTGTCTCCTACCACATCCTAAATTTCCCTTCACATATGGCCTTTCAACATGATATTCTTCACTTGCATTCTATTTTCATCGATTAAGAGCCAACAATGTTGCAATAATCTCCTCCAAGCTAATGGGTTGTTTCCTATGTGTAATGGTATTGGTGCTAAATTACATATAGTGTTAGGATCCATTAAAGCATGCATTTATTAATCCTAAGTTGCATTTAGGTTAATTTAGCTATAAAAATATATACTTATATATTTTTTTTCTAGGGAAAAGAGGTTTTCGAGGTATTTGGTGGTGAAAAGGAGCAAAAATAAAGAAAGGGTGTAGAGCTGGAATTTTATCGCAATCGTGACTTGACCCGTCATCGTGACTTGACCCGCGATCGTGGTTCCATCACTAATAATAGTTCTGTCATGATCATTGAAAATGTTATAATCATGGGACACACGATTTTAGACATTTTTGGGCTAACTTTTGAACTGGCACACACCTATTTTAAGAGAAATCTAAAGGTCATTATAAAAGACTATAAAAGAAGGAAAAAAAATCTAATTTAAGGGGTTGGATACCACATTCTAAAGATCAATATCAATACCTAAAAGGGGATTCTCTCCTTCCACAACTAAAGACCTAATCCACCTAAGGAGAAGAAAGAAAAGAAAAGAAATCTAATATGAGGAGACCCATTAGAAGATTCAAGCTTTTTGGATAATATTTCTTGCTTTCTTTCTAATTATATTCTCTTATTTGTATTTCTGAATATCGAATGATGGTTTATTTAGCCATGTGTGGCTAAATTCTTGAATGGTGTTGGGATTTTGAGACTCATTGGATTTAATATTAATTTGATGTATATTGCTACTTCTGAAATGCATATTATGTTTGTTAATTTGAATGAATATTATATTATGGCCAAATATAACCTTAGTTTAGATATATCAAATGAGAGTTGGTTAACTTAATAGACCCATAAACTTATGTTTGATGGATTAAATGTCTTGAGAAAGATTAATCTAATCTAATTCTCTTATGGGTATTGTGTAATGCCTAGTATACTTGATATGGGTGTTTATTCATGGTGATGATGAGAGTTAAGCTATGTCTATGAATCTTATTTGATTGTTGCTTATGGATTTGAGTAGCTACTTAAGAAAGAATACTCATTGTTTATTGAAAAACTGAGATATGCATAGAGAAGTTGATAAATTACATCAAGTTAACTTAATGAAAATGTGGTGCTTAATTCCCAACAACATGCCTCTTTCATTAATGATTTCCTTATTTATTTTAATTAATAATAGCCTTATTTACATCCTTTAGTTTATTTATTGTTTTAATAGTTTATTTGCTTGAGCTAAATCAATATTGTTAGCTTTAAACATATACAATTAAGATTAATAAGTGTTTAGTATCAATCTCTATAGGAAACAATACTCTACTTACTTTTATATTACTTTTCAACCCGTGCACTTGTGATGAACGAATCAATCAATAAGTTTTTAGCATTGTTACCAGGGATTAATGCAAATAGCATCATAATTAGTGATAGTTTATTAGAATTAGAGAAATGTTCTTTTGTGTTATATTTTAATTTACTTTTACTTTATTTTTAAGTACTTTTCTTATTGTTTATGCATAACTAGGGAAATGGCTTATCATCAAGAAAGGGACGAATGGACTTTTTTGGAGTTTACTGAGCCTGATTTGGAGGATTATATAGTTACACCATTACAAGCTTAACTTGTTGCTTTCAAAGTAAATAGGTGATTTAACTTCAAAAGGTAATGTAATTCCCTTCACTCTAAGTGCACTTTATGAATATTGCCATATATTTAGACATACTACTTTTAAGTGTGGTTTTGAAAATAATAATATATATGGAGATAATGTAGTTGAGAGTTATAGCTATGTTAGAGGTCCATTCTAACCAAGGCAGCCCAACAATCCTTTCTCTAATACTTACAACTAAGGGTGGATGAATTATCCTAATTTTTAATGGAGCAACAATCAACATTCTCTAGGGTTTTTCAATCAATTCACTCAACCACCATCACTTGAATTTCAACCACAATTGAGCAATGATAGGTCGACAATCATAGAGACTAAACTTAATAACTTTTTTAATACTGCAACCTTTAAAGACAGACTTATAACAATAGAGACAAAGTTAGATAACTTCTGTGATGCTATAATCTCTAACATAACCAGTCAAGAAGATAAGTTTGACTAAACTGCTAAGAATCACACTTCTTCCATTTAAAATATAAAAGTTCCATTTGGATAATTAGCCAATATGGTTGCCACTAGAACTCAAGGACATTTATCTAGCAACACAAAGGTCAATCTGACAGAACAAGTGAAGGCCATCACAATAAGGAGTAATAAAGAGCTTCAAGGTCCTAAAGAAGTTCATTGAGGATGACAAGGTGAAGCAAGAGAAGAAGGGTGAAGAAGTAAAAGAGAATTATAAGGAAAAGCAAGTTGAAAAGCAAGTTCAAGAATAAGAGAAGCAAATAGAGCAGCCTTTTACCATTGATACATCCAAATATGCTCAAAGACTTCCATTCCCTCCAAGTCAAAGGGTGATGAATAAAGATGAAAATAGATTGGAAAATTTTTTAGAAACGCTCTAGAAGTTAGAGCTGAAATTGCCATTGTCCAAAATATTGAATGAGAGACCCAAGTATGCAAAATTTCTTAAAGAAATTATCACTAATAAAAGGAAGTGGGATGAAAATGAAATGGTGTCCTTGATTGAGACTTCAAGCTTTATAGAAGATGAGGAGTGTACAAGGGATGAAGTCATTAATAAGTGTGAAAGTACACAAGAAGCCCCTTTTATCAAACCCAAAATTTTGATAAGGAGTGATAAATTGATTTCCCCATCTATTGAGCAGCTTTCTGGCTGAGAGTTAAAGCCTTTAGCTAACCACTTAAGGTACACATTCCTAAGAGAGAATAACACTCTACTTATTATCATCTCCAATAAGTTTTCCATCAAACAAGAAAAAAAGTGTGTGTGAAGTAGTAAGAAAGAGGATTAAAGTGATTGGGTGGAAAAATTATGATATTGAAAGGTTAAGTCTCTCAAATGTTGTGCATAAACTTTATATGAAAGATAGTTATAGAGCTATAACCAAGAAAGGAAGGGGAGTAGAGTTCAAAATAAAGGAAATTCTTATCCCTCATAAGGTAACTTTTTTATTTTTTGTAATGTTTTTCAATTATGTTTATCTAATCTTGATAGGGTGTGAGGAGATTAATCTCATTTTATATTGGGAGAATTTACACTTTATGGTGGAAGAAGAAGTAGTCTCAAGTCATATGTTATCAAGTAAAGAGATTGATTTTAATGAGAATAGTTCAGAAGCTCATGAGAGTGCTAAGTTCTTTAAAAAGAAAATAAAAGGTTGATATAAGGATCGCATCCCTAAAAACTCATTTCAAGCTAAAGATATTGTTTCATTGATTAACACAAGGATGAATCTACTTCAGGATAAGCTAAAAGCAAGATGGAATGGCCCTTTCAAGGATATATAATGGGATCTAAAAAAAGGAGTTGGTCAAGCTAATGACCTTAAATTAGCAACTTATTTTAGAGTGTTTTTCTTATTTTATTATAGTTCTTATTTTTCATTTTGTTTTCATGAATTTAGGTTTCTTAAATTATGTTTTGGGTGTCCTTGATTCTCTTATATGTTTTATTTTAGGTTGAATAGTATTCTAGGATATGAATGAATTTTTGTTTTGATCGTGGATCCCTAGACTTAAACTCCTTCCACCTCACCTAACCATAATAAGGGGAGTAACTCTTTTCTCTATTTTCTTTTTTATTTTTAGTTTTTGTTCTCTTGCATTTCATGTTTATAGCTTTTTCTTATGGTTTTTATTTTCATTTTTAAGTATATTTGTGCATATGTTATTCATGGTTTGCATTTAGGTATCCCACACACATTAAGGACAATGTGTCATTCAAGTGTGGGGGGAGAACAAAAGTTTTACATTTTGCATTTTTAGCATGTAATGCATATGATTTGGGTATATCATGCATTGCATTTGCATTTGCATAAATTTGGTCCTAAATTTTTGAAATCTTGATGCTTGACACTTAAATTTTTACTAGTTATCTTTGTTATGAATTTTGTATATATTTTTAGTATTTTGAGCCTATGTCATTTGATTTTCTCTTAATGTTTAGTTTTAAGTTCTTTTAAGCTTTGTTAACACTTTAAGTTAAAAATTTTAAGCTTTTAATTAATATAATACATGTTATTGATCACTTGATCATGATGTTGAGTTGTTGTTTTAGGAATAGTATGATGAATAAATTAAATTCCTCTCTAGGGTTGCCTCTATTTGTATGCAAAAGGAACTGTAAAAATACTCTTTCCTATTTCTAAAAAAAATGTGCTTAGGGACTTGAATTCCTATATACTCTAATGTTATTTTTCAAGAGTAAAAAAGTATACAAAGTAACCTCTCAAGGTGTTCACATTAAGTAGTTCAAGAAAGACAGGGAACTACTAAGAGAGGGAAGCAAAAGTACAAAAACTTAAAATAAAAAGGGTAGAGTTAGTTTCCACATGCCAAATTAAGGGCCACCTTAGATTGGAGTCTTATTCATTCATTTGTGCTTTTCTTAGGATTTTGATTTATATTTGCGAGATTATGAGTAGATAACATGCTCATCACTTGGTAATTTATTCTTCTCGACTTGATTTGTTAACTTTGTTTTGAGGATAGTAAACTAGCTATTAAGAGAAGGTTGTGATGTGAGCTTAATGAAATTTGGGATATACATTTTTTTCATTGCATTGATAGTTACTATGTTCTTGAGTTTGTTTAAAGATAATTAAAGATTCAAGTATGGAGGTATTTGTCAGTGCTAAATTACATATAGTTTTAGGATCCATTTGAGCTTGCATTTATTAATCTTAGGTTACATTTAGGTTAATTTAGCTTTAAAAATATATACTTTTATATTTTGTTTTATTTTTCTAGGGAAAAGAGGTTTTGGAGGTATTTGGTGGTGAAAAGGAGCAAAAACAGAGAAAGGGTGTAGAGTTGGAATTTTATCGCTATCGCGAAAAATCTGAGATTGCAATACAGACCTATAATACTGAACTTTATATCGCGATTATGAGACACCTAATTCTAGACATTTTTGGGCTGATTTTTAGCTAGCACACACTTATTTTGAAAGAAATCCAAGGGTCATTAGAGAAAACTATAAAAAAGGACCAAAAACCTAATTTATGGGGATTGGAGACCACATTCTAAAGATCAAAATCAATACCCAAAAGGGGATTCTCTCCTTCCACAATCAAAGACCCAATCCACCCAAGAAAAAGAAAGAGGAGAAAAAAAAAGCTGATAGGAGGAGACCCAATGGAAGATTCAAGTTTCTTGGATAGAATTTCTTGCTCTCTTTTTTATTATATTCTCTCATTTGTATTTTTGAATATTGAATAATGGTTTATTTAGCCATGTGTGGCTAAATTCTTGAATTTTATTAGGATTTTAAGACCCATTGGATTTAATGTTAATTTAATGTTTATTGCTACTTCTTAAATGCATATTGTGTATGTTGATTTGATTGAATATTATATTATGGTAAGGCAAGAATTTAGTTTAAATCTATGCAATGAGAATTGATGGATTTAATAAACCCACAAACACATGTTAGATGGATTAAATATCTTGAGAAAGCTTAATCAAATCTAGTTCTATTATGGGTTCTGTGTAATGCGTTGCATACTTGATATGGGTTTATATTCATGGTGATGATGAGAATTAAGCTATGTATATGAATCTCATTTAATTGTTGCTTGTGGATTTAAGTAGCTACTTGAGAAAAAGTACTTAATGTTTGTTGAAAAACCCGAGATATACATAAAAAAGTTGATTAATTACATCAAGTTAACTTAATGAAAATGTGGTGCTTAATCTCCCAACAACATGCCTCTTTCATTTGTTATTTCCTTACTTATTTTAATTACCAATAGCCTTATTTACATTCTTTAGTTTATTTTTTTTGTTTTAATAGTTTATTTGCTTTAGCCAAATCAATATTGTTAGCTTTAAACATATATAATTAATATTAATAGGTGTTTAGTATCAATTTATGTGGGAAACGATACTCTACTTATTTCTATATTACTTGTCAACCCGTGCACTTGCAGTTAATGAATCAATCAACAAAGGGTAGTCTCCAAGCGTTCGTAGGATGGTAGTAAAGAACATAGCACTATGATTGCTTTGTCCTTGTCCTCAATCTTCACATAAACCCTGACCAAATCTGTTATTATTTTAATGAAGATATTGACATGTTGTGCCAAATTCGAACCCTCTTACATCTTCAGCCCATATAATTTTTGCTTTAAATACAGCTTGTTCGTGAGTAATTTGGATATATACCGACTCTCCAGTTTCTGCCATACCTCGCCTGGAGATTTAATGTCCATAAATTGGTACATGATTTAATCTGTCAGACATAGTCATATGGTTCCTGTTGCCCACTGCTGTAACTCCTCCCAATCAAGGTCATTCATGCCTTTTGGTTTCCTTGCACATTGCGCCTTCAGAATACCCTACTATGCTAATAAATCCTTTACCTATGTCTGTCATAATATGAAATTACTAGTTCCATTGAGCTTCCCTACTTCAAATTTTGCTCTAGAATTAAGTGCCATTGCAATTGCTCTAATACCATAGTAATTGTTGCGAAATAACATAGTAAACAAGAGTAAAGAGAGAAGAAAAGAAAAAACACAGAGATTTAACGAGGTTCGGCAATGTGCCTACATCATTTGAAGCAAGCGGTTGGAGCTTTTCTTATTATTTAGAAACTTTTACCTAGAGTTACAAATACATGTTGTATATATAACAAGATAGGTACGGTATAAACTATTAAATTACCCTTTTACCATACCTGCATCCCTAACCCATCTAACCGTAACCTTACAATTAAACCTAGAAACCCCTCAAAGGATAGATACTGTCACTCAGCTCTTTGCTCACGCTTCGCCACTCTACTTCACTATACTTCAATATTTGTTCACTTACTACTGCATATGAGCCATACAAAACAAACTTTCAATTATCAATTTTTACTAGAATCAAGACGAATCCAAAACAAATTACTAGTGAAGTTAAGATTAAGAAATAAAAACAATAATGAAATAAATTTTAATTTTTAATAGGATCAAAATGTAAAATTTAGTAAAGCATATCTTTTTTTAACAAGTGGAAGATAAAAGAGGGCGTGAGAAATCAAACTCATAACTTTACTTTATAATATTTATCATCTGAGTTATTAACCTATAAATGGAGAACAAATTTAATAAAGCATATCAAATGATAGTTCCATTAAGTTTTATTTTATTTTATTTTTAATTAAGTGGAGGTCTGATGAACTATGAACTATGAAATACACATTAGCATACCATAAAAACATACCTTCACAATTCCCACAAATAAAAATACCAAACAGACAACTATAAATTGGGGATATTTCGTAATAGTTAACATCTTTAAATATGATTTTTAACATTATCCCTGAAGTTAAAACATGAAAGGAGGTAAGTTGCATTATGTAATAAGATTGCTTGACACATGTAATATAGTGGTTTCCTTTTTGGAAAGGTATCTTTGATTATAAAGCTTTTTTTTTTTTTTTTTGTCTTTTTACACAATTATATTCCTTGAATAAGAAACACTAGATATATCATGAAGCAGCCATAAGCAGAGACCATCAGGTGGCTGCACTAGTCTGTAAGCAGGCCATAACCGGGTCTTTATCAATCATTTGACTAAAGCTTTTTGGTTTCGAAGAATGGTAGTTCAAATAAAAACATAGTTGCAAGAACAACAAACTAATTAGAAAAACCTATAGCAATGCCATGCCATGCACCATCTTACATCAAATTGTCCATTCTAATTAATGGTGCATTAATGATTATTATAATATAATTATGTATGCATATGTATGTGACGCCAGTTAAGAGAGGTTTGTTTGAATGAAGTTTAAACTCAATTAAGAGCAATTAATAATTTAAACTCAAAACTTTTCAATGAAGTTTTATAATCATTAATGTGTTTTTTTTTTAATTTTTTTACTTCTTTAATTAATTTTTAAATATCAACTTTGTCCGCTGAACTAAATTTTAATTTTTAATTTTTTTCTATAATAAAATGGGAAAAATCCAATTTCAAATGGAATTAAGTATCCCGTAACATTTATAATCAGACCAATAAATAAATGACATTTTTAAACTAATAATTTAATTTTAAAAATTTTTTACAAAGGCAAACGTGCATTAATTTTATCGGTGAGGGGCACATTTATCATTAAAAAAATCTTTTGGAGCATTTAAGCATAAAAATTTGAAAAACAAAGAGCCCACTTATAAGAAACAAATACTAGCTTTTAGTTGCATTATTTTCAAGAGTTATGTTTCCAATTACCCTCTTGCTTTTAACCTCTTGCCTTAAACAACCTGAAACTTGATTTGAAGTTGTCCTCCAACGGGAATGAAACTGAAACCAAGCAGAGCATTACATTGTCATTAATGTAATGATTAGTGTCAAAGGTGATTGATATATAGTTGCTCTCAACCAGAATGGTCTTTGTCTAGTACATGATGTTTGACTTCAGCATTATGGTCATCATCAATTTGCGTACTTGCTGTCATGGTCTCAACAGTGTGCGAACACGCACACATACACATATCATGACTTCAAAATAATCAGAGTTCATTTAACTACTTTGCAGAGACATAAAGTAAAAAAATGAATTAAGGACTAAACATATGTTGCTAATGAATTCATAACAAAATCATTCCGTTTCTTTCTTGGCCAACAGTAGTAGTTTATTTCTTAATATATTCAATCTTTTATCTGATCGAATCCCCATTATTAGATCGATTGGATGATTCTACTACCCAACGATTTAGGCGTTCTGAAGCTTTTTTCACCTACAATTAAAAAAAAGGTTAAAATTACATTAAAAAATTATTTAAGAACATAAAAGATGCAATATTTAATTACCTGCTCATCCCAATTGGTTCTAAATGTAATATAACCAAGTACCACAACTTGCACCACAACTCCAATTACCATTCCAATCCATATACCCTACAAGATGACATAACAGACGCACCAAAATGATTAGCTAGAAATTTTATATTTTTTCAGCATTCTTACGGGGTCTTCAGAATTTTTTTTTTAAGGTTCCTTGCCTCAATTTCCAGCTTAACCACATATCCAAGGATGATTCCCACAGGGATACCAATTATGTAATAGCTGCAAATGTTGATGTATGCGACCGTACTCTGTCGACCAGCACCCACCGAGGCTCCTGACATAAACAGCATTTACATGTGCTGATGTTTATAGTCCAGGAAAGCTACTTGATGCAGGTTTAGATTGAAATGTACCTGTAAATACTGTCTGAAAGCTGTTGAGTAGAACAGAGAAAGCTAGTAGAAGAGAGAGTTTGGACATAGCGTCAATGACATTTTCTTCATCTGTGAACACCCTCGCAATCTGACGGTCTAATGCTAAACATAAAATGAAAAATAAAACTCCCGTGATCATTGATTCTGTGAAGATCACTGTAATTGCAAATTTTGCTGCTTTTGCATTCCCTCTTCCCAATTCATTTGCGACGCGCACGCTAGATCAAAAGAAAAGCAAGGGAAATCATTAGCCATTTCAATACAAGCTCCATCTCTCATTTACGACCCTGAGCACAGAATTGAGTGCTGTCAAATCATACCTGGAGGAAGCTAAAAAGCCAAAGCAGAGCATGAACTCCCAACCTGAGATATTGAGGCTGCAGGGCATTTTTCATTTAGGATACATTTCGCAGGCAAATTCCTGAAGGGGAATTAGTTTTCAGGATGTTACCAAATGGACAAAGCAGATACTTCAGTTGTTGCATTCTTCATGTACCCAGCCAAGAGGACCAAGATGGCATTGTACCAAAACTCTAAGCTATTGAAATAAGCCATCCATAACATAAACAAGAAAAATCAGATAAAAAGAAAGAAAAGTTCAATATCTGTGCTATACTCAAAAAGAAAATGGGCTTGCCAGAGCATAACTCCTGAAGATATTGATAGCTTTATAATAGGAACTAAATCAGTGAAGGCAGCTGAAGTGAATCCTTTCCAGGTATTAGGACACCACCCCCCAGTGATATATGCTGTAGTTCCAATAATGATAGACCAACTTGCTATGATCATAGCACCCATTGCCCCAGGAATTCCCCAGTTTAGTTTGATCACAAAAATCCATGACAAAAGCACATGAAGTCCAAATGAGGCAGCAGAAACCCAACCAATGATCCTGTTCTTGAGCTGAGTTTGTAAATACTTTTGAAGAGGAAAAGCAAGAGCATAAGAGTACATAATAGGAATAAACCACAAGGAGATATATCCAGCCATATCGGCTACTTGCGCATCTTCGTGGAGTAATCTGAAGATTTGTGCTGAGAAGATGAAAAACGGGAGCAAGATTGTTGCAGTAACAAAGTTAATGAGGCATGATCTTTGCAAGTAGATACCCATCATGTGAAATTGTTTTGCTCCGAAGGTTTGCCCACAGAGAGTTTCTGTTGCACTTGACATCCCCAGCTACAACATCAACAAGTTGAGATCAATTAAAATCATTTTTAAGCTAGAGTCTACAAATCAATCTGCAACAGAAACAGAAACTTACTAAAATCCCATTTGCAAAGCGAACAGCAATGATTTGTATAAGCGAGTAACCTGCAAGATCAACTTCACCAATGTGCCCAATAAATGCTTGTGTTACTACAAACATTCCATATTGTGTTGCTCTTGCTAACACTGCAGGAAACCCAACTCTCCATATCTTCTTGTTCTCTTCCCAAACTCTCCATTTCAAATCAACGCTAACATCTTCTGTTTCTGACCGGAGAAGCCTTTCTTGAAGATCCATACTCCTCTGATTGTTTCTAGCTATATATCCAATAAATCAAGAACACATAAATAGCGAATTGCTACATGTGTTGTCAGTCTTTTGTTGGCAACAAGTTGAATTCAGTAGACCCTTTCAATTAAGAAGACGAAAACCACCCTTCAGCAAAGAAAAAAAAATAAAAAATCAGACAAACAATAAAAAACAACAAAAAATTTTCTATCGATCAATTCTGATTTTTTAATCTACAAAGACTTCATCTCACGTACACTTTAAATATATATAACTTAATAAATGTTCTTAATAAAAAATACCTACGTGCATTTCAATTTAAGCTTTTATACTGGACACAGCACCTGTGAAAATCTAAGGTGACACAAGACATGAAACAGACAAGAAAA
This sequence comes from Mallotus nudiflorus, assembly GCA_947683625.1. NCBI lineage: Eukaryota > Viridiplantae > Streptophyta > Magnoliopsida > Malpighiales > Euphorbiaceae > Mallotus > Mallotus nudiflorus. Next base: position 7,670,076 of record CANTUR010000041.1, read on the forward strand.
ACAATTTTGATTCACAAATAATATTATATTATCATTAATTATAGTGAAGTTCACTCTTTTGTATTTATATGTGATAATATGTGATGTAGATAGTAAGAGAGGTATAAATTTTTTTTAAAGAAACTTAAAAAATACTTTTTTATAATTTAATTACTTAACTTTTGATAGATATAAAAATTTTATAGTGATTATTGTGATGTCTTCATCATCTTACAGTGATTATTGATTAATTAATTACTTTTTTATAATTTAATTACTTAACTTTTGATGATATAACAATTTTAGGATTTGTAAACTTTTATTATTTTTATAATAATTATTATTTTTCAAAAAATTTTACGCAATTTTAATAATTTTTTCATCTAAATCATTGGTATTTTGAATCTATTAAACTTTTAATTAATCCGTTTTGATTTAAGTAGAACCATAAATATAATAAAAATCTTTCAATAATTAATTTAACATCATTATATATATCATAACTCAAATTCAAACACGTTGTTTAAATAAGAACAATCTATGCTAGCTAATTCCAACATTATTGATAAATTTTAATTATTTTAACCAGCAGCCTAAACTACTTGTACAATCTACATAATAAGGATACAAAACATGTTATTGCAACATTGGTCAATTCATGCAATAAATTGTTTAAATGGTTTTCTTTAAAACGAACATAGTAAGTGTTAGCAGCAATTATTTTTCCTTAAGTATGTTATTAAAATACATATATTAATTATTGGCACAATCTGATTTGCTGCATGCTAATGAAGTCCAAGAATTTCAGTCCTGAAAAGAAAACAAGAGGAAGACTGCCCAGCTAATAAATTCATTTCATCTTGGAACATGAACTTCAATCAAATGGATGTTACAATTGAAAATAGCTATTCATATCCGACAAAACACTATAATCTCACAAGAATAACAGGTAAAATCAAATAAAACAATGCTGTCTATTCCTTCAAAAAAAAAAAAAATCAAAATAGTACTTCTGTAGAGAATAGCATTAATAATCAAAATACTAAAAGTATGTTTGTCCGTATCTATAAATGAGAAGGAACGATAGACAATATATGGTTATAATTTCTAACCATATATAGAAATGTAAAACAGCCAAACCAAGCCACTCATAACCAATTCAATATTCCACTCAATAAAAGTTCGTTTAATTTAATTTATTAAAGTTCTTTTAATAAATGAGTTGAGTTCAAGTTCTATAAAACTCGACTCATAAAACTCATGAATAAATTTAAATAAAAGTTCGTAAATCAGTTCGTAATTTTAATATTTAGTAATTTGATTTTAGATATATAATATATATATATTTGTATTGTAAAAAATATTTTAAAAATATATTATTAGAATAAAATTATAATTTTTATTAAATATATTGTAATTTTATTTAATTTTTAATTTATAGTTTATATTTTTAAAAATTTCTTTAGATTTGATTAAACTCATAAACAATATGTAAAATGATAAATTCAACTTGTTTGTAAACAAACTAAACTCGACTTATTTATAAACAAACCAAATCTGACCTAGATAAAATTCAACTTAGCTTAGTTTGGCTTGATTACACCCCAAGTCATAATGCGACTTATATTATCGATAGCCACTTTTACATATATATATCTATAGTGCAGACATTTTTTTTTTTTAGTAACCACTCCAGCATATCCATTAAACTGGGGAAGGAGGATGGATTTTTTTTATTTAGTTATTCAGTCTTAGATATTAAAAATAAAAAATAATTTCAGTTTAATTTAATCATGTATAAAAATTTCAGTTAACAGAAAAATTGAATTTTAATTTTTATTACAAAAATATTTTAAATTTTATAATAATAATAATTTAATTTTAAAAATGTTAAAATGAATTGGGATTTTGAATTTTTTTTTTTCATTCAGTTTGAATTTTTTAAGATTTCTAGTTTGATTCAGTTTTTGTATTTACACTTTTGGTTACTTAGATTTTTTGGTAATTTAATCCAACCGATTAAATATCCACCCCTATTCCACATCCTTGGAATCAATTTCAAGGGCACTGTCCTATTGCACTCTAGCAATGACGGTAACTCGTGATCTGTGTTAAAGCATGAATAAATTGCTTCAATGGTTATCAAACTATATATTTTCTTATAATATAATTTTAAAATTCTAATTTATATCTTTTTATTAATTTAATTTTTATTTTTGTATTACCAATAAATATTTATTTTTTTAAAAAAATTGACAACTATTTGCTCATGTGGCATCAAAATAAAAATATTTGCCATATTAAATCTCATATCAAATGCTACATCATTTTTCTAGTTATTAAACTTTATATTTTATTATAAAATTGTCGCTAAACTATATATTTCCATACATTTTATTTTATCTTTTACATATACCAGAGTTTTCTTGAGTTTTTATGGCCTTGCATTTTAATTTGAAATAATTTTCCTTATCCTTATACAAAAATATTAAGAATTCTGTTCAAAAGTGTCTCATGTTAGTATATAATTTGTCCTAAGTTTCAATTAATTTTCATATAATATTATATGTTTTGGGGTCAAATAGTTCACATGTTCAGATAATTGTGAAAAAAAAAATTAAATGAATATCAAAATCAACTAAATTAAAATAAAATAAATAATAATATAAGATTTGTCAAAATATAGGATGTCTCGTCTGAGATAAAGTTTACCATTCCGTAATAAAATGTAAAATTTAAAAATTATAACAAAATATCAACAATAATATAGCTTTTGATATGACACCTGACATGCAGTATATATCTTAAATGTTTTTACTTTGTTGACATATTAATTAATTATTATTGGAATTCAAAGAGAAATTATGATAAATAATAAGATTTAAAATTAAATTATGATAAAATATGAAATATATATGATATTTTAAATTATAATAAATTAAATTATAATAAAAAAATCTAAAATAACTTTATTTTTTATTTATTTTATTTTTAGCACTTTACTTTTATTATCACTAAATGATAATGTATTGAATTATTCAATTGTTGTTATTAATAAAGTAAAATTTATTTTGTAAAAAAATAAAATAATCATAGATTACACCATAATAAATTATATATATATATATATATATATATATATATATATATATATATATATAACACAAAAAAAAAATAATAAAAAATTATTGATAACTTCCAGTCAACAATACAGCTACCTGTCAATATAGTCTTCACTTGCTTAGTTGAGATGGCAAGGTGAAGGGCATGACCGGTTATGGTTTCAAATTCTAGAGGTATCAAAAAAAAAATAATAATAATGCTCTTGATCTTTAATTGTATCTCTAAGAAAAAAAAATGATAAATACTCTATATAATAATAATAATAATAATAATAATAATAATAATAATAATATATAGTGTACTCCCAAATCGTTGTTAAACAAAAAACTAGTCAATAAGTCAGTACAGACTAGTAATTATTTATTTTATTTTTTATGACAAAGGAATAAAAGGAGGAAAACAAAGGGAGGGCTGCAGGGTACGGATTGAATCCCATAGTAGAAATTGATTGTTATATTTTAGATTTTTTTTTATTTTTTTACAAAATATAGATAAAAAATAGAACATATTTTTTCACAAAACTATATAAAAAAAATTAAGTTTCAGCCAAAAAATTATTTCAATTGGTTATTGTTAATTAACCGATAGAATTAGCAAGCTATAAAAAAAAAAAAATTCAAATTTCTATTTTAGCCACACCAACTTAATTAGCCGAAAGGTTAAATAATTTCATATTATAATTCTTTTTAATTTGATTTTTAACTTTTTTTTCTAATTAAAAAATAAAAAAAATTTCTCTTTCTCAAAAACAAAGCAACAAGAATGAAAATTGATTTTTTTCCTCCACTTTCATATCACATATTAATATTTATTAATATATAATGTTGATAAACATATAATAAATTAAGAAAATAAAGTCAGTAGCAAATCTGAAAGGATCAAGATGTGGGGCCATCAAGTTGGTCTTGTTGACATAAAAATCATTACAGCTCCATGACCTAAATTATATGCTTATTTTTTTTACCAAAAAAAATTATATGTTTATATATATTATTAATTAATCATTTCCTTCTTGAATTCGAAATTTATAAATTTGAAAACGCTTAATCTTTTAACTTTGGTTACAAAGACATACGATATCAAGTTAAACTCCCATTTATAAATAATATATTTGAGACATTTTTTCTTTATGTATTTTTTTTTAAAAAATAACATTATATGCACGGTTCTACAAGTAAATAAGACGAAGGCTAAAATTATTTAGAACTCGAAATTAAAAGATTAGGTTAATGGATATTTTTTTTTCAAAACATCTTAAGATGTAAATCATTAATTTGTGGAATTAATTTCTCTCTAATTTAGAAGAGGATTACCTCCTGTTATTTAATTAAACACTTAACTTTTATTTGGTTCAATTCTAAAAAAAATTAATTGACAAATGAATTTTTATTGATGAAATGTGTTTGGTTTAAATGAATAATTTATAAAATTTATTTAAAATGAATTTCGTACTTTATTATATTGTGTTTAGTATAAATTTAGAATTTTAAGTTAATTTTTAATTTTGGTCAAAAATATCCTTTTAAATAGATTATATATATATATATTTTTTAAAATATGTTTTTATCTTCTTTTTCAATTTTATATTTACATTGTTAAAAGTGTGATTATTTAACATTTAAATTAATATTTAACTTATATTTAAATAGCATAATAATAATAAAAAAAAAATTAGCAGCTCATATGAATGAAATAAATGACATTTGATGTCCTAATCAGATGGTTAAAAGTCTATGAATCAATGTACCCAAAGAAACAACCAAAGAACCAGTAGCACAAGAGTACTGCACTAAATATGGAAAATAACAGTGTAAAATTGTAAACAGCAACTCACTCAGTAGGTACAAGGTATCGAGAGAGGATTTTTTTTTTTTTTAAAAAGAATATTTTAGCAATTTTAAAAATATAACTTTAAAATTATGAAATTCATTTGTAAATTACAACCATTTTATTAGAATTCTATCTAGTTATAATAAATTTTACAAATTTAAAAACATAAAATTGCAAATAAATTCTATAACTTATTCATTTAATCCAAAGAAACATAATTTAAAATTATAAATGAATTCTACAAAATTTGTGGAATTCATTTATACTAAATAAGGCCTTAAACTAATTGAAAATATACTTAAGTCATGTTTGTAGCTACAAGTTAAAGTGTTAAAATAGTAAATTTATAAGTTGTTTCTCAATGATTTGTAAAATTAATTTTTACACGGTTTAAATTATCTGTATAACTAAACTAGTGGAAAACTTATTATAAAATAGTTAATTTGCAAGAAGATATATATATATATATATATATATTAATTGTGAGAAATAAAATTAAAAGAATAAGCTAAACTTAAGAAGATGGAGATCTATTGAGAAGCATGTTAGGAAAGATAAGAAGTGCAAGACATAAAATAAAATGTACCATGATATCAAATGAAAGAGTAACGGACAAAAATTTTATTATTTTTAGAAAAGATTCCACTTGAAAGTTTTCTGTCTATTTGCATCTACCAAAATTGCCCCATTTATGCAATAGCCTCACTAGAAAAGTTACTGAGAATTCAGGTTGTTTTCGATGCAAAACCAGTATATAGGCAAAGGGCACATGTTTATGAAGCAATATCCAGATGTTCTAGACCAATGGCAGAGGAATGAACCCATTCTAAGATTTGCCTACCGCTACGGTTCAAATCCACAATAATCCCTTCTTCTGTTGCACATTCTAAATTGCAAATTTTCACTAATCCCTTATTTATTAAAAATAAATTCTAAATAAAATTCATTTGTAAATAAATTTTTATTAAATTTTAAATAAAATTTATTTACAAATAAATTTTTATTAATAAAATATATTTAATTTAAATGAATAATTTATAAAATTTATTAAAATGAATTTCATATTTTGTTATATGTGCTTGATATAAATCGTAAATTCATGTTTTTGTCAAATATGTCATTTTTAATATGAAGATGCTTTTGAAAATAAAAGTAAAGAGGAGTGTTTTATTCATTTAAAAGTATAGATTTAAAATTTATGAAAATTCATTTGGAAACTTCATTCATTTTGATAGAATTTGATTTAATTATAATCAATTCTACAAATTTAAAATTTTGAAATTATAAATTGTAAATAAACTCCATACAAAATTTATTTAAATCAAATATATATCATTTAGATTTGTAAATAAATTTCATAAAATTTTGTGAAATTTATTTATACCAGACACACTTTAAACTTGCATCAAACAATAGTACTGGAACTTCCGTTGTCATCCGATTTTGATGGATCTACAAGCCAACGATTAAGACGTTCTGATGCTTTCTTTACCTGCATCATTTAAAAACAAATAAATAAAGTGCTTTAACAATGTAATTTTTTTGGTAAGTTATAATTGGGGGAACATATCTTATGCTTGTGAAATATTTTAATAACATCGATAAATTATTAATAAATTTTTTTATTAAATTGAGCTGTTTAAATGGTCAATCGCTAAGTTGAGAGATGAAAATGATAAATAATATCAAGTTTAAGGAGCAAATATATTATGCTGCCTTATCTCTTTATTCAAGGCAATACTACAAACCTGAAGATCCCAGTCAGTCTTCCATATGAGGAAGGCTAGTATAGCTGTTTGCATTATTACTCCACTTAACATTCCAATCCACAAACCCTGTACGTAGAGGCATAGATTAGAAAAATTTTGTTTTGTTTGTTTTTTCCCTCTGAAAGAAAAAAATAAAAGTCTATAAGATTATAAAATAAGAAAAATAATTGTTCAATTTCTAAGTGCTGTTTCTTGTACCTTGACTTGGAAGTGGCCCACATAACCTAGCAGAACTCCTACAGGTATTCCAATCCCATAATAGCATCCCAAGTTAACATATGCAACCATAGCCTGTAGACCAGCACCTACAGCTACTCCTGGAGATTGGATTTATAGTAACAATCACAAGTTAGTAGCAATAACAATCATGGAAATTACGAGAATGAACATGGGAATCTTGTAGAGTTAATGATGTACTTGCCGGACAGTACTGGCTGAATGCTGTTAAGTAACATTGAGAAAGCAAGTAGCACGGAGAGTTCTGATACAGTATCAGCAACTTCCTCACTATCAGTGAACAGGTATGAAATTTGTCGACCGAAGATTAGGCATATAACAAAGCACACTACTCCAATACATACAGAAGTGTAGAGTATGACTTTAATAGAGAATTTTGCAGCTTTAGCATTTCCTGCTCCAAGTTCATTTGAAGTTCGCACGCTGCACGAATTTAAATACATTGTCAAGTGTCTGCCTTGTAATCCTAGTAATTAAAAGACGGAGATTGACTCGAATTAACAGGTCATTTAGGTTGACTCGAATTACCATGCTGCTCCAAGGAATCCAAGGCAGATCATAAACTCCCATGCACTTACATTGAGGCTGCAACAGGAAATTAGATTCACATCAAACGCAATCTTCTTCTCACAAGCTAGTGCCATATAATATTCTTACCAAATGGAGAAAGCTGATATTTCAATTGTCGCATTCTTCATATATCCAGCTAACAGGACTAGAACAGAATTGTACCAGAACTCCAAGCTATCAAATGCAATAATAGATATGATCAGGATACATAAATTATGCTTAACAAGATAAAGTGGAAACCAAGGAGAAAAAATTTTCAGAAGAGAATGCGGCATAGATTCACCATATCATTATGCCAGAAGAAATTGACAGCTTGACAACAGGGAAGATATCTTTAAATGCAGCTTTAGTGATCCCTTTCCATGTGTCAGGACAACCACCTCCCAAAACATAAGCAAATAGTCCAATAACTAATAACCAACAAGATATGTTCAAAGCGCCCATTGCACCCGGAATGCCCCAGTTCAGCTTGAACACAGAGATCCAGGACAAAGGCACAAGAACTACTAAGGAGACAGCAGAAAGCCAACCAACAATCTGGTTCCTCATTTGAGCTTGCAAGTACATTTGCATTGTCAGGCTAAACACAAAATAATAGAGAAATGGGATGAACCATAAGGAGATTTCTCCAGCTACTTCTGCTATTTCTGCGTCCTGTCCAATTAGTTTCAAAATTGGTGTCGTGAAAATGAATACAGGGAGGAAGATTGTTGCCACAGCACCATCAACTATCCAGGATCTTTGCAAATATATACCCATCATGTGGTATTGTCTTGCTCCAAATGCTTGCCCACATAATGTTTCTGTTGCACTTGACATGCCAATCTACCAAGAAAAATCAAGTTTTTTTGAGTTCATTAAAAGAAAATATATCTAACCCAAAGGGCCACACTAAGTTCTCGGTATGAGGACGTTCCATAGTGGAATGTTCTGTATTCAAATTTTCTCCGGATCAAATTTTCTTATACCAATGCCAGCCACGAAGCACGAGAGAAGATTAGTTCCATATTCAATACGATGCAACCAGAATGCATATACATATATATATATATATGAGAGGTTGATTACCCCAGCATGAAAAAACTTACCAAAATTCCATTTACAAATCGTACGAAGAAGGTTTGTACAAGTGCATATGCAGCAAGCTCCAAGGCGCCAATGTGGCCAAGAAATAGCTGTGTCACTACAAGCGTTCCAAAAGAAGTGACTCTACCTATGATTCCAGGGAATGCAATCCTCCATATCTTCTTAGACTCGGTCCAAATCCTGCTTTTTATATCCTCTGTTTCAACTTCTTCTGGTCCAAGAAGCCTCTCTTCAACTGATTTGTCCATAATTCTGCACAAGAAAAAATAGACACATTTATCCACTTACCAATGTTCTCTACAAAATTTCTACTTATTTTTTCAAGTTAAATGCTACATCAAATACCTGAGTTTAAGTAGGATAACCCCCGCCCCCCAATATTTCATGCCCCTATTGCATGGGACCAAATTGAAAAATAAATTTTCTTTTGCCGTATTGCTGACCGCAACATCTATTATTATCTTTTAAGGTATCTCCGATCAAACACCATTTTGGTGCTAAAAATGGAAAAATGGGCTCCAACTGAGCACCATAATTCAACGTAAATTCCGTTTGATGAACAGTGGCAGTGCACTGTTCACGATAATGGTTTTTTTCTCTTTCCCAATATATCCATAAAAGTATTCAGTTTAATCCAAATTCTTATTGTATACACATACTTTTTTTTTATAAGTTAGTCCAAAATTTTATTTTATTTAAATTATTTTTCTTAAATATAAAATATATCTAAATAAAAAAACATATTTATAAAAAAAATAAATATAATATATACTAAAAAATTACTTGATAAACTTAAATAACTTTATATTAAAAACAATATTCATTACAACTAACATCAATTGATAAATACTAAAATATAGTATTATTGAATAAACTTGTTAAAAAAATATAACTATGTTGTATTGTTGAAAGGACTAGTATAGTATTTGTTAAAGTATAGTATTGTTGAATGAATTTATCTAAGAAGGGCAGACTTCCTTTTTTAAATATTTTAATTTTGTAAACTAGCGACACCAGAATTGATAGAGCACTTCATGATTTTTTTTTTGAAAATGAATACTCAACCGCTCCACTGCCAAGCCAGTGCACTCCATCACTCAGTTACATGTTCTAATAGCTAAACTAAACAATTTAAATTCAAGCAAGCCAAAATAAAAATTAAATATCTATCATGAGCTTTATTGTTTAAACATATTTTTCTTCACCGACGACTCAATTATTTACGACTTAATTTAAGAAAAAAAAATTATTTTTACAATATAAAAATTAAGAGAAATCTTATATTATAAAAAAAAACTGAAAATTTAGTGATTACAGATACAATTGCAAAAGAAAATTGCAACAAGTATTTTTTTTTTGTATTTTTTTTTACCGATGGACGATGATCATAGCATGTCAATCTCCTGTTCACAGCCCCAGCATTGCATTGTTTTTTTTTAAAAAAAAAAAGGTTAATCATACTGCCTACCAGTCCAAATGAAAGCTGCATCATCATGTGCGTAACTAATATTATTAAACTTTGAATTTCGTATATAATTTTTTGTTTTAAAGTGTAAAAAATATAATTAATATTAGTAATAATAAACATATTTTAATAAAAGATTATCTAGTGAAGCATGTCTGTAGCAGTGAATCTGTGAGTTCCATGTCTTCTAAAATATATTTAACAAAAATACAGCCAGATTAATATTTCATCTTGGTAAGGTTATTTTATTCATAAAAAAATATTTTTTTTAATAACATTATCTTTATTCCCATTTGTACTAAAATATATCTTTTTAATCAATGTTTAATAATTTCAATGGCAAAAGACTTGAAAAATTTTAAAATAAAATTTCAAATTCAAGTTTTGTTTATTAAAAGGTTTTTCTGTTTTTCTAAAATTCATTTGATTCAATTCAAATTAGTCATAACTCTTATGATTACCATATATATATATATATATATATATATATATATATATATCTTTTTATCTAGCAATAGTGCATCACCATGTTAGCTCCATGGTTGAAAAGGAATTCAATCTGAAATTAATTCATTTCCATTCACCCAAAAAAGAAAAAGAAAGAAATATAAGGGGGCAAATTTCTTGGAATACTAACTGAAGTTTGATAGATTTGCAGGCAAACTCCAAGTTCTTAGGAAATGAAAGGAAAGAAGAAAACAAACATATATAACGCTTTTTTGCATACCTTTAATATAAAAGGGAACTTCTTCAAAAAGTATGTAGTGTTTGATGCCAATCTTCAACTATCTTCAGTAAATCAACTTTTGCAAAAGAGTAGAACATATCTATGTGTGCAGAAGATGATAATCAAAAGGAAAGGTACAGATTGAGTGACAGAACAGTGAATTGCAAACAGGAACAGATGCTGGATATTTAGGTTAGATTAATAAAGACTTGCGTGTGTGTAGTGTGTGTGTGTCTCTCTTTCTCTCTCTCTCTCTCTATATATATACATATATTAGATTAATAAAGACTTGTTGCGTGTGTGTTGTGTCTATATATATACATATATAACAACTCAAAGTTGTACTTATTTCTGGTGTGGAAATCTGGTTAATTGCACTTTTTTTTTTCTTTTCTATTTATTGCATTAATTTGAATCCACTGCTATTGAGATCAGTTATCAGGAGGCTATTTTTACGTAATCATCGTTTCAAATTCAAGTTGTATTATATATTATTGTGTTAAATTAATTAATTATTAAAAGATATTTATCATTTTTATGGTCCTATTTGAATCAAATCAAACGAGTCAAACTCAACATGTTCTAAATCCAATATTTAGATTTAAAAATTATATTCACTAAAAAAGTTCAAAATCTTAGAAATATAGTTTATAGGCGTGTATGGATATTTCCTTTTCTTGTGACAAATGGAGAAATTCAAGAATGAAGGATCCACTCTCCGAGATACCAGACTCTACATTCAGGTTCTCGAAGTAGGACTCTCTTTGCAGTCAATGCTCCTGAACAGACCATGGCTTGGATCCATATGTCTTATGAGCCCCACAAGGCTTGATATAGCTGTGGAAATGCAAAATAGGTAAGCAAAGTGAATTTATAATTACATGCTATTGACGACCTTTTTTTTTTATTATTGTTTTGTAGGTACCTCACTCCAGGTCAAAGAGTTTAGCCTTCTTGATGAGGATTCACAATCGCCAATGATCTCTTCATGGTGCGGCTAGAACCCCATATATGTAGTACAGAAAAACATGCATCTCTAATGGGGGGTATCTTGCAAATCAGTCAAAGATCTAAACCCCAGACCTATGGCAAGAGACTGTTAGTAAATAATCATGATGACTAACAAGACAAAGGGAAAAGAGAAACACCAGAACAACATGCCAAAAGCCGCAGAATCTCCTAGCTCTGCCCACCACCTTATCCATTCTCCTGTACAGATAAGCAAGAGCACAATTGTCCCAATCGTAAAAAGCTACTATATCTAAGTCTACAGTGGCATTAAGAACATCAAGTCAATAAAACTGACAATATCAATAAGAGAGTGGTGTCGAATAGGTAAACAAGAAAAGCCCATACCACCTGGTTGATTTGGAGGGCTGTAGCAGTGGCCTCAACTCGTGCACAAGTGTAGTAACTCCAAATGGACTCGATCTTCACAGTATTGGTTCCTTTCATATCTTGAACCATGCCAAGGAGACACTTAATGTAAGCAACCCTATTAGTAGTACCTCATTGGAAACTCCTATTAAAAGGAAGGGCATCTCCTGCACATGCGATGCCTGTAATAGCAGCGAAAGAGAGAGGATATAACGTGAACTCACCAAAGGGTAGGTGAAATGTGTGAGTAGTATCAAAAAATCTCTCTATCATAGCATGGATGGGCTGGTGATCTATTTGACCATGAGTGTCAAAGAGTGCAAGAATGAAATATGCAAATCTAGTGTCTCAAACATGGGCTCAAACATCATCTGTGAGCTCCTTATACTAAACTGAGCACCACTAAAATTCTCGACACCATTGAAAGTGTGTGCATCGTGTTGTAAGATAAAACAGAGAAGTTGAATATTCAACAAGTTTAAAAATAAAAAGAGTTTAGCATACGTACATATAAACAACACACTAAGGTGCCTCAATACACTGAGGCGACACCTTTATAGTATCGCCATAAAGATAATGCCTTAAGTAGAAGATGTGATCGACTCCTTGTTAAGGCGTCACCTCCTTGATAGGGCGATCACTTTACAAAGAGGCGATGCCTTAATGAGTTGAGAAAAAATTATTTGTTCATGTTTTATCATGAACATTCAATTCAAATAGTGTTATTCTTGGTCTTAGATGATAAATGAATGTCTATTGATCCTAACTTGATATTTTATTATAGGGAAAATAAATTAAATTAGTTACTAACATCTCTTAAAGCCAAAGCACAAATGTGAGAACCCAAATCTGTAATCAGGGGAATATCATCTCTTAGAGAGAAGCCAAGGGTGCATAAAGGATGCATGGGTGGTGACATGAGGTCCCACTTGGGAAAATCTAGGGTGCGAGCAACATCCATGGTAGAAAAGTAAAAGTGACAGGACTTCAAAAAAAGAGAGCGAGGGTAAAAAAGGAGAAAAGGAAAAAAAGAAAAAAGGAATAAAATAAAAAGAAGGAGAATTTACCTTAATAAAAAGAAAGGGTTATAGAGATTGTGGGTACTATTAATTTTTAAATTGAACTCTCGAGTTGTACCCTAAGGCTAATGGCACAAACTTTGAAAATTCAACTGTTGGGTTGTACCCCGAGGTTGACGATGAAAAATTCAAGGATTGACCTCTCGGGTTATGCCTCAAGGCTGATAACATGAAATTTAAAAATTCAACTCTCAAGTTATACCCTGAGGCTGATGATGTAAAATTCAAGGATTGACCTCTCAAGTTGTACCCCAAGGCTGACGGTATAAAATTGATAATTAATCTCTCAGGTTGTATTATGAGGTTAATGGCATGAAATTCAAAAATTTACCACTCGAGTTATCCCCCAAGGCTGACGATGCAAAATTCAAGGATTAACCTCTTAGGTTATACCCTGAGGATGATTGTACAAAATTGATAATTAACCTCTCAAGTTATACCCTGTGGCTAATGGCACAGGTTGTATCCTTTGTGAATTTTAATATATGTTGATTTTTGAAAATTACTTAATTTTGTAAAAACTAGATTTTTAAAAATTAAGGGGGCAAACTATGGACACCCAATTTGATCATCCCACAATAGAAGCATAATGAAAAGAGATAAGTAATGAATGCAAAAGCCCAAATCCTTTGAAAATGGACATGAAGCTAAACTTCTTCTTGAAATGGATCAGGAACTAAGCCTAGAGCCCATAAAGCCCATTGGTGAAATGCCTCAGCCTAGAGTCATTGAGGTGATGACTGACCAAATTGGCATCACCCTTGGGACGATGGCTCATTAAGGTGTTGCCTTAGTGATGTCATCTTATTTTTTAAAAAAAGGGGGAGCATTAATGGTTGTGAAAATCCTAGAATTAATGTTTACACATTTCCTACAATAATGAGGGCATTACAAGAGAGGAGTACATTTAGGATAACAAAGACTGGAAAAAATAAAAAAAAGAAAAAAAAAAGAGAATAGAGCAACTAGAGGAAAATAAACAAGAAAAGGGAGAAGAGGTAGCTGGAAATAAACTGAAAAGGGGGAAGATAGGGTCTTAAAAGTCCATTTTCAAAAGAACAAGGCAAGTTCTGGCATTTTAACAGTGCTTCAATTAGAACCTATCTCTGAGGGCTATAGTTAGGAGATCAAAATCATCCAAAACAGTAAGACTTTCTAATTTGCATTAATTCATAAACTCTGAGGCCTATTTTATCTTGTTTAAGTGAATTTCTATCTCTGAAATATTACTTTTGTAGATTGATTTATGCAAGTGTAGTTAATTTGTTACAATTACTCAATTTTTAAATCTAATTCAAAGGAAAAGAGATTACTCTATTTTCTATTTTGTACCTGTAGTTAAGGTGACACTTTATTGAAGAGGCATTGCCATTATGTCCTAAGGCTATATGTTATCACATTAGTAAGCTAAGGCAACACCTCATTGGAAAGTCATCACCATAGTTTTTCTTTCTCTCTATTTTATTGTTAAAATATTTGAAATATTAAATGTTTACTAGCTATATGTTATCACATTAGTAAGCTAAGGAGACACCTCATTGGACAGTTGTTGCCATAGTTTTTCTTTCTCTCTTATTTATTGTTAAAATATCTGAAATATTAAATGTTGACTATCTTATGAGTTTTAGATTCATTTTTTTTTTTACTTTTGTGATGTTTACATTCTATAATATGCTGGATTTGAGAATGTTTTTAAAATCTATACTCATCCATGTCATAAGCTTGTTTATTATGAATTTTGTTAAAATTTTATGTTGTTTAGCATTCACTGTCATAATTTAAGTTTATATTTCTTTTTAAAAAATATTGTTACTACATCAATATTTTATTTTCATTTTTGAATTTATTAATTAAATTTTTTTTAGTTATTTAATTTATATTTTAAGTAATTAGCTTATTGGTTTGCTATTATAGGTTTTTTTTTTAATTTTTGGAGCTAATTAACTTGATTTTTAGGAATAATTATGGTGATGGCTAATCGCCAAATTATTATCCAAATTTAGAGACACATTTAGATTCACTTATTTTATTTATGTTTATTTCTCATTTTACAATTTTGTGTGATTAAAAGGGTTGTAATTCTTTTCTCCTCCCACCTTTCTTTGTGTGTGCATTTTATTTATTTATTTGTTTGTTTGCATGCTTAAAGGAATGTAACTCTTTTCTCCTCCCCTATTTCTTTGTTCTTGTGTTTACTTTATTTGTGTATTTTATTTATTGTAGATGAATGTATAAATGTTGTGGCTCACCTAAATTACATGTAATTGGAATTAAATCTAAAACTTGGACCTAATTATAAAAATTGAATAATTTTTTGTAGGAAATTGAAATTTTCATGCAAATAGAGAAATAATTAAATAATTAAAGGTAATAAAGCATAAACACAAACGGAGGCCAACCATAAGGTTGGGTGTAGATTTAAAAGTCTATACCTAGTTTTCAAACCCAATCTTTAAAGACAGCTACTGAGGGCCCTTCGTGGGATTTAGTTGGTGTAAAAGTGTATCCCGGGTCTCACCTGGGTGGCAACTCCCATCTCTAACATGGGCTATAAGCCCCTGTTGTATCTTCTAATGGGCCCTAAGCCCGCATAGTGCCATGGTTGCTGAACATATGGGCACACACTAAACCCCACTATTATAGAGGCGACTCCACTAGGGATAAAGAAACTGATTCTAGTGTTTTGTATTTTTTCATTTTTAATTATTTCATTATTTCCTTTGCATTCACAACATCATTACACATACTATGCACACAGTCCCAAATAACTTGATAATAGTCTTTGTTTTACTACCTATGTTTCATTTAAACATGGTGGTAGAGTATTTAGTTATTATCACTTATAGCATGTACTTATCCACATCATAGGAACCCTTAAGTGGGGAGAAATAATGGAGGTATATAGGTATAGGAGCCAAAGTCGTTTTACCTAAAACTCAATTTATGTAGTGATTTAGCAATTTCCCTTAGGTTTTTCTTTAATGCATGTGTTTGATGCCTTATAGCAGTCCATAGTATAAAACCTAGGCCCATTACGGATGCACTATGTCAAATTAGGCCTTTTATACCCACAATAGCCCATTATATTGGACCATGATTTTATTCAAAGGAATTGCTACTTGTTTGTATCGCTTGGAGAGTCATCTTTATATACATCAAGTTTGTTATCCCTT
Organism: Mallotus nudiflorus; assembly: GCA_947683625.1. Lineage (NCBI taxonomy): Eukaryota > Viridiplantae > Streptophyta > Magnoliopsida > Malpighiales > Euphorbiaceae > Mallotus > Mallotus nudiflorus. Next base: position 7,686,491 of record CANTUR010000041.1, read on the forward strand.
GTTGATAATCAAAACTCATTGTAGAAATCCTAAGTCAAGAAACTTGCCATTGAACATGTGTGTGGGAGAAATAAGGGTGGAGATTATCGCTCATGAATTAATTATTTTTGCTTCTTTGTGTTTGTAAATAATTATGTGTTTTAGTAATAAATAATAAAATGAACTTGCATTTCATGCATACATGCCATGCATATTTCTAACACATGGTCTTGCATATATAGCTTCTACTTGGACGCATTCCCACACTGGTCATTTGGTTAGAAACTCTAAAAAAGTGATATTGGCATATTTTAATCTTAAGACTTTTAAGGAATAGTTGAAAAAGGAGATAATTATTGAGACTTGATTAATCATTTGAGAAATGATGGGGTAGATGATGTAAATTTTTAAGCAGAAATAGTCGATTCAACTAATTGACTTTGATGCTTAGACATTTGTGAAGCCTTAAGGGAAATAGGAGGATGACTTAGAGACTAAGTTAATGGATCTAGCAGACCAATAGAATATGGGTCTTTTCTAAAAGTGTGGAGAAAAGACTTACTGGGCTAAGAATATGACAAAGGCCCTAACTCACGTGCAAATGATGAAGAAAGAGAAAGGGAATGATGTGCCACTAGATTACACATATCTTAGTTTGGATGATGACTTTGATCATTTACCTTAAAATTTTAAATTTTTGGACATGAAAAAATATATTGGAATTGATAATCCATATATGCACTTGAAGTAGTATGTGACATATATGAAAGCAATTGGCTTAAACCCTTATGCTTGGAAGGAGCACCAATCAAGTGGGACTATACTTTGGAACCACATGTTCAAACTGATTGGAAAGAACTATGTACTGCATTTATAAAGTAGTACATATTGAATACGCAGATGAAGGTGTCTTTGAAAGATCTACAGAATACAAAGCAAAAGTTTAATAAGTCTTTTAGTGATTATTTACCAAATAAAGAGGGAAATTAGCACAGATGAGACATAGGCCTATAAAGCTAAACAACTAATGATAGCTATGGAATGGTGCATTCTGCCCCTTTTAAAGGAATTAAAAGACCTCAAAATTTGGAATTTTGTAGATTTGTATAGGTTCAGGGTTTATAAAGAGCCTGATCTAGTATAAAAAATAAATTATTCAGATGGAGATATAGGGGCAAACAAGGAATCAGAGGAAGTAATAATGTATAGATCAATGCCATTAAGTAAGCTCGAAGATTCTCTAATTTAGGATGACCTCCTTCAAAGGTCTTGGAGAAGTTGATTGAGAACAACCTATTACAATCCTTACCCTCAAAGTAACCTCTACTAAATGCCAACCTGAAACTTTACTGCAAGTTCCATTAAGTAATTGGTCATGATATTGACAACTACACCAGATTAAAATATGAGATCCAATACTTAATAGATTTAGGTAAAATAAATGACCTAGAGACTAAGAAGCCTAACACCTAAAGAAATCCTTTACTTAATTACCAAATTGTCCCACCACCACTGCACTAATCCTTATAGTTAATATTGGTCTAATAAAAGAGTAAGTCTCAAACTCCTTAGTTGATACCACACCAAAACCTGACCAAGAACCTGAAAGCCTGAATCTAAAAGAGTAACCCACAGAGCTAACTATTAGTGTTATGGAAATTTAGAGTTTAGATGAAGAGGAGAAGATATAGATTGACATATGGGACAATAAAGAGGAAATGGAGAACCAGCTGATTGAGAAAGTTAAAGAAAAGAGGAAAGTGGAGGATGAAGCAAAATCGGTAGCAAAAACTAAGGATGAAAATGGGGACTTAAAGGAAGAACAAAAGAAATAGGAAAAAAATTAAAGAGAAGGCCATCACTAGTGTTTGGTAGCTACTCATGCATTCCAAAGCCCATCAGGAAGCACTAGTCTAGGCTTTAAATCTGAAGAAAGTCCTTATGGGTTATACTTCTAAATAAATGGTGAGTTCATTAATGGAAAGTCCTAAAAAGGCTCTTATATTCATAGATGATGACCTGCCTCTAAAGGAAAGAGATCATCATAAGGCTTTGTTTATCATAAGATGAGGTGAAAGGGAAATTGACATGCTGTGTAATGGTAGACAATGGTTCGACCATCAATGTGTGGTCCTTGAAGATCTTGCCTAAGTTGGGACTCACTATAGCTGATTTAGAACCATCTAATATAATTATCAAGGCATATAATGATACAAAAAGGCTTATGGAAGAGACTTTTAGAGCTTTAGTCAAAACTGGGCCTATTAAGATATGGGTTAATTTGTATATGATTGACATCTTAGTTACTTTTGCCATTCTCTTAGGAAGGTCATGGTTTCATCCTTTGGGAGGTGTGTCATCCACTATGCATCAAAAGATCAAGTTTTCACATGAGGGGAAAGTGGTTACTATTTTAGCAAAAACTAAGGCTGTTGTTATTGCTTTGAAATTAATTTCCAAAGAGATCTTTATCAGTCCTAGTTTTAAGGTATGTGTGATGTACAATGATGACTTGGATGTGAAGATTGTGAGTATAATGTGGAAAATGAACTTTATGCCTAGTCTGGGATTGGGAAAGAATCAGAGTGGGCCGCCTGAGTTTGTGCAGCAAAAGGTACCAATTTTGAAGCATGGGATAGGGTATCAAGAAGCTGAGGATTCATAGGAAGGAACTGAAAAATGTGAACTATATGAGAATTTTTTCAAAGAGGGCACTACCTATCCTTATACGGGCACTCCTAAACCTGTTATGTTGGCAGGGAAATTAGTTGTAGGGTTTGAGTTTTTATTGAGTATGTAAACAGGGTAAAGAAAGTTGTTGTTGATAAGATGACAATGGAAGAGTTGGTGATGGGCTAGGAATCAGAAGAGGACATTCTTGCTATGAAGCTGAAGGATGTTGGTGATTAGAAAGAGAAAATGAATTTTAAAACCATTCTCCATAACTCTATTATCGATATTTTTTATAATGACTTTGATGTTTTAGTGCATGCCCAAGCATTTGAAGACCATTGCACTGTGTGGGCTTTAAAGCCCACTAGGGAATACAATAGGGGCTTATAGCTAAAATTGGAAATAGGAGTCACCATTTGGATGATACTCGATATACACTTTTATAGCAGCTGGATCCCATGAAGGGCCCCCAGCAACCATTCTTAGAGATTGGGTTCAGAAGCTGGGTATGACTTTTGAATGCCCATTTAACCTTATGGTTGGCCTCTATTTGTGTTTCATATTTTATTACCTTTAATTATTTAATTATTTCTTTATATACATCAAAATTGTAATTTCCTCTAAACAATTATTCAATTTTCATAATTAGGTCTAAGTTTTATATTTAATTCCAATTACATGCAATTTAGGTGATTCACAACATTTATGCATTCATCTAAAATAAATAAAATACATAAATAAAGTGAACACACCCACAAAGAAATAGGGGAGGGGAAAAGAATTACATCCTTTTAAACATGCAAACAAATAAATAAATAAATAAAATAAAATCCACACATAGAGAAAGAAGGGAGAAGAGAAGAATTACAACCCTTTTAATAATACAAAATTGAAAAATGATGAATAAACAGAAATAAAATATGTGAATCTAAATGTATCTCTTAAAAAGGGGGGAGCATTGACGATTGTGAAATGCTAGAATTAATGTTTTCACGTTTCCCACAATAATGAGGGCATTACTAACGTAAGAAGAAGAGGAAGTGGGGTGGCTGTGGAGTTAAAAGGGAGGTTGATTAGGAAAGAAAAGAGAGACTTTAAAGAGGAGACCAGAGAGGAGGAGTACATCAGGAATAACAAAGGCTAAAAAAAAGAAAAAAAGAGAATAGAGCAACTGGAGGAAAACAGACAAGAAAAGGGAGAAGAGGTAGCCAAAAATAAGCTAAAAAGGGGAAAGATTTTAAAAGAACAAGGTTTAAAGGGATAAATTTAAAGATAGATCAAGTTTTAAAGAAAAAGAGATCTTTCCATTTTCTATTCTATACCTGAACTAAGGCGATGCACCTTATCGAAGAGGCATCTCCATTATGGCCTAAGGAGATATGTTATCATATTAGTATGCTAAGACAACGCCTCATTGGATAGGCGTTGCCATAGTTTTTCTTTCTGTCTGTTTTATTGTTATAATATTTGAAATATTGAATGTTGACAATCTTATGAGTTTTAGATGCATTTTTTACTTCAGTGCTATTTACGTTCTGTAATCTATTTGATTTGAGAATGTTTTTAGAATCTACATTCATCCATGCCATAACCTTGTTTATTATGAATTTTGTTAAAATTTTATGTTATTTAGTGTTCACTTTCATAGTTCAAGTTTATATTTTAGAAAAAATATATTGTTATTGCATCAATATTTTATTTTCATTTTTGAATTTATCAATTAAATATGTTTTTTTTTCATGTATTTAATTAATTTTAAGGAATGAACATGTTGATTTGCTATTGTATGTTTTCATTTAATTTTTGAAGCTAGTTAATTTGATTTTCAGAAATAATTAGGGTGATGACTATCACCAAATTATTATCCAAATTTAGAGACACATTTAGATTCACTTCTTTTATTTCTGTTTATTCATCATTTTGTGATTTTGTGTCATTAAAAGGGTTGTAATTCTTTTCTCCTCCCTTCTTTCTTTGTGTGTGCATTTTATTTTATTTATTTGCTTTCATGTTTAAAGGGATGTAACTTTTTCTCCTCCCCCATTTCTTTGTGTGTGTTTAGTTTATTTATGTATTTTATTTTTTGCATATGAATGTATAAACATTGTGAATCACCTAAATTGCATGTAATTGGAATTAAATCTAAAAGTTGGACCTAATTGTGAAAATTAAATAATTTTTTGGAGGAAATTACAATTTGCATGCAAATAAAGAAATAATTAAATAATTAAAGATAATAAAACACAAATATAAACGGAGGCCAATGACAAGGTTGGGTAGGCATTCAAAAGCCTATATCTAATTTCTGAACCCAATCTTTGAGGACAACTACTAGTGGCCCTCCGTGGGATCCAGTTGCTGTAAAAGTGTATCTCGGGTCTTGTCCGGGTGGTGACTCCCATCTTTGATATAGGCTATAAGCCCTTGTTGTATTTCCTAATGGGTTCTGAGCCCACACAGTGCCATGATTGTTAGATTTGCATTCTTAAAACATACATACATTGCATTCCACATAAATATAAAATGAGTCAATAAAGAAATTTTTATTAATTGTTTGGGTTAAAATAGTATTTTAGCCTAGCCTAAGTTAAGCTTGTCAGAATAAAATAAAAAAAAGGAAGACTCTAAAACAAAAAAAAAAAACAAACAAAACAATCTCTACAAAGAAAAAAAATGTGGAAGAGAGAAGCAAAAGGGAGAAGAAGAAAAACCTAATTCCCAACTCTTCTTTCTTAAATGTCAATAAAAAACAAAATACCCAACTCAAATTAACCTTGAATTATCTTCTCCTTTGATGGTTGAAGCTTGAATTTGAAGAGAGAGGAAGTAGAGCAAGCTGAATTATGGAAGATTTCAGTCTTGTCTTATGTTGAATAAGGTAAATAAGAAGCAATTTTCTGTATTTTTGAGTAATCTAGCATATACATATTGTTGTATGTTTGTGTTTATATTTAAAACTCTTGATTTCAAGTATTGTGAAAGTGATTTGTGTAAATTATATGATTTGAGAGTAGAGACTAGCTATGTATATGGCTGATTTTAAGAGTATTGAACATGAAAATGAAGATTTAAGATGTTGGTTTGCTGCAGAATTCTGTTTTGTATAGTTCTGTTTTTCAGTGTTTTAAGACCCTTAACTCTATCATTTTAACCCCATTTTCGGTATGAAGACACATCCATATGATGTTTATCATGTGGTAAAATTTCATGACAAAATACATTCGTTTGGTTGGGTAATTAAATTGATTTTCAAGGTTGCTGCAGTAGAAAATTCTACAGGGGCTGGTTCTGAAATTTGAGTATTTAAGGCCCTTAAACTTGGTTTTTTAACCTAATTTTTGGTGTACATATACTTCAATATGTTGACCATATACCTGTAAAATTTCATTTCAAAATTCAGTCATTAGTTCAGTAAACTAAATTAAATATTTAGGCTACTGCATTAGACAGAATTTTGTAAATTGTGTGATTTGCTTGAATTGCATAACTTGCATCATAAAGCATAACATATGCCTTTCATAATCATTCTTGTATTTAGGTTTTGTTTGTAGTTTTGGGGTTATGATGTTTGGTATTAGGAGATGATCGAATAAGAGGTAAGGTTACAGAGAGATCAAACCAAGAATGCTCAAGTGTATAGTGTTCTTCAAGAGTCTTCTTATTTTGGTGTGTTGGTTTTGATCTTGGAATTTTGCTTTGACAAGGTGAGTAGATCATTAATTAACAATGTCATGATTACAACTCTATTTTAAATATATAAATATACATATGAATATATATTCTCTCTAAAGTTTAGTTTATTGTTAAAGATGATATGAATTCTATGAATGAGATTTGATCCTATCTTGTGAAAGATATTATGAATGCTATTTTGCTACTAAATAATGGGAATGTGTGTTCTATTTTGATAAAAATTGCTAAATAGAAAGTGTGTGTGTGTGTGTATATATATATATATATATATATATATATATATAGATTGCTCAATGATAATGATACACACTCATGTTATGGCTAATATATGAGATCTCTATACGCGTATATGACATGAACATCTAGGGGGAGTAATATTGGATGGGTTACCACCTAAATGTTATTTGATCATTTAGGGGGAGTAACATATTGGATGAGTTACCACCTAAGTGTGTTAAATGCTCTTAGGGGACTAACATATTGGATGAGTTAGCACTAAAAAGTTTAAAATGTTAATTATAACTTAAGTGTCTATTAAATCTTTTGATTTTGATGATGACAATTTATATAAATATGATGTTCCTTGAAAAGTATGTGTTTTGCTATTTATGATTTGATCAAGTTTTGTATTGAAATGGAAATGTAATAAGTAATTTGAATTTGGTATAAATGATATATACATTATTGCTTATAAGAAATACATAGTTCCCATTGTTAATTCTTAATTTACTCACTGAGTATTTGTATTTGTCCTTTTATTACTATTTTTTTTTGACAATGTATTTTAGAAGTGAATCTTAGCTTGGTTGGATATCGTTGTGCACTTTCATGTTAGAGCCAAAGTTGAGCCAACATTTTAGCTTTTTGGTATTGGCTTTAACTTCTAGTATAGTCGTATGTATAGTTTGTGAATATGGGCATAACCATATGTGTATATATATTTTGGTTGTACATAGATAAGTATGTTATATAGCTAATGTTTATGTACTTAATACACTAAGCTCTTTTTAATAGAATGCTGAAAGTTGGTTACTTGTGAGCATGTTCTTAAACTATTGAAAATTTAAAGTGTTTAGTTCTATCTTGAATGAAGTGTTATAGTGATCGGCGAACACTTGAGTGTGTATTAAATCTTGTAGCCTACAAATATCTCAAAAACTAAGTAAAATTATTGACATCATAAAATTTTTTTCTTTTAAATCGAGTTTATAATTTGGGTGAAATTTAAAACTGGTAAAATTAATTTTATAAAAAAAATTTGGTGTGCATAAAAATTCCAAAAAAGGCAAACCATGAGATGATTAAGGATAAAAAAAAAATTTGATTGTGGGGTAAGAATAGTAGTTGCATACTATTGAAAGAAAAAAAATTCGTAATTAGCCAGTGAGAGAATGGTTAAGTGGTAATTTCTTTTTAAAATCATTTTAAAGTATAGAATCTATATTCTACCTGTTAGTGATATGCACTAGGTCAATCATTTGTGATTATGTATTGACTTTCTTATTTTGTTAATAAAGAGGTATTATATTATCATTTGATTTTATGATAATTACATGAATGGTTAATTCTTACTAAGGCCATCAAGTATGTGACTTGATAGTAAAACCCTTAGATTAAAATAAGAGTTCTATTCTAATTATCCATAGCCATTTATTCATTATATGAATTTTAAAGTATTAAGGCTAGTATGATGTTGATTGATGGTTATGTTTTACTAATCATAAATATGAAATATTAAGTTAACTCATAGGTACATGATGAGAGATCATGTACTGAATTGACCCACTATGAGAATGCTACATAGATTATTGTCATAAGTATTTCTTATCACAGTAATTTTATTTCGATCCTTTGACCTTGAAATCATCATGGATTTCTACATAGCTATTTTATGTTTTGACATATTCTAACATTGTCTTTAACCGGACGATTAAAAGGATGTTGTTGGATATAAAATTAGTTATGTGAGTGATTTAGAAGGAATTTATCCCTCATTAATATGAGAAAGATATCTAAAGGCCCCTTGATGAGATAAACTGAAGGAAAATGCATGGCCATGCTAAAATGAATTGATAAAGAGTTATCATTTTCAGTCTACTTGGAATCAAGTCATAATATTGAACTATATAAGGATGACATTCTATGCCTTATGTTCAATTAAGATATCATGTGATAAAGGGACAATAAAATTCACTGTAATTAGGTTATGTCGGATTATTGACTTCACATGACTTAGGTAGTCATAATGTCTTGCTAGAGGCCACTTATGACTTGTAGGCATAAATAGAGATTTAGGCCCACTGCCAATGTTATGTGAACCTACAAGGTCACACACTTAGAACAAGCCCAAAATGGATATGGGTTTAATAAGCCCAAAATAAACTCTGTGGAAATAAATAATTAAAGTGTTTTATTTATTTATTTATTTGTTTATTTATTTAAGATAAATGTTATTTTAAATAAATAAATAAGATATTATTTTTGATTTGTTTTTTAAACAAAATCAAAATATAATAAATGAAAAATTACCAAAAGGTCATTGGTAAGTGAAACCCTAATTTGGAGTCTATAAATATGTTATATTTTCTAGGGTTTCATACACTTGTTTTTCTTGCCTCCAAATTCGTTTTCTTTCCTCTTAGAAAACAAAGACAGAGTTTTTTCCTTTTGTTCTTGATTTGTGAGACAGTCAAGGATGTTGTTAGCACACACACTCAAATTCGTTTTGTGAAGGGCTGTTCGTGTGGATACCTATAGAGGACGCATCCTTTTGGAGACGTCTTGATCTGAACAACCAAGCAAAAAAAAAAGCTCGAGGTAAGGTGTCACCAGTGTGAACCTCCTCTCATCTTTCCAGAGAATCTTGCCTCTTCTACGTTTTGATAAAATATTAAAACCCTAGATTTAATCAAGTAGTCGAATTACATGGATCCAGACTTGGGAACGTGATAAAATTTTAATTTTTCCGCTGCGTTTGTATCACGAATAACGGATATTTTGATATTTTAAATTATCCTAAATGACAATAAAAGAATATTCTATTATTTAAAGTGTTTGTTTAATTGAATATTTTTCCATTAGCATCATATGAAATATATTCATTATCAAGAGTTGATAATATGAACTACGAATTTACTTAGTACATATGCTATAAAATGTTCATATTCATATAATTAATATTTGGGTAATATTAATTAGATTATCACCTTTTTCTATTTTTCTTGATTAATATATGATACTAATCATAGGAGGTAGTGAGACTCATGCTACTTGATATGAGATAGTTGAATAGACATGTGGATACTCATATGATGGGTGGATCGAATAGTGACATTAGATATATGATCGCATGGATATTCACTTATAGTCAATGACTACAATCTAGGTTATAATGGTGCATATAGTCATTTGAATTGAGGTGACACAGTCATCCATATTTAAGTGGTTAGGGTTTATTACCATTTATATACTTATGTTAATTACACATGGGTATATGGCATGTGATGGCTCTAGTTAGTTAAATGTTAGGATGGGTGTTCAACTAAGATGGGATTCATTACTTAGCGTGAATTGAGAGTATATCCTATGCTATCTAAGTCCTTTATTGATGAATAAGTTCCTGGCCATGACAAACATAACAGTATGAAAGAGTTTTAGTGTTAGAAAAGTGGTTCTTGTATTTTTTATGTTTTATCAAGAAATAGATCTTGAGATAAGGTCATATGATATAGTTATTGGACTTTGACTAATCCTTGACTCTAAGCTATATTGGGATCTACTAATGAAGGGATTTTAGTGCATAATAATTATGACCAAAGGGTTCGTGAGAATCAATAAATGCATTCATGTCAAATTGGGTAGTTATGATATTGATGCTAAGTCACTCACAACTTAAAAGAACTAAATGTGAATAATTAGGATTATCATATTTAGACTTGAAAGGAGTTTTAAATAATATCAAGTGTTAATATTATCTTCTCATTGCCAACTAAATATGAACTTAGTAAGTCACACCTAAAAGGTTTTACCAAATCTCTATCGATATTAATATAATTATTGATTAAGTTTTTAATCAATTAATTATGATTAATGAAATTAGATTTATGCTTAAAGTAATGATTTTAGCATATCATGAAATCTAATTTCAGTGAAAGGTTTTATTATTAGTTTGTACTTAATTAATATGAGAAATTAATTAAGATATTAAATTAATAAAAGATATATATTATTTCTAATTGACTTGGATTAATGGTCCAAGTGTTATGGACTTGGGCCCAAAAGAGTTTTGGGCTAAAGATTAATCCAATATATTGACAAAGCCCATTAACCTAATGCAGGCCCATTTATTTGATGGAACAAGCTTGGGTCAAGTGTTGGCCTAATTACCAAGCCTAGGTCCATAAAGTGATTTAATATTTGATTTTATCAAATAAAAGATTAGGTTCTTTTTGTACACTTGACAAGTGTAAGGAGATGTATGTAGAGATTATACATAAGGTGTATTCTCTACTCACTTCTTTTATACACTTGTCACTTTTATATAAAGTTATGTATATATATCATGCCAAGAGGCATGTGGGTGATGTACAATGGGTGATGTCATCAATCTCTACACTTATCATTTACCATATTTATCTAAAATGGTAAGTAGAATTGAATATGGATGATTATCGATGTAAAAAGTGTAGAGACATAAGAGATAAAAAGGAATAAGAAACATATATACATAAAAACTTAAAAGTTCTTATAAAGATCAATTTAGTGCAAATTACTAAGGACAATTAAGAAAGGATACTTACTTCCATTTTGATCAAGGCAAGAAGGAGATTTGGTGAAGCTTGGTGTTTCAAGCAAGAGGCTTCACACTTGGGAAGTTGATGAGTTAATTCAAGAGTTAAATCAAGAAGCACATTAATATAGTAGAATACTTATGGTCTACACTAAATGTAGGAGATTGTAAGTTTTCTTAAAACATAGAATTTCTAGGTTATTAATTACTTGCTATTTTTGTTGCTTTATGTATTAGTTATATGTTAATTGCAAAATAGATCTTAGAGATTGGAGTTCTTCATGAGATAAATGGTTGTGTTTAGTAAATTTTTAAAATTTTCTCTTTTTAGGATTTGATTCCTAAATAGCACAACAATTCTTAACAAGTGTTGCACAATCGAGTGGGGTAGAATGTCACAAATCCCACATTGAAAAGTTATGGGGGAGGTCTTAGGCTTATAAGCGTGGGCACTACACACCCTAATAAACTAGTCTTTTAAGGAGAAGATAATAGCCACGTGACATTTAGGCCAAGATGCAACCATTGAAGAAGTTGCAGAGGATATTTCTCTTTGGCTAGTTCCTATCATGTTTTCCTTCATTGTATTTCTTACTCGCCAAATGTTCTTACAAGCACATAGCAAGAATATGATTATTACATACTTGGCAGTATTTTCCTTTATAATTCATGTCATACTTTCATGGCTATTCACTATGCACTACAAGTTCAAATTTGTAGGAGCCCTGGTGTTCACAATTTTAGCTTATTGGATCCCAAATGTGGGTCAACTTATGTTTGCAACTTGTAGAGGTTTTCCTGAAACATGGAAAGGCTTTTTGTTCTTGGCTTTTAAAGACCTTCTCCCTATCATCAGGCTTTTTTGGTTTTCTAGGTTAATGCTTTAGTAAGGAATTAATTCCTTTACATGCTTAATTATAAACTTAGTTTCAGATGAATTTAAAAGTGGCCCAAAGTTTTTTTTTATGATAGCCCTGAACTTTGGTATAACACAGTGCTAATATTTTTAACATGAAGCATGGCAAATGCAAAGGTCACTATTGATGCTCTTGTTATCTGGTAGTTATTAGAGTCCTTTTTTTTCATTACTATTTTCTTTGCAATTTCATACAGTCTTGTTTATGTTTTAGAGCTTGAACATCAATGGATAGGAAATGATTATATCACTTGGTTTCTTAGTTGTAGCAAGGTATGTATCATTCTTACAATTGGACTAGCACAAAAGTATGTATATAGACAATACACATAATGAAATGATTCATGTTGGATGTTCTAATTGGAAAAATCTAGTGCTCAGGTGTCAAATGAGCTTGGAAGAGGAAGTTCAAAAGTTTGAAAATTATCAATAATGACTAGTTCTTACATCATTCATAATCGGCTTTGTTCTATTTATGATATTCCTATTCCTTAAAGAATAAATTTCTTACATTTTTATTAAAATTAATAAGGTGGCTAAGGCAGTACAAATCTTTTACCACTTTTGGCTTTCTCTATTATGTTGAACAACGTATAGCCCGTGCTCTCTTGTAACTATTTGTATCAACATTATAGCAAATGCCCTTACAGTCTTGTATGAATCAAATTGGATTAGTTCGAACCTAGAATGCATTAGATACTCATGGTAATTTAGATTTAAAAAATAGTGCATAATTTTCATTCAAAGGGTTTAGAGTATGGTGATACCAATTAAATGTGATGTTCATGTAAATGCTTTCATTATGTTATAGGTGTTGCTATTGGAGCTGGATGGCAACGTGTTGTAGCATATGTTAACATAATTTGCCACTACCTTATTGGAATTCCAGTTGGATTTGTGCTTGGTTAGTACTTATTTATTTATCGTCATGTTGCACGAACTAGTTTTTAGCTAAAAAATAATTATCTGATATGTTTTGTGTGATCATTTAATTTATTCAAGCACATCATTTTTTCTTCTTTTAGTCATATTGCTTGATTTATTATTTTTTTTCCTTTAATCTTAAAATATGTTTTATAGGGTGTTTGGATTGGGATGTTGTTTGGAACATTTATACAAACCATTATTCTAATTAAAATCACCTGTAAAACTGATTGAGAAAAACAGGTATTTTTTTAACACCTTTTTTTTAATATGCCCCTTAATTATTACTAATATTTGCAAATTAAGTCTATAAAGTATACATAAATTGATTTCTTGTGCAAATAACTATAGCTCGTGCTCAAATTAACAAGTGGTATATTAGAGAGTCTGAACAGAACTGACAAGATACAATATGACTTCAATCATTTTTTTTCATCGATTTTTAATTTCTGCAAAATTAAATTATATTGCCTTCATGCATTATTTAAAGAAGATAATTCTTCTTTTCATGGCTACGAGTCAATGGTTAATTGATCAATATTGCTGCTATTGATTATTGATAACTCCAAATTGATATTTTGCCATGGAACTTGAATTGTCGAGTAGAACAGGTGAAGGGGTAGGGTTTCTCCCATAAACACTCCAAAGCTTAAGTTAGTATTCATATAGAGAAAAATATAATAAAATGAATAAATAGAATAGAATAAAGAATAAAAGATGATTGCTTATATTATGAGGTGATAGAATGACGGAATGACATCTTGATGTAGAATGTGTTGTTATGTGGAGATGATGAATGATTGAATGAATGACATTAGATATCATGAGATGTATTGATAGGGAATAGTATACATAAACCTCTTAAGAATATGATTCCTTATACTTATAGGATTGCCTTGTTTAGGAGAAAATAGACTTCTTTGTCAAGCTTTCTGCTTATTCAAGCATTCTTCATGTTTAGGGATTATAACCCTTATTAAAATAGGATATTGATATAGGGTATCAAGAGTCTCCCCTAAAAGTATGTTAAGATATTTATGTTTGAGATTTCTAAATATCCAAGAATCACACAGAGAAGATTGTTGTGCTGAAATAAGAACCTTGTTTGAAATCTCATGTGTTGTCAAAAGATGACATGAGGTGGCCAGCCTCAGTCATTAAGCTCAGTATACCAAGTTTTAGAATCATAATATTTGAATATCATAATCATGAAGTACTAGTTGGACTTAGATGCATAGAATCTACAATAAAAGATGCTTGATGTTATAAAATGACCTGAGGGATTAACTCACCAGTATTATAGAAATGACCTTACAGAACCAACCATCATTGGAGTTTTGATGCTCAGTGCATTAGAAGTGAGGCCCAAGTGCCGAACCGTAGCACTATTGAAGCAACTTGAGGGTGCTAGCTTCATTCATTGGACTTAGATTCTCAATTCATTAGAAGTAGATTCTGAGTGCATTAGAAGCATGACTTGAGTGCCAAACCTTAATACTATTGAAGCAACTTGAGGGTGCCAACTTTAGAAACTAGACTTAGATTCTCGGTGCATTAGAAGCACGACACGAGTGTCGAACCTCAGTACTATCAAAGCGACCTGAAGGGGCTAGCTTCAATGATTAGACTTAGATTCTCAATGTAGTAGAAGATTGACTTGAGTGCCAAACCTCAGTACTATCGAAGCAACCTAAGGGTTATAAAGATGTTGCTCAATTTATAAACTTTAATAACTCTATTGATGGTAGGTGCTTGGTCAAAATAATGATTGGTGTTAAGTCCAGACATTATTACTGTTAATGTTTGACTGACTTATTGAAGAGTTTACACTTAATCAACTAGTTCCAAGTTAGCATCTTTTTTCTCAGACTCAAAAGAATCTAAGGGAAATGCCTCCATTTGAGGTTTAGCAACTAGCTGGTAACATTGTTTGGCCATAGCTTGATCTCCATGAGTGGTTATTATTCGATCCTTTAGAGGGACCTTCATAGTTAGTTGCCAAATGCTTGTAGTTGCATCAATTTCATATAAGATTAGCCTTCCAATGTTTCCATCATAAGTGAGTGAAAGGTCCACCATATTAAATAAGGATCTGACAACCTTGGTATCTCTGGTTTCTCAGTTTTTGAATTCCACCATCAACTCCATTACTCCCATTGGTTTGGTTATCCCTCCATAAAAGCTTATAATAGGGTTTTGGATGATCTTTAAGTTAGTGATTGAGCCTCTTATTACTTAATAAGCTTTCCAAGATAATGTGTTAGCTACACTTCCCTCATCAATCAAAAGACTTTTTACCAGATAATTATTGATGAAGGCACTTATGACTAATGCATCATTTTGAGGATGTCTAGCATGTCCCCCACCCTCAAGTACAAATGTGGTAATTGGCGTTTATTTAGATAAAAGTCATTCTTCCTTTCAAGTCCTCTTCATTCTGCTCTTTGACAGTACCTCTCCTCTGACAATCATGTTAATGACTCTAGCCACCTTGTTGCATGCTTTCTTTTGGTTAGGCTTATCTCTATTCTAATAATTTAAATCTCGATCCTTTCTAACATTTTATGTGAATTTACCTAGCTTTCCATTTTTTATCAATTGCTCGATAATCCATTTAAGATCCCAACACATGTTTGTCTCATGCCCATAATCTCTATGGTATTGGCAGTAGAATCTTCTATCTTACATTCTTTTTTAGATAAACTTATCCTTATAACTAGAGTTATGTGCATGCCATTTTGTCTGGTCCACATAAGAATTTCTGATCTGGAAGCATTTAAAGGTGTGTACCTTTTAGTTTCTCTTTTGAACCCTTCAACTGGGTTTCTAAAGTTGCTGCAAGGAACTTGAGATCTTTTAAGCTCAACCCTTTCATTCTTTTGATAGGGTAGCCTATCATCATCTCGACACAGTCTCCTATCATCGTCTAGTTTTATTAACTTTGCAGCCATGGACATTACTTCTGAGAATGTGTGAGGCTCTTTAGTCATTATTTTATCTTTGAGTTTTCCTAACTTAGTTCCATTCTTCATTGCCTTTATAGCCACTTCATCACTTAAGTTCTCAATTTACATATTAATTTTGTTGAACCGGTCCAAGTAGATCCTTAAGGACTCTATGGCTTCCTATTTGCACATCTGAAGATCATTTATACTTTTGATAAAAGAAACATTGGTGATGAATCTAGTCCTGATTTTTTCAAATAATTCTTTGAAGGAGAGATAGAGTTCCTCGGTAACCAATAAAACCACCTTTGAGCTATTTTGGTTAATGTATTGGGAAAACTCGGCACATGATTCTATCACTCACATTCTAAAGCATCACCTTAGTTCAAAATGATGATATATGATTGATTGGATCTCCGGTGTTGTCATATTGGTCCAACTGAGGTAGTTTAAATTTGGACAGTATCTCCATTCTAACTATTTTACTTACAAAGGGTGTTGTTCCTTTATGCAGGCACTTGTACTCCTTCCTTGGTCCTGTCTGAACCTTCTCAATTACCTGCTCGACCTTTTGGGCCATATTGAAGTCATTTAAAGCTAGAATACTTATGCTAGACTCCCTTCGTGGTTTCGATAGCCTTCTGTACTTCCAGTGAGGATGCCTTATGTTACCATTAGTAAAGTTGTCATATTATTCTCTGGATTAGCCCTTCTGGGGTTACTTTGTTAGGTTAAAGCATTCAACTAGTGTTACATTAGGACCATTTGGGTTTGGATACTGCTAATCATTGTCTCTTAGTATAGTGGAAGCAAATTGGGTGTCAGGGTGACTATGTTTAAGTCTGGTGTGCTTATGGCAAGAAATTTTTATAAACTGGGAAAAGGTATAAAGGGTATTCGTCTGCTAGTATGTATTAAGGGAGCATAATAAGGAAAAGTTGCACTCATAGGAGCTGTCCATCCCTGGGTAGGTGGAGGTGGTGTGTATGAATCAAGAGGGGTCTAAGATGAAGGCCTGATTTGTAGGATGGGGGTTGATAGATTAAGCTAGGTTTGTTGGATGGGGGTTGATGGTAGAATAGAAGTCATGGTGTGATTGCTTTACTCAGTAGAGAACAATGGCTTTATTTCAAGAGACTTACCACAAACGGTGTCACTTGATAACTTATTTCCAGGAATCTCTTGAACCCTGCAAGTAAGCAATCAACAAAGGCCAAGGCGAGTCATGGGGATAATCCCCATAAACCCTTCGATGCCTAAGTTAGAATAGGTAGAGAGAGATTGTTTTTAGAGAGTGTGTATGTGTTGTGAATGAATGGAATAGAATAATAGATGTGAAGAGTATTTATAAAGTAACTAATGCTCAAATCTGAGAGGACTATAATTCCTCAACCTTAAAAGATTGTCATGCTTTGAAGTTCTTGTCTCTTTAGGACATGAAGATCTTCTTATTTGAGTATTTTCCCAATTAGGCATTTTTCCTAATTTACTTTACTTGGAGGACAATAAACCTTATTTAGAATAGGAATATGTATACGGGGTATTAATTATTAATGAAGAAAAAGTTTCATTGATGGCTTAATTGGGACACAGATAAAAAATAACAAAATCACCTTAAAATTAAAATATTTAATTTTCATTCTCTCTTTATTTTTTGTGGAATTACAAAAAAAAAAGTCAAATTTCATAATTTTCACTTTGATATCAATTTGAAATATTTAGTTTAATTTTTTTAACAGAAAATGTTTAGTATAATTGACCTATAAGAATTTTAAATAATGAGAAATTTCGATATAATATGTTCTACTCTTTTGCCAAAAGTTGATTTTGTTGAACATCGTTGAAGACTAGTAGCAAACAATACATACTTTTTAGAGAAGTTCCATTTTCTATTAAAGGAATGCAAAAAGTGTTTATATATTATATATGTTTGTTTTCTTCTTTCTTTTCATTTTCGAAGAAGTTGGATTTTGTACCTCATGAAAATTTTATAAGAAAGCTTCGTAAAAAGAAGGAGAGATCTAAAAAAAATTTTTCATTTCCAAAAGTTCCCCCTCCCCTCTCTCCTCCTTCCAGGAGAGTTTAAGTTGGGTTTATATGAAAAACCCTAACTAAAACTGTATAATATTGTGATTTTCGCTCTTTACAGTGATAGAGTTTTGATTTAAAAAAGACTTTTGATTTCTTGAAAAATTCAGATAAATCCCAGAAAAGGGATTTATCATATTATTTGACTAATTAAAATTCAAAAAAAAAAATTTATTTAGTAGAAAATCAAAATACAGACAAAAAACATTCAATTTCGATTGGGATTATATAATTATGATCAGAATTACATAATTCTTATCGATTTTATGGAATTCTAATTGGTTTTATGTAATTTTGATCGGAATTATGTAATTGTGATGGAATTACATAATTTTGACCTTTTTAAATTTTAATTACAAAAAAACCCTGAAAGAATTTAAACTTTTTAATTAGGTCCTTAAAGAAAATATTACAATGATGTCCTTAAAAAATCAATTAAATTCTTTTGAAAACGCATTTAGACTTTTGCAGTTTCAAACTTTAAGTGTTGAAAATCTATTTATAATATTTTCATCATTAGAGTCGTCTATTGCATCCACACTTTATCATCCCTAAATTGAGTGCTTATAGTTGACCCCCTTTGTCGTTGTTTGCTTAATAAATTATGGCAAAGCAAAT
Organism: Mallotus nudiflorus; assembly: GCA_947683625.1. Classification (NCBI taxonomy): domain Eukaryota; kingdom Viridiplantae; phylum Streptophyta; class Magnoliopsida; order Malpighiales; family Euphorbiaceae; genus Mallotus; species Mallotus nudiflorus. Next base: position 7,705,116 of record CANTUR010000041.1, read on the forward strand.
AAGCACATAATTTCTTAGGAATAAAAGTTTAGATACTTACCTATGCTCCTTAAGGATTTTTCCTGTAAGCGATTGTCGGTTCACGATGAATGCTTGTGTTGCTACGCAACACCAGGCAGAATACTGAAACATCTGAGAATACATCATACTCGGATGTATAGTGTTGATTTGGAAAGATACATTATACTCGAATATATAATGTTGACTATACTCAAATGTCTAATATTGAGAAAATACATTATACTTGGATGTATAATGTTCAATATACTCAAACATATAGTATTGATTAAAAAGATACATTATAATCGGTTGCATAATATTGACTATACTCGGATGTATATTATTAATTAAAAAGATACATTATACTTGGTCGTTTAATGTTGACTATACTTGGACGTGGAGTATTGAGAAAATATATTATACTTGATTGTATAATGTTGATTATACTCATATGTATAGTACTGATTGAAAAAATACATTATACTCAGTTGTATAATGTTGACTATACTCAGATGTATAGTACTAATTGAAAAGATACATTATACTCGGACGTATGATGTTGACTATACTTGGACATATAGTTTTGATTACAAAGATACATTATACTTGGACGCATAATGTTAATTATACTCATACATATAGTATTGAGAAGATACATTATACTTGATCGTATAATGTTGACTATACTCAGGCGTATAGTACTGATTGAAAAGATACATTATACTCGGATGTATAATGTTGACTATACTCTGATGTATAGTATTAAGAAGATACATTATACTTAGTTGTATAATGTTAACTACACTCAAATATATAGTACTGATTGAAAAAATACATTATTCTCAGACGTATAATGTTGACTATACTCGAACATATAGTATTGATTGAAAAGATACATTATACTTGAACATATAATGTTGACTATCTTGAGACGTATAGTATTGAGAAGATACATTATACTCGATCGTATAATGTTGACTATACTCAGACGTATAATACTAATTGAAAAGATACATTATACTTGGACATATAATGTTAACTATACTCTAATATATACTATTGATTAAAAAGATACATTATACTGGGACGTATAATGTTAACAATACTCAAATGTATAGTACTATTCTAAGAATACACTACACTCGAACATGTAATTTTGACTATACTCAGATGTATAGTATTGAAAAGAAACATTATACTCGGACGTATAATGTTCATTATACTAGAACATATAATATTGAAAAGATACATTATACTCGGACATATAATGTTAACTATACTAGGACGTATAGCACTGATTAAAAAGATACATTATACTTGGACTTATAGTGTTGATTATACTCAGATGCATAGTATTGATTAAAAATGCACTATACTCAGATGTATAGTGTATTTTGAAAAATACATTATACTCGGACGTATAATGTTGACTATACTTGGATATATAGTATTGATTCCTACTATATTCCTAATGGGACATCTAGTGGTCGTGAATTTCACTATATTCCCTATGGGACATCTAGTGATCATGATTTTCACTATATTCCCTGTGGGATGTTTAGTGACTGTGATCTTCAGTATATTCCTTGTAGGATGTCTAGTGATTGTGATTTTCATTATATTCCCTATGGGACGTCTTGTGATAATGATTTGTTACTATGTTATTCCTACTATATAGTGTCTAGCAAGTTATGATTTGATACTATACTATAACTATTGTGTAGTGTTTAGCAAAATGGATTTGAAGACTATTTTATAGCTACTGTGTAACATATAACAAGGCAAATTTAAAATTTATGTTATAGCTACTGTGTAGCATATAATTGAGATGAAGTGCAGTGTATACAGACATCATATTGGAACTTCATGTTGACTAGGATTTTGAGATTTTATGTTAACTGTGCTGATTATCTTTGAATTTATGCACTGATTGCTTTGATCAACTGCCTTCATTGCTTGCTAACTTTGATTGACTTGTTGGCACTAGTGATGATTCCATATATTGGGTTTGTCTTATTCTTTTGGACTTATTATTCTTGAAGACTTGTTAAAGTTAGTTTCAACATGATAATTGTACATTATATTTTTGAAAATTTATGAGAAAATTCATCACTTTATCACAAGATAATGTGTACTCAATGAATCTTACTAATTTTGATTTTCATGACTATCATTTATTTGCCATTCACAAAAGTCAGAGGTATCATTAACCATCTTCTGCTAAGAGCATATATTTTACCAAGTGAAGAGCTTACTTCCACACCTAATTTTAGGGAGAATTTGATAAACAAAACTTATGAAAAATGAGCATAAAAAGATCAAATTCTAAGTATCAAAATAGTCTTTGAGTTATTTTTATGCTTTCCTTCCTTATCCGAGTACTCCCCCACCTTTCTCATGTTACTCAGCATGGATATCATTGGAAAGGTCCTTTAGATACTCATACTCTTACAAAGCATTGGAGTAAATAGAGTAGTTTTTTGCATGGTCCTCTTTTAGTATTCCCCCACCTTTCTTATATTACTCAATGTAGATACCGCTAGAGGTTCATGTTGATACTTTTGCTCATTTTTTAGCACTGGAACAAATTATGCTTGCTCTTATTTTAATTCTCCTTTTAGTATTCCCCCGCCTTTCTCATATTACTCAGCGTGGAACCATTAAAGGATTTTGTACTCATACTCATTTCTTAGCATTGGAGTAGATTATATACACATTTATCATTCAAAATACTAAAATGATACTTTAAAGTTCAAGCAATTTATACTGCAAGTCCACATATTTTGTTTTTATATATTCTTTCCCTTGTTTGGGTGCAAAGCAAGCATTAGATTGATTAGAGTTTATAAACTCTTAACACAAAGTTGTTAATTAAACATCTGAATTTTATGCGGCTAATAAAAGAAACCCATTTATATCAAAGTTTATAAGATAAATTTTTGCACATGATCTCATAAAGTGGATGAACTTACTTTCACTTTGTGGATTTTATTATTGAGATTGTACTTTATTATAGAATCTAAGGAAATTGAGTTTTGTTACTTCCTTTTATTATCTTGATGAGTGTTTAACATTTTCTATCTTACCCATTCTTATTCATGTGCTAGTTTTTTTCCCTTCTTCATTCTCTTTTATTTTTCCCTATAAAAAATACCATAAGTTAGTATGATCTATTTGTAAGTGAAGAAATTTTGTTAAAATGCAATATTATTCTTTTGCATTCTTCCCTTTTTATCGTGATGATGATGTCTCTGATTACAAAGGTCCTAATACTCCACTATTAAAGTTATGGCTTTATGCTGAATTTGTATTTCCACCATTCCATTAATGCTATAGTAGAGGGCCTCATTCCTCTTATTGACATCTCCTACAAAAAAAGGTTTAAGAGTTAGATGTCTTATTTCATTATCAAAAAGGTTTTAGAATGCATTTATCTCAAGTTTTGAGTACATCCTTCCCTTTTTAGAGCTAACAAATGTATTCTTAACATGTTGGACCTTCTTATCACCATATTCCATACCCTACACTGGTCTAACTATTATGGAGAGATATTCCAGATGATGGCACATATTAGACTATGGAGATGAATGTTGAATCTAAGGAGCTTGAGCATCCTATCCAGCCTGTTGAGGTCGCCAGGATGATGCTTATGCAAGTATCACTGTCAATGATATTCCCTTATTATATGGGCCCATAATTTATTAGGCTATTATGGTCTAAAGTTTTATTAAGTATCATGTTCGCATTGATAGTGTTACCTTTTTCCTTCAAATGCGAACATTCTGACTACCTTTATGAACTTTTACAACACTAATTTTGAATGTTAGTAGAAAAGCATTTGCATAATCTTGCCTAGGCTCAAAGACTTTATTGTGAAAAATAAGTATTTTTCTACAAATGTATGTAAGTGTATGCATACTATGTATAATATGTATGTTATGTATGATATGCATGATCCTAATAGGTCTTCTATTTAGAACAGAGCTATATTATTGATCTTGGAGTGTAAAAATGGGGTTATTCATCAACATCTTGTAGGTTTGAGCATTGAATGCTTTGCTATTAGTATTTCTGATGTTAGAGCTTCTAATACTGCTTATCCAGCAGATGATCAGGTGGTGTTGTATTAATGAATTATTGGTTGTTGATCATGGTTTACTTCTTTATGCCCCTAGAACTCTTATACTGGCTCTTATACTTCAATGTTCCATCTTCGCTCTTCGAATGTGAACCTACTATTCTGCAATTTGCCCATAGTTTCATTCTGAATTCATTCATGCTATTCTCCAAGAGACTCAATTTGTTCACTGTTGTTGTTAATCTTTTGACTTACTAACCCTATTAGTTATAATCCCATGCATTAAAGATGCAGAGGAGTTAGTGAACTGACTGAAGTGAGTTCTTGATAATGAAATCAACTGGACTTGCACTTCTAAGAACTCTTGAGCAAAATATAAGGCTTGATGTTGATGCAATGATTGATGATAGTTACAAGGCATGAGTTGTAATGCGAGTTATTGAACCACTTGAATTCCTAAGGTACAAGGGGACACTAGACTTAAAAGCATAATCACAAAGGGGTGATAAGAAGATAAAAATAGTGAACTCATAGCTTTACTTTTAGCTTTTATTATGCATTGTCTTTCCATTCAAATACTTATGTAGTATGATAAAAATGAATATACGATATTTGAACGAAACTTTCAAATTCAATTTTAATCATTTAGTGGGGAAAAAATGAGAATATTTATTACATCATATGATACAACTCTTATTATCAGCCAGTCTTAATTTTTTTTCTCTTTAAGTTTTACCTTACTATTCTTTTTTTCTTTCTTTTTTCTCTCTCTTTATTCTTTCTTTTTTTATCATTCTTTTTATTTTGTCCTCAAATTTCCTATCTTCAGAAGTTATGTCATGTGATATATGAATGTTCTTTTAAATTTGCATTTGTGCCCATGTTGAATGAATCTAATTGATTCAATTGCATCTGTATGTTTGATGTAAAAATTTGATTCAATTAGACTCATCCAACATGGGCATAAATGCAAATTCAAAAGAACATTCATATATCACATGATCTAACTTCTGAAGATAGGAAATTTGAGGATAAAATAAAAAGAATGATAAGGAAATTTGAGGATAAAATAAAAAGAATGATAAAAAGGGAAAGAACAAAGAGAGAAAAAAAGAAAGAAAAAAAGAACAGTAAGGTAAAAATTACATATAGGGTTTGTGATCTATGAGGTTTTAAATTTTATGTTTAAGGCACATGCAAGAGTCAGTGGAATGGCCAACAATTTGGTGAACTTTGCAGTAATTATTTAGGTCAAAGCCAGGGAAATTTGGATTTGGCAATTGAGAGAAGGTTAGGAGTTTAAGTAGGCCTTTATGGATCCAATAGTCTAGGACTTTAAATGGGGTTGGTCAAAACTGGAGAATCTCCTTGGTTGTTGAATAGCATGCACTCCCATAATAGGGCTAGTGATTCTTTATTGTGTGCCCTCAATTAGGTAGTTTCTTACTCTAATGCTTTTAGCAATCTTCTTTTTCTTAGTTTCAATCTCATTAGCTTGCAACCCATTGTCATAAAGGTCTACAACTATCTTAGGGTTCATTATTTGTAACCTCTTAACCAAATTAGGTGACACATTTCGAACAATCATCCTAACCTGATCCTTTTCAACTAGCTTATTTTTCATTAATCCTACCTAATTAGAAAATATGAAAATGATTAATTAGGCTTCTGCTTGGTCAATTTTAAATCCTTAATAGACACTTCAAGCCTGGTATTGTGGTCATATTATTTCAGAAAAGCAGTACGCAATTCTCTTAAATAAGCTCAAATAGACTTCTCTAACCTATAATACCAATTAACAGCCATACCCTCTAAGGATAGTATAAATAACTTGGTAACTATAGACAAAGAAGCCTTAGTAGTGCTCATAGTAGTTTTATATTGACTAAGGTGGATCCTTGGGTCTCTAATACCATTAAACTTCTATAGCTGTGGCATTTTAAACTTATCAGGTAGCTTATCTTCCTTAAATTAAATCATATCATCAAAGTTAAATGAATATCTGATGCCCTATCCTCTCATCAATTCTTCCATTTTGGACATCTTATGAGTTAGTGCTTTCATTTGCTTAGATTCCAAGTCATGAACTTGCTTAAGTGATTCTTTGTTTGCCTTTTTAACCATGTAGTTCTCAACATCCTCCAATTTCATTTCTACAACATGTACATTCCAAGTAGCATTTAAAGGTTGCCCCTCAGCATTGTCATTGTTAGCAAGTGATGCACCCATAATAGGTGGATTAGCCACAACTAGAGGTGTAACAACAGGTGTTGGCATTAATTTAGCCAGAGCTTATCTTAGTTCATCTTGCATCATTACTCTTATGTCATCCATCAATGCTTCTTTGATGTCCTCTAGGGTCCAGTTTCCTCCTTATTGTTATTCTATCCCTTTTGTTTAAGTTAGTGTAGCTTCTAGGTAAAATAGGTTGATAGGGATTTTCCAAATTATGAAGGACCCCTTTAACTATTGATTTTGGACTTAGATTGGTTCTCTCTAGCCTGCCACTTTTCCATTTGCAAACACAGGAAGGCCCAGATGAATCTATGATGGCTGAAAAACAAAGTGTTAGTATAATGCATGAAATGCACATATGCATGATGCACGTGCTATGCAACAAGTAACAAGTGAAGTCAAGTGTACATACATCCTTCCAACCTTATTCCTCCCACACACGTATTTAATGACAAGTTTCTTTTCCAAGGATTTTTTTTCTTGGCCTTAATATCAATAAGGGATATCAACAACCAATGCGCATGCCAAATCTCTCAAAGTGGTAAAACATAGAAATAGTATTTCTAAATATAAAAGTATAGCCTAATCTTTATTAACCTAAATGAGCTTCTAAAGTATGGGCTTGGGCCTATATAAATAAAAATACCTCATACTAATAAACAAAAGAAATTTGGGTAATCCTAAGGGAAGTTACTAAGCCATTACATGAGTTGAGTCCAGTGAAAAAGGTCAAGGTTCCTTTAACAAGATATCCTCCTTTAAGACTTGAGTCACATGCCAAAGTTAGAGAGGCCTGACATCCTTTGCAAACTCAAGAGAAGACTACCTCTTTTAGGACCTCTTTTACAAACTCTAGTTAGATGAGTCGGGTAATCTCTCTTGAACTAAGTTAAGGCTTGTTGGGTTTTGTGATTCTATACGCAACAGAAAGATTAAATTTTAATCACAAACCCAAACTTGAATGCAATTAATTCGATTAATTGATTAAATCTAGGGTTTTTATTTTCTTACCACAAATGTTGAAGGGGTAAGATTTCTAGAAGGAAGAGAGGAGGTTCACTTCGATGACACCCTACCTTGAGCTTTTATTTAGTAGTTCAGATTGAGACGTCTCCAAAAGAATCCATCCTTCACAAGTGTCCACACAAACAACCCTTGATCTGAAAATGAATACTTGTGTGCTAGCACCTTCTCTTGATTTCTCACAAATCAAAAATCAAAAGAACTCTATGTTTTTATTTTCTAAAAGGAGAGAAAACAAATTTAGGGGTAGAATAATGAAAGTGTTTTAAAAACCTAGAGAATATAACATATTTTATAAACATTTAAATTTAGGTTTCACTTACCAAATGACCTTTTAGTAATTTCTCACTTATTCTTATTATGATTTTATTTAAAATTAAATCAGAAATAATATTCTATTTATTTAAAATAACCTTTACTTTAAATAAATATTTTATTTATTTATTTCCATAGAGCTTATTTGGCTTGTTAAACCCATATTCATTTTGGTCTTGTTCAAAGTGTATGACCCTGTAGGTTCACATGACGTTGGTAGTGGACCTTAAATCTCTATTTAGGCCTATAAGTCATAAGTGGCCTCTAGAAAGACATTATGACTACCTAAATCATATGAAGTCAATAATCCGACATAACCTAATATACAGTGAATATTTTAGTCCCTTTGTCACATAATATCTTAACTGAATATAAGGCATAGATTATGTCATCCTTATAGAATTCAATCATATAATTTCTTGATTCCAATGAGACTGAGAATGATAACTCTTTATCAATTTACTTTAGCATGGCCATGCATTTTCCTCAATCTATCTTATCAAGGGGCCCATAGATATCTTACTCATGTTAAATGAGGGACAAATTCTTTCTCAATCACTCGCATTCCTCACATAACTCATTTTATATCCAACAATAACCTATTTTATCATCCGGTTAAAGATAATGTAAGATTTTATCAAAATACAAAATAGTTATGTAGAAATCCATGGTGATTTCAAGGTCAGAGGATAAGCCAATATTACTGTGATGAGAATTACTTATAACAATTATCTATGTAGTATTATCATGATGCAATCCAGCTCTTTATTTCTCAAATAAGTACATATGATTTGACTTAATATCTCATATTCACGATTAGTAAAACATAATCATCAATTAACACCATACTAGTCATAATACATTATTATGACTAAGGATAATTTGAGTAGAACTCATATTTAATCTAAGGGTTTTACTATCAAATCACATACTTGATTACCTTAGTAAGAATTTACTATTTAAGTAATTATCATAACACAAAATGAGAATGAAAAATGTCTCTTTATTAAATAAAATGATAACGTCAAAACATGGTCATGCATGATTGACCTAGTGCATATCACTAACAAGGCTAAGAGTGATGGTTAACCAATTTATAATCCCATAAATCTAGTGGAATCATGGAACTATAAACCAATGCCATTGGTTAATAGGGACATGCAAAAAGGAATCCAAGAATAAAATAATAAGTAATAAAATAATTCTAAAGAACACAAGTAGAATTAGTATCTCTTATCCCCAGTGGAGTCGCCACTGTAGATGGTGGGGTTTAGCGCGCATCTAAGATTTTATCAATCGTGACATTGTTTGAGCTCAGGACTCTAGAGAACACACTAACGACTATCATAAAAACATGGTGTGAAGATGAGGAGTCGCCACCTAGGGTAATAACTGGGACAAATAAAAAAATGGTGGTACTCAATTCTCTAAAAGAAAGCCAACACCATAACCAGGAGATCTTGGATACAAAATACCAACTTCTTTCAGTCTTATGTTCATTTAAAATTACTTTGTGAATTACTATCTTACCCTCTGTTTACATACAATTTCATATAAACCCTTATTAAAACAATGAACTCCAGGTAAACTAGTCATGAAAAATACATTTAAACAATGCATTCATTTAAATTCACAATCCCTAAGTTAGTCTAATCTACATTGATTTTAATTAAATGGGCTAAATCTATATGCTTTAATTTTCAAGTGAGTCTAAAAGCTAGTGGACTTAATTCCTATTTAATTTTAATTAAGTGAACCTATGTCTACTTATTTCAATTCTAAAAATGGGCCTAAATCTACAAATTATGAAGTATTTAAATCAGTGGGCATAGTTCTGCATATTTTAATTTTAAGGTGACCTTAAATCTACAAGTTATAGAAAAGGAATTAAATTTAATGGGTTAAGTCTAAATTAGTTTTAATTAACCTAAGTGGGCCTATATTTAATTAACTAAAGAGGCCTAAGTTATCTCTAACCTAATTTCTAATTAATTATGGGCCTAAAATCAATTTTAATTAAAATCTAGACCTAATTAATAACCTATTAAATGAAATGGGCTAATTAAAAGATGAGTAAAAAAGAACTAACCAAACCTAAAATTATTTAAATGAGTTAGAGCCTAATATTTGAGGCCCAAAACACATAAAAAATAAATAAACAACCCCAAAAAAAATAAAAGAATACCAAAACAATCAAATAAAAGATCAAATGATCAATTAAATTTATTTCTTTTAAAAACCTAATTTAATTAAGAATGACCTTGACAAGCAACCCTAATTCTATCCACTTAAATATAATTCAATTTTAATTTTTTTTTAAAAGCCTAATTATCTCTATAGCCATTAATTTTAATTAAACACCCAACTAAAACCCTAATCTTACTGCCCAATTAATTAAAATAAACACACAATCACACACAAGATTTCATTATTCCCACTATTAGGGTTATTATAATGATCTACTGAAAAAATAATAAGAAGATGAAAATTAGTACAACCCTAGAAAAACTAAATACAAAAATAAAAAATAAAACAACCAACAAAATAATAACAAAAAAAATAATTTAAAAACATAAAAACTATATTCAACTACAAGATTCAATCCATGGCATTCCATGGATCTTCATAGATTTTGTTCTCTAAGTAAACTCATCATGTAACTCTCTCCATTATCACCAACACAAACATAAAAATAAACAATGATTAGTAAATAAACAAAATAACAATAAAAATTAGATAAAGTTAAAATTAAATAGAATAAAAAATAATCAAATAAAAAATAGAAGAAAGTAGGAGAGGAAATTATGGTATGGATGCAATATTAGTTTGCTCCTCATGCTAGTACAAATCACCATTGCTTTCTAAATGGGTCTTCAATGCTTGATGTTCTCCTTTCAAAAAGTCTACTGTTTTTCTTCAAAAAAGTACCTCTTAAGAAAATTTTGTGGGAAAGCTTTGTAAGAAGAATGAGAGATTTAAAAAATTATTTTCTTTTCTAGAATTCCCCCCCCCCCCCCCCCCACCCTTTCTCTCTCTCCCTTCCAAGAGAGTTTAAGTTGGGTTTATATAGAAAACCCTAGCTAAAAATGTATCATACTATGACTTTCTCTCTTCACAATGATAGAGTTTTTATTTAAAATGGACTTTTGATTTCCTCAAAAAATCAGATAAATCCTAAAAAAGGGATTTATCATATTATTTGACCAATCAAAATTCAGAAATTAAAATTTTTTTATTTACTGAAAAATCAAAATACAGACGGAAAACGTTCAATTCTAACCTAGATTATATAATTCCGATTGGAATTACATAATTCCAATCAGTTTTATGTAATTCTGACCCTTTTTGAACTTTTAATTACAAAAAGACCCCTGAAAAAATTTAAAATTTTCAACTAGATCCTTAAAGAAAACATTACAATTAAGTTCTTAAAAAACCAATTAAATTCTTTTGAAAACGCATTTAGCCTTTTGAGGTTTCAAACTTCAAGTGTTGAAAATCTATTTATAATATTTTCATCATTGGAGTCCTCTATCACATTATCATTTTATCATCCTAAAATTGGGTGCTTACAGTAACTGTAAGCAATGTTATAGTGTGTCGTTGGCTGTGATATATTTACCATATTACCCTCAGTTCATTGTTTTATTAAATTATTTAAAAAATTTATAAGTTATGAGTATTTAAATTTTTGCATGAAGGGTAAATTAAGTTTTAAATTTAAAAAAATTTGAATTTTCAAATAAATAAAATTTTAAAATACAAGTGGCAAGAAGGTAATTGTTGTTACCCTCGACATCACTGTTGATATTTAACAAATATTGTACCAATTGATTCAACAATGCACCTATATTTATATTATTTTTAACAAATTCATTCAACAATGCTATATTTTAGTGTTTATCAATTGATGTTAGTTGTAACAAATATTATTTTTAATGTAAAATTATTTAAGTTTATCAAATAATTTTTTACTATATATTATATTTATTTTTTTTATAAATATATTTTTTTATTTAGTTATAATTTATATTCAAGAAAAATATTTAAATTAAAATAAAATTTTGGACTAAATTGTTGAAAAAGTATGTATATACAATAAAAGTTTGGATTAAACTGAATACTATAATAGTAATGAATATATTAGGAAAGAGGAAAAAAAATCATTATACGTAGGTGAACAGTGCATTGCCACTATTCATCAAACGGAACTTGCGTTGAAATACAGTGCTTGATTGGAGCCTATTTTTCTATTTTTAGCACCAAAATGGTGTTTGATTGGAAATGATTTTAAAAGAATAATAATCCATGTCATGGTCTGTTTCAATTTTGGTCCTATGCAATAGGGGGAATGAAATATTAGGAAGGGGGACATGGGGAGGGAAAATTGCTACAACAACACGAGGAATTATCCTTCTTAAAATCAGGTATTTGATGTAGCATTTAACTTAAAATAAATAAATAGAAATTTGTAAAGGACATTGGTAAGTGGATAAATAAGTCTATTTTTTCTTGTGAATTATGGACAACTCAGTTGAAGAGAGGCTTCTTAGAGCAGAAGAAGTTGAAACAGAGGATACATAAAGCAGAATTTGGATTGAGTCTAAGAAGATATGGAGAATTGCATTCCCTGGAATCATAGCTAGAGTCTCTTCTTTTGGAACTCTTGTAGTGACGCAGCTATTTCTTGGCCATATCTTGCTGCATATGCACTTGTACAAACCTTCTTTGTATGATTTGTAAATGGAATTTTGGTAAGTTTTTTCATGTTAGGGTAATGAACCTCTCTTTTAAACTACTGAACTAACCCTTTGGGTTAGATATATTTTCTTTCAACAAGCTCAAAAAAACTTGATTTTTCTTGGTAGATTGCATGTCAAGTGCAATAGAAACATTATGTGGGCAAGCATTTGGACCAAAACAATACCATATGATGGGTATATATTTGCAAAGATTTTGGATTGTTGATGGTGCTATGGTAATACTATTCCTCCTTGTATTCATTTGCACTACACCAATTTTAAAACTAATTGGACAGGACACAAAAATAACTGGAGATATCTCCTTATGGTTCACCCCATTTCTCTATTATTTTGTGTTTAGCCTGACAATGCAAATGTACTTGCAAGCTCAAGTGAGGAACTAGATCATTGGTTGGCTTTTTGCTATCTCCTTACCATTTATTATGCCTTTGTTTTGGATCTCTACTATTATTAAAAATGATGCTTAATAGGTTTGAGGATTTCATATTATCAAATTGCTACAAAAATATAACAAGATTATTAGTTATAATCATAATGGTCTTCCACTATTTTATTGAATCCTACACTTCCAAAGTAGGAAACAAAAATTTTGTTAGATAGCTTTCTAGTAGGTGATTGAATTCTTAATGAATTAATAATATTCCTCAAGTATGCATAATTGTCATTCATCGAATATTAATATTCATCAAGTGAACAAGTTTTATTCATCACATCTTATATGAAGTTCAATCAATTAAGCTCCTAAAGCTTAGAGACCTCATATACACATAAATGTCATTCTTAGTCTCCTTATATTAGTTAGGTCCATACCATTGAATCAGTGTAATATATAGACTTGAACACTATATGCCTCAGGTGTGCCTATTTGCCATTCTTAGCATGTAGTGTGTTTACAAATTCACAACATCTCATGCTTGACAATGAACCCTATAAAGATCTCTTAGCACAATATACACCATTATGTATCCATAGCAGAAGTGTATTTTCTAAAAATTTGCATATTATTGCTTCAATGGAGAGCCAAGACCAACATTTATTCTAAAAGATTTTTGGGTCTTTATTTGAGGTCTCACTTTGCACATTAGTCAATTATATATATATATATATATATATATATATATATATATATATATATATATATATATATATATATGTTACAACATATATATCACATATATACATAGAACATGCATAAATGGATGCACAAATAAGGAGTGATCATGAACCTTTACTAAACCTATTATAACTCTTAGAATGAGTTACAAAATGAGCTAAGCTCACAAAATTTCTTTAAGGCATGAAACTCCTTGTCACCATCTTCATGGGTCTCTAACTTAAATACTTCAAGCTCCATGTCATAATTCTTGTGATTTACATTCAATCAAGGCTAATGTTACATCCTAATTCTATGTAATTGATAATTAATTACATATCAAAATTTTTATTATTACAAACTTTAGGATGTAATCTAATTTCATGATCATTCCTTGTATGTATAATAAGTAAAAATAAAGTAAAATGCAACTCTTGCATGTTATGTTCAATTTGCAAGGCATACAAGCATAAAACATTATATTCATAAGTTAAAGTGCTACTCACGAGCTCCTCATGATCTTGAGGAGTGCTCGTTAGTGGCTCAGCCATGTCAAAAATGAGTCAAGTCTGTCTGGTTACCAATTTTAAGCTGCTCACGATCCCAAGGCAAACTCCTCACAATCGTGAGTAGCCTTAGAACATATTGATGGCCATTTTTGAATCTCTTTAACCAAAACACTTGTAACTAACACAAATCATAATAAAAAAACTTGCAATTATCAATAAAGTTAGCATGTTTAAAGTGCAAAAAGGAGCTCTAATACCAATTGAAGGAATTAGTTATGTAATATAGGCATTAGAAGCATATATGGTAAGCATAAGCCTAAGTAGAATAATTTCAAAAATTTTACTTACATAACCCTTAATGACATGAAGAATTATATTCGCAAGAATCCATTTTGCATATTACATATAACTAAATAGCATAACAACATATACAACATCATCAACTTAGGAAACTCTATGTTTAAGAAAACTTACAAACTCCTAGTTTGATAAAGACCACAATAGTGAAGATTTGTAAGCTTTAGATGCTTATGGTTTAATGCTTAAATTAAAAGCTTTAGCCTTGTAAATGAAAAGCCTCTAGCTTGAAAAACCAAAGTTTTATAAAGTCACCTTCTTTCCTTAATGTGATTAGTATCAAGTTTCCTCTTAATTTACCCTTACAAAACTTGCACTAATTCAATCCTTTACAAGAACACTTAAGGTTTTATTTGTGGATGTTATTTTCTATTCTTGTGTCTCTCTAACCATTCTCTACACTTTACTTCTCTATATTACCATAAAACAAAGCTAAGGTTATATATGTAAAGAAAATAAGTAGTTAATGACATCACAAGCATGCCACTTGGCATGTTATGTACACAACTTGTATGAGTCACTAGTGTACAAAAAGGAAGTATGTAGAAAATACATCTTATGTATTATCTTTACATCTAACTCCTTACACATGTCAAAGCAACCTAATCCTTTTATATGATAAAGTCAAATATGACTATACCACTTTTTGGACTTGGACTTGGTGATTAGACCAACACTTGACCCAATCCTATTCCATCAAATAAGTGGGCTTAAATTAGGTTCATGGGCTTTGTCAATATTTTGGATTAATCTTTAGTCCAAAACTCTTTTGAGCTTTGGCCCAAACCACTTGGGCCATCAATCTAAATCCAAATAGAAACTCTATATGGCCAATCGTTTGGTGCTAAACAGTATCACATGCTTGGAGTATATCTCTAAAGATCTTAGATAGTTTTGTTCACATGCTCCCTTTATCTTCTCCTTGTGTTCATCTTCACAAGGCCAATATTAAGAGCTTTATGTCACAAATCCCACATTGGAAAGTTATGGGATAGGTTTTGGGCTTATTAGCGTGAGCATTGCACACCCTAATAAACTAGTCTTTTAAGGAGAAGGTAATAGCCCTTTAACAGGTGGTATTAGAGTTGACCCTACTCCTCTCCAATGTGGGGCCCTCATAAGAGATACCAGGGCGAGGTAGGCCTAGACCATCGAAGTATCAGAGCAACAGATCAATCCTTAGGTACCTGGGTGGGTCCCTCTCCTTTGACATGAATGGAGCCAGTGCAATGTACAACAAGGGCATCACATAATCGGGTGGGGTAAAATGTCACAAATCCTATATTGAAAAGTTATAGGAGAGGTCTTGGGCTTATAAGCCTAGGCACTGCACACCCTAATAGACTAGTCTTTTAGGGAGAAGGTAATGACCATATGACATTTAGGCCAAGATGCAACCATTGCAAAAGTTACATAAGATGTTTCTCTATGGCTAGTTCTTGTCATGTTGTCCTTCATTGTATCGTTCACTTGCCAAATGTTCTTATAAGCATAGAGTAAGAACATGATTATTGTGTACTTGGCAACATTTTCCTTCACAATTCATGTCATACTTTCGTGGCTATTCATTATGCACTACAAGTTCAGAATTTTAGGAGACCTAGTGTCAATAATTTTGGCTTATTGGATCCCAAATGTGGGTCAAGTTATGTTTTTTACTTATGGAGGCTATCCTGAAACACGGAAAGGCTTCTCGTTCTTGGCTTTTAAAGATCTTCTGCCTATCATCAAGCTTTTTTTTCTTCTAGTTTGATGCTTTGGTAAGGAATTAATTCCTTTACATGCTTAATTATAAGCTCAGTTTGGATGAATTTGAAAGAGGCCTAAAGTTTTTTTTTATGACAGCCTTGAACTCTAGTACAACATAGTGTTGTTCCTTTTAGTAGGAAGCATGGAAAATGCAGAGGTTGCTATTGATGTTTTTGCTATCTAGTAATTTTTAGAGTCCTTTTTTTCATTACCCTTTTCTTTGCAATTTCTTATAGTCTTGTTTATGTTTTGCAGCCTCAACATCAATGGATGGGAAATGATGATATCACTTGGTTTAATGGTTGTAGCAAGGTGTCTATCATTCTATTAATTAGACACGCACAAAAGTACGCATATAGACAATATGCATAATGAAATGATTCTTGTTGGATGTTCTGGTTGGAAAATTCCAGCGTTTGGGTGTCAAATGAGCTTGGAAGCGAAAGTTCAAAAGCAACAAAACTTTCAATAGTGATTGTAGTTCTTACATTATTTGTAATTGGCTTTATTTTATTTGTGATATTCCTATTCATCAGAGAATAACTTGCTTACATTTTTACTAAAAGTTTTAAGGTGGCTAAGGCAATCGCAAATCTTTCACCACTTTTGGGTTTCTCCATTATGTTGAACAACATACATAATTTTCTGTTGAAGAATTTTCCTTTACAAGGTAAACATTTTTCTTTTCTTATTTCTCTCTTCTTTTAGTCTCAATGGCCCCTTAAGAGAGAATGAATTTTTATTTGTTTGAATTTAGGGTGAATGAGGAGATGCTTGTGTGGTATAGGGGATGAATTGACATTCCTTAGGAATATATATTACACACTGTGAATAAGAACTTTATGGCTTATGCACCCTTCTTAAAAATGCAAAAAATGGTAATTTATTTTAATCAAATGGAAATGGGTTTGAGGTTTCCTTTAGATCCTTTTGTTAAGGCCTTTTTGAATAGATTTAATATAGCTATTGGCCAACTTCACCCCAATAGCTATTAAATTTTAACTTATTATATAGAGTTTGTCCATAGGAAGGGTCAAGGGCCGGATCTATATGTCTTCTGGTATATGTATAGTTTAATTAAAAAGAAGGGGGAACTAATGTTTTCCTTGTTAGTTGTCCCCAACCATAGTATTTTTATTAAGGTTTTAGACCTTCAGAAGTCTTAGAGGCACCAATTCCTTATTATTGGCATCTGTCATACTTCATTAATGTTTGACATTTGTGGGTTGAGGATTATCACAAGGTGAAGCATCCTTCCAAGCTATTCGATAAGGATATAGACTTAATGCTCAAGATTCACGAGCGGTGCGTAACTAGGGATACATCTACTGAGACTTTCTCTTAGAGGTATATCTAGAAGCTTTATCTAGGCAATGGCAATAGAGATGCTACTGGTAATTATTTAAACCTTTCCTAAGGTATCTTCTGACTCTCCTTTTCTTTTTTCTGTATATTACTAAATATTTTGCATTTGCAGATGGACTATTTTCATATAATGAGCAAGACAATATTCGGAAGGTCCTTCAACCTA
Source organism: Mallotus nudiflorus (assembly GCA_947683625.1). NCBI lineage: Eukaryota > Viridiplantae > Streptophyta > Magnoliopsida > Malpighiales > Euphorbiaceae > Mallotus > Mallotus nudiflorus. The sequence goes on from CANTUR010000041.1 coordinate 7,722,769, forward strand.
CCTTGGAGATAGAGATCATTGATGTTCAGACTGATGTTCCTATTAATGCTGGATAGGAGTTGTTAGTGAACCTTGTTTGGAAGGAAGTATCCCAGTCTTCTAGGAAGCACTCTTGGGACTATAGCTTTGATAAGGAGGAGCTGATTGAGGGGATTAGGCTATAAGTCAAGCATCCTCAGATACTAGGTTGCCAAGGCATGAATAAATGGATCATGTCAAAGATGATTCCTTCAAGCATCTTAAACACTCAAGTTAGGGACTAATGTGCTTAATCGATGCATTTCCCCAAGGACATCCAAAGGTGGATGGATGTGGATAAGGATGAACTGGGCAATGCCCTAGTTTCCTAAACTTTGGAGGTAAATTTCTAATTTTATTTCTTTCTTTTCTTTATATATTCTTGATACTTCTTCTTATTAGCTAGCTTAGGGGTTGTTGTTAATGAAAGATAGTTACTACTTCTTTAAGAGCAAGAATAGTCTCAAGGAGGAGAAGCTAGGCACTATCAAAATCGAGTATAAGGAGAAGCTAAAGAAGGTGGTAGAGGTGCTCTAGTTTTTTCAGACTAAGTATATTAAGGCCCAATCCATAACTGAGGCTAACCAGGAGAGGGTTTAGGAGCTTAAGCATTCTCAAGTCCATCTGATAATAAGAATTGAGCACCTGGACACTAAGCTTGAGCCTTTAAAGAAGGAGCTAGCTGAAGAGAAGAAATCCTAAGCTGATGATAAGAAGAACTACCAGAAACTGACAAAGGGATTTTTAAAGGCCTACAAGTAATAGTGTCAAAGGATTTTTTCTTTTTTTTTGCTCAATATCTAGATTTAGACTTTACTGGACTTGAGCAAATAACTTCTAATGACTTCGCCAAACTAGCTACTAAAGATAAGGCTTCAAAGAAACCTAGTTCTAAGCAATTGAGATCAAAGGCTATTGGCAAGAAAATTATTTCTGAAGCTACTCGTTCTACATAAGGAATCCTCTCTATATCTGATGTTCAAATTTCTGAGACTGAGGCCCTCTTTCTGATGTTGGGGCTACCTTTCCTGACTTTGGACTTTGATTAGTAGATACTTATGTACTTTTCATTCTTCTCTTTTCCTTTTTTCTTTTTTTTTAAAAGCAATTTGAACATGAATGAAAATTTATTCCATCAAAAATTACCTTTGTTCAGAGTACATTTACTTTATTGATAATATTTTCTAAGACTATATAAGTTCCAATATCAGGGTAGCTCCCTTCCCCATATGTCTTAAATCTTATAAGCCCTTTAGTTGTTTTCTTAGTAACTTGATAAGGGTCTTCCTAATTGATTTCGAGCTTGCTTGTTCCGAATCTATCTTTGCTGATATCAGCTCTTCTGATCACCAAATCTTTGACTTTAAACTACTTTGGCTAAACATACTTGCTTTGATATCCGGCTACCTTTTATTTTCAAGCTTCCATCATAATAGATGCTTAATCCCTTCTTTCCTCGACCAAATATGGGCATATTTGAGCATTGAGGTTATTAACTTCCTGATCTAATTCTTCTATAACTTGATAGTTGAATGATCCAATCTCCACTATTATTACTGCATCCATTTTGTATGTCAATCTGAAGGGTGTTTCTCCTATTAAGGTTCTCAATGTTGTTCTGTATGCCCAAATAACATTGCTAAGGTCTTCCACCTAATTTCCTTTCTTCTCAACTAGTCTTTTCTTTAACCTTTGCATGATTAGTCTATTGGTAACTTCTGTTTGCCCATTAGTTTGAGGATGGGCAGTTGAAGTGAATCTAACTTTTATGCCAAGATCTGAGTAGAATGCCTTGAATTTCTCATTATCAAATTATTTCACATTGTCCATTATTAAAGTGTAAGGTATGCCAAACCTATAGATGACTTCCTTCCAAAAGAAGTGTTGAATCCGAGCTTTTGTGATAGTTAGGATGTCTTCCACCTCTACCCATTTGGTGAAGTGCTCTATAGCTATGATTAATAATTTCTTTTAAGATGTGGAGATTGGGAATGGACTTAAGACATCCATCCCCCAAATTGCAAAAGGCCAAGGACTTCCTATTGGGTGCTGGATGTTGAAAGGCTTGTGTGTTAATCTAGTAAATTATTGGCATTTAGAGCATTTCTGAACAAGTTTTGAAGCATCTTTGGCCATAGTTGGCTGGTAGTATCCTTGTAATAATGAATTTTTAATGAAGGAGTTTTGAGCTTTATGGGCCCTATATATTCTCTCATGGATTTTTCTTAGTATATAGTTACCTTCCTATAGTGAAACACATTTACACCATGGATGAGATAAAAAAATCTTCTGTAGAGTTCCCTGTTATGCATAAAGTAATGTGTAGCTCTAATTTTCAACTTCTAAGTTTTAAGTTTGTCTTAAGGTAGAGTTCATTGTTCTAGATATTGTATGATCGACATCATCCACTCAGCTATTTCTTGGGTGCTTATCACTTCTATTTCTTCAATGCTTGACTTGATTAGTTCTTCAATTAGCTCAAGTTCTTTGAATAGTTGGCTACCTTTTACTACTAATTTTGCTAATAGACCTGCTTTCACATTTTCACTTCTAGGAATTTGTAAGATTTCTCACTAACTCCCTTCCTACTTGAGCTTTTTTAGGAGCTATCTAGCCTTCTCTACATGCTTAATCATGCTTAGTTCTTTAATATGATACATTCCTTTAACTTAGTTAACCACTAGTTAGGAATCAGAATAAACTTGGAGATGTTCAGCTCTGACTTTTATGGCCAGCCTGAGTCCCATAATCAGCGCTTCATACTCAGTTGCACTATTAGTAGTGTTATATTTGATTTGGACTGGATACTTGATTCTTATCTTGCTAGGTCTAATTAGGATAACTCTAGCTCTAGATCTTTGTCCTCCGGATGCTCCATTTATGTATAGCTTCCACTTTGGGTATGATAAAGGGATTATATCTCCTATTGTCATTTCTTTTATAAAGTTTGCTAGTGCTTGAGCTTTTATTTGTTGCTGAGGTTCATGATTGATGTCAAATTCTCTTAACTGTACTAACCATTGGACTAAACATCAGAAGTTTCAAGCCTGTAAAGAATTTTCCGTAAGGAAATATTTTTTTTTTATAATGATTGAGTGAGCCTAAAAGTATTATCTCAGCTTCTATGATGTGTGGAAAACTATCATAGCAAGTTGATCCAATTTTGGATACCAAACTTCAGAGCCTCTAAGTATTTTGCCGACATAGTAGATTGGGCTTTGGTGACTTCCTTCCTCTTAGACTAATACTAAAGTGATTGATTTTTTACCAATTAAAATATATAAGTACAAAGGCTTTTTAGGTATTCACCTACTGAGCAATGGTTTGAAGATAAGAACTTCTTAATTTCCTAAAATGCTGCCTGACACTTGTCATTCCACTTAAACTTCTTAGTGTTTTTCAAAGCACAAAAAAGAGGTAGACATTTTTTGGCTAAGCATAAGATGAATCATTTGAGTGTTATAATTCAACTGTTGAGTTTATGAAGATCATTTAGTGATTTCAAAGCTTTCATATTAAGAATGATTTCCATATTTTCTAGGTCTACTTTGATTCCCCTATAAGTGATCATAAAACCTAAGAATTTTCTAGCTTTCACTCCAAAGATCAATTTCTCTAGGTTTAGTTTGATCCAAAACTGATTTAGTAGGCCATGGATTTGATTGAGATTCTTAGAGTATTGCTCCTTATTCTAGCTCTTGATGATGATGTCATTTCTATATACTTCCACCTTCTTCCTAATTTTTCATTTAAAGATTTAATTCATCAACCTCTGATACATTGCCCCTGCATTTTTTAGTCTGAAAGGCATGACTTAGTAATAATAAAACCCCTCATGAGTGATAAAGGAGGTTTTTCTTGATTTTCTTTTTTCATTGAAATTTGATAACATCTTTGGGTTGCATTAATAAAACTATATAATTTGTGGCATAAAGTTAAATCTACAAGCTAATCAATGGTTGGTAATGGATAATTGTCTTTAGAGCATGCCTTATTTAAATCAGTGTAGTTAATGTACATTTTGTACTTATCATTTGACTTCTTAACTACTACTACGTTGGCTACCCATTTTAGTGTAACTTCTCTAATGAATTCAGCTTCTATTAACTTATTTATTTCTTTAGCTATCACTTTTTGCCTTTCATATGCAAATTTTCTTTTCTTTTGAACCAATAATTTGGTGCCCTGGGTTAGTGTTTAGACAATGGGAAGCTATCTGAGCTTCGATACCCACTATTTTAAAATTTTTAGATGATAAGATGTCTCAGTATCCATTGAGAACCTTACTAATCTCTTCCTTTACTTTATTATCTATCTTATTACTGATTTTGACTGGCTTATTGAAGAGTTTGCACTTGATCAATTAGTTTCAGGTTAGCACCTTTTTTCTCAATCTCAAAAGAATCCAAGGGAAATGCCTTCATTTAAGGTTTGGTAGCTAGTTGGTAATATTGTTTTAGCATAGCTTGATCTCTATGAATGGATATTACTTGGACTTTTAAAGGGATCTTCATGGTTAGTCATCTGATGCTTGTAGCTGCATCAATTTCATATAAGATTGGCATTTCAATGATTCCATTGTAAGTGGGTGGAAGGTCCACCATATTAAATAAGGATCTAACAGCCTTACTATCTCTGGTTTCTCAGTTTTTAAATTCCACTATTCCCATTTGTTAAGTTGTCCCTCCACAAAAGTTTATAATGGGTCTTGGATGATCTTTAAGTCAGTGATTGAGCCTCCCATTTTTTAATAAGCTTTTCAAGATAATGCATTGATTGTGCTTACCTCATCAATTAGAAGCCTTTTTACTATGTAATTGTTAATGAAGGCACTTATGACTAGCGCATCATTATAAGGATGTCGAGCATGTCCCCCATCCTCAGGTATGAATGTGATAATTCATGTTTGTTGCATTCCTCTTTTTTAGTCCTCTTCACTCTTCTCTCGGACAGTACCTCTCCTCCGATGATCATATTAATAACTTTAACCACCTCATTACATGATTTCTTTTAGTAAGGCTTATCTCTATTCTAATAATTTGAATCTTGATCCTTTTTGACATTATCTATGAATCTACTAACTTTCCATTTTTTTATTAATTTCTCAATAACCCACTTAAGATCTTGGCATGCATTTATGTCATGCCTATAGTCTCTATAGTATTAGTAGTAGAATCTTCTATTTTACATTCTTATTTTAGATGGACTTATCTTTCTGGCTAGAGTTATGCCTATGCCATTTTGTTTGATCCATATAAGAATTTTTTATTTAGAAGCATTAAAAGGCGTGTACCTTTCAATTTCTCTTTTGAACCTTTAATTGGGTTTCTAAAGTTACTATGAGGAACTTTGGATCTTCTAAGCTCAATCCTTTTCTTTTTATAGGGTGGCTTATCATCGTCTCATTGTAGTCTCCTATCATCATCCAGTTTGATTAACTTTGTAGCCATGGAAAATACTTCTAAGAATGTGCGAGGCTCTTTAGTTATGATTTTATCTTTGCATTCCCCTAACTAAGTTCCATTCTTCATTGCCTCTATAGCAACTTCATCGCTTAAGTTCTTAATTTGCATAGCAATTTTGTTGAACCAGTCCAGGTAGCTCATTAGGGACTTTATGGCTTCCTGTTTGCACATCCGAAGATCATTTATGATCTTGGTAAGACAAACATTGGTGATGGATCTAGTCCTTAATTTTTTAACTAATTCTTTAAAGGACGAGATAGAGTTCCTCCATAACCGATGAAACTACCTCTCAGATATTTTGGTTAATGTGTTGGGAAAACTCAGTATATAATTATTTCTCTCAGAATTTAGAGCATCTTCTTAGTTCTGAATGATGATATATGGTTGATCAGATCTCTGATGCCATCACATTAGTCTAGCTGAGGTAGTTTAAATTTGGACGATATCTTCGTTCTAACTATTTTGCTTAGAAAAGGTGTTGTTCCTTCAAGCACACACTTGTCCTCCTTCCTTGGTCCTGTCTGAGCCTTCTAAATTACCTCCTTAGACTTTTAGGCTATCTTAAAGTCATCTAAAGCTAGAATGCTTGTCCTAGATTCCCCTTTATGGTTCTAGTGGCCTTTTTTACTTCTAATGGGAATGACTTGGGTTACCATTGGTAAAGTTGTCATGTTGTTCTCTAAATTATCCTTCCGGGGTTGCTTTCTTAGATTAAAGCATTCATCTGTTGTTGCATTAGGGCCATTTAGGTTTGGATATTGCTAATCATTATCTCTTTGTATGATGAAGGCAAATTGGGTGTCAAGGGTGATTGTGTTTAAGTATAGTGTGCTTATGGTAAGAAATTCTTATAAACTGAGAAAAGGTATAACGGTTACTAGTTTGCTAGTATATTGTAAGGGAGTATAATAAGGAAAAGTTTCACTCATAGGAGCTATCCATCCCTAAGTAGTTGGAGTTGGTATGTATGAATCAAGAGAGGTTTGAGATGAAGGCTCGATTCACTTAATAAGGCTAATTGATTAAGCTGGGTTTGCAAAAATAAGGGTTAATGGCAGACTATAAGTCATGGTGTGATTGCTTTACTTGGTAGACAACAATGGCTTTATTTCAAGAGACTTCCCATAGATTGCGCCACTTAATAACTTATTTTTAGGAATCTCTTGAAGCCTGCTAGTAAGCAATCAACTAAGGGCAAGGTGAGTGGTAGGGAGGATCTCCACAACCCCTCTAATGCTTAAATTAAAATAATTAAAGATAGATTATGTTTAGAGAGAGTGTGTGTATTGTGAATGAATGGATGGAATAGAATGATAAATGTGAAGAGTATTTATAGAGAAAGTAATGCTCAAATATGAGAGGAATAGGATTCCTCAACCTTGTAGGATTATCATGTTTGGAAGTCAGTGTCTCTTTAGGACATGAAAATCTTCTTATTTGAGTATTTTCCTAATTAGGCATTATAGACACCCGATTCAGTCGGCCCATGTTAGGAGATGGATTAGGGATGCTCAATTTGATCGGCCCATTGTCAAGCCCGATGATGAGAATGTGAAACTTGGACATGAGAATGAAACCTAAATCTCTAATGGAAAGTGGACTTGAAAACCCAAAGCCTAAAAAGCCCAAAACCTAGCCAAACTATCCAAAATTGTCCCAAGCCCTCCTGGCCCAGAGCATGCCCGTGCCAAAGGGGCATCGCCTTAATGCAATAAGGTGATCACCTCTTTGGTAGTTGACAATGAGGTGATTGCCTCATTAAAGAGGTGCTGCCTCTATGGCATCCCACTTGTAGTTGCATTAAATGCAGCTACAACCATGGTGGCCAAGTGGTATAGGCCCTACCCTCCAGACTTGATTCTTGTGTGGGAAAGAGATTTTTGGGGAAGAGAAAAAGGCTATGGAGGCTTATGATGAGCTAGAGGGCTTAGGGGCATGGAGAAGCTAGGGAATAAAAGAGAAAGAGAGAGAAAAAGAAAGAGAGCAAGCCATTATTGAAGAAAAAATGGGAAAAATAAAGGGAGGAGCTTTGAAAAAAATAGAGAAAAGCAAACAAAAAACATCCTCAAAGAAGAGGGAGAGATTGAATCAAAGGAGTCCATATTTTCCTAAGAGAAGAAGGGAGAAGCTTGTATTAAAAGTGGAGATCACATCCAAGCAAGGATCACAATAAAAAAAAACATCTCTGAGGGTCTCTCATTTTGGTAGAAAACTTGCACTTAAACTTAACATATTCTTCATTATGTGTGTTCTTGCTTGTGTGCAACTAAGTCCTTAGTATATTTTAGGTATATTTCTACTTTCTCTTGCTTAATACCCCATTTTATTGATGTGATCTTTGAAGACCTTTGCATGTAGTTGTAATTTTGATGCTTGTAGAGTGTGTATGTGCATGTATTGTTACTTAAAGTAGAAGTCTGAATGTTTGAGAGTCAGAATCGGCCTATTGATCAAGTGACACTTCTTGTCGCCTCTTGTCAATGAGGCGATCACCCCATTGACAGGCCTCTAGCAGGTTTGTCTCCTTTGTTCATGTGCGTTATGTCTTTTTTGCCTTAGAAATACCAAGGAGGCCTCTATTGATGAGGCGTCACCTCATCAATGAGACGATCGCCATATTGATAGGTTGGCCTGCTTTTAGCTTCATTTTTTTATTAATGCTTGTTGTGATGTCCACTTTGGTATATGCCTTTTTGACATTAAGCGTAGCTATATCATTGTATGATGATGACTATCTTGATTATTTAATGATTTCCTTAGTTCACAACATGAATTCCCTTTTCTTTAAGAACATCTCTTTGTAAATATTGTTATATATGATTTCATTTTTGGAAGGAAGGACTAACTGAGTGTTATTTGCAAGAATTACTTGATGATTTCCATCATTGAGTAGTCACCTTTGTTAGTTATCCCTTTTATATTATTGCATTTATGTTATTTATCGATTTACTTTTGGTATATGTCTAGTTTATTTTCTGTATTTTATTCTTTTATTTAGCCTAAAAGCATTGTAATCCTTAATCCCTTTCCCCCATTTGATTTTGAATGTATTGTTGTAAATTATTATTTATTTTATTTCTGTTGAATGTTGGGACTCAAAAGCATGAAATTGGATTAATGTGCAAACTTGGACTTAACTATAAAATTTGGAAGGTAAATGAAGGCAAGTGCAACTTTAAATGTAAATGAGGAAATAATTAAATAATTAAATGGTAATAAAATGCAAAACACAAAGGGAGGCCAACCACAAGGTTGGGTGAGCATTCAAATGCTCATACCTAGTTTTCGAACCCGATCTCTGATGATGGCTTCTGGGAACCTCCATGGGATCCAGTTACTGTACAGTGTATCCCGGCTTTTATCTGGGTGGTGACTCCATCTCCGAATAGGCCCAAGACTTATATTGTATTTCCTAGTGGGCCTCGAGCCTACACAGTGCCGTGGTCGTCAAACACTTAGGCACGTGCTAAATCCCATCGCCTATAGTGGCAACTCCACTAGGGATAGAGAAACTTATTCTAGTGTTTTACATTTTATCATCTTTAATTATTTTCTTATTTCTTCCTGCATTTATGCATTCACTACACATTTTGCATACAATGAGCACTTTAGTCCCAAATAAACTCGACAATAGTCAGTACTTCGCTACCTACGTTTCACTCAAACTTAGTGGTGGAATATTTAATTATCATCACTCATGACACGTACTAATCCATGTTGTTTGACCCTTGAGTGGGGAGATGTATATGGATGTATATCGCTATGAAAGCCGAAGCCATTTTACCCAAGATTCAAGCCCATGTAATGACCTAGCAACTATCCTTAAGAATTTTCCCACATGCATATGTATTATGTCATATAATGGACCTTTAAAATAAATCTCGAGCCCATCAATAAGTTGTCTAAAATAAAATGGGCCTTTGTGTCCAACTAAAGCCCATCATAAAAAAGCTAGTCAACAAAGGTCTCTCATGCCTATTCATAACCCATTTCAAATGGGCTTTGATAAGTAAGTTTATGGTGTTAAGGATTTTTGCTCATAGGAAATGGACTCGGGCTTTATTTAAAGGAACCATTACTTGTTTGAATCATTTTGAGAGTTTTCTTGCATACATTAATTTTATTATCCCCCGCTGATAATTAAAACCCAAGCCAAAAATCCTAGGATAAGATACTCGCCATTGAATATGTGTGAGGGAGAAATAAGGGCGGAAGTTTGCACATTTAAGCTTCATGTTTTGATCTTGTATATCTTTTTGTGTGTGACCTTTTGTTTCTCAAATTTTTAAAATAAAATAGACTTGCATATCATGCATACACATCATGCATCATTCTAACCAACTGTTTTGCAGCACTATAGATCCTTCAAGCTTAGCAGGGTGGGTCTGAGCTAGTTTAGGTCACCTGGTCAGGAATTCAGAAATAGGAATGGCAGGAGGGTTCAATCTAGAAGTATTTAGGGCATGATTGAAAGAAGAAGTAATAGTAAAAACCCAGGCTATAATGAGAGAAATGATAGGGGAAATTACTAAGCTCATCAGAGAGAGTCAGCCAACACAGCCACCTAATGCACTGCCAATCGATCCAGTGGATCTTGATGAGGAAATATTGGTTAGAGGTAGGGAAGAAGATGATGTGACAGTGTTGGCCAAATTGATAATGTTATCCCAGCTGAAGATGTGGGTCAAACTGAGTGGGCTAAGAACATGACTAAGGTAATGAACCAAATGCAGGTGATGATGAAGGAGAAGGGTATGGTCGCTCCTCTATATTATGATCTGAATCTAGAAAAGGGTGATGAACTACTGCCTCATAAGTTTAAATTCCTTGACATGAAGAAGTATACTGGCATCGAGGATCCCCATTTGCATTTGAAGTAGTATATGACATACATGAAGGCTACCGAGTTGACTGAGAGCCAAATTATCAATCAGTTCCCTATTTCATTTAAGGGGGCACTAATCCATTGGTATTACACCTTGGAACCACATGTTCAATCAGATTGGAAGGAATTGTGTGCCACTTTTATCAAGAAATATGGTCTTAATGTTCAATTAGAGGTGTCCTTGAGAGATCTGCAAAATACCAAATAGAACTTTAACGAGCCTTTTACTGACTACCTGACTCGTTGGAGGGGAAAGTTATCCTTAATAAGGCATAAGCTTGCTGAGTCTAACCAATTAGTCTTGGTGATAGAAGGGTGTGTTCTAGCATTGTCTATGAAATTGAGAGATCTAGGAATCATAAGCTTTGAAGAATTATATAGATTTAGGGTCCAGAAGGAGTCAGATTTGGCTCAAAAGAAGAAATTCTTTGGAAGAGGATATGAGGGCAAAGAGGGGGCTAGCTCAAGTGGTAATATTCAGATTCATGTCATTCAACCACTAAGCAATAATGTACAAGTTAGTGCAGTTAGACAACCTTGAAGATTTTCAAATCTAGGACGTCCTATGTCCAAGGTCCTCGATAAGCTTATTAAGAAGAACATGCTACGACCTTTACCTTCACAACAACCTTTGCCTGGAGCTAACCTAAAATTTTTTTATAAATTTCATCAAACCATCAGACATGACATAGACAACTATGCTCGATTAAAGCATGAAATCCAAGACTTAATAAACTCAGGTAAAATTACCGACCCAGGAAATAGAAAACTAGACACACAAACTAACCCATTGCCCAACTACCAAAATGTACCACCACTAAATACACCTATTTTGATGGTCAACTTTGGCCTAATAAAGGAGCAAGTCCTAAACTCCTTCATTGATGTCTCCTACAATTCCCTAAAAACTAATCCTAAAAATCCAAAACTAAACAAACAACCCATAGAGTTGCAAGTGCACGTCTTGGACATATGGAGTTCTGATGATGAGAGCGAAGAACAAGTTGACCTGTGGGATAATAAGGGGTGTGAGCCAAGTCAGTCTATGGGGAAGGTCAAAGAAAAGAAAGAGGAAATCGAGGCTGCCAAGTCTAGGCCCAAAAAGGTAGAAGGTGCAGAGAAGGGAAAGGAGATAGAACAAAGCAAAAAGACCATTATCAGTGTCTGGGAATTACTCATGCATTCTAGGGATCATAGGGAAGACCTAGTCCTAGCAAAATATCAAAAAAAGATTTCCATTAATTCTACTCTAGAGCAGATGGTCCAGTCACTAATGGAAACCCCTCAAGGGATAATAACATTTTCCAATGATGATTTGCCTCTAAAAAAGACGGATTACCACAAAGCTCTGTTTATCAAAGCTGAGGTGAATGGAAAATGACCTGTTGTGTAATGGTGGACAACGGTTATGCTATCAATGTGTGTTCATTGAAGATTCTACTGAAGCTAGGGTTGACGGTGGCCGACTTAAAGCCTTTTGAGGTAGTTATCAAATCTTATGATGACACCAAAAGGTCAGTGGAAGGAACTTTCAAGGCATTGGTTAAAACAATACCTATAGAAGTCTGGGTTAACTTGAATATGATTGATATTTTAGTGACATTTGCCATTTTATTGGGGAGGCCATGGCTTCACCCTTTAGGTGGCATTCCATCCACTATTCATCAAAACATTAAATTTCTACATGAAGGAAGGGTTGTCACCATCTCAGCTGAAACAGAAGTTGCCATAGCTACACTGAAGTTGATCCCTAAGGAGATTTCCCTTAGCCCTAGTTTTGAAGTCTGTGTAATCTATGAGGATGATATGGATGAAAAGGTTCTAAAAATGATGCACAATATGAAATATTTTCCTGGCATAGGATTGGGGAAAAATCAGAGTGGACGTTCAGAGTTTGTAGGAAATAAAGTACCTATTTTGAAGCACAGGTTAGGGTTCAAAGAGACTGACGGAGCTAGGGAAGAGGTAAGTGTGTAGGGCCAATCTGAAGAGGAGGAAAAGGAGGCCATGGCTGGAAAGAAAACTCTGTGGGAAATCTTTGTAAAGGGAGGCATCGGGCACCCATACAATGGGACTCCAGAACCTCTCCTGATGGCTAGGGGAGTTATCCTGGGATTTGAAATTTTTGTTGAATTTATGAACAAAGCTGAAGGAGTCACTATTGAAAAAGCCCCTATTGAGGAGCTGGTACTGGCTGAAGAGGAGTTTAAAGAGGATAAAGCTACCTTGGAGCAGAAAGGCATTGATGATTAGAGCAAAGACCTTGACTTTGAAACCTACATCCTCAACTCTATCATAGATACCTCTTATAATGACTTTGATGTTTCTATTGCTTCTCTATTTGAGACTGATGATCTTTTCTTTTCAAAAGTGAATGCAATGAAGTCTGAGTTTGCTTATTTGTGTGATGTGTTTCCTAATGGTTATTCTATTTGTGATGATCATTTTCATGAATATGTTTGACATTAATTCCATGCAAACTGAGTCATTTAATTTAGGCATAAATGATAATCCTAAAAATATATTGTTTTCTTTTGGTTTAACTCATGGTGAGAGAGAAAAAATGAAAGAAATCTTAAAAAAGAGATAGAAAGTATTTTCTTGGAGTTATGAAGACATGCTCGGAATCGACAGGGAGATCTCAGAACACAGGATCCCCACATATCCTCACATAGCACCAATAAAGCAAAAGCAAAGAAGGTTGAGGCTAGAATGGGCTCTCTTGGTTAAAGAAGAGGTCGAAAAGCAGCTAAAGGCAAAGTTTCAAGAAGTGGTAGAGGACACTCAATGGTTAGAGAATATAGTTCCTGTTCCTAAGAAGGATGGAAGGGTCAGAGTGTGTGTAGACTATCGAGATTTGAATAAAGCCTACCCCAAAGATGACTTTCTGCTATCGCATATTGATACGTTAATTGATAGTATAACTTCCAATGCAATGTACTCTTTCATGGATGGATTTTTTTGGTACAATAAGATTAAATAGATAAATTGAAGACATCTTTCATCACCAAATGGGGCATGTACTATTACCGAGTGATGCCTGTCGGGCTGAAGAATGCAAGGACCACTTATCAGAGGATGGTGATTACCTTACTGCATGACATGATCCTTAAAGAGGTAGAAGTGTATGTGGATTATATGATGGTGAAGTATGCAACCAGGGAAGGGCATTTCAAAGCGCTAGACAAGTTTCTGGCTAGGGCAAAAAAGTATAATCTCATATTGAACCCAAAGAACTGTGTTTTTAGGGTTACATTTGGGAAACTGTTGGGACATATTGTCATCCAGAAAGGAATAAAGGTGGACCCCGATAAGATCAGGGCAATCAGGGATATGCCTGCACTAAAGAATGAAAAGGAGGTCCAAGGGTTTCTGGGGCATTTACAGTATATCAATAGATTTATAGCCAAATTGACAGCCATCTGCAATCCCATCTTTAAGCTTCTAAAGAAAAATCAACATGTTGTGTGGGATGAAAGATGTCAACAAGCCTTTGAAGCTATTAAGGGTTATATGATGAATCCTCCTATTTTACAGCTACCGAGACTGAGGAAAGCCTTAACCTTGTATCTAGAAATTGAGGAAGATGCAATAGGGGCAATGTTGGCATAGGAAGGTGAAAAGAAGATAGAACATGTTGTGTATTATTTGAGTAAAAAGCTTCTACCCTACGAAACTACTTATAGCCTGGTGGAGAAAACGTGCCTAGCAGTAATTTGGGTGACGAAAAAACTCTGACACTATTTTCAGTCTTATAAAGTGCAGGTAGTTTCTAAACATGATCCCCTCAGGTATCTCCAACAGACCCCGTCTCTTATAGGAAAATTGGCTAGGTGGCTCATTTTACTCACAGAATTTGACATAGAGTATATAGGCAAAAAGACAGTGAAAGGAAGAGCAATAGCAAACTTTTTAGCATAGAACCCAGTGGATGATGACCAAGAATGGAAGTTGGAGTTTCCTGATGAACATATAGGGGTGATAGAGATACAAGGTTGGGCAATGTACTTTGACAGAGCTGTTAACAACAAGGGGATTGAAATAGGGGTAATTTTGGTTACACTAGAAGGAGAAATGATCCCAATGGAAAAAAGACTTGAGTTTGAAGCAACTAATAACTAAGTAGAATATGAGGCCTACATTTTTTTTAGAGGCATTGCGCAGCGCGAGGGCAGAAAATGTTACTGTCTACGGGGATTCCATGCTAGTTATAAAACAAGCCACCAAAGAATGGGAGATAAAGGAAGACAGGTTACGGCTATACTGGGAATACTTGGCTACTATCTCATGCTCATTTGCTTAGTGTAAGTTTGTCCACTTACTGAGGAAAGGAAACTAGGTAGCTGATGCCCTAGCCATACTAGCCTCCATGTGGGAAAGTAGGAAACAACTAGAAGCCAGGCCCTTAATTCTCATGAAGTCTCGAGTCCCCTATTATGAGGAGGTAAGAGTAATGCCGGTTGATGCTACTAAGAAACCTTAGTTCTATGATTTATAAAGGTATCCAGAAATTGGGCAGTTTTTGAATGACACTGATAAGAAAGAAAGAATATCCATGCAAATGTTGTCTCGACAGTTCATAAGTCACAATGGGATGTTATACAAAAGTATGCTAGCTGGTGTTCACCTCAGGTGTGTTGATAAGGATGAAGACCTGAAGCTTATAGAAGTGATTCATGAAGGGGTGTGCAGGCCACACAAGAATAGAACCGACTTGGCAAAGAAAATAGCCTATCATGGGTACTTCTGGCTCACCATGGAGGCAAATTATGTTAGATTTGTGAAGAAATGTCACAATTGCCAAACTTATGGTAACGTTAGCCATCTACCATCTATGGAGCTTCAGGGAATGACTTCTCCTTGGCCGTTTGTTGTATGGGGGATTGACATCATAGGAGAGGTAAGGCCAAAAGCAACTAATGGCCATCGGTATATCATTGTGGCTATCGACTACTTCTCCAAATGGGTTGAGGCTGAATCTTATGCTACCATAGGGTGAAGCAGATGTCAAAGTTCATTGAAAAGAACATAATCTACATATATGGTTTGCCACACCATATAGTTACAAACAATGGTGTTCAATTTTGAGCAGAAATGGTCGCACTACTAAAATATTATAAGATTGAGCACCATAAGTCATCTCCATATAGGCCGCAAGCAAATGGGGCAGTGGAAGTAGCAAATAAGAATGTAAAAAAGATCTTGGCCAAGATGTTGGAAAATTACCAAGATTGGGTCGATTACTTACAATTCGCATTGTGGGGGTACCGAACCACTGCTAGAACTTTAACATGGGTCACTCCATACTCTTTAGTTTATGGGTGTGAGGTTGTTTTGCCAATAGAGGTCGAGATAAGGTCATTGAGAGTCCTTCAGGAATCTAAATTCCCTGAGTATCAGTGGGTCAAAAGTCAGTTGGCTCAATTAACATTACTAGATGAAAAGAGGATGAAGGCTATGTATCATTCTCAACTGTATCATAAAAGAATAGCCCGTGCCTACAATAAGAAGATCAAGCCAGGCAAGATTCGAGAAGGGGATTTGGTGTTGAAACTTACAAGATCAATCATGACTGATCCTCGAGGAAAGTTTAAGCCCAACTGGGAGGGACTGTATCTAGTAAAGAAGTTATTTTTGAAAGGCGCTGCCATGTTGTCTGGCATGGAGGGAAACGAGTTCAAAGAAGCCATCAACCTAGACAAGCTCAAGAAATACTTTCTATAAAAAGTCTCATTAGGGAGAAAACCTCAAAAAGAGGTTGTCTAGGAAAAATTTAGAGACTAAAAAGAAAAAAAGAAAAAGGTCATGTTGGATTGAAAACCTCAAAATAAGCGGTCCAAGCAAAAGTTAAAGACATGTAAAAGGAGAGAGACACACACAAAATGATTAGTTAGAAAACTTGCAAGGGCAAGCCAACTAATAACATGAGATGTACCAGAAGTGAAATGTATATACATTTTGTGCTTAAATGAAATGAAATGGATTGCTTTAATTGTTGTTAAACATTGCATAATGTGTCCATTACAAGCTGTTTAACTAGTACAAAAGGAAAATTACATCTAACAAAAGGGGAAATGATGATTTTATTTTATAAGCTAATTTTGTTTTCTCTTCTTTTGTTGCCTACCCTAGAAACTTAGCATTTGTAACTCTTTTGTCCTTTTGTATTTAATAAATTTGTCTCTTTCTGTCTGTTGCAAACAAACCCACGCCTTGTAATGACCATCAGTAGTCTGATCTCCATTGTAGCTTAAATTTCTCTTAATAACTCTTCGAGGCCAAGTTGCCACCAAGTGGTCTAGAAAATTTTGAGAAAGGGGCCCTAGCTTGAACTCATGAACTAGCTCCACAATCAGTTGTTTATGATCATATTAGCGGCAAAGGTGGGCTAGATTATAGAAAGTGGCAAAATGGAGACCGATAATCGGGACATAATATGTGTAAGATCGAATGGTCACATGCTGCAATCCCCACCAAGGGCACATCCAATGGATTAGTGTATCAGGGAATGTCGATAGCTAGCTGTGAATATTTATAGGAATGGGATGTAGCTTTCTTGTTCGGTAATGCTTCACTTTGTAGCGTCTAATGTCTTGATGGGGTTCAATCAGGCCCAACTTTTCATAAAACCACATCTACAAATTTGCAAATGATTAAATGCAGATAGTATGGTAGTTGGAAGTTAGGGAAGTATGATGAAGAACTTACCTCCAATAGGAATGGACTTCTTGAGAATTGTTGTGTCTCTGTGAAGTCATCCAATCCGATGATAGTTTCTACTAAAATGAGAGGGAAAGGATTGAACCCTGACTCCACATGATCAAGGATGGAAAGGATCTTCGAATCATTGTGTCCTGAGGAAGAAACCAGTAGAAATTAAGCATACAAACAGAGGGCTATCATATAGGGCCAATAAGTTCCTTTTTTGTCCACATTCATGGTGACCTTGAGAAAAGACTCTAGTTTGATTTCTAAACCGAGGATATAGTGAAGAGAAGATCGGGGTAGAAGGTTGAACATATGCGCCATTTGGTGCTGAATGGAGTGAGAATTTGGGTTTTCAAGGTCAGGAACTGCAAGTCAAAAGTAGAATCCGTATGATGACTAAGAATTGCCTTGAATTCCTCTAGCAGGGGACATATTTCTATTATGTTGAACTGGAAGATGTGTTTATAGGGATCCCAAAACTGAACCATGGCATGGAGAAAAGGGAAGTTGATTCTAGTAGCATAGAGTGATTTGAAGATCGGAAGGTGAAAAGGTTCTAACCTAGTCCAAGACTTGTTGTCTAAACTCTTCAAGATCAGTTGTAGCATCCTCAGACTCCGTTCAATCATGATTGTAACTTTCAGAGGTGCTTAAAGAGTGAAATAGGAGGTTAGAGATGAAGGGAACTCAAGAAGTGGGCTAAACACAAATTTGTTGGTTTTTTAAAAAAGGGGGTAGGGCCGCCTACTACTGAGGCTATTGCCTCATCGATTAGCCCATCGCCTCATCAATGAGGCACCGCCTTAGCAGCAAGAGGCGATCGCCTCTTCATCAGAATTTAATGAGGTGATCGCCTCATTAGCAGTATGGGTCATTACACTTCTTCGAATCATGCATTTTCAATAGGTGCAAATCAGAATATGGTGGGAGAGATACATATGTAATTAGTGAAACTAGCTCACATGTGAAAAATAAAAAATAAATGAATTTAATTGAGGAGAATGATGAATTCTGCAAACATTATGTTTATAAATTAATAACCAAAATTTATGTGTTCATTATTCAAAGACTACACAAGTTTCAACCCCGGTACATCAAGCATCTGATCCAGTACCCTAAGGGTCAGCCTCTCCTCCAATGCCGCTACTACTCTTATCTTCATCCTCATCATCCTTATTAATCTAGAATACATTAATTTGATCCTCAATGGTGGTGATCCTCGCCCTGCTAACCTCGTCCCAATCATGTTCAAAAAAATCACAGGTTAGTAAGCCATGCAAGCATGCATACATATAGGAAATAAGGAGATTCTCACCCTCCACTACTAGGTAATCTCCAGCATGTAGTCTCTCTGGGCCTTTATCATGCGATACATATATAGGCCTTGCTCCAGAGGAATCTATGTTATTAAAATAAATGTTAAAACTAATGGTTGGTTTGAGAATCATGATGAAAGCAAGTCAGAAAAAGAGCTTACATGAGTAGCACCACTAGGGGGGCATGCCGGGGTTAGGTCCTCGTCCAAGGTTAAGAACTAACACGATAATTCTCCAGGAGGAACCTAACATCAGGCTAAAGGGTCAGGGACATGAATAAAGCTGACTAGGATGAACTCAAAAGTGGGGACAGTAGTCAACTTGACTTGCTCGCCAACCGCAAAAGTCTCCTCCCTGCCCGGATCCAGTCAATGCCTCAAGGGCTCTCTCTCCCATACTCGGGACCTAACTGGGGCCATGGGTCTAGCAGGTGTAGCTTGAAGACAATACATGAGAAACATGTGAGAACTTAATTAATTCTCAAGGTGAGGAAAGACGATAGGGACATCCCTGAGAGGTAGAAGCATCCTAGAAGGGGACTGTCAACAGAAGGTGGATGCAAATGAACTCCACATATTGGCTTTTCACACAAACTGTATGATCCACAACTGGTGAGCCTGCAATAGCCTGAACGAGGTCATCCCCCTCTAGCTCATGAGCCTAAAGCATACTGTCAGGAGGAGACCTAGGGCCCCACTAACTCTAATGCCTACCCTCTAGTTCAGGACCCACTCCCCTAAATACCAAGCTCAATACCCAAGGCCATAGAGGAGTACCCTCTTCTAGGATAAGGGTCTGGAGCAAGTCATCACAATGGTCTAAGTATCCTCAACCCCCCACAAGTCATTCCGAATCTGCAAAAAGGGAGAGGTCAATATGTAAGTGAGTTGAATATGCATAATTTACTAATAAGAAAGGTTGTGCTTTGTAGGTATCAGAGAGTTCAAGTGTTGTCTATAGATGTGAACTCGTGTAAGGTGCCTCTTCACGACGCAGCTAGTGCCCCACCTACAAGGGCTAGGAAGTGGTCCCCCACTCGTGTAATGCCCACAAGCAGCTCTAGCTCCAAAGCCCAGACATAGAAAATTAAATAGGAGAAGTTAAGAAAATCAATGTAAATAATGGGGGTCAGAATAAGATAAGGAAAGGGAGGATCGTGACATACCAAAACAGCATGCCAAAAGCCATAGAATCTCCTGGCCCCTCGGACCACCTCGTCCATACTCCGATACAAGTATGCCATAGCGCAACTACCCCAATCGAATGCAGGAACCTGGTCAAGATCCTAAAGAGTTGATAAGAACATCAGGTCGATGGAGCTAGCGGTGTCAGTAAAAAAGGTGGTACCAAGCATATAGAGCAAAAAGGCCCTCACCACCTAATCAATCTCATGGGGAGTAATCATCATCGGAGCCCGCTCTCTGGTGTAGAAACTCTTGATCGAGTCCAACTTAAGGGTATGAGTCCCTTTCACATCGGAATCATACCCAAAAGTCGCTCGATGTATGTAGCCTTATCCAGAGACAGCTGATGTAGACTCGCATCAAAAGGGATGGGGTCCCCAGTACAGGCAATCCCTGTGATGGCAGCAAATGACACAGGGTCCAGAGTAAGCTCACCAAATGGGAGGTAGAAAGTGTGAGTCGTATCAAACCACCTCTCCATTAAAGCGTGTAATGGCCAATAGTCTGTGTGTCCCCGCTCAGAAGGAAGTGAGAGTACAAAGTCCTTAAACCCAGTCTCCTAAATCTGATCCCTCTAGTCATCGATCAACTCATTGTAGAAAACTCAGGCTCCATGGAAATTCCCGGTGCCCTTAAATGTCTAAGCATCATATGGAAATTCCCGGCACCCTTAAATGTTTGAGCATCATGCTGTAAGCGAAGAGATAGGGAAGTGAAATTTATGCATTTTATGGTTTCAGAAAGAAATTCAAAATGAACGAACATGTAAATAGTGCAATTCACCCTGTTGATGAAGCAATCGCCTCATCACAGAGGTGATTGCCTCATTACAGAGGCAGGCGATCGCCTCATTGATTAGACGATCGCCTCATTAAAGAGGTGATCACCTCCGCGAAGCGCATATAGTGATGATTTTTAATTTCTAGCAATTAAAACACAGATTTCATGTTTGTTTAATTAAATAATGCCCTAGAATGATAATTATGCAAGAATAATCACTGACCCAACATGATTTTGCAGGAAATTTTAGGGTACTAACCTCTCCAAATGCAAACGAGCAGATGTAGGACCCTAAGTTTGACAAAAGGGGAATCGAGTTTCCTCAAGTCAATCCCAAACTTCTAGAAGCACTAACAAAAGGTGGGATGTAATCCCACTCAGGCACAGGGGGTGTTCTCTTGTTCTCCATTGACGGTGAAAATAGGAAAGGTATAGAGAGTACCATAAGTGCAAGAGGAGGAAAGAGAAAAAAAGAGAAAGGTGACAAAAGTAAAAAGGAAGGGGGATAAGGAAAAAGTTACTTTTATAGTGGGCAAAGGTGTAAGGTTTTCTTGAAAAAAAAATGATGGTTATTATCGTATACTAAGAAGGCAGAATTCAGAGGTAGAGATTTCCAAGGTAAAGTTTCGGGAAGAGTGGGCCAGGAAAACCCACGCTGCCAAGGATATGGTTGTTCGAGTTTGAATCCCCGAAGCTTAAGGACAGGGTTGTTCGAGTTTGAATCCCCAAAGCTCAAAGACAGGACTATTCGAGTTTAAATCCCTGAAGCTCAAGGATAGGCCTATTCAGGTTTGAATCCTCGAAGCTTAAAGAGAGGGTTATTCGGGTTTGAATCCTCAAAGCTCAAAGATAGGGCTATTCGGGTTTGAATCCCCGAAGCTCAAAGACAGAGCTATTCAGGTTTGAATCCTCGAAGCTCAAGGATAGGGCTGTTCGAGTTTGAATCCCCAAAGCTCAAAGATCGAAATGAATGTTCGAGTAGTATCCCTGAAGTCGAAAGTGAATGATAACTATGCCAGGAAAACCCGAAAGTCTATGTCCCCGGAGGAGTGATAATTGGACCAAGAAAATCTGAAAACCATATCCCTAATGATGATTAGGCTAGGAAAGCCCGAGAATCAAGTTTCAGTGTTATGATGATCGGGCCAGGAAAACCCAAGAATCAAGTTTCATGAGTAGTGACGATCAGGCCAAGAAAACTTGAGAATCGAGTTTCAATATTGTGAGAATCGGGCCAGGAAAACCCGAGGTTAATAGTCTTTAAATATCTCTATCAAATATTAATGAGTGGCTAATCGAGCCAGGAAAACCTAAGGATCACGGTCACGTTTTAGAATTGAAAAAATCATCTTTTGAGTGAAACTTGAGAGTCAGGTATGTTGCTTATCTTATTGTTTGTCTATTGTTGTGCATGTGATTTTTTAAAAAATGGTCATTGCATGCATTTGATTTTTTAAAAAATTAGGGGGCAAACTGTAGACGCTTAATTTGGTTGGCCCATGTTAGGGGACGGATTAGGGATGCTCAGTTTGATCGGCCTGTTGTCAAGCCCAATGATGAGAATGTGAAACTTGGACATGAGAATGAAACCTGAATCTCTAATGGAAAGTGGACTTGAAAACCCAAAGCCTAAAAAGCCCAAAACCTAGCCCAACTATCCAAAAATGGCCCAAGCTCGTTGGCCCAGCGCATGCCCTGGCCAAAGGGGCATTGCCTCAGTGCAATAAGGCGATCGCCTCATCGAAGAGGCGCTGCCTCTATGGCAGCCCACTTGCAGCTACATTAAATACAACTGTAACCATGGTGGCCAAGTGGTGTGGGCCCCACCCCCCAAACCTGATTCTTACGTGAGAAAGAGATTTTTGGGGAAGAGAAAAAGGCTATGGAGGCTCCTAATGAGCTAGAGGGCTTAGGGGCATAGGAAAGCTAGGGAATAAAAAATAAAGTGAGAGAAAAAGAAAAAGAGGAGGCCATTATTAAAGAAAAAAGGGGAAAAATAGAGGGAGGAGCTCTGAAAAAAAATAAAAAAATGCAAAGAAAAAACGTCCTCAAGGAAGAGGGAGAGATTGTAGCAAAGGAGTCCATATTTTCCTAAGAGAAGAAAGGAGAAGCTTGTGTTAAAAGTGGAGATCACATCCTAGCAAGGATCACAATAAAAAAACATCTCTGATGGTCTCTCAATTTGGTAGAAAACTTGCACTTAAACTTAACATGTTCTTCATTATGTGTGTTTTTGCTTGTGTGTAACTAAGTCCTTAGTATATTTTAGGTATATTTCTAGTTTCTCTTGCTTAATACCTCATTTTATTGATGTGATCTTTAAAGACCTTTGCATGTAGTTGTAGTTTTGATGCTTGTAGAGTGTGTATGTGCATGTATTGCTACTTAGAGTAGAAGTCTGAACGTTTGAGAGTCAAAATCGGCCTATGAGGAGGCGTCGCCTCTTATCAATGAGGCGATCGCCTCATCCCATTGACAGGCCTCTAGGAGGTTTGTCTCCTTTGTTCATGTGTGTTATATGTCTTTTTTGCCTTAGAAATACTAGGGGCCTCTATTGATAAGGTGTCGCCTCATCAATGAGGCGATCGCCATATTGACAGGTTGGTATGCTTTTAGCTTCATTTTTTATTAATGCTTGTCGTGACGTCCACTTTGGTTTGTACCTTTTTTTTATATTAAGCGTAGCTATATCATTGTATGATGATGACTATCTTGATTATTTAATGATTTCCTTAGTTCGCAACATGAATTCCCTTTTCTGTAAGAACATCTTTTTATAAAAATTGTTATATATGATTTCATTTTTGGAAGGAAGGACTAACTGTGTGTTATTTGCAGGAATTGCTTGATGATTTCCATCATTGAGTAGTCACCTTTGTTAGTTATCCCTTTTATATTATTGCATTTATGTTATTTATCGGTTTACTTTCAGTATATGTTTAGTTTATTTTTTGTATATTATTCTTTTATTTAGCCTACAAGCATTGTAATCCTTAATCCCTTTCCCCCAATTAATTTTGATTGTATGGTTGTAAATTATTATTTATTTTATTTCTGCTGAATGTTGGGACTCAAAAGCATGAAATTGAATTAATGTGCAAACTTGGACTTAACTATAAAATTTGGAAAGTAAATGAAGCCAAGTGCAACTTTGAATGTAAATGAGAAAATAATTAAATGGTAATAAAATGTAAAACACAAACAGGGGTCAACCGCAAGGTTGGGTGAGCATTCAAACGTTCATATTTAGTTTTCGAACCCAATCTCTGATGACGGCTTCTGGGAACCTTTGTGGTCTGTGGGATCCAGTTGTTATACAGTGTGTCCTGACTTTTATTCGGGTGGCAACTCCATCTTTGAATAGGCCTAAGACCTATATCGTATTTTCTAATGGGTCTGAAGCCCACATAGTGTCGTGGTCACCAAACACTTGGACATTCTTATTAATTTACCTAATTACTTGGAGGGCAATAAACCTTATTTAGAATAGAAATATGTCTATGACGTATCAATTATTAATGAAGAACAAGTTTCATTGATGGCTTAATTGGGACATAGATAAAAAATAATAAAATCACCTTAAAATTAAAATCTTTAATTTTCATTCTCTCATATTTTTTTGTGGCATTAAAAAAATGGCAAATTTCATAATTTTCACTTTGTTATCAATTTGAAATATTTAGTCCAATTTTTTTAACAGAAAATGTTTAGTATAATTGACCCATAAGAATTTTCAATAACGAGAAATTTCGATGTAATAGCTTAGGAAAAAAATGACACAGAGATTTATTGAGCATATTAATGAAGTGGATTGGCTTTAATATGCTTATAATTTAATTCATTAATTCTTTATTAATTTATTTCTTAAATATGACTTGATTTGTTAAGTTTGGTAGAATTAGCTTGAGTTGTTTTTTAATTTTGTGCTGCCTTAGATATGGTATCGAGTGATGCTACTCACATAGAATGGGAGTTGGATGTTACACTCACCAGTCACCACTCACGTGGATAGTTGTAAAGTGAAGAAAGCAAATTCATTTTTGTTGTTTATGGGTTTTGCCTAAGGTTAAACTAGTTAGAATTTACCCTTTTTTTGGGTGAAAAGGTAAAAAATGTATGATATTCCAAAAAAAAAAAAAGTTATAAACGAAGTTAAAATAACTTGTCAAGTATCCAACATCAGTTTGAAAAATATTTTATATTTTTATTATTTCATCATGAAAAAATTACCTTCTTAAGATAGATAGATAGATAGATAGAGATAAATTAGTTATTAAGAAGAAATATATATAATGAGATATTTTATTTATTGATAAAAAGGATTTTTTTTTAGTAATTTTTTATTTCAACTTAGATTATCCACAGAAAATTAACATATTTAGTTAGGATTATAAAGATGTTCAATTTAATTATAACTGATCGTTAATTTATAATAAATTGCAAATTATATACATTTTATTTAATCATTTTAAAGTATAAATATAACAAATAATTAAATACATTAATTAAGTAGTTTTAATAAAATAAAAATTATAAGTTAATCAAGTAATTTTTTAAAAATAAGAACTTATTTTCTTTGAATTTTATGTCCATATTTTTAATGAAAATATAAAATATCAAACATTTAATTTTAAACTCAGTATTTACTATAAAAAGTATGTATGAGTAATCAATACTTAGCAAATTATTGCTTGGCTAAGAATTATACAAAAATTCCTTAAAAAAAAAAAAAGAATTATACAAAAATTAGAGTTTTTGAGACACCCTCTTAAATATTTGTAAAATTGAACGTGTATAATTATATATTTTTTTAATCATTTTCTAAGTTATAAAAGAAAACATATAAGTCCCTCATGAGTAGTTTAATTGTAAAAGGTGTGGACATATAGTTGATGAGAGTAAGGTTCTAATCTCACACCCCTTCTCTTTTTCCTTTTGTGGTATTGAAAATTATTTATTATATTAGTTGTTAAAAAAAAAACACATAAAATTAATTATGCATTTTTTCATTTACTTCTTTTACCATTTTAATAAAGTTATTATTATTTTTTTTTAAAAATTGGGAGATTAAAGGAGAAGTGGGAGATCAAACTCACAACCTCATCTTACAATGTTTATCACTTTGAGCTACTAGACTATAAAGTGAATTATCACCTTACAATGATAATGTTAAAATTATCATTACATATCCAATAATAGCTATTTTTGTGATAAATTATATGAGACACATATGGATGTAATGTATCATAATAACTATCGTTATACACATAAGAACAATTGAAGATAAGTTTTTTTTTTTTTTTTTCTAGTTTTGAATTTTATCCATACTTACCTATAAATTACATTTGTAAAATTTTAAACTTTTTTCAGTAAATGTAATTTTTTAATTTAATTCAAAGCATATTGAACTAATTTGACTCCATTCAAATAGAATGATAAAAATGATAAATATCTCTTAACAACTAAATCATTTAACGCGACAATAAATACAAATACATTAATAAAGTAAAATTAGTCTCCCCACAACTGATATCAATAGTAGTGGATTCAAAATACACACACGCAAGTCTTTATTATTAGTCTATCCTGTTCTCAACTCACTGATCAGTCACTCTCTCAGTACCTTTCCTTTTATTTATCATCTTCTTTCACTCACTGATATGTTCTACCTTTCGCCAAAAGTTGATTTTGCTGAAAATAGTTGAAGCCTGGCAGCAAACAATACATTCTTTTTGGAGAAGTTCCCTTTTATATTAAAGGTATGCAAAAAATGCTGATATATTATATATGCTTATTTTCTTCTTTCTTTTCATTTCCGAAGAACCTGGATTTTGCCTGAAAATCTATCAAACTTCTGTTAGTATATCAAGAAATTTGTCATGTATAGACATGCACTGATATCTACTATTTATAAAAGTTATGTTATAAAAAATTATTCACAATAATTTAACTAAAATTTTGTAAAAAAACTAAAAAATATATTAAAACTATGAAATTTAAATTTTGAAGAATTATAAATTTTTTTTATCATAATCTCTTTTAATTATGATATTCTTTTACATCATAATATTTTATGTTGAAAATAAAATATTTTTATTTTAAAAAACAGTAGTTTTATTATAATTTTTTTATCTTAACATTAACTTGTTTATTTATTTTTAAAATTTAAAATTATTTAAAAATAAATATAAATTTATATTCTTAATTTAAAATATTATAAATTAAAATAAGTAAATTTATTTTTTACTGTTGAAGAAAATTAAAAAGTGATATAAGCATTAAAAAGTAAAAAATGATATAAATATTAAAAATATAAAATTTCAGAGATCAAAAGAAAATAATTTTTTTAAAAAAATTAACTGAAGGTTAACTTCAAATCTGTAAAGTTTGAGTGTCTAAATATATAAAATGAAATTTTAGGGGTTTAAAGTTAAAAAGTCAATAAGTTTAGAGGTCTCAATATAAATTTTGTCTATATTTAAGAATTTACTGATTTTGTTTTTTTGAACAATTTGGGAATATATATATATATATATTGTTTGTCATTTTTTACTTAGAGGTATAATAAGAACCAAAAGTCTTGATTTTATACCTCTAAAAGTTGACCCCTGGTCCTTCACCTTGCCATTTCAACTAGGTAAGTGAAGGTTACTCATATTTTAGCTTGCTTGAATTTGAATTGTTTAATTTAGCTAGTAGAACATGTCGCTCGAGTGCACTGGCATGGCAGTGGAGTGGTTGAATATTTATTTTTCTGAAAAAAAAAATCATGATGTTCTCTATTAATTCTGCCGCCCTAGTTTGTAAAATAAAAATATTTAAAAAAGAAATCTGCCCTTTTTAGGTAAATTCATTCAACAATACTTATTTTTTGAAAAAAGATATACGTTGCACTAAGCAATCTTATAGACCGTGATATATTTACCTCATTATTTTATTAAATTATTTGAAAAAAATATATAAGTGATGAGTATTTAAATTTTTACAAGATAAATAATTTAGATTTTAAAATTAAAAAATAGAATTAAAAAAAATAGAACTAAAAACAATATAAGTGCCAATGAGTAGTTGTCACTTACCTCGACATCACTGTTCATGTTTGACGAATACTATACTAATTCATTCAACAATACCCCATTTTTATATTGTTTTTAACAAATTCATTCAGCAATGCTATATTTTAGTGTTTATCAATTGATAAACACTAAAATAGAAATTTTGTAGAGAACATTGGTAAGTGGATAAATGTGCCTATTTTTTCTTGTGCAGAATTATGGACAAATCAGTTGAAGAGAGGCTTCTTGGAGAAGAAGAAGTTGAAACAGAGGATATAAAAAGCAGGATTTGGACTGAGTCTGAGAAGATATGGAGGATTGCATTCCCTGGAATCATAGCTAGAGTCTCTACTTTTGGAGTAGTTGTAGCTACGCAGCTATTTCTTGGCCGTATTAGCGCCCTGGATCTTGCTGCACTTGTACAAACCTTCTTCGTAGGATTTGTAAATGGAATTTTGGTAAGTTTTTTCATGCTTGGGTAATGAACCTCTCTTTTACATATATATGTATATATATATATATATATATATATATATATATTCTGATGCAACCACGAGATATCTCACATCATATTGAGCATGGGACTAATTTCCTCTTGGCATTGGTCCAACAAAATTTTGACCTGGAGAAAATTTAAATACGAAACCTTTCACTATGGAACGTCCTGATGCTTGGAACTTAGTGGGGCCTTATACTACTGAACTAACCCTTTGGGTTAGATATATTTTCTTTCGACGAACTTAAAAAAACTTGATTTTTCTTGGTAGATTGGCATGTCAAGTGCAACAGAAACATTATGTGGGCAAGCATCTGGGGCAAGACAATACCACATGATGGGTATATATTTGCAAAGATCGTGGATAGTTCATGGTGCTGTGGCAACACTATTCCTGCCTGTATTCATTTTCACTACACCATTTTTGAAACTAATTGGACAGGACAGAAATAGCAGAAGTAGCTGGAGATATCTCCTTATGGTTCATCCCACTTCTCTATTATTTTGTGTTTAGCCTGACAATGCAAATGTACTTGCAAGCTCAAATGAGGAACCACATTGTTGGTTGGATTTCTGCTGTCTTCTTAGCAGTTATTGTGCCTTTGTCATGGATCTTTGTGTTCAAGCTAAACTGGGGCATTCCGGGTGCAATGGGCTCTTTGAACATATCTTGTTGATTAGTAGTTATTGGACTATTTGCTTATGTTTTGGGAGGTGGCTGTCCTGACACATGGAAAGGGCTCACTAAAGCTGCATTTAAAGATATCTTCCCTGTTGTCAAGCTTTCAATTTCTTCAGGCATAATGCTAAGGTGAATCTATGCTGCATTCTCTTCTGAGAATTGTTTCTCTTTGGTTTGCATTTTATCTTGTCAAGTACAATGTATGTATCCTGATCACATCTATTATTCTATTTGATAGCTTGGACTTACGGTACAATTCTGTTCTAGTCCTGTTAGCTGGATATATGAAGAATGCGAAAATTGAAATATCAGCTTTCTCCATTTGGTAAGAATGTTATATGGCACTAGCTTGTGAGAAGAAGATTGTGTTGATGTGAATCTAATTTCCTGTTGCAGCCTCAATGTTAGTGCATGGGACTTTATGATCTGCCTTGGATTCCTTGGAGCAGCATGGTCCTCTTACCATTAACCTATATGACCCTTTAATTCGAGTCAATTTCAGTATTTAATTACTTAGAATACAAGGCAGACACTTGACAATGTATTTATAATTCGTGCAGCGTGCGAACTTCAAATGAACTGGGAGCAGGAAATGCTAAAGCTGCAAAATTCTCTATTAAACTCATACTCTCCACTTCAGTATGTATTGGAGTAGTGTGCTTTGTTATATGCCTAATCTTCGGTCGACAAATTTCATTCCTGTTCACTGATAGTGTAAGTTGCTGATACTGTATCTGAACTCTCCGTGCTGCTTGCTTTCTCAATATTACCATTCAGCCAGTACTGTCCGGCAAGTACATCATTAACTCTACAAGATTCCAATGTTCATTCTCATAATTTCCATACTTGTTATTGCTACTAACTTGTGAATGTTATTCCAATCTCCAGGAGTAGCTGTAGGTGCTGGTCTACAGGCTATGGTTGCATACGTCAACTTGGGATGCTATTATGGGATTGGAATACCTGTAGGAGTTCTACTTGGTTATGTGGGTCATTTCCAAGCCAAGGTACAATAAGCAGCACTTAGAAATGAACAATTATTTTTCTTATGTTATAATCTTGTAGATTTTTGTTGTTTCTTTGAGAAAAAAAACAAAAAACAAAAAACAAAAAACAAAATTTTTCTGATCTATGTCTATACGTTCAGGGTTTGTGGATTGGAATGTTAAGTGGAGTAATAATGCAAACAGCTATACTAGCCTTCCTCATATGGAAGACTGATTGGGATCTTCAGGTTTGTAGTATTGCCATGATAAATAGATATGACGACATAGTATACCTGTACTATGAGATTATTTATCATTTTCATTATCATTTTCATCTCTTAACTTCCAGATTGACCATTTAAACAGCTCAACTTAATAAAATAAAATTCATTAATAATTTATCGGTCCTGTTAAAATATTCAAATGGTCAAGTCCTTCACGAGCATTAGACATGTTCCCCAATTGTAACTTACCAAAAAAAATTTACATTGTTAAAGCACTTTTTTTATTTATTTTTAAATGATGTAGGTAAAGAAAGTATCCGAACGTCTTAATCGTTGGCTTGTGAATCCATCAAAATCGGATGAGAACGGAAGCTCCAGTACCAATGTCTGATGTAAGCTCAGTCAAATTTGCAATTTAGAATGTGCAACAGAAGAAGGGATTATTGTGGATTTGAACCGTAGTGCTAGGCAAATCTTAGAATGGATTCATTCCTGTGCCATTGGTCTAGAACATCTGGATATTGCTTCATAAACATGTGCCCTTAGCCCATATACTAGTTTTGCATTGAAAACAACCTGAATTCTCAGTAAATTTTCCAGTGACGCTATTGCATAAATGGGGCAATTTTGGTAGATGCAAATAGACATAATCCAAGTGTAATTGGCTCAAAGTTTTCAACTGGAACCGTCGCTATTAGCGATACTATAATGCGTCATTACTAGCGACACAATTACCAAAATATCCCCTTTTGCTTTATTTTTTTTTATTTGATTATTAAAAAAAATTTACAAATTACAGATATTTAAATCCTTAAACGACGGGTTCACCCATGTACAATTTAGGTTTTAGATTAAAAAAATATATATATTTTCACCAAAAAATTGAAATTTAAAAAAAAAAGAAATTTGAAAAAAAATGCCATTTGATTGTTAAATTTTTTTTTACAAGCTATCGGTATTTAAATCTTTATATGATGGATTCATCCGCATGCAATTTAAGTTTTAGATTCTAAAAAAAATTTCACCAAAAAATTGAAAAAAAAAAAAAAAAAAGAAATTGACTTGGGGACAAAATGGACATTGCCCTGTTGGATCTTTAATCCTACATTGGGCTTCTATGTGAATAATTATTTATTGGAGGCTGACATATAAGGTGAGCTCATTTAAAAGTAATCATTCGGATTTACATAATTTGGGCTTTAATGTATCTAAAGGGTATAGAGTTTTTAATGTGTAGAGAATAGTGAATAATTTTATTTCAATTATGAACTAAAATAGAAATACCAAAAGATAACATGAAGTTATCTATATACAAGTGGTCATGGTTCCTAGGTCATACGTTTTAATTATTATATCATACTTTTTTTTAAATCCTATCATTAGAGAGAATACTGAGAGAAAACCTAAAAATATTATCTTGAAAAAGTATTGATCTAGAAGATCAGTCGTACGTCTCTAAAGTGATTAATCTATGAATTTAGGTACGCTTTCGCTTCCGCTATTATGTTATGATTTATATTGATTTAACATTAGATTGAGTTTTAGAGTTTTATTTAATTTGAGGATTTTTTCAATAAATCATATTAGAGCCGTTTATGTTAAATCAATAGGAATATTTTATTAAATATTCGGTGAATTTGATGTTTGAATATATATTAGTTCATAATTTTATTGAATTATATGATAATTTTAATATATATATATGCATGGAATTCGGTCGGTAAGGTAATACTAATGATGGCACAATTTGTATTTCATCATCTATTTTTTGTTCCCGACATCCGTGCACTTCTGCGCACATTTTCATGCATATGCGTATTACTTATGCTCTTTTAATTGGTGAATATTTAGTTAAACATCTACCAGTTGTTAGTAAAATACATATCGTAATTTTTTTTTTTAATTTGTGAATCAGAGAGTATTTATTATTACTGGTACATCAATTTTTTCTTTAGCTTGCGAATCATCGTATGCTATGTACATTACTTTGATTGATTTGATTTAAAAAAAAATTGCAGTAATGCAATTACAAATTTTTTTTGGTGCAATTAAAAATTTTGGAGATAATTTTAAATTCAAATATTGGTACGGTTATATATATTTTTTTAAAAAAGTAATTGAAACAACATCTCACCAAAGTAAACTCTTTTATTGAAATTAATTTATTTTAAAATATAAAAGGTTGTGTGTATGTAGTTTATATGAGTATTAATCGGCCTAAAGGAAGGTCAATATTTAACAGAATTGCATGTACATTTGTAATAATAAACATGTGATGATTATTCAATTTTACATGTGAATAATAAATCAGCCTGAAGGAAGATTTGTTGTTCAACATGTTCTTATTGTCAGTGTTTGATTACTACGCCAATATATCATTTATAAGTTAATATTATTATCCAAAGACAAAATATTAATGGAGTGCTCGATATCTTGAGATGAGATTTACCATTATTTGAATTTATTATTGATATTGTTTTGGAACTTATGTGAGCTTGTTTTGGTTGTTTGTTATTCTCTATTCATTTATGAATACTCATGCTAATATTACTACCAGTATCAATTGCATTTCTATACTTCATGGCACTAACTTCAAGTCATGGCAACGGAACTTCTTAATTGTTCTTGGAGTCATGATAATTATATAGGCCATTCTGGAAACTTTTATAGGCATAATGTCCAAAAGGATAAAGGACAAAGAAGCTACAGATACAACACCTCAAAAGAAACCTAATGAACAAAAAGGTAATAGTTGTTTCTTCTATGAAGCTGAAAAGCATAAAAGGAAGCATTGCAAAGGCATGCTTCTTAATTTAGTTTATTTTGAGGTTAATTTAACTTTGGTGCCTATACATACTTAGTGGTAAGAATCTAGTGCGACAACTCACATCAGTGTGTCTACATAGGTTGCCTAAGTTACCAAAAGCCAAGTCATGCTAAAAGATACATCTATATAGGCAATGACAAGAAGCTTAAAGTTGAGGCAAGAAGGAAAATTTAGATTATTATTAAAGATTGGAATTTATTTGATCTTAATGAGACATTTGTTACGTTTTTCAAGACAAAATTTGATTTCTATTTTTGTTTTGGACAAATTTGGTTATTTTTGTCTATTTGAGAATGGAAATTTTAGTTTTTTTTTAAGATTCAATTTTGGTTGATTCTAATTCTTTGTTAGGTTATGATAATCTTTATTTGCTTGATACAAATGCCTTATTTATTGAATCCCTATAATGAAGCACACAAGGTGCAAAGAGAAAATAATTAATGAAAACTCAATTGCATTATAGCATAAGAGATCTGGTTATATCTCTAAGTGGAGAATAGAGAGACTTGTATCAAACGCAATATGGTAGATATGATGGTTCAGGTGAACAATGTTTAGAACTGTTTGCTAAATTCCTAGAGGAATGTGGTATTGTCCCATAATACATTATATTGCGTTTGCCTAATATGAATGGTGTTGCTAAAAGATAAAACAGGGCACTTAAGGACATGGTGAGGATTATGATTTCTCATTCTACCTTGCTAGAATCACTCATCGTTAACAGAGTTCCAATAAAAGCAACTAGCAAAACCCTTTATGAACTTTAAACTAGTAAAAAGCTTAGTTTGAAGCACCTGCATATTTGGGGATGTCCAGCTGAGGTAAAGCCTTATAGGCCTAATGAAAAGAAACTGGACTTAAAGATTATTAGTTGTTATTTTATTGGATACTCTGAAAGATCCAAGGGGTATAAGTTTTATGATCCCACAACTAAGTCAATTTTAAGTCGGGAAATGCCCGGTTCTATAAGGATGTTAAGTTTATGGAGGGAGATAGGATTAAAGACTTTGTCTTTTAAGAGGAATATGTTGATATTCCCATAGATGCTATTGGCATTGATTAGAATTCTATTCCTGACTTTGTTCAAGACATAACACTCTAAGACAATGTTGGAGAACCTCTCATTTAAGAAATTATTCTAGAAAAACAAGCTCTACCACCTCAAGAACCTATGCCATTAAGGAGATCCAATAAAGAAAGAAGGAATGCAATGCCAGATGACTATATTTTATTTCTTGAAGAACGTGAGGCTGACATTGGAGTGATGGAAGATGATTTAATTAACTCCCATCAAAACATGAAAAGTTCTAATTCTCAAAAGTGGATTGATGCCATAAATGAGGAGATAAAGTCCATGAAAGATAATGACGTATGGGATCTTATTCCATTGCCAGAAGGTGCGAAACCCATTAATTGTAAATGGATATTTAAAACCAAGAGGGATTCAAAAGTAATGTAGAGAGGTATCAGGCACATCTTATTACAAAGGGCTTTACATAGAAATAAGACATTGATTATAAAGAGACTTTCTCTCCAGTTTCGTTAAAAGACTCTTTTAGGATTATAATGGCATTAGTGGCATATTTTGATCTTAAGCTACATTATATGGATGTAAATACAACATTTCTCGGTGGAAACATTAATGAGATGATTTACATAGTGCAACCAAAAAAATTTATGGCTGGAGACCCAAAGAATATGGTTTGCAAACTTAAGAAATCCATCTATGGACTTAAGCAGACATCTTGACAATGGTATTTAAAGTTTCATCAAGTGATTATCTCATTTGGTTTTGAGGTGAATTTGGTTGATGATTGTACATACCATAGGTTTTGTGGGAGCAAGTATATTTTTCTGGTTTTATATGTCGATGACATTTTGTTTGCCAACAACAATATAGGCTTATTGCATAAAACCAAGAGCTTTCTAGCCAAGAACTTTGAGATACAAGGTCTCGGTGATGCCTCTTTTGTGATAGGCATCCAAATACACTGAGATCGCTCTCAAAGTGTTATTGGATTATCACAAAAGGTGTTATAACTCAAAATTTTATAAATTATTAAATTAATTTCTAGGATTTACAGTGTTAATAATTATTTTATTAAATTACAATATTTAATTATTTTGTGAAATTAAATTAAATTCTAGTGTTAGTATTTGCTTTATTATTTCATATTATTATTATTTTGAAATTAAAGATTAATTTTTTCTGTTAATAATTAATTAGTTGAGTGATTTTATTAAATTAAATTAATTGTTATATATATATATATATATATATATATATATATATATATATATATATATATATATATATAGTGGTGTGAAATTAGTGAGAGAGGATATTTTGAATAAAATATTATTATTATTATTATTATTATTATTATTATTATTATTAAGTTTTGTCTTTTATGCTTTTTGAAAAAAAAAAAAAGGCCAAACGTCTAGTTACCTCCCCCCCCCTAATTTCTTCTTTCCCTTCTTCTTTCTTTTTCTTTTCTTTTCTTCTTGGTTTCTTTTCTTTTTTTAGCCAGAACTTCCCTTGCTCACCTAAGACAATTCTGGTGATGGCGGAGGCCAACGTTGGGCTCTTTTGGAAGCTCATCCTCCGGACTTCTCAAATCTTTTAACCGTTTCGAGTTTTGACTCTGGTAACTATCTCATTTTTGTATAATTGGTATTTTAGTATTTTGAATTTTTGGTTGGTTTAAGCTTTTATTTGATTTTATTAGCTATTGTTGCATTGAGATTAATTGTTGTAGAGGTTGTGAGGAAACTAAATGTGATTTTAATTTATTTTTTCTAAAAAATTTGAATTTTTGAGCTTGGGGTTACTGTTCATTTACTATTATGAGCTCAAGAAAATTATATTTTTAATAAATTCTACTAATTATTTTAAGCATATTTTGTGAAGAAAGTATATTGAAATTATGTTCTAATTATTTATTATAAACTTTTGAATGTTTATGTAAAAATTGGATTTTTAGAAAAATTAGTATAATTTAGTAACTTATGTATTTTAATTGAAATTATTGTTAATTATTATGTTTGGATAATTTTTGAGTAATAAATATTATTAAAATAATTTTTAAGAATTATTTACTATTTTTAGCTAATTAATAATAATTTTCAGAAATATATTCGAATAATAGTTTTACCATTTTTTTAGGATTAAATTAATTTTAGCTATTTTTATTATATATTTGAGCATTTTGTGTATTTGAAATATGTTTGTGTGTAAGATCGACTCTACTTTTAGTAGAAAGATGTCTATTTTATAGAGAATACTATCCTAAATTTTTTATAGATTTCTCGTAAAACGTGACATTGGATCAATTTAAATAGAGTTGTATTTTAATAGAGTCTTTCCTTAGAAATCTAGAATTTATATGATTTTTTTTTAATTCCCTTTTTATTTATTTCTTTTCTTTAGTCACGATTTTAGTTGAGTCGACAGGTCGAGGTCGAGCGGGACTATGCGTAAGAGTGCATTCAACCTATAAGTTAATAATTGAACTGTGTGCAGAATATTTGTATTAAATATAAATTTATTGTTTTTGATAAATGGGAGAATTTATTAAAGAATTATAATATTATAAAAAGATATATGGCTCAGTAATGTTTTGCTCTCGAACGTGATTTATATATTACTAGGGCCGG
Organism: Mallotus nudiflorus; assembly: GCA_947683625.1. Taxonomy (NCBI): domain Eukaryota; kingdom Viridiplantae; phylum Streptophyta; class Magnoliopsida; order Malpighiales; family Euphorbiaceae; genus Mallotus; species Mallotus nudiflorus. The sequence continues at coordinate 7,759,055 of CANTUR010000041.1, forward strand.
TAGCTCGATGATGCTTTACTCTCGGGAACCGCTAGTAAATATCGGTTTAAGTGAATTGACTATGGCTGGTAGCTCGGTTAATGCTTTGCTCTCAGGAACCAGCAGTCTTTGGATTATAAGAGAGCCAAAAGACTATTAGAATTATTGACTAGGGTTCTACCTAGTTTTCTTATTAAAAAAATGATTTAAGTAAGCTTATTGTATATTATATAATATTTTATGATTTTTTAAATACTTTATTTTGGTAAAGGGAGATTTCAATAAATCAAATGTTTCAAATTATAAATTATAAATTTCATATTTTTCATAAATTATATTTTAAAGGAGATTTTCATACTATATACATTTCTTTTATTAATTTACTCAGAGAGGTTTGACCCCCTCAATATTTTTTTCAGGATCTTCTACTTCAAACCTCCCTATTAGACTTATTCACCAGATTCTTTCCTCCTCGACTGACTTATGTAAATATTGAACCATTGCTTTTTTGGTATTTTAGTAAACATTGCAGTAATAGTACTTCTTGTTTTAGTATTTGTATTGTTTTAGACTGTGTTCCTGTATTTGAATATTATATGAACATATTTTATTATGTTATGATATAAGGATTCATTTTATATTAATTAAATTTTTATTTTTGAGGTATTTTTATGTTATGTATGCATGTCTTTTTATTTTAAGGCTTGCTACGGGTTCCGGATTCGTGAGAATTCTCGTTCCCTAGTGCCAGGCATGACTTCCCAGTTTGGATCATGACAAAGTTGGTATCAAAGCTGAGGTTTTTAGTGTTATGGACCTAGGTTGTGTGTTGATGCAGAATGGTAAGGTGATAGCTTATGCTTTTAGGCAGTTGAAGAAGAATAAAAAGAATTATCCTACTCATAACCTAGAGATGGTTACAGTGATCATTACTTTTAAGATTTGTAGACATTATTTGCATATAGTAACTTATGAGATTTTCACAGATCATAAAGCTTGAAGTACAATTTCCAATAGAGAGATTTGAACTTAAGGCAAAGAAGATGGTTGGAATTGTTGAAGGATTATGATTATGATTATGATATCTTATACCATCCAGGTAAGGCTAATGTGGTAGCTGATGCCTTGAGTAGAAAGTCCTCGGGTAGTCTTACTTACATTAGTACGGAGAGGAGACCTCTAATCTAAGAGTTGCACAAGTCAGTGGATCAAGGTTTGACGATGAAGATAAGCAAATTAAGAGGACCGCTAGTTCAGTTTAGAATTAGATAAGTGTTAAGGGATAGGATTAAGGTAGTTTAGAGCTAAGATCCTATTTTGGTAGAGCTTGAGGAGAACGTTCGTGAAGGAAAGTTCACTAATTTTACACTTAATGATGAAGGTGTTTTATAGATCAATAGTAGATTATGCATTCCTGAAGGGGATAATTTAAGAGAAGAGATCCTAGAAGAAGCACATTCTACAACTTATAATGTACCACAACATTAAGGATTTATACTAGTGGGATATATTGAAGAAGGATGTAGCTGATTATGTCTCTAATTGTTTGACTTGTCAGCAGGTGAAAGCTCAGCATTAGAAGCCTTCTGGGAAGCTTCAACCTCTTCCTATTCCTCAGTAGAAATGGGAGAGAATTGCTATGGATTTTATGACTAGGTTACCTCATTCAAAGGATGGATATGATTCCATATGGGTGATTGTGGACAACTTAACCAAATTAGCTCACTTCTTACTAATTAAAGCTACTTATTTTGTAGCCAAGTTGGTTAAGTTATATGTTAAGCATATTTTGTGTCTTCATGAAGTGCCTATTTCCATTATATTTGGTAAAGGTTCTGTTTTTACCTGTCAATTTTGGCAGAAGTTACAAGAAGCAATGGGCATCATACTTGATTTCAGTATTGCTTTTCACCCTCAAATAGATGGTCAATTTGAGAGGATGATCCAAACACTTAAGGATATGTTAAGAATGTGTAAAATAGATATTAGAGCTAGTTAGGATGATCATCTGCCACTGGTAGAGTTTGCTTACAATAATAGCTACTATAACAGTATTGAAATGGCGTGTAGATCTCTTTGTGTTGGGATGAGATTATAAAGAGAGAATTGATTGGACCTGAGGTTATCCAAGATGCAGTTGAGAAGGTTGCTTTCATCAGAAGAATATTAGAAACCACAACTAATAGACAGAAGAGCTATGCGGATCCAAAGCATAAGGATATGGAGTTTCAGGTTGGGGATTATGTGTTTCTGAAGGTGTCACCAATGAAGGGTGTGATGAGATTTAGTAAGAAGGGAAAATTAGCACCTATATACATTGGACCTTTTAAGATTTTAGAGAGAGTGAGAATGGTTGTATATCGGTTAGCTGTGCCTCCAAATTTATCCCAAGTGCATAAAATGTTTCATATCTTGATGCTAAGGAAGTACATTTCAGACCCTTCACACGTGTTGCAGCCTAGAGTGTGGAAGTGAATGAAGATCCAACATACAAGGAGGAACCAATCGCGATTGTTGATTATCAAGTTTGCTAGCTACGTTCAAAACAAATTCTGATGGTCAAGGTGTTGTGGAGGAGCAACAACATGGAAGAACACACGTGGGAGACCAAGGCTCAGATGCGAGTAGCTTACCCTTACCTTTTTCTTTGATGAATTCTTGTTTTTTATTCTATTTATTTGAAATTTGAGGATGAATTTTTGTAAGGGAAGGAGATTGTTATAACCCAAAATTTTATAAATTATTAAATTAATTTCTGGGATTTGCAATGTTAATAATTATTTTATTAAGTTATAATATTGAATTATTTTGTAAAATTAAATTTGAATATTTAGTGTTGAATATTATTTTAATATTATTAATATTATTATATTTATTATTTGTGAAATTAAATTAAATTCTAGTGTTAGTATTTGCTTTATTATTTCATATTATTATTATTTTGAAATTAAAGCTTAATTTTTATTGTTAATAATTATTTAGTTGAGTGATTTTCTTAAATTAAATTAATTGTTATATATATATAGAAAATCAAACATCCCAGCGCCCCCCCCCTCCCCAGCCCCCACCCCCCCATTTCTTCTTTTCTTTCTTCTTTCTTTTTCTTTTCTTTTCTTTTCTTCTTGGTTTTTTTTCTTTTTTTTAGCTGGAATTTCCCTTGCTCATCGGAGATGATTCTGGTGACGGTGGAGGCTGACGTTGGGTTCTTTTTAAAGCTCATCCTCCAGACTTCTTAAATCTTCTAACCGTTTCACATTTTGACTCCAGTAACTATCCTGTTTTTGTATAATTAATTTTTCATTATTTTGAGTTTTTGGTTAGTTTAAGCCCTTATTTGATTATAGGCTATTGCTGCTTTGGGATTAATTGTTGTAGAGGTTGTAAGGAAGCTAAATGTGATTTTTATTTATTTTTTGTAAAAATTTTAAATTTCCAGGCTCATGGGTTACTATTCATGCACTATTTCAAGCTCAGGAAAATTATATTTTTAATAAATTCTACTAATTTTAAGCATATTTTGTGAAGAAAGTATATTGAAATTATGTTTTGATTATTTATTATGAATTTTTGAATGTTTATGTAAAAATTGGATTTTTGGAAAAATTAGTATAAATTAGTAAATTTTGAATTTTAATTGAAATTATTGTTAATTATTATGTTTTGAATAATTTTTTAGTAATAAATATTATTATAACAATTTTTAAGAATTGTTTACTATTTTTAGCCAATTAATAACAATTTCCATAAATATATTCGAATAATAGTTTCACTAATTTTTTTTAGGATTGAATGAATTTTAGCTATTATATATATATATATATATATATATATATATATATATATATATATATATATATATATATATATATGAGCATTTTGTGTATTTGAAGTGTGTTTGCATATAGGATCAGCTATACTTTTAGTAGAGAGATGTCAATTTTATAGAGGAGACTATATAGAATTTTTTATAGATTTCTCGTAAAACATGACATTAGGTCGATTTTAATGGAGTTCTTTCTTAGAAATCTAGAATTTATAGAATTTCCATTTTTTAATTCCCTTTTAATTATTTTTTTTCTTAAGCTGCACTTTCAGTTGAGTCGACAAGTTGGGGTCCAACGCGACTGTAATGTGCAGCGCATTTAACATGTAAGTTAATAATTGAACTGTGTGTAGGATATTTATATTAAATATAAATTTATTGATTTTGATAAATGAGAGAATTTATTAAAGAATTATATTATTATAAGAATATATTTGGATTAAATTCTCCTATTATTGCTATAGTTATATTAGCATGTTTATATTAAATTTTTATATGATTAGTTAAGTTTCAGTTTTATTTTATTTTATTTTATTGTAATCTTCCTTGTTTTATTTAATTTATTTTTATTTATTTTAACATAAACTACGGTAGAACAGGCTACCTGATGAGTTTTATTAGGATCTGTGCGCACCGGTAGGATTGAGAGTGAGTGTTGGAAGTTATATAGCTTGGTGATGGTTTGCTCTTGGGCGTGATTTATATATTACTAGGGTCTATAGCTCGGTGATGCTTTACTCTAGGGAACCACTAGTAAATATCAATTTAAGTGAATTGACTGTGGTTGGTAGCTTGGTTGATGTTTTGCTCTCGGGAACCAGCAGTTTTTGGATTATAAGAAAGTCGAAAGGCTATTAGAATTGTTGACTAGGGTTATGCTTAGTTTTCTTATAAAAAAATAATTTAAGGAAGCTTATTGTATATTATATAGTATTTTATGATTTTTTTTAAATACTTTATTTTGGCAAAGGGAGATTTCAATAAATCAAATATTTCAAATTATAAATTATAAATTTTATATTTTTCATAAATTATATTTTAAAGGAGATTTTCATACTATATATATTTCTTTTATTAACTTACTCAATGAGGTCTGACCTCCCTTAATATTTTTTTAGAATCTTCTACTTTAGACCTCCCTATTAGATTTATTCACCAAACTCTTTCCTCCATCGCCGACTTATGTAAATATTGAACCATTGCTTTTCTGGTATATTAGTAAACGCTACAGCAGTAGTATTTCTTATTTTAGTATCTATATTGTATTAGAATGTGTTTCTATATTTGAATATTGTATGAATATATTTTATTATGTTATGATATAAGGATTCATTTTATATTAATTAAATTTTTAATTCTGATCTTTTTTTGTTTTATGTTTGCACCTGTTTTTATTTTAAGGCTTGCTATGGGTTCCGGATTCATGAGAATTCTCATTCTTTATCACCGGTCAGGACTCCCTAGTTTAGATCGTGACAAAAGGGCTATATCAAAAAGGTTCTCAAGAGATATGATATGCAAGACTATAAACCAAGTGATACCCCTGTGGCTAAGGGATATAAATTTAGTCTCAAACAGTGCCCTAAGAATGATTTTAAGGAAAAGGAAATGCAAAAGACTCCTTATGCATCAGTAATAGGGAGTCTGATGTATGCTCAAGTTTGTATGCACGCAGATATTACATACTTTATAGGGATATTGGGCATATATTTAAGCAATCTAGGAGTAGACCATTAGAAAGTAGTCAAATGGGTTTTACAGTACTTACAAAGAATAAAGGACTACAAGCTCACATATCAGAGGTCAAATTAGCTTGAGATAATTGGATATACTGACTCCGATTTTGTTAAATACCAAGATAGTATGAAATATACATCATATTATATCTATCTACTAGCTGGAAGAGTGCTAAACAGTCTTTTATAGCCTCTTCAACCATGGCAGTATAATTTATAGTGTGTTATGAGGTATCCAATAATGGAATATAGCTGTGAAATCTTATCACGAGATTGCACATATTAGATGGTATTGAAAGGCCACTCAAGTTATTTTATGACAATAAGTCAACAGTTTTATATTCTAATAACAACAGGAGCTCAACAAACTCAAAGCATATAGATATTAAGTTCCTTGTTATAAGGAAAGAATTTAGAGTGGACAATTGTCTATAATGTACATTGAGACAAACTCCATGATTGTTGATCTGCTTAGTAAAGGTGTGCCATCCAAAGTGTCTGATAAGCACACTACTCGTATGGGTATCATGTTATTTGAGGATATTCAATTTTAGTGGGAGTTTGTTATTTTGAATGCTCTTGATATAGAAATTTTTCAGTTATTTCAGTTTAAGGATTTCAGTTATTTCAGTTATTTTCTGCAGAAATAATGTTTTTAGTCTATTCACACTTTAATTTCAATATGGCTTGATCTCACTAAAGTTTAGGGTGGACCAGTTAGAAATAGGCATATTAGGATCACATTGCATGAAATTTCCATGCTACACATCCACATCATGATCCATGTCATTCAATTATATTGACATACATGACCATTAATAAGTCAAGTTATGATAAATGTAACAAAGGATAGTTTGATCCTATGTTGGTATGATTGATGGACCGGATTGGTTATAGATACATTTGGTAATGACAGTGAAGTTGAGCTTACATGGTTATTTTTTTCATGCATAATTATAAGGTTACACATATAGCTCAAGTGGGAGATTATTGGATCCTTAATCCAACATTGGGCTTATATGTGAATAATTATGTATTACAGGCTATCATATAAGGTGAGCCCATTTAAAAATGATTATTTGGATTTGGATAATTTGGGCTTAAATATATCTAAAGAGTGTAAGGCCTTTAATGTGTAGAGACTAGTGGGTAATTTCTATTTCAATGATGGGCTAAAATAGAAATACCAAAAGATAACAAGGAAGTTATTTATATATAGGTAGTCATGGTCCCTACATCGTACGTCTTAATTATTATATCTTGCTTCTTTCTAAGTCCCATCATTAGAGAGAATACAAAGAGAAAACCTATAGGTGTTCTCTTGGAAAATGTGTTAACCTAAACAGTCAGTCATACGCCTCTAAGGTGATTAATCTATAGATTTAGGTACGCTTTAGATTTCGCTATTATGTTATGGTTTTTATTGATTTAACATGAGATTGGGTTTTAGGGTTTTATTTAATTTGGGAATTTTTCCAACATGCCCCCCACCAACAATAGGGATATATGTTGCTCCTATCGACATGTATCCTGATCCTTTGTGACATGTATCTTGATACTTTGTATATCATGGTACATTTCATTTTGGCTAATGATACATGTTGCTACCCGCGACATGAACAATACTGTTGAGGGTAGCAACAATTACCTCCCTACCCTTATACTTTGTTTTTTGAAAATTCAAATTTTTTAAATTTTATTGGAATATAAAACATAAGTTGCACATGAGTGAACTCATCATTTAAGGATTTAAATACCCGTAACTTGTAAAATTTTTTAAAATAATCTATTGAAAAAAAAAGTAAAATAGGGGGCAAAAAAGTAATTATGTCATGACCTGCAACATAAATCTTTATCCTTTTATTTTATGCCTTGTACTTTTTATTTTTCCTAACAAGATTCTCACAATCAATATTAAGGTTTAATATATCTACATCTTCTCAAGTTTAGCTTATTCTTTTAAATTTATTTCTGACAATTATATATATATATATATATATATATATATATATATATATATATATATATATATATATATATATATCTTCTTGCAAATTAACTATTTTAACACTTTAATTTATAATTAAAAAATGAATTTTAGTTTTCCATAAGTTTAGTTATTCAAATAATAGAAGCTGATTCTCTCTTTTTAAATTGTGTAAAAATTAATTTTACAAATCATTGATAAACAAATTTATAAATTCACAAGTTTGACATGTTCTGTTCAAGTGCATTAGGGCAAGAAAATTGATGATGAGTGCCACAATTAGATAAATGTTTTTGAAAATCATGCGATAGAAAATTCTCTACCACCATTTGAAAAATTTTGATATTTCTTTCAAACATATTTTTAACTTCTTTTTGAAATTTAAAAAAAAAATGTTCAAAGAAATTAGATTTTTGAATGAATTGTAAAATTTTTGAAAGACGATGCCTCATTCTCTTGCCAGATAGATTATGAAGCATTCTGTTTTAAGGCAACTAGAGCTTCATGTTTTGCATCATTTAAGTTGTAAAGTCCTACATGCTTACGGCCATCAATTATGATTATTTCTTGTGGAGACTTAACAAAAAAGTCATTAGGTTTAAATTCAATATTACAAGCATTGTCCTTCTTTAGTTATCCTATATAAATGCGATTTTTTTACAATATAAGAACCTACTAAAACATTTTCAAACTTAAAGATCTATATTCAAATTTTATTTTTCCTTCACCTGTATGTGAAATGCCTAGATAATCACCATTGCCAGAGAATATTTTTTATTTCCCTTAGAAGGTGCAATTTTCATGAGTTTACATGTGTCATTTAGCATATGAGTATTGGCTCTAAAATCGGCATACAAGTTTGGATCATCATCATTTCTTACTGTTACAGTTACGAGAGCCTTTTGAAGATGGTCCTCAAGTTGAAAATAATGGTCAAATTAGTTCTAACATTCAAGTGTTGTATGGTTAAATTTGACACAAATTTGACATGTTATTTGGCCCTATTTATGGTTGATATTATTTTTCTTGTCTTTAAGTGGTTCATTTTTATTAGTTTGAGTGTTTTCATAGTTATTTTAGGTTTGATTTGGTCTAGGGTTTGAGTTATGTCTTGCAACTGGATTGAATCCTTTAACTTTTCAGTTGAATCTTCCTACATTTCTACCTTGACCCTATCCATGTTGGCAATAGAAGGCATTGTCATAGCAAGATTGTGTATCTAGTTCTTCATCAAGAGAGTTAAACATTTGTTCATGACTTGGAATGATAGAACAAATTGATTATATGTCGGATATAGTGGTTTAGACAACATAATGATTCAGAAGTCTTAGTGAAAATGCAGGGGCGAGGGGGGGTTGAATAAAGTAAATGATTAATAAACTAAAATTAAAAGAATTCTTCAGAAGAATTGAAAGAATGTTGAGAAGGAAGAATGATGAACACAAGAACTTAAGGAGTTCGGATTCTTAATAATTCCATGTCTCCACCTAATATATCCTCAAGTTAGGATTTGCAATTCCCACAATCGTATTCAGAAGATTGAGATTACATAAGAATTTGAAGCTCACTCTTTTAACCTTATAAATTGAGTTTTATAAGGCTTACTCAAAAAACCAAATCCCAAGTGTTTCATTGGATAAACACTTAAACCAATTCCACTATAATAGAATCTCACTTCCTATTTTCTGAATCCCAAAAAATAGAAGAATAAAAATATTTATTCTAACACTCACCAACTCTCACAAGGGTTATACAAATGTAAAAATAAATTAAAGAGAGTTTTGAGAGCTTAATTGAATGCTTAAGATAGTATAATGAATAAACAAGTTTCTTAAAAACATTCAATTGAACTTTAGGTATTTTTTATATAGATAAATAACTTATATTATGGCTGTTGGATGCATTGATTATGTCTCCAATGTCTCTTGTTGATTTTTGAATTATCTTGGACTTATTTCTATTAGAACACCGCTCATGGTCTTGAGGAGCAAACCTTGGCTCATGAGTGTCAGTTTAAGGATTGTTGCATTCAAATTTATTTTGAATACTGTTAGGATTGCCCTCATAAGTTGAACTTTGCTCCTCATGATTATGAGGGTAGCTTGTGAGCAGTACTGAGTGTTTTGGCAAAAATGAGCTCTTGAGGTGCTATACAAGGTCGGCTCATAAGGGGCTCATGAGTTGCTTGTGAGCATACCACTATAATTCCAAATTTGTATATTTTTGGTATATTATTATTTCTCAAAGATTGGGCACTTGATAAGATTGAGATATTTCATCAAAATGAATATTTATACTCTTTCAAGGAGTATTTCATTATCTCTAATCCTTAATCAATTATTCTTAATAATCAGTCAACTTCCTACACACTTAAAGGAAATCATAAGAATCTCAATTGTTTGTCAAATACTAAAATTAAGAGTTTGATCATGCAAATGGTCAACAATCTCCCCTTTTTGGTTTTGACAATCAATTTGATAAGATAATAAATAAGGTGTGTGTGTGTGTGTGTATCAATAATAAATAACATAAATAAGTATGCAAAATAGCTCCCCCTTTCAAATAAAATAGATGCAATATGAAGAATATTTTCCTCCCCCTTAATTTATGCATAAATTCAATGAAATGCATCATGTATCAATGCATAAAAGAAATTGAATTAGCATGGCTAATATAAGGGATAACAAATAATTGTAAAGGAGATGAAATTTTTTTTTGTCCTTTGTATAAATATATTTCTTTATTACTCCCCTTTCATAGATATGATAAAAAAAATATAAATTTATTTTATTGCCCCTTTTGTTAAAAGTAAAAGAACATAAAATTTAACATAAGGAATAAAAAGAAACATGGCCTAACATGACAAATGTGTTAGAAATATAAAGAACATGATAACTTGATCATTTTAAAAATTTTAGGCAATATGAAGGAAATAATTTCAAACATATATGCATGTAGTGCTACTAAAATGCATCATAAAAATGGTACATATAACACTTATTCGAAACTTAACAAACTTAACTATCACATGATCATATAGAGCTTAGCTAGCTAACATACATGATCATGTAGCACTTAGTATATCATAAACACAATTATCATATAGCTTCTTTTCCCCCTTTATCAAAGAAAAAAAGAAAACAGAGAAATATAAAAGGAAATTAACAAAAAGGAAACAAAAATTCTAGAGGGAATAAAAGATCACGAACCAAAACAATGAAAGCAAAGATACACCAAATCTTTATAAAATCTAGGTCATACATAAATAAAGTTAGCAAATCAAGGCCTTTTATCATAATAAGAAAATCATTAAAGCATGATTATTAAGTTATGGTAAAAGTAGCTACACTTACAATCTTATTATGCATGCATAAACACGATTATGTAAAAAAAAAAAAAAATTTCTCCCCCTATTCAAATAGTTTTGTCACTAATAGAAATACATTTTAAAAATAATTCTTTCCTCAGAAAGAAATTAACTAAATACTCAAGAAAACTTAATTATTTCCCTTCTTTTAACAAAATGCAAAAGGAAATTTTAACAAAATAAAAATTGCATTAACAAAAAAATAAAGTTACAATGATATTGGAATATCAATTGTAAATGAAAACACAAATAATAAAAAAACAAAACATAATCTAGCATATCAAGGCTTAAAAAACTAAAAATAAATAGTAAATAAACCAAACATAAACTGATTAAAAATAAAAAAAAAATCTAGTCTTGTGGTGGAGGAGGAGGAGGAGGAGGATTCTAAGTGCATTATATATTGTGATGAGCATACAACTGATGAATATTATACGCCATGTGATTCATCCTATTTTTAAAATGATCAAGTCTTGTATCCATTTAATCAAACCTATTATTGAAATTGGATTCAACAATGGAGAGACAATAAAAAAAATCCTCTAACCTAAGTGACTTTTTCATCAACACTTTGAGAAGTAAAAGGTCCTCTTGCCCTATTTCTTTGAGACTGAGGAGGAACATGCTCTTAAGGGATTTCTTCTTCAATTGGAACACCTTCAAGACCATGAGTGCCTATGTGTTCAATGTCTTTTAAGTCTTGTTCTAGCTGCTCATTAACATATTCATCTCCTACTTCATCTTTCCAAGCCCAAGTATGTCTAATAAGCTTGAATTGTCTAAAGTTTTTCAAGAGGTTATCATCAAGGAAAGAAGGAGGAATGAAAGGAGTGTTGTTCCAATTGATCCTAAAGTGTGAAGCAAGTTTACGAATAAACCCTCCCACACATAAGGCACCACTAACACTATCACTAACTAACAAAAACCTTCATTGAAGCTATCTACCTACCTCAACATCCACACCCTCAATAAGACATCTTATAAAAAAATAAGTCATTAAATAAGATAGCTTAATTACTTAGTCTCCTATCATTAATTGAGTAAGTAATAAATCTATGCATATACCAAAAAGATTTTGCAGTAAACAAAGATGCTTTAGTGTGACCCGCTTTAACAGGTTTTGCATGTTCAATCCAAAAGGGAGTATGAAGCCAAGTATTAGTTGGAGAAGCTAGACACCCTTGCTTAAACCTAAACATAACATCAAATTCTTGAGATTTTAAAAATCTATCCCTCCCTCCCAATCTAAACCTCATACTATTAAGGGGATTTTGCTTATCTAAATGATGAGTCCTTAAATAAAAAGTAGTGAGAAATTCATGAACAAAGGAGGGATAGGTAGGATAAGGAGTAAAAGCAAGGTTATACATACCTACATTCTCAAGCATGGTCCTAACTTCATTATAGCACCCTATCTTTTATAGAGTAGTTTGAGACATAAATTTAGAGGAGATGAATTTTCATTCTCTAAATTGAGCAAGTCTTTGCCTAATTTGAGAAGAGGAGTAGAAGGTAGGAGGAGTCTTCTTAGGTTGGTCTTTTATTGCTGTCCTTGATGATGAAGCAACATCTTGAGTATTCTTCTTTAAAGCCATGAAGAATGCTCTTGTAGTTTGGATGATAGATGAGAGAATTTGTTTAAGAAAGAGAGATTTGATTGCAAATTGTGATGTGAATATGAAGAAGGGAGTTAAGGGAGTTTATAAAGTCATGAATTGGTTAAAAAACTATCAATATAATGTATAAAAAATTATTAAAATAGGAACTAACCATTTCAAAATAGGAGTACTACACAAGGAAACAAAATCCTAGAAGAATTTGGAATTTTGAGGGACAGTACGCTCCTCATGAGCTACTCATGATCATGCACAGTGCTCATAAGGGGCACTACCTTCTGACAAATGAATGGTCATGAGCTGCTCTTAACGACTGGTGATGGGCAATAGCAAATTAGTCCCTGAAGTTTCAAATATTTTACAATCAAGTCCTAAAAGCATGACAATTTGGTCCCTAAGCATTAATTTGGCTCTAAATAAAATTAATTTTTAACCAAATTAAGTACTATTGTAATTATTATCATAAATCAACATAATCAAGCATTAAAAAATAATTATTTTTGAAATATTCAAATTTTTAATAAGATATATTAAAAGTAAATTATGTAAATGGGAAATAAAATAAATTTTTGTATATGAGATAAATTTGATTTATTTAAATAATTAATAAATTCAATAAAATTCAATAATTAATTATTTAATCAACAAATATTAAAAAAATTATTCATTATAGAAATTAAATTTTCTTGATAAATAATTATGATAGTGTTACATACCAAAAATAAATTGAAACCATACAAATCATGATTAAGCATGAGTTTAATAAGTGGTATCAAATATGAAAAATAAACATAAAGCAAGTATAAGTAACTACATCATTACTATCGAATCTAATAATCAACTTTGCAATTTATCAAGTTGTAAGACAAACTTGAACCATCAATCATACCAAGTTCATGCTAATAAAATTTAATCTTTCCTCATAAAGAGGCTTGGCAAAGATGTCTATTAATTGATTATTAGTATTAACAAAATTAAGAAAAATATCACCATTTTGCACATGATCACTCAAGAAATGATGTCTAATAATAATGTGCTTAGTTCTAGAATGCTAAATGGGATTCTTACTAAGGTCATTAATATCAATGTCATTGTCCAAAAGTTGTTATAAAACTTATGTGCAACAACATCTAGCCACCACATATTATGCTTCAGCAGTGGATAAGGCAATCAAAACTTATTTCTTACTAAACTAAGAAACCAAACATTATCCTAAAAATTGACAAGTTTTGGAAGTGCTTTTTCTATCGAGTAAGCTACTAGCAAATTTCCCATTAGAATAACTAATCAAGTCAAAATAAGAACTCATAGGATACCAAAGTCCTAAATGCATTGTACCATAAAGATATTTGAAAATTCTTTTGATAGAATACAAATGAGACTCTCTATGACTTAATTGAAATCTAGCACATAAGCAAGTAGCAAACATAATATCAGGTCTATTAGTAGTTAAATAAAGAAGTGATTTGATCATACCTCTACATCGCTTTTCAGCAACAGGTTTGTCATTCTCATCCTTGTTGATTTTGGTTATTGTGCTCATAGGTTCTTGTTTGATTTAGCTTTATCCATGCCAGACTTCTTGAGAATGTCCTTAGCATATTTAGTTTGATTGATGAAAGTCTCATCTTTGCATTGCTTGATTTGTAGTCCAAGGACGTTAAGTTCTCCCATCATACTCATGTCAAATTCTTCTTGCATTAACTTAAAGAATTCCTCACACAAGTAATGGTTAGTAGCACTAAAAATAATGTCATCAACATAAATTTGAATAATTAATAAATCATGGTTAAATTTCTTTATAAAAAAAGTTGTGTTAACTTTTCCTTTAGGAAAAACTTTTTCTAAACGAAAGTTACTCAATCTTTCATACTAAGCTCTTAGAGCTTGTTTCAATCCATATAATGCTTTTAAAAGTTTAAAAACATGATTTGGAGAATCAAAATTTTCAAAATCTGGAGGTTGCTCAACATATACCTCCTCTTCAATGAAACAATTTAGAAATACACTTTTAATATCCATTTAATGAAGTTTAAAATCCATGAATGATGCAAATTCAAGTAGCATTCTAATAGTTTCTAACCTTGCAACGGGGGCAAAGGTTTCATCATAATCAATGCCTTCCACTTAATTATAACCTTTAGCTATTAGACTAGCTTTTTTCCTAGTTATGACACCTTGTTCGTTCATCTTATTTCTAAACACCCATGTAGTGCCTATAATAGGATGATGTTTAGGTTTAGGAACTAAGGCCCAAGCCTTGTTTTTCTCAAATTGATTTAACTCTTCTTCTATAGCAAGGACCCAAAATTCATCACTCAATGCATAATTAACATTTTTGGACTCAATTTGAGAAATGAAGACTAAATTGATAATAGACTTGGGTTTAGATCTAGTAGTTACCCCTTTTGTAGTATCAACTATGATGAGATCTTAAGGATGAGTTTTCTTGAATTGCCAATCCTTTGGAACTACATCCTTTAAGTAGGTTGAGATGTATCCTCATTGTTCTCCTTACTTGTACCTTAAATTTCTAAAGGCTTACTAGCAATTTTTTCTTGTGTATCCATAATCTCATTGTCATTTGCAAGATCAATACTAAAAATATCCTTTCTAAGATCAAGTGAGTTTGATTCATCAAATACAACATGCATTGACTCTTTAACTACTAGAGTTATTTTATTAAAGACTCTATATGCTTTATTAGAGGTGGCATGGCCTAGAAAAATTCCTTCATCAGCTTTAGAGTCAAATTTTCCAAGATTATCCTTGGTGTTTAATATAAAGCACTTGCGTCCAAATACTCTTAGATATAAGATTTTGGATTTTCCATTATTCCATAGTTTATAAGAAGTTTTATTTAAAATTAGTCTTTTGAAAACTCTATTTGAAATTTAACAGGATGACTTAACGGGTTTCACCCCATGAAGCATTATTCTAGCCATTTCCACTAGAGTTCTATTTTTCCTTTCAACTACCCCATTTTGTTGAGCGATTTTAGGATATGAAAATGTATGTGAAATACAATTTTCATTATAAAAGGTTTTGAAGAATTCATTTTCAAATTTGGTTCCATGATCACTTTTAATGGATGACATACAAAATCCTTTTCCTTTATAAAATATTTATTTGAAAAATTCTCAAAACCTTTAAATGCATCATTCTTATAAGTAACAAAACACACCCAAGTGTTTCTAAAGTAGTCATTAAGTAATACATAAGCATAGTGCATTCCACCAAGATTACCAACTTTAGTTGGTCCAAATAAATCCATATGTATAAGTTCAAGTGGTCTAGAAGTGGACACTACATTTTTAAGCTTGAATGAGGACTTGGATTTTTTTCTTTTGACAAGCATCACAAGGTTTATCCTTAGTGAATTCAAGCTTACGTAAAACAATTACAACTTCATGTTTACAAAGATTATTCAAAAACTTAAAATTTGCATGTCCTAACCTTCTATGCCATGTCTATATGTCATGGGAAATAGACATTAAGCATTTAATGTCTTTGTTATCAATCTTGTTCAAATCAATAATATAAACATTATCTATTCTTTCACCACTAAAAATTATTTTATCTTCACCAAGACTACTAACAAAGCAATTTATAGGATAGAAAGTCATCTTAATTCCCATATCATATAATTGACTTATACTAAGCAAATTATGTTTAAAACCATTAACAAGCAACACATAATGTATAAATAAGGATTAAGGATTACCTATTTCTCCAATGCCTACTATCGTTCCTTTGGCATTGTCTCTAAATGTGATAGGTCCTCCATTCTTTGCATCAAGCTTATTGAATTGCTCCTTATCTCCCGTCATATGCCTTGAACATCCATTGTCAAGATACCACTTACTTTTTGCTCTTGTGGATTTCAAGCACACCCACATAAGACAATTTAAGTGTTCTTTTGAACCCAAACCTTTCTTGGTCTAGGATGGTTAGTTCCAAGATAATTTCAAAGGAAGCAAATTCACATGTAGTCTTCTATAAGAGCACACATTGTTGGTGTGTTGTTTAATCATGCAATACGAACATACAATATTTGCAAATTTATTTTGTCACTCCTCATCTCACATAGCTTGAGATGGACATTTAAAACTAACCATTACCAAACTATTTAATTTAATCTAAATATAATATAAATATCATTGTATTTGGAAAAAGATTTAAATTAAACTCTTTTAAAAGTTTAATCTTGTTCATATGTTACATTTAAAGAATAAGAACTTTTTAAAATAATATGTATTTATGAATAGTAAAATACATATTTATGAATAGCAAAATTATGTATAGATTGATAATAATCTTTGTAAACTAAAAACACAATAGTGAAAATATCATTAAGATAATATAAAATACATTTCCAAATAGTTATATTACATATAACTTAGCCACCAATATTTAAACTTAAAAATGTATCCTTTTACAATACTTCTATAATAAGATTAAGAAACCAAGGAACAAGGCTTCTCTAATGAGGATATTGGCCAACCTTATTCTAAAACTTCTATTCACACTCACTTAACTGTATCCACCAACTATCAAGCCCTACTATCTAAACATGTTTATAAAATAGAGTAAAATGAGTACAAAAATACTCAATGAATAGAAATATCAAGTATAAAATAATTTAGTTAAACCAAACATGTTTAACTTCTCAAATAATAATAATAGCATATTTGAAATCATATTATAATCCACTTAAAATATTAAATCCTTTCTCACTTTTAAACTTATGCAAAGTATAGCCAAGTAAAACAAATGCCTTTTTAAACATTAATACAACATTTTACATGTATTAACCATCCCTATAATAAGCATCACAACCCAACCATAACATACAAGCCATCATAAACTCACTTTATAGGCACACTTGAAGGCTAACCCTTTGACTACATTAGCATGGAACGACCCTTCTTCCTTCACCATCATGCAATCAAGTGCCCTATTATTTATTACACAATAATAACCATCACAATCTTAAATGTGCATATCATACCTCAGCACATTCTCACATCTCACATAGTGTGGTAATACACAAAATCAAATGTCATTTTCATCAAATAATTAATCAAAATAATTCCATCATATTTATAATTCAATAGAGTATTCAAAATCAAACCACTTCTCATCATAATTCAAAAGAATGAAATCAAGATGATTATAATCTTATTAAATCATTGAGTATCCAAAATAATCTCAATAATATTACCAAAACAAGCTTATAGTAATAATATATTTAACTTGTAAATTGAAACCTTGAAAGCTTGAAATTAAAACATGTAATTCATGTATCAACAAGACTTAATTTAAACCATTCTAAAACATCAATTTAGGTTCATAAAATAACATTTAAATTATCAATTTAATCTACTCACCAAAATAGCCTATAAACACAAATCTGGTTCACCGAATTTGCTTAACTTGCACCTACACTTCCTTTACCTTTTTCAGCACCTAATAGATACAATTTCACTTATAAATTAATAATGTAATAATCCCACATACTACTCTAACCATGCAGCCCTCAAATACTATGCATAAAATACAATTAAGCTTAATTCTACAAATAAGCTTCATTGACTCTAAAATAGCTATTTTTAAGCCTAAATTATAAAAATTGCTCTAACTTATAGAAAATAAATTTTTAACCTCAAATTTTAACTAGACCTAGCACTTTATGTCTAATACTGTTAACAAAAATTTAATTTCCATTTGATAGCCACAAATAAAATTATAAAGGTTGAATTACAAGCAGCTCTATTACTCAAATAGATTGAGCAATAAAAAGTATAGGTTTGTTAGACCAATAGTTAAACATAATTAGATCTTCATCAAAACTATAAAGTTTTAGAGAACTTCTTAATTTTTTCTTAAAATCAAAATAAACTCAATTTTGAGTTCCCTAACTCAAGATATACTAAAAGTATCTAGACTAGTTTTAACTCATTAACTCTATAATCTTGGTTCACATAATCAAAATAGCTACCTTCAGAGCTGAATTTGGAAAATTGTTGGGACTTATAGAATTTTGAGCTAAAATTCCAATAAATATTGGATCTATATGTCTAGAACATGCTACAAAAATTTCACACCAATTGGACACCCATAAATAGATTTATAAATAATAAATTATAATCAGCTCAAAGAAATTGATAGACTAAGCAATAAAATATTTTCTCTTACTACCCTAACATTGAAATTGAATCAGATCGAGCTCGAAGAGGAAATATTTTAGATAATTCTACAAAGGTTATAGATCATCATATAACACTTAATTTGGAGCTCTTTAGATCAATATATGATCGAATTACAAAGATTGATAAACTAGACTTTAAGAACCTAAAATCTGCAGCTTAAGAACCATAAATTAAATCATCCAAAATACTTAAGTTTACTTACCAATTCAATCAATAAAGCTTTAGGGAAGATGATTAATGGCTTGAAATTGCTTTACACCTCTTGACTCAGCTTGAAAAAGATCAACTCCCTAAAAGAATTAAGTACTTTTCTAGTTCTCCCTTTTTTTCTTAATGATCTTCTTTCTTTCTTTCTTTTTTATTACCTACACCTAAGCCATGAATTAGATAGGATGTAGCCCCAATTTAGATAAGTCAACATATAAAATATCCATTTAGACACTTAATAAAATGGTTTTGTTACCTATACAATTTCAAACTTTCAAATGTTTCAATATAGGCCAATCATTGTTTCAATTTAAATCCTCGTCTTTTGATAACATTAAAGTTCTTCTCCTTTACTTAAATTTAACCTCATATCCTTATTATTCTTAATAATTTAATTTATTTAAGTGTTACTAAAATTTAAAAATTCTAGCTCTTTAATTGAGTATAAGTCATGGCTCAACCCAAAACACTAACTTAACTATATATACTAGGTTATACTTAAGTTTAATCAATATATATATATATATATATATATATAGATGCAACATATAATGAATGCAAATGTACTTAGAATTAGGGTACGAGTGTGACATATTTCTTCTAAGAGCATATGATTATTTAGTAAATAAAATATGCTTTTTATGTTGTGGTAGTGTGTATTTCCTATTATTTTGTATCATAGTGTGAGATATGTATTGAAAATGGCAATATGTATTTTGATAGGTTTATGCAACATGTTTAGGTGCTTTGTGTTATCCAACATGTTTATGAGTGTTATGTCTAATGTACATGTAAACATGTTTGGATTATGCTTTTCTATCATGAGGGTTACCTCTTTGTGTCATATAGGATTGAGTCTTATAAGACTTTCCTTTAATATTTAACACATAAGGCTTATTAGCTTTGAAAGCTTGAGTCTCAATTGGTTTAAAGGTAGAATGAATGGAATTGCATGATGATTTAATAAACTTAATATATGATGATGATGAAGATGAGGCCATTCCATTAGCATATCCAATTCCATGAGTATTTCCATGAAATTTTTAAGAGTCAAGTAAATTATTTAAACTCTTTTTTCCTCTTTAGAATTTTGATATGGAATTTTTTAGCTCAACTACTACATTAGAAAGTTTATGATTTTCATCAATTGCTTTCTTAAGTTGCTCTTCTAAGGAATTTGAAGATTTTAAATCACAAGTAAGTTTCTCATTTGACTTAACAAGCTTAAAAAACTCAATCTATACATTTTTTAATTCCTTGATTAAGCTAGTTAACTAATGCTTATAATATTTCTTCCTAGAAAGTAGCCTTTTGCATTTAAGCAAGAGTTTGCTCACAATAAAGCTCTCAACATCATCATCATCATCATATTCATCATAGGAACAATATTCATCACAAGAAGAGTTAGAAGTGTACAGTACCTCTTTTTCATCTTCAAGAGCAATGAAGCAAAGATTGGCCATTTCTTATTATTCCTCTTCCTTTTTGGATTCGGAGGAGTCATCATCCCAAGTAGCTTTGAAGGACTTTTTTTTATCGTTTGCTCCTTTATTTTTGAATTTGAGTTTAGGACACTCACTTCTAATGTGTCCTAATTTCTTACGTTCATAGTAAGTGACTTTTTTGGTTTTCTTCTTATTTTCTTCTTCATACTTCATATTAGAGTCTCTAGTTCTTAAGAAATTTTTATTTCTCAAGAATTTTTTGAAATTTCTAGTAAGCATGGCAACATCACCATCTTAATCACTAGAGTCTTTAAGACTTTCACCTTCACTTTCATTTTGTGAAGCTTTTAGTACAATACTTTTCTTTTCCTCCTTTTCTTTTTGTTCTTCTCCTGTTTACTTAATCATAAGCTCATGTGTTAGGAGATTTCCAATAAGCATATTGGTGGAAAGAGTATAAAGGTCTTAAGCTTCCTCAATTGAAGTAACTTGAGATTTACAATCCTTCATAGGTAGGATTCTAAGAATCTTATTGTTTACCTCTTCCTTGGTGAAATATTTACTAAGTTTCTTAAGGGTAATAAGAAGAGCATTGAGTTGATTTGTCATCTTTATGATTGACTCTTGAGGCTTCATCTTAAATAGTTCATATTCATACATATGAAGTTGAACCTTCTTGCTTTTAACCTGCATGTTGCCTTCATAATGAATTTCTAAGGTCTCCCACATTTCCTTAGCTGACATGTAATGTTAAAGCTTGCTTCCTTTTTCTCTTTTCATGGAAGAGACTAGAGTGATCATAGCCTTTTTATTTTTATGATTTTCCTCCTTTTGTTCATTGTTCCATTGCCTTTTTGCAAGAGTAGTTACCATACCATCAATGGTAGTTGTTGGTGGTTCCTAACCTTTTAGGATGATATCCCAAAGTTTAATGGAATCACAATCAAGGTATAGCTCCATTTTTAACTTCCAATGAGGATAGTCACTACCATCAAAGAATGGTTTAAGTTAAGATATGTTTTGTGATTCACTCCCTATGATCTTATATTCTAGCAATGAAGTTCCTAGAATTCAAGCTCTGATACCAAACAAAAATGCCTTAAAGGGGGGTGAATAAGGCAAATGATCAATAAACTAAAATTAAAAGAATTCTTTGCAATAATTAAAAGAATGTTAAGAAGAAAGAATGATGAACACAAGAATTTAAGGAGTTCATATTCTCAACAATCCTATGTCTCTACCTAACTTATCCCCAAGTTAGGATTTTCAATTCCCACAATCTTATTCATAAGATTAAGATTACACAAGAGTTTAAGGCTCACTCTTTCAACCTTATAACTTGAGTTTTACAAGGCTCACTCAAAAAACCAAATCCTAAGTGTTTCAATGGATAAACACTTAAACCAATTCCACTATAATAGAATCTCACTTCCCATTTTCTCAATCCTAGAAAATAAAAGAATAAGAATATCTATTCTAACACTCACCAACTCTCACTAGAATTATACAACTATAAAAACAAATTAAAGAGAGTTTTAATAGTTTAATTAAATGCTTAAAAAAGTATAATGAATAAACAAGTTTCTTAAAAAATTCAATTGAACTCTAGGAGTTATTTCTATAGATAAAGAACTTAGATTATGGCTGATAGATGCATTGATTATGTCTCCAACTTCTCATGTTGTTTTGTGAATTATCTTAGACTTATTTTTATCAGAATGCCACTCACGGTCGTGAGGAACAAACCCTAGCTAGTGAACATTAGTTTAAGGATCATTGCATTAAAAAATGTTCATTAAATAATATCATTACTACCCTAACATGTTGAGCTCTACTCCTTACTATCGTGAGGGCAACTCGTGAGGAGCACAAAGTGTTTTTGCAAAAATGAGCTCCTAAGGCACTATATAAGGTTAGCTTAATAGGGCTTATGACGTGCTTATAAGCAGACCACTGTCACTCTAAATTTGTATATTTTTGGTATATTATTGTTCTCAAAGATTGGGGAGTTTCATAGATTTAGATACTTCATCGAAATGCATATTTATACTATTTTAAGGAGTATTTCATTATGTCCAATCATTAATCAATTATTCTTAATAATGAATCAACTTCTTACAAGTTTAAAGGAAATAATTAGAATCTAAATTATTTGTGAAAGACCAAAATTAGGAGTTTGATCATGCAAATGGTTAACAATTTCCCCTTTTTTGGTTTTGACAATCAATTTGATAAGATAATAAATAAGGTGTGAGTGTGTGTCAATAACAAATAATATAAATAAGTATGAAAAATAGCTCTTCCTTTTAAATAAAATAAATACAATATGAAGAATATTTTTCTCCCCCTTAATTTATGCATAAATTCAATGAAATGCATCATGTATTAGAGCATAAAGAAATTTAATTCTCATGTCATATGTAAGGGATAACAAATAATTGTAAAGGAGATGAAACAAATTTTTCTCCTTTGTATAAATATATTTCTTTATTACTCCCCTTTTATAGATATGATAAGAAATATAAATTTATTTTATTCCCCCTTTTATTAAAAGTAAAAGCGACATAAAATTTAACATGAGGAATAAAAAGAAACATGGCCTAACATGATAAATGTGTTAAAAACATAAAGAACATGATAACTTGATCATTTAAAAAATGTTAGGCAATATAAATGAAATAATTTCAAACATATATGCATGTAGTGCCACTAAAATACATTATAAAAATAGTATATATAGAACTTAATTGAAACTTAACAAACTTAACTATCACATAATCATATAGAGCTTAGCTAGCTAACACATATGATCATGTAGCCCTTAGCATATCACAAACATAGTTATCACATAGCTTCTTCTTCCCCTTTGTCAAACACAAAAAGCAAAGATAGAGATATAAAGGGAAATGAACAAAAAGAAAACAAAAATTCTAGAAGGAATAAAAAATCGTGAACCAAAATAATGAAAGCAAAGATACACCAAATCTTTATAAAATTTATGTCATACATAAAAAAAAAGTAAGCAAATCAAGTCCTTTTATCACAAGAAGAAAATCATGAAAGCATGATTATTAAATTATGATAAAAGTAGCCACACTTACAATATTACTATGCATGCATAAACAAGATTATATATAAAAAAAAAATTTCTCCCCCTATTTAAATAGTTTTATCACTAATAGAAATACATCTTTAAAAATAATTTTTTCTCTAAAAAAAAATTAACTAAATACTAATGCAAACTCAATTATGCCTCCTCCCTAAAAAGAAATTTTAACAAAATAAAAACTGCATTAATAAAAAAAAATAGAGTTATAATGATATTGGAATATCAATTGTAAATGAAAAAACAAATAACAAAACTACAAGACATATGCTAGCATCTCAAGGCTTACAAACTAAAAATAAATAGTAAATAAACCCAACATAAACTGATGAAAAATAAAGAAAATCTAGTATTGTGGAGGAGGATTCCAAGTGCATTGTATGTTGTAATGAGCATACAATTGATGAATATCATACTCCATATGATCCATCCTATTTTCAAAATGATAAAGTCTTGTATCCATTTGATCAAACCTATTATTGAAGTTGGATTCAACAATGGAGAGAATTAAAAAAATCCTCTAACCTAAGCAGGTTCTTCATCAACACTTTAAGAAGTAAAAGGTCCTCTTGCCCTTTTTCTTTAAGGTTAAGGAGGAACATGCTCTTAAGGGATTTCTTATTCAATTGGAACACCTTTAAAACCATGAATGCCTATATGTTCAATGTCTTCTAAGTCTTGTTTTAGCTCCTTATCAACATTTTCATCTCCTACTTCATCTTTCCAAACCTAAGTATTTCTAAATAAGCTTGAATTATCTAGAGTTTTTTAAGTGGTTATTATCAAGGAAAGAAGGAGGAATGGAAGGAGTGTTGTTCAAGTAGATCCTAAAGTAATGAGCAATCTAGTGATAAACCCTCCTACACATAAGGCACCACTAACACTATTACTAGCTAATCAAAACCTCCATTGAAGCCATCTACCTAGCTCGACATCCACACCCTTAACAAGACATCTTATAAAAAATAAGCCAACAAAGGAGATAGCTTCATGAGTAAGTGATAAACCTATGCACATACCAAAGAGATTTTGAAGCAAAGAGAGATGCTTTGGAGTGACCTGCTTTAAAAGGTTTTGCACTAGGTTTAGCATGTTAAGTCCAAAAAGGAGTAGGAAGCCAAGTATTAGTTGGAGAAGCTAGACCCCCTTGCTTAAATCCAAAGATATCATCAAATTCTTAAGATGTTAAAAATCTATCTCTCCCTCCCAATCTAAACCTTATACTATGAAGGGGATTTTGCTTATCTAAATAATGAGTCCTTAAACAAAAAGTAGATAGAAATTCATGAACTAATAAGGGATAGGTAGGATAAGGATTAAAAGAAAGGTTGTACATACCCACATTCTCAAGCATGGTCCTAACTTCATTATAGCACCCCATCTTTTCTAGAGTAGTTTGAGACATAAATTTAGAGAAGATGATTTTTCTTTCTCTAAATTAAGCAAGTCTTTACCTAATTTGAGAAGAGGAGTAAAAGGTGGTAGGAGTCTTCTTAGATTAGTCTTTTATTGCTCTCTTTGATGATGAAGCAACATCTTGAGTATTCTTCTTTAGAGCCATGGAGAATGCTCTTAGAGTTTGGATGATAAATAAAATAATTTGCTTAAGAAAGAGGGAATTAATTGCAAATTATGATGTGAAGATGAAGACGGGAGTTTATATAGGCATTGATCAGGTAAAAAACTATCAATATAATGTATAAAAAATAATTAAAATAGGAATTGACTATTGAGAAATAGGAGTACTACACAAAAGAAACAAAATCCTAGAAGAATTTGGAATTTTGAGGGACTATACGCTCCTCATAAGTTACTCAAGATAGTGAGCAGTGCTCGTGAGGGGCACTGCCCTCTAATGCACCAATGATCACGAGCTACTCCTAATGGCTCGTGACGGGCAATAGCAAATAAATCCCTAAAGTTTCAAATATTTTACAATCAAGTCATAAAAGCATGACAATTTGGTCCCTAAGCATTAATTTGGCTCCAAACAAAATTAAATTTCAAGCAAATTAAATACTATTGTAATTTTTATCATAAATCAACATAATCAAGCATTAAAAAATAATTTCAAATAATTATTTTTGAAATATTAAAATTTTTAATAGGATATATTAAAAGTAAATCATGTTAATGGGAAAATAAAATAAATTTTTATATATGAAAAAAAATTGATTGATTTAAATAATTAATAAATTCAATAATTAATTATTTAATAAACAAATGTTAAAAATAAATTTTATTCATTACATAAATTAAATTTTCTTGATAAATAATTATGATAGAGTGTTAGACACCAAAATAAACTGAAACCATACAAATCATGATTAAGCATGAATTTATTAAATGGTATCAAATATGAAAAATAAACATAAAGCAGATATAATTAACTATATGATTACTTTCGAATCTAATCATCAACTTTACATTTATTAAGTTGTCAAGACAAACTTGAACCATTAATCATGCCAAGTTTATGCTTAATAAAATTTAATATTTCCTCACAAGGAGGCTAATTGATTATTAGTATCAATAAAATTAAGAAAAATATCACCATTTTGCATATGATTATGCAAGAAATGATGTCTAATATCAATGTGCTTAGTTCTAGAATGATGAATGGGATTCTTACAAAGGTTTATAGTGCTTGCATTGTCTCATTTAATTGGAATGTGATTAATATCAATGCCATATTCCAAAATTTTTTATTTTTGCCATAAAACTTATGTGCAACAACAACTAGCTGCCATATATTATGCTTCAGTGGTGGACAAGGCAACAGAAACTTGTTTCTTACTAAACAAAGAAACCAAACATTATCCTAAAAATTGACAAGTTCTGGAAGTGCTCTTTCTATCTAGTAAGCTATCAGCAAAGTTCGCATCAAAATAACTAATTAAGTCAAAGTAAGAATTCCTAGGATACCAAAGTCCTAAATGCATTATACCACAAAGATATTTGAAAATTCTTTTCATAGCATTCTAATGAGACTCTCTAGGACTTGATTAAAATCTAGCATATAAGCAAGTAGCAAACATAATATTAGGTCTACTAATAGTTAAATAAAAAAGGGATCCAATCATACCTCTAAATCGCTTTTCATCAATAGGTTTTCCATTCTCATCCTTATTGAGTTTGGTTGTGGTGCTCATAGATTTCTTGCTTGATTTAGCTCCATTTATGCCAAACTTCTTGAGAATGTCCCTATCGTATTTAGTTGATTGATGAAAGTCCCATCTTTGCATTCCTTGATTTGTAGTATAAGGAAGAATTTGAGTTCTCCTATTATACTTATCTTGAATTCTCCTTGAATTAACTCAAAGAATTCCTTAAATAAGTAATGGTTAGTATCACAAAAAATAATGTCATCAACATAAATTTGAATAATTAATAAACCATGGTTAGATTTCTTTAGAAAAAGAGTTGTGTCAACTTTTCTTTTAGAAAAACCTTTTTCCAAAAGAAAGTTACTCAATCTTTTATACCAAGCTCTTGGAGCTTATTTTAATCCATATAATACTTTTGAAAGCTTAAAAACAAGATTTAGAGAATCAAAATTTTCAAAACCCAAAGGTTGCTCAACATATACCTCCTTTTCAAGGAAACCATTCAGGTAGGATTCTTTGAATCTTGTTGTTTACCTCTTCCTTGGTGAAATGTTCATCGAGTTTCTTGATGGTTCTGAGAAGAGCATTGAGTTGATTTTTCATCTCTGTGATTGACTCTTGAGGCTTCATCTTAAAGAGTTCATATTTATACATGTGAAGTTGAACCTTCTTACTTCTAACTTGCATGTTGCCTTCATAATGATTTTCCAAAGTCTCCCCCACTTCCTTGGCTGACACGTAATGTTGAAGCTTGTCTCCTTCTTCTCTTATCATGGAAGAGACTAGAGTGATTATAGCCTTTTTGTTTTTATGATTTTCCTCCTTTTGTTCATTGTTCCATTACCTTCTTATAAGAGTAGTTACCACACCATCAATGGTAGTTATAGATGGTTCACAACCTTTTAAGATGATATCCTAAAGTTTGGTGGAATCACAATCAAGGTATAACTCCATTTTGAACTTTCAATAAGGATAGTCACTACCATCAAAGAATGGTCTAAGTGAAGAAATGTTTTGTGATTCACTCTTTATAATCTTGTATTCTAGCAATGAAGTTCCTAAAATTCAAGCTCTAATACCAAATGAAAATGTCTTAGAGGGGGGGGGGGGTGAATAAGGAAAATGATCAATAAACTAAAATTAAAAGAATTCTTTACAAGAATTGAAAGAATATTGAGAAGGAAGAATGATGAACACAAGAATGTAAAGAGTTTGGATTCTCAATAACCTATGTCTCCACCTAACTATCCCTAAGTTAGGATTTTTAATTCCCATAATCTTATTCACAAGAGTTTGAGGCTTACTTTTTCAACCTTACAACTTGAGTTTTAAGAGGCTCACTCAAAAAAACAAATCCTAAGTGTTTCAATGGATAAACACTTAAACCAATTCCACTATAATAGAATCTCACTTCCTATTTTCTCAATCCTAGAAAATAAGATAATAATAATATATATTTTAACACTCACCAACTCTCACTAAAGTTATACAAATGAAAAATAAATTAAAGAGAGTTTTGAGAGCTTAGTTGAAAGCTTTAAAGAGTATAATGAATAAAAAAAGTTTCTTAAAAACATTCAATTGAACTCTAGGAGTTGTTTCTATAAAAAAAACAACTTAGATTATGGCTGTTGGATGCATTAATTATGTCTCCAACATGTCATGTTAATTTTTGAATTATCTTGGACTTATTTTTGTCAGAACGTTGCTCATGGTCATGAGAATAAACCCTAGCCAATGAGCATCAGTTTAAGGACTGTTGCATTCAAAAATGTCCATTGAATACTATTAAGACTGCCCTCATGAGCTAAGCTTTACTCCTCACTATCATGAGGGCAGCTCATGAGGAGCACAAAGTGCTTTGGCAAAAATGAGCTCCTAAGGCACTATACAAGGTTCCCTCATGAGGGGCTTATGAGTAGACCATTGTAATTCCAAATTTGTATATTTCTCAAAGAATGGGGACTTGCATAGATTGAGATACTTCATCAAAATGCATATTTATACTCTTTCAAGGAGTATTTCATTGTCTCTAATCATTAATCAATTATTCTTGATAATCAATCAACTTCCTACACACTTAAAGGAAATCATTAGAATTTAAATTATTTACCAAAAATCAAAATTAAGAGTTTGATCATGCAAATGGTCAACGCTTGGTATTTTGAACTAAGACCCTTAACTAATTGAAAAATTTTCTAGTTTCATCAACAGGTCTCTTAATGGTAGCAAGGCTATCATATATGCTTTTGAACTTTTTAAGATAGTCATCCAATGTAAGATTACCTTTCTTTAAGGACATTGTATCATTCAATAACATTTCTTTTGTAACTGTAGTAGGGAGAATTAACTTCTCAATTGATTTCCAAAATTTTGATGTTATACTAACATTTTTTAGAGAGATGAGCACTTTGGGACTGATATTGCTCAATATCCAGGCCTTTAAGAGTCCATCTTTCTTTGCCCAAATAAGATGATCTACACTTGATCATGATTTGCCATTTTCCTTGGGAACCTCCTTAGTCGGTTCCTTGCCTTCGATCAGATGGTGTGCCATAGTAATGCTTTGAATCAATAGTTCTATTTGAGACCACTAAAGGAAGTAGTTGGAATTCTCCAACTTCAAGGAAATAAGGTTGTTGCATTGATGTAGTGTTTAAAGTGAAAGCTCTATTTCATGGAGAGTGTTGGAGATAAGTGATAAGGCCATGAGAATTTTTTCTTTCAATCTCTCAGGCTCTGATACCATAAAGAGAAATTATTTTTGAGAAAGAAAGAAAAGAATTTATATTACTTTTCCTTTAAAATACAATAACCAACATAGTTATACAAGAAGAACACAACGGATAGGTGAGCCAAAAAGGAAATATTGTGAGAGAGTCAAAGTAAGAATATTGCATGAGATTTATGGTTACACATATAGACAACATTAGCTAAATATGGATAGCTGCTATAGCTGTTTGCATTCTTCAGCAAAGAGAGGATTTTTGTTAAGTGGTTTTGTACCTATTAGGAGTATTGTAGCTGTATGGTGAGGAGCTGTGGGGCTTTGTAGTCTATCACAATGGATTTGTTCTGTTAAGAAGATATGCGCAGCACCATCTAGGATGATTCTTGCTTGAAAACCTAGGGCAAAATGTAAATTATATAAGTTTATAATATCTTCTTGTATTGTTAACCATGGTTAGTAGAGACACAAAATATTATCCAATAAAAAAAAATTCACTAAGAAGATTAAACATATTTGTGAAATAACCAACGGCCAATGGCATACGTAAAAGGCATTCTCTTTATTAATTATCGTTCTTGTTATTGGGTTCAAAATTTTTTTACCTTCCTAAAAACCATTATTACAATAGAAAAACATATTAAGTGAAAGATTTATTGTTTGGTGTATGAGAAAGTGCAAGAAAATCAAATGAGCAACTAACTGAGATTATATATATAATCCAAAAATTGAATAGAGCTCCATGAGAATTTGACCAAAAAAAAAAAAGCTCTATGAGAAATGAAATACATGTGAAATAAATTAAAAAGAATAAGAAGTGGCAGCGAGGAAAGGAGAAAGGGGTGTGGTGTTTGTAGTATAATAAAAAAGGTTATTTTTGTTAGGGGAAAATGTACAAATACACCCTTAATGTGTTACCCTGATCTCACATAAATCCTTTATGTTTTTTGAGGTGTAAATATACCATTATTGCTTTGAAAATGGCACATTTAGACCCCTCACATAAACAACGTTAATTTTTTTTTATGTTAGTGGGGTCCATTGTATCTGATATGTATAAAAGAAATATTAGATAAATGTACATTTTTACCCCTAACGTTTATATTGAGTAGGAAATTTGTCCTTAAAGAAAATTTATAAACATTTAAATACAATCTTTCTTAAAAAAATATATATACTCAAACTTCTCATCTTATAAAAGTGTTAAAGTGCAATTTCTTTTAGATACTCATACTAATGTTAATATGATATTTTAAAAAAATTATATAATATTTATTATGAAAATTTTTTAAAATTTGCATAAATTCAGTAAATTCTATTTTTTATAATTATTTTTTTTTAGAAAATCATCTCATCTTATATAAAAATATTTTATTTATATATTTTTAAATGGGATATCAACCTATACAATTGTTTGTTTTTTTGAAAGGACCAATACAATTGTTTTTAAAAAATAATATAATTTTTAATATCATATTAGCATTAATGAATTCTATGTGCATGAAAAATAAATTTTACTTCAACATTTTTATAAAATGATGAGTTTAAATAATTTTTTTTTAAAAAAATTGTGTTTAAAGGTTTATAAATTTTCTTTAAGGGCAAATTTGTATCTTAGTGTAAACTTTAGGGGCAAAAATGCACCTTTATCTAATACTTTTTCATACCTATAAGACACAATAGACCCTACTAACAGTCAAAATTAATGTTGTTTATAAGAAGATGCTAAATGTCTCATTTTCAAAATAATAAGGGTGTATTTGTGCCCTGAAAAATATAAAGGGCTCACGTGAGATTAGGGTAAAATATTAAGAGTGTATTTGTACTTTTCCCCTTTTTTAGAATAAAATACTGAGTGAATAGGTTGTAAAAGCAAGCAATTTTACATTTTTTTAAAGAAAAAATTAGAAAATTCACTAATTTTACACAAAGTTTAAAGGCTGAATACTTAAATATGAGAATGAACACTTATGAAATATTAACTTAATGATTTTGGAGTGCAACATTTAATATATATACTAATCATAAACCTGCATGTTGCGTGGGCTGTTTTTAATTATTTTTTATTTAATATATTATGTATTTATGTCTATTGTACCTTTGTGGTGATATCATTTATTGAATTGTGAAGATAAAATAGAAATAGAAAAAAAAAAAAGAAAAAGTAAATAATACTGTCATGATAAATGATCTTTGAATTTATATATCCTTTAATGAAATATTGAATTGTACAGGCAACACTAGATTGGACCTAAAATTAAGTGATAATGTGCTGAGGTGTATGGTTTGAATTCACAAATTTTTTTCTATTTATAAGGCTTTAATTTATTAGAAAAATAATAGTTTGAGATGTTATAAGAAAATCAAGAACACCAAAAATAAAACATTCTAGAACACAAAATTTATATGCCATTGTGTATTTTGAATTTAAAAGCACTAACCGTTTTGATTGAAAAAAAGCAGCTTGGAAAATAAAAGTCTACAAAACATCGATAGAGAAGTATTTTTAAGATATGAAAGGCATGTTTAAATGTTGTTTTTATCTTATTATATAGTTATATTTAAAAGATTATTGTTTTGAGTTAGAGTTCTAATTAATGAAATAATATAGTAGTTTTATATTTAATAAAATTATAATTCATTTTCAAATTTCAACAGGAGTCTATATAAAATTAGTTAATTGATGCTACAATATAGTGATATATTTAGCAGAAGTCTATATTAATTATGAAAAGTATCTTTTTTATTAGAAAAATATTGTGAAAATATTTTTTATATTAACTTGGTTTGGTTTTTGTTCAAATATAATCATTATAGTCTCGTCATGTTATGCCAAAACATGAGAAGAATCTGAGTTTATATAATTGCTAGCTATCTATAACTTTTGCATTGATAAATAATAAATAAATAATTTAAATAGAATGTATAACTAAATAAATTAAAAATAAAATATATCATATAAAATTTATTTTTCTTTAGTTTTTGTTACCATAATTTTTTTAGTTATTATAAGATTAGTTTTTAAAATTATTAAATTAGTATTAGAGTATATATAGTAGTGTTTTAGTTGAAAAATAATACTAAATAATTATTATACTTTTAATTTTTTAATGGTTTGAAAAAAAATTTGAATGATTTAAGGTAGAAAAATATGTAGTATATAAATATTTTAAAAATTTATGTTGTATTGAGATATGTATAATAGTGTTTTAGTTACAAAATAATACTCAATAAATATAGTAAATATTTTATTTTTAACAAAAAATTAGAATTTTTAATGCTTTGACACATTAACTTTTAGAGTGATCTAGTCTAATACGTGGACTTTAAATTATATACACATTTTAATATAATTATTAAATAATTTTAATATTTTTAAAACTACAAATTAATTAAATAAAAAAGTGAAAATTTAGAAAGTTATTATAACAATTTTATTTAATAATTTTTTATTAAAAGTATATATATCTATATAGTAATAATAATAATTGGAGAAATAAAATAAAAAAAGAAAATAATTGATAAATTGCACATTTTACTTATGTTAAATATAAAGAAAAATGAGTTTTTAATTCAATAAAAGGTGGATTTTTTAATTAGAATAAAAGACATAATTTCTAATGAAAAATAAGAGTAGTATTTTTTATTTTTGTTGAAAGAAAATGGAATACATTAAACCAAATCAGACCTTAATACATCAAAATTAAAATGAGGAGCATAGTCCATACACTCCTTATCATGCATAGAATTTGCCACTTTAGTTATAACATGAGCAACAACATTCACTGATCTTTTAACAAACACAAGTTGACAATCGGTTACACTACTAAGTAAGAGCTTACAATATTGGATGACTGATATAGCGGAAGGGCGGATAATAATAATCAAATGTTGTTGAATCGCGCATGACTACCAATAATCGACCTTTTATAGCGATTTAGGCTATAGGCATCAAAATTTCAAGAAATTTTGGAAGAACAAAAGAGAATTCAAATTATCAGAAAACTATCATCCAACAATAACAAGGAAAGCTTAAATAGTAAATCCTTAAAATAACCCTAAACAAAAATAGGAAAATAAAACCCTAAAAATAGGAAATCACAGAATTGCCCATTTAAGGGCGTAAATGATAGAATTTGGCCGAAAAGCGATGGATCTCATAAGCAAAAGCTTATGACTTCGAACTATTGGCCCATTTCCACATGAAATAGGCTTTTGAATCGCCCAAATCCGGTACTTGGAACTTGCCCAAAATTATAAAATTGCCACTACCATAATTTGTCAAATTTTTACATAAATTGGAGAGCTTGTTCCTCTATGTTGTTGCCTGCAACATTCTCCCCAGGGTGGATAGAATTCACTCTCAAATTTGACTCGTATGATGAATCACCTGCAAAAGGAACCAAGTGCTTGACATTGAACACATCTATAGTTCGAACATGGCTAGGTAGCTTCAATCTGTAGGCATTATGATTAAACTTCTCAATGATCTCCATTGGTACAATCTTTTTGGTAGACAACTTGTTGTATTTGCCTGCAAGAAACCTGTCTTTAGTCAGAATAGCCTACACAAAATCCCCTGCATCAAACTCGACATGTTGCCTCTTCTTATCAGTACCCTATTTATTCTTAGAGGCAGCATGCACTAGGTGGTCATGGACAGACTGATGAACTTCCTGTAACCCATTGAAAAAACCTGTTGCCCTACCATCTACTCTTGTCTTTGCAGGAAGAGGGATGCTGCTCCCTTGGAAACCTAACAAATTCAACACCGCCCCACTAACCTTTCAACTTTTTTGCGAATGGTAGGCCAAAAATAATGAGTCTTAACCAATTGCATAGTTCTGTCTTGCCCTACATATCCCTTACCATGGACTTCTTAAAGAATCTTCAAATACAAGCTACAGTCTGGGATATATAGTTATTGCCCTTAAACAAAAATCCATTATGCACTAGGAAATTTGTTCGCTCGCCTATTTTAATCTTATCCAAAATAACATAAAAGTATGGATCAATCTCAAGTAATTCTGCAAAGGATTCAAAACTTGGTACCTCAATGGACATTTGGGTTAATAATGTCTTTCATCTGCTTAATGCATCTGCCACCTTGTTGGTAACCCCTGACTTATGTTTCACAACAAAAGTGAATTTCTAAAGGTAAGTCACCTAACTCGCATGCCTAGCAGAAACTTTGTCTTGCCGATGCAAGTGCTTCAAGGCCTAATGATCTATATACAAAATAAATTCTTTCTGAAATAAATAATGATGTCAATGCTAAATAGCTTGCACAACAGCATAGAACTTAACATCATAAGTACTATAGTGCATTCTGGCCCCTATTAAATTCTCACTGAAATACGTTATCGGCCTGCTGTTTTGGCTTAAAACAACTCCAATTCCCACTTTCGAAGCATCTGAATGTAGCTCAAAAGGTTGATTAAAATTAGGCAACACTAAGATAGGGGTCATGATCAGGCATATTTTAATCAACTGAAATGCCTTTTCTGCCTTATCAGTCCATACAAACTTCCCAACCTGCCTCATGCAATCAGTGATAGGCACCATAATACTACTAAAATGTGAAATAAAACGCCTATAAAATGAAGCCAATCCATAGAAACTTCTCACCTCCGTTATGGTGGTAGGTGTTCACCATATGATGCAACTATTGCTGTGTATATAGTTGCATCATATGCCGCTAAAGAAGCTGTTTGGATTAAGAAGTTCATTACTAAACTAAAAGTTGTTCCTTCCATTAAGTCCCTCATTCCTCTCTATTATGACAGCAATAGAGCCATTACTTTAGCAAAGGAACCAAGGTCTCACAAAAAATCTAAACATATAAAAGGCATTTCTATATTATCAGAGAACTTGTTGGAAAAGGCGATATAGTCGTGCAAAAGATAGCTTCAACTGATAATGTCACTGATCCACTTACTAAAGCATTAACACAACTACAAAACTGTCCCTTATTGTACAATTTTTCAATACTTATGTCATATTTCCTTCTTATTAATTAAAAAAAATGCATAATTAGAGAAAAAAAAAACTAGGATGTTGATGTATTTTACAAAATGAAAAATTAACTAAAAATAAATAAAACTATATTTTCTAATTGGAAGATTCTTGCTATATTATTAAAGTGTTTCACATTTTGATCGAAATTTTTAAAATTAAAACCAAAACAATTGAAGTAAACTGAGTTTTACAAATATTAATTTTTTAAATATTTTCGTATTAAATTATTACTATTAAAAATTTAACAATAAAAAAATAATTTTTATTTTTTTTGGATATTCTGATTAACCAAAATTTTAAGTACAAAAATGAACCAAATTAAATTTTATCAAATTTTTAATTTGGTTCAATTCATAGAAAATAAAAAATAAAAAATGTAAAGTCATTTGTTCAAAAGTCTTGTGCACCCCTCATTACACTCGTTGTAAATAAAAATTTTTCTTTCTAATTTACTTACCTATACTCTTAATAGTACCAATAACAGACAAATTATATCATAGACCTCTGTTTATATTGTACTATGGACTATGGCTCATTACACGTGGAAACTAAAAGCAGGCTTTTTTTTTTTCGTGAGGAAATCACTATCATTACCACCCTCTCCACCTGATTTTCCAATCACAGGAAACCTCAACCAAGTTGGCATGTACCCTTATCGCCCTCTTCGATTCATGGTGTTGCTTCACTTATGGAGCAACCCAGTTCCTGTTATCTCATCAGCTAGAATGGCACGCGAGATTATGAAAATAATTATGATGCAGGTTCTGATGACCAGTAACCTTAAATTGCACAATCAAACCTGGTATTATAGAATTAATCTTTGAGCAATGCCCATAAACTCAGTGAGGATGTTTGATAGCTTTGATAAATAAACTAAGAGCAATCTCTACTGGTTTGATCAAGGACCATACCTTTGAGCAGAGTCTGAATGATGAGTCTTTGGAGCTTTATGTAGCTTTCTAACCAGAATTGCTCACATTCCTTTTGTAAGCTAGGCAGAGTTTTGTAATTATTTCATGGTTACTTCCACAATGTACATTGCATACAAGCCGGTAAGATTTGATTTGTTGGAACCTGGATCAGAATCTTTTTCATTTCTTATTGTCCATTTTACTTGAGCTGATTTTTTTTTCCTTTTACTTGGGCTGATGGTTCTAATCGATTAATGGATCCAGTAACTAAAGATTTAAGAAAAATGAACGCTTTGGCTGAGGTACACATGTCAGCTTGTTTTAATCATTTTTTGTTCTCTGGGATACATGAACATGGAATTAATTTGCATTTTGAAGAGTGCATTACTTTGATAAGTTTGTCATGTATGACATTGCAAGTAAGGAGTTGTTGGGGGAATTTCTTGAACTTCTGGGACGTTTTGATGTCCGAGATTATAATATTCCTTGGCTTTATTGGATTATAACATGTAGGTTTATAATGTTTTTGTATGCTTAATTAATTCATTAAAAGTGAAGAGTCTATAATTGATAACTAATAAACCTTTATAATTTAACTAATTAACTTATACATATAACTAATAACCTATTATAGAGTAATGAAATTGGTTATTAAAAATAATGAACCTCTAATTGATAAATAATGAATTTTCATTATTTAATTACTAGATTATACAGTTTAACTAATGAGCCTATTACAAAGTAAAGTAATGAACCTATAGTTGATAACTAATGAACTTAAAGTTCATTTTTAATGTATATGTAGATAAATATTAATGAACTTGTAGTTAAATATTAATAAATTTATAGTTCATTCATATTGAACCTACATTATTTAAATAATGAATTTGCATGTTTTATTTAATAAACTTATACTAGTTAAATAATAAACCTGCATTATTTAATATTAATTTATATTTATATTTAATATTAATTATTTCTATGTAATATTAATATTAATTTATATTTAATATTAATATTAATATTAACATGAGACCAAATACATATGATGCAATTGGTCATGTTTCTTTGGATGATTCATATAAAATTGATGCTGACTCATGAAAAAAGTGTGCTGTATGAAGAAGAATACAGCATAAGACAGCAAAGTTTGAAGAATATTTCTGGAAATTATAATCATCCACCCAGAGCAAACATATTTTTTCTTCACACCTGTTATGAAATTCTGACCATATTGCAATATGAACAAATGTGGTGAAATAACAATTGCCAAAAATCACCATGCAGAAATGCCGAATAAACCACTGATCTCACGAAGCCCAAGTGTAAGATCCATTTTTCATTAATTTGGGTGAGGATGGCTTTAAATTATGGGGCGCTTATCCCAGGACAACACCATGTGATGGTCGTGGGTTACTTTTGTTTATTTTTTTTTCCGACCTTTTTCAACTACCAATACCCACCAGCCTCTTGCCACTAATATACCATCTAAGTCGTGATATTCTAATTTTCTTTATAATCCTAGTTAAGCTATAATTTGCTAAGTATCGATTACTCATATATACTTTTTATATGTAAATACTGAGTTTAAAAATATTAAATTTAATTTGTGATATTTAATATTTTTATTAAAAAAATGTGGAGATAAAAATAAAGGAAAATAAGTTCTTATTTTTTAAAAATTATTTAGTTAACTTATAATTTTTATTTTATTAAAACTACTTCATTAATATATTTAATTATTTTGCTATATTATTTAATTTGCAATTTATACACTATATAGATTGACAATTAGTTATAATTAAATTGAACATCTTTAAAATCCTAACTAAATATGTTAATTGTTTTTGGATAATCTTAATTGAAATAAACAATTATATCTCCTCATATATTTTTATTCTTAAAAATTATTTATCTCTATCTATTACATAAATAATAATAATAATAATAATAATAATAATTGAGAATGTTTATATCTATAATATATATATATATATATATATATATATAAATGTATAAAGGAAGGATAGACAAAATTATAAAAATATTTTTACTTATTATTGTATAAAAATTAAATAATTTAGTCGTTTACAAATAAAAAATTATATTAAATTATTTTTGGCTTAATGACTCTCTCTCTCTCTCTCTCTCTCTCTCTCTCTCTCTCTCTCTCTCTATATATATATATATATATATATATATATATAGTAATTTGACAAGTGTCTATCTTCATATTTGAGTATTCACCTTGTCAAATTCTTAAAAATCCTAATTTTTATTAGAAATAAAATATTTATCATAGTTTTTTAGTATTATTTTTTAACCAATACTATTATACATATTCTAATACTACTCAAATTCTGAAAGTTAATAAATAATTATTATAGTTTTTTAGCATTATTTTTTTAACTAAAACATTATACATATTCTAATACTACTCAAATTCTAAAAGTTTTTATATAATACCAATTTTGTAATTTCAAATCAGTCAATCATTTTTCCTAATCCATTAGAAATTCTATTTTTAAAAATTTTCTTAACTATTATAGATACTCCAATAATAATTTAATAATCTCAAAATAAATTCTATTATATTTAAAATTAAAGAAAATAAAAATAATGTAATATATTTTATTTTTAATTTATTTAGTTACTTTTTGTTTTTAATAAAAAATCTTATTTTAAAATACATATGTTTTATTCAATATAAAACATTTAAATTGTACTATATCTAAAATATTCCTCCTATTAGAGGGTCATGTCTACATGATGGGGGTTAGTCCTATCATGCGATAGGATTTTTCTTTTCTTTTTAAAGTTACTTTCACTAATACTTAACTAGTTGATGACCTGTATTCAAAGTTGGCTCTAGAGGAGAATGAGAGTCCAGCACTGGAGATAACAACAATAGTGAAACTGCTTTAGAGGGGAGGTGAATAAGGCTAATGAAGAATAAAAAAAAAATTAAAATGAATTTAAGGAATGAAGAAGATTGAAAGAAAATAGAGTAGGAAGAACAATAAACACAAAAATTTAAGAAGTTTGGATTCTCAACAATCCAACGTCTACACCTAATTTATCTCCAAGTTAGGCTTTTTCAATACTCACAATCTTTTTGACAAGATTAAGATTACAAGAGTTTGAGGCTCACTCTTCAACCTTACACAAACAAGAGTTTTAAGGCTAACTCTTCAACTAAACAAACAAGAGTTTTTAGACTCACTCTTAAATCAATTTCTAAGTATTTTAATGGCTAAACACTTAATCCAATTCCACTGGAAATATACCTCACTTCCCTTCTAATCTATTTCAAGAATTAAATGAAGATAAAGTCCTATTTCTATCACACAACTAACTCTTACAAGAGTTCATCAATACAATGATTAATGATAGAAAGAAAAATAAAGCTTAATGAATGTTTAGAGAGTTTTTGATAATCAAAGAGTAATGTAATGTGTGTTCTTATTATCATAATTCTAGAGCACATATATATAGGTTAAGCTTAAAAAATATAACTGTTGGAGTCAATGATTATGTCTCCAACGTCTTTTTTTTTAAAAAAAAATTCAAAGATATGACCGTTGGATATTTGCTGTCACCATGGAAGTAAAGCTTCAGTCGTAGCATACTATTCACATTATGTGTCCAACGTCTCTTTTCTTAATTTTAAAAAAATTTCCATTGGGCCATCACAGCCTACTGTTGAACTTGACTTTCTGTCACCATAGCAGCCTTGCTTCAGTCGCAACTTATTATTGAGCTAAATTTTAACTTGACTTTCTTTGAGAATAATATTGTACCTATGCTTATAATTACACTCAAATAAAACATATTAAATGCTTAAAATTATTTTTGTTAAGATCAAAGTTAAGATTGATTATTGTTAAGGTCAACAATCTCCCCCTTTTTTATTTTCGGAAACTTATTTTAAGTTTGAGAAGGATAATATAAAGTGAAGTGTGTGTTGATTTGAATTCTAAGAAAGTATGTAATTTTACTCCCCCTTAATTTATGAATATTATATAAATAATGAATTTAAGGAGTAAGGAATTTAAATAAAGTTCGTTGGGCCGTCACCATAAAAGCATAGCTTTAGTCACAGCCTACTATTGAGTTTGACTTTCTGTCACCATAGCAACCTTACTTTAGTCACAGCTTACTATTGAACTGAATTTTGACTTGACTTTCTTTAAGAATAATATTGTACCTATGCTTATAATTACACTAAAATAAAACATATTAAATGTTCAAAATTATTTTTGTTAAGATCAAAGTTAAGATTGATTATTGTTAAGGTTATCAATCTGCCCCTTTTTTATTTTGACAAACTTATTTTAAGTTTAAGAAGGATAATATAAAGTGAAGTGTGTGTTGATTTGAATCCTAAGAAAGTATGTGAATTTTACTCCCCCTTAATATATGCATATTATATAAATAATGAATTTAAGGAGTAAGGAATTTAAATAATGTCCATTGGGCCGTCACCATAGAAGTAGAGCTTTAGTCGCAGCCTATGGTTGAGCTTAACTTTCTGTCACCCTAGCAGCCTTGCTTTAGTCGTAGCTTACTATTGAGCTGAATTTTGACTTGACTTTCTTTGAGAATAATATTGTACCTATGCTTATAATTACACTAAAATAAAATATATTAAATACTCAAAATTATTTTTGTTAAGATCAAAGTTAAGATTGATTATTGTTAAGGTTAGCAATCTCCCCTTTTTTATTTTGACAAACTTATTTTAAGTTTGAGAAGGATAATATAAAGTGAAGTGTGTATTGATTTGAATCCTAAGAAAGTATGTGAATTTTACTCCCCCTTAATTTATGCATATTATATAAATAATGAATTTAAGGAGTAAGGAATTTAAATAATTAAGAATATCAATGGAATGAGAATGATACCAATTTTAAAAATAATGAAATTTTAAGGATCTCCCCCTTTGTGCTATACAAATATCAATTGAACAACTCTCAAAAAATATTTCAATTTTAAAAAATACCAATTAAAATATTTAATATATTTCTTTATTACTCTTTTTTTTGGATATGATAAGAAATATAAATTTATAAATCATCCCCCTTGACAAAAATAGAAACAACATAAAAGATAATATGAGGGACATTAAAACATGGCCTAATATGATAAATGTGTTAAAAACATAAAAAAAATATAATAACATGATCATTTAAATAAATGCTAGGCAATATTAAGAAAATAATTTCAAACATATTAAAATAAATAAAACTAGTAGCACTTACAATGCATGTAGTACTACTTAACACATTACAAACATAGTACATATAACATTTGTGTTGAAGCTTGACAAACTTAACTATCACATGATCATGTAGAGCTTACTTTTAAAGGAAACAAAAGACTAAAAACTAAAACAATGAAAGCAAAGATAGACCAAATCTTAAAAAGAATTTCCATATAGACAGGTATCACATATATATACATATAAACAAAGTAAGCAAAATAAAATTTTTTATCACATATAAAAATATGACAAAACTTGCCACACTTACAATGTTACTATGCATGTATAAACAAAATTATGTAAAATAAATTCAAATAACTATGCATAAAAATTTTAATTCAAACTCAAATATTTCTCCTCCTTTGTCAGAATGCAAAAGGAAATTTTAATAAAATAAAAATTGCATTAATGAAAAAGATAGAGTTACAATGATATTAAAATATCAATTATAAACAAGACATAAAACTAACAGCTCATGGATTATATCCAGAAAACAAATTAAACCTAAATTGACATAAAATAACCATAAAAACAAACTAATAGCGCAAAGCTTAGATACGGAAAATAAACCATACAAAAATTGACGAAAATAAACAAAATAACATATAAAAATCTAGTCTTGTTGAGAAGGAGGTGGAATTTAAAAAAAAAATCATAATGCATATTTAAAC
Organism: Mallotus nudiflorus; assembly: GCA_947683625.1. Classification (NCBI taxonomy): domain Eukaryota; kingdom Viridiplantae; phylum Streptophyta; class Magnoliopsida; order Malpighiales; family Euphorbiaceae; genus Mallotus; species Mallotus nudiflorus. The sequence goes on from CANTUR010000041.1 coordinate 7,801,231, forward strand.
ATATATAAATGCATGACAATTATAAAAAATGCTAGATTTGAATAATTAATTTGTTGAAATAATTTCAATAAATAATTATTAAATAGCAAAAAAAATTTAAATTTGTTAAGATCAAAATCAAATTTACTAATCAAAACAATCAATGAGCACAACATGATTTCACATGAAAATATTCCAATCATTAATTAAGCATAAAATCAAGGAAAACTAGAACTATCATTCATGGCTAGTTCATGCTTAATGAAATTCAATGTCTCTTCATTAAGAGGTTTGGTGAAGATATTTGCAACTTGATTATTTGTATTAAGAAATTCAAGTGAGATATCACCATTTTGCACATGATCATGCAAGAAATGATGTCTAATGTCTATATGCTTGGTTCTTAAATGTTGAATGAGATTTTTGCTAAGGTTATAATAGCACTTTTATTGTCACATTTGATTGGAATGTGATCAAGTTTTATACCATAGTCTAACAAGTATTGTTTTTGCCATAAGACTTGTGAATAATAAAGACTTGCTATAATATATTCAGCTTCAATAGTGGATAAAGCAACTGAAACTTATTTCTTGCTAAACTAAGAAACTAAACATTGTCCTAAAAATTGATAAGTTCTGAAAATGCTCTTTCTATCTAGTAAACTATTGGCAAAGTCTGCATCTAAATAACTAATCAGGTCAAAGGAGGAATTCCTAGGATATCAAAATCCTAAATGCAAACTTCCACTTAAATATTTGAAAATTCTTTTGATTGCATTCAAATGAGACTTTCTAGGACTAGATTGAAATCTAGCATATAAGCAAGTAACAAACATAATTTCGAGTTTACCAGTGGTTAAATAAAAAAGGGATCCAATAATACCTTTAAATCACTTTCATTAATTGGCTTTCCATTCTCATCATTGTTGAGTTTGGTAGTGGTACTCATACGTGTTTTGCTTGATTTAGCTCCATCTATGCCAAACTTCTTGAGAATGTCCCTAGAGTATTTAGTTTGATTGATGAAAATCCTATCTTTGTATTGCTTGATTTAAATTCTAAGAAAGAATTTGAGTTGACCTATCATGCTTATCTCAAATTCTCCTTGTATGAACTTGGAAATTTCCTCATACAAGCAATGGTTAATAGCACCAGAAATAATATCATTAACATAAATTTGAACAATTCATAAATCATGCTTGGATTTCTATATGAATAGAGTTGTATCAACTTTTCCTTTAGAGATACCTTTCTTTAATAAAAAGTTGCTCAATCTTCATATGAAGCTTATAAAGCTTGTTTTAATCCATATAATGCTTTTAAAATTTTAAATACATGACTATGAAAATAAAAAATTTTAAAACTCGGAGGTTGTTTAACATATACCTCCTCTTCAATGAAACCATTTAAAAATGCACTTTAACATTAATTTGATAAAGTTTAAAATCCATGAATGATGCAGTTATAAGTAGCATTCTAATAGCTTCTAACCTTGTAATTGGGTTAAAGGTTTCATTACACTCAATGTCTTTCTCTTGATTATAACCTTTAGCTAGTAGTCTAGCTTTATTCCTAGTTATGACACCTTGTTCATTCATTTTATTTTTAAACACCCTTTTAGTGATTATAATAGGATGAAGTTTATGTATAGGAACTAAGGTCCATACCTTATTTCTCTCAAATTGATTTAATTCTTCTTGTATAACAAAGACCTAAAATTCATCACTCAAAGCATCATCAACATTTTTGGGGTTAATTTAAGATATGAAGGTTAAATTAACAATAGACTTAAGTTGAGATCTAGTAGTTAGCCCCTTTATAGTGTCACCTATGATGAGGTCTAGAGGATGTGTTTTCTTGAATTGTCAATCCTTTAGAAGTTCATCCTTCAAGGTATGTTGAGATATCTCCTCGTTGTCCTTTTTTCTTGAACCTTCAGAGTCTCAAAGGCTTACTAGCATTTTCTTTTTAAGTATTCACATCCATATGCTCATCTACAAAATCATCAACACTACAAACATCCTTTCTAGGATTAAGTGAGTTTGATTCATTAAATACAATATGCACTCTTCAACTACTAGTGTTCTTTTATTAAAGACTTTATATGCTTTACTATAAGTATAATAGCCTAGGAAAATTCCTTCATTAGCTTTAAAATCAAATTTTCCAAGATTATATTTGGTATTCAATATAAAGCACTTGCATCCAAATACTCTAAAGATATAAAATTTTAGGTTTTCTATTGTTTTAAAGCTCATAAGAAGTTTTATTTAAAATCATTTTTTTAAATACTTTATTTGTAATATAGCAAGATGTCTTAACAACTTCTGCCCAAGAGTGTAGAGGTAAATTATATTTATGAAGCATGGTTCTAGTCATTTTTATTAGAGTTCTATTTTTCCTTTCAACTACCCTATTTTTTAGGAGTTTTAGGAGAAGAAAAAGTATATGAAATACCATTTTCATTACAAAAGATTTTGAAGAATTCATTTTCAATTCGGTTCCATGATCACTTTTAATAGATGAAATACAAAAGCCTTTTTCTTTTTGAACTCTTTTTAAAAAATTTTCAAAAGCTTTAAATGCATCATTCTTATAAGTAAGGAAATACATCCAAATCTATCTAGAGTAATCATTAACCATTACATATGCATAGTGCATTCCACTAAGACTAGCAACTCTATTTGGTCCAAATAAATCCATATGTACAAGTTCAAGTGGCATAAGGGTGGATACTACATTTTTTTAGCTTAAATGAGGACTTGGATTATTTTCTCTTTTGACAAGCATCATAAGATTTATCCTTAGTGAATTCAAGTTTAGGTAAACTAATCACAAGTTCATGTTTATAAAGATCATTTAAGAGCTTAAAATTTGCATGTCCTAACCTTCTATGCCCAGTCTATGTGCTATGGGAAATAGCCATTAAACATTTAACATCTTTGTTAATAACCTTATTCTAGTAAATTACATAGACATTTTCTACTCTTTCACTACTAAAGATTGCTTTATCTTCATCAAGACCACTAACAAAGCAATTTTTAGATTAGAAAGTGACTTTATTTCTCATATCACATAGTTGACTTATACTAAGAAAATTATGTTTAGGACCATCAATAAGCAACACATGATGTATAGGTAAGGATTGAGGATTACCGATTTCTCTAATTCTTACTATCTTTCCTTTGCTGTTGTCTCCAAATGTGACATGCCCTTCATCCTTTGCATGAAGCTTATTGAATTGCTCCTTATCTCTCGTCATGTGTCTTGAACATCCACTATTAAGATACCGCTTGCTTTTTATTCTTGTAGATTTCAAGCATACTTACATAAGATAATTTAAACCTAAACCTTTATTGGTCTAGGTTGGTTAGTCTTAAGATAATCTAAAGGAAGAAAAATCATGTATAGTCTTCTATAGAAGCACACATTATTTGTATGTCCTTAGATCATGTAATATGAACATACAACATTTTCAAATTTATTTCTCCTAGGATGATATGGTTTCCTAATATATAAAACATGCCTTTTGTGTTGTGGTAGTGTGTGTCTCTTAAAATTATTTTAAGTCATAGTATGAGTAATACACTGATAATGACAATGTGTATTTTAATAGGTTTTTGTAACATGTTTAGGTGCATTGTGCTGTGAAACATGCTTATAAATGTTGTTTCTAGTGTATATGTAAGCAAATTTGGGTTGTGGTCTTCTAATATGTGTCTTACCTCTTTGTGCCAATGGAGGTTGAGTCTTATGAGACTTTCCTTTGTCATTTGACATATGAGACTTTTTACCTTTAAAAGTTTGAGTCTCATTTGGTTTGGAAGTAGAAGGAGAGGGATCACTAGAGGCTTTAATAAATTTAATTTATGATGATGATAAAGATGAGGATTCCTTTATAAATCCAAGTCCATGAGTGTTTTTATGGATTTTTTATGATTCAAGAAGATTATATAAAGTCTCTTTACCTCTCTTGAATTTAGAAATTAAACTTTTCAACTCCACTATCTCTCTTAAAAGCTTTTGATTTTCATTATTAGCTTTCTTGAGTTCCTCATTCAAGGAGGTAGAGGTTTTTAAATCATTACAAGTTTTCATTTGATAAAACAAGTTTAGAAAAATCATTTTTTAGCTTCTTAAAGTCCTTGGACAAATTTGAGAGCTCATGGTTATAGATCTTTTTCTTAGAAAGTAAACTCTTGCATTTAAGCATGAGTTTGCTCATAATTGAGCTCTCATCAACATCATCATCATTATTATCACAATCATCACAAGAAGAGTGAAAAGTGGATGGTACCTCATTTTTTTCCTCAAGAGCCATAATGTAAAGGTTGGTCGCTTTTTATTGCTTATCCTCTATCTTTGATTGGGAAGAGTTATCCTAAGTGGCTTTGAAAGCTATTCTCCTTTCTTTACTTCCTTTACCTTTGTACTTGAGCCTTGGACATTCACTTTTAATATGTCCAAGCTTCTTGCATTCATAGTATGAGCCTTCTTTATTCTTTATGAAGTCACTCTTATCAAATAATGGTTCAAAGAATTGAAAGGAAAAAGATTCACTCCTATAATCTTGAATTTAGCAACTAAGTACTGAGAACCCAAGCTTTGATACTAATTAAAATTTTCTTAGAGGAGGGTGAATAAGGTTAATAAAGGATTTTTAAAAAAAATTAAAATGAATTTAAGGAATGAACAAGAATTAAAAGAGAATAAAATAGGAAGAATAATGAATATAAAAATTTAAGGAGTTTGGATTCTCAATAATCCTATGTCTTCACCTAAATTATCCCTAAGTTAGGATTTTTCAATACCCACAATCTTATTGATAACATTGAGATTACAAGAGTTTGTGGCTCATTCTTCAACCTTACATAAACAAGAGTTTTAAGGCTAACTCTTTAACCAAACAAATAAGAGTTTTTAGGATCACTCTTAAACTAATTCTCAAGTGTTTTAATGGCAAAACACTTAAACCAATTCTACTAGAAATATACCTCACCTCCCTTATAATCTATTTTAAGAATTAAATGAAGATGAAGTCCTATTTCTATTACATAACCAACTCTCATAAGAGTTAATCAATACAATGAATATTGATAGAAAGAAAAATGAAGCTTAATGAATGCTTAGAGAGTTTTTGATAATCAAAGAGTAATGTAATATATTATTATTATTATTATAACTCTAGAGCATATATATATAGGTTAAGCTTAAAAAATTAGGCTATTGGAGCCAATGATTATGTATCCAATATCTTTTTTTTTTCAAAAAAAATCAAAGATATGACCATTGGATATTTGCTATCACCATGGAAGCAAAGCTTCAGTCATAGCCTACTGTTCACATTATGTCTCCAACATCTTTTTCTTAATTTTAAAATTTTTTTCATTGGTCCATCATTATAGAAGCAGAGCTTTAGTTGCAACTTAGTGTTGAGCTTGGCTTTTGATCACCATAGCAACCTTACTATAGTCGTACCTTACTATTGAGCTCACCATGGCAGCCTTGCTTCAGTCACAGCCTACTTTTAAGCTTGGATTTCTATCACTATAGCAGCTTTGCTTTAGTTGCATCTTACTATTGAGCGAAATTTTAACTTGGCTTTCTTTAAGAGTAATATTGTACTTATGCTTATAATCACACTCAAATAAAACATATTAAATGCTTAAAATTACATTTGTTAGGATTAAAATTAAGATTTATTATTACTAAGGTCAATAAATAGAAATCACTAAATAGCAACATAATTTAAAATAGTGTTTGGTTGGTTGGTTCTTAATAGACAAAAACATTAAAGTGGTGGTGATGAGAAATACTTTGGCAGCTCTAGGGTGTCCTATCAAATGAGTGCATATAATCTCAGTGGATTCAAACCTATTTATGTTTTAATTTTTCCATGAGATGAATATGAATCGAGTTATTAAAAGTGGACCATGGATACTTGATCAACACTTGCTGCTGTTAAGTCCATTAGAGGTAAGGAAAAGTCCATCTCAGATACCATTGTTTCATGCTCAGCTTTAGTTTTAGGCCTATGGCTTACCTCTAGGTTTTAATTCTAAGATAGTTATTAAAAGAATTAGAAACTTTTCCAAAAATTTTATGGCATCTAACCCTAGCAATTTCTCTAGTGAGTGGAAATAATATATGTGTATTTGCATTTCTATGGATGTAAGAAACTCCATTAAGCATGGAATGCGTATTGTAAGAGTAGGAAGAGAGTGTTATTAAATGAATTTCAAATATAAGTAGCTTCCTTTGTTCTACTTTTTTTTATGGCGTTCTTGGTCATTTAGATAACTTTTATGAGAAATTCATGGATAATCCAAACAAATCTATAGAAAAGCTCTTTGAATTTTGGCTTAGAACTCTAGTGAGGAAGTTCAATACTAAAATCAGAGAAAGATGGCATCATAACAATGATTCCGATGATCAGAGTCATAGTGAGAGAGAATCTAAGAACCATAGAGCAATTATGGAAACAAATCATGGTACGCCAAAAATGGATGAGGATATGTTATTGAATCCTGGTTATGGGGTTAGTTTCCAAAACACTAAGGAATCTTTGAAAGGAAATTCCAGTAGTGGAGATGTGCTGGAGGGAGTGGAGGAAAATGAGGCTAATAATGTGGTAATCATTTTGGATTCTAAAAGAAGAAGAATAAATTATGGGCTTGAGGGTTTGGGCTTGGATGGAGGTCAGTCTGATGAATTTATATAGGGCTTTATAGCCTTATAGAGGTGAGGTCTAAAACTCAGGCTCGCCGACATTATGAACCTCCTATATTAGAACTATTTTGGGCTGGGCAACCCATGTATAGTTCAAGAGCATCTAGACTTAGTGTCTAGAATTAAGCATTCTATTATATTCCTTATGGAATACAAAATTCAAATGGACTGAATTTAACTAGTTAAGAAGAAATTAGGCTTTGAAAAAATTTTCTTTGTTCAAAGAAATAATATAAGTGGTAGGTTGTGTTTACTGTAGAAAGAAGAAGTTGATGTGCATCTTCTAGATTTTTCCCAGAGGTATATTGATGTTATTATTTCTAATTCTAGATAGGGAAAATGGAGATTCATTGGGTTTTATGGATGTCTAAAGAGAATTAGAATAAGGGAATCATGGAATACCCTTCAGAAGTTAGCATCTTCTTTACCTCTCCCTTAGTGTTGTGTAGGGGATTTCAATAACATTTTGTCCTAGTGTGAGAAACATGGTCATAACCTCCAACCTATTCATCTTATCAATGGCTTTCATTTAGTTATGGAGGATGCAAATCTCATTGATATAGGTATGAAGGGCCATAAGTTCACTTAGGAAAAGGGAAGGTGATCCTCTAATTTCATTGAAGAATAGAGCGATGGGTACGAGACATTAGTTCAATTTATTTTGCAAGTGGAAGTGCAAAATTTTATGGTGTGTTTTTCTAATCATTCGACCTTATGGATTAAATTACTTTAACAACATGTTGGTCATGGGATTCATTTTTGGTATGAGAATAATTGGTCACTAAAGGATGGGTGTAAAAAGGTTATGCATGACTGCTTAGATAATAGTATGCTATCTTCTATTCCCTAGGGGCTTGACTTTTGTGGTCGGTCATTATTGTCATGGGGTCAAAAGATTAAGTAGATTTTTTCTCATGAGATTAATCATTGTTGATCTCTTTTATGTCAGTTAAAAAAGGTCTCATCAGTTGGATGCTAACCTATCCAACAGATGAACTAAAAACTTCAACTTCTTCTTAACCAACACGACCAATATTAGAAGCAGCAAGCTAAAGTTTTATAACTCAAAGATGGAGACTCTAACTCTAAGTTGTTTCATGTTATGCCTCTTCTCGACAAAGGAAAAATTTGATTGTATCATTGCTTGATTTTGAAGGACATCAGTTGAAATGTAAAGGAGGGTTAGAAGAGCATGTGTTGAAGTATTTCAATTCTATATTTAAATCGAATGCTTCAGATCTCACTTCTTTCCCCTTATTATGACTCATTAGGTTTTGAATAGCTAGAATGAAGATCTTATTAAGCCTTATTCTTCGTAAGAGATCATCGATGCTACTCAAGCTATGCATTCGGATAAAAGTCTAGGTCTTAATGGATTCAATATGGGTTTCTATCAACAACATTGGGACATTTTGGGTGAGTCTGTCATATCTTTTTGCTTGAATTATTTGAATAATGCTTATCTTTAAGTTGGGTTAAATGCTACTAACATTATTCTAGTTCCTAAGGCAAATAGTCCATCCAAGTTATCTGAATTTCATCCCATTACTTTTTGCAATATGATTTTGAAGATAATGACAAAGGCAATTAGAAATAGAATCAAACCTTTAATGGATTAGTTATTTTTGAATCACAGGGTGCCTTCATTCCAAGAAAATTAATTTCTAACAATGTCTGAATGGCTTATGAGTTGAGTTAATTTATGAAGCAAAAGATACAAGGTAAAATAGGTTAGGCTTCTTTGAAGATGGACATGTCCAAAGCTTATAATAGGGTGGAGTGCCACTTCCTTCAATTTATGTTATTAGCTTTAGGTTTTTATGAAAAGTTCACTAATCTTATCATTCTATTTGTTTATTTAGTCTCTTATTCAGTGATTCACCATAACCATGAGGTTAGCCCAATAGTTCTGAGCTGAGGTCTGTGCTAAGGAAATCCACTATATTCATTTTTATTTTTGTTATGTGCAGAAGGGTTATTCACTTTGCTTAATTAAAAGTGTAGTATGAGGTTTCTTCATATTATTAAAGTGGCGAGAAGTGCTCTTGAAGTTTCTTACTTATTCTTCATAGATGATAGTTTTATATTTTTTTATGCCTTTATTCCTGATTATAAATGATCAAAGATTGCTTGTCTCTTTATGGTGAAGCATCATGTTAGGCAGTGAATTTCAATAAGTCATCTATCTTCGTCAGCCAAAATGTGGGTGAGAATGCTATTTCATAGATTTACTATACTCTTGGGGTTATTCAGTTTGATAACTATAAGAAGTACCTTAATAGGAAGAAACAAGTCAGAGATGTTTACATTTTTTAAAGAGAAAGCTCATAAGAGGCTTAATGGGTGGTGAAATAAGTTATTTTCTAAAGCTGGTAAAGATGTGTTGTTAAGATATGTTGCACAGGTGTTGCCTAGCAATTTCATGTCTATTTTTCTCTTATTGGTGTCTTTGTGTAAAGAGATAAAACATATTATGAACATCTTCTAGTGAGGTCAAGCAGGAAACCAAAATACAGGTATTTGGTGGCAAAGTTGGACTTGGCTTTGTTATCCCCGTGAGCATGGTGGTCTTGCTTTTTGAGGACTTTATGATTTTAATCTAGCTATGGTAGCCAAATAGGGCTGGTGATTAATTTCTAGACCCGTGGCTCTTGTATCTCGAGTTTTAAAAGCTAGATACTTCCTAAAGTCCTCTTTTATGGATGCTTCATTAGGACACAATCCTAGTTCTACCTGGCATAGCATCATGGTTACTTAGGGGATTTTAAAAAAAAATTAAGACTTCAAATTGGTTCAGGAAGAATCACCAAAATATGGAGTCATCCATGGCTCTTAAACTCAAATAACCTATTTATTAATACTCCTCCATCACAAGAATTATTGGATGCTACTGTTGACTCTCTCATTAAACCAGGTGAAGCTAAATAGGATGTTGATACCATTCATACTATCTTTAATCTAGGAGATATCAGTCAAATCTTAGTAGTGCGTCTCAGCTTAAATAAATAAGAGGATAAATGGTACTAGAGTGAAGAACATTATTTTGAATACTCAATGAAAAGTGGACATAAATTGGTTCGAAGTAATCATGACGTACCGATGTCTTCTAGCTCTTTTAATTGGAGAAGCTGTTAGGGTTTTCTATTGAACCAATGATTAAGAACTTCTTATGGAGATCCTTTTCGGGTTATCTTCCAACTATGCTAGCTTTACAGAGTAAAAAAGTGGTAGTAGAGAGGATATGTCCTATGTGTAATTCTACATATGAATCCTCTTATCATCTGCTGGTTTAGTGTCATTTTACTGGAAGATTATGGGCGATATCTTCGTTTGGTGATTTACTTAGTCAATTGATGGATCTTCAAAGTTAGTGGAGTAGTATTGTTAAATAGTTTGTTGGCTATGATTTAAATCTCATTGCTACAATTATATGGTGCTTTTGGCAGAATCATAATACTAAAGTATGGCAGGGTAAATAAAAAATGGTTATGGCTTTGCTTATTGAAGTTGTTGGTGTTAATGAGAAATGGTAAGCAACTCGGGTCATTAAATCTTCTAGGAATGCTCATAATATGCTGAGCTTTCAAGTTAAATGAAGCAGCCCCCCTCCAGGATTTTTAAAATGTAATGTAAACACCAGTGTGCCTAATAATTCTTCTTACATTGGTATCTGGTATGTGTTGCAAGATTTTTGAGGTAAGTTTTAGTCAGCCTTTCATAATAGTAAACAAGATTTATTTGATCAATTATTGGCAGAAGCCATGGCTTTGAAGGAATCTCTTAATTGGTTAGTGAACAAGGATATCTCGAAGGTGATTATTGAGTTTGATTCCCAAACTTTAGTCTGAGCTTTAGCAACTCATTCAGCAAATTTGTCACCCCTAGGTTTAGTCATTGATGCAGGCAGCAGCATAGAGGAACAAGCCCTCCAATTTATTCAAAAATTTGACAAATTACAGTAGTGGTAATTTTGTAATTTTGGGCAAGTTCCAAGTATCTGATTTGGACAATTCAAAAGCCTATTTCATGTGGAAACGAGCCAACAGTTCAAAGTCACTAGCTTTACTTGTGATATCTATCGCTTTTCAGCCAAATTCTATCATTTATGCCCTTAAACGAGCAATTTTGGGATTTTCTATTTTTAGGGTTTTATTTTCCTATTTTTGTTTAGGGTTTTTTAAGGATTTACTATTTAAGCTTTCCTTGTTATTGTTGTAGGTAGTTTTATGATAATTTGAATTCTCTTTTATTTTTTCAAAATTTCTTAAAATTTTGATGCCTATAGCCTAAATTGCTATAGAAGGTCGATTATTGGTAGTCGTGCATGATTCAATAATATTCAATTATTATTATTCGCCCTTCCACTACATCAGTTTAGTATCAAAGCTATGCTCCTCAGACAAGATTTCTCGCAGAAGATAGCAATAGCAACCGCAACTACAACATGTAGAAGAGGTTTAAAAGCATGATGATTTACATCGTATCGAGCGGCGAATGAAGCAGATGGATCAACGGATTGACACCCTTGTGGAAAAACTCACGACAAGGATGAGTTGTTGTTAGTCAATCAAAATAGGGAGCAGTGGGAGCAATCGAATCAGGATTTGAGATAGTACCCTAATGTCGATGATCGAAGGAATCCTTTTTCTAAAGGAAATAATGATGAAGATGACGATGGTGATGGGTATTATGAGAATCCCCATAGACGTTAGTGACAACATATAAAGGTTGATGATAGGTAATGATGGGAAGTAGGTATACAAACTGAAATACCTGAATTCTGTGGTACCCTACAACCTGAAGAATTCCTTGATTTGGTGGCCATAGTAGAAGAGGTAATGGACTTTAAAGGGGTGCCAAAAAATCACCGAGTACCATTAGTGGCAACGAGGTTTCGAGATAGAGCAATGGCTTGGTGGCAACAAACTAAACAGACTCGAGTCAAGTTAGGGAAGTCTAAAATTACGACTTAGGAGAAGATGAAGAAACAGTTACGTGTTGCATTCTTGCCTTATAATTATTAACATTTACTGTATCAAAGGTTGCAGAATCTAAGGCAAGGGGCCCATTCAGTTGATGATTATACAACTGAATTTTATCAATTGATCACTCGGAATGAGGTGTATGAGATAGAGGACTAATTGGTGGCAAGGTATATTGGGGGCCTAAGGGAACAAATCAAGGATACGGTGAACATGTTTGATCCTATGTCTATTTTCGCAGCACACTAACATGCCTTGCAAATTGAGAGGAGGCGTCTAGGTGGTTTTGTGTAGAATAGTGGGTAGGGAAACATGGGAGGAGGAGCTGGTGCAAGTCATCCAAGTGGTGGCCTGACCAGCTAGGGCCGCCAATAGACTAGCAACTGCACCAAGGCCAAATGGTATCAATTGTTTTTCATGTGGTGAAATAGGGCACATGCAGACTGAGTGTAGAAACAGGGAAAAAGGGCCATGTTTGCTGATTTGAATGAACACCATGATGAAGAGGAAGTTGCAGACTTGATAGGAGACTCAATATTTGATGCAGAAATAGGGGATGAGGAGATTGTAACTAGAGATGTAGGCATAACATTAGTAGTGTGGAGGTCCTGCCTAATGCCAAGGGCTATTGATGAGGAGTGGCTGTGAAATAATATCTTCCACTCTACTTGCACTCTTAAAGAGAAAATTTGCAAGTTTGTGATTGATGGGGGGCAGTTGTGAGAATATAATTTCAGTAGATGCAGTTCAAAAATTGGGGATTATGAATTTTAAGCATCCTAAGCCATACAAATTGGCATGGTTAAAAAAAGGGGGCAAGGTAACAGTTTAGAAACGTGCCTTAGTGTTCTTTTCCATCAGGGCAAAGTATAAGGATGACATTTGGTGTGATGTGATAGCCATGGATGCATGTCATATATTGTTGGGGTGACCGTGGTAGTTTGATAGAGGCATGATTCATGATGGAAAGGCTAACACCTACAACTTTATGTTTGAAGGAACAAAAATAGTACTAGTCCCTAAGAAGGATTTTGAACAATCTAAAACAGTGCAAGGTGAAAACAAAAGCTATGTTAATTTATTAACCCTGTCCCAATTTGACAAAGTAGTGCAACAATCTAAAATTATTTATGTCCTATTCAGGAAGATGTGGACAAAGAGATTATAGTCCTTGATGTAGTTTTACTACTTCTGGAAGAGTTTAGTGACTTGTTTCCAGAAGAACTACCTAAAGGGTTACCTCCCATACGAGACATCCAACATCAAATTGACCTTGAACTAGGGGCAACTTTGCCAAATTGACCACACTATCAAATGAGTCCCAGTAAGCATGAAGAACTGAGGAGACAAGTAGAAGAGCTGCCGGCCAAGGGATACATTCATGAGAGCTTGAGTCTTTGTGCTGTACCGACCCTTTTAACAGTAAAGAAGGATGGTTCTTGGCAGATGTGCATAGACAGTCGGGCCATCAATAAATAACAGTCAGGTATCATTTTCCTATTCCTAGACTGGATGACTTACTTGATCAGCTTAGTGGGGCCACGATTTTCACTAAACTAGATTTAAAGAGTGGTTATTGTCAAATTTGGATTCAAGCTGGCGATGAATGGAAAATAGCCTTCAAGACAAGAGAGGGGTTGTATGAGTGGTTAGTAATGTTGTTTGGGCTGTCAAATGCACCAAGCACTTTTATGCATGTTATGAATAAGCTTCTGAGGCCTTTCATTGGCAGGTGTGTTATTGTGTATTTTGATGATATTCTGATTTATAGTGCTAACCCAAATGAGCATTTGCTATAACTATAGGAGGTCCTAACTATGCTACACAAAGAGAAGTTCTACGCTGCAGTTAAGAAGTGTGCATTTTTCACTTCTAAGGTGCTATTTCTTGGTTATGTTATTTCTGGAAAGGGGTTGCAGGTGGACGAAACAAAGGTTGAGGCTGTGAAACTTAGACTTTGGGATAAACTTATTATTCTTCTTGATCTATCTTTGTAGACTAGAATGCCAAGAATATAGGTAGCTTCCCTTAAGTTTTTTCATGGAGAAAAATTTATATAACCATAATTTCACATTTATATGCATGCCAATATCATTCCCAATTAATAAAATATCATCTACATAAAGTGCTAGGAAAGTGAGTTACCTCCCTCTAACCTTCTTGCACACCAAAGGCTCATCTTCATTTTTTATAAAACAAAATGATCATATGGCTTCATCAAAATGATGATTCTAACTCCTTAAAGCTTGCTTTAAACCATAAACATATCTATTAAGCTTGTACACTTTAGAACTTTCTTTAGATTCATAACCATTAGATTATTCCATATAAATCTCTTTTTTAACATAACCATTGAGAAAAACAGTTTTGACATCCATGTGCCAAATTTCATAATCATAGTGTACAATTGTGGTAAGAAGTGTTCAAATAGTCAATCCCTTGCCTTTGGTGAAACCCTTTCTCTTCAAGCCTTACTTTGTAAGTATTAACCTCTCCATCTACACCAATATTTCTCTTGAAGATGCATTTACAACCTATAGCCTTCAGGTGGATCAATAAGTGTTTAGACTAGGTTTGCATACATGGAATCCATTTCAGATTTCATTGCTTCAAGCCATTTTAAAGAATTTTTATTTGATAAAGTCACTTCAAATGTTGTAGGATCATCAACATTATTGCCTTCTTTATGAATATGCAAATCTTGCATATCTTGTAGAAAACTGTATCACTCTGGTGGATGAAATACCGTATTGAATTTTTTAGGAGTTAGTGTGATGATATTTTTAGTGGAGTTAGACTCTTGGGTTTGATCAATATTCATTTGATCAACTTCGTTAGCCTTATTAGAAGACTCCTTTACTAACGTTATCTTCCTTCCTTTACCACTTTCTTGAAGAAACTATTTCTCAAGGAATATGACATCTTTGCTTACAATAACAACTTTTTCAGTAGGAAGATAGAAATAATACCCTAAACTATCTTTAGGATAACTAATAAATCTACCTTGAATTGACCTTGCATATAATTTTTATTTTTTTAATCTTTTGATATAAGCTAGGCATCCCTAAAAGAAAGTAGGCAAATCTGTATAGCTCATCATTGATTGAACCATATATAATAGAGTTTGATTCCTCCTCTTAGATATACCATTTAATTGAGGTGAGCTGAGTGGAGTTAATTATGATATAATACCATGTTCCATGAGGAACTCCACAAATTAGGTACTTAAGTATTTACCTCCTCAATCTGATCATAGGATTTTAGCACTTTTTCCCATTTGGTTATTTACTTGGACCTTGAATTCCTTGAACTTTTCAAAGGATTCACTTTTATTTTTCATCAAATATAAATGTCCATACCTTGATAGATCATCTATAAAGGTAATAAAGTAATATAACCCTCTTTTTGCTATTTGATTAAATGGCCCATATACATCACTCTGTATGATTTCCAAATTTTCTTTAGCTCTTTCCATTTGTCCAATAAATGGTGACCAAGTCATTTTGCCTTGGATACAAGCTTCACAAGTTGGAATACTTAAGGATTCAAGATTACTTAAGATTCCTAATTTATTCAACTTTGTGATTCTATCATCCGCTACATGACCTAATCGCAAGTGCCATAGATATTTTGGATTAGAGGAATTATCAATTAGCATTGCATTCACAACATTCAAAATGGTTGGATATTGTTTGTTATTGGATTTGTTATCAATATAATAAAGACCATGTAATACATAACCCATGCCAACTATCTCATTATCAAAATAAATAGTACATTGATGCGGGTGAAATTAATACCCTAGTCTCCATGACTTAGTATAGAGTAAGTATGGTGTCGAACACTTGGAATTTAGAGTAAATTTTGTATTAACTGGGTAAATACTCAGATGGATAGGCAAATGATATTAAATAATATTAATTTATTCTAACTAACTTAAAGTTACTAATTTCTAATTACATAAATTAAATTGACTATACTAATAACGATTTTAAGCAATGTATGTTAGAATTACAAATCAGAATTAATTAAGAACTTTAAAAGTCAATAATATTTTAAATTTCATGCATTGATTGGAGAATAAGCCAATGATCCTTAAAAGTAACTCTCATTGTCAATTAAGGGTATTTTCATTTAAAGTCCACACACACTCTCGTGAGTTTGTATAAATAAACAAAAACCATCAAGTTCTATGCTATTTCTTTATCCTTTTAAAGTGAATTTCTTGTCTCTAATTACTTCTCTAACCTTTAAGTAATTTCAACTGTGATTCCACCAAATCATCCCAACTCTCATTGTAAACAATTGATTAACAAGCTATATATAGTTATCAAGCATATATAACATAATTCAAAACTCAATTAAAACTAAATCAATCATGGATTATAAAAGATAAAAATGTAGTTCATAAATTAATTCATCATTGTAGTTCTACATATAAAGACTTAGCCAAAATACATAATGCTCAATATCAAGGAACAACAAAGAAGTACTATAAACATCAAGTAACTAAAATAGAATAAGTGAGAAAAGATTGTATTGATAAAACCCTTGAATGCTTTCCAAGAAGTCACTTGATTGTGGTAAATCCTCTTAATATCTTCCTTCAAATCCTTGGATATATCTTTAAACACTAAGCACTTTAACTCTTTTAATAATAAAACTAATCATGCTATAAATTCTTAATACAATAATGATATTTTCCAATCCCTAAAACAAAGCCAAACTTCATGTATTTATAGGCTTCTTGGCATCCCAATTCGTGCCTCTTCAAATGGGTGTAAAAATGAAAAGGTATGATGAAGATTTGTATTAGTGTTGAGTCATAACCATTGTGCTGACTCGGCATAGGATGTCTTTAGCATGACTTGGCATAGATGTGATGAGTCAGCATGGGCTCTTCTTTCATTATAAATTTGTTAACGAGTCAGCATAGGCATATTGAGTTGGCACCAACTCTTCCTGTCGTGACTAGGCAGTAATGTGTCGAGTCGGCACCCATTACTAAAGTCTCACTTGAACTTTGTATGCATCATACTTCATTCCACTCTATCCAAGTTCACTTCCATGCATGAATTAAGCTTAAGAACACATACAAAATACATAAAAATCAACATAAGGACAACATAAACAAAAGAAATAAAAATAATAGTGCATAATTAAGTAAACACAATAAAACATAATAAAATTAAATAATAAATAGCCTAAAGAAATGTGCTTATTTGCATTATAACAAACTCCCCCACACTTAGACCTTGCTTGCCCTCAAGTAAGAAATAAAGACCTAAGTGAGAAAATAATAAAAAAATTTTGTCTTCTCAAAATAGATATAGTAATCTCAATAAGTCATATAAACCAAGAAAGAATTTTAGGAAAAAAAAGTCAGTAACCAAACTTCCAATGCTCAACTATGATAGATAAGACAAATTTCATAGCATAATCAATAAGTTTAATGATTTATCTCTAACTATTAAGAAAAAAATCAAAGAATATAAAGTCAAAGTGCTAATCATGCTTTCTAACCATAATGCTCATTCATCAAACTTAGGATTTTTAAAAACTAAAGTAGCCATGGGACAATGATTAAGTGCACACATTAACCAACAATTCTCATGGAATTTTTAGACACATATATATATGTATGTACTAATTTGCATTTCTTTCTGAATGACTGTAATTAAGGAGCATACTCACTTATACAACACTTACTTGAGATGTATCACATTAACAAGCATTATTATGATGATGATATCCTCATCCATTATTGAAAAGTTAGTAACACATATTATGGCTATAGTTTCTCTAAGGCCACTTTAATCCTTAAAAACCTAAGCTTAAATCCTAACTATCCTAGCCTTAAGCATAATTAGAAAGTTGACTAAGTATTTTCTAGATTTTGAAAATAATAATAAAAGATAAAAAGGAAAACTTAAAGCCTATGCTAAATAAAACTTTAAAATTCTACCAATCAAGCATAGAAAGATAATTACTAACAAAAAAATCGAAAAGAAAACTCAATCAAAATTGAAATGAACATGAAGGGAAAACTAATTAAAATATAGAGAAGATGAAATTAAGCAAATTTAAGCATAAATGACATAAAATAAGAAAACATAGCCTATAATCATAAAAATAGACTTACACCTAACAGAATGACAACTACTACTATTCCCTCCCCCACACTTAAAATGCACATTGTCCCCAATTTAGCATTATAATAGTAAGGAAGAAAAGAAATACTCCCTTAATCATCTGAAGCAGTAGGCAGAGGAGACTCAATGTTATATCCATAATAGGTAAAGAATTGATTCATCTTGTACTCCATTTTCCTTTACCAACAATCAAGTTATTGATTTTGAGTCTCCATTGCATTCAATTAGCATTGCATGGTAATTTAAGTATCTAAGATTTAATCCCAAATATGAGAGTGTCCACTTGAAGAACCACCAGCTTCACCTTATATAGGATAAGTTAGTAATGGTAAATCACTAAGTGGTGTATAAGCTGGAAGATGCTTAGGCTCAACATCTTCTTCCTCTTGTTGAGATTCCTTAACTTAGGGTAGATGTTCCAACCCTCTTTAATAAGATTGAGACCTTTCTAAAATCAAACGGAAGGCAATAATGACAACTTCACCTCTCATAAATGCTTGCTTAGTGAAATAATAGCACTCAACAACACAAGTAAAATCATCAAGGTTAAGATTCAAAGCTTTAGCAATAATGGTAATAACATGACCATAAGTGAGTGGGGCATCCTTATATGCAGCACAAGTTTATAATTGATTACAAATCTAATATGTCCAACATACTTGTTTCTTATTATGAATGCACCACATCAAAAATAACTCTTGTGTAGAGACTTGATTGAATTTGGACTTGTGAAAAACCATACATGTAAAGACTTAGTGCAATAGCCAAAATTTCAAATCCTTAATGAACATAGCTTTACCCTTATTGGTTGAAATGGTGTTTGCGAATCAGTTGTTTAACTTAAAGGACTAAGGGGGGATCACACAAACCATCCCTTTTGAAACCAAATACACGTTTCATGAATGAATAGGTAAGTTGATGTTTATTCCCTAACATGCGAAATTCCAAAATCTGAGAATTATTTGAATTCTCATCCAAAGTGGTATAGAATTCGGTGATCAACTTAATATAAGTATCTTCATTCATAGACACAAATTTTTTTAACCCACAAGTTGTTAACATTTGATTAAAAGAATCGTTCATGCCAACATCATTAAGAAGAGAATTAGGAATATACTTACAACCTACGATTTCCCATAACTTAATGGTGGTAAATGTAGCACCCTCCTCATGTGAAAGGATGGGAAATTTGGCCTTGTAAGTAAGTGAAAGGTTCTCTTCCTCTTGATGCTCTTCTTCAATATGTGGTCTTTTAGATGATGAACCCCTTATTTTACCCATCTTCAAAAGCAACAATGTTATAGTAACAAAAGTAGTAGTGTGTAAAGAAAATGAAGAAGATGAGAAGGATAATGGGTAAGGTGTAAAATAGGAAAGCAAACATGTAGAGAAAATGAAAAGAAAAGAAAATAATGGAAAGGAAATGATGGGATTCAGTTAAGTTAGCGATAATATAAAAAGGCAAGTGTAAGTTAAAAAAGAAAATAGTAAGAAGATGAAGAAGAAGAAGAAAATTTACAAAGTGAACGAAGAAAACTTATATTGCTATTAGTGTGTAGAAATAGTTGTAGGTGTAAGTAGAGAATAGTTGTAGGTGTAAGTAGAGAATAGAAAATGTGAGTCAAATGGGATGTTTATATAGGTATTAGTCTAGGGTGTAAGTTGATAGTGAAAGGTCATGACCTACCTTCATTGGAAAAGGACATGACTTTTCAATTTTATCATATTTTTAGGAGTTAGTTATAGTAAGAAGACAAAAGACACTAAATTGAAAAAAAAATGATAAAAAGAAATGTGAAGGAAATATATCAAACAATATAAAAATAATAAATAAAAATACTTAAAATAAAAAGTTGGAAATGAAGAAATATTATAAGAGAGTATGAATTGGCATCATGGTGACGACTTGGCATCGTTTGGCTCTGTAACAAGTCGGCACCATGGTGACAACTTAGCACAAAGTAATGTTCAAAGGGGCAATTTTCCATGACATATGTGATTACTTGCCACACCTTAGTCTCTATAATGAGTCGGCACCAAGACTAAGTGACATTAATTCAACTTATACTTGATTAACCTAATTTAAATTTATATTTTTTGATCAAAATAGAATGTTTATAAAAGAAAACTTCAAACGAAAAAAAGAATTTATAAAAGAATATGCAAAAAAAGGATTAATATAAATTTAAATGATTTCAATAAAACAAATACTAATTAAATTATAAAAACTACTAGTACTAAAATGTGGTACAAACAAATCCAAATATAATAAAATGACATAAAATATATCAAAATAAAGAAGATATGTAAATATTACCTTGTTAAATTTAATGGTCTATAGCTCGACCTTGGCGAATTAGGTGTAAAGAGAGAGATTGGCCGACCTTGATCGATTGCTTCACCAATTAAATATGGCTTGAGACGATGGCCATTAACTTTAATGATTTCCCTTTTATCATTCAATATTTCTATTACACCATAAGGATGAACTTTAACAACTTTAAAAGACTCAACCATCTTGACTTTAACTTTCCCGAAAACAATTTCAATCTTGAATTAAAAATTAGAATAAGCTCACCTTCATGAAATTGCTTCTTAGATAAATGCTTATTATGCCACAATTTGGTGCGATCTTTATACAATTTTGCATTCTCATAAGCATTCATTCTTAACTCATCCAATTCATTAAGTTGAAGTAGTCTCTTCCTACTAGCCTTCTTCAAATTAAAATTAAGAGCCATGGTTGCCCAATATGCCTTATGCTTTAGTTCAATGGGTAAATGACAAGACTTCTTATATATCATTTGGTAAGGAGTAAGGCCTAATGAGGTTTTAAAGGCTGTCCTATCTGCCCACAATGCATCATCCAATATCAATGCCTAATCCTTTCTAGAAGAAGACACCATTTACTCAAGAATCCATTTTAAACACCTTATTTTATGGGTTACCTATAAACACCCTATTTTGGGATGACATGTTATGGATGCAGCAAAGGACTCCAATGATGAAAATGTCTTCGATGCTTAATCTCTAAAAAATTCTAAAGGCTTTTAAAGGAAGAATTTAATGTTTTTGGGGACTAAATCACAAAGTTCTTTTTAGGACCTAATTGCAAAATTTAAATTTTTTTGGGGGCCTTTTTTGTAATTAAATGTTAAAAAAAATGTTGCTCATCGGAATTATAATATTTCTAATCGGGATTGTACAATTCCGATTGAAATTGCACAATCCCGGTCGGAATTGAACTCTTCCATTTTCCTATTTTTAATTATTCCAATTTTAGGTGGTTTAAAATTCCTAATTAATTCAATCCTAAATTGGTTTAAACTTCCTAATTAATTTAATTCTATTTGGTTCAAAATTCCTAAATACACTTTAGGAATGAGAATCACATTAGGATTAGGCTTCCTAGTTCCACTATAAAAGGGGGGGTTAGGAGGAGGAAAAAAAGGGGAGGAGCGTGAAAAGGGAGGAAGAGCATAGAAAAGAAGAGGAGAAGAGACAAAATTGTAATTTTATTCTTTTTATATTTAAAAAAAATTCTTTTTGATTCATCAATTAATTCAAGACTTATGAAGAATCTTTCAAGAAAAGATTCGAAGACTTATCAACAACGGTGAATCACAAATCTAAGGAGCACCCTAATTATCCATAAGCATACTATATTCTTCCATTTTTCTTTTATTTGTTTATTTATTATTCTATTTATTTTATCATAATTTATTCATTAATTATTATTTTATTTTTTATGATGATTATGGAGGAAAACACATGGTGATCATATGAGGGAGATGAATTTTATTGGAAATCCACAGAAAACTATGGATAAAGCCTTGTAGAGACTTAGTTTCTAGGGTTTTATTTTTTATTTTTATTTTCTTTTTTTTATTTTTTTATTAATTATTTTATGAATTAATGTAATAGCCCCAATAGTAGGAATAGTAATAAAATTATGTGTGTGGTTGCATGATTTTTTATTAAATTAGTTAGTAAAATTAGGTTTTAATTTGGTAATCATTTAAAGTCAATGGAGGAAATAGATTAATTTAGGTTGCATGTTAATAACAATTAGCATTTTAGTAAGGATTAATTTAGTTATTTATTTGATCTTATTTAATTTTTTTTTTATGTTTTTATTTGTTTTTGAGCTTATTTATTAGTTTTGTGTTTTTTGGGCCATAAGCCCATTTTAGATTTTGGTTTGTTTATTTTTAGCCCATATCATTTAATAATTAATTAGGTTTAATTAATTAAAATATATTTTTAGGTCCATAATTAAGTAGATTTTAGGTTAGAAATACCTTTAGGTCCATTTAGTTAATTAGACATAAGCCCACTTAATTTAATTTAATTAATTTACACTTAGCTCACTTAATTTAAGCCCTTTTTCATAATTTGTAGATTTAAGATCATTATTTAATTAAAACATGTAGACTTTAGCTCATTTATTTAAAATCCATGTATATTAGACTAACTTAGGGATTATGTGATTTATTAAATGCATTATTTACTTGTATATTTCATGACTAGTTTGCCTTGGAGTTTATTGTTGTGGGTTTATATGAAATTGCATGTAAATAAAGAATGAGATAGTAATTTATAAAGTAATTATAAATGAACACAAGACTGAAAGAAGTTGGTATTTCGTATCCAGAATCTCCTGGTTGTGGTGCTAGCTTTCTTTTAGGGAATCGAGTACCACCTTTTCGATATGTCCCAGTTATTACCCTAGGTGGCGACTCCTCATCTCCACACCATGCCTTTATGACAATGGTTAGTGTGTTCTCTAGAGCCTTGAGCTCAAATAGTGATGCGGTTGCTAAAATCTTGGACGCGCGCTAAACCTCGCCGTCTATAGTGGTGACTCTATTGGGGATAAGAGATACTGATTCTACTTGTGTTCTTTAGAATTATTTTATTAATTATTATTTTATTCTTGCATTCATTCTACATGTTCCTACTAAACCGATGGCGTTGGTTTATGACTCCATGATTCTACTAGTTTCATGGGGTTATAGATTGGCTAACCATCACTCTTAACTTTAACTCGGTCCAAGAGAGATTACCGGGCTCATCTGACCAGAGCCTATAACCCACGTCCTTAAGGGGGGTAGTCTTCTCTTGAGTTTGCAAAGGATACTGGGCCCCTCTGACCTTGGCCTATAACTCAAAGTCCATAAAGGAGGGCATCTTGCTAAGGGAACCTTGACCTTTTTACCGAACCCTCACCATATATAATGGCTTAGTTATTTCCCTAGGGTCTACCCAAATTACTTGTGAATGTAGCCATGAGGTATTTCTATCTGTAAAGGCCCAAGCCCATACTTTAGAAGCTTGTTAAGGTTAACAAAGATTGGGTTAATCTTTTACACCTAGAAATTCTATTTTTGTGCTTCTATTTTGCTTTGAGAGATTTGGCATGTTTGTCGATCCCTGATATCCCCTGTTGATATTAAGACTAAGACAAAAAATCCTAGGAAAATAGACTCACCATTGAATACGTGTGTGGGAGGAACAAGGTTGGAAGGATGTATGTATACCTAACTTGTTACTTGCTACTTGTTGTATAACATGTGCATCATGCATACATGCATACATGCATCTCATGCATCATACTAACCATTTGTCTTGTAGCCATCATAGATTTGTCTAGGTCTTCCTGTGTTTGGAGTTAAAAAGGTGGCAGACTGGTGAGAACTGATTCAAGCCCCCAATCGATTGAGAAAGAGATCCTTAGCAGACTAGAAAAGAGCCCCGTTAATTTGATCTATTTGAAAGCTACGCAACCTGACTGAACTAAAAGAATGGAACAACAAGAGGGAGGAAACTGGACCCTAGAAGATGTCAAAGGAGCACTAATGGATGATATGAGAGCAATGATGCAAGATGAGTGAATATAAGCTCTAGCAGGACTGATGCCACCACCAGCTGCTGCTGTACCACCTGCCGTGCCCAACCCACCTGTCATAGGTCCACTACCTATTAACAATGACACGAAACTTGAGGATGTTGAGAGTTACATGGTTAAAAAAGTGAAAAAGGAATCACTTGAGCAAGTTCAAGAGCTGGAATCCAGATAGATGAAGGCATTAACTCAGAAGATGTCTAAGATGGAAGAATTGATGAGGGGACAAGGCCTAGGATACCCTTTTGACTTTGATGATATGATGCAATTTGAAGAAGATAGGCTACCTGACAAATTTAAAATGCCATAATTGCAAAAGTTTGATGGTACTGGGGACCCGAGGATTCATCTCAGTCAATACACAACTACTATGAGTACCACCAAGGCTCCTTTGGCCGTGGTTACTAAGCTATTTGTACTGTCCTTGGAGGGTATGGCCATTAACTGGTATCATGGGTTAGAGAAGTCTATCCGAGCATATTGGAGGGAGTTATGCACTGCTTTTCTAAAGCAATACAACTATAATACTAGGCTTGAGGTGTCTATAAGAGATTTGGAACTAACCAAGCAAAAGCCTAATGAATCATTTTCAGATTTTCTGACTAGGTTCATGAATAAGGCGAGAATGATGAAGAACAAATTGGTAGAGAAGGACCAAGTTAGAATAATAGTCCAAAATGTGTCACCTAACCTAGTGGAAAGGTTGCGAATGATGAACCCCAAGACATTTATAGACCTTTATGATGACGAGTTACAAACTGAAGAGATCGAAAATGAGAAAAAGAAGGCTACTGGGAACATTGGAGCAAGAAACTACCCAACTGGGGGCATACAACAAGGAAGCACTAGCTGGGTTGTAAGAGTCCATGCTATTCAACAACCAAAGAGGTTCTCAAATTTTAACCAACCTTTGTCAAAAGTCCTAGAGCGCCTAATGGAAAAAGGCTTACTTTAACCTTTAACTACTCCAAACCCACCAAATCCAAATATCCCAGGCTATAACCTAAATAAACACTACAAATTCCACCAAAACCTCCAACACTCAACAGATAAATACATCCACCTTAAACATGAAATCCAAAACCTCATAGACTCTGGAAAAATCACAGATCCTGAAAACTTGAGCACCAGAAGTAATCCTTTCCCAAACTACCAAAACTTGCCATCTCTAACAACTATGATGATTAACTCAGGAGTAAGTGAGAAAGAAGTGCTAAACTCCTTTGAAGACTTAGACCTTAAAATTAATGAGAAATCTCTTAATGCCCCCAAAGATATGGAAAGAGTTAAAGATTTGTTGGGTCAGCCCTCAAGCAAGTTCGACTATAAGGTGTTTTACACTAAACCACCTTCTTTTGACATACCCTTCAAGTTGATTGTACCTACAAGATGGGGTAATGAGTTTGATGATGATAAACTGCAAGACAAGGAAGAAACATGCACAGTAAAGGTACAGAAAGATGAAGTCATAGAGATAGTTTGCAAGAAAATGCAATAATAACTATTATGTCAACCACCTGAAAGACAACCATTATGAGACTCAGAATCCCTAGCATCTAGAATAGGAAATAAAATTATCTTCTTTAAATAAAATTTTAGTTTCTTTAGAACTTGTTTTATTTTAGTGATCGATGATATGAATTATGATTATGCTCACTTATGTAATATGCATCTCGATGGTACTAAGCATTGTGATATTGATCGCATCTGCATGTTTGACAAAAATTTAATTCAATTAGATTCATTCAGTATGGGTACAAATGTAAACTTAAAGAATAGTCTTATATCACATGACATAACTTCTAAAGAGAATAAAATCTGAGCAAAAATAAGAAGAATGATAAAAAAGAGAAGAAAAACAAAGAGAGAGAAAAAAGAAAAAGAACAGTAAGGTGAAAAATTAGAGAGAAAAATTCAGGATTAATTAATTATAGGAGTTGTGTCATGTGATGTAATGAATGTTCTCATTTTTGCCCTAATGAATGGGTAAAATTGAATTGGAGATTTTCATCAAATATCGCATATTTGTCTTTATCATATTGCATAAGTATCTGAATGGAAAGACATTACATAATGAAAGCTAAAATCATAGCTATGAGATCACTATTTTAGTTATGTTTCCTTTGTAATTTTCCTTATAAGCCTAAGGTCCCCTTACACCTTGAGAATTCAAATGGCTCAATAACTTGCATTGCAAGTCTTGTCCTATAACTATTATCAATCATTGCATCAATATCAAGCTTCATATCCTCCTCAAGAGTTCTTCAAAGTGCAAGTCCAGCTGATTTCATCATTAAAAACTCGCTTTGGTTAGTTTGCCCATTCCTCCATATCTCCAATGCATGAGATTGCAACTAATAGGGTTAATAAGTCACAGGATCAACAACAACAGTGGACGAACTAAGTCTTTTGCACACAAAAATGAAAACTGGGGGCAAAATATAACTCAGGGGGCAAATGGTATTGGCATTCAAAGAGCGAAGATAGAAGCTGAAGTGTAAGAGCTAATACCTCATCATAAACAGTAATAAAAGAAAAGTTCAATAGTGCATTGATCAATCAAAAGCTCTATTGTAAAGCCATGGACCCTACTTGGTAGCCTAGTAATCAGTCTAATGAATCATATCGAAAGCTTCAACATCAGAAGTACCAACAGTGAATCATTCAATGCTCAAACTAACAGGCTATTTATGAGTGGCTTTGTTCCAAACAGGAGACCCATTAGGATCATGTGCATCATATATAGCATGCATACACTTGCATACATATTTTATGAAACACTTGTCTTGTATAATAAAAGTCTTTAAGCCTAAACAAGATTGTGCAAATACTCTACTACTAACATTTGAAATTAGTGTTGGAAGAACAGGAAAGTAGTCAGAGTATTCATATGTGAAACATCTAAAAGAATGAAAATAAGAGAAGTGAAACTACCAAGAAGAATTATCCTATAAACTTCAAGAGGCTAGATAGGAAGCTCAAGCTCCTCAGATTCATTATGCTAGTGATACATGCGCTTGGCCTTAAAAAGGGAAGAATGCATTCAAAACTTGAGATGAATGCACTCTAAAAAATTTTTTTATTATAAAATAGTAACCTCTAACTCCTAAATCTTTTCTTTTCTAGGAAATGTGGCGAAGAGAAATGAAGCCCTCTACCATAGCATCAATGGGATAAAGCCATAACTTCGATGGTGGAGCATCATGACCCTGTGATCGAAGACATTATCACCATAATGAAAGGGAAGGATGTAAAAGAATAACATTGCATTCTGATAATTTTTTTACTAGCAAATAGGCCATACTAACTTATGGTATTTTATGCAAGGAAAATAAAAGAGAATGAAGAAGGGAAAAGGAACTGATACATTAAAAGAATGGGCAAGATAGCAAATGTCAATTGCTCATTAAAGCCTCACCCTGTGCAAATACCAAAGGGAAGTAATACAACTCCATCTCCTTTGATTTTGCAATAAAATAAATCCTCAATAAGAAAATTCATAAATTGAAAGGAAATTCATCCACTCCATGAGATCTTGTGCGAAAATTTATCTTATGACCTTTGATTTTAGTGGCTTTCTTTGATTAGTCTCGCATAATTCAGATGTCTTATTGACAATTCTATGCTGAGAATTTCTAAACTCTAATCAATCTAATGCTTGTTTTGCACCCAAACGAGGGGAAGAACATACAAAGACAAAATCTGTGGACTTGTGGTATAAATTGATTAAATTTTAAGGTATCATTTTAGTCTTGTGAATGATAAATGTGCATGTAATCTACTCCAATGCTCAGAAATGAGTATAAGTACAAAATTCCTTGACAGTATCCACGTTAAGTAATGCGATAAAGGCAGGGGAATACTAAGAGGAGAATAGAAAAAAGAGCAAGCATAACTTACTCCAACGCTCAGAAATGAGTAAAAGTATCAACTCAAAACCTCTGGCGGTATCCATGATAAGTAATACAAAAAAGGCAGAGACTATTAAAAAAGGACCATGCCAAAAATTGCTCTATTTACTTCAATGCTCTATAGGAGTATGAGTATGCAAAGGACCTTTCCAATGGTATCCACACTGAGTAATATGAGAAAGGTGGGGAATACTCATATAAGGAAGAAAAGCATAAAAATAATTCAAAGACTGTTTTGATACTTAGAATCTGATCCATTTATGCTCAAATACCATAAGTTTTGTCTAGTAGATTATTTCTAAATTTAGGTGTGGAAGTAAGCTCTTCACTTGGTAAAAAAATATGTTCTCAGTATAAAATGGTTAACGATGCCTCTGCCCTTTGCGAATGGTAAATAAATGATAGTTATGAGGATCAAAATTAAGGAGATTGGTTAAGTACATGTTATCTCATGAAAGTGATGAATTTTCTTATAAATTTTCAAAATAATAAAATACTTTTGTACATTCATATTGTTAAAACTAACTTCAGCAATTCTATAGGAATTTCAAGTCCAGAAGGGGGTATACTCAACTTGTAAAGCCAATCAACACAGCAAAATTCAAAGTTAATCAATAAAAGTGCTAATTAGTCAACACAAAGAATTCAAAGCATTCGACTCAAACAACTAAAGATAAAAATCAGTAAATAGTTATGGACTATAGCATCATCAAAGGTGAGCAATGAAAGGATTGTAGTTAATTTGCAAGAAATTATGGATTGCAGCATCATCAAAGGTGAGCAATGAAAGGATTGCAGTCAATTCGTGAGCAATTTTGGATTGCAACATCAGTGAGCAACGAAAGGGTTGCAGCTAATCGCGAGCAATTATGGATTGGAGTATCATTGGTGAGCAATGAAAGGGCTGTAGCTAATCGCGAGCAATTATGGATTACAGCATCATCAGTGAGTAATGAAAGGTTTGCAACTAATCACGAGCAATTATGGATTGCAGCATCATCAGTGAGCAATAAAAGGGTTGCAGCTAATCGTGAGCAATTATGGATTGCAGCATCATCAGTGAGCAATGAAGGAGTTGCATCTAATCGTGAGCAATTATGGATTACAACATTATCAGTGAGCAACGAAAGGGTTGTAGCTAATCACAAGCAATTATGGATTGCAGCATCATCAGTGATGTAATATCCCGAGTTTTTTTTAAATATTTTTATACTGCATCGGGATATGCAGTGTTAATAATTTTTGTATATATTTATGACATTTTTTAGAGCTTTTATTTGTTTAAAGCTAATTTTAATTAGTTTATATTATTTTAAGTACGTTACATAAAATTTTCCCGAGAATTGTATTTTTGGAAAAATTGACACGTAAATAATTTCATACTATTTATTTTGACTAGTTTTACGAATTTGCATGAACTCATACATAATTTTTAAGTGCTAAATAAAAAGTATATATGTGTATTTATTTAAATTAATTAGAGCTTAATTAAATTCATTAATTTTATTATTTAATTTTTTTGTATTAATTAATTAATTTTAAGTGTATAAATTATTAAATATAATAAAATATTTGTGTGGTGAATATTATTTATGTGTGGGAATATATATTATTATAATATATATAAGGTGGATATATATATATATATTTACATATATACACGTTTTTTTAAACAAAAAAAAACAAAGTTTGCAGAAATTACCAAAATGCCATTGTCTCCTTCATTTTTCTTCCCAAATGGATTCCACCATTTCTGGCCATTTTCAAGCTAGTTTTCTTGCTGTTACTATGTCCCTCAGCCTTTCTCCTCCACCTCCAGCCATTTCCATCACCTAAAGCTCCCATTTCCAGTGTTGTTTGGCCGGATTTTCATCAAGAGGCCGAAAGTTGCTCCTAACTCCGATCAAGCACTTTCTAGCCACCAAATTTGATGCCGTCAGTCTCTATCTTCTCCTTGAGCTCTGGTGAGTGTTATTCCAAGCTTTTTTTCACTTGATTTGGTCTAGAATTGCTTAGGTTTCAATTTCTTAAAATAAGCCATTTTGGGTTTCAAATATTTTTAGCTTCAATTTGGTTGATTCATGAAAACTTCCTTCACAAACTTTGTTCCTGGAAGCTTAATCTACATGCTTTAATTTTTTTATAATTTTTGGAATTTATTTTAATTTTTGTGAATTTTTATTATTTTATTAATATTTTCTAATTGTTGAAAATTAATTAATAAAATTATGAAATTGTGTTTTATGGTGATTATAGGAGTTTAAATAAATTATAGAAATTTATTGTAATTTTTTTAAATTTTTATGTATTTATTTGGAATTTATTAAGTTTATGTAATTTTGAAAAATAGGGTTAATTATGTGTTTAATTGAAATGAATTGGTTAATTGAGTATATTTATTGATATTATGGAAAAATATGTTGAGAAAATTAATTTTGAGTAATTATATTATTTTTGGTGAATTGTTGGATTTATTTTAGTAAATTTATATATATATAGGGGTATTTTGGTAATTTTACACTAAATTGGCTAAAAATGTAATTAAATTGGTTTTAATAGTTACTTAGGGCATAAAAATGATTTCTACAAATTATTTAGTATTTTTAACTAATTAAAACTATTCTTTGTAAATTATTTTCAAATTATATATATAATATACGATTTTTCTAAAAAAATGAGTTTTTATTGGTTTTTAACGTGTTTTAGGGTTAATTACGTAATTTGGATTTACAAAATGTATTTTTATTATATAAGGGCATTTTCAGTATTTTATAATTATTTTGTGAATTGTGAACCTCAATCGGTGAATTGTAGTTTGGAGTCCGACCGAGGGATTGTCGTTGTGAATTTGGTATTATTCGAAGTGTGTTTTCTTTGCAGGACTGGTTCTACTCTTTGAGTAGAGAGATGTTCATTTTACAGGGGAAGTTTTGCCGGATTTTCGGTAGAATTCTCGTAAAGCGTGATGTCCGGTCAAATCCCTATTCTAATTTTGTGTCTAAAATTCTAGATCGAGTCTTTAGAATTTCCATTAAATTTATTCTGATTTCATGTTGTCATTTGTTTGTCTAGCTGCACCGAGACCGAGGCCTAACGGATCAGGCCCGTCGAGTTTGTCTCGTGGAGCGCTAACATGTGAGTTATTATACTATATATATATGCACTGCATATAGGGTGCATTATTTAGAATTTTTCATTTTCATTGTATGTTTTAAAAGTGATTTAAATTATAATATTTTTGGTATATCTAGGGTTGCATTTTTATATATATGCATATTAAATAATTATGCATGTTAGTTTGATATATGCACATTAAGCAATTAGGTTTAGGTTTAATACATTTGAGTAATATACATATGTTTTAAAATGTACACTTAGACATAATTATTTTATTAAATGATTAGTATACTTTAGGTATAGTTTCAGTAGATTTTAGGTTTATTCTTAAATAATTGCATGTTAAATTATAAACCTACACTTAAATTATTTTTAAGTTTATTTTTGGTATATTTTTGATTTATTTCCAAATAAATACATGTTTTATTATTAAATTAAACCTAACACATTAGTGGTATATTTAGGGTTTATTTTTGATATATGCATGCTAGATAATTAGGTTTATTTTTAGTATATTTGTGAATATATGTTAAACACAAACACATATTTAAATAAACATTTTATACATAAATGTTTTATTAAATGATTTGTGTACTTAGGGCATATCTTTTGTATATTTAAGTATACTTTTAAGAAAATGCATGTTATATTATTGTTACTCATTTAAATTGTTTTTAACTATATTAATGATTTATCTTTAGTTTATTTCATATTTTATTTGACATATATATATATATGGTTGGTTTTACTATTATGAATATTGTTCTACATTAATTATTTTCTGAATGAATGATTTATTTAAGTGAAGGATATCAATAGAACGTGCTTCCTAGTGGGCAGCACTAGGGCCGTGTACGTACCAGTGCGAAAGAATAGGATTGAGTGAGAGTTAATTTTGGGTGATTATAATTGATTTAAATGATTTGACTAAGATTAATGGTATGTTAGATAGTGTGATTGCGGGGCCAATCACACTGACAGTCAGACTGCTAGAGCTCGGTTGACTTAGTGTCTCGAGGCCAGTCTACTGTCCGTAGTGGAATGAATCTATTGGGTCGATTGAGATGTGAGGTGATAGATAGTGTGATTGCTGGAGCTCGGTTAACCAAGTGTCTCAGGGCCAATCACATTGACAGTCAGACTGCTAGAGCTCGGTTGACTTAGTGTCTTGGGGTCAGTCTGCTATCCAGATTGGAATAAGTGTTCTATTTGGAATCAAGTGAGCCTGTATGGCTAGAGTGATGATGGGATTGTTTGAGGTTGTTATTATTTAGGGCTCTATGGATCCTTCATGAATTAAGACAAACATTTTCTACATTTAGTATATTTATAAAGGCAGAGTTTGACATTCGTGTGAAATGTATGTATATATATATATATATATATATATATAATAATGCCTGATTGTTATGGTTTATATTGCATGTATATATAGTATAATAATTCACTCAGTAAGGTCTGACCCCCTCAATTATTTTTTCAGGAGATCCCATATCATTAGACCTTAGTTGTAGAGTTCCTCGCCGGTGTTCTTCAGTCCCGGCTATTTTATGCAAATGTATATTCTGAACTCTGATTTGTATTCTAAAAACTACAGTAGTAGTGCTATTGTCCGGAAGAGTATTATATTATTTTGAGATTGTATACTCTGAAAAATTTGTATTTGATTATTACGATATGTATACATTTATGAAAGGATTTGGAGTATTTATTTTATATATTGATTCAAAAAATTTTAATTATATTGTACTCTTTATTTATTTATTATATGATTTAATTTTCTTAAGCTTGCTACGGGTTCCGAATTTAAAAGAATTCTCATTCCCTAACGCCGGTCATGACTCCTCGGTCATGATAAGTGAGCAACAAAAGGGTTGCATCTAATTGCGAGCAGTTATGGACTGTAGCATCGAAAATGAGTAATGGAAGGGTTGAAGCTAATAGTGAGCAATTATGGATTGTAGCATAATCGCATAATCAATCAGCATCATACGATCGAGTGTGATGTTTCTTATAAAAAACAGACTATATGACTGAGTGCAATATATTCATCAATCGATTATACGATCGAGTATAATCAGCATCATACAACTGAGTGTGATGTTTCTTAGCAAAATAGACTATACGATCGAGTGTAGTCGACATTGTATGTCTGAGTGCAATGTATTCATCAATCGATTATACAACCAAGTATAATCAGCATCATACAACCGAGTGTGATGTTTCTTATTAAAAACATACTATATGACCGAGTGTAGTCGGCATCATATGAATGAGTGCAATGTATTCACCAATTGATTATATGACCAAGTATAATCAATATCATACGACCAAGTGTGATGTATCTTATCAAAAATAGACTATACGACCGAGTGTAGATGGCATTGTACGACCGAGTGCAATGTATTCATCAATCGGTTATACAACCGAGTATAATCAGCATCATATGACTAAGTGTGATGTATCTTATAAAAAATAGACTATACGACCAAGTGTAGTCGGCATTGTACGACTG
Organism: Mallotus nudiflorus; assembly: GCA_947683625.1. Taxonomy (NCBI): domain Eukaryota; kingdom Viridiplantae; phylum Streptophyta; class Magnoliopsida; order Malpighiales; family Euphorbiaceae; genus Mallotus; species Mallotus nudiflorus. Next base: position 7,834,520 of record CANTUR010000041.1, read on the forward strand.
AGTGCAATGTAGTCCCCAATCGATTATACGACCGAGTATAATCAATATCATACGACCGAGTATGATATGCCATTTAAAATGTTGTACGTCCGAGTATAGCAAATTCACCAACAGAAGCCTCACGAAGTACATGTAAGTATCCTAACTTCAATTTAAAAATTGGGTGCTATTCCACTTTGCCGCAATTTGTCAAGCAAACAGCGACAAAGGAGGGTAACTGTAGACACCTAATTTCGGGATGACATGTTATGGATGCAGTAAAGGACTCCAATGATGAAAATGTCTTCGATGCTTAATCTTTAAAAAATTCTAAGGGCTTTTAAAGGAAGAATTTAATGTTTTTGGGGACTAAATCACAAAGTTCTTTTTAGGACCTAATTGCAAAATTTAAATTTTTTTGGGGGCCTTTTTTGTAATTAAATGTTAAAAAAAAATTTGCACGTTGGAATTCCATAATTGCGATCGAAATTATGTAATTCCGATTCAAATTACATAATTCTGATTCAAATTACATAATCCCGATTGGAATTACAATAATTCCAATCGGAATTGCACAATCCCGGTCGGAATTGAACTCTTTCATTTTCCTATTTTTAATTATTCCAATTTTGGTGGTTTAAATTTCCTAATTAATTTAATCCTAAATTGGTTTAAATTTCCTAATTAATTTAATCCTATTTGGTTTAAAATTCCTAAGTACACTTTAGAAATGAGAATCACATTAGGATTAGGGTTAGGCTTCCTAGTTCCACTATAAAAGGGGGGGCTAGGAGGAGGAAAAGAGGGGGAGGAGCGTGAAAAGGGAGGAAGAGTGTAGAAAAGAATAGGAGAAGAGAGATAATTGTGGTTTTATTCTTTTTATATTTTAAAAAAATTCTTTTTGATTCATCAATTAATTCAAGACTCGTGAAGAATCTTTCAAGAAAAGATTTGAAGACTTATCAAGAATGCTGAATCACAAATTTAAGGAGCACCCTAATCATCCATAAGCATACTATATTCTTCTATTTTTCTTTTATTTATTTATTTATTTGTTTATTTATTATTCTATTTATTTTATCATAATTTATTCATTAATTATTATTTTATTTTTTTATGATGATTATGGAGGAAAACACATGGTGATCATATAAGGGAGATGAATTTTATTGGAAATCCATAGAAGACTATGGATAAAGCCCCATAGAGACTTAGTTTCTAGGGTTTTATTTTTTATTTTTATTGTCTTTTTTTTATTTTATTCTTTATTTTTATTTTTTTATTAATTATTTCATGAATTAATGTAATAGCCCCAATAGTGGGAATAGTAATAAAATTATGTGTGGTTGCGTGATTTTTTATTAAATTGGTTAGTAAAATTAGGTTTCAATTTGGTAATCATTTAAAATCAATGGAGGAAGTAAATTAATTTAGGTTGCATGTTAATAAAAATTAGGATTTTAGTAAGGATTAATTTAGTTATTTATTTGATCTTATTTAACTGTTTTTTTATATGTTTTTATTTGTTTTTAAGCTTATTTATTAGTTTTGTGTGTTTTGAGCCTTAAGCCCATTTTAGATTTTGGTTTGTTTATTTTTAGCCCATATCATTTAATAATTAATTAGGTTTAATTAATTAAAATATATATTTAGGTCCATAATTAATTAGATTTTAGGTTAGAAATACCTTTAGGCCCATTTAGTTAATTAGACATAGGCCCACTTAATTTAATTTAATTAATTTAGACTTAGCTCACTTAATTTAAGCCCTTTTTCATAATTTGTAGATTTAAGATCATTATTTAATTAAAACATGTAGACTTTAGCTCATTTATTTAAAATCCATGTATATTAGACTAACTTAGGGATTATGTGATTTATTAAATGCATTATTTACTTGTATATTTCATGACTAGTTTGTCTTAGAGTTTATTGTTGTGGGTTTATATGAAATTGCATGTAAATAAAGGATAAGATAGTAATTTATAAAGTAATTCTAAATCAACACAAGACTGAAAGAAGTTGGTATTCCGTATCCAGAATCTCCTGGTTGTAGTGCTAGCTTTCTTTTAGGTAATCGAGTACCACCTTTTCAATATGTCCCAGTTATTACCCTGGGTGGCGAGTCCTCATCTCCACGCTATGTCTTTGTGATAACGGTTAGTGTGTTCTCCAGAGCCTTGAGCTCAAACAGTGACACGGTTGCTAAAATCTTGGACGCGCGCTAAACCCCGCCGTCTATATTACCCCATACTTTTTCAAAAGGGCCTCTATTAAATTATTGCAAAAGTGTGAACCTCCATCATTAATCAATGCTCTAGGAGTGCTAAACCTCAAAAAATTATTTTCTTAAGCATTTTATTGACAACCTTTTCATCATTAGTAATGGTTTGTATTGCTTCCACCCACTTTGAAACATATTCAACCATAACCAAGATATACTTGTAGCCTAAAGAACTAGAAAATGGACATATGAAATATGTACCCCAAACATCAAAAAGCTCAAATTTTAGGATTCATTTCAAGGGCATCTCATGTTTCCTAGAAATGTTACTCATTCTTTGACACTTATCATATGTAAGCATAAATTCTCTAGCATCTTTAAATAAAGTAGGCCACTAAAATCCATATTGTAGTACCTTAGATGCCATCTTTGATGTTCAAAAGTTTCCATCAACTTCCAATGAATAATAATGTTGTAACACATTTTAAACTTCATCTTAAAGAATGCACCTTTGAATCAAACCGTTCACACATCTCTTATAAAGCAAAGGCTCCTCCCAATAGTGGAATTCACTATCATGTAAGAATTTCTTCCTTTGTTGATAATTCATACCAAAGAATTTCTTCCTTTGTTGATAATTCATACCATAAGGAAGAATACCACTCATAAGATAATTAGCAATATATGCAAACCATGGAAGTTCTTTTGACACCATACTAAGTAAATGTTCACCATAAAATGCCTTATTAATTAGCACACCATCATCATATTTCTTTATTCTTGATCTAGCTTTGATAAATGATCTGCAATAATGTTTTCACTTCTTTTATTGTCCCTTTCTTCTTAATTAAACTTTTGAAGCATTAAAATCCACCTTAGGAGCCTAAGCTTTGCATCCTTCTTACTTAGAAGATACTCAAGAGCAGCATGGTCTGAATGCATAATAACCTTCTGCCCCACAAGATAAGCTATAAACTTATCAAATGCATAAACAATAGCAAGCAACTCCTATTTTTTATAGTGGTATAGTTGATTTGAGCATTATTAAGTAGTTTGCTAGCATAGTAAATAACATAAGGCTTTCCTTCTTTCAATTGACCCAAAATAGCCCCTACCGCAAAGTTACTTGCATCACATATAATTTCAAATGGTTGCTCCCAATTAGGTGATTACAAAATAGGTGCTGAAATAAGAACCTTCTTTAATGCTTCAAATGCATCAACACATGCTTCATCAAATTCAAAAATAGCATCCTTAGTAAGTAGTTTGCATAATGGCTTAGCTATTTTGGAAAATGCCTTAATGAATCTTCTATAAAAACCTGCATGCCTAGGAAAGCTTCTTAGATCTTTAACACACTTTGGGGATGGAAAATTAGCAATCACTTCTATCTTTGCTCTATCAACTTCGATGCCTTTTTTTTATATCTAGTGTCCAAGAACTATACCTTCTTGTGACATGAAGTGACATTTTTCCTAATTTAAAACTAAACTATGCTCAAGAAACTTATCAAAAAGTTTAGAGAGATTGTCTAGAAGATGGGAAAAATTAGTACCATACACACTAAAATCCTCTATAAAAACCTCTACATAATCATAAAGTAAATTGCTAAATATTGAAGCATGCATCTTTAAAAGGTTGCAAGTGCATTGCATAAACCAAAAGCATGTGCCTAAAAGAAAATGTACCATATGGACATGTAAAATTAGTCTTAGCTTAGTCCTCGAGATGAATAGGAATTTAATAAAAACCACTAAGTCCATATAGATAACAAAAATAAAAAACATTAGCTAGTCTTTCAAGAACTTGGTTAATAAAAGGCAATGGAAAGTGATCTTTCCTAGTTGCTTTATTTAACTTTCTATAGTCAATACACATACACCATCCTGTGATAGTTCTAGTGGGTATTAAGTCATTAGACATATTTTTAACAACAGTTAAGCCTTTCTTATTTGGAATAACTTGAACGAGGCTCACCCATTTACTATCACTAATGGAATATATGATTCCATTATCAAGTAACTTAGTTACTTCCTTCCTTACCACCTCCTTGAGAGTTGGATTTAGCCACCTTTGACCTTCAATAGAAGGCTCGATATTATCCTTTAAAAAGATTATATGCATATACATATTAGGTCCAATACCATTCAAATCATTTATAGAATAACCAATAGCACTCTTATGATTAAGAAGTACATCATATAAAGCATCGATATTATTGCTAGGCAAAGAAGAATTCACAATAAAAGGAAATTTAAAGTTAGAGTCAAGAAATTTATATCTTAGATTTGATATTAAAGGCTTGAACTCTAGCTTCACTTTTTTATTTGGTGAAGTAGCCTTTGAATCTTCATCCTTCCTTAAAGATTCAAACATTGAAGTTCTATGAGGTGGAAGGTATGGAGTTGTCTCTAAGATTCTTACATTAGCTTCTTATACCTTGTATGGCTCAATAAGGTCTTGCCTCAAACATTCATGTATTACTTCTTCGATGCATTCATCAATAACATTAATAGAATCAATTATGCTTGCCACTTCCACTAGTGTAGACTTTATCATTTTAAACACATCAAATTCCATATGCTCATTGTCCACTTCCAATGTAATCTTTCCTCTCTTCACGTCAATAATTGTTCATATTGTTATAAAAAACAGTCTCCTAAACAAAATTAGGATTTCAAGATCTTCCTCTATATTAAATACAACAAAACCAAATGGTATCACATACTTTCCCACTTTTGTTGGCAAATTTTTAAGAATGCCAAATGGATATTTAATAGATTTGTTTGCCATAGAAAGACATATATTGATAGACTTAAATTCTTCCAAATCAAACATTTTATAAATGGATTTAGGCATAAGGCTAATACTAGCACCAATATCATATAAAGCCTTATCAAAATGAGTACCTCCAATTACACAAGGAACAGTGAAGCAACCGAGATCCTTTAGCTTTGGTGGAGATTTGGAATACATAACCTTATATTCTTAAACAAGAGAAACTAACCCATAATCTTCAAGCTTATTTTTGTGGCTAATGATATCTTTTAGAAATTTACCCCATGTCGGCATATCTCTAATGACATTAACAAATGGTATGGTAATGGTAATTTCCTTGAGATAATTAAGGAATTTGCCAAACTATTTATCCAAACTATGCCTTATAAATCTTTAAGGGAAAGGAAGTGTTTTGAAATCTACCTTAGATTCATCTTCCTTAGGTGGTCTAACATCTCCCTTTTTACCCTTCTTTGTACTCTTAACCTTATCTTTATTACTAACATCCAATTCTTTAATTTTTACCTCATCATCATCAACCACTCTTTTATTTTTACTAGCATCCTTTTTAATCTCTTTACCACTCCTCAAAGTAATTGCTTGGCAATTCTCTTTTGGTACAAACTCTGGTTGGCTAGGAAGCTTTCCTGAAACTTTAGTGTTGAAGGAAGAGGCTTGTTGGGCAATTTGATTTTCAAGAATTCGGTTATGAGTAGTAAGTTGTTCAAGTTTAGAGCTAACTTGCTTGAATTGCTCTTTATTTTACTTGTTGATGGACATTTGTTGGTTAACAAATTGTTCCATAAGAGTTTCTAGGTTGGGTTTGGGTTAGATAGGATTAAATGTTTGTTGTTTAATGGGAAGTCAAGGTGGGTTTTAGGGTTTAGTGTTTAGGTTAAATGGATGGTTTAGTTGAGAAGATGGATATGATCATAAAAATCTAGGGTGGTTTCTCCATTAGGGGTTATAAGTATTGGATTTGAGGCCCATTCTTTAATTAAAAGCTCCTTGCACATAGCTCACATCCTCATTAGTATTCACATTACATTGAGAATATGAATGTGATTCTCCACAAAACTCATAAACAATATCAGTACTTTCTAAAGAATTAATTTATGATTTACTTACTAATTTGGTGAAATCCTCTACCTTTACAGTCAATAGGTTAATGGTGTCAAGCTCCAAAAAATACTCTTGCTTTTGCCATTATTGGTTCATCACCCATGTATCCTTGAGAAGCAAGTTCTTAAAGTAATAGCTTCCTTAGCCATTTTATCCATCCATTTTCCACCAGAAGCTACATTAATAATGTTCCTATTCTTATTTGTCAAGCCATTATAGAAAATTTAAGGGATCATCCAATCCGGTAAGCCATGATAAGGACATTACCTTTGAAGTTCCTTAAACCTCTCCCAAGTTGAATATATTGTCTCACTTCCATTTTGCTTGAAAGTTGTAATCTCATTACAAAAATTGGCTATCTTTTATTGTGGAAAGTATTTATAAAGGAATGCTTACTTTGATTGGTCCCATGTTATGATTGATTCACTTAGTATACTAGTAAGCCAAAGTTGTGTTTTATCCTTCACTGAAAATGGGAAAATTCTAAGTCTTATTGCATTGTCAATCACACCACTGATTTTAAAGATTGCACATACATTAAGGAAAGTCAATATATGAGAATAAGGATCCTCTCCTTATAAACCTCTAAACTGATTGTTCTGCACCATTTGAAAAATGGTCGGCTTAATTTCAAAGTTATTATTAGCATTGGTTAGGGCCACAATCCTACCAAAACTACCCGAGATGTTAGGCATAGCAAAATTGCCTAATGTTCTTCTTTCTAGTTCAGCCGTATTATTCAATTCCCTTTGATTCATGCCTCTATGTCTTTGCTTCTTGTGTAAGTCATGTAAATTCAATTCAATTTCGAGATCAAAGTAGAGAGTATTATCACTAATACTTCTAACAAGCGTCATGAAGAGTAAAAAATTAAAAATCAAATAATAAATTATAACACAACTGAGAACATTTCACTATTAAATAAATAACAAATTATAACAGCAAATTCAAATAAAAAACTAAAACAACTTTTCTCTACCCTAAGTTAATAAAAATCACTAAACAAAAATCCTTGGTAGCAGCGCCAAAATTTGATGTGGGTCAAATTAATGCCCTAGTCTCCAAGACTTAGTATAGAGTAAGTAGGGTGTCAAACACTGGGAATTCAAAGTAAATTTTGTATTAACCGAGTAAATACTTGAATGGATAGGCAAATGATATTAAAATAATGTTAATTTATTCTAAATAACTTAAAGTTATTAATTTCTAATTATACAAATTAAATTGACTATACTAATAACGATTTTAAGCAATGTAGGTTAGAATTACAAATCAGAATTACTTAAGAACTTTAAAAGTCAATAATATATAAACTTTCATTCATTGATTGGAGAATAAGCCAATGATCCTTTAAAGTAACTCTTGTTGTCAATTAAGGGTATTTTCATTTAAAGTCCACACTTTCATGAATTTGTAGAAATAAATAAAAACTATTAAGTTCTATGCTATTTCTTTATCCCTTTAAAGTGAATTTCTTGTCTCCAAATACTTTTCTAACCTATAAGTAATTTCAACTGCGATTCCACCAAATCATCCCAACTCTTATTGTAAACAATTGATTAACAAGTTATATATGGTGATCAAGCATACATAACACAATTCAAAACTCAATTAAAACTAAATCCATCATGGATTATAAAAGATAAAAATGTATTTCATAGATTAATTCATCATTGTAGTTCTACATACAAAGACTTAGCCAAAATACATAATGCTCAATATCAAGGAACAACAAAGAAGTATTATAAATATCAAGTAACTAAAATAGAACAAAGGAGAAAAGATTGTATTAATAAAACCCTTTAATACTCTCCAATAAGTTACTTGATTATGGTAAATCCTCTTGATATCTTCCTTTAATTCCTTAGACATGTCTTTGAACACTAAGCACTTTAAATCTTTTAATAATAAAACTAATAATGCTATAAATTCTTAATACAATACTAATGTATTTTAATCCCTAAAACAAAGCCAATCTTCATGTATTTATAGGCTTCTTGGCATCCCAATTCATGCCTTTTCAAATGGGTGTAAAAATGAAAAGGTATGATGAAGAGGTGTATTGGTGTCAAGTCATCACCATTATGCCAATTCGGCATAGGATGTCTTTGTCATGACTCAGTATAGATGTGATGAGTCAGCATGGGCTCTTCTTTCATTGTATAGTTGTTGATGAGTCAATATAGGCATATCGAGTAGGCACAACACTTGCTGTCATGGCTTGGCAATAATGTGCTGAGTCAACCCTTTTCTAAAAGCCTCACTTTAAATTTGCATGCATTAAACTTCATTCTACTCTATCCTAGTACACTTCCATGTATGAATTAAGCTTACGAACACCTACAAAACACATAAAAATTAACATAAGGGCAACATAAACAAAAGAAATAAAAATAATAGTGCATAATTAAGTAAAAACAACCAAACATAACAAAGCTAAAAAAATTAAAACATAAAATGGCCTAAAGAACTATGTTTATTTGCATTATCACATACATACATCTCTTTCCAATAAAAACTTATAACCTTTTCTAGTCATACAAGAAATAGAAATGATGTTGTTATAAGTACTAGGTACATATAAAACACTATTCAATAACAAAACATGATCATTTAAGTCAATAGAGGTGGTTCCCATAGATTTGGTAGCAACACTTTCTCCATCTCTAAGCTTTAAAGTCACCTCATTTGATTCTAACCTTCTTTCACTTACTAGATCTTGCAAGGAAGAACATATGTGAGAACTAGCACCGATATCCAATACCCATGCCTTAGATGAGCTCTTAGAACATTTAGAAATAAATAAATTAGAGAAATTCTCGCCTTCTCCAATCTTGTCCTTTCCTTTAGTCTTGAGAGACTCTAGAACTTAGGACAATTTCTTTTCTAATGTCCCTCTCCATTGTAATAAAAACACTTTCCTTTGCTTGTGTTCTTAACTCTCTTTTTGCCTTTGTTCTTTCTTACACCTCCCTTAGCTTTGAGAACTCTTTCTTTAGCTTTCTTGCTTTTATTGCCCTTACTCTTTATAGTCCCACTAGAAAAGGCAACCAAAGTAATTTCCTTCATTTTTTCATTATGAATAGCCTTTTGGGCCATCACAAGCATGTTTAATAATTATATAAGAGTGCACTCCATTTTATTCATATGGAAATCTACAATGGATTGCCCAAATGAGTCTGGAAGGGATTGTAAGATCAAATCTATTTAAAGTTGAGCATCCATCATGAAATCTAGACTCTTAAGTTCCTCAATGGAATGAATCATAGAATTCACATGTGCTCCAACATCATCTCCTTCCTTCATTTTATCACAGAAAAGCCGCTTAGATATTTCATATCTAGCAATCGTACTTTGTTCACCAAAGAACTCTTAGAAGTGAAGTAGGATTTCCCTTACATTAGTGTACTTCTTAGGCTGCCTATGAATTTCATTGCTCATAGAAGCCCACATAATGCAACATGCTTGCATATCATCATCTTTCCATTTTTCAAGAGTGTCATGTTCCTCTTGGGAAGTAGTAAGTGGAAGGAGTCTAAGAGGACTTTGTTCCAAGACATATAGAATGTGTTTAGAGGCCAAAATAACTTTTAGATTGTGAAGCCAATCAATATTAGGCCCAGTAAGTCTATTGTTATAAAAAATGATGCTAAGAGGGTTTAAAGATCTCATATTATCAAATTGCTACAAAAGTATAAGAAGATAATTAGTTATTTTGACATTGTTAATACCATTAAATTTAGTTTTTAAACACAATGGTCTCCCACTAACTTTGCAAATCCTACACTTCCAAAGTAGGAAATGGAAATCCCTTGTTGGATGGATTTTTAGTGGGTGATTGAATTCTTGATGAAATAGTAATATTCCTCAGGTACGCATAATTGCCATTCTTAGAATATTAATATTGATTAAGTCAATAACTCTTGTTCATCACATCTCATATGAGATTCATTAATATAGCTCCTAATGCTTAGAAACCTTAAGTATTCATAATTGCCATTCTTGGTCTCTTTACATTAGTTAGGTTCATACCACTGAATTAGTGTAACTTATAAACAAACACTACAACCTCAGGTATGCCTATTTGCCATTCTTGGCATGTAGAGTGTTTATAAATTCACAACATCTCATAATTAACAATGAACCCTACAAAGATCTCTTAGCATAAATATACAGCCCTATATATCTATAGCCAAAGTATATTTGTCTAAAACTTTGCATGTCACTACTTCAATGGAGAGCCTAGACCTAAATTTATTTTAGAAGATTTTTGGGTCTTTATTTAAGGCATCACTTTGCACATTAGCCATTGTAATATTGCATATATCATATATATACATAGTTTGGCATTCATACACAAATCACATATGCATATTACTAATGGCATCCAATTATACATATCACATATGCACATTTCATGTTACAATATATATATCTCATATAGACATAGAGCATACATATTGGATGCATGAATAAGGAGCGATCATGGACTTTGCTAAAACCTATTCTAACTCTTAGAATAAGCTAAATAAATGGCCACCTTGTAATGATCTCCATGGATCTCCCACTTTAACTCTTTAAGCTCTATATCATAACACTTGTGATTTACAATTAATCCTCAACATACCAAAATGAAAATTACATCCTAATTCTATATAATCAACACTTAATTACATGCCAAATAATAAAATTAATTATTATTATAAACCATAGGATGTATTCTAAGTCCATGATCATTCTTGTATGTATGTCAAGCAAAAAACATACATTTAAAGGCCCTTAAGCATCCCAAAAATGGATGTGGACACAACTTAGCACCACTAAGTTGATTCAAGATGGACTCGGCACATGCTACCTCTGTCATGAGTCGGCACACCCGTGATAAGTCAGCATGCCCGTGATAAGTCAAATGGTCACTCTATCATGAGTCAGCATAGCCATGATTGTGCATATACTTAAGGCTATTTTTACATATGTTTACTGCAATTCTTTCAACTAACATCAATCTCAATCACAAAACTTGGAATTATCAACCAATATAGCATGTGTTAATTTCAAAAAGGAGCTTTGATACCACTGTTAGGAATTGGTTGTGCTATTTAGGAATCAAATCCTAAAAAGAGCAAATTTTAAAAATTTACTAAACACAACCCTTCATCTCATGAAGAATTCTAATCCCTAGGATCCATTTTGTAATTAACATATAACTAATACATAAAGCAACAATAACCTAAGAATTCTAAGTTTTAACAAAACTTACAATCTCCTAAGTTTGGTGTGGACCACAAGTATTCTACTATATTGGTATGATTCTTGATTCAACTCTTGAATCAACTCCTTAGCTTCCCAAGTATAAAGCCTCTAGCTTAAGACACCAAGCTTCATAAAATATCCTTCTTTCCTTAATCAAAATGGAAGCAAGTATCTTCTCTTAATTACCCCTAGTAACTTGCACTAAATTAATCCTTACAAGAACTCTTGGGTTTTTGTGTATATATGTTTCTTATTACTTTTTGACTCTTATGTCTTTACACTTTTTGTATATTAATAATTATCTATATTCAATTCTACTTACCATTTTTGATAAATATGGTAAGTGATAAGTGTAGAGATTGATGGCATCACCTACATGCCAGTTGGCATAATATTTATACATAACTTTGTATAAAAATGACAAGTGTACAAAAGAAGTGTGTAAAGAATACATCTCATTTATAATCTCTACATACATCTTCTTACATATGTCAAGTGTACAAAAAGAACCTAAATCTTTTATTTGATAAAACCAAATATTAAATCACTTTATGGACTTGGGATTGGTATTTGGGCCAACACTTGACCCAAGCCCATTCCATCAAATAAGTGGGCCTAGATTAGGTTAATAGGCTTTGTCAATATATTGGATTAATCTTTAGGCTAAAACTCTTTTAGGCCTAGGTCCATAACACTTGGACCATTAATCCAAGTTAATTAGAAACAACATATATATTTTATTAATTTAATATCTTAATTAATATCTCATATTAATTCAGCACAAATTAATAATAAAACCTTTCACTAAAATTAGATTTCATAATATGCTAGAATCATTGCTTTAAGCATAAATCCAATTTCATTAAACACAATTAATTTATTAAACATTTTAATCAATAATTAGATTAATATCAATAGAGATTTGGTAAAAAATTTTAGGTGTGACTTACTAAGTTCATGTCTAATTAGCAATGAGAAGATAATATCAACACTTGATATTATTTTAAACTCCTTTTAAGTCTAAATGTGAAAATCCCAATTATTCACATTTAGTTTTTATAAGTTGTGAGTGACCCCTAGATTTGATATCATAACTACCCAATTATAAATGAATGCATTTATTGATTCTTATGAACCCTTTGGTCAGAATTACTATGCACTAAAATCCCTTCACTAGTATATCCCATTATAGCTTGGAGTCAAGGATTAATCAAACTCTAATAGTTGTATCATATGACCTCATCTCAAGATCTATTCTTGATAAAACATAACACATACCATGAACACTTTTCTAGCACTAAAACTCTTTCATACTATTATGTTTTTCCTAGCCAGGAACTTATTCATCAAGAAAAGACTTAGATAGCATAGGATTTAATCCCAATTCACTCCAGGTAATGAATCCCATCTTGGTCAAACACCCAACCCTACATTTAACCAATTAGAGCCATCACACGCCATATACCCATGTGTGATTAACATAAGTATGTAAGCGATAATAAACCCTAATCACTTAAATATGGATGACCATGTTACCTTATGTCAAAGGACTATATGCACCATTATGACCTAAATTGTGATCGTTGACTATAAGTGAATATCCATGCGATCATATATCTAACGCCACTATTCAATCCACCCATCACATGAGTATCCACATGTCTATTTTGATATCTTATATCAAGTAGCATAAGACTTACTACCTCCCACTATTAGTATCAATACTAATCAAAGAAAAAAATTAGAGGTAATAGTTGAATTAATATTACCCAAATATTAATTATATAATTATGAACATTTTATAGCATATGTACTCTATAAATTCGTAGCTCATATTATCAACTTTTGATAATGAATATATTTAACATGACGCTAATGGATAAATATTCAATTAAACAACACTTTAAATAATAGAATATTCTTTTATTGTCATTTAGGAAATTTACATCATCAAAATATATGATTGGCCTCTAGGGCATATCACCTATACTAACAACACCCTCGTTGTATGTTGCACCAGCTCCATTCATGTCAGAGGAGAGGGACCCACCTAGGTACTTAAGAACTGACATGCTACTCTGATACTCAAGTGGTCTGGGCCTACCTTGCCATAGTATCTCTCGTGAAGGCCCTACATTGGAAAGGAGTAGGGTCAGCTCTGATGCCAAGAATGGCAAATAGGCGCACTTGAGGTATGTAGTGTTCAAGTCTATATATTACACTAATTCAATGGTATGGACCTAACTAATGTAAGGACACCAAGAATTGGAATTATGTGTACTTAAGGCCTCTAAGCATTAGGAGCTAAATTTATTGAACCTCACATAAGATGCAATGAATAAGAGTTGTTCACTTTATGAATATTAATATTCAAAGAATGGCAATTATGCGTACCTGAGGAATATTATTAATTCATCAAGAATTCAATCACCCATTAGAAACCTATCCAACAAGATTTTCATCTCCAATTTTGGAAGTGTAGGATTCAATAAAATAGTGGGAGACCATTATGATTAAAGACCAAATCTAATGGTGTTGACAATGTCACTATAACTAATAATATTTTTTATGTATTTGCAGCAATTTGATAATATAAAGTCTTCAAACCCACTAAGTATCATTCTTGATAATAATAGACTCACTTGACCTAATCTTGTTGATTGGCTTCGTAATCTTAAAGTTGTTTTGGCCTTCGAATGCATTCTATATGTCTTAGAACAAAGTCCTCCCAGACCCTTTCCACCTAATGCTACCTAAGAGGAATGTGACACTCTTAAAAAATAGAAAGATGTTGACATACAAGGATGTTGCATTATATGGGCTTCCGTGAGTACTGAAATTCACAGGTGACATGAGAAGTACACTAATGCAAGGGAAATCCTACTTCACCTATAAGAGTTATTTGATGAACAAAGTAAGACCATTAGATATGAGATATCTAAGCGGCTTTTTCGTACTAATATAAAGTAAGGAGAGGATGTTGGAGCTCATGTGAACTCTATGATTAATTCCATTGAGAAACTTCAGAGTTTAGATTTCATGATGGATGCTTACCTCCAAACGGATTTGATCTTATAATCCCTTCCGGAATCATTTGGGCAAACTATTGCCAATTTCCATATGAAAAAATTTGGGTGAACACTTGCAAAATTATTAAACATGCTTGTGATGACCCAAAAGGCTATTCATAATAAAAACAAGGGAAGGAAGTTACTTTGGTTACCTCTTTTAGTGGACTAAGAAGAATAAGGGCAATAAAATCAATAAAGCTAATGAAAGAGTTCCTAAAGCTTTGAGAGGTATAAGTAAGAACAAAGGCAAAAAGCAAGTTAAGAACAAAGGTAAAGGAAAATGTTTTTATTGCCAAGGAGAGGGACATTAAAAAAGAAATTATCCTCAATACCTTGATTCTATCAAGACTAAAGGAAAGGACAAGATTGGAGAAGGTGAGACTTTCTCTAATTTATTTGTTTCTAAATGTTCTAAAAGCTCATATAAAGCATGCGTATTGGATATTGGTGCTAGTGCTCACATGTGTTCTTCCTTGCAAAATCTAATAAATGAAAGAAGGTTGGAGTCAAATGAGGTGACTTTAAAGCTTGGAGATAGAGCAAATGTTGTTGCCAAAGCTATAAGAACCACCTTTATTGATTTATATGATCACGTTTTATTATTGGATAATGTTTTATATCTATCTAATACTTATAAAAACATCATCTTTATTTCTAATATGACTAAAAAAGGTTATAAGTTTTTATTTGAAAGAGATGTATATACTATCTATTTTGATAATAAAATAGTTGGCATGGGTTATATATTACATGGTCTTTATTATATTAATAATAAATCCAATAACAAACAATATCCAACCAATTTGAATGTTATGAGTACAATGTTGATTGATAATGCCTCCAATCCAAAACATCTATGGCACTTGAGATTAGGTCATATTGGCAATGATAGAATCACAAATTTAGGAAAATTAGGAATTTTGAATAATCTTGAATCCTTAAGCAATAAAACTTATGAAGCTTGTATCCAAGGCAAGATTACCCGATCATCATTTATTGGACAAATGGAAAAAGTTAAAGAAATTTTGAAAATAATACATAGTGATGTATGTGGGCCATTTAATTAAATGGCAAAAGGCAGATTCTACTACTTCATTACCTTTATAGATGATCTATCAAGGTATGGACATTTATATTTGATGAAACATAAAAGTGAATCTTTTACAAAGTTCAAGGAATTCAAGGTCCTAGTAGAGAACCAAACAAGGAAAAGTGTTAAAATCTTACGATCGGATCAAATAGGTGAATACTTAAGTTACCAATTTATTGAGTTCCTAAAAAAACATGGCATTATTTCACAACTAACTCCACCCGACACACCTCAACTAAATGGTGTATCCAAAGGGGGAATCAAATTCTATTAGATACAGTTCGATCAATGATGTCCTATATAGATTTGCCTACTTTCCTTTGGGGTTTTGCATTACAAACTACTACTTACATCCTAAATAATGTTCTATCTAAGTTTGTTTCTACCACACCATTTGAGATATGGCATGGTAAGGTAGCAAGTCCTAAACATGTTAAGATTTGGGAATGCCTAGCTTATATCAAGAAGTTAAAAAATAGAAAAATTAGATGCAAGGTCAATTCAAGAAAGATTTATTGGATATCCTAAAGATAGTTTAGGGTATTATTTTTATTTTCCTGCTGAACAAGTTATTATTGTAAGCAGAGATACCATATTTCTTGAGAAAGAGTTTCTTTAAGAAAGTGGTAAAAAAAGGAAGATAGCATTAGAAGAGGAATCTTCTAATAAGGCCAATCAAGTTTATTAAATGGATATTCATCAAACTAGGAGTTTGTAAGTTTTCTTAAACTTGGAGTTTCCTAGGTTGATGATGTTGTATATATTATTGTGCTATTTAGCTATGTGTAATATGTAAAATGGATCCTTGGAAAAGGAATTCTTCATGTCATGAAAGGTTATGTAAGTAAAATTTTTAAAATTTTACTCTACTTAAACTTGTGCTCACCATATATGCTTTTAATGCTACTCTACTTAGACTTGTGCTTACCATATATGCTTCTAATGCCTATCTTATATAATTGATTCCTTCATTATTAAACCTTAATATTGATTATGAGAAGCATGTTAGGAAAGATAAGAAGTGCAAGGCATAAAATAAAAGGATAAATTACTTTTTTGCCCTCCTAGTTTAATTTTTTCACTAGATTATTTAAAAAAAAATTACAGGTTATGGGTATTTAAATCATTATATGATGGGTTTACTCATGTACAACTTATATTTTATATTCCAAAAAAATTAAAAGAAATTGAATTTTTAAAAAATAAAATAAAATTCAAAAAAAGTATAAGGGTAGGGAGGTAATTATCACTACCCTTGATAGTACTGTTCATGTTGAAGGTAGCGACATGTATCATTACCCAAAATAAAATGTACCATGATATATAAATGAAGAGTAACAGACAAAAATTCTATTGTTTTCATAAAAGATTCCACTTGAAAACTTTGAGCCAATTTCACTTGGATTTTGTTTATTTGCATCTACCAAAATTGCCTCATTTACGCAATAGCCTCACTAGAAAACTTATTGAGAATTCAGGTTGTTTTCAATGCAAAACCATAATATAGGCCAAGGGCACATGTTTATAAAGCAATATCCAGATGTTCTAGACCAATGGCATAGGAATGAAACCATTCTAAGATTTGCTTAGCACTACGATTCAAATCCATGATAATCCCTCATTCTGTTGCACATTCTAAATTGCAAATTTTCACTAAGCTTACATTAGACATTGGTATTGGAGCTTCCATTCTCATCCACTTTTGATGGATCCACAAGCCAATGATTAAGATGTTCGGATGCTTTCACTACCTACATCATTTAAAAATAAATAAATAAAGTGCTTTAACAATGTAATTTTTTTTTGGTAAGTTACAATTAGGGAACCTGCCTAATGCTCACGAAGAACTTTACCATTTTAATATTTTAATAGAACCGATAAAATTATTAATGAATTTTATTTTTATTAAGTTGAGTTGTTTAAATAGTCAATATGTAAGTTGAGAGATGAAAATGATAAATAATCTAAAGTTTAAGGGAGCACAGATATACTATGTCGCCATATCTATTTATCCATGGCAATACTACAAACCTAAAGATCCCAGTCAGTCTTCCATATGAAGAAAGCTAGTATAGCTGTTTACATTACTCCACCACTTAACATTCCAATCCACAAACCGTATACGTATAGACATAGATTAGAAATTTTTTTTTCTTTAAAAGAAAAAACAAATGTCTACAACA
Organism: Mallotus nudiflorus; assembly: GCA_947683625.1. NCBI lineage: Eukaryota > Viridiplantae > Streptophyta > Magnoliopsida > Malpighiales > Euphorbiaceae > Mallotus > Mallotus nudiflorus. Next base: position 7,852,220 of record CANTUR010000041.1, read on the forward strand.
TTATAACATAAGAAAAATAATTGTTCAATTTCTAAGTGTTGCTTCTTGTACCTTGACTTGGAAGTGACCCATATAACCAAGTAGAACTCCTACAAGTATTCCAACCCCATAATAGCATCCCAAGTTAACATATGCAACCATAGCCTGTAGACCAGCACTTACAACAACTCTTGTAGATTGTATTTTTAGCAACAAAATCACAAGTTAGTAGCAATAACAATCATGGAAATTACGAGAATTAACATGGGAATCTTGTAGAGTTAATGATGTACTTGTCGGACAGTACTGGCTGAATGTTGTTAAGTAACTTTGAGAAAGCAAGTAACATAAAGAGTTCTGATACAGTATCAACAACTTCCTCACTATCAGTGAACAAGTATGAAATTTGTTAACCGAAGATTAAGCATATAACAAAGCACACTACTCCACTACATACTGAAGTGGAAAGTGTGAGTTTAGTATAGAATTTTACAGCTTTAGCATTTCCTGCTCCTAGTTCATTTCAAGTTCGCATGCTGCACGAATTATAAATACATTGTCAAGTGTTTGCCTTGTAATCTAAGTAATTAATTAGTATTGAGATTGACTCGAATTAAAGGGTCATATAGGTTAATGCTAAAAGTACCATGCTGCTCTAAAGAATTCAAGGTAGATAATAAATTCCCATGCACTAACATTGAGGTTGCAACAGGAAATTAGACTGACATCAAACACAATCTTCTTTTCACAAGCTAGTGGCATATAATATTCTTACTAAATGGAGAAAGTTGATATTTCAATTATCGCATTCTTCATATATCCAGCATTAATAATTCACCATAGCATTGTACCATAGCTCAATGCTTTATCATATAGGTGAATTTTGCTTCCGAGTGAGGGATTTGAGTTTTCCTAGTCTTTAACCAAACAATTTCTCAGGTGATACCGAGTGGCAACTCCTATTTCTCCTGGCTGGGTGATGGGTTGTCAATGTACTTATGTCATCCCTAAGCTCTTTCATTATTCCCCTCATATTCGCTCTATTTTCTCGTAATAAGAAAAAAGGGATCATGATCCAAAGAGTACCAAATCAGATTCGTTGTCATCAGCACAAGGCAATTTCCTTTTTCTTCTCTTCTTTCTTGTACTTCTTATCTCCTCTTTACTTTAAGGTAAGCTCATGTGTAAGAAGCTTCCTAATAAGGATGTTAGTTGAGATAGTTAAGAGACCATGAGCTTCCTCAAATGAAGTAACTCTAGATTCCCAATCTTTCTTACATAAGACTCTTAGAATCTTAGTGTTTACTTCTTCCTTAAAAAAATTATTTTCTAAGTTTCTTGAGGATAGTTTTAAGGGAGTTGAGGCAATTTGTCATCTTCGTTATTGATTCATAAGGCTTCATCTTGAAAATTTCATACTCATATACATGAAGTTAAACATTTTCTTTATAGTGATATTGAAGGGTTTCTTATACTTCCTTTGTGGATTAGTAATGTTGAACTTTGCCTCATTCTTCTCTAGACATAGAGGCAAGCAAAATAGTCATGGCCTTCTTGTTCTTGTAATTTTCTTCTTTTTAATCATTTGACCATTCACTTCTTGCAAGGGTCATTTTAACACCATCAATTATAACCTTAGGTAGTTCCTAACCCTATAGAACAAAATCCCAAAGCCTAATTGGGTCACTATCCAAGAACAACTCCATCTTAAACTTCTAGTATGTGTAGTCACTACCATCATTGAAGGGTCTAAGAGATAAAAAGTTTAAAGATTCACTCCTCATGATCTATTCTTCTTGTAATTAAGTACCAAGAAGTGAAGCTCTAATACCAATCCTGATTATATCTATTATCCTATTTGATAGCTTTGATTTATGGTACAATTCTGTTCTAGTTATATGGCACTAGATAAATTGAAAATTGTGCTTAACAAGATAAAATGCAAACCAAAGAGAAACAATTCTCAGAAGAGAATGCAGCATAGATTCACTATAGCATTATGCCTGAAGAAATTGAGAGCTTGATAACAGGGAAGATATGTTTAAACGCAGCTTAGTGATCCCTTTGCATGTGTCAAGACAACCACCTCCCAAAACATAAGCAAATAGTCCAATAACTACTAACCGACAAAGTATGTTCAAAGCGCCCATTGCACCCGGAGTGCCCCAGTTTAGCTTGAACACAGAGATCTAGGACAAAGGCACAAGGACTGCTAAGGAGACAGCAGAAAGCCAACTAACAATCTGGTTCCTCATTAGAGCTTGCAAGTACATTTGCAATGTCAGGCTAAACACAAAATAATAGAGAAATGGGATGAACCATAAGTAAATTTCTCCAGCTACTTCTGCTATTTCTGCGTCCTGTCCAATAAGTTTCAAAATTGGTGTAGTGAATATGAATACAGGGAGGAATATTGTTGCCACAGCACCATCAACTATCCACGATCTTTGCAAATATATACCCATTATGTGGTATTGTCTTGCTCCAAATGCTTGCCCACATAATGTTTCTGTTGCACTTGACATGCCAATCTACCAAGAAAAATCTATTTTTTCTTAGTTCATTAAAAGAAAATATATCTAACCCGAAGGGTTAGTTCAGTGGTATAAGGCCACACTAAGTTCTCGGCATGAGGACGTTCCACAGTGGAATGTTCTCCGGATCAAATTTTCTTGGACCAATGCCAGCCACGCACGAGAGAAGATTAGTTCCATACTCAATACGATGAAACCATAATATATATATATGAAAGGTTGATTACCCCAGCATGAAAAAGCTTACCAAAATTCCATTTACAATTTTTACGAAGAAGGTTTGTACAACTGCATATGCAGCAAGCTCCAGGGCGCCAATGTGGCCAAGAAATAGCACAAGCCAGTGCACTCCATCACTCAGTTACATGTTCTAATAGCTAAATTAAAAAATTTAAATTCATGCTAGCCAGAGTACAAATTAAATATCTATCATGACCTTTATTGTTTAAACATATTTTTGTTCACCTACGACTCAATTATTTACGATTTAATTTAAGAAAAAAAATTATTTTTACAATATAAAAATTAAGAGAAATCTTATATTATATATAAAAAAAAAACTGAAAATTCAGTGATTACATATACAATTGCAAAAGAAAATTGTAACGTGTTTTTTTTATTTTTTTTTACCGATGGACGAAGATCATAGGATGTCAACCTCCTGTTCACAGCCCCAGCATTACATTGGTTTTTTTTTAAAAAAAAAAGGTTAATCATACTACCAACCAGTCCAAATGAAAGCTGCATCATCATGTGCGTAACCTAATATTATTAAACTTTGAATTTCGTATATAATTTTTTATTTTAAAGTGTAAAAAATATAATTAATATTAGTAATAATAAAAATATTTTAATAAAAGATTATCTAGTGAAGCATCTCTGTAGCAGTGAATCTGTGAGTTCCATGTCTTCAAAAATATTTAACAAAAATACAGTCAGATTAATATTTCATCTTGGTAAGGTTATTTTATTCATAAAAAAAATATTTATTTTAATAACATTATCTTTATTCCCATTTGCACTAAAATATATCTTTTTAATCAATGTTTAATAATTTCAATGTCAAAAGACTTGAAAAATTTTAAAATAAAATTTGTATATTAAAAGGTTTTATTCTTCTTCTAAAATTCATTTGACTCAATTCAAATTAGCCATAACTCTTATGAATACCAAATATAAAAGATATATATATTCTTCTTTTATATATATATATATATATATATATATATATATATATATATATCTTTTTATCTAGCAATAGTGCATCACCATGCTAGCTTCATGGTTGAAAAAGAATTCAATCTGATATTAATTCATTTCCATTTACCCAAAAAAGAAAAAGAAAGAAATATAAGGGGGCAAATTTCTTGGAATACTAACTGAAGTTTGATAAATTTGCAGGCAAACTCCAAGTTCTTAGGAAATGAAAGGAAAGAAGAAAACAAACATATAGAACACTTTTTTGCATAAATTTAATATAAAAGGGAACTTCTTTAAAAACGTATGTAGTGTTTGATGCCAATCTTCAACTATTTTCAGTAAATCAACATCCCCTGAATCTAATATTTAGATTTAAAAATTAAATTCACTAAAAATTTTCAAAATCTTTAAAATGTAATTTATATGTGTGTATGGATATTTCATTTTCTTGTGAGAAAAGGAGAAATTCAAAAATGAAGGATTCGCTCTCGAAGATACCAGACTCTACACTTAAGTCCTTGAAGTGGGACTCTCTTTGAAGTCAATGGTCCTGAATGGACCATGGCTTGGATTCATTTGTCCTGTGGGCCTCATAAGTCCCGACATAGTCGTGGAAATACAAAACAGGTAAGCAAAGTGAATTTATAATTACATGCTATTAACGACGTTTTTTTATTGTTTTGCAGGTACCTCACTCCAAGTCAAAGAGTTGAGCCTTTCTTGATGAGGATTCACAACCGCCAACAATCTCTTCATGGTTCGATTGGAACCCCATCTAGCTAGTATGGGAAAACATGCATCTCTAATGGGAGATATCTCATGAATCAGTAGAAGCTCTAAACCCTAGACCTATGGAAATAGACCATTAGTAAATAATCATGATGACTAACAACATAGAGGGAAGAGAGAAATACTAGAATAACGTGCCAAATATTGTAAAATCTCCTACCTCCATGCACCACTTTATCCATTCTCCTATATAAAAAAGCAAGAGCGAAGTTGCCTGTAGACGGCGGGGTTTAACGCACATCTAAAATTTTAGCAACCATGATATTATTTAAGCTCAGGGCTCTAAAGAACACACTAACCACTGTCATAAAGATATGGCGTGGAGATGAAGAGTCGCCACCAAAGGTAATAAATGGGACAAACCAAAAAATAATGTTACTGGATTCTCGAAAAGAAAGCCAGCACTACAACTAGAAGATTCTGGATATGGAATACCAACTTCTTTCAGTCTTGTGTTCTTTTAAAATTACTTTATGAATTACTATCTTACCCTTTTCATACAATTTCATATAAATCCTTATTTAAAACAATCAACTTCAGGCAAACTAGTCATGAAAAATACATGTAAACAACGCATTTATTTAAATTTGCAATCCCTAAGTTAGTATAATCTACATTGATTTTAATTAAATGAACTAAATCTACATGTTTTAATTTACAAGTGAGCCTAAAGACTAATGGACCTAATTCCTATTCAATTTTAATTAAATCAACCTAAGTCTATTTATTTTAATTCTAAAAATGAACCTAAATCTACAGATTATGAAGTATTTAAATTAATAGGCCTAATTCTACATATTTTAATTCTAAAGTGATCTTAAGTCTACAAATTATGGAAAAGGTTTAAATTAAATGGACTAAGTCTAAATTAATTAAATTAAGTAGGCCTTTGTCTAAATTAATTAAATAGGCCTAAGTTATCTCTACTCTAAGTCTAATTTATTATGGGCCTAAAATGATTTTTTATTAATTAAAATCTAGACCTAAATTTATTTAAATGACCTAATATGGGCTTAGGGCCCAAACACATAAAAATAAACAAACAAGCTCAAAAACAATATAAAAAAATATAAAAAACAATTAAATAAAAGATCAAACAATCAATTAAATCATTTCTAAAAACCCTAATTAAGGTGACTCTAAACAAAAAAAAAATTCAATAAGCAACCATAATTCTATCAACTTAAATCTAATTCAATTTTAATTAAACAACCTAATGATTTCTATAGCCATTAATTTTAATTAATTACCTAATTAAAACTCTAATTTTACTAACTGAATAATTAAAATAAAACACACAATCACACACACATGATTTTATTATTTCCACTATTGGGACTATTATAATTATCTATTGAAAATAATAAGAAAAGAAACATTAATACAATCCCAAAAATAATAAATCAAAACAAAAATAAACAACTAAATAAAAAAAATTAGGAATTATATTGAGCTACAAAGTTCAATCCATGGCATTTCATGGACCTTCATAGATTTTGTTCACCTAGTAAGATCATCATGTAATCCCTCCATAATCACCAACACAAAAAGGGTAAACAATGATTAGTGAATAAAATAACAATAAAAATTAAAATCAAAATAATAATAATAATAAATAAAAATAAAAGAAGGTAGGAAAGAAGATAATGATTATGGATGCAACATGAGTTGCTCCTCAAACTAATAAAATCACTATTGTTTTTTATGTAGGTCTTCAAAAACTTGTTATTCTTCTTCTCAAAAGTCTATTTGCTTCTTACTTTAAAATGAATAATTCACAGAGAGTATATATATATATATATATATATATATATATATATATATATATATATATATATATATATTGTGTATTGCCTAATGACAAAAGAAAAGTCTTATAGGAGTCCCCAAAAAAGGTCTAAAAAGTGAGCTCCAAAATTGAGATCCCCCAAAAAGAGCTTTAGTTGTGCTTTTATAGAAAAAACAAAAACAAAAAAAACCTTCTAAAAATGTATCCTACTGTGACTTGCCTTTCTCAGAGTTTTGATTTTAAAAGGACTTTAATTTCTAGAAAATTCAAATAAATATTATTTGACCAATCAAAATTCAGGAAACCAAATTATATTTATTGTAAAAAATAAAAATGAAATTAAAAAATGGACGAAACAAGTTTAATTCCAACTAGAATTGTGTAATTCCGATTGGAATTATAGAATTCTGATATCTTTTTTTTTTTACTTTTAATTACAAAAAGACCCTTGAAAGAATTTAAAATTTTTAATTAGGTTCTAAAACAAACATTACAATTAAGTACTTAAAAATCAATTAAACTCTTTTTGAAAATACATTTAGACTTTTGAGGCTTCAAACTTTAATTGTTGAAGACCTATTTATAACATTTTCATCATTGGAGTTCTTTGTCGCATCTATACTTTATTATCCTGAAATTGGGTGCTTACACTGCCCTAATCATAAAAAGCTACTAGATCCAAGTCTACAGTGTCATTAAGAACATCAAGTCAATAGAACTGGCAGTATCATCAAAGAGAGTGGTGCCCAAGAGGTAAACAAGAAAAGCCCACACCACTTGGTTGATCTGGAGGGTTGTAGTAGTGGCCTTAACTTGAGTAGGAGTGTAGTAACTATAAATGGACTCAATCTTCATAGTGTTAGTTCCTTTTATATTATGAACCATGCAAAATAGACACTTAATGTAAGCAACCCTGTCAGTAGTGCCTCACATCTCCTACACATGCCATACCTATAATAGCAGCGAAAGAGAGAGGATCTAATGTGAATTCACCAAAGGGCAGGTGAAATGTATAAGTATTATCAAACTATCTCTCCATCAGAGCATGAAGAGGCTAGTGATCTGTCTGACCCTGAGTGTCTGGGAGTGTAAGAATGAAATGTGCAAATCTAATGTCTCGAACATGGGTTCAAACATCATTTGTGAGCTCATCATACTAAACCTAAGCACCGCTAAAATTCTTGACACCCTTGAAAGTGTGTGCATCATGCTATAAGATAAAATAAAAAATTTGATTAATATTCCGTAATTTTTAAAATAAAAAGAGTTCAACATACATACATATAAAAAGGCAATGCCTCAACATGTTAAGATGATGCCTCAACACACTAAGGCAACATAGTTATAGTATAGCCATAAAGATTATGCCTTAAGTACAAGAAGTGATCGACTCCTTGTTAAAGCGTTGCCTCTTCGATGGGGTGATTGCCTTAACAAAGAAGCAATACGTTAGTGAATCAGGAAAAAATTATTTATTGATGTTTTATCATAAAAATTCAATTCAATAAGTGTTATTCTTAGTCTTAGAAGATAAATGAATGTCTATTGATCCTAACCTGATATTTTGTTACAGGGAAAATAAATTAAATTAGTTACTAACCTCTCCTAAAGCCAAAGCACAAATGTGAGAACTAAAATCTATAGTTAAGGGAATATCATCTCTTAGAGAGAAGTTAAGGGTGCACAAAAGATGCATGGGTGGTGGCATAGGGATCCACTTGCGAAGATCCAGGGTATGAGTAGTGTCTATAGTAGAAAAGTAAAAGTGATATGAATTCAAAAAGAGAGAGTGAGGGAAACAGAAGGAGAAAAGGAATAAAATAAAAGGAAGGAGAATTTTCTTTAATGAAATAGAAAGGGTTATAGAGATTATGGGTAGTGTTATTTTTTAAATTAACCTCTTGGGTTTTACCCCGAGGCCAATGGCATAAAATTTTAAAATTCACCTCTTGGGTTATACCCTAAAGCTAATAGTACGGAATTCAAGGATTGACCTCTCAGGTTGTACCCTAAGGTTGATAACACAAAATTAAAAATTCACCTCTCGGGTTATACCTCGAGGCTGATGATGTAAAATTTACAGATTGAACTCTCGAGCTGTGCTTTAAGGTTGACCGTACAAAATTGATAATTAATCTCTCAGGTTGTACCCTGAGGCTAATGGCACAAAATTCAAAAATTTACCTATCGAGTTATACATTGAGGCTAATGATGCAAAATTCAAGGATTGACCTCTCGAGTTATACCCCAAGGATGACTGCATATAATTGATAATTAATCTCTCGAGCTATAACCCCATGGCTAATGGCACATGTTGTACCTTTTCTAAATTTTAATATGCATTGATTTTTGAAAATTACTTAATTTTGTAACAACTAGATTTTTAAAAATCAAAAGAGCAAACTGTGGACACCTAATTTGATTAGCTCACAATAGAAGCCCAATGATGAGAAGAGACAAGCAATAAATACCAGGATTAGCCTAAAATCCTTTAAAAATATACCTGAAGCCAAACTTCTTCCTAAAATGGATCAAGGACTAAGCCCATTGGAGAAATGCCTCAGCCTAGAGTTGTTGAGGTGACAACTGACTGAAGAGGCGTCACCCTTGGGATGATGGCTCGTTAAAGCATTGCCTTAGTGATGTCATCCTATTTTTTTTTAAAAGAGGAAGCATTGATGGTTGTGAAATCCTAGAATTAATGTTTACATATTTCCCATAATAATAAGGGTGTTACTAATATAAGAAGAAAAGGAAGTAGAGTGGCTGTCGAGTTAAGAGGGGGGCTGATTAGGAAAGAAAATGAAGATCTAAAAGAGGAGACCAAAGAGGAGGAGTACATATAGGATAATAGAGGTTGAAAAAAAAAAGAGAATAGAGCAACTAGAGGAAAATAAACAAGAAAAGGGAGAAGAGGTAGTTGGAAATAAGCTAAAAAAAGGGAAGACAGGGCCAAAAAAGTCCATTTTCAAAAGAACAAGGCAAGTTCTTGCTTTCTAATAGTACTTCAATTAGAACCTATCTCTAAGGGCTATAGTTAGGAGATCAAAATCATCCAAAATAGTAACACTTCCTATTTTGTATTAATTCATAAACTTTAAGGCCTATTTTATATTGTCTATGTGAATTTCTATATCTGAAATATTAGTTTTTTATATTGATTTATGCATATGTAGTTTCTATGTGAAATATTAGTTTTTTATATTGGTTTATGCATATGTAGTTAATTTGTTACATTTACTCAATTTTTATATGATTCAAAGGAAAAGAGATAAGTCCATTTTCTATTCTATACCTATAATTAAGGCAATGCCTTATTGAAGAGGCATCACCATTATGTCCTAAGGTGATATGTTATCACATTAGTAAGCTAAGGCGACACCTCATTGGACAAGCATTGCCATAGTTTTTCTTTTTGTCTATTTTATTGTTAAAATATTTGAAATATTAAATGTTGACTATCTTATGAGTTTTAGATACATTTTTTTACGTTTGTGACATTCATGTTCTGTAATATGTTCGATTTGAGAATGTTTTTAAAATCTACATTCATCCATGTCATAAACTTGTTTATTATGAATTTTGTTAAAATTTTATGTTATTTAGTATTCACTTTCATAATTTAAGTTTGTATTTCTTTTTAAAAAATATTGTTACTACATCAGTATTTTATTTTCATTTTTGAATTTTATCAATTCAATATGTTTTTTTATTTAATTAATTTATATTTAAAGAAAATTAACTTGTCGGTTTGTTATTATAGGTTTTATTAAAATTTTTTGGAGCTAATTAACTTGATTTTTAGGAATAATTAGGGTGATGGCTAATCGCCAAATTGTTATCCAAATTTAGAGACACATTTAGATTCACTTATTTTATTTTTTTTATTCATCATTTTGCAATTTTGTGTGATTAAAAGGATTGTAATTCTTTTCTCCTCTCACCTTTCTTTGTGCATGCATTTTATTTTATTTTATTTATTTATTTATTTGTCTATTTGCATGTTTAAAGGGAGGGATGTAACTTTTTTCTCCTTCCCCATTTCTTTATGTGTGTGTTCACTTTATTTGTGCATTTTATTTATTGTAGATGAATGTATAAATGTTGTGACTCACCTAAATTGCATGTAAATGGAATTAAATCTAAAACTTGGACCTAATTATGAAAATTGAATAATTGTTTGGAGGAAATTGTAATTTGCATGTAAATAAAGAAATAATTAAATAATTAAAAGTAATAAAGCACAAAACATAAATGGAGGCCAACCATAAGGTTGGGTGTATATTTAAAAAGTGCATACCTAGTTTTCGAACCCAATCTCTGAAGACGGCTACTAGGGGCCCTCTATGGGAATCAATTGGTGTAAAAGTGTATCTTGGATCTCATTTGGGTGGCAACTCCCATCTTTGACTTGGGCTATAAGCCCCTATTTTATCTTCCAATGGGCCTTAAGCCCACATAGTGCCATGGTTGTCAAATATATGGGCACACGTTAAACCTTATCGCTACATAGGCAACTCCATTAGGGGTAAAGAAACTAATTCTAGTGTTTTATGTTTTATCATTTTTAATTATTTCCTTATTTCCTTTGCATTCACAATATATATAGACATACTACACACACAATCCCGAATAACTCGATAATAGTCTTTATTTTGCTGCCTATGTTTCATTTAAACATGGTCATATAGTATTTACCTATTATCACTCGTAGCACATTCTTATCCACATCATGCAAACCCTTGAGTGGGGAGACATAATGGAGAAGCTATTTTACCTAAAACTTAGCTTATGTAATAACTTAGCAATTTCCCTTAGGTTTTTCCTTAACACATGTGTTTGATGCCATATAGCAGTCCTTGGTATAAAACCTAGGCCCATTATAGATAGACTATGTCAAATTAGGTCTTTTATACCCACAATAGCCCATCATATTGGACCCTGGTTTTATTTAAAGGAAATGCTACTTGTTTGTATTGCCTAGAGAGTTATCTTTATATACATTAGTTTTGTTATCGCCTACTAATAATCAAAACTTAGATCATAAATCCTAAGGCAAGAAACTTGCCATTAAACATGTATGTGGGAGAAATAAAGGTGGAGATTATAGCTCGTGAATTAATTTTTTTTGCTTCTTTGTGTTTGTAAATAATTGTGTGTTTTATTAATAAATAATAAAATGAACTTGTATTTCATGCATACATGCCATGCATATTTCTAACACGTGGTCTTATAGATATTGCTTCTACTTGGATGTGTTCCCATACTGGTTATTTGGTGAGAAATTGTGAAAAAGTAATAACGACATATTTCAATCTTAAGACTTTTAAGGAACATTTGAAAAAAGAGACAGTTGTTGAGACTCGGTCAATCATTTAAGAAATGATAGGTAGATGATGTAAATTTTTAAGCACAAATAGTTGATTCAACTAATTAACCTTAATGCTGAGACATTTGTGAAGCCTCAAGGGAAAGAGGAGGATGATTTAGAGACTGTGTTAGCAGATCTAGTAGACTAGTAGAATGTGGGTCTTTTTTGAAAGTGTAGAGAAGACTTACTAGGCTAAGAATATGACAAAGGCTCTAACTCATGTGCAAATGATGATGAAAGAGAAAGTAAATAATGCACCACTGGATTACATATATTTTAATTTAGATGATGACTTTGATCCCTTGTCTTGAAAGTTTAACTTTTTAGACATGAAAAAGTATACTGGAACTAATAATCCACATCTCCACTTGAAGTAGTATGTGACATATAGAAAGCGATTGGCTTGAACAAGACATAGATTGTCAAATAGTTTCCCTTATCATTAGAAGGATCACCAATTAGGTGGTACTATACTTTGGAACCATATGTTCAAACTAATTGGAAGGAACGATGTACTACATTTATAAAGTAGTACAAATTGAATACGTAGATGGAGGTGTCTTTGAAAGATCTATAGAATACAAAGCAAAAGTTTAATAAGTCTTTTATTGATTAGTTGACCAGATAAAAAGGGAAATTAGCACAAATGAGACATAAGCCTATAAAGTTCATCAATTAATGATAGTTATGGAATGGTGCATTTTGCCCCTTTCAAAGGAATTAAAGGACCATAAAATTTAGAATTTTGAAGAGTTATATAGGTTTGGGGTTCAAAAAGAGTATGATCTAGTAAAAAAAAATTATTCGAAGGGGATTTAGGGGAAAATAAGGAGTAAGAGGAAGCAATAATGTATAGATTAATGCCATTAAGTAACCTCGAAGATTTTCTAAACTAAGATGACCTCTTTCAAAGGTCTTGGAGAAGTTGATTAAGAACAACCTATTACAACCTTTACCCGTAAAGCAACCTCTACCAAATGCCAACTCGAAACTTTACTGTAAGTTCTATTAAGTCATTGGTCATGATACTGACAACTACACCATATTAAAATATAAGATCCAATACTTAATAGATTTAGGTAACAAAACTAACCTAGAAACTAAAAAGCCCAACACCCAAAGAAATCCTTTACCCAATTATTGCCACCACCAAATGCACCAACCTTTATGGTCAATACTAGTCTCACAAAGGAGCAAGTCTTAAACTCCTTTGTTAACACCACACCTAACCCACTAAAACCTTACTAAGAACATAAAAGCCTAAATATGAAAAAGCTACACACAGAGCTGTCTATTAGTGTTATGAACATTTGGAATTCAAATGAAGAGAAGAAGATACAGATTAACATATGGGATAATAAAAAGGAAAAAAGGGAACCCACCGATTGAGAAAGTTAAAGAAAAGAGGAAAGTGGAGACTGAAGCAAAATCGATAGCTAAAGCTAAAACTGAAAATGGGGACTTGAAGGAAGAACCAAAGAAAGAGGAAACAATTGAAAAGAGGGCTATTAATAGTGTTTCGTAGCTACTCATGCATTCTAAAGCCCATCGGGAAGCACTAGTCCAAGCTCTGAATTAGAAGAGAGTCCCTATGGGTTATACTTCTAAATAAATGGTGAGTTCATTAATGGAAAGTCCTAAAAGGGCTATTATATTCACAGATGATGACCTACCTCTAAAGGAAAGAGATCATCATAAGGCTTTATTCATCACAAGCTGAGGTGAAAGGGAAATTAACATATTGTGTAATAGTAGACAACGGTTAGGCTAAATGTGTGCTCCTTGAAGATCTTGCCTAAGTTGGGACTCATTATAGCTAAATTGAAACCATATAACATAATTATCAAGGCATATGATGATACAAAGAGGCCTATGGAATGGACTTTTAAAGCCTTAGTCATAATTGGCCTATTGAGATATGGGTTAATTTGTATGTGATCAACATCCTAGTTACTTTTACCATTCTCTTAGGAAGGTCATGCTTTCATCCATTAGTAGGTGTGTCATCCACTATGCATCAAAAGATCAAGTTTCCACATGAGGGGAAAGTGGTTACTATTTTAGCAAAAATTGAGGTTATTGTTACTCCTTTGAAATTAATTCCTAAAGAGATCCTTATCAGTCATAGTTTTGAGGTCTATGTGATGTATGAAGAAGACATGGATGTGAAGATTATGAGTATAATATGGAAAATGAACTTTATGCCTAGTCTGGGATAGGGAAAAAATTAGAGTGGGCAACCTAAGTTTGTGCAACAAAAGGTACCAATTTTGAAGAATGGGATAGGGTATCAAAAAGCTAAGGATTCATAGGAAGGAACTAAAAAATACAAACTATAAGAGAAATTTATCAGAGAGGGCACTAGCTATCCTTATACAGGCACTCTTAGACCTATTATACTAGCAAGGAAAGTAATCCCAAAGTTTGAGTTTTTGCTAACTATGTAAATAGGGTGAAGAACTTTGTTGTTGATGAGATGAAAATGGAGGAGCTGGTGATGGGCAAGGAATCAAAAGAGGACATTCTTACTATAGAGCTGAAGGATGATGGTGATTAAAAAGAGAAGATGGATTTTGAGACCTTTGACCATTCCTCTATTATCAATATCTTTTATGATGACCTTGATTTTTTAGCACGTGCCTAAGTGTTCGATGACCATTGCACTATGCAGGCTTAAAGCACACTAGGAAATACAACAGGGGCTTATAGCCAAAGTTAGAAATGGGAGTCACCATTTGGATGATACCCGAGATACACTTTTATAGTATTTGAATCCCCAAAGGGCCCCCAGCAGCCGTCCTTAGAGATTGGGTTCAAAAACTGCATATGGGCTTTTGAATGCCCACTCACCTTACGGTTGGCCTTCATTTGTGTTTTGTGTTTTATTACATTTAATTATTTAATTATTTCTTTATTTACAAGAAAATTGCAATTTCCTTTAAACAATTATTCAATTTTCACAATTAGGTCAAAGTTTTATATTTAATTCCAATTACATGAAATTTAGGTGATTCATAACATTTATACATTCATCTACAATAAATAAAATACATAAATAAAGTGAATACACCCATAAAGAAATGGGGGAGGGGAAAAGAGCTACATCATTTTAAACATGCAAGCAAATAGATAAATAAATAAAATAAAATAAAATATACACACAGAGAAAGAAGGGAGGAGAGAAGAATTACAACCCTTTTAATCACACAATATTGCAAAATGATGAATAAACATAAATAAAATAAGTGAATCTAAATGTATCTCTAAAAAATGGGGGGAGAATTGATGGCTATGAAATGTTATAATTAAGTTTACATGTTTCCCATAATAATAAGGGCATTACTAACATAAAAAGAAGAGGAAGTGGGGTGGCAGTGGAGTTAAAAGGGGGGCTGATTAGGAAAGAAAAGAGAGACCTGAAAGAGGAGACCAAATAGAAGGAGTACATTAGGAATAACAAAGGATAAAAAAAAGAGAACAAAGAAACTAGAGGAAATTAGACAACAAAAGGGAGACAAAGTGGCAAAAAATAAGCTAAAAGGGGGGAAGACAAGGTCTTTAAAGTTCATTTCAAAAAAACAAGGCAAGTTCTTGCATTTTAACAGTGCTTCAATCAAAACTTACCTTTGAGGGCTACAGTTAGGAGATCAAACTCATCCAAAATAGTAAGACTTCCTATTTTGTATTAAATCATAAACTTTGAGGCCTATTTTATATTGTCTAAGTGAATTTCTACGTCTAAAATATTACTTTTGTATATTGATTTGTTCATGTGTAGTTAATTTGTTACAATTACTCAAGTTTTAAATATGATTCAAAGGAAAAAAGATTAGTCCATTTTCTGTTCTATACTTGTAACTAAGGTGATGCGCCTTATCAAAGAGGCATCGCCATTATGGCCTAAGGCGATATGTTATAACATTAGTATGCTAAGGTAGTACCTCATTGGATAGGCGTTGCCATAGTTTTTCTTTCTATATGTTTTTTTATTATAATATTTCAAATATTAAATTTTGACTACCTGATGAATTTTATATGCATTTTTTTTTACTTTTGTGTTGTCTAAGTTTTGTAATCTATTTGATTTGAGAATTTTTTAGAATCTACATTCATCCATGTCATAAGCTTGTTTATTAGGAATTTTGTTAAATTTTTATGTTATTTAGTGTTCACTTTCATAGTTTAAGTTTATATTTAAAAAATATATATTGTTACTACATCAATATTTTATTTTCATTTTTGAATTCATCAATTAAATATGTTTTTCATTTATTTAATTAATTTTAAGGAATGAACTTGTTGGTTTACTGTTGTAGGTTTTCTTTTGATTTTCAAAGCTAATTAACTTGATTTTCAGGATTAGTGTTATGTACATTTGGAGTTCAGATGTAGATTCACTTATTTAATTTCTATTTATTTATCATTTTGCAATTTTGTGTGATTAAAAGAGTTGTAGTTCTTTTCTTCTCCCTCCTTTCTTTGTGTGTGCATTTTATTTTATTTTATTTATTTATATATTTGCTTGCATGTTTAAAGGGATGTAACTTGTTCTCCTTCCCCATTTCTTTGTGCTTGTGTTCACTTTATTTATATATTTTATTTATTATAGATGAATGTATAAATGTTGTGACTTACCTAAATTGCATGTAATTGGAATTAAATCTAAAACTTGGACCTAATTGTGACAATTCAATAATTTTTTTGAGGAAATTACAATTTGCATGTAAATAAAAATAATAATTAAATAATTAATGATAATAAAACACAAAACACAAATGGAGGCCAACTGTAAGGTTGGGTGGACATTTAAAAGCTCATACCCAATTTCTAAATCCATTCTCTGAGGACAACTGCTAGAAGCCCTCCGTGGGATCCAGTTGTTGTAAAAGTGTATCTCAGGTCTCATTCAGGTTGTAAACACTTGAATTTTGACATTTATTATGAAATTAATTGGGAATTTAAATGTGAATTTATTTTATTAATATTAATATCAAATGGGAATTATTAAATTTAATTAATTTTATTAAATTAGTGTTAAAATTATAGTGTTAATAAAATTGTAATTTACTTTTTAAAAGTATATATATATATACTATTTGGAATGGATATTTTTAAAAAATATAATGTACATTTAGGTGTACTTTTTGTACTTTAAATAAAATATATATATCAAAAACTTTCTAGTGTTCCCCATCTACACCAAGTTTGTTCTTCACTGGCTGCACTATGTATGTTGATTTGATATATGTATTGTATAACTAAATTCTAGATACCACAATAGTTAACTATGAAACTTGTGTTATTTGTATTATGACTTGAAATGTTATTGTATTTAAAGAATATTATTTTATGTAATTGGTATTGTGCATTATTATTAGTTTATTGTTAAGTGTGTTGTTTTTATTTCGTGAAAATTTTTTAAGGCTTACTACAGGTTTCGATTACTTTATGTATTCCCATTCCCTAGACTCGGTCACATACCTTTCGATTCCGATCGTGACACGGGTGGTGACTCCCATCTCCGACTTGGGCTATAAGCCCATGTTGTATTTCCTAGTGGACTTTGAGCTCGCATAGTGCCATGGTTGTTAGATTTGCATTCTTATAACATACATGCATTGCATTCTACATGAATATAAAAAGGGATCAATAAAGAAAGTTTTATTAATTTTTTGGGTTAAAATGGTATTTTACCCTAGCCTAAGTTATGTTTGTTGGAATTAAAAAAAAAAGGAAGGCTCTAGAATAAAACAAAAAAATCTCTATAAAGAAAAATACATGGAAGAAAGGAGAAGCAAAAGGGAGAAAAAGAAAAACCTAATTCCCAACCCTTCTTTCTTAAATTTCAATAAAAAAGCACAATACCCAGCTCAAATTAACCTTAAAGAACCTTGAATTATATTCTCCTTTAATGATTGAAGCTTAAATTAAAAGAGAGAGGAAATAAAGCAAGCTGAATTATAGACGATTTTAGTCTAGCATATGCATGTTGTTGTATGTTTGTGTTTATATTTAAAACTCTTGATTTCAAATATAGTGAAAGTGATTTATGTAAATTATATGATTTTAGTAAAGACTAGCTATGTATATGGCTGATTTTAAGAGTATTGAACATGAAAAATGAAGATTTAAGATATTGGTTTGCTACATAATTCTATTTTGTACTGTACAATGCTAGTTCTATTTTTTAGTTTTTTCATACCCTTAACTCTGTCATTTTGACCTAATTTTCGGTATGAAGTGTTACGATCCAAAGGGGGAGTTATGACCGACACTAGGGAACGAGAATTCTTTCGAATCTAAAACCTGTAGCAAACCTTAAAAATAAAAACACATGCAATAATAATACCAAAAATATGCCAAAATTAAAATTTTATTTAATATAAAAGCAAATCTTTATTTTATAACATAATAAAAATATTTTCATACAACATTCAGATACAAGGTTTCTAATAATACAACACACTACTACTACAATAACACTATTACTGCAGTAATTACTAAAATATTAGAAGACAATAGTTCAATATTTACATATATTAGTTAGAGAAGAAAGAGTCTAACGAATAGTATTGTGAGGAAGGTCTGATATAGAAGATCCTGAAAAAAATTTTGAGGGGAGTCAGACCTCACTAACTGAATTATTATAATGTATATACATGCAACCTAAATTCATATACGGCCAAGCATCAATATATATATATATATATATATATATACAATCATTTCACACAGATGCTAAAATCCACGATTATATAATAATAAATTCATAAAAAGTTTATTTGAGTGAAGGATCGAAGCAGAATCCTAAAATATTACGTAATATTAATCATTACGTCTCACTAGCCAACAGACTTACTTAATTCCAAATTATTTCTCTTTTTCATTTTTGGACAGTAGATTAGCCCCAATATACTAAGTCAACCGAGCTCCAACAGTCTCATTGTCAGTGTGATTGGCCCCGAGACACTAGGATAACCGAGCTCCCGCAATCACACTACTCTCTCACCAAAATTCTCAATAATCAAATAATCAAGTATCACATCAAATAATTTTATAATCTCAACCCTAAAATCTAATGCACTGGTATGTACATAGTCATAGTGCAACCTACTAAGTAGTACGTTCTACTGCTATCCTTCAAATAAATCTTATAATTATTAAAAAAAATAATAAAATGCATAATTTAAACATGATAGCATCCATTTTTTTTAAGGAATATACCACTTATATACCAAACATATACCAAGCACATACTTAATATATATCAATTGTACACCAAAAATATATCAAAATGCTGAGTATATACCAAAAATATATCGAATATATACTAAAAATATACCAAGCATATATGTCACATATATACCAAAAATATACCAAACATATACATAATCATTTAGTAAAATAATTCATATTTAAATACATTATAAAAATATGGATGCTTATAATTATGTATTATGCATGCAATGCATATATAAAATAATAACTCACAATTGTACGCTCCTCTAAACAGAGTAGACTGGTATGATTCGATAGGCCCTGGTCTCGACGCAACTAAAAAAAAAAGAAATAAATAATATTAATATTATAATCAAAATCCTAATTTCATACTTCTAAAAATACTAGAGAAAAATTCAATCTAGGACACGACTCGACCAAAATAAAAAATTCAGGATCAACCTGATGTTTTACTAGAATTCTACAAAAAATTTGGTAGAGTCTCCTCTGTAAAACGGAAGTCTCTCTATTGAAAGTAGAGTCGATCCTGCAAGCAAACACACTTCAAATAACCACAAAAACACAACTTCCCAGGTTGGGCCCATGAACTACATAATTCGCCCAACCGAAAACCAAAATACACAACAATGAATAATTTAATAATAAAATATTAAAATCATTAAAATCCATAAAAATCAATAAAATACCTCAATTCAAGTTATTTAAATAATAAATACCTTAAAGTTAATTATTTTCAAATTAGTTAATAAATCTCAAATAAATTATATAATATTAATAAAAATCCATTTTTCAATTATTCAAAATTAAATAGTAAAATTCAAAAATAATTATTTAAATAGTTCAAATATGTAATAAAAATAGTTAAAAATTCATTTAATCGCAAAAACGGTAAATAAAATTATTATTTGAATATTTCCATAAATTATTATTAATTAGTTAAAAATAGTAAATAAATCATAAAAATTATTTTAATACTTTTTATTATTCCAAAATTATTCAAAACATACTAATTAACAATAATTTCAATTAAAACACCAAATTTATTAATTTATATTAGTTTTTCCGAAAATTAATTTTTTACAGAAACCTTCAAAAATTCATAACAATTAATCATATAACAATTTCAATATACTTTCTTCACAAACTATAATCAAAATAATTTATTAAAAATATTAAAATTTTCCGGCGAGGATCACCGGAACAGTGACTCGCCAGAAAACCAAAACACCAAAATCCAAAATAATTCAGAAAAATCAAACAAAAATATAGTTGTGTAGCTCTAGCTTCACACAACAACATTTGCAAAGGAGCTATGCATGAAACACAGAAAATCAAGCTCAAAAAAATAAAAAACCAACATTGACCTAAATTAAAACTTGATGATAAAATGATTACCTAACGTTTCTAGCTGAAGACAACAAAAGATTGAGCTTGCCCAGACCGAGAGGAGTTGATAGAGCCTAGAACCGCGAGTTGAAGCCACCAGAAATGGTGTCGGTGAAGCTTGTAAGCTACTACTATCTTCGGCAGAATTCGGCAAGGAAGAGGGCTCTGTCGACGATGGAAGTTGAGGGAAGAAAGGAGGTGGTGTTGGCGACGTGATGGTGGTAGTGTGGTGGTGGCTAGTGGAGGCTCGGTGGTTATGCATTTTGCAATAAGAAGAAGAAGAAGAAGGAAAGGGTAGGGGAGAGGAAATAGAGGAAGGAAAGAAAGGGAAAAAATCTTTTATATATATATATATATATATATTAAAATAGGAAAAAAAAAATATCCACACACATATATAATAATAATAATAATAATAATAATAATACTACTACTACTACTACTACTACTACTACTACTAACAATAAAATTTTTAAATGATAATAACTTCTAAATTAATTCCTCTACATAATAAAATATTTAAAATAAAATAAATTAATACTATTCACAACAATAACAATAATAACAACAGCAACAACAACAACAACAACAATAACAATAATAATAATAATAATAATAATAATAATAATAATAATAATAATATACAACACTAAAATTAAATTACACACAATAATGATAATATACACAAAATTTAAAATATTTATTAACAACGCGTATCCCAAAATAAATTTAGTAATTTAAAATATCGGGTTATAACATGAAGACACATTATATTTTGTTTATCATGTGGTAAAATTTCATGACAAAATACATTCATTTGGTTGGGTAATTAAATTGATTTTCAAGGCTGCTGCAGTAGAAAATTCTGTAGGGGCTGTTCTGAAATTTGAGTATTTAAGGCCTTTAAACTTAGTATTTTGATCTGATTTTTGGTGTGCATATACTTCAATATGTTGACCATACACCTGTAAAATTTCATGCCAAAAATCAGTCATTAGGTTGGCAAACTAAATTAAAAATTTAGGCTGTCGCATTAGACAAAATTTTATAAATTGTCCAATTTGCTTGAATTGCATAATTTGCATGATTAAGCATGACATATGCACTTCATAATCATTCTTGTATTTAGGCTTTATTTTTACGTTTGAGGTTATGATGTTCGGCATTATGAGATGATGGAATAAGAGGCAAGGTTATGGAGAGATTGAACCAAGTAGGGTCAAGTGTATAGTGTTCTTCAAGAGTCTTCTTATTTTGGTGTGTTGGTCTTGATCTTGAAATTTTTCTTTCACAAGGTGAGTAGATCAGTAATTAACAATGTCATGGTCATAACTCTATTTTAAAGATATAAATATACATATGAATATATGTTTTCTCTAAAGTTTAGTTTATTGTTAAAGATGACATGAATTATATGAATGAGTTTTTATTGTTAAAGATGATATGATTCCTATTAATGAGTTTTGATCCTATCTTATGAAAGATATTATGAATGCTATTTTGCTACTAAATAATGGGAACATGTGTTGTATTTTGATAAAGATTGATAAATAGAAAGTGTATGTATGTATATATATATATTGCTCAATGATAATGATACACACTCATGTTATGGTTGATATATGAGATCTCTACATACGTGTATGACATGAAC
Source organism: Mallotus nudiflorus (assembly GCA_947683625.1). Taxonomy (NCBI): domain Eukaryota; kingdom Viridiplantae; phylum Streptophyta; class Magnoliopsida; order Malpighiales; family Euphorbiaceae; genus Mallotus; species Mallotus nudiflorus. The sequence goes on from CANTUR010000041.1 coordinate 7,874,161, forward strand.
ATTTAGGGGGAGTAACATATTAGATGGGTTACCGCCTAAATGTTATTTGATCATTTAGGAGGAGTAACATATTGGATGGGTTACTATTTAAATGTGTTTGATCACTTAGGGGGAGTAACGTATTGGATGGATTACCACCTAAGTGTGTTAAATGCTTTTAGGGGACTAACATATTGGACGAGTTAGCACTAAAAAGCTTAAAATGTTAATTATAACTGGAGTGTGTGTTAAAATCTTTTGATTTTGATGATGAGAATTTATATAAATATGATGTTCCTTGAAAAGTTTAAAATCTTTTGATTTTGATGATGAGAATTTATATAAATATGATGTTCCTTGAAAAGTAAGTGTTTCGCTATTTATGATTTGATCAATTTTTGTATTGAAAAGGAAATGCTATAAGTAATTTGAATTATTTTAAATGATATATACATTATTGTTTATAAGAAATACATATTCATCATTGTTAATTCTTAATCTACTCACTGAATATTCGTACTTATCCTTTTATTACTATTTTTTTTTTTCAGAGAATCTATTTTAGGAGTGAATATTTAGCTTGGTTGGATATCATTCGTTAGAGCCAGGGTGGAGCCAAGCTTTTTAGTATTTTTTTTTTAACTTCTAGAATAATCTAGTATGTATAGTTTGTGAATATGGGCATAACCATATGTGCATATATATTTTGGTTGTACATAGATAAGTATGTTATGTACCTAATGTTTGTGTACTTAATACACTAAGTCCTTTTTAATAGAATGCTGAAAGTTGGTTACTTGTGAGCATATTCTTCTTAAACTATTGAGAATTTTAAAGTGTTTACTTCCATCTTAAATGGGGTGCTACAGTAGTCGTCGAATACTTAGGCGCGCATTAAATCTTACAGCCTACAAGTATCTAAAAAAATTAAGTAAAATTATTGACATCATAAATTTTTTTTTTAAATCGAGTTTATAATTTGGGTGAAATTTAAAACTGGTAAAATTAATTTCATAAAAAATTTGACATGCGTAAAAATTCCAAAAAAGGCAACCATGAGATGATTAATGATTAAAAAAGAAAAAAACCTCGTAATTAGTCAGCAAGAGAATTGTTAAATAATAACTTTCTTTGAAAAATATTTTAAGGTATAGGGTCCATATTCTACCATCATCAATATAAAAATAAAAAACTGCTTCTTATTGTACACTCCATCAATACATATGTCATATTACCTTCTTATTAATTAAAAAAAAACATAATTAGAGAAAAAAAAATACTAGGCTATTGATGTATTTTACAAAATTAAAAATTAACTAAAAATAAATAAAACTACATTTTCTAAGTGGAGGATTCTTGCTATATTTTTAAAGTGTTTCACATTTTGATCGAAATTTTTAAAATTAAAACCAAAACAATTGAAGTAAACTGAGTTTTACAAATATTACTTTTTTTAATATCTTTGTAATTATTATTAAAAATTTAACAATAAAAAAATAATTTTTGTTTTGTATGGATATTTTGATTAACCACAATTTTAAGTACAAAACAGAACCAAAATAAATTTTATCATTTTAGTTCGGTTGAATTCATAGAAAATCAAAAATCAAATATGTAAAGTCCTAGTTTGATTTGTTCAAAAGTCTTGTGCACCCCTAATTACACTCGTTGTAAATAACAAATTTTCTTTCTAATTTAACTACCCATATTCTTTATAGTGCCAACAACCAGCAAATTATATTATAGACTCTTATTTATATTGTAATATGGATTATGGATCATCACACTTGTAAACTAAAACAAGGCTTTTTTTTTCTTTAGTAAATCACTATCATTACCACCCTCTCCACCTGGTTTTCCAATCATAGGAAACCTCAACCAAGTTGGCATGTACCCTCATCGCTCTCTTCGATTCATGGTGTTGCTTCACTTCTTGTTATCTCATCAGCTAGAATGGCACGCGAGATTATGAAAATAATTATGATGCAGGTTTTGATGACCGGCAACCTTAAATTGCACAATTAAACCTGGTATTACATAATTAATCTTTGAGCAATGCCCATAAACCCAGTATGGATGGGCATTCCTCAAAGATTAATAGCTTCAATAAATAAACTAAGAGGCAATCTCTACTGGTTTGATCAAGGACCATACCTGTGAGCAGAGTCTGAATGATGAGTCTTTGGAGCTTTATGTGGCTTTCAAACCAGAATTGCTCACATTCCTTTTGTAAGCTTGGCAGAGTTTTGTAATTATTTCATGGTTACTTCCACAATGTACATTGCATACAAGCCGGTAAGATTTGATTTGTTGGAACCTCGATCAGAATCTTTTTCATTTCTTATTGTCCATTTTACTTGAGCTGATTTTTTTTTTCTTTTTACTTGGGCTGATGGTTCTAATCGATTAATGGATCCAGCAACTAAAGATTTAAGAAAAATGAACGCTTTGGCTAAGGTACACATGTCAGCTTGTTTTAATCATTTTTGTTCTCTGGCATACATGAACATGGAATTAATTTGCATTTTGAAGAGTGCATTACTTTGATAAGTTTGTCATGTATGACATTGCAAGTAAGGAGTCGTTGGGGGAATTTCTTGAACTTCTGGGACGTTTTGATGTCCGAGATTATAAAATTCCTTGGCTTTATTGGATTATAACATGTAGGTTTATTATGTTTTTGTGTGCATAATTAATTCATTAAAAGTGAAGAGTCTATAATTGATAACTAATGAATCTTTATAATTTAACTAATGACCTTATACATATAACTAATAACCTATTATAGAGTAATGAAATTAGTTATTAAAAGTAATGAACCTCTAATTGATAAATAATGAATTTTCATTATTTAATTACTAGACTTTACAGTTTAACTAATGAGCCTATTACAAAGTAATAAATTTGAGCATTTAAAGTAATAAACTTATAGTTGATAACTAATGAATTTACAGTTCATTTTTAATGTACATATAGATAAATATTAATGAACTTATAGTTAAATATTAATAAATTTATAGTTCATTCATATTAAACATGTATTATTTAAATAATGAATCTGCATGTTTTATTTAATAAATTTATACTAGTTAAATAATAAAGCTGCATTATTTAATATTAATTTTTATTTATATTTGATAAATTTCTATTTATATTTAATATTAATTATTTCTATGTAATATTAATATTAATTTATATTTAATATTAATATTAATATTAACAGGAGACCAAATACATATTATGCAATTGGTCATGTTTCTTTGGATGATTCATATAAAATTGAAGCTGACTCATGAAAAAAGTGTGCTGTATGAAGAAGAATACAGCATAAGACAGCAAAGTTTGAAGAATATTTCTGGAAATTATAATCATCCACCCAGAGCAAACATATTTTTTCTTCACACCTGTTATGAAATTCTGACCATATTGCAATATGAACAAATGTGGTGAAATAACAATTGCCAAAAATCACCATGCAGAAATGCCGAATAAACCACTGGTCTCACGAAACCCAAGTGTAAGATTCATTTTTCATTAATTTGGGTGAGGATGGCTTTAAATTATGGGGCGCTTATCCCAGGACAACACCATGTGATGGTCGTGGGTTACTTTTGTTTTTTTTTTTTTCCGACCTTTTTCAACTACCAATACCCACCAGCCTCTTGCCACTAATATGCCATCTAAGTCGTGATATTCTAATTTTCTTTATAATCCTAGTTAAGCTATAATTTGCTAAGTATCGATTACTCATATATACTTTTTATATGTAAATACTGAGTTTAAAAATATTAAATTTAATTTGTGATATTTAATATTTTTATTAAAAAAATGTGGAGATAAAAATAAAAGAAAATAAGTTCTTATTTTTTAAAAATTATTTAGTTAACTTATAATTTTTATTTTATTAAAACTACTTCATTAATATATTTAATTATTTTGCTATATTATTTAATTTGCAATTTATACACTATATAGATTGACAATTAGTTATAATTAAATTGAACGTCTTTAAAATCCTAACTAAATATGTTAATTGTTTTTGGATAATCTTAATTGAAATAAGCAATTATATCTCCTCATATATTTTTATTCTTAAAAATTATTTATCTCTATCTATTACATAAATAATAATAATAATAATAATAATTGAGAATGTTTCTATCTATAATCTATCATATATATATATAAATGTATAAAGGAGGGACAGACAAAATTATAAAATATTTTTACTCATTATTATATAAAAATTAAATAATTTAGTCATTTACAAATAAAAAATTATATTAAATTATTTTCAGCTTAATGACTCCCTCTCTCTCTCTCTCTCTCTCTCTCTCTCTCTCTCTCTATATATATATATATATATATATATAGTTATTTGACAAATATCTATCTTCATATTTGAATATTCACCTTGTCAAATTCTTAAAAATCCTAATTTTTATTAGAAATAAAATATTTATCATAGTTTTTTAGTATTATTTTTTAACCAATACTATTATACATATTATAATACTATTCAAATTCTAAAAGTTAATAAAATATTTATTATAGTTTTTTAGCATTATTTTTTTAACTAAAACATTATACATATTCTAATACTACTCAAATTTTAAAAGTTTTTATATAATATCAATTTTGTAATTTCAAATCACTCAATCATTTTTCCTAAACCATTAGAAATTATATTTTGAAAAATTTTCTTAACTATTATAGATACTCCAATAATAATTTAATAATCTCAAAATAAATTCTATTATATTTAAAATTAAAGAAAATAAAAATGATGTAATATACTATTTATTTATTTATTTAGTTACCTTTTTCTCTTTATAAAAAATCTTATTTTAAAATACATATGTTTTATTGAATGTAAAACATTTAAATTATACTATATCTAAAATATTACTCTTATTAGAGAGTCATGTCTACGTGATGGGGGTTAGTCTTATCATGTGATAGGGTTTTTCTTTTTCTTTTTTAAATTTATTTTCACTAATAGTCAACTGGTGGATGACCTGTATTCAAAGTTGACTCTAGAGGAGAATGAGAGTACAACACTAGAGATAACAACAATAGTGAAGGTGCCTTAGAGGGGAGGTGAATAAGGCCAATGAAGAATTTTTTGAAAAAATTAAAACGAATTTAAGGAATGAACAAAATTTAAAGAAAATAGAGTCGGAAGAACAATAAACACAAAAGTTTAAAAAATTCAGATTCTCAACAATTCTACGTCTCCACCTAATTTATCTCCAAGTTAGGCTTTTTCAAAACTCACATTCTTATTCACAAGATTGAGATTACAAGAGTTTGAAGCTCACTCTTCAACCTTACACAAACAAAAGTTTTAAGGCTAACTCTTCAACTAAACAAACAAGAATTTTTAGACTCACTCTTAAGCCAATTCCTAAGTATTTTAATAGCTAAACATTTAAACCAATTCCACTAGAAATATACCTCACTTCCCTTCTAATCTATTCCAAAAATTAAATGAAGATGAAGTCCTATTTCTATCGCACAACTAACTCTCACAAGAGTTCACCAATACAATGAATATTGATAGAAAGAAAAATGAAGCTTAATGAATGCTTCGAGAGTTTTTGATAATCAAAGAGTAATGTAATGTGTGTTCTTATTATCACAACTCTATAACACATATTTATAGATTAAGCTTAAAAAATATAGCTATTGGAGTTAATGATTATGTCTCCAATATCTCTTTTTTTCAAAAAAAAAAAATTCAAAGATATGACCGTTGGATATTTGCTGTCACCATGGAAGCAAAACTTTAGTCGTAGCCTATTGTTCACATTATGTCTCCAACATCTCTTTTCTTAATTTTAATAATATATCTGTTGGGTCATCACCATAGAAGCAAAGCTTTAGTCACAGCTTATTGTTGAGCTTGACTTTCTATTACCATAGTAGCCTTACTTCAGTCATAGCTTACTATTGAGCTGAATTTTGACTTGACTTTCTTTGAGAGTAATATCGTACCTATGCTTATAATTACACTCAAATAAAACATATTAAATGCTCAAAGTTAATTTTGTTAAGATCAAAGTTAAGATTGATAATTGTTAATGTTAGCAATCTCCCCCTTTTTTATTTTGACAAACTTATTTTAAGTTTGAGAAGGATAATATAAAGTGAAGTGTGTGTTGATTTGAATCCTAATAAAGTATATGTATTTTACTCCCCCTTAATTTATGCATATTATAAAAATAATGAATTTAAGGAGTAAGGAATTCAAATAATTAAGAATGTCAATGGAATGAGAATGATACCAATTTTAAAAATAATGAAATTTTAAGGATCTCCTCTTTTGTGCTGTACAAATATCAATTGAACAACTCTCAAAAACCATTTCAATTGAAAAAGATACCAATTAAAATATTTAATATATTTCTTTACTACTCTTCTTTTTGGATATGATAAGAAATATAAATTTATAAATCATCCCCTTTGACAAAAATAGAAACAACATAAAATATAACATGAGGGACATAACAACATGGCTTAACATGACAAATGTGTTAAAAATATATAAAAAAAATGTAAAAACAAAATCATTTAAATAAATGCTAGACAATATGAAGGAAATAATTTCAAACATATTAAAATAAATAAAACTAGTAGCACTTACAATGCATGTAGTACTACTTAACACATCACAAAAATAGTACATATAGCATTTGTGTTGAAGCTTGTCAAACTTAACTATCATATGATCATGTAGAGCTAGTTTTAAAGGAAACAAAAGACTAAGAACTAAAACAATGAAAACAAAGATAGACCATATCTTAAAAAAAAAAGTCCATCTAGCTAGGTATCACATATATATACATATAAACAAAGTAAGCAAAACAAAACTTTTTATCACATATAAAAATATGACAAAACTAGCCACACTTACAATGTTACTATGCATGCATAAATAAAATTATGTAAAATAAATTCAAATAACTACGCATAAAAATTTTAATTCAAACTCAAATATTTCTCCTCCTTTGTCAAAATGAAAAAGGAAATTTTAATAAAATAAAAATTGCATTAATGAAAAGGATAGAGTTACAATGATATTAAAATATCAATTATAAACAAGACGTAATAAGACACATAAAACTAACAGCTCATGACTTATATTTAGAAAATAAATCAAACCTAAACTGACATAAAATAAGCATAAAAACAAACTAACAGCTCAAAACTTAGATATGGAAAATATACTAAAAATAAACCATACAAAAACTAATAAAAACAAACAAAATAAAATATAAAAATCTAGTCTTGATGAGAAGGAGGTGGAATAAGAAATAAAAAAATCATAATGCATATTTAAACATATATAAATGCATGACAATTATTAAAAAAAATATAGATTTGAATAAATAATTTATTGAAATAATTTCAATAAATAATTATTAAATAGTAATTTTTTTTAAATTGTTAAGATTAAAATCAAATTTAATAAGCAATCAATGAATACAACATGATTTCACATGAAAATAGTCCAATCATTAATTAAACATAAAATCAAGGAAAGCTAGAACCATCAATCATGGCTAGTTCTTGCTTAATGAAATTCAAAGTCTCTTCATTAAGAGGTTTGGTGAAGATATTTGCAAGTTGATTTTTTGTATCAACAAATTCAAGTGAGATATCACCATTTTGCATATGATCATGCAAGAAATAATGTATAATGTTTATATGTTTGGTTCTTGAATGTTAAATGAGATTTTTGCTAAGGTTATAATAGCACTTGAATTGTCACATTTGATTGGAATGTGATAAAGTTTTATACCGTAGTCCAACAATTATTTTTTTTTTGCCACACGACTTGTGAATAACAAAGACTTCTTGTAATATGTTCAACTTCAACAGTGGATAAGGCAACTAAAACTTATTTCCTGCTAAACCAAGAAACTAAACGTTGTCCTAAAAATTGACAAGTTTTGAAAATGCTCTTTCTATCTAGTAAACTACCGACAAAGTCTATATCCAAATAGCTAATCGAGTTAAAGGAGGAATTCCTAGGATATCAAAGTCCTAAATGCAAACTTCCACTTAAATATTTGAAATTTTTTTTGAATGCATTCAAATGAGACTCTCTAGGACTAGATTGAAATCTAGCACACAAGCAAGTAGCAAACATAATGTCGAGTCTACCAGTGATTAAATAAAAAAGGGATTTGATAATACCTTTAAATTACTGGCTTTCCATTCTTATCCTTGTTGTGTTTGGTAGTGGTACTCGTAGGTGTTTTGCTTGATTTAGCTCCATCCATGCCAAACTTCTTGAGAATTTCCCTAGAGTATTTAGTTTGATTGATGAAAATCCTATCTTTGCATTGCTTGATTTAAAGTCCAAGAAAGAATTTAAGCTCACACATCATGATCATCTTAAATTCTCCTTGCATCAAGTTGGAAATTTCCTCGTACAATCAATGGTCAGTAGCACTAAAAATAATATCATCAACATAAATTTGAACAATTAATAAATCATGCTTGGATTTCTTTAAAAATAGAGTTGTATCAAATTTTCCTTTAGAGATACCTTTCTCTAATAAGAAATTGCTCAATCTTTCATATCAATCTCTTAAAGCTTGTTTCAATCCATATAATGCTTTTAAAAGTTTAAATACATGACTAGGAAAATCCAAACTTTTAAAACCTAAAGGTTGTTTAACATATACCTCCTCTTTAATGAAACCATTTAAAAATACACTTTTAACATCCATTTGATAAAGTTTAAAATCCATGAATGATGCAAAAGCAAGTAGCATTCTAATAGCTTCTAAACTTGTAACTGAGTTAAAGGATTCATCATAATCAATCCCTTTCTCTTGATTATAACCTTTAGTTACTAGTCTAGTTTTGTTCCTAGTTATGACACCTTGTTCATTCATTTTATTTCTCAACACCCTTTTAGTGCCTATAATAGGATGATGTTTAGGTCTAGGAACTAAGGTGTATACCTTATTTCTCTCAAATTGATTTAATTCTTCTTACATATCAAGTGTTAGTGATATGCACTAGGTCAATCATTTGTGATTATGTATTGACTTTCTTATTTTATTAATAAAGAGGTATTTCATTATTATTTGATTTTATGATAATTATATGAATGGTTAATTCTTACTAAGGCCATCAAGTATGTGACTTGATAGTAAAACCCTTAAATTAAAATAAGAATTATATTCTAATTATCCCTAACCATTTATTCATTATATATAAATATTAAAGTATTAAGGCTAGTATGAGGTTGATTGATGGTTATGTTTTACTAATCATGAATATGAGATATTAAGTCAACTCATAGGTACATGATGAGAGATCATGTACTAGATTGACCCACTATAAAAATACTACATAGATTATTATCATAAGTATTTCTCATCACAGTAATTTTATTTTTGTCTTTTGACCTTGAAATCATCATGGATTTCTACATAGATATTTTATGTTTTGACACATTCTAACATTGTCTTTAACCGGACGATTAAATTGGAATGTTGTTGGATATAAAATTAGTTATGTGAGGAATGTGAGTGATTCAGAAGGAATTTATCCCTTATTAATATGAGAAAGATATCTATGGGCCCCTTGATGAGATAGACTGAAGAAAAATTGTATGGCCATGCTGAAATGAATTGATAAAGAGTTATCATTTTCAGTCTACTTGGAATCAAGTCATAATATTGAACTATATAAGGTTGACATTCTATGCCTTATGTTCAATTAAGATATCATGTGATAAAGGGACGATAAAATTCATTGTAATAGGGTTATGTCAGATTATTGACTTCACATGACTTGGATAGTCATAATGTCTTGCTAGAGGCCACTTATGACTTGTAGGCCTAAATAGAGATTTAGGCCCACTACCAATGTTATGTGAAACTACAGGGTCACACACTTAGAATAAGCCTAAAACAAATATGGGTTTAATAAGACCAAAATAAACTCTGTGGAAATAAATAATTAAAGTGTTTTATTTATTTATTTATTTGTTTATTTATTTAAGATAAATGCTATTTTAAATAAATAAATAAGATATTATTTTTGATTTTTTTAAACAAAATCAGAATATAATAAATGGAAAATTACCAAAAGGTCATTGGTAGGTGAAACCCTAATTTGGAGTCTATAAATATGTTATATTCTCTAGGGTTTCAAACACTTGTTTTTCCCGCCTCCAAATTCATTTTCTTTCTTCTTAGAAAACAAAGACAAAGTTTTTTCTTTTGTTCTTGATTTGTGAGACAATCAAGGAGGTTGCTAGCACACACACTCCAATTCGTTTTATGAAGGGTTGTTCATGTGGATACCTATAGGGGACACATCCTTTTGGAGACGTCTTGATCCGAACAACCAAGCTAAAAAGCTTGAGGTAAGGTGTCACCAGTGTGAACCTCCTTTTATCCTTCTAAAAAATCTTACCTCTTCTGCATTTTGATGAGATTCTTGAAACCCTAGATTTAATCAAGTAGTCAAATTACATGGATCCAGGCCTGGGAACGTGATAAAATTTTAATTTTGTCAGCTGCGTTTGTATCACGAAACCCAACATCAAGAACCTAAAATTCATCACTCAAAGCATCATCAATATTTTTTATTTAATTTAAAAGATAAAGGCTAAATTAAAAATAGACTTAAGTTGAGATATAGTAGTTACCCCCTTTATAGTGTCACTTATGATAAGGTGTTGAGGATGTGCTTTCTTGTCAATACTTTAGAAGTTCATCCTTCAAGGTAGGTTGAGACATCTCCTTATTTTCCTATTTGCTTGGACCTTTAGAGTTTCAAAGGCTTACTAGCATTTTCTTCTTAAGTATTCACATCCATATGCTCATTTGCAAAATCATAAACACTACAAACATCCTTTTTAGAATCAAGTGAGTTTGATTCATTAAATACAACATACAATGACTCTTAAACTACTAGTGTTCTTTTATTAAAGACTTTATAAGCTTTACTATAAGTAGAATAGCTTAGGAAAATTCCTTCATCAGCTTTAGAATCAAATTTTTTGAGATTATCCTTGGTATTCAATATAAAGCACTTGCATCCAAATACTCTAAAGATATGAAATTTTGAGTTTTCTATTATTTTAAAGCTCATAAGAAGTTTTATTTAAAATCAGTCTTTTAAATACTTTATTTGTAATATAGCAAGACGTGTTAATCACTTTTGGCCAAAAGTGTAGAGGTAAATTATATTCATGAAGCATGATTCTAGTCATTTTTACTAGGGTTCTATTTTCCCTTTCAACTATCCTATTTTGTTGAGGAGTTCTAGGAGAAGAAAAAGTATATGAAATACCATTTTCAATATAAAAGATTTTGAAGAATTCATTTTCAAATTCGATTCCATGATCACTTTTAATAGTTGAAATACAAAAACCTTTTTCTTTTTGAACTATTTTTTAAAAAAAATTAAAAGCTTTAAATGCATCATTCTTATAAGCAAGGAAATATATCCAAATCTATCTAGATTAATCATCAACCATTATATATGCATAGTGCATTCCATTGAGACTAGCAACTTTAGTTGGTCCAAATAAATCCATATGTATAAGTTCAAGTGGCCTAGGGGTGGATACTACATTTTTTTAGCTTAAATGAGGACTTGGATTATTTTCCCATTTGACAAGCATTATAAGATTTATCTTGAGTGAATTCAAGTTTAGGTAAACCAATCACAACTTCATGTTTACCAAGATCATTTAAGAGCTTAAAATTTGCATGTCCTAACCTTCTATACCTTGTCTATGTGTCATGGGAAATAGACATTAAGCATTTAATATCTTTGTTAACAACCTTATTTAAGTCAATTACATAGACATTGTCTACTCTTTTACTACTAAAGATTACTTTGTCTTCATCAAGACCACTAACAAAGTAATTTTTAGATTAGAAAGTGACTTTATTTTCCATATCACATAGTTGACTTATGCTAAGCAAATTATGTTTAAGACCATCAACAAGCAGCACGTGATGTATAGATAAGGATTAAGGATTACTGATTTCTCTAATACCTACTATCTTTCCTTTTGTGTTGTCTCCAAATGTGACATGCCCTCCATCCTTTGCAACAAACTTGCTGAATTGTTCCTTATCTCCCATCATGTGTCTTGAACATCCACTATCGAGATACCACTTGCTTTGTATTCTTATAGATTTTAGGCACACCTACACAAGATAATTTAAACCTAAACATTTTTTATTCTAAGTTATTAGTCTTAAGATAATCCAAAGGAAGCAAATTCATGTATAGTCTTCTATAAAAGCACACATTATTTATGTGTCCTTAGATCATGCAATATGAACATACAACATTTTTAAATTTATTTTTTCCAGGATGATATGGTTTCCTAATGTATAAAACATGCTTTTTATGTTGTGGTGGTATGTGTCTATTAAAATTATTTTGAGTCATAGTGTGAGTAATACATTGATAATGACAATGTGTATTTTGATAGGTTTGTGCAACTTGTATAGGTGCATTGTGTTATGCAATATGCTTGTAAGTGTTATGTCTAGTGTATATATAAGTAAATTTGGGTTATGGTCTTCCAATATGTGTCTTACCTCTTTGTGCCAATAGAGGTTGAGTCTTATGAGACTTTTATTAGTCATTTGACATATGAGACTTTTTACCTTTGAAAGTTTAAGTCTCATTTAGTTTGGAAGTAGAATTAGAGGGATCACTAGAGGCTTTAATAAATTTAATTTATGATGATGATAAAGATGAGGATTCCTTTGTAAATCCAAGTCCATGAGTGTTTCTATGGATTTTTTATGATTCAAGAAGATTATAGAAAGTCTCTTTACCTCTCTTGAATTTGGAAATTAAATTTTTCAACTCTATTATCTCTCTTGAAAGCTTTTGATTTTCATTATTAGCTTTATTGAGTTCCTCATTTAAGGAGGTAGAGGTTTTTAAATCATTAAAAGTTTTCATTTGATAAAACAAGTTTAGAAAAATCAAATTTCCTTGGATAAATTTGAGAGCTTATGCTTATAGATCTTTTTCTTAGAAAGTAAGCTCTTGCATTTAAGCATGAGTTTGTTCATAATTGAGCTCTCATCATCACCATCATCATCATTATTATCACAATCATGATAAGAAAATTGAGAAGTGGATGGTACCTCATTTTTGTTCCCAAGAGCCATAAATCAAAGTTTGGTCACTTTTTGTTGCTTATCCTCTATCTCTGATTCGGAAGAGTTATCCTAAGTGGCTTTAAAAGCTATTATCCTTTCTTTACTTCCTTTGCCTTTGTACTTAAGCCTTGGACATTCACTTTTAATATGTCCAAGCTTATTGCATTTATAGCATTAGACTTCTTTATTCTTTATAAAGTCACTCTTATCAATTAATGGTTCAAAGAATTGAAAAGAAAAAGATTCACTCCCATAATCTTGAATTCTAACAACTAAGTACCTAAAACCTAAGCTTTGACACTAATTAAAAGTGTCTTAAAGGAGGGTGAATAAGGCTAATAAAGGATTTAAAAAAAATGAAAATGAATTTAAAGAATGAACAAGAATTAAAAGAGAATACAATAGGAAGAATAATGAACAATGAATTTAAGGAGTTTGGATTCTCAAAAATCCTACATCTCCACCTAAATTATCCCTAAGTTAGGATTTTTCAATACCCACAATCTTATTGAAAAGATTGAGATTACAAGAGTTTGAGGCTCACTCTTCAACTTTACATAAACAAGAGTTTCAAGGCTAACTCTTCAACCAAACAAATAAGAGTTTTTAGGCTCACTCTTCAACTTTACATAAACAAGAGTTTCAAGGCTAACTCTTCAACCAAACAAATAAGAGTTTGTAGGCTCACTCTTAAACTAATTCCCAAGAGTTTTAATGGCTAAATACTTAAACCAATTCCACTAAAAATACACCTCACCTCCCTTATAATCTATTCCAAGAATTAGATGAAGATAAAGTCCTATTTTTATCACAGAACCGACTATCACATAACCAACTCTCATAAGAGTTAATCAATATAATGAATATTGATAGAAAGAAAAATAAAGTTTAATGAATGCTTAGAGAGCTTTTTATAATCAAAGAGTAATGCAATATATGTTATTATTATCACAACTCTATAACACATATATATAGGTTAAGCTTTTAAAATATGGCTATTGGAGCCAATGATTATATATCCAATGTCTCTTTTTTTAAAAAAAATTCAAAGATATGACCATTGGATATTTGCTGTCACCATGGAAGCAAAGCTTCAGTCGTAGCCTATTGTTCACATTATGTCTCCAATGTCTCTTTTCTTAATTTTAAAAATTTGTTCATTGGGCCATCATCATAGAAACAGAGCTTCAGTTGCAGCCTAGTGTTGAGCTTGGCTTTTTGTCACCATAGTAGCCTTGCTGTAATTGTGCCTTAATATTGAGCTCACCATGGCTGCCTTGCTTCAATCACAGCCTATTGTTGAGCTTGACTTTCTATCACTATAGTAGCCTTGCTTCAATCATAGCTTACTATTGAGCTAAATTTTAACTTGGCTTTCTTTGAGAGTAATATTGTACTTATGCTTATAATCACACTCAAATAAAACATATTAAATGCTCAAAATTACATTTTTTAGGATCAAAATTAAGATTTATTATTACTAAGGTCAATAAATAGAAATCACTAAATAGCAACATGATTTAAAATGGTGTTGGTTGGTCAGTTCTTAACAGACAAAAACATCAATGTGGTGGTGATGAGAAATACTCTAGTAGCTGTGGTGTCCTACCAAAGGATTGCATATAATCTCAGTGGATTCAAACCTATTTGTGTTTTAATTTTTCCACAAGATGGATATGAATAAAGTTGTTGAAAGTGGACCATGGATACTTGATCAACACTTATTATTGTTAAGTCCATTGGAAGTAGGGAAAAGTCCATCTCATATACCATTATTTCATACATAGCTTTAGTTTCAAGCCTATGACTTACCTCTGGGTTTTATGTATGAGAGAGTTATTAAGAGAATTAAAAACTTTGCCAGAAAGTTTATGGCATCTAACCCTAGCAATTTCTTTTGTCAGTGGAAATAATATATGTGTATTCACATTTCTATGGATGTAAGAAACACCATTAAGCATCAAATGTGTATTAAAAGAGCATAAGGAGAGTGTTATTAGATGAATTTCAAATATAAGCAGCTTCATTTCTTCTACTTTTTTTTATGGCATTCTTGGTCATTTAGATAGCTTTTATGAGAAATTCATGGATAAGCCAAACAAATCTATAGAAAAGCTCTTTGAAATTTGGCTTAGAGCTCCAGTGAGGAAGTTCAATACTGAAATCAGAGAAAGATGGCTTCATAAAAATGATTCTGATGATCAAAGTCAGAGTGAGAGAGAATCTAAGAACCGTAGAACAATTATGGAAACAAATCATGGTATGCCAAAAATGGATAAGGATATGTTGTTGAATCCCGGTTATGGGGTTAGTTTCCAAAACACTAAGGAATCTTTGAAAGGAAATTCTAGTAGTGGAGATGTGATGGAGGGAGTAGATGAAAATAAGGCTAATAATGTGGTAATCATTTTGGATTCTAGAAGAAGAACAATAAATTATGGGTTTGAGGTTTTGGGCTTGGAAGGAGGTCAGTCTGATGAATTTGTGTAGGGCTCTATAAACTTATGGAGGTGAGGTCTAAAACTTAGGCTCACTGGGCATTATGAATCTCCTATATTAGAACTATCATAGGTTGGGCAACCCACACACAGTTCATGAGCTTTTCAACTTAATGTCTAGAATTAAGCATTCTATTATGTTCCTTATGGAATACAAAATTCAAATGGACTGAATTTAGCTAGTTAAGAAGAAATTAGGCTTTGAAAAAATTTTCTTTGTTTAAGGAAACAATATAAGTGGTGGGTTGTGTTTACTATAGAAAGAGGAAGTTGATATGCATCTTCTAGGTATATTGATGTTCTTATTTCTGATTCTAAATGGGGAAAATGGAGATTCATTGGGTTCTATGGATGTCCAAAGAGAAGCAGAACAAGGGAATCATGGAATACCCTTTGCAAGTTAGCATTTTCTTCAGGTCTCCCTTAGTATTGTATAAGGGATTTCAATGACATTTTGTCATAGTGTGAGAAATGTGGTCATAACCTCCAACCTGTTCATCTTATCAATGGCTTTCATTTAGCTGTGGAGGATGCAAATCTCATTGATATAGGTATAAAGGTCTATAAGTTCACTTGGGAAAAGGGAAAGGGATCCTCTAATTTTGTTAAAGAATGGTTAGATAGAGTGATGGGCACAAGACATTAGTTCAATTTATTTTGCAAGTGGAAGTACAAAATGTTATAATGTGTTTTTTTTATCATTCGGCCTTATGGATTAAATTACTTTGATAACATATTGGTCATGGGATTCATTTTTTGTATGAGAATAATTGGTCGCTAAAGGATGGGTGTAAAAAGGTTATGCATGATTGCTTGGATAACAGTATGCTATCTTCTATTCCCTAGAGGCTTGAGTTTTGTGGTCAGTCGTTATTGTCATGGGGTCAAAAGATTAAGTAGAATTTTGCTCATGAGATTAATCATTTTTTATCTCTTTTATGTCAATTAAAAAAGTCTCATTAGTTGGATTCTAACTTATCCAATAAATGAACTAGAAGCTTCAACTTCTTCTTAACCAACATGACCAGTATTAAAATCAACAAGCTAAAGTTTTCTAACTCAAAGATGGAGACTCTTACTCAAATTTGTTTCATGTTATGCCTCTTCTTAATGAAGGAAGAATTTGATTGTGTCATTGCTTAATTCTGAAGGACATCGGTTGGAATGTAAAGGAGGGTTAGAAGAGCATGTGTTGAAGTGTTTCAGTGCTCTGTTTAAATCAAATGCTTCAAATCTCACTTCTTTTCCATTGTTATGGCTCGTCAAGTTTTGAATAGCCAGAATGAAGATCTTATTAAGCCTTATTCTTTACAAGAGATCATTGATGCTACTCAAGCTATGCATCCGGATAAAAGTGTAGGTCTTAATGGATTCAATCTAGGTTTCTATCAATGACATTCGGACATTTTAAGTGAGTATGTCATATCTTTTTGCTTGAATTGTTTGAATAATGCTTATCTTCTAGTTGGGTTAAATGCCACTAGCATTATTCTAGTTCCTAAGGCAAAGAGTCCATCTAATAACAATTGAATATTTTTGAATAGTGCACGACTACTAATAATCAATCTTCTATAGCGACTTAGGCTATAGGCATCAAAATTTTAGAAAATTTTAGAAAACAAAAGAAGAATTCAAATTATCATAAAAGCTGCCATCCAACAATAACAAGGAAAGCTTAAATAGCAAATCCTCAAAACAACCTTAAATAAAATAGGAAAAATAAAACCTTAAAACTAGGAAATCATAAAATTGCCTGTTTAAGGGCCTAAATGATAGAATTTGGCCAAAAAGTGATGGATCTCACAAAAAAAGTTATGACTTCGAACCGTTGGCCCATTTCCACGTGAAATAGGTTTTTGAATCATCTAAATCCGATACTTGGAACTTGCCCAAAATTACAGAACTACCACTATCATAATTTATCAAAATTTTGCATGAATTAGAGGGCTTGTTCCTTTATGCTGCATGCATCATTCTCCCTAGGGTGGATAGAATTTGCCCTCAAATTTGACTCATTTGATAAATCACTTACAAAAGAAATCAAGTGCTTGACATTGAACACATCCGTAGTCCAAACCTAGTTAGGTATCTTTAATCTGTAGGCATTAGGATTAATCTTCTCGATGATCTCCACTAGCATGATGTTCTTCGTAGACAACTTGTTGTATTCACTTGTAGGAAATCTTTCTTTGTTCAGAACAGCCCACACAAAATCCCCCACATCAAACTCGACATGTCGCCTCTTCTTATCAGCAGCTTGCTTATTCTTGGAGGCAGCTTGCACCAGATTATCATGGACAAACTAATGAACTTCTTGTAACCCATTGACAAAGCTTACTGTCTTATCATCTACTCTTGTCTTTGCTAGAAGAGGAATCAAATCTAGGGGTCCCCTAGGCGCAACTGAAGACACCACTGTAAAAGGGTTGAATCCAGTACTCCTATTGACTACATGATTATGGGCGAACTCTGCCTGACACAACTTCTTATCCCAACTCTTCACATGTTCACCCACTAGGCATCTCAGTAAGTTACCCAAAGATTGATTCGCCACCTCTGTTTGTCCATCTATTTGTGGAAGATAGGCACTACTGAAATTCAACTGTGTATTCACCATCTTCCACAAACTATGCCAAAAATGACTAAGGAACCTGGTATCTCTATCCGATATGATATACATAGGCAAACCATGCAGCATATATATTTCCTTAAAGAATAATTGAGCTACATGAACAACATTTGTTTTTTTCTTACATGGTATAAAATGCACCATCTTTGAGAATCAATCAACTACCACAAAGATAGAATCATTACCTCATTATGTGCATGGTAATCCTAGCACAATATCCATGTTGAGTTCCACCCAAGGCTATGAAGGAATTGGCAAAGGCATGTAAAGACCTACGTTAGATGTTGTTCCTTTGGAAACCTGACAAACTTGATACCTTCCTACAAACCTCTCAACTTCTTTGTGAATGGTAGGCCAAAAATAATGAGCCTTAACTAATTGCACAATTTTTTCTCGACTTACATGTCCCTCACCATGCAATTCCTGAAGAATCTTTAAATGCAAGCTATAATCTGGGATGTATAGCTGATTGCCCTTAAACAAAAATCCATTATGCACTAGGAAATCTGTTCGCTCGCCTGTTTTAATTTTATCCAAAATAATAAAAAAGTATGGATCAGTCTCAAGTAAATCTATAAAGGATTCAAAACTTGGTACCTTAATGGACATTTGGGTTAATAATGTCTTTCGTCTGCTCAATGCATCTGCCACGTTGTTGGTAACCCTTGACTTATGTTTCACAACAAAAGTGAATTTCTGAAGGAAAGCCACCCAACTCACATGCCTAACAGAAACTTTGTCTTGCTGATGCAAGTGCTTCAAGGCCTCATGATATGTATACATAATAAATTCTTTTTGAAAAAAATAATGATGCCAATGCTTAATAGTTTGTACAACATCATAGAACTCGACATCATAAGTACTATAGTGCATTCTAGCCCTTGTTAACTTCTTACTGAAATACACTACTGGCCTACTGTTTTGGCTTAAAATAGCCCCAATTCCCACTTTCAAAGCATTTGAATGTGGCTCAAAAGGTTGATTAAAATTAGGCAACACTAAGATAGGGGTTGTGGTAAGGCGCATTTTAATCAACTCGAATACCTTTTCTACCTCATCAGTTTATACAAACTTCTTAACTTGCCTCATGCAATCAGTGATAGGTGCCATAATACTGCTAAAATGAGGAATAAAATGCCTATAAAATGAAGCCAATCCATGGAAACTTCTCACCTCAGTTATAGTGGTAGGTGTTGGCCAATGTTTCACAGCCTCAACCTTTATTTTGTGCACTTGCAACCCCTTTGTAGAAACAACATAGCCAAGAAATAACACCTTATAAATGAAAAATGCACACTTCTTAACTGCAACATAGAACTTCTCTCAACGTAGCATAATGAGGACCT
This sequence comes from Mallotus nudiflorus, assembly GCA_947683625.1. Lineage (NCBI taxonomy): Eukaryota > Viridiplantae > Streptophyta > Magnoliopsida > Malpighiales > Euphorbiaceae > Mallotus > Mallotus nudiflorus. The sequence goes on from CANTUR010000041.1 coordinate 7,893,782, forward strand.
CCTGTAGTTGTTGTAAATGCTCATTTGGAGTAGCACTATAAATCAGAATATCATCAAAATACACAATAATAAACCTTCCAATAAAGGCCTCAAAAGCTTATTCATAGTACGCATAAAAGTGCTTGGTGCATTTGACAGCCCAAACAGCATTACTAACCACTCATACAACCCCTCCCTTATCTTGAAGGTTGTTTTCCATTCATCACTAGCTCGAATCTGAATTTAATGATAGCCACTCTTCAAATCTAGTTTAGTGAAAATCATGGCCCCACTAAGCTGATAAAGTAAGTCATCCAGTCTAGGAATAGGAAAAAGATACCTGACAGTTATTTTATTGATGGCTTGACTATCTATGCACATCCGCCAAGAACCATCCTTCTTTGGTGTTAAAGGGCCGAAACATCACAAGGACTCAAGCTCTCACGAATATATCCCCTAGCCAACAACTCTTCTACTTGCCTCCTCAGTTCTTCTTGTTCACTGGGACTCATATGGTAGTCTGGTCGATTTGGCAATGCTTCCTCTGGTTCAAGGTTAATCTGATGTTGGATGTCTCATATGGGAGGTAACCCTTCAGGCAGTTTCTTTGGAAACAAGTCACTGAACTCTTTCAAAAGTGGTAAAACTACATCAGGAACCATTATCTCTTTTTCCACCATCTTGTCGAATAGGATATAAATAATTTCAGATTGTTGCACTACCTTATCAAATTGGGACAAGGTTAATAAATTAACACAACCCTTGTTTTCACCCTACACTTTTTCAAACTGTTCAAAATCCTTCTTAGGGACTAGCACTATTTTTGTTCCCTCAAACATAAAGCTGTAGGTGTTATCCTTCCCGTCATGAATCACACCTTTATCAAACTACCACAGTCACCCCAATAATAGATGACATGCATCCATGGCTATCACATCACACCAAATGTCATCCTTATATTTGTCCAAATAAAAAAGGACACTAAGGCAAGTTTTGAAACTGTTACTTCACCCCCTTTTTTAACCATGCCATTTTGTATGGCTTAGGATGCTTGATAGTCATAATTCCCAATTTCTGAACTGCTTCTGCTGAGATTATATTCTCACAACTACCCCCATCAATCACAAACCTACAAAATTTCTCTTTAATAGTGCAAGTAGAGTGAAAGATATTATTTTGCATCCACTCCTCATCAACAGCTCTTGGCATTAGGTAGGATCTCTGCACAACCAATACTGTGCCTACATCTCTAGTTACGATCTCCTCATCCATAGTATCTGCATTAAATACCGGGTCTCCTATTAAGTCTATAACTCTTCTTCATCATAGTGCTCATCTGGATCAACAAACATGGTTCTTTTTCCCCTATTTCTACACTCAGCCTACCTATGCCCTATCTTACCACATGAAAAACATTTGATACCATTTGGCCTTGGTGCAGTTGTTGGTCTAGTGGCAGCCCTAGTTGTCATGCCACCACTTGGATGACTCGCACCAACTCCTCCTCCCGTGTTTTCTTGCCCAATATTCTGCACAAAACCACCCAGATGCCTCCTCTTAATTTTCAAGGCCCATTGGTGTGCTATGAAAATAGACATAGGATCAAACATGTTCATCGTCTCCTTGATTTGTTCCCTTAGGCCCCTAATATACTCGCCACCAATTAGTCCTTTGTCTCATGCAATTCATTTTGAGTGATCAATTGATAAAATACAGTTGTATAATCATTAACTGAATGGGTCCTTTACCTTAGATTCTGAAACCTTTGATACAGTAAACACTGATAATTAGAAGGCAAAAATGCAGCATGCAATTGTTTCTTCATCTTCTCCCAAGTCATAATTTTAGACTTCCCCAATCTGACTCGGGTATGTTTAGTTTACTGCCACGAAGCCATTGCTCTATCTCGTAACCTCATTGCCACTAATGGTACTCGGTGATTTTCTGGTACCCCTTTAAAGTCCAATACCTCTTCTACTGTGGCCACCTTCAGGTATTTCAGTTTGCATACCCGCTTCCTATCGTCGCCTGTCATCAACCTCTACATACTGTCGTTGATGTCTACAGGGATTCTCATAATATCCATCACCATCATCATCTTCATCATTATTTCCTTCAATAAAAGGGTTCCTTCGATCATTAACATTAGGGTTCTATCTCAGATCTTGATTTGGTTGCTCCCGCTGCTCCCTATTTCGATTGACTAACAATAACTCCTCCATCCTCATCGTGAGTTTTTCCATGAGGGTGTCAATCCATTGATCCATCTGCTCCATTCGTTGCTCTATACGATGCAAATCATCACACTCATAAACCTCTTTTACACGTTGTAGTTGTGGTTGCTGTTGCTATCTTCTGCGAGATATCTTGTTCGAGGAGCACAACTCCGATAACAAACTGACTTAGTGGAATGGTGGATAATAACAAGCGAATATTGTTGAATCACGCACGACTACCAATAATTGATCTTCTATAGTGACTTAGGCTATAGGCATCAAAATTTTAGAAAATTTTGGAAAAAAAAAAGAAGAATTCAAATTATCATAAAAGCTACCATCCAACAATAGTAAGGAAAGCTTAAATAGCAATTCCTCAAAATAACCCTAAACAAAATAGGAAAAATAAAACCCTAAAAATAGAAAATCATAAAATTTCCAGTTTAAGGGCCTAAATAATAGAATTTGATCGAAAAGAGATGGATCTCACAAGCAAAGCTAGTGACTTCGAACCGTTGACCCATTTCCACATGAAATAGGCTTTTAAATTGCCCAAATTCGATAGTTGGAACTTGACCAAAATTACAAAACTGCCGCTATCATAATTTGTCAAATTTTTGCATGAATTAGAGGGCTTGTTCCTCTATGCTGCTTGCATTAGTTAGGCTTATTTGAATATGGACATTTCCAAAGCTTATGATAGAGTGGAGTGCCACTTCCTTCAATTTATGTTATCAGCTTTGGGTTTTCATGAAAAGTTCACTAATCTTATCATTCTATTTGTTTCTTTAGTCTCTTATTCAATGATTCACCATAACCATGAGGTTGGCCCAATAGTTCCGAGCTAAGGTCTACGCCAAGGAAATCCATTATCTCTATTCTTATTTTTTTCTATGTAGAAGGGTTATTCACTTTGCTTAATTGGAAGTGTAGTGTGAGGTTTCTGTTAACACGTCCACGGGCTTGAGAGAGTGTTGGCCCACGTACATATATGGACTTATAAATGGGGTTGAGCCCATCTAACACAAAACCAATTGGCTTGTGTTAAGACTTAATCTACACCACTCTTATTAACCACTTCATTCATTTGTACTTTTTCAATGTGGGATCCTTTAACACTCCCTCTCAAGTGAATGTGGGATTCTTCAACACTCCCCCTTAAGTGTAATTGGGCTTGAAACAATTACACTTGTCAAATTCAAATGGGCCGCACCTAACCATGGGTACTTCCCAAATTCAAATACAATAAGGTCTTACATATGAACCCGGGATCACTGCTCTAATACCATGTTAACAAGTCCATGGGCTTGAGAGAGTGTTGGCCCATGTACATATGTGGACTTATAAATAGGGTTGAGCCCATCTAACACAAAACCAATTGGCTTGTGTTAAGACTTAATCTACACCACTTATTAACTACTTCATTCATTTGTAGTTTTTCAATGTGGGATTCTTCAACACTCCCCCCCAAGTGAATGTGGGATTCTTCAATAGTTTCTTCATATTATTAAAGTGGTGAGAAGTGGTCCTGAAGTTTCTCACTTATTCTTTGCAAGTGATAGCTTCATATTTTTTCATACCTCTATTCATGATTGTAAATGATCAAAGATTGCTTGTCTCTTTATGGTGAAGCATCGCGTCAGGCAGTGAATTTCAACAAGTCATCTATATTGTTCAGCCAAAATATATGTGAGAATGCTATTTTGTAGATTTGCTATACTCTTGGGGTTGTTCGGTTTGATAACTATGAGAAGTACCTTAATAGGAAGAAACAAGTCATAGGTGTTTAACTTTGTTAAAGAGAAAGCTTGGAAGAGGCTTAATGGGTGGCGAAACAAGTTATTTTCTAGAGCTGGTAAAGATGTGTTGTTGAGATATGTTGCACAGGCGTTACCTAGCAATGTCACGTCTATTTTTCTCTTGCTGGTGTCTTTGTGTGAAGAGATAAAACATATGATGAACAACTTCTGGTGAGGTCAAGTGGGAAACCAAAATAGAGGGCAAAGTTGGACTTGGCTTTGTTATCCCCGTGAACATAGTGGTCTTGCTTTTTAAGGACTTTATGATTTTAATCTGGCTATGGTAGCCAAACAGGGCTGGTGATTAATTTTTAAACTTATGGCTCTTGCATCTCGAGTTTTAAAAGCTAGATACTTCCTAAAGTCCTCTTTTATGGATGTTTTATTGGGACACAATCCTAGTTTTACCTGGCGTAGCATCATGGTTACTGAGGGGATTTAGAAAGACAAGCTAAGACTTCAAATTGGTTCAGGAAGAAACACCAAAATATGGGGTCATCCATGGCTCTTAAACTCATATAACCCATTTATTGATACTCCTCCATTGCAAGAATTCTCGGAGGCTACTGTTGACTCTCTCATTAGACCAGGTGAAGCTAAATAGGATGTTGATACCATTCAGACTATCTTTAATCTAAAAGATATTAGTCGAATCTTATTAGTACCTCTTAGCTTAATAATTAAGAGGATAAATGGTATGAGAGTGAAGAACGTTCTTTTGAATACTCAATGAAAAGTGGACATAAATTAGTTCGAAGTAATCATGAGGTACCGATGTCTACTAGCTCTTTTAATTGGAGAAGCTATTAGAGTTTGTCTATTGAACCAAAGATTAAGAACTTCTTGTGGTGATCCTTTTTGGGTTATCTTCCAACTATACTGGCTTTACAGAGCAAAAAGGTGGCAGTAGAGAGGATATTCCCTATGTGCAATTCTGCAGATGAATCCTCTTATCATCTGCTGCATTAGTGTCATTTTGCTAGAAGATTATGGCCAATATCTTCGTTTGGTGATTTACCTAGTCAATTGATGGATCTTCAAAGTTGGTGGAGTAGTATTGTCAATAAGTTTGTTGGCTCTGATTTATATCTCATTGCTACAATTATATGGTGCTTCTGACAGAATCATAATACTAAAGTGTGGCAGGGTAAATAAAAAATGGTTATGGTTTTGCTTACTGAAGCTGTTGATGTTAATGAGAAATGGCAAGCAACGCAAGTCATTAAATCTTCTAGGAATGCTTATAATATGCTGAGCTTTCAGGTTAAATGGAGCAGCCCCCCTCCGAGATTTCTGAAATGTAATGTAAACGCCAGTGTGCCTAATAACTCTTCTTGCATTGGTATCTGATATGTGTTGCAAGATTTTTGAGGTAAGTTTTAGTCAGCCTTTCACAATAGTAAACAAGACTTATTTGATCCGTTATTGGCAGAAGCCATGGCTTTGAAGGAATCTCTTAAGTGGTTAGTGAACAAGGATATCTCAATGGTGATTATTGAGTTTGATTCCCAGACTTTAGTCCCAACTTTGGCAACTCATTCAGCAAATTTGTCACCCCTAGGTTTCGTCATCCAAGATTGTAAGCTCGCTCTTAGTAGTATAACCGATTGTCAGCTTGTGTTTGTTAAAAGATCAGTGAATGTTGTTTCTCATGTTATAGCTAAAGTGGCAAATTCTATGCTTGATGGGGATTGGATAGACTATGCTCCTCATTTTAATTTTGATGTATTATGGTCTGATTTGGTTTAATGTATTCCATTTTCTTTCAAAAATAAAATAAAATAAATACCACTCTTTTTTTTCATTAGAAATTATGTCTTTTATTCTAATTAAAAAATCCACCTTCTATTGAATTAAAAACTCAATTTTCTTTCTATTTAACGTAAGTAAAATGCGCAATTTATCAATTATTTTATTTTATTTCTTCAATTATTTTTATTACTATATAGATATATATACTTTTAATAAAAAAAATTATTAAATAAAATTGTTAGAATAACTTTCTAAATTTTTACTTTTATATTTAATTAATTTGTAGTTTTTAATATATTAAAATTATTTAATAATTATATTCAAATGTGTATATAATTTAAGTCCACATATTAGACTAGATCACTCTAAAAGTTAATGTGTCAAAATATTAAAAATTCTAATTTTTGATTAAAAATAAAATATTTATTATATTTATTGAGTATTATTTTTTAACTAAAACACTATTATACATACCTCAATACACCATAAATTTTTCAAATATTTATATATTACATATTTTTCTACCTTAAAATCATTCAAATATTTTTTTCAAACCATTAAAAAATTAAAAATATAATATTTATTTACTATTATTTTTCAACTAAAACACTACTATATATACACTCTAATACTAATTTAATAATTTTAAAAACTAATCTTATAATGACTAAAAAAATTATGGTAACAAAAATTAAAGAAAAATAAATTTAATATAATATATTTTATTTTTAATTTATTTAGTTATAAATTCTATTTAAATTATTTGTTTATTATTTTTCAATACAAAAGTAATAGATAGCTAGCAATTATATAAACTCATTCTTCTCATGTTTTGCCATAACATGACGAGACTATAATAATTATTTTTGAACAAGAACCAAACCAAGTTAATAGAAAAAATATATATATTTTTGTAAAAAATATTTTCACAATATTTTTCTAAAAAAAAATCTACTTTTCATAATAAATTAATATAGACTTCTGCTAAATATATCACTATATCGTAGCATCAATTAACTAATTTTATATAGACTCCTGTTGAAATTTGAAAATGAAATTTAATTTTATTAAATATAAAACTACTATATTATTTCATTACTCAGAACTCCAACTCAAAACAATAATCTTTTAAATATAACTATATAAATAAGTTCAAAAAAAAAAAAAACATTTGAACTTGCCTTTCATATCTAAAAAATACTTCTCTATCGATGTTTTATAAACTTTTATTTTCCAATCTGCTTTTTTACAATCAGAACGGTTAGTGCTTTTAAATTCAAAATACACAATGGCATATAAATATTGTGTTCTATAATGTTTTATTTTTGGTGTTCTTGATTTTCTTATAACATCTCAAACTATTATTTCTCTAATAAATTAAAGCCTTATGAATAGAAAAATCCTTGTGAATTCAAACCATACATCTCAACACATTATCAGTTAATTTTAGGTCCAATCTAGTGTTGTCTATACAATTCAATATCTCATTGGAGGATATATAAATTCAAAGATCATTTATCATGACAAAATTATTTACTTTTTCTTTATTTTTTTAATTTCTATTTTATCTTCACAATTCAATAAATGGTATCACCACAAAGGTACAATAGAAATAAATACATAATATATTAAATAAAAAATAATTGAAAACAGCACACACAACATGTAGGTCTATGATTAGTATATATTGAATGTTGCACTCTAAAATCATTAAGTTCAATATTTCATAAGCGTTCCTTCTCATATTTAATTATTCAGCCTTTAAACTTTATGTGTAAAATTAGTGAATTTTTTAATTTTTTCTTAAAAAAATGTAAAATTGCTTGCTTTTAACAACCTATTTACTCAGTATTTTATTCTAAAAAAAGGGAAAAAGTGCAAATACACTCTTAGTGTTTTACCCTAATCTCACATAAGAAAGAATCATCTTAGATAGTGCTACACATATCTTCTTAATGCAACAAATCCATTATGATAGACCACAAAGCCCCATAGCTCTTCACCATAGAGCTACAATACTCCAAATAGCTACAAAACCACTTAACAAAAATCTTTTATTTGCTGAAGAATGCAAACATCTATAGCAGCTGTCCATATTTAGCTAATATTGTCTATATGTTGAACCATAAATCTTATGATATATTCTTGCTTTGACTCTCTCACAATATTTCCTCTTTGGCTCACCTATCCGTTGTGTTCTTCTTGTATAACTATGTTGGTTATTGTATTTTAAAGGACAAAGAATTTAAATTCTTTTCTTTCTTTCTCAAAAATAATTTCTCTTTATGGTATCAGAACCTAAAAGATTGAAAGAAAAAATTCTCATGGCCTTATCACTTATCTCCAACACTCTCCATGAAACAGAGCTTTCATTTTAAACACTACATCAATGTAACAACCTTATTTCCTTGAAGTTGGACAATTCCAACTACTTGCTTTGGTGGTCTCAAATAGAACCATTGATTTAGAGCATCAATATGGCACACCATCTGATTGAAGGCAAGGAACCGACTAAGGAGGTTACGAAGGAAAATAGTAAATCATAATAAAATCTAGATCATCTTATTTGGGCAAAGAAAGATGGACTCATAAAGGCCTAGATATTAAGCAATATTAGTCCCAAAGTGCTCATCTCTCTAAAAAATGTCAGTACAACATCAAAAGTTTGGAAATAAATTGAGAAGTTAATTCTCCCTACTACAGTAAAAAAAGAAATGTTGTTGAATGATGCTTTGATGTCCTTAAAGAAAGTTAATCTTAGATTGGATGAATATCTTAAGAAGTTCAAAAGCATATATGATAGCCTTGCTACCATTAAGAGACCTATTGATGAAACTAGAAAAATTTTCAATTAGCCAAGGGTCTTAGATTAAAATACCAAGTGTTGACCATTTGCATAATCAAACTCTTAATTTTGGTTTTTGAAAAACAATTTATATTTTAATGATTTCCTTTAAGTGTGTAGGAAGTTGATTGATTATCAAGAATAATTGATTAATGATTAGAGATAATGAAATACTCCTTAAAAGAGTATAAATATGCATTTCAATGAAGTATCTCAATCTATGCAAGTCCCTAATCTTTGAGAAATAATAATATACTAAAAATATACAAATTTGGAATTACAATAGTCTACTCATGAGCCCCTCATAAGCCAACCTTATATAGTGCCTTAGGAGCTCATTTTTGCCAAAGCACTTTATGCTCCTCATAAGCTGCCCTCATGATAGTGAGGAGTATAGCTTAGCTCATGAGGGCAATCTTAATAGTATTCAATGGACATTTTTTAATACAACGGTCCTTAAACTAATGCTCACTAGCTAGGGTTTGTTCGTCACGATCATGAGCGGTGTTCTGATAAAAATAAGTCTAAGATAATTCAAAAATCAACATGAGATGTTGGAGACATAATCAATACATCTAACAGTCATAATCTAAGTTATTTATCTATAGAAACAGCTCCTAAAGCTCAATTGAATGTTTTTAAGAAACTTCTTTATTCATTATACTCCCTCAAGCATTTAACTAAACTTTTAAAACTCTCTTTAATTTATTTTTACATTTATATAGCTCTAATGAGAGTTGGTGAGTCTTAGAATAGATATTCATATTATTTTATTTTCTAGGATTAAGAAAATAAGAAGTGAGATTCTATTCTAATGGAATTGGTTAAAGTGTTTATCCATCGAAACACGTGGGATTTGGTTTTTTGAGTGAGCCTTGTAAAACTCAACTTGTAAGGTTGAAAGAGTGAGCCTCAAACTCTTGTGTAATCTTAATCTTGTGAATAAGATTATGGGAATTAAAAATCCTAACTTAGGGATAAGATAAGTGGAGATGTAGGATTATTGAGAATCCTAACTCCTTAAATTCTTGTGTTCATCATTCTTCCTTCTTAACATTCTTTTAATTCTTGCAAAGAATTCTTTTAATTTTAGTTTATTAATCATTTGCCTTATTCACCCCCCCCCTATAAGAAATTTTCATTTGGTATCAAAGATTGAATTCTAGGAACTTTATTGCTCCTAGAATACAATATCATGAGGAGTGAATCATAAAATATTTCTTCATTTAGACCATTCTTCGATGGTAGTGAATATCCTTATTGAAAGTTCAAAATGGAGCTATACCTTGATTGTGATTCCATAAAAATTTAGGATATCATCCTAAATGGTTAGGAACCACCTATAACTACCATTGATGGTGTAGTAACTACTCTTGCAAGAAGGCAATTAAACAATGAACAAAAGGAGGAAAATTAAAAAAATAAAAAGGCTATGATCACTTTAGTCTCTTCCATGATAAGAGAAGAAGGAGGCAAGCTTCAACATTGCGTGTTAGCCAAGGAAATGAGGGAGACCTTGGAAAATCATTATAAAGGCAACGTGCAAGTTAGAAGTAAAAAAGTTCAACTTTTCATGTATGAATATAAACTCTTTAAGATGAAGCCTCAAGAGTCAATATCAAAGATGACAAATCAATTCAATGCTCTTCTCACAACCCTCAAGAAACTTAGTAAACATTTCACCACGGAAGAGGTAAATAATAAGATTCAAAGAATCCTATCTGAATGGTTTCCTTGAAAAGGAGGTATATGTTAAGCAACCTCCGGGTTTCCAAAATTTTGATTATCCAAATCATGTTTTTAAACTTTCAAAAGTATTATATGGATTAAAACAAGCTCCAAGAGCTTAGTATGAAAGACTGAGTAACTTTCTTTTGGAAAAAGGTTTTTCTAAAAAAAAAAGTTGACACAACTCTTTTTCTAAAGAAATCTAACCACGATTTATTAATTGTTCAAATTTATGTTTATGAAATTATTTTTTTATGCTACTAACCTTTGCTTGTGTGAGGAATTCTCTGAGTTAATACAAGGAGAATTCAAGATAAGTATAATAGGAGAACTCAAATTCTTCCTTATACTACAAATCAAGCAATGCAAAGATGAGACTTTCATTAATCAAACTAAATATACTAAGGACATTCTCAAGAAGTTTAGTACAGATGGAGCTAAATCAAACAAGACATCTATGAGCACCATAACCAAACTTAATAAGGATGAGAATGGCAAACTTATTGATGAAAAGAAATTTAAAGGTATGATTAGATCCCTTATTTATTTAATTGCTAGTAGACCAAATATTATTTTTACTACTTGCTTATGTGCTATATTTCAATCAAGTTCTAGAGAGTCTTATTTGAATGCTATCAAAAGAATTTCAAATATCTTTATAGTACAATACATTTAAGACTTTGGTATCTAGGAGTTCTTCCTTTGACTTGATTAGTTATTTTGATGCAGACTTTGTCGACAGCTTAATAGATAGAAAGAGCACTTCTAGAACTTGTCCATTTTTAGGATAATGTTTGGTTTCTTTATTTAGCAAGAAACAAGTTTCGGTTGTCTTATCCGCCACTAAAGTAGAATATGTGGTGGCTAGTTGTTATTGCATATAAGTTTTATAGCAAAAACAACTACTTTTGGAATATGGCATTAATATTAATCATATTCCAATTAAATGAGACAATGCAACTACTATAAACTTTAGTAAGAATCCCATTCAGCATTCTAGAACTAAGCACATTGATATTAGATATCATTTTTTGCATGATCATGTGCAAAATGGTGATATTTTTCTTAATTTTATTAATACTAATAATCAATTAGCAGACATCTTTACCAAACCTTTACGAGGAAAGATTAAATTTTATTAAGCATAAACTTGGTATGATTGATGGTTTAAGTTTGTCCTGACAACTTGATAAATTGCAAAGTTAATGATTAGATTCGAGAGTAATCATGTAGTTACTTATATATGCTTTATATTTATTTTTCATATTTGATACCATTTAATAAATTCATGCTTGATAATTATTTGTATGGTTTTGGTTGATTTTTGGTATCTAATACTCTATCATAATTATTAATCAAGAAAATTTAATTTTTGTAATGAATAAAATTTATATTTAATATTTGTTGATTAAATAATTAATTATTGAATTTATTAATTATTTAAATCAATCAATTTTTTTCATATACAAAAATTTATTTTATTTTCCCATGTACATGATTTACTTTTAATATATCTTATTAAAAATTTTAATATTTCAAAAATAATTATTTGAAATTATTTTTTAATGCTTGATTATGTTGATTTATGATAATAATTACAATAGTATTTAATTTTCTTGAAATTTATTTTTATTTGGAGCCAAATTAATGCTTAGGGACCAAATTGTCATGCTTTTATGCCTTGATTGTAAAATATTTGAAACTTCAGGGACTGATTTACTGTTGCTCGTCACGAGCCATTAGGAGTAGCTTATGATCGTTGGTGCATCAAAGGGCAATGCTCCTCACAAGCACTCCTCACTATCTTGAGCAACTCGTGAGGAGCGTATAGTCCCTTGAAATTCTAAATTCTTTTAGGATTTTGTTTCTTTTATGTAGTACTCCTATTTTTAAATGGTTAGTTCCCATTTTAATTATTTTTTAGACATTATATTGATAGTTTTTTTACGTAATTAATGCCTATATAAACTCCCTTAACTCTCTTCTTCATCTTCACATCATAATTTACAATCAATTCCCTCTTTTTTAAGCAAATTCTCTCATCTATAATCCAAACTCTAAGAGCATTCTCCATGGCTCCAAAAAATAATACTCATGATGTTGCTTCATCATCAAGGAGAGCAACAAAATACCAACCTAAGAAGACTCCTCCTACCTTATACTCCTCTTCTGAAATTAGGCAAAGACTTACTCAATTTAGAGAAAGAAAAATCATCTTCTCTAAATTTATGTCTTAAACTACTATACAAAAGATGGGGTGCTATAATGAAGTTAGGACCATGCAACCTTTCTTTTAATCCTTATCCTATCTATCCCTCCTTAGTTCATGAATTTCTCACTACTTTTTGTTTAAGGATTCATCATTTAGATGAGCAACATCCCCTTAATAGTGTGAGGTTTAGATTGGGAGGGAGAGATAGATTTTTAATATCTTAAGACTTTAATGATATCTTTGGATTTAAGCAAGGGGGTCTAGCTTCTCCAACTAATACTTCACTTCCTACTCCTTTTTGGACTTAACATGCTAAACCTAGTGCAAAAAATTTTGAGGCAGGTCATACTAAAGCATCTCTATTTGCTCCAAAATCTCTTTAGTATGTGTATAGGTTTATCACTTACTCAATTCATACTAGGGGACTAAGTAATGAAGCTATCTCCTTTGATGACTTATTTTTTATAAGATGTCTTGTTAAGGGTGTGGATGTTGAGTTAGGTAGATGGCTTCAATGGAGGTTTTGGTTAGCTAGTGATAGTGTTAGTGGTGCCTTATGTGTAGGAGGGTTTATCACTAGATTGCTCATTAATTTGGGATCTACTTGAACAACACTCCTTCCATTCCTCCTTCTTTCCTTGATGATAACCTCTTGAAAAACTCTGGACAATTCAAGCTTATTTAAAAATACTCAGGTTTGGAATGACAAAGTAGGAGATGAAAATGTTGATAAAGAGCTAAAACAAGACTTAGAAGATATTAAACACATAGGCATTCATGGTCTTGAAGGTGTTCTAATTAAAAAAGAAATCCCTCAAGAGCATGTTCCTCCTTAACCTTAAAGAAAAAGGGCTAGAGGACCTTTTACTTCTTAAAGTGTTGATGAAGAACCCACTTAGGTTAGAGGATTTTTTTTATCATCTCTCCATCCAACTTCAATAATAGGTTTAATCAAGTGGATACAAGACTTTATCATTTTGAAAATAGGATGGATCATATGGAGTATGATACTCATCAATTATATGCTCATTACAACATACAATGCACTTGGAATCCTCCTCCTCCTCCATAAGACTATATTTCTTTATTTTTTTATCAATTTATGTTTGGTTTATTTACTATTTATTTTCAATTTTTAAGCCTTCAGAAGCTAGCTTATGTCTTGTAGTTTTGTTATTTGTGTTTTCATTTACAATTGATATTCCAATATCATTATAACTCTATTTTTTTATTAATGCAATTTTTGTTTTGTTAAAATTTCCTTTTGCATTTTGTCAAAGGAGGAGACATAATTGAGTTTGCATGAGTATTTAGTTAATTTCATTTTAGGGAAAAAATATTTTTAAAGATGTATTTCTATTAGTGATAAAACTATTTGAATAGGGGGAGAAATTTTTTTTACATAATCTTGTATATGCCTGCACAATAACATTGTAAGTGTGGATACTTTTACTATAATTTAATAATCATGCTTTCATGATTTTCTTCTTGTGATAAAAGGCCTTGATTTGCTTACTTTATTTATGTATGACATAAATTTTATAAAGATATGGTGTATCTTTACTTTCATTATTTTGGTTCGTGATCTTTTATTCCCTTTAGAATTTTTGTTTCCTTGTCATTCATTTCCCTTTATATCTCTCTCTTTTCTTTTTTTGTTTGACAAAGGGGAAGAAGAAGCTATGTGATAATTATGTTTGTGATATGCTAAGTGCTACAGGATCATATGATAGTTAAGTTTATTAAGTTTCAAATAAGTGCTATATGTACTTTTTTTAAAAGTATTTTAGTAGCATTATATGCTTATATGTTTGAAATTATTTCTTTCATATTGCCTAACATTTTTTAAATGATCAAGTTATCATATTCTTTATGTTTTTAACACATTTGTCATGTTATGCCATGTTTCTTTTTATTCCTCATGTTAAATTTTATGTTTTTTTTACTTTTAACAAAAGGGGGAATAAAATAAATTTATATTTCTTATCATATCTATAAAAGGGGAGTAATAAAGAAATATATTTATACAAAAGAGAAAATTTTTTTTCATCTCCTTTACAATTATCTGTTATCCCTTACATATGCGATGCTAATTAAATTTCTTTATTCTCTAATACATGATGCATTTCATTGAATTTATGCATAAATTAAGGGGGAGAAAAATATTCTTCATATTGCATTTATTTTATTTGAAAGGAAGAGATCTATTTTGCATACTTATTTATGTTATCTATTATTGACACACACTCACACCTTATATATTATCTTATCAAATTGATTGTCAAAACCAAAAAGGGGGGAAATTGTTAACCATTTGCATGATTAAACTCCTAATTTTGGTTTTTGGCAAACAATTTACATTCTAACAATTTCCTTTAAACGTGTAGGAAGTTGATTGATTATCAAGAATAATTAATTAATGATTGGAGACAATGAAATACTCTTTGAAAGAGTATAAATATGCATTTTGATGAAGTATCTCAATCTATGCAACTTCCTAATCTTTGAGAAATAATAACATACCAAAATATACAAATTTAGAGTAATAGTGGTTTGCTCACAAGCACGTCACAAGCCCCTCATGAGCTGACCTTGTATAGTGCCTTAAGAGCTCATTTTGCCAAAACACTTTGTGCTACTTGTAAGTACCCAATTTCGGGATGTACAATTGTGACATAAGCCCCTATGATGAAATTCATTCAAAAATTGAACTTGGTTGTCGATTTTCTAGACTTTAATGACTAAATTGTAACATTTTTTGAGGGTTTTATTGCAAATAAGTCATTTTTTCAAGGGTCTTTTGGTAATTAAAAGTTTAAAAATAAAAAATAAAAATTTTAAGGATTGGCATTAGTGTAATGCTGATCGACATTACACAATGCTGACCGGCATTATATAATACCGGTCGACATTGTACAGTACCGACGCACAATAAGTCCCTTTTTTATTTTTCATGTATTTTTCTTATTTTTTATCGATTTTTTCAGTGTTTTGATTGGTTGAAAATTCAAATTTTATCTAATAAGGTTTTTTTTAAACACATAAGATTTTTTGAAATAAAAAAAGCAAATGCTATCTGATCATCAGTCCGTTCCTCCTTTGGAGGAAGTTCAGTACGCGTAGACTCTACATTTAAAAGTAGATTCTGCATGCATGCGAAGGGGGGATTTTTTTTAGCAGGGTTTTTTTCTTCTTTGTCATAGAAACACTTAACTACATAGAAACCCTAAAAAAATTGAGACATCAATGAGAACGTTGGGGCACCAAAAAACTTCAATTTTGTCAAAGCTCTTTTCTATACAATTCTTTCAACCATAATGGTCTAGCACTATTTTTTTAAGCCTGAGTCCAGAATCGGCAACAATTTCAATGGTGAAAATCCTAGTCTGAGGGGCCAAAGCATATGCACAATATTTTTCTTTCTTCTCTTCTCTTCTTGTAAACCTTTTTTAATTTTTTTATTTCGTCATTGTTTTCTTATTTCATTACTAATCTAATTTTTTGTGTGTTTTTGTTTGATGCTCGATTGTGGATTGAGGAGGAAATAGTCTAAAATCCAAGAATTGAACAGAAGATCCATGGAATGCCATGGATGAAC
Source organism: Mallotus nudiflorus (assembly GCA_947683625.1). NCBI lineage: Eukaryota > Viridiplantae > Streptophyta > Magnoliopsida > Malpighiales > Euphorbiaceae > Mallotus > Mallotus nudiflorus. The sequence continues at coordinate 7,909,911 of CANTUR010000041.1, forward strand.
CTATATTATTTTTTCAATAGTTCTTAGGAATTTTTTTTCCATTTTTGGTGTTCTATGTAGTTTTTTTTTATTTCTGGGTGTATAATCATTTAATTTAATTTTTGTACATAGTTTGTAATAGCCCCAGTAGTGGGAATAGTGAAAATTTTAATTTTCTGTATTTTAAAATTGATTAGTAATTAGGTTCAATTGGGTAAAAAATCAATTAAAATCAATGGTGGCAATATCTTAAAATAGGGTTTGCATGTAATTAATTTAGGGTTTTTTTAGAAAATCACTGTAATATTTATTTGATCTATTTTTTGTGTTTTATTTGTTTTGGGCTTATTTTTTTTATGTTTTTATGTTTTTGGGCCCCAAGCCCACATTTAGGTCTAACCCACTTAATAAATAGGTTTAAAAAAGGTTTAGGACTTTAAATAATTAAAATCAATTTAGGCCCATTAGGTTAATAAGATTTTAGGCCCACTTAGTTAATTAAAACTTGTTTAAATTTTGCTCAGCCCACTTAAATTCATTTCTTTTAAAATAAATAAACCTAAGCTCACATGTCATTTTAAATAAAACTAATTTATACTTGGGCCCACTAATTTAATTTTCCTTTAAAATTGAATAAACTTAAGCCCATATCTTAGAAAAACTAAAAATAAGTAGATCTAGGCTCACTAATTAATAAAATGTAGGCCCACCTTTATTCCATTTCACTTGTAAATAAAATGTAGATTTAGCTAACTTATAAAATAAAATTAACATAGTTTAGACATAGGGACATTGCCTTTTTGATGCATTTTTACTTGTAATTTTATTGACTTGTTGCCTTTTGGGTTAGATGGATGTTAATTAGGGTTTAATAAAATTGCATGTAATTAGAGGATGAAATAATCATTTATAAAATTATTCTAAATGAACACGAGACTAAGAGAAGTTAGTATTCCGTATCTAGAATCTCCTAGTTGTAGTGCTAGCTTTCTTTTAGAGAATCGAGTACCACCTTTTTGATTTATCTCAATTATTACCCTGGGTGGTGACTCCTCATCTCCATGCCATGTCTTTATGACAGTGGTTAGTATGTTCTCTAATGTCCTAAGCCTAAACAGTGTCGTGGTTGTTAAAATCTTGGACGCGCGCTAAAGCCCCCCTGTTTACAATCCTTATGAGTTGCCCTTATGATAGTGAGGAGTAGAGCTCAACATGTGAGGGTAGTCATAATAGTATTCAATGGATATTTTTGAATGCAATAGTCCTTAAACTGATGCTCACTAGATAGGGTTTGTTCCTCACGACCGTGAGAGGCATTTTGATAAAACTAAGTCCAAGATAATTCAAAAATCTACATGAGATGTTGGAGACATAATCAAAGCATCCATCAGCCATAATCAAAGCTTTTTTATCTATAGAAACAACCCCTAGAGTTCAACTAAATGTTTTAAAAAACTTGTTTATTCATTATACTCTCTTAAGCATTCAATTAAGCTCTCAAAAATCTCTTTAATTTATTTTTACATTTGTATAACTCTAATGAGAGTTGGTGAGTGTTAGAATAGATATTCTTTTTTTTTTCTAGGATTGAGAAAATGGAAGTGAGATTCTATGCTAGTGGAATTGGTTTAAGTGTTTATCCATTGAAACACTTGGGATTTTTTTTAATGAGCCTTGTAAAACTCAAGTTGTAAGGTTGAAAGAGTGAGCCTCAAACTCTTGTGTAATCTTAATCTTGTGAATAAGATTATGGGAATTGAAAATCCTAACTTGGGGATAAGTTAGGTAAAAACGTAGGATTGTTGAGAATTTGAAATCCTTAAATTCTTGTATTCATCATTCTTCCTTCTTAACATTATTTCAATTATTGCAAAGAATTCTTTTAATTTTAGTTTATTAATCATTTTCCTTGTTCACCCTACTCTAATGCATTTTCATTTGGTATTAGAGCTTGAATTATAGGAACTTCATTGCTAGAATGCAAGATCATAGGGAGTGAATCATAAAACATTTCTTCACTTAGACCATTCTTCGATGGTAGTGACTATCCTCATTGGAAGTTCAAAATGGAGCTATACCTTGATTGTGATTCCATTAAACTTTGGGATATTATCATAAAAGGTTGGGAACCACCAACAACTGTCATTGATGGTGTGGTAACTACTCTTACAAGAAGGCAATGGAACAACGAACAAAATGAGGAAAATCATAAAAATAAAAAAGGCTATGATCACTCTAGTCTCTACCATGAAAATAGAAGAAGGAGTCAAGCTTCAATATCACATGTTAGCCAAGGAAATGTGGGAGACCTTGGAAATTCATCCTGAAGGCAACATGCAAGTTAGAAGTAAGAAGGTTCAACTTCATATGTGTGAATATGAATTATGTATGAATATGAACTCTTTAAGATGAAGCCTCAAGAGTTAATCACAAAGATGATAAATTAACTCAATGCTCTTCTCAATAACCCTCAAGAAACTTAAAAAATATTTCTCCAAGGAAGAGGTATACAATAAGATTCTTAAAATCCTATATAAGAAGGATTGGAAATCTCAAGTTATTCAATTGAGGAAGCTCAAGACCTTTATACTCTTTCCACCAATGTACTTATTGGAAAGCTCCTAACATATGAGCTTACAATTAAGTAAAAACGAAAAGAACAAGAAGAAAAGGAGGAAAGGAAAAGCATTACACCAAAATTTTCACAAATTGAAAGTGAAGATGAAAGTCTTGAAGACCCTAGTGATTAAGATAGTGATGTTTCCATGCTTACTAGAAGTTTCAAAAAATTCTTGAGAAAGAAAAATTTCTAAAGAACTAGAGACTTTAACATGAAGTATGAAGGAGAAAGTAAGAAGAAAACTAAAGAAGTCACTTGCTATGAATGTAAGAAAGTGGGACACATTAGAAGTGAGTGCCCTAAACTCAAAATCAAGAATCAAGGAGCAAAAAATAAAAAGAAGGCCTTCAAAGCTACTTGAGATGATGACTCCTTTGAATCCAAAAAGGAAGAGGAATAACAAGAAGTGGCCAATCTATGCTTCACTACTCTTGAAGATGAAAAAGAGTTACCATCTACTTCTAACTCTTCTTGTGATGAATATTGTACTTATAATGATGATGATGATGTTGCGAGCTCTATTATGAGCAAACTCTTGCTTAAATGCAAAAGCCTACTTTCTAGGAAGAAATATTATAAGCATGAGTTAACTAGCTTAACCAAGGAATTAAAAAATGTATAGATTGAGTTTTCTAAGCTTGTTAAGTCAAATGAGAAACTTACTTATGATTTAAAATCTTCAAATTCCTTGGAAGAGCAACTCAAGAAAGCAAGTGATGAAATTGATAAACTTTCTAATGTTGTAGTTGAGTTAAAAAATTCTATATCAAAATTACAAAGAGGAAAAGAGAGTTTAGATAATTTACTTGACTCTCAAAAATTTCATGGAAATACTCATGGAATTGGATATGCTAATGGAATGGCCTCATCTTCATCATTATCATATATTAAATTTGTTAAAGCATCATGTAATTCTAGTCATTCTACCTATAAACCAATTAAAACTCAAGCTTTGTAATAAGCCTCATGTGTTAAATATTAAAGGAAATTCTTATAAGACTCAATCCTATATAATATAAAGAGGTAAGCCTCATGATAGAAAAGCATAACCCAAACATGCTTACATGTACACTAGACATAACACTCATAAATATATTGTATAACACAAAGCACCTAAACATGTTGCACAAACCTATCAAAATACATATTGCCATTGCAATACATATCTCAGACTATGATACAAAATAATAGGAAACACATACTACCACAACATAGAAAGCATATTTATTTACTAAACAATCATATGCTCTTAGAAGAAATATTTCACACTCGTACCCTAATTCGAAGTACATTTGCATTCATTATATGTTGCATTTATATATATATTGATTAAACTTAAGTATAAGCTAGTATTTTATGTTGAGCCATGACTTATACTTTATTAAAGAGCTAGAATTTTTCAATTTTAGTAACACTCAAATAAATAAAATATTAAGAATAATAAGGATATGAGGTTAAATTAAAGTAAAGGATAAGAACTTTAATGTTAGCAAAAGACGAGGACTTAAATTGAAATAATGATTGGCCTAGATTAAAACATTTGGAAGTTTGAAGTTGTATACATAACAAAACCATTTTATTAAGTGTTTAAATGGATATTTTATATGTTGATTTATCCAAATTGGGGTTGCATCCTATCCAATCCATGGCTTAGGTGTAGCTAATAGAAAAGAAAGAAAGAAAGAAGATCACTAAGAAAAAAAAAAGAATTAGAAAAGTACTTAATTCTTTTACGAAGCTGATCTTTTTCAAGTTGAGTTAAGAATTGTAAAGAAATTTCGAGCCATTAATCATCTTCCCTAAAGCTTTCCTGATTGAATTGTTAAGTAAACTTAATTATTTTTTGTGATTTAATTTATGGTTTCAGGTTCTTAAAGTTTGGTTTATCGATCTCTATATTTCAATCCTATATTGATATAGAGAGCTCCAAATTAAGTGTTGTATGATGATATAGAACCTTTGTAGAATTATCTAAAATTTTTCCTCTTCGAGCTTGATTTGATTCAGTTTCTATGTTAGGGTAGTAAGAGAAAAAAATTTATTGCTCAATCTATCAATTTCTTTGATCTGGTTATAATTTGTTATTTATAAATCTATTTGTGAGTGTCAAATTGGTGTGAAATTTTTATAACATGTTCTAAAAATATAGATCTAATATTAATTGGAATTTTAGCCCAAAATTCCTTTTCTATAAGTCCCAATAATTTTTCAAATTCATCTCTGAAGGTAGCTACTTTGATTATGTGAACCAGGTTTATAGAGTTCATGACTTAAAACTAGTCTAGATACTTTTGGTATATCTTGAGCTAGGAAACTCAAAATTATGTTTAGTTTTATTTCAAAATTATTGAAAGAGTTATCTAAAACTTTATACTTTTTATGAAGATCTAATTATGTTTAACCAATGGTCTAACAAACCTGTACTTTTTATTGCCCAATCTATCTAAGTAATTTAGCTGCTTGTAATTTGACCTTTATAATTTTATTTTTGGCTATTGAATGGAAATTAAATTTTTATTAATATTGCTACACATGAAGACCTAGATCCGGTTAAAATTTTAGGTTAAAATTCATTTTCTATAGGTCAAAATTTTTTTTTATAATTTAGGCTTAAAAACAGCTAATTTAGAGTCAGTGAAGATGATTTGTAAAATTAAGCTTAATTGAATTTTATGTATAGTATTTGAGGGCTGCATGGTTAGAGTAGTATGTGGGATTGTTAAATTATTAATTTATAAGTGAAATTGTATTTGTTAGGTGTTGGAAAAGGCAAGGGAAGCGTAGGTGCAAGTTAAGCAAATTCGGTGAACTGGATTTGTGTGTTTATAGGCTGTTTTGGTGAGTAGAAAATTGATAATTTAAATGTTTCTTTATGAACCTAAATTGATTTTTTAGAATAGTTTCAATTTAGCATTGTTGATACTTGAATTACATGTTTTAATTTCAAGGTTTCAATTTACAAGTTAAATATGTTATTACTATAAACTTATTTTGGTAATATGATTGAGATTATATTCGATACTCAATGATTTAATAAGATTATAATCATCTTGATTTCATTCCTTTGAATTATGATAAGAAGTGGTTTGATTTTGAATATTCTATTGAATTATAAATGTGATGAAATTATTTTGATTAATTATTTAATGAAAATGGCATTTGATTTTGTGTATTACCACCTTATGTGAGATGTGAGAATGCACTGAGGTGTGATATGCACATTTAAGATTGTGATGGTTATTATTGCACAATAAACAATAAGGCAGTTGATTGGAGGACGATGAAGGAAGAAGGGTCATTCCGTGCTAATGTAGTCGAAGGGTTAGCCTTCAAGTGTGCCTAAAAAGAGAGTTTATGATGGCTTGTATATTATGGTCGGGTTGTGATGCTTATTATAGGGATGGTTAATACATGTGAAATGTTGTATTAATGTTTAAAAAGGCATGTGTTTTACTTGGATATACTTTGCATAAGTTTGAAAGTGAGAAAGAGTTTAATATTTTAAGTGGATTATAGTATGATTTCAAATATGCTATTATTATCATTTCAGAAGTTAAATGTGTTTGGTTTAATCAAATTGTTTTCTACTTAATAAATCTATTCATTGAGTATTTTTGTACTCATTTTACTCTATTTTATAAATATTGTCAGATAGCAAGGCTTGATAATTAGTGGACAAAGTTAAATGAGTGTGAAAGGTTGGCCGATATCCTCATTAGAGAAGCCTTGTTCCTTGTTTTCTTAATCTTGTTATAGAAGTATTATAAAAGTGTATATTTTTAAGTTTAAATAATGGTGGCTAAGTTATATGTAATATAATTGTTTGGAGATGTATTTTATATTTTCTTAATGATGTTTTCAGTATTATATTTTTAGTTTACAAAGATTATTATCAATCTATACGTAATTTTTCTATTCATAAATATGCATTTTACTATTCATAAATACATATTATTTTAAAAAGTTCTTATTTTTTAAATGTAACATATGAACTAGATTAAACTTTTAAAAGAGTTTAATTTAAATCCTATTCCAAATACAATGATATTTATAATATATTTAGACTAAATTAAATCGTTTGTTAATGGTTGGTTTTAAATTTCCATCTTGGGATTTGTCAGATGAGGTGTGACAATTTTGGTATCAAAGTATGGTTTAGAATCCCTTGGGATAAAAATGTGAATGCATGTACATATTAATAATTAAGCCTAAGCATTTGTATTTTGAATAGGAAAAGTATGGAGGGTCTAACTGAAGATCTTGCTGACCTAAGTGAGTCTAAGTCTATGCAAAGGGATGAACATCCAAATGCACAACCACTACTAACTCAAGAATAACTGCCAGTAATGCATATAATTCACTTGAACATATGCATCTCAATTCATTCCATTTGAATCTATGTATTTTACATACTTTCATTTTTTTTGTATTTGCCAAAGTGAATTTCAATGGTATATTTGAGTATGTATAATATAGGATGTATTTAAGGTATTATAAAATTGAACATTTAGTCAATATATAAATATGTAGAGAATTAAATCTAGTTGACTTGTTTACATGGATTGATTTGAACTTTTGGGTTGATAGTTGATTAAAATATAATAATAAGAGTAAAAATAACAATAATAAAATATGTGATAATGTATATTTATGGGATTATCTTTGTTTTGTATGAAACTAAAAAAAAAGTTCTACTTCTTCTCAACCATAAGCCATAGTTCTCTTGCCAAAAGAAAAAAAGTCCTTTCTTTTTCTCTCAAACTCTTAAACTTAAATCTTCATGATTTCAGCTTCTAATTTTGAAAATTAATTATTTTCCTTGTAAATTATAGTTGAAATTATGTGGTGATGGTGTGAAAATGATTATATAGCTTTTAAATTTTGTTTTAGAGCAGAAATTTTTGCATCCATATTCTTGTGGCCATAGAAGAAGAACTAGAAGAAATACAAAACATGAAACTTATAGATTTATGTCTTATTTACATTCTTATAAAGTTTTATTATTAGATTTGATGTGTGTGATGAGAAATTCTTCTTTGATTGGGACTGGTTTAGATGATATCTGCTACAGGTAGCGTTCTTTTGCCTAATAAATATGAGACCTTGGAGGCTGAATTAGGTAAATTGTTAAATATAAGTTTTGTTCCTTTATATATTATCTAAAACCCTGTAATTCAGTTTGATTAAATAATGTGTGTGCAAAGAGAACTTGTACTTGGGAGTGGGGCTGGTTCAATTTGCTACGTCTATAAGCAGTCCTATATTTCCTAGATAATATGAGGGCCTTAGAGGCTAAATTAAATGAAGTATAAAAAATGAAAGTTGTTAATTTATGTGTTAATAAATTTCTTGAAATAGGTTTTTGCAATTAGACTTGTATAACTTGACAAATTCTAAACTGAAACTGACATGCTTGAGCTATTTTTATGTAGAACACAAGTCTAGATTCAAAATTTCACCATTAATTATACAAAGCTTATATTATATTGAATTTTGAATATGTTATAGCTAGGTGTGTCTAGTTTTGTAAACAAAAAAAGGTCAAGAAATTTTTAATTTTGTGGTGACAGTTATTCACTCTTAGGTCAAGCAAGGCCAAGTTGTCCAATAAGAATAAAATATGCATAAATGTTAGGGTTACATATATAGAACATATCCTAATTACATAATAAGCATAAAAACTCATTACAAGTATATTCTTGATCAAATATATGTCATATTTTAAGATCTCAAAGCATTGGTAAAGCTTGAGAAGGTGATACAAGTTCTCCATTTAGTGATTGACAACTAAAAGGTAAGTATAAGTATCGATTGAATTCTTAGGTGAAATTGTGTGATTGATATGGGTGTGAACATATGATGGATGAGTTATAGTTTGATTGAAAATGTGAATTCTATGAGATTTTGAGGTGAATTGCTTTTTGGTTTTGGCTACCACTGCTTTCCATTTGATTAAAAAACGGTGTGAAGCTTATTTGGCTAATGTGTAGATATATCTAAAGCTAGTCTAGGTGTAATGGATGTTCCAATAGTGAAGGAATCTACAAATGTATTTCTAGAAGATTTACCTAGTTTACCTCCATATCAAGAGACTGACTTTGAGATAGAAACTATATCAAGGGTAACACTATAATCAATTACACCATATCGAATGAAACCTTTATATCATACCTTAAGTTTGATTGATTCTAAGGTATTTGTAGGATGAGATTGAAAGAACGCTACAAAGATTGGTTATCTTAGATAATTTTGTAATAAGGATATGAGATCTTAATATGATTATGGTTTAAAATTTGGGATTGATAATGAGTCTATGGAGTGTTGTGCATGTTAAAGATGGAATTTCTATTTAATAGAGTTGAAGTTAATTTATTCCATCTTGCAGACATGGATGATTTATAGTGAAGGTTGAAGTGCTAGTAGGTATAATTTATAGAAATATAGTTTATAAAATAAGAAAAATATTTAGAAATTAAATTATATTTGAGAAATAGATTATTTGAGGATTTGAAATCAAAATATGGTTATAGTTGATAAATTTTATGGACAGTAATGGAAATATAAGAATTTCCTATTTTTAGTGAGTTGAATTTTTATTTCATAAAGCACCAAATTAATTTATTTTATTTAAGGATAGAGTTAAGCTACGTAAGTAATGTTGTCAAACTAGAAGTAGTTTTTCCAAATATCATTTCTGGGAATTATATATAAGTCTATATAGTAAGAGAGTGTGTATTTCATTAAGAGAAAAATAAATGTATAAAAGGTGCATAGGAAATGAAGCACATTAAAAAGCTTGAACTTATCATATGGTGTGTTCAAATGCTAATAAGATGATGAACAAAAATGAATTAATGTTACTAGAAAAGGACCATTATGTAGTAATAAGTATAAAATAAATAGATTATACAAGATATATGCATAATAGAAAGGTAGTTGCATAAATAAGCATGTTGAATAAGAAATAAAATTTGAGATTCAAGTTTATAGTTTGAGTTGTTTAGCTCAAGGAAACTAAAAGGTATAGTCTTAAAAGGTTGAATGGAGGATTTAACTTATTGATCTTATCAAACGATAATGTTGTTTAAAGGGTGTTAGGCATCCTAATGGAGGAATTATTGTTAAAAAAATTTATTATGAAATAAGTGTATAAGAAAATTGATGAATTTCATAGGAAGGTAAAATTTGAGGAAAGCAAAAGAGAAATGGGTGAAAATTTTAATTAGTGGTGTAACATTTGATTTCTTACATTCTAAGATACATGAATATATTGTGATGAAAGATAAGGTGTTAGTAGAAATGATTTATAAGAATATAACTTGAGAGAACATAAGTAATATATAAAGGTTGATTATTCTTGGAGATATTATGATTGAGAATGTAAGGATAGTTATGAATATATAGTTGATAGACATTGAAGACAATATTGAATCTACTTGAAACTTCACATTTATTAGTGGATGGAATTATATATGTTTAGTGGTATAGTAAAATATTCTTTTATAATATAGGAGTTGAAACATGATTAACAAAAAAAATGAATGAGACCGAATTAAAAGTGATATTCTAAAATGTCATTTTGAAAGTCTATATGATGTTTTGAAGGTATATTACTTTGAAGGAAATAGAAATTTTGTTGACAACAGTTGATGATTTAATGTTTTATTACCTAAGAATATTAATGTATTACATAGTCAATGTTCTTGGACATATCGCATGGTTTATGGTTAAAAACTTGCTTATTTTGGGGTAAGAATCCATAAAGCTAGGATTAGTTTATTGATAAAATTCATGGTGACAACCATAGTGAAGACTTCAGAATTGCAAATGTTATAAAATCTCGTAATGAATAGGTTTTAGAAGTTATTCTTATAAATGCAATAATAATTTCTATATTACTTTAGGGAATCATATACATGTAGCATGTCTAAATGTGAATAAGGACTTCATAGTTAGGGATCATAATGTACTATGAAATAAAAATATTTTCATAGTTAAAGTGATATAGAAGAATTAACTTATGAAAGGAAGATATGAGATGATATTATCCAATATTGGTGATCCCTATTATATGATAAGTGTAGTGAGAATGCATCGAATTTTGATGATAAAATTCTTTTTAGGGGGAAGAATGATCACGTTTGTACCCTAATTCTAAATATATTTGCATTCTTTATATGTTGCAATTACATATATATTGATTAAATTTAAGTATAAGCTAGTATATATAGTTAAGCTAGTGTTTCGGGTTGAGTCATGACTTATACTCGATTAAAGAGCGAGAATTTTTGAATTTTAGTGACACTCAAAATAAATAAAATATTGATAATAATAAGGATATGAGATTAAATTGAAATAAAGGATAAGAATTTTAATGTTAGCAAAAGATGAGGACTCAAATTGAAACAATTATTGGCCTAGATTGAAACATTTAGAAGTTTGAAGTTGTGTAGGTAAGAAAACCATTTCATTAAGTGTCTAAATGGATATTTTATATGTTGATTTATCCAAATTGGGGCTGCATCCTATCCAATTCATGGCTTAGGTGTAGCTAACAAAAAAAAAGAAAGAAGATCACTTAAAAAAGAAGAGGAAGAACTAGAAAAGAACTTGATTCTTCTAGGGAGTTGATCTTTCTTAAGCTAAACCAAGAGGTGTAAAGTAATTTCAAGCCATTAATGATCTTCCCTAAAGCTTTATTAATTGAATTGGTAAGTAATTTTAGGTGTTTTGGTTGATTTAATTTAAGGTTCTTAAGTTGTAGATTTTAGGTTCTTAAAGTATGGTTTATCAGTCAATGTAATTCAATTATACCTTAATCTAGAGAGCTAAAAATTAAGTTTTATATAATGATCTGGAACTTTTTAAGAATTATCCTAAATTTTTCCTCTTTGAGCTCAATCCGATTTAGTCTCTATGTTAGGGTAATAAGAGAAAACATTTTATTGCTTAATTTGTTAGTTTCTTTAAGCTAGTTATAATTCGTTATATATAACTCTATTTGTGGGTATCAAACTGGTGTAAAATTTTATATCATGTTCTAGACATATAGATCTAAGACTGATTATAATTTTAGCTCAAAATTCCTTTTCTATAAGTCCCAACAATTTTTCAAAGTCAACTCTGAAAGAAACTATTATGATTATGTGAACTAGATTTATAGAGTTCATGACCTATAACCGGTCCAGATACTTTTATAGGATATCTTGAGCTAGGAAACTTAAAATTGAGTTTAGTTTGATTCTAAGAAAAATTAAAAGAGTTCTCTAAAACTTCATGGTTTTGATGAAGATCTAATTATGTTTTACTAGTGGTCTAACAGACCTATACTTTTTATTGCTCAACCTATCTGAGTAATTAAGCTGCTTATAATGCAACCTTTATAATTGTATTCATGGTTATTGAATAGAGATGCAATTTTTATAAAAATTAATAGACACAAACACCTAGGTTTATTTAAAATTTGAGCTTAAAATTCATTTTTACAAGTCAAAGCAATTTTTATAATTTAGTCCTGAAAAAAGCTATTTTAGAGTTAATGAAGCTAATTTGTAGAATTAAGCTTAATTGCATTTTATACATATCATTGAGGGCTGCATGGTTAGAGTAGCATGTGGGATTATTACATTGTTGATTTATAAGTAAAATTATATATGTTAGGTGCTGGAAAAGGCAAGGGAAGTGTAGGTGCAAGTTAAGCAAATTTCGTGACCCGAATTTGTATATTTATAAGCTATTTTGGTGAGTAGATGTTCAAGCCCTTTACATCTTTTTATAATAGAAATAAATTGATAATTTAAATTTTTTTTTTAACCTAAATTGATGTTTTAGAATGGCTTCAATTCAGCCTTGTTGATGCTTCAATTACATGTTTTAATTTCAAGCTTTTAAGGTTTCAATTTACAAGTTAAATGTGTTATTACTATAAGCTTGTTTTGGTCATATGATTGAGATTATTTTGGATTCTCAATGATTAAAATGATATTATAATCATCTTGATTTCAATCCTTTAAATTATGATGAGAAGTGGTTTGATTTTGAGTACTCTATTGAATTATGAATGTGATGGAATTGTTTTGATTAATTATTTAATGAAAATGGTATTTCGTTTGTGTATTAGCACTCTATGTGAGATGTGAGATTGTGCTAAAGCATGATATACACATTTAAAAAGTGATGGTTATTATTGTACAATAAAAAATAGGGCACTTAATTGCAGGACGGTGAAGAAAGAAGGGTTGTTCTGTGTTAATGTAGTTAAAGGGTTAGCCTTTAAGTGTGTCTAGCGAGTGATTTTATGATGGCTTGTATGTTATGGTCAGGTTATAATGCTTATTATAGGGATGGTTAATACATGTGAAATGTTGCATTGATGTTTAAAAAGGCATATGTTTTACTTGGCTATGCTTTGCATAAGTTTGAAAGTGAAAAAGGATTTAATATTTTAAATGGATTATAATATGATTTCAAATATGCTATTGTTATTATTTAAGAAGTTAAATGTGTTCGATTTAACCAAATTGTTTTCTACTTGATATATCTATCTATTGAGTATTTTTGTACTCATTTTACTCTATTTTATAAATATGTTCAGATAGCAGGGCTTGATAGTTAGTGGACAGAGTTAAGTGAGTGTGAATAGAAGTTTTAGAATAAAGTTGGCCAATATCCTCGTCAGAGAAGCCTTGTTCCTTGGTTTCTTAATCTTGTTTAGAAGTATTGTAAAAGGGTATATTTTTAAGTTTAAATAATAGTGGCTAAGTTATATGTAATATAATTGTTTAGAAATGTATTTTATATAATCTTAATGATATTTTCATTGTTGTGTTTTTAGTTTACAAAGATTATTATCAATCTATACATAATTTTGCTATTCATAAATACATATTTTACTATTCATAAATACATATTATTTTAAAAAGTTCTTATTCTTTAAATGTAACATATGAACAAGATTAAATTTTTAAAAGAGTTTAATTTAAATCATTTTCAAAATACAATGATATTTATATTATATTTGGACTAAATTAAATAGTTTAGTAATGGTTGGTTTTAAATGTCCATCTCGAGCTATGTGAGACAAGGTGTGACAAAATAAATTTGAAAGTATTGTATGTTCATATTGCATAATTAAACAACACACCAACAATGTGTGCTTTTATAGAAGACTACATATGAATTTGCCTCCTTCGAAATTATCTTAGAACTAACCGTCCTAGACTAAGAAAGGTTTAGGTTCAAAAGAGCACTTAAATTATCTTATGTAGGTGTGCTTGAAATCTACAAGAGCAAAAATTAAGTGGTATCTTAATAGTGGATGTTCAAGGCACATGACGGGAGATAAGGAGCAATTCAACAAGCTTGATGCAAAGAATGGAGGACCTATCACATTTGAAGACAATGTTAAAGGAAAGATAGTAGGCATTAGAGAAATAGGTAATCCTCAATCCTTATCTATACATCATGTGTTGCTTGTTAATGGTTTTAAACATAATTTGCTTAGTATAAGTCAATTATGTGATATGGGAAATAAGGTGACTTTCTATCCTAGAAATTGCTTTGTTAGTAGTCCTGGTGAAGATAAAATAATTTTTACTAATGAAAGAATAGGCAATGTTTATGTTATTGATTTGAACAAGATTGATAATAAAAAAATTAAATGCTTAATGTCTATTTCCAATGACACATGGACGTGGCATAGAAGGTTAGGACATGAAAATTTTAAGCTTTTGAATAATCTTTGTAAACATGAAGTTATGATTGTTTTACATAAGCTTGAATTCACTAAGGATAAACCTTGTGATGCTTGTCAAAAGCAAAAACAATCCAAGTCCTCATTCAAACTCAAAAATGTAGTGTCCACTTATAGACCATTTAAACTTATACATATGGATTTATTTGGACCAACTAGAGTTTCTAATCTTGGTGGCATGCACTATGATTATGTATTAGTTGATGACTACTCTATATACACTTGGGTGTGTTTTCTTACTCATAAGAATGATGCATTTAAAGCTTTTGAGAATTTTTCAAAAAAAGATTTGAAAAAGAAAAAGGATTTTGTATTTTATCCATTATAAGTGATCATGGAACCAAATTTGAAAATGAATTCTTCAAAACCTTTTGTAATGAAAATGGTATTTCCCATACATTTTCATCTCCTAGAACTCCTCAGCAGAATGGGGTAGTTGAAAGGAAAAATAGAACTCTAGTGAAAATGGCTAGAACAATGCTTCATGTGTATAATTTACCTTTATACTTTTTGGGTGAAAATTCTTAACTCATCTTATTATGTTTCAAATAGAGTTTTCAAAAGACCAATTTTAAATAAAACTTCTTATAAGCTATAGAATAATAGAAAACCCAAAATCTCATATCTGAGAGTATTTAGATGGAAGTGCTTTATATTAAACACCAAAGATAATCTTAGGAAATTTGACTCTAAAGTTGATGAAGGAATTTTTCTAGGTCATGCCACCTCTAATAAAGCATATAGAGTCTTTAATAAGAGAACTCTAGTAGTTAAAGAGTCAATGCATGTTGTATTTGATGAATCAAACTCACTTGATCTTAGAAAGGATGTTTGTAGTGTTGATCTTGTAGATGACAATGAGATTATTGATACACAAGAAGAAATTGCTAGTAAGCCTTTAGAAATTGAAGATACAAGTAAGGAGGACAATGAGGAGACATCTCAACCTACTTAAAGGATGTACTTCTAAAGGATTAGCAATTCAAGAGAGCTCATCCTTAAAATCTCATCATAGGTGATACTATAAAAAGGGTAACTACTAGATCTAAACTTAAGTCTATTGTAAATTTAGCCTTTATTTCTTAGACTGAGTTAAAAAATGTTGATGATACATTGAGTGATGAATTTTGGGTCCTACCTATACAAGAAGAGTTAAATCAATTTGAGAAAAATAAGGTTTAGACCTTAGTTCCTAGACCTAAACATCATCCTATTATAGGTACTAAATGGGTGTTTAGACATAAAATAAACGAACAAGGTGTCATAACTAGGAACAAAGTTGGCCTAGTAGCTAAACATTATAATCAAGAGGAAGGCATTGATTATGATGAAACCTTTGCCCCCGTTGCAAGGTTAAAAGCTATTAGAATGCTACTTGCATTTGCATCATTCATGGATTTTAAAATTTTTCAAATGGATATTAAAAGTGCATTTCTAAATGGTTTCATTGAAGATGAGGTATATGTTGAGCATCTCTAGGCTTTAAAAATTTTGATTCTCCAAATCATGTTTTTAAAATTTTAAAAGCATTATATGGATTGAAACAAGCTCTAAGAGCTTAGTATGGAAGGTTGAGTAACTTTCTTTTAGAAAAAGTTTTTCCTAAAGGAAAAGTTGACACAACTCTTTTTATAAAGAAATTTAACCATGATTTATTAATTGTTTAAATTTATGTTGATGACATTATTTTTAGTGTTACTAACCATTACTTATGTGAGGAATTCTTTAAGTTAATGCAAGGAGAATTCGAGATTAGTATGATAGGAGAATTTAACTTCCTTGGGCTACAAATCAAGCAATGCAAAGATGGGACTTTCATCAATCAAACTAAATTTACTAGGGACATTCTCAGGAAGTATGACATGGATAAAGTTAAATCAAACAAGACACCTATGACCAAAATAACCAAATCAACAAGGATGAGAATGGAAAACCTATTAATCAAAAGCGATTTAGAGGTATGATTAGATCCCTTCTTTATAGACTTGATATTATGTTTGCTACTTGCTTATGTGCTAGATTTCAATTAGGTCCTAGAGAGTCTCATTTGTATTCTATTAACATAATTTTCAAATATCTTTGTGGTACAATGCATGTAGGACTTTGGTATCATAGGAGTTCTTCCTTTGACTTGATTAGTTATTCTGATAGGAACTTTGTCGATAGCTTACTAAATAGAAAAAGCACTTCCAGAACTTGTCAATTTTTAGGATAATGTTTGGTTTTTTAGTTTAGCAAGAAATAAGTTTTGGTTGCTTTGTCCACCACTGGAGCAGAATATGTGGTGGCACACAAGTTTTATGGCAAAAACAACAACTTTTGGACTATGGCATTGATATTAATCACCTTAGTAAGAATCCCATTCAGCATTCTAGAACTAAGCACATTGTTATTAGACATCATTTATTGAGTGATCATGTGCAAAATGGTGATATTTTTCTTAATTTTGTTAATACTAATCATCAATTAGCAGACATCTTTGCCAACCCTCTTTATGAGGAAAGATTAAATTTTATTAGCATGAACTTAGTATGATTAATGGTTCAAGTTGGTCTTACAACTTGATAAATTGCAAAGTTAATGATTAGATTTGATAGCAATGATGTAGTTACTTATACTTGCTTTATGTTTATTTTTCATATTTAATACCATTTAATAAATTCATGCTTAATCATGATTTGTATGGTTTCAGTTTATGTTTGGTATCTAACACTATCATAATTATTTATCAAAAAAAATTAATTTCTATAATGAATAAATTTTTTTTTTAATATTTTTTCATAAAATAATTAATAATTGAATTTTATTCAATTTATTAATTATTTAAATCAATCAAATTTATCTCATATACAAAAATTTATTTTATTTCCCATTTACTTGATTTACTTTTAATATATCTTATTAAAAATTTGAATATTTCAAAAATAATTATTTGAAATTATTTTTTAATGCTTGATTATGCTGATTTATGATAATAATTACAATAGTATTTAATTTGGTTGAAATTTAATTTTATTTGGAGCCAAATTGAGGATTAGGGACCAAATTGTCATGCTTTTAGGACTTGATTGTAAAATATTTGAAACTTCAGCAATTGATTTGCTTTTGCCCATCACTAGTCGTTAGGAGCAGCTCATGACCAATCATGTGTCAGAGGGCAATGCTCCTCACAAGCGCTGTGCATGATCGTGAGTAGCTCGTAAGGAGCGTATAGTCCCTCGAAATTCCAAATTCTTATAGGATTTTGTTTCTTTGTGTAGTACTCCTATTTTGCAATGATTAGTTCCTATTTTAATAATTTTTTATAAATTATACTGATAGTTTTTTACCCAATTCATGACTATATAACTCCCTTAACTCCCTTCTTCATCTTCACATCACAATTTGCAATCAAATCTCTCTTTCACAAACAAATTCTCTCATCTATCATCCAAACTACAAGAGCATTCTCCATGGCTCCAAAGAAGAATACTCAAGATGTTGCTTCATCATCAAGGAGAGCCATAAAAGACCAACCTAAAAAGACTCCTCCTACCTTCTACTCCTCTTCTCAAATTAGGCAAAGACTTTCTCAATTTAGAGAAAGAAAAATCATCTCCTCTAAATTTATGTCTCAAGCTACTCTAGAAAAGATAGGGTGCTATAATGAAGTTAGGACCATGCTTGAGAATGTGGGTCGATACAACCTTGCTTTTACTCTTTATCCTACCTATCCCTCCTTTGTTCATGAATTTCTCTTTACTTTTTATTTAAGGACTCATCATTTAGATGAGCAAAATCCCCTTAATAGTATGAGGTTTAGATTAGGATGGAGGGATAGATTTTTAACATCTCAAGAATTTGATGATATCTTTGGGTTTAAGCAAGGGTGTCTAGCTTCTCCAACTAATACTTGGCTTCCTACTCCATTTTCGACTCAACATGTTAAACCTAGTATAAAAAATTTTAAAGTGAGTCACACTAAAGCATCTTAGTTTGCTTCAAAATATCTTTGGTATGTGCATAGATTTATCACTTACTCAATTAATGCTAGGGGACTAAGTAATTAAGTTATCTCTTTTAATGACTTATTTTTTATAAGATGTCTTGTTGAGGGTATGGATATTGAGCTAGGTAGATGGCTTCAATAAAGGTTTTGGTTAGCTAGTGATAGTGTTAGTGGTGCCTTAGGTGTGGAAGGGATTATGAGTAGAATTTCTCATCACTTTGGGATCAACTAGAACAACACTCCTTTCATTCCTCCTTTCCTTAATGATAACTTCTTAAAAAAATTTAAACAATTCAAGCTTGTTAGAAATACTTAGGTTTGGAAAGATGAAGTAGGAGATGAAGATGTTGATGAGCAGCTAGAACAAGACTTAAAAGACATTGAACACATAGGCACTCAAGGTATTGAAGGTGTTCCAATTGAAGAAGAAATCCCTTAAGAGCATGTTCCTCCTTAGTTTCAAAGAAAAAGGGCAAGAGGACCTTTTACTTCTCAAAGTGTTGATGAAAAACCCACTTTGGTTGGAGGATTTTTTTTATTGTCTCTCCATTGTTGAATCCAACTTCAATAATAGGTTTGATCAAGTGGTACAGGGCTTGATCATTTTAAAAATAGGATGGATCACATGGAGTATAATATTCATCAATTGTATGCTCATCATAATATATAGTGCACTTAGAATCCTCCTCCGCCTCCACCATAAGACTAGATTTTCTTTATTTTTCGTCATTTTATGTTTGGTTTATTTACTTTTTATTTTTAGTTTTTTATGCCTTGATATGCTAGCTTATGTTTTGTTTTTTTGTTATTTGTGTTTTCATTTACAATCGATATTCTAATATCATTCCAACTCTATTTTTTTTATTAATGCAATTTTTATTTTGTTAAAATTTTCATTTGCATTTTGTCAAAAGAGGATAAATAATTGAGTTTGCTTGAGTATTTAGTTAATTTCTATCTAGGGAAAGAATTATTTTTAAAGATGTATTACTATTAGTGATAAAACTATTTGAATAGGGGGAGAAAATTTTTTTTACATAATCATATTTATGCATGCATAGTAACATTGTAAGTGTAGCTACTTTTATCACAATTTAATAATCATGGTTTAATGATTTTATTCTTGTGATAAAAGGTCTTGATTTGCTTACTTTGTTTATGTATGACCTAGATTTTATTAAGATTTGGTGTATCTTTGCTTTCATTGTTTTGGTTCATGATCTTTTATTCCCTCTAGAATTTTTGTTTCCTTTTTGTTAATTTCCCTTTATATTTCTTTTTTTTTCTTTTTTTCTTTGATAAAGGAGGAAAAGAAGCTATATGATAATTGTGTTTGTGATATGCTAGGTGCTACATGATCATGTATATTAGCTGGCTAAGCTCTATATGATCATGTGATAATTAAGTTTGTTAAGTTTCAAATAAGTGCTATATGTACTGTTTTTGTGATGCATTTTAGTAGCACTACATGCATATATGTTTGAAATTATTTCTTTCATATTGCCTAACATTTTTTAAATGATCAAGTTATCATGTTCTTTATGTTTCCAACACATTTGTCATGTTAAGCCATGTTTCTTTCTATTCCTTATGTTAAATTTTATGTTCTTTTACTTTTAATAGAAGGGGCAATAAAATAAATTTATATTTCTTATCATATCTATAAAAGGTGAGTAATAAAGAAATATATTTATACAAAGGACAAAAAAAATTTTCATCTCCTTTACAATTATTTGTTATCCCTTATATAAGCCATGCTAATGGAATTTCTTTTATGCGCTAATACATGATGCATTTCATTGAATTTATGCATAAATTAAAGGGGAGGAAAATATTATTCATATTGCATCTATTTTATTTAAAAGGGGGAGCTATTTTGCATACTTATATACGTTATTTGTTATTGACACACACACACACATGCCTTATTTATTATCTTATCAAATTGATTGTTAAAGCCAAAAAGGGGGAGATTGTTGACCATTTGCATGATAAAACTCTTAATTTTGGTATTTGACAAACAATTTAGATTCTAATGATTTCTTTTAAGTGTGTAGGAAGTTGATTGATTATCATAAATAATTGATTAATGATTGGAGATAATGAAATACTCCTTGAAAGAGTATAAATATGCATTTTGATGAAATATCTCAATCTTATCAAGTGCCCAATCTTTGAGAAATAATAATATACCAAAAATATATAAATTTGGAATTATAGTGTTCTGCTTATGAGCACCTTATGAGCCAACCTTGTATAGTGCCTCAAGAGCTCATTTTTGCCAAAACACTCAGTTCTTCTCATAAGCTACCCTCACAATCGTAATGAGCAAAGTTTAGCTAGTAAGGGCAATCCTAACAGTATTCAATGGACATTTTTTAATGCAATGGTCCTTAAACTGATGCTCATGAGCCAGGGTTTGCTCCTCAAGACCGTGAGCGGCGTTCTAATAGAAATAAGTCCAAGATAATTCAAAAATCAACAAGAGACATTGGAGACATAATCAATGCATCCAACAACCATAATCTAAGTTTTTTATCTATATAAGCAACTCCTTGAGTTCAATTGAATATTTTTAAGAAACTTGTTTATTAATTATACTATCTTAAGCATTCAATTAAGCTTTTAAAATTCTCTTTAATTTATTTTTACATTTCCATAAATCTTATGAGAATTCTTAAGTGTTATAATAGATATTCTTATTCTTTTATTTTCTGGGATTAAGAAAACTAGAGGTAAGATTCTATTCTAGTGGAATTGGTTTAAGTGTTGAAATAATTAGGATTTGGTTTTTTTAGTGAGCCTTATAGAACTCAAGTTATAAGGTTGAAAACATGAGTTTCAGATTCTTATGTAATCTTAATCTTCTAAATATGATAATAGGAATTGAAAATCCTAACTTGGGGTTATATTAGGTGGAGACGTAGGATTGTTGAGAATCTTAACTCCTTAAGTTTTTGTGTTCATTATTCTTCCTTCTCAACATTCTTTCAATTCTTGTAAAGAATTCTTTTAATTTTAGTTTAGTGATCATTTGCCTTACTTAACCCCCCTGCCCTCCCCCCTCTAAGGCATTTTCACTAAGACTTATGAATCACTATGTTGTCTAAACCACTATATCCAAACTACAATTCATTTATTCTATCACTCAAAGCTCATGAATAGATCTTTAACTCTCTTAATGAAGAACTAGATACACAATATCACCATGGCCATGCGTTCTACTGCCAACATGGATAAGGTCCAAGTAGAAACATATGAAGATTAAATTGAAAAGGTAGAGGATTCAATCTAGCTACTAGACATAGCTCAAACCCTATACCAAATCAAACCTAAAATAACTATGAAAACACTCAAACTAATCAAAATGAACCACTCTAAGACAAGAAAAATAATATCAACCATAAATAAGGCCAAATAACATGTCAAATTTGTGGCAAATTTAACCATACAGCACTTGAATGTTGGAACTAATTTGACCAATCTTTTCAACTTGAGGACCATATTTAAAAGGCTCTCGCAACTATGATAGTAAAAAACGATGATGGTCCAAACTTGTATGCCGATTCCATAGCCAATACTTATACGCTAAATGACATATGTGAACTTATAAAAATTGTGCCTTATAAGGGAAATAACAAAATATTCTTTGGCAATGGTGATTATCTAGGCATTTCACATACAAGTGAAGGAAAAATCAAAATTGAATATAGATCTTTAAGTTTGAAAAATGTTTTAGTAGGTTCTTATATTGTAAAAAAATCTCATTTTTACAGGATAACTAATGAAGGACAATGCTTGTAATATTGAATTTAAACCTAATGAATTTTTTGTTAAGTCTCCATAGGAAATAATCATAGCTGAAGGTTGTAAGCATGGTGGACTTTACATCTTAGATGATGCAAAACATAAAGCTTTAACTACCTTAAAATGGAATGCTTCACAATCTATCTCGTAAGAGCATGGGGCATCCTCAATAAAAAATTTTACAATTCATGCATAATAAAAACTTAATTAGTATTTCAAGTTAGGGAAAAAAAAGGTATTTGTATTAGTTGTCAAATGGGAGAAAGTTGCAAAATTCCCTTTTCTCCATCTAATAAAATCTTAAAATCTCCTTTGGAGAAAATTCATTGTGACCTATAGGGACCAACTCCCATCACCTCATGTCAGCAGTTTACGTACTATGTTATTATTGTCGATGATTATGCTAGACATACATGAATTTTCCACTTAAACCAAAATCTAATTTCTTTGAACATTTTTGAAATTTCAAAAATGTTTGAAAATATGTTTGAAAGAAAAGTCAGAGAATTTTCTATCGCATGATTTTCAAAAACAATTATCTAATTGTGGCATTTATCATCAATTTTCTTGCCCTAATGCACCTGAACAGAATGTCAAACTTGCAAATTTATAAGTTTGTTCATCAATGATTTGTAAAATTAATTTTTACACTAAAAGGAGGGAATTAGCTTCTATATTTCAATAAATAAAGTCATGGAAAACTAATTATAATTCATAGTTTAATTATAAATTAAAGTGTTAAAATAGTTAATTTGCAAGAATATATATATATATATTTGTGAGAAATAAATTTAAAAGAATAATCTAAACTTGGGAAGAAGTATATTTATTAAACCTTAATATTGATTATGAGAAGCATGTTAGGAAAAATAAGAAGTACAATACATAAAATAAAAGGATAAAGATTTATGTTGTAGGCCGTGACACAATTAGTTTTTTGCCCTCTATTTTACTATTTTTCCACTAGATTATTTGAACAAAATTTATAGGTTATAGGTATTTAAATCCTTAAACAATGAGTTCACTTATGTGCAACTTATGTTTTATATTCCAATAAAATTTTAAAAAATTGAATTTTCAAAAAAAAAATTCAAAAAACAAAGTATAAGGGTAAAGAGGTAATTGTTGCTGCCCTTAACAGTATTGTCCATGACGAGGGTAACGACATGTATCATTAGCCAAAATAAAATGTACCATGATATGCAAAGTATCAGGATACATGTCACAAAGGATCGGGATACATGTCATTAGTAGCGACATATATCCCTATCACTGGTGGGGGGCATGTTGGGAAAATCCCCAAATTAAATAAAACCCTAGAGCCCAATCTCATGTTAAATCAATAAAAACCATAACATAATAGAAAAATCAGAAGTGTACCTAAATCCATAGATTAATCACCTTAGAGGCATACAGCTAGCCTTCTAGGTTAATATGTTTTCCAAGAGAACACCTTTAGGTTTTCTCTCTGTATTCTCTCTAATGATGGGATTTAGAAGAAAGCAAGATATAATAATTAAGACGTACAACCTAGGGACCATGACCACCTATATATAGATAACTTTCTTGTTATCTTTTGGTATTTCTATTTCAGTCCATCATTAAAATATAAATTACCTATTAGTCTTTACACATTAAAGGCCTTACACCCTTTAGATACATTTAAGCCCAGATTATCCAAATCCAAATAATCACTTTTAAATGAGCTCACCTTATATGATAGCTTGCAATACATAATTATTCACATATAAGCCCAATGTTGGATTAAGGATCCAATAATCTCCCACTTGAGCTATATGTGTAACCTTATAATTATGTATGACAAAAATAACCATATGAGCTCAACTTCATTGTTATTACCGAAATGTATCTATAGCCAATCCGGTCCATCAGTCATACCAACATAGGATCAAAGTAGCCTTTGTTACATTTATCATAACTTGACTTATTAATGGTCACGTATGTCAATATAATTGAATGATAAGGATCATAATGCGGATGATGCATAGCATGGAAATTTCATGCAATGTGATCCTTATATGCCTATTTTTAACTAGTCCACCTTAAACTTTAGTGAGATCAAGCCATACTAAAATCGAAGTGTGAATAAACTAAAAATGTTATTTCTGCAGAAAATAACTGAAATAATTGAAATCCTTAAACTGAAATAACTGAAAAATGTCTATGTCAAGAGCATTCAAAATAGCAAACTCCCACTAAAATTGAATATCCTCAAATAACATGACACCCATACGAGTAGTGTGCTCATCATACACTTTGAGTGGCACACCTTTAGTAAGTAGATCCATAATCATGAAGTTTGTCTCAATGTACTCTATAGACAATTGTCTACTTTGAATTCTTTCCTTATAATAAGGAACTTAATGTCTATATGCTTTGAGTTTGTTGAGCTCATGTTGTTATTAGAATATAAAATTGCTGACTTATTACCACAAAATAACTTGAGTGGCCTTTCAATACCAACTACTATGCATAATCTCGTGATAAGATTTCACAGCCATATTCCATATTGGATACCTCATAACACATTAAAAATTCTACTGCCATGGTTGAAGAGGCTATAAAAGATTGTTTAGCACTCTTCTAATTAGTAGATAGATATAATATGATGTATATTTCATACTATCTTGGTATCCAACAAAATTAAAGTTAGTATATCCAATGATCTTAAGCTAATTTGACCTTCGATATGTGAGCATGTAGTCCTTTATTCTTTGTAAGTACCATAAGACCCGTTTGACTGCTTTTTAATAGTATACTCCTAGATTGCTTAAATATATGTCCAATATCCCTATAATGTACGTAATATCTACATGCATACAAACTTGAGCATACATCAGACTCCATATTACTGATGCATAAGGAATCTTTTGCATTTTCTTTTCCTTAAAATCATTCTTAAGGCACTGTTTAAGACTAAATGTATCTCCTTTAGCCATAAAGGTATCACCTAGTTTATAGTCTTGCATGCTGTATCTCTTAAGAACCTTTTTGATATAGCTTTTTTATCACGACCTAAACCGGGAAGTCATGAATGGTGCTAAGGATTAGGAATTCTCACAAATCTGAAACCTATAGCAAGCCTTAAAATAAAAACACATGCAAACATAACACAAAAATACATCAAAATTAAAAATTTAATTAATATAAAATGAATCCTTATATCATAACATAATAAAATATATTCATACAATATTCAAATATAGGAACACAGTCTAATACAATACAGATACTAAAATAAGAAATACTACTACTGCAACATTTATTAAAATACCAGAAAAGCAATGGTTCAATATTTACATAAGTCGATCGGGGAGGAAAGAGTCCGACGAATAAATCTAATAGGGAGGTCTAAATTAGAAGATCCTAAAAAGATATTGAGGGAGGTCAGACCTCACTGAGTAAGTTAATAAAACAAATATATATAGTATGAAAATCTCCTTTAAAATATAATTTATGAAAAATACAAAATTTATAATTTATAATTTGAAACATTTGATTTACTGAAGTCTCCTTTTACTGAAATAAAGTATTTAAAAATCATAAAATACTATATAATATACAATAAGCTTCCTTAAACCATTTTTTTAATAAGAAAACTAGGTAGAACCCTAGTCAATAATTCTAATAGCCTTTCAACTCTCTTATAATCCAAAGACTATTAATTTTTGAGAGCAACGTATCAACCAAGCTACCAACTAGAGTCAACTCATCTAAATCGATATTTATTAGTTGTTCTTGAGAGTAAATCATCATCGAGCTATTGGCCTCAGTAATATAAAAATCATGTCCGAGAGCAAATTATCACTAAGCCATATAACTTCCTGAAAGAGTCCTAGAGGGGGGTGAATAGGACTATCGAACAAAAATAGGAAATTAAAGGAATTCTTTGCAAGAATTGAGAAAGAGTTGAGAAGGAAGATTGAAGAATACAAATATTTAAGGATTTCGGATTCAACAATAATCCTACGTCTACACCTAACTTATCCCCAAGTTAGAATTTTTAATCACCCATAATCTTATTCACAAGACTGAGAATACACAAGAGTTTTATGGCTCACTCTTACAACCTTACAACTTGAGTTTTCAAGGCTCACTCAAAAGACCAAATTATAAGTGTTTTTAAGGCTCACACTAAAACCAAATTCCCAAGTGTTATAATGGCTAAACATTTAAACCAATTCTTTTATAATAGAATCTCACTTCCCATTTTATAAATCCATAAAATAGATAAATAAGAATGTCTATTCTAATCACTCACCAACTCTTACAAGATTTATAGATAAAGAATTGTTTAAAGGAAAGTTTAAGAGCTCAATTGAATGTTTAAGAAAATAATGAATGATAAACAAGTTTCCTTAACCTTTCAATTGAATTCTAACTTGTGTTTATATATAAAAACACTTAAAAATATATTTTTTAAATGTATCAATCATGTCTCCAACATTTATAATTGATTTTGAATCAATTTTTGGACTTTTGGCAGCTCAAAGGATGCTCATGAGTGGCTCATGAGTGAATAGTGCTTATGAAGAGTAAAGATATATCCATTGCATTCAATTTTTCCTGTTGGATACTGTTAGAGGTATGCTCATGAGCACTCATGCTCGTGAGGAGCACTCATGAGGGATACTGGTAGTTTTTGGCAAAAACGTGCTCAAAAGGCTCCATTCAAGGATAGCTCGTGACTACCTCAAAAGATGCTCATGAACGCAACTGAAGATGATCAATTTATCCAAAATACTCTTCATAAAGTTGTATATAATTGTCTTATATTTCCATACAACTTTTAATCACCTCAATTGGACATTTTTAGCTCAAGATATTTCTGAAATATAAAAAGTTGTGCAAACTGAAATGCAAGCTGCATATGCTAACTTCGACTGAAGATTTGCATAACCAAATGAACTTAGATTTTGAAAATCAAGCTCAATTTGAAAAGCTTAAGATGTCTAATTCAAAAGTTAAGAAGCTTATTTTCTCATTTAAGAGCTCTAAAGATATCAAAAGCCTTCTTGAATCTCAGAGGTTCAATCAGCCCGAAAAGTCACTATTCATCCAAAAGTGTATATGCTTGGTATATGTTTGGTATATAATTCCCTGCACACAATTGAAATTATTAGTATAAATTTTTTTTGTCAAAGTTCAAAATTAGGAGTTTTATCATGCAAATAGTCAACAATATCCCTTTTTTGGCTTTGACAACCAATTTGAAAAGATAATAAATAATGCGTGTGAGTATGACAAAAATAAATAACATGTATAAGCATGTTAATTAAAATGGCTCCCCCTTTAAAATTAAATAGTTGTAAAATGAGAAAGTATTTTTCTCCCCCTTAACATGTGCATAAATTCAATATTTATCATGTATCATAACATATAAATAAATGAATTATCATAGCATGTATAAGGGTTGATGTAGCATGTTTAACAAATATATTTATTTATTTCTCCTCCTTTTTGGACATGAGAAGAAATATAAATAAATTTTATTATCCTTCTTGTCAAAAAATAAAGACAACATAAAAAAGTTATCAAGAACATGGCCTAAAATAACAAATGATGATAACATGATCATTAAAAAATGTTAAACAATACAAAGGAAATAATTTCAAACATATATGGATGTAGTGCTACTATAATGCACCAAAAAATAGTATATATGCTATATTGAAACATCACATGATCATGTAGAGTTTAACTAGTCAATCAATCATTCATAATCATGTTGTACTTAACATATCTTAAACATAATGCATATCTTAAACACCATTATTTATCCCCTAATCACATAACTTCTTCTCCCCCTTTGTCAAAGACAAAAAGAAAAGAGAGAGATATAAGGGGAAATAGACCTAAGGGAGCCAAAAATACTAGAGGGAATAAAAGATCAAGAACCAAAACAATGAAAACAAAGATACTCAAAAGCTTTATAAAATTCATGTCATTTTCAAAGATAAAAACCATTCCCAAGAAGAATTTATACATGAATATGAATTTTGCATGAATAAGCACAATTAATAGTCACGCATAAATAAAAATTCATGTCATATATAAACAAAGTAAGCAAAATAAGCCTTTTTTTATCACAAGGACAAAACTAGCCACACTTACATTGTTACTATGCATGCATAAAAAAATTAATGCGAAATAAATTCAAAAAATTTTCTCCCCCCATTTCAATGAATAAAAAAAATTGATATTAAGGACACAATATCACATAGTTATGTCACTAACATAAACACATCTTTGGAAAAAAATTTCTCTTTCTTAAAAGAAATTAACTAAGTACGCAATGCAAACTCAATTATTTTTGCATACTTTGACAAATGCAAAGATAGACCAAATCTTTAAAAAAAATATTCATGCCTTATCAAAGATAAAAAAAATTCCTAAGTGGAATTGATACATGAATAAATTAAATATGAATTTGCATGTATAAACACAAAAAAATGCATAATTGTTTTTGACATAAAATTAACAACTCATGGCTTATATCCAGAAGATTTCCAGAAAATAAACTGAGTGTAAATTGTCATAAAATTAATTAAAAAATAGACTAATAGCTCAAAACTTAGATATAGAAAGTATACTGAAAATAAACCAAATAGAAACAGGCATAAAATGAATTAAAAAATATTAAAAAAATCTTGTTGAGGAGGAGAAATATTTTTTCTAAATTAAAATAATTAATTAATTGAATTTAGCTCAATAATTAATTATTAATTTGAAAAAATATGAGGGCTTTTGAAAAAAATTGAATGAATCCACATAAATCCAAATAAAATAAAATGAATACAAAGATCATGCAAATGGAAAATACAATATATCATGTATATGAAGTAAATTTGCTCAAACAAATACTTTTAAAACAAAATACTTACATGATGCTGAAAATAATTTTTCTAAAGAACATGATCACATAAGAATCCAAACATTAATTAATCAATTTAACAAGTGATCAAGACAAGCTTGAACCATCAATCATACTAAGTTCATGCTTAATAAAATTCAATCATTCCTCACAAAGAGGCTTGGTAAAGATGTTTGCTAATTGATGATTAGTATCAATAAAATGAAGAAAAATATCACCATTTTGCATATGATCATGCAAAAAATGATGTCTAATGTCAATATGCTTAGTTTTAGAATGTTGAATGGGAATCTTACTAAGGTTTATAGCACTTGTATTATCACACTTAATTGGAATATGATTAATATCAATGTCATAGTCTAGAAGTTGTTGTTTTTGCGATAGAACTTAGGTGCAACAACAACTAACTGCCACATATTCTGCTTTAGCGGTGGACAAGGCAACTGAAACTAATTTTTTACTAAACCAAGAAACTAAGCAATTTCCTAAAATTTGAAAAGTTCTAGAAGTGATTTTTCTATCCAGTAAGCTACCGGCAAAGTCAGCATCAAAAATACTAATGAAGTCAAAGGAAGAACTCCTAGGATACCAAAGTCCTAAATGCATTGTACCACAAAGATATTTAAAATTCTTTTGATAGCATTCAAATGAGACTCTCTAGGACTTGATTGAAATCTAGCATATAAGCAAGTAGCAAACATAATATCAGGTCTATTGGCGGTTAAATAAAGAAGGGATCCGATCATACCTCTAAATCGCTTTTCATCAACCGATATGCCATTATCGTCCTTGTTGAGTTTGGTTGTAGTGCTCATTGGAGTTTTGCTTGATTTAGCTCAATCCATTCCAAACTTCTTAAGAATGTCCCTTGCATATTTAGTTTGATTAATGAAAATCTCATCTTTACATTGCTTGATTTGAAGTCTAAGAAAGAACTTAAGTTCTCCCATCATACTCATCTTAAATTCTCCTTGCATTAGCTTAGAAAATTCCTCACTTAAGCAATGGTTAGTAGCACTAAAAATAATATCATCTACATAAATATGAATAATTAATAAATCATGCTCACATTTCTTTATGAAAAGAGTTGTGTCAACCTTTCCTTTAGAGAAACCTTTCTCTAGTAAAAAGTTACTCAATCTTTCATAGCAAGCTCTTGGAGCTTGTTTTAATCCATACAATGCTTTTGAAAATTTAAAAACATGATTTGGAGAGTTAAAATTTTCAAAACCCGAAGGTTGTTCAACATATACATCCTCTTCAATAAAACCATTTAAAAATGCACTTTTAACATTCATTTGATAAAGATTAAAATCCATGTATAATGCAAATGCAAGTAACATCCTAATAGCTTCTAACCTTGCAACGGGGGAAAAGGTTTCATCATAATCAATTCCTTCCTCTTGATTATAACCTTTACCTACTAGTCTAGCTTTGTTCCTAGTTATGAAACCTTGTTCATTCATCTTATTTTTAAACACCCATTTGGTGCCAATAATAGGATGATGTTTAGGTCTAGGAACTAAAATCCAAACCTTGTTTCTCTCAAATTGGTTTAACTCTTCTTGCATAGCAAGGACCCAAAATTCATCACTCAAAGCATCATTAACATTTTTTTGTTCAATTTGAGAAATGAAAGCTAAATTAATAATAGACTTGAGTTTAGATCTAGTGGTTACCCCTTTTGTAGTGTCACCTATAATGAGGTATTGAGGTGAGGTTTCTTGAATTGTCAATCCTTTAGAAGTTCATCCTTCAAGATAAGTTGAGGATCTTCAAGTTCCAAAGGCTTACTAGCATTTTCTTCTTGTGATTCCATAACCTCATTGTCACCTACAAGATCATCAATACTACAAACATCCTTTCTAGGATCAAGCGAGTTTGATTCATTGAATACCACATGCATTTACTCTTCAACTACTAGAGTTCTCTTATTAAAGACCCTATATGCTTTTCTAGAGATGGAATAGCCTAGGAAAATTCCTTCATCAGCTTTGGAATCAAATTTCCTAAAATTATGTTTGGTGTTCAATATAATGCACTTGCATCCAAATACTCTTAGATATGAGATTTTGGGATTGTTCCATAGCTCATAAGATGTTTTATTTAAAATTGGTCTTTTAAAAACTCGGTTCAAAATATAACAAGATGTGTTAACAACTTCCGCTTGAAAGTATAGAGGCAAATTATACTCATGAAGCATTGTTCTAGCCAATTCCATAAGAGTTCTATTTTTCATTTTAACTACCCCATTTTATTGAGGATTTCTAGGAGATGAAAATGAATGAGAAATACCATTTTCATTATAATAGTTTTTGAAAAATTAATTTTCAAATTCGGTTCCATGATCACTTCTAATGGATAAAATACAAAATCCTTTTTCTTTTTTAACTCTTTTTGAAAAAATTTCAAAAGCTTTAAATGCATCATTTTTATGAGCAAGAAAATACACTCAAGTGTATCTAGAGTAGTCATCAACCAATACATAAGCACAGTGCATTCCACCAAGACTAGCAACTATAGTTGGTCCAAATAAATCCATATGTATAAGTTCAAGTGGTTTAGTAGTGGACACTACATTTTTTAGCTTAAATGAAGACTTAGATTGTTTTCCCTTTTGAAAAGCATCACAAGGTTTATCCTTAGTGAATTCAAGCTTAGGTAAACCAATCACAAGTTCATGTATACAAAGATCATTCAAAAGCTCAAATTTTACATGTCCTAACCTTCTATGCCATGTCTATGAATCATGGGAAATTGTCATTAAGCATTTTATGTCTTTGTTATCAATTTTATTCAAATCAATAACATAAATGTTATATACTCTTTCACCACTAAAAATTACTTTGTCTTCATCAAGACTAATAACAAAGCAATTTCTAGGATATAAAGTCACCTTATTTCCCATATCACATAATTGACTTATACTTAGCAAATTATGTTTAAGACCATCAACAAACAACACATGATGTATAGATAAGGATTGAGGATTACCTATTTCTCCAATGCAAATAATTTTTCCTTTTGCATTATCACTTAAAAGTAACGTGTCCTCCATCTTTAGCATCAAGTTTGGTGAATTGCTCCTTATCTCCCATCATGTGCCTTGAACATCCACTATTGAGATACCACTTGCTTTTTGTTCTTGTCGATTTCAAGCACACCTACATAAAACATTTTAAATGTTCTTTTGAACCCAAACCTTTCTTGGTCTAGGTTAGTTAGTTTTAAGATAATCCAAAGGAAGCAAATTCATGTGTAGTTTTCTATAGAAGCACACATTATTGGTATGTCCTTTGATCATGCAATATGAGCATATAATATTTTCAAATTTATTTCTCCTATGATGATATGCTTTCCTAGTGTATGCAACATGCCTTTGGTGTTGTGTGTATCTTTTATTGCTTTGTGACATTGAGTGAGACATACATTGGCAATGGTGATGAATATTTCAATAAGTTTGGGCAATATGTTTATATGCATTGTGTTGTGCAGCATGCCTATTATAATCATTTCTAGTGTACATATAAGCATACTTAGGTGAGGTGCTCTAGTTTAAGCCTTACCTCTTTGTTCTAATGAAGGGTTAATCTTATGAGATTTTCCTTGCTATTTAACACATGAGATTTTTTATCTTTGAAAGCTTGAATCTCATTTGAGTTTAAAGGAGTAGAATCATGTGAAGCTTTAACAAAACTAATATGTGATGAGGATGATGAAGACATTCCATTTTTATATCCAATTCCATAAGTATTTCCATGAAATTTTTGAGAGTCAAGAAGATTATCTAAAGTTTCTTTTCCTCTCTTAAATTTAGCAATGGAATTGTTTAATTCTAAAACTTCCTTAGAAAGCTTATGATTTTCATAATTTGCTTTCTTAAGTTGATCTTCTAAAGAATTAGAAGATTTAGCGTTACTAACTAGTTTTTCATTTGAAGCAACAAGTTTAGCAAAATCAATTTTTAAACATTCAAATTCCTTCTTTAAGTTAACTAACTCATGTTTATATTATTTCTTCATAGATGAAAAAACTTTTTCATTTAACAAGTAATTTGCTCACAATAGAGCTCTCATTATCATCATCATCATCATCGCAATATTCATCACAATCATCAAAGGAAGAATAAGAAGTGGATGGTACCTCATTTTTGTTCTCAATGGCCATGAAGTAAAGATTGGCAACTTCTTGTTGTTCCTCTTCCTCTTCAAAATTCGAAGGAATCATCCAAAGTAGCTTTCAATGCCTTCTTCTTATCTTTTGCTCCCTTGCTCTTAAATTTGAGTTTGGGACATTCACTTCTAATATGTCCCGATTTCTTGCATTCATAGCAAGTAACCTCTTTTGTTTTCTTCCTCCCATCTCCTTCAAACTTCTTATTGAAGTCCCTTATTCTTGAGAAATTTTTCTTTTTTAAGAACTTCTTGAAGTTCCTAGTGATCATGGCAATGTCACCATCTTCATCACTAGAATCTTTAATGCTTTCCTCTTCACTATCTTCTTAAAGAGCTTTTAGAGCAATGCTCTTTTTCTTTTCTTCTTTCTCTTCTTGTTCTTCACCTCTTTGCTTGATGGTGAGCTCATGTGTTAAGAGCTTACCAATGAGCATATCGATTGATAGAGTAGAGAGGTCTTAAGCTTCCTCAATTGAGGTAACATGAGATTCCCAATCCTTTTTAGGTAGGATTCTTAGAATCTTGTTGTTTACCTCTTCCTTGGAGAAATGTTTTCCAAGTTTCTTGAGGGTTGTGAGGAGAGCATTGAGACGGTTTGTCATATCTGTGATTGATTCTTGAGGCTTCATTTTGAAGAGTTCATATTCATACATATGAAGTTGAACCTTCTTACTTCTTACTTGAATTTTGCCTTCATAGTGATTCTCTAAGGTCTCCCACATCTCCTTGGCCAAAATGTAATGTTTAAGTTTACCTCCTTCTTCTCTTGTCATAGAGGAGACTAGAGTAATCATAGCCTTTTTATTTTTATGATTTTCTTCCTTTTGATCAACACTCCATTGGCTTCTGGCAAGAGTAGCTATCACACCATCAATGATGGTTATAGGTGGTTCCCAACCTCTTAAGACAATATCCCAAAGTTTGATGGAATCACAATCAATATATAATTTCATTTTGAATTTTCAATGTGGATAGTCACTACCATCAAAGAATGGTCTAAGAGAAGAGATGTTTTGTGATTAACTCTCCATGATCTTGTATTCTAGCAATGAAGTACCTAGAATTCAAGCTCTGATACTAAATTAAAGAGTCCTAGAGGGGGGGCTGAATAGCACTATCGAACAAAAATAGGAAATTAAAGGAATTCTTTGCAAGATTTGAGTAAGAGTTAAGAAGGAAGAATGAAGAACACAAATATTTAAAGAGTTTGAATTCAACAATAATCCTATGTCTCCACCTAACTTATCCCCAAGTTAGGATTTTTAATCACCTATAATCTTATTCACAAGATTGATAATACACAAGAGTTTTATGGCTCACTCTTACAACCTTACAACTAGAGTTTTCAAAGCTCACTCAAAAAACTAAATTGCAAGTGTTTTCAAGGCTCACACTAAAACCAAATTCCTAAGTGTTTTAATGGTTAAACATTTAAACCAATTCCTTTAGAATAGAATCTTAGTTCCCATTTTCTAAACCCATAAAATAGATCAATAAGAATGTCTATTCTAATCACTCACCAACTCTTACAAAAGTTATACATAAAGAATTGTTTAAAGTAAAGTTTAAGAGCTCAATTGAATGTTTAAGAAAATAATGAATGATAAACAAGTTTCCTTAACCTTTAAATTGAATTCTAAGTTGCATTTATATATAAAAAAACTTAAAAATATAGTTTTTGGATGTATCAATAATGTGTCCAATGTTTATAATTGATTTTGAATCAATTTGGACTTTTGGCAGCTCAAAGGATACTCACGGGCGACTCACAAGTGAACATAGGTGTGCTCTCAGAGGTGTGCCAAATTTTCCCATTAGATGCTATCAGAATTTTTCTCATAAGCACTCACACTCGTGAGGAGCACTTGTGAGCAGTACTGTTAGTTTTTGGCAAAAACATGCTCAAAAGGCTCCATTCAAGGATAGCTCGTGACCACCTTGAAAGATGCGCATGAATGAAATTGAAGATGATCGATTTAGCCAAAATGTTCTTCATAAAAGTTGTAGATAATTATCTTATATTTCCATAAAAATTTTAATCACCTTAATTGGACATCTGTACCTCAAGATATTTCTAAAATACCAAGAGCTAGGAAAATTGAAATGCAAGCTGCATATGTTGACTTCGACTAAAGATTTGCATAACCAAATGAACTTGAATTTTGACAAGAAAGCTCATTTTGGAAAGATTAAGATGACTACTTCAAAAGTGAAGAAGCTCATTTTCTTATTTAAGACCTCTAAAGATATCAAAAGCCTTTTTGAATCTCAGAGGTTCAATCAGCCCGAAAAGTCACTATTTCACTATTCATCCAAAAGTGTATATGCTTGGTATATGTTTGGTATATAATTCCCTACACACTTAATTGAAATTATTAGTATAAAAATTGTTTGCCAAAGTCTAAAATTAGGAGTTTGATCATGCAAATGGTCAACACTTCCAACACTCACACTCAATCCTACCGGTGCGCACACAATCCTGATGAAACCCATATGGTAGCTCATTCTATCATAGTTTATTTTAAAATAAATAAATAAAATAAGGAAGATTATATTAAAATAAAATAAAATAAAAATTAACTAATTATTTGAAAATTTAATATAAACATGTTAATATAACTATAGTAATAATAGGAAAATTTAATCCAAATATATTCTTATAATAATATGATTCTTTAATAAATTCCTCCATTTATCAAAATCAATAAATTTATATTTAATACAAATATCTTATACATAGTTCAATTATTAACTTACGGGTTAAATGCGCTCCTCCACGCAATCGCACTCGACCTTGATCTGTCGACTCAACTGAAAGCGCAACTAAAGAAAAGAACTATATAAAAAGAGAATTAAAAAATAAAAATCCTATAAATTCTAGATTTCTAAAAAAAGACTTTATTAAAATATGACTATTAAAATCAATCCAACATCATGATTTACTAGAAATCTATCGAAAATTCGATATAGTCTCCTATGTAAAATGAACATCTCTCCACTAAAGGTATAGCCGATCTTGCACACGAACACACTTCAAATATACAAAATGCTCAAATATATAATAAAAATAGCTAAAATTCATTCAATCCTAAAAAAATTGGTAAAACTATTATTCAAATATATTTACGAAAATTATTATTAATTAGCTAAAAATAGTAAATAATTCTTAAAAATTATTATAATAATATTTATTACTAAAAAATTATCCAAAATATAATAATTAACAATAATTTCAATTAAAATATGAAATTTACTAATTTATACTAATTTTTCTAAAAATCCAATTTTTACATAAACATTCAAAAATTCATAATAAATAATTGAAACATAATTTCATGATACTTTATTCACAAAATATGCTTAAAATAAGTAGAAGAATTTATTAAAAATATAATTTTCCTAAGCTCCGAATAGTACATGAACAGTAATCCTAGGCCTGAAAATTCAAAATTTTTAGAAAAAATAAATAAATATCACATTTAGTTTCCTCACAACCTCTATAACATTTAATCCCAATGCAATAATAGCTAATAAAATCAAATAGCGACTTAAACTAACCAAAAACTCAAAATTCTAAAAAACAAATTATTCAAAAACGGAATAGTTATCCGAGTCGAAATGCGAAACGATTAGAAGATTTGAGAAATCCAGAGGATGAGCTTCCAAAAGAGTCCAACATCGGCCTCTGCTGTCACAAGAATCGTCTCCAGTGAGCAAGGGAAATTCCAACCAAAAAAAGAAAAAAAAAAGAAAAAAAAAAGAAGAAAGAAAAGAAGAAATTGGAGGGGGGGGGGGCGGCTAGACGTTCAATTATATATATATTTTTTAAGTTAAGAAAATCACTCAACTAAATAATTATTAACAATAAAAATTAAGCATTCATTTCAAAATAATAATGATATGAAATAATCAACCAAATACTAACACTAAAATTTAATTTAATTTCATAAATAATAAAAAAATAATATTAATAATATTAAAATAATATTCAGCACTAAATAGTCAAATTTAATTTCATAAAATAATTATTAACACTTCAAATCCCAAAAATTAATTTAATGATATATAAAATTTTGGGTTATAACAATCTCCCTCCCTTATAAAAATTTGTCTTCGAATTTCAAATAAAAAAAAATAGAAAACAAGAAATCATCGAGGAACAAGGTAAGGGTAAGCCACCCACATCTCAACCTTGGTCTCCCATATATGTTCCTCCATAACACCTTGACCATTAGAATTTGCTTCGAATATAGCTAGCAAACTTGATAATCAACAATCGTGACTAGTTCCTCCTCGTACGTCAGATCTTCATTCACTTTAACACTCTGGGCTGCAACACGTGTGAAGAGTCTGAAATGTACTTCCTTAGCATTGAGACATAAAATATTTGATGCACTTGAGATAAATTCGAAGGCATAGCTAACTGATATGCAACCATTCCCACTCTCTCTAGAATCTCAAAAGGTCCAATATATCTAGGTGCTAATTTTCCCTTCTTACCAAATTTCATCACACCCTTTATTGGTGACACCTTCAAAAACACATAATCCCCAACCTAAAACTCTATATCCTTACGCTTTGGATATACATAGCTCTTTTATATGCTAGCTGTAGTTTCTATTCTTCTTCTAATCAAAGCAACCTTCTCATCTGCATCCTGGATAACCTCAGGTCCAGTCAATTCTCTCTCTATAATTTCATCCCAACACAAAAGGATATTTACACTTCCTTTCATACAAAGCTTCATACAATGCCAATTCAATACTCTTATGGTAGCTATTATTATAAGCAAACTTTACCAGTGGCAAATGATCATCCTAACTAGCTCTAATATCTATTACACACATTCTCAATATATCCTTAAGTGTTTGGATTGTCCTCTCATATTGACCATCTGTCTGAGGGTGAAAAACAATACTAAAATCAAGCCTGGTGTCCATTGCTTCTTGTAACTTATGCTAAAATTGAGAGGTAAAAATATAACCTTTATCAGATACAATGGAAATAGGCACTTCATGAAGGCACACAATATGCTTAACATACAGCTTAACCAACTTGGCTATAAAATAATTAGCTTTAATTGGTAAGAGGTGAACTGATTTGGTTAACTTGCCCACAATCACCAAGATGGAATCATATCCATCCTTTGAATGAGGTAACCAGTCATAAAATCCATAGCAATTCTCTCGCATTTCTACTTAGGAATAGGAAGAGGTTGAAGCTTCCCAGAAGGCTTATGATGCTCAGCTTTCACCTGCTAACAAATTAAACACTTAGAGACATAATTAGTTACATCTTTCTTCAATCCATCCCACCAGTATAAATCCTTAATGTTGTGGTACATCTTAGTAACACATGGATGTACATTATAAGTTATAAAATATGTTTCTTCTAGGATCTCTTCTCTTAAATTATCTACATCAAGAATGCATAATCAACTACTGATCCATAAAACACCTAAACTGCCTTAATCCTATCCCTCAATACTGATCTAATTCTAAATTGAGTTAGCAGTCCTCTTAATATGCTTATCTTCATCATTAAACCTTGATCCACTAACTTGTGCAACTCTTGGATTATAGGTCTCCTCTCCACACTAATGTGAGAAAGACTACCTAATGACTTTCTACTTAAAGCATCTACTACCACATTAGCCATGCTTGGATGGTATAGGATATCACAATCATAATCCTTCAACAATTCCAACCATCTTCATTGCCTTAATTTCATATCTCTTTGTTGGAAAATGTACTTTAAGATTTTGTGATATTTGAAAATCTCACAAGTCACTTGGTATAAATAATGTCTTTAAATATTAAGAGCAAAGATCATTACAGCCATCTCTAGGTGGTGAGTAGGATAATTTTGTTCATGCTTCTTCAACTACCTGAAAGCATAAGTAATCACCCTACCATTCTGCATTAACACACAACCTAGGCCTACAACACTAAAAACCTAGGCTTTGATACCATCTTTGTCATGACCAAATTGGGGAGTCATGACCGGCGCTAGGGAATGGGAATTCTCACGAATATGAAACCCATAGCAAGCCTTAAAATAAAAACACATGCAAACATAACACAAAAATACATCAGAATTAAAACTCTAATTAATATAAAATGAATCCTTATATCATAACATAATAAAATATGTTCATATAATATTCAAATACAGGAACACAGTCTAATACAATACAAATAGTAAAATAAGAAGTACTACTATTGCAACGTTTACTAAAATACCAAAACAGCAATGGTTCAGTATTTACATAAGTCGGTCGGGGAGGAAAGAATTCGATGAATAAGTCTAATAGGGAGGTCTGAAGTAGAAGATCTTGAAAAAAATATTGAGGGAGGTTAGACCTCACTGAGTAAATTAATAAAAGAAATGTATAATGTATGAAAATCTTTTTTAAAATATAATTTATGAAAAAATATGAAATTTATAATTTATAATTTGAAACATTTGATTTATTGAAATCTCCCTTTACCAAAATAAAGTAATTAAAAAAATCATAAAATATTATACAATAAACAATAAGCTGCCTTAAATCATTTTTTATAAGAAAACTAGGTAGAACCCTAGTCAATAATTCTAATAGCCTTTCAGCTCTCTTATAATCCAAAGACTGCTGGTTCCCGAGAGCAAAGCATCAACTGAGCTACCAGCCACAGTCAATTCACTTAAGCTGATATTTATTGGCAGTTCTCGAGAGCAAAGCATCACCAAGCTACCGGCCCTAGTAATACATAAATCATACTCGAGAGCAAAGCATCATCGAGCCATATATCTTTTTATAATATTATAATTCTTTAATAAATTCTCCCATTTATCAAAATCAATAAATTTCTATTCAATACAAATATCCTACACACAGTTTAATTATTAACTTACAGGTTAAATACGCTCCTCCGTGCAATGGCGCTAGACCCCGACCTGTTGACTCAACTGAAAGCTCGGCTAAAGAAAAGAAATAAATAAAAAGGGAATTAAAAAATGGAAATCCTATAAATTTTAGATTT
The DNA here is from genome assembly GCA_947683625.1 of Mallotus nudiflorus. Classification (NCBI taxonomy): domain Eukaryota; kingdom Viridiplantae; phylum Streptophyta; class Magnoliopsida; order Malpighiales; family Euphorbiaceae; genus Mallotus; species Mallotus nudiflorus. The sequence continues at coordinate 7,950,149 of CANTUR010000041.1, forward strand.
CTAATGAAAGGCTTGATTAAAATACAACTCTATTTAAATCGACCTGACATCATGTTTTATGAAAAATCTACCAAAAATTCGGCATAGTTTTCTCTGTAAAACGAACATCTCTCTACTAAAAGTAGAGCCAATCCTGCATGTAAACACATTTCAAATACACAAAATGCTCAAATATATAACAAAAATAGCTAAAATTCATTTAATTCTAAAAAATTTGGTAAAACTATTATTCGAATATATTTCTAGAAATTATTATTAATTAGTTAAAAATAGTAAATAATTCTTAAAAATTATTTTACTAATATTTATTACTAAAAAATTATCCAAAACATAATAATTAACAATAATTTCAATTAAAATACATAATTTACTAATTTATACTATTTTTTCCAAATATCCTATTTTTACATAAACATTCAAAAATTCATAATAAATAATCAGAATATAATTTCAATATACTTTCTTCACAAAATATGCTTAAAATAATTAGTAAAATTTATCAAAAATATAATTTTCCTGAGCTCAAAAATAGTACATGAACAATAACCCCTTGAGCTCAGAAATTCAAAATTTTTAGAAAAAATACATGAAAATCACATTTAGCCTCCTCACAACCTCTACAACAATTAATCTCAAAACAAGAATAGCTAATAAAATCATGTAAAGGCTTAAACTAACCAAAAACTCAAAATACTAAAATACCAATTATACAAAAACGGGATAGTTATCGGAGTCGAAATTTGAAACGGTTAGAAGATTTGAGAAGCTGGAGGATGAGCTTCCAAAAGAGCCCAACATTGGCCTCCGTTGTCATCAAAATTTTCGTTGGCCTCCGTTGCCACCGAAATTGTCTCCGATGAGAAAGGGAAGTTCTGGCCAAAAAAAAAGAAATAAAACCAAGAAGAAAAGAAAAGAAAAAGAAAGAAGAAGGAAAAAGAAGAAATGGGGGGAAAGGGGAGGGGGGGGGGGGGGGGAGGCTACTAGACGTTTGACCTTTTTTTTTCAAAAAGCATAAAAGATAAAACCTTAAAAAATAATAATAATAATTTATTCAAAATATCCTCTCTCACACTAATTTCACACCACATTATATATATAAAAATTAATTTAATTTAATAAAATGACTCAACTAAATAATTATTAACAATAAAAATTAAACTTTAATTTCAAAATAATAATGATATGAAATAATAAAGTAAATACTAACACTAGAATTTAATTTAATTTTGTAAAAAATAAAAATAAAAATATTAATAATATTAAAATAATATTCAATACTAAATATTCAAATTTAATTTCACAAAATAATTAAATATTATAATTTAATAAAATAATTATTAACACTACAAATCCTATAATACTTCGAGAGCGATCTCAGTGTATCTGGATGCCTAACACAAAAGAGGCATCACCAAGACCTTTTATCTCAAAGTTCTTGTTTAGAAAGCTCTTGGCTTCATGTAATAAGCCTAATCATTGCTAGCAAGCAAAATGTCATCAACATATAAAACTAGGAAAATATACTTGCTCCTACAAAACCTATGGTATGTACAATCATCAACCAAATTCACCTCAAAACCAAATGAGATAATCATTTGATGAAACTTAAAATACTATTGTCAAGATGTTTGTTTGGGTCCACAAATGGATTTCTTAAGTTTGCAAACCATATTCTTTAGGTCTCCAGCCACAAAGCTTTTTGGATACACTATGTAAATCATCTCATCAATGTTTCCATTAAGAAATGTTGCATTTACATCCATCTGATGTTGCTCAATATCAAAATATGCCACTAATGCCATTATAATCCTAAAAGAATCTTTCAAAGAAATTGGAGACAAAGTCTCTTTATAATTAATGCCTTCTTTTTGTGTAAAACCCTTTGCAACAAGATGTGCCTTATACCTCTCTACATTACTTTCGAATCCCTCTTGGTTTTAAATATCCATTTACAACCAATAGGTTTCTCACCTTCTGGCAATGGAACAAGATCCCATATGCCATTGTCTTTCATGAACTTTATCTCCTCATTTATGGCATCAATCCACTTTTGAAAATTAGAACTTTCCACATTTTAATGGAAGTTAATTAAATCATCTTCCATCACTCCAATGTTAGCCTCACGTTCTTCAAAAAATACAATATAGTCATCTAGCATTGCATTCCTTCTTTCTTTAGTTGATCTCCTTAATGGCATAGGTTCTTAAGGTGGTAAAGTTTGTTTTTCTAGAATAATTTCTTGAATGGGAGGTTCTCCAACATTGTCTTGGTGTGCTATGTCTTCAATAAAGTCAGGAATAGAATTCTAATCAATGTCAATAGCATCTATGGAAATATCAACATATTCCTCTTAAAAGACAAAATCTCTAACCCTATCTCCCTCCACAAACTTAACATCTTTATAGAACTGGGCATTTCTCGACTCAAAATTAACTTAGTTGTGGGATCATAAAACTTATACCCCTTGGATCTTTTAGAGTATCTAATAAAATAACAACTAATCATCCTTAAGTCCAATTTCTTTTCATCAGGCCTGTAAGGCTTTGCCTTAGCTAGACATCCCTAAATATGCAGGTGCTTTAAACTAGGCTTTTTGCCATTCCAAAGTTCATAAGGGGTTTTGCTAGTTGCTTTTTTTTAGAACTCTGTTAAGGATATATGTTGTAGTCTTAATTCTTCTCCTCATAGTGATTCTAGCAAGGTAGAATGAGAAATCATACTCCTCACCATGTCCTTAAGTGCCCTATTTCATCTTTTAGTAATACTATTCATATTGGGCAAGCCCAACATAATGTATTATGGGGCAATACCACATTCCTCTAGGAATTTAGCAAACGATTCTAAACATTATTCACCTTAACTGTCATATCTACCATATTGCATTTGACACAAGTCTCTCTATTCTCCACTTAGAGATATAACCAGATCTCTTGTGCTATAATGCAATTGAGTTTTCATTAATTATTTTTCTTTTTGCACCTTATGTGCTTCATTATAGGGATTCAATAAATCAAGCATTTGTATCAAACAAATAAAGATTATCATAACCTAATAAAGAATCAAAATCAACCAAATTTGAATCTTAAAACAAACTAAATTTTCCATTCTTAAGTAGACAAAAATAACCAAATTTTTCCAAAACGAAAATAGAAATCAAATTTTGTCTTTAAAAAATATAACAAATGTCTCATTAAGATCAAATAAATTCCAATGTTTAACTATAATCTAAATTTTCCTTATTGCCTCAACTTTAAGCTTCTTATCATTGCCTATATAGATGTATCTTTCAGCATCACTTAGCTTTTGGCAACTCAGGCAATCTGCATAGACACACTGATGTGAGTTGTTACACCAGATTCTGGCCACCAAGTATGTCTAGGCACAGAAGTTAAATTAAACTCAAAACAAACTAAATTAATAAGCATGCCTTTGTAATGCTTCCTTTTATGCTCTTTAGCTCCACAGAAGAAACAACTATTACCTTTTTATTCATTAGGTTTCTTTTGAGGCGTTGTATCTGCAGCTTCTTTATCCTTTATCCTTTTAGACATTATGCCCATAAAAGTTTCCAGAATGGCCTTTATGATTTTCATGACTCCGAGAACAATTGAGAAGTTCCCTTGCCTTGACTTGAAGTTAGTGCCATTAAGTATAGAAATGTAATTGATACTGGCAATAATATTAGCACAAGTATTCATAACTAAATAGAGAATAACAAACAACCAAAACAAGCTCACATAAGTTCTAAAACAATATCAATAATAAATTCAACGAATGGTAAATCCCATCTCAAGATATCGAGCACTCCATTAATATTTTGTCTTTGGTTAATAATACTAATTTGTAAATGATATCTTAGTGTAGTAATCAAACACTGACAATAAGAACATGTCAAACAAGAAATCTTTCTTCGGGCTGATTTATTATTCACATGTAAAACCGAATAATCACCACATGTTTATTATCACAAATGTACATGTAATTCTGTCAAATATTGACTTTCCTTTAGGCAGATCAATACTCACATAAACTACATGCACACAACCTTTTATATTTTAAAATAAATTAATCTCAACAAGAGAGCTCACTTTGGTGAGATATTGTCTCAATTACTTTATCTTAAAATATATATAATCGTACCAATATTTGAATTTAAAATTATATCCAAAATTTCTTAATTCCATAAATTGCACCCCAAAAAAGTCTGTAATTGCATTAATGCAATTTCTTATAAATCAAATCATGTACATAGTATATAATGATTCGCAAGCTAAAGAAAAAATTGATGTACCAGTAATAATAAATACTCTTTGATTCACAAATAAAATACAATTGTGATATACAATTGGTAGATGTTTAACTAAATGTTCACCAATTAGAAGAGCATAAGTAATATGTGTATGGATGAATATATGCACAGAAGTGCACCGATGTTGGAAACAAAAAAATACATGATGAAACACAAATTGTGTCATCATTAGTATTACCTTACTGACCGAATTCCATGTATATATATATTATCATATAATTCAATAAAATTATGAACTAATATACATTCAAACATCAAATTCACCGAGTATTTAATAAAATATTCCTATTGATTTAATATAAATGGCTCTGATACCATTTATTGAGAAAATCCTCAAATTAAATAAAACCCTAGAACTTAATCTCATGTTAAATCAATAGAAACCATAACATAATAGCAGAAGTGAAAGTGTACCTAACTTCATAGATTAATCACCTTAGAGGCGTACAGCTGGCCTTCTAGATCAATACATTTTCCAAGATAACATCTTTAGTTTTTCTCTCTGTATTCTCTCAAATGATAGGATTTAGAAATAAGTATGATGTAATAATTAAGATGTATGACCTAGGGATCATGACCACCTATGTATAAATAACTTCCCTGTTATCTTTTGGTATTTCTATTTTAGTCCATAATTGAAATAGAAATTACCTACTATTCTCTATACATTAAAAGCCCTACACCCTTTAGATACATTTAAGCTCAAATTATCCAAATATGAATTATCACTTTTAAATTGGGCTCACCTTATATGATAGCCTCCAATATATAATTATTCACATATAAGCACAATGTAGGATTTAGGATCCAACAGGGCAATGTCCATTTTGCTCCCAAGTCAATTTCTTTTTTTTTTTAATATCAATTTTTTGGTGAAAATTTTTTTGAAATCTAAAACCTAAGTTGCATAAGAGTAAACCCGTCATATAAGGATTTAAATGCCGATAGCTTGTAAAAAAATTTAACAATCAAATAGCATTTTTTTTTCAAATTTCTTTTTGTTTTTAAATTTCAAAATTTTGGTGAAAATGTTTTTTTTTTTTCTTTTTGAATCTAAAACCTAAATTGTACGGGTGAACTTGTCATGTAAGGATTAAACACCCGTAAGTTGTAATTTTTTTTTTAATAATCAAATGAAAAGAAAAAATAAAGCAAAAGGAGGTTTTTGATAATTGTGTCACTAGTAGCGATGCACTGTAACATCGTTAATAGCGACACAAATCATTATCCGTATACAAATGAAGAGTACTAGATAAAAATTCTATTATTTTTAGAAAAGATTCCACTTGAAAACTGTGAGCCAATTACACTTGGATTCTGTCTATTTGCATCTACCAAAATTGCCCCATTTATGCCATAGCGTCACTAGAAAACTTACTGAGAATTCAAGTTGTTTTCAATGCAAAACCAGTATATAGGCTAAGGGCACATGTTTATGGAGCAATATCCAGATGTTCTAGACCAATGGCACAGGAATGAATCCATTCTAAGATTTGCCTAGCACTACGGTTCAAATCCACAAGAATCCCTCCTTCTGTTGCACATTCTAAATTGCAAATTTTCACTGAGCTTACATCAGACATTGGTACTGGAGCTTCCGTTCTCATCCGATTTTGATGGATCCACAAGCCAACGATTAAGACGTTCTGATACTTTCTTTACCTACATCATTTAAAAATAAATAAAAAAGGTGCTTTAACAATGTAAATGTTTTTTGGTAAGTTACAATTGGGGAACATGCCTTGAATATTTGAACAGGACCGATAAATTATTAATGAATTTTATTTTATTAAGTTGAGCTGTTTAAATGGTCAATCTGTAAGTTGAGGGATGAAAATGATAAATAATCTCAAGTTTAAGGGAGTGCAGGTATACTATGTCGTCATATCTATTTATCCATGGCAATACTACAAACCTGAAGATCCCGGTCAGTCTTCCATATGAGGAAGGCTAGTATAGCTGTTTGCATTATTATTCCACTTAACATTCCAATCCACAAGCCCTGTACGTATAGACACAGATCACAAAAATTTTGTTTTTTGTTTTTTTGTTTTTTCTTTCTCTAAAAGAAAAAACAAAAATAATTGTTCAATTTCTAAGTGCTGCTTCTTGTACCTTGGCTTGGAAATGACCCACATAACCAAGTAGAACTCCTACAGGTATTCCAATCCCATAATACCATCCCAAGTTAACGTATGCAACCATAGCCTGTAGACCCGCACCTATAGCTACTCCTGGAGATTGGATTTTTAGTAACACTCACAAGTTAGTAGCAATAACAATCACGGAAATTATGAGAATAAACATTGGAATCTTGTAGAGTTAATGATGTACTTGCCGGACGGTACTGGCTGAATGCTATTAAGTAATATTGAGAAAGCAAGTAGCACGGAGAGTCCAGATACAGTATCAGCAACTTCCTCACTATCAGTGAACAGGAATGAAATTTGTCGACCGAAGATTAGGCATATAACAAAGCACACTACTCCAATACATACTGAAGTGGAGAGTATGAGTTTAATAGAGAATTTTGCAGCTTTAGCATTTCCTGCTCCCAGTTCATTTGAAGTTCGCACGCTGCACAAAATTATAAATACATTGTCAAGTGTCTGCCTTGTAATCTTTGTAATTAAATACTGAAATTGACTCGAATTAAAGGGTCATATAGGTTAATGGTAAGAGTACCATGCTGCTCCAAGGAATCCAAGGCAGATCATAAATTCCCATGCGCTAACATTGAGGCTGCGACAGGAAATTAGATTCACATCAAACACAATCTTTTTCTCACAAGCTAGTGCCATATAAAATTCTTACCAAATGGAGAAAGCTGATATTTCAATTGTCGCATTCTTCATATATCCAGGTAACAGGACTAGAACAGAATTGTACCATAACTCCAAGCTATCAAATAGAATAATAGATATAATCAGGATACATACATTGTACTTGACAAGATAAAATGCAAACCAAAGAGAAGCAATTCTCAGAAGAGAATGCAGCATAGATTCACCATAGCATTATGCCTGAAGAAATTGAGAGCTTGACAACAGGGAAGATGTCTTTAAATGCAGCTTTAGTGAGCCCTTTCCATGTGTCAGGATAGCCACCTCCCAAAACATAAGCAAATAGTCCAATAACTACTAACCAACAATATATGTTCAAAGCGCCCATTGCACCTGGAATGCCCCAGTTTAACTTGAACACAAAGATCCAGGACAAAGGCACAAGAACTGCTAAGGAGACAGAAATCCAACCAACAATGTGGTTCCTCAATTGAGCTTGCAAGCACATTTGCATTGTCAGGCTAAACACAAAATAATAGAGAAGTGGGATGAACCATAAGGAGATATCTCCAGCTACTTCTGCTATTTCTGCGTCCTGTCCAATTAGTTTCAAAATTGGTGTAGTGCAAATGAATATAGGGAGGAATAGTGTTGCCACAGCACCATCGACTATCCACGATCTTTGCAAATATATACCCATCATGTGGTATTGTCTTGCTCCAAATGCTTGCCCACGTAATGTTTCTGTTGCACTTGACATGCCAAGCTACCAAGAAAAATCAAGTTTTTTTTAGTTCGTTGAAAGAAAATATATCTAACCCAAAGGGTTAGTTCAGTAGTATAAGGCCCCACTAAGTTCCCAGCATCAGGACGTTCCATAGTGAAGGTTTCGTATTTAAATTTTCTCCAGGTCAAAATTTTCTTGGATCAATGCCAAGAGGAAATTAGTCCCATGCTCAATATGGTGTGAGATATCTCGTGGTTGCATCAGAATATATATATATATATATATATATATATATATATAAGAGGTTCATTACCCCAGCATGAAAAAACTTACCAAAATTCCATTTTCAAAACCTACGAAGAAGGTTTGTACAAGTGCATGCAGCAAGATCCAGGGCGCTAATATGACCAAGAAATAGCTGCGTCACTACAACTGCTCCAAAAGTAGAGACTCTAGCTATGATTCCAGGGAATGCAATCCTCCATATCTTCTTAGACTCAGTCCAAATCCAGCTTTTTATATTCTCTGTTTCAACTTCTTCTGCTCCAAGAAGCCTCTCTTCAACTGATTCGTCCATAATTCTGCACAAGAAAAAATAGGCACATTTATCCACTTACCAATGTTCTCTACAAAATTTCTATTTTAGTGTTTATCATATAGCATTGGTGAATGAATTTGTTAAAAACAATATAAATATGGGTTATTGTTGAATGAATTAGTATAGTATTTGTAAAACATGAACAATGATGTCGAGGTAAGTGACAACCACCTTATTGGCACTTATATTTTTTTTAATTTATTTTTTTGAAAATTCAATTCTTTTTAATTTTAAAACCTAAGTTATCTGCCATACAAGAATTTAAATACCCATAACTTGTAAATTTTTTTCAAATAATTTAATAAAAAAATGAACTAAAGACAATATGGTAAAAATATAACTGGCTAGTGATGCACTATAGCATTGCTTACTACAACATATATTTTTTTTTCAAAAAATAAGTATTGTTGAATGAATTTACGTAAAAAGGGCAGATTTCTTTTTTAAATATTTTTATTTTACAAACTAGGGACAGCAGAATTAATAGACAACTCCACTGCTAAGCCAGTGTACTCCAGCGACAAGTTCTCCTAGCTAAATTAAACAATTCAAAAAAAAATATGAGTAACCTTCACTTGCCTAGTTGAAACGGCAAAGTGAAGGATCAGGGTTCAATTTTTAGAGGGTCCTTATTATATCTCTAGGTAAAAAATGACAAACAATATATATATATATATATATATATTCTCAAATTGTTAAAAAAAAATATCAGTAAATTCTTAAATATATATTATAGACAAAATTCATATTGGGACCCTTAAATTTATCGACTTTTTAATTTTAAACCCTTAAAATTTCATTTTATATATCTAGACACTCAAATTTTACAGGTTTGAAGTTCATCCTTCTATCAATTTTTCAACAAAAATTATTTTCTTTTGATCCCTGAAGTTTTATATTTCTAACATTCATACTATTTTTCACCTTTTAACACTTATATCACTTTTTAAATTTTTTCAATGGTAAAAAATAAATTTACTTATTTTAATTTCTAATATTTTAAATTAAGAATATAAATTTATATAAATTTTTAAATAATTTTAAATTTTAAAAATAAATAAACAAGTTAAATTTAAAATAAAAAAATTATAATAAAACTATTGTTTTTTAAAATCAAAATATTATATTTTCAACATAAAATATTATGATGAAAAAGAATATCATAATTAAAAGAGATTATAATGAAAAATTATTTTATAATTCTTCAAAATATAAATTTCATAGTTTTAATATATTTTTTAGTTTTTTGTACAAAATTTTAGTTAAATTATTGTGAATAATTTTTTATAATATAACTTTTATAAATAGTGGATACCAATACATGTCTATACACTACCAAAAAATGGTAATAGATTTTCTAATCGATGCAAATTTTTTATAACCATTATCTTAACATTCATATTTTTATCGTACTTTTTGTATACATAAAAAAAAATTATCTTATAAAATTGTATTCATAGTAATTTAAAATATTGTGAAAAACAATAGTATTATTATAATTTTTTAAAATTTTAGCATAATAGCATTAACTTGTTTGTTTATTTTTAAAATTTAAAATTATTTATGTATATAATGCTTTAAAATATTAGAAATTAAAAGAAGTAAATTTATTTTTTATTGGTGAAAAAATTTTAAATGTGATATAAGTGTTAAAAACTAAAAAAAAATGGTACGAATGTTAAAAATATAAAATTTCAGATACCAAAAAGAAATAATTTACGTTAAAAAATTGATAAAAAAGTTTAAAACTTCAAATCTGTGAAGTTTAATGGTCTAAATATATAAAATGAAACTTTAAAAACCTAAAGTTAAAAATCCAAGGAAAAAAAGAGAGGAATATATAGGGGGCAAATTTGTTGATATACTAACTGAAGTTTGATGGATTTGCAAGCAAACTAGCAATAGTGCATCACCATGCTAGCTCCATGGTTGAAAAGGAATTTAATCTGATATTAATTCTTTTCCATTCACCCCAATATATATATATTCTCAAATTGTTAAAAAAAATTATCAGTAAATTCTGAAATATATATTATAGACAAAACTCATATTGGGACCTTTAAATTTATTGACTTTTTAGTTTTAAACCCTTAAAATTTCATTTTATATATCTAGACATTCAAATTTTATAGGTTTGAAATTGACTCTTCTATCAATTTTTTACTAAAAATTATTTTCTTTTGATCCCTGAAGTTTTATATTTCTAACATTCATACTATTTTTCACCTTTTAACACTTATATCACTTTTTAAATTTTTTCAATGGTAAAAAATAAATTTATTTATTTTAATTTCTAATATTTTAAATTAAGAATATAAATTTATATACATTTTTAAATAATTTTAAATTTTAAAAATAAATAAACAAGTTAAATTTAAAATAAAAAATTATAATAAAACTATTGTTTTTTAAAATCAAAATATTATATTTTCAACATAAAATATTATGATGAAAAAGAATATCATAATTAAAAGAGATTATAATGAAAAAATATTTTATAATTCTTCAAAATATAAATTTCATAGTTTTAATATATTTTTTAGTTTTTTGTACAAAATTTTAGTTACATTATTGTGAATAATTTTTTTAACATAACTTTTATAAATAATGGATACCAATACATGTCTATACACTACCAAAAAATGGTAATAGATTTTCTAATCGATGCAAATTTTTTATAACCATTATCTTAACATTCATATTTTTATCGTACTTTTTGTATACATAAAAAAAATTATATTATAAAAATGTATTCATAGTAATTTAAAATATTGTGAAAAACAATAGTATTATTATAATTTTTTAAAATTTTAGCATAATAGCATTAACTTGTTTGTTTATTTTTAAAATTTAAAATTATTTATGTATATAATGCTTTTAACTATTTGAAATTAAAAGAAGTAAATTTAGTTTTTATTGGTGAAAAAATTTTAAATGTGATATAAGTGTTAAAAAGTAAAAAAAAAAAATGGTACAAATGTTAAAAATATAAAATTTCAGATACCAAAAAGAAATAATTTACGTTAAAAATTTGATAAAAAAGTTTAAAACTTCAAATCTGTGAAGTTTAATGGTCTAAATATATAAAATGAAACTTTAAAAATCTAAAGTTAAAAATCCAAGGAAAAAAAGAGAGGAATATATAGGGGGCAAATTTGTTGATATACTAACTGAAGTTTGATGGATTTGCAAGCAAACTAGCAATAGTGCATCACCATGCTAGCTCCATGGTTGAAAAGGAATTTAATCTGATATTAATTCTTTTCCATTCACCCCAATATATATAAATTCTCAAATTGTTAAAAAAAATTATCAGTAAATTCTTAAATATATATTATAGACAAAACTCATATTGGGATCCTTAAATTTATTGACTTTTTAGTTTTAAACCCTTAAAATTTCATTTTATATATCTAGACATTCAAATTTTATAGGTTTGAAATTGACCCTTCTGTTAATTTTTTAACAAAAATTATTTTCTTTTGATCCCTGAAGTTTTATATTTCTAACATTCATACTATTTTTCACCTTTTAACACTTATATCACTTTTTAAATTTTTTCAATGGTAAAAAATAAATTTACTTATTTTAATTTCTAATATTTTAAATTAAGAATATAAATTTATATAAATTTTTAAATAATTTTAAATTTTAAAAATAAATAAACAAGTTAAAGTTAAAATAAAAAAAATTATAATAAAACTATTGTTTTTTAAAATCAAAATATTATATTTTCAACATAAAATATTATGATGAAAAAGAATATCATAATTAAAAGAGATTATAATGAAAAAATATTTTATAATTCTTCAAAATATAAATTTCATAGTTTTAATATATTTTTTAGTTTTTTGTACAAAGTTTTAGTTAAATTATTGTGAATAATTTTTTATAACATAACTTTTATAAATAGTGGATACCAATACATGTCTATACAATACCAAAAAATGGTAATAGATTTTCTAATCGATGCAAATTTTTTATAACCATTATCTTAACATTCATATTTTTATCGTACTTTTTGTATACATAAAAAAAATTATATTATAAAAATGTATTCATAGTAATTTAAAATATTGTGAAAAACAATAGTATTATTATAATTTTTTAAAATTTTAGCATAATAGCATTAACTTATTTGTTTATTTTTAAAATTTAAAATTATTTATGTATATAATGCTTTAAAATATTAGAAATTAAAAGAAGTAAATTTATTTCTTATTGGTAAAAAAATTTTAAATGTGATATAAGTGTTAAAAAGTAAAAAAAATGGTACGAATGTTAAAAATATAAAATTTCAGATACCAAAAAGAAATAATTTACGTTAAAAAATTGATAAAAAAGTTTAAAACTTCAAATCTGTGAAGTTTAATGGTCTAAATATATAAAATGAAACTTTAAAAATCTAAAGTTAAAAATCCAAGGAAAAAAAGAGAGGAATATATAGGGGGCAAATTTGTTGATATACTAACTGAAGTTTGATGGATTTGCAAGCAAACTAGCAATAGTGCATCACCATGCTAGCTCCATGGTTGAAAAGGAATGTAATCTGATATTAATTCTTTTCCATTCACCCCAATATATATATATATATATATATATATATATATATATATATATATATATATATATATATATATATATATTCTCAAATTGTAAAAAAAAATTATCAGTAAATTCTTAAATATATATTATAGACAAAACTCATATTGGGACCCTTAAATTTATTGAGTTTTTAGTTTTAAACCCTTAAAATTTCATTTTATATATCTAGACATTCAAATTTTATAGGTTTGAAATTGACCCTTCTGTCAATTTTTTAATAAAAATTATTTTCTTTTGCTCCCTGAAGTTTTATATTTCTAACATTTATACTATTTTTCACCTTTTAACACTTATATCACTTTTTAAATTTTTTCAATGGTAAAAAATAAATTTACTTATTTTAATTTCTAATATTTTAAATTAAGAATATAAATTTATATAAATTTTTAAATAATTTTAAATTTTAAAAATAAATAAACAAGTTAAAGTTAAAATAAAAAAAAATTATAATAAAACTATTGTTTTTTAATATCAAAATATTATATTTTCAACATAAAATATTATGATGAAAAAGAATATCATAATTAAAAGAGATTATAATGAAAAAATATTTTATAATTCTTCAAAATATAAATTTCATAGTTTTAATATATTTTTTAGTTTTTTGTACAAAATTTTAGTTAAATTATTGTGAATAATTTTTTATAACATAACTTTTATAAATAGTGGATACCAATACATGTCTATACAATACCAAAAAATGGTAATAGATTTTCTAATCGATGCAAATTTTTTATAACCATTATCTTAACATTCATATTTTTATCGTACTTTTTGTATACATAAAAAAAATTATATTATAAAAATGTATTCATAGTAATTTAAAATATTGTGAAAAACAATAGTATTATTATAATTTTTTAAAATTTTAGCATAATAGCATTAACTTGTTTGTTTATTTTTAAAATTTAAAATTATTTATGTATATAATGCTTTAAAATATTAGAAATTAAAAGAAGTAAATTTATTTTTTATTGGTGAAAAAATTTTAAATGTGATATAAGTGTTAAAAAGTAAAAAAAATGGTACGAATGTTAAAAATATAAAATTTCAGATACCAAAAAGAAATAATTTACGTTAAAAAATTGATAAAAAAGTTTAAAACTTCAAATCTGTGAAGTTTAATGGTCTAAATATATAAAATGAAACTTTAAAAATCTAAAGTTAAAAATCCAAGGAAAAAAAGAGAGGAATATATAGGTGGTAAATTTGTTGATATACTAACTGAAGTTTGATGGATTTGCAAGCAAACTAGCAATAGTGCATCACCATGCTAGCTCCATGGTTGAAAAGGAATTTAATCTGATATTAATTCTTTTCCATTCACCCCAATATATATATATATATATATATATATATATATATATTCTCAAATTGTTAAAAAAAATTATCAGTAAATTCTTAAATATATATTATAGACAAAACTCATATTGGGATCCTTAAATTTATTGACTTTTTAGTTTTAAACCCTTAAAATTTCATTTTATATATCTAGACATTCAAATTTTATAGGTTTGAAATTGACCCTTCTGTTAATTTTTTAACAAAAATTATTTTCTTTTGATCCCTAAAGTTTTATATTTCTAACATTCATACTATTTTTCACCTTTTAACACTTATATCACTTTTTAAATTTTTTCAATGGTAAAAAATAAATTTACTTATTTTAATTTCTAATATTTTAAATTAAGAATATAAATTTATATAAATTTTTAAATAATTTTAAATTTTAAAAATAAATAAACAAGTTAAAGTTAAAATAAAAAAAAATTATAATAAAACTATTGTTTTTTAATATCAAAATATTATATTTTCAACATAAAATATTATGATGAAAAAGAATATCATAATTAAAAGAGATTATAATGAAAAAATATTTTATAATTCTTCAAAATATAAATTTCATAGTTTTAATATATTTTTTAGTTTTTTGTACAAAGTTTTAGTTAAATTATTGTGAATAATTTTTTATAACATAACTTTTATAAATAGTGGATACCAATACATGTCTATACAATACCAAAAAATGGTAATAGATTTTCTAATCGATGCAAATTTTTTATAACCATTATCTTAACATTCATATTTTTATCGTACTTTTTGTATACATAAAAAAAATTATATTATAAAAATGTATTCATAGTAATTTAAAATATTGTGAAAAACAATAGTATTATTATAATTTTTTAAAATTTTAGCATAATAGCATTAACTTGTTTGTTTATTTTTAAAATTTAAAATTATTTATGTATATAATGCTTTAAAATATTAGAAATTAAAAGAAGTAAATTTATTTTTTATTGGTGAAAAAATTTTAAATGTGATATAAGTGTTAAAAAGTAAAAAAAATGGTACGAATGTTAAAAATATAAAATTTCAGATACCAAAAAGAAATAATTTACGTTAAAAAATTGATAAAAAAGTTTAAAACTTCAAATCTGTGAAGTTTAATGGTCTAAATATATAAAATGAAACTTTAAAAATCTAAAGTTAAAAATCCAAGGAAAAAAAGAGAGGAATATATAGGGGGTAAATTTGTTGATATACTAACTGAAGTTTGATGGATTTGCAAGCAAACTAGCAATAGTGCATCACCATGCTAGCTCCATGGTTGAAAAGGAATTTAATCTGATATTAATTCTTTTCCATTCACCCCAATATATATATATATATATATATATATATATATATATATATATATATATATATATATATATATATATATATATATATATATATATATATATTCTCAAATTGTTAAAAAAAATTATCAGTAAATTCTTAAATATATATTATAGACAAAACTCATATTGGGATCCTTAAATTTATTGACGTTTTAGTTTTAAACCCTTAAAATTTCATTTTATATATCTAGACATTCAAATTTTATAGGTTTGAAATTGACCCTTCTGTTAATTTTTTAACAAAAATTATTTTCTTTTGATCCCTAAAGTTTTATATTTCTAACATTCATACTATTTTTCACCTTTTAACACTTATATCACTTTTTAAATTTTTTCAATGGTAAAAAATAAATTTACTTATTTTAATTTCTAATATTTTAAATTAAGAATATAAATTTATATAAATTTTTAAATAATTTTAAATTTTAAAAATAAATAAACAAGTTAAAGTTAAAATAAAAAAAAATTATAATAAAACTATTGTTTTTTAATATCAAAATATTATATTTTCAACATAAAATATTATGATGAAAAAGAATATCATAATTAAAAGAGATTATAATGAAAAAATATTTTATAATTCTTCAAAATATAAATTTCATAGTTTTAATATATTTTTTAGTTTTTTGTACAAAGTTTTAGTTAAATTATTGTGAATAATTTTTTATAACATAACTTTTATAAATAGTGGATACCAATACATGTCTATACAATACCAAAAAATGGTAATAGATTTTCTAATCGATGCAAATTTTTTATAACCATTATCTTAACATTCATATTTTTATCGTACTTTTTGTATACATAAAAAAAATTATATTATAAAAATGTATTCATAGTAATTTAAAATATTGTGAAAAACAATAGTATTATTATAATTTTTTAAAATTTTAGCATAATAGCATTAACTTGTTTGTTTATTTTTAAAATTTAAAATTATTTATGTATATAATGCTTTAAAATATTAGAAATTAAAAGAAGTAAATTTATTTTTTATTGGTGAAAAAATTTTAAATGTGATATAAGTGTTAAAAAGTAAAAAAAATGGTACGAATGTTAAAAATATAAAATTTCAGATACCAAAAAGAAATAATTTACGTTAAAAAATTGATAAAAAAGTTTAAAACTTCAAATCTGTAAAGTTTAATGGTCTAAATATATAAAATGAAACTTTAAAAACCTAAAGTTAAAAATCCAAGGAAAAAATGAGAGGAATATATAGGGGGCAAATTTGTTGATATACTAACTGAAGTTTGATGGATTTGCAAGCAAACTAGCAATAGTGCATCACCATGCTAGCTCCATGGTTGCAAAGGAATTTAATCTGATATTAATTCTTTTCCATTCACCCCAATATATATATATATATATATATATATATATATATATATATATATATATATATATTCTCAAATTGTTAAAAAAAATTATCAGTAAATTCTTAAATATATATTATAGATAAAACTCATATTGGGACCTTTAAATTTATTGACTTTTTAGTTTTAAACCCTTAAAATTTCATTTTATATATCTAGACATTCAAATTTTATAGGTTTGAAATTGACCCTTATGTCAATTTTTTAACAAAAATTATTTTCTTTTGATCCCTGAAGTTTTATATTTCTAACATTCATACTATTTTTCACCTTTTAACACTTATATCACTTTTTAAATTTTTTCAATGGTAAAAAATAAATTTACTTATTTTAATTTCTAATATTTTAAATTAAGAATATAAATTTATATAAATTTTTAAATATTTTTAAATTTAAAAATAAATAAACAAGTTAAAGTTAAAATAAAAAAATTATAATAAAACTATTGTTTTTTAAAATCAAAATATTATATTTTCAACATAAAATATTATGATGAAAAAGAATATCATAATTAAAAGATATTATAATAAAAAAATATTTTATAATTCTTCAAAATATAAATTTCATAGTTTTAATATATTTTTTTGTTTTTTGTACAAAATTTTAGTTAAATTATTGTGAATAATTTTTTTATAACATAACTTTTATAAATAGTGGATACCAATACATGTCTATACACTACCAAAAAATGGTAATAGATTTTCTAATCGATGCAAATTTTTTATAACCATTATCTTAACATTCATATTTTTATCGTACTTTTTGTATACATAAAAAAATTATATTATAAAAATGTATTCATAGTAATTTAAAATATTGTGAAAAACAATAGTATTATTATAATTTTTTTAAAATTTTAGCATAATAGCATTAACTTGTTTGTTTATTTTTAAAATTTAAAATTATTTATGTATATAATACTTTAAAATATTAGAAATTAAAAGAAGTAAATTTATTTTTTATTAGTGAAAAAATTTTAAATGTGATATAAGTGTTAAAAGTAAAAAAATGGTAGAAATGTTAAAAATATAAAATTTCAGATACCAAAAAGAAATATTTTGCATTAAAAAATTGATAAAAAAGTTTAAAACTTCAAATCTGTGAAGTTTAATGGTCTAAATATATAAAATGAAACTTTAAGAACCTAAAGTTAAAAATCCATGGAAAAAAAGAGAGGAATATATAGGGGGCAAATATGTTGATATACTAACTGAAGTATGATGGATTTGCAAGCAAACTAGCAATAGTGCATCACCATGCTAGCTCCATGGTTGAAAAGGAATTTAATCCGATATTAATTCTTTTCCATTCACCCCAATATATATATATATATATATATATATATATATATAAGGGGGAAATTTTCTTGATATACTAACAGAAGTTTGATGGATTTGCAGGCAAAATCCAAGTTCTTCGGAAATGAAAAGAAAGAAGAAAACAAACATATATAATATATAAACATTTTTTGCATACCTTCGATATAAAAGGGAACTTCTCCACAAAGTATGTATTGTTTGCTGCCAGGCTTCAACTATTTTCAGCAAAATCAACTTTTGGCGAAAGAGTAGAACATATCAGTGAGTGAAAGAAGATGATAAATAAAAGGAAAGGTACTGAGAGAGTGACTGATCAGTGAGTTGAGAACAGGATAGACTAATAATAAAGACTTACGTGTGTGTATTTTGAATCCACTACTATTGATATCAGTTGTTGGGAGACTAATTTTACTTTATATATATATACAGACATATATATATATATATGTATGTATGTATGTATTTATTTATTTATTGTCATATTAAATTAATTAGTTATTAAGAGATATTTATCATATTTATCATCCTATTTGAATAGAGTCAAATTAGTTCAATACGCTTTGAATTAAATTAAAAAATTACATTTACTGAAAAAAGTTTAAAATTTTACAAATGTAATTTATAGTTACGAATGGATAAAATTCAAAACTAGAAAAAAAAAAAAAAAAAAACACTTATCTTTAATTGTTCTTATGTGTATAACGATTAGTTATTATGATATTTTACATCCATATGTGTCTCATATGATTTATCACAAAAATAGCTATTATTCGATATGTAATGATAATTTTAACATTATCATTGTAAGGTGATAATTCATTTTGTAGTCTAATTGCTCAAAGTGATGAACATTATAAAGTGGGGTCGTGAGTTTGATGTCCTAGTTCTCCCTTAACTTTCCAATTCTTAACAAAAATGATAATTTTATTAAAATGGTAAAAGAAGTAAATGAAAAAATGCATAATTAATTTTACGTGTTTTTTTTAACAATTAATATAATTTTCAATACCACAAAAGGAAAGAGAGAAGGGGTGTGAGATTAAAACCTTACTCTCATCAACTTGATGTCCGCACTTGTACCACTAAACTACTCATGAGAGACTTATATGTTTTCTTTTATAACTTAGAAAATGATTAAAAAAGAAAATATAATTTTACAAATATTTAAGAGGGTGTCTCAAAAACTAACTAATATTATTGACATCACAAAAAAAAATTTCATTTAAATTGAGTTTATAATATACTATAATAGTACTCCATTTCTTCGAAGAAAGTTAAAACTGGTAAAATTAAATTTATAAAAATTTAAATTGCATAAATATTCCAAAATATGTATCCATGATATGATTAAGGATAAAAAAAAATGATTGTAGGCTAAGAATAGCAGCACGACACTATTGAAGTTTCAAAAGAAAAAACACTTATAATTAGTTAGTGAGAGTGGTCAAATGGCAATTTTTCCTTCAAAAACATCACGAGACAATTAGCTAATGAGAGCGGATATCTATATCATGTCATATCTTTAATAAATAAATAAAACAAAAAATTGGATTTATTCAGAAGTCCAGCGACAATTTACCTACCGACAATACATTGTTCATAGTGCCAACAATCACCATGCAGAAATGCCAAATAAACCATTGGTCCCTGTGAGATCCATTTTTCATTAATTTGGCTTTAATTTTGCGGGGTGCTTATCCTTGGACAACAGCTTGTGGTTTCTCTCGCGGTTTGGTTTTCAACTACCAATAGCCGCCAGTCTCTTGCCATTAAATATTCTAATTTTTGTATAATTCTTTTTTTTTTAAGGAATTTTTGTATGATTCTTAGCCAAGCAATAATTTGCTAAGTATTGATTACTCATACATACTTTTTATAGTAAATCCTGAGTTTAAAATTAAATTAAATTTTTGATATTTTATATTTTTATTAAAAATATGGACATCAAAATTAAAAGAAAATAATTTCTTGTTATTTAAAAATTACTTGATTAACTTATAATTTTTATTTTATGAAAACTACTTAATTAATATATTTAATAATTTATTAGATTTATACTTTAAAATAATTAAATAATATATATATAATTTGCAATTTATTATAAATTAATGATTAGTTATAATTAAATTGAACATCTTTATAATCCTAACTAAAGTTGTTAATTTTCTGTGAATAATCTAAATTGAAATAAAAAAATTACTAAAAAAAAAAAAACCTTTTTATCAATAAATAAAATATCTCATTGTATATATTTCTTCTTAATAACTAATTTATCTCTATCTATTACATAAATATTATTATTATATTATTATTATTATTGAGAATTTTATATTAGTTATAAATATTTTAAGAAGTGTAACATCCAACTCCCATTCTATATGAGTAGTATCACTCGCTACCATATCTAAGGCAGCACAAAGAAAAAAACAACTCAAGCTAATTCTACCAAACTTAACCAATCAAATCATATTTAAGAAATAAATTAATAAAGAATGAATGAATTAAATTATATGCATATTAAAGCCAATCCACTTCATTACTATGCTCAATAAATCTCTGTGTCATTTTTTCCTAAGCTATTACATCGAAATTTCTCTTTATTGAAAATTCTTATGGGTCAATTATACTAAACATTTTCTGTTAAAAAAAATTGGACTAAATATTTCAAATTGATAACAAAGTGAAAATTATGAAATTTGACTTTTTTTTTTATTTTTTTTGTAATGCCACAAAAAAAAAAATAAGAGAGAATGAAAATTAAAGATTTTAATTTTAAGGTGATTTTATTATTATTATTTTTATCTATATCCCAATTAAGCCATCAATGAAATTTGTTCTTCATTAATAATTGATACGTCATATACATATTTCTATTCTAAATAAGGTTTATTGTCCTCCAAGTAATTAGGTAAATTAAGAAGAATGCCTAATTGGGAGAATACTAAAATAAGAAGATTTTCATGTCCTAAAGAGACAAGGATTTCCATGCATGATAATCCTACAAGGTTGAGGAATCCTATTCCTCTCATATTTGAGCATTACTTTCTTTATAAATACTCTTCACATCTATCATTCTATTCCATCCATTCATTCACAATACACACACTCTCTCTAAACACAATCTATCTTTACTTATTCTAATTTAGGCATCATAGGGTTTGTGGAGATCCTCCTTACCACTCACCTTGCCCTTGTGGAGATCCTAAAGAGATTCCTGAAAACAAGTTATTAAGTGGCACCATCTATAGGAAGTCTCTTGAAATAAAGCCATTGTTGTCTACCAAGTAAAGCAATCACCCCATGACTTATAGTCTGCCATTAGCCCCTATTTTTTCAAACCCAGCTTAATCCATTAGCCTCATTAAGCAAATCGAGCCTTCATCTTAGACCTCTCTTGATTCATACATACCACCTCCAACTATGCAGGCTCCTATGAGTGCAACTTTTCCTTATTATGCCCCCTTATAATATACTAGCAAACTAGTACCCTTTATACCTTTTCTCAGTTTATAAGAATTTCTTACCATAAGCACACTATACTTAAACACAACCACCCCTGACACCTAATTTGCCTTCATCATACAAAGAGACAATGATTAGTAATATCCAAACCCAAATGGCCATAATGCAACAATAGCTTAATGCTTTAATCTAAGAAAGCAACCTCAGAAGGGCCAATATAGAGAACAACATGACAACTTTACCAATGGTAACCCAAGGCATTCTCGCTAGAAGTAAAAATGGCCACCAGAACCATAAAGGGGAATCTAGGATAAGTATCTAGCTTTAGATGACTTCAAGATAGCCTAAGAGTCCAAGGAGGTAATTCAAAAGGCTCAGACAAGACCAAGGAATCAGGACAAGTGTGTGCTTAAAGGAACAACACCTTTTGTAAGCAAAATAGTCAGAACAAAAATATTATCCAAATTTAAACTACCTCAACTAGACCAATACGATGGCATCAAAGATCTGATCAACCATATATCATCATTTAGAACTAAGAAGATGCCCTAGAATGTGAGTGATAAAATCATATACTGAGTTTTCCCAACACATTAACCAAAATAGTTGAGATGTAGTTTCATCGGTTATCGAGGAACTCTATATCATCCTTTAAAGAATTAGTTAAAAAATTAAGGACTAGATCTATCACCAATGTTCATCTTACCAAGAGCATAAATGATCTTCAGATGTGCAAATAAGAAGCCATAGAGTCCCTAATGAGCTACTTGGATCGGTTTAACAAATTTGCTATGCAAATTAAGAACTTAAGTGATGAAGTGGCTATAGAGGCAATGAAGAATGGAACTCAATTAAGGAAATGCAAAGATATAATCATGACTAAAGAGCCTCACACATTCTTAGAAGTATTGTCCATGGCTATAAAGTTAATCAAACTAGATGATGATAGGAGACTACGATGAGATGATGATAGGCCACCCTATAAAAAATGAAAGGATTGAGCTTAGAAGATCTGAAGTTCCTCGTAGTAACTTTAGAAACCCAATTGAAGGGTTCAAAAGAGAAATTGAAAAGTACACGCCTTTTAATGCTTCTAAATAAAAAATTCTTATGTGGATCAAATAAAATGGCATAGGCATAACTTTAGCCAGAAAGATAAGTCCATCTAAAATAAGAATGTAAAATAGAAGATTCTACTACTAATACTATAGAGACTGTAGGTATGAGATAAATGCATGCCGAGATCTTAAGTGGGTTATTGAGTAATTAATAAAAAATGGAAAGCTGGTAGATTCATAAATAATGTAAAAAAGGATCGAGATTTAAATTATTAGAATAGAGATAACCCTGACCAAAAGAAAGCATGCAATGAGGTGGTTAAAGTTATTAATATGATCGTCGAAGGAGAGGTAATGTCCGATAGAAGAGTGAAGAGGACTCAAAAAGAGGAATGCAACAAACACCAATTATCACATTCGTACCTGAGGATGGGGGACTTGCTTGACATCCTTATAATGATGCACTAGTCATAAGTACCTTCATCAGCAATTACCTAGTAAAAAGGCTTCTAATTGATGAGGTAACCATAATCAATGCATTATCTTGAAAAGCTTATCAAGTAATGGAAGGCTCAATCACTGACTTAAAGATCATCCAAAACCCCATCACAAACTTTTATGGAGGGACAACCTAACCAATAGGAATAGTGAAATTTAAAAACTGAGAAACCAGAGATAGTAAGGCTATCATATCCTTATTTAATATAGTAGACCTTCCACCCACTTACAATGGAATCATCGAAAGGCCAATCTTATATGAAATTGATATAGCTACAAGCATCAGGTGACTAACCATAAAGATCCCTCTAAAAGACCAAGTAATAACCATTCATAGAGATCAAGCTATGCTAAAAAAATATTACCAACTAGCTGCTAAACCATAAATGAAGGCATTTCCCTTGGATTCTTTTGAGATTGAGAAAAAAGGTGCTAACCTGGAACCAATTAATCAAGTGTAAAATCTTCAATAATTAGTCAAAATCAGCAATAAGATGGATAATAAAGTAAAGGAAGGGATCAACAAGGTTCTCAATGGATAATGAGACATCTTATCATCTAAAAATTTTAAAATAGTGGGTATCGAAGCTTAGATAGCTTCCCATTTTCTAAACACTAACCCAGGGCACCAAACTGGTGGTTTAAAAGAAAAGAAAATGCATATAAAAGGCAAAAAGTGATAGCTAAAGAAAAAAATAAGTTAATAGAAACTGAATTCATTAGAGAAGTTACACTAAAATGGGTAGCCAATGTAGTATTAGTTAAGAAGTCAAATGGGAAGAACAAAATGTACATTAACTACACTGATTTAAATAAGGCATGCCCTAAAGATAGTTATCCATTACCAACCATTGATCAGCTTGTAGATTCAACTTTATGCCATAAATTATATAGTTTCATTAATGCAACCCAAGAATGTTATCAAATTTCAATGAAAAAAGAAAATCAAGAAAAAACCTCCTTTATCACTCACAAGGGGTTTTATTATTACAGAGTCATGGCTTTCAGACTAAAAAATGCAGGGGCAATGTATGAAAGGTTGATGAATCAAATCTTCAAAGATCAAATTAGGAACAAGGTGAAAGTGTATGTAGATGACATCATCATCAAGAGCTAAAATAAGGAGCAACACTCTGAGAATCTCTTTCAAATCCATAGCCTACTAAATCAGTTCTGGATCAAGCTAAACCTAGAGAAATGGATCTTTAGAGTGAAAGGTAGAAAATTCTTAAGTTTTATGATCTCTCATAGGGGAATTAAAGTAGACTTGGAAAAGATGGAAATCATTCTCAATATGAAAGCTCTAAAATCGCTAAATGAGCTTTAGAAACTCAATAGTTGAATTATAGCACTTAAAAGATTCATTTTATGCTTAGCCAAAAAATGTCTACCTCTTTTTGTGCTTTGAAAAACACTAAGAAGTTTAAGTGGAATGACAAGTGTTAGGCAACATTTTAGGAAATCAAGAAGTTCCTATCTTAAAAGTATTACTTGGTAGGCCAATACCTAAAGAGCCTTTGTACTTATATCTTTTATTTGGTAAAAAATCAATCGCTTTAGTATTGGTCCAAGAGGAAGGAAGCCAACAAAGCCCAATCTACTGTGTCAGCAAAATACTTAGAGGCTCTGAAGTTTGGTATCCAAAATTGAATAAACTTGCTATGATAGTTGTCCACACATCATAGAAGCTCAGATAATACTTTTAGGCTCACTTAATCATTGTCAAAAAAAAATTTTCCTTAAGGAAAATTCTTTAGAGGCCTAAAACTTCTAGATGTCTAGTCCAATGGTTAGTATAGTTAGGAGAATTTGACATCAATCATGAACCTTAGCAGTAAATAAAAGCTCAAGGACTAGCAAACTTTATAAAAGAAATGACAATGAGAGATACAATCCTTTTATCATACCCAAAGTGGAAGCTATACATAAATGGATCATCCAGAGCACAAAGATCTAGAGCTAGAGTTATCCTAATTGGACATAGCAAGATAAGAATCAAGTATCCAGTCTAGATCAAATACAACATTACTAACAATGAAGCTGAGTATGAACCACTGATTACGGGACTCATGTTGGCTATAAAAGTCAGAGCTTCTCAAAGTTTATTTTGATTCCTAACTAGTGGTTAGCCAAGTCAAAGGAATGTATCATATTAAATAACTAAGCATGATTAAGTATGTAAAGAATGCTAGACAGCTCATAAAGAATCACAAGTGGGAAGGGAGTTAATGAGAAATCTTACAAATTCCTAGAAGTCAAAATGTGGAAGCAGGTCTATTAGCAAAATCAATAGTAAAAGGTAGCCAACTATTTAAAAAACTTAAGCTAATTGAGGAACTAATCAAGCTAAGCATTGAAGAAATATAAGTAATGAGCACCCAAGAAGTAACTGAGTGGATGAAGCCGATCATATAATATCTAAAACAATGAACTCTACCTTAAGACAAACTTAAAATTTAGAAGTTAAAAATTACAGCTACACATTACTCTATGCATAATGGGGAACTCTATAGAAGATTTTTTTTATCTCATCCAGGGTGTAAATGTGTTTCACTATAGGAAGGAAACTATATACTAAGAAAAATCCATGAGAGAATATATAGGGCCCATGAAGCCCAGAACTCCTTTATTAAAAAGTCATTATTACAAGGATAGTACCAGCCAACTATGGCCAAAGATGCTTCGTAAATTGTTCAGAAATGCTATAAATGCCAATAATTTACTAGATTAACACACAAACCTTCCAACATCCCACACCCAAAAGGAAGTCCTTGGCCTTTTGCAATATGGGGGATGGATATCTTAGTTCCATTCCCAATCTCCACATCTCAAAAGAAATTCTTGATCATAGGTATAGAGCACTTCACTAAGTGGGTAGAGGTGGAAGATATCCCAACTATCACAAAATCTCGGATTCAACACTTCTTTTAGAAGGAAGTCATCTATAGGTTTGGCATGCCTCACACTCTAATAACGGACAATGTGAAATAATTTGATAATGAGAAATTCAAGGCATTCTACTCATATCTTGGCATAAAAGTTAGATTCACTTCAATTGCCCATCCTCAAACTAATGGGCAAATAGAAGTTACTAATAGGATAATCATGTAGAGGTTAAAGAAAATACTAGATGAGAAGAAAGGAAATTGGGTGGAAGACCTTAGCAACGTTATTTAGGCATACAGAACAACATTGAGAACCTTAATAAGAGAAACACCCTTCAGAATGACATACAAAATGGATGCAATAATACTAGTGGAGATTGGATCATTCAACTACCAAGTTATAGAAGAATTAGATCAGGAAGTTAACAACCTCAATGCTCAAATATGCCCAGATTTAGTTGAGGAAAGAAGGGATTGAGCATTTATTATGATGGAAGCTTGAAAATAAAAGGTAATCGGATATCAAAGCAAGTATGTTTAGCCAAAGCAATTTAAAGTCGAAGATTTGGTGCTTAGAAGAGCTGATATCAACAAAGATAGCTCCAGAACAAGCAAACTTAAAACTAATTAGGAAGGCCCTTATCAAGTTACTAAGAAAACAACTAAAGGGCTTTTAAGATTAAAGACATGTAAGGAAAGGAGCTACCCCGATATTGGAACTTATATAGTCTTAGAAAATATTATCAATAAAGTAAATGTACTCCGAACAAAAGTAATTTTTTATGGAATAAATTTTCATTCATGTTCAAACTGCTTTACAAAAAAAAGAAAAAAGGAAAAAAGAATAATGAAAAGTATATAAGTATCTACTAATCAAAGTTCAGACTCAGGAAAGGTAGCCCCAACATCAGAAAAAGGGCCTTAGTCTTAAAAGTTTGAACAACAGACACATAGTGGATTCCTTATGTAAAAGGAGTAGCTTTATAAATAATTTTCTTGCCAATAACCTTTGATCCTTCAATTGCTTAGAACTAGGTTTCTTTGAAGCCTCATCTTCAGTAGCCAATTTGGCCAAGTCATTAGAAGTTATTTTCTCAAGTCTAGTAAAGTCTAAATCTAGATATTGAGCAAAAAAAATCCTCTAACACTCTGACTTGTAGGCCTTCAAAAATCCCTTTATCAGTTTTTAGTAGTTCTTCTTATCATTAGCTTGGGATTTCTTCTCTTCAACTAGCTCTTTCTTCAAAGGCTCAAGCTCAGTGTCCAGGTGCACAGTTCTTATTATTAGATGGGCTTGAGAATACTCAAGCTCATGAACCCTCTCCTAGTTAGCCTTAGCTATGGACTGGGCCTCAGTATACTTAGTCTGACAAAACTAGAGCACCTCTACCACCTTTTTTAGCTTCTCCTTATACTCCATTTTGATAGTGCCCAGCTTCTCCTCCTTCAGACTATTCTTGCTCTTAAAGAAGTAGTAACTTTCTTTCATCAACAATGGCCCCTAAGCTAGCTGATAAGAGGAAGTATCAAGAATATATAAAGAAAAGAAAAAAATAAAATTAGAAATTTACCTCCAAAGTTTGGGAAACTAGGGCATTACGTAGTTCATCCTTATCCACATCTATCCACCTTTGGATGTCCTTAGGGAAATGCATCGATTTAGCACATTGGTCCTTAACCTGAGTGTTTAAGAAGCTTGGAGGATTCATTTTTGACATGATCCACTTCTTCATGCCTTGGCAGCTTGGTATCCGGGGATGCTTGACTTATAGCCTAATCCCTTTAATCAACTCCTCCTTATTTAAGCTATAGTCCCGGGAGTGCTTGTTGGAAGACTGGAATACTTCTTTACAAGTAAGGTTTACTAACAACTCCTATCCATCATCAATAGGAACATTAGTTTGAACATCAGTGATCTTTATCTCCAAGGTAGGCTGAAGGACCTTTCGAATATTTTCTTGCTCATTATCTAAAAATAGTATGTTTATAAATGCAAAATATTCAGTAATCTACAGAAAAAAGAAAAGAAGAGTCAAAAGATACCTTAGGAAAGGTTCAGACAATTACCATTAGCATCTCTATTGCCATTGCCTAGATAAAGCCTCTGGATATACCTCCGAGAGAAAGTCTCAGTAGATGTATCCCCAGTTATGCACCACTCGTGAAGCTTGAGCATTAAGTCTATATCCTTATCGAATATCTTGGAAGTATGACATATGCCAATGATAAAGAATTGGTGCCTCTAAGACTTCTGAAGGTCTAAAACCTTAATGGTTGGGGACAACTGACAAGGAAAACATTAGTTCCCCCTTCTTTTTAATTAAACTATACAAATACCAGAAGACATCTAGATCTGGCTCTCAACCCTCCCTATGGACAAGCTCTATATAATAAGTTAAAATCTAATAGCTATTAGGGTGAAGTTGGCCAATAGCTATATTAAATCAATTAAAAAAGGCCTTAATAAAAGGATCTAAAGGAAACCTTAAACCTATTTCCATTTGATAAAAATAAATTACCATTTTCTGTATTTTTAGAAAGGGTGCATGAGCCATAAAATTCTTGCTCACAATGTGTAATATATATTCCTAGGGAATGTCAATTCATCCCCTATACCACACAAGCATCTCCTCATTCACCCTAGATTCAAACAAATAAAAACTCATTCTCTCCCAAGGGGCCATTAAGACTAAAAGAAGAGAGAAATAAGAAAAGAAAGATGTTTACCTCGAAAAGGAAAATTCTTCAACAGAAAATTACCGAAGCACAAAACGAAACAACCACAAAATGGGAGAGAAATCAGCCAATAGAGAAGGAGAATTCAAGAAGTAAGTGGAAGTAAAAGTAACAAATGTGTAAAGAAGATACACCATTTAAAGGGAAAGGAATACTCTAGAAAATCCATTACTACCCTTGTAAATATTTAAATTTATCTCTCCCAACATTAAGGGCATTTTAAGGTAAAGAAAAGCCCACTAAACAAGCAATTATGATTATAGTAGCCAAAACATCTCATCTTTTGACATATAAATAGATGTGATGGTTACATAATTCAAAAATCAAAAGAATATTAAAAATATGGAGTCCAAAAGTCTCACATATCTTGCTACCAACTGTCTTTATCCTTATCAAACTCGAGGTCATTTCCAATGATTAAAGCTAGCACCCTCAGGTCATTTCAATAATATTGAGGTTTTAAGATTTAGGCCGTTTCTATAATACTATGCATCTAAGTCCAGTGACTGAAGCTAGCACCCTTAAGTCATTTCAATAATACTGAGGTTCCGAGACTTGAATCATTTTAATAATACCGAGCATCCAAGTCTAGTGACTGAAGTTAGCACCCTCATGTCATTTTAATAATACTAAAGTTCTGAGACTTGAGTCATTTCTATAATATCGAGCATCTAAGTCCAGTGACTAAAGCTGACACCCTTAGGTCATTTCAATAATACTAAGATTTTAAGACTTAGGTCAATTTTATAATGTAGAGCATCTAAGTCTAGTGGCTAAAACTGGCACCTTTAGGTCGTTTCAATAATACTGAGGTTTTAAGACTCGAGTTATTTCTATAATATCGAGCATCTAAGTCTAGTGATAGAAGCTGGCACCCTCAGGTCGTTTCAATAATACTGAGGTTTTGAGACTTAAGTCGTTCTAATAACATCGAGCATCCAAGTTGAGTGACTAAAGCTAGCACCCTCAAGTCATTATAATAATATTGAGGTTTCATGACTTAGGTCATTTCAGTAACATTAATTGGCATCCTCAAGTCATTTCACTAATACTGAGGTTCCAAGGCTTGGATCATTTCTATAGTACCCAAGCATCTAAAGTCTTGAAGTTGGCACCCTAATGTCATTTTTAATAATACTAAGGTTTTGAGACTCGGGTAATTTCTATAATACTGAGCATCTAAGTAAAGTGACTGAAGCTAGTACTCTCAAGTCATTTCAATAATACTGAGGTTCTAAGACTCGAGTCATTTTAATAACACTAAGCATCCAAGTCCAATGACTGATGTTGGCACCCTCAAGTCATTTCGATAATACTGAGGCTCAACACTCTAGTAATTTCAATAACACTAAGCATCATAAACCCAGCGGTTGAGGCTGGCCATCTTAATTCATCCCTTTCCACCAAGCATTACCTTGATTTAATCATTATCTCCGAACATTTCAAATTCAACAAAGAACATTATTCATTGCTCAATTAGTCACATGAAAAAATATCTTATCAGCACAAGGCATTACTTAGAACATCACTTCATAAGAAACTCAAACATAAATATCCAAAAAGACTTCGGATGGGACTCTTGACGCCCTATATACATATTCTTATTCTAAATAAGGTTTATTGTCCTCAAAGTAAGGTAAATTAGGAAGAATGCCTAATTGGAAAAATACTCAAATAAGAAGATCTTAATATCCTAAAGAGACAAGGACTTCCAAGCATGATAATCCTACAAGCTTGAGAAATCTTATTCCTCTCAGGTTTGAGAATTACTTTCTCTTTAAATACTCTTCACATCTATCATTCTACTCCATTCATTTACAAAACACACTCTCTCTAAACATAATCTCTCTTCACCTATTCCAAATTAAGCATTGTAGAGTTTATGGGAATTCTCCCCACCACTCACCTTCCCTTTTGTTGATTGCTTACTTGTAAGGTTCTAGAGATTCTTAGATACAAGTTATCAATAATAATCAAACAATTACAATTTTCAGTTGTTTATGAGTTTTGTTTTTTTTTTTTTTGAGATCAAAGAAATAATTACAACGATGCAAATTTAAAACTAGTCAAATTATACTAATTTCCTATCCAAATTATTGGTGATATGAACACTTAGTGATATGTTATAACAACTCTACAAAACTTTTGCACTTAAGTCAGTGAGGGAGTACACAAGTGGTGAACTCTTTCTAATTGAAGCCATTTTAATGTATAATGTTTGATCTTTGACATCATTAATTTAAAGGGAATGATTGCTTTTTGTTGTGTAGTCCATCAAAATTTAGGTCATATAATCTCTTTATTAAAAAAAAAAAATTAAATTAAATCTTACTAGTAGTTAATTAATTATATAGTGTAAAAAGAACTTATGGAGAATATATCAATATACTTTAGAATTAAAATGAGGCAGTTGTGAAATATCTTAATTTTTAAATATTATTTGTCTTTAATAACTATATACAGTGATGTAATTCTTTTTATGCATGAATGTACTCTTCAATCAAATAGTCAAATTTTTTATTTAGATTTCTAAAATATACCCAATATATTCAACTTTACATTTATTAAAACTTTTGCTCTATTTGCATGTGTTCATCACAAATTCAACTTTAGGCAACTTTACATTTACTGAAATTTTTAGTTGATTACGTACATCAAAATTAAGAGTTAAAATTAAACACTTCCAATCAATTAGTTAATAGCATCAAGTTCTATTATGGAGATACCGCGTGGTATTTTCTTGCCTCTTTTAAATCTTTATCCTTTGCTTTAATTATTTAAACATGATAGGTCTTCTTTAGAAGCGCTTACATTGTGTTTGTGGTAATCAAGATTAAGGCCCATTTATACTGTGCGTGGAAAACCTCTAAAAGTTAAACTGAATAAGTTGACTGAAATTATTTTTATTTTATATAATTAAATTAAATTAATTATTAAAAGTAAGTAAATCTATCTGTCTAGGGATGAGTTAGTACTATCTGCGGGGTAAGACATAAAGAGGAGTGTGAATCCCCTCTCCCTCCCTAGTAATTAAAAAAATTATTAAAAATAAAATTTGTTTATTCTTATAATTCTACTTAAATTGAATCAAATTAATTAAAATTCAATAAATTTTATATATTAATAATTTACAAAAAAATTACATATTAAATTTAAATTATAAAATTACTCAATTTAACACGAATGTTGTTGATACCTACCATGAAATAGAAATATAATGGCTAAATTAATTCGTATAAAGTGATTAATTAATTTTTCGTGCATATATATATTATTAAATAATCATGTGTTTCACACATAAATAAAAAAATTATTAGACTCAAGATATATAGTAATTAAATAATTACATAATAATAATTATTATTATTATTAAAAAATAAAAGTTTTAGAAATAATAACAATATTATTATTTATTTATATAGCAATTTGATATTAACTTAATATAGTTGTACTTCATTACAACTTTTATAAATATTTTATTATAAATATTAATCAATTTAATTTTAACTCTTATTTTTTAAATTTAATAATAATATCTAAAAACGATAATTATATTACTTTCCTTACAGAAAATATACTTTAAAAAAAATTATATGCTCTATTTTTTATTTATTAATTTTTAAATTATAAAAATATTTACTTTTAAAACAAATTATATACTTTTTTTATTTTCATAAAATTTAATAATTTTTATTTTAATTATTTTTTGTCCAAATGGTATGGTGGAAAAGCTCGATTTGAACACCAATTTTTAGTCAATAGAAAGATTAAATAACTTAAATTTAAATAAATTATACAAAAGGAGGCAATTCTCACTTTTAAATCAACAATGACAAAAATCAAATTTACACCTCAAATATTTAGAGCCAATTAAATTTTAAATAATTTGATCCAACTTATAGCAAGTAATTTATATGAAAAAAAATCCGTCGTATATATGCAACACCAGATTTTAGCCACTTAGCTTTCTCACCAAAAAAAATATTGAAAAGATAATAATTTGTATATATTGTAATCAATTTGAGGAATACGAGGCGATGTTTATAATCAATAGCAGCAATATTGATCTATTAACCATTGACTTGTAGCCATGAAAAGAAGAATTATCTCTTTAAATAATGCATGAAGGCAATATAATTTAATTTGGCAGAAATCAGAAACCGATGAAAGTTACAAAAAAAAAAAAAAAAATTGTTTGGAGTCATGTTGCATCTCATGAGTTCTGTTCAGACTCTCTAACATACCACTTGTTAATTCGAGCACGAGCTATAGTTACCTGCACAAGAAATCGATTTATGTGTAATTTACAGGCTCAATTTGCAAATATTAGTAATAATTAAGGAACACATAAAAAAAAATAATAAAAAAATGCATGTTTTTCCCAGTCAGTTTTGCAGGTGATTATAATTAGAATAATGGTTTGTACAAATGTTCCAAACAACATCCCAATCCAAATACCCTGCAAAACAGATTTGAAGATTAAAGGAAAAAAAAAAAACAATGAATGTGCTTAAACAAATTAAATGATCACGCAAAACATATTAGATATTATTTTTTGGGTAAAATTAGTTTGTTAAATAATCTAAATTAATTTTCATCATGCGAAAATAAAGTGAGAAATTAGAAACTCATGTTAACGTGCAAATTATAAACATAACCAAGCACAACTCAAACTAGAATTCCAATGAGGTAATAGCAAGTGATGTTAACATATGCTACAACGTTGTACCATCTAGCTCCAATAGCAACACCTATAACATAATGAAAGCATTTACATGAACATCTCATTTATTTGGCATCACCATACTCTAAACCCTTTGAATGACAATTATACACTATTTTTTAAATCTAAATTACCATAAATATCTAACGCAAACTAGGTTCAAACTAATCCAATTCGATTTAGACAAGACTATAAGGGCGTTCGTACTAATGTTGATGATAAGGATACAAATAGTTACCAGAGAGCGCGGGCTGTACGCTGTTCAACATAATGGAGAAAGCCAAAAGTGGTGAAAGATTTGCTACTGCCTTAGCCACCTTACAACTTTCAGTAAAAATGTAAGCAAGCTGTTATCTGAGGAATAGGAATATCACAAATAAAACAAAGCCGATTGCAAATGATGTAAGAACTACAGTCACGATTGAAAGTTTTGCTGCTTTTGAACTTTCGCTTTCAAGCTCATTTGACACCCAAACGCTGGAATTTTCCAATCAGAACATCCAACAAGAATCATTTCATTATGCATATCGTCTATGTGCGTACTTTTGCGCGTGTCCAATTGATAGAATGATAGACACCTTGCTGCAACCAATAAACCAAGTGATATCATCATTTCCCATCCATTGATGTTGAGGCTGCAAAACATAAACAAAACTGTAAGAAATTGCAAAGAAAAGGGTAATGAAAAAAAAAAGGACTCTGACAATTACTAGATAGCAAAAGCATCAATAGCAACCTCTGCATTTGCCATGCTTCCTACTAAAAGGATCAACACTGTGTTGTACTAGAGTTCAAGGCTGTCATAAAAAAAAATCAACTTCAGGCCTCTTTCAAATTCGTCCGAACTGAGCTTATAATTAAGCATGTAAAGGAATTAATTCCTTACCAAAGCATTAAACCAGAAGACAAAGAAAGCTTGATGATAGGCAGAAGATCTTTAAAAGCCAAGAACGAGAGGCCTTTCCATGTTTCAGGACAACCTCCGCAAATAAAAAGCATAACTTGACCCGCATTTGGGATCCAATAAGCCAAAATTGTTGACACTAGGGCTCCTACAATTCTGAACTTGTAGTGCATAGTGAATAGCCACGAAAGTGTGACATGAATTGTAAAGGAAAATGCTGCCAAGTACGCAATAATCATGTTCTTACTCCGTCCTTGTAAGAAGATTTGGCAAGTGAACGATACAATGAAGGACAACATGACAAGAACTAGCAAAAGAGAAACATCCTATGGAACTTCTGCAATGGTTGCATCTTGGCCTAAATGTCATAAGGCCATTACCTTCTCCCTGAAAAACTAGTTTATTAGGGTGTGCAGTGCCTATGCTTATAAGCCTAATACCTCCCCTATAACTTTTCAATGTGATATTTGTGACATTCTACCCCACCCGATTGTGCAACGCCCTCGTTGTACATTGCACCTACTCCATTCATGTCAAAGGAGAGAGACCCACCTAAGTACCTAACGATTGACTAGTTGCTCTGATACTCCGATGGTTTAGGCATACCTCACCCTAGTATCTCTTGTGAGGGCCTCACATTGGAGAGGAGTAGGGTCAGCTCTAATACCACCTGTTAAAGGGCTATTACCTTCTCCTTAAAAGACTAGTTTATTAGGGTGTGCAGTGCTCACGCTGATAAGCCCAAAACCTATCCCACAACTTTCCAATGTGGGATTTATGACATAAAGCTCTTAATATTGGCCCCATGAAGATGAACATAAGGAGAAGATAAAGGGAGCACGTGAACAAAACTATCCAAGATCTTTGGAGATATACTCCAAGCATGTGATACTATTTAGCACCAAATGATTGGCCACACAGAGTTTCTATTTGGATTTAGATTAATGGTCCAAGTGGTTTGGGCCTAAGCCCAAAAGAGTTTTGGACTAAAGATTAATCCAAAATATTGACAAAGCCCATGAACCTAATTTAAGCCCACTTATTTAATAGAATAGGATTGGGTCAAGTGTTGGCCTAATCACCAAGCCCAAGTCCATAAGGTGGTATAGTCATATTTGACTTTATCATATAAAAGGATTGGGTTACTTTGACATGTGTAAAGAGATAAGATGTATTTTCTATATACTTCCTTTTTGTACACTAGTGACTCATACAAGTTGTGTACATAACATGCCAAGTGGTATGCTTGTGATGTCATTAACTACTTGTTTTCTTTACATATGTAACCTTAGTAATGTTTTATGGTAATATAGAGAAGTGAAGTGTAGAGAATGGTTAGAGAGACTCAAGAATAGAAAATAACAGCCACAAATAAAACCGTAAATGTTCTTGTAAAGGATTGAATTAGTACAAGTTTTGCAAGGGTCAATTAAGAGGAAACTTGATACTAATCACATTAAGGCAAGAAGGTGAATTTATAAACCTTTGGTTTTTCAAGCTAAAGGCTTTTCATTTGCAAGACTAAAGCTTTTAATTCAAGCATTGAACCATAAGTATATAAAACTTGCAAATCTTCACTATTGTGGTCTTTATCAAACTAGGAGTTTGTAAGTTTTCTTAAACATATAGTTTCCTAAGTTGATGATGTTGTATATGTTGTTATCATATTTAGTTATATGTAATATGAAAAATGGATCCTTAGGAATATAATTCTTCATGTCATGAAGGGTTATGTAAGCAAAATTTTTGAAATTATTCTACTTAGGCTTATGCTTACCATATATGCTTCTAATACCTATATTATATAGCTGATTCCTTCAATTGGTATTAGAGCTCCTTTTTGCCCTTTACATATACTAACTTTATTGATAAGTGCAAGTGTTGTGATTATGATTTATGTTAGTTATAAGTTTTGTGGTTAAAGAGATGCAAAAATGGCCAACAATGTGTTCCAAGGCTGCTCACGATCGTGAGGAGTTGCCTCGGGATCATGAGCAGCTAAAAATTGGCAACCAGACAAACTTGACTCATTTTTGACATGGCTGAGCCACTCACAAGCACTCCTCAAGATCATGAGGAGCTCGTGAGTAGCACTTTAACTTATGATTATGATGTTTTTATGCTTGTATGCCTTGCAAATTGAACATAACATGCAAGAGTTGTATTTTACTTGATTTTTGCTTATTATACATACAAGGAATGATCATGAACTTAGATTACATCCTAAAGTTTGTAATAATAAAAAATTTTGATATGTAATTAATTATCAATTACATAGAATTAGGATGTAACATTAGCCTTGGTATGCCAAGGATTGAATGTAAATCACAAGAATTATGACATGGAGCTTGAAGTGTTTAAGTTGGAGACCCATGAAAATGGTGACAAGGAGTTTCATGCCTTAAAGAAATTTCATGAGCTTAGCTCATTTTTTAACTCATTCTAAGAGTTAGAATAGGTTTAGTAAAGGTTCATGATCACTCCTTATTTGTGCATCATGCATGTTCTATGTATATATGTGATATATATGTTGTAACATGCAATATATATATATATATATATATATATATATATATATATATATATATATAATTGACTAATGTGAAAAGTGAGACCTCAAATAAAGACCCAAAAATCATATAAAATAAATGTTAGTCTTGGCTCTCCATTGAAGCAATAATATACAAATTTTTAGAAAATACACTTCTGCTATGGATACATAATGGTGTATATTGTGCTAAGAGATCTTTATAGGGTTCATTGTCAAGCATGAGATGTTGTGAATTTATAGACACACTACATGCTAAGAATGGCAAATAGGTACACCTGAGGCATATAGTGTTCAAGTCAATATATTACATTGATTCAATGGTATGGACCTAACTAATATAAGGAGACCAAGAATGACAATTATGTGTACATGAGGTCTCTAAGCTTTAGGAGCTTAATTAATTGAACTTCATATATGATGTGATGAATAAAAGTTGTTCACTTGATAAATATTAATATTCCTTGAATGGCAATTATGCATACTTGAGGAATATTATTAATTCATTAAGAATTCAATTACCTACTAGAAACCTATCCAACAAAATTTTTGTTTCCTACTTTGGAAGTGTAGGATTCAATAAAATAGTGGGAGATCATTATGATTAAAGACTAAATTTAATGGAATTAATAATGCCACTATAACTAATAATCTTGTTATACTTTTGTAGCAATTTGATAATATGAAATCCTCAAACCCACTAAGCCTCATTTTTAATAATAATAGAGATCCATGACAAAGGCACAAGAAATGCTAAGGAGATAGCAAAAAGCCAACCAATAATCTAGTTCCTCACTTGAGCTTGCAAGTACATTTGCATTGTCAGGCTAAACACAAAATAATAGAGAAATGGGGTGAAGCATAAGGAGATATCTCCAGCTATTTCTGTGTCTTATCCAATTAGTTTCAAAATTGGTGTAGTGCAAATGAATACAATGAGGAATAGTATTGCCATAGAACCATCAACAATCCACGATCTTTGCAAATGTATACCCATCATGTGGTATTGTCTTACTCTAAATGCTTGCCCAC
Source organism: Mallotus nudiflorus (assembly GCA_947683625.1). Lineage (NCBI taxonomy): Eukaryota > Viridiplantae > Streptophyta > Magnoliopsida > Malpighiales > Euphorbiaceae > Mallotus > Mallotus nudiflorus. Next base: position 7,988,396 of record CANTUR010000041.1, read on the forward strand.
ATAATGTTTCTGTTACACTTGACATGCCAATCTACCAAGAAAAATCATTTTTTTTTTAGAGTTTGTTGAAAGAAAATATATCTAACCCAAAGGGTTAGTTTAGTAGTTTAAAAGAGAGGTTCATTACCCTAGCATGAAAAAACTTACCAAAATTCCATTTACAAATCATACGAAGAAGGTTTGTAGCAAGATCCTGGTTGCTCATATGGCCAAGAAATAGCTGCGTCACTACAAGAGTTCCAAAAGAAGAGACTTTAGCTATGATTCCAGGGAATGCAATTCTCCATATCTTCTTAGACTCATACCAAATCTGCTTTTTATATCCTCTGTTTCAACTTCTTCTGCTCCAAGAAGCCTCTCTTCAACTGAGTTGTCCATAATTCTACATAAGAAAAAATAGACTCATTTATCCACTTACCAATGTCCTTTACAAATTTCTATTTATTTTTTTAAAGTTAAATGCTACATCAAATACCTGATTTTAAGGAGGATAATTCCTCGTGTTGTTGTAGCAATTTTCCCTCCCCCTGTCCCCCTTCCTAATATTTCATTCCCCCTATTGCATAGGACCAAAATTGAAAATAAAATTTCCTTTTATCATAATGTGGACCATGACATGTATTATTATTATTTTTAAAGTCATTTCCAATGAAACACCATTTTGGTGCTAAAAATAGAAAAATAGGCTCCAATCAAGCACCGTATTTCAACGCAAGTTCCATTTGATGAATGGTGACAAAGCATTGTTCACCTATGTATAATGATTTTTTTTTCCTCTTTCCTAATGTATTCATTACTTTTAAAGTATTCAGTTTAATCCAAACTTTTATTGTATATACATACTTTTTCCAAAAATTTAGTCCAAAATTTTATTTTAATTAAAATATTTTTCTTGAATATAAATTATAACTAAATAAAAAAATATATTTATAAAACAAATAAAAATAATATATACTAAAAAATTATTTGATAAACTTAAATAATTTTACATTAAAAATAATATTCGTTACAACTAATATCAATTGATAAACACTAAAATATACCATTGTCGAATGAATTTGTTAAAAATAATATAAAAATAGGTGCATTGTTGAATCAATTGGTACAATATTTGTTAAATATCAACACCGATGTCGAGGGTAATGATATTTACCTTCTTGCCACTTGTATTTTTTTTTTAATTTTATTTTTTTGAAAATTTTATTTTTTTAAATTTAAAACTTAATTTATCCATCGTGCAAGAATTTAAATACCCGTAACTTGTAAATTTTTTTAAATAATTTAATAAAATAATGAACTAAGGGCAGTACGGTAAATATATCACAACCAACAACACACTATAGCATTGCTTACAATTACTGTAAGCACCCAATTTTGAGATGATAAAATGTGGATGTGATAGAGAATTCCAATGATGAAAATATTATAAATAGATTTTCAACACTTGAAATTTGAAATCTCAAAAGGCTAAATGCGTTTTCAAAAGAATTTAATTAGTTTTTTAAGGACTTAATTGTAATGTTTTCTTTAAGGACCTAATTAAAAATTTTAAATTTTTTTCAGGGATCTTTTTGTAATTAAAAGTTCAAAAATGGTCGAAATTACATAAAACTGATTGGAATTATGTAATTCCAATTGGAATCATATAATCTTGGTCGGAATTGAATGTTTTCCGTATGTATTTTGATTTTTCAATAAATAAAAAAATTTTGATTTCTGAATTTTTATTGGTCAAATAATATAACAAATCCCTTTTCTGGGATTTATATGAATTTTTGAGGAAATCAAAAGTCCTTTTTAAATAAAAACTCTATCATTGTGAAGAGAGAAAATCATAGTATGATACGTTTTTAGCTACGGTTTTCTATATAAGCCCAACTTAAACTCTCCTGGAAGGGAGAGAGAGAGAGGGTGGGGGGGACTTTTGGAAAAGAAAATAATTTTTTAGATCTCTCATTCTTCTTACAAAGCTTTCCCACAAAATTTTCTTGAGAGGTACATTTTTGAAGAAAAACAATAAACTTTTTGAAAGTAGATCATCAAGTACTGAAGATCCATTTGAAAAGCAATGGTGATTTGTACTAGTATGAGGAGCAAACTAATACTGCATCCATACCATCATTTCCTCTCCTACTTTCTTCTATTTTTTATTTGATTATTTTTTGTTCTATTTAATTTTTAACTTTATTTAATTTTTATTGTTATTTTGTTTATTTACTAATCATTGTTTATTTTTATGTTTGTGTTGGTGATTATGGAGAGAGTTATATGATGAGTTCACTTAGAGAACAAAATCCATGAAGATCTATGGAATGCTATGGATTGAATCTTGTAGCTGAATATAGTTTTTATGTTTTTAAATTATTTTTTTGTTATTATTTTGTTGGTTGTTTTATTTTGTATTTTTGTATTTAGTTTTTTTTTGGGGTTGTACTAATTTTCATCTTCTTCTTATTTTTTCAGTAGATCATTGTAATAGCCCTAATAGTAGGAATAATGAAATCTAGTGTGTGATTGTGTGTTTATTTTAATTAATTGGGCAGTAAGATTAGGGTTTTAATTGGGTGTTTAATTAAAATTAATGGCTGTAGAGATAATTAGGCTTTTTTTTTTTGGGTTGCTTGTCAATGTCATTCTTAATTAAATTAGGTTTTTAGAAGAAATAAATTTAATTGATAATTTGATATTTTATTTGATTGTTTTGGTATTCTTTTATTATTTTTGGGGTTGTTTATTTATTTTTTTTATGTGTTTTGGGCCTCAAGCCCATATTAGGCTCTAACCCATTTAAATAATTTTAGGTTTGGGTAGTTCTTTTTTACTCATCTTTTAATTAGCCCATTTCATTTAATAGGTTATTAATTAGGTCTCGATTTTAATTAAAATTGATTTTAGGTCCATAATTAATTAGAAATTAGGTTAGAGATAACTTAGGCTCATTTAGTTAATTAAATATAGGCCCACTTAGGTTAATTAAAACTAATTTAGACTTAATCCATTAAATTTAAGTCCTTTTCCATAACTTGTAGATTTAAGGTCACCTTAGAATTAAAACATGTAGAACTAGGCCCACTAATTTAAATATTTCATAATTTGTAGATTTAGAACCATTTTTAGAAATGAAATAAGTAGACATAGGTTCACTTAATTAAAAATTAAATAGGAATTAGGTCCATTAGCTTTTAGACTCACTTGAAAATTAAAACATATAGATTTAGCCCATTTAATTAAAATCAATGTATATTAGACTAACTTAGAGATTGTGAATTTAAATGAATGCATTGTTTACATGTATTTTTCATGACTAGTTTACATGGAGTTCATTATTTTAATAAGGATTTATATGAAATTGCATGTGAATAGAGGGTAAGATAGTAATTCATAAAGTAATTCTAAATGAACACAAGATTGAAAGAAGTTGGTAATTTGTATCTAAGATCTCTTGGTTATGGTGTCAGCCCAATTATTGAGTGCCACCATTTTTCTATTTGTCCCAATTATTACCCTAGGTGGCAAATCCTCATCTCCATACCATGTCTTTGTGATAGTGGTTAGTGTGTTCTCTAGAGTTCTGAGCTCAAACAGCGTCGCGATTGCTAAAATCTTAGACGTGCACTAAACCTCACCATCTACAATGGCGACTCCACTGGGGATAAAAGATACTAATTCTACTTGTGTTCTTTAGAATTATTTTATTACTTATTATTTTATTCTTACATTCATTTTTGCATGTCCCTATTAACCAATGGCGTTGGTTTATGGTTCCATGATTCTACTAGCTTTATGGGATTATAAATTAGCTAACCATCACTCTTAGCCTTGTTAGTGATATGCACTAGGTCAATCATGCATGACTATGTTTTGACTTTATCATTTTATTTAATAAAGATATATTTTTCATTATCATTTTGTGTTATGATAATTACTTGAATAGTCATTTCTTACTAAGCTAATCAAGTATGTGATTTAATAGTAAAACCCTTAGATTAAACATGAGTTCTATTCAAATTATCCCTAGTCATAATAATGTATTATGGCTAGTATGGTGTTAATTGATGATTATGTTTTACTAATCGTGAATATGAGATATTAAGTCAACTCATACGTACTTATTTGAGAAATAAAGTGCTAGATTGCCCATCATGAGAATACTACATATATAATTGCTATAAGTAATTCTCATCATAGTAATATTGGTTTATCCTCTGAACTTGAAATCACCATGGATTTCTACATAACTATTTTTTATTTTAACACAATCTTACATTATCTTTAACCAGATGATAAAATAGGTTTTTGTTGGATATAAAATAAGTTATGTGAGGAATGCCAATGATTGAGAAAGAATTTGTCCCTCATTTAATATGAGTAAGATATCTATGAGCCCATTGATAAGATAGAATAAGGAAAATGCATGGCCATGCTAAAGTAAATTGAGAAAGAGTTATCATTTTCAGTCTCCTTGGAATTAAGAAAGTATATGATTGAATTCTATAAGGATGACATAATCTATGCCTTATATTCAATCAAGATATCATGTGACAAAAAGACTAGAATATTCACTGTATATTAGGTTATGTGAGATTATTGACTTCACATAATATAGGTAGTCATAAAGTCTTGCTAGAGGTCATTTATGACTTATATACCTAAATAGAGATTTAAGGCTCACTGCTAAAGTCATGTGAACCTACAGGGTCACACACTTTGAATAAGACCAAAATGAATCTGGGTTTAACAAGCCAAATAAGCCTTGTGGAAATAAATAAATAAAATATTTATTTAAAGTAAAGGTTATCTTAAATAAATAGAATATTATTTCTGATTTAATTTTAAATAAAATCATAATAAGAATAAGTGAGAAATTACCAAAAGGTCATTTGGTAAGTGAAACCTTAATTTAAATGTCTATAAATATGTTATATTCTTTAGGGTTTTAAAACACTCTCATTATTCTGCCACCAAATTTGTTTTCTCTTGTTTTAGAAAATAAAAAAACAGAGTTCTTTTGATTCTTAATTTGTGAAAAATTAAGAGAATGTGATAGCACACAAGTATTCATTTTCAAATCAACGGTTGTTCATGTGGACATTTGTGGAGGATGGATTCTTTTGGAGACGTCTCAATCTAAACTGCTAAATTAAAAGCTTAAGGTAGAGTGTCACCAGAGTGAACCTCTTTTCTTCCTTCTAGAAATCATGCCCCTTCAACATTTATGGTAAGAAAATGAAAACCCTAGATTTAACCAACTAATCGAATTACTTGGATTCGGGTTTAGGTTTGTGATTAAAATTTAATCTTTCTATTGCATATAGAATCACGAAACCCAAAAGACTTAACTTAGTTCAAAAGAGATTATCGGGCTCATTTAACCAAAGTTTGTAACCGAAGTCCTAAATGTTAGTGATATGCACTAGGTCAATCATTTGTGATTATGTATTGACTTTCTTATTTTATTAATAAAGAGGTATTATATTATCATTTGATTTTATGATAATTACATGAATGGTTAATTCTTACTAAGGCCATCAAGTATGTGACTTGATAGTAAAACCCTTAGATTAAAATAAGAGTTCTATTCTAATTATCCCTAGCCATTTATTCATTATATGAATTTTAAAGTATTAAGGCTAGTATGATGTTGACTGATGGTTATGTTTTACTAATCATAAATATGAGATATTAAGTCAACTCATAGGTACATAATGAGAGATCATGTACTGGATTGACCCACTATGAGAATACTACATAGATTATTGTCATAAGTATTTCTTATCACAGTAATTTTATTTCGGTCCTTTGACCTTGAAATCATCATGGATTTCTACATAGCTATTTTATGTTTTGACACATTCTAACATTGTCTTTAACCGGATGATTAAAAGAATGTTGTTAGTTATGTAAGGAATGTGAGTGATTTAGAAGGAATTTATCCCTCATTAATATGAGAAAGATATCTAAAGGCCCCTTGATGAGATAGACTGAATGAAAATGCATGGCCATGCTGAAATGAATTGATAAAGAGTTATCATTTTCAGTCTACTTGGAATCAAGTCATAATATTGAACTATATAAGGATGACATTTTATGCCTTATGTTCAATTAAGATATCATGTGATAAAGGGACAATAAAATTCACTGTAATTAGGTTATGTCGGATTATTGACTTCACATGACTTGGGTAGTCATAATGTCTTGCTAGAGGCCACTTATGACTTGTAGGCCTAAATAGAGATTTAGGCCCACTGCCAATGTTATATGAACCTACAGGGTCACACACTTAGAACAAGCCCAAAACGGATATGGGTTTAATAAGCCCAAAATAAACTCTGTGGAAATAAATAATTAAAGTGTTTTATTTATTTATTTATTTGTTTATTTATTTAAGATAAATGTTATTTTAAATAAATAAATAAGATATTATTTTTGATTTGTTTTTAAACAAAATCAGAATATAATAAATGGAAAATTACCAAAAGGTTATTGGTAAGTGAAACCCTAACTTGGAGTCTATAAATATGTTATATTCTATAGGGTTTCACACACTTGTTTTTGCCTCCAAATTCGTTTTCTTTCCTCTTAGAAAAAAAAGACAGAGTTTTTCCTTTTGTTCTTGATTTGTGAGACAGTCAAGAGGTTGCTAGCACACACACTCAAATTCGTTTTGTGAAGGGTTGTTCGTGTGGATACCTATAGAGGATGCATCCTTTTGGAGACGTCTTGATCCGAACAACCAAGCCAAAAGCTCGAGGTAAGGTGTCATCGGTGTGAACCTTCTCTCATCCTTCCAAAGAATCTTGCCTCTTCTGCGTTTTGGTAAGATTTTAAAAACCCTAGATTTAATCAATTAGTCAAATTACATGGATCTTGGCTTAGGAACGTGATAAAATTTTAATTTTTCCGCTGCATTTGCATCACGGAACCCAACACTAAAGAGGGTAGTCTTCTCTTGAGTTTACAAAGGATGTCAGGTCTCTCTGACTTTAGCATATGACTCAAGTCTTAAAGGAGGACATATTGTTAAGGGAACCTTGACCTTTTTCATTGGACTCAACTTATGTAGTGGCTTAGTAACTTCCTTAAGATTACCCAAATTTCTTTTGTTTATTGGCATGAGGTATTTTTATCTCTATAAGCCCAAGCCCATATTTTAGAAGTCCATTTAGGTTAATAAAGATTGGGCTATACTTTTACATGCGCATCGATTCTTGATATCCCCATTGATATTAAGGCCAAGAAAAAAAAATCCTAGGAAAAGAAACTTGCCATTAAATACGTGTGTGGGAGGAATAAGGTTGTAAGGATGCATGTACACTTGACTTCACTTGCTACTTGCTACTTGTTGCATAGCATGTGCATCATGCATACGTGCATTTCATGCATCATACTAACACTTTGTTTTTTAGCCATCATAGATTCATCTGGGTCTTCCTGTGTTTGGAAATGGAAAAGTGGCAGACTAGTGAGAATCAATCTGGGTCCAAAATCAATAGCTAAAGAGATTCTTCATAATTTGGAAAAGCCCTATCAACCTATTTTACCTAAAAGCTACACTAACTCAAATAGAAGAGATGGAACAATAACAAGGAGGAAATTGGACCCTAGAGGATGTCAAAGGAGCATTGATGGATGACATAAGAGTAATGATGCAAGATGAACTAAGATAAGCTATGGCTGAATTAATGCCACCACCTGTTGTTATGCCTCCAATTATGTCCAATCCACTTATTATGGGCGCATCACCTGTTAACAATGACAATGCTGGGGGGGGGGGCAACCTTTAAATGCTGCTAGGAATGTACCTATTGTAGAAATGAAATTGGAGGATGTTAAGAACTACATGGTTGAAAAGGCAAAAAGGGAATATCTTGAGCAAGTTCAAGACCTGGAATCTAAGTAGATGAAAACACTAACTCAGAAGATGTCCAAAATGGAAGAATTGATGAGAGTATAGGGCATTCAATATTCATTTGACTTTGATGATATGATCCAATTTAAGGAAGATAAGTTGCTTAATAAGTTTAAAATGTCACAACTATAGAAGTTTAATGGTACTAGAGACCCAAGGATCCACCTTAGTCAATATACAACTATTATGAGCACCACTAAGGCTTCTTTGTCTATAGTTACCAAGTTATTTATACTATCCTTGAAGGGTATGGTTGTTAATTAGTATTATAGGTTAGAGAAGTCTATTCGAGCTGATTGGAGAGAATTGTGTACTACTTTTCTGAAACAATATGACCATATTACTAGGCTTGAAGTGTTTATTAAGAATTTAGAATTGACCAAGCAGAAGCCTAATGAATCATTTTTAGATTTTATGATTAGGCAGGATTAATGAAAAATAAGCTAGCTGAAAAGGATCAGGTTAGGATGATTGTTCAAAATGTGTCACCTAATTTGGTTGAGAGGTTACAGATGATGAACCTTAAGACAATTGTAGACCTTTATGACAATGGGTTGCAAGTTGAGGATCAGGTTTGACTCCTAACCTTCTCTAAACTTCCAAATCCAAATCTCACTGGCTTTGACCTAAACAATTATTGCAAATTTCACCAAATTGTTGGCCATTCCACTGACTTTTGCATGCACCTTAAACATAAAATTCAAAACCTTATAAATCACAAACCTAGATGTAATTTTTACCTTAATGTTCTTTTTTTCTTTTTTTTTCTCTCTTTGTTCTTTCTCTTTTTTATCATTCATTTTATTTTGTCCTTAAATTTCCTATCTTCAGAAGTTACGTCATGTGATATATGAGTGTTCTTTTGAATTTGCATTTGTGCCCATGTTGAATGAGTCTAATTGAATCAAATTTTTACATCAAACATGCAGATGCAATCGATTCAATTAGATTCATTCAGCATGGGCACAAATGCAAATTTAAAAGAACATTCATATATCACATGACATAACTTATGAAGATAGGAAATTTGAGGACAAAATAAATATAATGATAAAAAAGAGAAAGAACAAAGAGAGAGAAAAATAAAGAAAAAAAGAACAGTAAGGTAAGAATTAGAGAGAAAAAAATAAGGACTAGCTGATAACAAGAGTTGTATCATATGATGTAATAAATATTCTCATTTTTTCCCTACTGAATAATTAAAATTGAATTTGAAAGTTTTGTTCAAATATCGCATATTCGTCTTTATCATGCTGCATAAGTATTTGAATGGAAAGACAAAACATAATGAAAGCTAAAAGCAAAGCTATGAGTTCACTATTTTTATCTTGTTGTCACCCCTTTGTGATTTTGCTTGTAAGTCGAGTGTCCCCTTGTACTTTGGGAATTTAGGTGGTTCAATAACTCGCATTGTAACTCATGCCTTGTAACTATCATCAATCATTGCATCAGCATCAAGCCTCATATTCTGCTCAAGAGTTCTTAGAAGTGCAAGTCCAGTTGATTTCATTATCAAGAACTCACTTTAGTCAGTTCACTCACTCCTCTACATCTTTAATGCATGAGATTATAGCTAATAGGGTTAGTAAGTTAAAAGATTAACAACAACAGTGAACAAATTGAGTCTCTTGGAGAATAGCATGAATGAATTCAAAATGAAACTATGGACAAATTGCAAAATATTAGGTCCGCATTCAAAGAGCGAAGATGGAACACTGAAGTATAAGAGCCAATATAAGAGTTCTAGGGGCATAAAGAAGTAAACCATGAGCAACAACAAATAATTCATCAATACAGCACCACTTGGTCATTTGCTGGATAAGCAGTATTAGAAGCTCTAACATCAGAAATACCAATAGCAAAGTAATCAACACTTAAACCTATAAGATGTTGATGAAGAACCTCATTTTTACACTCCAAGATCAACAATATAGCTCTATTCCAAACAGAAGACCTATTAGGATCATGCATATCATACATAGTATGCATATCATACATAGTATGTATACACTTATATACATTTATAGTAAAATACTTATTTTTCATAATAAAGTCTTTGAGCCTAGGTAAGTTTGTGCAAGTGCTTTGCTACTAACACTCAAAATTAGTGTTGTAAAAGTGCAAAAAGGTAGTCAAAATGTTCGCATTTGAAGGAAAAGGGTAACATTATCAAGGCGAACCTGATACTCAATAAAACTTTAGACTATAGGAGCCTAATAAATTATGGGCCCATTTAGTAAGAGAATATCATCGATAGTGATACTTATAAAAGCATCATTGTAGACACCAAATTTTAGGATGATGTGTTATGGATGTGACAAAGGACTCCAATGATGAAAATTATCATGAATAGGTCTTTGATACTTAAGTTTTAAAATTCTAAGGGTTTAAATGCATCTTTTAAGGGAAGGATTTAGTGTTTTCAAGGAGTAAATTACAATGTTTTTTAGGACCTAATTGCAAAACTTAAATTCTTTCAGGGGTCTTTTTGTAATTAAATGTTAAAAAATTCTATAATTTCGGTCAGAATTACACTAATTCCGATCAGAATTGTGTAGTTTTGATCGAAATTGCATAATCCTGATCGGAATTGGACTCTCCCATCCCTATTTTTTTTTATTTTTTAGGCTTTTAACTCAATTCTAATTGGTCTAAAATTCATAAATATGATTTTAAGGATTAATCTTATTTTTTAGAAATTAGAATCACGTTAGAATTGCGCTAGGGTTTTTGGTTTTCTTTTTTCTATATAAAGAGGATAGCAAGGGAAAATTTTGAGAAAAAAGGGAGGAGAGGAGAAGAAAAAAGGAGATAGCAACATATTTTTAAGCTTTTGGATTTTTGTACATTTATAAAAACAATTTTCATCCATTATTGATTCTTAAAAAGAGCTTTCTTAATTCTTTTTTGGTGAGTTATTTTTCTACAAAATTTCCTTTTGGTTTATCAATTAATTTAAGATCCTTGGAGAATTTTTGAAGAAGAAGATTCGAAGACTTATCAAGAATGGTGAATTACAAATCTGAGTAGTACCTCAAATCACTCATAAGCATCATCATCTTCTTCTTATTATATTTTTTTATTTCTTTTTGATATTATTGATTATTTATATTCTTTTGAGTTATTATTATAATTTATTCATTAATCATAATTTTTTTGTGTGGTGATTATGAAGGAAAACACATGGTGATCATGTTAGAGGGATGAATTCATGAGAAGTCCATGGAAAACCATGGATAAAGTCTCATGGAGACTTAGTTTCTAGGGTTTTTATTTTATTTTATTTATTATTTTTATTGTTTTATTTTATTAACTATTTTATGAATTAATGTAATAGCCCTAATAGTGGGAGTAGTGAAATTATGCATGTGGTTGTATGTTTATTTTGATTAAGTTGGTTAGTAAAATTAGGTTTTTAATTAGGTAATTACTTAAAATCAATGGAGGAAGTAGATTAATTTAGGTTGCATATTAATAAGACTAGGGGTTTTTTTTAAGGGATTAATTTAATTAGTTGTTTGATCTTTTGTTTAATTTTTTTTTGTGTTTTTATTTATTTTTGGGCTTATTTATTATTTTTACATGTTTTGGGGCCTTAAGCCCATTTTGGGCTTTGATTTATTTATTTATTTAAGTTTAGGTAATTCTTTTAGTCCATCTCACTTAATAATTAATTAGGTTTAATTAATTAAAAAATATTTTTAGGTCCGTAATTAATTAGATTTTAGATTAGAAATATCCTTAGGCTCATTTAGTTAATTAGACATAGGCCCACATAACTCAATTTAATTAATTTAGATTTAGCCCACTTAATTTAAGCCTTTTTTCATAATTTGTAGATTTAAGATCACCATTTAATTAAAACATGTAGAATTAGGCCCACTAATTTAAATATTTCATAATTTGTAGAATTAGACCCATTTTTTTTTTTATTAAAACAAGTGGACTTAAGTTCATTTAATTAAAATCAGAAGGAATTAGGTCTTTAGGTTCACATATAAATTAAAACATATAGATTTAACTCATTTATTTAAAATCCATGTAGATTAGACTAACTTAAGGATTTTGTGATTTATTGAATGCATTATTTACTTGTATATTTCATGACTAGTTTGCCTTAGAGTTGATTATTTTTAGGGTTTATATAAAATTCCATGTAAATAGAGAATAAGATAATAATTCATAGAGTAATTCTAAATGAACATAAGACTGAAAGAAGTTGGTATTTTGTATCAAGAATCTCCTAGCTGTGGTGCTAGCTTTCTTTTAGGGAATCGAATACCATCTTTTCGATTTGTCCTAGTTATTACCCTGGGTAGTGACTCTTCATCTCCACGCTATGTTTTTATGGCAATGGTTAGTGTGTTCTCTAGAGCCCTGAGCTCAAACAGTGTTACGATTGCTAAAATATTGGACGCGCGCTAAACCTCACCATCTACAATCATCTTGGCAACCTCAAGAGGCTAGATAGGTGCTTGAGCTCCTCAGATTCAACATTCATCTCCATAGTCTCATCTGGGCCATCATCTTGAATATCTCTCCACAATAGTTAGACCATTGTAGGGTATGGAATATGGTGATAAGAAGGTCCAACATGTCACCAATACATTTATTAGCTCTAAAACAAGAAGGATGCACTCAAAACTTGAGATAAATGAATGCTAAAACCTTTTTAATTATGAAATAAGACATCTATCTCTTAAACGTTTTTTTTTGTAGGAGATGTCAATAAGTGGAATTAGGCCCTCTACCATAGCATTAATGGAATGGCATAAACACAAATTTAGCCCAAAGCCATAACTTTAATGGTGGAGTATTAGGACCTTTATGATCAGAGACATCATCATCATGATCAAGAGGGAAGAATGCAAAAGAATAATATTGCATTTTAAAAAATTTCTTCACTTGCAAGTAGATCATAATAACTTATGGTATTTTTTATAGGGAAAAATAAAAGAGAATGAAGGAGGGAAAGAAACTAGCACATCAATAAGAATGGGTAAGATAGCAAATGCTAAACACTCATCAAGATAATAAAGGGAAGTAACAAAACTCAATTTCTTTAGATTCTAAAATAAAGTACAATCTCAATAATAAAATCCAAAAAGTGAAAGTAAATTCATCCACTTCATGAGATCATGTGCAAAAATTTATCTTACAAACTTTGATCTTAGCGGCTTTCTTTTATTAGTCGCATAAAATTTAGATGTTTAGTTAATAGCTTTGTGTTAAGATTTTATAAACTCTAATCAATCTAATGCTTGCTTTGCACCCAAACAAGGGGAAGAATATATAAAAACAAAATTTATGGACTTGCAGTATAAATTACTTGAACTTTAAAGTATCATTTTAGTCTTTTGAATAATAAATGTGCATATAATCTACTCCAATACTTAGAAATGAGTATGAGCACAAAATCCTTTGATGATATCCACACTGAGTAATATGAGAAAGGCGGGGGAATACTAAAAGGAGAATTAAAATAAGAGCAAGCATAATTTACTCCAATGCAACAAATGAGCAAAAGTATCAACATGAACCTATAGCAGTATTCATGCTGGGTAATATAAGAAAGGCAAGGGAATACTAAAAGAGGACCTTGCAAAAAACTACTCTGTTTACTCTAATGCTATGTAATAGTATGAGTATTCAAAGGACCTTTTCCACAGTATCCATGTTGAGTAAAATGAGAAAGATGGGTGAGTACTCAGATAAGGAAGGAAAGCACAAAAATAACTCAAAGACTATTTTGATACTTAGAATTTGATATTTTTTATGCTCATTTCTCATAAGTTTTGTTTAGCAAATTCTCCCTAAAATTAGGTGTGGAAGTAAGCTATTCACTTGGTAAAAGATATGCTCTTAGCATAAAATGGTTAATGACACCTCTGACTTTTGTGAATGGCAAAATAAATAATAGTTATGAAAATCAAAATTAGTGAGATTCATTGAGTACACATTATATTGTGATAAAGTAATGAATTTTCTTATATATTTTCAAAAATATAATGTACAATTATCATACTGAAACTAACTTTAACAAGTCTTCAAGAATAACAAGTCCAAAAAAAGAAGACCAACCCAATATATGGAATCATCACTAGCGCTAATAAGTTAATCAAAGTAACCAAGCAACGAAGGTAGTTGATCAAAGCAATCAGTGTAGAAATTCAAAGATAATAAGCACAGTTGGTCAACACAAAATCTCAAAATCCTAGTCAGCATGAAGTTCCAATATGATGTTTGTATACACTGCACTTCATCTCAATTATATGCTACACAGTAGCTATAACACAATTTTTAAATTTGCCTTATTATATGCTACATAGTAGCTATAATATAGTCTTCAAATTAATTTTTCTAAACACTACATAGTAGTTATAGCATAGTATCAAATCATAACTTGCTAGACACTACATAATAGGAATAACACAGTAACAAATAATAATCACAAGACTTCCTATAAGGAATATAATGAAAATCACAATCACTAGATGTCCTATAAGGAATATAGTAAAGATCACAGTCACTAGACATCCCACATGGAATATAGTGAAAATCATGATCACTAGATGTCCAATAGGGAATATAGTGAAAATCATGACCACTAGACATCCCACTGGGAATATAATAGAAATCAATACTATACATCTGAGTATAGTCAACATTATACATCTGAGTATAATGTATTTTTCAAAATACACTATAAATCTGAGTATAGTGCATTTTTAATCAATACTATTCATCTGAGTATAATCAACATTATACGTCCAAGTATAATGTATCTTTTCAATCAGTGCTATACATCTTAGTATAGTCAACATTATACGTTCGAGTATAATGTATCTTTTTAATACTATATGTTCGAGTATAGTGAACATTATACATTCGACTATAATGAGTATAATTAAAATTACACGTCCAAGTATAGTGCATTCTTAAATTAGTACTATACATTTGAGTATAGTTAACATTATACGTCTAAGTATCATGTATCTTTTCAATTAGTACTATACATCTGAGTATAGTCCGCATTATAAGACTAAGTATAATGTATCATCTCAATACTATATGTCTCTGGATAGTCAATATTATATGTTCAAGTATAATGTATCTTTTTAATCAATACTATATGTTCAAGTATAGTTAACATTATACGTATGAGAATAATGTATCTTTTCAATCAGTACTATACATCTGAGTGTAGTCAACATTATACAACTGAGTATAATGTATCTTCTTAATACTATATGTCAGAGTATAGTCAACATTATACATCAGAGTATAATGTATCTTTTCAATAAGTACTATAAGTCAGAGTATGGTCAACCTTATACGACCAAGTATAATGTATCTTCTCAATACTATATGTATGAGTGTAACTAACATTATACGTTTGAGTATAATGGATCCTTTTAATCAATACTATATCTCCAAGTATAGTTAACATTATACATTCGAGTATAATGTATCCTTTTAATCAATACTATATCTCTAAGTATAGTTAACATTATACGTCTGAGTATAATGTATCTTTTCAATTAGTATTATACATTCGAGTATAGTCAACATTATACAACTAAGAATAATGTATTTTTTAATCAATACTATATGTCTGAGTATAGCCAACATTATACGACCGAGTATAATATGTTTTCTTAATACTCTACGTCTGAGTATAGTTTACATTAAATGACCGAGTATAATGTATCTTCTCAATCAATAATATACATTTAAGTATAGTCAATATTATACAACCGATTATAATGCATCTTTTTAATAAATACTATATGTCTGAGTACAGTCAACATTATACATCCAAGTATAATGTATTTTCTCAATACTAGATGTCTGAGTATAGTCAACATTATATATTCGAGTATAATGTATCTTCTTAATACTATATGTCCGAGTATAATGTATCTTTCCAAATCAACACTATAAATCTGAGTATGGTGTATTCTTAGATGTTTCAGTATTCTGCCTGGTGTTGCATAACAACATAAGCATTCATCATGAATCGATGATTGCTTATAAGTAAAATCCTTAAGGAGCACATATAAGTATTTAAACTTTATTCCTAAGAAATTATGTGCTTGTTTGCTTTTTCGTAATTTATTAAGCAAACAATGACAAAGGGGGTTAACTACAAGCACTCAATTTTAGGATGATAAAGTGTGGATGCAACAGAGGACTTCAATGATGAAAATATTATAAATAGATCTTCAACACTTAAAGTTTGAAACTGTAAAAGTCTAAGTGCATTTTTAAAAGAATTTAATTGATTTTTAAGGCCAAAATTGTAGTATTTTCTTGAAGGACCTAATTGAAAAGTTTAAGTTCTTTTAGGGTTTTTTTGTAATTAAAATTAAAAAAAGGTCAAAATTATGTAATTCTGATCGCAATTACATAATTCCGATCAAAATTACATAAAAATGATTAGAATTACATAAAATCGATAAGAATTATGTAATTCTAATCATAATTATATAATCATAGTCGGAATTGAATGTTTTCTGTTTGTATTTCGATTTTCTAGTAAATAAAAAAATTTTGTTTTATGAATTTTAATTGGTCAAATAATATGATAAATCCCTTTTCTGGGATTTATCTGAATTTTTCAGGAAATCAAAAGTCTTTTTTTAATCAAAACTCTATCATTGTGAAGAGAGAAAATCACAATATTATACATTTTTAGTTAGGGTTTTCTATATAAACCCAACTTAAACTCTCTTGGAAGGGGGAGAGGGTTTATCTCTCCTTCCTTTTACGAATCTTTCCCATAAAATTTTCATGAGAGGTACTTTTTTGAAGAAAAGCAGTAAAGTTTTTTAAAGGAGAACATCAAGTATTGAAGACCCATTTAAAAAGCAATGGTGATTTGTACTAGTATAAGGAGCAAACTAATACTACATCCATACCATTATCTCCTCTCCTATTTTCTTCTATTTTTCATTTGATTATTTTTTGTTCTATTGAATTTTAACTTTATTTAATTTTTATTGTTATTTTGTTTATTTACTAATCATTGTTTATTTATGTGTTTGTGTCGGTGATTATAGAGAGAGTTACATAATGAGTTCACTTAGAGAACAAAATCTATAAAGATCCATGGAATGCCATGGATTGAATCTTGTAGTTGAATATAGTTTCTAGGTTTTTTAAATTATTATTTTGTTATTATTTTGTTGGTTGTTTTATTTTGTATTTTGTATTTATTTTTTTTTAGGGTTGTACTAATTTTTATTTTCTTATTATTTTTCAGTAGATCATTGTAATAGCCCCAATAGTGGGAATAGTGAAATCTTATGTGTGGTTGTGTGTTTATTTTAATTAATTGGGTAGTAAGATTGGTGTTTTAATTGGGTGTTTAATTAAAATTAATGGCTATAGAGATAATTAGGATTTTTTTAATTAAAATTGATTTATATTTAAGTGGATAGAATTAGGGTTACTTGTGAGGGTCATTTTTAATTAAATTAGGTTTTTAGAAGAAATAAATTTAATTGATCGTTTGATATTTTGTTTGATTGTTTTGGTATTCTTGTATTGTTTTTGGACCTGTTTATTTATTTATTTTATGTGTTTTGGACTTCAAGCCCATATTAGGCTCCAATCCACTTAAATAATTTTAGATTTGGATAGTTCTTTTTAACTCATCTTTTAATTAGTCCATTTCATTTAATAGGTTATTAATTAGGTCTAGATTTTAATTAAAATTGATTTTAGGTCCATAATTAATTAGAAATTAGGTTAGAGATAATTTAGACTCATTTAGTTAATTAGATATATGCCCCCTTAGGTTAATTAAAATTAATTTAAACTTAGCCCATTAAATTTAAGTCTTTTTCCATAACTTGTAGATTTAAGGTCACCTTAGAATTAAAACATGTAAAACTAGACCCACTAATTTAAATACTTTATAATTTGTAGATTTAAACCCATTTTTAGAATTGAAATAAGTAGACCTAGGTTCACTTAATTAAAATTAAATAGGAATTAGGTCCACTAGCTTTTACACTCACTTGCAAATTAAAACATATATGCTTAGCCCATTTAATTAAAATCAATGTAGATTAGACTAACTTAAGGATTGTGAATTTAAATGAATGCATTATTTACATGTGTTTTTTTATGACTAGTTTGTCTGTAGTTGATTGTTTTAATAAGGGTTTATATGAAATTGCATGTAAATAGAGAGTAAGATAATAATTCATAAAATAATTTTAAATGAACACAAGACTAAAAAAAGTTGATATTCTGTATCTAAAATCTCCTGATTATGATACTGGCTTTCTTTTAGAGATTAAAGTACCATTATTTTTCGATTTGTCACAGTTATTATCTTGGGTGGCGACTCCTTATCTTCATGCCATGAGTTTTTGACAATGATTGGTATATTCTTTAGAGCTTTAAGCTCAAATAATGTTACAATTGTTAAAATTTTAAACGTGCGTTAAACCCTTCCATCAATAACGACATATATCTTTTTTTATAAATAAATATTGTTAAATGAATTTACCTAAAAAGGGCAGATTTCTTTTTTAAATATTTTTATTTTACAAACTAGGGACAGTAGAATTAATAGAGAACATCATGAGTTTTTTTTTTTTTTCAGAAAAATAAATACTCAACCACTTCACTGCCAACCCAGTGCACTCCAGCGACATGTTTCACTAGCTAAATTAAACAATTCAAATTCAAGCAAGCCAAAATATAAGTAACCCAGTGTGCTCCCAAATTGTTGTTAAAAAAAAAAAAGTTCTTAAATATATATTTTAGGTAAAATTTATATTGAGATTCCTAAATTTATTAACTTTTAAGCTTTAAACTCATACAATTTCATTTTATATATTTAGACTTTTAAATTTTACGGGTTTAAAGTTAATTCTTTTGTTAAATTTTTAATAAAAAATTATTTTTTTTTTATGCTTAAAGTTTTATATTTCTAAACTTCATACCATTTTTTACTTATTAACACTTGTATGACTTTTAAACTTTTTCATTATTAAAAAATAAATTTACATATTTTAATTTTTAATATTTTAATTTAAAAACATAAGTTTATATACATTTTTAAATAATTTTCAATTTTAAAAATAAATAAAAAAGTTAATGTTAAGATAAAAAAAGTATAATAAAATTACTGTTTTTCAAAATATAATATTATATTTTCAAATAAAATATTATGATGAAAAAGAACATCATAATTAAAAGAGATTATGATAAAAAAAATATTTTATAATTCTTCAAAATTTAAATTTCATATTTTTAATACATTTTTTTAGTTTTTTTTTTACAAAATTTTAATTAAATTATTGTGAATAATTTTTTATAATATAACTTTTATAAATATTGGATACCAATGCATGCCTATACATTACAAAAAAATAGTAACAGATTTTCCAACCAACTCTAACTTTTTATAACCATTATTTTAACCTTTATTTTTTATATCATGCTCTTTGGGTACATAAAAAAAAATTTATTATAAAATTTTAATCACAGTAATTTAAAAAATTGTGAAAAACAATATTATTATTATAATTTTTTAAAATTTAGCATAATAGCATTAACTTGTTTGTTTATTTTTAAAATTTAAAATTATTTAAATATGTATATAATGCTTTAAAATAAGTAAATTTACTTTTACTGACGAAAAAATTTTAAAAGTGATATAAATGTTAAAAAGTAAAAAGTAGAATGAATGTTAGAAATATAAAACTTTATCGACCAAAAGAAAATAATTTGTGTTAAAAAATTGACATAAGGGTTTAAAACTTTAAGTTTGTGAAGTTTAAATGTCTAAATATACAAAATCAAACTTTAAGAATCTAAAATTAAAAAGCCGATAAGTTTAAGGGTCTTATTATGATTTTTGCCTTTAGAAAAAAAATAATGCAACTTTTGGACCAAAAAAAATTATTAAAATTTGAATTTCGTATATATTTTTTGATTCATTAGTGTAAAAAAATATAATTAATATTAGTAATAATAAACATATTTTAATAAAAGATTATCTAGTGAAGCATGTCTGTAATGAGTCAGTGAGTTCCATGCCTCCAAAAATATTTAACAGAAATACAATCAGATTAATATATCATCCTGGTAAGGATATTTGATTCAGAAAAAAAAAAAGTTTTTTAAGAGCATATCCTTTATTCCCGTTTGCACCAAAATATATCATTTTAATTTATGTTCATTAATTTCAATGGCAAAAGACTTGAAAAATTTTAAAATAAAATTTCAAATTCAACTTTTGTGTGTAGAAAAGTTTTTCATCTGAAATCCACTTGACTGGATTAAAATTAGCTAGAATTCTTATGATTACTACATAATCATAAGAATTCTAATTAATTTGAATCGAGTCGAGTGAATTGCATCACCATGCTAGCTCCATGGTTAATATATATATCTTTTTATCTAATAACAGTGCATCACCATGCTAGCTCCCTGGTTGAAAAGCAATCCGATATTAATTCATTTCCATTCACCCAAGGAAAAAAAAAAGAGGAATATATGGGGGCAAATTTCTTGATATACTAACTGAAGTTTGATGGATTTGCAGGCAAACTAGCAGTAGTGCATCACCATGCTAGCTCCATGGTTGAAAAGGAATTTAATCCGATAATAATTCTTTTCTATGGTTAAAAACTATATATATATATATATATATATATCTTTTTATATAGTAACAGTGCATCACCATGCTAGCTCCCTGGTAGAAAAGGAATTCAATTCGATATTAATTCATTTCCATTCACCCAAAAAAAATATGAAAGAAATATAAGGGGAAAATTTCTTGATATACTAACAGAAGTTGGATGGATTTGCAGGGAAAATCCAAGTTCTTTTTAAAATTTTTTTTTTTTTGAAATCGGCAAAATCCAAGTTCTTCGGAAATGAAAAAAAAGAAGAAAACAAGCATATATAATATGTAAACACTTTTTGCATACCTTTAATAGAAAAAGTATGTACTGTTTGCTACCAGTCTTCAACGATGTTCAGCAAAATCAACTTTTAGCAAAAGAGTAGAACATATTATATCGAAATTTCTCATTATTTAAAATTCTTATGGGTCAATTATACTACACATTTTCTGTTAAAAAAATTGGACTAAATATTTCAAAGTGAAAATCATGAAATTTGACTTTTTTTTTTTTTTTTTTTTTTTTTTTTTTTTTGTAATTCCACAAAAAATTAAGAGAGAATGAAAATTAAAGATTTTAATTTTAAGGTGATTTTGTTATTTTTTATCTGTGTCCCAATTAAGCCATCAATGAAACTTTTTCTTCATTAATAATTGATACCCCATATACAAAATCTTATTCTAAATAAGATTTATTGTCCTCCAAGTAAAGTAAATTAGGAAAAATGCCTAATTGGGAAAATACTCAAATAATAAGATCTTCATGTCCTAAAGAGACAAGAACTTCAAAGTTTGATAATCTTATAAGATTGAGGAATCATAGTCCTCTTAGATTTGAGCATTAGTTTCTCTATAAATACTCTTCACATCTATTATTCTATTCCATTCATTCACAACACACACACTCTCTCTAAAAACAATCTCTCTCTACCTATTCTAACTTAGGCATCAGAGGGTTTGTGGGGATTATCCCTATGACTCGCCTTGCCCTTTGTTGATTGCTTACTTGCAGGGTTCAAGAGATTCTCGGAAACAAGTTATCAAGTGGCATCGTTTCTGGTAAGTCTCTTGAAATAAAGCCATTGTTCTTTACCGAGTAAAGCAATCACACCATGACTTGTAGTCTGCCATCAGCCCCTATCCAACAAACCCAGCTTAATCTATTAGCCCCCATCCTACAAATCAAGCCTTCATCTTAGACCCCTTTCGATTCATATACACCACCTCCACCTACCCAGGGATGGACAACTCCTATGAGTGCAACTTTTCCTTATTGTGCTCCCTTAATACATACTAGCAGATGAAGACCCTTTATACCTTTTCCCAGTTTAAAAAAATTTCTTGCCATAAGCACACTAGACTTAAACATAGTCACCCTGACACCCAATTTGCTTCCACCATACAAAGAGACAATGATTAGTAGTATCCAAACCCAAATGGCCCTAATGTAACTCCAATTAAATGCTTTAACCTAACAAAGCAACCCCATAAAAGGCTAATCTACAGAATAATGTGACAACTTTACTAATGGTAACATGAGGCATCCTCGTTGGAAGTACAAAAGGCCATTGGAACCACAAAGGGAGTCTAGAATAAGTATTATAGCTTTAAATGACTTTAAGATAGCCCAAAAGGTCAAGAAGGTAATTTAGAAGGCTCGGACAAGACCAAGGAAGGAGGACGAGTGCATGCATAAAGGAACAACACCCTTTGTAAGTAAAATAGTCAGAATGGAGATACCATCCAAATGTAAACTACCTCAAATGGACTAATATAACAACATCGGAGATCCAATTAACCATATATCATCATTTAGAACTAAGGTGATGCTTTAGAATGTGAGTGACAGAATCATGTGCTGAGTTTTCCCAATACATTAACCAAAAATAGCTCAGAGGTGCTTTTATTGGTTACCGAGGAACTCTATCTCTCTTTTGAAGAATTATTTAAAAAAATCAAGACTAGATTCATCACCAATGTTTCTTCTATCAAAAGTATAAATGATCTTCGGATATGCAAACAGGAAGCCATAGAGTCCTTAAGGAGCTACTTGGACCGGTTCAACAAAATTGCTATGCAAATTGAGAACTTAAGTGATGAAGTGGTTATAAAGGCAATGAAGAATGGAACTAAGTTAGGAAAACTCAAAGATAAAATAATGACTAAAGAGCCTCACACATTCCTGAAAGTAATGTCCATGGCTATAAAGTTAATAAAACTAGATAATGATAGGAGATTGCATTGAGATGATGATAGGCTACCCTATAAAAAGAATGAAAGGGTTGAGCTTAAAAGATCTCAAGTTCCTCGTAGCAACTTTAGAAACCCAGTTGAAGGGTTCAAAAGAGAAACTAAAAGGTACACACCTTTAAATGCTTCCAAATTAGAAATTCTTGTGTGGATCAGAAAAAATGGCGTATGCATAACTCCAACCATAAGGATAAGTTCATCTAAAAAAGAATACAAGATAGAAGATTCTACTACCAAAACCATAAAGACTATGAGCGTGAGACAAATATGTATCAGGATCTTAAGTGGGTTATTGAGCAATTGATAAAAAATGGAAAGCTAGGTAAATTCACAAAAAATGTTAGAAAGGATCGAGATTCAAATGATCAGAGCAAAGATAAGCCTAACCAAAAGAAAGCATACAACGAGGTGGCTAGAGTCATTAACATGATCATTGGAGGAGAGGTACCGTTCAAGAGCAGAATGAAGAGGACTTGAAAGGAAGAATGACTTATATCTAAATAAATGTCAAGTATCACATTTGTACCTGAGGATGGGGGACATGCTGGACATCCTCAAAATGATGCATTAGTCGTAAGTGTCTTCATCAATAATTACCTAGTAAAAAGGCTTCTGATTGATGAGGGAAGTGCAACTAACACATTATCTTGGAAAGCTTATCAAGTAATGGGCTCAATCACTAACTTAAAGATCATCCAAAACCCTATTATAAACTTTTGTGGAATTTAAAACTAAGAAACCAGAGATACCAAGGCTGTCATATCCTTATTTAATGCGGTGGACCTTCCACTCATTTATGATTGAAACATTGGAAGGCCAATCTTACATGAAATTGATGCAGCTACAAGCATCAGGCAGCTAACCATGAAGGTCCCTCTAAAGGATTGAATAATAACCACTCATAGAGATCAAGCTATTGCTAAATAATGTTACCAAGTAGTTGCTAAACCTCAAGTGGAGGCATTTCCTTTACATTATTTTGAGTTTGAGAAAAAAGGTGCTAACTCGTAACTAGTTGATCAAGTGCAAACTCTTTAATAAGTTAGTCAAACATTAACATCAATAATGTCTGGACTTAACACCAATCATTATTTTGACCAGACACCTGCCATCAATAGAGTTATTAAAGTTTATAAACTGAGTAACATCTTTATCACCCTCGGGTTGTTTCGATAGTACTAAGGTTTGACACTCGAGTTAAGCTTCTAATACATCGAGAATCTAAGTACAATGACTAAAGGTAGTCCTTTTAGGTCACTTTGATAGTACTGAGGTTCGACACTCGGGTTATGCTTCTAATGCACCAAGAATCTAAGTCTAGTTTCTAAAACTGGCACCCTCAAGTTGCTTCAATAGTACTGAGGTTTGGCACTCAAGCCACGCTTTTAATGCATTGAGAATCTAAGTCCAGTGATTGAAGCTAGCACCCTCAAGTTGCTTTAATAGCACTACGGTTCGGCACTTGGGCCTCACTTCTAATGCACCGAGCAACAAACTCCAATGATGGTTGGTTCTGTAAGGTCATTTCTATAATACTGGTGAGTTAATCCCTCATATCATTTTTATAACATCGAGCATCTTTTATTACAGATTTTGTGCATTTAAGTCTAACTGGTACTTCATGATTATGATATTCAAATATTATGATTCTAAAACTTGGCATAGCGAGCATCTCAATTTTCAATGCCTAAGGCTGGCCACCTCAAGTCATCTTTTGACAACACATGAGATTTCAAACAAGGTTCTTATTTCAGCACAATAATGATCTCTATGTGATTCTTGGATATCTAGAAATCTCAAACATAAATATCTTAATATACTTTTAGGGGGGGCTTTTAATACCCTATATCAATATTCTATTTTAATAAGGGTTATAATCCCTAAAGAGGAAGAATGCTTGAATAAGAAGAAAGCTTGACAAGGAAGTCTATTTTCTCCTAAACAAAGCAATCCTATAAGTATAAGGAATCATATTCTTAAGAGGTTTATGTATACTTTTCCCTACCAATACATCTCATGATATCTAATGTCATTCATTCAATCAGTCATCATCTCCACATAATAGCACACTCTACATCAAGACGTCATTCCATCATTCTATCTCCTCATCACATAAGCAATCATCCTTTATTCTCTATTCTATTATGCTTATTCATTTTATTATATTTTTCTCTATACGAATACTAACTTAAGCTTTAGAGTGTTTATGGGAGAAACCCTGCCCTTTCACCTGTTCTACTCGACGATGCAGTTTCCATAGCAAAATATTAATTTGGAGTTATCAATAATCAATAGCAACAATATTGATCAATTAACCATTGACTTGTAGCCAAGAAAATAAGAATTATATGCTTTAAATAATGCATAAAGGCAATATAATTTAATTTTGCAGAAATTAAAAACCAATGAAAAAATGTTTAAAGTCATATTGCATCTTGTTAATTCTGTTCAGACTCTTTAACATACCACTTGTTAATTTGAGTATGACCTATAGTTACTTGCATAAGCAATTGATTTATGTATACTTTATAGACTCAATTTGCAAATATTAATAATAATTAAGGGGCACATTAAAAAAAGGTATTAAAAAAACTTGTTTTTCTCAATTAGTTTTGCAGGTGATTTTAATTAGAACAATGGTTTGTATAAATGTTCCAAATAACATCCCAATCCAAACACCCTGCAAAACATATTTGAAGATTAAAGGAAAATAATAATAAATCAAGTGATATGACTAAAATAAGAAAAAATGATGTGCTTGAACAAATTAAATGATCACATAAAATATATCAGATAATTTTTATTCAGGTAAAAACTAGTTCCTGCAACATGACAATAAATAAATAAGTCACTAAGCACAACTCCAACTAGAATTCCAATAAGGTAGTAGCAAATTATGTTGACATATGCTATAACACATTGCCATCCAGCTCTAATAGCAAAACTTATAACATAATGAAAGCATTTACATGAACATCACATTTAATTGGTATCACTATACTCTAAACCCTTTGAATGACAATTATGCACTATATTTTAAATCTAAATTACCATGAGTATCTTGTGCATTCTAGGTTCGAACTACTCCAATTCAATTCAGACAAGAATATAAGGACATTCGCTATAATGTTGATACAAATAGTTATAAGAGAGCATGGGCTATACGTTGTTCAACAGAATAAAGAAAGCCAAAAGTGGTAAAAGATTTGTTACTGCCTTAGCCACCTTACTAATTTTAATAAAAATGTAAGCAAGTTGGTCTTTAAGGAATAAGAATATCATAAATATAATAAAGCCAATTGCGAACGATGTAAGAACTACTCATTATTGATAATTTTGCAACTTTTGAACTTCCTCTTCCAAGCTCATTTGACACTTGAAAACTAGAATTTTCTAATCAGAACATCCAACAGGAATCATTTTATTATGTATGTTGTCTATTTGCGTACTTTTATGCATATCCAATTGTAAGAATGATACATACCTTGCTACAGCTAAGAAATCGAGTGATATAATCATTTCCTATCCATTGATGTTCAACCTCCAAAACATAAACAAGACTGTAAGAAATTGTAAAGAAAATAGTAAAGAAAAAAAAGGACTCTGATAATTACCAGGTAGCAAGAGCATCAATAGTGACCTTTGCATTTGCCATGCTTCTTGTTAAAAATATTAGCACTGTTTAAGGCTATCATAAAAAAAAAACTTTAGGCCACTTTTAAATTCATTTGAAACTAAGTTTATAATTAAGCATGTAAAGGAATTAATTCCTTACTAAAGAATTAATCTAGAAGACAAAAAAAGCTTGATGATAGGGAGAAGATCTTTAAAAGCCAAGAACAAGAAGCCTTTCCATGTTTTAGGACAACCTTTACAGGTAGCAAACATAAGCTAACCTACATTTGGGATCTAATAAGCCAAAATTGTGAACACTAGGGCTCCTACAATTTTGAACTTGTGGTGCATAGTGAATATCCATGAAAGTATGACATGAATTATAAAGGAAAATATTTCCAAGTATGTAATAATCATGTTCTTGCTATTTACTTGTAAGAACATTTGGCAAGTGAAAAATACAATGAAGGAAAATATGATAGGAACTAGCCAAAGAGAAATATCCTCTGCAACTTCTTCAATGGTTACATTTTGGCCTAAATGTCATGTGGCTATTACCTTCTCCCTAAAAGACTAGTATATTAAGGTGTGTAGTGCCCACACTTACAAGCCTAAGACCTCCCTCACAACTTTTCAATGTGGGGTTTGTGACATTCTACCCCACTCAAATGTGCAACACCTGTTATGAATTGTTGTGCTATTTAGGAATCAAATCCTAAGAAGAGAAAATTTTAAAATTTTACTAAACATAACCATTTATCTCATGAAGAATTCCAATCCCTAGGATCTATTTTGCAATTAACATATAACTAATACACAAAGTAATAAAAATAGTAAGTAATTAATAACCTAGAAATTCTAAGTTTCAAGAAAAATTACAATCTCCTACATTTAGTGTAAACCATAAGTATTCTACTATAGTAGTGTGCTTATTGATTTAACTCTTGGATCAACTCATCAGCTTTCTAAGTGTGAAGCCTTTTGCTTGAAACACCAAGCTTCACCAAATCTCCTTCTTGCCTTGATCAAAATGGAAGCAAGTATCCTCTCTTAATTACCCTTAGTAATTTGCACTAAATTGATCCTTACAAGAACTCTTGGGTTTTTGTGTATATATGTTTCTTATTCCTTTTGATCTCTTATGTCTCTACACTTTTTTACATTGATAATCATCCATATTCAATTCTACTTACCATTTTAGATAAATATGGTAAATGATAAGTGTAGAGATTGATGACATCACCCATTGTACATCACCCACATGCCACTTGGAATGATATATGTATATAACTTTATATAAAAGTGACAAGTGTACAAAAGAAGTGAGTAAAGAATACACCTTATGTATAATCTCTACATACATCTCTTTACACCTGTCAAGTGTACAAAAAGAACCTAATATTTTATTTGATAAAATCAAATATTAAATCCTTTTATGGACCTAGGCTTGGTAATTAGGCCAACACTTGACCTAAGCCCATTCCATCAAATAAGTGGGCCTGGATAGGTTAATGGGCTTTGTCAATATATTAGATTAATCTTTAGCCCAAAACTCTTTTGGGCCTAAGTCCATAACACTTGGACCATTAATCCAAGTCAATTAGAAACAATATATATCTTTTATTAATTTAATATCTTAATTAATTTCTCATATTAATTAAGTACAAACTAATAATAAAACCTTTCATTGAAATTAAGCTTCATGATATGCTAAAATCATTACTTTAAGCATAAATCTAATTTCATTAATCATAATTAATTGATTAAACACTTTAATCAATAATTAGATTAATATCGATAGAGATTTGGTAAAACCTTTTAGTTGTGACTTACTAGGTTCATGTTTAGTTGATAATAAGAAGATAATATTAACACTTGATATTATTTAAAACTCCTTTCAAGTCTAAATGTGATAATCCCAATTATTCACATTTAGTTCTTAAAAGCTGTGAGTGATCTAGCATTGATATCATAACTACTTAATTTGAAATGAATGCATTTACTAATTCTCACGAACCCTTTGGTTATAATTACCATGCACTAAAATCCCTTCATTAGTAGATCCCAATATAGCTTAGAGTCAAGAATTAGTTAAACTCCATTAGCTATATCATATGACCTCATCTCAAGATCTATTTCTTGATAAAACATAATAAATACTAGAAACACTTTTCTAGCACTGAAATTCTTTCATACTGTTATGTTTGTCATAGCCAGGAACTTATTTATCAATAAAGGACTTAGATAGCATAGGATCTACTCTCAGTTCACACTAAGTAATGAATCCCATCTTAGTTGAACACTCTTCCTTACATTTAACTAATTAGAGCCTGCATATGCCATATACCCATATGTGATTAACATAAGTATGTAAGTGGTAATAAACCCTAACCACTTAAATATGGATGACCGTTTCACCTTAATTCAAAAGACTATATACACCATTATGACCTAGATTGTGGTCATTAACTATAAGTGAATATCCATGCGATCATATATCTGATGTCACTATTCGATCCACCCATCATATGAGTATCCATATGTCTATTCAAGTATCTCATATTAAGTAGCATGAGTCTCACTACCTCCCATGATTAGTATCACATATTAATCAAGAAAAATAAAAAGAGGTGATAGTCTAATTAATATTACCCAAATATTAATTATATGAATATGAACATTTTATAGCATATGTACTAAGTAAATTCGTAGCTCATATTATCAACTCTTGATAATGAATATATTTAACATGATGCTAATGGAAAAATATTCAATTAAACAAACACTTTAAATAATAGAATATTCTTTTATTATCATTTAGGATAATTTACAATATCAAAATATGTGATTGGCCTCTAGGGCATTTCACATATACTAATAATCTCCCACTTGCACTATAGCTAATCACTACAATATCTAAGACCCCTCTTCTTAAGATGTCGAACTAACTGTAGTTGTGTTAATGCTTTAGTAAGTGGATCAGTGACATTATTAGTTTAAGCTATCTTTTGCTCGACTATATCACCTTTTCCAATAAGTTCTTTGATAATACAGAAATGCCTTTTATATGTTTAGATTTTTGGTGAGACCTCGGTTCCTTTGCTAAAGCAATGGCTCCATTGTTGTCACAATAGAGAGGAATTTGGGACTTAATGGAAGGAACAACTTTTAGTTTAGTAATGAAGTTCTTAATCCAAACAGCTTCTTTAGCGACATCTGATGCAACTATATACTCAGCTTCTGTAGTGGAATCAATAGTGACACTTTGCTTGGAACTCTTCTAGCTCATTACACCTCCATTACAAATAAAAACAAACCTAGAGATAGACTTTCTATCACCGATATCTAATTAAAAATCAGAATCTGTGAAACCATATACTTATAGATCACTTCCTCTATAAGTTAAGATTAAATCTTTAGTCCTTCTCAAGTACTTTAAGATTGTCTTATGAGCTATCCAATATTCCAAAACCTAGATTAGATTGAAACATACTAGTCACACTAATAATATAGACAATATTAAGCCTAGTATAAAGCATAGCGTACATCAAGCTTCTTATAGCCGAAGCATAAGGAACTTTGGCCATTTGCCCCATCTCCTCAAGTGTTTTAGGTGACATACCCTTGGATAAATGGATACCATGCCTAAATACTAACAATCTTCTCTTGGAATCAAGCATGTTAAACCTTTCAACACCTTTTCCAAGTAAATACTTTAGGATAAACCTATCATTCTTCTTGATCTATCTCTATAGACTGGAATGCCAAGAATATAGGTAGCTTCCCCTAAGCTTTTCATGGAGAAAAATTTATATAACCATAATTTCACATTTGTAAGCATGCTAATATCATTCCCAATTAATAAAATATCATCTACATAAAGTGCTAGGAAAGTGAGTTAGCTTCCATTAACCTTCTTGCACACACAAGGCTCATCTTCATTTTTTTATAAAATGAAATGATCATATGGCTTCATCAAAATGATGATTCTAACTCCTTAAAGCTTGCTTTAAACCATAAATATATCTATTAAGCTTGTACACTTTAGAACTTTCTTTAGATTAATAACCATTAGGTTATTCCATATAACTATCTTCCTTAATATAACCATTGAGAAAAGCAGTTTTGACATCCATGTGCCAAATTTCATAATCATAGTGTACAACTATAGTAAGAAGTGTTCAAATGGATTTAAGCATGGCTACTAACAAGAAGGTTTCTTTATAGTTAACCCTTGGCCTTTGGTGAAACCCTTTCGCTACAAGCCTTATTTTGTAGGTATTAACCTTTATATCTACACCAATCTTTCTCTTGAAGATGCATTTACAACCTATAGGTACAATACCTTCAGCTGGATTAACAAGTGTCCATACTTGGTTTGCATACATGGAATCCATTTCAGATTTCATTGCTTTAAGCCATTTTAAAGAATCTTTATTTGATAAAGTTACTTCAAATGTCATAGGATCATCAACATGATTGCCTTCTTTATGAATATGCAACTCTTGCATATCTTGTAGAAAATCGTATCTCTCCGGTGGATGAAATACCATATTGAATTTTTTAAGAGTTACTATGATGATATTTTTAGTGGAGTTAGACTCTTGGGATTGATCAATATTCATTTGATCAACTTGATTAGCCTTATTAGAAGACTCCTCTTCTAAAGTTATCTTCCTTCCTTTACCACTTTCTTAAAGAAAATATTTCTCAAGGAATATGACATCTTTGCTTACAATAACAACTTGTTTAGTAGGAAGATATAAATAATAGCCTAAACTATCTTTATGATAACTAATAAATCTACCTTAAATTCACCTTGCATATAATTTTTATTTTTTCAATCTTTTGATATAAGTTAGGCATCCCCAAATCTTAACGTGCTTACGACTTGGTGCCTTACCATGCCAAATCTCATATGGTATGGTAGAAACAAAGTTAAATGGAACATAGTTAAAAATGTAAGCAACAGTTTGCAATGAAAAACCCCAAAATAAAGTAGGCAAATCTATATAGCTAGGTAAATCTGTATAGCTCATCATTGATCGAACCATATCTAATAGTGTTTGATTCCTTCTCTTAGATACACCATTTAATTGAGGTGAGCCGAGTGGAGTTAATTGTGATATAATACCATATTCCATAAGGAACTCCATGAATTGGGTACTTAAGTATTTACCTCCTCGATCTGATCATAGGATTTTAACACCTTTTCCCATTTGGTTATTTACTTGGACCTTGAATTGCTTGAACTTTTCAAAGGATTCACTTTTATGCTTCATTAAATATAAATGTCCATACCTTGATAGATCATCTATAAAGGTAATAAAGTAATATAACCCTCCTTTTTCCATTTGATTAAATGGCCCACATACATCACTCTGTATGATTTCTAAAATTTCTTTAGCTCTTTCCATTTGTCCAACAAATGGTGACCAAGTCATTTTGCCTTGGATACAAGTTTCATAAGTTAGAATACTTAAGGATTCAAGATTACTTAAGATTCCTAATTTATTCAATTTTGTGATTATATCATCCGTTACATGACCTAATTGCAAGTGCCATAGATATTTTGGATTAGAGGAATTATCAATTAGCATTGCATTCACAACATTCAAAATGGCTGGATATTGTTTGTTATTGGATTTATTATCAATATAATAAAGACCATGTAATACATAACCCATGCCAACTATCTCATTATCAAAATAGATAGTACATTGATGCGAGTGAAATTAATACCCTAGTCTCCATGACTTAGTATAGAGCAAATAAGGTGTCAAACACTGGGGAATTTAGAGTAAATTTTGTATTAATTGGGTAAATACTCTAAAGGATAGGTAAATGATATTAAAATAATATTAATTTATTCTAACTAACTTAAAGTTACTAATTTCTAATTACACAAATTAAATTGACTATACTAATAACAATTTTAAGGAATGTATGTTAGAATTACAAATCAGAATTAATTAAGAACTATAAAAGTCAATAATGTTTTAAATTTCATGCATTGATTGAAGAATAAGCTAATGATCCTTAAAAGTAACTCTTGTTGTCAATTAAGAGTATTTTCATTTAAAGTCCACACACACTCTCATGAGTTTGCATAAATAAACAAAAACCATCAAGTTCTATGCTATTTCTTTATCCTTTAAAAGTGAATTTCTTGTCTCCAAGTACTTTTCTAACCTTTAAGTAATTTCAACTGTCATTCCACCAAATCATCCCAACTCTCATTGTAAACAATTGATTAACAAGCTATATATGGTGATCAAGCATATATAACATAATTCAAAACTCAATTAAATCTAAATCAATCATGGGTTATAAAAGATAAAAATGTAGTTCATAAATTAATTCATCATTGTAGTTATATATATAAAGACTTAGCGAAAATACATAATGCTTAATATTAAGGAACAACAAAGAAGTACTATTAACATCAAGTAACTAAAATAGAATAAGGGAGAAAAGATTGTATTGATAAAACCCTTTAATGCTCTCTAAAAAGTTACTTGATTGTGGTAAATCCTCTTGATATCTTCCTTTAATTCCTTGGATATATCTTTGAACACTAAGCACTTCAACTCTTTCAATAATAAAACTAGTAATGCTATAAATTCTTAATAGAATACTAATGTTTCTCAATCCCTAAAACAATGCCAAACTTCATGTATTTATAGGCTTCTTGGCATCCCAATTTGCATATCTTCAAATGGGTGTAAAAATGAAAAGGTATGATAAGAGTTATATTAGTGTCGAGTTATAACCATTATGCGAACTCAACACAGGATGTCTCTATCATGACTCAGCACATATGTGATGATTCGGCATGGCCCCTTCTTTCATTGTATAGTTGTTGAAGAGTTAGCATAGGTGTATTGAGTTGGCACTAACACTTGTTGTCGCGACTAGGCAGTAATGTGTCGAGTTGGCACCCATTGCTAAAGTCTCACTTTAACTTTGCATGCATCATACTTCATTCCACTCTATCCAAGTTCACTTCCATGCATGAATTAAGCTTAGGAACACCTATAAAATACACAAAAATCAACATAAGGACAACATAAACAAAAGAAATAAAAATAATAATGCAAAATTAAGTTAACATAACCAAACATAACAAATCTAAAGAAAATTAAACCATAACTAGCCTAAAGAAATATGCTTATTTGCATTATAACAAACTCCCCCACACTTAGACCTTGCTTGCCCTCAAGTGAGAAAATAATAAAAAAAATTTTGTCTTCTAAAAATAGATATAGTAATCCAAACCAAGAAAGAATTTTAAGAAAAAGAGAGTTAGAAACCAAACTTCTAATGCTCAACAATGATAGATAAGACAAATTTCATAGCATAATCAATAAGTTTAATGATTTATCTCTAACTATTAAGAAAAAAATAAAAAAAATATAAAGTCAAAGTGCTAATCATGCTTTCTAACCATAATGCTCATTCATCAAACTTAGGATTTTTTAAAACTAAAGTAGCCATGGGACAAGGATTAAGTGCACACATTAACCAACAATTCTAATGGAATTTTTAGACACATATATTATATTTATATATATATTTATATGGACTAATTTGCATTTCTTTTTGAATGAATGTAATTAAGGAGCATACTCACTCATACAACACTTACTCGAGATGAATCACATTAACAAGCATTATGATGATGATGATGATGATGATGAAGATATCCTCATCCATTATTGAAAAGTTAGTAACATGTATTATGGCTATAGTTTCTCTAAGGCCACTTTAATCCTTAAAAACCTAAGCTTAAATCCTAACTATCCTAGCCTTAAGCATAATTAGAAAGTTGACTAAGTATTTTATAGATTTTAAAAATAATAATAAAGATAAAAAGGAAAACTTAAAGCCTATGCTAAATGAAACTTTAAAATTCTACTAGTCAAGTATAGAAAGATAATTACTAACAAAACAATTGAAAAGAAAACTCAATCAAAATTGAAATGAACTTAAAGAGAAAACTAATTAAATGGAGAAGATAAAATTAAGCAAATTTAAGCATAAATGACATAAAATAAGAAAACATAACCTATAATCATAAAGATAGACTTACACCTAATATAATGACAACTACTACTATTCCCTCCCACACACTTAAAATGCACATTGTCCCCAATTTAGCATCATAATAGTAAAGAAAGAAAAGAAATACTCCCTTAATCATCCGAAGGAGTAGGCGAAGGAGACTCAATGTTATATCTATAATAGGTAAAGAATTGATTCAACTTGTACTCCATTTGCTTTTACCGACGATCAAGTTATTGGTTATGAGTCTCCATTGCATTCAATTAGCACTGCATGGCAATTTAAGTAACTAAGATTTAATCCCAAATATGAGAGTGTCCACTTGAAGAACTACTGGCTTCACCTTGTATAGGATAAGTTAGTAATGGTAAATCACTAAGTGGTGTATAAGCTGGAAGATGCTTAAGCTCAACATCTTCTTCCTCCTATTGAGATTCTTCAACTTAGGTGGGACATTCCAACCCTCGCCAACAAGATCGAGACCTTACTGAAATCAAATGGAAGGTAACATTGACAACTTCACCTCTCATGAATGCTTGCTTAGTGAAATAAGAGCACTCAATAACATAAGTAAAATCATCAAGGTTAAGATTCAAAGCTTTAGCAATAATGGGAATAATATGACCATAATTGCCATAATTGAGTAGGGCATCCTTATATATAGCATAACTTAATAATTGATTAAAAATCTAATATATCCAACATACTTGTTTCTTATTATGAATGCACCACATTAAAAATAATTCTTGTGCAGAGACTCGATTGAATTCGGACTTATGAAAAACCATACATGCAAGGACTTTGTGCAACAACCAAAATTTCAAATCCTTAATAAACATAACTTTACCCTTCTTGGTTGAAATGGTGTTTGCGAATCAGTCAAGAATGTCCAAAATTTGTTTAACCTAAAGGACTAATAGGATCACACAAACCATCCTTTTTAAAACCAAATACACGTTGCATGAATGAATAGGTAAGTTGATGTTTATTCGCTAACATGAAAAATTTGAAAATCTGAGAATTATTTGAATTCACATCCAAAGTGGTATAGAATTCAGTGATCAACTCAACATAAGTATCTTCATTCATAGACATAAATTTTTTCAACCCACAAGTTGTCAATATTTGATTAAAAGAATCATTCATGTCAATATCATTAAGAAGAGAATTAGGAATATACTTACAACCTACTTAATGGTGGTAAATGTATCACCCTCCTCATGTGAAAGGATGGGAAATTTGGCCTTGTAAGTAAGTGAAAGGTTCTCTTCCTCTTGATGCTCTTCTTAAATATGTGGCCTTTTAGATGATGAACCCCTTGTTTTACCCATCTTCAAAAACAACAATGTTATAGTAACAAAAGTAGTAGTGTGTAAAGAAAATGAAGAAGATGAGAAGGATAATGGGTAAAGTGTAAAATAGGAAAGTAAACATGTAGAGAAAATGAAAATAAAAGAAAATAATGGAAAGGAAATGATGGGATTCAGTTAGGTTAGTGAGAATATAAAAAGGCAAGTGTAAGGTAAAAAAGAAAATGGTAAGAGGATGAAAAAGAAGAAAATTTACAAAGTGAACAAAGAAAACGTATGGGGATTTAAGAGAAGTGTGTAGAAATAGTTGTAGGTGTAAGTAGAGAATAGAAAATATGAGTGAAATGGGATGTTTATATAGGTATTAGTCTAGGGTGCAAGTTGAAAGTGAAAGGTCATAACCTACCTTTCTTAAAAAAGGACATGACTTTTCAATTTTATTATATTTTTAGGAGTTAATTATAGTAAGAAGATAAAAGGTACTAAATTGAAAAAAATGATAAAAAGAAATATAAAGGAAATATATCAAAAAATATATAAATAATAAAATAAAAATACTTAAAATAAAAAGTTAGAAATGAAGCAATATTATAAGAGAGTACGAGTTGGCACCATGGTGACGACTTGGCACCATTTGGCTCTGTAACAAGTCGGTGCCATGGTGACAACTCAGCACAAAGTAATGTACAAAGGGGCAACTTGCCATGACATATGTGATTACTCACCACACCTTAGTCTCTATAATGAGTCAGCACCATGGTGATGACTTGGCACTGAGACTAAGTGACAATAATTCAACTTATACTTGATTAACCTAATTTAAATTTATATTTTTTGATCAAAATAGAATGTGTATAAAAGAAAACTTCAAAAGAAAAAAAAATTTATAAAAGAATATACAAAAAAAGGATTAATATAAATTTAAATGATTTTAATAAAAAAAATACTAATTAAATTATAAAAATTACTAGTACTAAAATATGGTACAAACAAATCCAAATATAATAAAATGACATAAAATATATCAAAATAAAGAAGATATGTAAATATTACCTTGCTAAATTTAACGGTCTATAGCTCGACTTTAGTGAATTAGGTGTAAAGAGAGAGATTGGTCGGCCTTGATTGATTGCTTCACCAATTAAATATGGCTTGAGACGATGGCCATTAACTTTGAAGATTTCCCCTTTATCATTCGATATTTCTATTACACCATAAGGATGAACTTTAACAACTTTAAAAGGACTAAACCATCTTGACTTCAACTTTCTTAGAAACAATCTCAATCTTGAATTAGAAAGTAGAATAAGCTCACCTTCATGAAATTGCTTCTTAGATAAATGCTTATTATGCCATAACTTGGTGTGATCTTTATATAATTTTGCATTCTCATAAGCATTCATTCTTAACTCATCCAATTCATTAAGTTAAAGTAGTCTCTTCTTACCAACCTTCTTCAAATCAAAATTAAGAGCCCTGGTTGCTCAATATGCTTTATGCTCTAGTTCAATGGGTAAATGACAAGACTTCTCATATATCAATTGGTAAGGAGTAAGGCCTAATGGGGTTTTAAAGGCTATCCTATCTGCCCACAATGCATCATCCAATTTCAATGCCTAATCCTTTCTAAAAGAAGACACCATTTTCTCAAGAATCCATTTTATCTCTCTATTACTAATTGCAACCTACCCACTTATTTGTGGGTGATACAGGGTGGCATTCTTGTGGGTTACCCCATACTTTTTCAAAAGGGCCTCCATTAAATTATTGCAAAAGTGTGAACCTCCATCACTAATCAATGCTCTAGGAGTGCCAAACCTTGGACAAATTATTTTCTTAAGCATTTTCTTGACAACCTTTGCATCATTAGTAATGGTTGGTATTACTTCCACCCACTTTGAAACATAGTCAACCATAACCAAGATATACTTGTAGCCTAAAGACCTAGGAAATGGACATATGAAATCTATACCCTAAACATAAAAAAGCTTAACTTCAAGGATTCATTTCAAGGGCATCTCATGCTTCCTAGAAATGTTACCCATTCTTTGACACTTATCATATGCAAGCATAAATTCTCTAGCATCTTTAAATAAAAAGTAGGCCACCAAAATCCATATTGTAGTACCTTAGATGCCATCTTTGATGTTCCAAAGTGTCCACAAACTTCTAATGAATAATAATGTTGTAACACATTTTAAACTTCATCTTGAGGAATGCACCTTCGAATCAAGCCATCCGCACATCTCTTGTAAAGCAAAGGCTCATCCCAATAGTGGAATTCACTATCATACAAGAATTTCTTCCTTTGTTGATAATTTATTCCATAAGGATGAATACTACTCATAAGATAATTAGTAATATATGCAAACCATGGAAGTTCCTTTGACGCCATACTAAGTAAATGTTCACCATGAAATGCCTTATTAATTAGCACACCGTCATCATATTTCTTTAACCCTTCTTGATCTAGCCTTGATAAATGATCCATAATAATGTTTTCACTTCCTTTCTTGTCCTTTTCTTATTAATTAAACTTTTGAAGCATTAAAATCCACCTTAGGAGCCTAGGCTTTGCATCCTTCTTACTTAGAAGATACTCAAGAGCAGCATGGTCTGAATACATAATAAACTTCTTCCCTACAAGATAAGCTATAAACTTATCAAATGCATAAACAATAGCAATCAACTCCTTTTTTGTAGTGGTATAGTTGATTTGAGAATTATTAAGTAGTTTGCTAGCATAGTAAATAACATAAGGCTTTCCTTCTTTCCCTTGACCCAAAATAGCCCCTACCACAAAGTTACTTGCATCACACATAATTTCAAATGGTTCCTCCTAATTAGGTGATTACAAAATAGGTGTTGAAATAAGAAACTTTTTTAATGCTTTAAATGCATCAACATATGCTTCATTAAATTCAAAAATAGCATCCTTAATAAGTAGTTTGCATAATGGCTTAGCTATTTTGGAAAATGCCTTAATGAATCTTCTATAAAAACTTGCATGCCTAAGAAATCTTCTTAAATCTTTAACACACTTTGAGGGTGGAAAATTAGCAATCACTTCTATCTTTGCTTTATCAACTTCAATGCCTCTTTTTGATATTAAGTTTCTAAGAACTACACCTTCTTATGATATGAAGTGACATTTTTCCTAATTCAAAACCAAACCATGCTCAAGACACTTGTTAAGAACTTTAGAGAGATTGTCTAGACAATGGGAAAAATTAGTACCATAGACACTAAAATCATCCATAAAAACCTCTACATAATCATCAAGTAAATTGTTAAATATTGAAACATGCATCTTTAAAAAGTTGCAAGTGCATTGCATAAATCAAAAGCCATGTGCCTAAAAGAAAATGTACTATAAGGACATGTAAAATTAGTCTTAGCGTAGTCCGCAAGATGAATAGGAATTTAATAAAAACTACTAAGTCCATATAGATAATAAAAATAAGGAAAGTTAGCTAGTCTTTCAAGAACTTGGTTAATAAAAGGCAATGGAAAGTGATCTTTCCTAGTTGCTTTATTTAACTTTCTATAGTTAATACACATACACCATCCTATGATAGTTCTAGTGGGTATTAAGTCATTAGACTTATTCTTAACAATAGTTAAGCCTCTCTTATTTGTAATTACTTGAATAGGGCTCACCCATTTACTATCACTAATGGAATATATGATTCCTTTATCAAGCAACTTAGTTACTTCCTTCCTTACCACCTCCTTGAGAGTTGGATTTAGCCACCTTTGACCTTCAATGGAAGGCTTGGCATTATCCTTTAAAAGGATTATATGCATATCCATATTAGGTCCAATACCATTCAAATCATTTATAGAATAACCAATAACACTCTTATGATTAAGCAATACATCACCTAAAGCATCAATATTATTTCTAGGTAAAGAAGAATTCATAATAAAAGGAAATTTAAAGTTAGAGTCAAGAAATTCATATCTTAGATTCAATAGTAAAGGCTTGAGCTCTAGCTTCACTTCTTCATTTGGTGAAGTAGCCTTTGAATCTTCATCCTTCCTTAAAGATTCAAACATTAAAGTTCTATTAGGAGGAAGGTATAGAGTTGTCTCTAAGAGTCTTACATTAGCTTATTGTACCATGTATGCCTCAATAGGGTCTTGCCTCAAACATTCATGTATTACTTCTTCGATGCATTCATCAATAACATTAATAGAGTCAATTATGCTTGCCACTTCCACTGGTGTAGACTTCATCATTTTAAACACATCAAATTCCATATGCTCATTGTCCACTTCTAATGTAATCTTTCCTCTCCTCATGTCAATAATTGCTCCTGCTATCATAAAAAATGGTCTCCCAAATAAAATTGGGATTTCAAGATCTTCCTCCATATCAAATATAACAAAATTAGCTGGTATCACAAACTTTCCCAATTTTGTTGCCACATTTTCAAGAATGCCAAATGGATATTTAATAGATTTGTTCACCATTGAAAGACACATATTTATAGACTTAAGTTCTTACAAATCAAACCTTTTATAAATGGAGTTAGACATAAGGCTAATACTGGCACTAATATCATATAAAGCCTTATCAAAATGAGTACCTATAATTGCATAAGGAATAGTGAAGCAACTGAGATCCTTTAGCTTTGGTGGAGATTTGGAATACATAACCCTAGATTTTTAAATAAGAGAAACTAACCCATAATCTTTAAGCTTATTTTTATAGCTAATGATATCTTTTAGAAATTTACACCATGTTGGCATATCTTTAATGGCATCAATAAATGGTATGGTAATGGTAATTTCCTTTAGATAATTAAGGAATTTGCCAAACTATTTATCCAAACTATGCCTTATAAATCTTTGAGGGAAAGGAAGTGTTTTGAAATCTACCTTACATTCATCTTCCTTAGGTGGTATGACGTCTCCCTTTTTACCCTTCTTTGTACCCATAACATTATCTTTATTACTAACATCCAATTCTTTAATTTTTACCTAATCATCATCAACCACTCTTTTATTTTTACTAGCATCCTTTTTAATCTCTTTAACACTCCTCAAAGTAATTGCTTGGAAAGTCTCTTTTGGTACAAACTCTAGTTGGCTAGGAAGCTTTCCTAAAGCTCTAATGTTAAAGGAAGAGGCTTGTTGGGCAATTTGATTTTTAAGAATTCAGTTATGAGTAGTAAGTTGTTCAAGTTTAGAGCTAACTTGCTTGAATTGCTCCTCATTTTATTTGTTGATGGACATTTATTGGTTAACAAATTGTTCCATAAGAGTTTTTAGGTTGGGTTCGGGTTAGATAGGATTAAATGTTTGTTGTTTAATGGGAAATCAAGGTGGGTTTTAGGGTTTGGTGTTTGGGTTAAATGGAGGGTTTAATTAAGAGGATGGATATGACCATAAAAATCTAGGGTGGTTTCTCCATTAGGGGTTATAAGTATTGGAGTTGAGGCCCATTCTTTAATTAAAAGCTCCTTGCACATAGCTCACATCCATATTAGTATACACATTACATTGAGAATATGAATGTGATTCTCTACAAAACTCATAAACAATA
Source organism: Mallotus nudiflorus (assembly GCA_947683625.1). Lineage (NCBI taxonomy): Eukaryota > Viridiplantae > Streptophyta > Magnoliopsida > Malpighiales > Euphorbiaceae > Mallotus > Mallotus nudiflorus. Next base: position 8,029,744 of record CANTUR010000041.1, read on the forward strand.
TTAGTACTTTCCAAAGAATTAATTTATGATTTACTTACTAATTTGGTGAAAGCCTTTACCTTTGCAATCAATAGGTTAATGATGTCAAGCTTTAAAAAATTCTCTTGCTTTTTCCATTATTGGTTCATCACCCATGTATCCTTGAGATGAAAGTTCTTTAAGTAACAGCTTCTTTAGCTATTTTATCCATCCATTTTCCACTGGAAGCTACATTAATAATGTTCCTATTCTTATTTGTCAAGCCATTATAGAAAATTTAAGGGATCATCCAATCTGGTAAGCCATGATAAGGACATTACCTTTGAAGTTCCTTAAACCTCTCCCGAGTTGAATATATTGTCTCACTTCCATTTTGCTTGAAAGTTGTAATCTTATTATGACAATTGGCTATCTTTTATGGTGGAAAGTATTTATAAAGGAATGCTTACTTTAATTGGTCCCATGTTATAATTGATTCACTTAGTAAACTAGCAAGCCAAAGTTGTGTTTTATCCTTGATAGAAAATGGGAAAAGTCTATTTTATTGCATCGTCAATCACACTACTAATTTTAAAGATTGCACACACATTAAGGAAAGTCAATATATGAGCATAAGGATCATCTCCTTGTAAACCTCTAAACTATTTGTTCTGCACCATTTAAAAAATGGTCGGCTTAATTTCAAAGTTATTATTAGCACTGGTTAGGGCCATAATCCCACCAAAACTACTTAAGATGTTAGGCATAGCAAAATTGCCAAACGTTCTTCTTTCTAGTTCAACCATATTATTCAATTCCCTTTGATTCATTCCTCTATGTCTTTGCATCCTATGTAAGTCATGTAAAGTCAATTCAATTTCAAGATCAAAGTAGAGAGTATTATCACTAATACTTCTAGTAGGCATTATGAAGAGTAAATTGAAAATCAAATAATAAATTATAACACAACTGAGAACATTTCACAATTAAACAAATAACAAATTATAAAAGCAAATTCAAATAAAAAAATAAAATAACTTTTCTCTACCCTAAGTTAATAAAAATCACTAAACAAAAATCCCCGACAATGACACCAAAATTTGATGTGGGTCAAATTAATGCCCTAATCTCCAAGACTTAGTATAGAGTAAGTAGGGTGTCGAACACTATGAATTCAAAGTAAATTTTGTATTAATCGAGTAAATACTTGAATGGATAGGCAAATGATATTAAAATAATGTTAATTTATTCTAAATAACTTCAAGTTACTAATTTCTAATTATACAAATTAAATTGACTATACTAATAATGATTGTAAGCAATGTATGTTAGAATTACAAATCTGAATTAATCAAGAACTTTAAAAGTCAACAATATATAAAATTTCATGCATTGATTGGAGAATAAGCCAATGATCCTTAAAAGTAACTCTCATTGTTAATTAAAGGTATTTTCATTTAAAGTCCACACACTCTTGTGAATTTGCAGAAATAAACAAAAACCATTAAGTTCTATGTTATTTCTTTATCCCCTTAGAGTGAATTTCTTATCTCCAAGTACTTTTCTAACCTTTAAGTAATTTCAACTGCTATTCCACCAAATCATCCCAACTCTTATTGTAAATAATTGATTAACAAGTTATATATGGTGATCAAGCATACATAACACAATTTAAAACTCAATTAAAACTATATCCATCATGGATTACAAAAGATAAAAATGTAGTTCATAGATTAATTCATCATTACAGTTCTACATACAAAGACTTAGCCAAAACACATAATGCTCAATATCAAGGAATAACAAAGAAGTATTATAAATATCAAGTAACTAAAATAGAACAAGGGAGAAAAGATTGTATTAATAAAACCCTTTAATACTCTCCAATAAGTTACTTAATTGTGGTAAATTCTCTTGATATCTTCCTTTAATTCCTTAGATATGTCTTTGAACACTAAGCACTCCAAATCTTTCAATAATAAAACTAATAATGCTATAAATTCTTAATACAATACTAATGTTTTTAATCCCTAAAACATAGCCAATCTTCATGTATTTATAGGCTTCTTGGCATCCCAATTCATGCCTTTTCAAATGGGTGTAAAAATGAAAAGGTATAATGAAGAGGTGTATTGGTACCGAGTCATCACCACTGTGCAAACTCGGCATAGGATGTCTTTGTCATGACTCAATATAGATGTGATGAGTTAACATGGGCTCTTCTTTCATTGTATAGTTGTTGATGAATCAGCATAGGCATATCAAGTCGGCACAATACTCGCTGTCATGACTCGACAGTAATGTGCCAAGTCAATACCCTTTTCTAAAGCCTCACTTTAAATTTGCATGCATTATACTTTATTCTACTCTATCCTAGTACACTTCCATTCATGAATTAAGCTTAAGAACACCTATAAAACACATAAAAATTAACATAAGGGCAACATAAACAAAAGAAATAAAAATAATAGTGCATAATTATGTAAAAACAACTAAACACAACAAAACTAAAGAAAATTAAAACATAAGTGGCCTAAATAACTATGTTTATTTGCATTATCACATACATACATCTCTTTAAAAAAAAAGTTATAACCTTTTCTAGTCATACAAGAAATAGAGATGATGTTCTTATAAGCATTAAGTACATATAAAATACTATTCAATAACAAAACATTATCATTGAAGTCAATAGAGGTGGTTCCTATAGCTTTGGTAGCAACACTTGCTCCATCTCCAAGCTTCAAAGTCACCTCATTTGACTCTAACCTTCTTTCACTTTCTAGATCTTACAAGGAAGAGCGTATGTGAGAATTAGCACCGATATCCAACACCCATGCCTTAAATGAGCTCTTAGAACATTTAAAAACAAATAAATTAGAGATATTCTCACCTTCTCCAATCTTATCCTTTCCTTTAGTGTTGAGAGACTCTAGAACTTAGGATAATTTCTTTTCCATTGAGGCTCTCCATCACAATAGAAACACTTTCCTTTGCTTGTGTTCTCAACTTTCTTTTTGCCTTTGTTCTTTCTTACACCTCCCTTAGTTTTAGGAACTCTTTCTTTAACTTTCTTGCTTTTGTTGCCCTTACTCTTCATAGTTCCACTAGAAAAGGCAACCAAAATAATTTCTTTCATTTTTCATTGTGAATAGCCTTTTGGGCCATCACAAGCATGTTTAATAATTATGTAAGAGTTCACTCAATTTTATTCATATGGAAATTTGCAATGGATTGCCTAAATGAGTCTGGAAGGGATTGTAAGATCAAATTTGTTTAAAGTTGAGCATCCATCATGAAATCTTGACTCTCAAGTTCCTCAATAGAATGAATCATAGAATTCACATGTGCTCCAACATCATCTCCTTCCTTTATTTTATCATAAAAAAGCCGCTTATATATCTTATATCTAGCAATCGTACTTTGTTCACCAAATAACTCTTGGAACTGAAGTAGGATTTCCCTTACATTAGTGTACTTCTTAGGCTGCCTATGAATTTTATTGCTCATAGAAGCCCACATAATGCAACATGCTTGCATATCATCATCTTTCCATTTTCAAAAGTGTCACATTCCTCTTGGGAAGTAGTAAGTGGAAGGAGTCTAAGAGAACTTTGTTCTAAGACATATATAATGTGTTCAGAGGCCAAAACAACTTTTAGATTGCGAAGCCAATCAATAAGATTAGGCCCAGTAAGTCTGTTGTTATTAAGAATGATGCTAAGAGGGTTTAAAGATCTCATATTATCAAATTGCTACAAAAGTATAATAAGATAATTAGTTATTCTAACATTGTTAATACCATTAAATTTGGTTTTTAAACACAATGGTCTCCCACTAACTTTGCAAATCCTACAATTCCAAAGTAGGAAATGGAAATCCTTTGTTGGATGGATTTTTAGTGGGTGATTGAATTCTTGATGAAATAGTAATATTCCTCAGGTAATCATAATTGCCATTCTTAGAATATTAATATTCATTAAGTTAATAACTCTTGTTCATCACATCTCATATGAGATTCAATCAATCTGCCTCTTAATGCTTAGAAACCTCAAGTACTCACAATTGTCATTCTTGGTCTCTTTATATTAGTTAGGTTCATACCTACTGAATAAGTGTAATTTATAAACGAACACTGCAACCTTAAGCATGCCTATTTGCCATTCTTGGCATGTAGTGTGTTTATAAAGTGACAACATCTCATACTTAATAATGAACCCTATAAAGATCTATTAGCATAAATATACACTCCTATATATCTATGGCCAAAGTATATTTGTCTAAAACTTTACATGTCACTACTTCAATGGAGAGCCTAGACCTAAATTTATTTTAGAAGATTTTTGGGTCTTTATTTAAGGTATCACTTTGCACATTAGCCACTGTAATATTGCATATATCACATATATACATAGTTTGGCATTCATAGATAGATCACATATGCATATTACTAATGGCATCCAATTATACATATCACATATGCACATTTCATGTTACAACATATATATCTCATATATACATAGAACATGCATATTAGATGCATGAATAAGGAGTGATCATGGACTTTGGTAAAACCTATTCTAACTCTTAGAATAAGCTAGAAAAATGGCCACCTTGTAATGGTCTCCATGGATCTCCCACTTGAACTCTTCAAGCTCCATATCATAACACTTGTGATTTACAATTAATCCTCAACATACCAAGATGAAAATTACATCCTAATTCTATGTAATTAACACTTAATTACATGCCAAATAATAAAATTAATTATTATTATAAACCATAGGATGTATTTTAAGTCCATGATCATTCTTGTATGTATGTCAAGCAAAAAACATACATTTAAAGGCCCTTAAGCATCCCAAAAATGGATATGGACACAACTTGACACCACTACGCTGATTCAAGATTGACTTGGCACATGCTACCTCTGTCACGAGTCGTCATGCCCGTGACGAGTCAGCATGGTCACTCTATCATGAGTCAGCATAGCCATGATTGTGCATATACTTAAGGCTATTTTTACATAAGTTTAGCTACAACTCTTGCAACTAACATCGTATTAACCAATATAGCATGTATTAATTTCAAAAAGGAGCTATAATACCACTGTTAGGAATCTAATGTGCTATTTAGGAATCAAATCCTAAGAAGAGCAAATTTTAAAAATTTACTAAACACAACCCTTCATCTCATGAAGAATTCCAATCCCCAAGATCCATTTTGCAATTAACACATAACCAATACACAAAGCAATAATAACATAAGAATTTTAAGTTTTAACAAAACTTACAATCTCTTAAGTTTGGTGTAGACCACAAGTATTATACTATATTGGTGTGATTCTTGATTCAACTCTTGAATAAACTCTTTAGCTTCATAAGTATGAAGCCTTTAGCTTAAGACACCAAGCTTCACAAAATCTCCTTCTTGCCTTGATCAAAATGGAAGCAAGTATCCTCTATTAATTGCCCCTAGTAACTTGCACTAAATTAATCCTTACAATAACTCTTGGGCTTTTGTGTATATATATTTCTTATTACTTTTTATCTCTTATGTATTTACACTTTTTCTACATCTATATTCAATTCGACTCACCATTTTAGATAAATATGGTAAGTGATAAGTGTAGAGATTGATGACATCACCTACATGCTAGTTGGCATGATATATATACATAACTTTGTATAAAAGTGACAAGTGTACAAAAGAAGTGTGTAAAGAATACATCTCATATATAATCTCTACATACATCTCCTTACATATGTCAAGTATACAAAAAGAACCTAAATCTTTTATTTGATAAAATCAAATATTAAATCACTTTATGGACTTGGGCTTGGTATTTGGGCCAACACTTGACCTAAGCCCATTCCATCAAATAAGTGGGCCTAGATTAGGTTAATAGGCTTTGTCAATATATTGGATTAATATTTAGGCCAAAACTCTTTTGGGCCTAGGTCCATAACATTTGGACCATGAATCCAAGTTAATTAAAAACAACATATATCTTTTATTAATTTAATAACTTAATTAATATCTCATATTAATTCAGCATAGAATAATAATAAAACCTTTCGTTGAAATTAGATTTCATAATATGCTAGAATCATTGCTTTAAGCATAAATGCAATTTCATTAATCACAATTAATTAATGAAACATTTTAATCAATAATTATATTAATATCGATAGAGATTTGGTAAAACCTTTTAGGTGTGACTTACTAAGTTCATGTCTAATTAGCAATAAGAAGATAATATCAACACTTAATATTATTTTAGACTCCTTTCAAGTCTAAATGTGAAAATCCCAATTTTTCACATTTACTTTTTGTAAGTTGTGAGTGACCCTTAGCATTGATATCACAACTGCCCAATTATAAATGAATGAATTTATTGATTCTTATGAACCCTTTGGTCATAATCACTGTGCACTAAAACTGCTTCATTAGTATATCCCCATATAGCTTAGAGTTAAGGATTAATCAAACTCTAATAGCTATATCATATGACCTCATCTCAAGATCTATTCTTGATAAAACATAACAAATACCAGGAACACTTTTCTAGCACTAAAACTCTTTCATACTTTTATGTTTGTTATAGCCAAGAACTTATTCATCAAGAAAATACTTAGATAGCATAGGATTTAATCCTAGTTCACTCCAGGTAATGAATCCATCTTGGTCAAACACCCAACCCTACATTTAACCAATTAGAGCCATCATATGCATATACCCATATGTGATTAACATAAGTATGTAAGTGATAATAAACCCTAATCACTTAAATTTGGATGACCATGTTACCTTATGTTAAAGGACTATATGCACCATTATGACCTAGATTGTGATCATTGACTATAAGTGAATATCCATAAGATCATATATCTAATGTCACTATTCAATCCACCCATCACATGAGTATCCACATGTCTATTTTGATATCTTATATCAAGTAGCATAAGACTCACTACCTCCCACTATTAGTATCAATACTAATCAAGGAAAAAAATTAGAGGCAATAGTCTAATTAATATTGCCCAAATATAAATTATATGATTATGAACATTTTATAGCATATGTACTAAATAAATTCGTAGCTCATATTATCAACTTTTGATAATGAATATATTTAACATGATGCTAATGGATAAATATTCAATTAAATAACACTTTAAATAATAGAATATTCTTTTATTGTCATTTAGGAAATTTACATCATCAAAATATATGATTGGCCTCTAGGGCATATCACCTATACTAACAACACCCTCGTTGTATGTTGCACCAGCTCCATTCATATCGAAGGAGAGGGACCCACCCGGGTACTTAAGGACTGACCTACTGCTCTGATACTCAAGTGGTCTGGGCCTACCTTGCCCTAGTATCTCTCATGAAGGCCCTACATTGGAGAGGAGTAGGGTCAGCTTTGATACCACCTGTCACAGGGTCGTTACCTTCTCCTCAAAAGACTAGTCTATTAGGGTGTGCAGTGACCATGCTTATAAGCCTAAAACCTCCCCCACAACTTTCCAATGTAGGATTTATGACATAAAGCTCTAAATATTGGCCTTGTGAAGATGAACACAAGGAGAAGAAAGAGAGAGCATATAAACAAAACTATCCAAGATCTTTGGAGATATACTCTAAGCATGTGATACTATTTAGGACTAAATAATTAGCTACATAGAGTTTCTATTTAGACTTGGATTAATCGTCCAAAATATTTTTGGAGCGAAGGTTAATAAAAAATATTGATAAAGCCTACAAACCTAATCTAAGCCTACTTATTCAATGGAATGAGATTGGGTCAAGTGTTGGCCCAATCACCAAGCCTAAGTCCATAAAGTGATATAGTCATATTTGACTTTATCATATAAAAGGATTGGGTTGCTTTAACATGTGTAAAGAGATAGATGTAGAGATAATACATGAGATATATTTTCTACATACTTCCTTTTTATACACTAGTGACTTATACAAGTTGTGTACATAACATGCCAAGTGGCATGCTTATTATGTCATTACCTACTTGCTTTCTCTACACATGTAACCTTAGATATGTTTTATAGTAATATAAAGAAGAGAAGTGTAAAGAATGGTTAGAGACATAAGAATAGAAAACAACATCCACAAATGAAATCCTAAGTGTTCTTGCAAAGGATTGAATTAGTGCAAGTTTTGTAAGGGTCAACTAAGAGGAAACTTGCTACTAATCACATCAAGGCAAGAAGGTGCCTTGGTAAAACTTTTTTATTTTAAACTAGAGGCCTTTCATTTTCAAGGCTAAAGCTCTTAATTCAAGTTTTGAACCATAAGCATCTAAAGCTTGCAAATCTTCATTATTGTGGTCTTCATCAAACTAGGAGTTTGTAAGTTTTCTTAAATATAGAGTTTCCTAGGTTGATGATGTTGTATATGTTTTTGTGCTATTTAGATATGTGAAATATGCAAAATGGATCCTTGGGAATGGAATTCTTTATGTCTTGAAGGGTTATGTAAGTAAAATTTTTAAAATTTTACTCTACTTAGGCTTATGCTCACTATATATGCTTTTAATGCCTATATTATATAACCAATTCCTTCAATTGGTATTAGATCTCCTTTTGCACTTTACATATGCTAAATCTATTGATAATTGTAAGTGTTGTGATTATGATTGAGTTAGTTACAAGTTTTATGGCTAAAGAGATATAAAAATGGCCAAAAATGTGTTCCATGGCTGCTCACGATCGTGAGGAGCTACCTCGGGATCGTGAGCAACTTAGAATTGGTAACCAAATAGACTTGGCTCATTTTTGACATGACTGAGCCCCTCATAATCACTCCTCATGATCATAAGGAGCTTATGAGGAGCACTTTAACTTATGATTATCATGTTTCATGCTTGTATGCCTTATAAATTTAACATAACATACAAGAGTTGCATTTTACTTGATTTTTGCTTGTCATACATACAAGGAATGATCATGAACTTAGATTGCATCATATTGTTTATGATAATAATTAATTTTGATATGTAATTAAATTTTAATTACATAGAATTAGGATGTAACATTAGCCTTGGTATGCCAAGGATTGAATGTAAATCATAAGAGTTATGACATGAAGCTTGAAGTGGTCAAGTTAGAGACCCATGAAGATGGTGACAAGGAGTTTCATGCCTTAAAGAACTTTCTTGAGCTTAGCTCATTTTGTAGCTTATTCTAAGAGTTAGAATAGGTTTAGAAAAGGTTCATGATCACTCATTAGTTATGCATCCATTTATGCATGTTCTATATATATATGTGATATATATCTTGTAAAATGCAATATATATATATATATATATATATATATATATATATATATTGTGCGTGTGTGATATATATATAATTGACTAATGTGCAAAGTGAGATCTCAAATAAAGACATAAAAATCTTCCAAAATAAATATAGGTATTGGCTCTCTATTGAAGCAATGACATGCAAAGTTTTAGACAAATATACTTCGACTATGGATATATAGGGGTGTATATTTATGCTAAAAGATTTTTGTAGGGTTCATTGTTAAGCATGAGATGTTGTGAATTTATAGACACACTACATGCCAAGAATGGCAAATAGGTGCACCTAAGGTATGTAGTGTTCAAGTCTATATATTACACTAATTTAATGGTATGGACCTAACTAATGTAAGGAGACCAAGAATGGCAATTATGTTTACCTAAGGTCTCTAAGCATTAGGAGCTAAATTGATTGAACCTCACATAAGATGTGATGGATAAGAGTTATTCACTTAATGAATATTAATATTCAAAGAATGGCAATTATGCGTACCTGAGGAACATTATTAATTCATCAAGATTTCAATCACCTACTAGAAACCTATCTAACAAGATTTTCATCTCCTATTTTGGAAGTGCAGGATTCGATAAAATAGTGTGAGACCATTATGATTAAAGACCAAATCTAATGGTGTTGACAATGTCACTATAACTAATAATATTGTTATGTTTTTGTAGGAATTTGATAATATGAAGTCTTCAAACCCACTAAGTATCATTCATGATAATAATAGACTCACTTAACCTAATCTTGTTGATTGGCTTCATAATCTTAAAGTTGTTTTGGCCTCTGAATGCATTCTGTATGTCTTAGAACAAAGTCTTCCCAAACCCCTTCCACCTAATGCTACCCAAGAGGAACGTGACACTCTTGAAAAATAGAAAGATATTGACATACAAGGACATTGCATTATATGGGCTTCCATGAGTAATAAAATTCATAGGTAACATGAGAAGTACAATAATGCAAGGGAAATCCTACTTCACCTATAAGAGTTATTTGATGAACAAAGTAAGACCATTAGATATGAGATATCTAACCGGCTTTTTCATACTAAAATAAAGGAAGACCATTAGATATGTGAACTCTATGATTCATTCCATTAAGGAACTTGAGAGTCTAGATTTCATGATGGATGTTTAACTCCAAATGGATTTGATCTTATAATCCCTTCCTGAATCATTTAGATAAACTATTGCCAATTTCCATATGAAAAAATTTGAGTGAACACTTGTGAAATTATTAAACATGCTTGTGATGACCCAAAAGGCTATTCATAATGAAAAGGGGAAGTAAGTTACTTTGGCTACCTCTTTTAGTGGACTAAGAAGAACAAAGGCAATAAAAGTAATAAAGCAAAGGAAAGAGTTCTTGAAGCTTCGAGAGGTGTAAGCAAGAACAAAGGCAAAAAGCAAGTTAAGAAAAAAAGTAAAGGAAAATGTTTCTATTGCTAATGAGAAGGACACTAATAAAGAAATTATCCTAAATACCTTGATTCTATCAAGATTAAAGGAAAGGACAAGATTGTAGAAGGTGAGACTTTCTCTAATTTATTTGTTTCTAAATGTTCTAAGAACTCATATAAAGCGTGAGTATTGGATACTGGTGCTAGTGCTCACATATGTTCTTCCTTGCAGAATCTAACAAGTGAAAGAAGGTTTAAGTCAAATGAGGTGACTTTAAAGCTTGGAGATGGAGCAAGGGTTGTTGCCAAAGCTATAAGAACCATATTTATTGATTTATATGATCATGTTTTATTATTGGATAATGTTTTATATGTACCTAATACTTATAAAAACATCATCTCTATTTCTAGTATGACTAAAAAAGGTTATAAGTTTTTATTTGAAAGAGATGTATGTACTATCTATTTTGATAATAGAATAGTTGGCATGGGTTATATATTACATGGACTTTATTATATTAATAATAAATCCAATAACAAACAATATCCAACCAATTTGAATGTTATGAGTATAATCCTAATTGATAATGCCTTTAATCCAAAATATCTATGACACTTGAGATTAGGTTATATTGCGGATGATAGAATCACAAAATTAGGAAAATTAGGAATTTTGAATAATCTTGAATCCTTAAGCAATCAAACTTGTGAAGCTTGTATCTAAGGCAAAATGACATGATCATCATTTGTTGGACAAATGGAAAAAGCTAAAGAAATTTTGAAAATAATACACAGTGATGTATGTGGGCCATTTAATCAAATGGCAAAAGGCAGGTTCTACTACTTCATTTCCTTTATAGATGATCTATCAAGGTATGGACATTTATATTTGATGAAACATAAAAGTGAATCCTTTACAAAGTTCAAGGAATTCAAGGTCTTAGTGGAGAACCAAATGGGGAAAAGTATTAAAATCTTACGATCGGATCGAGGAGGTGAATACTTAAGTTAATAATTTATTAAGTTCCTTAAAGAACATGGCATTATTTCACAACTAACTCCACCTGACACATCTCAACTAAATGGTGTATCCAAAGGAGGAATCAAACTCTATTAGATACGGTTCGATCAATGATGACCTATATAGATTTTTGTACTTTCCTTTGGTGTTTTGCATTACAAACTACTACTTACATCCTAAATAATGTTTTATCTAAGTCTGTTTGTACCATACCATTTTAGATATGGCATGGTAAGGTAGCAAGGCTTAAACATGTTAAGATTTGGGAATGCCTAGCTTATATCAAGAAGTTAAAAATAGACAAATTAGATGCAAGGTCAATTTAAGAAAGATTTATTGGATATCCTAAAGATAGTTTAGGGTATTATTTTTATCTTCCTGTTGAACAAGTTGTTATTGTAAGCAGAGATACCATATTTCTTGAGAAAGAGTTTCTTCAAGAAAGTGGTAAAAGAAGGAAGATAGCATTAGAAGAGGAATCTTTTAATAAGGCCAATCAAGTTTATCAAATGGATATTCATTAAACTAGGAGTTTGTAAGTTTTCTTAAACTTAGAGTTTCCTAGGTTGATGATGTTGTATATGTTGTTGTGCTATTTAGTTATGTGTAATATGTAAAATGGATCATTGGAAAAGGAATTCTTCATGTCATGAAAGGTTATGTAAGTAAAATTTTAAAAATTTTACTCTACTTAGACTTATGCTCACCACATACGCTTCTAATGCTACTGTACTTAGACTTGTGCTTACCATATATGCTTTTAATGCCTATGTTACATAATTGATTCCTGCACTATTAAACCTTAATATTGATTGTGAGAAGCATGTTAGGAAAGATAAGAAGTGCAAGGCATAAAATAAAAGGATAAATTACTTTTTTGCCCTCCTAGTTTAATTTTTTCACTAGATTATTTTAAAAAAAATTGCAGGTTACAGGTATTTAAATCCTTACATGATGGGTTTACTCATGTGCAACTTATATTTTATATTCCAAAAAAATAAAAAGAAATTGAATTTTTAAAAAATAAAATAAAATTCAAAAAAAGTATAAGGGTAGGGATGTAATTGCCGCTACCCTCGACAATACTGTGCATGTTAAGGGTAGCGACATGTATCATTACCCAAAATAAAATGTACCGTGATATATAAATGAAGAGTAACAAACAAAAATTCTATTATTTTCATAAAAGATTCCACTTGAAAACATTGAACCAATTTCGCTTGGATTTTGTTTATTTGCATCTACCAAAATTGCCTCATTTACGCAATAGCCTCACTAGAAAACTTATTGAGAATTCAGGTTGTTTTCAATGCAAAACCATAATATAGGCTAAGGGAAATGTTTATGAAGCAATATCCAAATGTTCTATACCAATAGCATTGGAATGAAACCATTCTAAGATTTGCTTAGCACTATGATTCAAATCCACGATAATCCCTCCTTTTGTTGCACATTCTAAATTGCAAATTTTCACTAAGCTTACATAAGACATTGGTATTGGAGCTTCCATTCTCATCCAATTTTGATGGATCCACAAGCCAATGATTAGGATGTTCGGATGCTTTCACTACCTACATCATTTAAAAATAAATAAATAAAGTGCTTTAACAATGTAATTTTTTTTTTAGTAAGTTACAATTAGGGAATCTGCCTAATGCTCGCGAAGAACTTTACCATTTTAATATTTTAATAGAACCAATAAATTATTAATGAATTTTATTTTATTAAGTTGAGTTGTTTAAATAGTCAATATGTAAGTTGAGAGATGAAAATGATAAATAATCTAAAGTTTAAGGGAGCATAGATATACTATGTCGCCATGTCTATTTATCCATGGCAATACTACAAACCTAAAGATCCCAGTCAATCTTCCATATGGGAGTATAGCTGTTTGCATTACTACTCTACTTAACATTCCAATCCACAAACCCTGTACGTATAGACATACATCAAAATTTTTTTTTCTTTAAAGGAAAAAACAAATGTCTATAAGATTATAACATAAGAAAAATAATTGTTCAATTTCTAAGTGCTGCTTCTTGTACCTTGACTTGGAAGTGACCCACATAACCAAGTAGAACTCCAACAAGTATTCTAACCCCATAATAGCATCCCAAGTTAACATATGCAACCATAGTCTGTAGACCAGCACCTACAACAACTATTGGAGATTGGATTTTTAGGAACAAAATCACAAGTTAGTAGCAATAACAATCATGTAAATTACGAGAATTAACATGGGAATCTTGTAGAGTTAATGATGTACTTGCCGAACAGTACTGGCTGAATGTTGTTAAGTAACATTGAGAAAGCAAGTAGCATAGAGAGTTGTGATACAGTATCAACAACTTCCTCACTATCAGTGAACAGGTATGAAATTTTTCAACCAAAGATTAGGCATATAACAAAGCACACTACTCCACTACATACTGAAGTGGAGAGTGTTAGTTTAGTAGAGAATTGTGCAGCTTTAGCATTTCCTGCTCCTAGTTCATTTGAAGTTCGCACGCTGTACGAATTATAAATACATTGTCAAGTGTCTGCCTTGTAATCTAAGTAATTAATTAAATACTGAGATTGACTCAAATTAAAGGGTCATATAGGTTAATGCTAAGAGTACCATGCTGCTCTAAGGAATTCAAGATAGATCATAAATTCCCATGCACTAACATTGAGGTTGCAACAGGAAATTAGACTGACATCAAACACAATCTTCTTTTCACAAGCTAGTGCCAATAATATTCTTACCAAATGGAGAAAGTTGATATTTCAATTATTGCATTCTTCATATATCCAGCATTAATAATTCACCATAGCATTGTACCATAACTCAATGCTTTATCATATAGGTGAATTTTGCTTTCGAGTGAGGGATTTGAGTTTTCCTAGTTTTTAACCAAACAATTTTTCAAGTGATACCAAGTGGCAACTCCTATTTCTCCTAGCTAGGTGATGGGTTGTCAGTGCACTTATGCCATCTCTAAGCTCTTTCATTATTCCCCTCGCATACCCTCTATTTTCCTGTAATAAGGAAAAAGGGATCATGATCCAAAGAGTACCGAATCAGATTTGTTGTCATCAATGCAAGGCAGTTTCCTTTTTCTTCTCTTCTTTCTTATACTTCTTATCTTCTCTTTGCTTTAAGGTAAGCTCATGTGTAAGAAGCTTCCTAATAAGGATGTCAGTTGAGAGAGTTAAGAGATCATCAACTTCCTCAATTGAAGTAATTCTAGATTCCCAATCTTTCTTACATAAGACTCTTAGAATCTTAGTGTTTACTTCTTCCTTAGAAAAATTATTTTCTATGTTTCTTGAGGGTAGTTATAAGGAGTTAA
This sequence comes from Mallotus nudiflorus, assembly GCA_947683625.1. NCBI lineage: Eukaryota > Viridiplantae > Streptophyta > Magnoliopsida > Malpighiales > Euphorbiaceae > Mallotus > Mallotus nudiflorus. The sequence continues at coordinate 8,044,792 of CANTUR010000041.1, forward strand.
GGCGATTTGTCATCTTCATTATTGATTCATAAGGCTTCATCTTGAAAACTTCATACTCATATACATGAAGTTAAACATTTTCTTTATAGTGATATTGAAGAGTTTCCTATACTTCCTTTGTGGGTTAGTAATGTTGAACTTTACCTCCTTCTTCTCTAGATATAGAGGCAAGCAAAATAGTCATGGCCATCTTGTTCTTGTAATTTTCTTCTTTTTAATCATTTGACCATTCACTTCTTGCAATGGTCATTTTAACACCATCAATTATAACCTTAGGTAGTTCCTAACCCTATAGAACAAAATCCCAAAGCATAATTAGGTCACTATCCAAGAACTACTCCATCTTAAACTTCTAGTATGGGTAGTCACTACCATCATAGAAGGGTCTAAAAAATGAAAACTTTAAAGATTCACTCCTCATGATCTATTTTTCTTGCAATTAAGTACCGAGAAGTGAAGCTCTTATACCAATCTTGATTATATCTATTATTCTATTTGATAGCTTTGATTTATGGTACAATTCTATTCTAGTTATACGGCACTAGATAAATTGAAAATTGTGCTTAACAAGATAAAATGGAAACAAAAGAGAAACAATTCTCAGAAGAGAATGCAGCATAGATTCACAATAGCATTATGCCTGAAGAAATTGAGAGCTTGATAACAGGGAAGGTATGTTTAAACGCAGCTTTAGTGATCCCTTTCCATGTGTCAAGACAACCACCTCCCAAAACATAAGCAAATAGTCCAATAACTACTAACCAACAAGATATGTTCAAAGTGCCCATTGCACCCGGAATGCCCCAGTTTAGCTTGAACACAGAGATATAGGACAAAGGCACAAGGACTGCTAAGAAGACAGCAGAAAGCCAACCAACAATCTGGTTCCTCATTTGAGCCTGCAAGTACATTTGCAATGCAGGCTAAACACAAAATAATAGAGAAATGGGATGAACCATAAGGAGATTTCTCCAGCTACTTCTGCTATTTTTGCTTCCTGTCCATTTAGTTTCAAAATTGGTGTCGTGAAAATGAATACAGGGAGGAATATTGTTGCCACAGCACCATCAACTATCCACGATCTTTGCAAATATGTACCCATCATGTGGTATTGTCTTGCTCCAAATGCTTGCCCACATAATGTTTCTGTTACACTTGACATGCCAATCTACCAAGAAAAATCAATTTTGTTTTTAGTTCATTAAAAGAAAATATATCTAACCCAAAGGGTTAGTTCAGTGGTATAAGGCCACACTAAGTTCTCAGTATGAGGACGTTCCACACTGAAATGTTCTCCGGATCAAATTTTCTTGGACCAATGCTAGCCACGCACGAGAGAAGATTAGTTCCATACTCAATACGATAAAACCATAATATATATATATATATATATATATATATATATATTGATTACCCCAGCATGAAAAAACTTACCAAAATTCCATTTACAAATCACACGAAGAAGGTTTGTACAACTGCATATGCAGCAAGCTCAGGGCGCCAATGTGGCCAAGAAATAGCACAAGCCAGCGCACTCCATCACTCAGTTACATGTTCTAATAGCTAAATTAAACAATTTAAATTCATGCAAGCCAGAATAAAAATTAAATATCTATCATGAGCTTTATTGTTTAAACATATTTTTGTTCACCTACGACTCAATTATTTACGATTTAATTTAAGAAAAAAAAATTATTTTTACAATATAAAAATTAAGAGAAATCTTATATTATATAAAAAAAACTGAAAATTCAGTGATTACAGATACAATTGCAAAAGAAAATTGCAACATGTTTTTTTTTTTTACCGATGGATGATGATCATAGGATGTCAATCTCCTGTTCACAGCCCCAGCATTACATTGTTTTTTTTAAAAAAAAAGGTTAATCATACTACCAACCATTCCAAATGAAAGCTGCATCATCATGTGCGTAACCTAAGATTATTAAACTTTGAATTTCGTATATAATTTTTTATTTTAAAGTATAAAAAATATAATTAATATTAGTAACAATAAAAATATTTTAATAAAAGATTATCTAGTGAATCATGTCTGTAGCAATAAATCTGTGAGTTCCATGTCTTCCAAAATATTTAACAAAAATACAGTCAGATTAATATTTCATCTTGGTAAGGTTATTTTATTCATAAAAAAATAGTTATTTTAGTAGCATTATCTTTATTCCCATTTGCACTAAAATATATTTTTTTAATTAATATTTAATAATTTTTGTTGAGGAAGTAAATATTTTTATTGTATATATTAGGAAGTAAATATTTGTATACAATTAGGAATAAAGTTATATTCTATTTAGGATGTTATTATATTCCTAATTAGGTTGTAATTATGATTCATATATGTATATATAAGGGGTGTAACCCTTCTTTGAATATAATGAAAAAATATTTCCTTTAAATTTTCTCTCTTTTTCTCTAAATTTTATTCTTCATGATATCAGAGCATACCCATTGAAATCAAATTTTTTATTGAATTCTTGCAAGTTGTATTTTTTTCTCTTAAATCCTTTGAATCTTCAAAATCATGACCACCGAAAACACATTCATCGTATCTTATGGAACACCCAATTTTATTCAAACACTTCAAGATAATTCTCCCTTTCCCATAGGAATTATTCTTGATGATACGAACTATACTCTATGGTCACAGATCATAGAGATGCGAATTGAAGCCAAAAATAAATCTGGCTTTCTTAATGGCACTACGCCAAAACCACCAACAGGAGATAAAGCGTTAGAAACTTGACTCCTTGATAATAATCAAGTAAAAAGTTGGCTGATTGACTCCATGAGTCCGACATTGATGCATAGATTCATTCGTCTTCCAACAGTAAATGAGATATGGGATGTTGTCTCAAAAACCTTCTATGATGGATCAGATGAAACTCAGTTATTTGAATTGAACCGGAAATCATTCACTACACGTCAAAATGGTAAGCCCTTACCTGCATACTATAATGAACTGATTGGAATATTTCAGGAAATTGATGCCCGGACATGTGCATAAGGGGAGGATGTTATTGGATTAGTATCACTCCATAAACATATTATCTGGCTTCGAACACATATTTTCCTAGTCAGGCTTAATTTTTAATTTAATAATGCTAGGATTGAAATATTCCGGAAGGATCCACCTCTTGATCTCGAGTCTAGTTATGCATATGTCCGACGAGATCATAACCAGCGACATACGATGGAAGAGTCGAAGATACTGCTGGATAATTTTGTACTTGTAGCAGCTCAGACTCATCCCCAATTCAAAGGAAAAATACTCAGTAAGCCCATCACACACACATGTACTCATTGTGGCGAAGTTGGACACTCTAAGGAACGGTGCTATGAAATTATGGGACATCCAAAATGGTGGGATTTCAATAAAAAGCCTCGTAAGAAGCTTGGCAAGGTTGCAATTGCTACTTCTACTAAACCAAGTGGTGATCTTGATACCACTTCAGGTATGATAAATGTTACTTGAAATAATACATGGATTATTGATACAGGTGCTACTGATCATATGACAAACTCAACTCACCATCTTACATCTATCTGTCCATCAACCCAATAAAATATTCTAATTGCTAATAGAGGCATAGCACTAATCACTCATGAGGGATCAGTATCTAACTCCAACTCTCTTAATTTAGATACGTTTCTTGTTGTTCCATCTCTTTCTTGTAATCTTCTATCTGTTGGCCAAATCACTGAAACATTGAATTGCATTGTCAAATTTTGGCCTAATTATTATGTATTTCAGGACATTGCAATGCATCGAATTCTTGGCTCTAGTGTTAAACATGGAAAGTTGTACTATCTTGAGTTGCATGATGATTCAAAATGGAAGTCAAGTCAAGTTAATAGGGTTGGTAGAAGTTGCTCGAGTAAAGACCAAGTAATCTTGTGGCATCGTTGTCTTGGGCATCTTTCTATTCATTATCTTAGACAAATAAAATTGAATTTATTTTTACATACCACAGAATCGAAACTTAAGTGTGATGTTTGTGAATTAGCAAAAGGCCACTAAATTTCTTATGTACTGAATTATAATAAAAATTCAATTCCATTTATGGCCATTAATTCTGATGTATGGGGACCTGCTCGGATTCCTACTCTATCTGGTGCTTAATATTTTGTAACGTTTATTGATGAATGTACCTGGATGACCTGGGTATCACTACTTTCTAATAAAGGAGATGTGTGCTCTAAGTTTCAAGACCTATACAATATGGTGGCTACATAATACCAGAGTAAAATCTAAGTCTTGTAGTTTGATAATGGTGGGGAGTATGTTAACTCAATTCTCAATGATTTCTGCCATAAGAAGGGCATTTGCTAGCAAACATCTTGTGTCGACACTCCTCAATAGAATGGTATAGCTGAACGGAAGAGCCAGTAGTTATTGGAAGTTGTCTGAGCATCACTGTTTGACATGAATGTTCCTCAAGAATACTGGGGAGAAGCTGTTCGATCCACTGTGTACCTCACAAACCCGACACCATCACGAGTACTTGATTTTAAAATTCCTCTTTAGAAATTTTAGGAACTTGTCATATCTCCACCCTTCAATAATCTCGAACCCCGAGTTTTTGGATGCTCGGCATATGTTTATCAAACACTAGACAAATTAGACCCTCGAGCTATCCGGTGTATCTTTGTTAGCTATGCAGATTTATAAAAAGGATATCGATATTATGATCCGAATACAAAAAAGATGTATGTCACTCGGGATGTTCAGTTTCATGAAAATTGTCCATTCTTCTCCCACTCTGAGTGCTCTCTTCAGGGGGAGAAAAATCTGAACTTCTTTGAGCTTGAAAATAGCATTCTGGGTGTTCTGAATCTGAGTCTCCTAAATATTCTGAGTGTTTTGAGCATCTCACTCGGACAGACATCTGATGTTCTGTGTATAAGCATCTCACCCAGATAGATATCTGATGTTTCGAGTATGAGCATCTCACCCGGACAGATCATCGAATAAAATCCAAGTAATCAAGATAGTACATCTTCCCAACCCACACCAAAAGTTGAAGAAACTCGAATGTGATGCATAATAAGGTAAATTTGTCTTCATTAATTCCAAATACTGAGCCTCGTTATCCTTCTAGGATCAATAGAGGAGTTCCAAAAAAGCAATATCATCCGGACCTTCATACCAAAGCTAAATACCCTATCAACAACTTTATATCAACCAACCATTTGTCTAACTCACATGCACTTACTGTAAATCAATTATCTATTGTATTTATTCCGAGTAATATACAGGAAACCTTAGATGATCCAAATTGGAAGAAAGCTATGAATGATGAAATGAAGGCATTATAGAAGAACCGAACATGGGATCTTATTCCTCTTCTGGAAGGAAAGAAAATGGTGGGGTGCAGGTGGATATTCACTGTCAAAATCAATCCAGATGGAAGCATGAATCAATATAAAGCTCGGTTGGTAGCAAAGGCTTATACTCAGAAGTATGGAATTGACTATAAAGATACATTTTCCCTAGTAGCAAAAATGAACACCATCTGAGTCCTTATTTCCTTAGCTACCAATATGGATTGGCCACTGCGACAATTTGATGTAAGGAATGCATTTTTGAATGGAACCATAGATGAAGAAGTATATATGGATCCACCACCCGAAACTAAATGTACTGACCAGGTATGCAAAATAAAGAGAGCATTGTATGGACTCAAGCAATCACCTTGCGCATGGTTTGGATGACTCTTAATCTTTATGAGGAATCTTGGATATAAGCAAAGTGATGCTGATCACACACTATTCATCAAACATAAGTTAGGTAACGTCACTGCACTGATTGTATATGTTAATGACATGGTGGTCACTAGAAATGATCTAAGTGAGACAACAATCTTGCAAAGACAGTTAGCATCCGAGTTTGAACTTAAGGATTTGGGTAACTTGAAGTATTTTTGAGGAATTAAAGTTGCAAGATCCGCTCAAGGGATTTCTCTTTAACAATGAAAGTACGTAATGGACCTACTGATAGAGACAGGGATGCTTGATTGCAAGCCAGCCGAGACTCCCATTGAAGTCAACCATGGACTTTCAGTCCTAAAAGATCAAGTTCCAACTGATAGAGATCAGTATCAAAGGTTATGGGAAGGTTGATTTACTTATCTCATTCTCAGCCAGACATTGCTTATGCAGTAAGTGTTGTGAGTCAGTTCATGCATTCTTCGAGTAAAGAACATATGAATACAGTATGCCAAATATTAAGATATCTAAAGTCTTCTCCGGGTAAAGGGTTATTCTTTGGGAGGAATAAGGATTATGAAATTACTAGCTATACTGATGCTGATTAGGCTGGAGATTGAACTCATCGAAAATCAACATCTTGGTACTTTACATTTGTTGGAAATAATTTAGTCACTTGGAGAAGCAATAAGCAGAAAATTATAGCAAGGTTAAGTGTTGAAGCTGAGTTTAGAGGAATGGCTCATGGAGTATGTGAGTTGCTCTGGGTAAGGCGAATTGTTCAAGATCTGGGATTAAAACATCCAAAGCCTATGTTGTTACATTGTGATAACAAGGCAGCTATAGCAATTGCAAACAATCCGATTCAACATTATCGAACTAAGCATGTAGACGTTGACAGACATTTCATAAAAGATCATCTGAACCAAGGGACAATTAATCTTCCATATGTTTCATCTCAGACTCAACTAGCTGACATCCTCACAAAGGCTGTATCCAGAAAAACATTCTACAACTCACTTGGCAAGTTGGGAATGATTAACATACATTCACCAACTTGAGGGGGAGTGTTGAGGAAGTAAATATTTTTATTATATATATTAGGAAGTAAATATTTGTATACAATTAGGAATAAAGTTCTATTCTATTTAGGATGTTATTATATTCCTAATTAGGTTGTGATTAGGATTCCTGTGTGTATATATAAGGGGTGTAACCCTTCTTTGAATATAATGGAAAAATATTTCCATTGAATTTTCTCTTTTTTTTCTCTGAATTTTATTCTTCAATTTCAATGGCAAAAGACTTGAAAAATTTTTAAATAAAATTTGTATATTAAAAGGTTTTTTTCTTCTTCTAAAATTCATTTGACTCGATTCAAATTAGTTATAACTCTTGTGACTACCAAATATAAAAGATATATATATATATATATATAATTCAATATGATATTAATTCATTTCCATTTACCTAAAAAAGAAAAATAAAGAAATATAAGGGGGCAAATTTCTTGGAATACTAACTGAAGTATGATGGATTTATAGGCAAACTCCAAGTTCTTAGGAAATGAAAGGAAAGAAGAAAACAAACATATAGAACACTTGTTTGCATGCCTTTAATATGAAAGGGAACTTCTTTAAAAAGTATGTAGTGTTTGATGCCAATCTTCAACTATTTTCAGTAAATCAACTTTTTGGAAAAGAGTAGAACATATCTATGTGTGCACATGTAATATCCCGTGTTTTTACATGTTTTTATACTGTATCGGGATATGCAGTATTAATAATTTTGAATATGTATATATACGATATTTTTATGAGTTGATATGTATTTTAAACCTATTTTAATTACTGTGTTTTATATACAGTGTTTTACGTAAAATTTTCACGGGACTTTCATTTTCGGGGAAATTTCCACGTAAACAATGTATTATTAATTATTTTAAATGTATTTACGGGTTTGCATGAACTCATACATATTTTTAAATTATTAAATAAAGTCGGTGTGTATATTTATTTAATTAGGGTTTATTAATTCCCTAATATTTTATTAAGTATTTAATTGTTTTAATTGTTATTTAATTAATTTTATTGGGTATAAATTATTAAAATATTAATATTTTAATGTGTGTGGTGTATATTTGATGTGTGTAATTTAATATTATTTTAATATATAGTATAAAGTATATATATATACATATATTTGTCAAAATTACAAAAGTTTGCAAAATTACCATTTTGCCCCCGACAGTTTTTCTTCTTCTTCTTCTTCTCCGATCGTTCCCTCACCATTTCCGGTCGCTGCCGTGCCTTTCCTTCACCGTGGGTGTGCCGTCCGGTGTGCCACCATCTTCCCCGACCAGTTTCGCCGCCTGTGGAGGCCGTTTCCGACGTCGGGAGAGTGATTTTGGCCGAAGAAGCCGAAAATCAACTCACCGTCGATCACGCCGATTCCGACCACCGTTTTCGACACCGCCGGTCTCTTTCTTCTCCTTGAGCTCCGGTGAGTGTTATTCTAGCTTTGGTTTGAGCTAAAATGGTCTAGAATTGCTTAGTTTTCGATTTGTCAAATTCGGCCTATTAGGGTTTTCGATTTTTTTCGAATTGTTCTTGATTGATTCATGCTTAATTCCTTCACAAATGTTGTTCCTAGTAGCTTAATCTACATGTATGAATTTTTGTAGAATTTTTGGAGGTTGTTTGGATTTTTGGGTATTTTTGAATATTTTAATATTATTTTCTAATTTTCGGAAATTAATTATTTAAATTATGAAATTGGAGTTTATGGTTGAATTGAGTGTTGAAATGAATTATAGGAATTTATTTGGAATTTTTATGAATTTCTAAGTATTTATTTTTAATTATTGAAGTTTAGGTGATTTTGGAAAATTAGGTTAATTGTGTTTTTATTTGAATTTAATTGGTTAATTGGGTTTAATTATTAATATTATTGATAAATATGTTGAGAAAATTAATTTTGGGTAATTGTATGATTTTTGGTGAATTTTTGAAGTAATTTAAGTATATTTATATATATAGGGGTATTTTGGTAATTTTACCCTAAATTGTCTAAAAATGTAATTTAATTGGTTTTAATTTTTATTTAAGGTATAAAAATGATTTCTACAAATTATTTAGTATTTTTAACTAATTAAAACTATTTTTCGGGAATTATTTTCAATTATATATATAATATACGGTTTTTCTAATAAAATGAGTTTTAATTGGTTTTTATAGTGTTTCAAGGTCAATTATGTAATTTTTATTTATAAAATGTATTTCTGTGATTTAAGGATATTTTTGGTATTTCCTGAATTATTCTGTGTTTGTGGACCCCGGTCGGTGGACTGTAGTTTGGAGTCCGACCGTGGGATTTTGATTGTGTTGAGCTCATTTTTCGAAGTGTGTTTCTTTGCAGGGTCGGCTCTACTCTTTTGAGTAGAGAGATGTCCGTTTTACAGGGGAGGTTCTGCCGGATTTTCGGTAGAATTCTCGTAAAACGTGATATCCAGTCGAACCCTAATTTTCGATTCCGTATTTTAATACTCTAGATTGAATTCTAGGATTTCTGTTAGGTTTATTCTAATGTCGGTTATTTATTGCTTGTTTAGTTGCGCCGAGACCGAGGGCTAGTGGACCAGGCCCGTCGGACCTGTCTCGTGGAGCGCATTAGGTGAGTTACTATATTATATATATATGCTTAGGATGCATGATTTAGAAAAATGCATGTTTTATTTTGACTGAATATGCATAAATAATGTGATTTATATTCAAGTATATTTTTGGTATATAATAAATTATATACATGTTTTGTTAATAAAATATATTTAAAATGTTTTTAAATATATTTTTAGTTTAATTCATGATCTAATTGGATTTATTTGACATATATATACTCAAAATATACCTGGTTTATGTTTGGTATATTTCCAGTATATATATGGTTTATATTGTTGATTTATTTAAATTCATGCATCATGTATTTGTGAATGAATGTTTTATTATTTATTAATGAAGGATATCTATAGAACGTGCTACCTAGTGGGCAGCACTAGGACCGAGTACGTACCGGTACGCCTATAGTTTTAGGCTATATACTAACTTATTTGTGGATATTGATTTGATTATGATTATTGATATGTGTGAGATGTGGTTTGGGGTGTGATTGCTGGAGCTCGGTTGACCAAGTGTCTCGGGGCCAATCACACTGGCAGTCAGACTGCTGGAGCTCGGTTGACTTAGTGTCTCGGGGCCAGTCTACTGTCCAAATGGATTAAGTGGATATATTTGGTATAAGTGAGCCTGTATGGCCAGAGTGTTGTTTAACACTATTTTCTGAGGTTGCGATATTCTAGAGTTCTATGTGATCCTTCATAAATTGGGATTTTTCAGTAAAATATATAAAAAAAAAAATGAAAAAAAAATGATTTTTCTGCATTTGTGTGTATTTGCCTGTATATATATTAGATATATATATACTGTTGACTGTATGCATTATCACTTAGAGTGTATGTATATATATTATAGTAATTCACTCAGTGAGGTCTGACTCCCCTCCGTTGACTATTTTTCAGGAGAGTCAACTTCCTCAGACCTCAGTAGCAGGTCGATACGCCGGATTTCTTCCGCCCCGGCTTCTTTATGTAAATTGTCTACTTGAGTCTTATTTATTTTATCTAGACACTGCAGTAGTTGTGAATTAAAGTATGGGATTTTATGTACTTTATTTTAAAGAGATGTATTATATTGAACTGGATTTGTATTAAACAGATTTTATGTATGAGATGAGTTTTGAAGTAAATCCAGTTGATATGGATAATATTATGATATTATGATTTTTATTTCCGCTGCATATTATATTTTATTATTATTATGGCATGCTTTATTTTATTTTTAGGCTTGCTACGGGTTCCGGATTCGAAAGAATTCCCGTTCCCTAGCGCCGGTCATGGCCCCTGTTTTGGGTCGTGACAAAGTTGGTATCAGAGCGAAGTTCGTATCAGAGTGGAGTTCTGTGTCAGGGCTTAGTTATGTGAGTTGTGGCCCTAGTTTTAAAGTTGTGTTTTCTGTTGGACTACTGCAGTGTATTAGGTTCGAGTATGTCTTGATGAGTATTCCTTGCTGTAGTTTTCAGCGTTATTCCTCCGTTGTCTGTTTTGTCTGAATCTTTCCGTTTGTCTTTTCAGAATGAGGAGGCGAGCGCGTGTCGCTCCATCGGTCATTGAGGCCGAGGATGATGAGTCTTTTCAGGATGAGGTTTTACCTCCTGAGCAGCCAGTTAGACGTAGAGGTCGTGGCAGGGGTAGACCTCGACGAGCGGCAGGTCGCCGTAGGCAGAGAGAGTTACAGGACGAGGAGCCTGTTGAGCCTGAGTTTGATGTTCCTGTTCCTCCAGTTGTTCAGCCTGTTCAGCCTGCCTATCAGCAGGGTATGTCTGACCCTGAGGCAGCTTTGTTCTATGCCAGAGTTGGCAGGATTGCTTTTGATGGTACTTCTGATCCTTTAGATTTTCTGCATGCGATTGAGACTAGGACTCGGACTGCTCATACCGAGTACCAGAGGATCATGATTTTTGAGTTGTCTGTCGAGGGACCAGCCTTGGATTGGTTTATTCAGATGATCCAGCCTTATATGATGACGATGACATGGGCTCAGTTTCGAGAGCGATTCATGAGGAGATTTTGTCCAGAGCCTCTTCGTTTGAGCTATCGTCTTCGATTGACCAGTATTTCTCGTGGAGATCGATCTGTAGAGGAGTATACCCGAGAGTTTCTTCGTCTGGGTAGATATGCTGAGGATCTGATGCGAGATCAGTATTTCGCTGTTACTACGTACGTTACTGGTTTGGGTTCAGCTTTTGCTGGTATGCCTACAGCAGGTCTTACTCTGGAGTCTATGATTGAGCTAGCTAAGGAGATCAAGCTGAGGTTAGTTAGGCAGGGAGCGATGCCTGATTATTACCAGTTGGGAGTTCAGTCGAGTGGATCGCAGGCTACTCCGTATTCGAGTTTTCATGTTGGTTCGAGTAGTCAGCAGCGAGGTTCGACTCAGCAGAGTCAGAGACAGCAGCAGCGAGTGCATCGGAGCAGTAGACATGGCCGTGGAGGTCAGCGTAGATCGTTCAGATTTGGGTCAGGTGCTTCGAGCAGCAGCAGTGGTCGTAGTTCTAGATCAGCGGCCAGTGTTTGTCAGACATGTGGTAGAGTCCATCAGGGACCGTGTTATCTGACACCACTGACATGTTTCAGATGCGGACAGACAGGACATTTTGCCAGGTCGTGTCCTTATTCCGGATATCAGCAGCAGCAGATTCCGCGATTCCCCCAGCAGTCGATTGCTAGTGCAGCACCCGTGCCATTTCAGTTGCCACCAGCCCAGCATCAGAGTTCTACTCAGTTTGTTCCACAGCAGAGTCGTGGTAGAGGTATTAGAGGAGGTGCCAGAGGTGTTGGCCAGGCTTCTACCAGTCAGCAGGGAGGTCGAGGTCAGGCGAGAGTCTTCCATCTGACTCAGCAGGATGCTCAGGCATCTAATGCAGTCGTGGCAGGTATTCTTTCTGTTTGTTACCTGGATGCTTTGGTTTTGTTTGATCCGGGTGCCACGCATTCGTTTATTTCTCCTATTTTTGCTTCTAAATCTTGTTGGCAAGCTTCGAGGATGGCTTTTCCTTTGTCTGTTGCCACTCCTCTGAGTGATTCTTTGGACACCGATATTGTTCTTTCTGGTTGTCCAGTTCTCGTGGGAGATAGAGAATTATCCGCTGATTTGATTTTGTTGGATGTGATGGAGTTTGATGTTATTTTGGGAATGGATTGGTTATCTCAGCACTTTGCCGTGGTTGATTGCAGGAATAAGGAGGTGATTTTTAGAATTCCTGGTGAAGTAGAATTTAAGTTTGTTGGTGATAGGAGTTCAACACCTCAGAATCTTATTTCTGCTATATCAGCTAGGAAGTTGTTGAGGAAAGGTTGTCAGGGGTTTTTGGCATTGGTTAGGGATACGTCAGTGGAGAAGTTGTCACTCACAGATGTTCCTGTTGCTTGTGAGTTTCCTGATGTTTTTCCCGAGGAGTTGCCAGGTTTACCACCTCATAGAGAGATTGAGTTCTGTATAGATGTGGTACCAGGTACTACTCCTATATCTATGCCACCCTATCGTATGGCTCCTGCAGAGTTGAGAGAGTTGAAGGAGCAATTGCAAGAGTTGTTGGAGAAGGGTTTTATCAGACCTAGTGTTTCTCCTTGGGGTGCACCAGTCTTATTTGTGAAGAAGAAGGATGGTACCCTGAGACTGTGCATTGACTACAGAGAGTTGAATAAGGTGACAGTGAAGAACAAGTATCCTCTCCCGAGGATAGATGATTTGTTTGATCAGCTACAGGGTGCACAGTTCTTTTCTAAGGTCGACTTGAGGTCGGGTTATCATCAGCTGCGGATTAGTGAAGCTGATATTCCTAAGACAGCGTTCCGCACTCGATATGGTCATTATGAGTTTCTGGTGATGTCTTTTGGTTTGACTAATGCACCAGCAGCTTTTATGGATCTGATGAACAGAGTATTCAGACCGTATGTGGATCAGTTTGTGGTAGTCTTCATTGATGATATACTAGTATATTCGAGGAGTATGGAAGAGCATGTATATCATTTGAGGATTGTACTACAGCCACTGAGAGATCATCAACTTTATGCTAAATTCTCGAAGTGTGATTTCTGGATGGAGAGTGTTTCTTTTCTTGGACACGTAGTGTCTAAAGAAGGTATTCAGGTTGATCCACAGAAGGTTGAGGCAGTATCTGAGTGGCCTAGACCTACTTCAGTTACTGAGATTCGGAGTTTTCTGGGTTTAGCCGGGTATTATAGGCGGTTTGTGCAGGATTTTTCCAGGATAGCAGCCCCTATGACTCGCTTGACTCAGAAGAATGTTAGATTTGAGTGGTCAGAAGCTTGTGAGAATAGTTTTCAGTTGTTGAAGGAGAAGTTGACCACAGCGCCAGTATTAGCTTTGCCTAATAGTGTGGATAAGTTCACAGTTTACTATGATGCCTCTAGAATTGGTCTTGGTTGTGTGTTGATGCAGAATGGAAGGGTGATAGCCTATGCTTCGAGGCAGTTGAAGAAGCATGAGCAGAACTATCCTACACATGATCTGGAGATGGCTGCAGTGATCTTTGCTTTGAAGATTTGGAGACATTATCTGTACGGGGTGACTTGTGAGATATTTACTGATCACAAGAGCCTTAAGTACATTTTCCAGCAGCGAGATCTAAATTTGAGGCAGAGAAGATGGTTGGAATTGTTGAAGGACTATGATTGCGAGATTCTTTACCATCCGGGTAAAGCTAATGTGGTAGCAGATGCCTTGAGTAGGAAGTCCTCAGGTAGTCTTGCTCACATCAGTGTTGAGAGGAGACCATTGATCCAGGAATTGCATCTGATGGTGGATCAAGGTCTGATGATGAAGATCAGTAGATCAGGTGGACTGTTAGCTCAGTTTAAAGTACAATCTGTACTGAGGGATAGGATTAAAGCAGCTCAGAGCCGAGATCCTATTCTAGAAGAGCTTGCAGAGAATGTCAGAGCAGGGAAGTTCACTGATTTCACACTTGATGGTGATGGTGTGTTGTGGATCAGTGGTACATTGTGTGTTCCTGATGTGGATGATTTGAGAGAAGAGATCTTAGAGGAAGCACATTCTACAGCTTACAGCGTTCATCCGGGTGTTACTAAGATGTACCACAGTATCAGAGATCTATACTGGTGGGATGGATTGAAGAAGGATGTTGCTGATTATGTTGCTAAGTGCTTGACGTGTCAGCAAGTGAAAGCCGAACATCAGAAGCCTTCTGGGAAGCTTCAGCCTCTTCCTATTCCCGAGTGGAAGTGGGAAAGGATAGCTATGGATTTTGTGGTCGGTTTACCTCGTTCGAAGGATGGATACGATTCCATCTGGGTGATTGTAGACAGATTGACGAAGTCTGCACATTTCTTGCCTGTGAAAGCCACATATTCAGTTGCTAGATTGGCGAAGTTGTATGTGAAGCATATTGTGTGCCTTCATAGAGTACCTGTGTCCATTGTGTCAGATAGAGGTTCGGTGTTTACTTCTCGTTTTTGGCAGAAGTTGCAGGAAGCGATGGGCACTAGGTTGGATTTCAGTACTGCTTTTCATCCTCAGACAGACGGTCAGTCTGAGAGGACGATCCAGACACTGGAAGATATGTTGAGGATGTGTGTCTTGGATTTGGGAGGTAGCTGGGATGATCATTTATCGCTTGTTGAGTTTGCATATAATAACAGCTACCATAGCAGTATTGGCATGGCACCATATGAGGCGTTGTATGGAAGGAAGTGTAGATCCCCGTTGAGTTGGGATGAGATTGGTGAGAGAGCTTTGACTGGACCAGAGATGGTTCAGGATGCTGCAGAGAAAGTCACCGTGATCAAGCGCAGATTAGAGACCGCAGTTAGCAGACAGAAGAGTTATGCGGATCCTAGGCGCAGAGATGTGGAGTTTCAGGTTGGAGATTTCGTTTTTCTGAAAGTATCTCCGATGAAGGGTGTGATGAGATTTGGCATGAAGGGTAAGTTAACACCGAGATATATTGGATCGTTTGAGATTCTGGAGAGAGTTGGCACTGTTGCATATCGGTTGGATTTGCCTCCGAGTATGTCACAGGTGCATCCAGTATTTCATATCTCGATGTTGAGGAAGTATATCTCGGATCCTTCACACGTGTTGCAACCTGACAGTGTGGAAGTGACTGAAGATTTGACTTTTGTGGAAGAACCTGTGGCGATCGTTGATTTTCAAGTTCGACAGTTGCGATCGAAGCAGATTCCGATGGTCAAGGTTTTATGGCGTAGTGACAGAGTTGAAGAGCATACGTGGGAGACTGAAGCTGAGATGCGAGCTTCTTACCCGTATCTCTTTCCTTCTTGATCTTTTTTTTTTAGAATTCGGGGACGAATTCTTGTAAGGGGGGAAGACTGTAATATCCCGTGTTTTTACATGTTTTTATACTGTATCGGGATATGCAGTATTAATAATTTTGAATATGTATATATACGATATTTTTATGAGTTGATATGTATTTTAAACCTATTTTAATTACTGTGTTTTATATACAGTGTTTTACGTAAAATTTTCCCGGGACTTTCATTTTCGGGGAAATTTCCACGTAAACAATGTATTATTAATTATTTTAAATGTATTTACGGGTTTGCATGAACTCATACATATTTTTAAATTATTAAATAAAGTCGGTGTGTATATTTATTTAATTAGGGTTTATTAATTCCCTAATATTTTATTAAGTATTTAATTGTTTTAATTGTTATTTAATTAATTTTATTGGGTATAAATTATTAAAATATTAATATTTTAATGTGTGTGGTGTATATTTGATGTGTGTAATTTAATATTATTTTAATATATAGTATAAAGTATATATATATACATATATTTGTCAAAATTACAAAAGTTTACAACATTACCATTTTGCCCCCGACAGTTTTTCTTCTTCTTCTTCTTCTCCGATCGTTCCCTCACCATTTCCGGTCGCTGCCGTTCCGTTCCTTCACCGTGGGTGTGCCGTCCGGTGTGCCACCATCTTCCCCGACCAGTTTCGCCACCTTTGGAGGCCGTTTCCGGCGTCGGGAGAGTGATTTTGGCCGGAGAAGCCGAAAATCAACTCACCGTCGATCACGCCGATTCCAGCCACCGTTTTCGACACCGCCGGTCTCTTTCTTCTCCTTGAGCTCCGGTGAGTGTTGTTCTAGCTTTGGTTTGAGCTAAAATGGTCTAGAATTGCTTAGTTTTCGATTTGTCAAATTCGGCCTATTAGGGTTTTCAATTTTTTTCAAATTGTTCTTGATTGATTCATGCTTAATTCCTTCACAAATGTTGTTCCTAGTAGCTTAATCTACATGTACGAATTTTTGTAGAATTTTTGGAGGTTGTTTGGATTTTTGGGTATTTTTGAATATTTTAATATTATTTTCTAATTTTCGGAAATTAATTATTTAAATTATGAAATTGGAGTTTATGGTTGAATTGAGTGTTGAAATGAATTATAGGAATTTATTTGGAATTTTTATGAATTTCTAAGTATTTATTTTTAATTATTGAAGTTTAGGTGATTTTGGAAAATTAGGTTAATTGTGTTTTTATTTGAATTTAATTGGTTAATTGGGTTTAATTATTAATATTATTGATAAATATGTTGAGAAAATTAATTTTGGGTAATTGTATTATTTTTGGTGAATTTTTGAAGTAATTTAAGTATATTTATATATATAGGGGTATTTTGGTAATTTTACCCTAAATTGTCTAAAAATGTAATTTAATTGGTTTTAATTTTTATTTAAGGTATAAAAATGATTTCTACAAATTATTTAGTATTTTTAACTAATTAAAACTATTTTTCGGGAATTATTTTCAATTATATATATAATATACGGTTTTTCTAATAAAATGAGTTTTAATTGGTTTTTATAGTGTTTCAAGGTCAATTATGTAATTTTTATTTATAAAATGTATTTCTGTGATTTAAGGATATTTTTGGTATTTCCTGAATTATTCTGTGTTTGTGGACCCCGGTCGGTGGACTGTAGTTTGGAGTCCGACCGTGGGATTTTGATTGTGTTGAGCTCGTTTTTCGAAGTGTGTTTCTTTGTAGGGTCGGCTCTACTCTTTTGAGTAGAGAGATGTCCGTTTTACAGGGGAGGTTTTGTCGGATTTTCGATAGAATTCTCGTAAAACGTGATATCCAGTCGAACCCTAATTTTCGATTCCGTATTTTAATACTCTAGATTGAATTCTAGGATTTCTGTTAGGTTTATTCTAATGTCGGTTATTTATTGCTTGTTTAGTTGCACCGAGACCGAGGGCTAGTGGACCAGGCCCGTCGGACCTGTCTCGTGGAGCGCATTAGGTGAGTTACTATATTATATATATATGCTTAGGATGCATGATTTAGAAAAATGCATGTTTTATTTTGACTGAATATGCATAAATAATGTGATTTATATTCAAGTATATTTTTGGTATATAATAAATTATATACATGTTTTGTTAATAAAATATATTTAAAATGTTTTTAAATATATTTTTAGTTTAATTCATGATCTAATTGGATTTATTTGACATATATATACTCAAAATATACCTGGTTTATGTTTGGTATATTTCCAGTATATATATGGTTTATATTTTTGATTTATTTAAATTCATGCATCATGTATTTGTGAATGAATGTTTTATTATTTATTAATGAAGGATATCTATAGAACGTGCTACCTAGTGGGCAGCACTAGGACCGAGTACGTACCGGTACGCCTATAGTTTTAGGCTATATACTAACTTATTTGTGGATATTGATTTGATTATGATTATTGATATGTGTGAGATGTGGTTTGGGGTGTGATTGCTGGAGCTCGGTTGACCAAGTGTCTCGGGGCCAATCATACTGGCAGTCAGACTGCTGGAGCTCGGTTGACTTAGTGTCTCGGGGCCAGTCTACTGTCCAAATGGATTAAGTGGATATATTTGGTATAAGTGAGCCTGTATGGCCAGAGTGTTGTTTAACACTATTTTCTAAGGTTGCGATATTCTAGGGTTCTATGTGATCCTTCATAAATTGGGATTTTTCAGTAAAATATATAAAAAAAAAAATGAAAAAAAAATGATTTTTCTGCATTTGTGTGTATTTGCCTATATATATATTAGATATATATATACTGTTGACTGTATGCATTATCACTTAGAGTGTATGTATATATATTATAGTAATTCACTCAGTGAGGTTTGACTCCCCTCCGTTGACTATTTTTCAGGAGAGTCAACTTCCTCAGACCTCAGTAGCAGGTCGATACGCCGGATTTCTTCCGCCCCGGCTTCTTTATGTAAATTGTCTACTTGAGTCTTATTTATTTTATCTAGACACTGCAGTAGTTGTGAATTAAAGTATGGGATTTTATGTACTTTATTTTAAAGAGATGTATTATATTGAACTGGATTTGTATTAAACAGATTTTATGTATGAGATGAGTTTTGAAGTAAATCCAGTTGATATGGATAATATTATGATATTATGATTTTTATTTCCGCTGCATATTATATTTTATTGTTATTATGGCATGCTTTATTTTATTTTTAGGCTTGCTACGGGTTCCGGATTCGAAACAATTCCCGTTCCCTAGCGCCGGTCATGGCCCCTGTTTTGGGTCGTGACAGCACAAGATGATAATTAAAAGGTAAGGTACATATTGAGTGACTGATTAGTGAGTTGCAAACAGGAACAGATGTTGGAGATTTAGGTTACACTAATAAAGACTTGTGTGTGTGTATTGTGTGTCTATATATATATATATATATAAACAACTCAAAGTTGTACTTATTTCTGCTATGGAATTCTAGTTAATTGCATTTTTTTTCTTTTCGATTTATTACATTAAATTGAATTTACTACCATTGAGATCAGTTGTTAGGAGGCTATTTTTACTTAATCAAGGTCTCAAATTTGAGCCGTATTAAATATTGTTGCATTAAATTAATTACTTGTTAGAAACTATTTTTCATTTTTATGGTCCTATCTTAATCAAATCAAACTAGTCATAACTCAATATGCTCTGAATCTAATATTTAGATTTAAAAATTATATTCACTAAAAAAGTTTAAAATCTTTAAAATGTAATTTATATGTGCATATGGATATTTCCTTTTCTTGTGAGAAAAGGAGAAATTCAAAAATGAAGGATCCGCTCTCTAAGATACCAGATTCTGCACTCAAGTCCTTGAAGTAGGACTCTCTTTGAAGTCAATGGTCTTGAATGGACCATGGCTTGGATCCATTTGTCCTGTGGGCCCTATAAGTCCAAACATAGTCGTGGAAATACAAAACATATAAGCAAAGTGAATTTATAATTACATGCTATTAACGACGTTTTTTATTATTTTACAAGTACCTCGCTCCAGGTCAAAGAGTTGAGCCTTTCTTGATGAGGATTCATAACCGCCAATGATCTCTTCATGGTGCGACTGGAACCCCATCTAGCTAGTATGGGAAAACATGCATCTCTAATGGGAGATATCTCGTGAATCAGTCGAAGCTCTAAACCCCAGACCTATGGAAAGAGACCATTAGTAAATAATTATGATGGCTAATAAGATAAAGGGAAGAGAGAAATACTAGAACAACGTGCCAAAAATCGTAAAATCTCCTACCTCCATGCACCACTTTATCCATTCTCCTATACAAAAAAGCAAGAGCGAAGTTGCCTGTAGATGGTGGGGTTTAGCACATGCCTAAGATTTTAGCAACCATGATACTATTTAAGCTCAGGGTTCTAAAGAACACACTAACCATTGTCACAAAGATATGGCATGGAGATGAGGAGTCGCCACCCAAGGTAATAACTGGGACAAACCGAAAAATAGCGGTACTCGATTCTTGAGAAGAAAGCCAGCACCACAACCAGGAGATTTTGGATACAAAGTACCAACTTTTTTCAGTCTTGTATTCTTTTAAAATTACTTTATGAATTACTATCTTACCCTTTTCATACAATTTCATATAAACCCTTATTTAAAACAATAAACTTTAGGCAAACTAATCATGAAAAATACATGTAAACAACGCATTTATTTAAATTCACAATCCCTAAGTTAGTATATTCTACATTGATTTCAATTAAATGGACTAAATCTACATGTTTTAATTTACAAGTGAGCCTAAAGGCTAATGGACCTAATTCCTATTCAATTTTAATTAAATCAACCTAAGACTATTTATTTTAATTCTAAAAATAAGCCTAAATCTACAAATTATGAAGTATGTAAATTAGTAGGCCTAATTCTATATGTTTTAATTCTAAAGTGATTTTAAGTCTATAAATTATGGAAAAGGTTTAACTTAAATGGACTAAGTCTAAATTAATTAAATTAAGTAGATCTATGTCTAAATTAATTAAATGGGCCTAAGTTATCTCTACTCTAAGTCTAATTTATTATGGATCTAAAATGATTTTTTATTAATTAAAATCTAGAGCTAAATTTATTTAAATGACCTAACATGGGCTTAGGGCCCAAACACATAAAAATAAACAAACAAGCTCAAAAATAATAAAAAATATATAAAAAACAATTAAATAAAAGATCAAACAATCAATTAAATCTATTCTAAAAACCCTAATTAAGGTGACTCAAAACAAAAATAAAATAAAATAATCAATAAGCAACCCTAATTCTATTAACGTAAATCTAATTCAATTTTAATTAAACAACCTAAAGATTTCTATAGCCATTAATTTTAATTAATTACCTAATTAAAACCCTAATTTTACTAACTGAGTAATTAAAATAAAACACATAATCACACACACATGATTTTATTATTCCCATTATTGGGACTATTACAATTATCTATTGAAAATAATAAGAAAAGAAAAATTAATACAATCCCAAAAATAATAAACCAAACAAAAAATAAACAACTAAATAAAAAAATCTAGGAATTATATTGAGCTACAAAGTTCAATCCATGGCATTTCATGAACCTTCATAGATTTTATTCACCTAGTAAGATCATCATGTAATCCCCTCCATAATCACCAACACAAAAGGGTAAACAATGATTAGTGAATAAAATAACAATCAAAATTAAAATCAAAATAATAATAATAAATAAAAATAAAAGAAGGTAGGAAAGAAGATAATGATTATGGATGCAGTATGAGTTGCCCCTCAAACTAATAAAATCACAGTTGTTATTATGTCGGTCTTCAAATACTTATTATTTTTCTTCTCAAAAGTCTATAGCTCCTTACTTCAAAATGAATAAATCACAGAGAGTATATATATATATATATATATATATATATATGTATTGTGTATTGCCTAATGACAAAAGAAAAGTCTCATAGGAGTCCCCAAGAAAGGTAAAAAAAGTGAGCTCCAAAATTGAGATCTCAAAAAAGAGCTTTAGCTGTGCTTTTATACAAAAAAAAACAAAAAAACAAAAAAACCTTCTAAAAATGTATCCTACTACGAATTGCCTTTCTCAGAGTTTTGATTTTAAAAGGACTTTAATTTCTAGAAAATTTAGATAAATATTATTTGACCAATCAAAATTCAGGAAACCAAATTTTATTTATTGTAAAAAATAAAAATGAAATTAAAAATGGACAAAACAAGTTTAATTCCAACTGGAATTATGTAATTCTGATCAGAATTATAGAATTCTGATATCTTTTTTCTTTTACTTTTAATTACAAAAAGACTCTTAAAAGAATTTAATTTTTTCAATTAGGTCCTAAAACAAACATTACAATTAAGTACTTAAAAACCAATTAAACTCTTTTTGAAAATACATTTAGACTTTTAAGGCTTCAAACTTCAAGTGTTGAAGACCTATTTATAACATTTTCATCATTGGAATTCTTTATCGCATCCATACTTTAATATCCCGAAATTGGGTGCTTACACTGCCCAATCATAAAAAGCTACTAGATCAAAGTCTACAATGTCATTAAGAACATTAAGTCAATAGAACTAGCAATATCATCAAAAAAAGTGGTGCCCAAGAGGTAAACAAGAAAAGCCCACACCACCTGGTTGATCTGGAGGGATGTAGTAGTGGCCTCAACTTAAGCATGAGTGTAGTAACTCTAAATGGACTCAATCTTTATAGTGTTAGTTCCTTTTATATTATGAACCATGCAAAAGAGACACTTAATGTAAGCAACCCTGTCAGTTGTACCTCGCATCTCCTGCACATGCCATACTTGTAATAGTAGCGAAAGAGAGAGGATCTAGTGTGAATTCACCAAAGGGCAGGTGAAATGTATGAGTAGTATCAAACTATCTCTCCATCAGAGCATGGAGAGGCTGGTGATCTATCTGACCCTAAGTGTCTGGGAGTGCAAGAATGAAATGTGTAAATCCAATGTCTCAAACATGGGTTCAAACATCATCTATAAGCTCATCATACTAAACCTGAGCACCACTAAAATTCTTGACACCCTTGAAAGTGTGTGCATTATGCTATAAGATAAAACAAAAAAGTTGATTAATATTTTGTAAGTTTAAAAATAAAAAGAGTTCAGTATACATATATATAAAAAGGCAATGCCTCAACATGTCAAGATGATGCCTCAACACACTGAGGCAACATAGTTATAGTATAGCCATAAAGATAACGCCTTAAGTAGAAGAGGTGATCGACTCCTTGTTAAAGCATTGCCTCTTTGATGGGGTGATCGCCTTAACAAAGAGACAATGCCTTAGTAAGTTAGGACAAAATTATTTGTTAATGTTTTATCATAAAAATTCAATTCAATAAGTGTTATTCTTGGTCTTAAGTGATAAATGAATGTTTATTGATCCTAAGCCGATATTTTATTATAGGGGAAAATAAATTAAATTGGTTACTAACCTCTCTTAAAGCCAAAGCACAAATGTGAGAACTCAAATTTGCAGTCAAGGGAATATCATCTCTTAAAGAGAAGTTAAGGGTGAACAAAAGATGCATGGGTGGTGGCATGGCGTTACACTCAGGAAGATCCAAGGTGTGAGTAGTGTATATAGTAGAAAAGTAAAAGTGGCATGAATTCAAAAAGAGAGAGTGAGGGAAAAAGAAGGAAAAAAGGAAAAAAAGAAAAAAGGAATAAAATAAAAAGAAGGAGAATTTGCTTTAATGAAAGAGAAAGGGTTATAGAGATTATGGGTAGTGTTAATTTTTAAATTGACCTCTTGGGTTTTACCCCGAGGCCAATTGGACAAAATTTTAAAATTCACCTCTCGAGTTATACCTTAAAGCTGACGGTTCATAATTCAAGGATTGACCTCTTGGGTTATACCCTGAGGTTGATAACATAAAATTTAAAAATTCACCTCTCGAGTTATACCTCGAGGCTGATGATGTAAAATTTATGGATTGAACTCTTGAGCTGTACCTCGAGGTTGACCGTACAAAATTGATAATTAATCTCTAGGGTTGTACCCTGAGGCTGATGGTAAAAAATTCAAAAATTTACCTATCAGGTTATACTTTGAGGCTGATGATGCAAAATTCAAGGATTGACCTCTTAGGTTATACCCCAAGGATGACTACACATAATTAATAATTAATCTCTCGAGTTATACCCCATGGCTAACGACACATGTTGTACCTTTTTTGAATTTTAATATGCATTGATTTTTGAAAATTACTTAATTTTGTAACAACTAGATTTTCAAAAATCAAAAGGGTAAACTATGGACACCCAATTTGATTAGATCATAATAGAAGCCCAATGATGAGAAGAGACAAGCAATGAATGCAAGGATTAGCCTAAAATCCTTTAAAAATATACCTAAAGCCAAACTTCTTCCTAAAATGGATCAAGGACTAAGCCCATTGGAGAAATGCCTCAGCCTAGAGTTATTGAGGTGATAACTGGCTAAAAAGGCATCACCTTTGGGATAATGGCTTGTTAACGCATTGCCTTAGTGATGTTATCCTATTTTTTTTTAAAAGGAAGTATTGATGGTTGTGAAATCCTAGAATTAATGTTTACACATTTCCCATAATAATAAAGGTGTTACTAACATAAGAAGAAAAGGAAGTAGGGTGGTTATTGAGTTAAAAGAAGGACTGATTGGGAAAGAAAATGGAGATCTAAATGAGGAGACCAAAGAGGAGGAGTACATATAGGATAATAGAGGTTGAAAAAAAAGAGAATAGAGCAACTAGAGGAATATAAACAAGAAAAGGGAGAAGAGGTAGCTGGAAACAAGCTAAAAAGGGGGAAGACAGGGCCATAAAATTCCATTTTTAAAAGAACAAGGCAAGTTCTTGCATTCTAATAGTGCTTCAATTAGAACCTATCTTTAAAGGCTATAGTTAGGAGATCAAAATCATCCAAAACAGTAACACTTCTAATTTTGTATTAATTCATAAACTTTAAGGCCTATTTTATCTTGTCTATGTGAATTTCTACATCTAAAATTTTAGTTTTTTATATTGATTTGTGCATGTGTAGTTAATTGTTACATTTACTCAATTTTTAAATATGATTCAAAGGAAAAGAGATCAGTCCATTTTCTGTTCTATACCTATAATTAAGGTGATGCCTTATTGAAGAGGCATCGCCATTATATCATAAGGTGATATGTTATCATATTAGTAAGCTAAGGCGACACCTCATTGGACAGGCGTTACCATAGTTTTTCCTTTTATCTATTTTAATGTTAAAATATTTGAAATATTAAATGTTGATTATCTTATGAGTTTTAGATGCATTTTTTACCTTTATGACATTCATGTCATGTAATATGTTCGATTTGAGAATGTTTTTAAAATCTACATTCATCCATGTCATAAGCTTGTTTATTATGAATTTCGTTAAAATTTTATGTTATTTAGTATTCATTTTCATAATTTAAGTTTGTATTTCTTTTTTAAAAATATTGTTACTGCATCAATATTTGATTTTCATTTTTGAATTTTATCAATTAAATATGTTTATTTATTTATTTATTTTATATTTTAAGTAATTAACTTGTTGGTTTGTTATTATAGGTTTTATTAAAAAAAATTTCGGAGCTAATTAACTTGATTTTTAGGAATAATTAGGGTGATGGCTAATCACCAAATTATTATCCAAATTTAAAGACACATTTAGATTCACTTATTTTATTTTTGTTTATTCATTATTTTGCAATTTTGTGTGATTAAAAGGATTGTAATTCTTTTCTCCTCCCACCTTTCTTTGTGCGTGCATTTTATTTTATTTATTTATTTATTTGTCTGTTTGCATGTTTAAAGGGAAAGATGTAACTTTTTTCTCCTTCCCCATTTCTTTATGTGTGTGTTCACTTTATTTGTGTATATTATTTATTGTAGATGAATGTATAAATGTTGTGACTCACCTAAATTGCATGTAAATGGAATTAAATCTAAAACTTGGACCTAATTATGAAAATTGAATAATTGTTTGGAGGAAATTGTAATTTTCATGTAAATAAAGAAATAATTAAATAATTAAAAGTAATAAAACATAAAACATAAATGGAGGCCAACCATAAGGTTATGTGTAGATTTAAAAAGTCCATACCCAGTTTTTGAACCCAATCTTTGAAGACAGCTACTAGGGGCCCTCTATGGGATTCAATTGGTGTAAAAGTGTATCTTGGATCTCATTTGGGTGGCAACTCCCATCTTTGACTTGGCTATAAGCCCCTGTTTTATCTTCCAGTGGGCCCTAAGCCCGTATAGGGCCATGGTTGTCAAATATATAAGTGCACGTTAAATCCTACTGCTACAGAGGTAACTCCATTAGGGGTAAAGAAATTGATTATAGTGTTATGTGTTTTATCATTTTTAATTATTTCCTTATTTCCTTTGCATTCACAACATCTATACACATACTATGCACACAATCCTGAATAACTCAACAATAGTCTTTATTTTGTTGTATATGTTTCATTTAAACATGATCATATAGTATTTACCTATTATCACTCATAGCACATTCTTATCCATGTCATGTAGACCTTTGAGTGGGGAGACATAATGGAGAAGCTATTTTACCTAAAACTCAGCTTATGTAATAACTTAGCCATTTCTTTTAGGTTTTTCCTTAACACATATGTTTGATGCCATATAACAGTCATTGGTATAAAACCTAGGCTCATTATAGATAGACTATGTCAAATTAGGCCTTTTATACCCACAATAGCCCATCATATTGGACCCTAGTTTTATTTAAAGAAAATGCTACTTGTTTGTATCACCTGGAGAGTCATCTTTATATACGTTAGTTTTGTTATCACCTACTAATAATCAAAACTCAGACCAGAAATCCTAAGGCAATAAACTTGCCATTAAACATGTATATGGGAGAAATAAGGCTGGAGATTATCGCTCATGAATTAATTTTTTTTGCTTCTTTGTGTTTGTAAATAATTGTGTGTTTTAGTAATAAAATGAACTTGCATTTCATGCATACATGCCATGCATATTTCTAACACATGGTCTTATAGATATTGCTTCTACTTAGATGTGTCCCCACACTGGTCATTTGGTTAGAAACTCTGAAAAAGTAATAACCACATATTTCAATCTTAAGACTTTTAAGGAACATTTGAAAAAAAGAGAAAGCGGTTAAGACTTGGTCAATCATTCGAGAAATGATGGGTAGATGATGTAAAATTTTAAGCACAAATAGTTGATTTATCTAATTAACCTTGATGCTGAGATATTTGTGAAGCCTCAAGGGAAAGAGGAGGATGATTTAGAGACTGTGTTAGTGGATCTGGTATACCAGATAATGTGGGTCTTTTTTGAAAGTATGGAGAAGACTTACTAGGCTAAGAATATGATAAAGGCCCTAACTCATGTGCAAATGATTATGAAAGAGAAAGTAAATGATGCACCACTGGATTACACATATTTTAATTTGGATGATGACTTTGATCCCTTGCCTCGAAAGTTTAAATTTTTAGACATGAAAAAGTATATTGGAACTAATAATCCACATCTACTCTTGAAGTAGTATATGACATATATGAAAGCGACAGGCTTGAACAAGACCCAAATTGTCAAATAGTTTCCCTTTATATTAGAAGGAGCACCAATCAGGTGGTACTATGCTTTAGAACCACATGTTCAAACTAATTGGAAGGAATGATGTATTGCATATATAAAGTAGTACAGATTCAATACACATATGGAGGTGTCTTTGAAAGATCTATAGAATACAAAGTAAAAGTTTTATAAGTCTTTTATTGATTATTTGACCATATAGAAAGGGAAATTAGCACAAATGAGACATAAGCCTATAAAGTTTATCAACTAATGATAGCTATGGAATGGTGCATTCTGCCCCTTTCATAGGAATTAAAGGACCATAAAATTTAGAATTTTGAAGAGTTGTATGGGTTAGGGGTTCAAAAAGAGTATGATCTAGTAAAAAAAATAAATTATTCAAAGGTGATTTAGGGGCAAACAAGGAATAAGAGGAAGCAATAATGTATAGATTGTGAGTATAATATGGAAAATGAACTTTATGCCTAGTCTAGGATTGGGAAAAAATCAAAGTGGTCACCTAAGTTTGTACAACAAAAGGTACCAATTTTGAAGTATGGGATAGGGTATTAAAAAGCTAAGGATTCATAGGAAGGAACTAAAAAATGCGAACTATAGGAGAAATTTATCAGAGAGCGCACTAGTTATCCTTATACGGGCACTCCTAAACCTGTTATGCTAGCAAGGAAATTAATCCCAAGGTTTGAGTTTTTATTAACTATGTAAACAGGGTGAACAAATTTGTTGTTGATGAGATGACAATGGAAGAGTTGGTGATGGGCCAGGAATCAAAAGAGGACATTCTTACTGTAGAGCTGAAGGATGCTGGTGATTAGAAAGAGAAGACGGATTTTGAGACCTTTGACCATTACTCTATTATCGATATTTTTTATATTGACTTTGATGTTTTAGTGCGTGCCTAAGTGTTCGATGACCACTCCACTATACAGGCTTAAAGCATGCTAGGAAATACAACAAGGGCTTATAGACAAAGTTAGAAATGGGAGTCACCATTTGGATGATACCCGAGATACACTTTTACAATAGTTGAATCCCCAAAGGGCCCCCAGCAGCCGTCCTCAGAGATTAGGTTAAAAAACTAGGTATGGGCTTTTGAATGCCCACCTAACCTTACGGTTGGCCT
Organism: Mallotus nudiflorus; assembly: GCA_947683625.1. Taxonomy (NCBI): domain Eukaryota; kingdom Viridiplantae; phylum Streptophyta; class Magnoliopsida; order Malpighiales; family Euphorbiaceae; genus Mallotus; species Mallotus nudiflorus. The sequence goes on from CANTUR010000041.1 coordinate 8,073,227, forward strand.
CCATTTGTGTTTCGTGTTTTATTACATTTAATTATTTAATTATTTCTTTATTTACATGCAAATTGCAATTTCCTCTAAACAATTATTCAATTTTCATAATTAGGTCCAAGTTTTATATTTAATTCCAATTACATGAAATTTAGGTGATTCATAACATTTATACATTCATCTATAATAAACAAAATGCATAAATAAAGTGAATACACCCATAAATAAATGGGGGAGGGGAAAAGAGCTACATTCTTTTAAACATACAAGCAAATAGATAAATAAATCAAATAAAATCTACACATAGAGAAAGAAGGGAGGAGAGAAGAATTACAACACTTTTAATCACACAAAATTGCAAAATGATGAATAAATAGAAATAGAATAAGTGAATCTAAATGTATCTATAAAAAATGGGGGGAGAATTGACGGCTATGAAATGTTAGAATTAAGTTTACACATTTCCCATAATAATAAGGGCATTACTAATATAAAAAGAAGAGGAAGTGGGCTGGTTGTGGAGTTAAAAGGGGGGCTGATTAGGAAAGAAAAGAGAGACCTGAAAGAGGAGACCAAAGAGGGGGAGTAAATCAGGAATAACAAAGGATAAAAAAAAGAGAACAAAGAAACTGGAGGAAATTAGACTATAAAAAGGAGACAAGGTAGCCAAAAATAAGCTAAAAAGGGGGGGAAGACAAGGTCTTAAAAGTTCATTTCAAAAGAACAAGGCAAGTTCTTGCATTTTAACAATGCTTCAATCAAAACTTACCTTTGAGGGCTACAGTTAGGAGATCAAACTCATCCAAAATAGTAAGACTTCCTATTTTGTATTAAATCATAAACTTTGAGGCCTATTTTATCTTGTCTAAGTGAATTTCTACGTCTAAAATATTACTTTTTTATATTGATTTGTTCATGTGTAGTTAATTTGTTACAATTACTCAAGTTTTAAATATGATTCAAAGGAAAAAGATTAGTCCATTTTCTGTTCTATACCTATAACTAAGGCGACGTGCCTTATCAAAGAGGCATCACCATTATGGCCTAAGGCGATATGTTATCGCATTAGTATGCTAAGGCGATGCCTCATTAGATAGGCGTTGTCATAGTTTTTCTTTCTATATGTTTTATTATTATAATATTTGAAATATTAAATTTTGACTATCTTATGAATTTTAGATGCATTTTTTACTTTTGTGTTGTCTAAGTTCTGCAATCTGTTTGATTTGAGAATTTTTTAGAATCTACATTCATCCATGTCATAAACTTGTTTGCTAGGAATTTTGTTAAAATTTTATGTTATTTAGTGTTCACTTTTATAGTTTAAGTTTATATTTAAAAAATATATATTATTACTGCATCAGTATTTTATTTTCAATTTTGAATTTATCAATTAAATATGTTTTTTTCATTTATTTAATTAATTTTAAAGAATGAACTTGTTTGTTTACTGTTGTAGGTTTTCTTTTGATTTTCAAAGCTAATTAACTTGATTTTCAAGATTAGTGTTATGGACATTTGGAGTTCATATGTAGATTCACTTATTTTATTTCAATTTATTCATCATTTGCAATTTTATGTGATTAAAAGGGTTGTAGTTCTTTTCTCCTCCCTCCTTTCTTTGTGTGTGCATTTTATTTTATTTATGTATATATTTGCTTGCATGTTTAAAGGGATGTAACTTTTTCTCCTTCTCCATTTCATTGTGTGTATGTTCACTTTATTTATGTATTTTATTTATTATAGATGAATGTATAAATGTTGTGAATTACCTAAATTGCATGTAATTGGAATTAAATCTAAAACTTGGACCTAATTATGAAAATTGAATAATTTTTTTGAGGAAATTACAATTTGCATGTAAATAAAAATAATAATTAAATAATTAATGATAATAAAACACAAAACACAAATGGAAGCTAACCGCAAGGTTGGGTGGGCATTTAAAAGCTCATATTCAATTTCTGAACCCAATCTTTGAGGACAGCTGCTGGGAGCTCTCAGTGGGATCTAGTTGCTATAACAATGTATCTCGGGTCTCATTCGGGTTGTAAACACTTGAATTTCTATATTTATTATGAAATTAATTGGGAATTTAAATGTGAATTTTATTTTATTAAAATTAATATTAAATGGGAATTATTAAATTTAATTAATTTTATTAAATTGGTGTTAAAATTATAGTGTTAATAAAATTGTAATTTAATTTTTAAGAGTATATATATATATAATTTGGAATGGATATTTTTAAAAAATATAATGTACATTTAGGTGTACTTTTTATATTTGAAATAAAAAATATATATCAAAAATTTTTTTTTCAAGACCTTACAATTAACTTTCTAGTGTTCCCCATCTGCACCAAGTTTGTTCTTCACTGGCTGCACTATGTCTATTGAATTGATATATGTATTGTATAATTAAATTCTATATACCGTAGTAGTTAACTATAAAAGTTGTGTTATTTGTATTCTGACTTGAAATGTTATTGTATTTAAAGAATATTATTTTATGTAATTGGTATTGTGCATTATTATTAGTTTATTGTTAAGTGTGTTGTTTTTATTTCGTGAAATTTTTTTAAAGCTTACTACAGGTTTTGATTACTTTATGTATTCCCATTCTCTAGTGTCGGTCACGTACTTTTTGATTCGGGTCATGACACAGGTGGTGACTCCCATCTTCGACTTGGGCTATAAGCCCCTATTATATTTCCTAATCGGCTCTGAGCCCGTACAGTGCCATGGTTGTTAGATTTGCATTCTCATAACATAAATGCATTACATTCTACATAAATATAAAAAGGGGTCAATAAAGAAATTTTTATTAATTTTTTTGGTTAAAATGGTATTTTACCCTAGCCTAAGTTATGCTTGTTGGAATAAAAAAAAAAGGAAGACTCTAGAATAAAACAAAACAATCTCTACAAAGAAAAATACATGGAAGAAAGGAGAATCAAAAGGGAGAAAAATAAAAACCTAATTCCTAACCCTTCTTTCTTAAATTTCAATAACAAACATAGTACCCAACTTAAATTAACCTTAAAGAACCTTGAATTATATTCTCCTTTAATGATTAAAGCTTAAATTAGAAGAGAGAGGAAATAGAGCAAGCTAAATTATGGAAGATTTTAGTCTAACATATGCATGTTGTTGTATGTTTGTGTTTATATTTAAAACTCTTGATTTCAAGTATAGTGAAAGTGATTTATGTAAATTATATGATTTTAGTAAAGACTAGCTATGTATATGGCTGATTTTAAGAGTATTGAACATGAAAAATGAAGATTTAAGATGTTGGTTTGCTACAAAATTCTGTTTTGTACTGTACAATGCTAGTTCTATTTTTTAGTGTTTTCAGACCCTTAACTCTGTCATTTTGACCTGATTTGCGGTATGAAATGTCACGACCCAAATGGGGGAGTCATGACCGACTCTAGGGAATGGGAATTCTTTCGAATCCAAAACCTGTAGCAAGCCTTAAAAATAAATACACATACAATAATAATACTAAAAATATGCCAAAATTAAAGTTTTATTTAATATAAAAGCAAATCTTTATTTTATAACATAATAAAAATATTTTCATACAACATTCAGGTATAAGGTTTCTAATAATACAACATACTACTACTACAATAACACTACTATTGCAATGATTACTAAAATATAAGAAGACAATAGTTCAGTATTTACATAAATTAGTTAGAGAAGAAAGAGTCTGATGAATAGTATTGCAAGGAAGGTCTGATATAGAAGATCCTGAAAAAAATATTAAGGGGAGTCAGACCTCGTTAAGTGAATTACTATAATATATATACATGCAACCTAAATTCATATACAGTCAAGCATCAGTATAAATAAATATATATATATATATATATATATATATATATATATAAAGACACACACACACACACACACACATATATATATATATATAATCATTTCACACACATAGATGCTAAAATCCACGTTTATCTACTAATAAATGCAGAAAAATTTTATTTGAGTGAAGGATCAAAGTAGAACTCTAAAATATTACGCAACCTTAATTATTACGTCTCACTAGCCAACAAGCTTACTTAATTCCAAATTATTTCTCTTTTCCATTTTTGGACAGTAGATTGGCCCCGAGACACTAAGTCAACCGAGCTCCAACAGTCTCATTGTCAGTGTGATTGGTCCTAAGACACTAGGACAATCGAGCTCCCGCAATCACACTACTCTCTCACCAAAATTCTCAATAATCAAATAATCAAGTCTCACATCAAATAATTTCATAACCTCAACCCTAAAATCTAATGCACTGTTATGTACATAGTCCTAGTGCAACCTACTAGGTAGCACGTTCTACTGCTATCCTTCAAATAAATCTTATAATTATTAAAAAATAATAAAATGCATAATTTAAACATGATAGTATCCATTTTTTTAAGAAATATACCACTTATATACCAAACATATAACAAGCACATACTGAATATATATTACTTGTATACCAAAAATATACCAAATATATGCTGAGTATATACCAAAAATATACCGAATCTATTCTAAAAATATACCAAGCATATATGTCACATATATACAAAAAATATACCAAACATATACATAATCATTTAGCAAAATAATTCGTATTTAAATACATTATAAAAATATGGATGCTTATAATTATGTATTTTGCATGCAATGCATATATAAAATAATAACTCACAGTTGTGCGCTCCTCTAAATAGAGTAGACTGGTATGATTCGATAAACCTCGGTTTCGATGCAACTAAAGAAAACAAATAAATAATATTAATATTTGAATCAAAATCCTAATTTCATACTTCTAGAAATACTAGAGAAAAATTCAATCTAGGACATGACTCGACCAAAATAAAAAAATTCATGATCAACCTGATGTCACGTTTTACTAAAATTCTACCAAAAATTCGGCAGAGTCTCCTCTATAAAATGGAAGTCTCTCTAATGAAAGTAGAGTCGATCCTACAAGCAAACACACTTCAAATAACCACAAAAGCACAACTTTCTAGGTTGGGCGTACGAACTACATAATTCGCTCAACCGAAAACCAAAATACACAAGAATCAATAATTTAATAATAATATATTAAAATCATTAAAATCCATAAAAATCAATAAAATACCTCAATTCAAGTTATTTAAATAATAAATACCTTAAAGCTAATTATTTTCAAATTAGTTAATAAATCTCAAATAAATTATATAATATTAATAAAAATCTATTTTTCAATTATTCGAAATTAAATAGTAAAATTCATAAATAATTATTTAAATAGTTCAAATATGTAATAAAAATAGTTAAAACTTCATTTAATCACAAAAACAGTAAATAAAATTATTATTTGAATATTTCCAGAAATTATTTATTAATTACTTAAAAATAGTAAATAATTCATAAAAATTATTTTAATATTATTCCAAAATTATTCAAAACATACTAATTAACAATAATTTCAATTAAAACACCAGAGTTATTAATTTATATTAGTTTTTCTAAAAATTAATTTTTTACATAAACCTTCAAAAATTCATAACAATTAATCATATCACAATTTTAATATACTTTCTTCACAAACTATAATCCAAATAATTTATTAAAAATATTAAAATTTTCCGGCAGGGGTCATTAGAACAATGACTCGCCGGAAAATCAAAACACCAAAATCCAAAATAATTTAGAAAAATCAAACAAAAATATATTTGTATAGCTCTAGCTTCACACAACAACATTTGCAAAGGAACTATGCATGAAACACAGAAAATCAAGCTCAAAACAATAAAAAACCAAATTTAACCTAAATTAAAACTTGATTATAAAATGATTACCTGACGTTTATAGTTCAAGAAAACTAAAGATTGAGCTTGCCCGGACCGAGAGGAGTTGATAGAGCTTGGAACCGCAAGTTGAAGCCACTGGAAATGGTGTCGGTGAAGCTTGTAAGCTACTACTGTGTTCGGCGGAATATGGCAAGGAAGCGGGCTCTATCGTTGGCAGAAGTTAAGGGAAGAAAGGAGATGGTGCTGGCGACATGATGGTGGTAGTGTGGTGGTTGATGGTGGTGGTTGGCGGAGGCTCAATGGTTCTACGTTTTGCAAGAAGAAGAAGAAGAAGAGGAAGGAAAGGGGAGGGGAGAGGAAAGAGAGGAAGGAAAGAAAGGGAAAAAATCTTTTATATATATATATATATATTAAAACAGGAAAAGGCAAAAATATCCACACATATATAATAATAATAATAATAATAATAATAATAATAATAATAATAATAATAATAATAATAATAATAATAATTTTAAATGATAATAACTTCTAAATTAATTCCTCTACATAATAAAATATTTAAATAAAATAAATTAATACTATTCACAACAAAAACAACAACAACAACAATAATAATAATAATAATATACAATACTAAAATTAAATTACACACAATAATGATAATATATACAAAATTTAAATTATTTATTAACAATGCATATCCCAATATAAATTTAATAAGTTAAAATATCGGGTTATAACATGAAGACACATTATATGTTGTTTATCATTTGGTAAAATTTCATGACAAAATATATTCGTTTGGTTGGGTAATTAAATTGATTTTCAAGGTTGCTGCAGTAGAAAATTCTGCAGGGGCTGGTTCTGAAATTTGAGTATTTAGGGCCCTTAAACTTAGTGTTCTGATCTGATTTTTGCCGTGCATATACTTCAATATGTTGACCATACACCTGTAAAATTTCATGCCAAAAATCAGTCATTAGGTTGGCAAACTAAATTAAAAATTCAGGCTGCCACATTAGACAAAATTTTGTAAATTGTGCAATTTGCTTGAATTGCATAATTTGCATCATTAAACATGGCATATGCACTTTATAATCATTCTTGTATTTAGGTTTTATTTGTACTTTTGAGGTTATGATGTTTGGCATTAGAAGATGATAGAATAAGAGGCAAGGTTATGGAGAGATCGAACCAAGTAGGCTCAAGTGTATAGTGTTCTTCAAAAGTCTTCTTATTTTGGTGTGTTGGTCTTGATCTTGGAATTTTTCTTTGACAAGGTGAGTAGATCAATAATTAACAATGTCATGGTCATAACTCTATTTTAAATATATAAATATACATATGAATATATGTTTTCTCTAAAGTTTAGTTTATTGTTAAAGATTATATGAATTTTATGAATGAGTTTTTATTGTTAAAGATGATATGATTCCTATGAATGAGATTTGATCCTATCTTATGAAAGATATTATGAATGCTAAATAATGGGAACATGTGTTGTATTTTGATAAAGATTGATAAATAGAAAGTGTATGTATGTATGCATGTATGTGTGTATATATATATATATATATATAGCTCAATGATAATGATACACACTCATGTTATGGTTGATATATGAGATCTCTACACGCGTGTATGACATGAACATTTAGGGGGTGTAGCATATTGGGTTACCACCTAAATGTTATTTGATCATTTAGGAGGAGTAACATATTTGATGGATTACTATGTAAATGTGTTTGATCACTTAGGGGGAGTAACGTATTGGATGTATTACCACCTAAGCGTGTTAAATGCTCTTAGGGGGCTAACATATTGGATGAGTTAGCACTAAAGAGCTTAAAATGTTAATTATAACTTGAGTGTCTGTTAAAATCTTTTGATTTTGATGATGAGAATTTATATAATTATGATGTTCCTTGAAAAGCATGTGTTTCGCTATTTATGATTTGATCAAGTTTTGTATTGAAATGGAAATGTGATAAGTAATTTGAATTATTTTGAATGATATATACATTATTGTTTATAAGAAATAAATATTCACCATTGTTAATTCTTAATCTACTCACTGAATATTCATACTCATCCTTCTATTACTATTTTTTTTTTCAGAGAATCTATTTTAGGAGTGAATATTTAGCTTGGTTGGATATCATTCTGCAATTCCACATTAGAGCCAAGGTGGAGCCAAGCTTTTAAGTGTTTTTTTTTTAACTTCTAGAATAGTCTAATATGTATAGTTTGTGAATATGGGCATAGCCATATGTGCATATATATTTTGGTTGTACATAGATAAGTATGTTATGTACCTAATGTTTGTGTACTTAATACACTAAGCCCTTTTTAATAGAATGCTGAAAGTTGGTTATTTGTGAGCATGTTCTTCTTCAACTACTGAGAATTTTAAAGTGTTTAGTTCCATCTTAAATGGGGTGTTACATTGGTCATCAAACATTTGGGCACGCATTAAATCTTATAGCCTATAGGTATCTAAGAAAACTAAGTAAAATTATTGACATCTTAAATTTTTTTTTTAAATCGAGTTTATAATTTGGGTGAAATTTAAAACTGGTAAAATTAATTTCATAAAAAATTTGACGTGCATAAAAATTCCAAATAAGGCAACCATGAGATGATCAATGATTAGAAAAGAAAAAAACCTCCTAATTAGTCAGCAAGATAATTGTTAAATAATAACTTTTTTTCAAAAACATTTTAAGGTATAGGGTCCATATTCTACCATCGTTAATATAAAAATAAAAAACTGTCTCTTACTGTACAGTCCTTTAATACTTATATTATATTACCTTCTTATTTATTAAAAAAAACATAATTAGAGAAAAAAATACTAGGCTGTTGATGTATTTTACAAAATTAAAAATTAACTAAAAATAAATAAAACTACATTTTCTAAATGGAGGATTCTTGCTATATTTTTAAAGTGTTTCACATTTTGATCGAAATTTTTAAAATTAAAATAAAAACAATTCAAGTAAACTGAGTTTTACAAATATTAATTTTTTAATATTTTTGTAATTATTATTAACAATTTAACAATAAAAAAATTATTTTTATTTTATTTGAATATTTTGATTAACTACAAATTTAAGTACAAAACTGAACCAAATTAAATTTTATCATTTTAGTTCAGTTCAATTCATAGAAAATCAAAAATCAAATATGTAAAGTCCTAGTTTGATTTGTTCAAAAGTCTTGTGCACCCCTAATTACACTCGTTGTAAATAAAAAAATTTTCTTTCTAATTTACCTACCCATATTCTTTATAGTACCAACAACCAGCAAATTATATTATAGGCTCTTACTATAGGTCATCACACGTGCAAACTAAAAACAGGTTTTTTTTTTTTTTTTTTTTAGTAAATCACTATCATTACCACCCTCTCCACCTGGTTTTCCAATCATAGGAAACCTCAACCAAGTTGGCATGTACCCTCATCGCTCTCTTCGATTCATGGTGTTGCTTCACTTATGGAGCAACCCAGTTCTTGTTATCTCATCAGCTAGAATGGCACGCGAGATTATGAAAATAATTATGATGCAGGTTCTGATGACCGGCAACCTTAAATTGCACAATCAAACCTGGTATTATAGAATTAATCTTTGAGCAATGACCATAAACCCAGTATGGATGTTGATAGCTTTGATAAATAAACTAAGAGGCAATCTCTACTGGTTTGATCAAGGACCATACCTGTGAGCATAGTCTGAATGATGAGTCTTTGGAGCTTTATGTGGCTTTCTAACCAGAATTGCTCACATTCCTTTTGTAAGCTAGGCAGAGTTTTGTAATTATCTCATGGTTACTTCCACAATTTACATTGCATACAAGCCGGTAAGATTTGATTTGTTGGAACCTGGATCAGAATCTTTTTCATTTCTTATTTTCCATTTTCCTTGAGCTGATTTTTTTTTTCTTTTTACTTGGGCTGATGGTTCTAATCGATTAATGGATCCAGTAACTAAAGATTTAAGAAAAATGAACGCTTTGGCTAAGGTACACATGTCAGCTTGTTTTAATCATTTTTGTTCTCTAGGATATATGAACATGGAATTAATTTGCATTTTGAAGAGTGCATTACTTTGATAAGTTTGTCATGTATGACATTGCAAGTAAGGAGTTGTTGGGGGAATTTCTTGAACTTCTGGGAGGTTTTGATGTTCGAGATTATAATATTTCTTGGCTTTATTGGATTATAACATGTAGGTTTATTATGTTTTTGTGTGCATAATTAATTCATTAAAAGTGAAGAGTCTATAGTTGATAACTAATGAACCTTTATAATTTAACTAATTAACTTATACATATAACTAATGAACCTATTATAATGAATTTGGGGTTATTAAAAATAATGAACCTCTAGTTGATAAATAATGAATTTTCATTATTTAATTACTAGACTATACAATTTAACTAATGAGCCTATCACAAAGTAACAAACTTGAGCATTTAAAGTAATAAACCTATAGTTGATAACTAATGAACTTACAGTTCATTTTTAATGTACATGTAGACAAATACTAATGAACTTGTAGTTAAATATTAATAAACTTACAGTTCATTCATATTGAATATGTATTATTTTAATAATGAACCTGCATGTTTTATCTAATAAACTTATACTAGTTAACTAATAAAACTGCATTATTTAATATTAATTTTTATTTTTATTTCTATTTAATATTAATTATTTCTATGTAATATTAATATTAATTTATATTTAATTTTAATATTAACAAGAGACCAAATACATATGATGCAATTGGTCATGTTTCTTTGGATGATTCACATAAAATTGATGCTGACTCATGAAAAAAGTGTGCTGTATGAAGAAGAATACAGCATAAGACAGCAAAGTTTGAAGAATATTTCTGGAAATTATAATCATCCACCCAGAGCAAACATATTTTTTCTTCACACCTGTTATGAAATTCTGATCCATATTGCAATACCAACACATCTACATGTTAATTGTTTTTGGATAATCTTAATTGAAATAAACAATTATATCTCCTCATATATTTGTATTCTTAAAAATTATTTATCTCTATCTATTACATAAATAATAACAATAATTGAGAATGTTTATATATATATATATATGTGTGTTTGTGTGTATAAAGGAGGGACAGATAAAATTATAAAAATATTTTTACTTATTATTATATAAAAATTAAATAATTTAGTCATTTATAAATAAAAAATTATATTAAATTATTTTTGGCTTAATGACTCTCTCTCTCTCTCTCTCTCTCTCTCTCTCTATATATATATATATATATATATATATATATATATATATATATATATATAGTAATTTGATAAGTGTCTATCTTCATATTTGAGTATTCACCTTGTCAAATTCTTAAAAATCCTAATTTTTATTAGAAATAAAATATTTATCATATTTTTTTAGTATTATTTTTTAACCAATACTATTATACATATTCTAATACTACTCAAATTTTGAAAGTTAATAAAATATTATTATAGTTTTTTAACATTATTTTTTTAACTAAAACATTATACATATTCTAATACTACTCAAATTCTAAAAGTTTTTATATAATACCAATTTTGTAATTTCAAATCACTCAATCATTTTTCCTAAACCATTAGAAATTCTATTTTTAAAAATTTTCTTAACTATTATAGATACTCCAATAATAATTTAATAATCTCAAAATAAATTCTATTATATTTAAAATTAAAGAAAATAAAAATAATGTAATATATTTTATTTTTAATTTATTTAGTTACCTTTTTCTTTTTTATAAAAAATCTTATTTTAAAATACATATGTTTTATTCAATATAAAACATTTAAATTATACTATATCTAAAATATTACTCCTATTAGAGGATCATGTCTACATGATGGGGGTTAGTCCTATCATGTGATAGGATTTTTCTTTTCTTTTTAAAGTTACTTTCACTAATACTCAACTAGTTGATGACCTGTATTCAAAGTTGACTCTAGAGGAGAATGAGAGTCCAGCACTGGAGATAACAACAATAGTGAAACTGCCTTAGAGGGGAGGTGAATAAGGCTAATGAAGAATTAAAAAAAATTAAAATGAATTTAAGGAATGAAGAAGATTGAAAGAAAATAGAGTAGGAAGAACAATAAACAAAAAAATTTAAGAAGTTTGGATTCTCAACAATCCAACGTCTACACCTAATTTATCTCTAAGTTAGGCTTTTTCAATACTCACAATCTTTTTCACAAGATTGATATTACAAGAGTTTGAGGCTCACTCTTCAACCTTACACAAATAAGAGTTTTAAGGCTAACTCTTCAACTAAATAAACAAGAGTTTTTAGACTCACTCTTAAATCAATTTCTAAGTATTTTAATGGCTAAACACTTAATCCAATTCCACTGGAAATATACCTCACTTCCCTTATAATCTATTTCAAGAATTAAATGAAGATGAAGTCCAATTTCTATCACACAACTAACTCTCACAAGAGTTCATCAATACAATGAATAATGACAAAAAGAAAAATGAAGCTTAATGAATGTTTAGAGAGTTTTTAATAATCAAAGAGTAATGTAATGTGTGTTCTTATTATCACAACTTTAGAGCACATATATATAGGTTAAACTTAAAAAATATAGCTGTTGGAGTCAATGATTATGTCTCCAGCATCTTTTTTTTTTAAATTCAAAGATATGACCGTTGGATATTTACTGTCACCATGGAAGCAAAGCTTTAGTTGCAGCATACTATTCGCATTATGTGTCCAATGTCTCTTTTCTTAATTTTAAAAATATTTCCATTGGGCCATCACCATAGAAGTAGAGCTTTAGTCATAGCCTACTGTTGAACTTGACTTTCTGTCACCATAGCAGCCTTGCTTCAGTCGCAACTTACTATTGAGCTGAATTTTGACTTGACTTTCTTTGAGAATAATATTGTACCTATGCTTATAATTACACTCAAATAAAACATATTAAATGCTTAAAATTATTTTTATTAAGATCAAAGTTAAGATTGATTATTGTTAAGGTCAGCAATCTCCCCCTTTTTTATTTTTGAAAACTTATTTTAAGTTTGAGAAGGATAATATAAAGTGAAGTGTGTGTTGATTTGAATCCTAAGAAAGTATGTAATTTTACTCCCCCTTAATTTATGCATATTATATAAATAATGAATTTAAGGAGTAAGGAATTTAAATAAATTCTGTTGGGCCGTCACCATAGAAGCATAGCTTTAGTCACAACCTACTGTTGAGTTTGACTTTCTGTCACCATAGCAACCTTACTTTAGTCGCAGCTTACTATTGAACTGAATTTTGACTTGACTTTCTTTAAGAATAATATTGTACCTATGCTTATAATTACACTAAAATAAAACATATTAAATGTTCAAAATTATTTTTGTTAAGATCAAAGTTAAGATTGATTATTGTTAAGATTGATAATCAAAGAGTAATGTAATGTGTGTTCTTGTTATCACAACTCTATAGCACATATTTATAGATTAAGCTTAAAAAATATAGTTATTGGAGTCAATGATTATGTCTCCAACGTCTCTTTTTTTCAAAAAAAATTCAAAGATATGACCGTTGGATATTTGCTATCACCATGGAAGTAAAACTTCAATTGCAGCCTACTATTCACATTATGTCTCCAACATATCTTTTCTTAATTTTAAAAATATGTCCGTTGGGCCATCACCATAGAAGTAAAGCTTTAGCTGCAGCCTACTGTTGAGCTTGACTTTCTGTCACCATAGTAGCCTTATTTCAATCGTAGCTTACTATTGAGTTGAATTTTGACTTCACTTTCTTTGAGAGTAATATTGTACCTATGCTTATAATTACACTCAAATAAAACATATTAAATACTCAAAATTAATTTTGTTAAGATCAAAGTTAAGATTGATAATTGTTAAGGTCAACAATCTCCCCCTTTTTTATTTTGACAAACTTATTTTAAGTTTGAGAAAGATAATATAAAGTGAAGTGTGTGTTTATTTGAATCCTAATAAAGTATATGATTTTACTCCCCCTTAATTTATGCATATTATAAAAATAATGAATTTAAGGAGTAAGGAATTCAAATAATTAAGAATGTCAATGGAATGAGAATGATACCAATTTTAAAAATAATGAAAATTTAAGGATCTCCCCCTTTGTGCTATACAAATATCAATTGAACAACTCTCAAAAACCATTTCAATTGAAACAGATACCAATTAAATATTTAATATATTTATTTATTACTCTTCTTTTTGGATATGATAAGAAATATAAATTTATAAATCATCCCCCTTGACAAAAATAGAAACAATATAAAATATAACATGAGGGACATAAAAACATGGCTTAACATGCCATATATATATATATATATATATATATATATATATATATATATATATATATATATATATATGTTATTATATATATATAATAACATGATCATTTAAATAAATGCTAGGTAATGTGAAGGAAATAATTTCAAACATATTAACATAAATAAAACTAGTAGCACTTACAATGCATGTAGTACTACTTAACACATCACAAACATAGTACATATAGCATTTGTGTTGAAGCTTGTCAAACTTAACTATCATATGATAATGTAGAGCTAGTTTTAAAGGAAACAAAAGACTAAGAACTAAAACAATGAAAACAAAAATAGACCAAATCTTAAAAAAAAAATGTCCATCTAGCTAGGTATCACATATATATACATATAAACAAAGTAAGTAAAACAAAACTTTTTATCACATATAAGAATATGACAAAACTAGCCACACTTACAATGTCACTATGCAGCATAAACAAAATTATGTAAAATAAATTCAAATAACTATGCATAAAAATTTTAATTCAAATTCAAATATTTGTCCTCCTTAATCAAAATGAAAAAGGAAATTTTAATAAAATAAAAATTTCATTAATGTAAAGGATATAGTTGCAATGATATTAAAATATCAATTGTAAACAAGACATAAAACTAACAGCTCATGACTTATATCTAGAAAATAAATTAAACCTAAACTGACATAAAATAAACATAAAAACAAACTAACAACTCAAAGCTTAGATACAGAAAATATATTGAATAAACCATACAAAAACAGATAAAAACAAATAAAATAAAATATAAAACTCCAGTCTTGTTGAGAAGGAGGTGGAATTTAAACAAAAAAACATAATGCATATTTAAACATATATAAATGCCTAACAATTATTAAAAAAAAATGCTAGATTTGAATAATTAATTTGTTTAAATAATTTCAATAAATAATTATTAAATAGTAATTTTTTTTAATTGTTAAGATCAAAATCAAATTTAATAATCAAAGTAATCAATGAGCACAACATGATTTCACATGAAAATAGTCCAATCATTAATTAAACATAAAATCAAGGAAAACTAGATCCATCAATCATGGCTAGTTCCTACTTAATGAAATTCAAAGTCTCTTCATTAAGAGGTTTGGTGAAGATATTTGGAAGTTGATTATATGTATCAACAAATTCAAGTGAGATATCACCATTTTGCATATGATCATGCATGAAATGATGTCTAATGTCCATATGTTTGGTTCTTGAATGTTGAATGAGATTTTTGCTAACGTTATAATAGCACTTCAATTGTCACATTTGATTGGAATGTGATAAAGTTTTATACCATAGTCCAACAATTGTTTTTTTTTTGCCACAAGACTTGTGAATAACAAAGACTTGTTGTAATATATTCAACTTCAATAGTGGATAAGGCAATCAAAACTTATGCTCTTTCCATCTAGTAAACTACTGACAAAGTCCACATCCAAATAGCTAATCAAGTCAAAGGAGGAATTCCTAGGATATCAAAGTCCTAAATGCAAACTTCCACTTAAATATTTGAAAATTCTTTTGAATGCATTCAAATAAGACTCTTTAGGACTAGATTGAAATCTAGCACACAAGCAAGTAGCAAACATAATGTCGAGTCTACCAGCGATTAAATAAAAAAGGGATCAATCATAACTTTAAATCATTGGCTTTCCATTCTCATCCTTATTGAGTTTGGTAGTGGTACTCATAGGTGTTTTGCTTGATTTAGCTCCATCCATGCCAAACTTCTTGAGAATGTCCCTAAAGTTTTTAGTTTGATTGATGAAAATCCTATCTTTGCATTGCTTGATTTAAAGTCCAAGAAAGAATTTGAGCTCACACATCATGCTCATCTCAAATTCTCCTTGCATCAAGTTGGAAATTTCCTCATACAAGCAATGGTTAGTAGCACTAAAAATAATATCATCAACATAAATTTGAACAATTAATAAATCATGTTGTATCAACTTTTCCTTTAGAGATACCTTTCTCTAATAAGAAGTTGCTCAATCTTTCATATCAATCTCTTATAGCTTGTTTCAATCCATATAATGCTTTTAAAAGTTTAAATACATGACTAGGAAAATCAAAAATTTTAAAACCCAGAGGTTGTTTAACATATACCTCCTCTTTAATGAAACCATTTAAAAATGCACTTTTAACATCCATTTGATAAAGTTTAAAATCATTGAATGATGCAAATGCAAGTAGCATTTTAATAGCTTCTAACCTTGTAACTGAGTTAAAGGTTTCATCATAATCAATGTCTTTCTCTTGATTATAACCTTTAGCTACTAGTCTAGCTTTGTTCCTAGTTATGACACTTTGTTCATTCATTTTATTTTTAAACACCCTTTTGGTGCCTATAATAGGATGATGTTTAGGTCTAGGAACTAAGGTGTATACCTTATTTCTCTTAAATTGATTTAATTCTTCTTGTATATCAAGGACCTAAAATTCATCACTCAAAGCATCATCAACATTTTTTTGTTTAATTTAAGATATGAAGGCTAAATTAATAATAGACTTAAGTTGATATATAGTAGTTACCCCCTTTATAGTGTCACCTATGATAAGATCTTGAGGATGTGCTTTCTTAAATTACTAATCCTTTAGAAGTTCATCCTTCAAGGTAGGTTGAGACATCTCCTCATTATTCTATTTGCTTGGACCTTTAGAGTTTTAAAGGCTTACTAGCATTTTCTTCTTAAGTATTCACATCCATATGCTCATTTGCAAAATCATCAACATTACAAACATCCTTTCTAGGATTAAGTGAGTTTGATTAATTAAATACAACATGCAATGACTCTTCAACTACTGGTGTTCTTTTATTAAAGACTCTATATGCTTTACTATAAGTAGAATAGCTTAGGAAAATTCCTTCATCATTTTTATAATCAAAATTTCCAAGATTATCCTTGGTATTCAATATAAAACACTTGCATCCAAATACTTTAAAGATATGAAATTTTGGGTTTTCTATTATTTTAAAGCTCATAAGATGTTTTATTTAAAATCAGTTTTTTAAATACTTTATTTGTAATATGGCAAGACGTGTTAATGACTTTCGTCCAAAAGTGTAGAGGTAAATTATATTCATGAGGCATGGTTCTAGTCATTTTTACTAGAGTTTTATTTTTCCTTTCAACTATCCTATTTTGTTGAGGAGTTCTAGGAGAAGAAAAAGAATATGAAATACCATTTTCATTATAAAAGATTTTGAAGAATTCATTTTCAAATTTGATTCCATGATCACTTTTAATAAATGAAATACAAAAACCTTTTTCTTTTTGAAGTCTTTTTAAAAAAAATTTAAAAGCTTTAAATGCATCATTCTTACAAGTAAGGAAACACATCCAAATCTATCTAGAGTAATCATCAACCATTATATATGCATAGTGCATTCCATTAAGACTAGTAACTCTGGTTGGTCCAAATAAATCCATATGTATAAGTTCAAGTGGCCTAGGGGTGGATACTACATTTTTTAGCTTAAATGAGGACTTGGATTATTTTCCCATTTGATAAGTATCATAAGATTTATCCTGAGTGAATTCAAGTTTAGGTAAACCAATCACAACTTCATGTTTACCAAGATCATTTAAGAGCTTAAAATTTGCATGTCCTAACCTTCTATGCCTTGTTTATATGTCATGGGAAATAGACATTAAGCATTTAATGTCTTTGTTAACAACCTTATTGAAGTCAATTACATAGACATTATCTACTCTTTCACTACTAAAGACTACTTTGTCTTCATCAAGACCACTAACAAAGCAATTTTTAGATTAGAAAGTGACTTTATTTTCCATATCATATAGTTGACTTATACTAAGAAAATTATATTTAAGACCATCAACAAGCAACACATGATGTATAGATAAGAATTGAGGATTACTGATTTCTCCATTGCCTACCATCTTTCCTTTTGTGTTGTCTCCAAATGTGACATGCCTTCCATCCTTTGCATCAAGCTTGTTGAATTGCTCCTTATCTCCCATCATGTGTCTTGAACATCCACTATCGAGATACCACTTGATTTTTATTCTTATAGATTTCAAGCACACCTACACAAGATAATTTAAACCCAAACATTTTTTATTCTAAGTTGGTTAGTCTTAAGATAATCCAAAGGAAGAAAATTCATGTATAGTCTTCTATAGAAGCACACATTATTTATGTCCTTAGATCATGCAATATGAAAATACAACATTTTTAATTTTATTTCTCCTAGGATGATATAGTTTCCTAATGTATAAAACATGCCTTTTGTGTTGTGGTGGTGTGTGTCTCTTAAAATTATTTTGAGTCATAATGTGAATAATACATTAATAATGACAATGTGTATTTTGATAGGTTTGTGCAACATGTATAGGTTTATTATGTTGTGCAATATGCTTATAAGTGTTGTGTCTAGTGTATATGTAAGCAAATTTGGGTTGTGGTCTTATAATATGTGTCTTACCTCTTTGTGCTAATGGAGGTTGAGTCTTATGAAACTTTTATTAGTCATTTGACATATGAGACTTTTTACCTTTGAAAGTTTGAGTCTCATTTGGTTTGGAAGTAGAACAAAAGGGATCACTAGAGGCTTCAATAAATTTAATTTGTTATGATGATAAATATAAGGATTCCTTTGTAAATCCAAGTCCATGAGTGTTTCTGTGGATTTTTTGTGGTTCAAGAAGATTATAGAAAGTCTCTTTACCTCTCTTGAATTTGGAAATTAAACTTTTCAACTCTGCTATCTCTCTTGAAAACTTTTGATTTTCATTATTAGCTTTCTTAAATTCCTCATTCAAGGAGGTAGAGGTTTTTAAATCATTACAAGTTTTCATTTGATAAAAAAAGTTTAGAAAAAATCATTTTTCCTTAGACAAATTTGAGATCTCATGCTTATAGATCTTTTTCTTAAAAAGTAAGCTCTTGCATTTAAACATGAGTTTGCTCATAATTGAGCTCTAATCATCATCATCATCATTATT
Source organism: Mallotus nudiflorus (assembly GCA_947683625.1). Lineage (NCBI taxonomy): Eukaryota > Viridiplantae > Streptophyta > Magnoliopsida > Malpighiales > Euphorbiaceae > Mallotus > Mallotus nudiflorus. Next base: position 8,092,382 of record CANTUR010000041.1, read on the forward strand.
ATCACAATCATCATAAGAAGATTGAGAGGTGGATTGTACCTCATTTTTGTCCTCAAAAGCCATAAAGCAAAGGTTGGTCGCTTTTTGTTGATTATCCTTTATCTCTTATTTGGAAGAGTTATCCTAAGTGGCTTTAAAAGCTATTATCCTTTCTTTACTTCCTTTGCCTTTGTACTTGAGCCTTGGACATTCACTTCTAATATGTCCAAGCTTCTTACATTCATAGCATGAGACTTCTTTATTCTTTATGAAGTCACTCTTTTCAAATAATGGTTCAAAGAATTGAAAAGAAAAATATTCACTCCCATAATCTTGAATTCTAGCAACTAAGTACCTAGAACCTAAGCTCTTATACTAATTAAAAGTGTCTTAAATGAGGGTGAATAAGGCTAATAAAGGATTTTTTGAAAAAATGAAAATGAATTTAAGGAATGAACAAGAATTAAAAGAGAATACAGTAGGAAGAATAATGAACATTGAAATTTACGGAGTTTGGATTCTTAAAAATCCTACATCTCTACCTAAATTATCCCCAAGTTAGGATTTTTCAACACCCACAATCTTATTGATAAGATTGAGATTACAAGAGTTTTAGGCCCACTCTTCAACCTTACATAAATAAGAGTTTCAAGGCTAACTCTTCAACCAAACAAATAAGAGTTTTTAGGCTCACTCTTAAACTAATTCTTAAGTGTTTTAATGGCTAAAAACTTAAACCAATTCCACTAGAAATATACATCACCTCCCTTATAATCTATTCCAAGAATTAGATGAAGATAAAGTCCTATTTCTATCACACAACTAACTATCACATAACCAACTCTCACAAGAGTTAATCAATATAATGAATATCGATAGAAAGAAAAATAAAGTTTAATGAATGCTTAGAGAGTTTTTTATAATCAAAGAGTAATGTAATATATATCATTATTATCATAACTCTATAGCACATATATATAGGTTAAGCTTCAAAAATATGGCTATTGGAGCCAATGATTATGTATCCAATGTCTTTTTTTTTTTCAAAAAAATTCAAAGATATGACTGTTGGATATTTGCTATCACCATGGAAGCAAAGCTTCAGTCATAGCCTACTGTCCATATTATGTCTCTAACGTCTCTTTTCTTAATTTTAAAAATATATTTGTTGGGCTCTCATTATAGAAACAGAGCTTCAGTTGCAACCTAGTGTTGAGCTTAACTTTTTATCACCATAGCAGCCTTACTGCAATTGTACCTTAATATTGAGCTCACCATGGCTGCCTTGCTTCAATCATAGCCTATTGTTGAGCTTGGCTTTCTATTACCATAGTAGCCTTGCTTCAATCACAACTTACTAGTGAGCTAAATTTTAACTTGACTTTCTTTAAGAGTAATATTGTACCTATGCTTATAATCACACTCAAATAAAACATATTAAATGCTCAATATTATGTTTGTTAGGATCAAAATTAAGATTGATTATTGCTAAGATCAATAAATAGAAATCAATAAATAGCAACAGGATTTAAAATGGTGTTTGGTTTGTCGATTCTTAACAGACAAAAACATCAATGTGGTGGTGATGAGAAATACTCTGGTAGCTCTATAGTGTCCTACCAAAGGATTGCATATAATCTCAATGGATTCAAACCTATTGGTATTTTAATTTTTCCACGAGATGGATATGAATAAAGTTATTGAAATTGGACCATGGATACTTGATCAACACTTGTTGTTGTTAAGTCCATTGAATGTAGGGAAAATTCCATCTCAGATATCATTATTTCATGCTTAGCTTTAGTTTCAGGGCTATGACTTACCTTTAGGTTTTAAGTATGAGAGAGTTATTAAGAGAATTAAAAACTTTGCCAGAAAGTTCGTGGCATCTAACCTTAGCAATTTCCCTTATTAGTGGAAATAATATATGTGCATTTGCATTTCTATGGATGTAAGAAACTCCATTAAGCATCAAATGTGTATTAAAAGAGCAGAAGGAGAGTGTTATTAGATGAATTTCAAATATAAGCAACTTCCTTTATTCTACTTTTTTCATGGCATTCTCATTCATTTATACAACTTTTATGAGAAATTCATGGATAAGCCAAACAAATCTATAGAAAAGCTCTTTAAAATTTGGCTTAGAGCTCCGGTGAGGAAGTTCAATACTGAAATCGGAGAAAGATGGCTTTATAAAAATGATTTCGATGATCAGAGTCAGACTGAGAGAGATTTTAAGAACCATAGAACAATTATGGAAACAAATCATAGTATGCCAAAAATGGATGAGGATATGTTGTTGAATCCCAGTTATGGGGTTAGTTTCTAAAATACTAAGGAATCTTTGAAAGGAAATTCTAGTAGTGGAGATGAGATGGAGGGAGTGGAGGAAAATAAGGCTAATAATGTGGTAATCATTTTGGATTCTAAAAGAGGAAGAATAAATTATGGGTTTGAGGTTTTAGGCTTTGAAGGAGGGTAGTCTGATTAAATTGTGTAGGGCTCTGTAACCTTATGGAGGTGAGGTCTAAAACTTAGGTTCACTAGGCATTATGAATCTCCTATATTAGAACTATCATGAGTTGGGCAACCCACACATAGTTCAAGAGCTTTTCAACTTAGTGTCTAAAATTAAGCATTCTATTATGTTCCTTATGGAATACAAAATTCAAATGGACTGAATTTAGCTAGTTAAGAAGAAATTAGGCTTTAAAAAAATTTTCTTTATTCAAGGAAACAATATAAGTGGTGGGTTGTGTCTACTGTAGAAAGAGGAAGTTGATGTGCATCTTATAGATTTTTCCTAAAGGTATATTGATGTTCTTATTTTTGACTCTAGATGGGGAAAATAGAGATTCATTGGGTTCTATGGATGTCCGGAGAGAAGCAGAATAAGGGAATCATGGAATACCATTTCGAAGTTAGCATCTTCTTCAGGTCTCCCTCAGTGTTGTATAGGGGATTTCAATGACATTTTGTCCTAGTGTGAGAAAAGTGGTCATAACCTCTAACCTGTTCATCTTATCAATGGCTTTCATTTAGCTATAGAGGATGCAAATCTCATTGATATAGGTATAAAGGGCCATAAGATCACTTGGGAAAAGGGAAAGGGATCCTCTAATTTTTTTGAAGAATGGTTAGATAGAGAGATGGGTACAAGACATTAGTTTAATTTATTTTGCAAGTGGAAGTGCAAAATGTTATAATGTGTTTTTTTTTATCATTCAGCCTTATGGATTAAATTACTTTGATAATATATTGGTTATGGGATTCATTTTTGGTACGAGAATAATTGGTCGCTAAAGGATGGGTGTAAAAAGATTATGCATGATTTCTTGGATAACAGTATGCTATCTTCTATTCCCTAGAGGCTTGAGTTTTGTGGTCAGTCATTATTGTCATGGGGTTAAAAGATTAAGTAGAAGTTTTCTTATGTGATTAATCATTGTTGATCTCTTTTATGTCAGTTAAAAAAGTCTCATCAATTGGATGCTAACTAATCCAACAAATGAACTAGAAGCTTCAACTTCTTCTTAACCAACATGACTAGTATTAAAAGTAACAAGCTAAAGTTTTCTAACTTAGAGATGGAGACTCTAACTCTAAGTTATTTCATGTTATGCCTCTTCTTGATGAAGGAAGAATTTGATTGTGTCATTGCTTGATTCTAAAGGACGTTAGTTTGAATGTAAAGGAGGGTTAGAAGAGCAAGTGTTGAAGTATTTTAGTGCTCTATTTAAATCAAATGCTTCATATCTCACTTCTTTTCCCATGTTATGGCTCGTCAGGTTTTGAATAGCTAGAATGAAGATCTTATTAAGCATTATTCTTTGTAAAAGATCATTGATGCTACTCAAGCTATGCATCCGGATAAAAGTCTGGGTCTTAATGGATTTAATCTAAGTTTCTATCAATGACATTGGGACATTTTAGGTGAGTTTGTCATATCTTTTTGCTTGAATTGTTTGAATAATGCTTATCTTTCAGTTGGGTTAAATACTACTAACATTATTCTAGTTCCTAAGGCAAAGATTCCATCTAAGTTATCTGAATTTCATCCCATTACTTTTTGCAATATTATTTTGAAGATAATGACAAAGGCAATTACAAACAGAATCAAACCTTTAATGGATTAGTTATTTTTGAATCATAAAGTGCCTTCATTCTAAGAAGAGTAATTTCTAATAATGTATGAATGGCTTATAAGATGAGTCAATTTATGAAGCAAAAGATACAAGGTAAAGTAGGCTAGTGACAGAGCGGAAGGGCGGATAATAATAATCGAATATTGTTGAATTATGCAGGACTACTAATAATCGATCTTCTACAGCAACTTAGGCTATAGGCATCAAAATTTCAAAAAATTTTGGAAAACAAAAGAAGATTTTGAATTATTATAAAAGCTACTATCTAATAATAACAAGGAAAGCTTAAATAGCAAATCCTTAAAATAACCCTAAACAAAATAGGAAAAATAAAACCCTAAAAATAGGAAATCATAAAATTGCCCATTTAAGGGCCTAAATGATAGAATTTGGCCGAAAAGTGATAGATCTCATAAGAAAAGTTGGTGACTTTGAATCATTGGCCCATTTCCACATGAAATAGGTTTTTGAATCGCCTAAATCCGATACTTGGAACTTGCCCAAAATTATAGAACTGCCACTATTGTAATTTGTCAAATTTTTGCATGAATTGGAGGGCTTGTTCCTCTATGCTGCATGCATCATTCTCCCTAGAGTGGATAGAATTCGCCCTTGAATTTGACTCATATGATGAATCACCTGTAAAAGGAATCAAGTGCTTGACATTAAACACATTTGCAATCCGAACCTAGCTAGGTAACTTCAATCTATAGGCATTAGGATTAATCTTCTTGATGATCTCTACTGGCCTGATCTTCTTGGCAGACAACTTGTTGTATTTTCCTGTAGGAAATCTTTCTTTGGTCAAAACAGCCCACACAAAATCCCCCACATCAAACTCGACATGTTGCCTTTTCTTGTCAGCAGCCTGCTTATTCTTAGAGGCAGCCTGCACCAGGTTATCATGGACAGACTGATGAACTTCCTATAACCCATTGACAAAACTTATTGCCCTACCATCTACTCTTGTCTTTGTTGGAAGAGGAATCAAATTCAGGGGTCCCCTAGGTATAACTGAATACACCACTACAAAAGGACTGAATCCAGTACTCCTATTAGCTGTATGATTATGGACAAACTCTACCTGACATAACTTTTGATCCTAACTCTTCACATGTTCACCCACTAGGCATCTCAGCAAGTTACCCAAATATCGGTTCACTACCTCTATTTGTCCATTTGTTTATGGATGATAGGCACTACTAAAATTCAACTGCGTATTCACCATCTTACACAAACTATGCAAAAAATGACTAAGGAACTTAGTATCTCTATTTGACATGATATACATAGGCGAACCATGTAGCCTGTATATTTCCTTAAAGAATAATTGAGCTACATGAATAGCATCTGTTATTTTCTTACATGGTATAAAATGCACCATCTTTGAGAATTAATCAACTACCATAAAGATAGAATCATTACCTCGTTGTGTGCGTGGTAATCCTAGCACAAAATCCATGCTGAGTTCTACCCAAGGCTATAAAGGAACTGGCAGAGGCATGTAAAGACCTGCATTAGATGTTGTTCCCTTGGAAACCTGATAAATTTGACACCTCCCCACTAACCTCTCAACTTCTTTACGAATGGTAGGCTAAAAATAAGGAGCCTTAACCAATTGCACAATTCTGTCTCGACCTACATGTCCCTCACCATGAAATTCCTAAAGAATCTTTAAACGTAAGCTATAATCTGGGATACATATCCAATTGCCCTTAAACAAAAATCCATTATGCACTAGGAAATATGTTCGCTCCCCTGTTTTAAGCTTATCCAAAATAACATAAAAGTATGGATCAGTCTCAAGTAATTCTACAAAGGATTCAAAACGTGGTACTTCAATGGACATTTGGGTTAGTAATGTCTTTCGTCTGCTCAATGCATCTACCACCTTGTTGGTAACCCCTGACTTATGTTTCATAACAAAAGTGAATTTCTGAAGCTAAGCCACCCAACTTGCATGCCTAGCAAAAACTTTGTCTTGTCAATGCAAGTGCTTCAAGGCCTCATGATCTGTACACATAATAAATTCTTTCTGAAACAAATAATGATGCCAATGCTTAATAGCTTGCACAACATCATAAAACTCGACATCATAAGTACTATAGCGCATTCTGGCCCTTGTTAAATTCTCAATAAAATATGCTACCAGCCTGCTATTTTGGCTTAAAACAAGCCCAATTCCCACTTTTGAAGCATTTGAATGTAGCTCAAAAGATTGATTAAAATCAGGCAACACTAAGATAGGGGCCATGGTAAGGTGTATTTTAATCAACTCAAATGCCTTTTTTGTCTCATTAGTCCATACAAACTTCCCAACCTACCTCATGCAATCAGTGATAGGTGTTATAATATTGCTAAAATACAAAATAAAATGCCTATAAAATGAAGCCAATCCATGGAAACTTCTCACCTCAGTTTTGGTGGTAGGTGTTGGCCAATGTTTCATAGCCTCAACCTTTGTTTCATCCACTTACAACCCCTTTCCAGAAACAACATAGCCAAGAAATAGCACCTTAGAAGTGAAAAATGCACACTTCTTAACTGTAACGTAGAACTTCTCTCAACACAGCATAGTGAGGACCTCCCATAGTTGTTGTAAATGCTCATCTGGATTAGCACTATAAATTGGAATATCATTAAAATATACAATAACACACTTGCCAATGAAAGGCCTCAGAATCTTATTCATAACATGCATAAAAGTGTTTGGTTCATTTGACAGCCCAAACGGCTTCACTAACCACTCATACAACCCCTCTCTTGTCTTGAAGGTTGTTTTCCATTCATCGCCAGCTCGAATATGAATTTGATGATAGCCACTCTTTAAATCCAGTTTAGTGAAAATCGTGGCCCCACTAAGCTAATCAAGTAAGTCATCCAGTCTAGGAATAGGAAAAAGATACCTAACAGTTATTTTATTGATGACCCGATTGTAAATGGCGGGGTTTAGCGCACATCCAAGATTTTAGCAACTGCAATACTATTTAGGCTCAGGGCCTTAAAGAACACACTAACCACTGTAACAAAGACATTGCATGGAGATGAGGAGTCACCGCCCAGGGTAATAACTAGGACAATTTGATTGGTGGTACTCGATTCTCTAAAAGAAAATTAGCACCACAACTAGGAGATTCTAGATACGGAATACTAACTTCTCTTAGTCTCGTGTTCATTTAGAATAATTTTATAAATGATTATTTCATCCTCTAATTACATGTAATTTTATCAAACCCTAATTAACATCCATCTACCCAAAAAGGCAACAAGTCAATAAAATTACAAGTAAAAAATGCACTCAAGATCGCGTTGTCCCTAAGTCTAAACTATGTTAATTTTATTAAATAAGTTAGTTAAATCTATTTTATTTACAAGTGAAATAGAATAAAAATGGGCCTACATTTTATTAATTAATGAGCCTAAATTTATTTTTTAGTCTTTCTAAGATATGAGCTTAAGTCTATTCAATTTTTAAAGAAAAATTAAATTAGTGGGCCTAAGTCTAACTTGGTTTTATTTTAAATTGAGTGTGGACCTATGACTATTTATTTTAAAATAAATACAATTAAGTGGGCTGAGCTAAGTCTAAACAATTTTAATTAACTAAGCGGGTCTAAAGCAAGCCTAAATCTAATTAACCTAATGGGCCTAAGTTGATTTTAATTATTTAAAATCTAAATCATTTTTAAGCCTATTTATTAAGTGGGTTAGACCTAAACTTGGGCTTGGGGCCCAAAAATATAAAAACATAAAAAACAAGCCCAAAATAAATAAAACACAAAAAATAGATCAAACAAACATTATAGTGATTTTCTAAAAAAACTCTAAATTAATTACATGCAAACCCTAATTTAAGCTACTGCCACCATTGATTTTAATTGATTTTTTACCTAATTGAACCTAATTACTAATCAATTTTAAAATACAGAAATTTAAATCTTTCACTATTCCCACAACTGGGGCTATTACAAACTACGTACAAAATTAAAATTAAATACTTATACACCCAGAAATTAAATAAACTACATAGGATACCAAAATGCAGAACAAAAATTAAAATCCTAAGAACTATTATTAAAACAGTACAGGTTCATCAATGGCATTCCATGTATCTTTTATTCAATTAAACATAGGCAATATCCTCCTCCTCAATCCACATACGGACATAAAAAAAAAGCAAATTAGTAATGAAATCAAATAATCAAAACAATTAATAAAAGAAAAAAACATAAACAAAAATAATAAAAAAGAGTAATAAAAGAAATAGAAAAATAACATTGGAGATGCTGTGCAAATGCCCCTTTTTTGAGCCCCTCATATTGGATTATCACCATTAAAATTAAGATATTATTGATTTTGGACTATTGCCTTTGGAAATTTCAGTATCAAAAATTAAGGTTTTATGCTCGCAGCCTCTCTTTTTTTCTCACTATGTCTTCTTTCTCTTAGTCTCTCCCCATAAAAAAATCCTTTCAAAAACTAGGAGAAAAAAAAGTCCCCCCAGCCAAGCCTCTCTCTCACACATGCATGTAGACTCTGCTTTTAAATGCAAAGTCTATGTATACTGAACTTCCTCCAAAGGAGGAACAGACCTATCTTATCAGATAGCGTTTGTTTTTCTTTGATTTCAAAAACCTTATGAATTTAAACAACCTTATCAAATAATTGTAAAGATAAAATTTGAATTTTCAACCAATCAAAAGGCTAAAAAATCAATAAAAATACATGAAAAAATAAAAAAAATTGTATTTTAATGTGTCGGTATTGTGCAATGCCGACCGACATTGTATAATGCCGACTGACATTGTAATGCCGATCGGCATTACACCAATGCCAATCCTAATTTTTTTAAACTTTTAATTACCAAAAGACCCCTGAAAAATTGACTTATTTGCAATCAAACCCTAAAAAACATTGCAATTTAGTCCTTAAAGTCTAGAAAATTAACAACTCACTTTAATTTTTGAATGAATTTCATCATAGGGGCTTATGTCATAATTATACACAATTGCATCTTGATATTGGGTGCTTACACCAACTGTTTATGCACATCCGCCAATAACCATCCTTCTTTAGTGTTAGAAGGGTCGAAACAGCACGAGGACTCAAGCTCTCACGAATGTATCTCTTGGCCAACAACTCTTCTACTTGCCTCCTCAGTTCTTCATGCTCATTAGGACTCATTTGGTAGTGTGGTTGATTTGGAAAAGCTGCCCCTGGTTCAAGGTCAATCTGATGTTGGATGTCTCATATAGGTGGTAACCCTTCAGGCAGTTCCTCTAGAAATAAGTCACTGAACTCTTTTAGAAGTGGTAAAACTACATCAGGAACCATTTTCTCTTTCTCCACCATAATCCCAAATAGGACATAAATAATTTCAGATTATTGCACTACCTTATCAAATTGGGATAGGGTTAATAAATTAACACAACCCTTATTTTTACCCTGCATTATTTCAAACTGTTTAAAATCCTTCTTAGGGACTAGCACTATTTTTGTTCCCTCAAACATAAAGCTATAGGTATTAGCCTTCCCATCATGAATCACACCTCTATTAAACTGCCACGGTCGCCCGAACAATAGATGACATGCATCCATGGCTATCACATCACACTAAACGTCATCCTTATATTTTGTCTCGATAAAAAAGGACACTAAGGCACGTTTCAAAACTATTACCTCACCCCCTTTTTTTAACCATGCCATTTTGTATGGCTTAGGATGCTTGACCATCGTAATTCCCAACCACTTTTGCTGAGATTATATTCTCATAACTACCCCCATCAATCACAAATTTGCAAACTTTCTTTTTAATAGTGCAAGTAGAGTGGAAGATATTATTTCGCAGCCACTCCTCATCAACAGCTCTTGGCATTAGGTAGGATCTCCGCACAACTAATACTGTGTAACCATCTCCAATCGTGATCTCCTCATTCATAGCATCTGCATCAAATACAAGGTCTCTTGTCAAGTCTAGAACCTCTTCTTCTTCATAATGCTCATATGGATCAACAAACATGGTTCCTTTTCCCCTATTTCTATACTCAGCCTGCCTGTGCCTTGTCTTACCACATGAAGAACATTTGATACCATTTGGCCTTGGTGCAGTTGCTGGTCTAGTTGCAGCCTTAGTGGTCATGCCACCACTTAGACAACTCACACCAGCTCCTCCTCTCATATTTCCCTACCCAATATTCTGCACAAAACCACCCAGATGACTCCTCTCAATCTACAAAGCCCATTGGTATACTAAAGAAACAGACACAGGATCAAACATGTTCACCATCTCCTTGATTTGTTCCCTTAGGCCCCCAATATACCTCATCACCAATTGGTCCTCTGTCTTATGCAATTCATTTTGAGTGATCAATTGATAAAATTCAGTTGTATAATCATTAACTGAATGGGTCCCTTGCCTTAGATTCTACAACCTTTAATACAGTAAACACTGATAATTAGAAGGCAAGAATGCAGCATGCAATTGTTTCTTCATCTTCTCCCAAGTCATAATTTTGGACTTCCCCAATCTAACTCGGGTCTGTTTAGTTTGCTGCCACCAAGCCATTGCTCTATCTCAGAACCTCGTTGCCACTAATAGTACTCGGTGATTTTCTGGCACCCCTTTAAAGTCCAATACCTCTTCTACTGTGGCCACCTTCAGGTATTTCATTTCACATACCCACTTCCCATCGTCGCCTATAATCAAACTCTACATACTATCGTTGACATCTATGGGGATTCTTATAATAACCATCACCATTGTCATCTTCATCATCATTTCCTTCAGCAAAAGGGTTCCTTCGGTCATCAACATTAGGGTTTTATCTCAGATCCTGATTCGGTTGCTCTCGTTGCTCCCTATTTCGATTGACTAACAACAACTCCTCCATCCTTATCATGAGTTATTCCATGAGGGTGTCAACCCATTGATCCATCTACTCCATTCATTACTCTATACAACGCAAATCATCATGCTTATAAACCTCTTTTACACGTTGTAGTTATGGTTGTTGTTGCTGTCTTTTGCAAGACATCTTGTCAGAGGAGCATAACTCTGATACCAAACTGACCTAGCAGAAGGGTGGATAATAATAAGCGAATATTGTTGAATTACGTATGACTACCAATAATCGATCTTTTATAGCGACTTAGGCTGTAGGCATCAAAATTTTAGAAAATTTTGGAAAACAAAAGAAGAATTCGAATTATCATAAAAGCTGCCATCCAACAATAACAAGGAAAGCTTAAATAGCAAATCCTCAAAACAACCTTAAACAAAATAGGAAAAATAAAACTCTAAAAATAGAAAATCATAAAATTTCCCATTTAAGGGCCTAAATGATAGAATTTGACCGAAAAGCAATGAATCTCACAAGCAAAGCTGGTGACTTTGAACCGTTGGCCCATAGGCTTTTGAATCAGCCAAATTCGATACTTGGAACTTGCCCAAAATTACGGAACTACTACTATCATAATTTATCAAATTTTTGCATGAATTGGAGGGCTTGTTCCTCTATGCTACCTGCATCAGTTAGGCTTATTTGATTATGGACATGTACAAAGCTTATGATAGAGTGGAGTGCCACTTCCTTCAATTTATGTTATCAGCTTTGGTTTTTCATGAAAAGTTTACTAATCTTATCATTCTATTTGTTTCTTTAGTCTTTCATTTGATGATTCACCATAACCATGAGGTTGGCCCAATAGTTCCGAGCTAAGGTATGCGCCAAGGAAATCCACTATCTCTATCCTTATTTTTGTTATGTGCAGAAGGGTTATTCACTTTGCTTAATTGGAAGTGTAGTGTGAGGTTTCTTCATATTATTAAAGTGGCGAGAAGTGCTCCTGAAGTTTCTCACTTATTCTTTGCACGTGATAGCTTCATATTTTTTCGTGCCTCTATTCATGATTGTAAATTATCAAAGATTGCTTGTCTCTTTGTGGTGAAGCATCGCATCAGGCAGTGAATTTCAACAAGTCATCTATATTGTTCAGCCAAAATATATGTGAGAATGCTATTTTGTAGATTTGTTATACTCTTGGGGTTGTTCGGTTTGATAACTATGAGAAGTACCTTAATAGGAAGAAACAAGTCAGAGGTGTTTAACTTTGTTAAAGAGAAAGCTTAGAAGAGACTTAATGGGTGGTGAAACAAGTTATTTTCTAGAGCTGGTAAAGATGTGTTGTTGAGATATGTTGCATAGGCATTACCTAGCAATGTCACGTCTATTTTTCTCTTGCTGGTGTCTTTGTGTGAAGAGATAAAACATATGATGAACAACTTCTGGTGAGGTCAAGTGGGAAACCAAAATAGAGGTATTCGATGGCAAAGTTGGACTTGGCTTTGTTATCCTCGTGAGCATGGTGGTCTTGCTTTTTAAGGACTTTATGATTTTAATTTGGCTATGGTAGCCAAACAGGGCTGGTGATTAATTTTTAAACTTGTGGCTCTTGCATTTCGAGTTTTAAAAGCTAGATACTTCCTAAAGTCCTCTTTTATGGATGCTTTATTGGGACACAATCCTAGTTTTACCCGGCGTAGCATCATGGTTACTTAGGGGATTTAGAAAGACAAGCTAAGACTTCAAATTGGTTCAGGAAGAAACACCAAAATATGGGGTCATCCATGGCTCTTAAACTCATATAACCCATTTATTGATACTCCTCTATTGCAAGAATTCTCGGAGGCTACTGTTGACTCTCTCATTAAACCAGGTGAAGCTAAATAGGATGTTGATACCATTCAGACTATCTTTAATCCAGGAGATATCAGTCGAATCTTATTAGTACCTTTCAGCTTAAATAATCAAGAGGATTAATGGTATGAGAGTGAAGAACGTTCTTTTGAATACTCAATGAAAAGTGGACATAAATTAGTTCGAAGTAATCATGAGGTACCGATGTCTACTAGCTCTTTTAATTGGAGAAGCTATTAGGGTTTGTCTATTGAACCAAAGATTAAGAACTTCTTGTGGAGATCCTTTTTGGGTTATCTTCCAACTATACTGGCTTTACAGAGCAAAAAAGTGGCAGTAGAGAGGATATGTCCTATGTGCAATTTTGCAGATGAATCCTCTTATCATCTGCTGGTTTAGTGTCATTTTGCTAAAAGATTATGGCCAATATCTTCGTTTGGTGATTTACCTAGTAAATCGATGGATCTTCAAAGTTGGTGGAGTAGTATTGTTAATAAGTTTGTTGGCTCTGATTTAAATCTCATTGCTACAATTATATGGTGCTTCTAACAGAATCATAATACTAAAGTGTGGTAGGGTAAATAAAAAATGGTTATGGTTTTGCTTACCAAAGCTGTTGATGTTAATGAGAAATGGCAAGCAACGCAAGTCATTAAATCTTCTAGGAATGCTTATAATATGCTGAGCTTTTAGGTTAAATGGAGCAGCCCCCCTCCGAGATTTCTGAAATGTAATGTAAACGCTAGTGTACCTAATAACTCTTCTTGCATTGGTATCTGATATGTGTTGCAAGATTTTCGAGGTAAGTTTTAGTCAGCCTTTCACAATAGTAAACAAGACTTATTTGATCCGTTATTGGCAGAAGCCATGGCTTTGAAGGAATCTCTTAAGTGGTTAGTGAACAAGGATATCTCGAAGGTGATTATTGAGTTTGATTCCCAGACTTTAGTCTGAGCTTTGGCAACTCATTCAGCAAATTTGTCACTTATAGGTTTGGTCATCCAAGATTGTAAGCTCTTACTTAGTAGTATAACCGATTGTCAGCTTGTGTTTGTTAAAAGATCAATGAATGTTGTTTCTCATGTTATAGCTAAAGTGGCAAATTCTATGCCTGATGGGGAGTGGATAGACTATGCTCCTCATTTTAATTTTAATGTATTAGTTTTGGTTTAATGTATTCCATTTTCTTTCAAAAAAAAAATACTTTTTTTTATTAAAAATTATATCTTTTATTCTAATTAGAAAATCCACCTTTTATTGAATTAAAAACTCAATTTTCTTTCTATTTAATGTAAGTAAATGTGCAATTTATCAATTATTTTATTTTATTTCTTCAATTATTTTTATTACTACATAGATATATATACTTTTAATAAAAAATTATTAAATAAAATTGTTATAATAACTTTCTAAATTTTCACTTTTATATTTAATTAATTTTTAGTTTTAAATATATTAAAATTATTTAATAATTATATTAAAATGTGTATATAATTTAAAGTCTGCATATTAAACTAGATCACTCTAAAAATTAATGTGTCAAAATATTAAAAATTTTAATTTTTTATTAAAAATAAAATATTTACTATATTTATTGAGTATTATTTTTTAACTAAAACACTTTTATACATATCTCAATACACCATCAATTTTAAAAATATTTATATACTACATATTTTTCTACCTTAAATCATTCAAATATTTTTTTCAAACCATTAAGAAATTAAAAATATAATAATTATTTAGTATTATATTTCAACTAAAACACTACTATATATACTCTAATACTAATTTAATAATTTTAAAAACTAATCTTATAATAACTAAAAAAAAATTATGGTAACAAAAATTAAAGAAAAATAAATTTAATATAATATATTTTATTTTTAATTTATTTAATTATACATTCTATTTAAATTATTTATTTATTATTTTCAACAAAAAAGTTATAGATAGCTAGCAATTATATAAACTCATTCTTCTCATGTTTTGCCATAACATGACGGGACTATAATGATTATATTTGAACAAGAACCTAACCAAGTTAATATAAAAATATATATATATATATTTATAAAAAAAAATTTCACAATATTTTTCTAATAAAAAATCTACTTTTCATAATAAATTAATATAGACTTCTGCTAAATATATCACTATATTGTAGCATCAATTAACTAATTTTATATAGACTCCTGTTGAAATTTGAAAATGAAATATAATTTTATTAAATATAAAACTACTATATTATTTCATTAATTAGAACTCCAGCTCAAAACAATAATCTTTTAAATATAACTATATAAATAAGATAAAAAAAAAAACATTTGAACTTGCCTTTCATATCTAAAAAATGCTTCTCTATCGATGTTTTATAAACTTTTATTTTCCAAGCTGCTTTTTTACAATCAAAATGGTTAGTGCTTTTAAATTCAAAATACACAATGGCATATAAATTTTGTGTTCTAGAATGTTTTATTTTTGGTGTTCTTGATTTTCTTATAACATCTCAAACTATTATTTCTCTAATAAATTAAAGCCTTATAAATAGAAAAATACTTGTGAATTCAAACCATATATCTCAACACGTTATCACTTAATTTTAGGTCCACTCTAATGTTGTCTATACAATTCAATATCTCATTAGAGGATATATAAATTCAAAGATCATTTATCATGACAATATTATTTACTTTTTCTTTATTTTTTTAATTTCTATTTTATCTTCACAATTTAATAAATGGTATAACCACAAAGGTACAATAGAAATAAATACGTAATATATTAAATAAAAAATAATTGAAAACAGCCCACACAACATGTAGGTCTATGATTAGTATATATTAAATGTTGCACTCCAAAATCATTAAGTTCAATATATCATAAGTGTTCCTTCTCATATTTAAGTATTCGGCCTTTAAATTTTATGTGTAAAATTAGTGAATTTTTTTATTTTTTTCTTAAAAAAATGTAAAATTGCTTGCTTTTAACAACCTATTTACTCAGTATTTTATTCTAAAAAAAGGGAAAAAGTGCAAATACACTCTTAATGTTTTATCCTAATCTCACATAAACCTTTTATATTTTTCGGGCGCAAATACACCCTTAGTGTTTTAAAAATTACAGATTTAGCACCCTCTTATAAACAACATTAATTTTTACTGTTAATAGGGTCTACTGTGTCTTATAGTTATGAAAAAGTATTAGATAAAGGTGCATTTTTGCCCCTAAAGTTTATACTAAGATGCAAATTTGCCCTTAAAGAAAATTTATAAACCTTTAAACACAATTTTTTAAAAAAAATTATTTAAACTCATCATTTTATAAAAATGTTAAAGTACAATTTATTTGTCATACTCGTAGAATTCATAAATGCTAATATGATATTAAAAAATTATATTATTTTTTTAAAACAATTGTATAGATCCTTTAAAAAAAACAATTGTATAGGTTAATATCCCATTTAAAAATATATAAATAAAATATTTTTATTAAGATGAGATGATTTTTTAAAAAAAGTTTTAATTATAAAAAATAGAATTTACTGAATTTATACAAATTTTTAAAAATTTTCATAATAAATTATATATAATTTTTTTTTAAATATCATATTAGCATTAGTATGAGTATCTAAAAGAAATTATACTTTAACACTTTTATAAGATGAGAAGACTTAATATATTTTTGTAAGAAAAATTGTATTTGAATGTTTATAAATTTTCTTTAAGGGCAAATTTGCTACTCAATATAAACGTTAGGGGTAAAAATGTACTTTTATCTAATATTTATTTTATACATATCAGACACAATGGACCCCACTAACATAAAAAAAAATAATGTTGTTTATGTGAGGGCCTAAATGTGTTGTTTTCAAAGCAATAAGGGTGTATTTGCACCTCAAAAAACATAAATGACTTATGTGAAATTAGGGTAACACATTAAGGGTGTATTTGCACATTTTCCCCTAACAAAAATAATTTTTTTTTTATTATACTACAAACACCACACCCCTTTCTCCTTTCCTTGCCGCCACTTCTTATTCTTTTTAATTTATTTCACATGTATTTCATTTCTCGTAGAGCTTTTTTTATTCAAATTCTCATGGAGCTCTACTTAATTTTTGGATTACATATATAATCTCAGTCAATTGCTCATTTGATTTTCTTGCACTTTCTTATACACCAAACAACAAATCTTTCACTTAATATGTTTTTCTATTGTAATAAAGTTTTTTAGGAAGGTCAAAATTTTTTCAAGCCAATAACAAGAACGATATTTAATAAAGAGAATGCCTTTTACATATGCCATTGGCTGTTGGTTATTTCACAAACATGTTTAATCTTCTTTGTGACTTTTTTTTCTTGGATAATATTTTGTGTCTATACTAACCATGGTAAACAATACAAGAAGACATTATAAATTTATATAATTTAAAATTTGCCCTAGGTTTTCAAGCAAGAATAATCTTAGATGGTGTTGCACATATCTTCTTAATGCAATAAATCCATTATGATAGACTACAAAGCCTCACAGCTCTTCACCATAGAGCTACAATACTCCTAATAGCTACAAAACCACTTAACAAAAATCCTCTATTTGCTAAAGATTGCAAACAACTATAGCAGCTGTCCATATTTAGCTAATGTTGTCTATAGGTGTAACCATAAATCTTATGATATATTCTTGCTTTGACTCTCTCACAATATTTCCTCTTTGGCTCACCTATTTATTGTGTTCTTCTTGTATAACTATGTTGGTTATTGTATTTTAAAGGACAAAGAATTTAAAATCTTTTCTTTCTTTCTCAAAAATAATTTCTCTCTATGGTATTAGAGCCTAAAAGATTGAAAGAAAAAATTCTCATGGCCTTATCACTTATCTCTAACACTCTCCATGAAATAGAGCTTTCATTTTAAACACTACATCAATGCAACAACCTTATTTCCTTGAAGTTGGAAAATTCCAACTACTTGCTTTGGTGATCTCAAATAGAACCATTGATTCAGAGCATCAATATGGCACACCATTTGATTGAAGGCAAGGAACCGGCTAAGGAGGTTACCAAGGAAAATAGTAAATCATAATAAAATCTAGATCATCTTATTTGGGCAAAAAAAGATGGACTCCTAAAGGCCTGGATATTGAGCAATATTAGTCCCAAAGTGCTCATCTCTCTAAAAAATATTAGTATAACATCAAAAGTTTGGAAATCAATTGAGAAGTTAATTCTCCCTACTACAATAAAAAAAGAAATGTTGTTGAATGATGCTTTAATGTCCTTAAAGAAAGGTAATCTTAGATTGGATGAATATCTTAAGAAGTTCAAAAGCATATATGATAGCCTTGCCGCCATTAAGAGACCTATTGATGAAACTAGAAAATTTTTCAATTAGCCAAGGGTCTTAGATTAAAATACCAAGTGTTGACCATTTGCATGATCAAACTCTTAATTTTGGTTTTTAGCAAACAATTTAGATTTTAATGATTTCCTTTAAATGTGTAGGAAGTTGATTGATTATCCAGAATAATTGATTAATGATTAGAGATAATGAAATACTCCTTACAAGAGTATAAATATGCATTTTGATGAAGTATCTCAATCTATGCAAGTCCCCAATCATTGAGAGATATATTAAAAATATACAAATTTCAAATTACAATGGTCTACTCATAAGCCCCTCATGAGCCGACCTTGTATAGTGCCTTAGGAGCTCATTTTTGCCAAAGCACTTTGTGCACCTCACAAGCTACCCTCATGATAGTAAGGAGTAGAGCTCAGCTCGTGCGGGCAATGTTAATAGTATTCAATGGACATTTTTGAATGCAACGGTCCTTAAACTAATGCTCACTAGCTAAGGTTTGTTCGTCACGACTATGAGTGGCATTCTGATTAAAAAAAAGTCTAAGATAATTTAAAAATCAACATGAGATGTTAGAGACATAATCAATACATCCAATAGCCATAATCTAAGTTATTTATCTATATAAACAACTCCTAGAGTTCAATTGAATGTTTTTAAGAAACTTGTTTATTCATTATATTCTCTCAAGCATTCAACTAAGCTTTTAAAACTATCTTTAATTTATTTTTACATTTATATAACTCTGGTGAGAGTTGGTAAGTCTTAGAATAGATATTCATATTATTTTATTTTTTAGGATTAAGAAAATAATAAGTGAGATTCTATTCTAATGGAATTGGTTTAAGTGTTTATCCATTAAAACACTTGGGATTTGGTTTTTTGAGTGAGCCTTGTAAAACTTAAGTTGTAAGGTTGAAAGAGTGAGCCTTAAACTCTTATGTAATCTCAATCTTATGAATAAGATTGTCGGAATTGAAAATCCTAACTTGGGGATAAGTTAGGTGGAGACATAGGATTATTGAGAATTTGAACTCCTTAAATTCTTGTGTTCATCATTCTTCCTTCTTAACATTCTTTCAATTCTTGTAAAGAATTCTTTTAATTTTAGTTTATTAATCATTTTCCTTGTTCACCCCCCCCCCCCTTCTAAGACATTTTCATTTGGTATCAAAACTTGAATTCTAGAAACTTTATTGCTAGAATATAAGATCATGGGGAGTGAATCACAAAATGTTTCTTCATTTAGACCATTCTTTGATGGTAGTGAATATCCTTATTGAAAGTTCAAAATGGAGTTATACCTTGATTGTGATTCCATAAAACTTTAGGATATCATCCTAAAAGGTTGGGAACCACCTATAACTACCATTGATGGTGTGGTAACTACTCTTGCAAGAAGGTAATTTTACAATGAACAAAAGGAGGAAAATTATAAAAACAAAAAGGCTATGATCACTTTAGTCTCTTCCATGATAAGAGAAGAAGGAGGCAAGCTTCAACATTGTGTGTTGGCCAAGGAAATGAGGGAGACCTTGGAAAATCATTATAAAGGCAACGTGCAAGTTAGAAGCCAAAAGGTTCAACTTTATATGTATGAATATGAACTCTTTAAGATGAAGCCTCAAGAGTTAATCATAGAGATGACAAATCAACTCAATGCTCTTCTCATAACCCTAAAAAAACTTAATAAACATTTCACCAAGGAAGAGGTAAACAACAAGATTCAAAGAATCCTACCTGAATGGTTTCCTTGAAAAGGAGGTATATATTAAGCAACCTCTAGGTTTTGAAAATTTTGATTATCCAAATTATGTTTTTAAACTTTAAAAAGTATTATATGGATTAAAATAAGCTCCAAGAGCTTTGCATGAAAGATTGAGTAACTTTCTTTTGGAAAAAGGTTTTTCTAAAAAAAAAGTTGACACAACTCTTTTTCTAAAGAAATCTAACCATGATTCATTAATTGTTCAAATTTATGTTAATGACATTACTTTTTGTGCTACTAACCTTTGCTTGTATGAGGAATTATCTAAGTTAATGCAAGGAGAATTTGAGATAAGTATAATGGGAGAACTCAAATTCTTCCTTATACTACAAATCAAGCAATGCAAATATGGGACTTTCATCAATCAAAATAAATACACTAGGGACATTCTCAAGAAGTTTGGCACAGATGGAGCTAAATCAAGTAAGACATCTATGAGCACCACAACCAAACTCAATAAGGATGAGAATGGCAAACTTATTGATGAAAAGCAATTTAGAGCTATGATTGGATCTCTTCTTTATTTAATTGCTAGTAGACCTAATATTATGTTTACTACTTCTTGCTTATGTACTAGATTTCTATCAAGTCCTAGAGAGTCTCATTTGAATGCTATCAAAAGAATTTCAAATATCTTTATGGTACAATACATTTAGGACTTTGGTATCCTAGGAGTTCTTCCTTTGACTTGATTAGTTATTTTAATGCAGACTTTGCCGATAACTTACTAGATAGAAAGAGCACTTCTAGAACTTGTCCATTTTTAGGATAATGTTTGGTTTCTTTGTTTAGCGAGAAATAAGTTTCGGTTGCCTTGTCCACCACTAAAGTAGAATATGTCGTGGCTAGTTGTTATTGCACACAAGTTTTATGACAAAAACAACTACTTTTGGAATATGGCATTGATATTAATCATATTCCAATTAAATGAGACAATGCAAGTGCTATAAACCTTAGTAAGAATCCCATTTAGCATTATAGAACTAAACACATTGATATTAGATATCATTTTTTGCAGGATCATGTGCAAAATGGTGATATTTTTCTTAATTTTATTAATACTAATAATCAATTAATAGACATATTTACCAAGATTTTATGAGGAAAGATTAAATTTTATTAAGCACGAACTTGGTATGATTGATGGTTCAAATTTGTCTTTACAACTTGATAAATTGCAAAGTTGATGATTAGATTCGAGAGTAATCATGTAGTTACTTATATATGCTTTTTGTTTATTTTTCATACTTGATAGCATTTAATAAATTCATGTTTAATCATTATTTGTATGGTTTCGGTTGATTTTTGGTATTAACACTCCATCATAATTATTTATCAAGAAAATTTAATTTTTGTAATGAATAAAATTTATATTTAATATTTGTTTATTAAATAATTAATTATTGAATTTATTAACTATTTAAATCAATCAATTTTTTTCATATACAATTTTTTTTATTTTCCCATTTACATGATTTACTTTTAATATATCTTATCAAAAATTTTAATATTTCAAAAATAATTATTTGAAATTATTTTTTAATGCTTGATTATGTTGATTTATGATAATAATTACAATAGTTTTTTATTTGCTTGAAATTTAATTTATTTGGAGCCAAATTAATGCTTAGGGATCAAATTGTCATGCTTTTACGCCTTGATTGTAAAATATTTGAAACTTCAGGGACTGATTTACTATTGCTTGTCATGAGCGATTAGGAGCAGCTCGTGACCGTTCGTGTGTCAAAGGGCAATGCCCCTCATGAGCACTACTCATTATCTTAAGCAACTCGTGAGGAGCATATAGTCCCTCTAAATTCTAATTTCTTTTAAGATTTTGTTTCTTTTGTGTAGTACTCCTATTTTTCAATGGTTAGTTCCTATTTTAATTATGTTTTAGATATTATACTAATAGTTTTTTTACCTGATTAATGCCTATATAACCTCCCTTAACTCTCTTTTTGATCTTCACATTATAATTTGTAATCAATTCCCTCTTTTTAAAGCAAATTCTCTCAATCTATAATCCAAACTCTAAGAGCATTCTCCATGGCTCCAAAGAAGAATACTCAAGATGTTGCTTCATCATCAAGGAAAGCAACAAAAGACCAACCTAAGAAGACTCCTCTTACCTTCTACTCCTTTTCTCAAATTAGTCAAATACTTGCTCAATTTAGAGAAAGAAAAATCATCTTCTCTAAATTTATGTCTCAAACTACTCTAGAAAAAATGGGGTGCTATAA
The DNA here is from genome assembly GCA_947683625.1 of Mallotus nudiflorus. Classification (NCBI taxonomy): domain Eukaryota; kingdom Viridiplantae; phylum Streptophyta; class Magnoliopsida; order Malpighiales; family Euphorbiaceae; genus Mallotus; species Mallotus nudiflorus. The sequence continues at coordinate 8,114,573 of CANTUR010000041.1, forward strand.
TGAAGTTAGGACAATGCTTGAGAATGTGGGTATGTACAACCTTTCTTTTAATCCTTATCCTACCAATCCCTCCTTAGTTCATGAATTTCTCTCTACTTTTTGTTTAAGGACTCATCATTTAGATGAGCAAAATCCCCTTAATAGTATGAGGTTTAAATTGGGAGGGAGATATAGATTTTTAACATCTTAAGAATTTGATGATATCTTTGGATTTAAACAAGGGGGTCTAGCTTCTCCAACTAATACTTCACTTCCTTCTCCTTTTTGGACTTAACATGCTAAACCTAGTGTAAAAAATTTTGAAGCATGTCACACTAAAGCATCTTTATTTGCTTTAAAATCTCTTTAGTATGTGCATAGGTTTATCACTTACTCAATTCATGCTATGGGACTAAGTAATGAATCTATCTCCTTTGATAACTTATTTGTTATAAGATGTCTTGTTAAGGGTGTGGATGTTGAGCTAGGTAGATGGCTTCAATGGAGGTTTTAGTTAGCTAGTGATAGTATTAGTGGTGCCTTATGTGTTGGAGGGTTTATCACTAGATTGCTCATTATGTTAGGATCTACTTGAACAACACTCCTTCCATTCCTCCTTCTTTTATTGATGATAACCTCTTAAAAAACTCTAGAAAATTCAAGCTTGTTTAGAAATACTTGGGTTTGGAAAGACAAAGTAGGAGATGAAAATGTTGATAAAGAGCTAAAACAAGACTTAGAAGATATTAAACACATAGGCATTCATGGTCTTGAGGGTGTTCCAATTGAAGAAGAAGTCCCTCAAGAGCATGTTCCTCCTCAACCTTAAAGAAAAAGGGCAAGAGGACCTTTTACTTCTTAAAGTGTTGATGAAGAACCCACTTAGGTTAGAGGATTTTTTTTATCATCCCTCCATCCAACTTCAACAATAGGTTTGATCAAGTGGATACAAGACTTTATCATTTTGAAAATTGGATGGATCATATGGAGTATGATACTCATCAATTATATGCTCATTACAACATACAATGCACTTAGAATCCTCCTGCTCCTCCTCCATAAGACTAGATTTATTTATTTTTTATCAGTTTATGTTTGGTTTATTTACTATTTATTTTCAATTTTTAAGCCTTTTAGATGCTAGCTTATGTCTTGTAGTTTTGTTATTTGTGTTTTCATTTACAATTGATATTCCAATATCATTATAACTCTATTTTTTTATTAATGCAATTTTTATTTTGTTAAAATTTCCTTTTGTATTTTGTCAAAGGAGGAGACATAATTGAGTTTGCATGAGTATTTAATTAATTTTGTTTTAGGGAAAAAATTATTTTTAAAGATGTATTTCTATTAGTGATAAAACTAATTGAATGGGGGGAGAAAATTTTTTTACATAATCTTATTTATGCTTGCATAGTAACATTATAAGTGTGGCTACTTTTATCATAATTTAACAATCATGCTTTCATGATTTTCTTCTTGTGATAAAAGGCCTTGATTTGCTTACTTTATTTATGTATGACATAAATTTTATAAAGATTTGGTATATCTATACTTTCATTATTTTGGTTCGTGATCTTTTATTCCCTCTACAATTTTTGTTTCCTTTTCATTTATTTCCCTTTATATCTCTCTCTTTTCTTTTTATGTTCGACAAAGGGGAAGAAGAAGCTATGTGATAATTCTATTTGTGATATGCTAAGTGCTACATGATCATGTATGTTAGCTAGCTAAGCTCTGTATGATCATGTGATAGTTAAGTTTGTTAAGTTTTAAATTAGTGCTATATGTACTATTTTTGTGATGTATTTTAGTAGCGCTACATGCATATATGTTTGAAATTATTTCCTTCATATTGCCTAATATTTTTTAAATGATCAAGTTATCATATTCTTTATATTTTTAACACATTTGTCATGTTACGCCATGTTTCTTTTTAGTCCTTATGTTAAATTTTATATTTTTTACTTTTAACAAAAGGGGGGATAAAATAAATTTATATTTCTTATCATATCTATAAAAGGGGAGTAATAAAGAAATATATTTATACAAAGGAGAAATTTTTTTTCATCTCATTTACAGTTATCTATTATCCTTTACATATGCCATGCTAATTAAATTTATTTATTCTCTAATACATGGTGCATTTCATTGAATTTATGCATAAATTAAGGGGTAGAAAAATATTCTTCATATTGCATTTATTCGATTTCAAAGGAAGAGAGCTATTTTGCATACTTATTTATGTTATCTATTATTGACACACACTCACACCTTATATATTATCTTATCAAATTGATTATTGAAACCAAAAAGGGTGGAAATTGTTAACCATTTGCATGATCAAACTCCTAATTTTGGTTTTTGGCAAAAAATTTAGATTCTAATAATTTCCTTTAAACATGTAGGAAGTTAATTGATTATTAAGAATAATTAATTAATGATTGGAGACATGAAAGACTCCTTGAAAGAGTATAAATATGCATTTCGATGAAGTATCTCAATCTATGCAACTTCCTAATCTTTGAGAAACAATAACATACTAAAAATATACAAATTTAGAGTAACAGTGGTATGCTCACAAGCACATCACAAGCCCCTCATGAGCTAACCTTGTATAGTGCCTTAGGAGCTCATTTTTTCCAAAACACTTTATGCTCTTTATGGGTTGCCTTTACGATAGTGAGGAGTAAAGCTCAACATGTGAGGGCAGTCATGATAGTATTCAATGGACATTTTTTAATGCAACGGTCCTTAAACTGATGCTCACTAGCTAGGGTTTGTTCTTCACGATTGTGAGAGGCATTTTGACAAAACTAGCTAGGGTTTGTTCTTCACGATTGTGAGAGGCATTTTGATAAAACTAAGTCCAAGATAATTCAAAAATCTACATGACATAATCCAAGCATCCATCAACCATAATCTAAGTTTTTTTATCTATAGAAACAACTCTTAGAGTTCAACTGAATGTTTTTAAAAAGCTTGTTTATTCATTATGCTCTCTTAAGCATTCAATTAAGCTCTTAAAACTCTCTTTAATTTATTTTTACATTTGTATAACTCTAGTGAGAGTTGGTGAGTGTTAGAATAGATATTCTTATTCTTTTATTTTCTGTGATTGAGAAAATGGGAAGTGAGATTCTATTCTAGTGGAATTGGTTTAAGTGTTTATCCATTAAAACACTTGGGATTTGGTTTTTTGAGTAAGCCTTATAAAACTCAAGTTGTAAGGTTGAAAGAGTGAGCCTCAAACTCTTGTGTAATCTTAATCTTGTGAATAAGATTGTGGGAATTGAAAATCCTAACTTGGGGATAAGTTAGGCCTGCGAGTCATTTTTATTTTGTTGTATTTATTTTATTAGAATAGTGTAGAATAAATTACAATAATTTTTGTAAATCAAGACCTATGGTGCAATTCAAGTTGGAGGCCCAGGATGGAGATCCAAGGTGGGAACTAAAGAAGGAGATCCATGGTAGAAGATGGAGATCTAAGTTGGAGGCTCAATTTGTAATTGTAATATTACCTAGGTTTGACCTTTGATCTTCATATTGGCTTATGAAGATCAACTTAGATTTGGGCCATGCTATGTCATATTTATTTTTGTTGTTATGTATGTCATGCCATGTATGTGATGCCATATGATGCCATGCAATACAACATAACAATAACAAAAAAGATAAAATAAAGACAAACCCTCATTTAATATTAAGTTATTATAATGCCTCTTATAAGTTCAACACTTGTCAAGCCTTAGATTATTATATATGAGCTTGCCAAAGCAGGGTGTATAAATTTATTCGGGGAAGGCAAGTTGGATAATAGTGCTATCCAAACATTTGATATGGTTTGACTTAACTAGGTTATCAAAATGGTTTTGGACCTAGGGCATTAGATGGGATTTTTAGCCATGACATGTGATGTTAAATCCTATACCATCCAAGAGTTACATGAGATGTAATTGATAAGAGTTGTCTACCTAAATAACCATATTTTAAGCAATAAGCCAAAGTTCACTTAGAGTATGGTGAAATATGGATCTTGGCCCACTAAAATTTGTAAAATTAACTTAAAGGGTTATTGATTTGAGTAAATTTAGTGGGTTTTTTTATGCCTCATACATATTTAATAAAATACTGAATGGACTTTGCATATATTTGTTGTAGATAATGACTTCAAACACTACACCTACCATGTCACTGCGATCGATCCTTGAGAAGGATAAGCTCAATGGGACTAACTTTCTTGACTAGTATAGAAACCTAAGAATTGTTCTTAGGCATGAGAGAAAGGAATACATCCTTGATCAACCCATCCCTGAGGAACCAGTTGCCAATGCTCCTAGAGCACAAAGGGATGCTTATACCAAGCATCTCAATGATTCTACTGATGTCACTTGTGTTATGCTTGGATGTATGGAATCTGAGCTATAAAAGTAGCTGATGGAAATGGAGGCTTATACTATGATAGGCCATCTCAAGGAAATGTTCCAAGAGAAAGCCAAAATTGAAAGGTTTAATACCATCAGGGCATTGCTTTCCTGCAAGCTGACTACTGGCGACTCTGTCAGTCCTCATGTTCTTAAGATGAAGGGTCATCTTGATCACTTGGACAAGCTTGGTCTCAAGATTGAACAAGAACTAGCTGTGGATATTATTCTCCAATCTTTGCCTGAAGCTTATGATAGCTTCGTTATGAATTTCAATATGCATAGTATGGAGAAGACTATTTCAGAGTTGCATGGGATGCTGAAAACTACTGAAAAGAACATCAAGAGTAACACCAAGGATGTTCTCATGGTCAATAAGGGAAAGGGGATGAAAAGGGTTAGAAAGGGCAAGGGCAAGGTCTCTAAAGGCCTTCAAAAGCCCAAGCCAAAGCCCAAGCCCAAATCCAAAGCTGAACCCAAAGCAATGGAAGGAATTTGCTTTTTCTGCAATGAGCTAGGCCACTGGAAAAGGAATTGCAAGCTCTATCTGGATGATCTGAAGAAGAAAAAGGGTGGTGAGACTACCTTTTCAGGTATTCATGTTATAGAATTAAATTTATCTGCTTCTGATTCTTGGGTATTAGATACTGGATCAGGATTTCACATTTGTACAAATGTGCAGGGTCTAAAAAGGAGTAGATCATTGGCAACAGGTGAAGTGTACCTACGGGTTGGCAATGGAGCAAGAGTTGCTACTTTAGCTGTAGGAACTTATGAGTTACCTTTGCCTAGTGGACTTATTTTATCTTTAGAAAATTGTTATTATGTACCCACTATGTATAGGAATATTATTTATGTTTCTTGTTTAGACAAGAAAGGGTTTGAATTTATTATTAAGAATAATAAATGTAGTATTTATCAGGATAACATTTTTTATGGATATGCTCCATGCACTAGTGGACTTTATGTTTTAGATGCTGAAGACACTAATGAAATGCCGATCTATAACATTTATACAAAAAGGTCTAAATCTAATGATTTAAACTCGACCTATCTTTGGCATTGTCGTTTAGGGCATATGAATGAGAAACGCATTTTAAAGCTACACCAAAATGGGCTTTTAAATTCATTTGATTATGAATCATTTGATACATGTGAATCTTATTTACTTGGAAAAATGACTAAAACACCTTTTACTGGACAGAGTGAGGGGGCTAATGACTTATTGGCCCTAATACATTTTGATGTATGTGGACCATTAAGCTCAACTGCTAGAGAAGGTTTTCAGTACTTCATAACTTTCATATATGATTTCAGTAGATATGGTTATCTCTATCTAATGAAATATAAATCTGAATCTTTTGAAAAGTTCAAAATTTTCAAGAATGAAGTACAAAATCAACTTGGTGAAAATATTAAAACATTAAGATCTGATCAAGGTGGTGAATATTTAAACCAAGAATTTATAGATCATCTTAGAGATTGTGGGATTGTTTCATAATTGACTCCTCCAGGTACACCACAATGGAATGGTGTGTCTAAATGAAAAAATTAGACTCTATTAGATATGGTTCGATCTATGATGAGTCAATTTGATCTTCCAATCTCTTTTTGGGGATATGCTTTAGAAACTGCTGCATTCATTTTGAATAGAGTTCCATCGAAGGCAATTGAAAAGACACCATATGAGATATGGACTAGAAAAACTCCTAGTTTGTCTTTCCTAAAGATTTGGGGATGTGATGCTTTTATCGACCGTCAAATCTCAAATAAACTAGCACCCAAATCTAACAAATGCCTTTTTGTGGGATATCCTAAAGAAACTAAAGGATATTACTTCTATAATGCATCTGAGAACAAAGTGTTTGTGTCTCAGAATGGTGTATTTTTGGAAAGAGAGTTTATTTCCAAAGGAACCAGTGGGAGCACAATGCAACTTAAAGAAATTCAAAGCCCATAAAATAGCGTTGTACCTTATATGGAACCGCAGTTGAATCAACAAGTAGTTGTTGAGCCTGCACAAGTACCAAAAGGCCCAAGGAGGTCTGGTAGGACACATCAAATCCCCATGAGATATGGATTTCTCGTAACCAATGATAATGATGTGTTAATTGTGGATCAAAATGAGCCCACATCCTATCAGAAGGCCATAAATAGTCCTGACTCAGAGAAATGGCTTAAAGCCATGAGATCAGAAATATAATCTATGTATGATAATTCAAGTATGGACCTTGATTAACCCAAATGATAGTTTAAAAACTATTGAGTGCAAATGGGTTTTCAAAAAGAAAACTGACATGGATGGCAATGTGCATACCTTTAAGGCAAGACTAGTTGCAAAAGGTTTTAAACAAACACATGGTGTAGACTATGATGAAACTTTTTCACTAGTGGCTATGCTAAAATCTATTCGAATTCTCCCTGCCATAGCTATATACTATGATTATGAGATATGGCAAATGGACGTCAAAATAGCATTTCTTAATGGAAACTTACTTGAGGATGTGTACATGACACAACTAGAGGGTTTTGTCAGTCCTGAGAATTTTGGAAAGGTATGCAAGCTTCAAAGATCCATTTATGGATTGGAGCAAGCATCTCGGAGTTGGAATCTTCATTTTGATGAAGCAGTCAAAGAATTTGGCTTCATTAAAAATGAAGATGAACCTTGTGTATACAAGAAAGTTAGTGGGAGTGCTATTGTGTTTTTAGTGTTGTATGTGGATGACATACTACTCATTGGAAATGATATCCTTATTTTACAAAATGTTAAATCATGGTTAGGGAATTGTTTCTCAATGAAAGACTTAGGTGAAGCTGCTTATATATTAGGCATCAAGATCTATAGAGATAGATTTAAAAGGCTTATTGGCCTAAGTCAAACCACTTATATTGATAAGGTATTGAATAGGTTTAATATGCAAGATTCCAAGAGAGGATTCTTGCCAATGTCGCATGGCATTAGTCTTAACAAGACTCAGTGTCTTATGACAGAAGATGAGCGAGACCGCATGAGTAAGATTTCATATGTTTCTGCTATTGGATCTATCATGTATGCAATGTTGTGTACTCGACTTGATGTTTCATTTACCTTAAGCACAACGAGCAGATACCAGTTAGACCCAGGTGAAAGTCACTGGACAGCAGTTAAAAATATCCTTAAGTACTTAAGAAGAACTAAGGATACATTTTTACTATATGGTGGTCAGGAAGATGAGCTAGTTGTAAATGGTTACAAAGATGCTAGCTTCTAAACTGACAAGGATGATTTTTGATCACAGTCAGGAGTTCCAAGCAAGACACTATTGTTGATTCTACAATAGAAGCTGAGTACATAACTGCCTCAGAAGCAGCTAAGGAGGCTGTTTGGATCAAGAAGTTCATAACTGGAATAGGTGTTGTTCCTAGTATATCAGATCCAGTGAACTTATATTGTGATAATAATGGAGCTATAGCCTAAGCTAAGGTGCCCAGAACACATCAGAGATCCAAACACATACTCAGGCATTATCATCTCATTCGAGAAAATCATTGAGAGAAGAGACATCAAGATATGCAAAGTACTTACAAATGATAATGTTACTGATCCACTGACTAAGCCTCTTCCACAGCCTAAACATGAGAGTCATACTAGGTCCATGGGTATTCAATACGATGTTGATTGGGCCTAGTGCAAGTGGGAGATTATTAGTGATATGCACTAGGTCAATCATTTGTGTTTACGTATTGACTTTCTTATTTTATTAATAAAGATGTATTTAATTATCATTTGATTTTATGATAATTATATGAATGGTTAATTCTTACTAAGGCTCAAGTATGTAACTTGATACTAAAACCCTTAGATTAAAATAAGAGTTCTATTCTAATTATCCCTAGCCATTTATTCATTATATAAATATTAAAGTATTAAGCCTAGTATGATGTTGACTGATGATTATATTTTACTAATCATGAATATGAGATATTAAGTCAACTCATAGGTACATGATGAGAGATCATGTACTGGATTGACCCACTATAAGAATACTGCATAAATTATTGTCATAAGCATATCTCATCACAATAATTTTATTTCAGTCCTTTGACCTTGAAATCATCATGGATTTCTACATAGCTATTTTATGTTTTGACATATTCTAACATTGTCTTTAACCGGATGATTAAATAGGATGTTATTGGATATGGAATTAGTTATGCGAGGAATGTGAGTGATTCAGAAGGAATTTATCCCTCATTAATATAAGAAAGATATCTATGGGCTCCTTGATGAGATAGATTGAAGGAAAATGCATGGCCATGATAAAATGAATTGATAAAAAGCTATCATTTTCAGTCTACTTGGAATCAAGTCATAATATTGAACTATATAAGGATGACATTCTATGCCTTATGTTCAATTAGGATATCATGTGATAAATGGACAATAAAATTCACTGTAATTAGGTTATGTCGGAATATTGACTTCTCATGACTTGGGTAGTCATAATATCTTGCTATAGGCCACTTATGACTTATAGGCCTAAATAGAGATTTAGGCCCACTGCCAATGTTATGTGAACCTACAAGGCTGCACACTTAGAATAAGCCCAAAATGAATTTGGGTTTAATAAGCCCAAAATAAACTCTGTGGAAATAAATAATTAAAGTGTTTTATTTATTTATTTATTTGCTTATTTATTTAAAATAAATGTTATTTTAAATAAATAAATAACTAAGATATTATTTCTGATTTATTTTTAAACAAAATCAGAATATAATAAATGGAAGTTACCAAAAGGTCATTGGTAGGTGAAACCCTAATTTGGAGTCTATAAATATGTTATATTCTCTAGGGTTTAACACACTTGTTTTTCCTACCTCCAAATTCATTTTCTCTTTTCTTAAAAAATAAAGACATAGTTTTTCTTTTGTTCTTGATTTGTGAGACAATCAAGAAGGTTGCTAGCACACACTCCAATTCATTTTGTGAAGGGATGTTCATATGGATACCTATAAAGGACGCATCCTTTTGGAGACGTCTAGATCTGAACAACCAAAGTAAAAGCTCGAGGTAAGGTGTCACTGGTGTGAACCTCCTCTCATCCTTCTAGAAAATCTTGCCTCTTCTGCTTTTTGGTGAGATTCTTAAAACCCTAGATTTAATCAAGTAGTCGAATTACATGGATCCAAGTTTGGGAACGTGATAAAATTTTAATTTTTCCACTGCATTTGTATCATGAAACCCAACAATAAGTTAGGTAGAGACGTAGGATTGTTGAGAATCTAAAATCCTTAAATTCTTGTGTTCATCATTCTTCCTTCTCAATATTCTTTAAATTATTGCAAAGAATTCTTTTAATTTTAGTTTATTAATCATTTGCCTTGTTCACCCCCCCCCCCCCCTTTAATGCATTTTCATTTAGTATCAGAGCTTGAATTATAGGAACTTCATTGCTAGAATGCAAGATCGTGGGGAGTGAATCACAAAACATTTCTTCACTTAGACCATTCTTCGATGGTAGTGACTATCCTCATTGGAAGTTCAAAATAGAGCTATACCTTGATTGTGATTCCATCAAACTTTGGGATATCATCTTAAAGGTTAGGAACCACCAATAACTACCATTGATAGTGTGGTAACTACTCTTGCAAGAAGGCAATGGAACAATGAACAAAAGGAGGAAAACCATAAAAATAAAAAGGTTATGATCACTCTAGTCTTTTCCATGAAAATAGAAGAAGGAGGCAAGCTTCAACATTACATGTTAGCCAAGGAAATGTGGGAGACCTTGGAAATTCATTATGAAGGCAACATGCAAGTTAGAAGTAAGAAGGTTCAACTTTATATATGTGAATATGAATTATGTATAAATATGAACTTTTAAGATGAAGCCTCAAGAGTCAATCACAAAGATGATAAATTAACTCATTACTTCTCTCAATAACCCTCAAGAAACTTAATAAATATTTCTCCAAGGAAGAGGTAAACAATAAGATTCTTAAAATCCTACATAAGAAGGATTGGAAATCTTAGGTTACTTCAATTGAGGAAGCTCAAGACCTTTATACTCTTTCCACCAATGTGCTTATTGGAAAGCTCCTAACACATGAGTTTACAATTAAGTAAAGAGGAAAAGAACAAGAAGAAAATGAGGAAAAGAAAATCATTGCACTAAAATTTTCACAAAATGAAAGTGAAGATGAAAATCTTAAACACTATAGTGATTAAGATGGTGATGTTGCCATGCTTATTAGAAGTTTCAAAAAATTCTTGAGAAAGAAAGATTTCTAAAGAACTAGAGACTTCAACATGAAGTATGAAGGAGAAAGTAAAAAGAAAACTAAAGAAGTCACTTGCTATGAATGTAAGAAACTGGGACACATTAGAAGTGAGTGCCCCAAACTTAAATTCAAGAATAAAAAAGCAAAAGATAAAAAGAAGGCATTCCAAGCTACTTGAGATTATAACTCCTCTGAATCCAAAAAGGAAAAGGAATAGTAAGAAGTGGCCAATCTATGTTTCATTTCTCTTGAAGATGAAAAAGAGGTACCATCTACTTCTAACTCTTCTTGTGACGAATATTGTACTTATGATGCATATGATGATGATGATGATGTTGTGAGCTCTATTGTGAGCAAACTCTTACTTAAATGCAAAAGCCTACTATCTGAGAAGAAATATTATAAGCATGAGTTAACTAGCTTAACCAAGGAATTAAAAAATGTATAGATTGAGTTTTCTAAGCTTGTTAAGTTAAATGAGAAACTTTCTTGTGATTTAAAATCTTAAAATTCCTTGGAAGAGCAACTCAAGAAAGCAAGTGATAAAAATCATAAACTTTATAATGTAGTAGCTGAGCTTAAAAATTTTATATCAAAATTATAAAGAGGAAAAAAGAGTTTAGATAATTTACTTGACTCTCAGAAATTTCATGGAAATACTCATGGAATTGGATATGCTAATGGAATGGCCTTATCTTCATCATCATCACATATTAAATTTGTTAAAGCATCATGTAATTCCATTCTACCTTTAAAAAAATTGAGACTCAAGCTTTCAAAGGTAATATGCCTCATGTATTAAATATTAAAGGAAATTCTTATAAGACTCAATCCTATATGACATAAAGAGGTAAGCCTCATGATAGAAAAACACAATCCAAACATGCTTACATATACACTAGACATAACACTCATAAACATATTGTATAACACAAAGAACTTAAACATGTTGCACAAACCTATCAAAATACATATTGCCATTGCAATACATGTCTCAGACTATGATACAAAATAATAGGAAACACACACTACTACAACATAGAAAGCATGTTTTATTTACTAAACAATCATATGCTCTTAGAAGAAATATGTCACACTCATACCCTAATTCTAAGTACATTTGCATTCATTATATGTTGCATTTATATATATATTGATTAAACTTAAGTATAAGCTAGTATATATAGTTAAGCTAGTATTTCAGGTTGAGCCATGACTTATACTCAATTAAAGAGCTAGAATTTTTCAATTTTAGTAGCACTTAAATAAATAAAATATTAAGAATAATAAGGAAACGAGGTTAAATTAAAGTAAGGATAAGAACTTTAATGTTAGCAAAAGACAAGGACTTAAATTGAAACAATGATTGGCCTATATTGAAACATTTGGAAGTTTAAAGTTATATACATAACAAACCCATTTTATTAAGTGTTTAAATGGATATTGTATATGTTTATTTATCCAAATGAAGGTTGCATCCTATCCAATTCATGGCTTAGGTGTAGCTAATAAAAAAGAAAGAAAGAAAGAAGATCACTAAGAAAAGAAGAGAGAATTAGAAAAGTACTTAATTCTTCTACAGAGTTGATCTTTTTCAAGCTGAGTCAAGAGGTGTAAAGAAATTTCAAGCCATTAATCATCTTCCCTAAAGATTTACTGATTAAATTGGTAAGTAAACTTAATTGTTTTGGATGATTTAATTTATGGTTCCTAAGCTGCGGATTTCAGGTTCTTAAAGTTTGGTTTATCCATCTTTGTAATTCGACTATATATTGATCTAGAGAGCTCCAAATTAAGTTTTGTATGATGATATAGAACCTTTGTAGAATTATCTAAAATTTTTCCTCTTTGAGCTCGCTGATTCAGTTTCTATGTTAGGGTAGTAAGAGAAAACATTTTATTGCTCAATTTATCAATTTCTTTGAGTTGGTTATAATTTTTTATTTATAAATCTATTTGTGAGTGTCCAATTGGTGTGAAATTTTTATAGCATGTTCTAAACATATAGATCTAATATTTATTGGAATTTTAGCTCAAAAGTCCTTTTCTATAAGTCCCAATAATTTTTCAAATTCATCTCTGAAGGTAGCTATTTTGATTATGTGAACTAGGTTTATAGAGTTCATGAGTTAAAACTAGTCTAGATACTTTTCGTATATCTTGAGCTAGGAAACTCAAAATTGAATTTAGTTTGATTTTAAAATATTGAAAGAGTTATCTAAAACTTTATAGTTTTGATGAAGATCTAATTATGTTTAACTAGTAGTCTAACAAACCTATACTTTTTATTGTTCAATATATCTAAGTAATTTAGTTGCTTGTAATTCGACCTTTATAATTTTATTTGTGGCTATCGAATGGAAATTAAATTTTTATTAATAGTACTAGACATAAAGACCTAGGTTCAATTAAAATTTTAGGTTAAAATTCATTTTCTATAGGTCAGAAATTTTTTTATAATTTAGGCTTAAAACAGTTAATTTAGAGTCAGTGAAGATGATTTGTAGAATTAAGCTTAATTTCATTTTATGTATAGCATTTAGGGGCTGCATGGTTAGAGTAGTATGTGGGATTATTACATTGTTAATTTATAGGTGAAATTTTATTTGTTAGGTGCTAGAAAAGGCAAGGGAAGCGTAGGTGCAAGTTAAGCAAATTTGGTGAATTGGATTGTGTGTTTATAGGCTATTTTGGTGAGTAGAAAATTGATAATTTAAATGTTGTTTTATGAACCTAAATTGATGTTTTAGAATGGTTTCAATTTAGCCTTGTTGATACTTGAATTACATGTTTTAATTTCAAGCTTTCAAGGTTTTAATTTACAAGTTAAATATGTTATTACTATAAACTTGTTTTAGTAATATGATTGAGATTATATTTGATACATCAATGATTTAATAAGATTATAATCATCTTCATTTCATTCCTTTGAATTATGATGAGAAGTGGTTTGATTTTGAATATTCTATTAAACTATAAATGTGATGGAATTATTTTGATTAATTATTTGATGAAAATGGCATTTGATTTAGTGTATTACCACCTTATGTGAGATGTGAGAATGTACTGAGGCGTGATATGCACATTTAAGATTGTGATGGTTATTATTGCACAATAAACAATAAGGTAGTTAATTGCAAGATGATGAATGAAGAAGGATCGTTCCGTGCTAATGTAGTCAAAGGGTTAGCCTTCAAGTGTGCCTAGAAAGTGAGTTTATGATGCCTTGTAATTTATGGTCGGGTTGTGATGCTTATTATAGGGATGGTTAATACACGTGAAATATTGTATTAATGTTTAAAAGGGCATGTGTTTTACTTGGCTATACTTTGCATAAGTTTAAAAGTGAGAAAGAATTTAATATTTTAAGTGGATTATAGTATGATTTCAAATATGCTATTATGATCATTTGAGAAGTTAAATGTGTTTGGTTTAATCAAATTGTTTTCTACTTGATATATCTATTCATTGAGTATTTTTGTACTCATTTTACTCTATTTTATAAATATTTTCAGATAGCAAGGCTTGATAGTTAGTGGACAGAGTTAAGTGAGTGTGAATAAAAGTTATAGAATAAGGTTGGCCAATATCCTCATTAGAGAAGCCTTGTTCCTTGGTTTCTTAATCTTGTTATAGAAGTATTGTAAAAGTGTATATTTTTAAGTTTAAATAATGGTGGCTAAGTTATATGTAACATAACTATTTAGAGATGTATTTTATATTATCTTAATGATGTTTTCACTATTGTGTTTTTAGTTTACAAAGATTATTGTCAATCTATACGTAAATTTTTCTATTCATAAATATACATTTTACTATTCATAAATACATATTATTTTAAAAAATTCTTATTTTTTAAATGTAACAGATGAACTAGATTAAACTTTTAAAAGAGTTTAATTTAAATCCTATTCCAAATGCAATGATATTTATAATATATTTAGACTAAATTAAATCGTTTGTCAATTGTTGGTTTTAAATGTCCATCTTGGGCTTTGTGAGATGAGGTGTGACAATTTTGGTATCAGAGTATGGTTTAGAATCCTTTGGGATAAAAATATGAATGCATGTACATATTAATAATTACGCCTAAGCATTTGTATTTTGAATAGGAAGAGTAGGGAGGGTCTAACTAAAGATCTTACTGACCTAAGTGAGTCTGAGTCTATGCAAAGGGTTGAACATACAAATGCACCACCACTACTAACTCAGGAATAATCACCAGTAATGCATATAATTCACTTGAACATATGCATCTCAAATCATTCCATTTGAATTTGTGTATTTTACATACTTTCATTTGTTTTGTATTTGCCAAAGTGAATTTCAATGGTATATTTGAGTATGTGTAATATAGGATGTATTTGGGGTATTATAAAATTAAACATTTAGTCAATAAATAAATATGTAGAGAATTAAATCTAGTTGACTTGTTTACATGGATTGATTTGAACTTTTGGGTTGATAGTTGACTAAAATATAATAATAAGAGTAAAAATAAAAACAATAAAATATGTGATAGTATATATTTATGGGATTGTCTTTGTCTTGTATGAAACTAAAAAAAAAAAATTTCTACTTCTTCTCAACCATAAGCCATAGTTCTCTTGCAAAAAAAAATCCATTCTTTTTCTCTCAAACTCTTAAACTTAAATCTTCATGATTTCAGCTCCTAATTTTTAAAATTAATTATTTTCCTTGTAAATTATATTTGAAAGTATGTGGTGATGGTGTGAAAATGATTATACAGCTTTTAAATTTTGTTTTAAAGCAGAAATTTTTGCATCCATATTTTTGTGGCCATAGAAGAAGAACAAGAAGAAATACAAAACATGAAACTTGTCTATTTATGTCTTATTTACATTCTGATAAAGTTGTATTATTAGATTTGATGTGTGTGATGTGAAATTCCTCTTTGATTGGGATAGGTTTAGATTATATCTATTGCAGGTAGTATTCTTTTGCCTAATAAATATGAGACCTTAGAGGCTAAATTAGGTAAATTGTGAAACATAAGTTTTGTTCCTTTATATATTATCTAAAACCTTGTAATTCAGTTCGATTAAATAATGTGTGTGTAAAGAGAACTCATACTTAGGAGTAGGGCTGGTTCTGTTTGCTACATCTACAAGTAGTCCTATATTTCCTAGATAATATAAGGGCCTTAGAGGCTAAAGTAAATGAAGTATAAAACATGAAAGTTGTTAATTTATGTGTTAATGAATTTCTTGAAATAGGTTTTTGCAATTGGACTTGTATAACTTGACAAATTCTAAACTAAAACTGACATGCTTGAGCTATTTTTATGCAGAACACAAGTCTAGATTCAAAATTTCACCATTAATTATACAAAGCTTATATCATATTGAATTTTGAATATGTTATAGCTAGGTGTGTCTAGTTTTGTAAAACAAAAAAAAATTAAGAAATTTTTGATTGTGTGGTGAGAGTTATTCACTCTTAGGTCAATCAAGGCCAAGTTGTCCAACAAGAATGAAATATGCATAAATGTTAGGCTTACATATATAGAACATATCCTAATTACATAATAAGCATAAAAAATCATTGTAGGTATATTCTTGATCAAATATATATCATATTTTAAGATCTCAAAGCATTGGTAAAGCTCGAGAAGGTGATACAAGTTATCCATTTAGTGATTAACAACTAAAAGGTAAGTATAAGTATCGATTGAATTCTTAGGTGAAATTGTGTGATTGATATGGGTGTGACCATGTGATGGATGAGTTATAGTTTGATTGATAATGTGTATTCTATGAGATTTTGAGGTGAATTGCTTTTTGGTTTTGGCTACCACCGCTTTCCATTTCATTAAAAAACAGTGTGAAGCTTCTTTGGCTAATGTGGTAGATGTATCTAAAGCTAGTCTAGGAGTAATGGATGTTCCAATAGTGAAGGAATTTGCAAATGTATTTCTAGAAGGTCTATTGAGTTTACCTCCACATCAAGAGACTAACTTTGAGATAGAAACTATATCAAGGGTAACACTATAATCAATTGCACCATATCGAATGAAACCTTTATATCATACCTTAAGTTTGATTGATTCTAAGGTATTTGTAAGATGAGATTGAAAGAATGCTACAAAGATTGATTATCTTAAAGAATTTGGTAATAAGGATATAAGATCTTAATATGATTATGGTTTAAAATTTGGGATTGATAATGAGTCTATGAAGTGTTGTGCATGTTAAAGATGGAATTTCTATTTAATAGAGTTGAATTTGATTTATTCCATTTTGTAGACATGGATGATTTGTAGTGAAGGTTAAAGTGCTAGTAGGAATAATTTATAGAAATATAGTTTATAAAATAAGAAAAATATTTAGAAATTAAATTATATTTGAGAAATAGATTATTTGAGGATTTGAAATCAAAATATGGTTATAGTTGATAAATTTTGTGGATAGTAATGGAAATATAAGAACTTCCCATTTGTAGTGAGTTGAATTTTTATTTCATAAAGCACCATATTAATTTATTTCATTTAAGGATATAGTTAAGCTATGTAAATAATGTTGTCAAACTAGAAGTAGTTTTTCCAAATATCATTTATGAGAATTATATATAAGTCTATATATTAAGAGAGTGTGTATTTCATCAAGAGAAAAATGGATGTATAAAAGGTGTATAGGAAATAAAGCACATTAAAAAGCTTAAACTTATCACATAGTATGATCAAATGCCAATAAGATGATGAACAAAAATGAATTAATGTTACTAGAAAAGGACTATTATGTAGTAGTAAGTATAAAATAAATAGATTATGCGAGATATATGCATAATAGAAAGGTAGTTGCACAAATAAGCATGTTGAATAAGAAATAAAATTTGAGATTCAAGTTTATAGTTTGAGTCGTTTAGCTCAAGGAAACTAAAAGGTATAGTCTTAAATGGTTGAATGGAGGATTTAACTGATTGATTTTATGGAACGATAACATAGTTTAAAGGGTGTTAGTCATCCTAATGGAGGAATTATTGTTAAAAAAAATTATTATGAAAGAAATGTATAAGAAAATTGATGAATTTCATAGGAAGATAAAATTTGAGGAAAGCAAAAGAGAAATGGGTGAAAATTTCAATCGGTGGTGTAACATTTGATTTATTACATTCTAAGATACATAAATGAATTATGATGAAAGATAAGGTGTGAGTAGAAATGATTTATAAGAATATAACTTGAGAGAACAAAAGTAATATTTAAAGGTTGATTATTCTTGGAGATATTATGATTGAGAATGTAAGGATAGTTATGAATATATAGTTGATGGACATTGAAGATAATCCTAAATCTACTTAAAACTTCACATTTAATAGTGGATGGAATTATATATTTTTGGTGGTATAGTAAAATATTCTTTTATAATATAGGAGTTGAAACATGATTAACAAAAAAAATGAATAAGACCGAGTTAAAAGTGATATTCTAAAATGTCATTTTGAAAGTCTATATGATGTTTTGAAGGTATATTACTTTTAAGGAAATCGATATTTTGTTGACAATATTTGATGATTTAATATTTTATTACCTAAGAATATTAATGTATTACATAGTCAATGTTCTTGGACATATCACATGGCTTCGAGTTAAAAAATTAGCTTATTTTAGGGTACGAATCCACAAAGCTAGGATTAGTTTATTGATAAAATTCATGGTGACAACCATGGTGAAGACTTTAGAATTGCAAATGTTATTAAATCTCGTAAGGAATAGGTTTTATAAGTTATTCTAATAAATGCAATAATAATTTTCTATATTACTTTAGGGAATCATATACATGTAGCATGTCTAAATGTGCATAAGGACTTCATAGTTAGGGATCATAATGTACTATGAAATAAAATGATTTTCATAGTTAAAGTGATATAGAAGAATTAACTTATGAAAGGAAGATATGAGATGATATTATCCAACATTGGTGATCCCTATTATAGGATAAGTGTAGTGAGAATACATTGAATTTTGAGGATAAAATTCTTTTTAGGGGGAAGAATTATCACATCCATACCCTAATTCTAAATATATTTGCATTCATTATATGTTGCAATTACATATATATTGATTAAATTTAAGTATAAGCTAGTATATATAGTTAAGCTACTGTTTTGGGTTGAGTCATGACTTATACTCGATTAAAGAGTGAGAATTTTTTAATTTTAGTGACACTCAAAATAAATAAAATATTGAGAATAATAAGGATATGAGATTAAATTGAAATAAAGGATAAGAACTTTAATGTTAGCAAAAGATGAGGACTCAAATTGAAACAATTATTGGCCTAGATTGAAACAGTTTGAAGTTGTGTATGTAACAAAACCATTTCATTCAGTGTCTAAATGGATATTTTATATGTTGATTTATTCAAATTAGGGTTGCATCCTATCCAATTCGTGGCTTAGGTGTAGCTAACAAAAAAAAAAAGAAGGTCACTTAAAAAAAAGAGGGAGAACTAGAAAAGTACTTGATGCTTCTAGGGAGTTAATCTTTTTCAAGCTAAACTAAGAGGTGTAAAGTAATTTTAAGCCATTAATGATCTTCCCTAAAGTTTTATTGATTGAATTGGTAAGTAATTTTAGGTGTTTTGGTTGATTTAATTTAAGGTTCTTAAGTTGTAGATTTTAGGTTCTTAAAGTCTAGTTTATCAATGAATGTAATTCGATCATATATTAATCTAGAGAGCTAAAAATTAAGTGTTATATAATGATCTGGAACCTTTGAAGAATTATCCTAAATTTGTCCTCTTTGAGCTTGATCCGATTTAGTCTCTATGTTAGGGTAATAAGAGAAAATATTTTATTGCTCAATTTGTTAGTTTCTTTAAGCTAGTTATAATTCGTTATATATAACTCTATTCGTGGGTGTCAAATTGGTGTGAAATTTTTATAGCAGATCTAAGACTTATTATGATTTTAGCTTAAAATTCCTTTTCTATAAGTCCCAATAATTTTTCAAAGTCAACTCTGAAAGCAACTATTTTGATTATGTGAACCAGATTTATAGAGTTCATGAGCTATAACTAGTCCAGATACTATTAGGATATCTTGAGCTAGGAAACTTGAAATTGAGATTAGTTTGATTCTAATAAAAATTAAAAAAGTTCTCCAAAACTTTATAGTTTTGATCAAGATCTAACTATGTTTTACTAGTGGTCTAATAAACTTGTACTTTTTTATTGCTCAATCTATCTGAGTAATTAAGTTGCTTATAATGCAACCTTTATAATTTTATCTATCGTTATCGAATAAAAATGAAATTTTTATTAAAATTAGTAGACATAAACACCTAGGTCTATTTAAAATTTGAGGTTAAATTTCATTTTTACAAGTTGAAGTGATTTTTATAATTTAGTCCTAAAAACAACTATTTTAGAGTCAATGAAGCTAATTTGTAGAATTAAGCTTAATTGCATGTTATACATATCATTTGGGGCTGCATTGTTAGAGTAGCATGTGGGATTATTACATTGTTGATTTATAAGTGAAATTATATCTGTTAGGTGTTGGAAAAGGCAAGGGAAGTGCAGGTGCAAGTTAAGCAAATTTGGTGAACTGAATTTGTATGTTTATAAGCTATTTTGGTAAGTAGATGTTCAAGCCCTTTAAATATTTTTATAATAGCAATAAATTGATAATTTAAATGTTGGTTTTTGAACCAAAATTGATGTTTTATAATGGCTTCAATTCAGCCTTGTTGATACTTCAATTACATGTTTTAATTTCAAGGTTTCAATTTACAAGTTAAATATGTTATTACTATAAGCTTGTTTTGGTAATATGATTGAGATTATTTTGGATTCTCAATGATTAAAATGACATTATAATCAACTTGATTTCATTCTTTTAAATTATGATGAGAAGTGGTTTGATTTTGATTACTTTATTGAATTATAAATGTGATGGAATTGTTTTGATTTTGATTACTTTATTGAATTATAAATGTGATGGAATTGTTTTGATTAATTATTTGATGAAACTAGTATTTCGTTTGTGTATT
This sequence comes from Mallotus nudiflorus, assembly GCA_947683625.1. Classification (NCBI taxonomy): domain Eukaryota; kingdom Viridiplantae; phylum Streptophyta; class Magnoliopsida; order Malpighiales; family Euphorbiaceae; genus Mallotus; species Mallotus nudiflorus. The sequence goes on from CANTUR010000041.1 coordinate 8,135,258, forward strand.
ACCACCCTATGCAAGATGTGAGATTGTGTTGAAGCATGATATACACATTTAAGAAGTGATGGTTATTATTGTGCAATAAAAAATAGGGCACTTGATTGTAGGATGATGAAGAAAGAAGGGTTGTTTTATGCTAATGTAATTGAAGGGTTAGCTTTTAAGTGTGTCTAGAGAGTGATTTTGTGATGGCTTGTATGTTATGGTCGGGTTATAATGCTTATTATAGGGATGGTTAATACATGTGAAATGTTGTATTAATGTTTAAAAAAGCATATGTTTTACTTGGCTATGCTTTGCATAAGTTTGAGAGTGAAAAATGATTTAATGTTTTAAGTGGATTATAATATGATTTCAAATATGCTATTTTTATTATTTGAGAAGTTAAATGTGTTTGATTTAACCAAATTATTTTCTACTTGATATATCTATTTATTGAGTATTTTTGTACTCATTTTACTATATTTTATAAACATGTTCAGATAGTAGGGCTTAATAGTTAGTAGACGGAGTTAAGTGAGTGTGAATAGAAGTTTTAGAATAAAGTTGGCCAATATCCTCATCAAAGAAGCCTTGTTCCTCAGTTTCTTAATCTTGTTATAGAAGTATTGTAAAAGGGTATATTTTTAAGTTTAAATAATAATGGCTAAGTTATATGTAATATAAATGTTTGGAAATGTATTTTATAGTATCTTAATGATATTTTCACTGTTGTGTTTTTAGTTTACAAAGATTATTATCAATCTATGCATAATTTTGCTATTCATAAATACATATTTTACTATTCATAAATACATATTTTTTATAAAGTTCTTATTCTTTAAATGTAACATATGAACAAGATTAAACTTTTAAAAGAGTTTAATTTAAATCATTTTCCAAATACAATGATATTTATATTATATTTAGACTAAATTAAATGGTTTAGTAATGGTTGGTTTTAAATGTCCATCTCGAGCTATATGAGATGAGGTGTGACAAAATAAATTTGAAAATATTGTATGTTTGTATTGCATAATTAAATAACACACCAATAATGTGTGCTTCTATAGAATACTACATATGAATTTGCTTCCTTCGAAATTATCTTAGAACTAACCATCCTAGACCAAGAAAGGTTTAGGTTCAAAAGAGCACTTAAATTGTCTTATATAGGTGTACTTGAAATCCACAAGAGCAAAAATCAAGTGGTATCTTGATAGTGGATGCTTAAGGCACATGACAAGAGATAAAGAGTAATTCAACAAGCTTGATGCAAAGAATGGAGGACCTATCACATTTGAAGACAATGTTAAAGGAAAGATAATAGGCATTAGAGAAATAGGTAATCCTCAATCCTTATCTATACATCATGTGTTGCTTGTTAATGGTTTTAAACATAATTTGCTTACTATAAGTCAATTATGTGATATGGGAAATAAGGTGACTTTCTATCCTAGAAATTGCTTTATTAGTAGTCCTGGTGAAGATAAAACATTTTTTAGTGGTGAAAGAATAAACAATGTTTATGTTATTGATTTGAACAGTATTGATTTGAACATCATTGATAATAAAGACATTAAATGCTTAATGTCTATTTCCAATGACACATGGACATGACATAGAAGGTTAGGACATGAAAATTTTAAGCTTTTGAATAATCTTTGTAAACATGAAGTTGTGATTGTTTTATGTAAGCTTGAATTCACTAAGGATAAACCTTGTGATGCTTGTCAAAAGCAAAAACAATCCAAGTCCTCATTCAAGCTCAAAAATGCAGTGTCCACTTCTATACCACTTAAACTTATACATATGGAGACCAACTAAAGTTGCTCATCTTGGTGAAATGCACTATGATTATGTATTAGTTGATGACTACTCTAGATACATTTGGGTGTGTTTTTTTACTCATAAGAATGATGCATTTAAAGCTTTTGAGAATTATTCAAAAAAAAAAGATTTCAAAAAGAAAAAGGATTTTGTATTTCATCCATTAGAAGTGATCATGGAACCAAATTTGAAAATGAATTCTTCAAAACCTTTTATAATGAAAATGGTATTTCACATACATTTTCATCTACTAGAACTCCTTAGCAAAATAGGGTAGTTGAAAGGAAAAATACAACTCTATTGGAAATGGCTAGAACAATGCTTCATGAGTATAATTTACCTCTATACTTTTGGGTGAAAACCATTAACTCATCTTGTTATATTTTAAATAGAGTTTTCAACAGACCAAATTTAAATAAAACTTCTTACAAGCTATGGAATAATAGAAAACCCAAAATCTCATATCTAAGAGTATTTAGATGTAAGTGCTTTATTTTAAACACCAAAGATAATCTTAGGAAATTTGACTCTAAAGCTGATGAAGGAATTTTTCTGGGCCATGCCACCTCTAATAAAACATATAGAGTCTTTAATAAAAGAAATCTAGTAGTTAAAGAGTCAATGCATGTTGCATTTGATGAATCAAACTCATTTGATCTTAGAAAGGATGTTTGTAGTGTTGATCTTGTAGATGACAATGAGATTATTAGTACAAAAGAAGAAATTGCTAGTAAGCCTTTAGAAATTGAAGGTACAAGTAAGGATGACAATGAGGAGACATCTCAACCTACTTAAAGGATGTACTTCCAAAGGATTAGCAATTCAAGAAAGCTCATCCTTAAAATCTCATCATAGGTGATACTACAAAATGGGTAACTACTAGATCTAAACTCAAGTCTATTGTAAATTTAGCCTTCATTTCTCAAATTGAATAAAAAAATGTTAATGATACATTGAGTGATGAATTTTGGGTCCTTACTATGCAAGAAGAGTTAAATCAATTTAAGAAAAATAAGGTTTAAACCTTAGTTCCTAGACCTAAACATCATTCTATTATAGGTACTAAATGGGTGTTTAGAAATAAGATGAACGAACAAGGTATCATAACTAGGAACAAAGCTAGTTTAGGAACTAAACATTATAATCAAAAGGAAGGTATTGATTATGATGAAACCTTTGCCCCTGTTGCAAGGTTAAAAGCTATTAGAATGCTACTTGCATTTGCATCATTCATGGATTTTAAATTTTATCAAATGGATATTAAAAGTGCATTTCTAAATGGTTTCATTAAAGAGGAGGTATATGTTGAGCATCTTTAGATTTTGAAAAATTTGATTCTCCAAATCATTTTAAAATTTTAAAAGCATTATATGGATTGAAACAAGCTCCAAGAGCTTAGTATGAAAGATTTTGTAACTTTCTTTTAGAAAAATTTTTCCTAAAGGAAAAGTTCACATAACTCTTTTTATAAAGAAATTCAACCATGATTTATTAATTGTTTAAATTTATGTTGATGACATTATTTTTAGTTTTACTAACCATTACTTATATGAGGAATTCTTTAAGTTAATGCAAGGAGAATTCGAGACTAGTATAATAAGAGAACTTAACTTCCTTGGACTATAAATCAAGCAATGCAAAGATGGGACTTTCATCAATCAAAATAAATATGCTAGGGACATTCTTAAGAAGTCTAACATGGATAAAGTTAAATCAAACAAAACACCTATGAGCACAATAACCAAACTCAACAAGGATGACAATGGAAAACCTATTAATGAAAAGCGATTTAGAGGTATAATTAGATCCCTTCTTTATTTAACTATTAGTATACATGATATTATGTTTGCTAATTGGTTATGTGTTAGATTTCAATTAAGTTCTATAGAGTCTCATTTGTATTCTATCAAAAGAATTTTCAAATATCTTTATGGTACAAAGCATTAGGAATTTGGTATCTTAGGAGTTCTTCCTTTGACTTGATTAGTTATTATGATGGAAACTTTATCGGTAGCTTACTGGATAGAAAAAGCACTTTAAGAACTTGTCAATTTTTAGGATAACGTTTAGTTTCTTAGTTTAGCAAGAAACAAGTTTTGGTTTCCTTGTCCACCGTTGAAGCAGAATATGTTGTGGCATATAAGTTTTATGGTAAAAATAAAAACTTTTGGACTATGGCATTAATATTAATCACCTTAGTAAGAATCCCATTAAGCATTCTAGAACTAAGCACATTGTTATTAGACATCATTTCTTAAGTGTTCATGTGCAAAATGGTGATATTTTTTTAGTTTTGTTAATACTAATCATCAATTAGCAAACATCTTTGCCAAGCCTCTTTATGAGGAAAGATTAAATTTTATTAGCATGAACTTAGTATGACTTATGGTTCAAGTTCGTCTTACAACTTGATAAATTGCAAAGTTGATGATTAGATTTGATAGTAATGATGTAGTTACTAATACCTACTTTATGTTTATTTTTCATATTTGATACCATTTAATAAATTCATGCTTAATCATGATTTGTATGGTTTCAGTTTATTTTTAGTATCTAACACTATCATAATTATTTATCAAAAAATTTAATTTCTATAATGAATAAATTTTGTTTTTAATATCTATGGATTAAATAATTAATTATTGAATTTTATTGAATTTATTAATTATTTAAATCAATCAAATTTATCTCATATACAAAAATTTATTTTATTGCCCATTTACTTGATTTTCTTTTAATATATCTTATTAAAAATTTGAATATTTCAAAAATAATTATTTGAAATTATGTTTTAATGCTTGATTATGTTGATTTACAATAATAATTACAATAGTATTTAATTTGGTTAAAATTTAATTTTATTTGGAGCCAAATTGAGGCTTAGGGACCAAATTGTCATGCTTTTAGGACTTGATTGTAAAATATTTGAAACTTTAGGGACTGATTTGCTATTGCCCATCACTAGTTGTTAGGAGCAACTCATGATCATTCGTGTGTTAGAGGGAAGTGCCCCTCATGAGTCCTGCACAAGATCGTAAGTAGCTCGTGACGAGAGTCCCTTGAAATTCCAAATTCTTATACGATTTTTTTTCTTTGTGTAGTACTCCTATTTTGCAATAATTAGTTCTTATTTTCATAATTTTTTATACATTATATTGATAGTTTTTTACCCAATTCATGACTATATAACTCTCTTCTTCATCTTCACATCACAATTTGCAATCAAATCTCTCTTTCATAAATAAATTCTCTCATTTATCATCCAAACTACAAGAGCATTTTCCATGGCTCCAAAAAAGAATACTCAAGATATTGCTTCATCCGTAAGGAAAGCCATAAAAGACCAACCTAAAAAGACTCCTCCTACCTTCTACTCCTCTTCTCAAATTAGGCAAAGACTTGCTCAATTTAGAGAAAGAAAAATCATCTCCTCTAAATTTATGTTTTAAGCTACTCTAGAAAATATGGGGTGCTAAAATGAAGTTAAGACCATGCTTGAGAATGTGGGTACGTACAACCTTGCTTTTACTCCCTATCCTACCTATCCCTCCTTTGTTCATGAATTTCTCTCTACTTTTTATTTAAGGACTCATCATTTAGATGAGCAAAATCCCCTTAATAGTATGAGGTTTAGATTAGGAGGTAAGGATAGATTTTTAACATTTCAAGAATTTACTGATATCTTTGGGTTTAAGCAAGGGTGTCTAGCTTCTCTAACTAATACTTGGCTTCCTACTCCCTTTTAGACTCAACATGCTAAACCTAGCATAAAACCTTTTAAAGTGAACCACACTAAAGCATCTTTATTTGCTTTAAAATATCTTTGGCATGTGTGTAGATTTATCACTTACTCAATTAATGCTAGGGGACTAAGTAATTAAGCTATCTCCTTTAATGACTTATTTTTTATAAGATTTCTTGTTGAGGGTATGGATGTTGAGCTAGGTAGATGGCTTCAATAAAGCTTTTGGTTAGCTAGTGATAGTGTTAGTGGTGTCTTATGCGTGGAAGGGATTATGAATAGAATTGCTCATCACTTTGGGATCAACTGGAATAACACTCCTTTCATTCCTCCTTTCCTTGATGATAACTTCTTTAAAAACTTTAGACAATTCAAGCTTGTTAGAAATACTTAAGTTTAGAAAGACGAAGTAGGAGATGAAGATATTGATGAGCAGATAGAAAAATACTTAAAAGACATTGAACACATAGGCACTCAAGGTCTTGAAGGTGTTCCAATTGAAGAAGAAATCCCTTAAGAGCATGTTCTTCCTCAATCTCAAAGAAAAAGGGTAAGAGGACCTTTTACTTCTTAAAGTGTTGATGAAAAACCTACTTAGGTTGGAGGATTTTTTTTATTGTCTCTCCATTGTTGAATCCAACTTTAATAATAGGTTTGATCAAGTGCTACAGGAATTGATCATTTTAAAAATAGAATGGATCATATGGAGTATAATATTCATCAATTGTATGCTCATCACAATATATAATGCACTTAGAATCCTCCTCCTCCTCTACCACAAGACTATGTTTTCTTTATTTTTCATCATTTTATGTTTGGTTTATTAACTTTTTATTTTTAACTTTTTATGCCTTGATATGCTAGCTTATGTTTTGTTTTTTTGTTATTTGTATTTTCATTTACAATTGATATTCCAATATCATTGCAACTCTATTGTTTTATTAATGCAATTTTTATTTTGTTAAAATTTCCTTTTGCAGTTTGTCAAAAGAGGAGAAATAATTGAGTTTTCTTGAGTATTTAGTTAATTTCTATTTGGGGAAAGAATTATTTTTAAAGATGTATTTCTATTAGTGATAAAACTATTTGAATAAGGGGAGAAATTATTTTTTTACATAACCGTATTTATGCATGCATAGTAACATTGTAAGTGTAGCTACTTTTATCATAATTTAATAATCATTCTTTAATGATTTTATTCTTGTGATAAAAGGCCTTGATTTGGTTACTTTGTTTATGTATGACCTAGATTTTATAAATATTTGGTGTATCTTTGCTTTCATTGTTTTGGTTCATGGTCTTTTATTCCCTCTAGAATGTTTATTTCCTTTTTGTTAATTCCCCTTTATATTTCTCTTTTTTCTCTTTTTCTTTGATAAAGGAGGAAAAGAAGCTATGTGATAATTGTGTTTGTGATATGCTAGGTGCTATATGATCATGTATGTTAGCTAACTAAGCTCTATATGATCATGTGATAGTTAAGTTTGTTAAGTTTCAAATAAGTTTTATATGTACTATTTTTGTGATGCATTTTAGTAGCACTACATGCATATATGTTTGAAATTATTTCTTTCATATTGCCTAACATTTTTTAAATGATCAAGTTATCATATTCTCTATGTTTCCAACACAATTGTCATGTTAGGCCATGTTTCTTTTTGTTCCTTGTGTTAAATTTTATGTTTTTTTACTGTTAATAAAAGGGGTAATAAAATAAATTTATATTTCTTATCATATCTATAAAAGGTGAGTAATCAAGAAATATATTTATCCAAAGGAAAAAAAATTTTCATCTCCTTTACAATTATTTGTTATCCCTTATATAAGCCATGCTAATTAAATTTCTTTTATATGCTGATACATTATGCATTTCATTGAATTTATGCATAAATTAAGGGGGAGCAAAATATTCTTCATATTGCATCTATTTTATTTGAAAGGGGGAGCTATTTTTCATACTTATTTATGTTATCTATTATTGACACACACACCTTATTTCTTATTTTATCAAATTGATTATCAAAGCCAAAAAGGGGGAGATTGTTGACCATTTGCATGATAAAACTCTTAATTTTGGTATTTGACAAAAAATTTAGATTCTAATGATTTCCTTTAAGTGTGTAGGAAGTTGATTGATTATCAAGAATAATTGATTAATGATTGGAGATAATGAAATACTCCTTGAAAGAGTATAAATATGCATTTCAATGAAATATCTCAATCTTTTCAAGTGCCTAATCTTTGAGAAACAATAATATACCAAAAATATATAAATTTGTAATTATAGTGGTCTGCTTATGAGCACCTCATGAGCCAACCTTGTATAGTGCCTCAATAGCTCATTTTTGGCAAAACACTCAATACTGCTCACAAGCTACCCTCACAATCATAAGGAGCAAAGTTCAGCTTGTGAAGGCAATCCTAACAGTATTCAATGGACATTTTTTAATGCAACAGTCCTTAAATTGATGCTTATGAGCCAGGGTTTGCTCCTCAAGACCGTGAGCAAATTCTAATAGAAATAAGTCCAAGATAATTCAAAAATCAACAAGAGACATTGGAGATATAATCAATGCATCCAACAACCATAATCTAAGTTGTTTATCTATATAAACAACTCCTAGAGTTCAATTAAATGTTTTTAAGAAACTTGTTTATTCTTTATACTATCTTAAGCATTCAATTAAGCTCTTAAAATTCTCTTTAATTTATTTTTACATTTGTATAACTCTTATGAGAGTTGGTAAGTGTTATAATAGATATTCTTATTCTTCTATTTTCTTGGATTAAGAAAACTGGAAGTGAGATTCTATTCTAGTGGAATTGGTTTAAGTGTTGAAATACTTGAGATTTGGTTTTTTGAGTTAGCCTTGTAGAACTCAAGTTATAAGGTTGAAAACATGAGCTTCAAAATTCTTATGTAGTCTCAATCTTCTGAATACAATTATGGGAATTGAAAATCCTAACTTGGGGTTATGTTAGGTGGAGATGTAGGATTGTTTAGAATTTTAACTCCTTAAGTTCTTATGTTCATTATTCTTCCTTCTTAATATTCTTTCAATTCTTGCAAAGAATTCTTTTAATTTTAGTTTAGTGATCATTTGCCTTACTCAACCCCCATGCCCCCGCCCCCTCTAAGGCATTTTCACCAAGACTTATGAATCACTATATTGTCTAAACCACTATATCTAACCTACAATTCATTTATTCTATCACTCCAAGCTCATGAATAGATGTTTAACTCTCTTAATGAAGAACTAGATACACAATCTCGACATGACCATGCATTCTACTGCTAGCATGGACAAGGTCCAAATAGAAATGTACAAAGATTAAATTGAAAAGGCAGAGGATTCAATCCAACTATAAGACATAGCTCAAACCCTATACCAAATGACACCTAAAATAACTATGAAAACACTCAAACTAATCAAAATGAACCACTCTAAGACAAGAAAAATAATATCAACCATAAATAGGGCCAAATAACATGTCAAATTTATGGCAAATTTAACCATACAACACTTGAATGTTGGAACTAATTTGACCATTCTTTTCAACCTGAGGACCATCTTTAAAAGGCTCTCGCAACTATGACAGAAAGAAATGATGATGATCCAAACTTATATGCTAATTCCATAGCCAATACTCATATGTTAAATCACATATGTAAACTCATGAAAATTTATAAGGGAAATAACAAAAAATTCTTTGGCAATGGTGATTATCTATGCATTTTACATATAAGTGAAGGAAAAATCAAAATTGAATATAGATCTTTAAGTTTGAAAAATGTTTTAGTAGGTTCTTATATTGGAAAAAAATCTCATTTCTATAGGATAACTAATGAAGGACAATGCTTGTAATATTGAATTTAAACCTAACAAATTTTTTGTTAAGTCTCCATAGGAAATAATCATAGCTGAAGGCCATAAGCATGGTGGACTTTACATATTAGATGATGCAAAACATGAAGCTTTGGCTACCTTAAAATGGAATGCTTCACAATCTATCTGGCAAGATAATAGGGCATCCTCATTCAAAAATTTTACAATTCATCCATAATAAAAATGTAATTAGTATTTCAAGTTGGAAAAAAAAAGGTATTTATATTAGTTGTCAAATGGGAGGAAGTTGCAAAATTCCCTTTTCTATGTCTAATAAAATCTTAAAATCTCCTTTGGAGAAAATTCATTGTGACCTATAGGGACCAACTCCCATCACCTCAAGTCAATAGTTTACGTAATATGTTATTATTATCGATGACTGCATGTGACATACATGAATTTTTCCACTTAAACAAAAATCTAATTTCTTTGAACATTTTTGAAATTTCAAAAAGAAGTTGAAAATATGTTTGAAAGAAAAGTCAAAATTTTTCAAAGTAATGGTGGCAGAGAATTTTCTATCGCATGATTTTTAAAAACATTTATCTAATTATGGCATTCATCATCAATTTTCTTGCCCTAATGCACCTTAACAGAATGTCAAAGTTGCGAATTTATAAGTTTGTTCATCAATGATTTGTAAAATTAATTTTTACACAATTTAAAAGGAGGGAATCAGCTTCTATTATTTCAATAAATAAACTCATGGAAAACTAATTATAATTCATATTTTAATTATAAATTAAAGTGTTAAAATAGTTAATTTACAAGAGTATATATATATATATATATATATATATATATATATATATATATATATATATATATATATATATATATATATATATATATATATATATATAATTGTGAGAAATAAATTTAAAAGAATAAGCTAAACTTGAGAAGAAGTATATCTATTAAACCTTAATATTGATTATGAGAAGCATGTTAGGAAAAATAAGAAGTACAAGGCATAAAATAAAAGGATAAAGATTTATGTTATAGGCCATGACACAATTACTTTTTTGCCTTCTATTTTAATTTTTTTTTTCACTAGATTATTTGAACAAAATTTATAGGTTATGGGTATTTAAATCATTAAACAATGAGTTCACTCATGTACAACTTATGTTTTATATTCCAATAAAATTTTAAAAAATTGAATTTTCAAAAAAAAATCAAAAATAAAAGTATAAGGGTAAGGAGGTAATTGTTATTACCCTCAACATTATTGTCCATGTCGAGGGTAACGACGTGTGAAAAGAGTCTTAGAAGGGGGTGAATAGGACTATCAAATAAAAATGAGAAATTAAAATAATTCTTTGCAAGAATTAAATAGAAGTTGAGAAGGAAGAATGAAGAACATAAAGATTTAAGGAGTTCATATTCAACAATAATCCTACATCTCCACCTAACTTATCCCTAAGTTAGGATTTTCAATCACCCATAATCTTATTCACAGGATTGAAATTATACAAGAGTTTTATGGCTCACTCTTATAACCTTACAACATGAGTTTTCAAGGCTCACTCAAAAAACCAAAACCCAAGTGTTTTAATGGACAACACTTAAACCAATTCCTTTAGAAATAAATTTCACTTCCCTTATAATCTAACCCAAGATTTAAGATGAAGAGAAATTCTATTTCTAACACATACCCAATTCTAACTAGAGTTATACAAACAAAGAATTGTTTAAGAGAATTTGAGAGCTCAATGAATGCTTAAGAAATAATGAATGATAAATAAGATTTTTAACTTCCATTCAGCTCTAGAGGTATTTATACTAAAAAATATAGCTTTTGGAGGTGCAAATGATGTGTCCAACATCTATATTTTGAATCATTAAGAGTGATGCTGTCAAACAGCTATTCATGGATTGAAACCGTGATTCGCTCCTCAAGACATTTGAATTTATCCACACTTTCTTCATACAAGTTGTCGATATTTTAATTATCTTTCCATATAAATTTTAATAATCTAAATTGGACTTCTGTAGATCAAGATATATCTAAAATACCAAGGGTTGTGCAATCTATAATGCAAACTACGGTCAGAAAGCTATACCCAAATTGAAGCCGTGATTTGCTCTTGAAGAAATTTTAATTTGCCCATAATTTATTCATAAAAGCTTTATATATCATTTTTAATTACCTAAATTTGACTTCTGTAGCTCAGGATATGTCCAAAATACTAAGAGCTATGCAATTTAAAATGCAGAATACTATCAGACAGCTAAACACAAGTTGAAGTCGTGATTTTATCCTGAAGAAATTTAAATTTTCCTATTCTTTCTTCATGCAATTTGTATATATTTGACTTATATTTTCATATCATTTTGAATCACCTTAATTGGACCTCTGTAACTCAAGATATATCCAAAATACTAAGAGATGTGCAGTCTAAGATGGTAGACGTATACATGGATTTCAACTCAAAATTTGCATAATCAAATGAACTTGGATTTTTACACATAAGCCCAATTACAAAATCTCAAGATGTCTACTTCAAATGTTAAGAAGCTCATTTTCTCATTTAAGAGCTCTAAAGATGTCAAAAGCCTTCTTGAATCTTAGAGGTTCAATTTACCCGAAAAGTCACTATTTATCCAAAAGTGTATATGCTTGGTATATGTATGGTATATAATTCCCTACACACTTAATTGAAATTATTAGTATAAAAGTTTTTTTTTAAAGTCCAAAATTTGGAGTTTGATCATGCAAATAGTCAACAACATGTATCATTAGCCAAAATAAAATGTACTATGATATACAAAGTATTAGGATACATATCACAAAGGATCGGGATACATGTCTCTAGTAGTGACATATATCCCTATAACTGGTGGGGGGCATGTTGGGAAAATTCCCAAATTAAATAAAACCCTAGAACCCAATCTCATGTTAAATTAATAAAAACCATAATATAATAGCAAAATCGGAAGTGTACCTGAATCTATAAATTAATCACCTTAAAGGTGTACAGCTAGCCTTCTAGGTTAATATTTTTTCCAAGAGAACACCTTTAGGTTTTCTCTCTGTATTATCTCTAATGATGAGATTTAGAAGGAAGAAAGATATACTAATTAAGACGTACAACCTAAGGACCATAACCACCTATATATAAATAACTTTTTTGTTATCTTTTGGTATTTCTATTTCAGCCCATCATTGAAATATAAATTACCCATTAGTCTCTACACATTAAAAGCCTTACACCCTTTAGATTCATTTAAGTCCAAATTATCCAAATCCAAATAATCACTTTTAAATGGGCTCACCTTATATGATAGCCTGCAATACATAATTATTCGCATATAAGCCCAATGTTGGATTAAGGATCCAATAATCTCCCACTTGAGCTATATGTGTAACCTTATAATTATGCATGAAAAAAATAACCATATGAGCTCAACTTCATTGTCATTACCAAAATGTATCTATAATCAATCTGGTCCATCAATCACACCATTATAGGATCAAAGCAGCCTTTGTTACATTTATCATAACTTGACTTATTAATGGTCACGTATGTCAATATAATTGAATGACAAGGATCATAATGTGGGTGATGTGTAGCATGGAAATTTCATGCAATGTGATCCTATGCCTATTTCTAACTGGTCCACCTTAAACTTTAGTGAGATTAAGCCATACTAAAATCAAAGTGTGAATAAACTAAAAATGTTATTTCTTCAGAAAATAACTAAAATCCTTAAACTAAAATAACTAAAAAATGTCTATATCAAGAGCATTCAAAATAGCAAACTCCCACTAAAATTGAATATCCTCAAATAACATGACACTTATATGAGCAGTGTGCTCACCATACACTTTGGATGGCACACCTTTAGTAAGTATGTCCACAATCATGAAGTTTGTCTCGATGTACTTTATAGACAATTGTCCACTCTGAATTCTTTCCTTATAACAAGGAACTTAATGTCTATATGCTTTGAGTTTGTTGAGCTCCTGTTGTTACTGGAATATAAAATTTTTGACTTATTATCATAAAATAACTTAAGTGGCCTTTCAATACCAATTACTATGCGTAATCTCATGATAAGATTTCACAACCATATTCCATTATTGGATACCTTATAACACACTAAAAATTCTACTACCATGGTTGAAGAGGCTATAAAAGACTGTTTAGCACTCTTCCAACTAGTAGATAGATATAATATGATGTATATTTCATGCTATCTTGGTATCCAACAAAAACAGAGTCAGTATATCCAATGACCTCAAGCTAATTTGACCTCCGATATGTGAGCATATAGTCCTTTATTCTTTGTAAGTACCGTAAGACCTGTTTGACTACTTTTTAATGGCCTACTCCTAGATTGCTTAAATATATGTCAAATATCCCTATAATGTACATAATATCCACATGCATACAAAATTAAGCATACATTAGACTCCATATTTCTGATGCATAAGGAATCTTTTGCATTTTGTTTTCCTCAAAATCATTCTTAGGGAAGTGTTTAAGACTAAATTTATCTCCCTTAGCCATAGGGGGATCACCTAGTTTATAGTCTTGCATGTTGTATCTCTTAAGAACCTTTTTGATATAGCCCTTTTATCACGACCTAAACCGGGAAGTCATGATCGGTGCTAAGGATTGGGAATCCTCATGAATCCAGAACCTATAGCAAGCCTTAAAAAAAACACATGCAAACATAACACAAAATTACATCAAAATTAAAACTTTAATTAATATAAAATGAATCCTTATATCATAACATAATAAAATATATTCATACAATATTCAAATACATGAACACAATCTAATACAATACAGATACTAAAATAAAAAATACTACTGCTGCAGTGTTTACCAAAACACCATAAAAGCAATGGTTCAATATTTATATAAGTCAGTCGGGGAGGAAAGAGTTCGGTGAATAAGTCTAATAGGGAGGTCTAAAGTAGAAGATCCTAAAAAAATATTGAGGGAGGCCAGACCTCACTGAGTAAGTTAATAAAAGAAATATATATAGTATGAAAATCTTCTTTAAAATATAATTTATGAAAAATATAAAATTTATAATTTATAATTTGAAACATTTGATTTATTGTAATCTCCCTTTACTGAAATAAAGTATTTAAAAATTCATAAAATACTATATAATATACAATAAGCTTCCTTAAATTATTTTTTATAAGAAAAATAGGTAGAACCCTAGTCAATAATTCTAATGGCCTTTTGACTCTCTTATAATCCAAAGATGATAAGTTTTTAAGAGCAAAGGATTAACCAAGCTACTAACCAGACTTAATTCATTTAAACCGATATTTATTGGATATTCTCGAGAGTAAAGCATCACCGAGCTATTGGCCCTATTAATATATAAATCATGCCTGAGAGCAAAGCATCACTAAGCCATATAACTTGCTGAAAGAGTCCTAGAGGAGGGCTGAATAGGACTATAGAACAAAAATTGGAAATTAAAGGAATTCTTTGCAAGAATTGAGTAAGAGTTGAGAAGGCAGAATGAAGAACACAAATATTTAAGGAGTTTGAATTCAACAATAATCCTACGTCTCCACCTAACTTATCCCTAAGTTAGGACTTTTATTAACCCACAATCTTATTCACAAGATTGAGAATACACAAGAGTTTTTAAGGCTCACTCAAAAAACTAAATTACAAGTGTTTTCAAGGCTCACATTAAAACCAAATTCCTAAGTGTTTTAATGGCTAAACACTTAAACCAATTCCTTTAGAATAGAATCTCACTTCCCATTTTATAAACCTAAAAAATAGATGAATAATAATGTCTATTATAATCACTCACCCACTCTCACAAGAGTTATACATAAAGAATTTTTTAAAGGAAAGTTTAAGAGCTCAATTGAATGTTTAAGAAAATAATGAATGATAAATAAGTTTCCTTAACCTTTCAATTGAATTCTAAGTTGTGTTTATATATAAAACTTAAAATATAGTTTTTGGATGTATTAATCATGTCTCCAACATTTATAATTGATTTTGAATCAATTTTTGGACTTTTGGCAACTGAAAGGATGCTCATGGGCGGTTCATGAGTGAACAGTGCTCGTGAGGAGCAAAGATATATCTATTGCATTCAAAATTTCTCATTGGATGCTATCAAAGGTATGATTATGAGCACTCACACTCATGAGGGGTACTGTCATTTTTAGGCCAAAATGTGCTCAAAAGGCTCCATTTAAGGACAACTCGTGACTACCTCGAAAGATGCTCATGAACGCAACTTAAGATGATCAATTTATCCAAAATTTTCTTCATAAAATATGTATATAATTTTCTTATATTTTCATAAAACTTTGAATCACCTCAATTGGACATTTTTAGCTCAAGATATTTCTAAAATACAAAGAGTTGTGCAAACTGAAATGTGTGCGACTGAAGATTTACAAAACCAAATGAACTTGGATTTTGACAAGAAAGCTCAATTTAGAAAGCTTAAGATGTCTAATTAAAAATTTAAGAAGCTCATTTTCTCATTTAAAAGCTCTAAAGATATCAAAAACCTTCTTGAATCTCAAAGGTTTAATCAACCCGAAAAGTCACTATTCATCCAAAAGTGTATATGTTTGGTATATAATTCCCTACACACTTAATTGAAATTATTAGTATAAAAATTGTTTATCAAAGTTCAAAATTAGGAGTTTGATCATGCAAATGGTCAACAATCTCCCCCTTTTTGGCTTTGACAACCAATTTGAAAAGATAATAAATAATGTGTGTGAGTGTGACAAAAATAAATAACATATATAAGCATGTTAATTAAAATGGCTCCCCCTTTAAAATTAAATAGATGCAAAATGAGAAAGTATTTTTCTTCCCCTTAACATGTGCATAAATTCAATATTTATCATGTATCAGAATATATAAATAAATGAATTATCATAGCATGTATAAGGGTTGATGTAGCATGTTTAACAAATATATTCCCTTAAAAAATATATTTCTTTATTTCTCCTCCTTTTTGGACATGATAAGAAATATAAATAAACTTTAGTATCCTTCTTGTCAAAAAATAAAGACAACATAAAAAAGTTATCAAGAACATGGCCTAAAATAACAAATGATGATCACATGATCATTAAAAAATGTTAAACAATATAAAGGAAATAATTTCAAATATATATGGATGTAGTGCTACTATAATGCATCACAAAATAGTATATATGCTATATTGAAACATCACATGACATGTAAAGTTTAACTAGTCATTCAATCATTCATAATCATATGGTACTTAGCATATCTTAAAAATAATGCATATATTAAATACAATTATTTATCCCCTAAGCACATAGCTTCTTCTCCCCCTTTACCAAAGACAAAAAGAAAAGAGAGAGATATAAGGGGAAATAGATCTAATGGAGCCAAAAATACTAAAGGGAATAAAAGATCAAGAACCAAAACAATGAAAGCAAAGATACTCAAAATCTTTATAAAATTCATATCATTTTCAAAGATAAAAACCATTCCCAAGAATAATTTATACATAAATATGAATTTTGCATGAATAAGCACAATTAATAGTCAAGAATAAATAAAAATTCATGTCATATATAAACAAAGTAAGCAAAACAAGGCTTTTTATCACAAGGACAAAACTAGCCACACTTACATTGTTACTATGCATGCATAAAAAATTTTTGTGAAATAAATTCAAAAAATTTTCTCCCCCCCCCCTCCCCATTTCAATGAATAAAAAAATTGATATTAAGGACACACTAACACATAGTTATGTCACTAACATAAACATATCTTTGGAAAAAAAATTTCTCTTCCTTAAAAGAAATTAACTAAGTACGTATGCAAACTCAATTATTTTTGCCTCCTTTGACAAATGCAAAGATAGACCAAATCTTAATAAAAATATTCATGCCTTATCAAAGATCAAAACAATTCCTAAGTGTAATTGATACATGAATAAATTAAATATGAATTTTGCATGTATAAACACAAAAAAACACATAATTGTTTTTGACATAAAATTAACAGCTCATGGCTTATATCCAGAAGATATCCAGATAATAAATTAAGCGTAAATTGTCATAATATGAATTAAAAAATAGACTAATAGCTCAAAACTTAGATACATAAAGTATAGTGAAAATAAACCAAATAGAAATAGGCATAATATGAATTAAAAAAAATATGAAAAAATTCTTGTTGAGGAGGGGAAATATTTTTTGCTAAATTAAAATAATTAATTAATTGAATTTAGCTCCATAATTAATTATTAATTTGCAAAAATATGAGGGCTTTTGAAAAAAAAATGAATGAATCCACATAAATCCAAATCAAATAAAATTAATACAAAGATCGTGCAAATGGGAAATACAATATATCATGTATATGAAGTAAATTTAATAAAACAAATACTTTTAAAACAAAATACATACATGATACTAAAAATAATTTTTCTAAAGAACATGATCACATAAGAATCCAAACATCAATTCATCGATTTAACAAGTGATCAAAACAAGCTTGAACCATCAATCATACTAAGTTCATGCTTAATAAAATTCAATCATTCCTCACAAAGAGGCTTGGTAAAGATGTCTGCTAATTGATGATTAGTATCAAAAAAATATAGAAAAATATCACCATTTTGCATATGATCATGCAAGAAATGATGTCTAATGTCAATATGATTAGTTTTAGAATGTTGAATGGGATTCTTACTAAGGTCTATAGCACTTGTATTATCACACTTAATCGGAATGTGATTAATATTAATGCCATAGTCCAAAGGTTGTTGTTTTTGCCATAGAACTTGGGTGCAACAACAACTAGCCGTCATATATTCTGCTTCGGCGGTGGACAAGGCAACCGAAACTTATTTCTTACTAAACCAAGAAACTAAGCAATTTCTTAAAATTTGACAAGTTCTAGAAGTGCTTTTTCTATCTAGTAAGCTAGCAGCAAAGTCAGCATCAGAATAACTAATCAAGTCAAAGGAAGAACTCCTAGGATACCAAAGTCTTAAATGCATTATAACACAAAGATATTTAAAAATTGTTTTGATAGCATTCAAATAAGACTCTCTAGGTCTTGATTGAAATCTGGCACACAAGCAAGTAGCAAACATAATATCGGGTCTACTAGCGATTAAATAAAGAAGGGATCTGATCATACCTCTAAATCGCTTTTCATCAACCGATTTGCCATTCTCATCCTTGTTGAGTTTGGTTATGGTGCTCATTGGAGTTTTACTTGATTTAGCTCCATCCATTCCAAACTTCTTGAGAATGTCCCTTGCATATTTGGTTTGATTAATGAAAATCCCATCTTTACATTGCTTGATTAGAAGTCCAAGAAAGAACTTAAGTTCTCCCATATACTCATCTCAAATTCTCCTTGCATTAGCTTAGAAAATTCCTCACATAAGCAATGGTTAATAGCACCAAAAATAATATCATCAACATAAATTTGAACAATTAATAAATCGTGCTTGGATTTCTTTATGAAAAGAGTTATGTTAACCTTTCCTTTAGAGAAACCTTTCTCTAGTACAAAGTTACTCAATCTTTCATACCAAGCTTTTGGAGCTTGTTTCAATCCATACAATGCTTTTGACAATTTAAAAACATGATTTGGAGAGTCAAAATTTTTAAAACCCGGAGGTTGTTCAACATATACCTCCTCTTCAATAAAACCATTTAAAAATGCACTTTTAACATCCATTTGATAAATTTTAAAATCCATGTATGATGCAAATGCAAGTAACATCCTAATAGCTTCTAACCTTGCAACCAGGGCAAAGGTTTCATCATAATCAATTCCTTCCTCTTTATTATAATCTTTAGCTACTAGTCTAGCTTTGCTCCTAGTTATGACACATTGTTCATTCATCTTATTTCTAAACACCCATTTGGTGCCAATAATAGGATGATGTTTAGGTCTAGGAACCAAGGTCCAAACCTTATTTCTCTCAAATTGATTTAACTCTTCTTGCATAGCAAGGACCCAAAATTCATCACTTAAAGCATCATCAACATTTTTGGGTTCAATTTAAGAAATGAAAGCTAAATTAATAATAGACTTGAGTTTAGATATAGTGGTTACCCCTTTTGTAGTGTCACCTATAATGAGGTCTTGAGGGTGAGCTTTCTTGAATTGCCAATCCTTTGGAAGTTCATCCTTCAAGGTAGGTTGAGGTGTCTCCTTATTTTCCTTTTTGCTTAGATCTTCAAGTTCCAAAGGCTTCCTAGCATTTTATTCTTGTGATTCCACAATCTCATTGTCACCTACAAGTTCATTAACACTACAAACATTCTTTCTAGGATCAAGTGAGTTTGATTCATCAAATACCACATGTATTGACTCTTCAACTACTAGAGTTCTCTTATTAAAGATCTTATATGCTTTGCTAGAGATGGAATAGCCTAGAAAAATTTCTTCATCGGCTTTGGAATCAAATTTCCCAAGATTATCTTCGGTGTTCAATATAAAGCACTTGCATCCAAATACTCTTAAATATGAGATTTTGGGTTTTCTATTGTTCCATAGCTCATAAGATGTTTTATTTAAAATTGGTCTTTTAAAGACTCAATTTGAAATATAATAAGATGTGTTAGCAACTTTCACCCAAAAGTATAGAGGCAAATTATACTCATGAAGCATTATTCTAGCCAATTCCATAAGAGTACTATTTTTCCTTTCAATTACCCCATTTTGTTGAGAAGCTCTAGGAGATGAAATGTATGAGAAATATCATTTTCATTACAATATTTTTTGAAAAATTCATTTTCAAATTCGGTTCCATGATCACTTTTAATGGATGAAATACAAAATCCTTTTTCTTTTTTAACTCTTTTTGAAAAAATTTCAAAAGCTTTAAATGCATCATTTTTATGAGCAAGAAAACACACCTAAGTGTATCTAAAGTAGTCATCAACCAATACATAAGCATAGTGCATTCCACTAAGACTAGTAACTCTAGTTAGTCCAAACAAATCCATATGTATAAGTTCAAGTAGTCAAGAAGTGGACACTACATTTTTTAGCTTAAATGAAGGCTTAGATTGTTTTCCTTTTTGACAAGAATCATAAGGTTTATCCTTAGTGAATTCAAGCTTAGGTAAACCAATCACAAGTTCATGTATACAAAGATCATTCAAAAGCTCAAAATTCGCATGTCTTAACCTTCTATGCCATGTCCATGAGTCATGGGAAATTGTCATTAAGCATTTTATGTCTTTGTTATTAATTTTATTCAAATCAATAAAATAAATTTTATCTACTCTTTCACTGCTAAAAATTACTTTGTCTTCATCAAGACTACTAAAAAAGCAATTTCTAGGATAGAAAGTCACCTTATTTCCCATATTACATAATTGACTTATACTTAGCAAATTAGGTTTAAAACCATCAATAAACAACACATGATGCATAGATAAGGATTGAGGATTACCTATTTCTCCTATGCCAATAATTTTTCCTTTTGCATTATCACCGAAAGTAACGTGCCCTCCATCCTTAGCATCAAGTTTGCTGAATTCCTCGTTGTCTCCCGTCATGTGCCTTGAACATCCACTATCGAGATACCACTTGCTTTTTGTTCTTGCTGATTTTAAGCACACCTACATAAAACATTTTAAATGTTCTTTTGAACCCAAACCTTTCTTTGTCTAGGTTGGTTAGTTTTAAGATAATCCAAAGGAAGCAAATTCATGTGTAGTTTTCTATAGAAGAACACATTATTGGTATCTCCTTTGATCATGCAATATGAGGTTACAATATTTTCAAATTTTTTTCTCCTAGGATGATATGCTTTCCTAGTGTATGCAACATGTCTTTGGTGTTGTGTGTATCTCTTATTATTTTGTGACATTAAGTGAGACATACATTGGCAATGGTGATGAATATTTTGATAAGTTTGGGCAATATGTTTATATGCATTGTATTGTGCAGCATGCCTAGTATAATCATTTCTAGTGTACATATAAGCATACTTATGTTGAGGTGCTCTAGTTTGAGCCTTACCTCTTTGTGTTAATGAAGAGTTAATCTTATGAGATTTTGCCTTGCTATTTAACACATGAGATTGTTTAGCTTTGAAAGCTTGAATCTCATTTGAGGTTGAAGGAGTAGAATCATGGGAAGCTTTAATAAAAGTAATATATGATGAGGATGATGAAGACATTCCATTTTTATATCCAATTCCATAAGTATTTCCATGAAATTTTTGAGCATCAAGATGACTATCTAAAGTTTCTTTTCCTCTCTTAAATTTAGCAATGGAATTTTTTAATTCTAAGACTTCCTTAGAAGATTTTCATCATTTGCTTTCTTAAGTTGATCTTTCAAAGAATTAAAAGATTTAGCGTTACTAACTAGTTTTTCATTTGAAGCAACAAGTTTAGCAAAATCAAGTTTTAAACATTCAAAATCCTTGTTTAAGCTAGCTAACTCATGTTTGTATTATTTCTTCTTAGATAACAAACTTTGCATTTAACAAGTAATTTACTCACAATAGAGCTCTCATCATCATCATCATCACAATATTCATCACAATCATCAAAGGAAGAATAAGAAGTGGATGGTACCTCATTTTCATTTTCAATGGCCATGAAGCAAAGATTGACAACTTCTTGTTGTTCCTCTTCCTCTTCGGATTCAGAGGAATCATCCCAAGTAGCTTTGAATGCCTTCTTCTTGTCTTTTGCTCCCTTGCTCTTAAATTTGAGTTTGGGACATTCACTTATAATGTGTCCAGATTTCTTGCATTCATAACAAGTAACTTCTTTTATTTTCTTCCTCCCATCTCCTTCAAACTTCTTGTTAAAATCCCTTGTTATTGAGAAATTTTTCTTTATTAGGAACTTCTTAAAGTTCCTAGTGAGCATGGCAATGTCACCATCTTCATCACTAGAATCTTTAATGCTTTCCTCTTCACTATCTTCTTGAAGAGCTTTTACAGCAATGCTCTTTTTCTTTTTCTTCTTTCTATTTTTGTTCTTCACCTCTTTACTTGATGATGAGCTCATGTGTTAAGAGCTTACCAATGAGTACATCAATTTATAGAGTAGAGAGGTTTTGAGCTTCCTCAATTGAGGTAATATAAGATTCCCAATCCTTATTAGGTAGGATTCTTAGAATCCTGTTGTTTACCTCTTCCTTGGAGAAATGTTTTCCAAGTTTCTTTAGGGTTATGAGGAGAACATTGAGGTAGTTTATCATCTCCATGATTGATTCTTGAGGCTTCATTTTGAAGAGTTCATATTCATACATATGAAGTTGAACCTTCTTGCTTCTTATTTGAATGTTGCTTTCATAGTGATTCTCCAAGGTCTCCCACATCTTCTTGGCTGAAATGCAATGCTGAAGTTTGCCTCCTTCTTCTCTTGTCATCGAGGAGACTAGAGTAATCATAGCCTTTTTATTTTTGTGATTTTCTTCCTTTTGATCAACACACTATTGGCTTCTTGCAAGAGTAGTTATCACACCATCAATGATGGTTGTAGGTGGTTCCCAACCTCTTAGGAAAATATCCTAAATGGAATCACAATCAAGATAAAATTCCATTTTGAATTTCCAATGTGGATAGTCACTACTATCAAAGAATGGTCTAAGAGAAGAGATGTTTTGTGATTCACTCCCTATGATCTTGTATTCTAGCAATGAAGTGCTTAGAATTCAAGCTCTGATACCAAATGAAAGAGTCCTGGAGAGGGAGTGAATAGGACTATTAAAAAATAGGAAATTAAAGGAATTCTTTGCAAGAATTGAGTAAGAGTTGAGAAGGAAGAATGAAGAACACAAATATTTAAGGAGTTCGGATTCAATAATAATCCTACATCTCCACCTAACTTATCCCCAAGTTAGGATTTTTAATCACCCACAATCTTATTCATAAGATTGAGAATGTACAAGAGTTTTATAGCTTACTCTTACAACCTTACAACTTGAGTTTTCAAGGCTCACTCAAAAAACCAAATTACAAGTGTTTTCAAGGCTCATACTAAAACCAAATTCCCAAGTGCTTTAATGACTAAACACTTAAACCAATTCCTTTAGAATAGAATCTCACTTCCCATTTTCTAAACCCAAAAAATAGATGAATAAGAATTTCTATTCTAATCACTCACCAACTCTCACAAGAGTTATACATAAAGAATTGTTTAAAGGAAAGTTTAAGAGCTCAATTGAATGTTTAAAAAAATAATGAATGATAAAGTAGTTTCCTTAACCTTTCAATTGAATTCTAAGTTATGTTTATATAGAAAAATATTTAAAAATATAGTTTTTAAATGTATCAATCATGTCTCCAATGTTTATAAGTGATTTTGAATCAATTTTTGGACTTTTGGTAGCTCAAAGGATGCTCACGGGCAGCTCACAAGTGAACAATGCTCGTGAGGAGTAAAGATATATCCGTTGCATTCAGATTTTCCCATTGGATGCTCTTAGAGGTGTGCTCATAAGTAGCTCATGAGCACTCATGCTCGTGAGGAGTGCTCGTGAGGGATACTACCAGTTTTTGGCAAAAACATGATCAAAAGGCTCCATTCAAGGATAGCTTGTGACCACCTTGAAAGATTCTCATGAACGTGATTGAAGAATATCAATTTAGCCAAAACATTTTTCATAAAAGTTGTAGATAATTGTCTTATATTTCCATAAAATTTTGAATCACCTCAATTGGATATCTTTATCTCAAGATATTTCTAAAATACCAAGAGCTGGGCAAACTGAAAAGCAAGCTGTATATGATGACTTTGACTAAAGATTTTCACAACCAAATGAACTTGGATTTTGACAAGCAAGCTCAATTTGGAAAGCTTAAAATGTCTAATTCAAAATTTAAGAAGCTCATTTTCTCATTTAAGAGCTCTAAAGATATCAAAAGCCTTCTTGAATCTCAGAGGTTCAATCAGCTTGAAAAGTCACTATTCATCCAAAAGTGTATATACTTGGTATATGTTTGGTATATAATTCCCTACACACTTAATTGAAATTATTAGTATAAAAATTATTTTTCAAAGTCCAAAATTAAGAGTTTGATCATGCAAATGGTTAACACTTCTAACACTCACACTCACACTCAATCCTACCGGTGCGCACAAAATTCTGATGAAATCCATCAGGTAGCTCGTTCTATCATAATTTATTTTAAAATAAATAAATAAAATAAGGAATATTATAATTAAATAAAATAAAATAAAAATTAACTAATCATATGAAAATTTAATATAAGCATGTTAATATAACTATAGAAATAATAGGAGAATTTAATCCAAATATATTCTTTAATAAATTCTTCCATTTATCAAAATCAATAAATTTATATTTAATATAAATATACATTTCAATTATTAACTTACAGGTTAAATGCGCTCCTCCATGCAATCGCACTTAAACCCGACTTGTCGACTCAACTGAAAGCGCAACTAAAGAAAAAAATAAAAAGAGAATTAAAAAATGAAAATCATATAAATTCTAGATTTCTAATAAAAGACTCTATTAAAATACGACTTTATTAAAATCGATCCAACGTCACGTTTTACTAGAAATCTATCAAAAATTTGATATAGTCTCCTATGTAAAATGGACATCTCTATACCAAAAGGTATAGTCGAACCTGCACACAAACACACTTCAAATATATAAAATTCTCAAATATGTAATAAAAATAGCTAAAATTCATTCAAACTTAAAAAAATTGGTAAAACTATTATTCAAATATATTTACGAAAATTATTATTAATTAGCTAAAAATAGTAAATAATTCTTATAAATTATTATAATAATATTTATTACTAAAAAATTATCCAAAATATAATCATTAACAATAATTTCAATTAAAATATAAAATTTACTAATTTATACTATTTTTTTCAAAAATCCAATTTTTACGTAAACATTCAAAAATTCATAATAAATAATCAAAACATAATTTCAATATACTTTATTCACATAATATGCTTAAAATAAGTAGTATAATTTATTACAAATATAATTTTCCTGAGCTCTGAACAATACATGAACACTAATCCTGGACCCAAAAATTCAAAATTTTTAGAAAAAATAAATAAAAATCACATTTAATTTACTCACAAACTCTATAACAATTAATCCCAAAGCAATAATAGCTAATAAAATCAAATAATGACTTAAACTAACCAAAAACTCCAACTTCTAAAAAATGAATTATACAAAAACGGAATAGATACTGATGTCGAAACGCGAAACAGTTAGAAGATTTGAAAATTTTAGAGAATGAGCTTCCAAAAGAGTTCAACGTTAACCTCTGTTATCACCAGAATCGTCTCCAGATAGCAAGGGAAATTCTGGCCAAAAAAGAAAAAAAACCAAGAAGAAAATAAAAAAAAAAGAAAGAAGAAGGAAAAGAAGAAATTTGGACGTTTGATTATATATATATATATATATATATATATATATATATATATATATATATATATATATATATATATATATATATATATATATATATATATATAATTTAAGAAAATCACTCAACTAAATAATTATTAACAATAAAAATTAAACATTAATTTCAAAATAATAATGATATGAAATAATCAAGCAAATACTAACACTAAAATTTAATTTAATTTCACAAATAATAAAATTAATAATATTAAAATAACATTCATCACTAAATATTCAAATTTAATTTTATAAAATAATTAAATATTATAATTTAATAAAATAATTATTAACACTACAAATCCCAAAAATTAATTTAATGATTTATAAAATTTTGGGTTATAACAATCTTTCTCCCTTACAAAAATTTTTCTTCAAATTTTAAATAAAAAAACAAAAAACAAGAAATCATCGAGGAAAAAGGTACGGGTAAGCCATCCGCATGTTAGCCTTGGTCTCCCACATATGTTCCTCCACAACACCTTGACCATCAGAATTTTTTTCAAACATAGTTGGCAAACTTAATAATCAACAATCACGACTGGTTCCTCCTCGTACATCAGACCTTCATTCACTTTCACACTCTGGGCTGCAACAAGTGTGAAGAGTCTGAAATGTACTTCCTCAGCATCGAGAATGAAACATTTGATGCACTTGAGATAAATTCAGAGGCATAACTAACTGATATGCAATCATTCCCACTCTCTCCAGAATCTCAAATGGTCCAACGTATCTAGGTGCTAATGTTTCCTTCTTGTCAAATCTCATCACACCCTTCATTGGTGACACCATGAGAAACATATAATCCCCAACCTAAAACTCCATATCCTTATGCTTTGGATATGCATAGCTCTTCTATCTGCTAGCTATAGTTTCTAATCTTCTTTTAATCAAAGCAACCTTATCAGCTGCATCCTGGATAACCTCAGGTCTAGTTAATTCTCTCTCTATAATTTCATCCCAACACAAAAGGAGATCTACACTTCCTTTCGTACAAAACTTCATATAGTGCCATTTCAATACTGTTATGGTAGCTATTATTGTAAGCAAACTCTATCAATGGCAAATGATCATCCTAACTAGCTCTAATATCTATTACACACATTCTTAATATATCCTTAAATGTTTGGATCGTCCTCTCAGATTGACCATTTGTCTGAGGGTGAAAAGTTATACTAAAATCAAGCCTAGTGCCCATTGCTTCTTTCAACTTTTGCTAAAATTGAGAGGTAAAAATATAACCTTTATCAGATACAATGGAAATAAGCACTTTATGAAGGCACACAATATGCTTAACATACAGCTTAACCAACTTGGCTACAAAAAAGTAGCTTTAATTGGTAAGAAGTGAACTAATTTGGTTAACCTGTCCACAATCACCCAGATGGAATCATATCCATCCTTTGAATGAGGTAACCAGTCATAAAATCCATAGCAATTCTCTCCCATTTCTACTCAAGAATAGGACGAGGTTGATGCTTCCCATAAGGCTTATGATGCTTAGTTTTCACCTGCTAACAAGTCAAACACCCAGAGACATAATTAGCTACATCTTTCTTCAATCCATCCCACCAATATAAATCCTTAATGTTGTGGTACATCTTAGTAACACCTGGATGTACATTATAAGCTATAGAATGTGCTTCTTCTAGGATCTCTTCTCTTAAATTATCCACATCAAGAATGCATAATCAACGATTGATCCATAAAACATCTTCGTCATTAAGTGTAAAATTAGTGAACTTTCCTTCACGAACATTCTCCTTAAGCTCTACCAAAATAGGATCTCGACTTTGAACTACCTTAATCCTACCCCTCAACACTGATTTAATTCTAAATTGAGTTAGCAGTCCTCCTGATATGCTTATCTTCATCATCAAACCTTGATCTATTAACTTGTGCAACTCTTGGATTAGAGGTCTCCTCTCTATACTAATGTGAGCAAGACTACCTGAGGACTTTCTACTCAAGGCATCTGCTACCACATTAGCCTTGCCTGGATGGTATAGGATATCATAATCATAATCCTTCAACAATTCCAACCATCTTCTTTGCCTTAAGTTCATATCTCTTTATTGGAAAATGTACTTCAAGCTTTTGTGATCTGTGAAAATCTCACAAGTCATTTTAATGGCTCTAAATATTGAGAGCAAAGATCACTGTAGCCATTTCTAGGTCGTGAGTAGGATAATTTTGTTCATGCTTCTTCAACTGCCTGAAAGCATAAGCAATCACCCTACCATTCTGCATCAACACATAACCTAGGCCTACAACACTAAAAACCTAGGCTTTGATACCATCTTTGTCATAATCCAAATTGGGGAGTAATGACTTGTACTAGGGAACGGGAATTCTCACGAATCTGAAACTAGTAGCAAGCCTTAAAATAAAAACACATGCATACATAACACAAAAATACATTAAAATTAAAACTTTAATTAATATAAAATGAATCCTTATATCATAACATAATAAAATATGTTCATATAATATTCAAATACAGGAACACAATCTAATACAATACATATACTAAAATAAGAAGTACTACTACTGTAGTGTTTACTAAAATACCAAAAAAGCAATGGTTCATTATTTACATAAGTCGGTCGGGGAGGAAAGAATTCGGTGAATAAGTCTAATAAGGAGGTCTGAAGTAGAAGATCTTGAAAAAAGTATTGAGGGGGGTCAGACCTCACTGAGTAAATTAATAAAAGAAATGTATAAAGTATGAAAATCTCTTTTAAAATATAATTTATGAAAATATGAAATTTATAATTTATAATTTGAAACATTTGATTTATTGAAATCTCCCTTTACCAAAATAAAGTAATTAAAAAATCATAAAATATTATATAATATACAATAACCTACCTTAAATCATTTTTTTATAAGAAAAACTAGGTAGAACTCTAGTCAACAATTCTAATAGCCTTTTAGCTCTCTTATAATCCAAAGACTGCTGGTTCCCGAAAGCAAAGCATCAACCGAGCTACCAACCATAATCAATTCACTTAAGGTGATATTTATTGGCGGTTCCCAAGAGTAAAGCATCACTGAACTACCGACTCTAGTAATACATAAATCACACTCGAGAGCAAAGCATCACCGAGCCATATATCTTTTTATTATATTATAATTCTTTAATAAATTGTCCCATTTATCAAAATTAATAAATTTATATTCAATACAAATATCCTAGACACAGTTCAATTATTAACTTACAGGTTAAATACGCTACTCTGTGCAATCGTGCTAGACCCTGACCTGTCGACTCAACTGAAAGCTTGGCTAAAGAAAAGAAATAAATAAAAAGGGAATTAAAAAACAGAAATCCTATAAATTTTAGATTTCTAAGGAAAGACTCTGTTAAAATAAAACTCTATTTAAATTGACCCAACATCAATTTTTATGAAAAATCTACCGAAAATTTAGCATAGTCTTCTCTGTAAAACGGACATCTCTCTACTAAAAGTAAAGTCGATCCTGTATGCAAACACACTTCAAATACACAAAATGCTCAAGTATATAATAAAAATAGCTAAAATTCATTTAATCCTAAAAAAAATTGGTAGAGCTATTATTCGAATATATTTCTGAAAATTATTATTAATTCACTAAAAATAGTAAATAATTCTTAAAAATTATTTTAATAATATTTATTACTCAAAAATTATCCAAAACATAATAATTAACAATAATTTCAATTAAAATACACAATTTACTAATTTATACTAATTTTTTCAAAAATCCTATTTTTACATAAACATTCAAAAATTCATAATAAATAATCATAATATAATTTCAATATACTTTCTTCACAAAATATGCTTAAAATAATTAGTAAAATTTATTAAAAATATAATTTTTCTAAGCTTAAAATAATACATGAACAGTAACCCTGAGCTCAGAAATTCAAAATTTTTAGAAAAAATAAATGAAAATCACATTTAGCTTCCTCACAACCTCTACAACAATTAATCCTAAAGCAATAATAACTAATAAAATCACATAAAGGCTTAAACTAACCAAAAACTCAAAATACTAAAATACCAATTATACAAAAATAGGATAGTTACCAGAGTTGAAACTTGAAACGATTAGAAGATTTGAGAAGCCGGAGGATGAGCTTCCAAAAGAGCCTAACGTTGGCCTCCGCTGTCACCGAAATCGTCTCTGGTGAGAAAGGGAATTTCTGGCCAAAAAAAACCAAGAAGAAAAGAAAAGAAAAAGAAAGAAGAAGGAAAAAGAAGAAATTTTGGGGGGGGGGGGGGGGGGGGGGTGAAGGCTACTAGACGTTTGACCCTTTTTTTTCAAAAAGCATAAAAGATAAAACTTTAAAAAATAATAATAATAATATTTTATTCAAAATATCCTCTCACACACTAATTTCACACCACATATATATATATATATATATAATCATTAATTTAATTTAATAAAATCACTCAACTAAATAATTATTAATAATAAAAATTAAACTTTGATTTCAAAATAATAATGATATGAAATAATAAAGTAAATACTAACACTAGAATTTAATTTAATTTTTCAAATAATAAAAATATTAATATTAAAATAATATACAATACTAAATATTCAAATTTAATTTCACAAAATAATTAAATATTATAATTTAATAAAATAATTATTAACACTAAAAATCCTAGAATACCTCAAGAGTGATCTCAATGTATCTGGATGCCTAACACAAAAGAGGCATCACCAAGACCTTTTATCTCAAGGTTCTTGTTTAGAAAGCTCTTGGCCTCATACAATAAGCCTATATCATTGCTCGCAAGCAAAATGTCATCAACATATAAAACTAGGAAAATATACTCACTCCCACAAAACCTATGGTATATACAATCATCAACCAAATTCACCTCAAAACCAAATGAGATAATCACTTGATGAAACTTAAAATACCATTGTTGAGATGTTTGCTTAAGTCTACAAATGGATTTCTTAAGTTTGAAAACCATATTCTTTCTATCTCCAGCCATAAAGCTTTTTGGTTACACCATGTAAATCATCTCATCAATGTTTCCATTAAGAAATGTTGCATTTACATCCATCTGATGTAGCTCAAGATCAAAATATACCACTAATGCCATTATAATCCTAAAAGAGTCTTTCAAAGAAATTGGAGAGAAAGTCTCTTTATAATTAATGTCTTCTTTTTCTATAAAGCCCTTTGCAACAAGATGTGCCTTATACATCTCTACATTACTTTCGAATCCCTCTTAGTTTTAAATATCCATTTACAACCAATAGGTTTCACACCTTTTGGCAATGGAATAAGATCCCATATGTCATTGTCTTTCATGGACTTTATCTCCTTATATATGGCATTAATCCACTTTTAAGAATTAGAACTTTCCATGTTTTGATAGAAGTTGATTAAATCATCTTCCATCACTCCAATGTCAACCTCACATTCTTTAAGAAATACAATATAATCATCTAGCATTGCATTCCTTCTTTCTTTACTGGATCTCCTTAATGGCATAGGTTCTTAAGGTGGTAGAGTTTGTTTTTCTGGAATAATTTCTTGAATGGGAGGTTCTCCAACATTGTCTTGGTGTGCTATGTCTTGAACAAAGTCAGGAATAGAATTCTAATCAATGGCAATAGCATCTATGGAAATATCAATATATTCCTCTTAAAAGATAAAGTCTCTAACCCTATCTCCCTCCATAAACTCAACATCCTTATAGAACTGGGCATTTCTCAACTCAAAATTAACTTAGTTGTGGGATTATAAAACTTATACCCCTTGGATCTTTCAGAGTATCCAATAAAATAAAAACTAATCATCCTTAAGTCCAATTTCTTTTCATCAGGCCTATAAGGCTTTGCCTCAGCTGGACATCCCCAAATATGCAAGTGCTTCAAACTAGGCTTTTTGCCAGTCCAAAGTTCATAAGGGGTTTTGCTAGTTGCTTTTATTGGAACTCTGTTAAGGATATATGCTACAGTCCTAAGTGCTTCTCCTTATAGTGATTCTAGCAAGGTAGAATGAGAAATCATACTTCTCACCATGTCTTTAAGTGCCCTATTTCATCTTTTAGTAACACCATTCATATTGGGCAAGCCCAATGTAATGTATTATGGGACAATACCACATTCCTCTAGGAATTTAGCAAATGGTTCTAAACATTATTCACCTGAACCATCATATCTACCATACTGCATTTGACATAAGTCTCTCTATTCTCCACTTAGAGATATGACCAGATCTCTTGTGCTATAATGCAATTGAGTTTTCATTGATTATTTTTCTCTTTACACCTTGTGTGCTTCAATATAGGGATTCAATAAATAAGGCATTTGTATCAAGTAAATAAAGATTATCATAACCTAACAAAGAATCAGAATCAACCAAATTTGAATCTTAAAACAAACTAAATTTTCCATTCTTAAATAGACAAAAATAACCAAATTTTTCCAAAACGAAAATAGAAATCAAATTTTATCTTTAAAAAATATAACAAATGTCTCATTAAGATCAAATTGTTAGTGATATGCACTAGGTCAATCATTTGTGATTATGTATTGACTTTCTTATTTTATTAATAAAGAGGTATTATATTATCATTTGATTTTATGATAATTACATGAATGGTTAATTCTTACTAAGGCCATCAAGTATGTGACTTGATAGTAAAACCCTTAGATTAAAATAAGAGTTCTATTCTAATTATCCCTAGCCATTTATTCATTATATGAATATTAAAGTATTAAGGCTAGTATGATGTTGACTGATGGTTATGTTTTACTAATCATAAATATGAGATATTAAGTCAACTCATAGGTACATGATGAGAGATCATGTACTCGATTGACCCACTATGAGAATACTACATAGATTATTGTCATAAGTATTTCTTATCACAGTAATTTTATTTCAGTCCTTTGACCTTGAAATCATCATGGATTTCTACATAGCTATTTTATGTTTTGACACATTCTAACATTGTCTTTAACCGGATGATTAAAAGAATGTTGTTGGATATAAAATTAGTTATGTGAGGAATGTGAGTGATTTAGAAGGAATTTATCCCTCATTAATATGAGAAAGATATCTAAAGGCCCCTTGATGAGATAGACTGAATGAAAATGCATGGCCATGCTGAAATGAATTGATAAAGAGTTATCATTTTCAATCTACTTGGAATCAAGTCATAATATTGAACTATATAAGGATGACATTCTATGCCTTATGTTCAATTAAGATATCATATGATAAAGGGACAATAAAATTCATTGTAATTAGGTTATGTCGGATTATTGACTTCACATGACTTGGGTAGTCATAATGTCTTGCTAGAGGCCACGTATGACTTATAGGCCTAAATAGAGATTTAGGCCCACTGCCAATGTTATGTGAACCTACAGGGTCACACACTTAGAACAAGCCCAAAACGGATATGGGTTTAATAAGCCCAAAAATAAACTCTGTAAAAATAAATAATTAAAGTGTTTTATTTATTTATTTATTTAAGATAAATGTTATTTTAAATAAATAAATAAGATATTATTTTTTATTTATTTTTAAACAAAATCAGAATATAATAAATGGAAAATTACCAAAAGGTTATTGGTAAGTGAAACCCTAACTTGGAGTCTATAAATATATTATATTCTCTAGGGTTTCACACACTTGTTTTTGCCTCCAAATTCGTTTTCTTTCCTCTTAGAAAACAAAGATAAATTTTTTCCTTTTGTTCTTGATTTGTGAGACAGTCAAGAGGTTGCTAGCACACACACTCAAATTCATTTTGTGAAGGGTTGTTCGTGTGGATACCTATAGAGGACGCATCCTTTTGGAGATGTCTTGATCCGAACAACCAAGCCAAAAAGCTCGAGGTAAGGTGTCACCGGTGTGAACCTCCTCTCATCCTTCCAGAGAATCTTGCCTCTTCTGTGTTTTGGTAAGATTTTAAAAACCCTACATTTAATCAATTAGTTGAATTACATGGATCCTGGCTTGGGAACGTGACAAAATTTTAATTTTTCCGCTGTGTTTGCATCATGGTTCCTAACACAAATAAATTCCAATCTTTAACAATAATCTAAATTTTCCTTATTGCCTCAACTTTAAGCTTCTTGTCATTGCCTATATAGATGTATCTTTCAATATCACTTGGCTTTTGGCAACTCAAGCAACCTGCATAGACACACGGATGTGAGTTGTTACACTAGATTCTTACCACCAAGTATGTCTAGGCATCGAAGTTAAATTAACCTTAAAATAAACTAAATTAATAAGCATGCCTTTGCAATGCTTCCTTTTATGCTCTTTAGCTCTACAGAAGAAACAACTATTACCTTTGTGTTCATTAGGTTTCTTTTGTTGTTTCTTTTGAGGCGTTGTATCTGTAACTTCTTTGTCCTTTATCCTTTTGGATATTATGCCCATAAAATTTTCCAAATTGGTCTTCATGATTGCCATGACTCCGAGAACAATTAAGAAGTTCCCTTACCATGACTTGAAGTTAGTTCCATTAAGTATAGAAATGCAATTGATACTGACAGTAATATTAGCATGAGTATTCATAACTAAATAGAGAATAAAAAACAACCAAAACAAGCTCACATGTGTTCTAAAACAATATCAATAATAAATTCAAAGAACGGTAAATCCCATCTCAAGATATCAAGCACTCCATTAATATTTTGTCTTTGGTTAATAATATTAACTTGTAAATGATATCTTAGCGTAGTAATCAAACACTGACAATAAGAACATGTTGAACAACAAATCTTCCTTCGGGCTGATTTATTATTCACATGTAAAACTAAATAATCACCACATGTTTATTATCACAAATGTACATGCAATTCTGTCAAATAATGACTTTCCTTTAGGCCGATCAATACTCACATAAACTACATGCACACAACCGTTTATATTTTTAAATAAATTAATCTCAATAAGAGAGCTCACTTTGGTGAGATGTTGCTTTAATTACTTTATCTTAAAATATATATATATAACCGTACCAATATTTGAATTTAAAATTATATCCAAAATCTCTTAATTGCATAAATTGCACCCCAAAAAAATCTGTAATTGCATTACTGCAATTTTTTTAAATCAAATCAATCAAAGTCATGTACATAGTATATAATGATTCGCAAGCTAAAGAAAAAATTGATGTACCAATAATAATAAATACTCTCTGATTCACAAATAAAAAACAATTGCGATATGTATTTTATTAACAACTGGTAGATGTTTAACTAAATGCTCACCAATTAAAAGAGCATAAGTAATACGCATATGCATGAATATATGCACAGAAGTGCACCGATGTCGGAAACAAAAAAATAGATGATGAAACACAAATTGTGTCATCATTAGTATTACCTTACTGACTGAATTCCATGTGTACACACACACACACACACACACACACACATATATATATATATATATATATATATATATATATATATATATTATCATATAATTCAATAAAATTATGAACTAGTATACATTCAAACATCAAATTCACCGAATATTTAATAAAATATTCTTATTGATTTAACATAAGTGGCTCTGATACCATTTATTGGGAAAATCCTCAAATTAAATAAAACCCTAAAACCTAATCTCATGTTAAATCGATAGAAACCATAACATAATAGCGGAAGTAAAAATGTACCTAAATTCATAGATTAATCACCTTATAGGCGTACAGCTGGCCTTCTAGATCAATACGTTTTCCAAGATAACATCTTTAGGTTTTCTCTCTTTATTCTCTCAAATGATAGGATTTAGAAATAAGTATGATGTAATAATTAAGATGTATCACCTAGGAACCATGACCACCTATGCATAAATAACTTCCCTATTATCTTTTGGTATTTCTATTTCAGTCCATAATTGAAATAGAAATTACCTACTATTCTCTATACATTAAAGGCACTACACCCTTTAGATACATTTAAGCTCAAATTATCTAAATCTGAATGATCACTTTTAATTGGGCTCACCTTATATGATAGCCTCCAATATATAATTATTTGCATATAAGCACAATGTAGGATTAAGGATCCAACAGGGCAATGTCCATTTTGCCCCCAAGTCAATTCCTTTTTTTTTTAATTTCAATTTTTTGGTAAATTTTTTTTTGAAATCTAAAACCTAAGTTGCATACGAGTGAATCCATCATATAAGAATTTAAACACCGATAGTTTGTAAAAAAATTTAACAATCAAATGACATTTTTTTTTAAATTTCTTTTTGTTTTTAAATTACAATTTTTTAGTGAAAATGTTTTTTTTAATCTAAAATTTAAATTGCACACGGGTGAACTCGTCATGTAAAGATTAAACACCTATAAGTTGTAAATTTTTTTTAATAATCAAATGAAACAAAAATAAAGCAAAAGGAGATTTTTTGGTAATTGTGTCACTAGTAGCGACGTACTATAACATTGTTAATAGTGACACATTTATGCCATAGCGTCACTAGAAAACTTACTGAGAATTCAAGTTGCTTTCAATGCAAAACCAGTATATAAGCTAAGGGCACATGTTTATGAAGCAATATCCAGATGTTCTAGACCAATGGCACAGGAATGAATCCATTCTAAGATTTGCCTATCACTACGGTTCAAATCCACAATAATCCCTCCTTCTGTTGCACATTCTAAATTGCAAATTTTCACTGAGCTTACATCAAACATTGGTATTGGAGCTTCCGTTCTCATCCGATTTTGATGGATCCACAAGCCAACGATTAAGACGTTCGGATGCTTTCTTTACCTACATCATTTAAAAAAAAAAAGCGCGCTTTAACAATGTAAATGTTTTTTGGTAAGTTACAATTGGAGAACATGCCTAATGCTTCTAAAGAACTTGACCATTTGAATATTTTAACAGGACCAATAAATTATTAATGAATTTTATGTTATTAAGTTCAGCTGTTTAAATGGTCAATCTGTAAGTTGAGGGATGAAAATGATAAATAATCTCAAGTTTAAGGGAGTGCAGGTGTACTATGTCGTCATATCTATTTATCCATGGCATACTACAAACCTGAAGATCCCAGTCAGTCTTCCATATGAGGAAGGCTAGTATAGCTGTTTGCATTATTATTCCACTTAACATTCCAATCCACAAACCCTGTACGTATAGACATAGATTATAAATTTTTTGTTTTCTTTCTCTAAAAGAAAAAACAAAAATCTACAAGATTATAACATAAGAAAAATAATTGTTCAATTTCTAAGTGCTGCTTCTTATACCTTGGCTTGGAAATGACCCACATAACCAAGTAGAACTCCTACAGGTATTCCAATCCCATAATAGCATCCCAAGTTAACGTATGCAACCATAGCCTGTAGACCCGCACCTACAGCTACTCCTGGAGATTGGATTTTTAGTAACACTCACAAGTTAGTAGCAATAACAATCACGGAAATTATGAGAATGAACACTGGAATCTTGTAGGGTTATTGATGTACTTGCCGGACAGTACTGGCTGAATGCTATTAAGTAATATTGAGAAAGCAAGTAGCACGGAGAGTCCAGATACAGTATCAGCAACTTCCTCACTATCAGTGAACAGGAATGAAATTTGTCGACCGAAGATTAGGCATATAACAAAGCACGCTACTCCAATACATACTGAAGTGGAGAGTATGAGTTTAATAGAGAATTTTGCAGCTTTAGCATTTCCTGCTCCCAGTTCATTTGAAGTTCGCACGCTGCACGAATTATAAATACATTGTCAAGTGTCTGCCTTGTAATCTTTGTAATTAAATACTGAAATTGACTCGAATTAAAGGGTCATATAGGTTAATGGTAAGAGTACCATGCTGCTCCAAGGAATCCAAGGCAGATCATAAATTCCCATGCACTAACATTGAGGCTGCAACAGGAAATTAGATTCACATCAAACACAATCTTCTTCTCACAAGCTAGTGCCATATAACATTCTTACCAAATGGAGAAAGCTGATATTTCAATTGTCGCATTCTTCATATATCCAGCTAACAGGACTAGAACAGAATTGTACCATAACTCCAAGCTATCAAATAGAATAATAGATATAATCAGGATACATACATTGTACTTGAC
Source organism: Mallotus nudiflorus (assembly GCA_947683625.1). Taxonomy (NCBI): domain Eukaryota; kingdom Viridiplantae; phylum Streptophyta; class Magnoliopsida; order Malpighiales; family Euphorbiaceae; genus Mallotus; species Mallotus nudiflorus. Next base: position 8,173,189 of record CANTUR010000041.1, read on the forward strand.
AAGATAAAATGCAAACCAAAGAGAAACAATTCTCAGAAGAGAATGCAGCATAGATTCACCATAGCATTATGCCTGAAGAAATTGAGAGCTTGACAACAGGGAAGATGTCTTTAAATGCAGCTTTAGTGAGCCCTTTCCATGTGTCAGGACAGCCACCTCCCAAAACATAAGCAAATAGTCCAATAACTACTAACCAACAAGATATGTTCAAAGCGCCCATTGTACCCGGAATGCCCCAGTTTAGCTTGAACACAAAGATCCAGGACAAAGGCACAAGAATTGCTAAGGAGACAGCAGAAATCCAACCAACAATGTGGTTCCTCATTTGAGCTTGCAAGTACATTTGCATTGTCAGGCTAAACACAAAATAATAGAGAAGTGGGATGAACCATAAGGAGATATCTCCAGCTACTTCTGCTATTTCTGCGTCCTGTCCAATTAGTTTCAAAATTGGTGTAGTGCAAATGAATATAGGGAGGAATAGTGTTGCCACAGCACCATCAACTATCCACGATCTTTGCAAATATATACCCATCATGTGGTATTGTCTTGCTCCAAATGCTTGCCCACATAATGTTTCTGTTGCACTTGACATGCCAAGCTACCAAGAAAAATCAAGTTTTTTTTACTTTGTTGAAAGAAAATAAATCTAACCCAAAAGGTTAGTTCAGTAGTATAAGGCCCATAGTGAAAGGTTTCGTATTTAAATTTTCTCCAAGTCAAAATTTTCTTGGATTAATGCCAAGAGGAAATTAGTCCCATGCTCAATATGATGTGAGATATCTCGTGGTTGCATCAGAATATATATATATATATAAGAGGTTCATTACCCCAGCATGAAAAAACTTACCAAAATTCCATTTACAAATCCTACGAAGAAGGTTTGTACAATTGCATATGCAGCAAGATCCAGGGCGCTAATACGACCAAGAAATAGCTGCGTCACTACAACTGCTCCAAAAGTAGAGACTCTAGCTATGATTCCAGGGAATGCAATCCTCCATATCTTCTTAGACTCAGTCCAAATCCTGCTTTTTATATCCTCTGTTTCAACTTCTTCTGCTCCAAGAAGCCTCTCTTCAACTGATTCGTCCATAATTCTGCACAAGAAAAAATAGGCACATTTATCCACTTACCAATGTTCTCTACAAAATTTCTATTTTAGTGTTTATCAATTGATAAACACTAAAATATAGCATTGCTGAATGAATTTGTTAAAAACAATATAAATATTGGGTATTGTTGAAAGAATTAGTATAGTATTCATAAAACATGAACAGTGATGTCGAGGTAAGTGACAACTATCTTATTGGCACTTATTTTTTTTTTAATTTTATTTTTTTAAAAACTCAATTCTTTTTAATTTTAAAACCTAAGTTACATGTCATGCAAGAATTTAAATATCTATAACTTGTAAATTTTTTTCAAATAATTTAATAAAAAAAATGAACTAAGGACAATATGATAAATGTATTACGGCCAGCGATGTACTATGCTTACTACAACATATATCTTTTTTCAAAAAATAAGTATTGTTGAATGAATTTACCTAAAAAGGGCAGATTTCTTTTCTAAATATTTTTAAAAAGGACAGCAGAATTAATAGACAACTCCACTGCCAAGCCAGTGCACTCCAGCGACATGTTCTAAATTAAACAATTCAAATTCAAGCAAGCTAAAATATGAGTAACCTTCACTTGCCTAGTTGAAATGGCAAGGTGAAGGATCAGGGTTCAATTTTTAGAGGTATCAAGACTCTTGGTCCTTATTAAATCTCTAGGGAAAAAATGACACAATATATATATATATATATATATATATATATATATATATATATATTTCCAAATTGTTAAAAAAAAATATCAGTAAATTCTTAAATATATATTATAGACAAAATTCATATTAGGATCCCTAAATTTATCGACTTTTTAGTTTTAAACCCTTAAAATTTCATTTTATATATCTAGACACTCAAACTTTACAGGTTTAACCCTTCTGTCAATTTTTTAATAAAAATTATATTTTTTTGATCCCTGAAATTTTATATTTCTAACATTCATATCATTTTTTACCTTTTAACACTTATATTACTTTTAAAATTTTTTCAACGGTAAAAACTAATTTACTTATTTTAATTTCTAATATTTTAAATTAAGAAATATAAATTTTTAAATAATTTTAAATTTTAAAAATAAATAAACAAGTTAAAGTTAAAATAAAAAAATTATAATAAAACTACTGTTTTTTAAAATAAAAATATTATATTTTCAACATAAAATATTATGATGAAAAAGAATATCATAATTAAAAGAGATTATAATTAAAAAAAATATTTTATAATTCTTCAAAATATAAATTTCATAGTTTTAATATATTTTTTAGTTTTTTGTACAAAATTTTAGTTAAATTATTTATAACATAACTTTTATTAATACATGTCTGTACACTGTCAAAAAATGGTAATAGATTTTCCAACCAATGCAAACTTTTTATAACCATTATCTTAACATTCATATTTTTATCATACTTTTGCGTACATAAAAAAAATTATATTATAAAAATTTATTCACAGTAATTTAAAATATTGTGAAAAACAATAGTATTATTATAATTTTTTAAAATTTTAGCATAATAGCATTAACTTTTTAAAATTTAAAATTATTTATGTATATAATACTTTAAAATATTAGAAATTAAAAGAAGTAAATTTTTTTTTATTGGTGAAAAAATTTTAAATGTGATATAAGTGTTAAAAATATAAAATTTCAGAGATCAAAAAAAAAATAATTTGAGTTAAAAAATTGACAGAAAAATTTAAAATTTCAAATCTGTGAAGTTTAATAGTCTAAATATATAAAATGAAACTTTAAGAATCTAAAGTTAAAAACTCAAGGAAAAAAGAAAGGAATATATAGGGGGCAAATTTGTTGATATACTAACTGAAGTTTGATGGATTTGCAAGCAAACTAGCAATAGTGCATCACCATGCTAGCTCTATGGTTGAAAAGGAATTTAATCTGATATTAATTCTTTTCCATTCACCCCAATATATATATATATATATAAGGGGGAAATTTTCTTGATATACTAACAGAAGTTTGATGGATTTGCAGGCAAAATCCAAGTTCTTCGGAAATGAAAAGAAAGAAGAAAACAAACATATATAATATATAAACATTTTTTGCATACCTTTGATATAAAAGGGAACTTTTCTCCACAAAGTATGTATTGTTTGCTGCCAGGCTTCAACTATTTTCAGCAAAATCAACTTTTGGCGAAAGAGTAGAACATATCAGTGAGTGAAAGAAGATGATAAATAAAAGGAAAGGTACTGAGAGAGTGACTGATTAGTGAGTTGAGAACAGGATAGACTACTAATAAAGACTTACGTGTGTGTATTTTGTATTTTGAATCTACTACTATTGATATCAGTTGTTGGGAGACTAATTTTACTTTATATATATATATATATATATATATATATATATATATATATATATATATTAATTAATTAGTTGTTAAGAGATATTTATCATATTTATCATCCTATTTGAATAGAGTCAAATTAGTTCAATATGCTTTGAATTAAATTAAAAACTTACATTTACTGAAAAAAGTTTAACATTTTACAAATGTAATTTATAGGTACGTAAGGATAAAATTGAAAAAAAAAAAAACTTATCTTTAATTGTTCTTATGTGTATAACGATAGTTATTATGATATATTACATTCATATGTGACTCATATAATTTATCACAAAAATAGCTATTATTCGATATGTAATGATAATTTTAACATTATCATTGTAAGGTGATAATTCACTTTGTAGTATAATCGCTCAAAGTGATTAACATTATAAGGTTAGGTCATAAATTTGATCTCCTACTTCTTCCTTAATCTTCCAATTCTTAACAAAAATGATAATTTTATTACAATGGTAAAAGAAGTAAATGAAAAAATGCATAATTAATTTTATGTGTTTTTTATAATAACTAATATAAATGGATAATTTTTAATACCATAAAAGAAAAGAAAGAAGGGGTGTGAGATTAAAACCTTACTCTCATCAACTGAATGTCCGCACATTTTACCATTATACCACTCATGAGGGACTTATATGTTTTCTTTTATAACTTAGAAAATGATTAAAAAATAAAATATAATTATACACGTTCAATTTTACAAGTATTTAAGAGGGTGTCTCAAAAACTAACTAATATTATTGACATCACAAAAAAGAAAAAATCATTTAAATTGAGTTTATGATAAACCATAATAGTACTCCATTTATTGGAAGAAAGTCAAAACTGGTAAAATTAAATTTATAAAAAATTAAATTGCATCCATGATATGATTAAGGATAAAAAAAAATGATTGTAGGCTAAGAATAGCATCACGATGCTATTGAAGTTTTAAAAGAAAACCACTTATAATTAATTAGTGAAATTGGTTAAGTAGTAATTTCTACTTTAAAAGGTGTTAGGTAGTTTATTGATATCTATATCATATCATTTCTTTAATTAAAAAAAAAAAAAAACCAATAATTGGATTTATTCAGAAGTCTTGCTTGCTCTTTGTGCAAATAATTGGTTTACCTACCGACAATACATTGTTCATACTGCCAACAACCACATTGTTCATAGTGCCAACAACCACCATGCAGAAATGCCAAATAAACCATTGGTCCCTGTGTGATCCATTTTTCATTAATTTTGGGTCAACATGGCTTTAATTTTGCGGGGTGCTTTGTGGTTTCTCTTGGGGTTTGGTTTTCAACTACCAATTGCCGCTAGTCTCTTGCCATTAAATATTCTAATTTTTGTATAATTCTTTTTTTTTTTTTTTAAGGATTTTTTGTATAATTCTTAGCCAAGCTATAATTTACTAAGTATTTATTACTCATACATACTTTTTATAGTAAATACTGAGTTTAAAATTAAATTAAATTTTTGAAATTTTATATTTTTATTAAACATATGGACATCAAAATTAAAAGAAAATAAGTTCTTATTTTTTAAAAATTACTTGATTAACTTATAAATTTTATTTTATTAAAACTACTTAATTAATATATTTAATCATTTATTATATTTATACTTTAAAATAATTAAATAAAATATATATAATTTGCCATTTATTATAAATTAATGATTAGTTATAATTAAATTGAACATCTTTATAATCCTAACTAAATATGTTAATTTTCTGTGATAATCTAAATTGAAATAAAAAAATTACTAAAACAAATCCTTTTTATCAATAAATAAAATATCTCATTATATATATTTCTTCTTAATAACTAATTTATCTCTATCTATTACATAAATAATAATAATAATAATAATAATAATAATAATAATAATAATAATAATAATAATAATAATAATAATAATATATTATTATTATTATTATTATTATTATTATTATTATTATTATTATTATTATTATTATTATTATTATTATTATTATTGAGAATTTTATATTAGTTATAAATATTCTAAGGCAGCACAAACAAAAAATCAACTCAAGCTAATTCTACCAAACTTAACCAATCAAATCATATTTAAGAAACAAATTAATAAAAAAAATGAATTTAAATTCCACAAAAAAAATGGAGAGAGAATGAAAATTAAAGATTTTAATTTTAAGGTGATTTTATTATTTTTTATCTATGTCACAATTAAGCCACCAATGAAACTTGTTCTTCATTAATAATTGATCTATCATATACATATTTCTATTCTAAATAAGGTTTATTGTCCTCCAAGTAATTAGATAAATTAGGAAGAATGGCTAATTAGGAAAATACTCAAATAACAAGATCTTCATGTCCTAAAAAGACAAGGACTTCCAAGCATGATAATCCTATAAGGTTGAGAAATCCTACTCCTCTCATATTTGAGCATTACTTTATCTATAAATACTTTTCACATCTATCATTCTATTCCATCCATTCATTCACAATGCACACACTCTCTCTAACACACAATCTATCTCTACTTATTTTAATTTAGGCATCAAAGGGTTTGTGGAGATTCTCCTACCATTTACCTTACCCTTTGTTGATTGTTTACTTGCAGGGTTTAAGAGATTCCTAAAAATAAGTTATTAAGTGACGTCGTCTGTGGGAAGTCTCTTGAAATAAAGTCATTGTTGTCTACCAAGTAAAGCAAACACACCATGACTTATAGTTTGCCATTAGCCCCTATCCAACAAACCCAGCTTAATCCATTAGCCCTCATTAAGCAAATCGAGCCTTCATCTCAGACCCCTCTTGATTTATACATACCACTTCCAACTACCCAGGGATGGATAGCTCCTATGAGTGCAACTTTTCCTTATTATGGTCCCTTACAACATACTAACAAACTAGTACCCTTTATACCTTTTCTCAGTTTATCAGAATTTCTTACCATAAACATACTAGACTTAAACACAGTCACTCTTGACACCCAATTTTCCTTGATCATACAAAGAGACAATGATTAGCAATATCCAAACCCAAATGGCCCTAATGCAACAATAGCTTAATGCTTTAATCTAAGAAAGCAACCTCGGAAGGGCTAATCTAGAGAACAACATGACAACTTTGCTAATGGTAACCCAAGGCATTCCCATTGGAAGTAAAAAAGGCTACCAGAACCATAAAAGGGCATCTATCATAAGTATTCTAGCTTTAGATGACTTCAAGATAGCCTAAAAGGCCAAAGAGGTAATTCAAAAGGGTCAGACAAGACCAAAGAAGGAGGACGAGTGTGTGCTTGAAGGAAAAACCCATTTTATAAGCAAAATAGTCAGAACGGAGATACTGTCTAAATTTAAACTACCTTAACTGGACCAATATGATGGTAATGGAGATCCAATCAACCATATATCATCATTAGAACTAAGAAGATGCTCCAGAAAGTGAGTGACAGAATCATAAACTGAGTTTTCCTAACACATTAACCAAAATAGCTGCGAGGTAGTTTCATCGGTTACCAAGGAACTCTATCTCATCCTTCAAAGAATTAGTTAAAAAAATTAGGACTAGATCCATCACCAACATTCATCTTACCAAGAGCATAAATGATCTTCGGATGTGCAAACAGGAAGCCACAAAGTCCCTAAAGAGCTACCTGGACTAGTTTAACAAAATTGCTATGCAAATTAAAAACTTAAGTGATGAAGTGGCTATAAAGGCAATGAAGAATGGTACTCATTTAAGGAAACTCAAAGATAAAATCATGACTAAAGAGCCTTGCACATTCTTAGAAGCATTGTCCATGGCTACAAAGTTACTCAAATTGGATGATGATAAGAAACTGCGATGAGATGATGATAGGCCACCCTATAAAAAGAATGAAAGGATTGAGCTTAGAAGATCCGAAGTTCCTTGTAGTAACTTTAGAAACATAATTGAAGGGTTCAAAAGATAAACTAAAAGGTACACACCTTTCAATGCTTCTAGATAAAAAATTCTTATGTGGATCAAATAAAATGGCATAGGCATAACTCTAGCCAGAAAGATAAGTCCATCTAAAATAAGAATGTAAGATTGAAGATTATACTACTAATACTATAGAGATTGTAGGCATGAGATAAATGCATGTCAAGATCTTAAGTGGGTTATTGAGCAATTAATCAAAAATGAAAAGCTAGCAGATTCATAAATAATGTCAAAAAGGATCAAGATTTAAATTATCATAATAGAGATAAGCCTGACCAAAAGAAAGCATACAATGAGGTGGTTAGAGTTATTAATATGATCATCGAAGGAGAGGTAGCATTTGAGAGAAAAGTGAAGAGGACTCAAAAGGAGGAATGCAATAAACACCAATTATCACATTTGTACCTAAGGATGGGGGACATGTTCGAAATCCTCATAATGATGAACTAGTTGTAAGTGCCTTCATCAGCAATTACTTAGTAAAAAGGCTTCTGATTGATGAGGTAAGCACATTCAATGCATTATTTTGGAAAGCTTATCAAGTAATAGGAGGCTCAATCACTGACTTAAAGATCATCCAAAATCCCATCAAAAACTTTTATGGAGGGATAAACTAACCAATAGGAGTAGTATAATTCAAAAACTGAGAAACTAGAGATAACAAGGCTGTTAAATCCTTATTTAATATGGTGGACCTTCCACCCACTTACAATGGAATCATCGAAAGGCCAATCTTATATGAAATTGATATAGCTACAGGCATCAGGTGACTAACTATGAAGATCCCTTTAAAAGACCAAGTAATAACCATTCATAGAGATCAAGCTATGCTAAAACAACATTACTAACTAGTTGCCAAACCTCAAATGAAGGCATTTCCTTTAGATTCTGTTATGATTGAGAAAAAAGGTGTTAACCCAAAACCAATTGATCAAGTGAAAACTCTTCAACAAGTCAGTCAAAATAGGTAATAAACTAGATAATAAAATAAAGGAAGGGATCAACAAGGTTCTCAATGGATACTGAGACATCTTCTCATCTAAAAATTTTAAAATAGCGGGTATGGATGCTCATATAGCTTCCCATAGTCTAAACACTAGCCTAGGCACCAAATTAGTGGTTCAAAAGAAGAGAAAATTTGCATATGAAAGGTAAAAAGTGATAGCTAAAGAAATAAATAAGTTAATGGAAGCTGAATTCATTAGAGAAGTTACAATAGAATGGGTAGCCAATGTAGTATTAATTAAGAAGTCAAATGGGAAGTACAAAATGTACATTGACTATAATGATTTAAATAAGGCATACCCTAAAGACAGTTATCCATTACCAACCATTGATTAGCATGTAAATTTAGTTGCATGCCACATATTACATAGTTTGATTAATGCAACCCATGGATGTTATCAAATTTCAATAAAAAAGGAAGATCAAGAAAAAACCTCTTTCATCACTCATGAGGGGTTTTATTATTACAAAGTCATGCCTTTCTGCCTAAAAAATGCAAGGGCAATGTATTAGAGGTTGATGAATCAAATCTTCAAATATCAAATCGGGAAGAAAGTGGAAGTGTATGTAGATGACATCATCATCAAGAGCTAGAATAAGGAGCAACACTCTAAGAATCTCAATCAAATCCATGGCCTACTAAATCAATTCTAGATCAAACTAAACCTAGAGAAATGCATCTTTGGAGTGAAAGCTAGAAAATTCTTAGGTTTTATAATCTCTCATAAGGGAATTAAAGCAGACCTGGAAAAGATGGAAATCATTCTCAATATGAAAGCTCTAAAATCACTAAATAAGCATCATAAACTCAACAATTGAATTATAGCACTCAAAAGATTCATCTTATGCTTAGCCAAAAAATGTCTACTTCTTTTCCATGCTTTAAAAAACACTAAGAAGTTTAAATGGAATGACAAGTGTCAGGCAGTATCATAGGAAATCAAGAAGTTCTTATCCTCAAAAAATTACTTAGCAGGGCAATACCTAAAGAGCCTTTATACTTATATCTTTTAATTAGTAAAAAATCAATCGCTTCAGTATTGGTCCAAGAGGAAGGTAGTCAGTAAAGCCCAATCTAATATGTTAGTAAAATACTTAGAGGCTCTGAAGTTTGGTATCCAAAATTGGATAAACTTGTTATGATAGTTATCTACACATCACATAAGCTCATATAATACTTTTAGGCTCACTCAATCATTGTTAGAAAAAAATTTTCTTTAAGGAAAATTCTTTATAGGCTTGAAACTTCTAAATGTCTAGTCCAATGGTTAGTAAAGTTAGGAGAATTTGACATCAGTTATGAACCTTGGCAGTAAATAAAAGCTCAAGCACTGGCAAACTTTATAAAAGAAATGACAATGGAAGATACAATCCCTTTATCATACCCAAAGTGAAAGCTATACATAAAAGATAGCATTTGGAGCACAAAGATCTAGAGCTAAAGTTATCCTAATTGGATTGCAAGATAAGAATCAAGTATCCAGTCCACATCAAATACAACACCACTAATAATGCAACTGAGTATAAAGCATTAATCACGGGACTCAGGCTGGCCATAAAAGTTAGAGCTGAACATCTCAAAGTTTATTCTGATTCCTAACTAGTGGTTAACCAAGTCAAAGGAATGTATCATATTAAAGAACTAAGCATGATTAAGTATATAGAAAAGGCTAGACAACTCCTAAAGAAGCTCAAACAGAAAGGGAGGTAATGGGAAATCTTACAAGTTCTTAGAAGTGAAAATATGGAAGCATGTCTATTAGCAAAATCACCAATAACATGTAGCCAACTATTCAAAGAACTTAAGCTAACCAAGGAACTAATCAAGCCAAGCATTAAAGAAACAGAAGTACTGAGCACCCAAAAAGTAGTTGAGTGGATGAAGCCAATCATATAGTATCTAGAATAATGAACTCTGCCCTAAGATAAACTCAAAACTTAGAAGTTGAAAATTTGAGCTGCACATTACTCGATGCATAACGGGGAACTCTACAGAAGATTTTTTTATCTCATCCATGGTGTAAATGTGTTTCACTATAGGAAGGCAACTATATACTAAGAAAAATCCATAAAAGAATATATAGGGCCCATGAAGCCCATAATTCCTTAATCAAAAAGCCATTATTACAAGGATACTACCAGTCAACTATGGCCAAAGATGCTTTGCAACTTATTTAGAAATGCTTCAAGTGCCAGCAATTTACTAAATTAATACAAAAGCCTTCCAACATCCAATACCCAATAGGAAGTCCTTGGCCTTTTGTAATATGAGGGATGGATATCTTAGGTCCATTCCCAGTCTCCATATCTCAAAAGAAATTATTAATCATAGTTATAGGCTACTTCACTAAATGGGTAGAGGTGGAAGACATCCCAACTATCATAAAAGCTCAGATTCAACACTTCTTTTAGAAGGAAGTCATCTATAGGTTTGGCATACCTCACACTCTAATAACAGACAACGGTGAATAATTTGATAATGAGAAATTCAAGGCATTCTACTCAGATCTTGGCATAAAAGTTAGATTTACTTCAGTTTCCCATCCTCAAACTAATGGGCAAACAAAAGTTACCAATAGGATAATCACGCAAAGGTTAAAGAAAAGACTAGATGAGAATAAAGGAAACTGGGTGGAAGACCTTAGCAATGTTATTTAGGCATATAAAACAACACTGAGAACCTCAACAAGAGAAACACCCTTCAGACTGACATACAAAATGGATGTAGTAATACTAATAGAGATTGGATCATTCAACTATCAGGTTATAGAAGAATTAGATTAGGAAGTTAATAACCTCAACGCTCGAATTTGGTCAAGGAAAGAAGGGATTAAGCATCTATTATGATAGAAGCTTGAAAATAAAAGGTTACTAGATATCAAAGCAAGTATGTCCAGTCAAAGTAGTTTAAAGTCAAAGATTTTATGCTCAAAAGAGCTGATATCAGGAAAGATAACTTCAAAACAAGCAAGCTCAAAACCAATTAGGAAGGCCCTTATCAAGTTACTAAGAAAACAATTAAAGGGCTTATAAGATTAAAGACATGTATAGAAATGAGCTACCCCAATATTGGAACTTAGATAGTCTTAGAAAATATTATCAATAAAGTAAATGTACTCCGAACAAAAGTAATTTTTGATTAAATAAATTTTCATTCATATTCAAACTACTTTACAAAAAAAAAAAGAAAAGAGAAGAATAAAAAGTACATAAGTATCTACTAATCAAAGTTTAAACTCAGGAAAGGTAGCCCCAACATCAAACAGAGGGGCCTCAGTCTTAAAAGTTTGAACATTAGGCACAAAGAGGATTCCCAATGTAGAAGGAGTAGCTTCAGAAATAGTTCTCTTGCCAGCAGCCTTTTATCCTTCAATTGCTTAGAACTAGGTTTCTTTGAAGTCTCATCTTCAACAGCCAGTTTGGCCAAGTCATTAGAAGTTATTTTTTCAAGCCCAGTAAAGTCCAAATCTAGATATTGACAAAAAAAATCCTCTAACACTCTGACTTGTAGGCCTTCAAAAATCCCTTTGTCAGTTTCTGGTAGTTTTTTTATCATCAGCTTGGGATTTCTTCTCTTCAACTAGCTCCTTCTTTAGAGGCTCAAGCTCAGTGTCCAGGTGCTCAATTCTTATTATCAACTAGGCTTGAGAATGCTCAAGCTCCTATACCCTTTTCTAGTTAGTCTCAACTATGGATCGGGCCTCAGTATACTTAGTCTAACAAAACTCCAGTACCTCTACCACCTTCTTTAGCTTCTCCTTATACTCAATTTTGATAGTGCCCAACTTCTCCTCCTTCAAACTATTCTTGCTTTTAAAGAAGTAGTAACTATCTTTCATCAACAATGGCCCCTAAGCCAGCTAATAAGAGGAAGTATCAAGAATATATAATGAAAAGAAAGAAATAAAATTGGAAATTTACCTCCAAAGTTTAGGAAACTAAGGCATTGCCTAATTCATCCTTATCCACATCCATCCACCTTTGGATGTCCTTAGGGAACTACATTGATTTAGCACATTGGTCCTTAACCTAAGTGTTCAAGATGCTCGGAGGATTCATCTTTGACATGATCCACTTCTTCATGCCTGGGCATCCTGGTATTTAAGGATGCTTGACTTATAGCCTAATCCCCTCAATTAGCTCCTCCTTATCTAAGCTATAGTCCTAGGAGTGCTTCCTAAAAGACTGGGATACTTCCTTCCAAGCAAGGTTCACTAACAACTCCTATCCATCATCAATAGGAACATCAGTTTGAACATAAGTGATCTCTATCTCCGAGGTATATTGAAGGACCTCCCAAACATTTTCTTGCTCATTATTTAAAAATAGTCCATCTGCAAATACAAAATATTTAGTAATCTACAAAAAAAGAAAAGAAAAGAGAGTCAAAAGATACTTTAGGAAAGGTTCAGAAAATTACCAGTAGCATCTCTATTGCCATTGCCTAGACAAAGCCTCTAGATATACCTCTGAGAGAAAGTCTCAATAGATGTATCCCTAGTTATGCATCACTCGTGAAGCTTCAACATTAAGTCTATATCCTCATCAAACAGCCTGAAAGGGTGCTTTACCTTATGATAATCCTCAACCCATAAATGTAGGTCATTAATGAAGTATGATAAATGCTCAATAATAAAGAATTGGTGCCTCTAAGACTTCTAAATGTCCAAAAGCTTAATAAAAATACTAGGGTTGGGGACAACCAACAAGGAAAACATTAGTTCCCCCTTCTTCTTAGTTAAACTATACATACACCAGAAGACATCTAGATCCAACTCTTGACCCTCCCTATGGACAAGCTCTATATAATAAGTTAAAATCTGATAGCTATTAGGGTGAGGTTGGCTAATAGCCATATTAAATTGATTCAGAAAGGCCTTCACAAAAGGATCTAAAGGAAACCTTAAACCCCTTTCCATTTGATCAACATAAATTACCATTTTCTGTATTTTCAAGAAGGATGCATGAGCCATAAAGTTCTTGCTCACAGTGTGTAATATATATTCATAGAGAATGTCAAATCATCCCCTATACCACACATGCATCTCCTTATTCACCGTAGATTCAAATAAATCAAAACTCATTCTCTCCTAAGGGGCCATTGAGACTAAAAGAAGAGAGAAATAAGAAAAGAAAAATGTTTACCTCACAAAGGAAAAGTCTTCAACAAAAAATTACCAAAGCACAAAAGGAAACAACCACAAAATGAGAGAGAAATCAACAAATAAAGAAGGAGAATGTAAGAAATAAGAGGAAGTAAAAGTAACAAATGTGCAAAGAAGATACACCATTTAAAAGGGAAAGGAGGACTCCAGAAAATCCATTACTAGCCTTGAAAATATTCAAATTTATCTCTCCCAACATCAAGGGCATTTTAAGGAAAAGCCCACTAACCAAGCAGTCATGATTATGGCAGCCAAAACATCTCATCTTCTGACATATGAATAGACGTGACAGTTACACAATTCAAAAATCAAAAGAATATTAAAAGACATGGAGTCCAAAAGTCTCACATATCTTGCTGCCAACTATCTTTATCCTTATCAAACTCGAGGTCATTTCTATAATATCGAGCATTTAAGTGTAGTGATTGAAGCTGGCACCTTTAGGCCGTTTCAATAACACTAAGGTTCTGAGACTTAATTCATTTTTATAATACTAAGCATCTAGGTCTAATGACTAAAGTTGGCACCCTTAAGTCATTTCAATAATACCAAGGTTTCGAGATTCGAGTCATTTCAACAACACCGAGCATCCAAGTCTAATGACTAAAGTTGGCACCCTCAAGTCATTTCAATAATACTAAGGTTTCGAAACTTGGGTCATTTCTATAATACTGAGCATTTAAGTCAACTAGCTAAAGCTAACACTCTTAGGTCATTTTAATAATATTGAGATTCTAAGACTTAGGTCATTTTTATAATACCGAGCATCTAAGTCTAATGGCTAAAGCTAGCACCCTTAGGTCATTTCAATAATACTGATGTTTTAAGACTCGAGTTATTTCTCTAATATCGAGCATCTAAGTCTAGTGACTAAAGCTAGCACCCTCAAGTCGTTTTAATAAAATTGAGGTTTTGAGACTCAAGTCGTTCTAATAACATCGAGTAGAGTGATTAAAGCTAGCACCCTCAAGTCATTATAATAATACTGAGGTTCTAAGACTCAGGTCATTTCAGTGACACTAAGCATCCAAATCTAGTGACTAAAGCTAGCACCCTCAAGTCATTTCACTAATACTGAGGTTCCAAGACTTAGATAATTTCTATAGTACCCAAGCATCTAAAGTCCTAAAGTTGGCACCCTCATGTCATTTTTAATAATACTAAGGTTTTGAGACTTAGGTCATTTCTATAACACTGAGCATCTAAGTCCAATTATTGAAGTTGGTACTCTCAGGTCATTTTAATAATATTGAGGTTCCAAGACTCGAGTCATTTCAATAACACCGAGCATCCAAATCCAATGATTGAAGTTGGCACCCTAAAGTCATTTTAATAATACTTAGGCTCAACACTCTAGTCATTTCAATAACACCGAGCATCACAAACCTAATGGTTAAGGCTGGCCACCTTAATTCGTCCCTTTCCACTAAGCATCACCTTGATTTGATCATTATCTCCGAACAAAAAACATTATTCATTGCTTCATTAGAAACTCGAACAAAGAACATTATTCAAATTCAACAAAGAACATTATTCATTGCTCAATTAGTCATATGACAAAATATCTTATCAGTATAAGGCATTATTCAAAACATCACTTCATTAGAAACTCGAACATAAATATCCAAACAGACTTCAGATGGGACTCTTAATGCCTTATATATTTATTCTTATTATAAATAAGGTTTATTGTCCCCCAAGTAAGGTAAATTAGGAAGAATGCCTAATTGGGAAAATACTCAAATAAGAAGATTTTCATATTCTAAAGAGATAATGACTTCCAAGCATGATAATCCTACAAGGTTGGGAAATCTTATTCCTCTCAAGTTTGAGCATTACTTTCTCTTTAAATACTCTTCACATCTATCATTCTATTCCATTCATTCACAACACACACTCTCTCTAAACACAATCTCTCTCTACCTATTCTAACTTGGGAATCAAAGGGTTTGTGGGAATTCTTCTCACCACTCACCTTGCCCTTTATTGATTGCTTACTTACAAGGTTCTAGAGATTCTTGGATATAAGGTATCAATAATAATTAAACAATTACAATTTTCAGTTGTTTGCGGATTTTTTTTTTTTTTGGATCAAAGAAATAATTACAAAGATCCAAATTTAAAACTAGTCAAATTATACTAATTTGCTATCCAAATTATTGGTAATATGAACAATTAGTGATATGTTATAACAACTCTACACAACTTTTACACTTAACTTAGAGGGAGTAGATAAATGATAAATTCTTTCTAATTAAAGGTTTTAAGGTGTAAAGTTCGATTTATGTCATCGTTAATTTGAAGGGAATGATTGCTTGTTGTTGTGTAGTCCATTAAAATTTAGGTCTTATAATCTCTCTATTAAAAAAAATAATTAATTATATAGTATAAAAAGAACTTATGAAGAATGTAACAATTTACTTTAGAATTAAAATGAGGCAGTTGTGAAATATATTAATTTTTAAATATTATTTGTCTTTAATAACTATATACAGTGATGTAATTTTTTTTATGCATGAATGTACTCTTCAATCAAATAGTCGAATTTTTTATTTAGATATCTAAAGTATACCCAATATACTCAACTTTACATTTATTAAAACTTTTGCTCTATTTACATGTGTTTATCACAAATTCAACTTTAGGCAACTTTACATTTTAGTTGATTACGTACATCAAAACGTACATCAAAATTAAGAGTCAAAATTAAATACTTCCAATTAATTAGTTAATAACATCAGATTCTATTATGGAGATACCGTGTGGTATTTTCTTGCCTCTTTTAAATCTTTTTATCCTTTGCTTTAATTATTTAAACATGATTGGTCTTCTTTAGAAGCGCTTACATTGTGTTTGTGGTAATCAAGATTAAGGCCCATTTATATTGTGCATCAAAAACCTCTGAAAGTTGAATCCAATCAGTTGACTGAAATTATTTTTATCTTATATAATTATATTAAATTAATTATTAAAATTACGGTCTACCTGCTTAGGTACAAGTTATTATCATCTGCGGGGCAAGACATAAAAAGGAGTTTGAATCCCCTCCTCTCTCTAGTAATTAAAAAAATTATTAAAAATAAAAAAAATTGTTATTCTTATAGTTGTATTCGAATTGACTTGAATTAATTAAAATTTAGTAAATTTTATATATTAATAATTAACAAAAAAAGTATATATTAAATTTAAATTATAAAATTACTTAGTTTAACACGAATGTTGTTGATACCTACCATGAAATAGAAATATAATGGCTAAATTAATCTGTATAAAATGATTAATTAATTTCTCGTGCTTGTATATATATATTAGTAAACAATTACGTGTTTCACACATAAATAAAAAAAAAATGATTAGACTTGTGATATATAGTAATTAAATAATTAAATAATTATTATTAAAAAATAAAAATTTTAGAAATAATAACAATATTGTTATTTATTTATATAGCAATTTGATAATAACTTAATATAGTTATGCTTCATTACAATTTTTTTAAAGCTTTTATTATAAATATTAATCAATTTAATTTTAACTCTTATTTGTTAAATTTTATAATAATATCTAAAACCGATAATTATATTATTTTCCTTATAAAAAATATACTTCAAAACAAATTATATACTCTATTTTTTATTTATTAATTTTTAAATTATAAAAATATTTACTTTTAAAACAAATTATATACTTTTCCTATTTTTATAAAATTTAATAATTTTTATTTTAATTATTTACTTATTAAATTTAATATAATGACAGTTATAAAATTATGTTATCCAATTTTATTACTAAAAGTTTAATTAATTTAATTTTGATAGAGATAAATTAGACATTAACATTATTAAAATAAGAAACATACTTTCAATTATATTAGAATTATATTTTAATTAAATTAATTTTTATTAGATACAAAATAGAAGTTAATTAATCTAATTATAATAGAAAATGTACTTTCAATTAAATTATAATTTTTATTAGAGATAAAATAGAAATTAATCTAAATAAAATAAAAAATATACTTTCAATTAAATTATAGTTAATTTAATTTTTATTAAAGATAAAATAAAAGTTAACCTAATTAAAATATGAAATAAATTTTTAATCAAATTAATATTATATTTTAATTAATTTAATTTTACTTTTATTAATAAATAACTAAATTATCTAATTTTTATATAATAATATCTGCAAACTTTTCCGTAATATAGGTATAGATTTGGAATTCAATCAAACACCAAAATAGATAGTGAAAATGAACATTGCAACGCGTTAGCACGCGCTTTTTATTTTTCATTTTTTGAATATAGACCCATACACGTACACGTTAATTGCTGCAAACGCACATTTTTTTTTGTCCAAATGGTACGGTGGAAAAGCTCGATTTGTACACTAATCTTTAGTCAACTTAAATTTAGATGAATTGAATAAAAGAAAGACAATCCTCCTCTTTAAATCAATAATGATAGAAATTAAATTTATATTTTAAATATTTAGAACTAATTAAATTTTAAATAATTTAATTTAACTTATAGCAAGTAATTTATATTAAAAGAAAAATCCTTCCTATATATGCAACACCAGATTTTAGCCGCTTAGCTTTCTCACACAAAAAAAATAAAATGAAAAGATAATAATTTGTATACATTGTAAGAGGAATACGAGGTGATGTTTATAATCAATAGCAGCAATATTGATCAATTAACCATTGACTTGTAGCCATGAAAAGAAGAATTATCTCTTTAAATAATGAATGAAGGCAATATAATTTAATTTGGCAGAAATCAGAAACCGATGAAAGTTACAAAAAAAAAAAAAAAAAAGTTTGGAGTCATGTTGCATCTTATGAGTTCTGTTCAGACTCTCTAACATACCACTTGTTAATTCGAGCACGAGCTATAGTTACCTGCACAAGAAATCGATTTATGTGTAATTTACAGGCTTAATTTGCAAATATTAGTAATAATTAAGGAACACATAAAAAAAAAAAAAGGTAATAAAAAAAATGCATGTTTTTCCCAGTCAGTTTTGCAGGTGATTATAATTAGAACAATGGTTTGTACAAATGTTCCAAACAACATCCCAATCCAAACACCCTGCAAAACAGATTTGAAGATTAAAGAAAAAAAAAACAATGAAAATCAAGCAACATGACTAAAAGAAGAAAAAATGATGTGCTTGAACAAATTAAATGATCACGCAAAACATATTAGATAATTATTTTTCAAGAAAAAATTAATTTGTGCAACGCGACGATAAATAAATAAATACTAATAATCTAAATTAATTTTCATCATGCGAAAATAAAGTGAGAAATTAGAAACTCATGTTAACTTGCAAATTATAAACATAACTCAAACTAGAATTCCAATGAGGTAATAGCAAGACTGTAAGAAATTGCAAAGAAAACGGTAATGAAAAAAAAAGGACTCTGACCATTACTAGGTAGCAAAAGCATCAATAGCAACCTCTGTATTTGCCATGCTTCCGATTAAAAGGATCAACACTGTGTTGTACCAGAGTTCAAGGCTGTCATAAAAAAAAAATCAACTTCAGGCCTCTTTCAAATTCATCCAAACTAAGCTTATAATTAAGCATGTAAAGGAATTAATTCCTTACCAAAGCATTAAACCAGAAGACAAAGAAAGCTTGATGATAGGCAGAAGATCTTTAAAAGCCAAGAACGAGAAGCCTTTCCATGTTTCAGGACAACCTCCGTAAGTAACAAACATAACCTGACCCACATTTGGGATCCAATAAGCCAAAATTGTTGACACTAGGGCTCCTACAATTCTGAACTTGTAGTGCATAGTGAATAGCCACAAAAGTATGACATGAATTATAAAGGAAAATGCTGCCAAGTACGCAATAATCATGTTCTTACTCTGTAAAATATCCTATGCAACTCCTGCAATGGTTGCATCTTGGCCTAAATGTCGCTGGCCATTACCTTCTCCCTAAAAGACTAATTTATTAGAGTATGCAGTGCCCATGCTTATAAGTCCAAGACCTTACCCATAACTTTTCAATATGGGATTTGTGACATTCTACCCCACCCAATTGTGCAACGCCCTTGTTGTATATTTCACCGGCTCCATTCATGTCAAAGGAGAGGGAACCACCCGGGTACCTAAGGATTGACCTGTTGCTTTGATACTCTAATGGTTCGGGCCTACCTTGCCCTGGTATCTTTTGTGAGGGCTCCACATTGGAGAGGAGTATAGTTAGCTCTAATACCACCTGTTATAGTGCCATTACATTCTCTCCAAAAAGCTAGTCTATTAGGGTGTGCAGTGCCCACGCTAATAAGCCCAAAACCTATCCCATAACTTTCCAAAGTGGGATTTATGACATAAAGCTCTCAATATTGGCCCTATGAAGATGAACATAGTAAGAAGATAAAGGGTGCATATGTACAAAACTATCCAAGATCTTAAGAGATATACTCCAAGCATGCGATACTGTTTAGCACTAAACAATTAGCCACACAAAGTTTTTATTTGGATTTAGATTAATGGCCGAAATGGTTTGGGCCTAAGCCCAAAAGAGTTTTGGACCAAACATTAATCCAAAATATTGATAAAGCCCATGAACCTAATTTAAGCCCACTTATTTGATGGAATAGGATTGGGTCAAGTGTTGGCCCAATCACTAAGCCCAAGTCCATAAAGTGGTATAGTCATATTTGACTTTATCATATAAAAGGATTGGGTTACTTTGACATGTGTAAGGAGATAGATGTAAAGATAATACATAAGATGTATTTTTTACATACTTCCTTTTTGTACGATAATGACTCATACAAGTTGTGTACATAACATGCTAAGTGGCCTGCTTGTGATGTCATTACCTACTTACTTTCTCTACACATCTAACCTTATAAATGTTTTATGGTAATATAGAGAAGATAAGTGTAGAGAATGGTTAAAGACACACAAGAATAGAAAACCACATCCATAAATAAAACCCTAAGTGTTCTTGCAAAAGATTGAATTAGTGCAGGTTTTGCAAGGGTCAATTAAAAGGAAACTTGCTACTAATCACATCAAGGCAAGAAGGTTACTTTTTAAAACTTTGGTGTTTCAAGCTAGAGGCCTTTCATTTGCAAGGCTAAAACTTTTAATTCAAGCGTTGAACCACAAGCATCTAAAGCTTGCAAATCTTCACTATTGTGGTTTTCATCAAACTAGGAGTTTGTAAGTTTTCTTAAACATAGAGTTTCCTAGGTTGATGATGTTGTATATGTTGTTATGCTATTTAGTTGTATGTAATATGTGAAATGGATCCTTAGGAATAGAATTCTTCATGTCATGAAGGCTTATGTAAGTAAATTTTTTAAAATTTTACTCTACTTAGGCTTATGCTCACCACATATGCTTTCAATGCCTATATTACATAACTAATTCCTTCAATTGGTATTAGAGCTCCTTTTTGAACTTTACACATGCTAACTTTATTGATAATTGCAAGTGTTGTGATTATAATTGATGTTAGTTACAAGTGTTGTGGCTAAAAAGATGCAAAAATGGCCAACAATGTGTTCCAAAGCTGCTCACGATCATGAGGAGCTGCCTCAGGATCATGAGCAGCTCAAAATTGGCAACTGGACAGACTTGACTCATTTTTGACATGGCTAAGCCACTCACAAGCACTCCTCAAGATCATGAGGAGCTCGCGAGTAGCACTTTAACTTATGATTATGATGTTTTATGCTTGTATGCCTTGCAAATTGAACATAACATGCAAGAGTTGCATTTTACTTGATTTTTGCTTATCATACATGCAAAGAATGATCATGAACTTAGATTAGATCCTAAAGTTTGTAATAATAATTAATTTTGATATGTAATTAATTTTTAATTACATAGAATTAGAATGTAACATTAGCCTTAGTATGCAAAGGATTAAATGTAAATCACAAGAGTTATGACATGGAGCTTGAAATGTTTAAGTTGGAGACCCATGAAGATGGTGACAAGGAGTTTCATAACTTAAAGAACTTTCTTGAGCTTAGCTCATTTTGTAACTTACTCTAAGACTTAGAATATGTTTAGTAAAGGTTCATCATCACTCCTTATTTGTGCATCCATTTATGCTTTTTTAATGTATATATGTTGTAACACACAATGTATGTATGTATGTATGTATGTATGTATATATATATATATATATATATATATATATATATATATATATATATATATATATATATATATCCATTGAAGCAATGATATGTAAAGTTTTAGAATATATACTTCTGCTATGGATACATAGGGGTGTATATTTGTGCTAAGAGATCTTTATAGGGTTCATTGTCAAGCATGATATGTTATGAATTTATAGACACAACATGCTAAGAATGGCAAATAGGCACACCTGAGGCATATAGTGTTCAAATCTATATATTACACTGATTCAATGGTATGGACCTAACTAATATAAGGAGACCAATAATGGCAATTATGTGTACATGAGGTCTCTAAGCCTTAGGAGCTTAATTGATAGAACTTCATATAAGATGTGATGAATAAAAGTTCAATTGTTGAATATTAATATTCCATGAATGTCAATTATGTGTACCTGAGGAATATTATTAATTCATTAAGAATTCAATCACCTACTAGAAACCTATCCAACACAATTTTTGTTTCCTACTTTAGAAGTGTAGGATTCAATAAAATAGTAGGAGACCATTATGATTAAAGATCAAATTTAATGGTATTAACAATGTCACTATAACTAATAATCTTGTTATACTTTTGCAGCAATTCGATAATATGAAATCCTTAAACCCACTAAGCATCATTCTTGACAATAATAGAGATCCAGGACAAAGGCACAAGAACTGCTAAGGAGATAGCAGAAAGCCAACCAATAATCTGGTTCCTCACTTGAGCTTGCAAGTACATTTGCATTGTTAGGCTAAACACAAAATAATAGAGAAATGGGATGAACCGTAAGGAGATATCTCTAGCTATTATGAGAATGAACATTGCAATCTTGTAGAGTTAATGATGTACTTGCCGGACAGTACTGGCTGAATGCTGTTAAGTAACATTGAGAAAGCAAGTAGCACGGAGAGTCCTGATACAGTATCAGCAACTTCCTCACTATCAGTGAACAGGAATGAAATTTGTCGACTGAAGATTAGGCATATAACAAAGCACACTACTCCAATACATACTGAAGTGGAGAGTATGAGTTTAATAGAGAATTTTGCAGCTTTAGCATTTCCTGCTCCCAGTTCATTTGAAGTTCGCACGCTGCACGTTGTCATCTAAGTAATTAAATACTGAAATTGACTCGAATCAAAGGGTCATATAGGTTAATGCTAACAGTACCATGCAGCTACAAGGAATCCAAGGCAGATCATAAATTGCCATGCACTAACATTGAGGCTGCAACAGGAAATTAGATTCTCATCAAACACAATCTTCTTCTCATAAGCTAGTGCCATATAATATTCTTACCAAATGGAGAAAGCTGATATTTCAATTGTCGCGTTCTTCATATATCCAGCTAACAGGACCAGAACAGAATTGTACCATAACTCCAAGCTATCAAATAGAATAATAGATATAATCAGGATACATACATTGTGCTTAACATGATAAAATGGAAACCAAAGAGAAACAATTCTCAGAAGAGAATGCAGCATAGATTCACCATAGCATTATGCCTGAAGAAATTGAAAGCTTGACTACAGGGAAGATATCTTTAAATGCAGCTTTAGTGAGCCCTTTCCATGTGTCAGGACAGCCACCTCCCAAAACATAAGCAAATAGTCCAACAACTACTAACCAACAAGATATGTTCAAAGCGCCCATTGCACCCGGAATGCCCCAGTTTAGCTTGAACACAGAGATCCAGGTCAAAGGCACAAGAACTGCTAAGGAGACAGCAGAAAGCCAACCAACAATCTGGTTCCTCATTTGAGCTTGCAAGTACATTTGCATTGTCAGGCTAAGCAGAAAATAATAGAGAAATGGGATGAAACATAAGGAGATATCTCCAGCTACTTCTGGTATTTCTGCGTCCTGTCCAATAAGTTTCAAAATTGGTGTAGTGAAAATGAATACAGGGAGGAATATTGTTGCCACAGCACCATCAACTATCCACGATCTTTGCAAATATATACCCATCATGTGGTATTGTCTTGCTCCAAATGCTTGCCCCCATAATGTTTATGTTGCACTTGACATGCCAATCTACCAAGAAAAATCAAGTTTTTTTTAGTTTCTTGAAAGAAAATATATTTAACCCAAAGGGTTAGTTTAGTAGTATAAAAGAGAGGTTCATTACCCTAGCATGAAAAAACTTACCAAAATTGCATTTACAAATCATACGAAGAAGGTTTGTACAAGTGCATATGCAGCAAGATCCAGGTTGCTCATATGGCCAAAAAATAGTTGTGTCACTACAAGTGTTCCAAAAGAAAAGACTTTAGCTATGATTCTAGGGAATGCAATTCTCTATATCTTCTTAGACTCAGTCCAAATTCTGCTTTTTATATCCTCTGTTTCAACTTATTCTGCTCCAAGAAGCCTCTCTTCAACTTCTGCTCCAAGAAGCCTCTCTTCAACTGATTTGTCCATAATTCTACCCAAGAAAAATTGACTCATTTATCCACTTACCAATGTCCTCTACAAATTCCTATTTATTTTTTAAAGTTAAATGCTACATCAAAAACCTGATTTTAAGTAGGATAATTCCTGTGTTGCTGTAGCAATTTTCCCTCCCCTGTCTCCATTCCTAATATTTCATTCCTCCTATTGCATAGGACCAAAATTGAAAATAAAATTTCCTTTTATCATACTGCAGACAATGACATGTATTATTATTCTTTTGAAGTCATTTCCAATCAAACACCATTTTGGTGCTAAAAATAGAAAAATAGGCTCCAATCAAGTACCGTATTTCAACGAAAGTTCCATTTGATGAACAGTGGCAATGCACTATCCACCTACGTATAATGATTTTTTTCCTCTTTCCTAATATATTCATTACTTTTAAAGTGTTTAGTTTAATCCAAACTTTTATTGTATATACATACTTTTTCGACAATTTAGTTCAAAATTTTATTTTAATTAAAATATTTTTCTTGAATATAAATTATACCTAAATAAAAAAAATATTTATAAAACAAATAAAAATAATCTATACTAAAAAATTATTTGATAAACTTAAATAATTTTACATTAAAAATAATATTCGTTACAACTAACATCAATTGATAAACACTAACATATAGCATTGTTGAATGAATTTGTTAAAAATAATATAAATATAGGTGCATTGTTGAATCAATTAGTATAGTATTTAGTGATGTCGAGGGTAATGACAATTACCTTCTTGCCAATTATATTTTTTTAATTATATTTTTTTTAAATTCAATTTTTTTAAAAATTTAAAACTTAAGTTATCTATCGTGCAAGAATTTAAATACCTGTAATTTGTAAATTTTTTTTAAATAATTTAATAAAAAAAATAAACTAAGGGCAGTATGGTAAACATATCACAGCCAACGACACACTATAGCGTTGCTTACAATTACTATAAGCATCCAATTTCAAGATGATAAAGTGTGGATGCAACAGAGGACTTCAATGATAAAAATATTCTAAATAGATCTTCAACACTTGAAGTTTGAAACCTCAAAAGCCTAAATGCGTTTTTAAAACAATTTAATTGGTTTTTTAAGGACTTAATTGTAATGTTTTTTTAAGGATCTAATTGAAAATTTTAAATTCTTTTAAGGGTCTTTTTGTAATTAAAAGTTAAAAAAGGGTCAGAATTACATAAAACATATCAAAATTTTGTAATTCCAATTAGAATTATATAATCCCAATCATAATTGAACATTTTCCTTATGTATTTTGATTTTTCAGTAAATAAAAAAAATTTTGTTTTCTGAATTTGATTGGTCAAATAATATGATAAATCCCTTTTCTAGGATTTATATGAATTTTTTAAAAAATCAAAATTCCTTTTTAAATCAAAACTCTATCACTGTCAAGAGAGAAAGTCACATTATGATACATTTTTATATAGGGTTTTCTATATAAACCCAACTTGAACTCTCCTAAGGGGGGGGGACTTTTGGAAAAGAAGATCTCTCATTCTTCTTACGAAGCTTTCCCACAAAATTTTCTTGAGAGGTACATTTTTGAAGAAAAGCATTAGACTTTTTGAAAGGAGAACATCAAGTATTGAAGACCCATTTAAAAAGCAATGGTGATTTGTACTAGTCTGAGCAATAAACTAATACTGCATCCATACCATAATCTCCTCTCTTACTTTCTTCTATTTTTTATTTGATTATTTTTTGTTCTATTTAATTTTAACTTTATTTATTTTTTATTGTTATTTTGTCTATTTACTAATCATTGTTTATTTTTGTGTTTGTGTTGGTGATTATGGAGAGAGTTACATGAGAAGTTCACTTAGAGAATAAAAATCCATAAAGATCCATGAAATGTCATAGATTGAATCTGTAGTTGAATATAGTTTTTAGATTTTTTAAATAAGTTTTTTGTTATTATTTTGTTGGTTGTTTTATTTTGTATTTTTGTATTTAGTTTTTTTTTGGGTTGTACTAAGTTTTATTTTCTTATAATCTTTTTAGTAGATCATTGTAATAACCCTAATAGTGGGAAAAATGAAATTATGTGTGTGTTATTGTGTGTTTATTTTAATTAATTGGTCTGTAAGATTAGGGTTTTAATTGGGTGTTTAATTAAAATTAATCGCTATAGACATAATTAGGATTTTTTAATTATAATTGAATTATATTTAAGTGGATAGAATTATGACTGCTTGTCAAGGTCATTCTTAATTAAATTAGGTTTTTAGAAGAAATAAAATTAATTGATCGTTTGATCTTTTATTTGATTTTTTTGGTATTCTTTTATTGTTTTTGGGCTTGTTTATTTATTTTTTATGTGTTTTGGGCCTCAAGCCCATATTAGGCTCTAACCCATTTAAATAATTTTAGGTCTGGGTAGTTCTTTTTTACCCATCTTTTAATTAGTCCATTTCATTTAATAGGTTATTAATTAGGTCTAGATTTTAATTAAAATTGATTTTAGGCCCATAATTAATTAAAAATTAGGTTAGAGATAACTTAGGCCCCATTTAGTTAATTGGATATAGGCCCACTTAGGTTAATTAAAATTAATTTACACTTAACCCATTAAATTTAAGTTCTTTTCCATAACTTGTAGATTTAAGGTCACCTTAGAATTAAAACATGTAGAACTAGGTCCACTAATTTAAATACTTTATAATTTGTAGATTTAGACCCATTTTAGAATTGAAATAAGTAGACCCAAATTCACTTAATTAAAATAAAATAGGAATTAGGTCTACTAGCTTTTAGACTCATTTGTAAATTAAAACATACAAATTTAGCCCATTTAATTAAAATCAATGTAGATTAGACTAACTTAGGGATTGTGAATTTAAATGAATGCATTGTTTACATGTATTTTTCATGATTAGTTTGCCTGGAGTTGATTGTTTTAGTAAGGGTTTATATGAAATTGCATGTAAATAGAGGGTAAGATAGTAATTCATAAAGTAATTCTAAATGAACATAAGATTGAAAGAAGTTGGTATTTCGTATCCAAGATCTCCTAATTATGGTGTTGGTATTCTTTTATAGAATTGAGTACCACTATTTTTTGATTTGTCCCAGTTGTTACCCTAGGTGGCAACTCCTTATCTCCATGCCATGTCTTTGTGATAGTGGTTAGTGTGTTCTCTAGAGCCCTAAGCTCAAATAGTGTCACAGTTGCTAAAATCATGGACACACGCTAAACCCCGCCATCTATAGTGGTGACTCCACTAGGGATAAGAGGTACTGATTCTACTTGTATTCTTTAGAATTATTTTATTACTTATTATTTTATTCTTGCATTCATTTTTGCATGTCCCTATTGACCAATGGCGTTGGTTATGGTTCCATGATTCTATTAGCTTTATGGGATTATAAATTGGCTAACCATCGCTCTTAGCCTTGTTAGTGATATGCACTAGGTCAATCATGCATGACAATGTTTTGACTTTATCATTTTATTTAATAAAGAGACATTTTTCATTATCATTTTGTGTTATAATAATTACTTGAATAGTCAATTCTTACTAAGGTCATCAAGTATGTAATTTGATAGTAAAACCCTTAGATTAAATATGATTTCTATTCAAATTATCCCTAGTCATAACAATGTATTATGGCTAGTATAATGTTGATTGATGGTTATGTTTTACTAATTATGAATATGAGATATTAAGTCAACTCATAGGTACTTATTTGAGAAATAAAGTACTGGATTAACTCATCATAGATAATTGTCATAAGTAATTCTCATCATAGTAATATTGGCTTAGTCCTCTGACTTTGAAATCACTATGGATTTTTACATAATTATTTTGTATTTTGACATAATCTTACATTATCTTTAACCAAATGATAAAATAGGTTGTTGTTGGGTATAAAATGAGTTATGTGAGGAATGTGAGTGATTGAGGAGGAATTTGTCCCTCATTTAATATGAGTAAGATATTTAGGGGCCCCTTGATAAGATAGACTGAGGAAAATGCATGGACATGCTAAAGTAAATTGATAAAGAGTTATCATTCTTAGTTTACTTGGAATCAAGAAATTATATGATTGAATTCTATAAGGATGACATAATCTATGCCTTATATTCAATCAAGATATCATGTGACAAATGGTTTAGACTCATAGGTTATGTTAGATTATTAACTTCACATGATTTAGGTAGTCATAATGTCTTGCTAGAGGCCACTTATGACTTGTAGGCCTAAATAAAGATTTAAGGCCCACTGCCAACGTCATGTGAACCTATAGGGTCACACACTTTGAATAAGCCTAAAATGAATGTGGGTTTAACAAGCCCAAATAAGCTCTATGGTTAAGGTAAAGGTTATCTTAAATAAATAGAATATTATTTTTAATTTAATTTTAAATAAAATCAGAATAAGAATAAGTGAGAAATTATCAAAAGGTCATTTGGTAAGTGAAACCTTAATTTAAATGTCTATAAATATGTTATATTCTCTAAGGTTTTAAAACACTCTCATTATTCTGCCACCAAATTTGTTTTCTCTCCTTTTAGAAAACAAAAACATAAAGTTCTTTTGATTCTTGATTTATGAGAAATCAAGAGAAGGTACTAGCACATATGTATTCATTTTCAAATCAAGGGTTGTTTGTGTGGACACTTATAGAGGATAACTTCTTTTGGAGATGTCTCAATCTGAACCGCTAAATTAAAAGCTCAAGGTAGGGTGTCATCGAAGTTAATCTCCTCTCATCCTTTCAAAAATCTTGCCCTTTCAACGTTTATGGTAAGAAAATGAAAACCCTATATTTAATCAATTAATCGAATTAGTTAGATCCAAGTTCGGGTTTGTGATTAAAATTTAATCTTTCCATCGTGTATGGAATCACGAAACCCAATAAGCCTTAACTCAGTTCAAGAAAGATTACTGGGCTCATCTGACCAGAGTTTGTAACCCAATCCCTAAAAGAGGTTAGTCTTCTCTTGAGTTTACAAAGGATGTCAGGCCCCTTTGACCTTGGCCTGTGACTCAAATCTTAAAAGACGGCATCTTGGTAAGGGAACCTTGACCTTTTTCACTAGACTCAACTCATATAGTAGTTTAGCAACTTCCCTTAGGATTACCCAAATTACTTTTGTTTGCTGGCATGAGGTATTTTTATCTATATAGATCCAAGACCATACTTTAAAAGCCCATTTGGGTTAATAAAGATTCAGCTATACTTTTATATCAAGAAATACTATTTCTATGTTTTACTGCTTTGAGAGATTTGGCATGCACATCGGTTCTTAATATCCCCTATTGACATTAAGGCCAAGATAAAAAAATCCTAAGAAAAGAAACTTGCCATTAAATACACGCATACCAAATCTCTTAAAGTAGTAAAACATAGAAATAATATTTATAGGTATAAAAGTATAACCCAATCTTTATTAACCCAAATGGGTTTCTAAATTATGGGCTTGGGCCTATATAGATAAAAATACCTCATGCCATTGAATATGTATGTGGGAGGAATAAGGTTGGAAGGATGTATATACACTTGACTTCACTTGCTAATTGCTACTTATTGTATAGCACGTGCATCATGCATACATGCATTTCATGCATCATACTAACACTTTGTTTTTCAGTCATCATAGATTCATCTGGGTCTTCCTATGTTTGGAAATGAAAAAGTGTCAAACTAGTAAGAACCGATTTGAGTCCAAAATAAATAGCTAAAGAGATCCTTTATAATTTGGAAAAGCCCTATCAACTTGCTTTACCTAGAAGTTACACCAACTTAAACAGAACAGATGGAAAAATAATAAGGAGAAAACTAGATCCTAGAGGACATTAAAAGAGCATTGATGGATGACATGAGAGCAATGATGCAAGATGAACTAAGACAAGCTCCGACTAAATTAATGCCACCACCTACTACTGCACCTCTAGTTGTGGCCAATCCACCTATTATGGGTGCATCATTTGCTAACAATGACAATGCTAGGGGGCAAGCTTTAAATGTTGATAGGAGTGTACCTACTGTGGAAATAAAATTAGAGGATGTTGAGAACTATATGATTAAAAATAAAAAAAAGGGAATCACTTGAGCAAGTTTAAGACTTGGAATCTAAGCATATGAAAGCACTAACTCAGAAGATGTCCAACATGGAAGAATTGATGAGAGGACAGGGCATCAAATATTCATTTGACTTTGATGATATGATGCAATTTGAGGAAGATAAGTTACCTTATGAGTTTAAAATGCCATAGATGTAGAAGTTTAATAGTACTAGAGACCTAAGGATCCACCTTAGTCAATATACAACTACTATGAGCACCATTAAGGCTCCTTTGTCTGTAGTTACCAAGTTATTTATACTATCCTTGGAGGGTATGATTATTAATTAGTATTATAGGTTAGAGAAGTCTATTCGAGCTTATTAGAGAGAACTGTGTACTACTTTTATGAAATAATATGACTACAATACCAGGCTTAAAATGTCTATTAAGGATTTAGAATTGACAAAGTAGAAGCCTAATGAATCATTTTTAGATTTTTTGACTAGGCGGGATTAATGAAAAATAAGCTAGCTAAAAAGGATAAGGTTAGGATGATTGTTTAAAATGTGTCACCTAATTTTGTTGAAAGGTTACAGATGATGAACCCTAAGAAATTTATAGACCTTTATAAAGATGGGTTGCAAGCTGAGGGGATTGAAACTGAGAAAAAGAAGATTGCTAAAAGCACTAGAGTAAAAAACTACCCAATTGAGGGCACACAATAAAGAAGCACTAGCCAGATTACAGGAGTGCATGTTGTTCAACAACTAAGGAGATTCTCTAGTTTTAACCAAACCTTATATAAAGTCCTAGACCATTTGATCTAGAAAGGCCTACTTCAACTCCTAACCTTCTCTAAACCGCCAAATCCAAATATCCCTGGCTTTGACCCAAACAGTTATTGCAAATTTCACCAAATTGCTGGTCATTCCACTAACTCTTGCATATGCCTTAAACATGAAATTCAAAACCTCATAGATCATATACCTTGAAATTTCAACCACTAGAAATAATCCTTTCCTAAAATACTAAAATATTCCTCCCTAACCACTATGATGATCAACTCAAGTGTAAGTGAGGAAGAGGTGCTAAAGTTCTTTGAGGACCTAGACCTTAAAACCACTTAGGAACCTCCTAATGCCCCTAAAGATATGGAAAGAGTAGAAGACTTGTTGGGAAAACATTTAGGCCAGTTTGATTATAAGGTGTTTTACTCCAAACCACCTTCTTTTGACATACCCTTTGAGTTGATTGTGCCTATAGGAAGGGGTAATGAGTTTGATGATAAGAAGCTGCTAGGCAAGAAAGAAAAATGTATAGTTAAGGTGCAAAAAGATGAAGTCATGAAGACAATTGGCAAGAAAATGCAAGAATAGCCACTGTCTTAGCCACCTTAAGACTCAACGTCCCTAGCATTTAGAATAGAAAATAAATTTCTTATTATTTTCTTTGAATAACTTTTTAACCTCTTTAGAACTTATTTATTTTAGTGATCAATGATATCAATTCTGATCATACTTACTTATGTAATGTACATCCTGATGGTACTATGCATTATGATATCGATTGCATCTGCATGTTTGATGTAAAAATTTTATTCAATTAGATTCATTCAGCATGGGCACAAATGCAAATTCAAAAAAACATTTATATATCACATGATGTAACTTTTAAATATAGGAAATTTGAGGACAAAATAAAAAGAATGATAAAAAAGAGAAAGAACAAAGAGAGAGAAAGAAAAAAGAAAAAAAGAATAGTAAAGCAAAAATTAGAGAGGAAAAAATTCAAAACTGGCTTATAACAAGAGTTGTATCATGTGATGTAATAAATATTCTCATTTTTTACCTACTGAATGATTAAAATTGAATTTGAAATTTTTTTTCAAATATTGCATATTCGTCTTTATCATACTGTATAAGTATTTGAATGGAAAGACAATACATAATGAAAGCTAAAAGCAAAGCTATGAGTTCACTATTTTTATCTTCTTGTCACCCCCTTTGTGATTCTGCTTATAAGTTTATTGTCCCTTTATACCTTGGGAATTCAAGTGGTTCAATAACTCGCATTGCAACTCATGCTTTATAACTATCATTAATCATTGCATCAATATCAAGCCTCATATTTTGCTCATGAGTTCTTAGAAGTGCAAGTCCAACTGATTTTATTATCAAGAACTCGCTTTAGTTAGTTCACTCACTCCTTTACATCTTTATTGCATGAGATTATAATTAATAGAGTTAGTAAGTTAAAAGATTAACAATAGCAGTGAACCAATTGAGTCTCTTGAAGAATAGCATGAATGAATTTAGAATGAAACTAGGGGCAAATTATAGCTTTGGGGGCAAATTGCATAATAGTAGGTTTGCATTCGAAGAGGAAAGATGGAACACTAAAGTTTAAGAGCCAATATAAGAGTTTTAGGGGAATAAAGAAGTAAACTATGACCAACAACTAATAATTCATCAATATAGCACCACTTGGTCATCTGTTGGACAAGTTGTATTAGAAGCTCTAACATAAGAAATACCAATAATGAAGCATTCAATGCTCAAACCTACAAGATGATGAAGCACCTCATTTTTACACTCTAAGATCAACAATATAGCTCTGTTCTAAATAAAAGACCTATTAGGATCATGCATATTATATATAGCATGCATATCATACATAGTATGCATACACTTACATACATTTACAGTAAAATACTTATTTTTCACAATAAAGTCTTTGAGCTTAGGCAAGATTATGCAAATGCTTTGTTACTAACATTCAAAATTAGTGTTGTAAAAGTGCAGAAAGGTAGTCAGAATGTTTGCATATGAAGGAAATGGGTAATACTATCAAGGTGAACTTGATACTTAATAGAACTTTAGACCACAAGAGCCTAATAAATTTTGGGCCCATCCAGTAAGGGAATATCATGGATAATAATACTTAAAAAAGCATCATCATAGCAACCTTAAGAGGCTGGATAGGACACTTGAGCTCTTTATATTTAACATTCATCTCTATAGTCTCATATGGAGCATCATCTTTAATATATCTCCACAATAGTTAGACTAGTGTAGGGTATGGAATATGGTGATAAGAAGGTCTAACATATCAGCAATACATTTGTTAGCTCTACAAAGGGAAGGACGCACTTGAAACTTAAGATAAATGCATTTTGAAACCTCTTTGATCATGAAATAAGACATTTAACTCTTAAACCTTTTTTGCAGGAGATGTCAATAAGAGGAATGAGGCCCTCTACCATAGCATTAATGAAATGGCAAAAATACAAATGCATTCTAAATCCACAACTTTAATGGTGGAGTATTGGGACCATAACATTAGGACCTTTGTGATAAGAGAAATTATCATCACAATCAAGAGGGAAGAATGTAAAAAAATAATATTGGATTTTGACAAAATTTCTTCACTTGCAAATAGATCATACTAACTTATGGTATTTTGTACATGGAAAAATAAAAGAGAATGAAGAAGGGAAAAAAACTAGCACATTAATAAGAATGGGCAAGATAGCAAATGCTAAACACTCATCAAGATAATAAAGGGAAGTAACAAAACTCAATTTCCTTAGATTTAGTAATAAAGTACAATCTCAATAATAAAATCCATAAAGTGAAAGAAAATTCATCCACATTAAGAGATCATGTAAAAAAATTTATCTCATAAACTTTAATCTTAGTGGCTTTCTTTTATTAGCCTTACAAAATTCAGATGTTTAGTTAACAACTTTATGTTGAGAGTTTATAAACTTTAATCAATCTAATGGTTGCTTTGCACATAAACAAGGGGAAGAATATATAAAAACAAAATATGTGAACTTGTAGTATAAATTGTTTGAACTTTAAAGTATCATTTCAATCTTTTGAATAATAAATGTGCATATAATCTACTCTAATGCTCATAAATGAGTACGAGTGCAAAATCCCTTGATGGTATCCATGCTGAGTAATAAAAGAAAGATAGGGGAATACTAAGAGGAGAATCAAAATAAAAGCAAGCATAATTTACTCCAATGCTAAAAAATAAGTAAGAGTATCAATGTGAACCTCTAGCGGTCCACACTGAGTAATAAAAAAAGGCTGGGGAATACTAGAAGAGGACCATGTAAAAACTACTCTATTTACTCAAATGCTCTGTAAGAGTACAATTATCCAAAGGACCTTTCCAATAGTATCCACGCTGAGTAATATGAGAAAGGCAAGGGAATACTCGGATAAGGAAGGGAAGCACAAAAATAACTCAAAGACTATTTTGATACTCAGAATTTGATCTTTTTATGCTCAATTTTCATAAGTTTTATTTAGTAACTTCTCCCTAAAATAAGGTGTGGAAGTAAGCTCTTCACTTGGTAAAAGATATGCTCTTAGCATAAGATGGTTAATGATCCCTCTGACTTTTATGAATGGCAAATAAATGATAATCATAAAAATCAAAATTAGTGAGATTCATTGAGTGCACATTATCTCGTGATAAAGTGATTAATTTTCTCATAAATTTTTAGAAATATAATGTACAATTATCATGCTAAAACTAACTTTAACAAGTCTTCAGGAGCAATAAGTCTAAAAGAAGAAGACAAACCCAATATATGGATTCATCGCTAGCACCAACAAGTTAATCAAAGTCAGTAAGCAATGAAGGCAGTTGATCAAAGTAATCAGCATAGAAATTCAAAGATAATCAGCACACTTGGTCAACACAAAATCTCAAAATCTTAGTTAGCACGAAGTTCTAATATGATGTCTATATACATTGCACTTCATCTCAGTTATATGCTACATAGTAGCTATAACATAATTTTTAAATTCACCTTGTTATATGCATACAGTAGCTATAACATAGTCTTTAAATTCACTTTGCTAAACACTACATAGTAGTTATAATACAATATCAAATCACAACTTGCTAGACACTACATAGTAGGAAGAACACAATATCAAATCACAATCACAAGACGTCTCATAGGCAATATAGTGAAAATCACAATCACTAGACATCCTATAAGGAATATAGTGAAGATCACAGTCATTGGATGTCCCATAGGGAATATAGTGAAAATTATGATCACTAAATGTCCCACAGGGAATATAGTGAAAATCACAATCACTAGACGTCCCATAGGGAATATAGTGAAAATCATGACAACTAGACGTCCCATTAGGAATATAGTGGAAATCAATACTATACATCTAAGTATATTAAACATTATATGTTTGAGTATAATGTATTTTTCAAAATACACTATACATCCGAGTATAGTGCATTTTCAATCAATATTATGCATCCGAGTATAATCAACATTATACATCCAAGTATATTGTATCTTTTCCTAGTATAGTCAACATTATATGTCTGAGTATAATGTATCTTTTCAATACTATACGTTTAAGTATAGTGAACATTATATGTCCGAGTATAATGTATCTTTTTAATTAATACTATACATCTGACTATAATTAACATTATACATCTAAGTATAATGTATCTTTTCAATTAATACTATACATTTGAGTATAGTTAACATTATACAATTGAGTATAATGTATCTTCTCAATACTATATGTTTAAGGATAGTCAACATTATATGTTTGAGTATAATGTATCTTTTCAATCAATACTATATGTTCGAGTATAGTTAACATTATATGTTTGAGAATAATGTATCTTTTCAATCAATACTATATGTCCGAGTGTAGTTAACATTATACTATCGAGTATAATATATCTTCTCAATACTATACATATGAGTATATTCAACATTATACATTCGAGTATAATGTATATTTTCAATCAGTACTATATGTCTGAGTATAGTTAACATTATACGAATGAGTATAATGTATCTTCTCAATACTATATGTATGACTGTAGTCAACATTAGATGTCCAAGTATAATGTATCTTTTCAATCAATACTATATGTCTGAGTATAGTTAACATTATGCGTCTGAGTATAATGTATCTTTTCAAACAGTATTATACGTCAAAGTATAGTTAACATTATATGACCGAGTATAATGTATTTTTTCAATCAGTATTGTACGTCCAAGTATAGTCAACATTATACTACTAAGTATAATATATTTTCTCAATACTATACATCAAAGTATGGTCAACATTATATGATCGAGTATAATGTATCTTTTTAATCAATACTACACGTCTGAGTATAGTCAACATTATACACCTGAGTATAATGTATCTTCTCAATACTATACATCTAAGTATAGTCAACATTATATGTCCGAGTATAATGTATCTTCTTAATACTATACATCAGAGTATAGTCAGTATTATACATCCGAGAATAATGTATCTTTCCAAATCAATACTATACGTCTGAGTATAGTGTATTCTCAAATGTTTCAGTATTTTGCCTAGTGTTGCATAGCAACATAAGCATTCATCATTAACCGACGATTGCTTACAGGCAAAATCCTTAAGGAGCACAGGTAAGTATCTAAACTTTCATTCCTAAGAAATTGTGTGCTTATTTGCTTTATTGTAATTTATTAAGAAAACGACAAAGGGGGGCAACTGTAAGCACCCAATTTTGGGATGATAAAGTGTGGAAGCAATAGAGGATTCCAATGATGAAAATATTATAAATAGATTTTCAACACTTTTGAATTTAATTTATTTTTTAAGGACATAATTGTAATATTTTCTTTAAGGACATAATTGAAATGTTTAAATTCTTTCAGGGATTTTTTTGTAATTAAAATTAAAAAAGAGTAAGAATTATGTAATTATGATCGGAATTACATAATTCTGATCGGAATTACATAATTTCAATCGAAATTACATAAAATCGATCAAAATTATGTAATTCTAATCAGAAGTCAAAATTGAATGTTTTTCATCTGTATTTTGATTTTCTAGTAAATAAAAAAATTTTACTTTTGAATTTTGATTGGTCAAATAATATGATAAATCCTTTTTTTTTTGGATTTTTCTGAATTTTTCAAGAAATCAAAAGTCCTTTTTAAATGAAAACTCTGTCACTGTGAAGAGAGAAAGTCACAATATTATACGTTTTTAGTTAGGTATTTCTATATAAATCCAACTTAAACTCTCCTGGAAGGGAGAGAGAGAGGTGGGGGGGGGGGGGGGGAACTTTTGGAAAAGAAAATAATTTTTTAGATCTCTCATTCTTATGAAACTTTTCTATAAAATTTTCATGAGAGGTAGTTTTTTGAAGAAAAGCAGTAAACTTTTTGAAAGGAGAACATGAAGTATTGAAGAACCATTTAAAAAGCCATGGTGATTTGTACTAGTATAAGGAGCAAACTAATACTACATTCATACCATCATCTCCTCTCCTACTTTCTTCTATTTTTTATTTGATTATTTTTTGTTCTATTTAATTTTAACTTTATTTAATTTTTATTGTTATTTTATTTATTTACTAATCATTGTTTATTTTTGTGTTTGTGTTGGTGATTATGAAGAGAATTACATAATGAGTTCATTTAGAGAATAAAATCCATGAAGGTCCATGGAATGCCATGGATTAAATCTTGTAGTTGAATATAGTTTCTAGGTTTTTTAAATTATTTTTTTGTTATTATTTTGTTGGTTGTTTTATTTTGTATTTAGTTTTTTTGGGGTTGTACTAATTTTTATTTTCTTATTATTTTTCAGTAGATCATTGTAATAGCCCCAATAGTGGAAATAATAAAATCCTATGTGTGGTTGTGTGTTTATTTTAATTAATTGGGCAATAAAATTAATGTTTTAATTGGGTGTTTAATTAAAATTAATGGTTATAGAGATAATTACGGCTTTTTTAATTAAAATT
This sequence comes from Mallotus nudiflorus, assembly GCA_947683625.1. NCBI lineage: Eukaryota > Viridiplantae > Streptophyta > Magnoliopsida > Malpighiales > Euphorbiaceae > Mallotus > Mallotus nudiflorus. Next base: position 8,211,239 of record CANTUR010000041.1, read on the forward strand.
GAATTATATTTAAGTGGATAAAATTAGGGTTATTTGTCAAGGTCATTCTTAATTAAATTAGCTTTTTAGAAGAAACAAATTCAATTGATCATTTGATATTTTATTTGATTGTTTTGGTATGCTTTTATTATTTTTGGGCTTGGGCCTTAAGCCCATATTAGACTCTAACCCATTTAAATAATTTTAGGTTTGGGTAGTTCCTTTTGACCCATCTTTTAATTAGCTCATTTCATTTAATAGGTTATTAATTAGGTCTGGATTTTAATTAAAATTGATTTTAGGCCCATAATTAATTATAAATTAGGTTAGAGATAACTTAGGCCCATTTAGTTAATTAGATATAGGCCCACTTAGGTTAATTAAAATTAATTTACACTTAACGCAGTAAATTTAAGTCATTTTTCATAACTTGTAGATTTAAGATCACCTTAGAATTAAAACATATAGAACTAAGTCCACTAATTTAAATGTTTCATAATTTGTAGATTTAAGCCCATTTTTAAAATTGAAATAAGCAGACCTAGGTTCACCTAATTAAAATTAAATAGAAATTAGGTCCACTAGCTTTTAGACTCACTCATAAATTAAAACATATAGATTTAGCTCATTTAATTAAAATCAATGTAGATTAGACTAACTTATAGATTGTGAATTTAAATGAATGCATTGTTTACATATATTTTTCATAACTAGTTTGCCTGGAGTTGATTGTTTTAATAAGGGTTTATATGAAATTGTATGTAAATAGAGAGTAAGATAGTAATTCATAAAGTAATTCTAAATGAACACAAGACTAAAAGAAGTTGATATTCTATATTCAGAATCTCCTGATTGTGGTGCTGGCTTTCTTTTAGAAAATCAAGTACCACTATTTTTCGATTTGTCACCATTAGTACCCTGGGTGGCAGCTCCTCATCTCACGCTATGTCTTTATAACAGTGGTTAGTGTGTTCTCTAGAACCCTAAGCTTAAATTATGTTGCGGTTGCTAAAATTTTAGATACACACTAAACCTAGCCGTCGACAATAATATATATCTTTTTTTGTAAACAAATATTATTAAATAAATTTACCTAAAAAGGACAGATTTCTTTTTAAAATATTTTTATTTTACAAACTAGGGACAGTAGATTTAATAGAGAACATCATGAGTTTTTTTTCAAAAAAATAAATACTCAACCACTCCACTGCCAAGCCAGTGCACTCAAGCAACATGTTCTACTAGCTAAATTAAACAATTCAAATTCAAGCAAGCTAAAATACACTTGCCTACTTGAAATGGCAAGGTGAACGCACATGATTCAATTCCTATAAGTATTAAAATCAAGGCTCTTGGTCTTTGATTATATCTCCAAGTAAAAAACGACATATACATATATATATATATATATATATATATATATATATATATATATATATATATAGAGAGAGAGAGAGAGAGAGAGAGAGAGAGAGAGAGAGAGAGAGTACTCTCAAATTGTTGTTCAAAAAAATTATAAGTTCTTAAATATATATTATCGGCAAAATTTATATTGAGACCTCTAAATTTATCGACTTTTTAGCTTTAAACTCCTAAAATTTCATTTTTTTATATCTAGACTCTCAAACTTTACAGATTTAAAGTTAGCCCTTCTGTTAATTTTTTAACAAAAATTATTTTCTTTTGATTCCTAAAGTTTTATATTTCTAAAATTCATACCACTTTTTACTTATTAATACTTATATTACTTTTAAATTTTTTCACTAGTAAAAAATAAATTTACATATTTTAATTTATAATATTTTAATTTAAAAACGTAAATTTATATACATTTTTAAATAATTTTCAATTTTAAAAATAAATAAACAAGTTAATGTTAAGATAAAAAAAATTATAATAAAACTACTATTTTTCAAAATAAAAATATTATATTTTCAAAATAAAATATTATGATGAAAAAGAACAACATAATTAAAAGAGATTATGATAAAAAAATATATTTTATAATTCTTCAAAATTTAAATTGCATATTTTTAATACATTATTTAGTTTTTTTACAAAATTTTAATTAAATTATTGTGAATAATTTTTTATAACATAATTTTTATAAATAGTGGATACCAATGCATGTCTATACATCACTAAAAAATAGTAATACATTTTCCAACCAACTCAAACTTTTTATAACCATTATTTTAACCTTCATTTTTTATCATGTTTTTTGGGTACATAAAATAAAATTTTATCCACAGAGAATTTAAAAATTGTGAAAATAGGAGTATTATTATATATTTTTTTAAATTTAGCATAATAGCATTAACTTGTTTGTTTATTTTTAAAACTATATATATATAATAGAAATTAAAATAAGTAAATTTATTTTTATCGGCGAAAAAATTTTAAAAGTGACATAAGTGTTAAAAAGTAAAAAATGGTATGAATATTAGAAATATAAAACTTTAGAGATCAAAAGAAAATAATTTGTGTTGATAAATTTACAGAAGGGTTTAAAACTTCAAGGCTGTAAAATTTAGGGATCTAAATATATAAAATAAAATTTTAAAGGTCTAAAATTAAAAAACTGATAAATTTAAGGGCCTCATTATGGGTTTTGCCTTAAAAAAAAGAAAGCAACTTTAGGACAAAAAAATATTATTAAAATTTGAATTTCGTATATATTTTTTAATTCATTAGTGTAAAAAATATAATTAATATTAGTAATAATAAAAATATTTTAATAAAAGATTATCTAGTGAAGCATGTCTGTAATGAGTCGGTAAGTTCAATGCCTCCAAAAATATTTATCAGAAATACCATCAGATTAATATATCATCCTGGTAAGGATATTTGATTCAGGAAAAAAAAAATTTAAGAGCATATTCTTTATTCCCGTTTGCACTAAAATATATCATTTTATTAATTTCAATGGCAAAAGACTTGAAAAATTTTTAAATAAAATTTCAAATTCAACTTTTGTGTATAGGAAAACTTTTCATGTGAAATCCACTTGACTCGATTCAAATTAGTTAGAATTAAGTTGAGGATTGCATCACCATGCTAGCTCCAATGTTTTATATATATATATATATATATATATATATATATATATATATATCTTTTCATCTAGTGACAGTGCATCACCATGCTAGCTCCCTGTTAGAAAAGGAATTCAATCCGATATTAATTCATTTCCATTCACTCACAAAAAGAAAAAAGAAAGAAAGAAAGAAAGAAAGAAATATAAGGGGGCAAATTTCTTGATATGCTAACAGAAGTTGATGGATTTGTAGGGAAAATCCAAATTCTTTTTTTTTTTTTTTTTTTTTGAATTCGGCAAAATCCAAGTTCTGAAATGAAAAGAAAGAAGAAAACAAACATATATAATATATAAACACTTTTTGCATACCTTTAATAGAAAAGGGAACTTCTCCAAAAAATATGTATTGTTTGCTGCCAGTCTTCAACGATGTTCAGCAAAATCAACTTTTGGCAAAAGAGTATAACATATTATATCGAAATTTCTCATTATTTAAAATTCTTAGGGGTCAATTATACTAAACATTTTCTGTTAAAAAAATTGGACTAAATATTTCAAATTGTTATCAAAGTGAAAATCATGAAATTTGATAACTTTTTTAGCAATTCCACAAAAAATGAAGAGAGAATGAAAATTAAAGATTTTAATTTTAAGGTGATTTTGTTATTTTTTTTATCTATGTCCCAATTAAGCCATCAATGAAACTTTTTCTTCATTAATAATTGATACCCCGTATACATATTCCTATTCTAAATAAGGCTTATTGTCCTCTAAGTAAAGTAAATTAGAAAGAATGCCTAATTGGGAAAATACTCAAATAAGAAGATCTTCATGTCCTAAAGAGACAAGAACTTCAAAGCATGATAATCCTATAAGGTTGAGCAATCATAGTCCTCTCAAGTTTGAGTATTACTTTCTCTATAAATACTCTTCATATCTATTATTCTATTCCATTCATTCACAACACACACACACTCTCTAAAAACAATCTCTCTTTATCTATTCTAACTTAGACATCAGAGGGTTTGTGGGGATTATCCTCATGACTCACCTTGCCCTTTATTGATTGCTTACTTGCAGGGTTCAAGAGATTCCCAAAAAAAAGTTATCAAGTGGCACCGTCTGTGGTAAGTCTCTTGAAATGAAGTCATTGTTCTCTATTGAGTAAAGCAATCACACCATGACTTCTAGTCTGCCATTAGCCCCCATCCAACAAACCCAGCTTAATCTATCAGCCCCCATCTTGTAAATCAGGCCTTCATCTCAAACCCCTCTTGATTCATACACACCACCTCCACCTACCCAGGGATGGACAACTCCTATGAGTGCAACTTTTCCTTATTGTGCTCCCTTAATACACACTGAAAAATGAATACCCTATATACCTTTTCCCAGTTTATAAAAATTTCTTGCCATAAGCACACCAAACTTAAACACACTCACCCCGACATTAAATTTGCCTCCACCATACAAAGAAACAATGATTAGCAATATCCAAACCCAAATGGCCCTAATGCAACACTAGTTGAATGCTTTAATCCAACCCCATAAGGGCTAATCTAGAGAATAACATGACAACTTTACTAGTAGTAACGTAAGGCATCCTTACTAGAAGTACAGAAGGCCATCGGAACCATGAAAGGAGTCTAGCACAAGTATTCTAGCTTTAAATGACTTCAAGATAGCCCAAAAGGTCAAGGAGGTAATTCAGAAGGCTCAGACAAGACCAAGGAAGGAGGACGAGTGCGTGCATAAAGGAACAACACCCTTTGTAAGTAAAATAGTAAGAATGGAGATATTGTCCAAATTTAAATTACCTCAGCTGGACTAATATGATAGCACCGAAGATCTTATTAACCATTTATCATCATTTAGAATTAAGATGATGCTTTAGAATGTGAGTGACAGAATCATGTGCCGATTTTTCACAACACATTAACTAAAATAGCTTAGAGGTGGTTTTATCAATTACTGAGGAACTCTATCTCATCCTTCGAAGAATTAGTTGAAAAAATTAGGACTAGATTCATCACCAATGTTTCTTCTACCAAAAGTATAAATGATCTTTGGACGTGCAAACAGGAAGCCATAGAGTCCTTAAGGAGCTACTTGGACTGGTTCAACAAAATTATTATTCAAATTGAGAACTTAAGTGATGAAATGGCTATAAAGGCAATAAAGAATGGAACTTAGTTAGGAAAACTCAAAGATAAAATAATGACTAAAGAGCCTCACACATTCTCGAAAGTAATGTCTATGGCTACAAAGTTAATCAAACTAGACGATAATAGAAGACTGCGTTCGGATGATGATAGGCTACCTTATAAAAAAAATGAAAGGGTTGAGCTTAAAAGATCTTGAGTTCCTCACAACAACTTTAAAAACCTAATTGAAGGGTTCAAAAGAGAAAGTGAAAGGCACAAACCTTTAAATGCTTTAAGATCATAAATTGTTTTATGGATTAAATAAAATGGTGTACACACAACTCCAGCCATAAGGATAAGTTCATCTAAAATAAGAATGCAAGATAAAAGATTATACTACCAATACCATAGAGGCTGTGGGCATAAGATAAATGCTTGTTGGGATCTTAAGTGGGTTATTAAGCAATTGATAAAAAATGGAAAGCTAGGCAAATTCACAGAAAATGTTAGAAAGGGCCGATATTCAAATGATCAAAATAGAGATAAGCCTAACCAAAAGAAAGCATGCAATGAGGTGGCTAGAGTTATTAACATGATCGTTGAAGGAGAGGTACCGTTGGAAAGCAGAATGAAGGGGACTCGAAAGGAAGAATGACTTATATCTAAATAAACATCAATTATCACATTCATACCTGAGGGCGAGGGACATGCTAGACATCCTCATAATGATGCACTAGTCATAAGTGCCTTCATAAGCAATTACCTAGTAAAGAGGCTTTTAATTGATGAGGGAAGTGCAGCTAACACATTATCTTAGAAAGCTTATCAAGCAATGGGAGGCTCAATCACTAACTTAAAGATCATCCAAAACCCTATTATAAGTTTTGTGGAAGGACAACCTAACCAATGGGAGTAGTGGAGTTGATAGTGGAATTCAAAAACTAAGAAACCAGAGATACCAAGGTTATCAGATCCTTATTTAATGTGGTGGACCTTCCACTCACTTATGATGGAATCATCGAAAGGCCAATCTTATATGAAATTGATGTAGCTACAATCATCAGGTGGCTAACCACGAGGATCCCTCTAAAGGATCGAGTAATAACCATTCATGGAGATCAAGCTATGGCCAAACAATGTTACCAACTAGCTACCAAACCTCAAGTGGAGGCATTTCCCGTAGATTTTTTTGAGATTAAGAAAAAAGGTGCTAACCTGAAACCAATTAATCAAGTGCAAACTCTTTAATAAGTCAGTCAAACATTAACAGCAATAATGTCTGGACTCAACACCAATCATTATTTTGACTAGGTAACTACCATCAATAGAGTTATTAAAGTTCATAAACAAAGCAACATCTTTATTACCCTTAGGTTGATTCGATAGTACTGAGGTTCAGCACTTGGGTTAAGCTTCTAATGCATCGAGAATCTAAGTCTAGTGACTGAAGCTAGCCCCCTCAGGTCACTCTGATAGTACTGAGGTTCAAAAGTTGAGCTATACTTCTAATGCACTGAGAATCTAAGTCTAGTGTTTGAAGCTGACACCCTCAAGTTGCTTCGATAGTACTGAGGTTCAGCACTCAGGCCATACTTCTAATGCACTGAGAATCTAAGTCAAGTGACTAAAGCTAGCACCCTCAGGTCATTTTAATAGTACTACAGTTTAACACTTAGGCCTTACTTCTAATGCATCGAGCATCAAAACTCCAGTGATGGTTGGTTCTATAAGGTCATTTCTATAATACTAATGAGTTAATCCTTCAGGTAATTTCATAACATCGAGCATCTTTTATTGCATATTTTGTGCATCTAAGTCTAGCTGTCACTTCATGATTATAATATTCAAATATTATGATTTTAAAACTTAGTATACCAAGCATCTCAATGTTTAATGACTGAGGCTGGCCACCTCAGGTCATCTTTAAACAACACATGAGATTTCAAACAAGGTTCTTATTTTAGCACAACAATCATTTATGTATGATTCTTGGATATCTAAAAATCTTAGACATAAATATCTGAACATACTTTTAGGGGGGCCTCTTGATACCCTATATCAATATCCTAGTTTAATAAGGGTTATAATCCCTAAAGAGGAAGAATGCTTGAATAAGAAGAAAGCTTGATAAGGAAGTCTATTCTCTCCTAAACAAGGCAATCCTATAAGTACAAGGAATCATATTCTTAAGAGGTTTATGTATACTTTTCCCTATCAATACATCTTATGATATCTAATGTCATTCATTTAATCATTCATCATCTCCACATAACATCACACTCTACATCAAGACGTTATTCCATCATTCTATCACCTCATCATATAAGCAATCATCCTTTATTCTCTATTATATTGTACTTATTAATTTTATTATATTTTTCTCTATACGAATACTGACTTAAGCTTTGGAGTGTTTATAGGGAAACCTCACCCGTTCACCCATTCTACTCAATGATGCAGGTTTCATGGCAAAATATCAAATTGGAGTTATCAATAATCAATAGCAGCAATATTGATCAATTAACCATTGACTTGTAGTCATGAAAAGAAGAATTATCTATTTTAAATAATGCATGAAGGCAATATAATTTAATTTTACAGAAATTGTCACAACCCAAATAGGGGCCATGACTAGCGCTAAGGAACGAGAATTCTTTTGAATTCGGAACCCGTAGCAAGCCTTAAAAGAATAAAAACATACAATAAATATAATAAAATAAATATACCATAATTAAAATTTCAATTTAATAGGATAAAATAAAACTTCTTCATATCATGAAATGAATTAATACAACATTCAGATTAAACATCTGATTTAAAATCTCATACAGAAAAATAAAATAAAACTCACTACTGATACAAATACAACTACTACAGTTTTCTAGAGTACAACATAAAATAATTAAGTAGATAAATTACACAATAGAGCCGGGGCAGAAGAAATCTAGCTGATAGGCTTACTGTTGAGGTCTGAAGAAGAAGACTCTCTTGTAAAAAAATCAACTAAGGGGGAGTCAAACCTCATTGAGTGAATTGTTATAATATATATACATGCATTACTATATGTCAAATGCAAACAATCATATGTATATAATAAATAAATATTCAAGCATGTGCACACAGATGCTGAAAATCACTTTATTTCACAATATTGAAAAATATAGGTTTTTGAAGGATCAAATAGAACCTTAAATGATTGCAACCTCAATTAACAATAGAAATCACTCTAGCCATATTAGCTCACTTAATTCTAAATAAATTCACTTAATCCATTTGGACAGTAGACTGGACCCGAGACACTAAGTCGACTGAGCTCTAGTCGTCTGACTGTCAATGTGATTGGCCTCGAGACACTTGGTCAATCGAGCTCGAGCAATCACACTCTCAATCACATCAATCTCAATCATGTCATATTCCTCAAATAAGTTAGTAATTTAACCCTATGATCTATCGCACTGGTATGTACTCAGTCTTAGTGCTGCCCACTAGGAAGCATGTTCTATCGATATCCTTCATTTAAAAATAAAACATACATTCAAGTAAACAGATAATGCATAATGTCATTTATAATAATCAAATAAACCATATATATACCAAAAATATACCTAAAATAAACTAAGTATATTTCAAGTATATATATGTAAATAAATTCAAATAAATCATGAAATATACTTAAAATAAACTAATAATATACTTAAAAATAATTTAAATATAAATCAATCGTAAAACATGCATTTGTTTCAAAATATACCAAGAATATACTAAAAATATACCTAAATATACTTTAAGCATTTAATAAAACAATTATGCAAAATTATACATTTAAAACTTGCAACCTAAGCGCAATGTATATATAGAATAACAACTCACAGGGATGCGCTCCTTGAGATTGGTCTGACGGGCCTGATCCGCTAGGCCTCGGTCTCGGCGCAACTAAAAAAATCAATTAAATATGAAGATTAGAATAAATCTAACTTAGGCTTCTAGAGACTCGATCTAGAATTACTAAACATAGACAGACATAAAATTGACCCGATGTGGCGTTTTACGAGAATTCTACTGAAAATTCGACAGAACCTCCTCTGTAAAATAGACATCTCTCTACTAAAAAGTAGAGCTGGTCCTGCAAGGAAAATACACTTTGAATATAAAAATCCACACAACCCTCGATCGGGATCCCAAACTATAAAATTCCCCAACCGAGATTCACAATTCACCACAATTCAAATAGTATAATAAAATATATTAAAAATCAATAATTACCATAAATACCCTCAAAATATCAAAATATAGTATATTTAACATTAAAACACCAAAATAATTTATTTTCCCAATAATTACTTAAAAACCCTAAATAATAATATAATATTATTAAAATCAAATTTTCTCGATAATTCAATATAATTTAATAAAAACTCACTTTACTAATCCAAATAGCTTAATTAGTCCAAATACATTTTAAAAATTACAAAAAAATCCATTTTATTACAAAAATAGCATATAATATATTATTTGAAAATAATTTTTGAAAATTAGTATTAATTAATTAAAAATAGTAAATAATTTGTAAAAATAATTTTATACCTCAAATAATATTAAAACCAATTAAACATAATATTTAACAAAAATTATCACCAAATAATACAATTAACCCTAATATTCAAAAATTACTCATAATATACTAATATTACTCAAAAATTCAACAAAAATTATATAATTAACCAATAATTTCTGTCAAAATATATATTTAACCTAGTTTTTCAAAATTGACATAAACTTAAAATAATTATAAAAATTACATAAAAATCACAAAAATTATAAACTCAATACTAAAATTAATAATAATTAATAATAACACCAAAAATCACAAATTCATAATTTATATAGTTAATTTACGAAAATTAGTAAAATAATAATAAAATATTCAAAAATTCACAAAAATCAAAACAAAAATATATAGATGTAGATTGAGCTTCTAGGAACAACATTTGTTAGGGAGGATTAGCTGAATCAAATGAAATCAACCTAAAAAAAATTGTGAAACCCTAATACTCAAAACTAAAAATTCAAGAAAATGCAAAAATGGATAAATTAGAGCTTAAACCAAAGCTAGGATCAAGTTCACCAGAGCATGAGGAGCTAAAGGACACTGAAAGAGATCGGAGAGGTAGCGGGAGGAAGGAAGAACGCCGGTGATGCCCACTGTCGCTGCTGCTATTGCTTCTGCCTAGAGAAGAAGAAGTGAGAGAGAAGAAGAAGCTGGCGACGTCAGCAGGAGGTGGTGGACGGCGAAGGGTGGAGGGGGCTCGGTGGTTCGGGTTACGCATTGATTGTATGTATATGTGTTTTTATGTTTAAATGTATGTGTGTGTGTGTGTATATATATATATATATAATAATAATAATAATTATTATTATTATATAATTTAATAAAACTTTATTTAATAATAATATAATATATAACTTAAATGTAGACCACACATATATCACACACAAATACACACACACACACACACACACACACACACACACACACACATATATATTCACACACATAAAATAATAATAATACATAACACATAAAATAATGAAATTAATAAAATAATCTATTAATAAAATAATTAGGGAAAATAATAAAACAATAATAGAATAAGAATACTAAAATAATCATGCAAGTCAAACGACCCAAAATACTTTTTTTTTTATGTAGGAAATTTATTTAAACATAGAATAATAATAATTAATCATAAAACAGTAAAATAAGAATAAAATAATCAAATTTAACTTTAAATTTTTATTAACACTACATATCCCATTTTAAAATAAAATAATTCAAAAATATAGGTCGTTACAGTCTCCCCTCCTTATAAGAATTCATCCTCGAATTCCAAGAAAAGAATAATTACAAGAGTCAAGGACGAAAGAGATACGGGTAAGAAGCTCGCATCTCAGCTTCAGTCACCCAGGTATACTCTTCTACATTGTTGCTGTGCCACAACACCTTGACCATCGGAATTTGCTTTGAATGCAACTGTTGAACTTGATAATCTACGATTGCAACAGGTTCTTCTATGAATGTCAGGTCTTCACTCACTTCCACGCTATCAGGCTACAACATGTGTGAAGGGTCTGAAATATACTTCATCAACATCGAGATATGAAACATCGGATGCACTTAAGACAAACTCGGAGGCAAAGCCAACTGATATGCGACAGTGCTAACTCTCTCCAAAATCTCAAACGATCCTATATATCTCGGTGCTAGCTTACCCTTCCTGCCAAATCTCATCACACCCTTCATCAAAGACACCTTCAGAAACACATAGTCTCCTACCTAGAACTCCACATCTCTGCGTCTCAGATCCGTATAGCTCTTTTGTCTACTAATTGCGGTCTTTAGCCTTCTCTTGATTATGGCAACCTTCTCTGCAGTGTCCTGAACCATCTTAGGTCCAGTTAAAGCTCTCTCCTTAATCTCATCCTAACTCAGAGGGGATCTACACTTTCTTCCATACAAAGCCTTATATGGTGCCATTCCAATACTACTATGGTAGCTATTATTATATGCAAACTTTACGAGTGGCAAATGATCATCCCAGCTACCTACTAAATCCAAAACACATATCATAAACATATCTTCCAGTCTCTAGATCATCCTCTCAGACTGACCATCTATCTGAGGATGAAAAGCAGTACTAAAATCCAACCTGGTGCCCATCACTTCCTACAACTTCTATAAAAAATGAGAGGTAAATACTGAACCTCTGTTTGACACAATAGACACAGGTAGTCCATGAAGGCACATAATATGTTTCACATACAGCTTCACCAATCTAACTACAAAATAAGTGGCTTTAACAGGCAAGAAATGTACAGACTTGGTCAACCTATCCATAATCACCCAAATGGAATCATATCCATCCTTGGAACGAGGTAAACCAACCACAAAATCCATAACAAACCTTTTCCATTTTCACTCAGGAATAGGAAGATATTGAAGCTTCCCAAAAGGCTTTTGATGCTTAGCTTTCACCTACTGACACATCAAATACTTAGCAACATAATCAATGACATCCTTCTTCAGTCCATCCCATAAGTACAAGTCTCTGATACTATGGTACATCTTCGTGACACCTGGATGTACACTGTAGGCTGTAGAATGTGCTTCCTCAAGGATCTCTTCTTTTAAATCATCCATATCAAGAACACACAATCTACCACTGATCCACAAAACATCATCATCATCAAGTGTGAAATCAATGAACTTCCTTGCTCGAACATTCTCTGCAAACTCTTTTAGAATAGGATCTCAGCTCTGAGCTGCCTTAATCCTATCTCTCAACACAGATCGCACCTTAAACTGAGCTAACAGTCCACCTGATATACTCATCTTTATCATCAGACCTTGATCCACTAACTAATGCAACTCTTGGATCAATGGTCTCCTCTCCATATTAATATGAGCAAGACTACCTGAGGACTTCCTACTCAAGGCATCTGCTACCACATTAGCCTTGCTTGGATGATAAAGGATCTTATAGTTATAATCTTTCAATAATTCCAACTATCTCCTCTGCCTCAAATTCATATCTCTCTAGTGGAAAATGTACTTAAGGCTCTTGTGATCAGTAAAAATCTCATAAGTCACCCTGTACAGATAATGTCTCCATATCTTAAAAGCAAAGATCACTACAATCATCTCTAGGTCATGGGTATGATAATTCTGTTCATGCTTCTTTAACTACCTTAAAGCATAGGCTATCACCCTACCATTCTACATCAACATACAACCTAGGCCAACTCTAGAGGCATCACAATACACTGTGAACTTGTCTACTCTATTAGGCAAAGCTAAAACTGGAGTTGTGGTCAACTTTTCCTTTAATAACTAAAAGTTGTTCTCACAAGCTTCTAACCACTCAAACCTTACATTCTTCTAAGTGAAGCGAGTCATAGGAGCTATAATTTTGGAAAAATCCTGTACAAACCTCCTATAATACCCAGCTAAACCTAGAAAACTCTAAATCTCAGTAACTGAAGTTGATCTAGGCCACTCAGACACTGCCTCAATCTTCTGTGGATCAACTTGGATACCCTCTTTAGACACCACGTGTCCAAGAAATGCAACACTCTCCATCCAGAAATCACACTTTGAGAATTTAGCATAAAGCTAATGTTCTCTCAGTGTCTGCAGTACAGTCGTCAAGTGATATACATGTTCTTCCATACTCCTCGAATATACTAATATATCATCAATGAAGACTACCACAAACTAATCCATAAATGGTTGGAATACCTTATTCATTAGATCCATAAAAGTTGTTGGTGCATTAGTTAAGTCAAAAGACATCACCAGAAACTCATAATGGCCATATCGAGTATGGAATGCCATTTTAGGAACATCGGCTTTGCTGATCTGCAACTGATGATAACTCGACCTCAAATCAATCTTGGAAAAGAACTGTGCACCCTGTAGCTGATCAAACAAGTCATCTATCCTTGGGAGATGACACTTGTTCTTTACTGTCACCTTGTTTAGCTCTCTGTAGTCAATGCACAGTCTCACAGTACCATCCTTCTTCCTCACAAACAGGATTGGTGCACCCCAAGGAGAAACACTGGGTCTAATAAAACCCTTATCTAGCAATTCTTACAACTACTCCAACTCTTTCAACTCTACAGGAGCCATTTTGTAGGGTGGCATCGAAATAGGGGTAGTGCCTAGAACCATATATATACATAATTCAATCTCTCCGTGAGGTGGTAAACTTGGCAACTCCTTAAGAAAAACATCAAGAAACTCACAGGCAATAGGTACATCTGTGAGTAACAACTTCTCCACTGAAGTATCCTTGACTAATGCTAAATAACCCTGACAATCCTTCCTTAACAACTTCCTAGCCGTAATAGCAAAAATGAGATTTTGAGGTGCAGAACTCTTATCACCCACAAACTTAAACTCTTCTTCACTAGGAATTCTGAAAGTCACCTCTTTACTTTGACAATCCACCATGACATAGTGTTGAGATAACCAATCCATACCTAGAATTACATGGAATTCCATCACATTCAACAACACTAATTCAGCAGGCAATTCTTTACCACCGACAAGAACTGGATAACTAAAAAGAACAATATCGGTGTCCAATAAATCGCTTAGAGGAGTGGTGATAGACAAAGGAAAAGCCATACTTGAAGCTTGCCAATAAGACTTGGAAGCAAAAATAGGAGATATAAATGAATGTGTGACACCCGGATCAAACAGAACCTAAGCATCCAGGTAACAAATAGAAATAATACCTGCCATGACTGCATTAGATGCATGAGCATCCTGCTAAGTGAGATGGAAGGCTCTGTCCTGACCTCAACCTCCCTATTAACTGGTAGAAGCCTAACCAACACCTCTGGCACCTCCTCTGGTACCTCTACCATGACCTTGCTAAGGAACAATCTGGGTAGAACTCTGGTGCTGAGCTGGAGGCAACTGAAAAGGTACTGGAGTGGCATTAGCAATCGAATGCTGTGGAAATCATGGAATCTATGGCTGTTGATAATCAAAATAGGGACATGATCTAGCAAAGTGTGTCATCTATCCGCATCAGAAACACATTAGCAGTGTCATGTAACACGGTCCCTGATGGACTCTACCACACGTTTGATAAGCACTGGCAGCTGACCCAGAATTGTGATCACTGCTGTTGCTCAAAGCACTTGACCCAAATATGAACGATCTATGTTGACCTCTAAGACCATGTCTACTGCTCCTGTGTACCTTTTATTGCTGTCTCTAGCTTTGTTGGGCCAGGCCTCTTTGCTGACTACTCGAACCGATATGAAAACTTGAGTATAGAGTAGTCTGAAATCCACCTGACTAAATGCCCAACTGGTAATAATCAGGCATAGCTCCTTGCCTAACTAGCCTCAGCTCAATCTCCTTGGCCAAGTCTATCACTGACTCTAAAGTAAGGCCCATTGTAGGCATACCAGCAAATGCATAACCCAAACCAATGACATAAGTAGTGACTGTGAAATACTAATCCCTAATCAAGTCCTCTACTTATCTGCCGAGTCGAAGGAACTCTCCAGTATAATCCTTAACAAATCTGTCACCTCAGGTAATACTAGTTAGTTGGAGTCTGTAGCTCATACGGAGTGGCTCTAGGCAAAATCTTCTCATAAATCGCTCTCTAAACTGTGCCCAGGTCATTGTCATCATGTATGGTTGAATCATCTGGATAAACTAGTCCAGGGCTAATCCCTCTACAGACAGCTCAACGATCATAATTCGTTGATACTCAGTGTGAGCAGTCAGAGTCCTCATCTCTATCGCATGCAGAAAGTTTAGAGGGTCAGAAGTCCCATCAAATGCGATCTTGTTGACTCTAGCATAGAACAGGGTTGCCTTAGGGTTAGCCATACCCTACTGATAGGCAGGCTGAATAGGCGGTGCAACTGGAGGTATAAGAATATCCTCGTACTCTGGTTTTATAGGTTCCTCATCATGTAGCTCTCTCTGTCTACGGTGACCTATCGCTCCTCGAGGTCTACCTCTGCCATGACCTCTGCGCCTAGTTGGCGGCTCAGGAGGTAAAACCTCATCCTGGAAAGACTCATCATCCTCAGCCTTAATGACCGGTGGAGCGACATGTGCTTGTCTCCTCATTCTAAAAAGACAAACAGAAGGATTCAGATAAAACAGACAACTAAGGATAATGCAGAAAACCAAATCAAGGAATACTTATCAAAGACATACTCGAACTTAATTAACTGTAGTAGTTTCAAAAGAAAACACGACACTAAAAACTAGGGCCATAACTTTAATGACTAAGGCCATAATACAAAACTCTGCTCTGATACCACCTTCATCACGACCCAAACTAGGGCCATGATTGACACTAGGGAATGGGAATTCTTTCAAATTCGGAACCTGTAGCAAGTCTTAAAAGAATAAAAACATATAATAAATATAATAAAATAAATATACCATAATTAAAATTTCAATTTAATAGGATAAAATAAAAATTCTTCATATCATGAAATGAATTAATACAACATTCAAATTAAACATATGAATTAAAAATCTCATACAGCAAACTAAAATAAAACTCACCATTGATACAAATACAACTACAACAGTTTTCTAGAGTACAATATAAAATAATTAAGTAGATAAATTACATAATAGAGCTAGGGCAGAAGAAATCCGGTGGATAGGCTTACTGTTGAGGTCTAAAGAAGAAGTATCTCTTGTAAAAATATCAACTGAGGGGAGTTAGACCTCATTAAGTGAATTGTTATAATATATATACACGCATTACTATATGTCAAATGCAAACAATCATATGTATATAATAAATAAATATACAGGCATGTGCACACAGATGCTAAAAATCACTTTATTTCACAATACTAAAAAATATAGGTTTTTGAAGGATCAAATATAACCCTAAATGATTGCAACCTCAATTAACAATAGAAATCACTCTAGCCATATTGGCTCACTTAATTCCAAATAAATTCACATAATCCATTTGGACAGTAGACTGGCCCTGAGACACTAAGTCAACCGAGCTCCAACAGTCTGACTGTCAGTGTGATTGGCCCTGAGACACTTGGTTAACCGAGCTCCAACAATCACACCCTCAATCACATCAATCTCAATCCTGTCATATTCCTCAAATAAGTTAGTAATTTAACCCTACAATCTATCGAACTAGTACGTACTTGTACCTAGTACTGCCAACTAGGAAGCACTTTCTATCGATATCCTTCATTTAAAAATAAAACATACATTCAAGTAAACAAATAATGCATAATGTCATTCATAACAATTAAATAAACCATATATATACTAGAAATATACCTCAAATAAACTAAGTATATTTCAAGTATATATATGTAAAATAAATTCAAATAAATCATGAAATATTCTTAAAATAAACCAATAATATACTTTAAAATAATTTAAATATAAATCAAAAGTAAAACATGCATTTATTTCAAAATATACCAAGAATATACTAAAAATATACCTAAAATATACTTTAAGCATTTAATAAAACAATTATGCAAAATTATACATTTAAAACATAAAATTCTAAAACATGCAACCTAAGCGCAATGTATATATAGAATAACAACTCACAGGGATGCGCTCCTCGAGATTGGTCCAACGGGCCTGGTCTGCTAAGCCTCGGCCTCGACGCAACTAAACAAATCAATTAAATATTAAGATTAGAATAAATCTAAATTAGCCTTCTAGAGACTTGATCTAGAATTATTAAACATAGACAAACACAGAATTGACCCGATGTCATGTTTTACAAGAATTCTACTAAAAATTCAACATAATCTCCTTTGTAAAACGGACATCTCTCTACTAAAAAGTAAAGCCAGTCCTGCAAAAAAAAATACACTTCAAATATAAAAATCCACACAACCCTCGGTCGGGATCCCGAACTTCAAAATACCCCAACCGAGGTCCACAATTCACCATAATTCACATAATATAATAAAATATATTAAAAATAAATAATTACCATAAAATACCCTCAAAATATCAAAATATAGTATATTTAACATTAAAACACCAAAATAATTATTTTTCCAATAATTACTTAAAAACCCTAAATAATAATATAATATTATTAAAATCAAATTTTCTTGATAGTTCAATATAATTTAATAAAAAATCACTTTACTAATCCAAATAGCTTAATTAGTCCAAATACATTTTAAAAATTACTAAAAAATCCATTTTATTACAAAAATAGTATATAATATATTATTTGAAAATAATTTTCAAAAATTAGTAATAATTAAGTAAAAATAGTAAATAATTTGTAAAAATAATTTTTATACCTCAAAAAAAATTAAAACCAATTAAACATAATATTTAACTAAAATTATCACCAAATTACACAATTAACCCTAATATTCAAAAATTACACATAATATACTAATATTACTCAAAAATTCAACAAAAATTATATAAATACACAAAAATTATTTTCTCAACATATATCTCATTATTATGAATAAAAACATATAATTAACCAATAATTTCTATCAAAATATATATTTAACCTAATTTTTCAAAATTGACATAAACTTAAAATAATTATAAAAATTACATAAAAATAACAAAAATTATAAACTCAACTCTAAAATTAATAATAACACCAAAAATCACAAATTCATAATTTATATAATTAATTTATGAAAATTAGTAAAACAATAATAAAATATTCAAAAATTCAAAAAAATTAAAATAAATTCTAAAAATCAAAACAAAAATATATAGATGTAGATTGAGCTTCTAGGAACAACATTTGTTAAGGAGGATTAACTATATCAAATGAAATCAACCTAAAAAAATTAGGAAACCCTAATACTCAAAACTAAAAATTCAAGAAAACGCAAAATTGGATGGATTAGAGCTCAAACTGTAGCTAGGATCAAGTTCACTGGAGCATGAGGAGCTAAAGGACACCAGAAGAGCTCAGAGAGGTGGTCGGAGGAAGGAAGAATGCCAGTGATGCCCACTATCGCTGCTACTGCTGCTTCTGCCCAGAGAAGAAGAAGAGAGAGAGAGAGAGAGAGAGAAGAAGTTGGCGACATCGGCAGGAGGTGGTAGACGGTTGAAAAGCACACCATCAATAAGGAAAACGGACAACGAAGGGCGGAGGGGGCTTGGTGGTTCAGGTTTCGCAGTGAATATATGTATATGTATATGTGTTTTTATGGTTAAATGTATGTATGTATATATACTTTATTATATAATTTAATAAAACTTTATTTAATAATAATATAATATATAACTTAAATATAGACCATATATATATATATATATATATATATATATATATATACATATATATATATATATATATATATATATATATATATATATATATATATATATATAACACATACACACACACACATATACATATATATATATTCGCACACACATATAACACACACATAAAATAATAATAACCCAAATTATTATAATACATAACACATAAAATAATTAAATTAATAAAATAATTAGGGAAAATATTAAAATAGTAATAGAATAAGAATACTAAAATAATCATGCAAGTCAAACGACCAAAAATACTTTTTTTTTTACGTAGGAAATTTATTTAAATGTAGACTAATAATAATTAATCATAAAACAGTAAAATAAGATTAAAATAATCAAATTTAACTTTAAATTTTTATTAACACTGCATATCCCGTTTTAAAATAAAATAATTCAAAAATATGGGTTGTTATAGAAATAAAAAACCAATGAAAGTTATAAAGAAATGTTTGAAGTCATGTTGCATGTTGTCAGTTCTGTTCAGACTCTCTAACATACCACTTATTAATTTGAGCATGAGCTATAATTACTTACATAAGAAATCAATTTATGTATACTTTATAGACTCAATTTGCAAATATTAGTAATAATTAAGGGGCACATAAAAAAGGTATTAAAAAATACTTATTTTTCTCAATTAGTTTTGCAAGTGATTTTAATTAGAACAATGGTTTGTATAAATGTTCCAAACAACATCCCAATCCAAACACCCTGCAAAACATATTTGAAGATTAAAGGAAAAAATAATTAATGAAGCAATATGACTAAAAGAAAAAAAAATGATGTGCTTGAACAAATTACATTATCACACAAAACATATAAGATAATTATTTTTCGGGTAAAAACTAGTTTGTGCAATATGATGATAAATAAATAAGTACAAACCAAGCACAACTCCAACTGGAATTCTAATGAGGTAGTAGTAAGTTATGTTAACATATGCTACAACATGTTGCCATCTGGCTCCAATAGCAACACCTATAACATAATGAAAGCATTTACATGAACATCACATTTAATTGGTATCACCATACTCTAAACCCTTTGAATGGCAATTATGGACTATTTTTAAATCTAAATTACCATGAGTATCTAATGCATTCTAGGTTTGAACTACTCTAATTCAATTCAGACAAAACTATAAGGGCATTCGCTATAATGTTGATATAAATAGTTCCAGAGAACACGGGCTGTACGCTATTCAACAGAATAGACAAAGCCAAAAGTAGTAAAAGATTTGTTATTGCCTTAGCCACCTTACTACTTTTAGTAAAAATGTAAGCAAACTATTCTTTGAGGTATCAAAATATTATAATTAGAACAAAGTTGATTGCAAATGATGTAAGAATTAAAAATTTTATAGTTTTTGAACTTCCTCTTCCAAGCTCATTTGACACCTGAACATTAGAATTTTCCAATTAGAACATCCAACAAGAATCATTTCATTATTTATAATGTCTATATGCATACTTTTACGTGTGTCCAATTATTAGAATGATACATACCTTGCTACAACTAAGAAACCGAGTCATATCATCATTTCCTATCCATTAATGTTAAGGCTACAAAACATAAACAAGACTGTAAGAAATTGTAAAGAAAATAGTAATGAAAAAAAGGACTCTGACAATTACGAGATAGCAATTGCATTAATAGTGACCTCTGCATTTTCCATGCTTCCTATTAAAAAGATTAGCACTGTGTTATACCAAAGTTTAAGGCTATCATAAAAAAAAAAAAAAACTTCAGGCCTCTTTGAAATTCATCTGAAACTGAGTTTATAATTAAGCATGTAAAGGAATTAATTCCTTACCAAAGCATTAACCTAGAAGATAAAAAAAAGCTTGATGATAGGGAGAAGATCTTTAAAAGCCAAGAACAAGAAGCCTTTCCATGTTTCAGGACAAACTCCACAAGTAGCAAACATAAGCTAACCCATATTTAGGATCCAACAAGCCAAAATTATTAACACTAGGGCTCCTATAATTTTGAATTTATAGTGCATAGTGAATAACCATGAAAGTATGATATGAATTGTAAAGGAAAATGTTGCCAAGTATGTAATAATTCATGTTCTTGCTCTGTGATTGCAAGAACAGTTGGCAAGTGAAATATACAATGAAGTAAAACATGATAGGAACTAGCCAGAGAGAAATATCCTCTGCAACTTCTGCAATGGTTGCATCTTGGCCTAAATGTCACGTGGCCATTACCTTCTCCATAAAAGACTAGTTTATTAGGGTGTGTAGTGCCCACGCTTATAAGCCTAAGACCTCCCCTAAAACTTTTCAATGTGGGATTTGTGACATTCTACCCCACCTAATTGTGTAACACCTCTTAAGAATTGGTTGTGCTATTTAGGAATCAAATTCTCAGAAGAGAAAATTTTAAAAATTTACTAAACACAACCCTTTATCTCATGTATAATCTCATACATGCATCTCCTTACACATGTCAAGTGAATAAAAAGAACCTAATCTTTTATTTGATAAAATCAAATATTAAATCACTTTATGGACCTAGGCTTGGTAATTGGGCCAACACTTGACACAAGCCTGTTCCATCAAATAAGTGGGCCTAGATTAGGTTAATGGGCTTTGTCAATATATTGGATTAATCTTTAGCCCAAAAATCTTTTGGGCCTAAGTCCATAACACTTGGGCCATTAATCCAAGTCAATTAGAAATAATATATATCTTTTATTAATTTAATATCTTAATGAATTTCTCATATTAATTAAGTATAAACAAATAATAAAACCTTTCATTGAAATTAAATTTCATGATATGCTAAAATAATTACTTTAAGCATAAATCTAATTTCATTAATCATAATTAATTGATTAAACACTTTAATCAATAATTAGATTAATATCGATAGAGATTTGGCAAAACCTTTTAGGTGTGACTTACTAGGTTCATTTTTAATTGGTAATGAGAAGATAATATTAACATTGATATTATTTAAAACTCCTTTCAAGTCTAAATATGAAAATACCAATTATTCACATTTAGTTCTTATAAGTTGTGAGTGACCTAGCATCAATATCATAACTACCTAATTAGACATGAATGCCTTTATTGATTCTCATGAACCCTTTGATCATAATTATCGTGCACTAAAATCCCTTCATTAGTAGATCCCAATATAGCTTAGAGTCAAGGATTAGTCAAACTCCAATAGCTATATCATATGACCTCATCTCAAGATCTATTTATTAATAAAATATAAAAAATACTAAAAACACTTTTCTAGCACTGAAACTCTTTCATACTGTTATGTTTGTCCTGGCTAGGAACTTATTCATCAATAAAGGACTTAGATAGCATATGATCTAATCTCAGTTCACTCTAAGTAATGAATCCCATCTTGGTTGAACACCCATCCATACATTTAACCAATTAGAGCCATCACATGCCATATACCCATGTGTGATTAACATAAGTATGTAAGCAGTAATAAACCCTAACCACTTAAATGTGGATGATTGTGTCACCTCCAGTCAAATGACTATATGCACCATTATGACCTAGATTGTGGTCGTTGATTATAAGTGAATATCCATGCAATCATATATTTGACGTTATTGTTCAATCCACCCATCATATGAGTATCCACATATCTATTCTACTATCTCGTATCAAGTATAATGAGACTTACTACGTCCCACTATTAGTATCATATATTAATTAAGAAAAATAGAAAGAGGTGATAGTCTAATTAATATTACCCAAATGTTAATTATATGAATATGAACATTTTATAGCATATGTACTAAGTAAATTCGTAGCTCATACTATCAACTCTTGATAATAAATATATTTAACATGATGCTAATGGAAAAATATTCAATTAAACAAACACTTTAAATAATAGAATATTATTTTATTATCATTTGGGATAATTTAAAATATCAAAATATGTGATTGGCCTCTAGGGCATACGCATAATCTCCCACTTGCACTAAAGTTAATCACTACAGTATCTAAGACCCCTCTTCTCAAGATGTTGATCTAACTGTAGTTGTGTTAGTGTTTTAGTAAATGGATTAGTGACATTATCAGTTGAAGCTATCTTTTGCACCATTATATTACCTTTTCCAATAAGTTCTCTGATAATATGGAAATGCCTTTTTATATGTTTGGATTTATGGTGAGACCTCAGTTCCTTTGCTAAAGAAATGGCTCCATTATTGTTGCAATAAAGAGGAATCAAGGACTTAATAGAAGAAACAACTTTTAGTTCAGTAATGAACTTCTTAATCCAAATAGCTTCTTTAGCGGCATCTGATGCAACTACATACTCGACTTCTGTAGTGGAATCAATAGTGACTTTGCTTGGAACTCTTCCAACTCATTGCACCTCCATTAAAAATAGAAACAAACCCAAAGATAGACTTTCTATGATTAATATCTGATTAAAAATTAGAATCTATGAAACCATCTACTTATATATCACCTCCTTCATAAGTTAAGATTAAATCTTTAGTCCTTCTCAAGTGCTTAAAGATTGTCTTAACAGTTATCCAATGTTCTAAAACCTATATTAGATTGAAACATACTAGTCACACTAACAACATAGGCAATATCAGGCCTATTACAAAGCATAGCATACATCAAGCTTCATATAGCCAAAGCATAAGGAACTTTGGCCATCTGCCCCATCTCCTCAGGTGTTTTAGCTTATATACCCTTGGATAAATGGATACCATGCCTAAATGGTAACAATCCTCTATTGGAATCAAGCATGTTGAATCTTTTCAACACATTTTCCAAGTAAAGACTTTGGGATAAACTTATCATTCTTCTCGATCTATCTCTATAAACAGGAATGCCAAGAATATGGGTAGCTTCCCCTAAGTTTTTCATGGAGAAAGATTTACATAACCATAATTTCACATTTGTAAGCATGCCAATATCATTTCCAATTAATAAAATATCATCCACATTAAGTGCTAGGAAAGTGAGTTGGCTCCCACTAACCTTCTTGCACACACAAGGCTCACCTTCATTTTTTATAAAACCAAATTATCGTATGGCTTCATTAAAATGATGATTCTAACTCCTTAAAGCTTACTTTAGACCATAAATAGATTTATTAAGCTTATACACTTTAGAACTTTCCTTAGATTCATAAACATTAGGTTATTCCATATAAATTTCTTCCTCAACATAACCATTGAGAAAAGTAGTTTTAACATCAATGTGCCAAATTTCATAATCATAGTGTACAACTATGGTGAGAAGTGTTCAAATGGATTTAAGCATGGCTACCGATGAGAAGGTTTCTTTCTAGTCAACCCTTTGCCTTTAGTGAAACCCTTTCTCTACAAGCCTTACTTTTTAGGTATTAACCTTTTCATCTACACCAATCTTTCTCTTGAAGATGCATTTACAAACTATAAGTACAATACCTTCAGGTAGATCAATAAGTGTCTAGACTTGGTTTGCACGCATGGAATCTATTTTGGATTTCATTGCTTTAAGCCATTTTAAAGAATCTTTATATGATAAAGTCTTTTCAAATGTTGTAGGATCATATGTTGGGGTTTTGTGATACAAATGCAGCAAAAAATTAAAATTTTATCATGTTCCTAAACCTGGATCCATGTAATTCGACTACTTGATTAAATCTAGAGTTTCAAGAATCTCACCAAAATGCAGAAGAGGCAAGATTTTCTGGAAGGATGAGAGGAGGTTCACACCAGTGACACCTTACCTTGAGATTTTTGCTTTGGTTGCTCAGATCAAGATGTCTCCAAAAGGATGCGTCCTCTATAGGTATCCACACAAACAACCCTTTACAAAATAAATTGGAGTGTGTGCTAGCAACCTTCTTGATTGTCTCACAAATCAAGAACAAAAGAAAAACTCAATGTTTGTTTTCTAGGAAGAGAGAAAACCATTTTTGGAGGTAGGGAAAACAAAACTATTAAACCCTAGAGAATATAACATATTTATAGACTCCAAATTAGGGTTTCACCTACCAAAAACCTTTTTGGTAATTTCCATTTATTACATTCTAATTTTGTTTTAAAAATAAATAAAAAATAATATCTTATTTATTTATTTAAAATAACATTTATCTTAAATAAATAAACAAATAAATAAATAAATAAAACACTTTAATTATTTATTTCCATAGAGTTTATTTTAGGCTTATTAAACCCATAATCGTTTTGGGCTTGTTCTAAGTGTGTGACCCTATAGGTTCACATAACATTGGCAGTGGACCTAAATCTCTATTTAGGCCTACAAGTCATAAGTGGCCTCTAGCAAGACATTATGACTACCCAAGTCATGTGAAGTCAATAATCTAACATAACCTAATTACAGTGAATTTTATCGTCCCTTTATCACATGATATCTTAATTGAACATAAGGCGTAGAATGTCATCCTTATATAGTTCAATATTATGACTTGATTCCAAGTAGACTAAAATGATAACTCTTTATCAATTCATTTCAGTATGGCCATGCATTTTCCTTTAGTCTATCTCATCAAGAGGGATATCTTTCTCATATTAACAAGGGATAAATTCCTTCTAAATCACTCACATTCCTCACATAACTAATTTCATATCCAACAACATCCTATCCAATCGTCCGATTAAAGAAAATGTTAGAATGTGTCAAAACATAAAATAGCTATGTAAAAATCCATGATGATTTTAAGGTCAAAGGATTGAAATAAAATTACTGTGATGAGAAATACTTATGACAATATTCTATGCAGTATTCTCATAGTGAGTCAATCCAGTACATGATCTCTCATCATGTACCTATGAGTTGACTTAATATCTCATATTCATGATTAGTAAAACATAACCATCAATCAACATCATACTAGCTTTAATACTTTAACATTTATATAATTAATAAATGGCTAGGGATAATTAGAATAGAACTCTTATTTTAATCTAAGGGTTTTACTATCAAGTCACATACTCGATGGCCTTAGTAAGAATTAACCATTCATATAATTATCATAAAATCAAATGATAATGAAATACCTCTTTATTAATAAAATAATAAAGTCAATACATAATCAAATGATTGACCTAGTGCATATCACTAACATCATCAACATGATTGCCTTCTTTATGAATATGCAACTCTTACATATCTTGTAGAAAATCATATTTCTCTAGTGGATGAAATACCATACTGAATTTTTTAGGAGCTGGTGTGATGATATTTTTAGTGGAGATAGACTCTTGGGATTGATAAATATTCATTTGATCAACTTGATTAGCCTCATTAGATGACTCCTCTTCTAATGTTATCTTCCTTCCTCTACCACTTTCTTGAAGAAACTCTTTCTCAAGGAATATGGCATCTTTGCTTATAATAAAAACTTATTCAGCAGGAAGATAGCAATAATACCTTAAACTATCTTTAGGATAACTAATAAATCTACCTTGAATTAACCTTGCATATAATTTTTCTTTTTTCAATCTTTTGATATAAGCTAGGCATCCCCAAATCTTAACATGCTTAAGAATTGGCGCCTTACCATGCTATATCTCATATGCTGTGGTAGAAACAAAGTTAAATGGAACACAATTTAAAATGCAAGCAGCTGTTTGTAATGGAAAACCCTAAAAAAAGTAGGCAAATCTGTATAGCTAGGTAAATTTGTATAGCTCATCATTGATCGAACCATATCTAATAGAGTTTGATTCCTGCTCTTGGATACACCATTTAATTGAGGTGAGAGTGGAGTGAATTGTGATATAATGCCATATTCCATGAGGAACTCCATGAATTGGATACTTAAGTATTTACCTCCTCGATCTGATTATAAGATTTTAACACTTTTTCCCATTTGGTTCTTTACTTGGACCTTAAATTCCTTGAACTTTTCAAAGGTTTCACTTTTATGTTTCATCAAATATAAATGTCCATACCTTGATAGATCATCTATAAAGGTAATAATGTAATATAGCCCTCCTTTTGCCATTTGATTAAATGGCCTATATACATTGCTCTGTATGATTTACAAAATTTCTTTAGCTCTTTCCATTTGTTGAACAAATGGTAACTGGGTCATTTTGCCTTGGATACAAGCTTCATAAGTTGGAATACTTAAGGATTCAAGATTACTTAAGATTCCTAATTTATTCACCTTTGTGATTCTATCATCCATAACATGACCTAATCGCAAGTGTCATAGACATTTTGGATTAGAGGAATTATCAATTAGCAATGCATTCACAACATTCAAAATGGTTGGATATTGTTTGTTATTAGATTTATTATCAACATCATAAATACCATGTAATACATAACCCATGCCAACTATCTCATTATCAAAATAAATACTACATTGATGTAGGTCAAATTAATACCCTAGTCTCCATAACTCAGTATAAATTAAGTAGGGTGTTGAACATTAGGGAATTCAGAGTAAATTTTGTATTAACTAGGTAAATACTTGAATGGATAGGCAAATGATATTAAAAAATATTAATTTATTCTAACTTAAAGTTACTAATTTCTAATTACACAAATTAAATTGACTATACTAATAATGATTTTAAGCAATGTATGTTAGAATTACAAATCATAATTAATCAAGAACTTTAAAAGTCAACAATATTTTAAATTTCATGCATTGATTAGAGAATAAGCCAATGATCCTTAAAAGTAACTCTTGTTGTTAATTAAGGGTATTTTCATTTAAATTCCACACACACTCTCATGAATTTACAGAAATAAACAAAAACCATCAAGCTCTATGTTATTTCTTTATCCCCTTAAAGTGAATTTCTTATCTCCAAGTACTTTTCTAACCTTTAAGTAATTTCAACTGCGATTCCACCAAATCATCCCAACTCTCATTGTAAACAATTGGTAACAAGCTATATATGGTGATCAAGCATATATAACACAATTCAAAACTCAATTAAAACTAAATCAATCATGGATTATAAATGATAAAAATGTAGTTCATAGATTAATTCATCATTGTAGTTCTACATATAAAGACTTAGCCAAAATACATAATGCTCAATATCAAGGAATAACAAAGAAGTACTATAAACATCAAGTAACTAAAATAGAACAAAGGAGAAAAGATTGTATTGATAAAACCCTTTAATGCTCTCTAAGAAGTTACTTGATTGTGGTAAATCCTCTTGATTTCTTCCTTCGATTCCTTGGATATATCTTTGAACACTAAGCACTTCAACTCTTTTAATAATAAAACTAATAATGCTATAAATTCTTAATATAATATTGATGTTTTTCAATCCCTAAAATAAAGCCAATCTTCATGTATTTATAGGCTTCTTGGCATCCCAATTCATGCCTCTTCAAATGGGTGTAAAAATGAAAAGGTATGGTAAAGAGGTGTATTGGTGTCAAGTCATAACCATTGTGTTGACTCGGTACAGGATGTCTCTATCATGACTCAGCACAGATGTGATTAGTCGGCATGGTCTCTTCTTTCATTGTATAGTTGCTGACAAGTTAGCATAGGCATATTGAGTCGACACTAACATTTATTGTCACGACTCGGCAGCAATGTGTCGAGTCAGCACCTATTGCTAAAGCCTCACTTTAACTTTTCATGCATCATACTTCATTCCACTCTATCCAAGTTCACTTCCATGCATGAATTAAGCTTAAGAACACCTACAAAATACATAAAAATCAATATAAGGACAACATAAACAAAAGAAATAAAAATAATAGTGCATAATTAAGTAAACACAACTAAACATAACAAAACTAAAGAAAATTAAACCATAACTAGCCTAAAGAACTATGCTTATTTGCATTATAACAAACTCCCCCACACTTAGACCTTACTTGCCCTCAAGTAAGAAATAAAGACCTAAGGGAGAAAATAACAAAAATCTTTTATCTTCTCAAAATAGATATAGTAATCTCAACAAGTCATCTAAACCAAGAAAGAATTTTAAGAAAAAGAGAGTCAGTAACCAACCTTCCAATGCTCAATAATGATAGAAAAGACAAATTTTATAGCATAATCAATAAGTTTAATGATTTATCTCTAACTATTAAGAACAAAATCAAAGAATATAAAGTTAAACTACTAATCAAGCTTTCTAACCATAATGCTCATTCATTAAACTTAGGATTTTTGAAAACCAAAGTAGCCATAGGACAAGGATTAAGTGAACACATTAACCAATAATTTTCATGGAGTTTTTAGACACACATTATATATATATATATATATATATATATATATATATATATATATATATATATATATGGACTAATTTTTATTTCTTTTCAAATGAATACAATTAAAGAGCATACTCACTTACACAACACTTACTTGAGATGTATCACATTAACAAGCATTATTATTGTTGTTGTTGTTGTTGTTGTTGTTGTTGTTGTTGTTGTTATTATTATTATTATTGTTATTATTATTATTATTATTATTATTATTATTATTATTATTATTATTATTATTATTATTATTTATTTTTTCATTTTTTTATTTTTATTTTTTATTATATCCTCATCCATTATTGAAAAGTTAGTTACACGTATTATGACTATAGTTTCTCTAAAGCCACTTTAATCCTTAAAAACCTAAGCTTAAATCCTACCTATCCTATCCTTAAGCATAATTAGGAAGTTGACTAAGTATTTTCTAGATTTTGAAAATAATAATAAAAGATAATAAGGAAAACTTAAAGCCTATGATAGATGAAACTTTAAAATTCTACAAATCAAGTGTAGAAGGATAATTACTAACAAACTAATTGAAAAGAAAACTCAATCAAAATTGAAATGAACTTAAAGAGAAAATTAATTAAAATATGGAGAAGATAAAATTAAGCAAAGTTAAGCATAAATGACATAAAATAAGAAAACATAACCTGTAATCATAAAGGTAGACTTACACCTAATAGAATGACAACTACTACTATTCCCTCCCCCACACATAAAATGCACATTGTCCCTAATTTAGCATTATAATAGTAAGGAAAGAAAAGAAATACTCCCCTAATTATTTAAAGGAGTAGGCAGAGGAGACTCAATGTTATATCCAAAATAGGTAAAGAATTGATTCAACTTGTGCTCCATTTTCCTTTACCAACGATCAAGTTATTGGTTCCAAGTCTCCATTTCATTCAATTGGCACTGCATGGCAATCTAAGTATCCAAGATTTAATACTGAATATGAGAGTGTCCACTTGAAGAATCATTGACTTCACCCTATATAGAATAAGTTAGTAATGGTAAATCACTAAGTGGTGTATAAGCTGGAAAATGCTTAGGCTCAACATCTTCTTCCTCTTCTTAAGATTCATTAACTTAGGGTAGCCATTCCAACCTTCTCCAATAAGATCGAGACCTTGTCGGAATCAAATGGAAGGCAACATTGATAACTTCACCTCTCACAATTTCTTGCTTAGTGAAATAAGAGCACTTAACAACACAAGTAAAGCCATCAAGGTTAACATTCAAAGCTTCAGCAATAATGGTAATAACATGACCATAAGTGAGTAGGGCATCCTTATGTGCAACAAAAGTTAATAATTGATTAAAAATCCAATATGTCCAACATACTTGCTTATTATTATGAATGCACCACATCAAAAATAACTTTTGTGCAGAGACTAGATTGAATTCGGACTTGTGAAAAACCACACATGCAAGGACTTTATGCAACAACCAGAATTTCAAATCCTTAATGAACATAGCTTTATCCTTTTTTGGTTGAAATGGTGTTTTCAAATCAATAAAGAATGTCCAAAATTCATTTAACCTAAAGGACTAAAGGGATCATATAAACCATCCTTCTTGAAACTAAATACACATTGCATGAATGAATACGTAAGTTGATGTTTATTCCCTAACATGCAAAATTCCAAAATTTGAGAATTATTTGAATTCACATCCAAAGTGGTATAGAATTCAGTGATCAACTCGACATAAGTATCTTCTTTCATAGACATAATTTTTTTCGACCTATAAGTTGTCAACATTTGATTAAAAGAATCATTCATGCCTACATCATTATGAAGAGAATTAAGAGTATACTTACAACTTATGATTTCCCAAAACTTAATGGTGGTAAATGTAGCACCCTCCTCATGTGAAAGGATGAAAAATTTGGCCTTGTCAATAAGTGAAAGGTTCTCTTCCTCTTGATGCTCTTCTTCAATATGTGGCCTTTTAGATGATGAACCCCTTATTTACGCATCTTCAAAAGCAACAATGTTATAGTAACAAAAGTAGTAGTGTGTAAAGGAAATGAAGAAGATGAGAAGGATAATGGGTAAGGTGTAAAAATAGGAAAGCAAACGTGTAGAGAAAATGAAAAGAAAGAAAATAATGGAAAGGAAATTATGGGATTCAGTTAGGTTAGGAAGAATATAAAAAGGCAAGTGTAAGTTAAAAAAGAAAATGGTAAAAAGATAAAGAAGAAGAAGAAAATTTACAAAGTGAATGAAGAAAATGTATAGGGATTTAAGAGAAGTGTGTAGAAATAGTTGTAAGTGTAAGTAGAGAATAGAAAATGTGAGTCAAATGGGATGTTTATATAGGTATTAGTCTAGGGTGTATGTAAGCACCCAATTTCAGGATGCAATTGTACACAATTCTGATGTAAGCTCCTATGATGAAATTTATTCAAAAATTGAACTTGGTTGTCGATTTTCTGGACTTTAAGGACTAAATTGCAATATTTTTTAGGATTTAATTACAAGGAAGTCAATTTTTTAGGGGTCTTTTGGTAATAAAAAGTTAAAAAAAAAAGTTTGACATTTAATGCTTATCGACATTGGTGTAATGACGATTGGCATTGTGTGATGCCGACGCGTAAAAAGTCCATTTTTTTGATTTTTCACCTATTTTCTTAATTTTTTCGTCTATTTTTTAGTGTTTTTATTGGTTAAAAAGTTAATTTTATTATTATTATTATCAGATAATTTTTTTTGACATGTTCAAAATGTGTAAGGAGCTTTCAAACTCAAATTTTGTTATCCATCTATTTTGAAGAGATGAGCCTGTTCCTGTAATGGGGGAAGTTAGTATGCAAACTCTGCTCTAAAAAGAAAAGAGTATGACTGTGTGACAGGGGGCTAGGGACTCACACACATAGACTAAGAAAAAGAAGGTGACAAAAAAAAGAGACAAAGCAGTGCGTAAAAAACCCTAAAATCCAAACGCTATTGAGAACACCCCGTACACCACAAACTTTGATTTCTTTATTCTGTCAAAGCCTTAGTTTTTTTTTGATATGGTTCTTTCAACTAGAATGATCTAACATTATTTTTAGTTCCAGTCCAGAATCAACAATACTTCAATTTCAATGGTGAAAATCCTAGTCTGAGGGGCTAAAAAAGGCATTTGCACAACATCTAAAATCATCACAGTGTTTTTTTATTCTTTTCTTCCTTAATGATTTTTATTTTATTTTTGTTATTGATTTGATTTTTAAACTTCACTAATATATTTTTTTGTGTTTTTTTTTTATTTTAATATCTGAGTAGGGATTGAGGAGGAAACAATCTAATGTTTAAGAATTGAACAGAAGATCCATGGAATGTCATGGATAAACCTGTACTATTTTTCAATAGTTCTTAGGATTTTAATCTTTAGTTTGCATTTATGTGTTATGCATAGTTATTTTAATTCATGGGTGTATAATTGTTTAATTTTAATTTTTGTACGTAGTTTGTAATAGCTCCAGTAGTAGGAATAGTGAAAGATTTAATTTTCTGCATTTAAAATCAATTAGTAATTAGGTTCAATTGGGTAAAAATCAATTAAAATCAATGGTGGTAGTAGCTTAATTTAGGGTTTGCATGTAATTGATTTAGAGTTTTAGAAAATCACTAAAATGTATGTTTGATCTTTTTTATGTTTTATTTGTTTTGGGTTGTGTTTTTGGGTTTTTATATTATTTTGGGCCCCAAGCCCATGCTTAGGTCCAACTCACTTTAAATAGGCTTAAAAAATGGTTTAGGACTTTAAATAATTAAAATCAACTTAGGCCCATTAGGTTAATTAGATTTTAGGCCCACTTAGTTAATTAAAACTTGCTTAGACTTAGCTCAACCCACTTAATTTTATTTCTTTTAAAATAAATAGACCTAAGCCCACTTTTCACTTAAAATAAAACCAAGTTAGACTTAGGCCCATTAATTTAATTTTCCTTTAAAATTGAATAGACTTAAGCCCTTTTTTTCAGAAAAAGTAAAATAAATAGATATAGGCTCACTAATTAATAAAAAATGTAGGCCTACCTTTAGTCCCTTTCTCACTTGTAAATAAAATGTAAATTTAGCTAACTTTTTAATAAAAATAACATAGTTTATACTTAGGGACAATGCGATCTTGAGTGATTTTTTTATGTGTAATTTTATTGACTAGATGCCTAGGGTTAGATGGATGTCAAATAGGGTTTAAATAAAATTGTATGTAATTAGAGGATGAAATAATCATTTATAAAATTATTCTAAATAAACATGAGACTAAGAGAAGTTAGTATTTCATTTCCAAAATCTCCTAGTTGTGGTGCTAACTTTCTTTTAGAGAATCGAGTACCACCAGTCAAATTGTCCCAGTTATTACCCTAGGTGGCGACTCCTTTTCTCCACGCTATGACTCTGTGACATAGTAGTGTGTTCTCTAAGGCCCTGAGCCTAAACAGTGTCATTGTCTACAGTGTAAGTTGATAATGAAAGGTCATGACCTTTCTTAGAAAAGGACATGACTTTTCAATTTTATCATTTTTTAGGAGTTAGTTATAGCAAGAAGACAAAAGAAACTAAATTGAAAAAAAATGATAAAAAGAAATGTGAATAAAATATATTAAATAGTATAAAAACAATAAAAGAAAAATACTTAAAATAAAAAGTTGGAAATGAAGAAATATTATAAGAGAGTACAAGTTGGCACCATAATGACGACTTGGCACCATTTGGCTCTATAACGAGTTGGCACCATGATGACAACTCAGCATGAAGTAATGTTCAAAGGGGCGACTTACCATGACATATATGATTACTCGCCACACCTTAGTCTCTATAATGAGTTGGCACCAAGACTAAGTGACAATAATTCAACATATAATTGATTAACCTAATTTAAATTTATATTGTTTGATCAAAATAGAATGTGTATAAAATAAAAACATCAAAGGAAAAAAAGAATTTATAAAAGAATATGCAAAAAAAGGATTAATATAAATTTAAATGATTTCAATGAAACAAATACTAATTAAACTATAAAAACTACTAGTACTAAAATGTGGTACAAACAAGTCCAAATATAATAAATTAACATAAAATATATCAAAATAAAGAAGATATGTAAATAATACCTTGCTAAATTTAATGGTCTATAGCTCAACCTTGGCGAATTAAGCATAAAGAGAGAGATTGGTCGACCTTGATCGATTGCTTACTGATCAAATATGGCTTGAGACAATGGCCATTAACTTTGAAGATTTCCCCTTTATCATTGGATATTTCTATTACACCATAAGGATGAACTTTAACAACCTTAAAAGGACTCAACCATCTTGACTTCAACTTTCCCGGAAACAATTTTAATCTTCATTAGAAAGTAGAACAAGTTCACCTTCATGAAATTGCTTCTTAAATAAATGCTTATTATGCTATAACTTGGTGCAATATTTTTACAATTTTGCATTCTCATAAGCGTTCATTGTTAACTCATCCAATTCATTAAGTTCAAGTAGTCTTTTCCTACCAACCTTCTTCAAATCAAAATTAAAAGCCTTGGTTGCCCAATATGCCTTGTGCTCTAGTTTAATGGGTAAATGACAAGACTTCTTGTATATAAATTGGTAAGGAGTAAGGCTTAATGGGGTTTTAAAGGTTGTCTTATCTACCCATAATGCATCATCTAATTTCAATGCCTAATCCTTTCTTGAAGAAGACACCATTTTCTCAAGAATCCATTTTATCTCTCTATTACTAACCATAACCTACCCACTTATTTATGGGTGATACAGGGTGGCAATCTTGTGGGTTACCCCATACTTTTTCAAAAGAGCCTTTATTACATTATTGTAAAAGTGTGAACCTCAATCACTAATCAATGCTCTAGGAGTGCCAAACCTTGGACATATTATTTTCTTGACAACCTTTGCATCATTAGTAATGGTTGGTATTGCTTCCACCCACTTTGAAACATAATCAACCATAACCAAGAAATACTTGTAGCCTAAAGAACTAGGAAATGGACCTATGAAATCTATACCCCAAACATTAAAAAGCTTAATTTCAAGGATTCATTTTAAGGGCATCTCATGTTTCCTAGAAATGTTATCCATTCTTTGACACCTATCACATGTAAGCATAAATTCTCTAGCATCTTTAAATAAAGTAGGCCACCAAAAACTAGATTGTAGTAATTTGATGCCATCTTTAATGTTCTAAAGTGTTCATTAACTTCCAATGAATAATAATATTGTAAAACATTTTAAACTTCATTTTAAAGAATGCACCTTTGAATCAAACTGTCTGCACATCTCTTATAAAGTAAAGGCTCCCCCTAATAGTAAAATTTACTATCATGCAAGAATTTCTTCCTTTGTTGATAATTCATTCAAGAAGGAAGAATACCACTCATAAGATAATTAGCATTATATGCAAACCGTGGAAGTTCCTTTAATGCTAAACTAAGCAAATGTTCACCATTAAATGTCTCATTAATTAGCACACCATCATCATATTTCTTTAACCCTTCTTGATCTAGCCTTGATAAATGATCCACAATAATGTTTTCACTTCATATCTTATCCTTTACTTCCTAATCAAACTCTAGAAGCATTAAAATCCACCTTAGGAGCCTAGGCTTTACATCCCTCTTACTTAAAAGATACTTAAGAGCAGTATTGTCTGAATGCATAATAACCTTCTGCCCCATAAGATAATCTCTAAACTTATCAAATCCATAAACAATAGCAAGCAACTCCTCTTTTGTAGTGTTATAGTTTATTTGAGCATCATTAAGTAGTTTGCTAGCATAGTAAATAACATAAAGCTTTCCTTCTTTCCTTTGACCCAAGATAGCCCCCACCACAAAGTTATTTGCATCACATATAATTTTAAATGATTGCTCTTAATTAGGTGGTTAAAAAATAGGTGTTGAAATAAGAGCCTTCTTTAATGCTTCAAATGCATCAACACATGCTTCATCAAATTAAAAAATAGCATCCTTAGTAAGTAGTTTGCATAACGGCTTAGCCATTTTAGAAAATTCCTTGATGAATCTTCTATAAAAACTCGCATGCTCAAGAAAGCTTCTTAAATCTTTAACACACTGTGGGGGTCACAAATTAACAATCACTTCTATCTTTGCTCTATTAACTTCAATGGCTCTTTTTGATATTGAGTGTCCAAGAACTATACCTTCTTATGACATGAAGTGACATTTTTCCTAATTCAAAACCAAACCATGCTCAAGACATGTGTCAAGAACTTTAGAGAGATTGTCTAGACAATGAGAAAAATTATTGTCATACACACTGAAATCATCCATAAAAACCT
The DNA here is from genome assembly GCA_947683625.1 of Mallotus nudiflorus. Lineage (NCBI taxonomy): Eukaryota > Viridiplantae > Streptophyta > Magnoliopsida > Malpighiales > Euphorbiaceae > Mallotus > Mallotus nudiflorus. Next base: position 8,247,787 of record CANTUR010000041.1, read on the forward strand.
CTACATAATCATTAAGTAAATTGCTAAATATTGAAACATGCATCTTTGAAAGGTTGCAGGTGCATTGCATAAACCAAAAGGCATGTGCCTAAAAGAAAATGTACCATATGGACATGTAAAATTAGTCTTACCTTGGTCCTTGAGCTGAATAGGAATTTGATAAAAACCACTAAGTCCATATATATAACAAAAATAAGAAAAGTTAGCTAGTCTTTCAAGAACTTGGTCAATAAAAGGCAATGAAAAGTGATCTTTTCTAGTTGCTTTATTTAACTTTCTATAGTCAATACACATACACCATCCCATGATAGTTCTAGTGGGTATTAAGTCATTAGACTCATTCTTAACAACGGTTAAGCCTCTCTTATTTGGAATAACTTGAATAGGGCTCACCCATTTACTATCACTAATGGAATATATGATTCCATTATCAAGAAACTTAGTTACTTCCTTCCTTACCATCTCCTTGAGAGTTGGATTTAGCCACCTGTGACCTTCAGTGGAAGGCTTGGCATTATCCTTTAAAAGGATTATATGCATATACATTTTAGGGCCAATACCATTCAAATCATTTATAGAATAACCAATTGCACTCTTATGATTAAGCAATACATCACATAAAGCATCAATATTATTGCTAGGTAAAAAAGAATTCACAATAAAAGGAAATTTAAAGTTAGAGTTAAGAAATTCATATTTTAGATTCAATAGTAAAGGCTTGAGCTCTAACTTCACTTCTTCATTTGATGAAGTAGCCTTTGAATCTTCATCCTTCCTTAAAGGTTCAAAAATTAGCTTCTTGTACCATGTATGGCTCAATAGGGTCTTGCCTTAAACATTCATATATTACTTCTTCGATGCATTCATTAATAACATCAATAAAGTCAATTCTGCTTGCCACTTCCACTTATATTGACTTCATCATTTTAAACACAATAAATTCCATATGCTCCTAGTCCACTTCCAATGTAATCTTTTCTCTCTTTATGTCAATAATTGCTCCTAATATCATAAAAAATGATCTCCTAAAAAAAATTAGGATTTCAAGATCTTCCTCTATATCCAAATATAATAAAATCAACGGTATCACAAACTTTCCCACTTTTGTTGGCACATTTTCAAGAATGCCAAGTGGATATTTAATAGATTTGTTCGCCATAGAAAGACACATATTGATAGACTTAAGTTCTTCCAAATCAAACCTTTTATAAATGGATTAAGGCATAAGGCTAATACTAGCACCAATATCATATAAAGCCTTATCAAAATGAGTACCTCCAATTACATAAGGAACAGTGAAGTAAGGGATCCTTTAGCTTTAGTGGAGATTTGGAATACATAGCCTTAGATTCTTCAACAAGAGAAACTAACACATAATCTTCAAGCTTGTTTTTGTGGCTAATGATATCTTTTAGAAATTTACCCCATGCTAGCATATCTCTAGTGGCATCAATAAATGGTATGGTAATGGTAATTTCCTTGAAATAATTAAGGAATTTTCCAAACTATTTATCCAAATTATGCCTTATAAATCTTTGAAGGAAAGGAAGTGTTTTGAAATCTACCTTAGATTCATCTTCCTTAAGTGGTATGGCATCTCCCTTTTTACCCTTCTTTTTACCCTCAATATTATCTTTATTACTAACATCCAATTCTTTAATTTTTACCTCATCATCATTAACCACTCTCTTATTTTTACTAGCATCCTTTTCAATCTCTTTACCACTCCTTAAAGTAATTGCTTGGCAAGTCTCTTTTGGTACAAACTTCAATTGGCTAGGAAGCTTTCCCAAAGCTTTAGTGTTGAAGGAAAAGGCTTGTTGGGTAATTTGATTTTCAAGGATTCGGTTATGAGTACCAAGTTGTTCAATTTTAGAGCTAACTTGCTTGAATTGCTCCTCATTTTTTTTGTTAATGGACATTTACTAGTTGACAAATTGTTCTATAAGAGTTTCTAGGTTGGGTTTAGGTTGAATATGTTTATTTTTTAATGGGAAATCAAGGTGGGTTTTAGGGTTTTGTGTTTGGGTTAAATAGAGGGTTTACTTAAGAGGATGGATTTGACCATGAAAATCCAAGGTGGCTTCTCCATTGGGGGTTAGAGTTGAGCCCCATTCTTTAATTAAAAGCTCCTTGCACATTACTTACATCCTCATTAGTATTCATATTACATTGAGAATATGAATGAGATCCTCCACAAAACTCATAAACAATATTAGTACTTTCCAAAGAATTATTTTATGATTTACTTACTAATTTGGTGAAAGCCTATACCTTTACAGTCAATAGGTTAATGGTGTCAAGCTCCAAAACTCCTCTTGTTTTTACCATTATTGGTTCATCACCCATGTATCCTTGAGATGCAAGTTCTTTAAGTAACAACTTCCTTAGCCATTTTATCCATCAATTTTTCTCCGGAAGTTGTATTAAAAATGTTCCTATTCTTATCTGTCAAGCCATTATGGAAAATTTAAGGGATCATCCAATCTGGTAAGCCATGATAAGGACATTGCCTTTGAAGTTCCTTAAACCTCTCCCAAGCTTAATATATTGTTTCACTTCCATTTTGCTTGAAAGTGTAATCTCGTTACAAAACTTGGCTGTTTTTTATGGTGGAAAGTATTTATAAAGGAACGCTTGCTTTAATTGGTCCCATGTTATGATTGATTCACTTACCAAACTAGCAAGCCAAAGATATGTTTTATCCTTAACCTAAAATGGGAAAATTTTATGTCTTATTACATCGTCAATCACACCATTGATTTTAAAGGTTGCAAACACATTAAGGAAAGTCAATATATGAGCACAAGGATACTATCCTTGTAAACCTCTAAATTGATTTTTCTACACCATTTAAAGAATGCCCGGCTTAATTTCAAAGTTATTATTAGCACTGGTTGGGGCCACAATCCCACCAAAACTGCCCAAGATGTTAGGCATAGCAAAACTGCCTAATGTTCTTCTTTCTGGTTCAATCATATTATTCAATTCCCTTTGGTTCACTCCTTTATGTCTTTGCTTCTTATGTAAGTCATGTAAATTCAAATCAATTTTGAGATTAAAGTAAAGAGTATTATCACTAATACTTCTAGCAAGCGTCATGAAAAGTAAAAAGTTGAAAATCAAATAATAAATTATAACACAACTTAAAACATTTCACAATTAAGTAAATAACAAATTATAAAAGCAAATTTAAATAAAAAACTAAAACAACTTTTCTCTACCCTAAGTTAATAAAATCACTAAACAAAAATCCCCAGGAGCGGTGCAAAAATTTGTTGTGGGTCAAATTAATATCCTAGTCTCCAAGGCCTAGTATAGAGTAAGTAGGGTGTCAAACACTTGGAATTCAAAGTAAATTTTGTATTAACCAAGTAAATACTCAAATGGATAGGCAAATTATATTAAAATAATGTTAATTTATTCTAAATAACTTAAAGTTACTAATTTCTAATTATACAAATTAAATTAACTATACTATTAAGCAATGTATGTTAGAATTACAAATTAGAATTAATCAAGAACTTTAAAAGTCAACAATATATAAAATTTCATGCATTGATTAGAATAAGCTAATGATCCTTAAAAGTAAATCTCATTGTCAATTAAGGGTATTTTCATTTAAATTCCACACACACTCTCGTGAATTTGCATAAATAAACAAAAACCATTAAGTTCTATGCTATTTCTTTATCCCCTTAAAGTGAATTTCTCATCTCCAAATACTTTTCTAACCTTTAAGTAATTTCAACTATGATTCCACCAAATCATCCTAACTCTCATTGTAAACAATTGATTAACAAGCTATATATGGTGATCAAGAATACATAACACAATTCAAAACTCAATTAAAACTAAATCAATCATGGATTATAAAAGATAAAAATGTAGTTCATAGATTAAATCATCATTGTAGTTCTATATACAAAGACTTAGGCAAAATACATAATGCTCAATATCAAGGAACAATAAAGAAGTATTATAAATATCAAGTAACTAAAATAGAACAAGGGAGAAAATATTGTATTGATAAAACCCTTTAATGCTCTCCAAGAAGATACTTTATTATGGTAAATCCTCTTGATATCTTCCTTCAATTCCTTGGATATATCTTTGAACACTAAGCACTACAACTCTTTCAATAATAAAACTAATAATTCTATAAATTCTTAATACAATACTAATTTTTTTCAATCCCTAAAATAAAGCCAATTTTTATGTATTTGTAGGCTTATTGGCATCCCAATTCTTGATTCTTCAAATAGGTATAAAAATGAAAAGGTATGATGAACATGTGTATTGGTGTCGAGTCATCACCATTGTGCCAACTCAGCACAAGATGTCTCTATCATAACTCAGCATGGATGTGATGAGTCAGTATGGGCTCTTCTTTCATTGTATAGTTACTGACAAGTTAGTATAGGCATATTGAGTCGGCATAACACTTGCTATCATAACTTGGCAGTAATGTGCCGAGTCAACACCCTTTTCTAAAGGCTCACTTCAAATTTGCATGCATTATACTTCATTATACTCTATCAAAGTACACTTCCATGAATGAATTAAGCTTAATAACACCTATAAAACACACAAAAATCAACATGAGGACAACATAAACAAAAGAGAAAAAAATAATTGTGCATAAGTAAGTAAAAACAACCAAACATAACAAAACTAAAGAAAATTAAACCATAACTAGCCTAAAGAACTATGCTTATTTGCATTATAACACATATACATCTCTTTTAAATAAAAACTTATAACCTTTTCTAGTCATACAAGAAATAGAGATGTTCATATAAGCATTAGGTACATATAAAACATTGTTCAATAACAAAACATGATCATTTAAGTCAATAGAGGTGGTTCCTATAGCTTTGGTAGCAGCACTTGCTCCATCTCCAAGCTTCAAAGTCACCTCATTTGACTCCAACCTTCTTTCACTTGCTAGATCCTGTAAGGAAGAACATTTGTGAGAACTAGTACCGATATCCAATATCCATGCCTTAGATGAGCTCTTAGAACATTTAGAAACAAATAAATTAGAGAAATTCTCACCTTCTCCAATCTTGTCCTTCCCTTTAGTCTTGAGAGGCTCTAGGAACTTAGGACAATTTCTTCTCTAATGTCCCTCTCCATCACAATAGAAACACTTTCCTTTGCTTGTGTTCTTAACTTTCTTTTTGCCTTTGTTCTTTCTTACACCTCCCTTAGCTTTGGGATCTCTTTCTTTAGCTTTCTTGCTTTTTTTGCCCTTACTCTTCTTAGTCCCATTAAAAAAGGCAACAAAAGTAAGTTCCTTCCTTTTTTCATTGTGAATAGCCTTTTGGGCCATCACAAGCATGTTTAATAATTTTGTAAGAGTGCACTTAATTTTATTTATATGGAAATTTGCAATGGATTGCCCAAATGAGTCCAAAAGGGATTGTAAGATCAAATCTATTTAAAGTTAAACATCCATCATGAAATCTAGACTCTCAAGTTCCTTAATAAAATTAATCATAGAATTCACATATACTCCAACATCATCTCCTTCCTTCATTTTAGCATAAAAAATCCACTTAAATATCTTATATCTAGCAGTCGTACTTTGTTCACCAAATAACTCTTGAAAGTGAAGTAGGATTTCCCTTGCATTAATGTACTTCTTATGTTGCCTATGAATTTCATTGCTCATAGAAGCCCATATAATGCAACATGCTTGCATATTATCATCTTTCCATTTTTCAAGAGTGTCATGTGTTGGGATTCGTGATACAAATGCAGCAAAAAAATTAAAATTTTATCACATTCCCAAGCTTGGATCTATTTAATTCGACTACTTGATTAAATCTAGGGTTTTAAAATCTTACCAAAACGTAGAAGAGGCAAGATTCTCTGGAAGGATGAGAGGAGGTTCACACCGGTGACACCTTACCTCGAGCTTTTTTTTTGGCTTGGTTGTTTGGATCAAGACGTCTCCAAAAGGATGTGTCCTCTATAGGTATCCACACGAACAGCCCTTCATAAAACGAATTTGAGTGTGTGTGCTAGCAACCTCCTTGACTATCTCACAAATCAAGAACAAAAGGAAAAACTCTGTCTTTGTTTTCTAAGAGGAAAGAAGACGAATTTGGAGGCAGGAAAAACAAGTGTGTGAAACCCTAGAGAATATAACATATTTATAGACTCCAAATTAGGGTTTCACTTACCAATAACCTTTTGGTAATTTTCCATTTATTATATTCTGATTTTGTTTAAAAACAAATAAAAAATAATGTCTTATTTATTTATTTAAAATAACATTTATCTTAAATAAATAAATAAAACACTTTAATTATTTATTTCACAGAGTTTATTTTGGGCTTATTAAACCCATATCTATTTTGGGCTTATTCTAAGTGTGTGACCCTGTAGGTTCACATAACATTGGCAGTGGGCCTAAATCTTTATTTAGGCCTACAAGTCATAAGTGGCCTCTAGCAAGACATTATGACTACCCAAGTCATGTGAAGTCAATAATCCGACATAACCTAATTACAGTGAATTTTATTGTCCCTTTATCACATGATATCTTAATTGAACATAAGGCATAGAATGTCATCCTTATATAGTTCAATATTATGACTTGATTCCAAGTAGACTGAAAATGATAACTCTTTATCAATTCATTTCAGCATGGCCATGCATTTTCCTTCAGTCTATCTCATCAAGGGGCCTTTAGATATCTTTCTCATATTAATGAGGGATAAATTCCTTCTAAATAACTTATATTCCTCACATAACTAATTTTATATCCAACAACATCCTTTTAATCGTCTGATTAAAGACAATGTTAGAATGTGTCAAAACATAAAATAGCTATGTAGAAATCCATGATGATTTTAAGGTCAAAGGATCAAAATAAAATTACTGTGATAAGAAATACTTATGACAATAATCTATGTAGCATTCTCATAGTGGGTCAATCCAGTACATGATTTCTCATCATGTACCTATGAGTTGACTTAATATCTCATATTTATGATTAGTAAAACATAACCATCAATCAATATCATACTAGCCTTAATACTTTAATATTCATATAATGAATGAATGGCTAGGGATAATTAGAATAGAACTCTTATTTTAATCTAAGGGTTTTACTATCAAGTCACATACTTGATGGCCTTAGTAAGAATTAACCATTCATGTAATTATCATAAAATCAAATGATAATATAAGACCTCTTTATTAACAAAATAAGAAAGTCAATACATAATCACAAATGATTGACCTAGTGCATATCACTAACATCACGTTCCTCTAGGAAGTAATAAGTGGAAGGAGTTTGGGAGGACTTTGTTCCAAGACATATAGAATGCATTCAGAGGCCAAAACAACTTTTTGATTGCAAAGCCAATTAATAAGATTAGGCCTAGTAAGTTTATTGTTATCAATAATGATGCTAAGAGGGTTTGAAGATCTCATATTATCAAATTTCTACAAAAGTATAACAAGATAATTAGTTATTCTAACATTGTTAATACCATTAAATTTGGTCTTTAAACACAATGGTCTCCCACTTACTTTATGAATCCTATGCTTCCAAAGTAGGAAATGGAAATCCTTTATTGGATGGATTTTTAGTGGGTGATTGAATTCTTAATAAAATAGTAATATTCCCCAGGTACGCATAATTGTCATTCTTAGAATATTAATATTCATTAAATGAACAACTCTTATTCATCACATCTCATATGAGATTCAATCAATTCGGCTCCTAATGCTAAAAAACCTCAGGTATGCACAATTATCATTCTTGGTCTCTTTACATTAGTTAGGTTCATACCACTAAATCAGTGTAATTTATAAACTTGAACACAATACACCTCAGGTATGCCTATTTGCCATTCTTGGCATGTAGTGTGTTTATAAATTCACAACATCTCATACTTAACAATGAACTCTACAAAGATCTCTTAGCATAAATATACACCCCTATATATCCATGGCTGAAGTATATTTGTCTAAAACTTTGCATGTCACTACTTCAATGGAGAGCCTAGACCTAAATTTATTTTGGAAAATTTTTGGGTCTTTATTTGTGGTATCACTTTGCACATTAGCCATTGTAATATTGCATATATCACATATATACATCGTTTGGCATGCATACACATATCACATATGATCACATATGCATATTACTAATGCCATCCAATTATACATATCACATATGCACATTTCATGTTACAACATATATATCTCATATATACATAGAACATGCATATTGGATGCATGAATAAGGAGTGATCATGGACTTTGCTAAAACCTATTCTAACTCTTAGAATAAGCTAGATATATGGCCACCTTGTAATGATCTCTATAGATCTCTCACTTGAACTCTTTAAGCCCCATATCACAACACTTATGATTTATAATTAATCCTCAATATACCAAGATGAAAATTACATCCTAATTCTATGTAATCAACACTTAATTACATGCTAAATAATAAAATTAATTATTATTATAAACCATAGGATGTATTTTAAGTCCATGACCATTCTTGTATGTATGTCAAGCAAAAAAAAACATAGATTTAAAGGCCTTTAAGCATCCTTAAAATGAATATGGACATAACTCAGCACCAATATGTTGATTCAAGATTGACTCAACACATGCTACCTCTATCATGAGTCAGCACGCCTATGATAAGTCGACATGCCCATGACGAGTTGGCACAGTCACTCTATCATAAGTCAACATTGCCACTTTCTAGTCATGAGTCAACACACCCATGACGAGTCAGTATAGCCATGATTGTGCACATACTTAAGGCTATTTTTACATATGTTTAGCTATAACTCTTGTAACCAACATCAATCTCAATCATAACACTTGCAATTATCAACCAATATAGCATATGATAATTTCAAAAAGGAGCTATGATACCATTGTGAGGAATCGGTTATGCTATTTAGGAATCAAATCTTAAAAAGAGCAAATTTCAAAAATTTACTAAACACAACCCTTCATCTCATAAAGAATTCCAATCCCTAGGATCCATTTTGCAATTAACACATAACTAATACATAAAGCAACAATAACCTAAGAATTCTAAGCTTTAACAAAACTTACAATCTCCTAAGTTTGTTGTGGACCATAAGTATTCTACTATATTGGTGTGCTTCTTAATTCAACTCTTGAATCAACTCCTTAGCTTCCCAAACATGAAGATTCTAGCTTAAGACACCAACCTTCACAAAATCTCCTTCTTGCCTTGATTAAAATGGAAGCAAGTATCCTCTCTTAATTGCCCTTAGTAACTTGCACTAAATTGATCCTTACAAGAACTCTTGGGTTTTTATTTATATATGTTTCTTATTAATTTTTATCTTTTATGTCTTTACACTTTTTCTATATTGATAATCATCCATGTTCAATTCTACTTACAATTTTAGATAAATATGGTAAGTGATAAGTGTATAGAGATTGATGACATTATCTACATGCTAGTTGGCATGATATATATACATAACTGTGTATAAAAGTGATAAGTGTACAAAAGTAGTGTGTAAATAATACATCTCATGTATAATCTCTACATACATCTCCTTACATATGTCGAGTGTACAAAAAGAACCTAAATCTTTTATTTGATAAAATCAAATATTAAATCAATTTATGGACTTGGGCTTGGTACTTGGGCCAACACTTAACCCAAGCCCATTCCATCAAATAAGTGGGCCTATATTAGGTTAATGGGCTTTGTCAATATATTGGATTAATCTTTAGCCCAAAATTCTTTTAGGACTAGGTCTATAACACTTAGACCATTAATCCAAGTCAATTAGAAACAACATATATCTTTTATTAATTTAATATCTTAATTAATATCTCATTTTGATTAAGCATAAATTAATAATAAAACCTTTCATTAAAATTAGATTTTATAATATGCTAGAATCATTACTTTAAGCATAAATCCAATTTCATTAATCATAAGTAATTGATTAAACACTTTAATCAATAATTAGATTAATATTGATAGAAATTTGGTAAAACCTTTTAGGTGTGACTTACTAAGTTCATGTCTAATTGGCAATAAGAAGATAATATCAACACTTGATATTATTTAAAACTCCTTTCAAGTCTAAATGTGAAATCTCAATTATTCACATTTAGTTTTTGTAAGTTGTGAGTGACCCCTAGCATTGATATCATAACTACCCAATTATAAATGAATGTATTTATTGATTCTTACAATCCCTTTGGTTAGAATTACTGTGCACTAAAATCCCTTCATTAGTATATCCTAATATAGCTTAGAGTCAAGGATTAATGAAACTCCAATAGCTACATGATATGACCTTATCGTAAGATCTATTTCTTGATAAAATATAACAAATACTAGAAACACTTTTCTAGCACTAAAACTCTTTCATACTATTATGTTGTCTTGGCCAGGAACTTATTCATCAAGAAAAGACTTAGATAGCATAAGATCTAATCCTAGTTCACTCCAGGTAATGAATCCCATCTTGGTAGAACACCCAACCCTACATTTAACAAATTAGAGCCATCGCATGCCATATACCCATGTGTGATTAACATAAGTATGTAAGCGATAATAAACCCTAACTACTTAAATATGGATGACCATGTCACCTCAAGTCAAAGGACTATATGCACCATTATTACCTAGATTATGATCATTGACTATAAGTGAATATCCATGCGATCACATATCTAACGTCACTATTCAATCCACCCATCATATGAGTATCCACATGTCTATTTTGATATCTTATATTAAATAGCATGAGACTTATTACCTCCCACTATTAGTATCAATACTAATCAAGGGAAAAAAATAGAGGTGATAGTCTAATTAATATTACCCAAATATTAATTATATGATTATGAACATTTTATAGCATATGTACTAAATAAATTTGTAGCTCATATTATCAACTTTTGATAATGAATATATTTAACATGATGCTAATGGATAAATATTTAATTAAATAATACTTTAAATAATAGAATATTCTTTTATTATCATTTAAGAAATTTACATCATCAAAATATATGATTGGCCTCTAGAGCATACACCTATACTAACAATGCCCTTATTGTTTATTGCACCAGCTCCATTCGTGTCGGAGGAGAGGGACCCACTAGGGTACTTAAGGACTAACCCACTGCTTTAATACTCACGTGGTCTAGGCCTACCTTGCCCTAATATCTCTTATGAAGGCCCCACATTAAAGAGGACTAGGGTTAGCTCTGATACCACCTATCATAGGGCCATTACTTTATCCTCAAAAGACTAGTCTATTAGGGTGTGCAGTGCCCATGCTTATAAGCCCAAAACCTCCCCCACAACTTTTCAATGTGGGATTTATAACATAAATCTTTCAATATTCACCTTGTGAAGATGAACACAAGGAGAAGACAGAGGGGGCATGTGAACAAAACTACCTAAGATCTTTGGAGATATACTCTAAGCATGTTATATTATTTAGGACTAAACAATTGGCCACACAGAGTTTCTATTTAGACTTGGATTAATGGCCCAAAAGATTTTTGGACCAAAGATTAATACAAAATATTGACAAAGCCTATAAACCTAATCTAAGCCCACTTATTTGATGGAATGGGATTAGGTTAAGTGTTGGCCCAATCACCAAGCCCAAGTCCATAAAGTGATATAGTCATATTTGACTTTATCATATAAAAGGATTGGGTTGCTTTAATATGTGTAAAGAGATAGATGTAGAGATAATACATGAGATATATTTTCTACATACTTCCTTTTTATACACTAGTGACTCATACAAGTTGTGTACATAACATGCCGAGTGGCATGCTTATGATGTCATCACCTACTTGCTTTCTCTACACATGTAACCTTAGAAATGTTCTATGGTAATATAGAGAAGTGTAGAGAATGGTTAGAGACATAAAAATAGAAAACAACATCCACAAATAAAACCCTAAGTGTTCTTGCAAAGGATTGAATTAGTGCAAGTTTTGTAAAGGTCAACTGAGAGGAAACTTGCTACTAATCACATCAAGGCAAGAAGGTGACTTGGTAAAAAAAAATTTTTTAAACTAGAGGCCTTTCATTTGCAATTCTAAAGCTCTTAATTCAAGTATTGAACCACAAGTATCTAAAGCTTGCAAACCTTCACTATTGTTGTCTTCATCAAACTAAAAGTTTGTAAGTTTTCTTAAATATAGAGTTTCCTAGGTTGATGATGTTGTATATGTTTTTGTGCTTTTTAGCTATATGTAATATGAAAAATGGATCCTTGGGAATGAAATTCTTCATGTCATGATGGGTTATGTAAGTAAAATTTTTGAAATTTTACTCTACTTCGGCTTATGCTCACTGTATATGCTTTTAATGCCTATATTACATAGCCAATTCCTTCAATTGGTATTAGAGATCCTTTTTTCACTTTACACATGCTAAATCTATTAATTATTGTAAGTGTTGTGATTATGATTGATGTTAGTTACAAGTTTTATGGCTAAAGAGATGTAAAAATGGCTAAAAATGTGTTCCATGGCTGCTCACAATCGTGAGGAGCTACCACAGGATCATGAGCAACTTAAAATTGGCAACCAAATAGACTTGGCTCATTTTTAACATGGCTATGCCCCTCACAAGCACTCCTCATGATCATAAGGAGCTCATGAGGAGCACTTCAACTCATGATTATCATGTTTCATGCTTGTATGCCTTGCAAATTTAACATAACATGCAAGAGTTGCATTTTACTTGATTTTTGCTTATCATACATAGGAGGAATGATCATGAACTTAGATTACATCCTAATGTTTATGATAATAATTAATTCTGATATGTAATTAAATTTTAATTACATAGAATTAGGATGTAACATTAGCCTTAGTATGCTAAGGATTGAATGTAAATCATAAGAGTTATGACATAGAGCTTGAAGTGTTTAAGTTGGAGACCCATGAAGATGGTGACAAGGAGTTTCATGCCTTAAAGAACTTTCTTGTGCTTAGCTCATTTTGTAACTTATTATAAGTGTTAGAATAGGTTTGGAAAAGGTTCATGATTACTCCTTATTTATGCATCCATTTATGCATGTTCTATGTGTGTGTGTGTATATATATATATATATATCTATGTGTGTGTGTGTGTGTGTGTGTGTGTGTGTGATATTTATATAATTGACTAATGTGCAAAGTAAGACCTTAAATAAAGACCCAAAAATCTTCTAAAATAAATATAGGTATTGGCTCTCCATTGAAGCAATGACATGCAAAATTTTAGAAAAATATACTTCGACTATGGATATATATGGGTGTATATTTGTGCTAAAAGATTTTTGTATGGTTCATTATCAAGCATGAGATGTTGTGAATTTATAGACATACTACATGCCAAGAATGGTAAATAAGCACACTTGAGGCATGTAGTGTTCAAGTCTATATATTACACTAATTCAATAGTATGGACCTAACTAATATAAGGAGACCAAGAATGGCAATTATGTGTACCTCAGGTCTTTAAGCATTAGGAGCTGAATGGATTAAACCTCACATAGGATATGATGAATAAGAGTTATTCACTTGATGAACATTATTATTCCAAGAATGGCAATTATGCATACTTGAGGAATATTATTAATTTATCAAGAATTCAATCACCCACTAGAAACCTATCCAATAAGATTTTCATCTCCTATTTTGGAAGTGCAGGATTTGATAAAATAGTGGGAGACCATTATGATTAAAGACCAAAACTAATGGTGTTAACAATGTCACTATAACTAATAATCTTGTTATGTTTTTGTAGCAATTTGATAATATGAAGTCTTAAAACCCACTAAGCATCATTCTTGATAATAATAGACTTACTATACCTAATCTTGTTGATTACATTCATAATCTTAAAGTTGTTTTGGCCTCCGAACGCATTCTATATGTCTTGGAATAAAGTGCTCCTGGACCCCTTCCACCTAATGCTACCCGACACTCTTGAAAAATAGAAAGATATTGACATACAAGGATGTTGCATTATATGGGCTTCCATGAGCAATGAAATTCATAGGCAACAAGAGAAGTACACTAATGCAAAGGAAATCCTACTTCACATATAAGAGTTGTTTAATGAACAAAGTAAGACCATTAGATATGAGATATCTAAATGGCTTTTTCATACTAAAATAAAGGAAGGAGAGGATGTTGGAGCTCATGTGAACTCTATAATTCGTTCCATTAAGGAACTTGAGAGTCTAGATTTTATTATGGATGCTTAACTCTAAACTGATTTGATTTTACAATCCCTTCCATAATCATTTGGGCAAACTATTGCCAATTTCCATATGAAAAAAATTTAGTGCACACTTACAAAATTATTAAACATGCTTGTGACGATCCAAAAGGCTATTCACAATGAAAAGGGGAAGGAAGTTACTTTGGTTGCCTCTTTTAGTGGACTAAGAAGAGCAAGGGCAACAAAAGCAAAAAAGCTAAGGAAAGAATTCCTAAAGCTTCAAGAGGTGTAAGCAAGAACAAGGGCAAAAAGAAAGTTAAGAACAAAGGCAAAGGAAAATGTTTCTATTACCAAGGAGAGGGACATTGGAAAAGAAATTATCTTAAATACCTTAATTCTATCAAGACTAAAGGAAAGGACAAATTGGAGAAGGTGAGACTTTCTCTAATTTATTTTTTTCTAAATATTATAAGAGCTCATATAAAGCATGGGTATTGGATACCGGTGCTAGTGCTCATATATATTTTTCCTTACAGGATCTAACATGTGAAAGAAGGTTAGAGTCAAATGAGGTGACTTTAAAGCTTGGAGATAGAGCAAGTATTACTGTCAAAGCTATAAGAACCACCTTTATTTACTTATATGATCATGTTTTATTATTGGATAATGTTTTATATGTACCTAATAGTTATAAAAACATCATCTCTATTTCTAGTATGACTAAAAATGGTTATAAGTTTTTATTTAAAAGAGATATATGTATTATCTATTTTGATAATAGAATAATGGGCATGGGTTATATATTACTTGGTCTTTATTATATTAATAATAAATCCAATAAAAAATAATATCCAACCAATTTGAATGTTTTGAGAACAATACTAATTGATAATACCTCTAATCCAAAATATCTATGGCACTTAAGATTAGGTTATATTACGAATGATAGAATCACAAAATTGGGAAAATTAGGAATTTTGAATAATCTCAAATCCTTAAGCAATCCAACTTATGAAGCTTGTATCCAAGGCAAGATTACCTAATCATCGTTTGTTGGACAAATGGAAAAAGATCAAGAAATTTTGAAAATAATGCATAGTGATGTATGTGGGCCATTTAGTCAAATGGCAAAAGGCGGGTTCTACTACTTTATTACCTTTATAGATGATCTATCAAGGTATGGACATTTATATTTGATGAAACATAAAAGTGAATCCTTTGAAAAGTTCAAGGAATTCAAGGTCCAAGTAGAGAACCAAAAGGGGAAAAGTATTAAAATCTTACGATCAGATCGAGGAGGTGAATACTTAAGTAACCAATTTATTGAGTTCCTTAAAGAACATGGCATTATTTCACAACTAACTCCACCAGACACACCTCAACTGAATGGTGTATCTAAAGGAGGAATCAAACTCTATTAGATATGGTTTGATCAATGATGAGAGATACAAATTTGCCTACTTTTCTTTGGGGTTTTGCATTACAAACTGCTACTTACATCCTAAATAATGTTCTATCTAAGTTTATTTCTACCACACCATCTGAGTTATGGCATGGTAAGGCAGAAAGTCTTAAACATGTTAAGATTTGGGAATGCCTAGCTTATATCAAGAAGTTAAAAATAGAAAAATTAGAGGCAAGCTCAATTCAAGAAAGATTTATTAGATATCCTAAAGATAGTTTAGGGTATTATTTTTATCTTCCTACTGAACAAGTTGTTATTGTAAGCAAAGATACCATATTTTTTAAGAAAGACTTTCTTCAAGAAAGTGGTAAAAGAGGAAGATAGCATTAGAAGACAAATCTTCTAATAAGGCCAATCAAGTTTATCAAATGGATATTCATCAAACTAGGAGTTTGTAAGTTTTCTTAAACTTAGAGTTTCCTAGGTTGATGATGTTGTATATGTTGTTGTGCTATTTAGCTATGTGTAATATGTAAAATGGATCCTTGGAAAATGAATTCTTCATGTCATGAAAGGTTAAGTAAAATTTTTGAAATTTTACTCTTCTTAAACTTGTGCTCACCATATATGCTTCTAATGCTACTTTACTTAGACTTGTGCTTATTGCATATGCTTCTAATGCCTATGTTACATAACTTATTCCTTCACTATTAAACCTTAATATTGATTGTGAGAAGCATGTTAGGAAAGATAAGAAGTGCAAGGCATAAAATAAAAGGATAAATTACTATTTTGCCCTCCTAGTTTAATTTTTTTCGCTAGATTATTAAAAAAAATTTTGGTTACAAGTATTTAAATCCTTATATAATGGATTCACTCATGTGCAATTTATATTTTATATTCCAAAAAAATTAAAAGAAATTGAATTTTTAAAAAATAAAATAAAATTCAAAAAATAATATAAAGGTAGGGAGGTAATTGTCGCTACCCTCGATAGAACTATTCATGTTGAGGGTAGCGACATATATCATTACCCAAAATAAAATGTACCATGATATATAAATGAAGAGTAACAGACAAAAATTCTATTATTTTCAGAAAAGATTCCACTGGAAAACTTTGAGCCAATTACACTTGGATTTTGTCTATTTGCATCTACCAAAATTGCCCCATTTACGCAATAGCCTCACTAGAAAACTTATTGAGAATTCAGGTTATTTTCAATGCAAAACTAGAATATAGGCTAAGGGCACATGTTTATGAAGCAATATCCAAATGTTCAAGACCAATGGCACATGAATGAAACCATTCTAAGATTTGCTTAGCACTAGAATTCAAATCCACAATAATCCCTCCTTCTGTTGCACATTCTAAATTGCAAATTTTCACTAAACTTACATTAGACATTGGTACTGGAGCTTCCATTCTTATCCGATTTTGATGGATCCACAAGCCAATGATTAAGACGTTCGGATGCTTTCTCTACCTACATCATTTAAAAATAAATAAATAAAGTGCTTTAACAATGTAATTTTTTTTTTTTTTGGTAAGTTACAATTAGGGAACCTACCTAATGCTCACGAAGGACTTGACCATTTGAATATTTTAATAGGACCGATAAATTATTAATGAATTTTATTTTATTAAGTTGAGTTTTTTAAATAGTCAATATGTTAGTTGAGAGATGAAAATGATAAATAATAACAAGTTTAAGGGAGCACAGATATAGTATGTCGCCATATCTATTTATCCATGGCAATACTACAAACCTGAAGATCCCAATCAATCTTCCATATGAGGAAAGCTAGTATAGTTGTTTGCATTATTACTTCACTTAACATTCCAATCCATAAACCCTGTACGTATAGACATAGATAAGAAATATATATATATATATATATATATATATATTCTCTAAAAGAAAAAACAAATGTCTACAAGATTATACCATAAGAAAAATAATTGTTCAATTTCTAAGTGCTACTTCTTGTACCTTGAATTGGAAGTGACCCACATAACCAAGTAGATCTCCTACAGGTATTCCAACCACATAATAGCATCCCAAGTTAACATATGCAACCATAGCCTGGAGACCAGCACCTACAGCAACTCCTGGAGATTGGATTTTTAGTAACAAAATCATAAGTTAGTAGCAACAATAATCATGGAAATTATGAGAATTAACATGGGAACCTTGTAGAGTTAATGATGTACTTGCCGGACAATACTGGCTGAATGCTGTTAAGTAACATTGAGAAAGCAAGTAGCACAAAGAGTTCTGATACAGTATCAGCAACTTCCTCACTATCAGTGAATAGGTATGAAATTTTTCGATCGAAGATTAGCCATATAACAAAGCACACTACTCCATTACATACTGAAGTGGAGAGTGTGAGTTTAATAATGAATTTTGCAGCTTTAGCATTTCCTACTCCCAGTTCATTTGAAGTTCGCACGCTGCACAAATTATAAATACACTGTCAAGTGTCTGCCTTGTAATCTAAGTAATTAATTAAATACTGAGATTGACTTGAATTAAAGGCATATAGGTTAATGCTAAGAGTACCATGCTGCTCCAAGGAATCCAAGGCAGATCATAAACTCCCATGCACTAACATTGAGGTTGCAACAGGAAATTAGACTCACATCAAACACAATCTTCTTCTCATAAGCTAGTGCCATATAATATTCTTACCAAATGGAGAAAGCTGATATTTCAATTGTCGCATTCTTCATATATCCAGCTAACAAGACTAGAACAGAATTGTACCATAACTCTAAGCTATCAAATAAAATAATAGATATAATCAGGATACATACATTATGCTTAACAATATAAAATGGAAACCAAAGAGAAACAATTCTCAAAAGAGAATGCAGCATAGATTCACCATAGCATTATGCCTGAAGAAATTGAGAGCTTGACAATAGGGAAGATATGTTTAAACGCAACTTTAGTGATCCTTTTCCATATGTCAGGACTCAGGACAACCACCTCCCAAAATATAAGCAAATAGTCCAATAACAACTAACCAACAAGATATGTTCAAAGCGCCCATTGCACCCGGAATGCCCTAATTTAGCTTGAACACAGAGATCCATGACAAAGGCACAAGGGCTGCTAACGAGACAACAGAAAGCCAACCAATAATCTGGTTCCTTATTTGAGCTTGCAAGTACATTTGCATTGTCAAGCTAAACACAAAATAATAGAGAAATGAGATGAACCATAAGGAGATTTCTCCAACTACTTCTGCTATTTCTGCATCGTGTTCAATTAGTTTCAAAATTGGTGTCGTGAAAAGGAGGAATATTGTTGCCATAGCACCATCAACTATCCATGATCTTTGCAAAGATATACCCATCATGTGGGATTGTCTTGCTCCAAATGCTTGCCCACATAATGTTTCTGTTGCACTTGGCATGCCAATCTACCAAGAAAAATCAAGTTTTTTTTTAGTTCATTAAAAGAAAATATATCTAACCCAAAGGGTTAGTTTAGTGGTATAAGGCCACACTAAGTTCTCGGTATGAGGATGTTCCATAGTGCAATGTTCCCTAGATCAAATTTTCTTGGACCAATGCCAGCCACAAAGCACGAGAGAAGATTAGTTCCATACTCAATACGATAAAACCATGGAAAAACTTTATATATATATAAAGTTCCATATATAAGATTAGTTTCATATATATATATATATAAGAGGTTGATTACCCTAGCATGGAAAAACTTACCAAAATTCCATTTACAAATCGTACGAAGAAGGCTTGTGTAAAATAAAATTCAAAGAAAAAGAGAGAAAATTTAAGGGAAATATTTTTTCATAATATTTAAAAAAGGGTTATACCTCTTATATATACACCTAGGATCAAAACCTAATTATGAATAGAATAACATCCTAAATAGAATAAAAACTTTATTCCTAATTGTATACAAATATTTACTTCCTAATATATACAATGAAAACATTTACTTCCTCAACACTCCCCCTCATGTTGGTGAATGTATGTTAATCATTCTCAACTTGCCAAGTGAGTTATAGAATATTTTTCCGGATACAGCCTTTGTGAGGATGTCAGTAAGTTTAGTCTAAGAAGAAAAAAATGGAAGATCAATTGTTCTTTGGTTCAGATGATCTTTTATTAAATGTCTATCAACCTCCATATGCTTAGTCCGATCATGTTGAACCAGATTGTTTGCAATTACTATGGCTTCCTTATTATCACAATGCAACAACATAGGCTTTAGATATTTTAATCCTAGATCCTGAACAATTCACCTTACCCAGAGCAACTCACATACTCCATGAGTCATTCCTCTAAACTCAGCTTCAGTACTTGACCTTGCTATAACTTTTTATTTCTTACTTCTCCAAGTGACTCAATTCTTTCTAACAAACATAAAATACTTGGATGTTGATTTTTTATTAGTCCGATCTCCAACCCAATCAGCATCAGTATAGCTAGTAATTTCATAATCCTTATTCCTCTTAAAGAATAACATTTTGCCCAGAGAAGACTTTAGATATCTTAATACTCGATATACTACATCCATATGTTCTTTACTCAGAGAATGCATGAATTGACTTACAACACTTACTGCATAAGCAATATCTGGCCGAGTATGAGATAGGTAAATCAACCTTCCCACCAACCTTTGATACCAATCTTTATCAGTTGGAACTTGATCTCCTAGGACTGAAAGTTCATGGTTGACTTCAATTGCAGTCTCAGCTGGCTTACAATCAAGCATGCCCGTCTTTGTCAATAGGTCCATTACATACTTTCATTGGCAGAGAGAAATTTCTTGAGTTGATCTTGCAACTTCAATTCCTAAAAAATACTTTAAGTTACCTAAATCCTTAAGTTCAAACTTGAATGCTAACTGTCTTTGCAAGATTGTTGTCTCACTTAGATCATTTCCATCAATATATACAATCAGCGCGGTGACTTTACCTAACTTATGTTTGATGAATAATGTGTGATCAGCATCACTTTGCTTATATCCGAGCTTTCTCATGAAAGTTGAGAGTCTTCCAAACCATGCTCGAGGCGATTACTTGAGTCCATACAATTCCCTTTTTATTTTTCATACTTGGTCAATACATTTAGTTCCGGGTGGTGGATCCATATACACTTCTTCATCTATGGTTCCATTCAAAAATGCATTCTTCATATTAAATTGTCATAGCGGCCAGTCCAGGTTGGCACTTAAGGAAATAAAAACTTGGATGGTGTTCATTTTTGCTATTGGGGAAAATGTATCTTCATAGTTAATTCTATACTTCTGAGTATACCCCTTTACTACTATCCGAGCTTTATACTGATTTATGCTTCCATCTGAATTGAGTTTGATAGTAAATATCCACCTGCACCCTATCATTTTCTTTCCTTCAGGAAGAGGAACAAGATCCCATGTTTGGTTCTTCTGCAATGCCTCCATTTCATCATTTATGGCTTTCTTCTAATCTGGATCATCTAAGGCTTACTACACATTACTCAAAATAGATACAGTAGATAACTAATTTATAATAAATGCATGTGAGTTAGACAAATGGTTGGTTGATATGAAGTTGTTGATAGGGTATTTAGCTTTAATGAAGGTCTAAATCATATTGTTTTTTTAGAACCCCTCTATTGATTCTATAAGGATAATGAGGCTTAGTATTTAGAGTTACTAAAGAAGATGAGTTTACCTTGTTGTGCACATCCGTATCCAGAGTTTCTTCAACTTCTGGTATGGGTTGAGAAGATGTACTATCTTGATTACTAAGATTTTCTTTAATTATCTGTCCAAGTGAGATGCTCATACTCGGAACATCAAATGTCTATGAGATGCTTAGAACATTTGGGAGACTCAGACTCAGAACACTTAAAATGCTATCTTTAACACTCGGACCACTCGAAATGCTATCTTCAAATTCAAAGAGGTTCAGATTTTTCTCCCCCTAAAGAGAGCACTTGGAGTGGGAGAAGAAAGGAGAATTTTCATGAAACCGAACATCCCAAGTGACATACATCTTCTTTACATTCGGATCATAACACTGATATTCCTTTTGTAGATCCGTATAGCCGACAAAGATACACCAGATAGCTCGAGGATCTAATTTACCAAGTGTCTAATGAATATATACCAAGCATCCAAAGACTTGGGGCTCGAGATTATTGAGGGGTGGAGATATGACAAGTTCCTGAAGTTTCTAAAAAGGCGTTTTAAAATTGAGGACTCCTGATGGTGTCCGATTTACAAGATACGCAACAGATCAAACAGCCTCTCCCTAATATTTTTTGAGGAACATTCATGTCAAATAATGATGCTCTAACAACTTATAATAACTACTAGTTCTTCTGTTTGGCTATACTATTCTGTTGAGGAGTGTCGGCATAGAATGTTTGGTGGCGAATGCCTTGCTCACAGCAAAAATCATTTAGAATTGAGTTAACATAATCCCCACTATTGTTAGACTGTAAGACTTAAATTTTACTCTGGTATTTTGTAGCCACCATTTTGTACAAGTCCCAAAACTTGGAGCATACATCTCCTTTGTTTGAAAGTAGTGATACCCAGGTTATCCATGTACATTCATCAATAAACGTTACAAAATATCAAGCACCAAATAGAGTAGGAATTCAAGCAAGTCCCCATACATCAGAATGAATGGTCATAAATGGAATTGAATTTTTATTATGACTCGGTACATAAGAGATTTTATCACAACCCAAAACAGGGGCCATGATCGGCTCTAGGGAACAGGAATTCTTTCGAATCTGAAACTCGTAGCAAGCCTTAAAATAAAATAAAACATGCAATAATAATAATAACATAAATAAAGTATTATGCAGTGGAAATAAATTCATAAATAATTAAATAATAATCCACCACAGAATTTAAATCAACAACTCATCATATAGATAAATAAACTTTTAATACAATCCAATTCAAATCCTTAAAATATACAACTCACACAATATAATGCATAACCCTTAACAATTTTATAACTACTGCAGTGTCTAGATCATAAAATACAACTCAAGTAAGTAGTTTACATAATGAAGCCGGGGCGGAAGAAATCTAGCGTATGGGTCTGCTACTGAGGTCTGAAGACGATGACTCTCCTGAAAAATAGTCAACGGAGGGGAGTCAGACCTCATTGAGTGAATTGTTATAATATATATACATGCATACTAAATGGCAATGCACACAGTCAATAGTATATATGTAATAAATATATATACAGGCAATTAGACACAGATGCAGTAAAATCATTTTTATATATTTTCTGAAAATCACTGTTTATGAAGGATCAAATAAAACCATAGAAAATCACAACCTTAAAACAGTGTTAGACAACACTCTAGCCATATAGGCTCACTTATTCCAAATATATTCACTTATTCCATTTGGACAGTAGACTGGCCCCGAGACACTAAGTCAACCGAGCTCCAGCAGTCTGACTGTTAATGTGATTGGACTCGAGACACTTGGTCAACCGAGCTCCAGCAATCACACTCCCAAATCATATCTCACACATCAATAATCAAATTCAATCAATATCCATAAATGGGTTAGTAATATAGCCTAAATGTTATCGATGTACCGGCACGTACTCAGTCATAGTGCTGCCCACTAGGTATCACGTTCTATTGATATCCTTCATTTTAAATATAAAACATACATTCATAAAAATAAATGTTGCATGTAATTGAATAAAATCTCAACATAAACCATATATATACTAGAAATATACCAAAAATAAATCAGGTATATTCCGAGTATATATATGTTAAATAAACCCAATTAAATAACAAAATAAACTAAAAATATATTCAAAAACATTTTAAGCATAAATCATTAATAAAACATACATATAGTTTAAAATATACCGAAAATAAACCGAAAATAAACTTAAATACTAATTAAATCATTATGCATATTTATCAAAATAAACCATACATTTCTAAAATCATGCATCCTAGAACATATATATATATATATAAAATAACAACTCACTGTTTATTGCGCTCCACGAGATAGGTCCGACGGGCCTGATCCACTAGGCCTTGGTCTCAGTGCAACTAAACAAACAAACAACAACAGAAAATCAAAATAAATCTAACAGAAGTTCTAAAGACTCGATCTAGAATACTAGACATAGAATTAGAATAGAAATTCGACTGGACATCACGTTTTACGAGAATTCTACTGAAAATCCAGTAGAACCTCCCCTATAAAATGGACATCTATTTACTCAAAGAGTAGAGCCGATCCTACAAGGAAATACACTTCGAAAATAGACACAGAATTCACAACCAAAACCCTTCAGTCGAACTCCAAACTACAATTCACCGATCGAGGTCCACAATTCACAGAATATTCACAAAATACCAAAAATACCGTTATATAATAAAAATACATTTTATCAATCTAAATTACTTAATTAACCCTAAAACATGTTAAAAATCGATAAAAACTTATTTATTTAGAAAAATCGTATAATATATATATAATTGAAAATAATTTACGAAAAATAGTTTTAATTAGTTAAAAATACTAAATAATTTGTAGAAATCATTTTTATACCCTAAATAACTATTAAAACCAATTTAATTACATTTTTAGCCAATTTAGTGTAAAATTACCAAAATACCCCTATATATATAAATTTACTAAAATTAATCCAAAAATTCACCAAAAATAATATAATTGCTTAAAATTAATTTTCTCAACATATATTTCAACAATACCAATAAATATACTCAATTAACCAATTAATTTCAATTAAACACACAATTAACCCTATTTTTCAAAATTACATCAACTTAATAAATTTCAAAATAATAAAATTCACAAAAATTACAAATAAATTTATATAATTCATTTCAACACCTATAATTACCATAAAACACAATTTCATAATTTAATTAATTAATTTTCAAAAATTAGAAAATATTAATAAAATAATCAAAAATACCCAAAAATCAAAATAAATTCCAAAAATTCTACAAAAATTACCACATGTAGATTGAACTTCCAGGATCAAAGTTTGTGAAGGAATTTTTCATGAATCAATCAAATTGGAGCTAAAAAAATTTGGAAACCCTAAATGGCCGAAATTGAGAAATTAAAACCTAGGAAAATCTAGACCATTTTAAGTGAAACAAATCTTGGAATCACACTCACCCGAGCTCAAGGAGAAGATAGAGACCGGTGGCGTCGAATTTGGTGGTGGGAATCACATCGATCGGAGCTTGATTGATTTTCAGCTTCTACTTGGTTTTCCGGCCAAACCATGCCAGAATAGGAAGCTTCAGGCATCGGGAATGGCTAGCAAGGGAGGAGGAAGGCTGAGGGGCACAATGACGGCAAGAAACAGAGGTCACATTGGCCGAAAATGGTGGAAAACCGATCGGGAGGGAAGAAGGAGACCGAGTGGCATTTTGATAAATAATGCAAACTTTATAATTTTGATAAATAAATATGTATATATGTATATATATATATACCCACATTTTACATTATAATAATATATATATTCCCACACACAAATAATTCTCACCACACAAATATTTTAATATATTTTAATAATTTATACACTTATAATTAATTAATTAATATTAAAACTAAATAATAAAATTAAGGAAATTAATTAAACCCTAATTAATATAAATAAATACACATATATACATTTTATTTTAGCAATTAAAAATTATGTATGAGTTCATGCAAATTCGTAAAACTAGTCAAAATAATTAGTATTAAATTATTTACGTATCAATTTCCCCGAAAATAAAATTCCTGCGAAAATTTTACATAAATACCTTAAAATAATATAAAATAATTAAAATTAGTTTTAAACAGATAACAAACTCATAAATATATACAAAAATTATTAACACTGTATATCCCGATGCAATATAAAAATATTTAAAAACTCAGGATATTACAGTCTTCCCCCTTTACAAGAATTTATCCCCGAATTCCATAAAAGAATAATTACAAGATCAAGAAGGAAAGAGATACGGGTAAGAAGCTCGCATCTCAGCTTCAATCTACCACGTATGCTCCTCAACTCTGTTGCTACGCCACAGAACCTTGACCATCAGAATCTGCTTCGATCGCAACTGTCGAACTTGATAATCAACGATCGCCACAGGTTCTTCCACAAATGTCAAATCTTCGTTCACTTCTACGCTATCGGGCTGCAACACATGTGAAGGGTCTGAGATATACTTCCTCAACATCGAGATATGAAACACCAGATGCACCTGTGACATACTCGGGGGCAAAGCCAACAGATATGCAACAGTGCCAACTCTCTCCAGAATCTCAAACAGTCTGATATATCTCGGTGTTAACTTACCCTTCTTGCCAAATCTCATAACACCCTTCATCGAAGACACCTTCAGAAAAACAAAGTCTCCAACCTGAAACTCTATATCTCTGCGCCTAGGATCCGCATAGCTCTTCTACCTGCTAACTGCGGTCTCTAATCTGTGCTTAATCACGACGACTTTCTCTGCAGCATCCTGAACCATCTCAGGTCCAGTCAAAACTCTCTCCCCTATCTTATCCCAACTCAGAGGGGATCTACATTTCCTTCTATACAATGCCTCATACAGTGCCATGCCAATACTGCTATGGTAGCTGTTATTATATGCAAACTCTACAAGAGGCAAATGATCATCCCAGCTACCTCCCAAATCCAGAACACACATCCTCAACATATCTTCCAGTGTTTGGAACGTCCTCTAAGACTAACCATCTTTTTGAGGATGAAAAGCAGTACTGAAATCCAACCTAGTGCACATTGCTTCCTGTAACTTCTGCTAAAAATGAGAGGTAAAAACTGAATCTCTATCTAACACAATGGACACAAGTACTCCATGAAGGCACACAATATGCTTTACATACAGCTTCGTCAATCTAGCTATAGAATAGGTGGCTTTCACAGGTAAGAAATGTGTAGACTTTGTCAACCTATCTACAATCACCCAGATGGAATCGTATCCATTCTTAGAACGAGGTAAACCAACCACAAAATCCATAACTATCCTTTCCCACTTCCACTCGGGAATAGGAAGAGGCTGAAGCTTCCCAGAAGGCTTCTGATGTTCAGCTTTCACTTGTTGACACGTCAGGCTCTTAGCAACATAATCAGTGACATCCTTCTTCAGTCCATCCCACCAGTACAAATCTCTGATACTGTGGTACATCTTAGTGACACCCGGATGTACGCTATAGGCTGTAGAATGTCCTTCCTCTAGGATCTCTTCTATCAAATCATTCACATTAGGAACACACAATCTACCACTAATCCACAACACACCATCATCATCGAGTGTGAAATCAATGAACTTCCCAGCTCGAACATTCTCTGCAAGCACTTCTAGAATAGGATCTCGGCTTTGAGCTGCTTTAATCCTATCCCTCAGTACAGATCACACCTTAAATTGAGCTAGCAGTCCACCTCACCTACTGATCTTCATCATCAGACCTTGATCCACTAACAAATGCAACTCCTGGATCAATGGTCTCCTCTCAACACTGATGTGAGCAAGACTACCTGAGGACTTTCTACTCAAGGCATCTACTACCACATTAGCCTTGCCCGGATGATATAATATCTCATAGTCATAATCTTTCAACAATTCCAACCATCTCCTCTGCCTCAGATTCAAATCTCTCTGTTGGAAAATGTACTTAAGGCTCTTGTGATCAGTAAAAATCTCATAAGTCACCCTGTACAGATAATGTCTCCAAATCTTTAGAGCAAAGATCACTGCAACCATTTCAAGGTCATGTGTAGGATAATTCTACTCATGCTTCTTCAACTGCGTTAAAGGATAGGCTATCACCCTACCATTCTACATCAACACATAACCAAGGCCAACTCTAGAGGCATCACAATAAACTGTGAACTTATCCACACTATTAGGCAAAGCTAGCACTGGAGCTGTGGTCAATTTCTCCTTCAACAACTAAAAACTATTCTCACAAGCTTCTGACCACTCGAATCTAACATTCTTCTAAGTCTAGCGAGTCATAGGGGCTACAATTCTGGAAAAATCCTACACAAACCCCCTATAATACCCGACTAAACCTAGAAAACTCCAAATCTTAGTAACAGAAGTTGGTCTAAGCCACTTAGGCACTGCCTCAATCTTCTGTGGATCAACCTGGATACCTTCTTTAGACACCATGTGTCCAAGAAAAGAAACACTCTCCATCCAGAAATCACACTTCAAGAATTTAGCATAAAGTTGATGATCTCTCAGTGTCTGCAGTATAGTCCTCAAATGATATACATGCTCCTCCATACTCCTCAAATATACCAGTATATCATCAATGAAGACTATCATAAACTGATCAACATACGGTATAAATACCCTGTTCATCAGGTCCATAAAAAGTTGTTGGTGCATTAGTTAAACCAAAAGACATCACCAGAAACTCATAATGACCATAACGAGTGCGGAATGCCATTTTAAGAACATTGGCTTCACTAATCCGCAACTGATGATAAGCCGACCTCATATCAATTTTGGAAAAGAACTGTGCACCCTATAGCTGATCAAACAAGTCATCTATCCTCGGGAGAGGATACTTGTTCTTCACTATCACCTTATTCAGCTCTCTGTAGTCAATGCACAGTCTCAGGGTACCATCCTTCTTCTTCACAAACAAAAATGGTGCACCCCAAGGAGAAACATTGGGTCTAATGAAACCCTTATCCAACAACTCTTGCAACTGCTCCTTCAACTCTTTCAACTCTGTAGGAGCCATTCTGTAGGGTGGCATATATATAGGAGTAGTACTTGGAACCACATCTATATAGAACTCAATCTCCCTGCGAGGTGGTAAACTTGGCAACTCCTTAGGAAAAACATCAGGAAACTCACAGGCAATAGGAATATCTGTGAGTGACAACTTCTCCACTAAAGTATCCCTAACTAATGCCAAATATCCCTGACATCCTTTCCTTAGCAACTTCCTAACTGTAATAGCAGAAATAAGATTCTAAGGTGCTAAACTCCTATCACCCACAAACTTAAAATCTTCTTTACCAAGAATTGTGAAAGTCACCTCTTTATTCCAACAATCTACCACAACATAGTGCTAAGATAACCAATCCATACCCAGAATAACATCAAATTCCATCACATCCAATAGAATCAAATTAGTGGAAAATTCTCTATCTCCCACGAGAATTGGACAACCAGGAAGAATAATATCGGTGTCCAAGGAATCACTCAAAGGAGTGGCAATAGACAAAGGAAAAGCCATCCTCGAAGCTTGCCAACAAGACTTGGAAGCAAAAACAAGAGAAATGAATGAATGCATGGCACTCGAATCAAACAGAACCCATGCATCTAGGTAACAGACAGAAATAATACCTGCCACGACTGCATTAGATGCCTGAGCATCCTGCTAAGTAAGATGGAAAACTCTGGCCTGTCCTCGATGTCCCTACTGACTGGTAAAAGCCTAGCCAACACCTCTGGCACCTCCTCTAGTACCTCTACCATGATCCTGCTGTGGAACAAGCTGAGTGGAACTCTGATGCTAGGCTGGAGGCAATTGAAATGGTACGGGTGCAGCACTAATAATTGACTGCTTTGGAAATCATAAAATTTACGACTGTTGATACCCAGAATAAGGACACAATCTGGCATAATGTCATGTATGCCTGCATCTTAAGCATGTCAATGGTGTTAGGTAACACAGTCCCTGTTGGACTTTACCATAGGTCTGGCAAACACTGGCAGTTGATCCAGAACTACAACCACTGCTGCTACTTGAAGCACCTGACCGAATCTGAACGGTCTACGCTGACCTCCACAGTCATGTCTACTACTCTGATGCACTCGCTGCTACTATCTCTGACTCTGCTGAGTCGGACCTCTCTACTGACTACTCGAACCAACATGAAAACTCGAATACAAAGTAGCCTGTAATCCACTCGACTGAACACCCAACTGGTAATAATCAGGCATCGCTCCCTGCCTAACTAGCCTCAACTCAATCTCTTTAGCCAACTCAATCACAGACTCTACAGTAAGGCTCACTGTAGGCATACCAGCAAATGCTAAACCCAAACCGGTAACATAGGTAGTAACTGCGAAATACTGATCTCGCATCAGATCCTCTGCATATCTACCCAGCTGAAGAAACTCTCGAGTGCACTCCTCTACTGATTGATCACCACAAGATATGCTGGTCAATCTGAGATGATAGCTCATGCGAAGTGGCTCTAGACAAAATCTCCTCATAAATCGCTCTCTGAACTGAGCCCAGGTCATTGTCATCATATAAGGCTGGATCATCTGAATGAACCAGTCCAAGGTTGGTCCCTCAATAGAAAGCTCAACGATCATAATCCGCTGGTACTTGGTGTGAGCAGTCTGAGTCCTAGTCTCGATCGCATGCAGAAAATCTAATGAATTGGAAGTCCCATCAAAGGTAATCCTGCTAACTCTAGCATAAAACAAAGCTGCCTCAAGGTCAGACATACCCTGCTGATAGGCAAGCTGAACATGCTATACTACCGGAGGTATAGGAATATCCTCAAACTCAGGCTCTACAGGCTCCTCGTCCTGTATCTCTCCCTGCCGCTCCGTGAGGTCTACCTCTGCCATGACCTCTGCATCTAACTGGCTGGTCAAGAGGTAAAACCTCATCCTGAAAAGACTCGTCATCCTCGGCCTCGACGACCGGTGGAGTAACATGCGCTCACCTCCTCATTTTGAAAAGACAAACAGAATGATTCAGACAAAATAGACAACGGAGGAATAACACAGAAAACTAAAGTAAGGAATACTTATCAATACATACTCGAACCTAATTCACTGCAGTAGTTTAACAAAAAACATAACTTTGAAAACTAGGGCCACAACTCACACAACTAAGGCCCTAACACAAAACTCCGCTCTGATACCAATTTTGTCACGACCCAAAATAGGGGCCATGACCGGTGCTAGGGAACGGGAATTCTTTCAAATTCGGAACCTGTAGCAAGCCTTAAGATAAAATAAAACATGCAATAATAATAATAACATAAATAAAGTATTATGCAATGGAAATAAATTCATAAATAATAAAATAATAATCCACCATGGAATTTAAATCAACAACTCATTATATATATAAATAAACTTTTAATACAATCTAATTCAAATCCTTAAAATATACAACTCACACAATATAATACATACCCCTTTAACAATTTTATAATTACTGCAATGTCTAGATCATAAAATACAACTCAAATAAGCAGTTTACATAATGAAGCCGAGGTAGAAGAAATTCAGCATACGGGTCTGCTACTGAGGTCTGAAGACGATGACTCTTCTAAAAAATAGTCAACGGAGGGGAGTCAGACCTCACTGAGTGAATTGTTATAATATATATACATACATACTAAATGGCAATGCACACAGTCAATAGTATATATGTAATAAATATATATACAGGCAATTACACACAGATGCAGCAAAATCATTTTTATATATTTTCTAAAAATCACTATTTATGAAGGATCAAATAGAAACCTAGAAAATCGCAACC
The DNA here is from genome assembly GCA_947683625.1 of Mallotus nudiflorus. NCBI lineage: Eukaryota > Viridiplantae > Streptophyta > Magnoliopsida > Malpighiales > Euphorbiaceae > Mallotus > Mallotus nudiflorus. Next base: position 8,278,981 of record CANTUR010000041.1, read on the forward strand.
TCAAAACAGTGTTAGACAACACTCTAGCCATACAGGCTTACTTATTCCAAATATATTCACTTATTCCATTTGGACAATAGACTGGCCCCGAGACACTAAGTCAACCGAGCTCCAACAGTCTGACTGTCAATGTGATTAGCCCCGAGACACTTGGTCAACCGAGCTCCAGCAATCACACTCCCAAATCATATCTCACACATCAATAATCAAATCCAATCAATATCCACAAATGGGTTAGTAATATAGCCTAAATGCTATCGACGTACCGGTACGTACTCGGTCCTAATGCTGCCCACTAGGTATCACGTTCTATTGATATCCTTCATTTTAAATATAAAACATACATTCATAAAAATAAATGATGCATGTAATTGAATAAAATCTCAACATAAACCATATATATACTAGAAATATACCAAAAATAAACCAGGTATATTATGAGTATATATATGTTAAATAAACCCAATTAAATTACAAAATAAACTAAAAATATATTCAAAAACATTTTAAGCATAAATCATTAATAAAACATGCATATAGTTTAAAATATACCAAAAATAAACTTAAATACTAATTAAATCATTATGCATATTTATCAAAATAAACCATACATTTCTGAAATCATGCATCCTAGAATATATATATATATATATATATATATATATATATATATATATATATATATATATATATATATAATAACAACTCACTGTTTATTGCTCTCCACGAGATAGGTCCGATGGGCTTGGTCCACTAGGTCTCGGTCTCGATGCAACTAAACAAATAAATGATGACAAAAAATCAGAATAAATCTAACAAAAGTTCTAAAGACTCGATCTAGAATACTATACACAGAATTAGAATAGGAATTCGACCGGACATCACGTTTTACAAGAATTCTACCGAAAATCCGGCAGAACCTCCCCTCTAAAATGGACATCTCTCTACTCAAAGAGTAGAGCCGGTCTTGCAAGGAAATACACTTCAAAAATAAACATAGAATTCACAACCAAAACCCCTCGGTCGAACTCCAAACTACAATTCACCGATCGAGGTCCACAATTCACAGAATATTCACAAAATACCAAAAATACCCTTATACAATAAAAATACATTTTATCAATCTAAATTACTTAATTAACCCTAAAACATGTTAAAAACCGATAAAAACTCATTTATTTAAAAAAATCGTATAATATATATATAATTGAAAATAATTTACGAAAAATAGTTTTAATTAGTTAAAAATACTAAATAATTTGTAGAAATCATTTTTATACCCTAAATAACTATTAAAACCAATTTAATTACATTTTTAGCCAATTTAGTATAAAATTACCAAAATAACCCTATATATAAATTTACTAAAATTAATCCAAAAATTCACCAAAAATAATGCAATTGCTTAAAGTTAATTTTCTCAACATATATTTCAATAATATCAATAAATATACTCAATTAACCAATTAATTTCAATTAAACACATAATTAACCCTATTTTTCAAAATTACATCAACTTAATAAATTTCAAAATAAATACATAAAATTCAAAAAATATACAAATAAATTTCTATAATTAATTTCAACACCTATAATTACCATAAAACACAATTTCATAATTTAATTAATTAATTTTCGAAAATTAGAAAATATTAATAAAATAATAAAAAATACCCAAAAATCAAAATAAATTCCAAAAATTCTACAAAAATTACCACATATAGATTGAACTTCCGGGATAAAATTTTATGAAGGAAGTTTTCATGAATTAGTCAAATGGAGTGAAAAAAAATTTAGAAACCCTAAATGACCGAAATTGAGAAATTGAAACCTAGGAAAATCTAGACCATTTTAAGTGAAAAAAAGCTTGGAATCACACTCACCGGAGCTCAAGGAGAAGATAGAGACTAGTGGCATTGAATTTTGGTGGCCAGAATCACGTCGATCGGAGCTTGATCGATTTTTGGCTTTTATTTGGTTTTCCGACCAAATCATGCCAAAATAGGGAGCTTCAGGCATCAGGAATGCCTGGCAACGGAGGAGGAATGCTGAGGGGCATAGTGATGACAAGAAACAGAGGTTACAATGGCTGAAAATGGTGGAAAACTGATCGGGAGGGAAGAAGGAGACCGAGTGGTATTTTGGTAAATAATGCAAACTTTATAATTTTGATAAATAAATATGTATATATGTATATATATATACCCACACTTTACATTATAATAATATATATATTCCCACACACAAATAATTCTCACCACACAAATATTTTAATATATTTTAATAATTTATACACTTATAATTAATTAATTAATATTAAAACTAAATAATAAAATTAAGGAAATTAATTAAACCCTAATTAATTTAAATAAATACACATATATATACATTTTATTTTAGCAATTTAAAATTATGTATGAGTTCATGCAAATTCGTAAAACTAATCAAAATAATTAGTATTAAATTATTTACGTATCAATTTCTCTGAAAATAAAACTTTTGGGAAAATTTTAGGTAAATACCTTAAAATAATATAAAATAATTAAAATTAGTTTTAAACAGATAACAAACTCATAAATATATACACAAATTATTAACAATGCATATCCCGATACAGTATAAAAATATTTAAAAACTCGGGATATTACAGATTTTATGGCCTTTTGCCAATTCATAAATATCACACTTGAATTCCGAGTTTGTGATATTCAAAAATAATTTCGATTTTATTTGTCTAAGATAATGAAAAGAAAGATGATCAAGATAACAATGCCACAAGATTACTTTGTCTTTAGCCGAGCAACTTCCACTAACCCTATTGACTTGACTTGACTTCTGATTTAAATCACCATGCAACTCAAGATAGTACAACTTTTCACGTTTAACACCGGAGCCAATAATCTGGTGCATTGCAATGTCCTAAAATACACAATAATTAGGCCAAAATTTAACAGTGCAATTTAAGGTTTTAGTGATTTGGCCAACAGATAGTAGATTATAAGAAAGAGATGGAACAACAAGGATAGTATCTAGATTAAGAGAGTCATAGTTAGATATTGATCCTTCATAAGTGACCAGTGCTATGCCTCCATTAGCAGTCAGAATATTTTGATGGGCATATGGATGTAAGATGGTGAGTGGAGTTTGTCATATGATCAGTAGCACATATATCAATAATCCATGTATTATTTCAAGTAAGATTTATCATACCTAACGTTGCATCAAGATCACTATTTGGTTTAGTACCACTAGAGGTGGCAATTGCAGCCTTTCTGAGCTTCTTACAAGGCTTTCTATTGAAATCCCGCCATTATGGATATCCCACAATCTCATAACAATGTTCCTTAGAGTGTCCAACTTTGCCATAATGAGTACAGGTGTATGAGATGGACTTACTCAGTATTTTCCCTTTGAATTAGGGACGAGTCTGAGCAAATACAAGTACAAAATGGTTTGACAGTATCTTTAGCTCTTCCATCATATGTCATTGGTTATAATCTCTCCATACATATGCATAATTAGACTCGAGATCAAGAGGTGGATCCTTCCGGAGTATTTCACTCCGAGCATTATTAAATTCTAAATCAAGCTCGGCTAGGAAAATATGTGTTCGAAGCCAGGTAATATATTTATGGAGTGATACTATTCCATTAACATCCTCCCCTTGTGCATACGTTCGAGCATCGATTTCCTAAAATATTTCAATCAGTTCATTATAGTATGCAGGTAATGGCTTACCATTCTGACGTGTTGTGAATGATTTCTGGTTCAATTCAAATAATTGAGTTTTGCTATATCCATCATAGAAGGTTTTTAAGACATCATCTCATATCTCCTTTGTTGTTGGAAGACGGATGAATCTTTGCATCAATGTTGGACTCATGGAGTCAATCAGCCAATTTTTGACTCGATTATTATCAAGGAGACAAGTCTTCAACGATTTATCTCCTGCTGGTGGCTTTGGCGTAGTGCCATTAAGAAAGTCAGATTTATTTCTGGCTCCAATTCGCATCTCCATGATCTGTGACCATAGAGTATAATTCATATCATCAAAAATAATTCTTGTGGGAAAGGGAGAATTATCTTGAAGGGCTTGAATAAAATTGGGTGCTCCATGGGATATGATGGATGTGTTTTCGGTGGTTATGATTTTTGAAGATTCAAAGGAAGAAAAAAATACGATTTCAAGAATTCAATAAAAATTCGATTTCAATAGGTATGCTCTGATACTATGTAGAATAAAATTCAGAGAAAAAGAGAGAAAATTCAAGAGAAATATTTTTTCATGATATTCAAAGAAGGGTTACACCCCTTATATATACACATAGGAATCCTAATCACAACCTAATTATGAATAGAATAACATTCTAAATAGAATAAAAACTTTATTGCTAATTGTATACAAATATTTACTTCCTAATATATATAATGAAAATATTTATTTCCTCAACAGTTTGTACAACTGCATATGTAGCAAGCTCCAGGGCGCCAATGTGGCCAAGAAATAGCTGCGTCACTACAAGCGTTCCAAAAGAAGTGACTCTACCTAAGATTCCAGGGAATGCAATCCTCCATATCTTCTTAGACTCAGCTGAAATCTTGCCTTTTGTATCCTCTATTTCTACTTCTTCTGCTCCAAGAAGCCTCTCTTCAACTGATCCATAATTCTGCACAAGAAAAAATAGACACATTTATCCACTTACCAATGTTCTCTAAAAAATTTCTACTTATTTTTTCAAGTTAAATGCTACATCAAATACCTGAGTTTAAGCAGTATAATCCCCACCCCCCAATATTTCATGCCCCCAGAATTGTTAAATGAATTTGTTAAAAAGAATATAACTTTGTTGTATTGTTGAAAGAACTAGTATAATTGTTAAAGTACAGTATTGTTGAATGAATTTATCGAAGCAGGGCAGATTTCTTTTTTTAAATATTTTAATTTTGTAAACTAGCGACAGCAGAATTGATAGAACACGTCATGTTTTTTTTCTGCAAAAATGAATACTCAACTACTCCACTGCCAAGCCAGTGCACTCCGTCACTTAGTTACATGTTCTAATAGCTAAATTGAACAATTTAAATTCATGCAAGCCAGAATAAAAATTAAATATCTAGCGTGAGCTTTATTGTTTAAACATATTTTTGTTCACCTAGGGCTCAATTATTTAAGATTTAATTTAAGAAAAAAAATTATTTTTACAATATAAAAATTAAGAGAAATCTTATATTATAAAAAAAAAAACTGAAAATTCAGTGATTACAGATACAATTGCTAAAGAAAATTTTTTACCGATGATGATCATAGCATGTCAATCTCCTGTTCACAACCCCAGCACTGCATTGTTTTTTTTTTTAAGGTTAATCATACTACCAACCAGTCCAAATGAAAGCTGCATCATCGTGTGCGTAACCTAATATTATTAAACTTTGAATTTTGTATATAATTTTTTATTTTAAAGTGTAAAAAATATAATTAATAGTAGTAATAATAAAAATATTTTAATAAAAGATTATCTAGTGAAGCATGTCTTTAGCAGTGAATCTGTGAGTTCCATGTCTTCAAAAATATTTAACAAAAATACAGCCAGATTAATATTTCATTTTGGTAAGGTTATTTTATTCATAAAAAAAATAGTTATTTTAATAACATTATCTTTTTTCGCATTAGCACTAAAATATATCTTTTTAATCAATGTTTAACAATTTCAATGGCAAAAGACTTGAAAATTTTTAAAATAAAATTTCAAATTCAAGTTTTGTATATTAAAAGATTTTATTTTTCAAATTAGTCATAACTTCTATGATTACCAAACATAAAAGATATATATATATATATATATATATATATATATATACCATGGTTGAAAAGGTATTCAATCTGATAATAATTCATTTCCATTCACCCAAAAAAGAAAAAGAAAGAAATATAAGGAGGCAAATTTCTTGGAATACTAACTGAAGTTCGATGGATTTGCAGGCAAACTCCAAGTTCTTAGGAAATGAAAGGAAAGAAGAAAACAAACATATAGAACACTTTTTTGCATACCTTTAATATAAAAGGGAACTTCTTCAAAAAGTATGCAGTGTTTGATGCCAATCTTCAACTATTTTCAGTAAATCAACTTTTGGCAAAAGAGTAGAACATATCTATGCGTGCAGAAGATGATAATTAAAAGGTAAGGTAAAGATTGAGTGACTGATCAGTGAGTTGCAAACAGAAACAGATGCTGGAGATTTAGGTTTGATTAATAAAGACTTGCGTGTGTGTATTGTGTGTCTATATATAAACAACTCAAAGTTGTACTTATTTCTGCTATCGAATTCTGGTTAATTGCATTGTTTTTCTTTCTATTTATTACATTAAATTGAATCTATTGACATTGATATCAGTTGTTAGGAGGCTGTTTTTACTTAATCAATGTCTCAAATTTGAGCCGTATAAAATATTTTTGCATTAAATTAATTACTTGTTAAAAAATATTTTCAATTTTTACGATCCTATCTGAATCAAATCAAACTAGTCAGAACTCAACATGCTCTGAATCGAATATTTAGATTTAAAAATTATATTCACTAAAAAAGTTCAAAATCTTTAAAATGTAATTTATATGTGGGTATGGATATTTCCTTTTCTTGTGAGATAAGGAGAAATTCAAAAATGAAGGATCCACTCTCTAAGATACCAAACTCTACACTCAGGCCCTTGAAGTAGGACTCTCTTCAAAGTCAATAGTCCTAAATGGACCATGGCTTGGATCCATCTGTCATGTGGGCCCCACAAGTCCTGACATAGCCGTGGAAATACAAAACAGGTAAGCAAAGTGAATTTATAATTACATGCTATTAACGACATTTTTTATTGTTTTGCAGGTAACTCGCTCCAAGTCAAAGAGTTTAGCCTTTCCTAATGAGGATTCACAACCTCCAATGATCTCTTCATGGTGCGGCTCAAACCCCATCTAGCTAGTACAAGAAAACATGCATCTTTAATGGGAGATATCTCACGAATCAGTTGAAGCTCTAAACCCCAGACTTATGGAAAGAGACCATTAGTAAATAATTATGATGACTAACAAGATAAAGGGAAAAGAGAAATACCAAAACAACATGCCAAAAGCCACAGAATCTCCTACCTCCATGGTATTTATTCTCCTATATAGATAAGCAAGAGTGAGGCTGCCTATAGACGGCGGGGTTTAGCGCGTGCGCCCAAGATTTTAGCAACCATGATACTATTTGAGCTCAAGGTTCTAGAGAACACACTAACCACTGTCACAAAGACATGATGTGGAGATGAGGAGTCGTCACCCAAGGTAATAATTGGATAAACTGAAAAATAGTGGTACTTGATTCTCGAAAAGAAAGTCAACACCACAACTAGAAGATTCTGGATACGGAATACCAACTTCTTTCAATATTGTGTTCTTTTAAAATTACTTTATGAATTACTATCTTAGCCTCTTCATACAATTTCATATAAACCCTTATTTAAAACAATCAACTCTAGAAAAATTAGTCATGAAAAATACATATAAACAATGCATTTATTTAAATTCACAATCCCTAAGTTAGTATAATCTACATTGATTTTAATTAAATGAGCTAAATCTACATGTTTTAATTTACAAGTGAGCCTAAAGACTAATAGGCCTAATTCTTATTCAATTTTAATTAAATGAATCGAAGTCTATCTATTTTAATTCTAAAAATGAGCATAAATCTATAAATTATGAAGTATTTAAATTAGTGGGCATAATTCTACATGTTTTAATTCTAAAGTGATCATAAGTCTATGAATTATGGAAAAGACTTAAATTAAATGGACTAAGTCTAAATTAATTAAATTAAGTAGACCTATGTTTAAATTAACTAAATGAGCTTAAGTTATCTCTACTCTAAGTCTAATTCATTATAAACAAACAAGCCCAAAAATAAACACATAAAAATAAACAAACAAGCCCAAACACATAAAAATAAACAAACAAGCCCAAAAATAATAAAAAAATATCAAAAACAATTAAATAAAAGATCAAACAATTAATTAAATCTATTCTAAAAAGCCTAATTAAGGTGACTCTAAACAAAATAAAATGAAATAATCAATAAGCAACCCTAATTCTATCAACTTAAATCTAATTCAATTTTAATTAAACAACCTAATGATTTCTATAGCCATTAATTTTAATTAACCCTAATTTTACTAACTGATTAATTAAAATAAAACACACAATCACACACACATGATTTCATTATTCCCACCACTGGGGCTATTACAATGATCTATTGAAAATAATTAAAAAAGAAAAATTAACACAATCTCAAAAATAATAAAACAAAACAAAAATAAACAACTAAATAAAAAAAATCTAGGAATTATATTGAGCTACAAAGTTCAATCTATGACATTATGGACCTTTATAGATTTTGTTCATCTAGTATGATCATCATGCAATCCCCTCCATAATCACCAACACAAAAGGGTAAACAATGATTAGTGAATAAAATAACAATAAAAATTAAAATCAAAATAACAATAATACATAAAAATAAAAGAAGGTAGGAAAGAAGATAATCATTATGGATGCAGCATGAGTTGCCCCTCAAACTAATAAAATCATTGATGTTTTTTATGTAGGTCTTTAAAAACTCATTATTCTTCTTCTCAAAAGTCTATTACTCCTTACTTCAAAATGAATAAATCGTAGAAAATATATATATATATTTGTGTATTGCCTAATGATAAAAGAAAAGTCTCAGATGAGTCCCTAAAAAAGGTTTAAAAAGTGAGCTCCAAAACTGAGATCCCCCAAAAAGAGTTTTAGCTGTGCTTTTATAGGAAAAAACAAACAAAAAACCTATCTAAAAACATATCCTACAGTGACTTGCCTTTCTCAGAGTTTTGATTTTAAAAGGACTTTAATTTCTTGAAAATTCAGATAAATATTATTTGACCAATCAGAATTTAGGAAACAAAATTTTATTTACTATAAAAAATAAAAATGAAATTAAAAAATGGACGGAACAAGTTTAATTCCAACCAAAATTGTGTAATTCAATTAGGTCCTAAAACAACCATTACAATTAAGTCCTTAAAAACCAATTAAAGTCTTCTTAAAAATACATTTAGACTTTTGAGGTTTCAAATTTCAAGTGTTGAAGACCTACTTATAACATTTTCATCACTAGAGTTTTTTGTCATATCCATACTTTATTATCCCAAAATTGGGTGCTTACACTGCCCCAATCATAAGAAGCTACTAGATCCAAGTCTGTGATGTCATTAAAAACATTAAGTCAATAGAACTGCAGTATCATCAAAGAGAGTGGTGCCCAAGAGGTAAACAAGAAAATCCCACACCACCTGGTCGATTTGAAGGGTTGTAGCAATGGCCTCAACTTAAGCATGAGTGTAGTAACTCTAAATGGACTCAATCTTTATAGTGTTAGTTCTTTTTATATCATAAACCATGCCAAAGAGACACTTAATGTAAGCAACCCTGTCAATAGTACCTCGCATCTCCTACACGTGTGATACCTATAATAGCAATGAAAGAGAGAGGATCTAGTGTGAATTCACCAAAGGGCAGGTGAAATGTGTGAGTAGTATCAAACTATCTCTCTATCAGAGCATGGAAGGGCTGGTAATCTATCCGGCCCTGAGTGTCTAGGAGTGCAAGAATGAAATATGCAAATCCAATGTCTCAAGCATGGTCTTAAACATCATTTATGAGCTCATCATACTAAACCTGAGCAACACTAAAATTCCTAACACCCTTGAAAGTGTGTGTATCATGCTGTAAGATAAAATAGGGAAGTTGATTAATATTCAACAAGTTTAAAAATAAAAAGAGGTCATCATACATACATATAAAGAGGCAATGCCTCAGCGTGTTAAAATGATGCCTCAACACACTGAGGCAACACAATTTTAGTATCACTATAATGATAACACCTTAAGCAGAAGAGGCAATCAACTCCTTATTAAAGCATTGCCTCTTCGATGGGGCGATCACCTTAACAAAAAGACAATACCTTAGTGAGTCAAGAAAAAATTATTTGTTCATGTTTTATCATGAAAATTCAATTCAATCAGTGTTATTCTTGGTCTTAGATGATAAATGAATGTCTATTAATCCTAAGCTGATATTTTATTATAGGGGAAAATAAATTAAATTGGTTACTAACCTTTCCTAAAGCCAAAGCACAAATATGAGAACTCAAATTTGCAGTCAAAGGAAAATCATCTCTTAGAGAGAAGCTAAGGGTGTATAAAAGATGCATAGGTGTTGGCATGGGGTCCCATTTAAAAAGATCTAGGGTGCGAGCATTGTCTATGGTAGAAAAGTAAAAGTGACAGGAATTCAAAAAGAGAGAACGAGGGAAAAAGAAGGAGAAAAGGAAAAAAAAAGAAAAAAAGGAATAAAATAAAAGGAAGGACAATTTGCTTTAATGAAAGAGAAAGGGTTATAGAGATTGTGGGTAGTGTTAATTTTTAAATTGTCCTCTCAGGTTTTACCCTAAGGCTAATGGCATAAAATTTAAAAATTCACCTCTCGGGTTATACCCTAAGGCTAATGGCGTGAAATTCAAGGATTGAACTCTCAAGTTGTACCCGAAGGCTGATAACATAAAATTTAAAAATTCACCTCTCGGGTTGTACCCTAAGGCTAATGATGCAAAATTTAAGGATTGAACTCTCGTGTTGTACCTCAAGGTTGACCATACATAATTGACAATTAATCTCTTGGGTTGTACCCAGAGGCTGATGGCACAAAATTCAAAAATTCACCTATCAAGTTTTACTTTGAGGCTAATAATGCAAAATTCAAGGATTGACCTGTCGGGTTATACCCCAAAGATGACTGCACATAATTGATAATTAACCTCTCAAGTTATACCTTATGGCTGACGACACATGTTGCATCCTTTTTTAATTTTAATATGTATTGATTTTTTAAAATTACATAATTTTGTAAAAACTAGATTTTCAAAAATCAAGGGGGTAAACTATGGACAACCAGTTTGATTAGCTCACAATAGAAGCTCAATGATGAGAAGAGACAAGCAATGAATGCAAGGATTAGCCCAAAATCTTTTGAAAATAGACCTGAAGCCAAACGTCAACCTAAAATGGATCAGGGACTAAGCCCATGAAGCCTATTAGAGGAATGCCTTAGCCTAGAGTCGTTAAGGTGATAGCTAACCAAAGAGGCATTACCCTTGGGATGATGGCTTACTAAAGCATTGCCTTAGTGATGTCATCCTTTTTAAAAAAAAAAAAAAGGAAACATTGATGGTTGTGAAATCCCTGAATTAATGTTTACACATTTTCTATAATAATGAGGGTGTTACTAACATAAGAAGAAAAGAAAGTAGGATGGCTGTCAAGTTAAGAGGGGCACTAATTAGGAAAGAAAATAGAGATCTAAAATAGAAGACTAAAAAGGAGGAGTACATATAGGATAACAGAGGTTGAAAAAAGGAGAACATAGCAACTAGAGGAAAATAAACAAGAAAAGGGAGAAGAGGTAGTTGGAAAAAAATTGGAAACAAGTTGAAAAAGGGAAGACAAGGCCTTAAAAGTCCATTTTCAAATGAACGAGGCAAGTTCTTGCATTCTAATAGCACTTTAATCAAAACCTATCTCTGAGGACTATAATTAGGAGATCAAAATCATCCAAAATAGTAAGACTTCCTATTTTGTATCAATTCATAAACTTTTAGGCTTATTTTATCTTGTCTAAGTGAATTTCTACATCTGAAATATTACTTTGTATATTGATTTGTGCATGTGTAGTTAATTTGTTACAATTATTCAATTTTTAAATTTGATTCAAAGGAAAAGAGATCAGTCCATTTTCTATTCTGACCTTGTAATTAAGGCGATGCCTTATTGAAGAGGCATCACCATTATGTCCTAAGGTGATATGTTATCACATTAGTAAGCTAAGGCGACACCTCATTGGACAAGCGTCGCTATAGTTTTTCCTTATGTCTATTTTATTGTTAAAATATTTGAAATATTAAGTGTTGACTATCTTATGAGTTTTAGATGCATTTTTTACCTTTGTGACGTTCACGTTCTGTAATATGTTCGATTTGAGAATGTTTTTAAAATATATATTCATCCATGCCATGAGCTTGTTTATTATGAATTTTGTTAAAATTTTATGTTATTTAGTATTCACTTTCATAATTTAAGTTGGTATTTCTTTTTAAAAAATATTGTTACTGCATCAGTATTTTATTTTCATTTTTGAATTTTATCAATTAAATATGTTTATTTATTTATTTAATTTATATTTTAAGGAATTAACTTGTTGGTTTGCTATTGTAGGTTTTTATTTCAATTTTTGGAGCTAATTAACTTGATTTTTAGGAATAATTAGGGTGATGGCTAATCGCCAAATTGTTATCCAAATTTAGAGGCACATTTAGATTCACTTATTTTATTTCTATTTATTCATCATTTTGCAATTTTGTGTGAATAAAAGGATTGTAATTCTTTTCTCCTCCCACTTTTCTTTGTGCATGCATTTTATTTTATTTATTTATTTGTTTGCCTATTTGCATGTTTAAAGGGATGTAACTCTTTGCTTCTTCCCCATTTCTTTATGCATGTGTTCACTTTATTTGTGTATTTTATTTATTGTAGATGAATGTATAAATGTTGTGACTCACCTAAATTGCATGTAAATAGAATTAAATAAAAAAATTTGGACCTAATCATGAAAATTGAATAATTGTTTAGAGGAAATTGTAATTTACATGTAAATAAAGAAATAATTAAAGGAAATAAAACACAAAACACAAACGGAGGCCAACTGTAAGGTTGGGTGAAGATTTAAAAATGCATACCCAGTTTTTGAACCTAATCTTTAAAGACAACTAATAGGGGCCCTTTGTGGGATTCAATTGGTGTAAAAGTGTATCTCGGATCTCATTTGGGTGGCAACTCCCATCTCTGACTTGGGCTATAAGCCCCTATTTTATCTTTCAATAGGCCCTAAGCCCGCATAGTTCCATGGTTGTCAAACATATGGGCAAACATTAAACCCTACTGCTATAAAGGCAACTCTATTAAGGATAAAGAAACAGATTTCAGTGTTTTATGTTTTATCTTTTTTATTTATTTCCTTATTTCCTTTTCATTCATAACATCTTTACACATACTATGCACACAGTCTCGAATAACTCGACAATAGTCTTTATTTTACTGCCTATGTTTCATTTAAACATGGTCGTAGAGTATTTAGCTATTATCACTGATAGCACATTCTTATCCACATTATACAGACCCTTGAGTGGGGAGATATAATGGAGGTATATAGGTATAAGAGTCGAAGCTAGTTTACCTAAAACTCAGTTTATGTAATAACTTAGCAATTTCCCTTATATTTTTCCTTAATGCATCTATTTGTTGCTATATAGCAGTCCTTGGTATAAAACCTAGGCCCATTATAGATAGACTATGTCAAATTAGGCCTTTTATGCCTACAATAGCCCATCATATTAGACCCTAATTTTATTTAAAGGAAATGCTACTTGTTTGTATCACTTAGAGAGTTATCTTTATATACGTCAGTTTTGTTATCGCCTATTGATAATCAAAACTTAGACTAGAAATCCTAAGGTAAGAAACTTACCATTAAACACATATGTGGGAGAAATAAGGGTAAAGATTATTGCTCATGAGTTAATTATTTTTGCTTCTTTGTGTTTGTAAATAATTATGTGTTTTAGTAATAAATAATAAAATGAACTTGCATTTCATGCATACATGCCATGCATATTTCTAACACATGGTCTTGTGGATATAGCTTCTACTTGGATGTGTTCCCATACTGGTCGTTTGGTTAAAAACTCTGAAAAAGTAACAACAGCATATTTCAATCTTAAGACTTTTAAGGAACATTTAAAAAAAAGATAGTTACTGAGACTCAATCAATCATTCGAGAAATTATGGGGTAGATTATGTAAATTTTTAAGAAGAAATAGTCGATTCAACTAATTAACCTTGATATTGAGACATTTGTGAAGCCTTAAGGGAAATTTAGAGACTGTGTTAGCGGATCTAGGAGACCAGCAAAATGTGGTCTTTTTAAAAGTGTGGAGAAGACTTGTTGGGCTAAGAATATGACAAAGGCCCTAACTCATGTGCAAATAATGATGAAAGAGAAAGCAAATGATGTGCCACTAGATTACATATATCTTAATTTGGATGATGACTTTGATCCCTTGCTTCGAAAGTTTAAATTTTCAGACATGAAAAAGTATATTGGAACTAATCATCCACATTTGCACTTAAAGTAGTATGTGATATATATATATATATATATGAAAGTGACTAGCTTGAACAAGACCTAGATTGTCAAACAGTTTCCCTTATCATTAGAAGGAGCACCAATCAGGTGGTACTATGCTTTGGAACCATGTGTTCAAACTGATTGGAAATGATTTACTGCATTTATAAAGTAGTACAGATTGAATACACAGATGGAGGTATCTTTGAAAGATCTATAGAATACAAAGCAAAAGTTTAAGGATTCTTTTATTGATTATTTGACCAAATAAAAAGAAAAATTAGCATAAATGAGACATAAGCCTATAAAGTTGATAAACTAATGATAGCTATGGAATGGTGCATTTTGCCCCTTTCAAAGGAATTAAAAGACTACAAAATTTAGAATTTTGAAGAGTTGTATAGGTTCAAGGTTCAGAAAGAGTCTGATCTAGCAAAAAAAATTATTCTGAGGGAGATTTAGGGACAAACAAGGAATCAGAGGATGCAATAATGTATAGATTAATGCCATTAAGTAACCTCAAAGATTCTCTAATCTAGGATGACCTCTTTTAAAGGTCTTGGAGAAGTTAATTAAAAACAACCTTTACCCCCAAAGCAACCTCTATCAAATGTCAACCTGAAACTTTACTGTAAGTTTTATTAAGTCATTGGTCATGATACTGACAATTACACCAGATTAAAATATGAGAGCCAATACTTAATAGATTTAAGTAAAAAACTAACCTAGAAACTAAAAAGCCCAACACCCAAAGAAATCATTTACCCAATTACTGAAATATCCTACCACTAAATGCAGTAATCCTTATGGTCAATACTTGTCTAACAGAGGAGAAAGTCTTAAAATCCTTTGTTAATAGCACACCCAACCCACCAAAACCTGATAAAGAACTTGAAAACCTGAATCTGAAAGAGTAACACATAGAGTTGTCTATTAGTATTATGGACATTTAGAGTTCAAATGAAGAGGAGAAGATATAGATTGACATATGGGACAATAAAAAGGAAAAAAGGGAACCCACCGATTAAGAAAGTTAAAGAAAAAAGGAAAGTGGAGGATGAAGCAAAAACGGTAGCAAAAGTTGAGGTTGAAAATAGGGACTTAAAGGAAGAACCAAAGAAAAAGGAAATAATTGAAAAAAGGGCTATCATTAGTGTTTAGTAGCTACTCATGCATTCTAAAGCCCATCGAGAAGCACTAGTCCAGGCTCTGAATTAGAAGAAAGTCCTTGTGATTATACTTCTAAATAAATGATGAGTTCATTTAATGTAAAGTCCTAAAAGGGCTATTATATTCATAGATGATGACCTGCCTTTAAAGGAAATAGATCATCATAAGGCTTTATTCATCACAAATTGAGGTGAAAAGGAAATTGACATGTTGTGTAATAGTAAACAACGATTTGGCTTAATGTGTGCTCTTTAAAGATCTTACCTAAGTTGGGACTCATTGTAGTTGATTTGAAACCATCTAACATAATTATCAAGGCATATAATGATACGAAGAGGCCTATGGAAGGGACTTTGAAAGCCTTAGTCATGACTGGGTATTAAGACATGGGCTAATTTGTATGTGATCTACATCCCAGTTACTTTTGCCATTCTCTTAAGAAGGTTGATCTTTCATCCATTGGTAGGTGTGTCATCCACTATGCATCAAAAGATTAAGCTTCGACACGATGGAAAGTGGTTACTATTTTAGTAAAAATTGAGGTTGTTATTGCTGCTTTGAAATTAATTCCTAAAGAGATCCTTATCAGTCCTAGTTTTAAGGTCTGTGTGATGTATAAAGAAGACTTGGATGTGAAGATTGTGAGTATAATATGGAAAATAAACTTTATGCCTAGTCTAGGATTGGGAAAAAATTAGAGTGGGCCACCTGATTTTGTACAGCAAAAGGTACCAATTTTGAAGCATGAGATAGGGTATCAAAAAGCTAAGGATTGAACTCTAAATTGCATTGTTTCCCATTTTGATATATGTTCTACTTTTAGCTTGCAGCTAGTGTGAAGTTTCAGGTAGCAGACTTGAACAACATGAACTCAAGGAGTTTTAAAATTTTAAAAGAAAGATTATGCACAAGATCCTAAATGTTTACCTTCTTATATGTCCTTAGGTGGAGAAAAATGTGAACTATATAAGATGTTTGTTGAAGAGGGCACTAACTATCCTTATACGGACACTCTTAAACATGTTACGCTAGCAAGGAAAGTAATCCCAAGGTTTAAGTTTTTGCTGACTATGTAAATGGGGTGAAGAAATTTCTACTAATGAGATGACATTGGAAGAGCTAGTGAAGGGCCAAGAATAAAAAAGAGGACATTCTTGCTACAGAGCTGAAGGATGCTGGTGATTAAAAAGAGAAGATGGATTTTGAGACCTTTGACCATAACTCTATTATCGATATTTTTTATGACGACTTTGATGTTTTAGCACATGTCCAAGTGTTTGATGACCACTGCACTATGCGAGCTTAGAGCACACTAGGAAATATAATAGGTGCTTATAGCTAAAGTTGGAAATGGGAGTCACCATTCGGATGATACTCAAGGTACACTTTTACAGCAGTTGAATCCTTAAAAGACCCCCAGCAGCTGTCCTTAGAGATTGGGTTTGAAAATTGGGTATGGGCTTTTGAATACCTATCCAACCTTACAATTAGCCTCCGTTTATTTTTCATGTTTTATTACATTTAATTATTTAATTATTTCTTTATTTACATGCAAATCGTAATTTCCTCCAAACAATTATTCAATTTTCATAATTAGACCCAAGTTTTATATTTAATTCCAATTACATGCAATTTAGGTGATTCACAACATTTATACATTCATCTATAATAAATAAAATACATAATAAAGTGAATACACCTATAAAGAAATGGGGGAGAGGAAAAGAGCTACATCCTTTTAAACATGCAAGCAAATAGATAAATAAATAAAATAAAATCCACACATAGAGAAAGAAAGGAGGAGAGAAGAATTACAACCCTTTTAATCACACGAAATTGCAAAATGATGAATAAATAGAAATAAAATAAGTGAATCTAAATGTATCTCTAAAAAATGGGGGGAGAATTGACGGCTATGAAATGTTAGAGTTAAGTTTACACATTTCCCACAACAATGAGGGCAGTACTAACATAAAAAGAAGAGGAAGTAGGGTGGCTATGGAGTTAAAAGGGGGGCTAATTAGGAAAGAAAAGAGAGACCTAAAAGAGGAGGAGTACATCAGGAATAATAGAGGATAAAAAAAAAAACAAATCAACTGGAGGAAATTAGACAACAAAAGGGAGAAGAGGTAGCCAAAAATAAGCTAAAAAGGAGGAAGACAAGGTTTTAAAAGTTCATTTTAAAAGAACAAGGCAAGTTCTTGCATTCTAACAGTGCTTCAATCAAAACTTACCTTTGAGGGCTACAGTTAGGAGATCAAACTCGTCCAAAATAGTAAGACTTCCTATTTTTTATTAAATCATAAACTCTAAGGCCTATTTTATTTTGTCTAAGTGAATTTCTACATCTAAAATATTACTTTTGTCCATTGATTTGTTCATGTGTAGTTAATTAGTTACAATTACTCAAGTTTTAAATATGATTCAAAGGAAAAAAGATTAGTCCATTTTCTGTTCTATACCTGTAACTAAGGCGACCCGCCTTATCAAAGAGGCATCGCCATTATGGCCTTAGGCAATATGTTATCACATTAGCATGCTAAGGTGATGCCTCATTGGATAGGCATCGCCACAGTTTTTCTTTCTATATGTTTTATTATTATAATATTTGAAATGTTAAATTTTGACTATCTTATGAATTTTAGATGCATTTTTTACTTCTGTGCTGTTTAAGTTATGTAATCTGTTTGATTTGAGAATGTTTTTAGAATCTACATTCATCCATGTCATAAGCTTGTTTATTAGGAATTTTGTTAAAATTTTATGTTATTTTGTGTTCACTTTCATAGTTTAAGTTTATATTTAAAAAATATATATTGTTACTGTATCTGTATTTTATTTTCATTTTTGAATTTATCTATTAAATATTTTTTTCATTTACTTAATTAATTTTAAGGAATGAACTTGTTGGTTTACCGTTTTAGGTATTCTTTTGATTTTCAGGATTACTATTATGGACATTTGGAGTTCATAAGTAGATTCATTTATTTTATTTCTATTTATTCATCATTTTGCAATTTTTTGTGATTAAAAGGGTTGTAATTCTTTTCTCCTATCTCCTTTCTTTGTGTGTGCATTTTATTTTATTTTATTTATTTATATATTTGCATGCATGTTGAAAGGGATGTTACTTTTTCTTCTCCCCCATTTCTTTGTGCGTGTGTTCACTTTATTTATGTATTTTATTTATTATAAATGAATGTATAAATGTTGTGAATTACCTAAATTGCATGTAATTGGAATTAAATCTAAAAATTGAACGTAATTGTGAAAATTGAATAATTTTTTGGATGAAATTACAATTTGCATGTAAATAAAAAAAAGTAATTAAATAATTAATGGTAATAAAAAAAACACAAACGGAGGTCAACCGCAAGGTTGGGTGGGCATTTAAAAGCCCATATTCAATTTACAAATTGAATCTCTGAGGACAGCTGTTGGGGGCCCTCTATGGAATCCAGTTGTTATAAAAGTGTATTTCAGGTCTCATCTAAGTTGTAAACACCCAGATTTTGATATTTATTATGAAATTATTTGAGAATTTAAAATGCGAATTATTTAATTAATATTACTATTAAATGGGAATTATTAAATTTAATTAATTTTATTAAATTGGTGTTAAAAAAATTGTAATTTAATTTTTAAGAGTATATATATATATATATATATAAAATGTTTGGAATGGATATTTTTTAAAAATACAATATACATATAGATGTACTTTTGGTATTTTAAATAAAAAATATATATCAAAAACTTATTTTTTTCAAAACCTCACAGTCAGCTTTCTAGTGTTCCCCATCTGTGCTAGGTTTGCTCTTCACTGACTACACTATGTATATTGAATTGATATATGTGTTGTATAACTAAATTTTAGATATCGTAATAGTTAACTATGAAACTTGTGTTATTTGTATTCTAACTTGAAATGTTATATTTAAAAAATATTATTTTATGTAATTGGTATTGTGTATTATTATCAATTTATTGTTAAGTGTGTTGTTTTTATTTCACAAAAATTGTTTAAGGCTTACTACAAGTTTCGGTTACTTTATTTATTCCTATTTCCTAGTGTCGGTCACATACCTTTCAGTTCGGGTCTTGACACAGGTGGTGACTCCCATCTCCAACTTAGGCCATAAGTCTCTATTGTATTTCCTAGTGGGCTCTGAGCCTGCACAGTGTTGTGGTTGTTAGATTTGCATTCTTATAACATACATGCATTGCATTCTACATAAATATAAAAAGGGATCAATAAAGAAATTTTTATTATTTGTTTGGGTTAAAATGGTATTTTACCCTAGCCTAAGTTATGCTTGTTAGAATTAAAAAAAAAAGGAAGACTCTAGAACAAAACAAAACAAAACAATCTCTACAAAGAAAAAAAACGTGGAAGAGAGGAGAAGCAAAAAGAAGAAGAAAAAAAACCTGATGCCCAACCCTTCTTTCTTAAATTTCACTAAAAAAACATAATACCCAACTCAAATTAACCTTAAAGAACCTTGAATTATCTTCTCTTTTGATGATTGAAGCTTGAATTAGAAGAGAGAGGAAGTAGAGCAAGCTGAATTATGGAAGATTTTAGTCCAGCAAATGCATGTTGTTGTATGTTTGCGCTTATTTTTAAAACTCTTGATTTCAAGTATAGTGGAAGTGATTTGTGTAAATTATATGGTTTGAGGACAGACTAGCTATGTATATGGCTGATTTTGAAAGTATTGAACATGAAAAATAAAGATTTAAGATGTTGGTTTGCTACAAAATTCTGTTTTGTATTGTACAGTGCTAGTTCTATTTTTCAGTGTTTTCAAACCCTTAACTTTGTCATTTTGACCCCATTTTTAGTATGAAGTGTCACGACCCAAGCTGGGGAGTCATAACCGACGCTAAGGAATGGGAACTCTTTCGAATCCTGAACCTGTAGCTTAAAAATAAAAACATATGCAATAATAATACCAAAAATATGCCAAAATTGAATTTTTATTTAATATAAAAGAAAATCTTTATTTATAAAATAATAAAAATATTTTCATACAACATTCAGGTACAAGGTTTGTAATAATACAACACACTACTACTATAATAACACTACTACTGCAATGATTACTAAAATATAATAAGACAATAGTTCAATATTTACATAAATTAGCCAGAGAAGAAAGAGTCCAACAGATAGTACTACGAGGAAGGTCTGATA
This sequence comes from Mallotus nudiflorus, assembly GCA_947683625.1. Classification (NCBI taxonomy): domain Eukaryota; kingdom Viridiplantae; phylum Streptophyta; class Magnoliopsida; order Malpighiales; family Euphorbiaceae; genus Mallotus; species Mallotus nudiflorus. The sequence goes on from CANTUR010000041.1 coordinate 8,299,654, forward strand.
TAGAAAATCCTGAAAAAAAAATATTGAGGGGAGTCAAACCTCACTGAGTGAATTATTATAATATATATACATGCAACCTAAATTCATATACAGTCAAACATTAGTATAAATATATATATATATACAGGCATTTCACACATATGCTAAAATCCACGTTTATATAATAATAAATGCAGAAAAAAGTTTATTTGAGTGAAGGATCGAAAACAGAACTCTAAAATATTACGCAACCTCAATCATTACGTCTCACTAGCCAACAGGTTTACTTAATTCTAAATTATTTCTCTTTTCCACTTTTGAATAATAGACTGACCCCAAAACACTAAGTCAACCGAGCTCCAACAGTCTCATTATTAGTGTGATTGGCCCCAAGACACTAGGATAGTCAAGCTACCGCAATCACACTACTCTCTCACCAAAATTCTCAATAATCAAATAATCAAGTCACATATCAAATAATTTCATAATCTCAATCCTAAAATCTAACGCACTAGTATGTAAAAATCCATTTTTCAATTATTTGAAATTAAATAGTAAAATTCACAAATAACTATTTAAATAGTTCAAATATGTAACAAAAATAGTTAAAAATTTATTTAATCGTAAAAACAATAAATAAAATTATTATTTAAATATATCTCCAAAAATTATTATTAATTAGTTAAAAATAGTAAATAATTCATAAAAATTATTTTAATACTATTTATTATTCCAAAATTATTCAAAACATACTAATTAAAAATAATTTTAATTAAAACACCAAATTTACTAATTTATATTAATTTTTCCAAAAATTAATTTTTTACATAAATCTTCAAAAAATCGTAACAATTAATTGGATCACAATTTCAATATTCTTTCTTCACAAACTATAATCCAAATAATTTAAACAATTTATTAAAAATATAAAAAATTTCTGGCGAAGGTCACCGAAACAGTGACTCACCGGAAAACCAAAAGACCAAAATCCAAAATAATTCAGAAAAATTTTAAAAAATATATATTTGTGTAGCTCTAGTTTCACACAACAACATTTGCAAAGGAACTAAACATGAAACATAGAAAAGCAAGCTCAAAAAAAAAAAACCAAAGTTGACCTAAACTAAAACTTGAAGATAAAGTTATTATCGGATGTTTCTAGCTCAAGACAACTAAAGATTGAGCTTTTCCAAACTAAGAGGAGTTGATAGAGCCTAGAACCGCGAGCTAAAGCCACCGAAAATGACGCCAGTGAAGCTTGCAAGCTACTGTTATCCTCAGTAGAATCCGACAACGAAGAGGGCTCTGTCGATGGCAAAAATTGAGGGAAGAAGGGAGGTGGTGCTGGTGACGTGATGGTGGTAGTGTGATGGTCGGTGGTGGTGGCTGGCAGAGGCTCAGTGGTTCTACACTTTGCAAGAAGAAGAAGAAGAAGAAGAAGAAGAGGAAGGAAAGGGGAGGGGAGAGGAAAGAGAAGGAGAAAAGAAAGGGAAAAGAAAGGGGAATATATATATATATATATATATATATATATATATAATAATAATAATAATAATAATAATAATATGCAACACTAAAATTAAATTACACACAATAATGATAATATATACAAAATTTAAAATATTTATTAACACTGCATATCCCAAAATAAATTTAATAATTTAAAATATCGGGTTATAACATGAAGATACATTATATGTTGTTTATCATGTGGTAAAATTTCATGACAAAATACATTCGTTTGGTTGGATAATTAAATTGATTTTCAAGGCTGCTGAAGTAGAAAATTCTGCAGGGGCTGGTTCTGAAATTTGAGTATTTATGGCCCTTAAACTTTGTATTTTGATCTTATTTTTGGTATGCATATACTTCAATATGTTGACCATACACCTGTAAAATTTCATACCAAAAATCAGTCATTAGGTCAGCAAACTAAATTAAAAATTTAGGCTGCCGCATTAGACAAAATTTTGTAAATTATGCAATTTGCATCATAAAGCATGGCATATGCACTTCATAATCATTCTTGTATTTAGGTTTTTTTTTTTTTTTTTTGTTTGTTTTGAGGTTATGATGTTTGGTATTAGGAGATGATGAAATAAGAGGTAAGGTTATGGAGAGATTGAACCAAGTAGGCTCAAGTGTATAGTGTTCTTCAAGAGCCTTCTTATTTTGGTGTGTTGGTCTTGATCTTGTAATTTTTCTTTGACAAGGTGAGTAGATCATTAATTAACAATGTCATGGTCATAACTCTATTTTAAATATATAAATATACAGATTAATAAATGTTTTCTCTAAGTTAAAGATGATATGAATTCTATGAATGATTTTTTATTGTTAAAGATGATATGATTCCTATGAATGAGTTATGATCCTATCTTATGAAAGATATTATGAATGCTATTTTGCTACTAAATAATGGGAAAATGTGTTGTATTTTGATAAAGATTGATAAATCGAAAGTATTTGTGTGTGTGTGTGTGTGTGTGTGTGTGTGTATATATATATATGATAATGATACACACTCATGTTATGTTTGATCTATGAGATCTGTACATGTGTGTATGACATGAACATTTAGGGAGAGTAACATATCGGATGGGTTACTATTTAAATGTGTTTGATCACTTAGGGGGAGTAACGTATTGGATGGGTTACCACCTAAGCATGTTACATGCTCTTAAGGGATTAACATATTGGATGAGTTAGCACTAAAGAGCTTAAAATGTTAATTATAACTTGAGTATGTATTAAAATCTTTTGATTTTGATTATGAGAATTTATATAAATATGATGTTCCTTGAAAAGTATGTGTTTTGCTATTGATGATTTGATCAAGTTTTGTATTGAAATGGAAATGTGATAAATAATTTGAATTTGGTATAAATGATATATACATTATTGTTTATAAGAAATACATACTCACCATTGTTAATTCTTAATCTACTCACTGAGTATTCATACTCATCCTTTTATTACTGTTTTTTTTTTCAAATAATCTATTTTAGGAGTGAATATTTAGCTTGGTTGGATATCATTTTGCAATTCCATGTTAGAGCCAAGGTTGAGCCAACGTTTTAGCTTTTTAGTATTATTTTTAATTTCTAGAATAGTCTAGTATGTATAGTTTGTGAATATGGGAATAACCATATGTGCATATATATTTTGGTTGTACATAGATAAGTATCTTATGTACCTAATGTTTGCGTAGTTAATACACTAAGCTCTTTTTAATAGAATGCTGAAAGTTGGTTACTTGTGAGCATGTTTTTCTTAAACTATTGAGAATTTTAAAGTGTTTAGTTCCATTTTAAATGAGGAGTTACAATGGTCATTAAACACTTGGGCATGCATTAAACACTACAGCCTACATGTATCTCAAAAACTAAGTAAAATTATTGACATTATAAAATTTTTTTCATTTAAATCGATTTGATAATTTGGGTGAAATTTAAAACTGGTAAAATTAATTTCATAAAAAAATTTGACATGCATAAAAATTCCAAAAAAGAAAACCATGAGATGATTAAGGATTTAAAAAGAAAAAGACCTTGTAATTAGCTAGCAAGAGAATTGTTAAGTGATAACTTTTTTTCAAAAATATTTTAAGGTATATGGTCCATATTCTACCATCATCAATATAAAAATACAAAACTGACTCTTACTGTACAGTCTATCAATACGTATATCATATTACCTTCTTATTAATTAAAAAAACTTAATTAGAGAAAAAAAAAATACTAGGCTGTTGATGTATTTTACAAAATGAAAAATTAACTAAAAATAAATAAAACTACATTTTCTAATTGGAGGATTCTTGCTATATTATTAAAGTGTTTCACATTTTGATCGAAATTTTTAAAATTAAAACCAAAACAATTGAAGTAAACTGAGTTTTACAAATATTAATTTTTTAATATTGCAATATGAACTGAGTCATTACACATGTAAACTAAAAACAGGCTTTTTTTTTTTTTTTTAGTAAATCGCTATCATTACCACCCTCTCCACCTGGTTTTCCAATCATAGGAAACCTCAACCAAGTTGGCATGTACCCTCATCGCTCTCTTCGATTCATGGTGTTGCTTCACTTATGGAGCAACCCAGTTCTTGTTATCTCATCAGCTAGAATGGGACGCGAGATTATGAAAATAATTATGATGCAGGTTCTGATGACCGGTAACCTTAAATTGCACAATCAAACCTGGTATTATAGAATTAATCTTTGAGCAATGCCCATAAACCCAGTGAGGATGTTAATAGCTTTGATAAATAAACTAAGAGGCAATCTCTACTGGTTTGATCAAGGACCATACCTGTGAGCAGAGTCTGAATGATGAGTCTTTGGAGCTTTATGTGGCTTTCTAACCAGAATTGCTCACATTCATTTTGTAAGCTAGGCAGAGTTTTGTAATTATTTCATGGTTACTTCCACAATGTACATTGCATACAAGCCGGTAAGATTTGATTTGTTGGAACCTGGATCAGAATCTTTTTCATTTCTTATTTTCCATTTTACTTGAGCTGATTTTTATTTTTTTTTTCTTTTTACTTGGGCTGATGGTTCTAATCGATTAATGGATCCAGCAACTAAAGATTTAAGAAAAATGAACGCTTTGGCTAAGGTACACATGTCAGCTTGTTTTAATCATTTTTGTTCTCTGGCATACATGAACATGGAATTAATTTGCATTTTGAAGAGTGCATTACTTTGATAAGTTTGTCATGTATGACATTGCAAGTAAGGAGTTGTTGGGGGAATTTCTTGAACTTCTGGGACGTTTTGATGTCCGAGATTATAATATTCCTTGGCTTTATTGGATTATAACATGTAGGTTTATTATGTTTTTGTGTGCATAATTATTTCATGAAGAGTTTATAGTTGATAACTAATGAACTTTCATAATTTAACTAATGAACTTATACATATAACTAATGAACCTATTATAAAGTAATGAAATTGATTATTAAAAGTGATGAATCTCTTGTTGATAAATAATGAATCTTTATTATTTAACTAGTTGATAAATAATGAACCTCTAGTTGATAAATAATGAATCTTTATTATTTAACTACTGGACCTATACAGTTTAACTAATGAGCCTATTACAAAGTAATAAACTTGAAAGTGATGAACCTATAGTTGATAATTAATAAACTTATAGTTCATTTTTATTGTACATGTTGATAAATATTAATGATTTTATAGTTAAATACTAATTAAATTACAGTTCATTCATAGTGAACCTATATTATTTAAATAATGAATTTACATGTTTATCTAATAAATTTATAATAAATCTGTATTATTTAATATTTATTTTTATTTCTATTTCTATTTAATAAATTTCAATTTATATTTAATATTAATTATTTCTATGAAATATTAATATTAATTTATATTTAATATTAATATTAACAGGAGACCAAATACATATGATGCAATTGGTCATGTTTCTTTGGATGATTCACAGAAAATTGATGCTGACTCATGAAAAAAGTGTGCTGTATGAAGAAGAATACAGCATAACGCAGCAAAGTTTGAAGAATATTTCTGCAAATTATAATCATCCACCCAGAGCAAACATATTTTTTCTTCACACCTGTTATGAAATTCTGATTCATATTGCAATATCAACACATCTACATAGTATAACAATTTTCAAAAATCACCATGCAGAAATGCCGAATAAACCATTGATGCCACGAAGCCCAAGTGTAAGATCCATTTTTCATTAATTTGGGTGAAGATGGCTTTAGATTATGGGGCGATTATCCCAGGACAACACCATGTGATGATCGGGGGTAAGGGTTACTTTTTATTTTTTTTTTCGACCTTTTTCAACTACCAATACCCACCAGCCTCTTGCCATTAATATACCATCTAAGTCATGATATTCTAATTTTCTTTTTAATCCTAGTTAAGCTATAATTTGCTAAGTATCGATTACTCCTATATACTTTTTATATGTAAATACTGAGTTTTAAATTATTAAATTTAATTTGTGATATTTGATATTTTTATTAAAAAATTTGGAGATAAAAATAAAAGAAAAAAAGTTTTTATTTTTTAAAAATTATTTAGTTAACTTATAATTTTTATTTTATTAAAACTACTTAATTAATATATTTAATTATTTTGCTATGTTATTTAATTTGCAATTTATACGCTGTATAGATTGACAATTAGGTATAATTAAATTGAACATCTTTATAATCCTAACTAAATATGTTAATTGTTTTTGGATAATCTTAATTGAAATAAAAAAATTATATCTCCTCATATATTTTTATTCTTAAAAATTATTTATCTCTATCTATTACATAAATTATTATTATTATTATTATTATTATTATAGAGAATATATATATATAAAGGGAGACAGAAAAAATTATAAAAACGTTTTTACTCAATATTGTATAAAAATTGAATAATTTAGTCATTTACAAGTGTCTATCTTCATAATTGAGTATTCACCTTGTTAAATTCTTAAAAATCCTAATTTTTATTAAAAATAAAATATTTATCATAATTTTTTGGTATTATTTTTTAACCAATACTATTATACATATTCTAATACTACTCAAATTCTAAAAGTTAATAAAATATTTATTTTCATTTTTTAGCATGACTTTTTTAACTAAAACATTATTATACATATTCTAATACTACTCAAATTCTAAAAGCTTTTATATAATACCAATTTTGTAATTTCAAATCACTCAAATCATTTTTCCTAAACCATTAGAAATTCTATTTTTAAAAATTTTCTTAACTATTATAGATACTCCAATAATAATTTAATAGTCTCAAAATAAATTCTATTACATTTAAAATAATGAAAATAAAAATTAAGGAAAATAAAATTAATGTAATATATTTTATTCTTAATTTATTTAGTTACCTTTCTCTCTTTATAAAAAATCTTATTTTAAAATACAAATGTTTTATTCAATATAAAACATTTAAATTATACTATATCTAAAATACTACTCTTATTAGAGGGTCATGTCTACTTGATGGGGGTTAGTCCTATCATGTGATAGGTTTTTCTTTTCTTTTTAAAGTTACTTTCAGTAATACTCAACTGGTTGATGACCTATATTCAAAGTTGACTCTGGAGGAGAATGAGAGTCCAGCACTGGAGATAACAACAATAGTGAAAGTGCCTTAGAGAGGAGGTAAATAAGGCTAATGAAGGATTTTTAAAAAAAATTAAAACGAATTTAAAGAATGAATAAGAATTAAAAGAAAATAGAGTAAAAAGAACAATGAACACAAAAATTTAAGGAGTTCGGATTCTCAACAATCATACATCTCCACCTAACTTATCTCCAAGTTAGAATTTTTCAATACCCACAATCTTATTCACAAGATTGAGATTACAAGAGTTTGAAACTCACTCTTCAACCTTACACAAATAAGAGTTTTAAGACTAACTATTCAACTAAACAAATAAGAGCTTTTAGACTCACTCTTAAACCAATTCCCAAGTGTTTTAATGGCTAAACACTTAAACTAATTCCACTAGAAATATACCTCACTTTCCTTCTAATCTATTCTAAGAATTAAATGAAGATGAAATCCTATTTCTATCACACAACTAACTCTTACAAGAGTTAATCAATACAATGAATATTAATAGAAAGAAAAATGAAGCTTAATGAATGCTTAAAGAGTTTTTGATAATCAAAGAGTAATGTAATGTGTGTTCTTGTTATCACAACACTAGAACACATATATATAGGTTAAGCTTCAAAAATATACTTCTTGGAGCCAATGATTATGTCTCCAACGTCTCTTTTTTTCAAAAAAAATCAAAGATATGACCGTTGGATATTTGTTGTCACCATAGAAGTAAAACTTCAGTCATAACCTACTGTTCACATTATGTCTCCAACATTTCTTTTCTTAATTTCAAACATATATCTGTTGGGCCATCACCATAGAAGCAAAACTTCAGTCGCCGCCTACTATTGAGCTTGGCTTTCTATCACCATAGTAACCTTGCTTCAATCACAACTTACTATTGAGCTGAATTTTGACTTGGCTTTCTTTGAGAGTAATATTGTACCTATGCTTATAATCACACTAAAAAAAACACATTAAATGCTCAAAATTAATTTTGTTAAGATCAAAGTTAAAATTGATTATTGTTAAGGTCAATAATCTCCCTGTTTTTTATTTTGACAAACTTATTTTAAGTTTAAGAAGGAAAATATAAAGTGAAGTGTGTGTTGATCTGAATCCCAATAAAGTATGTAAATTTTACTACCCCTTAATTTATGCATATTATAAAAATAATGAATTTAAGGATTAAGGAATTCAAATAATTAAGAATATCAATGGAATGAGAATGATACCAATTTTAAAAATAATAAAATTTTAAGAATCTCCCCCTTTATGCTATACAAATATAAATTGAACAACTCTTAAAAAGCATTTTAATTGAAAAAGATACCAATTAAAATATTTAATATATGTCTTTATTACTCTCCTTTTTAGATATGATAAGAAATATAAATTTATAAATCATCCCCCTTGACAAAAATAGAAACAACATAAAATATAACATGAGGGACATAAAAACATGGCCTAACATGACAACTGTGTTAAAAATATTAAAAAAAATATGATAACATGATTATTTAAATAAATGCTAGACAATATGAAGGAAATAATTTCAAAAATATTAAAGTAAATAAAACTAGTAGCACTTACAATTCATGTAGTACTACTTAACACAACACAATCATAGTACATATAGCATTTATGTTGAAGCTTGATAAACTTAACTATCGCATGATTATGTAGAGCTTAGTTCTAAAGGAAAAAAAAAAGACTAAGAACTAAAACAATGAAAACAAAGATAGACCAAATCTTAAAAAAAAATGTCCATCTAGCCAACGCATGTCCATCTAGCTAGTATCACATATATACACATATAAACAAAGTAAGCAAAACAAGACTTTTTATGGCATATAAAAATATGACAAAACTAGCCACACTTACAATGTTACTATGCAAACATAAACAAAATTATGTAAAATAAATTCAAACAACTATGCATAAAAATTTTAATTCAAACTCAAATATTTCTCCCCCTTTGTTAAAATGCAAAAGGAAATTTTAATAAAATAAAAATTGCATTGATGAAAAGGATAGAGTTACAATGATATTAAAATATCCATTGTAAACAAGACATAACAAGAAATAAAACTAATAGCTCATGGCTTATATCTAGAAAATAAAACAAACCTAAACTGACATAAAATAACCATAAAAACAAACTAATAGTGAAAAGCTTAGACACAGAAAATATATTGAAAATAAACCATACAAAAACTGACGAAAACAAACAAAATAAAACATAAAAATCTAGTCTTGTTGAGAAGGAGGTGGAATTTAAAAAAAAAATCATAATGCATATTTAAACATATATAAATGCATGACAATTATTAAAAAAAAATGCTAGAGTTGAATAATTAATTTATTGAAATAATTTCAATAAATAATTATTAAATAGCAAAAAAAATTAAAATTGTTAAGATCAAAATCAAATTTATTAATCAAAGCAATCAATAAGCACAACATGATTTCACATGAAAAAATTCCAATCATTAATTAAACATAAAATCAAGAAAAACTAGAACCATCAATCATGCCTAATTCATGCTTAATGAAATTCAATCTCTCTTCATTAAGAGGTTTGGTGAAGATATCTGTAACTTGATTATGTATATCAACAAATTCAAGTGAGACATCACCATTTTTCACATGATCATACAAAAAATGATGTCTAATGTCTATATGCTTGGTTGTTGAATGTTGAATGGGATTTTTGAAAGGTTATAATAGCACTTTTATTGTCACATTTGATTAGAATGTGATCAAGTTTTATACCATAGTCCAACAATTGTTGTTTTTACTATAAGACTTATGATTAACAATGACTTGTTGTAATATATTTAGTTTCAATAGTGGACAAGGCAATCGAAACTTGTTTCTTGCTTTAGCAAGAAACAAAACATTGTCCTAAAAATTGACAATTTTCGGAAGTACTCTTTTTATCTAGTAAACTACTGGTAAATTCCACATCCAAATATCTAATCAAGTCAAAGGAGGAATTTCTAGGATACCAAAGTCCTAAATGAAATCTTCCACTTAAATATTTAAAAATTCATTTAATTACATTCAAATGAGACTCTCTAGGACTATATTGAGATCTAGCACACAAGCAAGTAACAAACATAATGTCGAGTCTACTAGTGGTTAAATAAATTAAAAAAGGATCTGATCATACCTTTAAATCACTTTTCATCAACCAGCTTTCCATTCTCATCCTTGTTCAGTTTGGTAGTGGTACTTATAGGTGTTTTGCTTGATTTAGCTCCATCCATGCCAAACTTCTTGAGAATGTTCCTAGTGTATTTAGTTTGATTGATGAAAATCCTATCTTTGCATTACTTAATTTAAAGTCTAAGAAAGAATTTGAGCTCACCTATCATACTCATCAAATTCTCCTAGCATCAACTTGAAAAATTCCTCATACAAACAATGGTTAGTAGCACCAAAAATAATATCATGAACATAAATTTGAACAATTAATAAATCATGCTTAGATTTCTTTATGAATAGAGTTGTATCAACTTTTCCTTTATAAATACCTTTCCTTAATTAAAAGTTGCTCAACCTTTCATACCAAGCTCTTAGAGCTTGTTTCAATCCATATAATGCCTTTCAAAGTTTAAATATATGACTAGGAAAATCAAAACCCGGAGGTTGTTGAACATACACCTCCTCTTTAATGAAACTATTTAAAAATGCACTTTTAACATCCATTTGATAAAGTTTAAAATCCATGAATGATGCAAATGCAATTAGCATTATAATAGCTTCTAACTTTATAACCAAGGTAAAGGTTTCATAATAATCAATGTCTTCCTCTTAATTATAACCTATAGTTACTAGTCTAGATTTGTTCTTAGATATGACACCTTGTTCATTCATTTTATTTAGGATGATGTTTAGGTCTAGGAACTAAGGTCTATATCTTATTTCTATAAAATTGATTTAACTCTTCTTACATAACAAGGACCCAAAATTCTTCACTCAAAGCATCATCAACATTTTTTGGTTCAATTTGAGATATAAAGGCTAAATTAACAATAGACTTAAGTTGAGATCTAGTAGTTACCCCTTTATAGTGTCACCTATGATGAGATCTTAAGGATGTGCTTTCTTGAATTGCCAATCCTTTAAAAGTTCATCCTTTAAGGTAGGTTGAGACATTTCCTCATTGTCCTCCTTGTGTGAACCTTCAAGTTTCAAAGGCTTACTAGCATTTTCTTCTTAAGTGTTCACATCTACATGCTCATCTATAAAATCATCAACACTACAAACATCCTTTCTAGGATCAAGTGAGTTTGATTCATTAAATACAGCATGCATTGACTCTTGAACTACTAGTGTTCTTTTATTAAAGACTCTATATGATTTACTATAAGTAGAGTAGCCTAGGAAAATTCCTTCATCAGCTTTAGAATCAAATTTTCTAAAATTATCCTTAATGTTCAATATAAAGTACTTACTTCTAAATACTCTAAAGATATGAAATTTTGGATTTTCTATTATTCCAAAGCTCATAAGAAGTTTTATTTAAAATTGGTTTTTAAAATACTTTATTTGTAATGTAGCAAGATGTGTTAACGACTTCTGCTTAAAAATATAGAGGTAAATTATATTCATAAAGCATGGTTCTAATCATTTTTACTAGAGTTCTATTTTTCCTTTTAACTACCCTATTTTGTTAAGGAGTTCTAAGAGAAGAAAAAGTATATGAAATAACATTTTTATTGAAAAATATTTTGAAGAATTCATTTTCAAATTTGGTTTCATGATCACTTCTAATAGATATAATACAAAAGCCTTTTTCTTTTTCAACTCTTTTAAAAAATTTTCAACATCTTTAAATGCATCATTCTTATGAGTAAGGAAACACACTCAAATATATCTAGAGTAATAATCAATCAATACATATGCACAGTATTTTCCACTGAGACTAGCAACTTTAGTTAGTCCAAATAAATCCATATGTATAAATTCAGGTGGCCTAGAGGTGGATACTATATTTTTTTAGCTTAAATAAGGACTTGGACTATTTTCCCTTTTGACAAGCATCATAAGGTTTATCCTTAGTGAATTCAAGTTTAGGTAAACCAATCACAAGTTCATGTTTATAAAGATCATTCAACAACTTAAAATTGGCATGCCCTAACCTTCTATGTCATGTCTATATGTCATGGAAAATAAATATTAGGCATTTAATATCTTTGTTATTAACCTTATTCAAGTCAATTACATAGACATTGTCTACTTTTTCACTACTAATGATTACTTTATCTTCATAAAGACCACTAATAAAGCAATTTTTATATTAGAAAGTGACTTTATTTCGCATATCACATAGTTGACTTATACTAAGCAAATTATGTTTAAGACCATTAACAAGCAACATATGATGTATAGATAAGGATTGAGGATTACTAATTTCTCTAATGCCTACTATCTTTCCTTTAGCATTGTCTCCAAATGTGACATGCCCTCCATCCTTTGCATTAAGCTTATTGAATTGTTCCTTGTCTCCCATCATATGTCTTAAACATCCATTATCAAGATACCACTTGCTTTTTATTCTTATAGATTTCAAGCACACCTACATAAGACAATTTAAGTGTTCTTCTAAACCCAAAGCTTTCTTGGTTTAGGTTGATTAGTCTTAAGATAATACAAAGGAAGCAAATTCAAGTGTAGTCTTCTATAGAAGCACACATCATATGTGTGTCCTTAGATCATGCAATATGAACATACAATATTTTTAATTTTATTTCTCCTAGGCTGATATGGTTTCGTAATGTATAAAATATGCCTTTTGTGTTGTGGTGGTGTGTGTCTCTTAAAATTATTTTGAGTCATATTATGAGCAATACATTGATAATGATAATGTGTATTTTGATAGGTTTATGCAACATGTTTAGGTGCATTGTGTTGTGCAGCATGTTTATAAGTGTTGTTTTTAGTGTTATGGTCTTCTAATATGTGTCTTACCTCTTTTTGCCAATGGAGGTTAAGTCTTATAAGACTTTCCTTTATCATTTGACACATGAGACTTTTTAGCTTTAAAAGCTTGAGTCTTATTTGGTTTGGAAGTATAGGGAGAGGATCGCTAGAGACTTTAATAAATTTAATTTATGATGATGATGAAGATGAGGATTCCTTTGTAAATCCAAATCCATGAGTGTTTCCATGGATTCTTTATGATTTAAGAAGATTATATAAAGTCTCTTTACCTCTCTTGAATTTGGAAATTAAACTTTTTAACTCCACTATCTCTCTTGAAAGCTTTTGATTTTTATCATTAGCTTTCTTGAATTCCTCATTCAAGGAGGTAGAGGTTTTTAAATCATTACAATTTTTCATTTGATAAAACAAGTTTAGAAAAATCATTTTTTAGCTTCTCAAAGTACTTAGATAAATTTGAGAGCTCATGCTTATAGATCTTTTGCTTAGGAAGTAAGTTCTTGCATTTAAGTATGAGTTTGCTCATAATTGAGCTCTTATCATCATCATCACCATTATTATCATGATCATCATAAGTAGAGTGAGAAATGGATGGTACCCCCATTTTTTTCCTCAAGAGCTATAACACAAAGGTTAGTCACTTTTTATTGCTTATTCTCTATCTCTTATTCATAAGAGTTATCCTAAGTGGCTTTAAAAGTTATTCACTTTTCTTTTCTTCCTTTGGCTTTGTACTTGAGCCTTGGACATCACTTTTAATATGTCCAGGCTTCTTACATTCATAGCATGAGACTTCTTTATTCTTTATGAAGTCACTTTTATCAAATAATGGTTTAAAGAATTGAAAAGAAAAAGATTCACTCCTATAATCTTGAATTCTAGTAACTAAGTACCTAGAACCCAAGTCTGATATTAATTAAAAGTGTCTTAAAGGAGGGTGAATAAGGCTAATGAAGAATTTTATATTAAAATGAATTTAAAGAATGAACAAGAATTAAAAGAGAATAAATTATGAAGAATAATGAACACATAAATTTAAGGAGTTCAAATTCTCAACAATCCTATGTCTCCACCAAACTTATCTCTAAGTTAGGATTTTTCAATATCCATAATCTTATTCATAAGATTGAGATTACAAGAGTTTGAGGTCCATTCTTCAACCTTATATAAATAAGAGTTTCAAGGCTAACTCTTTAGGAAAACAAACAAGAATTTTTAGGCTCACTCTTAAACCAATTCTCAAGTGTTTTAATGGCTAAACACTTAAATCAATTCCACTAGAAATATACCTCACCTCCCTTATAATCTATTCTAAGAATTAGATGAAGATGAAGTCCTATTTCTATCACAGAACTAACTCTCATAAGAGTTAATCAATACAATAAATATTTATAGAAAGAAAAATGAAGCTTAATGAATGCTTAAGGAGTTTTTGATAATCAAAGAGTAATGTAATATATGTTATTATTTTCATAACTCTAGAGCACATATATATAGGTTAAGCTTCAAAAATATGGTTGTTAGAGCTAATGATTATATCTCCAATGTCTCTTTTTCTAAAAAAAATTCAAAGATATGACTATTGGATATTTGATGTCACCATGGAAGCAAAACTTCAATCGTAGCCAACTATTCACATTATGTCTCTAACTTCTGTTTTCTTAATTTCAAAAATATGTCTATTGGGCCATCATCATAGAAGTAAAGTTTCAGTTGCAACCTACTATTAAGCTTGGCTTTTTATCACTATTGCAGTCTTGCTATAGTCTCATCTTACTATTAAGCTCACCATGGTAGCCTTGCTTTAATCACAGCCTACTGTTAGCTTGGCTTTCTGTTACCATAACAGTCTTGCTTCAGTCGCAGCTTACTATTAAGCTAAATTTTGACTTGGCTTTCTTTGAGAGTAATATTGTACCTATACTTATAATCACACTCAAATAAAATATATTAAATGCTTAAAATTAAGTTTGTTAAGATCAAAATTAAGATTTATTATTGTTAAGCTCAATAAATAAAAATCACCAAATAGCATCAGGATTTAAAATGGTGTCTATTTGGCTGGTTCTTAGTGGACAAAAACATAAATGTGGTGGTGATGAGAAATATTCTAGCAGCTCTAAGGTGTCTTATCAAAGGAGTGTGTATAATCTCAGTGGATTCAAACCTATTTGTGTTTTGATTTTTCCATAAGATGGATATAAATTAAGTTGTTGAAAGTGGAACATGGATACTTGATCAACACTTGCTGCTGTCCATTGGAGGTAGGGAAAAGTCCATCTCAGATACCAATGTTTCATGCTTAGCTTTGATTTTAGGCCTATGACTTACCTCTGAGTTTTATGTCTAAGAGAGTTACCAAGAGAATTAGAAACTTTGCCAGAAAGTTTGTGGGCAATTTCTTTAGTAAGTGGAAATAATATATGCGTATTCGCATTTCTGTGGATGTAAGAAACTCCATTAAGCATCGAATGCATATTAAAAGAGCAGGATGAAAGTGTTATTGGATGAATTTCAAATATAAGTAGCTTCCTTCATTTTGATTTTTCTATGGTATTCTTGGTAATTCAAACAGATTTTGTGAGAAATTCATGGATAATCCAAACAATTCTATAGAAAAGTTCTTCAAATTTTGGCTTAGAGTTCTGGTGAGGAAGTTCAATACTAAAATCAGAGAAAGATGGCTTCGTAACAATGATTCCGATGATCAAAGTCAGAGTGAGAGAGAATATAAGAACCGTGGAGCAATTATGGAAACAAACCATTGTACACCAAAAATGGATGAGGATATGTTGTTGAATCCCAGTGATGAGGTTAGTTTCCAAAACACTAAGGAATCTTTGAAAGGAAATTCCAGTAGTGGAGATGTGATGGAGGGATTGGAGGAAAATGAGGCTAATAATGTGGTAATCATTTTGGATTATAAAAGAAGAAGAATAAATTATGGGCTTGAGGGTTTGGGCTTGGAAGGAGGTCAGTCTAATGAATTTATGCAGGTCAGTCTAATGAATTTAGCCTTGTGGAGGCGAGGTCTGAAACTTAGGTTCGCCAAGCATTATGAATCTCCTATATTATAAATGGCCTAGGCAACTCACGCACAGTTTAAGAGCTTCTAGACTTAGTGTCTAGAATTAAGCATTCTATTGTGTTCCTTATGGAATACAAAATTCAAATGGATTGAATTCAGGTAGTCAAGAAGAAATTGGGCTTTGAAAAAATTTTCTTTATTGAAGAAAATAATATAAGTGGTGGGCTGCGTTTACTATAAAAAGACGAAGTTAATGTGAGTCTTCTAGATTTTTCCCAAAGGTATATTGATGTTCTTATTTCTGATTCTAGATGGGGCAAATGGAGATTCACTATGTTCTATGGATGTCCGGAGATAAGTAGAAGAAGGGAATCATAGAATACCCTTTAGAAGATATCATCTTCTTCAGGTCTCCCTTAGTGTTGTGTAGGGGATTTCAATGACATTTTGTCCTAGTGTGAGAAACATGGTCATAACCTCCAACCTGTTCATCTTATCAATGGCTTTCATTTAGCTATGGAGGTTGCAAATCTCATTGATATAGGTATAAAGGGCCATAAGTTCACTTAAGAAAGGGAAAGGGATCCTCTAATTTCCTTGAAGAATAGTTAGATAGAGTGATGGGTACGAGACAATGGTTTAATTTATTTTGTAAGTAGAAGTGCAAAATATTATAGTGTGTTCTTCTTATCATTTGGCCTTATGGCTTATGGATTAAATTGCTTTAACAACATGTTAGTCATAAGATTCATTTTCAGTAAGAGAATAATTGGTCACTAAAGGATGGGTGTAAAAGGGTTATGCATGATTACTTGGATAACAGTATGTTGTCTTCTATTCCCTTGAGGCTTGAGTTTTATGGTCACTCGTTATTGTCATGGGGTCAAAAGATTAAGTACAATTTTGTCGTGAGATTAATCATTGTCGATCTCTTTTGTGTCAGTTAAAAAAGTCTCATTAGTTGGATGCTAACCTTATCTAGTAGATGAACCATAAGCTTCAACTTCTTCTTAACCAAAATGACCAGTATTGGAAGTAACAAGCTAAAGTTTTCTAGCTCAGAGATGGAGACTCTAAGTTATTTTATTCTTATGCCTCTTCTCGACGAAGGAAGAATTTGATTGTGTCATTGCTTGATCCTGAAGGACATCAGTTGGAATGTAAAGGAGGGCTGGAAGAGCATGTTTCGAAGTATTTTAGTGCTTTGTTTAAATCAAGTGCTTCAAATCTTGCTTCTTTCCCCTGTTATGACTCGTCGGGTTTTGAATAGCCAGAATAAAGATCTTATTAAGCCTTATTCTCTCCAAGAGATCATTGATGCTACTCATGCTATACATCTGGATAAAAGTCTGGGTCCTAATGGATTCAATCTGGGTTTCTATCAACAGTATTGGGACATTTTAGGTGAGTCTGTCATATCTTTTTGCTTGAATTGTCTGAATAATGCTTATCTTCCAGTTAGGTTAAATACTACTGACATTGTTTTGGTTCCTCAGGCAAAGAATCCAACCAAGTTATCTGAATTTCATCCCATTAATTTTTGCAATGTGATTTTAAAGATAATGACAAAGGCGATTACAAATAGAATCAAACCTTTAATGGATTCAGTTATTTCTGAATCACAAAGTGCCTTTATTTTAGGCAGATTAATTTCTAACAATGTCTAAATGGCTTATGAGATGAGTCATTTTATGAAGTGAAAGATACAAGGTAAAATAGGTTGAGCTTCTTTAAAGATGGACATGTCCAAAGCTTACGATAGGGTAGAGTGGCACTTCCTTCAATTTATGTTATCAGCTTTGGGTTTTCATAAAAAGTTCACTAATCTTATCATTCTATTTGTTTCTTTAGTCTCTTATTCGGCGATTCACCATAACCATGAGGTTGGCCCTATAGTTCCGAGTTCAGGTCTGCACTAAGGAAATCCACTATCTTCATTATTATTTTTGTTCTATGCAGAAGGGTTATTCACTTTGCTTAATTGGAAGTTTAGTATGAGGTTTCTTCATATTATTAACGTAGCGAGAAGAGCTCCTAAAGTTTCTCAGTTATTCTTCGCAAATGATAGCTTTATATATTTTCGTGCCTCTATTCATGATTGTAAATGATCAAAGATTGCTTGTCTCTTTATGGTGAAGCATCACGTCAGGCAGTGAATTTCGACAAGTCGTCTATCTTGTTTAGTTGAAATGTGGGTGAGAATGGTATTTCGTAGATTTGCTCTACTCTTGGGGTTGGTCAGTGTGATAACTATAGGAAGTACCTGAATAGGAAGAAACAAGTCAAAGGTGTTTAACTTTGTTAAAGAGAAAGCTTGGAAGAGGCTTAATGGGTAGTGAAACAAGTTATTTTGTAGAGCTGGTAAAGATGTATTGTTGAGACATGTTACGCAGGCGTTACCTAGCTATATCATGTCTATTTTTCTCTTGCCAGTGTCTTTATGTTAAGAGATAAAATGTATAATGAATAGCTTCTAGTAAGGTCATGCGAGAAACCAAAATAGAGGTATTTGGTGGCAAAGTTAGACTTGGCTTTGTTATCCCCGTGAGCATAGTGGTCTTGCTTTTCGAGGACTTTATGATTTTAATCTGGTTACGGTAGCCAAACAGGGCTAGAAATTAATTTCTAGACCTGAGGCTCTTGCATCTCGGGTTTTAAAAGCTAGATACTTCTCAAAGTCCTCTTTTATGGATGCTTCATTGGGACACAATCCTAGATTTACCTAGAATAGCATCATGGCTACTCAGGGGATTTTGAATGACAAGCTAACACTTCAAATTGGTTCAGGAAGAAACACTAAAATATGGGGTCATCCATGGCTCTTAAACTTAGATAACCCATTTATTGATACTCCTCCATCCCAAGAATTCTCAGAGGATACTGTTGTCTCTCTCATTAAACCAGGTCAAGCTAAATAGGATGTTAATACCATTCAGACTATCTTTGATCCAGGAGATATCATTCGAATCTTATCAGTACCTCTCACCCTAAATAATCAAAAGCATAAATGGTACTGGAGTAGAGAATGTTCTGGTGAATACCTAATGAAAAGTACACATAAATTGGTTCGAAGTAATCATGAGGGACCAATGTCTACTAGCACTTTTAATTGGCGAAGTTATTAAGGTTTGTCCATTCAACCAAAGATTAAGAACTTCTTATGGAGATCCTTGTCAGGTTATCTTCCAACTATGCTGATTTTACAGAGTAAAAAAGTGGCAGTAGAGAGGATATGTCCTATGTGCAATTCTGCAGATGAACCCTCTTTTCATCTGCTGGTTTAATGTCATTTTGCTGGAAGATTGTGGGCGATATCTTCATTTAATGATTTACCTAGTCAATCAATGGATCTTCAAAGTTAGTGGAGTACTATTGCTAATCAGTTTGTTGGCTTTGATTTAAATCTTGTTGCTACAATTATGTGGTGCTTGTGGTAGAATCGCAATACTAAAGTATGGCAGGGTAAATCAAAGACAGTTATGGCTTTGTTTACCAAAGCTATTGATGTTAATGAGAAATGGCAAGCAACTTAGGTCATTAAATCTTCTTGGACCGCTCATAATATGCCGAGCTTTCATATTAAATGGAGCAGCCCCTCTTCGGGAATTCTGAAATGTAATGTAGGTGCCAGTGTGCCAAATAACTCATCTTGCATTGGTATCTAGTGTGTGTTGCAAGATTTTCGGGGTAAGTTTTAGTCAGCCTTTCATAATAGTAAACAAGGCTTATTTGATCCGTTATTGGTAGACGCCACGGCTTTGAAGGAATCTCTTAAGTGGTCAGTGAACAAGGATATCTCAAAGGCGATTGTTGAGTCTGATTCCTAGACTTTAGTCCGTGCTTTAGCAACTGATTTAGCAAATTTGTCAGCTCTAGGTTTGGTCATCCGAGATTGTAAGCTCTTACTTAGTTATATAACTAATTGTCAGCTTGTGTTTGTTAAAAGATCAGTGAATGTTGCTGCTCATGTTATAGCTAAAGTGGCAAATTCTATGCCTGATGGGGAGTGGATAGACTATGCTCCTCATTTTATTTCTAACGCATTAAGGTCTGATTTGGTTTAATGTAGTCCATTTTCTTTCCAAAAAAATACTACTCTTATTTTTCATTAAAAATTGTGTCTTTTATTCTAATTAAAAAATCCACCTTTTATTTAATTGAAAACCCATTTTTCTTTCTATGTAACGTAACTACAATGCGTAATTTATCAATTATT
Organism: Mallotus nudiflorus; assembly: GCA_947683625.1. Classification (NCBI taxonomy): domain Eukaryota; kingdom Viridiplantae; phylum Streptophyta; class Magnoliopsida; order Malpighiales; family Euphorbiaceae; genus Mallotus; species Mallotus nudiflorus. The sequence goes on from CANTUR010000041.1 coordinate 8,319,958, forward strand.
TTTTATTTTTTATTTTATTTCTTCAATTGTTATATATAATAATAATTGGAGAAATAAAATAAAAAATAAAAAATTATTAAATAAAATTATTATAATAACTTTCTAATTTTCACTTTTATATTTAATTAATTTATAATTTTAAATATATTAGAATTATTTAGTAATTATTTTAAAATGTGTATATAATTTAAAGTATGTGCATTAGACTATATCACTCTAAAAGTTAATGTGTCAAGACATTAAAAATTCTAATTTTTTATTAAAAATAAAATATTTACTAAATTTATTGAGTATTATTTTTTAACTAAAATACTTTTATACATATCTCAATTCAACATAAATTTTAAAAATATTTATATACTACATATTTTTCTACCTTAAATCACTCAAATATTTTTTTCAAACCATTAAAAAATTAAGAATATAATAATTATTTAGTATTATTTTTCAACTAAAATATTATTATATATACTCTAATACTAATTTAATAATTAAAAACTAATTTTATAGCAACTAAAAAAATTATAGTAACAAAAATTAAAGAAAAATAAAATTAATATGATATATTTTATTTTTACTGTATTTAGTTATACATTCTATTTAAGCTATTTATTTGTTATTTTTCAACGCAAAAGTTATAGATAGCTAGCAATTATATAAACTCATATTCTTCTTGTGTTTTGGCATAACATGATGAGACTATAATGATTATATTTGAACAAGAACCAAACCAAGTTAATATATATATATATATTATAAAAAAAATATTTTCACAATATTTTTCTAATAAAAAATCTACATTTCATAATAAATTAATATAGACTTCTGCTAAATATATCACTATATCAATTAACTAATTTTTTATAGACTCTGTTGAAATTTGAAAATGAAATATAATTTTATTAAATATAAAACTACTATATTATTTCATTAATTAGAACTGTAACTCAAAACAATAATCTTTTAAATATAACTACATATATAAGATAAAAAAAAAAAACATTTAAACACGCCTTTCATATCTAAAAAATAATTCTCTATCGATGTTTTATAGACCTTTATTTTCCAAGCTGCTTTTTTTCAATCAAAACGGTTAGTACTTTTAAATTCAAAATACACAATGGCATATAAATTTTGTGTTCTAGAATGTTTTATTTTTGGTGTTCTTGATTTTCTTATAACATCTCAAACTATTATTTCTCTAATAAATTAAAGCCTTGTGAATAAAAAAATACTTACAAATTCAAACCATACACCTCAACACATTATCACTTAATTTTAGGTACAATCTAGTGTTATCTATACAATTCAATATCTTATTAGAAGATATAAAAATTCAAAGATCACTTATCATGACATTAGAGGATATACTTTATTTTATTATTTTATTTTCACAACTCAATAAATGGTATCACCCCAAAGGTACCATAGAAATAAATACATAATATATTAAATAAAAAAATGATTGAAAACAACCCATGCAACATGTAGGTCTACAATTAGTATATATTAAATGATGCACTCCAAAATCATTAAGTTCAATATTTCATAAGTGTTCCTTCTCACATTTAAGTATTCAGTCTCTAAACTTTATGTGTAAAATTAGTGAATTTTCTAATTTTTTCTTTAAAAAAATGTAAAATTGCTTGCTTTTAACAATCTATTTACTTAGTATTTTATTCTAAAAAAAGGAAAAATTGCAAATGCACCCTTTATGATTTTCAAGGCTCAAATGCATCCTTATTGTTTTGAAAATGACACATTTAGCACCCTTTTATAAACAACGTTGATTTTTACTGTTAGTAGGGTCTATTGCGTCTGATAGGTATGAAAAGTATTCGATAAAGGTGCATTTTTGTCCATAAAGTTTATACTGAGAAGCAAATTTGCCCTTAAAGAAAATTTATAAACCTTTAAACACAATTTTTTAAAAAAAATTATTTAAACTCACCATTTTATAAAAATGTTAAAGTACAATTTATTTTCCATACTCGTAGAATTTATTAATGCTAATATGACATTAAAAAATTATATTATTCTTTTAAAACAATTATATAGGTCCTTTAAAAAAAATAGTATAGGTTGATACCCCATTTAAAATTATATAAACAAAATTTTTTTATATAAGAGAAATATTTTTTAAAACAAGTTTTAATTATAAAAAATAGAATTTACTGAATTTATACAATTTTTAAAAAAAATTCATAATAAATTACATATAATTTTTTAAAAATATCATATTAGCATTAATACGAGTATCTAAAAGAAATTGTACTTTAACAATTTTATAAGATGAGAAGTTTAAAAATATATTTTTTTTTAAAAAAAATTATTTAAATGTTTATAAATTTTCTTTAAGGGCAAATTTGCTACCCAATATAAACATTAGGGGTAAAAATACACCTTTATCTAAAATTTCTTTTATACATATCAGACACTGTGGATCCCGCTAATAAAAAAAATTAATGTTGTTTATATGAGGGGCCTAAATGTGTCATTTTCAAAGCAATAAGGGTGTATTTGCACCTCAAAAAACATAAAAAAAAAAAAAAAAAAAAAAAACTTATGTGAGATTAGGGTAACACATTATGGGTGTATTTGCATATTTTCCCCCTAACAAAAATAACCCTTTTTTATTATACTACAAACACCACACCCTTTTCTCCTTTCCTTGCTACCACTTCTTATTCTTTTTAATTTATTTCACATGTATTTCATTTCTCATAGAGCTTTTTTTTTTTTTTTCTTTTGCCGAATTCTCAAGGAGCTTTACTCAATTTTGGATTATATATATAATCTCAGTCAATTGCTCATTTGATTTTCTTGCACTTTCTCATCTACCAAACAAGAAATCTTTCACTTAATATGTTTTTCTATTGTAATAATGTTTTTTTAGGAAGGTAAAAAATTATTCAACCCAATAACAAGAACGATATTTAATAAAGAGAATGCCTTTTACGTATGCCATTGGCAGGTGGTTATTTCACAAACATGTTTAATCTTCTTTGTGAATTTTTTTTTTATTGGCTAATATTTTATGTATCTACTAGCCATAGTAAATAATACAAAAATATATTATAAACTTATATAATTTAAATTTTTCCCTAGGTTTTCAAGCAAGAATCATCTTAGATGGTGCTGCACATATCTTCTTAATGCAACAAATCCATTATGATAGACCACATAGCCCCACAACTCCTCACCATAGAGCTATAATACTCCCATTAGCTACAAAACCACTTAAGGAAAATCCTCTCTTTTGCTGAAGATTGCAAACAGCTATAGCAGTTGTCCATATTTAACTAATCTTGTCCATATATGTAACCATAAATCTCGTGCAATATTCTTGCTTTGAATCTCTCATAATGTTCCCTTTTGGCTCACCTATCTATTGTATTCTTCTTGTATAAATATGTTGGTTATTGTATTTTAAAGGACAAGGAATGTAAATTCTTTTCTTTCTTTCTCAAAAATAATTTCTCTTTATGGTATCAGGGCCCAAGAGATTGAAAAAAAAAATTCTAATGGCTCTATCACTTATCTCCAACAGTCTCCATGAAACAGAGCTTTCACTTTAAACACTACATTAATGCAATAACCTTATTTCCTTGAAGTTGGACAATTCCAACTACTTGCTGTAGTGGTCTTAAATAGAATTATTGATTCAGAGCATCAATATGGCACACCATCTGATTGAAGGCAAGGAACTGACTAAGGAGGTTACTAAGGAAAATGGCAAATCAGAATCAAATCTAGATAATCTTCTTTGGGCAAAGAAATATGGACTCCTAAAGGCCTGGATATTTAGCAATATCAGTCCCAAAGTGCTCATCTCTCTCAAAAATGTCAATACAACATCAAAATTTTGGAAATCAATTGAGAATTTAATTCTCCCTACTACAATCAAAAAGGAAATGTTGCTGAATGATGCTTTAATGTCCTTAAAGAAAGGTAATCTCATATTGGATGACTATCGTAAGAAGTTCAAAATCATATATGATAGCCTTGTGGCCATTAAAAGACTTATTGATGAAATTAGAAAAATTTTCAATTAGCTAAGGGTCTTAGATCAAAATACTAAGTGTTGACCATTTGCATGATCAAACTCTTAATTTTGGTTTTAGACAAACAAATTAGATTCTAATGATTTCCTTTAAGTGTGTAAGAAGTTGATTGATTATCAAGAATAATTGATTAATGACTAGACAGAATGAAACACTCCTTGAAAGAGTATAAATATACATTTTGATGAAGTATCTTAATCTATGAAAGTCCCCAATATTTGAGAAACAATAATATACCAAAAATATACAAATTTGGAATTATAGTGGTTTGCTCATGAGCTGACCTTGTATAGTGCCTTAAAAGCTCATTTTTTTTCTAAAACACTCTATGCTGCTCACAAGCTGCCTCACGATCGTGAGGAATAGAGCTTAGCTCGTGAGGGCAATCTTAACAGTATTAAATGTATATTTTTTTAATACAATGATCCTTAAATTGACACTCACTAGCCAAGGTTTGCTCCTTACAACCGTGAACAATGTTCTGACAGAAATAAATTCAAGATAATTCAAAAATCAACAGGAGACATTGAAAACATAATCAATGCATCCAACAACTATAATCTAAGTTGTTTATCTATATAAACAACTATTGGAGTTCAATTAAATATTTTTAAGAAACGTTTTTATTCATTATATTCTCTTAAGCATTCAATTAAGCTCTCAAAACTCTCTTTAATTTATTTTAACATTTGTATAACTCTTGTGAGAGTTGGTGAGTGTTAGAATAGATATTCTTATTCTTCTATTTTCTAGGATTGAGAACATGGGAAGTGAGATTCTATTCTAGTGGAATTGGTTTAAGTGTTTATCCATTGAAACACTTGGGATTTTATTTTTTGAGTGAGCCTTGTAAAACTCAAGTTTTAAGGTTGAAAGAGTAAGCCTCAAACTCTTATGTAATCTCAATCTTATGAATATGATTATATGAATTGAAAATCCTAACTTAGGGATAAGTTAGGTGGAGATGTAGGATTATTGAGAATCCAAACTCCTTAAATTCTTGTGTTCATCATTCTTCCTTCTTAACATTCTTTCAATTCATGTAAAGAATTCTTTTAATTTTAGTTTATCAATCATTTGCTTCATTCACCCCCCCCCCCTTCTAATGCATTTTCATTTGATATCAGAGCTTGAATTCTAGGCACTTCATTATTAGAATATAAGATCATGGGAAGTGAATCACAAAACATTTCTTCACTTAGACCATTCTTTGATGATAGTGAATATCCTCATTGGAAGTTCAAAATGGAGCTATACCTTTGATTGTGATTCCATCAAACTTTAGGATATCATCCTAAAAGGTTGGGAACCACTTATAACTACCATTGATGGTGTGGTAACTACTATTGTAAAAAGGCAATGGAAGAATGAATAAAAGTAGGAAAATCATAAAAATAAAAAGGCTATAATCACTCTAGTCTCTTCCATGACAAAAGAAAAAGAAAGCAAGCTTCAACATTGCATATCGGCCAAGGAAATGTGGGAGACCTTAGAAAATCATTATAAATGCAATGTGCAAGTTAAAAGCAAAAAGGTTCAACTTCACATGTATGAATATGAACTCTTTAAGTTGAAGCCTCAAGAGTCAATCACAAAGATAATAAATCAACTCAGTGCTCTTCTCACAGCCCTCAAGAAACTCGATAAACATTTCACTAAGGAAGAGGTAAACAATAAGATTCTAAGAATCCTATATAAATGGTTTTATTGAAAATAAGGTATACATTGAGCAACCTCTCAGTTTTAAAAATTTTTTATTTGCCAAATCATGTTTTTAAACTGTCAAAAGTATTTTATGGATTGAAACAACCTCTAAGAGCTTGGTATGAAAGATTTAGTAACTTTTTTTTAGAAAAGGGTTTTTTAAAAGAAAAGTTGACACAACTTTTTTCATAAAGAAATCCAACTATGATTTATTAATTGTTCAAATTTATATTGATGAAATTATTTTTTATGCTACTAATAATTGCTTGTGTGAGGAATTCTCTGAGTTAATGTAAGGAGAATTCAAGATGAGTATGTTGGGAGAACTCAAATTCTTTCTTATACAATAAATCAAGTAAAGCAAAAATGGGACTTTCATCAATCAAACTAAATATACTAGGGACATTCTCAAGAAGTTTGGCATTGATGGAGCTAAATTAAGCAAGACACCTATGAGCACCATAACCAAACTTAATAAAGATGAGAATGACAAACCTATTGATGAAAAAAATTTAAAGGTATAATCGGATTCCTTTTTTATTTAACTGCTAGTAGACCCAATTTTATATTTACTACTTGCTTATGTGCTAGATTTCTATTAAGTCCTAAAGAGTCTCATTTGAATGCTATTAAAAGAATTTTCAAATATCTTTATGGTACAATGCATTTAGGACTTTGGTATCCCAGGAGTTATTTCTTTAACTTTATATGGACTTTGCTGGCAACTTACTAGATAGAAAGAGCACTTCTAGAACATGTCAACTTTTAGGATAATGTTTGGTTTCTATGTTTAGTAAGAAATAAGTTTCAGTTGACCACTGAAGTAGAATATGTGGTGGCTAGTTATTGTTGCACACAAGTTTTATGGAAAAAATAACTTTTGGACTACAGCATTGATATTAATCACATTCCAATTAAATGTGACAATACAAGTGCCATAAACCTTAGTAAGAATTCCATTCAGTATTCTAGAACTAAGCACATTGATATTTGACATCATTTCTTATGTGATCATGTGCTAAATGGTGATATTTATTTTAATTTTATTGATACTAATCATCAATTAGCAGACATCTTTACCAAGCCTCTTTGTGAGGGAAGATTAAACTTTATTAAGCATGAATTTGGTATGATTAATAGTTCAAGTTTGTCTTGACAACTTGATAAATTGCAAAGTTGATGATTGGATTTGAGAGTAATCATGTTGTTACTTATATCTGCTTTAAGTTTATTTTTTATATTTAATACCACTTAATAAATTCATGTTTAATGATGATTTTTATAGTTTCAGTTTATTTGTGGTATCTAACACTCTATCATAATTATTTATTAAGAAAACTTAATTTTTGCAATGAATAAATTTTATTTTTAATATTTATTGATTAAATAATTAATTATTCAATTTATTAATTATTTAAATCAATCAAATTTTTTTCATATACAAAAATTCATTTTATTTCCCATTTATATGATTTACTTTTAATATTTCTTATTAAAATTTTTAATATTTTAAAAATAATTATTTGAAATTATTTTATAATGCTTGATTATGTTGATTATGATAATAATTACAATAGTATTTAATTTGGTTGAAATTTAATTTTATTTGGAGCCAAATTGATGCTTAAGGACAAAATTGTCATGCTTTTAGGACTTGATTGTAAAATATTTGAAACGTCAGGGACTGATTTGCTATCGCCCATCACAAGTCGTTAAGAGCAGCCCGTGACCGTTGGTGCATCAAAGGGCAGTGCTCCTTACGAGAACTGCTCACTAACTTGAGCAACTCATGAGGAGCGTACTGTCCCTCGAAATTCCAAATTCTTCTAAGATTTTGTTTCTTTGTGTAGTACTCCTATTTTGCAATGGTTAGTTCCTATTTTAATTATTTTTTATACATCATATTGATAGTTTCTTACCTAATTAATGCCTATATAAACTCCCTTCTTCATCTTCACATCACAATTTGTAATCAAATCCCTTTTTCTTGAGCAAATTCTCTCACCTATCATCCAAACTCTGAGAGCATTTTCCATGGCTCCAAAGAAGAATACTCAAGATGTTTCTTCATCATCAAGGAGAGCAACAAAAGGCCAATGTAAACACCCAATTTCGGGATAGTAAAATATGGATGCGATAAAGGACTCCAATGACGAAAATGTTATAAATAGGTATTAAACACTTGAAGTTTGAAACCTCAAAAGCTTGAATGCATTTTCAAAAAGAATTTAATGATTTTTTTAAGGACTTAATTGTAATACCTTTAAGACCTAATTGAAAATTTTAAATTTTTTAGGGGTTTTTTTGTAATTAAATTTCTAAAAAATCAAAATGATAGAATTCTAATCGGAATTATACAATTCTAGTTGAAATTATACCTTTTCCATCCGTTTTTTATTTTTACAGATAACAAAAATATTTTTCCTGAATTTTGATTGGATAAAATTTTTTTCTTAAATTTATTTTAGGATTTATCTAAATTTTCAGGAAATAAAGTCTTTTTAAAATTAGAACTCTTCATATGTATAGGACCTAGGGTTTTTTTATTTTTCCTATAAAAAGAGAGCTTAAGCTCTTGAAAGAGGGGGGCACCTCTCTATTTTTTACCGAGACCTGACTTTTAGAGCTCTCTCTTTTTTGGACACTTTTTTCTCTATGATTTATTAATATTTTTTAAGAAAGGAGCAAAATATCTAGGAGAAAAGAATAATAAGTTTCTTAAAGGCCTATTAAAAATAACGGTGATTGATCTTAGTCTGAGGAGTTAACCATAGTACATCCATAATCATCTTCTCCTTCTTTGTTCTCTATTATTTTTATTTTGTTCCTATCAAATTTTAGTTTTACTTAATTCTTATTGTTATTTTGTTTATTCACTAACCATTGTTTTTTTTTGTTGGTGATTACAGGATCACTTAATAAGTTTACTCAAAGAATAAAATCCATGAAGGTCCATGGAATGTCATGGATGGAACCTTATATCTAAATATAATTTCTAAGGTTTTTTTATCATTATTTTTATTTTTTATTTTTGGGTTGTATTAATTTTCCTTTCTTATTATTTTTAATAGTTTTTTATAATAACCCCAATAATGAGATTTGGTGTGTGCACAATTATTTGTTTTATTTTAATTAATTGGTTGGTAAAATTAGAGTTTTTAATTGGGTAATTAATTAAAATTCATGGCTATAAAAACAATTAGGGTTTGTTTAATTAAAATTGAATTAGATTTAATTGGTTAGAATTAGGTTGCTTGTGGATTATATTATTTTATTTTATTTGCTTGTTTAGAGTCACTTTAATTAAAATTAGGGTTTTTAGAATAAGTTAAAATTAATTGTTTAATCTTTTATTTATTTGTTTTATTGTTGTTGGGCTTGTTTGTTTAAGTGTTTTGGGCTCTAAGCTCACATTAAGTTTTAACCCATTTAAATAAATTTAGGTCTAGGTTTTAATTAATAAAAATGCATTTTAGACCCATAATGAATTAGACATAGGGTAGAAATGACTTAGGCGTATTTAGTTAATTTAGACATAGGCCCACCTAATTTAATTTAATTAATTTAGACTTAATCCATTTAATTTAAGCCCCTTTTCCATAATTTATAGATTTAAGATCACTTTAGGAATAAAATATGTAGAATTAGGCCCACTAATTTAAATATTACATAATTTCTAGATTTAGACCCATTTTAGAATTAAATTAAATAGACTTGGGTTCACTTAATTAAAATTAAATAAGTATTAGGCTCATTAGTCTTTAGGCTCACTTGTAAATTAAAACATGTAGATTTAGCTTATTTAATTAAAATCAATATAGATTAGACTAGCTTAGGGATTATGATTTTAAATGAATGCATTCTTTATATGTATTTTCATGACTAGTTTGACTGGAGTTGATTGTTTTAATAAGGGTTTATATGAAATTGCATGTAAATAGAGGGTAAGATAGTAATTCATGAAGTAATTCTAAAATAATATAAGACTAAAATAAGTTAGTATTCGATACCAAAAATCTCTTGGTTATGGTGTTGGCTTTCTTTTAGGGAATCAAGTACCACCATTTTTCAATTTTTCCCAGTTATTACCCTGGGTGGCGACTCCTTATCTCCACGCCATGTCTTTGTGACCGTAGTTAGTGTGTTCTTTAGAGCCCTGAGCTCAAACAGTGTCATGATTGCTAAAATCTTAGGCATGTACTAAACCCCACCATCTACAATGGCGACTCCACTAAGGATAAAAGATACTGATTCTACTTGTGTTCTTTAGAATTATTTTATTAATTGTTATTGTATTCTTGCATTCATTCTGCATGTCCCTATTAACTAATGCATTGGTTTATGGTCCCATGATTCCACTAGCTTCATGGGATTATAAATTGGCTAACCATCACTCTTAGCCTTAACTCAGTTCAAGAGAAGATTGTCAGACTCATCTAACTAGAGTCTGTAACCCAAGTCCTAAAGGGGGGTAGTTTCTCTCAAGTTTGCAAAGGATGTCAAACCCCTCTGACCTTGGCCTATGACTCAAGTCTTAAAAGAGGGCATCTTGCTAAGGGAACCTTAACTTTTCCACCAGACTCAGCTCATGTAGTGGCTTAATAACTTCCCCTAGGATTACCCAAATTTCTTATGAATGTTACCATGAGGTATTTCTATCTATAAAGGCCCAAGCCTATACTTTAGAAGCCCATCAGGATTAATAAAGATTGGGCTATGCTTTTATACATAGAAATATTATTTCTATGCTTTACTTCTTTGAGAGATTTGGTATGTGTGTCGGTTCTTAATATCCCCTATTGATATTAAGGCCAAGACCAAAAAGTATTTCACCTAATTTTATTGATACTAATGCATGATGCATGTCCTATGTAAAGAGACTCGCCATTAAATACATGTTTGGGAGTAATAAGGTTGGAAGGACATATATACTTGACTTGTTACTTAACTTGATTATTACTTATTACTTATTGTATAGCACATGCATCATGCATAAATGCATTACATGCATTATACTAATAATTTTTCTTTTAGCCATAATAGATTCATCCCGGTCTTCCTATGTTTGGAGTTAAAAGGTGGCAGACTAGTGAGAACTGATTTGAGCCCACAATCAATTGCAATAAAGATCTTTAGTAGGCTGGAAAGAAGTCCCATCAATCCACTTTACCTAGAAGCTACACAACCTAAACAAGCCAAAGAAATGGAACAACAAGAGGGAGGAAACTGGACTCTAGAGGATGTCAAAGAAGCATTGATGGATGATATGAGAGCGATCATGCAAGATGAATTAAGACAAGCTCTAGTTGGATTGATGCCACCTTTTGCTACTGCACCTCCTGTTGCAGCCAATCCACCTGTTGTGGGTACACCACCTGTTAATAATGACAATGCTGCCAAAAACATACCTATTATGGAAATGAAGTTGAAGGATGTTAAGAGTTACATTGTTGAAAAGGAAAAAAGGGAATCACTTGAGCAAGTTCAAGAGTTAGAATCCAGGCAAATGAAAGCACTGACTCAGAAGATTTCCAAAATGGAGGAGTTGATGAGAGGACAAGGCATAGGATACTCATTTAACTTTGATGATGTGATGTAGTTTGAGGAGGATAAGTTGCCTAACAAGTTCAAGATACCACAACTGCAAATGTTTGATGGTACTAAAGACCTGAGGATCCACCTTAGTCAATACACAACCACCACGAGCACCACTAAGGCTCCTTTATCTGTGGTTACCAAGTTATTTATGCTATCCTTGGAGGGTATGGCTATAAATTAGTATCATAGGTTGGAGAAGTATATCCGAGCAAACTAGAGGGAACTGTGTACCACTTTTCTAAAGTAATATGACTACAATACTAGGCTTAAAGTGTCCATCAAGGATTTAGAATTAACCAAGCAGAAGCCTAATGAATCATTTTTAGATTTTCTAACTAGATTCATGAACAAGGTAGGAATGATGAAGAACAACCTAGCTGAAAAGGATCAGGTTAGGATGATAGCCTGAAATATGTCACCTAATTTGGCTGAGAGGTTGCAGATGATGAACCCCAAGATGTTTGTAGACCTTTATAATGATGAATTGCAAGCTGAGGAGATTGAAAGTGAGAAGAAGAAGATTGCTAGAAGCACCAGAGCAAGAAATTACCTAACTAGGGGCATATAATAAGGAAATGCTAGTCAAATTATGGGAGTCCATGCTATTCATTAAACCAAGAAATTCTTAAATTTTAACTAGCCCTTATTTAAAGTCCTAGACTAATTGATCCAAAAAGGCCTCTTTAAACCCTTAACCCCCTCTAGACCACCAAACCCAAATCTCCTTGGCTTTGAATTTCACCAAGTTGCTAACCATTTTACTGACTCTTGCATGCACCTTAAGTGTGAAATTCAAAACCTCATAGACTCTAAAAAAATCACAAAACTTGAGAAATCCAATCCAAACCCAAACACCAAAAATAACCCTTTCCCAAATTATCAAAACATGCCACCCCCAACTACCATATGACTAACTCAACAGTAAACGAGGAAGAAGTGTTAAACTCTATTGAGGATCTAAACCTTAAAACTAATGAGAAACCTCCTAATGCCCCCAAAGATAAGGAAAGAGTAGAAGACTTTCTAGGACAGCCTTCAGGCAAATTTAACTACAAGATGTGTTATTCCAAACCACCTTCTTTCAATATATCCATTGAGTTTATCATGCATATAGGATGGGGTGATGAATTTAATGATGAGAAGATGCCAAATAAGAGAGAGAAATGCATGGTTGAGGTGTGGAAAGATGGAAAGAAGGATCGAACCATTGGGGTTATAAACATCTAGTATAACTTTGATGAAGAAGGCACTTAAGGCTATAATGTATGGGTTGATAATGAAAAAGTTAGTCATATTACTAGAAGTGGTAAGGGTTATAAACTGACGGAGAAGGCTGTGGAGAGAGAAGAAATTATTGAAAGGGAAGACTCAGATGAACATAATGATGACTTGATCCTTCAACAGCTTAAGAAGGCAAAAGTAAATGTGAGCATTTGAGAGCTCTTAATGCACTTAAGTAGTCACAGGAAGGCTATGGTTAAAGCTCTAATAAAGATTAACATTAACACTACTACAACCCCTAAAGCAATGGTGGCCAAGGTTATTGAGAAGAAGCATGGTGTTATCACCTTTTCTAATGAGGATTTACCTGTGGAAGGCAAGAATCATAATAAAGCTCTATTCATCCCAACTAAAGTCAGACGAAAGAAGACCAATTATATGATGGTGGATGATGGGTCTGCAATTAATGTTTGCCCACTACAAATCCTGCCTAATCTAGGAGTGAAGGTGGAGGATTTAACAAAATCTGACCTTATAATTAGAGCTTATAATGATAGCACAAGAAATGTGGAGGGAACATTTACGACCCTTGCAAAGACTAAACCTATAGAAGTAATGGTGGAATTCATTATGTTGGATATCCCTATCACCTATGTCTTGCTTTTGGGTAGGCCCTAGTATCATAATTTGGGAGGAATGCCTTTAACAATGCATCAAAATGTGAAATTCTTATTGGATGGAGAAGTTGTGACTTTAGATGCTAGTATGAGCAAGACTATGTCTGTAGTCATGGATGGTTAGAAGCAGGTCGTTGCCCCTCTTGGTTTCTAAATAGCCATGATTTCTAATGGAATTGAGATGGATCCAAGGGTTACGAGCATGATCAAGAAGATAAATTATTAACCCGGACAAGGACTGGGAAAGAATGAGCAAGGAAGTCCAGAGTTCCTAAATTTCAAAGGATAAAATGATACCAAAGGATTAGGCTATACAGGAGTTGGGCTTGATAGTAAAGGAGCTAGAAGAAGGTTTTTCGACAAGAATAACTTCCTAAAGAATATAAGGCCTTTGTAGGATAGCTTTGTCAAAGAAAGGAAAGAGAAGTTCTACCTAGGTGAAAAGGAGCTTGTCCAAATAGCTGGAGTAAAGGTTCCTGGCTTTGAGATCTTCAAGAAGCAGATAGTTGAGGGTCTGGTGCAAGATAAAAAAAAAGACAAGGTGATGAAGGAAGTTGCTGAGAATATGGGGACTGAGGCCATTGAAGAGCTATTTTGTATGACACCTAACAAAGAACCACCACAGGATTTAGCTAGCATTATTAATAATAGTTTTAATGATGTTTTTTATTAAGAAATTGATGTAATAACATTTGGTTTGTTTGAGGATGAAAAATCTATTTTTCTGTGATAAATGATATGAACTCTAGTTTTGCTTACTTGTGTGATGTTGATTTTGATGGTTTTATGCACTTTAATAATGATTGTTCATGCATGTTTGACATTAATTTTATTTAATTAGATTCATTAAACATGTGCAAAAATGAACAACCAAAGCACATTCTTATATTACATGATTTAACTCCAGAAGAGAGGGAAAAATTAAAGAGAATATTAATATAAAGAAAGGTAGTATTTGCTTGGTCCTATGAGGACATGCCAGGTCTAGATAGAGAAATAACAGAGCATCACATTCCAATATCCAGAGGCTAAACCTGTTAAGCAAAAACTTCATAGGTTAAAGCCAGAATGGTTAGAAAAGATAAGGGAAGAAATTGTTAAGCAAATCTAGGCTAATTTCCTAGAAGTGGTAGAATATTCTCAATGGTTGGAAAACATAGTACCTATTCCAAAGAAAGATGGAAAATTTTGAATGTGTGTAGACTTTAAAGATCTGAATAAAGCATGCCCAAAGTTTGACCTTTCTTTACCCCATATTGATGTGATTATTGATAGCTCAGCATCTAGTGCATTGTATTCTATCATGGATGGATTCTCAGGCTATAATCAAATAATGATGGCAGTCATGGACAAGATTATAACCACTTTTATCATGAAATATGGGACATATTATTACAAAGTGATGTCATTTGGATTGAAGAATGCAAGAGCAATCTATCAAAGGGCAACAACCACTCTATTTCATGATATGATGCACAAAGAAGTGGAAGTGTACATCGATGATATGATGGTCAAGTTAGAAATGAGGGAATGACACTTCTAGGCTTTAGATAAGTTTCTAGCAAGAATAGAAAGATACAACCTAAGGCTTAATTCGAAGAAATGCATCTTTAAGGTCACTTCTAGAAAGTTGTTAGGGCACATAGTCAGCAATAGGGGAATAAAAGTTTATCCATACAAGATTAAAGCCATTTAGGAGATGCCAACACCAAGAAGAGAGAAGGAAGTATGAGGACTTATTGGAAAGTTGTAGTGCATTATCAAGTTTATTACAAAACTCATCATGGTTTGCAATCTAATTCTCAAGCTCTTAAGGAAGAATTAGCCCATGGAATGGAACGAAGAATGCCAAAAATTCATTGATAAGAATAAAGAATACCTTACTAATCCACCTATATTAAGGCCACCAAGACAAGGTAAACCCTTAATCTTATATGTGGCTTTAAAGGAAAAGGCAATGGGGGTAATGCTAGCATAAGAAGGACTAGAAGGGGTGGAGTATGCGATGTATTACCTTAGTAAGAAGTTCCTACCATATGAAGAGAAGTATGATCTTATGGAGAAGACATGCTTGATTATGATATGGGCTACAAGGAAGCTAAGGCATTATCTCCAGTCTTACAAAGTATAAGCCGTTTCAAAGATAGATCCTTTAAGGTACTTGTTTTAGGCACTACCTTTAATTGGAAAGATGTCACAATGGTTCGTACTTCTAACTGAGTTTGATATTGAGTACATTAATACCAAGGTAATTAAAGGAAGTGCAGTCACAGAATTCCTAGCACAAAATGCAGTTTATGGAAATGAGCAATGAAATTTAAAGTTTCCAAATGAGAACCTAGCAGTGATAGAATGACACGAAATGAAGCTTTATTTTGATGACACTATGAATAATAGAGAAGCAAGGCTATGATTAATACTTGTTACACCAGGAGGAGAAACCATCCTTATGACTAAGAAATTGGACTTTAGGGTTACAAACAACATGGCTAAGTATGAGGTATGCATCTATGGGCTAAAAGTAGCACTAGCAATTGGAGCTAAAGACCTATTAGTTTATGGAGATTCCATGTTAGTCATTAGTCAGGCTAACAAGGAATGGGAAGTAAAAGAAGAGAGGTTAAAATCTTACATTTGTTATTTGAAGAAGCTAATGAGAAATTTCACTAAGTGTCTCTTCATGCATTTACCAAGAGATGAGAATCGAATGGCAGATGCCTTGACAATGCTTTCTTCAATGTGGGATAAACCAATAGGGATGATGATGAAGCCTTTGGTGATAAAGAAAATGAAAGCTCCATGTTATGGTGAAGAATCAATTATGAGTATTCATATAGACCAAAAGAAAAGCCATGGTTTTACGACATCCAGAAATTCATGAAGGAAAGGAAATACCCAGATGAAGCGACTTCTAAAGAAAGATATGCCCTTTAGGTTTTTGCACGCCATTATACAAGTCATGATGGGGTATTATATAGAAAATGTCAAATGGAATATAGTTGAGATGTCTTAAGAAAGATTAAGCAAAATAAGCTATGAGAGAGATTCATGTAGGGGTTTATGGATCTCATATGAATGGGATGATTCTGATAAAGAAAATAATTTGACAGGGGTACTATTGAATGAGCATGGAAAGAGATTGTATCCAAATAGCGAGATAATGCCATCAATGCTGGATATATGGGAACCTCAATCGTCTTCCCCCTACAATGCTAAATACTTTAAAATCTCCATGGCCCTTTGTAGTATGGGGAATAAATATAATAGTGGAGATAAAACCAACTGCCTCGAACATGCATAAATATATAGTGGTGGTGATCAACTATTTCTCTAAATGGATAAAAGCATAATCTTTTGGTACCTTGAAGGCTAGATAGATAGTAAGATCTATCAAGAAGAATCTTATTTATAAGTACAGGATCCCCCATCATGTTATGATGGAAAATAGTGTTCAGTTTTAGGCAGAGATAGCTGAATTATTATAGAGATACAAGATCAAGCATAATAAATCCTCACCTTATCGAACTTAGGCTAATGGTGCAGTAGAAGCACCTAATAAGAATATAAAGAGAATCCTCTATAAGATGGTGAAAACATATAAAGATTGGTTTGAATATCTTCCTTTTGCATTATGGGGATATAGAACTACAACGCGCACTACTACAGGACAGACATCGTTCTCATTAGTATGTGGTCATGAAATAGTTTTGCCCATAGAGATGGAAATGAAATCTTTGAGGGTTGTTATGGAAGCAAAAGTACTTGAGAGTGAATGGATGCAAAAGAGATACGACCACCTCATGTCTCTAAATAAGTGAAGGATGGAGGCCTTGTTTCACACTTAAATTTATCAGAGAAGCATAGTGAGAGCCTTTAACAAGAAGGTTAAACTTGGAAAGATAAAGGTAGGAGATATGGTGCTAAAGCAATAAAGGGTAAATGGTGTTGGATCCATAAGGAAAATTCAAACCAAATTGGGAAGGACCATATTTAGTTAATATAATCCTACTTAAGGGAGCTGCAAAGAGATCGGATCTAGAAGGGAATAAGTTCAGTGAGCCAACCAACCTAGATTGCTTCAAGAAATACTACCTTTAAAAAAAAGTCCACTGGCTAGAAAACCTAAAAAGGCTAGTCAGGCAAAAATTAAGACATTCCCGATGTTCAAAAAACTCACTAAAGGCTGACAGGCAAAAATTAGGGAATAAGGTAAAAGAGGTGATCCCACTGATCATAAAACTCGTAAAGTGCTGGTCAGGAAAAAATTAGGTAAATGAAAGTGAGAGAAAAATGTTCAGTTAGAAACTCAAAAATGAATAACTGATAACATAAGTTATATCATGTGATGTAATAAATGTACTCATTTTGGCCCTAATTAATTTTGAATATTGTATATTTTATCTTTATTATAAAGCATAAAGACTTAAAAGGAAAAACAAAACATGAGAGTCTAAAAAAATAGACTTATGAGATCACTATTTTTGTTTTTGTTTCGTCTTTTGTGACTCATCTAGCACTACTTGAGTCCTTTTGTACTTAGCAAATCCTGGTGATTCTGTAGCTTGCATAATAACCCATGCCTTGTAGTTGTCATCAGTAGTCATATTCGCATCCAAATGCATGTTCCTCTCTAATGCTCTGCAAGGCCACAGTTCTTTATTTTGTCTAAGAAATCTTGTCTCAAAGGGAAGACTTCAAAGTTAGGTATAATGGTCACAATAAATTGGGGACGACCATATTGACGATAAAGGTGTAAAGGGGAAAAGAAGGTCAAAAAGTGCAACCCAAGAATAGGAACACAGTGGTCATACAAGTTGATGGTTACAAACTTTAACTTCCACCAAAGAAATATCCATGTAATCTCAATGTCAATAATGCCTTTCATCCAATTAATCCATTGATCTATGGTATGCTTGTCCTTCATCTTTAATGGACGAGACTGTAGATGATGAGGTTGATAAATCAAGGCATTGGTGGGAGGATTAATTAGACTCAATTTCTCCTGTAGCCAAATCTAAGAAAAAGAGGAAGCTACATTGAAAACTAGAAAGGGCAGCTTCGACAAAAAAAAGGGGGCCTACATACTTGAAGGAGAAGAAAACTGCCTGAGAATCGATTTTAAACCTTGAAATTATCCAACCCAATGATAGTTCAAGCAAGTATGATAGGCATAGGGTTAGCTCTAGCTTCCACTTGTTCTAAGATATTGACAATCCTTGTATCACCATCTCCATAAGACACCACTAGCAGAAATTGGGCATACAAGCAAAAAGAGACGGTCCTAATTCATGTCGCATTGTTCTTATCCCTAGTCCCATAAGAAGTGATCAGAGAAGAAAGATTGATAGTCCTAGGGTTATCTGCATACATGTAGATGTCACTTGAGGCATATCAAAGATTGCACTAGTCTATTGAGGAACTGCATCTCAAGATCAAGAAGAATAATCACAGCAATTGAGTCTAAAGAACAGCTAAGGATAGCAATGAACTCCTCGATTAATGGACACAACTCTTGTCCATTAAATCTAAATACATGGTCCTTAATATCCCAGAAGATGGCAGCAACATACAATAAATTATGTTAATTCTTAGATGCTAAAGAGATTTCAAAGATTTGACATGATAAGTTAGCAGTCTATTCCAATCATCTCCATTAAGGCTCTTGAGAAACTTCTTCAATAAATTAAGGGTGACTTGTGTCATGATTAAGCAAACGAAGGCAGGAATGGGTGATGACCCTTTTACAAGCTATTTATATAGGCATAAAGGATAATCTGGATAGGATTAGGATTTTTATGTTTCCAGATCCAACTTAAATCAACTCAAATTAGAAATCAGAGCAGAAAAGGAGCAAAGAGCTGGAGCCAAATTTCTGATTGAAAATTTGGAAATCCAATCAGAAATCTAGAATTTTGATCAGAGTTCCAAAAATTCAATAAGAAATCTAGAATTTTGATTAAAATTCTAAAAATTTGATCAGAAATCTATAATCCCAATTGGATTTCCAAGATTTTTGACAAAAAAAAGAGAGAATAATTAAATTCTAGGGTTTGATCCAAAAAAAAAGTCCACAAACCATTTTGAAAAGGGGGAACAGTACATAGTGAAAAAAGGAAGATAAAGTACATTCATGAAACCACAAGTTCTACAAACAAAAGATCAGTCATTCTAAGCTCCAGTGTCAGGCCAAAGACTCCACCCTCTAGCTAGATCGTCGCTCTGATCTGGGGGCATAGAAGTCCCAGCATCATGATCATCTAAACCAAGACTAACAAGTTGTTAGCGAAGCCTCTCTTTCTCCCACTCCATATCTCCAGCATAGTGTTGTTGCATTAAGAATAGTTAAGATCATGCATAGCATGCATACTTGTTGTAAATACTAACCCTCCAACTACTTGTCATCTGCATAGTAAGTAATCTTTAGGATGAGACAAGTCCATGCAGATACTTTGCCTGTGTTTGAGGGATCTATAAAATAACATGTACTAATTCAATAATAAGTGTCAATCTATTAAGGATTAGAAAGGAAATATGCAATTACATGTGAAGCATCAGGCAGAGAAACACTAGGAATTTGAGCTGTAGCAAAGAACATATACTGTTCAATAGGGGTCTTCACCGCAGGAGCCTAATAAAACATAGACCTATCAAGTAAGGGAACATTGCCTAGGATAGTACTTAAGGAAGCATCACCATGAGCAGCTCTAATATGCTTAGTGTGCTCAACCTCCTACTCAATCCTCTCAGTGTCACCCTCAGTCTCC
The DNA here is from genome assembly GCA_947683625.1 of Mallotus nudiflorus. Classification (NCBI taxonomy): domain Eukaryota; kingdom Viridiplantae; phylum Streptophyta; class Magnoliopsida; order Malpighiales; family Euphorbiaceae; genus Mallotus; species Mallotus nudiflorus. The sequence goes on from CANTUR010000041.1 coordinate 8,339,986, forward strand.
TCTTCCATAGCAACATCAGTAGCTTCTTCAACCTGCACAGAAAAATAAATGTCATTCATAATGATGAAAGAGATAAAGTGAAAAGTGATAGCAAGGAATGGTGACAAAAAGCATACCTCAGTCAAGTCTATAGGAACCTGCTCTAAAAGATTCCCTTGAATATACTCCTGATAGTGGCGAGATCATTCGAGCAGAGTTGAAGCGTCATATCCCTCAAGAGCTACTTTGAGCTTAAAACCAATCAAGTTGTAACTCCTCAACATAGAAGAAGGAATAGAAAAAGGAACACACCTCTTGGAAGGTCCTATATGCCAATGATAAACACCCTCACCAAGATACCACATCTAGTAACTATAACCAGGAAGCAAAATCCTCATAGTCTCATGCCTCACAGCAACAATCATGAAACTGTATCACTGGATATCTTTAGTACCAACCAACCAATCTGATCTTACTTACAAATTCATTTAAATAAATTTTATTTAACTTTTATAATTTATCAAATACTAATAGTTAAATTTATCTTACCAGGTCCCACTCTAAAGAGTTCAACTGGTCTCGATAAGTTTATAAGTCATACTTAACACTAGCAAGATGAGAAGAACCCCATCTCTGCATTAGTGGAAGACTCCTATTAGAGCTAATAGCACTAAAGCCTCAGATCACCCCAATCTCAATACCCCATATTTGAAAACAAAAGATAGTTAAAATGAAAAAGGTTGTAAAGGAGAAAAATTAAAAAAGTGGTAGAAGACACAAAGAAGACATACATGCAAAACGTGCCAAAAGCTACACATCATCACAGCACCTTGACAGACAGTATCCAGTCTAAAGTAAAGATAGGCAAGAGCTGCAGATCCCCAATTGAAAGTAGCGACTCTAGCAAGATCCTAAAGGGGACCAAGAAGCACAATGCTAACTTTATAACCTATCTCATAGAAGAGGGTAGTGCCTAACAGTATCAACAAGAAGCATCTCTCCTTCTAAAGGATCTGGCGAGGTGTAATGGTAGGTAATCTCCTGAAACCCTAAATAAGAGAAGAAAGAAGCACATTCTTCTGATTCTTCCATGATGAAATAACTCGAGCAAATCATGAATATAATGACTCTTGGCATCCTCTGGAAGAGTGCAGTTGTGGATATCAAAAAGAACCGAGGTACCCTCGAAGGAAATCCCAATGATAGTAGAAAAGCTCATGGGAGAAATAGTCAGCTCGCCCACTAGTGTATGCAAGATGTGAGTGGTATCCATCCACCTCTCGATAAAAGAAAAAATGAATTATGATCTAACTTACCTCGAGCAATCAGTAAAGCATCAATTAAGTTTCAAAAGCTAAATGCCCAGATATGTTGTACTACCTCTCCTGATAATCATGAAAGAGTTCTCAAGCCAAGTGAAAGCAACTTGAGAACATCAGTGGTTTCTGAACAAAATTTAGAAAATAACAGGATTACTTTCTCTATAAACTTTTAATTTTTATTCTTATTTTAAAAAAAGAGGATCAAAAAACTGGATTTCTGATCAAAAATCCAAAATTCTAATCGAATTTCCAGATTTATGATCGAAAATCCTAAAATTTTGATCCGAAATTCAAATTTTTGACCAGAAATACAGGAATTTAACTGTAGTTTTATAATATGTAAATACCAATTTTTCAAAATTTTATCTTCAAATTAATAATCTCATGCAATTTTATTTAATTTTGTATAGCAAAAATTCTATAATTACATGCATGAATATGCTAATTTAACCACTAATATGAACATATCTTTTTGCAGAATCAAGTACGAAAGGAAATTTTACCTCATTTCCAGCCTGTGAACATCTATGGAGGTGCAAGCAAGTTAGAGGGAACACTTCTTCCCTTTCATTGAGCCCCAGATTAATTTGACGAAAATGTAGTTGAGATATGACTGGATCTGATTGTCTGGAGTTACTTCCACATAGTCTGCATAGTGGACGAGCCATAGGATGAGACAAATTTCAAATTGGGGGTTATATGAGAAAATAATTAAAGAAATAAGATTTGAGAATCAAGAGAAAAAAAAAAGAGAAAAACAAAGGAATGGAAGGATAGGAAAATGAGAAATGAATTGGCAAAACACAAAGATTATATTAAAGTGGCAAACATCCACTTTAGTCCCTTAATTTAGTTTGCATATAAGTCTAACACTTTTCTTGCAATTTAGTCCTAAATTGCAATGCTATATGATTTGATAATTCATGAAATTATTAAACTATTAGCATAAAAGAAATCAATATTACACGACTAAGTGTAGTGTATGCCCAAACTATAAGACCAAGTGTAGTCGACATTGTACGACCGAGTGCAATGTGTTGTTTCAATTCAAACTATACAACCAAGTATAGACAGCATTGTACGACTGAGTGTAATGTATCATTTTAATTTAGACTATATGATCGAGTATAGTTAACATTGTACGACCGAGTTCAATTTGTCATTTCAATTCAGACTATATGACCGAGTGTAGTCAACATTGTATGACCAAGTGCAATGTGTCATTTTAATTCAGATTATACGATCGAGTGCAGTCGACATTATATGACTGAGTACAATTTGTCATTTCCATTCAGACTATACGACCTAGTGTAGTCGACATTGTATGATCGAGTGTAATGTGTCATTTCAATTCAAACTATACGACCAAGTGTAGTCGACATTATACGATTGAGTGCAATATGTCATTTTAATTCAGACTATACAACTGAGTGTAGTCGACATTGTATGACTAAGTGCAATATTTCATTTCAATTCAGACTATACAACCAAGTATAGTCGACATTGTAGGATCGAGTACAATGCATCCTTTCAATCCAAACTATATAACCGAGTATAGTCAATCAACATCATACGACCGAGTGTGATGTATCCTTTCAAACCAATTTTATACGTCCGAGTACAGTGTTTCCTCAGATGTTTTAAGTCTATGCCTAGTGTTGTACAGCAACACAAGCACTCATCGTGAACCGATGATTACTCGTAAGCAAAAAGCAACACATGTAAGTACTCAAACTTTGTTCTTAAGAAATTGTGTACTTATTTTCTTTGTCGTATTTTGTCAAGCAAACAGCAACAAAGAGGGGCAACTGTAAACACCCAATTTCAGGATAATAAAATATGGATGTGAAAAATGACTCCAATGATGAAAATGTTATAAGTAGGTCTTCAACACTTAAAGTTTGAAACCTCAAAAGTCTGAATGCATTTTCAAGAAGAGTTTAATGATTTTTTTAAGGACTTAATTGTAATACCTTTTTAGTCCTTTTTTTATTTTTATAGAAAATAAAAATATTTTTCCTGAATTTTGATTGGCTAAAATTTTTTTCTTAAATTTATTTTAGGATTTATCTAAATTTTTAGGAAATAAAAGTCCTTTTTAAAATTGGAACTCTTCATATGTATAGGACCTAGGGTTTTTTTATTTTTCCTATAAAAGGAGAGCTTAAGCTCTTAAAAGAGGGGAGCACCTCTCTTTGTTTTACCGAGACTTGACTTTTGGAGCTCTCTCTTTCCTAGAGACTTTTTTTCTCTGTGATTTATTAATATTTTTGAGGCAAGGAGCAAGATATCTAGGAGAAAAGAATAATAAGTTTCTTAAAGGCCTATTAAAAATAACGGTGATTGATCTTAGTATGAGGAGTCAACCACAGTGCATCTATAATCATCTTCTCCTTCTTTGTTCTCTATTATTTTTATTTTATTCTTATCAAATTTTAGTTTTACTTAATTCTTATTGTTATTTTGCTTATTCGCTAGTCATTGTTTATTTTTGTGTTTGTGATTATAGAGAGGATCACTTAATGAGTTTCCTCGAAGAATAAAATCCATGAAGGTCCATGAAATGTCATGGATGGAACCTTATAGCTAAATATAATTTGTAGGGTTTTTTATCATTATTTTAATTTTTAATTTTTGGGTTGTATTAATTTTCCTTTCTTACTATTTTCAATAGTTCTTTGTAATAACTCCAATAGTGGGAATAATGAAATTTGGTGTGTGCATGATTGTGTGTTTTATTTTAATTAATCGATTAGTAAAATTAGGGCTTTTTAATTGGGTAATTAATTAAAATTAATAGCTACAAAGACAATTAGGGTTTGTTTACTTAAAATTGAATTAGATTTAAGTGGTTAGAATTAGTGTTGCTTGTGGATTATATTATTTTATTTCGTTTGCTTTTTTAGAGTCACTTTAATTAAAATTAAGGTTTTAGAATAAGTTAAAATTAATTGTTTGATCTTTTATTTGTTTGTTTTATTATTGTTGAGCTTGTTTGTTTAAGTTTTTTGGGCTCTAAGCCCACATTAGGCTTTAACCCATTTAAATAAATTTTGATCTAGATTTTAATTAATAAAAATGCATTTTAGGCCCATAATAAATTAGACTTAGGATAAAAATGACTTAGGCCCATTTAGTTAATTTAGACATTGGCCCACCTAATTTAATTTAATTAATTTAGACTTAGTCCATTTAATTTAAGCCTTTTTCCATAATTTGTAGATTTAATATCACTTTAGGAATAAAATATGTAGAATTAGGCCCAATAATTTAAATATTACATAATTTCTAGATTTAGGCCCATTTTAGAATTAAAATAAATAGACTTGGGTTCACTTAATCAAAATTAAATAAGAATTAGGCACATTAGTCTTTAGGCTCACTTGTAAATTGAAACATGTACATTTAGCTCATTTAATTGAAATCAATGTAGATTATACTAGCTTAGGGATTATGAATTTAAATGAGTGCATTGTTTATATGTATTTTCATAACTAGTTTGCCTAGAGTTGACTATTTTAATAAGGGTTTATAAGAAATTGCATGTAAATAGAGGGTAGGATAGTAATTCATGAAGTAATTCTAAAAGAACACAAGACTAAAAGAAGTTAGTATTTTGTACCTAGAATCTCCTAGTTATGGTGTTGGCTTTCTTTTAGGGAATCGAGTACCACTATTTTTTTATTTGTCCTAGTTATTACCCTGGGTGGTAATTCCTCATCTCCACACCATGTCTTTGAGATAGTGGTTAGTGTGTTCTCTAGAGCCCTAAGCTCAAACAGTGTCGTGGTTGCTAAAATCTTGGGCGTATGTTAAACCCCACCATCTACAACCAACCTAAAAAGACTCCTCCTACCTTCTATGCCTATTCTTAAATTAGGCAAAGACTTTCTCAATTTAGAGAAACAAAATCATCTCCTATAAATTTATGTCTCAAGCTACTCTAGAAAAGATGGGGTGCTATAATAAAGTTAAGACGATGCTTGAGAATGTGGGTATGTACAACCTTACTTTTAATCCTTATCCTACCTTATCCCTCCTTAGTTCATGAATTTCTCTCTACTTTTTGTTTAAGGATTCATCATTTAGATTAACAAAATCCCCTTACTAGTATGAGATTTAGATTAGGAGGAAGAGATAGATTTTTAACATCTCAAAAATTTGATAATATCTTTGGGTTTAAGCAAGGGGGTCTATCTTCTCCAACTAATACTTGGCTTCCTACTCCATTTTGGACTCAACATGCTAAACCTAGTGCAAAACCTTTTAAAGTGGGTCATACCAAAGCATCTCTCTTTATATGCATAGGTTTATCACTTACTTCAATTCATGCTAAGGGACTAAGTAATTAAGCTATCTCATTTGAGGACTTATTTTTTATAAGATGTCTTATTGAGGGTGTGGATGTTAAGCTAGGTAGATGGTTGTAATGGAGGTTTTGGTTAGCTACTGATAGTGTTAATAGTGCCTTATGTGTGGGAGGCTTTATCATTAGAATTACTTATTACCTTGGGATCTACTTGAATAACACTCCTTCCATTCCTCCTTCTTTCCTTGATGATAACCTCTTGAGAAATTCTAGAGAATTCAAGCTTGTTAGAAATACTTGGGTTAGGAAAGACAAAGGAAGAGATGAAGGTGTTAATAAGGAGCTAAAATAAGACTTAAAAGACATTAAACATATAGGCACTCATGGTCTTAAAGGTGTTCCAATTGAAGAAGAAATCCCTTAAGAGCATGTTTCTCCTCAATCTCAAAGAAAAAGGGCAAGATGACCTTTTACTTCTCAAAGTGTTGATGAAGAACCCACTTAGGTTGGAGGATTTTTTTTTTATCATCTTCCATTGTTGAATCCAACTTCAACAATAGGTTTAATCAAATGGATACTAGACTTAATCATTTTGAAAATAGGATGGATTATATAGAGTATGATATTTATCAATTGCATACTCATCACAATATACAATGCACTTGGAATCCTCCTCCTCCTCCCCTACAAGACTATATTTTCTTTATTTTTCATCAGCTTATGTTTGGTTTATTTACTATTTATTTTCAATTTTTTAATCCTTGAGATGCTAACTTATGTCTTGTAGTTTTGTTATTTGTGTTTTCATTTACAATTGATATTCCAATATCATTATAACTCTATTTTTTTATTAATACAATTTTTATTTTTTAAAATTTTTATTTTTCATTTTGTCAAAGGAGAAGACATAATTGAGTTTGCATGAGTATTTAGTTAATTTCTTTTCTGGCAAAAAAATATGTTTAAAGATGTTTTTCTATTAGTGATAAAACTATTTGAATAAGGGGAGAAAAAAAAATTTTTTTACATAATCTTGTTTATGCATGCATAGTAATATTGTAAGTGTGGCTACTTTTATCACAATTTAATAATCATGCTTTTATGATTTTCTTCTTGTAATAAAAGGCTTTGATTTGTTTACTTTATTTATGTCTGACATCGATTTTATAAAGATTTAGTGTATCTTTGCTTTTATTATTTTGGTTCATGATCTTTTATTCCCTCTAGAATTTTTGTTTCCTTTTTGTTCATTTCCCTTTATATCTCTCTCTTTTCTTTTTGTCTTTGACAAAAGGGGAGAAGAAGCTATGTGATAATTATGTTTATGATATGCTAAGTTCTACATGATTATGTATGTTAGCTAGCTAAGCTCTATATGATCATGTGATAGTTAAGTTTGTTAAGTTTCAAATAAGTGTTATATGTACTATTTTTGTGTTGTATTTTAGTAGCACTACATACATATATGTTTGAAATTATTTCCTTTATATTTCCTAACATTTGGTAAATGATCAAGTTATCATATTCTTTATGTTTTTAATACATTTGTCATGTTAGGCCATGTTTCTTTTTATTCCTCATGTTAAATTTTATATTGTTTTTACTTTTAACAAAAGGGGGAATAAAATAAATATATTTCTTATCATATCTATAAAAGGGGAGTAATAAAGAAATATATTTATACAAAGGAGAAAAAATTTTCATCTCCTTTATAATTATTTGTTATCCCTTACATATGCCATGCTAATTCAATTTCTTTATGCTCTGATACATGATGCATTTCATTAAATTTATGCATAAATTAAGAGAGAGAAAAATATTCTTCATATTGTATCAATTTTATTTAAAAGGGGGAGCTATTTTGCATACTTATTTATGTTATCTATTATTGACATACACATACACCTTATTTATTATCTTATCAAATTGATTGTCAAAACCAAAAAGGGGGGGAAATTGTTGACTATTTGCATGATCAAACTTTCAATTTTGGTCTTTGATCAACAATTTAGATTCTAATGATATCCTTTAAGCATATAGGAAGTTGATTGATTATCAAGAATAATTGATTAATGATTTGAGATAATAAAATACTCATTGAAAGAGTATATATATGCATTTCAATGAAGTATCTTAATCTATGTAAGTCCTCAATCTTTGAGAAATAATAATATACCAAAAACATACAAATTTGGAACAACTGTGGTATGCTCACAAGCACCTCATGAGCCAGCCTTGTATAGTGCCTCAGGAGCTCATTTTTGCTAAAACACTTTATGATCCTCACGAGTTGCCCTCACGATAATGAGAAGTAGAGTCAACTCGTGAGGGTAATCCTAACAGTATTTAATTGAGATTTTTAAATGCAATGGTCCTTAAATTGATGTTCATAAGCTAAGGTTTATTCCTTATAACTATGAGTGGTGTTTTGACAAAAATAAGTCTAAAATAATTCAAAAATCAACATGAGATGTTGGAGACATAATCAATGCATCCAACAGCCATAATCTAAGTTTTTTATCTATAAAAACAACTCCTGGAGTTCAACTGAATGTTTTTTAAGAAACTTGTTTATTCATTAAACTCTCTTAAGCATTCAATTAAACTCTCAAAACTCCCTTTAATTTATTTTTACATTTATATAACTCTTATAAGAGTTGGTGGGTGTTAGCATAGATATTCTTATTATTTTATTGTTTGGGATTCAGAAAATGGGAAGTGAGGTTCTATTCTAGTGGAATTGGTTTAAGTGTTTATCCATTTAAATACTTGAGATTTGGTTTTTTAAGTGAGCCTTGTAAAACTCAAATTATAAAGTTGAAAGAGTAGGCCTCAAACTCTTGTGTAACCTCAATTTTATGAATAAGATTGTGGGAATTTAAAATCCTAACTTAGGGATAACTTAGGTGGAGACGTAGGATTGTTGAGAATTCAAACTCCTTAAATTCCTATGTTCATCATTCTTCCTTCTCAACATTCTTTCAATTCTTGAAAAGAAGTCTTTTAATTTTAGTTTATTGATCATTTGCCTTATTCACCTCCCCTCTAAGGCATTTTCATTTGGTATTAAAGCTAGAATTCTAGGAAATTCATTACTAGAATACAAGATCATATGGAGTGAATCACAAAACATTTATTCACTTAGACCATTCTTCAATGGTAGTGACTATCCTCATTGGAAGTTCAAAATGATGCTATGCCATAATTATGATTCCATTAAACTTTGGGATATTATCCTAAAAGGTTAGGAACAACTAACAACTACCATTGATGGTGTGGTAACTACTTTTGTAAGAAGGCAATGGAACAATAAACAAAAAGAGGAAAATCATAAAAATAAAGAGGCTATGATCACACTAGTCTCTTCCATGACAAGAGAAGAAGGATGTAAGCTTCAATATTGCATGTCAGCCAAGGAAATGTGGGAGACCTTGGAAATTCATTATAAAGACAACATGCAAGTTGGAAGCAAGAAGGTTCAACTTCACATGTATGAATATAAACTATTTAAGATGAAGCCTCAAGACTTAATCACAGAGATGACAAATCAACTCAATGCTCTTCTTATAACCCTCAATAAACTTAGTAAACATTTCACCAAGGAAGAGGTAAACAATAAAATTCTAAGAATCCTACCTAATAAGGAATAGAAATCTTATGTTACAATAATTGAAAAAGCTCAAGACCTTTCTACTCTTTCCATCGATGTGCTTATTGAAAAGCTCCTGACACATGAGCTTACAATTAAGTAAAGAGGAGAAGAACAAGAATAAAAAGAGAAGATGAAAGTCTTAAAGACTCTAATGATGAAGATGGTGATGTTGCCATGCTTACTAGAAGTTTCAAAAAAATTCTTAAAAAAGAAAAATTTCTTAAGAACTAGAGACTCCAACAAGAAGTATAAAGGAGAAAGCAAGAAGAAAACCAAAGAAGTCACTTGCTATGAATGCAAGAAATTGAGACACGTTAGAAGCAAGTTCCCTAAACAAAAATTCAAGAATAAAGGAGTAAAAGATAAAAAGAAGGCCTTCCAAGCTACTTGGGATGATGACTCCTCTAAGTCCAACAAGGAAGAGGAATAACAAGAAGTGGCCCATCTTTGATTCATGGCTCTTAAAGATGAAAAAGAGGTACCATCTACTTCTAACTCTTCATGTGATGAATATTGTACTTATGATGAATATGATAATGATATTGAGAGCTCTATTATGAGCAAACTCTTGCTTAAATGCAAAGCCTACTTTCTAGAAAGAAACATTATAAGCATGAGTTAATTAACTTAACCAAGGAATTTAAAATTTTAAATATTGAGTTTTCTAAGCTTGTTACATCAAATGAGAAACTTGTGATTTAAAATCTCCAAATTCCTTGAAAGAGCAACTCAAGAAAGTAAGTGACAAAAAACATAAACTTTCTATTGAGGTAGTTGAGCTAAAAAAATTCCATATTGAAATTCCAAAGAGGAAAAGAGAGTTTAGATAATTTACTTGACTCTCAAAAATTTCATGAAAAGACTCATTGAATTGGATATACTAATGGAATGGCTTCATTTTCATCATCACCACATATTAAATTTGTTAAAGCATCATACAATTCCATTCATTCTACCTCTAAACCAATTGAGACTCAAGCTTTCAAAGCTAAAGCCTCATATGTCAAATATTAAAGGAAAGTCTCATAAGACTCAATCTTATATAACACAAAGAGGTAAGTCTCATGATAGAAAAGCACAACCCAAATATGCTTACATGTACACTAGACATAAAACCTCATAAGCATGTTGCACAACACAAAGCACCTAAACATGTTGCACAAATCTATTAAAATACATATTTCCATTGTCAATGCATATTCAAATTATGACACAAAATAATAGGAAACACACACCACCACAACATAGAAAGCATATTTTATTTACTAAAGAATCATATGCTCTTAGAATAAATATGTCATGCTTGTACCCTAATTTTAAGTACATTTGCATTCATTATATGTTGCAATTACATATATATTCATTAAATTTAAGTATAAGCTAGTATATATAGTTAAGCTAGTGTTTCGAGTTAAGCCATGACTTATACTCGATTAAATAGTGATAATTTTTTAATTTTAGTGACACTCAAAATAAATAAAATATTGACAATAATAAGAATATGAGGTTAAATTAAGTAAAGGATAAGAACTTTAATGTTAGCACAAGATAAGGACTCAAATTGAAATAATGATTGGCCTAGATTGAAACATTTGGAAGTTTGAAGTTATATAGGTAACAAAACTATTTAATTAAGTGTCTAAATGGATATTTTATATGTTGACTTATCCAAATTGAGGCTTCATCCTATCTAATTCATAGCTTAGGTGCAGCTAATAAAAAAGAAAAGAAAATCACTTAAAAAAAGGGAGAACAAGAAAAGTACTTAATTCTTCTAGGGAGCTTATCTTTTTCAAACTAAATCAAGAGGTGTAAATCAATTTCAAGCCATTAATCATCTTCCCTAAAGCTTTATTGATTGAATTGGTATGTAATTTTAAGTGTTTTGGTTGATTTAATTTAGGGTTCTTAAGTTACAGATTTTAAGTTCTTAAAGTCTAATTTATCAGTCTCTATAATTCAATCATATCTTGATATAGAGAGCTCCAAATTAAGTTTTATATAATGATCTAGAACCTTTGAAGAATTATCTAAAACTTGCCCTTTTTGAACTTGATATGATTTAGTTTATATGATAAATTAGTAAGAGAAAACATTTTATTGCTCAGTCTATAAGTTTCTTTGAGCTGGTTATAATTTGTTACCTATAAATCTATTTGTGGGTGCCCAATTTATGTCAAATTTTTCTAGCACGTTCTAGACATATAGATCTAATATTTATTACAATTTTAGCTCAAAATACCTTTTCTATAAGTCCCAGCAATGTTTCAAAATCAGCTCTAAAGGCAGCTATTTTGATAATGTGAATAAGGTTTATAGAGTTCATAAGTTAAAACTAGTCATAATAATTTTAGTATATCTTGAGCTAGGAAACACAAAATTAAGTTTAGTTTGATTTTAAGCAAACTTAAAAGACTTCTATAAAATTTTATAGTTTTGGTGAAGATCTAATTATCTTTTACTAGTAGTCTAATAGACTTGTACATTTTATTGTTCAATCTGTCTAAGTAATTGAGCGGCTTATAATTTGACCTTTATAATTTTATTTGTGGTTATCAAATGAAATGAAATTTTTATTAAAAGTATTAGACACAAATACCTAGGTCTAATTAAAATTTAAGGTTAAAATTCATCTTCTACAAGTCAAAGTGACTTTTATAATTTGGGCTTGAAAATAGCTATTTTAGAGTTAATGAAGCTAATTTATAGAATTAAGCTTAATTGCATTTTATGCATGGAATTTGGGGGGTGCATGGTTAGAGTAGCTTGTGGTATTATTACATTATTGATTTATAAGTGAAAATATATCTATTAGGCATTGGAAAAGGCAAGGGAAGTGCATATGGAAGTTAAGCAAATTCGGTGAACCAGATTTATGTGTTTATAGGCTATTTTGGTAAGTAAATGCTCAAGCCCTTTAAATCTTTTTATAATAGCAATAAAATGATAATTTAAATGTTGTTTTATGAACCTAAATTGATGTTTTAGAATAGTTTCAATTCAACCTTGTTGATACTTTAATTATATGTTTTAATTTTAAGCTTTTAAGGTTTCAATTTGCAAATTAAATATATTATTACTATAAGCTTGTTTTGGTAATATGATTAAGATAATTTTGGATACTAAATAATTTAAATGAGATTATAATCATCTTGATTTCATTCCTTTGAATTATTATGAGAAGTGGTTTTATTTTGAATACTCTATTGAATTATAAATGTGATGGAATTGTTTTGATTAATTATTTGATGAAAATGGTATTTGGTTTTGTGTATTACCACCCTATATGAGATGTGAGAATGTACTAAAGCATGATATGAACATTTAAGATTATGATGGTTGTTATTGCATAATAAACAACAGGGCACTTGATTGTAGGACAGTGAAGGAAGAAAGGTCATTTCGTGCTAATGTATCTGAAGGGTTAGCCTTCAAGTGTGCTTAAAGAATAAGTTTGTGATGGCTTGTATGTTATGGTCTATTTGTGATGCTTATTATAAGGACGGTTAATACAATGTGAAATGTTGTATTAATGTTTAAAAAGGCATGCGTTTTACTTGGTTATGCTTTGCACAAGTTTGAAAGTGAGAAAGGATTTAATGTTTTCAGTGGATTATAGTATGATTTCAAATACACTATTATTATCAATTGAGAAGTTAAATGTGCTTGGTTTAATCAAATTGTTTTCTACTTGATATATATATTCATTGAGTATTTTTTTACACATTTTACTCTATTTTATGAACATTTTTAGATAACAGGGCTTAATAGTTAGTGGACAGAGTTAAATGAGTGTAAATAGAAGTTTCAGAATAAGGTTGGCCAATATCCTCATTAGAGAAGCCTTGTTCCTTGGTTTCTTAATCTTGTTATAAATGTATTATAAAAGGGTATATTTTTAAGTTTAAATAATGGTGGCTAAGTTATAAGCAATATAACTATTTGGTAATGTATTTTATATTATCTTAATGATGTTTGCATTATTGTGTTTTTAGTTTACAAAGATTATTATCAATCCATACGTAATTTTACCATTCATAAATGCATATTTTACTATTCATAAATACATATTATTTTAAAATTTTCCTATTCTTTAAATGTAACATATGAACAAGATTAAACTTTTAAAAGAGTTTAATTTAAATCCTGTTCCAAATACAATGATATTTATAATATATTTAGACTAAATTAAATAGTTTGTTAATGGTTGATTTTAAATGTCCAACTTAGGCTTTATGAGACGAGATGTGACAATTTTGGTATCAGAGCATGGTCTAGAATCCCTTAGAATAAAAATGTGAATGCATGTACATATTAACAGTTAAGCCTAAGCATTTGTATTTTGAATAGTATGAGTAGGGAGGGTCTGACTGAAGATCTTGCTGACCTAAGTGAGTCTAAGTCTGAGTCTGTGCATAGGGTTAAACATACAAATGCACCACCACTACCAGCTCAGGAAATACCACCAGTAATGCATAGAATTCATTTGAACATATGTATCTTAAATCATTCAATTTGACTATATGTATTTTACAAAGTTTCACTTTTTTGTATTTGCCAAAGTGTATTTCAATGGTATATTTGAGTATGTGTAATATAGGATGTATTTGGGTATTATAAAATTGAACATTTAGTCAATAAATAAATATGTAGAGAATTAAATTTAGTTGACTTGTTTACATGGATTCATTTAAAATTTTGGATTGATAGTTGATTAAAATATTATAATAAAAATAATAATAATAATAATATATATATATATATATATATATATATATATATATATATATGATAGTGTATATTTATAGGATTGTCTTTGTCTTGTATGAAACTAAAAAAAAAAAGTTCTACTTCCTCTCAACCACAATCCATAGTTCTCTTGCCAAAAAAAAAAGTCCTTTCTTTTTCTCTCAAACTCTTAAACTTAAATCTTGATGATTTCAGCTCCCAATTTGAAAAATTAATTATTTTCCCTGTAAATTATATTTGAAATTATGTGGTGATGGTGTGAAATTGATTATATAGCTTTTGAATTTTATTTTAGAGTAAAAATTTTTGCACCCATATTTTTGTGGCCATAAAAGAAGAACTAGAAGAAATAAAAAATATGAAACTTGTAGATTTATAAACTATTTACATTTTATACAGTTGTATCATTAGATTTGAGGTGTGTGATAAGAAATTCCTCTTTGATTGGGATTGGTTTAGATTGTATCTACTACAGGTAGCTTTCTTTTACCTAATAAATATGAGACCCTTAGAGGCTAAATTAGGCAAATTGTTAAATATAAGTTTTTGTTCCTTTATATATTATCTAAAACCTTGTAAAGCAGTTTGATTAAATAATGTGTGTGTAAAGAGAACTCGTACTTAGGAGTGCAACTGGTTCTATTTGCTACGTCTATAAGTAGTCTTATCTTTCCTAGATAATATGAGGGCCTTAGAGGCTAAATTAAATTAATTATAAAACATAAAAGTTGTTAATTTATATGTTAATGAAGTGTCTGAAATAGGGTTTTGCAATTAGACTTGTATAACTTGACAAATTGTAAACTAAAAGTGACCTGCTCGAGCTATTTCTATGCAGAACATAGGAATTGATTCAAAATTTTACCATTAATTATACAAAGCTTATATTATGTTGATTCTTGGATATGTTATAGCCATGATTATCTAGTTTTGTAAAACAAAAAATTAAGTAATTTGGAATTATGTGGTGAGACTTATTTACCCTCAGCTCAAGCAAGACCAAATTGTCCAATAAGAAAGAAATATGCATAAATGTTAGGCTTACATATATAGAACATATCCTAATTACATACTAAGCAAAAAAACTCATTGCAGGTATATTTTTTATCAAATATATGTTATATTTTAGGATCTTAAAGCACTGGTAAAGCTCGAGAAGGTGATACAAGTTGTCTATATAATAATTGACAATTAAAAGGTAAGTATAAGTATCGATTGAATTCTTGGGTGAAATTGTGTGATTGATATGGGTGTGAAAATATGATGGATTAGTTATAGTTTGATTGATAATGCGTATTCTATGAGATTTTGAGGTGAATTGCTTTTTGGTTTTGGCTACCATTACTTTCCATTTAATTAAAAAAGGGTGTGAAGCTTATTTAGCTAATTTAGTAGATGTATCTAAAGTTGGTCTAGGAGTAATGGATGTTCTAGTGGTGAAGGAATTTGAAAATGTATTTCTAGAAGATCTACCAGGTTTACCTCCACATTAAGTGACTGACTTTGAGATAGAAACTATATTAGGGGCAACACTATAATCAATTGCACCATATCAAATGGAACCCTTATATCTAACCTTAAGTTTGATTGATTCTAAGGTATTTGTAAAATGAGAATGAAAGAATAGTCTAAAGATTGGTTATCTTAGAGAATTTGGTAATAAGGATATGAGATCTTAATATGATTATGGTTTAAAATCTAGGATTGATAAGGAATCTATAGAGTGTTATGCATGTTAAAGATGGAATTTTTATTTAATAGAGTGAATTTGATTTATTCCATCTTGCATACATGATGATTTGCAATGAAGGTTAAAGTGCTAGTAGGAATAATGTATAGAAATATAGTTTATGAAATAAAAAAAACATTTAAAAGAAGAATAATATATGAGAAATTGATGATTTTAGGATTTGGAATCACAATATGGTTATAGTCAACAAATTTTATGGACGGTAATGGAAATATAAGAACTTCCTGTTTGTAGTGAGTTGAATTTTTATTTAATAAAGCACCATGTTAATTTATTTTATTTAAGGATAGCGTTAAGCTATAATAAAGAATGTTGTCAAACAAGAAGTAGTTTATCCAAATATCATTTATAGAAATTATATATAAATATATATATTAAGAGAGTGTGTATTTCATCAAGAAAAAAATGGATGTATGAAAGGTGGATAGGAAATGAAGCATATTAGGAAGCTTGAACTCATCACATTGTGTGATCAAATGCCCATAAGATGATGAACAAAGATATGTTAATGTTACTAGAAAAATGACTGTTATGTAGTAATAAGTATAAATTAATAGATAATACTAGATATATGCATAATAGAATGATGGTTGCATTGACAAGCATGTTAAATAGGAAATAATATTTAAGATTCAAATCTATAGTTGGAGTTGTTTAGCTCAAGGAAACTAAAAGCATAGTCTTAGAAGGCCAAACAGAGAATTTAACTGATTACTTTTATGGAACGATGATGTAGTTTAAGGGGTTTTAGTCATACTAAAGGAGGAATTATTGTTAAAAAAATTTATTATGAAAGAAGTGTATAATAAAATTGATGAATTTCATAGAAAGGTAAAATTTGAGGAAAGCAAAAGAGAAATGGGTAAAAATTTCATTTAGTGGTGTAACATTTGATTTATTACATTCTGAGATACATGAATGAATTGTGATAAACAATAAGGTGTTAGTAGTAATGATTTATAAGAATATAACTTGGGAGAACATAAGTAATATTTAAAGGTTGATTATTCTTGGAGATATTATGATTGAGAATTTAAGGCTAGTTATGAATATATAGTTAATAGACATTTAAGACAATACTGAATCTACTTGAAACTTCACATTTATTAATGGATGGAATTATATGTGTTTAGTGGTATAGTAAATTTTCTTTTATAATATAGGAGTTAAAATATGATTTAACCAAAAAATGAACAAGATTGAGTTAAAAGTGATATTCTAAAATGTCATTTTGAAAGTCTATATGATGTTTCAAAGGTATTTCACTTTGAAGGAAATAGAAATTTTGTTGACAATAGTTAATGATTTAATATTTTATTGCCTGAGAATATTAATGTATTATATAGTCAATGTTCTTGGACATATCACATGGTTTAGAGTTAAAAACTTAGATTGTTTTGGGGTAAGAATCCGTAAAGCTAGGATTATTTTATTGATAAAGTTCATGGTGACAACTATAGTGAAGACTTTAGAATTGCAGATGTTGTCAAATATCATAAGGAACAAGTTTTAGAAGTTATTCTTATAAATGCAGTAATAATTATCTATATTACTTTAGGGAATCATATACATATAGCATGTCTAAATGTGTATAAGGACTTCATAGTTAAGGATCAAAATGTATTGTGAAATAAAATGATTTTCATAGTTAAAGTGTTTTAGAAAAATCAATCTATAAAAGGAAGATATGAGATGATATTATCCAACATTGGTGATCCCCATTATAGGATAATTGTAGTGAGAATGCATCGAATTCGAGAATAAAATTCTTTTTAGGGGGGAAGAATTATCACTTCTAGACCGTAATTCTAAATATATTTGCATTCATTATATGTTGCAATTACATATATATTGATTAAATTTAAGTATAAGTTAGTATATATACTTAAGCTAGTGTTTCGAGTTGAGCCATGACTTATACTCTATTAAAGAACAAGAATTTTTGAATTTTTGTGACACTTAAAATAAATAAAATATTAAGAATAATAAGGATATGAGGTGAAATTGAAGTACAGGATAAGAACTTTAATGTTAGCAAAAGATGAGGACTCAAATTGAAATAATGATTGGCCTAAATTGAAACATTTGGAAGTTTGAAATTGTATAGATAACAAAACCATTTTATTAAGTGTCTAAATGGATATTTTATATGTTGATTTATCCCAACTGGGGTTGCATCCTATCCAATTCATTGCTTAGGTGTAGCTAATTAAAAAAAAAGATCACTTAGAAAAAAAAAAGAGGGAGAACTAGAAAAATACTTAATTCTTTTAGGCATGTGATCTTTGTCAAGCTGAATCAAGAGGTGTAAAGAAATTTCAAGCCATTAATGATCTTCCCTAAAGCTTTATTGATTGAATTGGTAAGTAATTTTAAGTGTGTTGGTTCATTTAATTTAGGGTTCTTAAGTTGCAAATTTTAGGTTCTTAAAATCTAGTTTATTAGTCTCTATAATTTGATCATATCTTAACCTATAGAGCTCTAAATTAAGTTTTATATAATTATCTAGAACCTTTGAAGAAATATTTAAAATTTTTCCTCTTTTGAGCTAGATCTAATTCAGTCTCTATGTTAGGGTAATAAGAGAAAACATTTTATTACTAAGTCTGTTAGTTTCTTTAAACTGGTTATAATTTTTCATATATTACTCTATTTGTGGATGTCCAATTGGTGTCAAATTTTTATAGCACATTCTAGACATATACATCTGAGACTGATTATAATTTCAACTTAAAATTCCTTTTCTATAAGTCCTAACAATTTTTCAAAGTCAGCTCTAAAAGCAGCTATTTTGATTATGTGAACTAGGTTTACAGAGTTCATGAGTTAAAACTAGTCTTGATACTTTTGGTATATCTTGAGCTAGGAAACTTGAAATTCAGTTTAGTTTGATTTTTAAAAAAAAATTAAAAGAGTTCTCTAAAACTTTAAAGTTTTGATGAAGATCTAATTATGTTTTACTAGTGGTCTAACAGACATGTACTTTTTATTGCTCAATGTATCTAAGTAATTGAGCTACTTGTAATGTGACCTTTTATAATTTTATTTGTGTTATCGAATAGAAAAGTAATTTCTATTAAAAGTACTAGAAATAAAGACCTAGGTTCGGTTAAAATTTGAGGTTAAAATTTATTTTCTATAGGTTAAAGCGATATTTATAATTTAGGCCTAAAAATAGCAATTTTAGAGTCAATAAAGCTGATTTGTTGAATTGAGCTTAATTTCATTTTATGCATATCATTTGAGGGCAGCATGGTTAGAGTAGAATGTGGGATTATTACATTGTTGATTTATAAGTGAAATTGTATCTGTTAGGTGCTAGAAAAGGCAAAGGAAGTGTAGGTGCAAGTTAAGCAAATTCGGTGAACCGGATTTGTGTGTTTATAGGCTGTTTTGGTAAGTAGATGTTCAAGCCCTTTAAATACTTTTATAATAGCAATAAAGTGATAATTTAAATGTTGTTTTGTGAACCCAAATTGATGTTTTAGAATAGATTCAATTCAACCTTATTGATACTTGAATTACATATTTCAATTTCGAGCTTTTAAGGCTTCAATCAACAAGTTAAATATGTTATTACTATAAGCTTATTTTGGTATTATTATTAAGATTACTTTGGATACTCAATGATTTAAATGAGATTATAATCATCTTAATTTCATTCCTTTGAATTATAATAAGAAGTGGTTTAATTTTAAATACTCCATTGAATTATAAATATGATGGAATTATTTTGATTAATTATTTAATGAAAATGGTATGTGTGTTACCACCCTATGTGAGATATGAGAATGTGTTAAGGCATGATATGCACATTTAAGATTGTGATACTTATTATTATGCAATAAACAACAGGGCACTTTATTGTAGGACGATGAAGGAAGAAAGGTCGTTCTGTGCTAATGTAGTTAAAGGGCTAGCCTTCAAGTGTGTCTAGAGAGTGAGTTTGTGATGGATTGTATGTTATGGTTGTGTTATGATGCTTATTATAGTGATGGTTAATACATGTGAAATGTTGTATTAATGTTAAAAAAAAAGGCATGTGTTTTACTTGGCTATGCTTTTTACAAGTTTGAAAGTGAGAAAGGATTTAATGTTTTAAGTGGTTTATAATATGATTTTAAATACACTATTATTATCATTTGAGAAGTTAAATGTGTTTGGTTTAACCAAATTGTTTTCTACTAGATATATATATTCATTGGGTATTTTTGTACTCATTTTACTCTATTTTATAAACATTTTCAGATAGCAGGGCTTAATAGTTGGTGCACAAAGTTAAATGAGTGTGAATAGAAGTTTTAGAATAAGGTTGGCTAATATCCTCTTTAGAGAAGCCTTATTCCTTGGTTTCTTAATCTTCTTATAGAAGTATTATAAAAGGGTATATTTTTAAGTCTAAATAATTATGGCTAAGTTATATGTAATATAACTATTTGGAAATGTATTTTATATTATCTGAATGATGTTTTCACTATTGTGTTTTTAGTTTACAAAGATTATTATTAATCTATACGTAATTTTACTATTCATAAATAGTATTTTACTATTCATAAATACATATTATTTTAAAAAGTTCTTATTCTTTAAATGTAACATATGAACAAGATTAAACTTTTGAAATAGTTTAATTTAAATCATTTTCCAAATATAATTATATTTACAATATATTGAGACTAAATTAAATAGTTTGTTAATGGTTGGTTTTAAATATCCATCTCGAGTTATGTGAGATGAGGTGTGACAAAATAAATTTGCAATATTATATGTTCACAGTGCATGATCAAAGGACACACCAATAATGTGGGCTTCTGTAGAAGACTACATATGAATTTGCTTCCTTCGGATTATCTTAAAACTAACCATCCTAGACCAAGAAAGGTTTGGTTTTAAAAGAACACTTAAATTGTCTTATGTATGTGTGCTTGAAATCCATAAGAGCAAAAAGTAAGTGGTATATTGATAGTAGATGTTCAAGGTACATAACAGGAGATAATGAGCAATTCAACAAGCTTAATGCAAAGAATGGAGGATATGTCACATTTTGAGACAATGTCAAAGCAAAGATAGTAGGCATTAAAGAAATAGATAATCCCCAATCCTTATCTATGCATCATGTGTTGCTTGTTGATGGTTTTAAACATAATTTTCTTAGTATAAGGCAATCATGTGATATGGGAAATAAAGTGACTTTTTATCCTAAAATTGCTTTGTTAGTAGTCTTAGTGAAAACAAAATAATTTTTAGTGGTGAAAGAATAAAAAAATTTTATGTTATTGATTTGAACAAGATTGATAACAAAGACATCAAATGCTTAATGTCTATTTCCATGACATATGGACAAGGCATAGAAGGTTAGGACATGCAAATTTTGAGCTTTTGAATGATTTTTGTAAACATGAACTTGTGATTGTTTTACCTAAGCTTGAATTCACTAAGGATAGACCTTGTGACACTTATCAAAATAAAAAATAATCCAAGTCCTCATTCAAGCTCAAAAATGTAGTGTCCACTTCTAGACCACTTGAACTTATGCATATGGATTTATTTGGACCAACTAAAGTTGCCAGTCTTAGTAGAATGCACTATGCTTATATACTAGTTGATGAGTACTCTAGATACACTTGAGTGTGTTTTCTTACTCATAAGAATGATGCATTTAATGCTCTTGATAATTTTTCAAAAAGAGTTTAAAAAGAAAAAGGATTTTGTATTTCATCCATTAGAAGTGATCATGGAACCAAATTTGAAAATGAATTCTTCAAAAAATTTTATAATGAATTTCACATACATTTTCATCTCCTAGAACTCCTTAACAAAATGGAGTAGTTGAAAGGAAAAATAGAACTCTAGTGGAAATGGCTAGCATAATTTTTTATGAGTATAATTTACCTCTATACTTTTAGGCAGAAACCGTTAACACATTTTGTTATATTTCAAATAGAATTTTTAAAAGACCAATTTTAAATAAAACTTCTTACGAGCTATGGAATAGTAGAAAACCCAAAATCTCATATCTAAGAATATTTGGATGCTAGTGCTTTATATTAAACACTAAGTATAATCTTGGGAAATTTGACTCTAAAGCTAATGAAGAAATTTTGCTAGGCTATACCACCTCTAATAAAGCATATAAAGTCTTTAATAAAAGAACTCTAATAGTTGAAGAGT
Source organism: Mallotus nudiflorus (assembly GCA_947683625.1). Classification (NCBI taxonomy): domain Eukaryota; kingdom Viridiplantae; phylum Streptophyta; class Magnoliopsida; order Malpighiales; family Euphorbiaceae; genus Mallotus; species Mallotus nudiflorus. The sequence goes on from CANTUR010000041.1 coordinate 8,361,918, forward strand.
CAATGAATATTGTATTTAATGAATCAAACTCACTTGATCCTAAGAATGTTTGTAGTGTTGATGATCTTATAGATGACAATGAGATTATGGATACACAAGAAGAAATTGCTAGTAAGCCTTTGGAATTTGAAAGTCCAAGTAAGGAGGAAAATGAGGAGACATCTTAACTTACCTTAAAGGATGAACTTCCAAAGGATTAGCAATTCAAGAAATCTCATCCTCAAGATCTTATTATAGGTGACACTACAAAAGTGGTAACTACTAGATTTAAACTCAAGTCTATTGTAAATTTAGCCTTCATTTCTCAAATTGAGCCTAAAAATGTTGATGATGCTTTAAGTGATGAATTTTGGGTTCTTGCTATATAAGAAGAGTTAAATCAATTTGAGAAAAAAAAGGTTTGGACCTTAGTTCCTATACCTAAACATCATCCTATTATAGGCACTAAATGTGTGTTTAAAATTAAAATGAACGAACAAGGTGTCATAATTAGGAATAAAGCTAGACTAGCAGCTAAAGGTTATAATCAAGAGGAAGGCATTAATTATGATGAAACCTTTGCCCCCATTGTAAGGTTAGAAACTATTAGAATGCTACTTGCATTTGCATCATTGATGGATTTTAAACTTTATCAAATGGATGTTAAAAGTGCATTTTTAAAAAGTTTTATTGAAGAGGAGGTATATGTTTAGCAACTTCCAAATTTGAAAATTTTGATTCTCCAATCATGTTTTTAAACTTTCAAAAGCATTATATGGATTGAAACAAGCTCCAAGACCTTAGTATGAAAGATTGAGTAACTTTCTTTTAGAAAAAGGTTTTTCTAAAGGAAAAGTTGACATAACTTTTCTTTAAAGAAATTCAACCATGATTTATTAATTGTTCAAATTTATTTTGATGAAATTATTTTTGGTGCTACTAACCATTACTTGTGTGAGGAATTCTCTAAGTTAATGCAAGGAGAATTCGAGAAGAGTATAATGGGAGAACTTAAATTCTTCCTTGGACTATAAATCAACCAATGCAAATATGGGACTTTCATCAATCAAACTAAATATGCAAAGGATATTATCAACAATTTTGGCATGGATGGAGCTAAATGAAGCAAGAAACCTATGAGCACCACAACCAAACTCAACAAGGATAAGAATGGCAAACTTGTTAATGAAAAGCGATTTAGAGGTATGATCGGATCCCTTCTTTATTTAACTGGTACTAGACCTGATATTATATTTGCTACTTGCTTATATGTTAGATTTTAATTAAGTCCTAGAGAGTCTTATTTGTATTATATCAAAAGATTTTTCAAATATCTTTATGGCACAATGCACTTAAGTCTTTAGTATCCTAAGACCTTTGACTTGATTAGTTATTCTGATGAGAACTTTGTCGGTAGCTTACTAGATAAAAAAAAAAAGCACTTTTGGAACTTGTCAATTTTTAAGATAATATTTGATTTCTTGGTTTAGCAAGAAACAAGTTGTGATTGCCTTGTCCATCACTAAAGCAAATATATGGTGGCTAGATGTTGTTGCACACAAGTTTTATGGCAAAAACAACTTTTGGACTATGACATTGATATTAATCACATTTCAATTAAATGTGATAATACAAGTGCTATAAACCTTAGTGAGAATCCCAATCAACATTCTAGAACTAAGAACATTGTTATTAGACATCATTTCTTAAGTGATCATATGCAAAATTGTGATATTTTTTTTAATTTTATTAATACTAATCATCAATTAGCAGACATCTTTTACAAGCCTCTTTATGAGGAAAGATTAAATTTTATTAAGCATGAACTTAGTATGATTGATGGTTCAAGTTTGCCTTGACAACTTAATAAATTGCAAAGTTAATGATTAGATTCGAGAGTAATCATGTAGTTACTTATGCCTGCTTTATGTTTATTTTTCATATTTGATACCATTTAATAAATTCATGCTTAATCATAATTTGTATGGTTTTTGTTTATTTTTTGTATTTAACACTACCATAATTATTTATCAAGAAAATTTAATTTTTGCATTGAATAAATTTTATTTTTAATATTTGTTGATTAAATAATTAATTATTGAATTTTATTGAATTTATTAATTATTTAAATCAATCAAATTTATTTCATATACAAAAATTTATTTTATTTCCCATTTACATGATTTACTTTTATTATATCTTATTAAAAATTTTAATATTTAAAAAATAATTATTTGAAATTATTTTTTAATGCTTGATTATGTTGATTTATGATAATAATTACAATAGTATTTAACTTGGTTGAAATTTAATTTTATTTGGAGCCAAATTGATGCTTAGGGACCAAATTGTCAGCTTTTAGAACTGGATTGTAAAATATTTGAAACTTCAACGACTAATTTGTTATTGCCCATCACGAGCCACTAGGAGCAGCTCATAACCATTGGTGCATCATAGGGCAATGCCCCTCACGAGCACTGCTCACAATTGTGAGCAGCTCGTGAGGAGCGTACTGTCCCTCGAAATTCCAAATTCTTCTAGGATTTTGTTTCTTTGCGTAGTACTTTTATTTTGCAATGGTTAATTCCTATTTTAATTATTTTTTATACATTATATTGATAGTTTTTTACCTAATTCATGCCTATATAAACTCCCTTAACTCCCTTCTTCATCTTCATATCACAATTTACAATCAAATCTCTCTTTCTAATCCAAACTCTAAGAGCAGTCTCCATGGCTCTAAAGAAGAATACTCAAGATGTTGCTTTATCATCAAGGAGAGCAATAAAAGACCAACCTAAGAAGACTCCTCTACCTTCTACTTCTCTTCTCAAATTAGGCAAAGACTTGCTCAATTTAGAGAAAGAAAAATCATCTCCTCTAAATTTATGTCTCAAGCTACTCTAGATAAGATAGGGTGCTATAATGAAGTTAGGACCATGCTTGAGAATGTGGGTACATACAACCTTGCTTTTACCCCTTATCCTACTTGTCCCTCCTTAGTTCATGAATTTCTCTCTACTTTTTGTTTAAGGACTCATCATTTAAATCAGCAAAATCCTTTTAATAGTATGAGGATTAGATTGGGAGGGAGAGATAGATTTTTCACATCTCAAGAATTTGATGATATATTTAGGTTTAAGCAAAGGCGTTTAGCTTCTCCAACTACTACTTGGTTTCCTACTTCCTTTTGGACTCAACATGCTAAACCTAGAGCAAAACCTTTTGAAGGTGGTCACACTAAAGCATCTCTTTTTACTTCAAAATCCCTTTGGCATGTATATAGATTTATCACTTACTCAATTCATGTTAGAGAACTAAGTAATGAAGCTATCTCCTTTTATGACTTATTTTTTTATAAGTTGTCTTATTGAGGGCGTGGATGTTGAGTTAGGTAAATGGCTTTAATAAAGGTTTTGGTTAGCTAGTGATAGTGTTAGTGGTGCCTTTTGTGTGGGAGGCTTTATCATTAAAATTGCTCATCACTTTAGGATCAACTTGAATAACACTATTTCTATTCCTCCTTCTTTTGTTGATGATAACCTCTTGAAAAACTCTAGACAATTCAAGCTTGTTAGAAATACTTGGGTTTGGAAAGACGAAGTAGGAGTTGAAAATGTTAATGAGGAGCTAGAACAAGACTTAGAAGACATTAAATATAGGCACTTATAGTCTTGAAGGTGTTCTAATTGACAAAGAAATCCTTTAAAAGCATGTTCCTCCTGAATCTGAAAGAAAAAGGGCAAAAAGACCTTTTACTTCTCAAAGTGTTAATGAAAAACCCACTTAGGTTGGAGGATTTTTTTTATTATATGTCTATTATTAAATCCAACTTCAATAATAGGTTTGATCAAGTGGATATAAGACTTGATCATTTTGAAAATAGGATGGATCACATGGAGTATAATATTCATCAGTTGTATGCTCATCACAATATATAATGCACTTAGAAGTCTCCTTTTCCTCCTCCACAAGACTAGATTTTCTTTATTTTTTATCGGTTGATGTTTGGTTTATTTACTATTTATTTTCAATTTTTTAAGCCTTAAGATGTTAGCTTATGTCTTGTATTATTGTTATTTATGTTTTCATTTATATTTGATATTCCAATATCATTGTAACTCTATTTTTTTATTAATACAATTTTTATTTTGTTAAAATATTCTTTTGCATTTTGTCAGAGGAGAAATAATTGAGTTTGCATGAGTATTTAGTTAATTTCTTTTTAGGGAAAGAATTATTTTAAAAGATGTTTTTCTATTAGTGATAAAACTATTTGAATATGGAGAGAAAAAAAAATTTACATAATCTTGTTTATGCATGCATAGTAACATTGTAAGTGTGGCTACTTTTATCACAATTTAATAATCATGATTTTCTTCTTGTGATAAAAGGCCTTGCTTTGCTTACTTTATTTATGTATGACCTAGATTTTATAAAGATTTAGTGTATCTTTGCTTTCATTATTTTGGTTCATGACCTTTTATTCCGTCTAGAATTTTTATTTCCTTTTTGTTCATTTTCCTTTATATCTCTCTCTTTTCTTTTTGCCTTTAAAAAAGGGGGGAAATAAGCTATATGATAATTGTATTTGCAGTATACTAAGTGCTACATGATCATGTATGTTAGCTAGCTAAGCTCTATATGATCATGTGATAGTTAAGTTTGTTAAGTTTCAAATAAGTGCTATATGTACTATTTTTATGATGCATTTTAGTAGCACTACATGCATATATGTTTGAAATTATTTCCTTCATATTCCCTAACATTTTTTAAATGATTAAGTTATCATCTTCTTTATGTTTCTAACACATTTTTTCATGTTAGGCCATGTTTCTTTTTATTCCTCGAATTAAATTTTTTGTTCTTTTACTTTTAATAAAAGGAGGAATAAAATAAATTTATATTTCTTATCATATCTATAAAAAGGGAGTAATAAAGAAATATATTTATACAAAGGACAAAAAAAAATTCATCTCCTTTACAATTATTTATTATCCCTTATATAAGCCATGCTAATTTAATTTCTTTTATGCTCTGATACATGATGCATTTCATTGAATTTATGCATAAATTAAGGGGGAGGAAAATATTCTTCATATTACATCTATTTTATTTGAAAGGGGGACCTATTTTGCATACTTATTTATATTATCTATTATTGACACACACACACCTTATTTGTTATCTTATCAAATTGATTACCAAAACCAAAAAGGGGGAGATTGTTGACCATTTGCATGATCAAACTCCCAATTTCGGTGTTTGACAAACAATTTAGATTCTAATGATTTCCTTTAAGTGTGTAGGAGGTTGATTAATTATCAAGAATAATTTATTAATGATTGGAGACAATGAAATACTCCTTAAAAGAGTATAAATATGTATTTCGATGAAGTATCTCAATCTAAGCAAGTCCCCAATCTTTGAGAAATAATAATATACCAAAAATATACAAATTTGGAATTACAGTTGTCTGCTCACAAGCCCCTCATTAGTTGACCTTGTATAATGCTTCAAGAGCTTATTTTTGCCAAAAAACTCAATGCTACTCATGAGCTGCCCTTACAATCATAAGGAGTAGAGCTTAGCTTGTGAGGGTAGTCCTAATAGTATTTAACAGACATTTTTTAATGCAATGGTCCTTAAACTGATGCTCATGATCCAAGGTTTGCTCCTCAAGACTGTGAGCGGTATTCTAATAGAAATAAGTCCAATATAATTCAAAAATCAACAAGAGATGTTGGAAACATAATAAATGCATCCAATACCCATAATCTAAGTTATTTATCTATAAAAATAACTCCTAGAGTTCAATTGAATGTTTTTAAGAAACTTGTTTCTTCATTATACTCTCTTAAGCATTCAATTAAGCTCTCAAAACTCACTTTAATCTATTTTTACATTTGTATAGCTCTTGTGAGAGTTCGTGAGTGTTAGAATAGATATTCTTATTCTTCTATTTTCTGGGATTGAGAAAACAAGAAGTGAGATTATATTCTAGTGGAATTGGTTTAAGTGTTTATCCATTAAAACACTTGGGATTTGGTTTTTTAGGTGAGCCTTGTAAAACTCAAGTTTTAGGGTTAAAAGAGTGAGCCTTAAATTCTTGTGTAATTTCAATCTTCTGAATACGATTATGGTAATTGAAAATCCTAACTTCGGGATAAGTTAGGTGGAAACGTAGGATTATTGAGAATATAAACTCCTTAAATTCTTGTGTTCATCATTCTTCCTTCTTAACATTCTTTCAATTCTTGTAAAGAATTCTTTTAATTTTAGTTTATTGATCATTTGTCTTATTCAACCCCCTCTCTGCCCCCTCTAAGGCATTTTCACTAAGACTTCTAAATCACTATATTATCTAAACCACCATATCTGACCTAGAATCAATTTGTTCTTTCACTCCAAGCTTATGAATAGATGTTTAACTCTCTTGATGAAGAACTAGATACACAACCTCACCATGACCAAGCCTTCTATTGCCAACATGGACAAGATCAAGGTAGAAACATTGGAAGATTCAACTCTAAAAGCAGAGGATATAATCTAGTTACAAGATATAGCTCAAACCCTATACTAAATTAGACATAAAATAACCATGAAAACACTCAAATGAATGAAAATGAACCGCTCTAAGACAAGAAAAATAATATCAACCATAAACAAGGCCAAATAATATGGCAAATTTAACCACATAACACTTGAATATTAGAACTAATTTGACTATTTCTTTCAACCTAAGGACCATCTTCAAAAGGCTCACAGCTATGATAATAAGAAACGATGATAATCAAACTTGTATGCTAATTCTGAAGCCACTACTTATATGATAAATGACACATGTAAATTCATGAAAATTGCACCTTATAAAGGAAATAACAAAATATTCTTTGGCAATGGAAATTGTCTAGGCATTTCACATACAAGTGAAGGAAAAATAAAAATTGAATATAGATCTTTAAGTTTGAAAAATGTTTTAGTAGGTTCTTATATTGCAAAAAAATATCATTTTTGTAGGACAACTACTAAAGGACAATGCTTGCAATATTGAATTTAAACCTAAAAAAAATTTGTTAAGTCTCCATAGGAAATAATCATACCTAAAGGCCATAATCATGATGGACTTTACATCTTAGATGATGCAAAACGTAGAGCTCTAGCTGCATTCAAATGGAATAAGGCATCCTCATTCAAAAATTTTATAATTCATGCATAATAAAAACTTAATTCGTATCCAAGATGGGAAAAATAAAAAGGTATTTATATTAGTTGTCAAATGGGAGAAAGTTGCAAAATTCCCTTTTCTACGTCTAATAAAATCTTAAAATTTCCTTTAAAGAAAATTCGTTCTGACCTATAGGGACCAGCTCCCATCACCTCATATCAATATTTTATGTATTATGCTATTAATTTTGATGATTGCACACGGTATACATGAATTTTTCCACTTAAAAAAATCTAATTTCTTTGAACATTTTTGAAATTTCAAAAAGAAGTTGAAAATATGTTTGAAAGAAAAATTAAAACTTTTCAAAGTAATGGGTGGCAGAGAATTTATATCGTATGATTTTCAAAAATATTTATCTAATTATGGCATTCATCATCAATTTTCTTGCCCTAATACACATGAATAGAATGTGTCAAACTTGTGAATTTGTAAACTTGTTTCTCAATGATTTGTAAAATTAATTTTTACACAATTTAAAAGGAGAGAATCAGCTTTTATTATTTGAATAAGTAAACTCGTGGAAAACTAATTATAATTCATATTTTAATTATAAATTGAAGTGTTAAAATAGTTAATTTGCAAGAGAGAGAGAGAGAGAGAGAGAGAGATATTGTGAGAAATAAATTTAAAAGAATAAGCTAAACTTGAGAAGGTGTAAATCTATTTAACCTTAATGTTGATTGTGAGAAGCATGTTAGGAAAGATAAGAAGTACATGGCATAAAATAAAAGGATAAAGATTTATGTTACAGGCCGTGACACAATTACTTTTTTACCCCCCAGTTTACTTTTTTTTTCACTAGATTATTTTTAAAAAATTTTACAAGTTACTGGTATTTAAATCCTTAAATGATGAGTTTGCTCATGTGCAACTTATATTTTATATTCCAACAAAATTAACAAAAATTGAATTTTCAAAAAAAATAAAATTCAAAAAACAAAGTATAAGGGTATGGAGGTAATTGTTGCTACCCTCAATAGTATTGTTCATGTCGAGGGTAGCGACATGTATCATTAGCCAAAATAAAATGTACCATGATATACAAAGGATCAAGATACATGTCACAAAGGATCGGGATACATGTCACAAAGGATTGGGATACATGTCACTAGTAACGACATGAATCCTTGTCACTGGTGGGGGCATGTTAGGAAACTCCTTAAATTAAATAAAACCCTATAACCCAATCTCATGTTAAATCAATAGAAATCATAACATAATAGCGAAAATGGAAGTGTAACTGAATCCATAGATTAATTATCTTGGAGGCATATGGCTAGCCTTCTAGGTTAATACGTTTTCCAAGCGAACACCTTTAGGCTTTCTCTCTGTATTCTCTCTAATGATGGGATTTAAAAAGAAGCATGATATAGTAATTAAGACATATGACCCAGCGACCATGACCACTTATATATAGATAACTTCCCTGTTACCTTTTGGTATTTCTATTTCAGCCCATAATTGAAATAGAAATTACCTACTAGTCTCTACACATTAAAGACCCTACACCCTTTAAATACATTAAAGCCCAAATTATCTAAATCCTAATGATCACTTTTAAATAGGCTCACTTTATATGACAGCCTGCAATACATAATTATTCGCATATAAGTCTAATGTTGGATTAAGGATCCAATAATCTCCCATTTGGGCTATATGTGTGACCTTATAATTATGCATTACAAAAATAACCATATGAGCTCAACTTTACTGTCATTACCAAAATGTATCTATAACCAATTGGGCCCATCAATCATACCAAAATAGGATTAAAGCAACCTTTGTTATATTTATCATAACTTGACTTATTAATGGCCACGTATGTCAATATAATTGAATGACATGGATCATGATGTGGATGTGTAGCACGAAAATTTCATGCAATGTGATTATAATATGCCTATTTCTAACTGGTCCACTTTAAAATTTAGTGAGATCAAACCATACTAAAATCGAAGTGTGAATAAACTAAAAACTTTATTTTTATAGAAAATAACTGAAGTAATCGAAATCCTTAAACTGAAATAACTGAAAATTGTCTATATCAAGAGCATTCAAAATAATAATCTCCTACTAAAATTGAATATCCTCAAAAAAAATGACACCCATATAAGCAGTGTGCTCATGAAATACTTTGGGTGGTACATCCTTAATAAGCAAATCCATAATCATGGAGTTTGTCTCGATGTGCTCTTTATATAATTGTCCACTCTGAATTCTTTCCTTAATAATAAGAAGCTTGATGTCTATATGCTTTAACTTTGTTAAGCTCCTATTGTTATTAGAATATAAAATTGTCGACTTATTACCACAAAATAACTTAAGTGGCCTTTCATTACCATCCACTATGTGCAATCTTATGACAAGATTTCACAGCCATATTCCATGATTGGATACCTCATAACACACTATAAATTATACTGTCATGGTTGAATAGGCTATAAAAGGTTGTTTAGTACTCTTCTAGTTAGTAAATTGATATAATCTTATGTAGATTTCATACTATCTTGGTATCCAACAAAATCGGAGCCAGTATACCTAATTATCTCAAGCTAATTTAACTTTCAATATGTGAGCATTTAAGATGATGGGGTTTAGCGTGCATCTAAGATTTTAGCAACTGCGACACTGTTTGAGCTCAGGGCTCTAAAGAACACACTAACCACTATCACAAAGACATAGCGTAGAGATCAGGAGTTGCCACCCAAGGTAATAACTGGGACAAATAAAAAAATGGTGGTACTCCATTCCTTGAAAGAAAGTCATCACCACAACCAGGAGATTTTGGGTACATAAACTAACTTCCTTCAGTCTTGTGTTCTTTTAGAACTACTTTATGAATTACTATCTTATCCTCTATTTACAATTTCATATAAACTCTTATTTAAAACAATCAACTCTAAGCAAACTAGTGATGAAAAATACATGTAAACAATGCATTCATTTAAATTCACAGTCCCTAAGTTAGTCTAATATACATTGATATTAATTAAATGAGCTAAATCTACATGTTTTAATTTATCAAGTGACCTTAAAGACTAATGAGCCTAATTTCTATTTAATTTTAATAAAGTAAGCCTAATTCTATTTATTTTAATTCTAAAAATGGGCCTAAATCTAAAAATTATGAAGTATTTAAATTAATGGGCCTAATACTACATGTTTTAATTCTAAGGTGATCATAAATCTAAAAGTTATGAAAAAGGCTTTAATTTAGTGGACTAAGTATAAATTATTTTTAATTAACCTAAGTGGGCCTTTAACTGAATGAGTCTATGTTATCCCTAACCTAATTTCTAATAAATTATGGACCTAAAGATGCATTTCAATTAAGATCTATGCCTAATTAATTAATAACCTAATAAATGAGATAGGCTAATAAAGAACTACTTAAACCTAAAATTAATTAAATAGGTTAGAGCCTAACATGGGCTTAAAGTCTAAAACACATAAAAATTAAACAAAACCAAAAATAATAAAAATCAAAATGATCAAATAATCGATTAAATTTATTCCTCTAAAAAAACGTAATTTAGTTAACGTAACCTTAAACAATAAATAATAAAATAATTAACAAGAAACCCTAATTGTATCCATTAAATCTAATTCAATTTTAATTAAGAAAACCTACTTATCTCTATAATCATTCATTTTAAGTAATTATCCAATTAAAATCCTAATTTTACTACCCAATTAATTAACACACATTCACATATATAGAATTTCATTATTCCCACTATTGGGGGTATTACAATGAGTTATTGAAAATATTAAAAAATAACAACTAATATAATCCCTAAAAACCTAAATGCAAAATAAAAAAATCAAAACAATAATAAACAAATAAATAAATAAACCCTAGAAACTATATTTGGCTAAAAATTTCAATCCATGGCATTCCATGGATCTTCATGGATATTGTTCTCTAAGTGAACTCATCATGTAACTCTCTCCATGATCACCAGCACAAACAAAAAAAATAATGATTAGTGAATAAACAAAATAATAGTAAAAATTAATAAAGTTAAAATTTAATGGAACTAGAATAATAGAATAAAAAATTAAAAAAAAAAAGAGTAGAGGATATAATGGTATGAATGCAATATAGATTTGCCCCTCAAACTAGTATAAATCACCTTTGCTTTTAAATGGATCTTCAAAAAATCATTGTTCTTCTTTCAAAAGCCTACAGTTCCTTCTTCAAAGAACAGTTATTTCATAAAAAAAACATTTTTTTGAACTCTGCGTAGGAAGGAAAAGCCTCTAAAAAGTCCATGAAAAGAGAAAGGTTCAGAGCCAGGTTCCCCCTTAGGAGAGTTCAAGCTAGGTTTTTATAGAAAAACCCTAGCTAAATGATGTATCCTATTGTGACTTGCTATCTTTAAAGTTTTTATTTTAAAAGAACTTTAATTTCCCAAAAATTCAAATAAATATTATTTGACCAATCAAAATTCAGAAAACTAAATTTTGTTTACTATAAAAAATAAAAGACAAAAAGCATTTAGTTTTTACCAGAATTATATAATTTCAATCAGAATTACATAATTTTGATCGGCTTTATGTAATTCCGATCACTTTTTTTAACTTTTAATTATGAAAAGACCCCTAAAGGATTTATACTTTTCAATTAGGTCCTTAAAGAAATATTACAATTAAGTCCTTAAAAAAACCAATTAAACTCTTTTGGAAACCCATTTAGACTTTTGAGGTTTCGTCATTGGAGTCCTCTGTTGCATCCATACTCCATCATCCTGAAATTGAATGCTTACAAGCATGTATTCCTTTATTCTGTATAAGTACCGTAAGGCCTGTTTGACTGCTTTCCAATGGTCTACTCCTAGATTGCTTAAATATATACCTAATATCCCTATAATGTAAGTAATATCCTGATGCATACATCAAACTCCGTATTGCTGATGCATTAGGAATCTTTTGCATTTCCTTTTCCTCAAAACCATTCTTAGGGCATTGTTTAAGACTAAATTTGACTCCCTTAACCAAAGGGGTATCACCTAGTTTATAGTCTTGCATGTCAGATCTCTTGAGAACCTTTTCAATATAGCCCTTTTATGATAATCCAAGAACACTTTGAGAGCGAACTCAATGTATTTAGATGCCTAAGATAAAAGAGGCATCACCAAGACTTTTTATCTCAAAGTTCATAGTTAGAAAGCTCTTGGTTTCATATAATAAGCCTGTATTATTGTTGGCACGCAAAATGTCATCGACATATAAAACCAAAAAAATATACTTACTCCTATAGAACCTCTGGTATATACAATCATCAACCAAATTCACCTCAAAACCAAATGAGATGATCACTTGATGAAACTTAAAATACAATTGTCGAGATGTCTACTTGAGTTCACAGATGGATTTCTTAAGTTTATAAACCATATTCTTTGGATCATCAATGTTTCCATTAAAAAATGTTATCTTTACATCCATCTAATGTAGTTGAAGATCAAAATATGCCACTAATGTCATTATAATCCTAAAAGAGTCTTTCAAAGAAACTGGAGAAAAAGTCTTTTTATAATCAATGCCTTCTTTCTGTGTAAATCCCTATGCAACAAGATGTGCCTTATACCTCTTTATATTACCTTTTGAATCCCTCTTGGTTTTGAATATCCATTTGCAACCAATGGGTTTCTCACCTTCTAGCAATGGAACAAGATCCCATATGTCATTGTCTTTCATGGACTTTATCTCCTTATTCATGTCATCAATCCACTTTTAAGAATTAGAACTTTCCACATCTTAATAGAAGTTTATTAAATCAGCTTCTATCACTCCAATGCCAGCCTCATGTTCTTTAAAAAATATAATATCGTCATCTGGTACTGTGTTCCTTCTTTCTTGAGGTGGCAGAGTTTGTTTTTCTAGAACAATTTCTTAAATGGGAGACTCTCCAACATCGTCTTGGTGTGCTATGTCTTGAACAAAGTCAGGAATAGAATCCTAATCAATTCCAATAGCATCTATGGGAATATCAACATATTCCTCTTAAAAGACAAAGTCTATAACTCTATCTCCCTCCACAAACTTAATATCCTCATAAAATCAGGAATTTTTCAACTCAAAATTGACTTAGTTGTGGAATCATAAAACTTATACCCCTTAGATCTTTTAAAGTATCCAATAAAATAGCAATTAATCATCCTTAAGTCTAGTTTCTTTTCATCGGGCTTGTAAGGCTTTGCCTTAGCTAGACATCCCCAAATATGTTGGTGCTTTAAACTAGGCTTTTTGCCAGTCCAAAGTTCATAAGGGGTTTTGCCAGTTGCTTTTGTTAAAACTTTGTTAAGGATATATATTGTAGTTTTAAGTACTTCTCCTTAGAGTGATTCTAGCAAGGTAGAATGAGAAATCACACTCCTCACCATGTCCTTAAGTGCCATTTTTCATCTTTCAACAACACCATTCATATTGGGCAAACCCAACTTAGTGTACTATAAGACAATACCACATTCCTCTAAGAATTTAGCAAATGGTTATGAACATTGTTCACATGAACTATCATAGCTACCATATTGCAATTGACACAAGTCGCTCTATTCTCCACTTGGAGATATGACCAGATCTTTTGTGCCATAATGCAATTGAGTTTTCATTGATTATTTTTCTTTTTGCACCTTGTGTGCTTCATTACAGGGATTCAATAAATGAGGCATTTGTATCAAGCAAATAAAGATTATCATAACCTAACAAAGAATCAGAATCAACCAAATTTGAATCTTAAAACAAACTAAATTTTCCATTCTCAAATAGACAAAAATAACCAAATTTGTCCAAAATGAAAATAGAAATCAAATTTTGTCTCAAAAAATATAACAAATGTCTCATTAAGATTAAATAAATTCAAATCTTGAACAATAATCTAAATTTGCCTTATTGCCTCAACTTTAAGCTTCTTATTATTGCATATATAGATGTATATTTTAGCATCACTTGACTTTTGGCAACTCAGGCAACCTTGCATAGACACACTGATGTGAGTTGTCGCACCAAAATCTTGCCACCAAGTATGTCTAGGCACCGAAGTTAAATTAACCTCAGAACAAATAAATTAATAAGCATGCCTTTGCAATGCTTCCTTTTATGCTCTTCAGCTCCACAAAAGAAACAATTATTACCTTTTTATTCATTAGTTTTCTTTTATTATTTCTTTTAAGGCGTTGTATCTGCAGCTTCTTTATCCTTTATCCTTTTGGACATTATGCCTATAAAAGTTTCCATAATGACCTTTATGATTGTCATGACTCCGAGAACAATTAACAAGTTCCCCTGCCATGACTTGAAGTTAGTGCCATTAAGTATAGAAATGCAATTGATATTGGTAGTAATATTAGCAGGAGCATTCATAATTGAACAGAGAATAACAAACAACCAAAATAAGCTCACATAAGTTTCAAAATAATATCAATAATAAATTCAAATAACGGTAAATCTCATCTCAAGATATCAGACACTCTATTAATATTTTGTCTTTGGACAATAATATTAACTTGTAAATGATATCTTGGCACAATAATCAAACAATGACAATAAGAACATGTCGAACAACAAATCTTCCTTTGAGCCAGTTTATTATTTACATGTAAAAGTTCACATGTTTATTACCGCAAATGTAAATGCAATTTTATTAAATATTAATCTTTCTTTGAGTCGATCGATACTCACATGAATTACATGTATACAAACTTTTATATTTTAAAATAAATTAATCTCAACATGAGAATTCACTTTAGTGAGATGTTATCTCAATTACTTTATCTTAAAATATATATAATCATATCAATATTTGAATTTAAAATTATATCCAAAATTTCTTAATTGCATAAACTGCACCCAAAAAAAATCTTTAATTGCATTACTGTAATTTTATTTTTTTTAAATCAAATCAACCAAAGTCATGTACATAGTATACAATGATTCGCAAGCTAAAGAAAAAATTGATGTACCAGTAATAATAAATACTCTCTGATTCACAAATAAAAAAAAATTGCGATATGTATTTTATTAACAACTGGTACATGTTTAACTAAATTTTCACCAATTAAAAGAGCATAAGTAATACGCATATGCATGAATATATGCACGGATGTCGGGAACAAAAAAAAGATGATGAAACATAAATTGTGCCATCATTAGTATTGCCTTACTGACCGAATTCCATGCATATATATATACACACACATTTAAAGGAAATCAAAAGCAAATCATTTAATGAGCCAAAACTGAAAATCCTCAATCCGTGTGCAAAACCAAATTAGAGTTCCAAAACCTTCTTTTTTTTTTTTTTAATCACCGTAATCATCATCAGATATGTGTATACACATATATAATGTCAAAAGCATAAACTTTTGCTTTGAAAACCTGTACTCATATACATGCACACTGCTCGAGACAGTACAAACAACAGTAGCCAACCAAAAAATTAACCATTAACAAGGTTTGTATATCCATCAACAAAATTATATATAAACGTAACAAAAAAAATATCGCATATATATATATATATATATATACTCAATAAATCATATTCAATGAATCCATGCATAACTGAATTAAAATTATCATATAATTCAATAAAATTATGAACTAATATATATTCAAACATCAGATTCACCGAATATTTAAAATATTATTATTAATTTAATATAAACGGTTATGATACCATTTATTGAAAAAATCCTTAAATTAAATAAAACTCTAGAATTCAAATTCATATTAAATCAATAGAAATCATAACATAATAGCGGAAGTAGAAGCGCACCTAAATCCATAAATTAATCACCTTAAAGATGTATAGCTGGCTTTCTAGATTAATACATTTTCCAAGAGAACATTTTTAGATTTTTTCTCTATATTCTCTCTAATAATGAGATTTAGAAAGAAGTATTAATGTAATAATTAAGATGTATAACCCAAGGACCATAACCACTTATATATATATAACTTTTCTGTTATCTTTTGGTATTTCTATTTCAGTCCATCATTGAAATGAAAATTGCCCACTAGTCTCTACATATTAAAGGCTATACACCCTTTAAATACATTGAAGCCCAAATTATTCAAATTCGAATTATTACTGTTAAATAGACTCACCTTATATGACAATTTGCAATATCTAATTATTCGCATATAAGTCCAATATTGGATTAAAGATCCAACAGGGAAATGTCCATTTTGCCCCCAAGCCAATTTCTTTTTTTTTAATTTCAATTTTTTGATAAAATTTTTTTTGAAATCTAAAATCTAAGTTATACATGGATGAATCAGTCATGTAAAGATTTAAACACCAATAGCTTGTAAAAAAAAATTAACAATCAAATGGCATTTTTTTCAATTTTTTTTTTTGTTTTTAAATTTCAATTTTTTGGTGAAAACATTTTTTCTTAATCTAAAACCTAACTTGCACACGGATAAATCCATCATAAAGATTTAAATGCCCGTAACTTGTAAAAAAAAATTAATAATCAAACGAAAAAAATAAAGCAAAAACGAATATTTTGATAATTGTATTGCTAGTAGCAATGCACTGTAGCATCACTAATAGCTACACAAATCATTATCCATATACAAACGAAGAGTACCAGATAAAAATTCTATTATTTTTAGAAAAGATTCCACTTGAAAACTTTGAGCCAATTACACTTGGATTCTGTATATTTGCACATACCAAAATTGCCCCATTTATGCAATAGCGTCACTGGAAAACTTACTGAGAATTCAGGTTGTTTTCAATGCAAAACCAGTATATAGGCTAAGGGCACATGTTTATGAAGCAATATCCAGATGTTCTAGACCAATGGCACAGGAATAAAACCATTCTAAGATTTGCCTACCACTACGGTTCAAATCCACAATAATCCCAACTTCTGTTGCACATTCTAAAATGCAAATTTTCACCGAGCTTACATCAGACATTGGTACTGGAGCTTCCGTTCTCATCCAATTTTGATGGATCCACAAGCCAACGATTAAGACGTTCGGATGCTTTATTTACCTACATTATTTAAAAATAAGTAAATAAAAAGTACTTTAACAATGTAAATTTTTTTTGGTAAATTACAATTGGGGAACATGCTTAATGCTCGTGAAGGACTTGACCATTTGAATATTTTAACAGAACCGATAAACTATTAATGAATTTTATTTTATCAAGTTGAGTTGTTTAAATAGTCAATCTGTAAGTTGAGAGATGAAAACCATAAATAATCTCAAGTGTAAGGGAGCGCAGGTATATTATGTCGTCATATCTATTTATCCATGGCAATACTACAAACCTGAAGATCCCAGTCAGTCTTCCATATGAGGAAGGCTAGTATAGCTGTTTGCATTATTACTCCACTTAACATTCCAATCCACAAACCCTGTACGTATAGGCATAGATTAGAAAATTTTTGTTTTGTTTGTTTTTTCCCTATGAAAGAAAAAAATAAAAGTCTATAAGATTATAAAATAAGAAAAATAATTGTTCAATTTCTAAGTGCTGTTTCTTGTACCTTGACTTGGAAGTGGCCCACATAACCTAGCAGAACTCCTACAGGTATTCCAATCCCATAATAGCATCCCAAGTTAACGTATGCAACCATAGCCTGTAGACCAGCACCTACAGCTACTCCTGGAGATTGGATTTTTAGTAACACTCACAAGTTAGTAGCAATAACAATCATGGAAATTACGAGAATGAACATGGGAATCTTGTAGAGTTAATGATGTACTTGCCGGACAGTACTGGCTGAATGCTATTAAGTAATATTGAGAAAGCAAGTAGCACGGAGAGTCCTGATACAGTGTCGGCAACTTCCTCACTATCAGTGAACAGGAATGAAATTTGTCGACCGAAGATTAGGCATATAACAAAGCACACTACTCCAATACATACTGAAGTGGAGAGTATGAGTTTAATAGCGAATTTTGCAGCTTTAGCATTTCCTGCTCCCAGTTCATTTGAAGTTCGCACGCTGCACGAATTATAAATACATTGTCAAGTGTCTGCCTTGTAATCTAAGTAATTAAATACTGAAATTGACTCGAATTAAAGGGTCATATAGGTTAATGCTAACATTACCATGCTGCTCCAAGGAATCCAAAGCAGATCATAAATTCGCATGCACTAACATTGACGCTGCAACAGGAAATTAGATTCACATCAAACACAATCTTCTTCTCACAAGCTAGTGCCATATGACATTCTTACCAAATGGAGAAAGCTGATATTTCAGTTGTCGCATTCTTCATATATCCAGCTAACAGGACTAGAACGGAATTGTACCATAACTCCAAGCTATCAAATAGAATAATAGATATAATCAGGATACAGACATTGTACTTAACAAGATAAAATGGAAACCAAAGAGAAACAATTCTCAGAAGAGAATGCAGCATAGATTCACCATAACATTATGCCTGAAGAAATTGAGAGCTTGACAACAGGGAAGATATCTTTAAATGCAGCTTTAGTGAGCCCTTTCCATGTGTCAGGACAGCCACCTCCCAAAACATAAGCAAATAGTCCAATAACTACTAACCAACGAGATATGTTAAAAGCGCCCATTGCACCCGGAATGCCCCAGTTTAGCTTGAACGCAAAGATCCAGGACAAAGGCACAAGAACTGCTAAGGAGACAGCAGAAATCCAACCAACAATGTGGTTCCTCATTTGAGCTTGCAAGTACATTTGCATTGTCAGGCTGAACACAAAATAATAGAGAAGTGGGATGAACCATAAGGAGATATTTCCAGCTACTTCTGCTATTTCTGCGTCCTGTCCAATTAGTTTCAAAATTGGTGTGGTGCAAATGAATACAGGAAGGAATAGTGTTGCCACAGCACCATCAACTATCCACGATCTTTGCAAATATATACCCATCATGTGGTATTGTCCTGCTCCAAATGCTTGCCCACATAATGTTTCTGTTGCACTTGACATGCCAAGCTACCAAGAAAAATTAAGTTTTTTTTAGTTCGTTGAAAGAAAATATATCCAACCCAAAGGGTTAGTTCAGTAGTATAAGGCCCCACTAAGTTCCCAGCATCAGGACGTTCCATGGTGAAGGTTTCGTATTTAAATTTTCTCCAGGTCTAAATTTTCTTGGACCAATGCCAAGAGGAAATTAGTCCCATGCTCAATATGATGTGAGATATCTCGTGGTTGCATCAGAATATATATATATATGTATATATATCAGACAGTTCATTACCCCAGCATGAAAAAACTTACTAAAATTCCATTTACAAATCCTACGAAGAAGGTTTGTACAATTGCATATGCAGCAAGATCCAAGGCGCTAATATGGCCAAGAAATAGCTGCGTCACTACAACAGCTCCAAAAGTAGAGACTCCAGCTATGATTCCAGGGAATGCAATCCTCCATATCTTCTTAGACTCGGTCCAAATCCTGCTTTTTATATCCTCTGTTTCAACTTCTTCTGCTGCAAGAAGCCTCTCTTCAACTGATTTGTCCATAATTCTGCACAAGAAAAAATAGGCACATTTATCCACTTACCAATGTTCTCTACAAAATTTCTGTTTTAGTGTTTACCAATTGATAAACACTAAAACATTCAACTACTCCACCGCCAAGCCAGTGCACTCCAGCGGCATGTTCTACTAGCTAAATTAAACAATTCAGATTCAAGCAAGCTAAAATATGAGTAACCTTTTTGTTCAAAAAAAAATAATAATAATAAGTAACCTTCACTTGCCAAGATGAAGGACCATGGTTCAATTTCTAGAGCTATCAAAATTAAGACTCTGGATACTTGATTATACCTTTATATATATATATATATATATATATATATATAATGTACTCTCGGTAAGTTTTTAAATATATATTATCAGCAAAACTTATATTGAGACCTTTAAATTTATCGACTTTTTAACTTTAAGTCCCTAAAACTTCATTTTATATATCTAAACCCTCAAATTTTATGGGTTTGAAGTTAACTCTTCTGTCAATTTTTTAATAAAAATTATTTCATTTTGATTCCTAAAGTTTTATATTTCTAACATTCATACTTTTTTTTACCTTTTAACATTTATATCACTTTTAAAATATATTCAACGGTAAAAAATAAAATTTACTTATTTTAATTTCTAATATTTTAAATTAATAACATAAATTTATATACATTTTTAAATAATTTTAAATTTTAAAAATAAATAAACAAGTTAATGTTAAGATAAAAAAAATTATAATAAAACTACTATTTTTTAAAATAAAAATATTATATTTTCAAAATAAAATATTATGATAAAAAAGAATATCATAATTAAAAGAGATTATGATAAAAAAATATATATATTTTATAATTCTTCAAAATTTAAATTTCATATTTTTAATATTTTTTTAGTTTTTTGTACAAAATTTTGGTTAAATTATTGTGAATAATTTTTTATAACATAACTTTTATAGATAGTAGATATTAATGCATGTCTGTACATTACCAAAAAATAATAATAAATTTTTCAATCAACTCAAACTTTTTATAACCATTATCTTAACATTCATTTTTTTATTATGCTTTTTGATTACATAAAAAAATTATTATAAAAATTTATTCACAGTAATTTAAAATATTGTGAAAAGCAATAGTATTATTATAATTTTTTTAAAATTTAGCATGATAACATTAACTTGTTCATTTATTTTTAAAATTTAAAATTATTTTTGTATATAATACTTTAAAATATTAGAATTTAAAAGAAGTAAATTTATTTTTTATCGGAGAAAAAATTTTAAAAGTAATATAAGTGTTAAAAAGTAAAAAATGATATGAATGTTAAAAATATAAAATTTGAAGGACCAAAAAAAAATGATTTGTGTTAAAAAATTGACAAAAGATTTAAAATTTCAAACCTATAAAGTTTAAGAGTCTAAATATATAAAATGAAACTTTAAGATCCTAAAGTTAAAAACCCAAGGAAAAAAAAAAAGGAATATATGGGGGCAAATTTCTTGATATACTAACTGAAGTTTGATGGATTTGCAGGCAAACTAGCAATGGTGCATCACCATGCTAGCTCCATGGTTGAAAAGGAATTTAATCCGATATTAATTCTTTTCCATTCACCAAAAATATATATAAAAAAAAAAAAAAGAAAGAAAGAAATATAAGGGGGCAAATTTCTTGATATACTAACAGAAGTTTGATAGATTTGCAGGCAAAATCCAAGTTCTTCGGAAATGAAAAGAAAGAAGAAAATAAACATATATAATATACCAGCATTTTTTGCATACCTTTAATATAAAAAGGAACTTCTCCAAAATGTATGTATTGTTTGCTGCCAGGCTTCAACTATTTTCAGCAAAATCAACTTTTGGCAAAGGATGATATGTTACAGCAAAATTAGTTGTAGAACATATATAAAAGGAAAGGTACGGAGAGAGTGACTGATAAGTGAGTTGAGAACAGGAACAGATGCTGAAGAATAGGATAGACTAATAATAAAGACTCACGTGTGTGTATTTTGAATTCACTACTATTGAGATCAGTTGTCGGCAGAGTATTTTATTTTATTGATGTATTGTCACATTAAATTAATTAGTTGTTAATAGGTATTTATAGCATTTATGATCTTATTTGAATTGAGTAAAATTAATTTAATATGCTTTGAATTAAATTAAAAAATTACATTTATTGAAAGGTTCAAAATTTTACATTATAGGTACGTATGGATAAAATTCAAAACTAGAAAAAAAAAAAAAAGACTTATCTTTAATTGTTCTTATGTGTGTAATGATAGTTATTATGATATATTACATCCATATGTGTCTCATATAATATATCACAGAAATAGCTATTATTGGATATGTAATGATAATTTTAACATTACCATTGTAAAGTGATAATTCATTTTATAGTCTACTGACTCAAAATGATGGATATTATAAAATAAGTTCATGAGTTTGATTTTAAAAAAAAATGATAATTTTATTAAATTGGTAAAAGAAGTAAATGAAAAAATGCATAATATAATTATGAGGGACATATATGTTTTCCTTTATAACTTAGAAAATGATTAAAAAAAGAAAATATAATTATACACGTTCAATTTTACAAATGTTTAAGATGATGTCTCAAAAACTAACTGATATTATTGACATCACAAAACAATTTTCATTTGAATCGAGTTTATAGTACTCCATTTATTGGAAGAATGTTGTGTAGTGCAGCGACAATTAGCTAGTGAGAGCGGATATCTATATCATGTCATACCTTTAATAAATAAATAAAACAAATAATTGGATTTATTCAGAAGTCCAGCGACAATTTTCCTTTCTAGTGTACCTACCGACAATACGTTGTTCAGAATGCCAACAACCACCATGCAGAAATGCCAAATAAACCATTGGTCCCTGTGAGATCCATTTTTCATTAATTTTGGGTCAACATGGCTTTAATTTTGCGGGGTGCTTATCCCTGGACAACAGCTTGTGATTTCTCTTAGGGTTTGGTTTTCAACTACCAATAGCCGCCAGTCTCTTGCCATTAAATATTCTAATTTTTGTATAATTCTTTTTTTTTTTTAAGGAATTTTTGTATGATTCTTAGCCAAGCAATAATTTGCTAAATATTGATTACTCATACATACTTTTTATAGTAAATACGGAGTTTAAAATTAAATTAAATTTTTGATATTTTATATTTTTATTAAAAATATGGACATCAAAATTAAAAGAAAATAATTTCTTGTTTTTTAAAAATTACTTGATTAACTTATAATTTTATTTTATTAAAACTACTTAATTAATATATTTAATCATTTATTATATTCATACTTTAAAATAATTAAATAATATATATATATATATATATATATATATATATATATATAGAATTTGCAATTTATTATAAATTAACGATTAGTTATAATTAAATTGAACATCTTTATAATCCTAACTAAATATGTTAATTTTCTGTGAATAATCCAAATTGAAATAAAAAAAAATTACTAAAAAAATCCTTTTTATCAATAAATAAAATATCTCATTACATATATTTCTTCTTAATAACTAATTTTTCTCTATCTATTACATAAATATTATTATTATTATTATTATTATTATATTATTATTATTATTATTATTATTGAGAATTTTATATTAATTATAAATATTTTAAGAAGTGTAACATCCAACTCCCATTCTATATGAGCAGCATCACTCGCTACCATATCTAAGGCAGCACAAAGAAAAAAACAACTCAAGCTAATTCCACCAAACTTAACCAATCAAATCATATTTAAGAAATAAATTACTAAAGAATGAATGAATGAAATTAAATGCATATAATTAAAGCCAATCCACTTCATTAATATGCTCAATAAATCTGTGTCATTTTTTCCTAAGCTATTACATCGAAATTTCTCATTATTAAAAATTATTATGGGTCAATTATACTAAACATTTTCTTTTAACAAAATTGGACTAAATATTTCAAATTGATATCAAAGTGAAAATTATGAAATTTTACAAAATTTTTTTTTTTTGTAATTCCACAAAATGAAGAGTGAATGAAAATTAAAAATTTTAATTTTAAGGTGATTTTGTTATTTTTTATCTGTGTCCCAATTAAGCCATCAATGAAACTTTTTCTTCATTAATAATTGATACCCTGTATACAATTAAGCCATCAACAAAACTTTTTTTCTTCATGATCTCTCATAGGGGAATTGAATTAGACCTAAAAAAGATGGAAGTCATTCTCAATATGAAAGCTCTAAAATCATTCAATGAGCTTCAGAAACTCAACAGCTAAATTACAACACTCAAAAGATTCATCTTATGCTTAGCCAAAAAATGTCTACCTCTTTTTCGTACTTTGAAAAACACTATGAAGTTTAAATGGAATGGCGAGTGTTAGGCAGCATTTTAGGAAATCAAGAAGCTCCTATCCTCAAACCATTGCTCAGTAGGCCAATACCTAAAAAGCCTTTATACTTATATCTTTCAATTGGTCAAAAATCAATCGCTTCAGTATTGGTCTAAGAGGAAGGACATTAGCAAAGCCCAGTTTACTATATCAGCAAAGTACTTTGAGGCTCTGAAGTTTGGTATCCAAAATTGGATAAACTTGTTATGATAGTTGTCCAAACATCATAGAAGCTCAGATAATACTTCCAGGCTCACTCAATCATTGTCAGAATAAATTTTTCCTTAAGGAAAATTCTTTAGAGGCCTAAAACCTCCATACTTCTAGTCCAATGGTCAGTACAGTTAGGAGAATTTAACATCAGTTATGAACTTCAGCAATAAATTAAAGCTCAAGCACTAGCAAACTTCATAAAAAAATGACAACGAAAGATACAATCCCTTTGTCATACCCGAAGTGGAAGCTATACATAAATGGAGCATCCGGAGCATAAAGATCTAGAGCTAGAGTTATCCTAATTGGACCTAGCAAGATAAGAATCAAATATCCAGTCCATATCAAATATAACACCACTAACAATATAGCAGAGTATGAAGCACTAACCACAGGACTTTGGCTGACCATAAAAGTTAGAGTTGAACATCTCAAAGTTTACTCTGATTCTCAACTGGTGGTTAAACCAAGTCAAAGGAATGTATCAGATTAGAGAACTAAGCATGATTAATTATATAGTAAAGGCTAGATAGCTCCTTAAAAAGCTCAAACAATAAGGGGGACAATGGAAAATCCTATAAATTCCTAGAAGTGAAAATGTAAAAGTAGATCTATTAGCAAAATCAGCAGCAAAAGATAGCCAACTATTTAAAGAACTTGAGTTAACCGAGGAACTAATCAAGCCAAGCATTAAAGAAATAGAAGTAATGAGCATCCAAGAAGTAGCTAAGTGGATTAAGCTAATCATACAATATCTAGAATAATGAACTCTACCCCAAGACAAACTCAAAAGTTGAAAATTAGAGCTGCACATTACTCTATGCATAATGGGGAACTCTACAGAAGATGTTTATCTCATCCATGGTCTAAATGTGTTTCACTATAGGAAGGCAACTATATACTAAGAAAAATGCATTAGAGAATATGTAGGGCCGATGAAGCCTAAAATTCCTTAATCAAAAAGGCATTATTACAAGGATACTACTAGCCAACTATATCCAAAGATGCCTCGTAACTTGTTAAAAAATGCTCCAAGTGTCAATAATTTACTAGATTAATACACAAGCTTTCCAATATCCAGTACCCAATCAGAAGTCCTTGGCCTTTTACAATATAAGGGATGGATATCTTAGGTCCATTCCCAATCTTGACATTTCAAAAGAAATTCTTGATCATAGCTATAAACCACTTCACTAAGTGGGTAGAGGTAGAAGACATCCTAACTATCACTAAAGCTTAGATTCAACACTTCTTTTGGAAGGAAGTCATCTATAAGTTTAGCATACCTCACACTCTAATAATGGACAATATGAAATAATTTAATAATGAGACATTCAAGGAATTCTACTCAGATATTGGCAGAAAACTCATATTCACTTCAGTTGCCCATTCTTAAACTAATAGGCAAACAGAAGTTACTAACAGGATTATCATGTAAGGGTTAAAAAAGAGACTAGATGAGAAGAAAGGAAATTGGGTGAAAGACCTTAAAAATTTTATTTGGGCATACAGAATAACACTGAGAACCTCAACAAAGAAACACCCTTTAAACTGACATACAAAATGGATGCAATAATACTAGTGGAGATTAGATCATTCAACTATCGAGTTATAGAAGAATTAGATCAAAAAGTTAACAACCTTAATGCTCGAATATGCCTGGATTTACTCAAGGAAATAAGGGATCGAGCATTTATTGTGGTGGAATCTTGAAAATAAAAGGTACTCGGATATCAAAGCAAATATGCTCAGCCAAAGCAGTTTAAAGTCAAAGATTTAGTGCTCAGAAGAGTTGACATCAGCAAAGATAGCTTTAAAACAAGTAAGCTCAGACCCAATTGGGAAGGTCCTTATTAAGTTACTAAGAAAATAACTAAAGGGGCTTATAAGATCAAAGACATGTAGGGAAAGGAGCTACCCCCATATTGGAACTTAGATAGTTTTAGACAATATTATAAATAAAGTAAATGTACTCAAAATAAAAGTAATTTTTAATGGAATAAATTTTCATTCATATTCAAGCTGCTTTATAAAAAAAAAAGAAAAAAGGAAAAAAAAGAATGAAAAGTGCATAAGTATCTACTAATCAAAGTCCAAACTTAGGAAAGGTAGCCCCAATATCAAACAAAGGGGCCTCAATCTCAGAAGTTTAAACACTAGGCACTAAAAGGACTCCTGATGTAAAAGAGTCTTTTAAAGAAATTGGAGAGAAAGTCTCTTTATAATCAATGCCTTCTTTTTGTGTAAAACCCTTTGCAACAAGACATGCTTTATACCTCTCTACATTACCTTTCAAATCCCTCTTGGTTTTAAATATCCATTTGAAACCAATGGGTTTTGCACCTTCTAGAAATGGAATAAGATCCCATACATCATTTTCTTTCATGCTCATTCATGGCATAAATCCACTTTTAAGAATTAAAACTTTCCACGTCTTGACGGAAGCTGATTAAATCATCTTCCATCACTCTAATGTCAGCCTCATGTTCTTCATAAAATATAATATAGTCACATGGTATTGAGTTCCTTTTTTTCTTTAGTAGATCTCCTTAATGGCATAAGTTCTTGAGGTGCTAGAGTTTATTTTTCTAGACAATTTCTTGAATAGGAGGTTCTCCAACATTGTCTTAGTGTGTTATGTCTTGAACAAAGTCAGGAATAGAATCTTAATCAATGTTAATAGCATCTATGGGAATATCATCATATTCCTCTTAAAAGATAAAGTCTCTAACTCTATCTCCCTCCATAAACTCAACATCCTTATAGAAACAGACATTTCTTGACTCAAAATTGACTTAGTTGTGGGATCATAAAGCTTATACCCCTTAGATCTTTCAAAGTATCCAATAAAATAGCAACTAATCATCCTTAAGTCTAGTTTCTTTTCATCAGGCTTGTAAGGCTTTGCCTCAGCTAGACATCCCCAAATATATAGGTGCTTCAAACTAGGGTTTTTGCTAGTCCAAAGTTCATAAGGGGTTTTGGCAGTTGCTTTTGTTAGAACTCTGTTAAGGATACATACTGCAGTCTTAAGTGCTTCTTCTTAGAGTGATTCTAGCAAGGTAGAATGAGAATTTATACTCCTCACCATATCCTTAAGTGCCTAATTTCATCTTTCAGCAACACCATTCATATTGGGGGAACCCAACAAAGTGTACTACAGGACGATACCACATTCCTCTAGGAATTTAGCAAATGGTTTTGAACATTGTTCATTTGAACTGTCATATCTACCGTATTGCATTTAACACAAGTTTCTCTATTCTCCACTTGGAGATATGACCTAATATCCTATATCAATATCCTATTATAATAAGAGTTATATTCTCTCAAAGAGAAGAATTACTTGAATAAGAAGAAAGCTTAATAAAGAAGTCTATTTCAAATAGGAAGATTAACTACAAAGGAAATCTGCTCCTCTCCTAAACAAGGCAATCCTACAAGACTAAAAGATTATACTCCTAAGAGGTTTAAGCAATACTTTCTCCTATAAATACATCTCATATCATTCATTCTATTCTCACATTCTCATTCTCATCTCCCTGTTCTCATCATACAACATCATTCAATCACTCCATTATCACATCATCCAAGCAATCACTCTTTATTCTCTATTCTATTATGCCTCTTTGCTTTATTATATTTTTTTTCTTTATACCATTACTGACTTAAGTTTTAGAGTTTTTATTGGGGAAACCTCGCCCCTTTACCCATTCTCCTCGTTGATGCAGGTTCTACAAGCAAGAAATATCAATTCAGAGTTATCAAGTAAAGATGCTATAATAATAAATATCAATTAGGTTCCACATGCCATAAGAGATGATAAACAAGTAAAGATGTCACTCTCAGTAAAAGCTAAAAAGAGAGGATGCATTTGAGTTTCAAAGAAAGTTTTACCATTGATACAGTAGCTCCTAAGTTCATAATTCATAGTAAATAGCAAGAAAATTGCAAAGCATCAACACTAGGTTGAAGTTATCAAAGCCAAAACCAATCAAGGTGCCAACACTAGCATTCATTTGATCTAAGTCAAGTTCAACGGACATAAGATTATCGAGAATCCATACCCAGAATATGCTTATTCATTCACTGAGCATCGTTGCCTTTGATATCCAAGCATCAAGCATCCATCGAGCAACTATTAAGCAATGAGCACCAACTTCATGGGCATCCACCAAGTATTGGGAACAGAGTACCAAATCCTAAGCACCAAGTTTAGTTAAATGAAGCTCATTAAATAGCTATCCATCTTCACTAATTCACCTTGAGATAGTAAGATACCTAGGTTTAACTCTCGAAGAAAAGAAATAGGAATCACATTTAGTTTATCACCTAAGCACCATCAAATTACTTGAGAAATTTATAGGTTGGATCATCTATGAACAAGAGAGGTATCCAAAGTTTGACCCAGACACATTTGACTCTCGCTCTTTACAAGATATGGCCAACACTTAGCATCACAATAATCTAAAGAGAGCAGAATACAAGTACATAACCCTCAAATCTCAAAAGATTTTTAGTGTCACATCTTTAAATCACTTCGCAACATCCGAATGAAAAATGAACAAAAATATTGGTCTGCTCAAAAAGGGTATGAAAGCACACCAAAGACAAGTTTTCTCCTCTTTCTCAAATATTTATTTTTATTATTTATTTTCACTTAATTATTTGTTCTTATAAGAATAAGTATTAAGCATGATCACACATCTACACCTAGATGTTCGTCCAATACATGATTATTATCTATGCATAAATATACATAAATTACATTTGATATATTTATTACATGAAGACTGATCATTAAATGGAGATCAATTAAATGGTCCCAAATCTATTATTCTTTTATCTATCATTACAAATAAGGAAAAAATATTTACTAAAGATGCTACTTGAAGCACCAATCGGTCCAAGAAGTCAGACATTTTGATCACCTCACTCGACATCAACATGCAGAAATTATCAAATGGCATCCAACACACTATAGAGTAGTCATCATTATAGTAGCAGAAATGTCTCATCTTTTAACACACGAACAAGCGTGATGATTACACAATTTAAATTTTAAAAAAGGCATTGAAATGATATAGCGGTTATCAACCTCGTGCACATCACTGCCAGCTGTCCCTCTACGCTGAGCATCTAAAGCTCAAGCATCAAATGTTCAGAAACTAAAAATTGGCACCCTCAGGCCGCTTCTATAGTACTAAGGTTCAGCACTCAGGCCATGCTTTTAATGCACCGAGACTATATGGCACTTCGGTCGTGCTTCTAATGCACCAAGAATAAGTCCAATGACTGAAGCTAGTACCCTCTGGTCGCTTCTACAGTTTTGAGGTTCTAAGAATGTAAGTCTCGTGTCCTTACACCGAGCATCTAAATCCAGTGATTGAAGCTGGCACCCTCAAGTCAATTCTATAGTACTAAGGTTCGGCACTCAGGCCGTGCTTTTAATGCACCGAGCATCAAAACACCATTGATGACTAGTTTCATTATGTTGTCTCT
Organism: Mallotus nudiflorus; assembly: GCA_947683625.1. Classification (NCBI taxonomy): domain Eukaryota; kingdom Viridiplantae; phylum Streptophyta; class Magnoliopsida; order Malpighiales; family Euphorbiaceae; genus Mallotus; species Mallotus nudiflorus. The sequence continues at coordinate 8,391,733 of CANTUR010000041.1, forward strand.
ACACTGATGGGTTAATATTTTACCTTAAAGCATTTTTATTGCAGGTTTTATGCACTCAAGTCTAGCTGGCACTTCAACGATGTTCTTATACAATGATTTCAAGACTCGACACTAAGCTTTATCTTTTCTTATGATTGAGGCTAACCACCTCAACTCACCCTTCCATATCAGATGCAATTACTCAAATAGTCTCTCTCTCCAAGTAGATACAATGACATTTTTCATCATCTTACAAACTTGGATGCATCAGACATAAATATCCGAACAGACTTTCAGAGGGGACTCTTAATGTAATATCCCGTGTTTTTTTTAAAATATTTTTACACTGTACCGGAATATGCAGTGTCAATAATTTTATATATATATTATGATATTTTATTGAGTTGATATGTATTTAAAATCTATTTTAATTACTGTGTATTATTTTCAGTGTTTTACGTAAAATTTTCCCGGGACTTGCATTTTCGGGGAAATTTTCACGTAAACAATGTATTATTAATTATTTTAAATACATTTTCGGACTTGCATGAACTCATGCGTATTTTTAAATACTAAATAAAGCCTACGTGTATGTATATTTATTTAATTAGGGTTTAATATATAAAACCCTAATATTGTATTATTTATTTATTATTATTTAATTATTTTATTTATTATTAAATTATTAAAATTTATTTTTTTTATTATTATTATTTTATTAATATTTAATTATTTTATTTTTCTTTTTCTTTTTTTTTCCTTTTTCTTTCTTTTTCTTTTTCTTTTTCTTCCCTTTTTCTTTTTTTTTCTTTTTCTTTTTCTTTTTCTTTCCTTTTTCTTTCTTTTTCTTTTTCTTCTTCTCCTTCTTCCTTCTCCCGCGCCCGACGACCACCACCCATTCCCTCCCGCTGCAACTCCGGCCACCTACCGTCGGTGTGCCTCCCGGCTTGCCACCGCCGTTCCCAGCCATCCTCCGCCGCCTCCAGCTCCTTTCTCCGGCGCCGGCAGCTCCATTCTTCCTCTTTTGGCCGAAAATCAACCCTTCGCCGTTTCTCCCTCCTTCGACCACCGTTTTCGACACCGCCGGTCTCTTTCTTCTCCTTGAGGTCCGGTGAGTGTGATTCTAGCTTTGGTTTGAGCTAAAATGGTTTAGAATTGCTTAGGTTTTGAATTTTCAATTTCGGTCACATTAGGGTTTTTGATTTTTTTGAGCTTCGAATTGGATGATTCATAGAAACTCCCTTCACAAATGTTGTTCCTAGTAGCTTAATCTACATGTATGAATTTTTGTAGAATTTTTGGAGATTTTTTGGATTTTTGGGTATTTTTGAATATTTTAATATTATTTTCTAATTTTCGGAAATTAATTATTTAAATTATGAAATTGGAGTTTATGGTTGAATTAGGTGTTGAAATGAATTATAGGAATTTATTTGGAATTTTTATGAATTTCTAAATATTTATTTTGAATTATTGAAGTTTATGTGATTTTGAGAAATTAGGTTAATTGTGTTTTTATTTGAATTTAATTGGTTAATTGAGTTTAATTATTGATATTATTGATAAATATATTGAGAAAATTAATTTTGGATAATTTTATAATTTTTGGTGAATTTTTGAAGTAATATAAGTATATTTATATATAGGGGTATTTTGGTAATTTTACCCTAAAATTGTCTAAAAATGTAATTTAATTGGTTTTAATAGTTATTTAAGGTATAAAAATGATTTCTACAAATTATTTGGTACTTTTAACTAATTAAAACTATTTTTCGTGAATTATTTTCAATTATATATATAATATACGGTTTTTCTAATAAAATGAGTTTTATTCGGTTTTTACAGTGTTTCAAGGTTAATTATGTAATTTCTACGTATAAAATGTATTTTTGTGATTTAAAGATATTTTTGGTATATCTGGAATTGTTCTGTGATTGTGGACCCCGGTCGGCAGATTGTAGTCTGGAGTCCGACCGAGGGGTTGTAGATTTTTGTTGAGCTTGTTTTTTTTCGAAGTGTGTTTCTTTGCAGGGTTGGCTCTACTCTTTTGAGTAGAGAGATGTCCGTTTTACAGGGGAGGTTCTGCCGAATTTTCGATAGAATTCTCGTAAAATGTGATATCCAGTCGAACCCTAATTCTGTTTCCGTACTTAAATACTCTAGATTGAATTCTAGGATTTCTGTTAGGTTTATTCTAATGTCGGTTATTTATTGCTTGTTTAGTTACGCCGAGACCGAGGGCTAGTGGACCAGGCCCGTCGGACCTGTCTCGTGGAGCGCATTAGGTGAGTTACTATACTATATATATATGCTTAGGATGCATGATTTAGAAATGCATGTTTTATGTTGATTAAATATGCATAAATAATTTGATTATTTCTTAAGTTTACATTAAGTATATTTTTGGTTTATTTTTGGTATATAATAAATTATATACATGTTTTATTAATAAAATATATTTAAAATGTTTTTAAATATATTTTTAGTTTAATTTATGATTTGATTGGATTTATTTGACATATATATACTCGAAATATACCTGGTTTACGTTTGGTATATTTTCGGTATATATATGGTTTATATTGTTATTATTGTTATTGCATGATTTATTTTATTTTTAGGCTTACTACGGGTTCCGGATTTGAAAGAATTCTCGTTCCCTAGCGCCGGTCATGGCCCCTGTTATGGGTCGTGACACTTAATATCCCATATCAGTATTCTATTCTAATAAGAGTTATATTCCTTCAAAGAGGAGGATTACTTGAATAAGAAGAAAGTTTAATAAAGAAGTCTATTTCAATTAGGAAGATTAACTACAAAGGAAATCTACTTCTCTCCTAAACAAGGGAATCCTATAAGACTAAAGAATCATATTCCTAAGAGGTTTGAGCAATACCTTCTCCTATAAATACATCTTATGTCATTCATTCTACTCTCACACTCTCATTCTCATATGCTCATTCTCATCATACAACATCACCAAGACGTCATTTCATCACTCCATCATTATATCAGCCAAGCAATCACTCTTTATTCTCTATTCTATTATGCATATTTGATTTATTATATTTCTTTCTTATATCATTACTGACTTAAGTTTTAGAGTGTTTATGGAAGAAACCTTGCCCCTTTACCTGTTCTCCTTATCAATGCAAGTTCCACAACTAGGAAATATTAATTCAGAGTTATCATGATCAGATCTCTTGTGCCATAATGCAAATGAGTTTTCATTGATTATTTTTCTCTATGCACCTTGTGTGCTTCATTACAGGGATTCAAAAAATGAGCCATTTGTATCAAGAAAATAAAGAATATCATAACCTAATAAAGAATCAAAAACAACCAAATTTGAATCTTAAAACAAACTAAATTTTCCATTCTCAAATAGACAAAAAAAAAAACCAAATTTGTCCAAAATGAAAATAGAAATCAAATTTTGTCTTAAAAAAATATAACAAATGTCTCATTAAGATTAAATAAATTCCAATCTTTAACAATAATCTAAATTTTCCTTATTGCTTCAACTTTAAGCTGCTTGTCATTGCCTATATAGATGTATCTTTTCAGTATGACTTGGCTTTTGGCAACTCAAGCAACCCTGCGTAGACACACTGATGTGAGTTGTCGCACTAGAATCTTGCCACCAAGTATGTCTAGGCACCGAAGTTAAATTAACCTCAAAATAAACTAAATTAAGAAGCATGCCTTTGCAATGCTTCCTTTTATGCTCTTCAGCTTAACAGATGAACAACTATTAGCTTTTTGTTCATTAGGTTTCTTTTGTTATTTCTTTTGAGGCGATGTATCTGCAGTTTCTTTGTCCTTTATCCTTTTGGACATTATGCCCATAAAAGTTTCCAAAATGGCCTTCATGATTGTCATGACTCTAAAAACAATTAAGAAGTTCTATTGCCATGACTTGAAGTTAGTGCCATTAAGTATAGAAATTCAATTGATACTAGCAATAATATTAGCAAGAGTATTCATAACTGAACAAAGAATAACAAACAATCAAAACAAGCTCACATAAATTTCAAAACAATATTAATAATAAATTCCAATAATGGTAAATCTCATCTCAAAATATCGAGCACTCAATTAATATTTTGTCTTTGGACAATAATATTAACTTGTAAATGATATCTTGGCGTAGTAATTAAATATTGACAATAAGAACAATCAAACAACAAATCTTCTTTCGGGCCAATTTATTATTCACATGCAAAAGTGAATAATCATCACATGTTTATTACCACAAATGTACATACAATTTTATTAAATACTGACATTTCTTTAGGCCGACAATACTAACATAAATTACATACATATAACCTTTTATATTTTAAAATAAATTAATCTCAATAAGAAAGTTTACTTTGGTAAGATGTTGCCTCAGGTACTTTATCTTAAAATATATATAACCATAGCAATATTTGAATTTAAAATTATATTCAAAATTTTTTAATTGCACCCAAAAAAATCGCATTAATGCAATTTGTTTTAAAAATCAAATCAACCAAAGTTATGTACATATTATGCAATAATTCCCAAGCTAAAGAAAAAATTGATGTACCAGTAATAATATATACTCTCTGATTCACAAATAAAAAAAAATTGCGATATCTATTTTATTAACAACTGGTACATGTTTAACTAAATTTTCAACAATTAAAAGAGCACGAGTAATACGCGTATGCATGAACATATGCACAGAAGTGCACGGATGTCGGGAACAAAAAAATAGATGATGAAACATAAATTTTGCCATCATTACTATTGCCTTACTGACCGAATTCCATGCATATATATACGCACACATTTAAAAGAAATCAAAAGCAAATCATTGAATGAGCCAAAAGTGAAAATCCTCAATCCGTGTGCAAAGCCAAATTAGAGTACCAAAACCTTCTTTTTTTTTTTAATCACCGTAATCATCATCAGATATGTATATACTATACTACAAATTCATTTATTAGTTATAATATTTTTATGATCATAAAATTAATTACCACAAAAAATTATATGAGTGACAATAATTTTATAATATGTCACAATATTTAATTTATTAATTTATCACTGAATAATATATGACAATATATTAAATTATCATAAATATATTAAAATTTTGTGACAATTTGTCACAATAATGTCATTAATTATTATTAAAAAAATAAAAGTAAAGCTTTTTGTGAAAATATTTTTAAATGTAATAAAAAATATTTTTATAACAGGTTTAACTTGTCACGTAAAAGACATTATTTAATATTGTCACTAAAATTTTCAGTTTATAAGTGATAAATTGTAGCTGTCACCATTATAAGTATAATAGATTTTTTTTTTTTGGTTACAAGTTAAAAGTTGTAATGAATAAATTTTAATATTTGTGTCAATTTAAGATTATATTGTCACAAAATATTTTTTTTTGTCACTTTTAATTTCTTGTTATTGAATCCCACATTGTTTGTAAGTAAACAAGTGGTTCCAACTTTTATCTTTAAATTGTTCCAACTAAAAAATTATCATGTTGTTATTTTGTTATGGTTGTTATGATAACTATTAAATTAAAAGCTTTTCTAATATTAAAAGTTAAAATTTTATATAAATATTATATGAAAATTGAAAGTAGTTAAAATTTAAATGATGTTGGTGATGATAAAATTAAATATAAGAATGAGGTGCTCATTAATTTATGATGCTAATATATGATTTTTAATTTGTGACAATAAAATATTATTACTATTAGTATCCTTTGAGACTTATAAAATTATCACTAATATAATCTTGACAAGTTAGTAATTAATGTGACAATTAATAATGTCACTATTGTAATTTTTGGAACAACAAATAATATTATCATGAAAAGTAATATTGTATTTGTGACAATATAATTTTTATGTAACAATTATAATTTTAATTGTTACAATATATGTTGTCATAAATAATATTTTTTGTGACATTTAATTTATTGTCATAAAAAAATATAATTAGTAACAATTTTAAATTAACAAATTTTATAATAAATTTTTTACAATGAAATATTATGTGATAATTTTTTATTATTATAATTAATATATCGTGATAATTTTACAATATGACAATATTAATTGTATCAAATGAGCCGTTGCAGTGATAATGTCAAAAGCATAGCCTTTTGCTTTCAAAACCATATACATGCACACTGGCCGAGACAATACAAACAAATAAGTGACAGGAGCCAACCAAAAATTAACCATTAACAAGGTTTGTATATCCATCAACAAAATTATATATACACGTAACAAAAAAATATCGTGTATATATAAACTCAATAAATCATATTCAATGAATCCATGCATAATTTTATTCAATTAAAATATTACTGAGTTAAAATTATCATATAATTCAATAAATTATGAACTAATATATATCCAAACATCATATTCACCAAATATTTAATAAAATATTCCTATTAATGTAATATAAGCATCTCTGATATATTGAGAAAATTCTCAACTTAAATAAAATCTTAAAATTCAATATCATGTTAAATCAATAGAAACCATAACATAATAGCGAAAGCGAAAACGTAAGCGAAAATATATCTAAATTCATAGATTAATCATCTTAGAGGTGTACGATTGAGCTTTTAAGTCAATACGTTTTCCAAAAGAACTTCTTTAAATTTTCTTTCTATATTCTTCTTAATAATAGGATTTATAAAGAAACATGATGTAATAATTAAGATGTATGATCACCTATATATAGATAACTTCTATGTTATCTTTTGGAATTTCTATTTCAATTCATAATTGAAATAGAAATTACCTATTAGTCTCTACACATTAAAGATCATATACCCTTTAGATATATTTAAATGTGCTTACCTTATATGACAGCCTGCAAAATATAATTATTCGCATATAAGTACAATGTTGGATTAAGAATCCAACAAGACAATGTCCATTTTGCTCACAAGTCAATTTTTTTTTAATTTCAATTTTTTGGTGAATTTTTTTTGGAATCTAAAACCTAAATTGCACACGAGTAAACTCGTCATATAAGGATTTAAACACTGATAGCTTGTAAAAAAAAATTAACAATCAAATAGCATTTTTTTTTCAAATTTCTTTTTTTGTTTTTAAATTTTAATTTTTTGGTGAAAATATTATTTTTTTTAATTTAAAATCTAAATTGCATACAAATGAACTCATCATATAAATATTTAAATATTCATAACTTGTAATTTTTTTTTAATAATCAAATTGAAAAAAAATAAAGTAAAAGGGATATTTTAATAATTGTATCACTGGTAGCGATGCACTATAGTGTCGCTAATAGCCACACAAATTATTATCTACATACAAATGAAGATTACCAGATAAAAATTCTATTATTTTTAGAAAAGATTCCACTTGAAAACTTTGAGCCAATTACACTTGGATTCTGTCTATTTGCATCTAAAATTGTCCCATTTTTGCAATAGCGTCACTGGAAAACTTATTGATAATTCAGGTTGTTTTCAGTGCAAAACCAGAATATAGGCTAAGGGCACATGTTTATGAAGCAATATCTAGATGTTCTAGACCAATGGCACAGGAATGAATCCATTCTAAGATTTGCCTAGCACTACGGTTCAAATCCACAATAATCCCTCCTGTTGCACATTCTAAATTGCAAATTTTCACTGAGCTTACATCAGACATTGGTACTGGAGCTTCCGTTCCCATCCGATTTTGATGAATCCACAAGCCAACGATTAATACGTTCAGATGCTTTCTTTACCTACATTATTTTAAAATAAATGAAAAAAGTGCTTTCACAATGTAAATTTTTTTGGGTAAGTTACAATTGGGGAATATGCCTAATGCTCATGAAGGACTTGACCATTTGAATATTTTAACAGGACTGATAAATTATTAATGAATTTTATTTTATTAAGTTGAGCTGTTTAAATGGTTAATCTGTAAGTTGAGAGATGAAAATGATAAATAATCTCAAGTTTAAGGGAGCACAGGTATACTATGTCGTCATATCTATTTATCCATGGCAATACTACAAACCTGAAGATCCCAGTCAGTCTTCCAAATGAGGAAGGCTAGTATAGCTGTTTGCATTATTACTCCACTTAACATTCCAATCCACAAACCCTGTACGTATAGACATGGATCAGAAATTTTTTTTTTTTTTTCCCTAAAAGAAAAAACAAAAATATACAAGATTATAACATAAGAAAAATAATTGTTCAATTTCTAAGTGCTGCTTCTTGTACCTTGACTTGGAAATGACCCACATAACCAAGTAGAACTCCTACAGGTATTCCAATCCCATAATAGCATCCCAAGTTAACGTATGCAACCATAGCCTGTAGACCAGCACCTACAGCTACTCCTGCAGATTGGATTTTTAGTAACAATCACAAGTTAGTAGCAATTACAATCATTATGAGAATGAACATTGGATTTTTGTAGAGTTAATGATGTACTTGCCGGACAGTACTGGCTGAATGCTGTTAAGTAACATTGAGAAAGCAAGTAGCACGGAGAGTCCCGATACAGCAGCAGCAACTTCCTCACTATCAGTGAACAGGAATGAAATTTGTCGACTGAAGATTAGGCATATAACAAAGCACACTACTCGAATACATACTGAAGTGGAGAGTATGAGTTTAATAGCGAATTTTGCAGCTTTAGCATTTCCTGCTCCCAGTTCATTTGAAGTTCGCACGCTGCACGAATTATAAATACATTGTCAAGTGTCTGCCTTGTAATCTAAGTAATTAAATACTGAAATTGACTCGAATTAAAGGGTCATATAGGTTAATGCTAACATTACCATGCTGCTCCAAGGAATCCAAGGCAGATCATAAATTCCCATGCACTAACATTGACGCTGCAACAGGAAATTAGATTCACATCAAACACAATCTTCTTCTCACAAGCTAGTGCCATATGACATTCTTACCAAATGGAGAAAGCTGATATTTCAATTGTCACATTCTTCATATATCCAGCTAACAGGACTAGAACAGAATTGTACCATAACTCCAAGCTATCAAATAGAATAAATAGATATAATCAGGATACATACATTGTACTTAACAAGATAAAATGGAAACTAAAGAGAAACGATTCTCAGAAGAGAATGCAGCATAGATTCACCATAGCATTATGCCTGAAGAAATTGAGAGCTTGACAACAGGGAAGATATCTCTAAATGCAGCTTTAGTGAGCCCTTTCCATGTGTCAGGACTGTCGAGGAAGTAAATATTTTTATTGTATATATTAGGAAGTAAATATTTGTATACAATTAGGAATAAAGTTCTATTCTATTTAGGATGTTATTCTAATCCTAATTAGATTATGACTAAGATTCCTGTGTGTATATATAAAGGGTGTAATCCTTCTTTGAATATCGTGAAAAAATATTTCCTTTAAATTTTCTCTCTTTTTCTCTGAATTTTATTCTTCATGGTATCATAGCATACCTATTGAAATCGAATTTTTATTGAATTCTTGAAATCATATTTTCGTTCTTCCTTTGAATTTTTTTTAAATTTTCAAAATCATGACCACCGAAAACACATTCATCGTATCCTATGGAACACCCAATTTTATTCAAACCTTTCGAGATAATTTTTTTTTTCTCACAAGAATTATTCTTGATGATACGAACTATACTCTATGGTCACAGATCATGGAGATGCGAATTAGAGCCAGAAATAAATCTGGCTTTCTTAATGGCACTACACCAAAGCCACCAGCAGGAGATAAAGCATTGAAAAATTGGCTCCTTGATAATAATCGAGTAAAAAGTTGGCTAATTGACTCCATGAGTCCAACATTGATGCAGAGATTCATCCGTCTTCCAATAACAAAGGAGATATGGGATGTTGTCTCAAAAACCTTCTATGATGGATCGGAAAAAACTTAATTATTTGAATTGAACCAGAAATCATTAACTAAATGTCATAATGGTAAGCCATTATCTGCATACTATAATGAACTGATTGGAATATTTCAGGAAATTGATGCCCGGACATGTGCACAAGGGGAGGATGTTAATGGAGTAGTATCACTCCATAAACATATTACTCAGCTTCGAACACATATTTTCTTAGCCGGGATTGATTCTGAATTTAATAATACTCGGAGTGAAATACTTCGAAAGGATGCACCTCTTGATCTCGAGTCTAGTTATGCATATGTCCGGCAGGATCACAATCAGCGACATACGATGGAAGAGTTGAAGATACTGCCAGACCATTCTGTACTTGTAGTAGCTCAGACTCATCCCCAGTTCAAAGGAAAAATATCGAATAATCCCATCATATACACCTGTATTCATTGTGGCGAAGTTGGACACTCCAAGGAATGGTGCTATGAAATTATGGGATATCCGGAATGGTGGGATTTCAATAAAAAGTCTCATAATATCTAGAATATTAAATTATGGGATTTCAATACCGAGCATATGACAAATCATATGAGATTATTGAAATAATACATAGATTATTGATACAGGTGCTACTGATCATATGACAAACTCCACTCACCATCTTACATCTATCCGTCCATTAACCCAACAAAATATTCTAATTGCTAATTAAGGCATAGCACCAGTCACTCATGAGAGATCATGTAATATCCCGTGTTTTTAAATATTTTAATATTATACCGAGATATACAGTGTTAATAATTTTTGTATATATATTACAATATTTTTACGAGCTGATATGTATTTAAAACCTATTTTAATTATTGTGTATTATTTACAGTGCTTTACGTAAAATTTTCCCGAGACTTTCATTTTCGGAAAAATTTTCATGTAAATAATTTATTATTAATTATTTTAAATATATTTTCAGACTTGCATGAACTCATACGTATTTTTAAAATACTAAATAAAGCCTATGTGTACTTATTTATTTAATTAGGGTTTAATTAATATTACCCTAATATTTTATTAATTATTTATTAGTTTTATTGTTATTTAATTATTTTTATTTAGTATAAATTATTAAAATATTAAATTATATGTGTGTGGTGTATATTTAATGTGTGTAATTTAATATTATTTTAATATATAGTATAAAGTATATATATATACATATAATATATCAAAAATCAAACTTTTGGAAAAATTACCATTTTGCCCCCGATCTCTCCTTCTTCCCCGATCTTCATCCTCACCGCCAACCACCGCCTGAAACTGTCGATTTCTCACCGTTGGTGTGCCGTCCGGTGTGCCACCACCTTCCCCAGCCTCTTTCGCCACCTGTAGCAGCTGATTCCGGTGCCTGGAAGCCATTTTTGGCCGGAGAAGCCGAAAGTCGAACCACCGTTGATCACGACGATTCCGGCCAATATTTTTGACACCGCCAGTCTCTTTCTTCTCCTTGAGCTCCAGTGAGTGTGATTCTAGCTTTGGTTTGAGCTGAAATGGTTTTGATTTGCTTAGGTTTCGAATTTTTGATTTCGGCCGTATTAGGATTTTTGATTTTTTTTGAGCTTCGAATTGATTGATTCATGAAAACTCCCTTAACAAATGTTGATAATAGTAGCCTAATCTTCATTTTTGAATTTTTGTGGAATTTTTTGAGATTATTTTGATTTTTGGGTATTTTTGAATATTTTAATATTATTTTCTAATTTTCGGAAATTAATTAAATAAACTATGAAATTGTGTTTTATGATAATTATAGGTATTTAAATGAATTATAGGAATTTATTTGGAATTTTTATGAATTTCTAAGTATTTATTTTGAATTATTTGAGTTTATGTAATTTTGGGAAAATTAGGTTAATTGTGTTTTTAATTTAAATTAATTGGTAAATTGAGTTTAATTATTGATATTATTGATAAATATGTTGATAAAATTAATTTTTGGATAATTATACTGTTTTTGGTGAATTTTTGAATGAATTTTAGTATATTTATATATACAGGGGTATTTTGGTAATTTTACACAAAATTGACTAAAAATGTAATTTAATTGGTTTTAATAGTTATTTAAGGTATAAAAATGATTTCTACAAATTATTTATTATTTTTAATTAATTAAAACTATTTTTCGTGAATTATTTTCAATTATATATATAATATACAATTTTTCTAATAAAATGAGTTTTTATCGGTTTTTACTATATTTAAAGGTTAATTATGTAATTTCGACGTATAAAATGTATTTCTATGTTATAAGGGTATTTTTGGTAATTCTAAAATTATTCTATGTTTGTGGACCCCGGTCGGTAGACTGTAGTTTAGAGTTCGACCGAGGGGTTGTGGATGAGTTGTTGTACCTATTTTTTGAAGTGTATTTCTTTGCAGAGTCGGCTCTACTATTTGAGTAGAAAGATGTCCATTTTACAGGGGAGGTTTTGCCGAATTTTTGATAGAATTCTCGTAAAACGTGATGTCCGGTCGAACCCTAATTTTATTTTTGTATTTAATATTCTAGATCGAATTCTAGGATTTCTGTTAGGGTTATCCTGATTTTTGTCATTATTGTTTGTTTAGTTGCGCCGAGACCGAGGTCTAGTGGACCAGGCCCGTCGGATCCATCTTGTGGAGCGCACTAAGTGTGAGTTACTATTTTATATATGTGTGTTTTAGGATGCATGATTTTAGAATATATGTTTTATTTTGATTAAATATGCATAAATGGTTTGATTATTATTTAAGTTTATTTTTAGTTTACTTTTGGTTTATTTTTGGTATATATTAAATTATATGCATGCTTTATTAACCATTTATGTCTAAAATGTTTTTAAATACATTTCTAGCTTATTTTGTAATTTAATTGGATTTATTCGACGTGTATATACTCGAAATATACCTGGTTTACTTTTGGTATATTTTCAGTATATATATGGTTTATATTGTTATTTTATTTAAATTCATGCATCATTTATTTATGAATGAATGTTTTATATTTATTAATGAAGGATATCAATAGAACGTGCTACCTAGTGGGCAGCACTAGGACCGAGTACGTACCGGTACGCTTATAGCAGATAGGTTATATTACTAACCATTTGTGGATATTGATTGAATTTGATGATCTGATGTGTGATGTGATTTGGGTGTGATTGCTGGAGCTCGGTTGACCAAGTGTCTCGGGGCCAATCACAATGGTAGTTAGACTGTTGGAGCTCGGTTGACTTAGTGTCTCGGGGCCAGTCTACTGTCTAAATGGAATAAATGAATATTTTGGAATAAGTGAGCCTGTATGGCTAGAGTGTTGTCTAACACTGTTTTTGAGGTTGCGATATCATAGGGTTCTATGTGATCCTTCATAAACGATGATTTTCAATGGAAAATATATAAAATGATTTTACAGCATCTGTGTGTATTTGCCTGTATATATACATATTAGATATATACTATTGACTGTATGCATTGTCATTTAGCATGCATGTATATATATTATAGTAATTCACTCAGTGAGGTCTGACTCCCCTCCATTGACTATTTTTCAGGAGAGTCATCATCTTCAAACCTCAGTAGCAGGCCTGTACGCCGGATTTCTTCCGCCCCGACTTCTTTGTGTAAACTGCTTCTCTGAGTCTTGGGTTTATTTTATCTAGACACTGCAGTAGTCATTAAATATTTAAAGAGATGTTGTATTATATATTTGAACTGGATTTGTATTAAAAGATATATATATATATATATGAAATGATGAGGATTTGATTTAAATCCAGTTGGTGCAATTGTTATTATTATATTTATGACTTTTATTTCTGCTGCATTATATATTGTTATTACTATTGCATGTTTTATTTTATTTTTGGGCTTGATACGGGTTCCGGATTCGAAAGAATTCCCGTTTCCTAGTGCCGGTCATGGCCCATGTTTTGGGTCGTGACAAATCAGTATCTAACTTTAACTCTCTTAATTTAGATATTGTTCTTGTTATTCCATCTCTTTCTTATAATCTACTATCTGTTGGCCAAAACACTGAAACCTTGACTTGCACTGTCAAATTTTGGCTTAATTATTGTGTATTTTAGGACGTTGCAACACACCAAATTCTTGGCTCTAGTGTTAAACATGGAAAGTTGTACTATCTTGAGTTACATGATGATTCAAAACAGAAGTCATGTCAAGTTAATAGAGTTGGTAGAAGTTGCTCGAGTAAAGACCAAGTAATCTTATGACATCGTCGTCTTAGGCATCCCTGTTTTCATTATCTTAGATAAATAAAACCGAATTTATTTTTACATACCACAGACTCAAAATTTAAGTGTGATGTTTGTGAATTGGCAAAAGATCGTTGAATTTCTTATCTACTGAGTTATAATAAAAATTCAATTCCATTTATGACCATTCATTATAATGTATAGGGACCTACTTGGATTCCTATTTTATCTGCTACTCGATATTTTATAACGTTTATTGATGAATGTACCCGGATGACCTGGGTATCACTACTTTCCAATAAAGGAGGTGTGTGCTCCAAGTTTTAGGACCTGTACAACATGGTGGCTACACAATACTAGAGTAAAATTTGAGTCTTGCAGTCTAACAATGGTGGGGAGTATGTTAACTCAATTCTCAGTGATTTTTGCCATAAGCAGGGCATTCACCACCAAACTTCTTATATCGGCACACCTCAATTGTAATATCCCGTGTTTTTAAATATTTTTACACTGTACCGGGATATGCAGTGTTAATAATTTTCATATGTATATTATATGATATTTTTACGAGTTAGTATGTATTTAAAACCTATTTTAATTATTGTGTCTTATTTACAGTGCTTTACGTAAAATTTTCCCGGGACTTGCATTTTCGGGAAAATTTTCACGTAAATAATTTATTTTTAATTCTTTTAAATATATTTTCGGACTTGCATGAACTCATACGTATTTTTAAAATACTAAATAAAGCCTATGTATGTAATTATTTATTTAATTAGGGTTTAATATATTACCCTAATATTTTATTATTATTTGTTTATTAAATTAATATAACAATGTGTGGTGTGCAATTTTTTCACATATTTTATTTATACACTATATTATAATATATACATAATATTTTATTATTTCGTTTTCCTTTTTCTTGTTTCTTCTTCTTCTTCTTCTTCTTCTTCTTCCCGCGCGACCCCTTCCCCTCACCGCTGCAACTCCCGATCCCCTGCCATCGGTGTGCCGCCAGCAGCTCCACCTTCCCCAGCCAGCCACTCCGCCGCCCCCAGCCTCCTTCCCCGACGCCGGCAAGCCTCTTTTCTTCCATTTTGGCCGAAACTCCACTCCTCGCCGTTCACTAACTTTTTGGCCACCGTTTTCGACACTGCCGGTCTCTAGCGTCGTTCATGGCCCCTATTTTGGGTCGTGACAAAGTTAGTATCAGAGCAGAGTTCTGTGTCAGGGCTTAGTTGTATAAGTTGTGGCCCTAGTTTTTAGAGTTGTGTTTTCTGTTGAACTACTGCAGTGAATTAGGTTCGAGTATGTCTTGATAAGTATTCCTTGCTTTAGTTTTCTGCATTATTCATCTGTAGTCTATTTTATTTGAATCTTTCCATTTGTCTTTTAGAATGAGGAGGCGAGCGCGTGTCGCTCCACCGGTCGTTGAGGCCGAGGATGATGAGTCTTTCCAGGATAAGGTTTTACCTCCTGAGCAGCTAGTTAGACGTAGAGGTCATGGCAGAGGTAGACCTCGAGGAGCAGCAGGTCGTCGTAGGCAGAGAGAGTTACAGGATGAGGAGCCTGTTGAGCCTGAATTTGATGTTCCTGTTCCTCTAGTTGTTCAGCCTGTTCAGCCTGCCTATCAGCAGGGTATGTCTGACCCTGAGGCAGCTTTGTTCTATTTGATGGGACTTTCGATCCGTTAGAATTTCTGCACGCGATTGAGATAGGACTCAGACTACTCATACCGAGTACCAACGAATCATGATTGTCGAGTTGTCTGTCGAGGGACCAGCCCTAGATTGGTTTATTCAGATGATCTAGCCTTACATGATGACGATGACGTGGGCCCAGTTCTGAGAGTGATTTATGAGGAGATTTTATCCAGAGCCTCTTCGTTTGAGCTATCGTCTCCGTTTGACCAGTATTTCTCGTGGAGATCGATCTGTAGAGGAGCACACCTGAGAGTTTCTTCGTCTGGGTAGATATGCAGAGGGTCTGATGCGAGATCAGTACTTCGATGTCACTACCTACGTTACTGGTTTAGGTTCAGCATTTGCTGGTATACCTACAGCAGGCCTTACTCTCGAGTCTGTGATTGAGTTAGCCAAGGAGATTGAGCTGAGGCTAGTTAGGCAGTGAGCGATGCCTGATTATTACCAGCTGGGAGTTCAGTCGAGTGGATTACAGGCTACTCCGTACTCTAGTTTTCATGTTGGCTCGAGTAGTCAGCAGCGAGGTCCGACTCAGCAGAGTCAGAGACAGCAGCAGCGAGTGCATCGGAGCAGTAGACATGGCCATGGAGGTCAGCGTAGATCGTTCAGATTTGGATCAGGTGCTTCGAGCAGCAGCAGTGGTCGCAGTTCTGGATCAGCGGCCAGTGTTTGCCAAACTTATGGTAGAGTCCATCAGGGACCGTGTTATCTGACACCATTGACATGCTTCAGATGCGGGCAGACAGGACATTTTGCCAGATCGTGTCCTTATTCCGGGTATCAGCAGTCGCAGATTTTGTGATTCCCACAGCAGTCGATTACTAGTGCTGCACCCGTGCCAATTCAGTTACCTCCAGCTCAACATCAGAGTTCCACTTAGCTTATTCCACAGCAGAGTCATGGTAGAGGTACTAGAGGAGGTGCCAGAGGTGTTGGTCAGGCTTCTACCAGTTAGCAGGGAGGTCGAGGTCAGGCCAGAGTCTTTCATCTTACTCAGCAGGATGCTCAGGCATCTAATGCAGTCGTGGCAGGTATTGTTTCTATCTGTTACCTGGATGCTTGGGTTTTGTTTGATCCGAGTGCCACGCATTCGTTTGTTTCTCCTATTTTTACTTCTAAATCTTGTTGGCAAGCTTCGAGGATGGCTTTTCCTTTGTCTGTTGTCACTCTTTTGAGCGATTCCTTGGACACCAATATTGTTCTTTCTGGTTGTCCAATTCTCGTGGAAGATAGAGAATTACCCGCTGATTTGATTTTATTGGATGTGATGGAGTTTGATGTTATTTTGGGAATGGACTGGTTATCTCAGCATTATGTCGTGGTAGATTGTCGGAATAAAGAGGTGACTTTCAGAATTCCTGGTGAAGAAGATTTTAAGTTTGTGGGTGATAGGAGTTCAGCACCTCATAATCTTATTTCTACTATTACGGCTAGGAAGTTATTGAGGAAAGGATGTCAGGGATATTTGGCATTGGTCAGGGATACTTCAGTGGAGAAGTTGTTACTCACAGATGTTCCTATTGCTTGTGAGTTTCCTGATGTTTTTCCCGAGGAGTTGCCAGGTTTACCACCTCACAGAGAGATTGAGTTCTGTATAGATGTGGTACCAGGTACTACTCCTATATCTATGCCACCCTATAGAATGGCTCCTGCAGAGTTGAAAGAGTTGAAGGAGCAGTTGCAAGAGTTGTTGGATAAAGGTTTCATCAGACCTAGTGTTTCTCCTTGGGGTGCACCAGTCCTATTTGTGAAGAAGAAGGATGATACCCTGAGACTGTGCATTGACTACAGAGAGCTGAATAAGGTAACAGTGAAGAACAAGTATCCTCTCCCGAGGATAGATGACTTGTTTGATCAGCTACAGGGTGCACAGTTCTTTTCTAAGATTGACTTGAGGTCGGGTTATCATCAGCTGCGGATTTGTGAAGCTGATGTTCCTAAGACGGCATTCCGCACTAGATATGGCCATTATGAGTTTATGGTGATGTCTTTCAATTTGACTAATGCACCAATAACTTTTATAGACTTGATGAATAGGGTATTCAGACCGTATGTGGATCAGTTTGTGGTAGTCTTCATTGATGATATACCGGTATATTCTAAGAGTATGGAGGAGCATGTATATCACTTGAGGATTGTACTACAGACACTGAGAGATTATCAGCTTTATGCTAAATTCTCGAAGTGTGATTTCTGGATAGAGAGTGTTTCTTTTCTTGGACACGTAGTGTCTAAAGAAGGTATTCAGGTTGATCCACAGAAGGTTGAGGCAATATCTGAGTGGCCTAGACCTACTTCTGTTACAGAGATTCGAAGTTTTCTGGGTTTAGCTGGGTATTATAGGCGGTTTGTGCAGGATTTTTCTAGAATTACAGCCCCTATGACTCGCTTGACTCAGAAGAATGTTAGGTTCGAGTGGTCAGAAGCTTGTGAGAATAGTTTCCAATTATTGAAGGAGAAGTTGACCACAGCGCCAGTATTAGCTTTGCCTAATAGTGTGGATAAGTTCACAGTTTACTGTGATGCCTCTAGAATTGGCCTTGGTTATGTGTTGATGCAGAATGGAAGGGTGATAGCCTATGCTTCGAGGCAGTTGAAGAAGCATGAGCAGAACTATCCCACACATGACCTTGAAATGGCTGCAGTGATCTTTGCTTTGAAGATTTGGAGACATTATTTGTACGGGGTGACTTGTGAGATATTTACTGATCATAAGAGCCTTAAGTACATTTTCCAGCAGTGAGATTTGAATATGAGGCAGAGGAGATGGTTGGAATTGTTAAAGGATTACGATTGTGAGATTCTATATCAACCGGGTAAAGCTAATGTGGTAGCAGATGCCTTGAGTAGGAAGTCCTCAGGCAGTCTTGCTCACATCAGTGTTGAAAGGAGACCATTGATCCAAGAATTGCATTTGTTGGTGGATCAAGGTCTGATGATGAAGATCAGTAGATCAGGTGGACTGCTAGCTCAATTTGAAGTGCGATCTGTACTGAGGGATAGGATTAAAGCAGCTCAGAGCCGAGATCCTATTCTAGAAGAGCTTGCAGAGAATGTTCGATTAGGGAAGTTCACTGATTTCACACTTGATGATGATGGTGTGTTGTGGATCAGTGGTAGATTGTATGTTCCTGATGTGGATGATTTGAGAGAAGAGATCCTAGAGGAAGCACATTCTACAGCTTATAGCGTACATCCAGATGTTACTAAGATGTACCACAATATCAGAGATTTATACTGGTGGGACGGATTGAAGAAGGATGTCTCTGATTATGTTGCTAAGTGTCTGATGTGTCAACAAGTGAAAGCCGAACATCAGAAGCCTTCTGGGAAGCTTCAGCCTCTTCCTATTCCCTAGTGGAAGTGGGAAAGGATAGCTATGGATTTTGTGGTCGGTTTACCTCGTTCGAAGGATGGATACGATTCCATCTGGGTAATTGTAGACAGATTGACGAAGTCTGCACATTTCTTACCTGTGAAAGCCACATATTCAGTTGCTAGATTGGCGAAGTTGTACGTGAAGCATATTGTGTGCCTACATGGAGTACCTGTGTCCATTGTGTCAGATAGAGGTTCGGTGTTTACTTCTCGTTTTTGGCAGAAGTTGCAGGAAGCGATGGGCACTAGGTTGGATTTCAGTACTGCTTTTCATCCTCAGACAGATGGTCAGTCTGAGAGGACGATCCAGACACTGGAAGATATGTTGAGGATGTGTGTCTTGGATTTGGGAGGTAGCTGGGATGATCATTTGCCACTCGTTGAGTTTGCATATAATAACAGCTACCATAGCAGTATTGGCATGGCACCGTACGAGGCGTTGTATGGAAGGAAGTGTAGATCCCCTTTGAGTTGGGATGAGATTGGTGAGAGAGCTTTGACTGGACCTGAGATGGTTCAGGATGCTGCAGAGAAAGTCATCGTGATTAAACGCAGATTAGAGACCGCAGTTAGTAGGCAGAAGAGTTATGCGGATCCTAGGTGCAGATATGTGGAGTTTCAGGTCGGAGATTTTATTTTTCTGAAAGTATCTCCGATAAAGGGTGTGATGAGATTTGTTAGGAAGGGTAAGTTAGCACCGAGATATATTGGACCGTTTGAGATTCTGGAGAGAGTTGGCACTGTTGCATATCGGTTGGATTTGCCTCCGAGTATGTCACAGGTGCATCCAGTATTTCATAACTCGATGTTGAGGAAGTATATCTCAGACCCTTCTCACGTGTTGCAACCCGACAGTGTAGAAGTGAGTAAAGATTTGACGTTTGTAGAAGAACCTGTGGCGATCGTAGATTATCAAGTTCGACAGTTGCGGTCGAAGCAGATTCCGATGGTCAAGGTTCTGTGGTGTAGTGACAGAGTCGAGGAGCATACGTGGGAGACTGAAGCTGAGATGCGAGCTTCTTACCCGTATCTCTTTCCTTCTTGATCTTTTCTTTTTGGAATTCGAGGACGAATTCTTGTAAGGGGGGAAGACTGTAATATCCCGTGTTTTTAAATATTTTTACACTGTACCAGGATATGCAGTGTTAATAATTTGCATATGTATATTATATGATATTTTTACAAGTTGGTATGTATTTAAAACCTATTTTAATTATTGTGTCTTATTTACAGTGTTTTACATAAAATTTTCCCGGGACTTGCATTTTCGGGAAAATTTTCACGTAAATAATTTATTTTTAATTCTTTTAAATATATTTTCGGACTTGCATGAACTCATACGTATTTTTAAAATACTAAATAAAGCCTATGTATGTAATTATTTATTTAATTAGGGTTTAATATATTACCCTAATATTTTATTATTATTTATTTATTAAATTAATATAACAATGTGTGGTGTGCAATTTTTTCACATATTTTATTTATACACTATATTATAATATATACATAATATTTTATTATTTCTTTTTCCTTTTTCTTTTTTCTTTTTCTTTTTCTTTTTCTTTTTCTTTTCTTTTCTTCTTCTTCTTCCCGCGCGACCCCTTCCCCTCACCGCTGCAACTCCCGATCCCTGGCTGTCGGTGTGCTGCCAGCAGCTCCACCTTCCCCAGCCAGACACTCCGTCGCCCCCAGCCTCCTTCCCCGGCACCGGCAAGCCTCTTTTCTTCCATTTTGGCCGAAACTCCTCTCCTCGCCATTCACTAACTTTTTGGCCACTGTTTTTGACACCGTTGGTCTCTTTCTTCTCCTTGAGATCCGGTGAGTGTGATTCTAGCTTTGGTTTGAGCTGAAATGGTCTTGATTTGCTTAGGTTTTGAATTTTCAATTTCGGCCATATTGGGGTTTTTGATTTTTTTGAGCTTCGAATTGATTGATTCATGAAAAATCCCTTCACAAATGTTGATCCTAGTAGCTTAATCTACATGTATGAATTTTTGTGGAATTTTTGGAGATTTTTTGGATTTTTGGGTATTTTTGAATATTTTAATATTATTTTCTAATTTTCTGAAATTAATTATTTAAATTATGAAATTGTGTTTTATGGTAATTATAGGTGTTGAAATGAATTATAGGAATTTATTTGGAATTTTTATGAATTTCTAAGTATTTATTTTGAATTATTTAAGTTTATGGAAACTTTGGAAAATAGGGTTAATTATGTTTTTAATTAAAATTAATTGGTTAATTGAGTTTAATTATTAATATTATTGATAAATATGTTGAGAAAATTAATTTTAGATAAGTATACTATTTTTGGTGAATTTTTGAAGTAATTATAGTATATTTATATATATAAGGGCATTTTGGTAATTTTACACAAAATTGGCTAAAAATGTAATTTAATTGGTTTTAATATTTATTTAAGGTATAAAAATAATTTCTAGAAATTATTTAGTATTTTTAACTAATTAAAACTATTTTTCGTGAATTATTTTGAATTATATATATAATATACGGTTTTACTAATAAAATGAGTTTTTATCAGTTTTTACTGTGTTTTAAGGTTAATTATGTAATTTCTACCTGTAAAATGTATTTCTATGTTATAAGGGTATCTTTGGTATTTCTGAACTGTTCTGTGTCTGTGGACCCCGGTCGGTAGATTGTAGTCTGGAGTCCGACCGAGGGGTTGTGGTTGAGTGTTGAGCTTGTTTTTCGAAGTGTGTTTCTTTGCAGGGTCGGCTCTACTCTTTGAGTAGAGAGATGTCTGTTTTACAGGGGAGGTTCTACCGAATTTTCGATAGAATTCTCGTAAAACGTGATGTCCGGTCGATCCCTAATTCTGTTTCTGTGTTAAATATTCTAAATCGAATTATAGGATTTTCTATTAGGCTTATTCTAATGTCGGTTATTTATTATTTATTTAGTTACGCCGAGACCGAGGCCTAGTGGACCAGGCCCGTCGGACCCATCTCGTGGAGCGCACTAGGGTGAGTTACTATTTTATATATGTGTGCTTTAGGATGCATGATTTAGAAATATATGTTTTATTTTGATTAAATATGCATAAATAATGTGATTTGTATTTAAGTATATTTTTGGTATATATTAAATTATATGCATGTTTTGTTAATAAATTATATTTAAAATGTTTTTAAATATATTTCTAGCTTAATTTAAGATTTAATTGGATTCATTTGACGTATATATACTCGAAATATACCTGGTTTACTTTTGGTATATTTCCATTATATATATGGTTTATGTTGTTATTTTATTTAAATTCATGCATCATTTATTTGTGAATGAATGTTTTATATTTATTAATGAAGGATATCGATAGAACGTGCTACCTAGTGGGCAGCACTAGGACCGAGTACGTACCGGTACGCCTATAGTATTTAGGCTATATTACTAACCTATTTATGGATATTGATTGATTATGATTATTGATGTGTGAGATGTGATTTGGGTGTGATTGCTGGAGCTTGGTTGACCAAGTGTCTCGGGGCCAATCACACTGGCAGTCAGACTGCTGGAGCTCGGTTGACTTAGTGTCTCGGGGCCAGTCTACTGTCTAAATGGATTAAGTGGATATATTTTGGAATAAGTGAGCCTGTATGGCTAGAGTGTTGTCTAACACTGTTTTGAGGTTGCGATATTATAGGGTTCTATTTGATCCTTCATAACCAGTGGTTTTCAAACAAACTATATAAAAATGATTTTATTGTATCTGTTTGTATACATACATATTATATATATATTATTGACTGTGTGCATTGGCATTTAGTATGCATGTATATATATTATAGTAATTCACTCAGTGAGGTCTGACTCCCCTCCGTTGATAATTTTTTAGGAGAGTCAACATCTTCAGACCTCAGTAGCAGGCCTGTACGCCGGATTTCTTCCGCCCCGGCTTCTTTGTGTAAACTGCTTACTTGAGTCTTATTTTTATAATCTAAACACTACAGTAGTTGTAAATTAAACATGGGATTTTATGTATTTTATTTATGTGAGATATTATATTATGTGAATTGGATTTGTATCAAAAGATTTATATATATGAGATGAGATTTAATTTAAATCCAGTTGGTGAAAATAATATTGTGATAATTATGATATTTATGATTTTTATTTCCGCTGCATTATATACTGTTGTTATCACTATTGCATGTTTATTTTATTTTTAGGCTTGCTACGGGTTTCAGATTCGAAAGAATTCCCGTTCCCTAGCACCGGTCATGGCCCCTGTTTTGGGTCGTGACATCAATAAAATGGTATAACCGAACGGAAGAACCGACAGTTATTGGAAGTTATCCGAGCATCACTATTTGACATGAATGTTCCTCGAGAATATTGAAGCGAAGCTGTTCGATCCGCTACGTACCTCATAAACTAGACACCATCACGAGTACTTTATTTTAAAACTCCTCTTCAAAAACTTTAAGAACTTGTCATATCTCTACCCCTCAATAATCTCGAACCCCGAGTTTTTAGATGCTCGACATATGTTCATCAAACACTCGACAAATTAGACCCTCGAGCTATCCGGTGTATCTTTGTTGGCTATGCGGATTTACAAAAAGGATATCGGTGTTATGATCTGAATATAAAAAATATGTATGTCACTCAGGATGTTCGATTTCATGAAAATTGTCCTTTCTTCTCCCACTCTGAGTGCTCTCTTCAGGGGAAGACAAATCTGAACCTCTTTGAGCTTGAAGATAGCATTCTGAGTGTTCCAAATCTGAGTCTCCCAAATGTTTTGAGTGTTCCAAGTATCTCACCTAGACAGACATCTGGTGTTTCGAGTACGAGCATCTTACCCAGACAGATCATCGAAGAAAATTTGAGTAATCTGAGTAATCAAGATAGTACATCTTCCCAACCCACACTAGAAGCTGAAGAAACTCCGGATGCGGATAAGGTAAACTTATCCCCTTTAATTCCAAATACTGAGTCTTGTTATCCTTCTAGGATCAATAGAGGGGTTCCGAAAAAATAATATGATCCGGACCTTCATACCAAAGCTAAATACCCTATCAACAACTTTATAATAACCAACCATTTGTCTAACTCACATGCACTTACTATAAATCAATTATCTACTATATCTATTCTGAGTAATATGCTGGAAGCCTTATATGATCCAGATTGGAAGAAAGCTATAAATGATGAAATAGAGGCATTGCAGAAGAACCAGAAATAGGATCTTGTTCCTCTTCCGGAAGGAAAGAAAATAGTGGGGTGCAGGTGGATATTCACTGTCAAACTCAATCCAGATGGAAGCATAAATCAATATAAAATTCTATTGGTAGAAAAGGGGTATACTCAGAAGTATGGAATTGACTATAAAGATACATTTGCCCCAGTAGCAAAAATGAACACCATCCGAGTCCTTATTTCCTTAACTGCCAATATGGACTGGCCGTTGTGACAATTTGATGTAAAGAATGCATTTTTTAATGGAACCATAGATGAAGAAGTATATATGGATCCACCACCCAGAACTAAATGTACTGACCAAGTATGCAAACTAAAGAGAGCATTGTATGGACTTAAACAATCACCTCGAGCATGGTTTGGACAACTCTCAACCTTCATAAGGAAGCTCAAATATAAGCAAAGTGATGTTGATCACATACTATTCATCAAACAAAAGTTAGGTAAAGTCACTGCGTTGATTGTATATGTTGATGATATGGTGGTCACTAGAAATGATCCGAGTGAGACAATAATCTTGCAAAGACAGTTAGCATTCAAGTTTGAACTTAAGGATTTGGGTAACTTAAAGTATTTTTTAGGAATTGAAGTTGCAAGATTGGCTCAAAGAATTTCTCTTTACCAATGAAAGTACCTAATGGACCTACTGACAGAGACGGGGATGCTTCATTGTAAGCCAGCCGAGACTCCCATTGAAGTCAATCATGGACTTTCAGTCCTAAAAGATCAAGTTCCAACTGATAGAGATTAGTATTAAAGGTTGGTGGGAAGGTTGATTTACCTATCTCATACTCGGCCAGACATCGCTTATGCAGTAAGTGTTGTGAGTCAGTTCATGCATTCTCCAAGCAAAGAACATATGAATGCAGTATACCAAATATTAAGATATCTAAAGTCTTCTCCGAGTAAAGGGTTATTCTTTGGGAGGAATAAGGATTATGAAATTATTGGCTATACTAATGCTGATTGGGCTGGAGATCAGACTAATCGAAAATCAACATCCGAGTATTTTACATTTGTTGGAAATAATTTAGTCACTTGGAGAAGCAAGAAGCAGAAAGTTGAGTTTAGAGGAATGGCTCATGGAGTATGTGAGTTGCTCTGGGTAAGACGAATTGTTCAGGATCTAGGATTAAAACATCTGAAGCCTATGTTGTTACATTGTGATAACAAGGCAGCCATAGCAATTGCAAACAATCCAGTTCAACTTGATCGAACTAAGCATGTAGAAGTTGACAGACATTTCGTAAAAGATCATCTGAACTAACGGACAATTGATCTTCCATATGTTTCATCTCAGACTCAACTAGCTGACATCCTCATAAAGGTTGTATCTTTTCTACAACTCACTTGGCAAGTTGGGAATGATTAACATATATTCACCAATTTGAGGAGAAGTGTTGAGTAAGTAAATATTTTTATTGTATATATTAGGAAGTAAATATTTGTATACAATTAAGAATAAAGTTTTATTCTATTTAGGATGTTATTCTATTCCTAATTAGGTTGTGATTAGAATTCTTATGTGTATATATAAAGGATGTAACCCTTCTTTGAATATCATGAAAAAATATTTCTTTTAAATTTTCTCTCTTTTTCTCTGAATTTTATTCTTCAAGGACAGCCACCACCCAAAACATAAGCAAATAGTCCAATAACTGCTAACTAACGAGATATGTTAAAAGCACCCATTGCACCGGAATGCCCCAGTTTAGCTTGAACAAAAAGATCCAGGACAAAGGCACAAGAACTGCTAAGGAGATAGCAGAAATCCAACCAACAATGTGGTTCCTCATTTGAGCTTGCAAGTACATTTGCATTGTCAGGCTGAACACAAAATAATAGAGAAGTGGGATGAACCATAAGGAGATATTTCCAGCTACTTCTGCTATTTCTGCGTCCTGTCCAATTAGTTTCAAAATTGGTGTGGTGCAAATGAATACAGGAAGGAATAGTGTTAGTTCAGTAGTATAAGACCCCACTAAGTTCCCAGCATGAAGATGTTCCATAGAAAAAGCTTTTGTGTTTAAATTTTCTCTAGGTCAAAATTTCTTGGACCAATGCCAAGAGGAAATTAGTCCCATACTCAATATAATGTGAGATATCTCGTGGTTGCATCAGAATATATATATATATATATATATATATAAGAGCTTCATTACCCCAGCATGAAAAAACTTACCAAAATTCCATTTACAAATCGTACGAGGAAGGTTTATACAAGTGCATATGCTGCAAGATCCAGGTCGCTAACATGACCAAGAAATAGTTGTGTAATATTATTTGTTATTTTTTACCTAGAGATACAATTAAGAATCAAAAGCCTTAATTTTATTATTTCTAAGAATTGAACCATGTGCCTTCGCCTTGCCATTTCAACTAGGCAAATGAAGGTTACTTATATTTTGGCTTGCTTAAATTTTAATTGTTTAATTTAGCTAGTGGAACATGTCACTGGAGTGCACTGCATAGTGTACTCCTAAATTATTGTTGAAAAAAATATAAGTTCTTAAATATATATTATAGGCAAATTTTATATTAAGAACCTTAAATTTAACGATTTTTTAACTCTAAATTCCTAAAATTTTATTTTGTATATTTAAATTCTCAAATTTTACGAGTTTAAAGCTAATTCTTCTGTTAGTTTTTTAACAAAAATCATTTTTTTTTAATCCCTAAAATTTTATATTTCTAAAATTCATGTCATTTTTTACCTATTAACACTTATATCGCTTTTAAATTTTTTTCACCAATAAAAAAAATTTAAATATTTTAATTTCTAATATTTTAAATTAAAAACATAAGTTTATATACATTTTTAAATAATTTTTAATTTTAAAAATAAATAAAAAAGTTAATGTTAAGATAAAAAAATTATAATAAAACTAATGTTTTTTAAAATAAAAATATTATTTTTCAAAATAAAATATTATGATGAAAAATAACATCATAATTAAAAGAGATTATGATAAAATATATATATATATTATAATTCTTCAAAATTTAAATTTCGTAGTTTTAATACATTTTTTAATTTTTTTGCAAACTTTTAATTAAATTATTGTGAATAATTTTTTATAAAATAACTTTTATAAATGGTGAATACCAATACATGTCTATATATCACCAAACAATAGTAATAGATTTTCCAATCAACTCAAACTTTTTATAACCATTATTTTAACCTTTATTTTTCTATCATGCTTTTTGGGTACCTAAAAAAAATTATATTATAAAAATTTACTCACAGTAATTTAAAATATTGTAAAAAACAATAGTATTATTATAATTTTTTAAAATTTTAGTATAATAGCATTAACTTGTTTATTTATTTTTAAAATTTAAAATTATGTAAATATGTATATAATACTTTAAAATATTAAAAATTAAAATAAGTAAATTTATTTTTACCAACAAAAAATTTTAAAAGTGACATAAGTGTTAAAAAATAAAAAAAAATGTATAAACGCTAGAAATATAAAATTTCAGAGATCAAAAGAAAATAATTTATGTTAAAAAAATTGACAAAATAATTTAAAACTTCAAATCTGTGAAGTTTGAGGGCTTAAATATATAAAATAAAACTTTAAGGGTCTAAAATTAAAAAGCCGATAAATTTAGGGGCCTCATTATGGATTTTACTTTTTTTAAAAAAATTGTAACCTAATATTATTAAAATTTTGGACAAAAAAAAATTATTAAAATTAGAATTTCGTATATATTTTTTAATCCATTAGTGTAAAAAATATAATTAATATTAGTAATAATAAAAATATTTTAATAAAAATTATCTAATGAAGCATGTCTGTAATGAGTCTGTGAGTTCCATGCCTGCAAAAATATTTAACAGAAATACAATCAGATTAATATATCATCCTGGTAAGGATATTTGATTCAAATATATATATATATATATATATATATATATATATATATATATATATATATATATATATATAGTTTTTTAAGAGCATATTCTTTATTCCCGTTTGCACTAAAATATATCATTTTAATTTATGTTTACTATTTTCAATGGCAAAAGAAAAATTTTTAAATGAAATTTTAAAATCAACTTGTGTATATAAAAAAAAATTTCATTTCGAATCCACTCGACTCGAGTCGATTCAAATTAGTTAGAATTTTTATAATTACGATATATACTGCATCACCATGTTAGTTCCATGGTTAAAAATATATATACATCTTGTTTTCTAGTAATAGTGCATCACCATGCTAGCTTCCTGGTAGAAAAGGAATTCAATCAGATATTAATTCATTTCCATTCACCCAAGGAACCCAAAAAAGGAATATATGGGGGCAAATTTCTTGATATACTAACTGAAGTTTGATGGATTCGCACGCAAACTAGCAATAGTGCATCACCATGCTAGCTCCATGGTTGAAAAGGAATTTAATCCGATATTAATTCTTTTCCATTCACCCAAAAGAAAAAAAAAATAAAAAAGAAAGAAGAAATATAAAAAATTATATTAAAAAATTACATTTACTGAAAAAAAATTCAGAATTTTACGAATGTAATTTATATGTGGGTATGGATAAAATTCAAAACTAGAAAAAAAAAATTATCTTTAATTGTTCTTAGATTACATCTATATGTGTGTAACGATAATTATTATGATATATTATATCCACATGTGTCTCATATAATTTATCAAAGAAATAGCTATTATTGGATATGTAATTATAGTTTTATCATTATTACTGTAATCTAATGGCTCATTGTGATGGACATTCACTTTTTGGTTCGATTTTTTCATAAGTCTTGCTTGCTCTGTGTAAATAAAAATTCTCCTTTCTTAGTGCCAACATCCATTGGTCCCTGTGAGATCCATTTTTCATTAATTTTGGGTCAACATGGCTTTAATTTTGTGTGGTGCTTATCGCAAGACAACAGCTTGCGGTTTGTCGTGGGGTTTGGTTACTTGTGACCTTTTTCAACTACCAATAGCCGCCGGTCTCTTGCCATTAAATATACCATCTAGAATCATGATATTCTAATTTAAAATAATTAAATAAAATATATATAATTTGCAAGTTATTATAAATTAACGATTAGTTATAATTAAATTAAACATCTTTATAATCCTAACTAAATATGTTAATTTTTTGTGGATAATCTAAATTGAAATAAAAAATTATTAAAAAAATCCTTTTTATCAATAAATAAAATATCTCATTATATATATTTCTTCTTAATAACTAATTCATCTCTATCTATTACATAAATTATTATTATTATTATTATTATTATTATTATTATTATTATTATTATTATTTAGAATTTTTATATTAGTTATAAATATTTTAAGAAGTTAATTTTTTCATGATGAAATAATAAATATTTAAAATATTTTTCAAACTGATGTTAAATACCTGACAATTTATTTTAACTTTGTTTTTTTTGGAATATCATACATTTTTAACTTTTTCACTAAAAAAAACCTTAAATTCTAGCGACTTTAACCTTAGGCAAAGCCCATAAACAACAAAAATGAATTTGCTTTCTTCACTTTACAACTACCCACGTGAGTGGTGACTGTAATATCCAACTCCCATTCTATGTGAGTAGCATCACTCGCTACCATGTCTGAGGCGGCACAAAGAAAAAAACAACTCAAACTAATTCTACCAAACTTAACCAATCAAATCATAATTAAGATTGGTTCGGAAAAAAAAAATCATATTTAAGAAATAAATCAATAAAGAATGAATGAATGAAATTAAATGCATATAATTAAAGCCAATCCACTTCATTAATATATTCAACAAATCTCTGTCATTTTCTCCTAAGCTATTACATCGAAATTTCTCATTATTTAAAATTCTTATGGTCAATTATACTAAACATTTTCTGTTAAAAAAATTGGACTAAATATTTCAAATTGATATCAAAGTGAAAATTATGAAATTTGAAAAATCTTTTTTTTTAGTTCCACAAAAAATGAAGAGAAAATGAAAATTAAAGATTTTAATTTTGAAGTGATTTTATTATTTTTTATCTGTGTCCTAATTAAGCCATCAAAAAAACTTTCTCTTCATTAATAATTGATACCACGTATATATTTTTTTTACTTTAAATTAGGTTTATTGTCCTCTAAGTAAGGTAAATTAGGAAGAATGCCTAATTGGGAAAATACTCAAATAAAAAGATCTTCATGTCCTAAAGAGACAAGGACTTCAAAGCATGATAATCCTATAAGATTGAGAAATCATATTTTTTTTAGGTTTGAGCATTACTTTCTCTATAAATACTCTTCACATCTATCATTATATTCCATTCATTCACAACACTCTCTCTCTCTCTAAACACAGTCTCTCTTTACCTATTTTAACTTAGGCATTAAAGGATTTATGAGGATTGTCTCCACCACTCACTTCCCTTTATTGATAGCTTGCTTGCAGGGTTCAAGAGATTTTTGGAAACAAGTTATGAAGTGACACCGTCTATAGGAAGTCTCTTGAAATAAAGCTATTGTTGTCTAACGAGTAAAGCAATCACACCATGACTTCTAGTCCACTGTCATCCCCCATCCAGCAAACGTAGCTTAATCCATCAGCCCCAATCCAACTTAATCCATCAACCCCCATCCAACAAATTTGGCCTTTATATCAAACCCCTCTTGATTCCTACACACCACCTCCACCTACCCAAGGATGGACAGCTCGTACGAGCACAACTTTTCCTTATTATGCTGCCTTAGTACATACTGGTAAACTAGTACCCTCTATACCTTTTCCCAATTTATAAGAATTTCCTACCATAATAGTCACCCCGACACCGAATTTGCCTTCATCATAAAAAGAGACAATGATTAGCAATATCTAAACCCAAGAAGGGGAAGTAAGGAAGGGCACCGAAACCATGAAAGGGAGTCTAGCACGAGTATTCCAACTTTAGATGACTCTGAGATAGCCCAAAAGGTCAAGGAGGTAATTCAAAAGGCTCAGAAAGAACCAAAAAAGGAGGACAAGTGTGTGCTTAAAGGAACAACACTCTTTGTAAGCAAAATAGTCAGAACGGAGATACTGTCCAAATTCAAACTACCTCAGTTGGACCAATACGATGGCACCAGAGATCCGATCAACCACATCGTTCAGAACTAAAATGATGCCCCATAATATGAATGACGGAATCATGTGCCGAGTTTTTCTCAATAGATTAACCAAAATAGCTCAGAGGTGGTTTCATCAGTTATCGAGAAACTCTATATGTATATATATAAACAATTAGGTCCTTTAAAAAAAACAATTCTATAGGTTGATATCCCATTTAAAAATGTATAAATAAAATATTTTTATATCAGATGAGATGATTTTTAAAAAAAAAAAGTTTTAATTATAAAAAAATAGAATTTACTGAATTTATATAATTTTTAAAAATATTTTCATAATAAATTATATATAATTTTTTTAAATATCATATTAGCATTAGTATGAGTATTTAAAAGAAATTGTGTTTTAACACTTTTATAAAATGAGAAGTTTAAATACATTTTTTTTATAAAAACCGTATTTAAATGTTTATAAATTTTCTTTAAAGGAAATTTGCTCTTCAATATAAACGTCAGGAGTAAAAATGCACACCAATAATCTAATATTTCTTTTATACATATCAAACACAATAAATCCTACTAATACAAAAAAAAAAATTAACATTGTTCATATGAGGGGTCTAAATGTATTATTTTCAAAACGATAAAGATATATTTACATTTTGAAAAACATAAAAGACTTATGTGAGATTAGGATAAACCATTAAAAGTGTATTTACACATTTTCTCCTAACAAAATAACCCTTTTTTATTCTACTACAAATGCCACACCCCTTTCTCCTTTCCTTGCCGCCACTTATTATTCTTTTAATTTTATTTCACATGTATTTCCTTTCTTATAGAGCTTTTTTTTTTTTTACTTTTGTTAAATTCTCATGGAGCTATACTCAAATTTTGGATTATATATATAATCCCAGTCAATTGCTTATTTGATTTTCCTACACTTTCTCATCTACCAAACAAGAAATCTCTCGCTTAATAATATGTTTTTCTATTGTAATAATGTTTTTTTTAGGAAGGTCAGAAATTATTCAACCCGATAACAAGAATGATATTTAATAAAGAGAATGCCTTTTACGTATGCCATTGGCGGCTGGTTATTTCATGAACATGTTTTATCTTTTTTGTGAAATTTTTTTTATTGGATATTATTTTGTGTCTCTACTATCCATGGTAAACAATACAAGAAGATATTATAAACTCATATAATTTAAATTTTTCCCTAGGTTTTCAAGCAAGAATCATTTTAGATGGTGATGCACATATCTTCTTAATGTAACAGATCCACTGCGATAGACCACACAGTCCCATAGCTCCTCCTCACCACAGAGCTATAATACTCCTAACGGCTACAAAACCACTTTAGGAAAATTCTCTCTTTGTTGAAGATTACAAACAGCTATAGCAGATGTCCATATTTAGCTAATGTTGTCCATATATGTAACCATAAATCTCGTGCAATATTCTTGCTTTGACTCTCTCACAATATTTCCTCTTTGGCCCACCTATCTGTTGTATTCCTCTGTATAAATATATTGGTTGTTGTATTCTAAAGGACAAGGAATGTAAATTATATTCTTTCTTTTTTTTTTTCTCAAAAATAATTTCTCTTTATGGTATCAAAGCCCGAGAGATCAAAAGAAACAGTTCTCACGGCCCCATCACTTATCTCCAACACTCTCCATGAAACAGAGCTTTCACTTTAAACACAACATCAATCCAACAGCCTTATTTCCTTGAAGTTGGACAATTCCAACTACTTACTTTGGCGGTCTCAAATAGAACCATTGATTCAAAGCATCAATATGGCACACCATCCAATCAAAGGCAAGGAACCGACTAAGGAGGTTACCAAGAAAAATGGCAAATCATAACTAAATCCAGATCATCTTGTTTGGGCAAAGAATGATGGACTCCTCAAGGCCTGGATATTGAGCAGTATCAATCCCGAATTACTCATCTCTTTCAAAAATGTCAGTTCAGCATCAAAAGTCTGGAAATCAGTTGAGGAGCTAATTCTCCCCATTACAGTCAAAAAGAAATGTTGCTGAATGATGCCTTAATGTCCTTAAAGAAAGGTAATCTCACATTGGATGATTATCTTAAGAAGTTCAAGAGCACATATGATAGCCTTGCTGCCATTAAGAGCCCTGTTGATGAAACTAGAAAAATTTTCAATTAGCCAAGGGTCTTAGATCAAAACACCAAGACTTTTGAACCGCTATGTTGTCTGAACCACGATATCCAAACTACAATCAATTTGTTATATTACTCCAAGCTCATGAACAGATGTTTAACTCTCTTGATGAAGAACTAGATATACAACCTCGCCATGGCCAAGCTTTCTACAACCAACATGGATGGGGTAGAGGTAGAAACGTATGAAGACTCACTCAAATCAAAGGGCAAAGGATTCAATCTAGCTGCAAACATAGCTCAAACCCTAGACCAAATCAGACCTAAAATAACCATGACAACACTCAAACGAATCAAAATGAGCAACTCCAAGACAAGAAAAATGATATCAACTATAAACAAGGCCAAATAACATGTTAATCTGCGGGGTAAATTCTATAAATGGTACCAAAACTTTGCCCTTGGTTATAAAATAGTACCATTACTTCAATTTGTATATTTTCGATTCTTAAACTTCAATTTTAGTTTCATATGGAAGTATAATTCAACAATTTGGCCAATTTTAATAACGTGGCAACTTGAGTTGCTACGTTTTATGCCACATCAGAAGTCATGTCAACATGACTCAACTTTTTCTTTTTTAAAACTTTTTTTCAACAAAAAAAGGTTAAAATTACTTAATTAGCCTTTTTGTTGAAAAATTGTTGACATGGCTTTTAATGTGGCATAAGACATGACAACTCCAGTTGCCACATATTAAAATTGGCTGGATTGTTGTAAATGACTTCTCTATGAAATTAAAATTGAAGTTTAGAAACTAAAAAGATATAAATTGAAGTAATTGTATCATTTTGTAATAAAGGACAAAGTTTTAGTACCATTCATAGAATTTACCTCAAATCTCTGGCAAATTTAACCACACAGCACTTGAATGCTGGAACCGATTTGACCATTCTTTTCAACCTGAGGGCCATCTCCAAAAGGCACTCATAGGCATGACAGTAAGAAACGATGATGATCCAAACTTGTATGTTGATTCCAGAGCCACTACTCACATGCTAAATGACACAGGTAAACTCATGAAAATTGCACCTTATAAGGGAACTATCAAAATATTCTTTGGCAACGGTGATTGTCTATGCATTTCACACGCAGGTGAAGGAAAAATCAAGCTGAATATGGATCTTTAATTTGAAAAATGTTTTAGTAGGTTCTCATATTGCAAAAGAAAAAATCTCATTTTTGTAGGGCAACTAAGGACAATGCTTGCAATATTGAATTTAAACCTAATGAATTTTTTGTTAAGTCTCCACAGGGAATAATCATAGCTAAAAGCTGTAAGCATGGTGGACTTTACAGCTTGGATGATGCAAAACATGAAGCTCCGGATGCCTTCAAATGAAATGCTTCACAATCTATCCGGTATAAGAGAATGGGGCATCCTCATTCAAAAATTTTACAATTCATGCATAATAAAAACTTAATTAGTATTTCAAGTTGGGAAACACAAAAAGGTCATTGTATTAGTTGTCAAATGGGAAAAAATTGCAAATTCCCTTTTCTCCATTTAATAAAATCTCAAAATTTCCTTTGGCTATAATTCATTGTGACCTATAGGGACCAGCTCCCATCACCTCATGTTAACAATTTAATTACTATGTTTTAATTGTCGATGATTGCACACGGTATACATGAATTTTTCCACTTAAACAAAAATCTAATTTCTTTGAACATTTTTTTGAAATTTCAAAAGGAAGTTGAAAATATGTTTGAAAGAAAAATTAAAATTTTTTAAAATAATGGTGGCAGAGAATTTATATGGCATGATTTTTAAAAACATTTATCTAATTGTAACATTCATAGTCAATTTTCTTGCCTTAATACACTTGAACATAACGTGACAAAATTAGAGTGTCAAATTTGTGAATTTATAAGTTTCTTTCTCAATGATTTGTAAAATTAATTTTTACACAATTTAAAAAGAGAGAATCATCTTAATAACGAAACTTGTGGAAAACTTATTATAATTCATATTTTAATTATAAATTAAAGTAATAAAATAGTTAATTCGTAAGAAGATATATATATTAAGTTTTAATATTAATTGTGAGAAATAAATTTAAAAGAATAAACTTGAGAAGATGTAGATCTATTAAACCTTAATATTGATTGTGAGAAGCAGGTTAGGAAAGATAAGAAGTATCAAGGCATAAAATAGAAGGATAAAGAATTGTGTCACGGGCGTGATACAATTACTTTTTGCCCTCAATTTATTTTTTTACTAGGTTATTTAAAAAAAATTTATATATTATGGATATTTAAATTCTTAAATAATGGGTTTACTCATGTATAATTTATATTTTATATTTCAAAAAAAAAATATAAGGGTAGGGAGATAATTGTTGCTACCCTCAATAGTACTGTTCACGATAAGGGTAACGACATATATCATTATCCAAAATGAAATGTATTATGATATACAAAAGATTGTGATACATGTCGCTGCTAGCACCATGTATTCTTGTTGCTAGTGGGGAATAATGTCCATTTTGCCCCAAGTCAATTTCATTTTCTTTTAATTTCAATTTTTTGGCGATTTTTTTTTTGAAATCTAAAACCTAAGTTACATATTGGTGAGCTCATCGTGTAAATATTTAAACATTTATATCTTGTAAAAAAAAATTAATAATCAAATAATTTTTTTTCAAATTTTTTTTTTGTTTTTTAAATTTCAATTTTTTAGTGAATTTTTTTTAATCTAAAATTTAAGTTGCACACGGGTGAACCTATCGTATAAAGATTTAAATATCTATAACTTATAAAATTTTTTTAATAATAAAAAAAAAGCAAAATGAGATATTTTAATAATTGTGTTGCTAATATTGACACATTGTAGCGTCGCTGCTAGCAACATAAATCACTATCCATATACAAATGAAGAGTAACAAAAAAAGTTCTATCATTTTTAGAAGAGATTCCACTTGAAAACTTTGAGCCAATTACACTTGGATTCTGTCTATTTGCATCTACCAAAATTGCCCCATTTATGCAATAGCCTCACTGGAAAACTTACTGAGAATTCAGGTTGTTTTCAATGCAAAACTAATATATCGGCTAAGGGCACATGTTTATGAAGCAATATCCAGATGTTCTAGACCAATGGCATAGGAATGAATCCATTCTAAGATTTGCCTACCACTACGGTTCAAATCCACAATAATCCCTCCTATTGCACATTCTAAATTGCAAATTTTCACTGAGCTTACATCAAACATTGGTACTGGAGCTTCCATTCTCATCTGATTTTGATGAATCCACAAGCCAACGATTAAGACGTTCGGATGCTTTATTTACCTACATCATTTAAAAATTAATTAAAAAAAGTGCTTTAAAAATGTAATTTTTTTGTTTAGTAAGTTACAATTGAGGAACATGCCTAATGCTCGTGAAGGACTTGACCATTTGAATATTTTAACGGACCGATAAATTATTGATGAATTTTATTTTATTAAATTAAGCTATTTAAATGGTCAATCTGTAAATTGAGAGAAGAAAATTATAAATAATCTCAAGTTTAAGGGAACGCAGGTATATTATGTCGTCATATCTATTTATCCATGGCAATGCTACAAACCTGAAGATCCCAATCAGTCTTCCATATGAGGAAGGTTAGTATAGCTGTTTGCATTATTACTCCACTTAACATTCCAATCCACAAACCCTGTACGTATAGACATAGATCAGAAATTTTTTTTTTTTTTTTTTTTTTTTTGTCTAAAAGAAAAAACGAAAGTCTAGAAGATTATAACATAAGAAATTAATTGTTCAATTTTCTAAGTGCTGCTTCTTGTACCTTAACTTGGAAGTGACCCACATAACCAAGTAGAACTCCTACAGGTATTCCAATCCCATAATAGCATCCCAAGTTAACATATGCAACCATAGCCTGTAGACCAGCACCTACAGCTACTCCTGCAGATTGGATTTTTAGTAACAATCACAAGTTAGTAGGAATAACAATCATGGAAGTTATGAGAATGAACATTGCAATCTTGTAGAGTTAATGATGTACTTGCCGGACAGTACTGGCTGAATGCTGTTAAGTAACATTGAGAAAGCAAGTAGCACGGAGAGTCCTGATACAGTATCAGCAACTTCCTCACTATCAGTGAACAGGAATGATATTTGTCGACCGAAGATTAGGCATATAACAAAGCACACTACTCCAATACATACTGAAGTGGAGAGTATGAGTTTAATAGAGAATTTTGCAGCTTTAGCATTTCCTGCTCCCAGTTCATTTGAAGTTCGCACGCTGCACGTTGTCATCTAAGTAATTAAATACTGAAATTGACTCGAATTAAAGGGTCATATAGGTTAATGCTAACAGTACCATGCTGCTCCAAGGAATCCAAGGCAGATCATAAATTGCCATGCACTAACATTGAGGCTGCAACAGGAAATTAGATTCACATCAAACACAATCTTCTTCTCACAAGCTAGTGCCATATAATATTCTTACCAAATGGAGAAAGCTGATATTTCAATTGTCGCATTCTTCATATATCCAGCTAACAGGACCAGAACAGAATTGTACCATAACTCCAAGCTATCAAATAGAATAATAGATATAATCAGGATACATACATTGTACTTAACACGATAAAATGGAAACCAAAGAGAAACAATTCTCAGAAGAGAATGCAGCATAGATTCACCATAGCATTATGCCTGAAGAAATTGAAAGCTTGACTACAGGGAAGATATCTTTAAATGCAGCTTTAGTGAGCCCTTTCCATGTGTCAGGACAGCCACCTCCCAAAACATAAGCAAATAGTCCA
This sequence comes from Mallotus nudiflorus, assembly GCA_947683625.1. Lineage (NCBI taxonomy): Eukaryota > Viridiplantae > Streptophyta > Magnoliopsida > Malpighiales > Euphorbiaceae > Mallotus > Mallotus nudiflorus. The sequence goes on from CANTUR010000041.1 coordinate 8,430,195, forward strand.
ACAACTACTAACCAACAAGATATGTTCAAAGCGCCCATTGCACCCGGAATGCCCCAGTTTAGCTTGAACACAGAGATCCAGGACAAAGGCACAAGAACTGCTAAGGAGACAGCAGAAAGCCAACCAACAATCTGGTTCCTCATTTGAGCTTGCAAGTACATTTGCATTGTCAGGCTAAACACAAAATAATAGAGAAATGGGATGAACCATAAGGAGATATCTCCAGCTACTTCTGCTATTTCTGCGTCCTGTCCAAGAAGTTTCAAAATTGGTGTAGTGAAAATGAATACAGGGAGGAATATTGTTGCCACAGCACCATCAACTATCCAGGATCTTTGCAAATATATACCCATCATGTGGTATTGTTTTGCTCCAAATGCTTGCCCACATAATGTTTCTGTTGCACTTGACATGCCAATCTACCAAGAAAAATCAAGTTTTTTTGAGTTCGTTGAAAGAAAATATATCTAACCCAAAGGGTTAGTTCAGTAGTATAAGGCCCCACTAAGTTCCCAGCATGAGGACGTTCCATATTTAAATTTCTCCAGGTCAAATTTTCTTGGACCAATGCCATGAGGAAATTAGTCCCATGCTCAAAATGATGTAAGATATGTCGTGGTTGCATCAGAATATATATATATATATAAGAGAGGTTCATTACCCCAGCATGAAAAAACTTACCAAAATTCCATTTACAAAACGTACGAAGAAGGTTTGTACAAGTGCATATGCAGCAAGATCCAGGGCGCTAATATGGCCAAGAAATAGCTGCGTCACTACAAGCGTTCCAAAAGAAGAGACTCTAGCTATGATTCCAGGGAATGCAATCCTCCATATCTTCTTAGACTCAGTCCAAATCCTGCTTTTTATATCCTCTGTTTCAACTTCTTCTACTCCAAGAAGTCTCTCTTCAACTGATTTGTCCATAATCCTACACAAGAAAAAATAGACTCATTTATCCACTTACCAATGCCCTCTACAAAATTTCTATTTATTTTTTTTAAGTTAAACGCCGCATCAAATACCTGATTTTATGTAGGATAATACCTCGTGTTGCTGTAGCGATTTTTCCTCCCCCGTTCCCTTCCTATTATTTCATGCCCCCTATTGTATAGGACCAAAATTGAAACAAAATTTCCTTTAAGCATATTGCCAACCGTGATATGTATTATTATCCTTTAAAAGTCATTTCCAATCAAATACCATTTTGATGCTAAAAATATAAAAATAGGCTTCAATCAAGCACCGTATTTCAACACAAGTTCCGTTTGATAAAAATATAATTAATTTTTTCCTCTTTCCTAATATATCAATTACTTTTAAAGTATTCAGTTTAATCCAAACTTTTATTGTATATTTATACTTTTTGGACAATTTAGTCCAAGATTTTATTTTAATTAAAATATTGTTCTTGAATACAAAATATACCTAAATAAAAATATATATTTATAAAACAAATAAATATAATATATACTAAAAAATTATTTAATAAACTTAAATAACTTTACATTGAAAATAATATTCATTACAACTAACATCAATTGATAAACACTAAAATATAGCATTGTTGAATGAAGTTGTTAAAAATAATATAAATATGGGTGTATTGTTGAATGAATTAGTATAGTATTCGTCAAATATGAACAGTGACATAAGGGCAGCGAAAATTACTTCCTTGCTTTTTATATTTTTTTTTAATTTTATTTTTTTTAAATTTAATTTTCTTTTTCTTTAAATTTAAAATTTAAGTTACTATGAGAATTTAAATACTTATAATTTAGAATTTTTTTTAAAATAATTTAATTAAAAATGAACTAAGGACAATATGATAAATGTGTTTTGAACAGTTATATACTGTAGCATTACTTACCGAGACATATATTTTTTTCAAAAAATAAATATTGTTGAATGAATTTACAATAAAAAGGGCAAATATCTTTTTTAAATATTTTTATTTTACAAACTAGGGACAGCAGAATTAAGAGAGAACATCATGATTTTTTTTTTTCAGAAAAATAAATATTCAACTACACCACTGCCAAGCCAGTGCACTCCAGGGACATGTTCTAGAAGCTAAATTAAACAATTCAAATTCAAACTTGCCAAAATATGAGTAACCTTCACTTGCCTAGTTATTAACTAAAAAGCCGTCAAGTTTTGGGCTTTATTATGGGTTTTGTGTGAAAAAAAAAAAAAAAAAAAAAACCCATAAATTTTTTGAGTTTTTAATTTTGAATTTCTAAAGTTTCATTTTATATTTTTAAACCTTTAAATTTCATAAATTTGAAGTTTTAAACTCTTTTATCAACTTTTTAACATAAATTTTTTTTTATCCCTGAAATTTTATATTTTTAACATTTATATCATTTTTTATTTTTTAATATTTATACCATTTTTAAAATTTTTTAACCAATAAAAAATAAATTTATTTATTTTAAATTATTATATACATATTTAAATAATTTTAAATTTTAAAAATAAAAAAACAAGTTAATATTGTTATGCTAAATTTTTAAAAAAAATTATAATAATACTATTATTTTTTACACTATTTTAAATTATTTTAAATAAATTTTTTTAATATAAAATTTATATGTACCAAAAAAGTATAATAAAAAAAATGAAAGTTAAGATAATGGTTATAAAGGTTTGAATTTATTGGAAAATCTATCATTATTTTTTGGTGATACATAAATATGCATTGATATCTACTATTTATAAAAATTATATTATAAAAAATAATTCACAATAGTTTAATTAAAATTTGTACAAAAAATAAAAAATGTTTTAAAATATAAAATTTAAATTTTTAAAAATTATAAATTATTTTTTATCATAATTTCTTTTAATTATGGTGTTATTTTTCATTATAATATTTTATTTTGAAAATATAGTATTTTATTTTGAAAAGGAGTAATTTTATTCTAATTTTTTTACCTTAAAATTAACTTGTTTATTTAATTTTAAAATTAAAAATTATTTTAAAATGTATATAATTTTATGTTTTTAATTTAAAATATTAAAAATTATAATAAGTAAATTTATTTTTATTGGTGAAAAAATTTTAAAAATGATATAAGTATTAAAAGATAAAAAAAATATAAATGTTATAAATATAAATTTTAGAGACAAAAAAATAATTTTATTTAAAAATTAATAAAAAAATTTAAAATTATAAAGTTCAAAAATTTAAATATATAAAATAAATTTTTAAGAGCCTAAAGATAAAAAATCTATAAGTAGGATTTTATTATGCTTTTTTCCTTTTTTTTTTTTTTTTTTTTTTTAACGATGGTCATAGCATGTCAATCTCCTGTTAACAACCCCACAATTACAATTTTTTTTTTTTAAAAAAAAAAAGGTTAATGATACTACTTAACCAGTCCAAATAAAAGATGCATCATCATGTATGTAACCTTTTTTTTAAAAAAAAAAAAAAAAAAAAAAAGAATGTAACCTAATATTATTAAAATTTTGGTCTAAAAAAATATTATTAAAATTTGAATTTCGTATATATTTTAAAATTCATTAGTGTAAAAAATATAATTAATGTTAGTAATAATAAATATATTTTAATAAAAGATTATCTAGTGAAGCATTTCTGTAGCAATGAGTCTGAGAGTTCCATGCATTCAAAAATATTTAACAGAAATACAATCAGATTAATATATCATCTTGGTAAGGATATTTGATTAAGAAAACAATAGTTTTTTAAGAGCATATTCTTTATTCCCGTTTGCACTATATATATATATATATATATATATATATATAGTGCATCACCATGCTAGCTCCCTTCAATCCGATAATAATTCTTTTCCATTCACCCAAAAAAACAAAAAAGAAAGAAATATAAGGGGGCAAATTTCTTGATATACTAACAGAAGTTGGATGGATTTGCAGGGAAAATCCAAGCTTTTTTTTTTTTTTTTGAAATCGGCAAAATCCAAGTTCTTCGGAAATGAAAAGAAAGAAGAAAACAAACAAATATAATATATAAACACTTTTTGCATACCTTTAATATAAAAGGGAACTTCTCCAAAAAGTACGTGTTGTTTGCTACCAGTCTTCAACTGTGTTCGGCAAAATCAACTTTTAGTAAAAGAGGAGAACATATCGATGTGTGCAGAAGATGATAAATAAAAGGACAGTGGGTTGAGAACAGGAACAGATGCTGAAGATTAGGATAGACTAATAACAAAGACTTACGTGTCTGTATTTTGTCTCTATATATTGACAACTCAAAGTTTTACTTATTTTATTATTTATTAAATAATAAAATAAAAATTTTGAATCCAGATCAGTTGTGGGGAGACTAATTTTATTTATATTTATTTTCACATTAAATTAATTAATTGTTAGTAAATATTTATTACTTTTATAATTTTATCTGAATTGAGTCAAATAAGTTGAATATGCTTGAAATTAAACTAAAAAATTACATTTACTGAAAAGAGTCTAAAATTTCACAAATGTAATTTATAGGTGCATATGGATAAAACTCAAAACTAGAAAGAAAGAAAAACTTAATCTTTAATTGTTATTAGATTACATTTATATATGTGCATCAATAGTTATTATGATATATTATATCCATATGTGTCTCATATAATTTATCACAGAAATAGTTATTATTGGATATGTAATGATAGTTAAGGTTAGTTCAGTTTGTAATCCAGTGGCTGTGAGCGATCCACATTCACTTTTTAGTTGGATTTATTCAGAAGTCTTGCTTGCTCTCTGTGTAAATAAAAATTTACCCACATTGTTCATAGTGCCAACAACTACCATGCAGAAATGCCATATAAACCAGTGGTCCCTGTGAGATCCATTTTTCATTAATTTTGGGTCAGCATGGCTTTAATTTTGCGGGGTGCTTTTCCGTGGACAACAGGTTGTGGTTTCTCTTGGGGTTTGGTTTTCAACTACCAATAGCCACCAGTGTCTTGCCATTAAATATTCTAATTTTTGTATAATTCTTTTTTTTTTTTTAAGGTATTTTTATATAATTCTTAGTCAAGCTATAATTTGCTAAGTATTAATTACTCATACATACTTTTTATAGTAAATACTCAGTCTAAAATTAAATTAAATTTTTGATATTTTATATTTTTATTAAAAATATGGACATAAAATTAAAAGAAAATAAGTTCTTATTTTTAAAAAATTACTTGATTAACTTATAATTTTTATTTTATTAAAAATACTTAATTATTTATTATATTTATACTTTAAAATAATTAAATAAAATATATATAATTTGCAATTTATTATAAATTAACAATTAGTTAACATCTTTATAATCCTAACTAAGTATGTTAATTTTCTGTGGATAATCCAAATTGAAATAAAAAATTACTAAAACAAATCCTATTTATCAATAAATAAAATATCTCATTATATATATTTCTTCTTAATAATTAATTTATCTCTATCTATTCCATAAATTATTATTATTATTGAGAATTTTTATATTAGTTATAAATATTTTAAGAAGTTAATTTTTTCATGATGAAATAATAAAAATTTAAAATATTTTTCAAACTGATGTTGGATACTTGACAAGGTATTTTAACTTTGTTTATAACTTTTTTTTTTTTTTTTGGGAATATCATACATTTTTAAAATTTTCACTAAAAAAAGCCCTTAAATTCAACGACTTTAACCTTAGGCAAGACACATAAACAACAAAAATGAATTTGCTTTCTTCACTTCACAACTACCCACGTGAGTGGTGAGTGTAATAACCAACTCGCATTCTATATGAGTAGCATCACTCGCTACCACTTCTAAGGCGGCTCAAAGAAAAAAAAAAAAACAACTCAAACTAATTCTACCAAACTTAGCCAATCAAATTATATTTAAGAAATTAATTAATAAAGACTGAATGACTGAATGAATGAATGAAATTAAATGCATATAATTAAAGCCAATCCACTTCATTAATATATTCAACAAATCTCTGTGTCATTTTTTCCTAAGCTATTACATCGAAATTTCTCATTATTTAAAATTCTTATGGGTCAATTATACTAAATATTACATTTACTAAAAAAATTTAATTGATTACGTATATCAAAATTAGAGTTAAATTAAACACTTCCAATCAATTATAGTCAATAGCACCAACTTCTATTATGGGGATAACGTGTGGTATTTTCTTGGCCTCTTTTAAATCTCTATCCTTTGCTTTAATTATTTAAACATGATTGATCATCTTTAGAAGCTCTCTACATTGTGTCTATGGTAATCAAGATTAAGGCCAATATATATATATCTATATATATATTATGGGTGTCTCTTATTAGTACCCACATGAAATTATAAATGTTAATTTATTAGTTGTTAGCAAGAGAGCATGTGGAGATTTTTTTTGTAATTATTTCAAACCTAACTTTTATTATGATTTAAACCTTATTAAGGCCCATTTATATTGTGTGTTAAAAACCTCTGAAAGTTAAACCCAATCAATTGACTGGAAGTATTTTTATTTTATATAATTATATTAAATTAATTATTAAAAATAAATTTATCTGTTTAGAGACGAGTTAGTACCGTCCGCAAGGTAAAGCATAAAAAGGAAGAGTTCAAATCTCCCTTCCCCCTCCCTAGTAATTCAAAAAACAATTATTATTCTTATAAATTAATTCAAATTAAATCGAATTAATTAAAAATTCAGTAAGTTTTATATATTAATAATTTTAAAATAATTATATATTAAATTTAAATTATAGAATTACTGAGTTTATAACACGAATGTTGTGTTTGATACCTACCATGAAATGGAAATATAATGACTTCTATATATATATATATATATATATATATATATATATATATATATATATATATATATATATATATATATATATATATATATATATATATATATATATATATATATATATATTTTGGAATTCAATAAATCACCAAAATAGATATGGTTATTTATATAAATATACTAAAAACTAAAAAAACTTTTAAAAATGTTGTTGACCAAAAAACTTTTAAAAATAATTTTTCTAATTTTTTTTTCTTTTTAAATATAGTTTATTTCCCTTACTAACCCTTATTTTTAAGGTTATCTTTTTTTTTCAACTTTTTTTTTACTGATTTTTTTCTTTTTACTTTATACTTTTTTTTTTTTATCAACATTTTATTTGTTCTTTTTTAATATTTTTTACTTTGTATTATCTTCATTTTTTTCAATATTTTTTTACTTAAGAATTTTTTAAATTTTTTTTCTACAGTCTTTCTTTTTTTCTTAATGATTTTTTGCTAAACATTTTTTTCAATTTTTATGGCACTATCTTTATTTTTTTTGTTTCTTAACATTTTTTTTTCTAAACTTTTTTTTGCTCAATATTGTTTATGGAATTATTTTTATTTTATTCTCAATGTTTTCTTTTTTTTTTACTCAATATTTTTTCTCTTAAGATTTTTTTAAATGAATAATTATAAACTAAATATCTTCAATTGTTGTTAAATCAAGTAATAAATAACTTCAAATGTTGTAATAACAATAAATAAACAAAATTTTCTCATTTTATATTCTTAAATAATAAGTATTTTTTTACTTTAATTTGTTTATTAAAATTTCTAACAACTTTTTTTTAAAAAAATATTTGATACTTATTAATCATCAATATGTAACAAGTTTATAATTCGTATGACATATTTGCAACGTAAAAAAAACACCAAAAAAATAGAAAAATCAACAAAATTTTGTAGTTGTTGATTTTTATTTTTTAAAATTATTTTATTATTAAAAATAATAAAATTAAGACCATAAATAAAATTTTTACTTTTATTAGTACTAATGATAAAAATAATAATTTTTTGACATATTTAATACTTTTTATTGTTTTTTGTTGCTATTTTTAAATTTTTAACAAAAATCAACAAAAATAAACAAATAAAAACAATTGAAAATAACAACAAAAACATCAAAAATCAACAAAATTTTATAGTTGTTGATGTTTGTTGACTTGTAATGTTGTTTGTTGTTTGCTTAGGTTTTTCATCATTAATAATAAAATTAAGATCATAAATATTATTTTTATTTTTATTAGTATCAATAATAAAAATAAAAATTTATTTGATATATTTCATAATTTTTTTTGTTGTTTTTATTGAAAAAATAATTATTGAATACTATAGGTAATTTTTAATTTAATTAGTTTAATTTCTAAATTCTAAATAATTATTGAAGACTATACATAATTTTTTAGGTTAATTAACTTAATTTTTATATTCTAAATAATAGTAAGTTTTAAAATTTTAAATAATTGATTTTTTAAATATAAAATTATTTAAAATATATAAATCAAATAAATGTACATAATAAATTTAAATTAAAGATGACTTTAAAAATAATAAATAAGAAATAAAAAAATAAAAAAAAGGGTAAATGCCGAAGTAATCCAACAACTTTCAAAAATGTAATGTACCAAAATCAGGATACAAAGGAAAGCGAAGAAACAAAACTGAAGGAGAAAAAGCCGTGAGGACACAAGTGATAACAGTGGGTTTAACTTCGCCCATATTTGTAGTTAATCCAAACAGATAGCAAAAATGAACATTGCAACTTGCCTCGCATTAGCCCACTATTTGGCCATCCATACCATAAATAAATACACACAGACCCATATAAGTACAAGTTAATTGCTGCCAACGCACTTCTTTTTTTAAAATGGTAAGGCGGAAAAGCTCGATTTGGGCACTCTTCGTTGAATCATATTAATGGGATTTTTAGTTAATGGAAAAATTATGTGAACTAAATTTAAATCAACTGCACGAGGTAACTCTTCTTTTAAATCAACAATAATAAGAATCGAATTTGCACTTTAAATATTTAGAGCCAATTAAATTTTAATTAATTCGATTAAGCTTAAATTATAATAAGTAATTTATAAAAAAAAAAAAAAATTCATCCTATATTTGCAACACCAGATTTTAGCCGCGTAGCCTTCTCACAAACCAAAAAAAAGAAGATAAAATAATTTGTTTAGACTGTAAGCAACTTGAGGAATAAGAGGTGATGCTTATAATCAATAGCAGCAATAATGATCAACTGACCATTGACTTGTAGCCATGAAAAGAAGGATTATCTGCCATGACTTTAAATAACGCATGAAGGCAATATAATTTAATTTGGCAGATATCAGAAATTGATGAAAGTTACTAAAAAAAAATTGTTTGAACTCATGTTGCATCTTGTGAGTTCTGTTCAGATTCTCTGACATACCACTTGTTAATTCGAGCACGAGCTATAGTTACCTGCACAAGAAATCGATTTATGTGTAATTTACAGACTCAATTTGCAAACATTAGTTAATTATTAAAGAACGCAGAAAAAAAAGGTAAAAAAAAAATACCTGTTTTTCCCAGTCAGTTTTGCAGGTGATTATAATAAGAACAATGGTTTGTACAAATGTTCCAAACAACATCCCAATCCAAACACCCTGCAAAACAGATTTGAAGATTAAAGAGGAAAAAAATAAATAAATAAATCAAGCAACATGACTAAAAGAAGAAAAAATGATGTGCTTGAACAAATTAAATGATCACGCAAAACATTGCAGGTAATTATTTTTCGGGTAAAAATTAGTTCATGCAACACGACGATAAATAAATAAGTACTAATAATCTAAATTAAATTTCATCATGCAAAAATAAAGAGAAATTAGAAACTCACTTTAACTTGCAAATTATAAACATAACCAAGCACAACTCCAACTGGAATTCCAATGAGGTAGTAGCAAGTTATGTTAACATATGCTACAATGCTCTGCCATCCGGCTCCAATAGCAACACCTATAACATAATGAAAGCATTTACATGAACATCACATTTAATTTGCATCACCATACTCTAAACCCTTTGAATGACAATTATGCACTAATTTTTAAATCTAAATTACCACAAGTATCTAACATATATTGGGTTCGAACTAATCTAATTCGATTCAGACAAGACTATAAGTGCATTCGCGCTAAAGTTGATGATAAGGATACAAATAGTTACCAGAGAGCACGGGCTGTACGCTGTTCAACAGAATGGAGAAAGCCAAAAGTGGTGAAAGATTTGCTACTGCCTTAGCCACCTTACTACTTTCAGTAAAAATGTAAGCAAGCTGTTCTCTGAGGAATAGGAATATCACAAATAGAACAAAGCCGATTGCGAATGATGTAAGAACTACCATCACTATTGAAAATTTTGCAGCTTTTGAGCTTCCTCGTCCAAGCTCATTTGACACCCGAACACTGGAATTTTCCAATCACAACATCCAACAAGAATCATTTCATTATGCATACTTTCTATATGCGCCGTGTCCAATTGATAGAATGATACATACCTTGCTGCGGCCAAGAAACCAAGTGATATCATCATTTCCCATCCATTGATGTTGAGGCTGCAAAACATAAACAAGACTGTAAGAAACTGCAAAGAAAACGGTAATGAAAAAAAAAGACTCAGACAATTACCAGATAGCAAGAGCATCAATAGCAACTTCTGCATTTGCCATGCTTCCTGTTAAAAGGATTAGCACTGTGTTGTACCAGAGTTCAAGGCTGTCATAAAAAAAAAAATCAACTTCAGGCCTCTTTCAAATTCATCTGAAGTGAGTTTATAATTAAGCATGTAAAGGAATTAACTCCTTACCAAAGCATTAAACCAGAAGACAAAGAAAGCTTGATGATAGGGAGAAGATCTTTAAAAGCCAAGAACGAGAAGCCTTTCCATGTTTCGGGACAACCTCCACAAGTAACAAACATAAGCTGACCCACATTTGGGATCCAATAAGCCAAAATTGTTGACACCAAGGCTCCTACAATTCCGAACTTGTAGTGCACAGTGAATAGCCACGAAAGCAGGACATGAATCGTAAGGGAAAATGCTGCCAAGTACGCAATAATCATGTTCTTGCTCTGTGCTTGTAAGAACATTTGGCAAGTGAACGAGACAATGAAAGAAAACATGACAGGAATTAGCCACAGAGAAATATTTTCTGCAAGTTCCGCAATGGTTGCATCTTGGCCTAGAGCTCTCAATATTGGCCCTGTGAAGATGAACACAGGGAGAAGACAAAGGGAGCACGCGAGCAAAACTATCCAAGATCTTTGGAGATATACTCCAAGCATGTGATACTGTTTAGCACCAAACGATTGGCCACACAGAGTTTCCAGTGCACTAGCCATACCTAGCTGCAAATATATTTATTTAGATCATCAACAACACGAGTATTAAAAAAAAAAAAAAGTCAGAGATAAAAAATAAATAAATAACAACGTACGAGGATGCCATTAGCGAAACGCATAAGAACTGTGAAGACAAGTGAATATGCAGCCAATTCAGTTGGGCCAATGTGACCGATAAATGCTTGACTGATTACAGTAATCCCAAAAGTAGAAAATCTAGTGAAAATTGCAGGACCAGCAACAACCCACATCTTCTTTGTCTCTGTCCATAGCTTATCTTTGAACTGCACCTCCTCAACATCTTGTTCTCGTTCTTCCTCATGCTTCTGCAGGAGCTTCACTTTCATCTCTCCCTCCATTTCTGAGCTATAAGCTATGGAAGACCCTTTTGTGCTTTAGCTACTATATGTCAAGACAAAGAAATTGCACAAACATTAACAAATATAATAATAATTGTTAGCATACATAAGAAAATTCATCTAAAAGAGAAGAATTCCATTACGGAACTTTATACTATTTTGCAGTTGGATGTATCAAACTTTTTTTTTTCTTGTAGAAAAATTTACCATATGGATTTTGATATAATAATTGATAATGTCTTGTTATATATTTCAACATCATATGTTACCATCTGAGTCTAGCAATTATCAATGACATATTCAGATATATGATACCATATATTATAATTATTTTTTATACATATCTAATCACTTTTAGAATGAAAAAGTACCGGGGTAGGAGATTGAACTCACTCTCCATTAAATATTTTGACCCTACTCCGCTCTAGGCAGGCTAAATCTAATTGGTTTTTTTATAGAATATAAAAAAAATATATAATTAAATATTATATGATATTATTTTAATTTTTTTGGAATAAATTATGTTCATAAAATATTAATTTTATCATCTTATATTCTAAAACAAAAAATGAATTTTCACTATACAATAAATATCAAAAGTATTTTCTTATTTCTTTCGTCTTATTCTTAAAAAATTCATGATTTTAATTTAAAAAACAAAACAAAAAAGTTCACTATAAATGCACATAATTTGCCTTTTTTTTTTTTATAAATTTCACCGCAAAAGTATGTGCAGAGGCTCGCCACGGATCTGTTTGAATTTGGAACAAAATTAAAATCGGTTAAATTCAAAATGAGTCAGAAATCGAAAGATGACCAGTTCATTGAACCAACCCTTATGCGTGTGGGTGTGTATAGGGGTGTAAATAAGTCGACTTTCCATACTTAACTCAATAAAAATTCGTTTAAATTTATATATTAAATGAGTTAAATTCAAACTATATAAAATTTGATTTATAAAATTCGTGAATAAGTTTGAAAATTCATAATTTTAATGTATAATAATATAATTTATAATTTATATTTTTTAAAATTTTTTTAAATTCGTTTAAATTCACATATAGCTCATAAATATCAAATAAGATAGTGAGTTTGACTCAAATTCAAGTACAAATTAATCAAAGTTTAATCCAGCTCAATTGAGAGATGTCAACAAAAAGATAAAAGAAAGAAAATGACAAAATTTTATTTCATAGCTTCCAAACAGTAAAATTAAATGAGAGCAATTAATGAAATGACAAGCTTTCCAGGCCAAGTTGGAAACTGGGAAGAAGAAAATGGAGTAATTAACAAATGGACAACAATAATTGCTTCAAACATTAATGTTTTTTTTTTTTTTTTTGGAATCTTATTGCTCAAGTTTATCGCAATTTTTTATGTGGGGATTGGAGAATTTAAATGCCATACACCATGAAGTGGATGACTTCTGTCCACAAAAAGTTAATAAATTCCTATAAATAACATTCAATTCTTACGTGGATGCCTTAACTTGCAATCATTTAGTACTAAAACTTGGTACTATAAATTTTCTAAAAAAATAAATATTATAATGCACTAAATGAACTTGAAATTTATATTCATTAATGCTTGAAAATAACATACAATGAAAGCACATTTTGTGACAACCACCCATCAATAGAAATGTACAAATATAATGTGTAAACATACTACCCATCAATTAATATAGTATGTCGCTCCTAGGTTAGGTTAAAAAAAATTGATGTCAACTGACTTAGAATTAAACTGTTTTAATTATAAAATTAATGACTTTTTGAAATGGGAGTTCAGATTCTCTCCCACTCCATTCTACAGTTGTTTTTAAAAAAATTAATATAGCATGTAAAATTTGATGTCAAAGAATATTTTGATAAATTTATGTAATTTGACATATTAAAAATAATGAAATTAAAAATTTTAAAAATTTTAAAGAGAAATAAAAAAAATTTGTAATTAAAATAAATCTTTATTAAATATAAGTAGAATACTTACAACATTTTATTTAATTAATTGAATTTTAATGGTTAAAAAGGCTCTTATTATTAGTTATTGCAATTTTTTTTTTGGTCAACAATTACTACAACATGTTGACCAGTAGTTGCATTTCTAACAAAATCAATTATTAATTTGGATGTAATGCCACTTGTTGAGACTCGTTGCATTGGTTTGGAATGGCTGTTAATGTGGGAACGCTTTCCTATTTTTCTAGGCTAAAGTGGTAATGCATGCTCACAACTTTTTTTTTTTTTTTCAAAACCAATCACACCAAATTTAAATTGAGCAATTAGCCCCAAATATAAAAATAAAAAAGGTAAATAGCACTTTTTTTTTTTTTTTTTAGCAACTAAAGAAAAATAAGAGTTATCTATTTAACAGTTGCACCACCACCAAATAACCTAATTAATATCACCGCCATCATCATCTAAATTAATTACCCATTCGACAGTGTTAACTTTGAATAAACAGCAGAAAAAAAAAATGTTGTGCTCTGAAAAGGAAAAAAAAAATCATTAATTGTAGTTTGGCAGAGATGTATTGGTAATGATGGTGGCAAATGGGAGACATCATTGAAGTAACAAAAATTTAATATTTAATTAAAATGATAAAAATTAAAATATTACATGTTAAGATTATTATAAAATTTCTCAAAGAATAGTATATTAATGAGATGATGGTGGAAGATAGATGTGTTTAGAAGTGATTTTTTACATTTATTATTTAGAAATCTTTATTTTTATAATATAAAAGAGTGAAATATACTGTATTCTTTTTTATAAAAAAAATTAAAGCCAATTGTTCAATTTAAAATTTATTTGCACTAATTAGTTCAAAATATTAATTTTTTTTAAAAAAAATTGCACCATAAGAAAAAAATACAGGACTTGAATTGCTATTTTAGCCTATTTGTCCGTAACAATATACCCTAGAATGTTTAATATTTGAATCTATAAAATAAAATAATTATATTTTAATTTATTATATTACTTTATTTTTAATATTTAAAAAATATTTATTTATCTCTAATATTAATTAATTTTTAAAAATCAAATAATTCATGATTTTATAAATTTCATAAATGAATAAATTTTTTTTAAATATTAAAAATAAAGTAGTATAATAAATTAAAATATAAAAATATATATTAATTATTTCGTTAAAAAAATTAAAATCATTGAATTTATTTTTATTTAATTAAAATCATTACTTATTTTTATATATTAAATATTAATCCCTGTAAAATGTATGTATATTATAATCAAATTAGTAGTAAGTAAATAATTTAATTTAATTTATATAAATACAAATATTTTTACGGTATAAGACCCCTATTAAGCTTTTTTTTTTTGGGGGTTTTCTTCCAAGAATCATATTCATGCAAGCAAATGTTTCCAATATAAAAAAGAACAAAACCAAAAAACATTCAAATCAACCATTGTGTTACTTGTGCTCGGTCTAATGGCCAAGTTTCCATGACATCATTCAAAAATCCGAGTTCAAATATCCCATGCTAGTTTGTAATGGTATAAAAACAAAACCATACCCACCATTTTTGAAAACAAGTACATGGGGATTAAGAAGAGATCGTATATATATATGTATATATAGAGAGAGAGAGAGAGAAGCGAACCTACGTACAGAGATGAATTATTGAGCAGCAGCAGCAGCAGAGATCTTCCAACAAAAAGAAAGAAAGAAAGAAAGAATGGTTTTATGTATCTTTGATTGTGTGAAAAAGAAACTGCAGAATCAAGAACAAAGAAGGGGTTGAGTTTCCCTATAAAGAGAAGGAAGAAGAAGAAAAAGGTCTGTGAGAGTGAGTAAGCAGTGCAGAGTGGTAATGTGGCAGGTCATTCATTTTAATTAAATACTTTTGTCCACAACCTTCCAACTGCTAAGAAGTGGCAAATTTACGATCACAGCTAACCTCTCTGTCTCTCACACACACATGCCTTTCTTATTTATAATTGATCGACGTGGCCCTGCAGGCTTCTAGCAAATATACATAATATCGGTGGCCCCATATTAAATTAAAATTATATTTTTAATTTAATTTAATTTTTTTTGTTTATAAATAGCTAAAATATTTTTTGTATAAAAATAATAGAAGATTTTAGTAAAATATATATAAATCTTCCAAATCATTCCCGCAGGAGATCAGGACCCATTTTTTTCTGATCCTTCGATAAAAAGATTTACAGAAAAGGAGACAGATAAAATTATAAGTTTTTATTTTTTATTATATAAAAATTAAATAATTTAATTATTTATTAATAAAAATAAAATTAAATTAATTAAAATATAATTTTAATTTGATTGAAATTTTATTTTCTATTAAAATTAGACTAATTAATATTTATCATTTAATTATTAGTTGAACTTAAAAAATTGAATTAAATTAACCTTTTTATTAGATAAAAGTATTAATATTAAAAATATTAAAAATATAAAGTGTCATAGTTCAAATAAAAAATTTATTAAAATTGTAATAAATTATAAGTTTAATGGGTTGTAATATTTAAATTTTTATATAAAGAAAATATAACTTTTATTTTTTTTAAATAACTAATGCTTTTACTATCTTGTGATTAATTATGACCATAATATTTTTTATATGAAATTAATACTAGAATTGAGAAAAATTAATTGTAAAAAATATTGAAAGAATATCATATAATTATTTAAATAAAATTTGTATCAAAATTGTAATGAATAATAATTATATTAAGTTAATATTAAATTGTTATAAACAAATAACATTATTGTTATTTTTAAAATTTTATTTAATAATAATAATAATAATATTTTAATAGTATATGTACTATATATCATGAATCTAAAAAAAATTATTTACGTGTGAAGTACGTGGTTATTTACTAATATATATAAATGTACAAATGGATAGGGACAAATAAAATTACAAAAAGGGTTTCACTTATTATTATATAAAAATTGGATAATTTAATCATTTACTAGTAAAATAAAATATAATTAATTAAAATATAATTCTAATTTAATTGAAAGTATATTTTTTATTCTAATTAGGTTAGCTTATATTTTATCTCTAATAAAAATTAAATTAATTAAAATGTAATTCTAATTTAATTGAAATTATATTTTCTATTTTAATTAGGTTAACTTCTATTTTGTCTCTTATAAAAACTAAATTAATTAAAACTTTAGTAGTAATTTTGTTAAGAATATATATTTTTCTAATTTAATTAAGTCTACTTATATTTTATCTATTATAAATCAAATTAAATAACATAATATTACAAATCTTATGAAATTAAATTAAATAAGTAAATAATTAAAATCAAAATTAATAAATTTTATAAAATAATTAATTATGAAAAACATTAACAAAAAAATATTGAAAAATTGTTGTGTTTAAATAGAAAATTCATAAAATATATATTTTTCTATTTTAATTAGGTCTACCTATATTTTATATAATATAAATCAAATTAGATAGCATAATTTTATAAGTCTTATTATAATACATTTAATAAGTAAATAATTAAAATTAATAATTTTTATGAAAATAGAAAAAGTATATAATTTATTTTAAAATTAGATATTTTTATAAATTAAAATTAGTAAATAAAAAATAGTGCATATAATTTGTTTGAAAGTATATTTTATATAAGATAGGTAGTATAATTATTGTTTTTAGATATTTTTATAAATTTTAACAAAAAAAATTTAAAATTAAATTAATTAATATTTATAATTTAATTATTACTTGAACTTAAAAAATGATATTACATTAATTTCTGAGTAAATAAAAGTATTAATATTAAAAATATTAAAAAAATAAAGTATTATAACTTAAATAAAAAATTTATTAAAATTGTAATAAATTATAAGTTCAATAAGGTTGTAAAGTTTAAATTGTTATATAAGGAAAATATAACTTTAATTTTTTTAAAATTTTTTATTAATAAATAAATAATTATCTTGTGATTAATTATAACCATAATATTCTTTTATATGAAATCAGTTTTAGAGTTAAGAAAAATTAATTATAAGAAATATTTAAGTAATATTATATAATTATTTAAATAAAATAGTTATAAAAATTGTAATGAATTATAACTATACTAAGTTAAGATCAAATTGTTATATAAATAAATAAAATTATTATTATTTTAAAATTTTTTATTTAATAATAAATAATAATAGTAATAATAACAATAATTTTAATTATTTATTTACTATATATCACAAGTCAAATAAATTTTTTGTTTATATATGAAATATATAACTGTTTACTAGCATATATATATATATATATATATATATATATATATAATAGTAATAATAACAATAAGTTTAATTGTTTATTTACTATATATCACAAGTCAAATAAATTTTTTATTAATATGTGAAATATATAGTTGTTTATATATATATATATATATATGTGTGTGTGTGTGTGTGTTTTTTTTTTTTTAAAAGAATGAATCAAGCATCATTTTTACAAAAATATTTTAAAGCTATTTTTATAAATTTTAAAAATTAAAATAATTTTAAAAATATATCTTTTATTTTTATAAATAAAATTTTTTATCAACTAAATAATATAATTTATAATATATGATATTAATTAAATAGTAAATAATTTTTAAAAAATATATATATATATATTAATGTTTATATTAAATATTTTAAAATTTATTTAATTTATTTCCAAAAAGGGGATAACTTAGTTTTTCGATGATTTGAATCAAAAACTTGATTTATATAAAATGTACTGCAGTTCCAAAAAAATATTTTAAAAATAAAAACAACTATTAATATAAAGGTTTTTGAAATGATGTTGCCAATTAGCATAGGAAAAATGAATAAATAAATAATAGAGCTTGTCCTTTTCTCCATATATCTTTATTTTTCTTTTGGTTTTGCACGGCTAAAGTGGCAATTTGCCCCTGAACTTCGACACAGTGGTCAATTAACCCAAATTTTAACTTTTTGGCTAATTAACCCATATTACCTTTTCAGAAAAATTCAATTCAGTTCAAAACAACGTTTTTTTAGCTAATTCACCCCAGAACTTTCATTTATTGACTAATTAGGTCCAATTTATCAAAATAAAAAATATGAAAGACATGAATTAATAAAAATTAACTTTAAATTTTATTTTTTAGGAATTAATATTCAATTTCAAAAAAAACTAAAATTAAAATACAGAAATATAAATAATTTTTAAAATTTTGAATAAATTAAAATTAAAAAGAACTGTTTTTTAAAATTAAAAAATTAAGTTGCTTCTATTTATCTTTTTAATTATGATCAAATAATGTTCATGTGTATAATCAAATAATTATGAATGTAGTTTTAAGTATTATTAAATTAAAATTTAATTTTTATATTTAAATATATAGATATTACAAAATATAAAAAAGTACGTGAATAAAAACAAAAATTTAGAGTATAAAACATTTTAATTATACGTAAATCATAAAATATTATTTTAAAAATTTTTAATTTTTAATTTAATTTAATTTAAATTGTTTATTCACATTCAATGGATAGAAAAAGATTTTACAACTATTTTGAATTTTTTCTAAAAATAAAATTTTAAAGTATCAATAATTTTCAAAATTAAAATAAAAAATTAATTTGCATTATTCATTCAACATTTTATTTTTAAGTCAAATTAAAATTGTCAATTATTTTTTATTTTTTATTTTTTATTCATGAATATTTATATATATATAATATATATATATGAGTAAGAGTAACAAAATGAGAGCACTAAAATTTTGAATACACATAAAGAAATATAGAAAAATAAAAAATTCTTATTTAAAAATTTCTAAAATGTAATTATTAAAATTGAATCTTATTACTAATTTATAAAATATTTTGAATGAATTAAATAAAAAAATAATGATATAAAGTACCCACATGAAAAAGTGTGGGAGATGTGTGCTTGATAGTGAATATATGATTTAAATTTAAATAAATTGAAATATTAAAATTTTAAAAATAATATGTTCTAATTTACATGTAGGTAAAAATTTTTATCCCGTCAATCTTTTATTTTTATTTGTATTTTTAAAATCTATATGCATAGCATGAAAAAAAACAAAAATTAATTTTAATAATTTTTTAAAACTGCATATATAATTATTGAACTATATATATATATATAAAAGCACTATTTGATCAAAATAGAAAAAATTAAATAAATGCAATTTAATTTTTTAAAAATTAGTTGATCATTTTAATTTAAATCTAAGCAAAAAAAATTAAAATTATTTATAATTTTTGTATTTTAAATTTTCTAATTTTAGTTTATTTTTAAATTTAATATTAATTCCTAAAATAAAATTTAAATTTAAATTTTCTAATGAATATCTTTCATATTTTTAATTTTGATAGTCAATAAATGAAAGTTTTGGGGAGAATTAGTTAAAAAAAAGTTGTTTTGAACTGAACTGAATTTTTCTGAAAAGGTAATATGGGCTAATTGGTCAAATTTACCAAGTTGGTGGGATAATTGGCTTAAAAAGTTAAAATCTGGGTTAATTGACCACGGTGTACAAGCTCAGGGGGTAAATTGCTACTTTCCTGCACCTTTACCCTCTATGATTAGTCATAGATTAATAATGTCAACACACTTATCTGAATCTAAGGAATGGGATGGGTACGATCCAGTTTATATTATATATTTTATTTCCTCTGACAAAAAAAATTAGGTCAAAATAAAATTTTTTTATAGTAATAAAATTATAACTATTATCTTACAATTTTTTATAGTAATAAAATTAATTTTTGTCTTATATCCGGAGTACAGTTTTTTTTTTAACTCATTCCAATATAGTCACAAGAATAATATAAATATAAAATTATAAAAATGGTAAAAAAATTTTAACAATTAATTTACCATAATTGAATATATTACCATTTGAATTTAAAATATCAATTTACCAATTGATATTAACAGTTATAGTAATGGAATTAGACTAGTCTCAATAATATGACAGTAAAAAAATTAAATATTTAAATTAGGTTATGTGGAAAAAATAAAGAGAAATCATATTTATATCAATTATTAATAGGGGTGTAAACGAGTTGAATTGCTCACGAACAGTTTAGTATTTGACTCAATAAAAATTTGTTTAAATTCGTATATTAGGAATCCTATCTCAAATCGACTTGTAAAACTTGTGAACAAGTTCGAATAGAAATTCGTGAGTTAACTCATAATTTTAATATTTAATAATTTAATTTTAAATCTATAATATATCAATTTGTATCGTAAAAAATTATTTTAGAGAATATATTATTAGATTAAAATCATAATTTTTATTAAATATATTATAATTCATTCAATAGATAATTTATTTTTAAATTTTTAATGTACAGTTTAAATTGTTTAAAATTTCTTTAGATTCATTTAAATTTATAAATAATTCGTAAACACCAAGTGAAATAGTAAGTTTGATTCATACTCAATTCAACAAACCAAGTTCGAACTAATCAAAATTCGGCTCAATTACACCTCAAATTATTGACAATCAATTATTATTATTATTATCATTGTTATTATTACTATCATTTTTATTATTTTCATTTAGTCCATATAATAATTACTTTTTATCCCCAAACTATCACTTTGTGTGGGGGTTCACTTCTACGCACGAATTCAATAAGGTAGACGCATGATTATGGCGTTTAATATAAGATGATGAAAAAGAACAGAGGCTCACCATAAATATAGTGCAGATTCTTAGTAATTGACATTTAACAAGATGATGTGTTCTAATATATAGTAATTGACTCTCAACTTTACACAATTATAATTCTCAATTTTACGAGTGAAAGAGTAGATAAATGTTAACTATTTTTTAAAGGTATTATAAGATATAAAGTTTAATTTCTGTTGTCATTGATATAAAGGGGAGAACTACACCTATTATATAGTCCATAAATGCTAAGATTATATAACTTTCTAATTTACTAAAAAAAATTAATTTTTCATTTTTATTAATTTTACTTAATTTTTTATTTTATAATTTACATTTATAATCCCATTTAATTTAAAATAATTTTAAACACATAAAATTCTATTTAAAATAATAAAAATGATAGAGCTTATCGTTTTCCATAGGGAAGATTCTTACTTACACTAGATATATTGCACCATTTAATTTAATGTATATCACATAAACTAAGTATGAAATAGATCAATAAAAATAAAATATCTAATTTTATTTTTTACATCCAACCATGGAATGTATTGCACTATATATCTATAATATATATAATTGTAAGAAGGGGAAGGGAACAGATAAAATTACGAAACAGTCTTTACTCATTATTATATAAAAATTGAATAATTTAGTCATTTACTAATAAAAATTAAATTAAATTAATTAAAATATAATTTTAATTTAATTGAAAGTCTATTCCTATTTTAATTATAATTAGGTTAACTTCTATTTTATCTCTAATAAAAATTAAATTAACTAAATATAATTTTTAATTTAATTGAAAGTATATTTCCTAATTTAATTAGGATAACTTCTATCTTATCTCTAATAAAAATTCTAATTGAAAGTATATTTTCTATTCTAATTAGGTTAACTTCCATTTTATATCTAATAAAAATTAATATAATTAAAATATAATTGAAAGAATGTGTTGACTTTAGCAATAATCAATCTTAATTTTGAGCATTTAATATGTTTATTTTAAATGTGTATAAGTTAGGACTCAAATGAAAGTCAAGTCAAAATTCAAGTGAATAGAAAGCTGCAACTAAAGCAAAGCTTTTATGGTGATAGAAAGCCAAGTGAATAGTAAGCTGTGATTAAAGTAAAACTTCTATGGTGACAGAACGCTAAGTGAATAATAAGCTGCGACTGAAACACTACTTCTATGGTAAGCTGAATAGTAAGTTGTGACTGAAGCAAAGCTTCTATGGTGACAGAAAGTCAGGTCAATTTGAGATGAACAGTAAGTTGCGACTGAAAAAAGAGTTGTTATGGTGATAGAAAGCCAAAGTGGACAGTAGGTTGCGACTGAAACTCTATTGCTATGGTGACATCCCAATGGTCATATTTTAAATTTAAAAAATGAGATGTTAGAGACATGTTTAACATCTCCAACAACCATATTTTTTAGTGTTTATCTATATAAACACCTACTTGAGCTCAATTGAAGTTAAGACATTTGATTATTACAATTTTTTATCTTAACTTTCATCAAAGCTCTTAAACTCTTAAATATTCATTATTTGTTTGTGTAACTCTTGTGAGAGTTGGTTGTGTGTTAGAAATAAAATTTCTCTTCATCTTAAATCTTGGGATAGATTAGAAGGGAAGTAAGATTTATTTCTAAAGGAATTGATTTAAGTGTTTAGGCATTAAAATACTTGGGATTTAGTTTTTTAAGTGAGCCTTGAAAACTCAAATTGTAAGGTTGTAAGAGTAAGTTATAAAACTCTTATGTAATCTTAATATTGAGAATAAGATTATAGGAATTGAAAATCCTAACTTGGGGATAAGTTAAATGGAGATATAGGATCGTTTAGAATCTAAACTCCTTAAATTTTTGTGTTCATTTTTCTTCCTACTGCATTCTTTTTCAATTATTGTTCATTCCTTAAATTTATTTTTAATTTTCTAAAATCCTTTATTAGCCTTATTCACCCCCCTAAGGCTTTTTCAATTTGGTATCAAAGGTTGGGTTCTGGGTACTTAGTTGCTAGAATTCAAGATTATGGGAAGTGAATCTTTTTCTTTTTAATCCTTTGAACTATTATTTAATAGGAGTGACTTCAAAAAGAATAAAGAATTCTCATACTATGAATGCAAGAAGCCTGAACATATTAGAAGTGAATGTCTAAGGCTCAAGTATAAAGGCAAAGGAAGAAAAGAAAGGAGAACAACTTTTAAAGCTATTTGGGATGACTCCTCCAAATTTAAAGAAGAAGAAGAACAATAAGAAGTGACCAACCTTTGCTTTATGGCTTTTAAAGATGAAAATGAGGTGCCATCTACTTCTAACTTTTCTTGTAATGATTATTGTAAATATGATGATGATGATGAGAGCTCTATTGTGAGCAAACTCTTGCTTAAGTGCAAAAGCTTACTTGCCAAAAAGAAGCATTATAAAATTTAAGAAATGAATTTTCCAATCTTGTTAAGTCAAATGATAAAATTTCTAATGACTTAAAATCTTATAATTCCTTGGAAGAGCAACTTAAGAAAGTAAATGATAAAAATTATAAACCTTCTAATGGGATATTAGAATTGAAGAATTCTATTTCCAAATTTCAAAAAGGAAAAGAGAGTTTAGATAATTAACTTAACTCTGAAAAACTCCACGAAAATACTTATGGAATAGGATATGTAAATGGAATACCTTCTTCCTCCTCATCATCACATATTAATTTTATTAAAGCATCACATAATTCCACTCTTTTTACCTCTAAACCGATCGGGACTCAAGCTTTCAAAGCTAATAAGTCTTATGTGTCAAATATTAAAGAAAAGTTTCATAAGACCCAATCCTATATGACACAAAGAGGTAGGTTTCATGCTAGAAAAGCACAACCCAAACATGCTTACATGTACATTAGACACAATACTTATAAGCATGTTGCACAACACAATGCACTTAAACATGTTGCACAAACGTATCAAAATACACATTGTCATTGTCAATGTATGTCTAACACTTTGACTTATAATAATATTAGCAGACACATACCACCACAACATAAAAGGCATGTTTTATACATTAGGAAACCATATCATCTTAGGAGAAATAAATTTGAAAATGTTGTATGTTCATATTGTATGATCAAAGGACATACCAATAATATGTGCTTCTATAAAAGACTACACATGAATTTGCTTCCTTTAGATTATCTTGAGACTAACCAACCTAGACTAAAAAAGGTTTAGGTTTAAAAGAACATTTAAATTATCTTGTGTAGGTGTGCTTGAAATCCACAAGAACAAAAAGTAAGTGGTATCTTAATAGTGGATGTTTAAGGCATATGATGGCAGATAAGGAGCAATTCAACAAGCTTGATGTAAATGATGGAAGACATGTCACATTCATAATCAATGCCAAAGGAAAGATAGTAGGCGTTAGAGAAATCAGTAATCCTCAATCCTTATCTATACATCATGTGTTACTTATTGATGGCCTTAAACAAAATTTGCTTAGTATAAGGCAACTATGTGGTATAGGAAATAAATTCACTTTTGATCCTAAAAATTGCTTTATTAGTAGTCTTGATAAAGATAAAGTAATCTTTAATGGTGAAATAGTAGACAATGTCTATGTAATTGACTTAAATAAGGTTGATAACAAAGACATTAAATGTTTAATGTCTATTTTTCATGACACATGGACATGGCATAGAAGGTTAGGACATGAAAATTTTGAGCTCTTGAATGATCTTTATAAACATGAACTTGTGATTGGTTTAGCTAAACTTGAATTCACTAAGATAAACCTTATGATGCTTGTCAAAAGAGAAAACAATCCAAGTCCTCATTTAAGCTAAAAAATGTAGTATTCACCTATAGGCCACTTGAACTTATTTATATGCATTTATTTGGACCAACTATAGTTGCTAGTCTCAATGGTATACACTATGCTTATATTTTGGTTAATGACTACTCTAGATACACTTTGGTGTGTTTCCTTGCTCATGAGAATAATGCCTTTAAAGCTTTTAAAAAAATTTCAAAAAGAAAATGTTTTTTGTATTTCTTCCATTAAAAGTGATCATGAAACTAAGTTTGAAAATGATTTTTTCAAAACCTTTTGCAATGAAAATGATATTTCACATATATTTTCTTCTCCTAGAACTCCTTAGCAAATGGGGTAGCTGAAAGAAAAAATATAACTCCTATGAAAATGGCTAGAACTATACTTTATGAGTATAATTTACCTCTATACTTTTAGGGGAAAGCCATTAACATGTTTTGCTATATTGAAAATAGAGTATTCAAAAGACCAATTTTAAATAAAACTTCTTATGAGCTATGGAACAATAGAAAACCCAAAATTTCATATTTTAAAATATTTGGATGCAAGTGCTTTATGTTGAATACCAAGGATAATCTTGAAAAATTTGATTCTAAAGCCGATTAAGGAATTTTTCTAGGTTATGCCACCACTAGTAAAGCATATAGAGTCTTTAGCAAAAAAACTCTAGTAGTTGAAGAGTCAAAGCATGTTCTATTTAATGAATCAAATTCACTTGATCCTAGAACAGATGTTTATAGTATTGATGATTTTATAGATGAGCATGTGGATGTGAACACACAAGAAGAAAATGTTAGTAAGCCTTTGAAACTTGGAGGACAATAAGGAGATATCTCAACCTACCTTGAAGGATGAACTTCTAAAAAATTGGTAATTTAAGAAATCACATCCTCAAGACCTCATAATAGGTGCTACTACAAAAAGGGTAATTACTAAATCTCAACTTAACTCTATTGTTAATTTAGCCTTGTTATCTCGAATTGAACCCAAAAATATTGATGATGCTTTGAGTTATGAATTTTGGATCCTTGCTATGCAAGAAGAGTTAAATCAATCTGAGAGAAATAAGGTTCCTTGGTTCCTAGACCTAAACATCATCTTATTATAGGTACCAAATTGGTGTTTAGAAATAAGATGAATGAATAAGTTATCATAACTAGGAACAAAGCTAGACTAGTAGCTAAAGGTTATAATCAAGAGGAAGGCATTGATTATGATGAAACCGTTGCCCCCATTGCAAGGTTAGAAGCTATTAGAATTTCATTGAAAAGGAGGTATATGTTGAACAACCTCCAGGTTTTGAAAATTTTGATTCTCCAAATAATGTTTTTAAATTATCAAAAGTATTATATGGATTAAAACTAGCTCAAAGAGCTTGTTATGAAAGATTGAACAACTTTTTATTAGAGAAAGATTTCTCTAAAGGAAAAGTTGATATAACTCTTTTTATAAAGAAATTCAAGCATGATTTATTAATTATTCAAATATATGTTGATGACACTATTTTTTGTGCTACTAACCATTGGTTGTGGAGGAATTTTCCAAATTGATGCAAGGAGAATTTGAGATGAGCATGATGGGTGAGCTTAAATTCTTTCTTGGACTTCAAATTAAGCAATGCAAAGATAGGATTTTCATCAATCAAACTAAATATGCAAGAGACAATCTCAAGAAGTTTGGCATTAATGGAGTTAAGACAAGCAAAACTCCAATGAGTAGCACCACCAAACTTAACAAAGATAAGAATGGTAAGCCAGTTGATGAAAAATGATTTAGAGGTATGATTAGATCCTTTTTTTATTTAACTACAAGTAGAGCGGATATCATGTTTGCTACTTATTTATATGCTAGATTTCAATTAAATCCTAGAGAGTTTTATTTGAATGCAATCAAAAGAATTTTTAAATATCTTTATAGAACAATACGTTTAGGACTTTAGTATCCTAGGAGTTCTTCCTTTGATTTAATCAATTATTCTAATGCAAATTTTTACGATAGTTTACTATATAGAAAGAGCACTTCTAGAACTTGTCAATTCTTAGGACAATGTTTAGTTTCTTAGTAGAAATAAGTTTTGGTTACCTTGTCCACTGCTGAAGCTGAATATTTTACAGCAAGTCTTTGTAGTTCACAAGTGTTGTGGCAAAAACAATAATTGTTAGACTATGGTATAACTTGATCACATTCCAATCAAATGTGACAATACAAGTGATATTAACCTTAGCAAAAATCTCATTCAACATTCTAGAACTAAGTATATAAACATTAGACATCATTTCTTGCTTGATCAAGTTCAAAATGGTGATACCTCACTTGAATTTGTTTATACAAATAATCAACTTGCAGATATCTTCACCAAACCTCTCAAAGAAGAGAGATTAAATTTCATTAAGAATGAACTTGACATGATTGATGGTTCTAGTTTGTATTGATTTTATGCTTAATTGATGGTTGGACTGTTTTTATGTGAAATCATATTGTGCTTATTGATTGCTTTGATTATTAATTTAGATTTTGATCTTAAGATTTTTTTTAAAAAATTTTTTTTGCTATTTAATAATTAATTGTTGAAATTATCTTGATAAATTAATTATTCAAAATAAGCATAACATTTTTTTAATTGTCATGCATTTATATATGTTTAAATATGCATTATGATTTTTTCAAATTCCACCTCCTTCTCAATAGGACTAGATTTTTATGTTTTATTTTGTTTGTTTTCGTCAGTTTTTGTTTGGTTTATTTTTAGTATATTTTCCCTATCTAAGCTTTGAGTTGTTATTTTGTGTTTATGGTTATTTTGTGTCAGTTTAGGTTCAATTTATTTTCTGGATATAAATCATGAGCTGTTAGTTTTATATCTTATTAAGTCTTGTTCACAATTGATATTTTAATATCATTATAACTCTATCCTTTTCATTAATGCAATATTTTATTAAAATTTCTTTTTGCATTTTGAGTGGGAGAAATATTTGAGTTTGAATTAAAATTTTTATGCATAGTTGTTTGAATTTATTTTACATATTTTTGTTTATGCATGCATAATAACATTGTAAGAGTTGTTAGTTTTGTCATATTTTTATATGTGATAAAAAGTCTTGTTTGCTTACTTTGCTTATATGTGTATATATGTGATACTTTGCTAGATGGACATGCTTTGGCTAGATGGACATAATTTTTACATGTTGTGGCTAGATGAACATAATTTTTTTAAGATTTGTTCTATGTTTATTTTCATTGTTTTAGTTCTTGGTCTTTTGTTTCCTTTTGAACTAAACTCTATATGATCATGTGAAATATGTACTATGTTCGTGATGTGTTAAGTAGTACTACATGCATTGTAAGTGCTACTAGTTTTATTTATTTTAATATGTTTGAAATTATTTTCTTCATATTGCCTAACATTTATTTAAATGATTATGTTATCATGTTTTTTTATATTTTTAGCACATTTGTCATGTTAGGCCATTTTTTTTATTTCCCTCATGATATATATGTTGTTTATATTTTCATCAAGGGGAATAATTTATAAATTTATATTTTTTATTATATCCAAAAGGAAATAATAAAGAAATATATTAAATATTTTAATTGATATCTTTTTCAATTGAATTTTTTTTAAAAGTTGTTTAATTGATATTTTTATAGCACAAATGGGGAGATTCTTAAAATTCATTATTTTTATTATATGCATGAATTAAGTGAAGTATAATTCACATACTTTTTGGAATTCAAATCAACAAACACTTCACTTTGTATTATCGTTTGAAAACTCAAAATAAGTTTGTAAAAATCAAAAAAGGAGAGATTGTTAATTTTAGCAATAATCAATCTTAATTTTGATTTTAACAAACTTAATTTTAAGTATTTAATATGAAAGTGCCATAAAGAGGGGATGAATAAGGCTAATGAATGATTTTAAAAAATTAAAAATGAATTTAAGGGATGAAGAAGAATTAAAAGAGAATAGAGTAGGAAGAATAATAAACATAAGGATTTAAGTAGTTCAGATTTTTAACAATCATACGCCTCCACCTAACTTATCCCCAAGTTAGGATTTTTTAATACCCATAATCTTATTCACAAGATTAAAATTACACAAGAGTTTAAGGCTCACTCTTTCAATCTTACAACTTTAGTTTTCAAGGTTCACTCAAAAAACCAAATCCCAAGTGTTTTGATGGCTAAACACTTAAACCAATTTCTTTAGAAACAAATCTCACTTCCCTTCTAATCTATCCCAAAATTTTAGATGAACAGAAATTTTATTTCTAACATATAATCAACTCTCACAAGAGTTATACAAACAAAGAATGAATACTTGAAAGTTTGAGATCTTTGATGAATATTAAGATAGAAAATTGTAATAAGTGAGTATCCTAACTTCAATTGAGTTTAAGTACGTGTTTATATAGATAAACACTAAAAATATGGCCGTTAGAGATGTCAAATATGTCTTTAACGTCTCTTTCTTAAATTCAAAATATGACAATTGGAATGTCACCATAACAGTAGAGCTTCAATCGTAGCCTACTGTTCACTTTGGCTCTATCACCATAGCAGCTCTTGCTTCAATCGTAGCTTACTATTCATTTTAGCTTTCTGTCACCATAAAAGCTTTTGCTTCAGTCGTAACTTACCGTTCATTTCAGCTTTTTGTCACTATAGAAGCTTTTACTTCAGTCGTAACTTACTATTCATTTCAGCTTTGACTTGGCTTTGATTTAAGTCCTAACTTATATATGTTAGCATAGGTGGCATGCCCTAGAGGCCAATCATATATTTGACATTGTAAATCATCCCAAATGGCAATAAAATATTATTTTATTATTTAAAATATTTATTTAATTGAATATTTATCCATTAGCATAATGTTAGATAAATTTATCATCAAGAGTTGAAAATATGAGCTAAATATTTATTTAGTACATATGCTATAAAATTGTTCATAATTGATTAATTAATATTTGGGTAATATTAATTAAACTATCACCTCTGTCTATTTTCCTTGATTAGTATGTGATACTAATAATGGGAGGTAGTGAGTCTCATACTACTTGACATGAGATATTAGAATAGACATGTGGATACTCATGTGATGGGTAGATTGAACATGACATTAGATTTGTGATTGTGTGGATATTCATTTATAGTTAATAATCACAATCTAGGTCATAATGGTGCATATAATCCTTTGACCTGAGGTAACACAGTCATTCACATTAACATGGTTAAGGTTTATTACCACTTATATACTTGTGTTAATAATACATGAGTATATAGGGTATGGTGGCTCTAATCACTTAAGTGTAGGGATAAGTGTTCAGCGAAGATGGGATTCATTACCTAGAGTGAACTAAGATAAGATCCTATGCTATCTAAGTTCTTTCTTGATCAACAAGTTCCTGGCCATGATAAATATGACATGAACTGAAAGAGTTTCAGTATTGATTATATTTTATCAAGAATAGAACTTGAGATAAGGTCATATGATATAACTATTAGAGTTTGACTAAACCATGGCTTTAGGCTATATTGGGATCTTTTAATGAAGGAATTTTAGTGCACGGTAATTATGACCAAAGGGTTCATGTGAATCAATACATGCATTCATTTCTATTTAGGTAGTTGTGATATCGATGCTAGGGGTCACTCAAAACTTAAGAGAATTAAATGTGCATAATTAGGATTTTCAAATTTAGACTTGAAAAGAGTTTCAAATAATGTCAAGTGTTGATATTATCTTCTCATTGCCAATTAGATATGAACCTAGTAAGTCACACCTAAAAGAGTTTCACCAAATCATCATTAATATTAATCTAATTATTGATTAAAGTGTTTAATCAAATAATTAAGATTAATGGAATTAGATTTATGCTTTAAGAAATTGTTCTAGCATATCATTAAATCCAATTCAAGTAAAGGGTTTCATTCTTAATTTATACTTAATTAATATGAGATATTAATTAAAGTATTAAATTAATAATATTTATGTTATTTTTATTTAGGCTTGGATTAAAGGCCCAAGAATTTAGGCTTAGGCACAAAGAGTTTTAGACCAAAGATTAATCCAAAATAATGAGAAAGCTCATGAACTTAATCTTGGCCCATTTGTATAATGGATTGGGCTTGGGCCAAATTTTGGCTCAATTACCAAACCTAAGTCCATATAAAGTGATGTAGTCAAAATTGGCATATTAGGCATATTATCTTTAATATGTAAAATGCTAACTTTGGCAATGCTAACTTTGGCAAAATAAAAGGTTATGTTACATGTACTTATTACATTGATAAATATAAGAGGATGAATTTAGATATTATACATAAGATGTATTTTTTACATTATTCTTTATACACTAGTGAGTTACTTATACAAATTTTATACTTACTATGTCAAGTTGCATGCTTGTGATGTCATTGATGATGTTAAGAGGTGTGCCTATGATGTCAAGATGTTTGCTTATGATGTCATGGATGATGTCAAGAGGTGTTCTTATGATGTCATGGATAATGTCAAGAGGTATGCTTGTGATGTCATAGATGATGTTAATAGGGGTGCTTATAATGTCATGGATGATGTCAAGAGGTGTGCTTGTGCTGTCATGGATGATGTTATGAGGTGGTTGCTTTCTCTATATATATGGCCTAAGAAATTTACAAAGAATGGTGAGAGACACCAAAAATAGAAACAACATTTGGTAAACATAAACCCTAGTGTTCTTGTAAGGAGATTAAAGTAGTACAAGATTTGTGAGGGTCATTTGAGAGGGCACTTGCTACTAACCAAATCAAGGCAAGAAGGTGATTGGTGAAGCTTTGGTGTTTTAAGCTAGAGGCCTCACACTTGGGAGGCTACGCATTTGATTCAAGAGTTGAACCAAAGAATCCAAAGCTTGTAGAATATTTGTGGTTTGCATCAAACTTAAGAGATTATAAGTATTCTTGATCTTAGACTTCCTAGGTTGTTGTTATACATATTGATTTGTAGTTTAGCTATTTGTAAAATGCAAAATGGATCTATGGGAATGGAAATCTTCATGTGATAAAGGGTTATGGAAGTGAAATTTTTGAAATTTCACCCTATCTAGAGCATGTGCTCACCACACTTAATTGTTGTATAACCATTTCCTTTTAGTGGTATTAAAGCAACTTTTTGCACTTTACACATGTAAAATTTGATAATTGCAAGTATTATGAATATGTTTGATGTTAGTTGCAAGTGTCGTGACTTAACATATGTAAAAATGGCCTAAATTATGTGCAAAATCGTATGGGGCTGCCACCCTCATAGTCTACCCTCATGGCCATAAGTAGACAATGGGGGTACCTCTAATCAGCCTTGCCTTATTTATGTAAGGGCTGCCATGCTCATGGTCTACCCTCAGGACTATGAGCAGACCATGAGCGTAACATGGAACATAATAGCATGATTTTTCATGCGTTTTTCTTTTGCATTTTACTTGATGTTTGCTTGTTATACATGCAAGGAATGATCATGGACTTAGATTACATCATTTAATTTGTATTAATAATTATTTTTATTTATTATTAATTATGTAATTAAATGTTAATTGCATAGAATTAAGATGTAATATTCACCTTGGTATGCCAAGGATTAAATGTAAATCATAAAAATTATGTTTGGAACTTGAAGTGTTCAAGATTGGAGATCCATAGAGATGGTGGAACCATTTTGTAATTTATTTTTAAGAGTTAAAATAGGTTTAGGAAAGTCCTATGATCACTTCTTATTTGTGAGTCCATTTTGCATGTTCTATGTATATATGTTGTAACATGTTGCATGCATATGTGATGTATGTATATAAATGGATGCTATGCCATATATATATGTGATATATATAACTGACTAATGTACAAAGTGAGACCTTAATTAAAGACCCAAAAAATCTTCTAAATTAAAATTAGGTCTTGGCTCTCCATTAAAGCAATGACATGCAAAGTTTTAGATGAATATACTTCCGCTATGGATACATAGGGGTGTATATTTATGTTAAAAAATCATTGTAATGTTCATTATAAAGTATGAGATATTATGAATCTATAGACATACTACATGCTAAGAATGGCAAATAGGCGTACTTGAGGTGTGTAGTGTTCAAGTCTATATATTACACTGATTCAATGGTGTGGACCTAACTAATGTAAAGAGACCAAGAATGGCAATTATGTGTACCTAAGGTTTCTAAGCATTAGGAGCCAAATTGATGGAACCTCATATGAGATGTGATGGACAAGAGTTGTCCACTTAATGAGAACTAATATTCTAAGAATTGCAAAGTGTACTTGAGGAATATTAGTAACTCATTAAAAACTCCATCACCTACTAGAAATCCATCCAACAAGGGATTTTCATTTCCTACTTTGGAGGTGTAGGATTCGCCAAGTTAGTGGGAGGCCATTATAATTAAAGACTAAATCTAATTGAAGAAATAAATAATGTCATTATAACTAATAATCTTGTTATATTTTATAGCAATTTAATAATATGAGGTCATCAAACCCACTAAACATCATTCTCGAAAACCATAGACTCATTGGACCTAATTTTATTGATTGGCTACAAAATCTAAAAGTTATTTTGGCCTCTAAATGTATTTTATATGTTTTGGAGCAAAGTCCTCCTGAACCCCTTCCATCAAATGCTATGCAAGAAGAACGTGACACTCTTGCAAAATGGAAAGATGATGACTTGAGCAATGAACTTTATAGGCAACATAAGAAGTATACTAATGAATAGGAAATCCTACTTTACCTACAAGAGTTGTTTGGTGAACAAAGTAGGACTGTTGGATATGAGATATTTCAGTGACTTTTTCATGCTAAAATAAATGAAGGTGAGGATATTGGAGCTCACATTAATTCTATGATTCGTTCTATTGAGGAACTTGAGAGTCTAGATTTGATGATAGATGCTCAATTCCAAATTGATTTGATCTTGCAATCCCTTCCTTTAGGCAAACCATTGCCAATTTCCATATTAATAAAATTGAGTGTACACTTACGAAGTTGTTAAATATGCTTATGATAGCCTAAAAGGATATTCATAATGAAAAAGGGAGGGAGGTTGCTTTGACTACCTCTTCTAGTAAGACTAAGAAGAATAAGGGCAACAAAACCAAGAAAGCTAAGGAAAAAGTCTTATAAAGCTTCAGGAGGTGTAAGCAAAAACAAAGGCAAAAAAAAAATTAAGAACAAAGGCAAAGGAAAATGTTTCTATTGCTAAGGAGATGGACATTGGAAAAGAAATTATTCTAAGTTCCTTGAATCAATAAAAGGAAAGGACAAGATTAGAGAGGGTGAGACTTTCTCTAATTTATCTATTTCTAAATTTTCTAAAAGCTCATCTAATGCATAGGTATTGGATACTGATGCTAGTTCTCACATATGTTCTTCCTTACAGGATCTAGCAAGTGAAAGAAGGTTGGGGTCAAATGAGGTGACTCTAAAGCTTGGAGATGAGCAAGTGTTGCTACTAAAGCTATAAGAACCACCTTTATTGACTTAAATGATCATGTTTTGTTATTTAATAATGTTTTATATGTATTTAATGCTTATAAGAACATCATCTCTATTTCTAGTTTGACTAGAAAAGGTTATAAATTTTTATTTGAACAGATGTATGTACTATCTACTTTGGTAATAAGATAGTTGGCATGGGTTATGTATTACATGTTCTTTATTATATTGATAATAAATCCAATAACAAATAATATCCAACCAATGTGAATGTTGTGAATACAATGCTAATTGACAATGCTTCTAATCCAAAATAACTATGGCACTTGAGATTAGATCATATTGCAAATGATAAAATCATAAAGTTGGAAAGATTAGGAATCTTGAGAAATCTTGAAACCTTAAGCAATCCAACTTGTGAAGCTTGTATCCAAGGCAAAATGACCCGATCACCATTTATTGGACAAATGGCAAAAGCTAAAGAAATTTTAGAAATAATACATAGTGATGTATGTGGGCCATTTAATCAAATGGCTAGAGACGAGTTTTTCTACTTTATTACCTTTATAGATGATCTATCAAGGTATAGAAATTTATATTTAATGAAATATAAAAGTGAATCCTTTGAAAATTTTGAAGAATTCAAGGTCTAAGTAGAGAACCAAATAGGAAAAATTATTAAAATCCTATGGTCGAATCGAAGAGGTGAATATTTAAGTACTGAATTTATTCAATTCCTTAAAGAACACGACATTATTTCATAATTAACTCCACTCGACACACCTTAATTAAATGGTGTATCTGAAAGGAGGAATTAAACTCTATTAGATATGGTTTGATCAATAATGAGCTATGCAGATTTGCTTACTTTCCTTTAGGGTTTTACATTACAAATTGCTGCTTACATTCTAAATCGCGTTTCATCTAAGTTTGTTTCTACCACACCATATGAGATATGGCATGGTAAGGCACCAAGTCTTAAGCATGTTAGGATTTGGGGATGCCCAGCCTATATCAAAACACTGAAAACATACATACTTGATACAAGGTCAATTCAAAGTAGATTTATTAGATATCCTAAAGATAGTTTAGGATATTATTTTTATCTTCCTACTAAACAAATTTTTATTGTAAGCAGAGATGCCATATTTCTTTAGAAAGAGTTTCTTCAAAAAGGTGGTAAAGGAAGGAAGATAGCATTAGAAAAGGAGTCTTCTAATGAAGCCAATCAAGTTGATCACATAGATGTTAATCAAGAGTCTAATCCCATTAAAAACATCAGCATACTAACTCCTAGAATATCTAATAGGGTATCTCATCTGCCGTAGAGATACGATTTTCTATATGATATGCAAGAGTTACATATTCATAAAGAAAGCAATCATAATGATGATCCTACTACATATAAAGAAGCTTCATGTGATAAAGATTCTTCAAAATGGCTTGAAGCAATGAAAGTTAAAATGGATTCCATATATGCAAACCAAGTCTGGACACTTATTGATCCACCTAAATGTATTATACCTATAGGTTGTAAATGGGTCTTCAAGAGAAACATTGGTGCAGATGGAAAGTTTGATACCTATAAAGCAAGGCTTATAGGGAAAGGGTTTCGCCAAAGGCAAAGGGTTAACTATGAGGAAACCTTTTTGTCAGTAGCCATGCTCAAATCCATTCGAATACTTCTCACCATAGCTGCATACTATGATTATGAGATTTGGTAAATGGATGTCAAAAATGCTTTTCTCAATGTATTTATTGAGAAAGAAATATATAGAGAGCAACCCAAGGGTTTTGAATCTGAGAAAGGTTCCAAAGTGTGCAAGCTTAATATATCGATTTATGGTTTAAAACAAGCTACAAGGAGTTGGAATCATCATTTTGATGAAGCCATTCGATATTTTAGTTTTATCAAAAATGAAGATGAGCCTTGTGTATACAAGAAGGTCAATGGAAGCAAACTCACTTTCCTAGCACTATATGTTGATGATATTTTATTAATTGGGAATGGTGTTAGCATGCTTACAAATGTAAAACTATGGTTATGTAAAAATTTCTTTATAAAAGACTTAGGGGAAGCTACCTATATTCTTGGCATTCGAGTCTATAGAGATAGATTGAAAAGAATGATAGGTTTGTCCTAAAGTCTTTACTTGGAAAAGGTGTTGAAGAAGTTCAACATGCTTGATTCCAAGAGAGGATTGTTACCATTTAGGCATGGTATCCATTTATCCAAGGGTATGTCACCTAAAACACCCAAGGAAATGGGGCAAATGGCTAAAATTCCTTACACTTCGGCTATAAGAAGCTTGATGTATGTTATGTTATGTACTAGGTCTGATATTGCCTATATTGTTAGTGTGACTAGCAGGTTTCAATCCAACCCAAATATGGAACACTGGATAGTTGTTAAAGCAATCTTTAAGTACTTGAAAAGGACTAAAGATTTAGTCTTAACTTATAGAGGAGGTGATCTACAAATAGATGGTTTCACAAATTCTAATTTCCAATCAGATGTATATGATAGAAAGTCTATCTTTAGGTTTGTGTTTATTTGTAATAGAGGATCAATGAGCTGGAAGAGCTCCAAGCAAGGTATCATTGCTGATTCCACTACAGAAGCTGAGTATATAGTCGCATCAGATGCTACTAAAGAGGTTGTTTGGATTAAGAAGTTCATTAGTGAGCTTGGAATTATTCCTTCCATTGAGTCCCTGATTCCTCTCTATTGCAACAATAATGGAGCCATTGCTTTGGCAAAGGAACCAAGGTCTCACTAAAATCCAAAAACATAGAAAGAAACTTTTATATTATCAAGGAACTTATTGGAAAAGGTGATATCATTGTGCAAAAGATAGCTTTAACTAAAAATGTTGCTGATCCACTTACTAAAGCATTAACGCAACTACAGTTGGATCGACATCTTGAGAAGATGGGTCTATAATAATGTAGTGATTAGCTTTAGTGTAAGTGGGAGATTGTTAGCATAGGTGGTATGCCCTAGAAGCCAATCACATATTTGACATTGTAAATCATCCCAAATGGTAATAAAATAATATTTTATTATTTAAAGTATTTATTTAATTGAATATTTATCCATTAGTATAATATTAAATAAATTTATCATCAAGAATTAATAATATGAGCTACAAATTTATTTAGTACATATGCTATAAAATTGTTCATATTTGATTAATTAAAATTTGGGTAATATTAATTAAACTATCACCTCTGTCTATTTTCCTTAATTAGTATGTGATACTAATAGTGGGAGGTAATGAGTCTCATACTACTTCACATGAGATATTAGAATAGACATGTTGATACTCATGTGATGGGTGGATTGAACATGACATTATATTTATGATTGTGTGGATATTCACTTATAGTCAAAAATCACAATCTAAGTTATAGTGGTGGATATAGTCCTTTGACCTGAGGTAACAGAATCATTCATATTAAAGTGGTTAGGGTTTATTACCACTTACATACTTATGTTAATCATACATGAATATATGGCGTGTGGTGGCTCTAGTCGCTTAAGTATAAGGATAAGTGTTAAGCCAAGATGGATTCATTCCCTAGAGTGAATCAAAATAAGATCTTATGCTATCTAAGTTCTTTCTTGATCAATAAGTTCCTGGCCATGACAAATATGATATGAACTAAAAGAGTTTCAATATTGGTTATATTTTATCAAGAATAGAACTTGAGATGAGGTCATATGATATAACTATTAGAGTTTGACTAAACCATGGCTTTAGGCTATATCGGGATCTTCTAATGAAGGAATTTTAGTGCACGATAATTATGACCAAAGGGTTCGTGTGAATCAATACATGCATTCATTTCTATTTGGGTAGTTGTGATATTGATGTTAGGGGTCACTCACAACTTAAGAGAACTAAATGTGCATAATTGGGATTTTCACATTTGGACTTGAAAAGAGTTTCAAATAATGTCAAGTGTTGATATTATCTTTTCATTGCCAATTAGACATGAACCTAGTAAGTCACACCTAAAAAAGTTTCACCAAATCATTATCAATATTAATCTGATTATTGATTAAAGTGTTTAATCAAATAATTAAGATTAATGGAATTAGATTTATACTTTAAGTAATGATTCTAGCATATCATGAAATCCAATTCAAGTAAAGGGTTTCATTATTAATTTATACTTAATTAATATGAGATATTAATTAAAGTATTAAATTAATAATATATATGTTGTTTTTATTTAGGCTTGGATTAATGGCCTAAAAGTTTAGGATTAGGCATAAAGAGTTTTGGATCAAAAATTAATCCAAAATAATAAGAAAGCTCATGAACCTAATCTTGGCCCATTTGTATAATGGATTGGGCTTAGGCCAAATTTTGGCCTAATTACCAAACCTAAGTCCATATAAAATGATGTAGTCAAAATTGGCATATTAGGCATATTATCTTTAATGTGTAAAATGTTGACTTTGGCAAAATAAAAGGTTAGGTTACATGTACTTATCATATTGATAAATATAAGAGGATGAATTTGGACATTATATATAAGATATATTTCTACATTCTTTTTTGTACACTAGTGAGTTACTTATACAAATTGTATACTTACTATGTCAAGTTACATACTTGTGATGTCATTGATGATGTTAAGAGGTGTGCCTATGATCTCATGGATGATGTCAAGATGTTTGCTTATGATGTCATGGATGATGTCAAAAGATGTGCTTATGATGTCATGGATAATTTCAAGAGGTGTGCTTATGATGTCATGGATGATGTTAAGAGGGGTGCTTATGATGTCATGGATGATGTCAAGAGGTGTGCTTGTGATGTCATGGATGATGTCATGAAGTGGTTGCTTTCTCTATATATATGGCTTAAGAAATTTACAAAGAATGGTGAGAGATACCAAAAATAGAAACAACATTTGGTAAACATAAACCCTAGTGTTCTTGTAAGGAGATTAAATTAGTGTAAGATTTGTGAGGGTCATTTGAGAGGGCACTTGCTACTAAACAAATCAAGGCAAGAAGGTGATTGGTGAAGCTCTGGTGTTTTAAGCTAGAGGCCTCACACTTGGGAGGCTAAGCATTTGATTTAAGAGTTGAACCAAAGAATCCGAAGCTTATAGAATACTTGTGGTCTAAAACAAACTTAAGAGATTGTAAGTATTCTTAATCATAGACCTCCTAGGTTATTGTTATACATATTGATTTGTAGTTTAGCTATGTGTAAAATGTAAAATGGATTTGTGGGAATGAAAATCTTCATGTGATGAAGGGTTATGCAAGTGAAATTTTTGAAATTTCACTCTATCTAAGGCATGTGCTCACCATACTTAATTGCTGCATAGTCATTTCCTTTTAATACACACTTAAAATAAACATATTAAATGCTCAAAATTAAGTTTTCTAAGATTAAAATTAAGATTGATAATTGCTAAGGTCAACAATCTCCCCTTTTTTTATCTTGACAAACTTATTTTGAATTTGAGAAGGATAATATAAAGTGAAGTGTGTGTTGTTTTGAATTCTATTAAAGTATGTAAATTATACTCCTCCTTAATTTATGCATATAATAAAAATAATGAATTTAAGGAGTAAGGAATTCAAATAATGAAAAAAATCAATAGAATGAGAAAGATACATATTTTAAAAATAATGAAATTTTAAAAATCTCCCCCTTTTTGCTATAAAAATATTAATTGAACAACTCTAAAAAAATTCAATTGAAAAAGATATCAATAAAAATATTTAATATATTTCTTTATTACCTCATTTTCGGATATGATAAGAAATATAAATTTATAAATCATCTGCTTTGACAAAAAAAAACAACAACAGAAAATATAACATCAAGAACATGATCTAACATGACAAATGTGTTAAAAAGGATAAAAATATGATAACATGATCATATAAATAAATATAAGACAATATGAAGAAAGTAATTTCAAATATATTAAATAAATAAAAAAACTAGTAGCACTTACAATGTATGTAGTACTACTTAACATATCACAAAAATAGTACATATTTCACATGATCATATAAAGCTTAGTTCTAAAGGAAACAAATGACCAAGAACTAAAACAATAAAACAAAGATAGACCAAATCTTAAAAAATATTCATGCCTTATCAAAAATCAAAACAATTCCTAAGAAAAATTTATACACGAATAAATTACACATGAATTATGCATGCATAAATACAATTATAAAAACAAATTCATGCATAAACAAAATAAAAAATTAATTCAAACTTAAATATTTCTCCCCTTTGTCAAAATACAAAAAATCATTAAAGAAAAATAAAATTGTATAAACAAAGGATAGAGTTACAATGATATTAAAATGTCGATTGCAAATAAAGAAAAGATAACAAAACATAAAACTAACAGCTCATGACTTATATCTAGAAAATAAATTGAACCTAAACTGACACAAAATAACCATAACAACAAACTAATAGCTCAAAGCTTAAATATAGAAAATACACTGAAAATAAACCGAACAAAAACTGACGAAAAACACATAAAAAAACATATAAAAAATATAGTCTTGTTAAGAAGGAGGAAAGAGGGAATAATTTTGCTATATGCTTATTTTGAATAGTTAATTTATTGAAATAATTTCAGCAATTAATTATTAAATAGCAATTTTTTTTAAATTGATAAGATCAAAATCAAAATTAATAATCAAAGCAAATAATAAGAACAATATGATTTCCATGTAAACAGTTCACTATAAGCGTAAAATCAAGACAAACTAGAACCATCAATCATGCCAAGATCATGCTTAATGAAATTTATTCTCTCCTCATTAAGAGGTTTGGTGAAGATATCTGCAAGTTGATTATTTGTATAAACAAATTCAAGTGAGATATCACTATTTTGAACATGATCAAGCAAGAAATGATGTCTAATATCTATATGCTTAGTTCTAGAATGTTGAATAGGATTTTTACTATGGTTAATAGCACTTGTATTATCACATTTTATTGGAATGTGATCAAGTTTTATACCATAGTCCAACAATTATTATTTTTGCCACAAGATTTATGAATAACAAAGACATGCTGCAATATATTCAGCTTCAGTAGTGGACAAAGCAACCGAAACTTATTTCTTATTAAAACCAAAACTTATTTCTTCTTAAAACCAAAACTTATTTCTTGTTAAACCAAAAAACTAAACATTGTCCTAAAATTGACAAGTTCTGAAAGTGTTCTTTTTATTTAGTAAACTATCGACAAAGTCCGCATTTGAATAACTAATCAAGTCAAAGGAGGAATTCCTAGGATACCAAAGTCCTAAATGCATTGTTCCATAAAGATATTTGAAAATTTTTTTATTGCATTCAAATAAGACTCTATAAGACTTGATTGAAACCTAACACACAAGCAAATAACAAACATAATGTCGGGTCTACTAGCGGTTAAATCAACCAGCTTACCATTCTCGTCTTTGTTGAGTTTAGTGGTGGTACTCATAGGAGTTTTACTTGTCTTAGCTCCATCCATGCCAAACTTCTTGAGAATGTCTCTTGCATACTTGGTTTGATTGATGAAAATCTCATCTTTATGTTGCTTGATTTGTAGTCTAAGGAAGAACTTGAGTCTCCTATCATCCTCATCTCAAATTCTCCTTGCATCAACTTGAAAAATTCCTCACATAAGCAATGGTTAGTAGTATCAAAAATAATATTATTAACATAAATTTGCAAAATAAGTAAATCATGTTTGGATTTCTTTATGAAAAGAGTTGTGTCAACTTTTCCTTTAGAGAAATCTTTCTCTAATAGAAAGTTACTCAATCTTTCATATCAAGCTCTTGGAGCTTATTTCAATCCATCTAATACTTTTGACAATTTAAAAACATGATTTGGAGAATCAAAATTTTCAAGACCCGGAGGTTATTCAACATATACCTCCTCTTCAATGAAACCATTAAAAATGCACTTTTAACATCCATTTGATAAATTTTAAAATTCATAAATAATACAAATACAAGTAGCATTCTAATAACTTCTAACTTTGCAACTGGGGCAAAGGTTTCATCATAATTAATGTGTTCCTCTTGATTATAACCTTTAGCTACTGGTCTAGTTTTGTTCCTAGTTTGATACCTTATTCATTCATCTTATTTTTAAACACCCATTTGGTGCCTATAATAGGATGATGTTTAGTTCTAAAAACCAAAGTCCAAACCTTGTTTCTCTCAAATTGATTTAACTCTTCTTGTATAGCAAGGACCCAAAATTCATCACTTAAAGCATCATCAACATTTTTGGGTTCAATTTGAGATATAAAGGCTAAATTAACAATAGACTTAAGTTAAGATCTAGTAGTTATCCCCTTTGTAGTGTCAGTTATAATGAGGTCTTAAGGATAAGCTTTCTTGAATTACTAATCCTTTAAAAGATCATCCTTCAAGTTAAGTTGAGGCATCTCCTTACTTTCTTCCTTGCTTGGACCTTCAAGTTTCAAAGGCTTACTAGCATTTTCTTCTTGAGTGTTCACATCCATATGCTCATCTATAAAATCATTAATACTACAAACATTCTTTCTAGGACAAAGTGAGTTTAATTCATCATATACAACATGCATTGACTCTTCAACTACTAGAGTTCTTTTGTTAAAGACTCTATATGTTTTACTAATAGTAGAACATCCTAGAAAAATTCCTTTATCGACTTTAGAGTCAAATTTCCCAAGATTATCCTTAGTGTACAATATAAAGTACTTACATTCAAATACTCTTAGATATGAGATTTTGAGTTTTCTATTATTCTATAACTCATAAGAAGTTTTATTTAAAATTGGTCTTTTGAAAACTCTATTTGAAATATAACAAGACATGTTAATGGCTTCCGCCCAAAAGTATAAAGGTAAATTATACTCATAAAGCATTGTTCTAGCCATTTCCACAAGAGTTCTATTTTTCCTTTCAACTATCTCATTTTGTTAAGGAGTCCTAGGAGAAGAAAACGTATATGAAATACCATTTTCATTACAAAAGGTTTTGAAAAATTCATTTTCAAATTCAGTTCCATGATCACTTCTAATGGATGAAATACAAAATCCTTTTTCTTTTTGAACTCTTTTAGCAAAATTTTTAAAAGTTTTAACAGCATCATTCTTATGAGCAAGGAAACACACCTAAGTAAATCTAAAATAGTCATCAACCAAGATATAAGCATAGTGCATACCACTTAAACTACCAACTCTAGTTGATCCAAACAAATCCATATGTATAAGTTTAAGTGGCCTAGAGGTGGACACAATATTTTTTAGCTTAAAAGATGACTTAACTTATTTTCCCTTTTGACAAGTTTCACAAGGTTTATCCTTAGTAAACTCAAGCTTAGGTAAACCAATCACATGTTCATGTTTACGAAGATCATTCAATAGCCAAAATTTATATGTCCTAACATTTTATGCCATGTCCATATGTCATGGGAAATAAACATCAAGCATTAATATTTTTGTTATAAATATTATTTAAATCAATAACATAAACATTATCAACCCTTTCACTATTAAAAATTACTTTGTCTTAATTAAGAATACTAACAAAGCAATTCTTAATATAGAAAGTGACCTTATTTC
This sequence comes from Mallotus nudiflorus, assembly GCA_947683625.1. Classification (NCBI taxonomy): domain Eukaryota; kingdom Viridiplantae; phylum Streptophyta; class Magnoliopsida; order Malpighiales; family Euphorbiaceae; genus Mallotus; species Mallotus nudiflorus. The sequence continues at coordinate 8,474,358 of CANTUR010000041.1, forward strand.
TTATATCACATAATTGACTTATACTAAGCAAGTTATGTTTAAGATCGTTAACAAGAAATACATTATGTATAGATAAGGATTGAGGTTTACCAATTTCTCCAATGCTAATAATCTTTCCTTTTGCATTATCCCCGAAAGTAACATGTCTTCCATCCTTAGCATCAAGCTTGTTGAATTGCTCTCTATCTCCAATCATGTGTCTTGAACATCCACTATCAAGATACCATTTACTTTTTGTTCTTATGGACTTTAAGCATACTTACAAAACAGAATTCAAATATTCTTTTGAACCCAAACCTTAATTGGTCTAGGTTTATTAGTCTTAAAGTAGCCCGAAGGTAGTAATTGCAAATGTAGTTTCCTATAGAAGCATGCATTGCTAGAGTGACCTTTAGTCATGTAAAAGAAACATTTAATATTAACAAATTTATTTCTCCTACGATGATATGCTTTCCTAGTTTGTGAATCGTGCCTTTCATGTTGTGTTGGCGTGAGTTTCCTATAACTCTTTTGAGTTATAGTGTGAGACATGCATTGACAATGACAATATATTTTTGGATAGGTTTATGAAACATGTTTATGTGCATTGTGTTGAGTAGTATGCATGTTATGATTATGTCTAGTGTACATATAAGTATGCTTGGGTTGAGGTGCTCTAGTTTGAGCCTTACCTTTTTGTGTTAATGGAGATTGAATCTTATGAGACTTTCCCTTATTGTTTGACACCTTTTAGCTTTGAAAGTTTGAGTCTCATTTGGTTTAGAGGTAAAAGGAGAATAATTATATGAGGCTTTAACAAAATTAATATGTGATCATGATAAGGAAGTCATTCCATTGGTATATCCAATTACATGTATATCTTCAAGAAATTTTTAAGAGTCAAGAATATTATTCAAAGATTCTTTTCCCTTCATAAGTTTCTCAATGGAATTTTTTAAATTTAAGACCTCCTTAGAAAGCTTTTGATTCTCATCATTTGCATTCTTAAGTTGATCTTCTAAAGAATTTGAAGTTTTCAAATCATTAGTAAGTTCATCATTTGATTTAGCAAGATTGGAAAATTCATTTTTCAAATTTTCAAATTCCTTAGTTAAGCCAGTGAACTTATGTTTATAATGTTTTTTCTTAGATAACAAACTTTTAAATTTATCCATAAGTTTGAGAGTAATAGAAGTTTCATCATCATCATCATATTCATTATTATTATCACAATAATCATCTTTCAAAGAAGAATCAGATGTAAATGGTACCTCATTTTCACTTGAATTAGATGTAAATGGTGCCTTATTGTCACTTTCAAAAGCCATGAAATAAAGGTTGGCTACCTCTTGTTACTCCTCTTTCATTTTCGATTCAGAGGAGTCATCCCTAGTTGCCTTGTAAGCCTTCCTTTTCTCTTTTATTCCTTTGCTCTTGTTTTTGAGTTTAGGGCACTCACTCCATATGTGCCCCAGTTTCTTGCATTCATAACAAGTGATATCTTTAGGTTTCTTCTTACTTTCTTCTTCATGTTTCTTGTTGAAGTCTCTTGTTTTGAAGAAGTGTTGTTTTCTCAAGAAATTCTTGAAGTTTCTTGCAAGGATGACAATTTCACCATCTTCATCAAGAAAATCTTCAAGGTTTTCTTCTTCATCATCATTTTATGAAGCTTTTAAGGCAATGCTCTTCTTCTTCTCTTCCTTCTCTTCTTGATCTCTACCTCTTTACTTAATTGTAAGCTCATGAGTGAGAAGCTTTCTAATAAGAACGTTGATTGAGAGAGTTTAGAGGTCTTAAGCTTCCTCAATTAAAATAACTCGAGATTCTTAATCCTTCTTAGGTAGGATTCTTAGAATCTTATTATTTACTTCTTCCTTAAAGAAATATTTTTCAAGTTTCTTAAAGGTTATGAGAAAAGCCATTAGATGGTTTGTCATCTTCGTTATTAATTCATGTGGCTTCATTTTAAAGAGTTTATACTCATACATGTGAAGTTGAACCTTATTGTTTTCAACTTGAATGTTGCCTTCATAGTGATTTTTTCAAGGTCTCCTACATCTCCTTAACTAAAATACAATATTGAAGCAAGCCTTAAAAATAAAAGCATGCAATAAAGTAAAATAAATAAAATATTATTCAAAGTAAAGTAAATCTCAAATAATAAAATAAATTATTTATACAACGGAATATTAAATCTTAATTAATAAAATAACTTTTCAACATCCTTTAATATCATAAATCACATATCATATATAAATAGAAATCTTTAAGTACAAATCTTCAGAGTAACACTCTGAATTCAAAATCTCATACAAGCATAATTCAAAAACATCCCACAACAGATTTAAGTACAACCACTACTGCAGTGTCTAGAGTACAAAATAAAACTCAAGTAAGTGATTTACATAATAAAGCCGGAGCGGAAGAAATCCAGCAGACAGGTCTACTGCTGAGGTCTGAAGATGAAGACTCTCCTGAAAAATATCAACAGAGGGGAGTCAGATCTTACTGAGTGAATTATTATAATATATATACATGCATAGCTAAATGACAAATGCAATCACTCAAAGGTATATATAATAAACATATATACAGGCAAATACACACAGATGCAAAGAAAATCATTTTATAATGAAAACCATCAGTTTATGAAGAATCAAATAGAACCCTATATTTTTGCAATCTCAAATATAAATGGAACTCACTTAAGCCATACAGGCCCACTTAGATCCAAAATAATTCACTTAGTCCAACTGGACAGTAGTTTGGCCATGAGACATTAAGTCAATCGAGCTCCAGCAGTCTGACTGTCAGTGTGATTGGCCCCGAGACTCTTGGTCAATCGAGCTCTAGCAATCATACTCTCAATCACATCTCATATCAATCAAATCAATCAACAAGTCATAGTCCACCAATAGGTTAGTAATTTAACCTAAAATCTAGTGTCGTACTAGTACGTACTCAGTCCTACTGCCGCCCACTAGGAAGCACGTTCTATCAATATCCTTCATTTATATAAAACATACATTTAAGAAAATAAATGATGCATAATGATATTTAAAATAAACAAATATACCATATATATACCAGAAATATACCTAAAATAAACTAAGTATATTTCAGGTATATATATGTATAATCAACTTAAATAAATCACAAAACATATTAAATTCAGCAATAATATATTTATAAACAAGCCATATTTAATTGAAAAAGGAAAACATGCATTTATTTCATAATATACTAAAAATATACTAAAAGTATACCTAAAATATATTTAAATATTCAAATAGGCAATTAATCAAAATGTGATATTTAAAACATAAAAGTCTAAAACATGCAACTTAAGCAATGCATAAACATTATAATAACTCACAGTTGTGCGCTCCACGAGACGGGTCCGACGGGCCTGGTCCACTAGGCCTCAATCTCAGCACAACTAACAAAGAAATAAATAACACGAAAATCAGTATAAATCTAACTTAATTTCTAGAAACTCGATCTAGAATTCTAGACAGAGACAGAGAATATGAATTTGATCGAATGTCACGTTTTACAAGAATTCTACTTAAAATTCGGTAGAACCTCCTCTGTAAAACGGACATCTCTCTACTTAAAAAGTAGAGTCAGTCCTGCAAGAAAACACACTTTGAATAGATTTCACAAAACATTCTCACAACCCTCAGTCAGAATCCCAAACTGCAAATTCCATCAACCGAGGTCCACAATTCACAACAAAAATACACAAAATATAATAAAATTCCATAAATACCAAAATTTCCCTTTAGTATTAAAATATAGCAATTTAAACATTAAAAATAATTATTTCACCGATATTTACTTAAAAACCCTAATATTAATATAATAATATTAAAAATCAATATTTCTAGATAAATTCACAAATATTAATGAAAATTCATTTTATAAATCCAAATTACTCAATTAGTCCAAAAACATACTAAAAATTACTGAAAACCCATTTATTTACAAAAATAGTATATTATATATAATTTGAAAATAATTTTTAAAAAATAATATTGATTAGTTAAAAATATTGAAGAATTTGTAAAAATAATTTTTATACCTCAAATAATTATTAAAACCAATTAAACTTAATATTTAACTAAAATTACTACCAAAATACCCTTAGTGTATAAAAATTCACATAATATACTAAAAATACTAAAAAAATCAATAAAAATTATATAATTACTCTAAAATTATTTTCTCAACATATAATTCAATAAAATCAACAATTATACTCAATTAACCAATTAATTTTAACAAAATACACATATAACCTATATTTCCAAAATTTACATAAACTAAATAAAATTATAATAATTACACAAAAATTAAAAAAATTATAAATTAAATTCTAAAATTAATTTCAACCACCATAAACATTAAAAATCACAATTTCACAATTTATTTAATTAATTTACGAAAATTAGAAAATAATAATAAAATAATCAAAAATTCACAAAAATCAAAATAAATTCCAAAAATTCTATAAAAATTCCAAAGTGTAGATTAAGCTATATGAAGCATAATTTGTGAAGTAACTAAGCTTGAATATCAAAGAATGAAGTTCAAAAAAATTTAAAAGCATAAATGGCCGAAAATAGTATCAAGCTCAAAACCTTACCAAATCGAATTTTCAAGCTACAAAAAGCTTGGAATCGACTTCTATGGAGTCTAGGGAGTTCAACGGCATTAGAATCACCGAGTTTGGTGGCCAAAAAGTCGGTGAATGGAGGAAAGGGTGGTTTCGGCCAAAAATGGCTTCCTCGAGTTATTGCCGGCACTGGAGAGGATGACAGGGACAGTGGAGCTGCTGGAGGATGAGGCAGCGCTCCGGAAGGCACTCTGAATGGAGGGGAACGGAGTTGCAGCGGTGAGGGAGGGGGAGGCTTGGTGTCGGGGAAGAAGATGATGCTTTCTTTATATATATATATATTATAACTTTATATTATATAAATATAACTTATAATATACTCACTTTAAACACACACCACACAATTATATTATATAGATATTTATATATATATATATATACACACATATATGTATATATATATATATAACACACTAACAATTAACATATGCATAAAAATAAACCCTAATAATATATGTGCATGTATATATATATATATATATATATATATATATATATATATATATATATACATAAAATAATAATAATGCATGAAACAATATAATTTAGTAAAATAAAATAACATTAAACATAAAATATTATTAAAATATTATTTTCCTAGAATATAAGTTTCAGGATAATTTTTACGTAGAAAACTAATAATAAACGTAAAATAACATTAATTATTCATAAAATCATTAAATAATCAAATATATAGTTTTAAGATTATTAACACTGCATATTCCAATTTTAAATAAAATAGTTTAAAAATTCGGGTTATAACAACTTTCTTTCTTATCATAGAAGATGCCATAGTGATTATAGCCTTTATATTCTTATAATTTTCTTCCTTTTGTTCATTGCTTCACTCATCTCTTGGAAGAATAGTGACTTTTCCATCTTTGGTAGCTTTAGGTGGTTCCCATCCTTTTAGAATAATTTCCCAAAGCTTGGTGGAATCACAATCTATATAGAGGTCCATTTTGGATTTTCGATTTGGATAATCACTACCATAAAAAAAAAAGGTCTAAGAGAAGAGATACCTAGAATTCAAGCTCTGATACTAACTGAAAGTGCCTTAAAGGGGGGTAAATAAGGCTAATAAAGGATTTTAGAAAATTAAAAATGAATTTAAGGGATGAATAAGAATTAAAAGAGAATAGAGTAGGAACAATAATGAATACAAGGATTTAAAAAGTTTGGATTTTCAACAATCCTACGTCTCCACTTAACTTATCCCCAAGTTAGGATTTTTTAATACCCATAATCTTATTTACAAGATTGAGATTACGTAAGAATTTAAGGCTCACTCTTTCAACATTACAACTTTAGTTTTCAAGGCTCACTTAAAAAAGCAAATCCCAAGTGTTTTGATGGCTAAATACTTAAACCAATTCCTTTAGAAATAAATCTCACTTCCCTTCTAATCTATCCTAAGATTTTAAAGGAAGAGAAATTTATTTCTAACACACAATAAACTCTCATAAGAGTTATAAAAATAAAGAATGAATGTTTGAGAGTTTAAGAGCTTTAATGAATATTAAGATAAAAAATTGTAATATGTAAGTATCTTAACTTCAATTAAGATCAAGTAGGTGTTTATATAGATAAACACTAAAAATATAATTGTTGGAGATGTCAAACATATCTCCAATGTCTCTTATTTAAATTCAAAAATATGACAGTTAGAATGTCACCATAACAATAGAGCTTCAATCGTAGTCCATTATACACTTTGGCTTTCTGTGACCATAGCAACTCTTACTTCAGTCACAGCTTACTATTCATTTCATTTTTCTGCCACCATAAAAGCTTTTGCTTCAGTCATAGCCTATTGTTCATTTCAACTTTTTGTCACCATAGAAGCTTTTGCTTCAATCACAGCTTACTATTCATTTCAGCTTTGACTTGAGTTTCATTTTAGTCCTAATTTATACACACTTAAAATAAACATATTAAATGGTCAAAATTAAGTTTGTTAATATCAAATTTAAGATTGATTATTGCTAAGTTCAACATAATATGTTCATTTTAAGTGTGTATAAGTTAGGACTTAAATGAAAGTCAAGTCAAAATTTAAGTGAATAGTAAGTTATGACTAAAGCAAAACTTTTATGGTGGTAGAAAGTCAAGTGAATAGTAAGCTACAACTAAAGCAAAGCTTCTATGGTGACAGAATGTCAAGTCAAATTGAGATGACCAGTAAGCTACAATTAAAGTAAAAGCTACTATAATGACAGAAAGTCAAAGTGAACGGTAGGCTGTGACTGAAGCTCTATATTTTTAAATTTAAAAAAGGAGATGTTAAAGACATGTTTGACATCTCCAGCAGCCATATTTTTTAGTGTTTATCTACATAAACACCTACTTAAGCTCAATTGAACTTAAAACACTTGATTATTACAATTTTTTATCTTAACTTTCATCAAAACTCTCAAATATTCATTCTTTGTTTGTGTAACTCTTGTGAGAGTTAAATGTGTGACTCTTGTGAGAGTTGATTATATGTTAGAAATAAAATTTCTCTTCATTTTAAATGTTGGGATAAATTAGAAGGGAAGTGAGATTTATTTCTAAAGGAATTAGTTTAATTGTTTAGCCATTTAAACACTTGGAATTTGGTTTTTTAAGTCAGCTTTGAAAACTTAAGTTGTAAGAGTGAGCCATAAAACTCTTGTGTAATCTCAATCTTATGAATAAGATTGTGGGAATTGAAAATCCAAACTTAGGAATAAGTTAGGTAGAGATGTAAGATTGTTGAGAATCCAAACTCTTTAAATTTCTGTGTTCATTGTTATTCCTACTCTATTTTCTTTCAATTCTTGTTCATTCTTTAAATTTGTGTTTAATTTTCTAAAATTCCTCATTAGTCTTATTCACCCCCGCAAGGCTTTTTCAGTATGTACTCTATTTTATCTGTAACAAAATTAAATTAAATTAATTACAATGTAATTCTAATTTAATTGAAAGTATATTTCATAGTCTAATTAGGTTAACTTCTATTTGATCTCTAATAAAAATAAAATTAATTAACATATAATTTTAATTTAACTGAAAGTATGTTTCTTATTTTAATTATGTTGATTTTTATTTTATCTCTAAAAAAATTAAATTAATTAAACTTTTAGTAGTAATTTTGTTAAAAATATATCTTTTTTTCTATTTTAATTAGGTCTACTTATATTTTATCTAATATAAATCAAATTAAATAACATAATTTTATAATTTATAATTCTTATTATATTAACTTTAATAAGTAAATAGTTAAAATCAAAATAATAAATTTTATGAAAAAAGGAAAAGTATATAATTTTTTTCAAAAGTAGATATTTTTATAAATTAAAAATTAATAAATAAAAAATAGAGTATATAATTTTTTTGAAAGTATATTTTCTGCAATAAAAGTAGCATAATTATCATTTTTAGGTATTTTTATAAAATTTAACAAAAAAGAGTTAAAACTAAATTAATTAATATTTATCAATTAATTATTAGTTGAACTTAAAAAACTACATTAAATTAATTTTTAGGTAAATAAAATTATTAAATATTAAAAATATTGTAAAAATAAAGTATCATAACTCAAATAAAAATTTACTAAAATTGTAATAAATTATAAGTTTAACGGGTTATAATATTTAAATTGTTATATAAAGAAAATATGATTTTTATTATTTTAAATTTTTATTAAAAAAACTAATGATTTTTTATTATCTTATGATTAATTATAACTACAATATTTTTTTATATGAAATTAGTTATAGTTGGGAAAAATTATTTATAAAAATATTGAAGAAATAACATTTAATTATGTAATATCCCGAGTTTTTAAATATTTTTATACTGCATCGGGATATGCAGTACTAATAATTTTTGTATATATTTATGATATTTTATGAGTTTGTTGTTTGTTTAAAGCTAATTTTAATTATTTTATATTATTTTAAGTACTTTACGTAAAAAAATTTCGAGAATTGTATTTTCGGAAAAATTGACACGTAAATAATTTAATATTAATTATTTTGACTAGTTTTACGAATTTGCATGAACCCATATATAATTTTAAAGTGCTAAAATAAATTGTATATATGTGTATATATTTAAATTAATTAGAGCTTAATTAATTTTCTTAATTTTATTATTTAATTTTTGTATTAATTAATTAATTTTAAGTGTATAAATTATTAAATATAATAAAATATTTATGTGGTGAGTATTATTTATGTGTGGGAATATATGTATTACTATAATATAAGGTGGACATATATATATATACATATATACATTATTTTATAACAAAAATCAAAAGTTTACTTTATTTACGATTTTGCCCCTCCCTTCTTCTTCTTCCTCCCAACACATTTTCTTCCATTTTTGGCCATTTTCAGCTGGTTTTCTTGTTGTCACTGTGCCCCTCAACCTTCCTCCTCTACCTCCAGCCATTTCCACCATCTGAAACTCCCTTTTTTCTGGTGTGTTTTGGTCGGATTTTTCAAGGAGGTCGAAAATTGAAGTCAACTCCAATCAAGCCATTTCTGGCCACAAAATTTGACGCCACTAGTCTCTATCTGCTCCTTGAGCTCCATTGAGTGTGATCCCAAGCTTTGTTTCACTTGATTTGGTCTAGAATTGCTTAGGTTTCAATTTCTTCATTTCAGTCATTTAGGATTTCAAATTTTTTTTAGCTTTAATTTGATTGATTCACAAAAACTTATTTCACAAAATTTGTTCTTGGAAGCTTAATCTACATGATGTAATTTTTGTAGAATTTTTGGAATTTATTTTAATTTTTGTGAATTTTTTATTATTTTATTAATATTTTCTAATTTTCAAAAATTAATTAATTAAATTATGAAATTATGTTTTACGGTGATTATAGGTGTTGAAATGAATTATAGAAATTTATTTGTAATTTTTTTGAATTTTTATATATTTATTTGGAATTTATTTAGTTTATGTAATTTTGAAAAATAGGGTTAATTATGTGTTTAATTGAAATAAATTGGTTAATTGAGTATATTTATTGATATTATTGAAATATGTGTTGAGAAAATTAATTTTTAGTAATTATATTATTTTTAGTGAATTTTTGGATTTATTTTAGTAAATTTATATATAGGGGTATTTTGGTAAGTTTACACTAAATTGGCTAAAAATGTAATTAAATTGGTTTTAATAGTTATTTAGGGTATAAAAATGATTTCTACAAATTATTTAGTATTTTCAACTAATTAAAACTATTTTTCGTAAATTATTTTCAAATTATATATATATTATACAATTTTTCTAAATAAATGAGTTTTTATTGGTTTTTAATAAGTTTTAGGGTTAATTATGTAATTTGGAATTATAAAATGTATTTTTATTATATACGGGCATTTTCGGTATTTTGCAATTATTCTGTGAATTGTGAACCTCGGTCAGTGAATTGTAGTTTGGAGTCCGACCGAGGGATTGTGGTTGTGAATTTGGTGTTATTCTGAAATGTGTTTTCTTTGCAGGATCGCTCTACTCTTTGAGTAGAGAGATGTCCGTTTTACAGGGGAGGTTTTGCCGGATTTTTGGTAGAATTCTGGTAAAACGTGATGTCCGGTCAAATCCCTATTCTAATTCTGTGTCTAAAATTCTAGATCGAGTCTTTAGAATTTTCGTTAAATTTATTCTAATTCATGTTGTCGTTTGTTTGTTTAGTTGCGCCGAGACCGAGGCCTAACGGATCAAGTCCGTCGAGTTTGTCTCGTGGAGCGCTAACATGTGAGTTATTATACTGTATATATACGTATTGCATATAGGATGCATGACTTAGGATTTTTTATTTTCATTATATGTTTAAATAGTAATTTAATTATAATATGATTTGGTATATTTTCGGTTTATTTTTAGTATATCTTGATATATAAATGTTTGTATATTTTCTATATATATTTAATATATCACTGGTATATTTAGAGTTTATTTTTGATATATGTATGTTAGATATTTAGGTTTATGTTTGTTATAATTTAATATCTATACATGATTTAAATGTACATTGAACCATAATTATTTTATTAAATGATTAGTATAATTTAGGTTTATTCTTAAATAATTGCATGCTATATTATAAACCTACACTTAAATTATTTTTAAGTTTATTTTTTTTTGTATATTTTTGATATATTTCCAAATAAATACATGTTTTATTATTAAATTAAACCTAACACATTAGTGGTATATTTAGAGTTTATTTTTGATATATGCATGCTAGATAATTAGGTTTATTTTTAGTATATTTGTGAATATATGTTAAACCTAAACACATATTTAAATGAACATTTATACATAAATTTTTTATTAAATGATTTGTGTACTTAGGGCATATCTTTTGTATATTTAAGTATATTTTTAAGAAAATGCATGTTATATAATTGTTATTCATTTAAATTGTTTTTAACCATATTAATGATTTATCTTTAGTTTATTTCATATTTTATTTGATATACATATACCCGAAATATATCGAGTATATTTTAGGCGCATTTTTGGTATATATATATGGTTGATTTTACTATTATGAATATTTTTCTACATTAATTATTTTTCGAATGAATGATTTATTTAAGTGAAGGATATCAATAGAACGTGTTTCCCAGTGGGCAGCACTAGGACCGTGTACGTACCAGTGTGAAAGAATAGGGTTGAGTAAGAGTTAATTTTGGGTGATTATAATTGATTAAATTGATTTGACTGAGATTAATAGTATGATAGATAGTGTGATTACGGAGCCAATCACACTGACAGTCAGACTGTTGGAGCTCGGTTGACTTAGTGTCTCGGGGCTAGTCTACTGTCCATAAGTGGATTGAATGATCTATTGGGTTGATTGAGATGTGAGGTGATAGATAGTGTGATTGCTGGAGCTCGGTTGACCAAGTGTCTCGGGGCCAATCACACTAACAGCCAGACTGCTGGAGCTCGGTCGACTTAGTGTCTCGGGGCCAGTCTGCTGTCTAGTTTGGAATAAGTGTTCTATTTGGAATCAAGTGAGCCTATATGGCTAGAGTGATGATGGAGTTGATTGGGGATTGCTATTATTAGGGTTCTATGGATTCTTCATGAATTAAAACAAACGTTTTCTACATTTAGTATATTTATAAAGGCAAAGTTTGGCATTCGTGTGAAATGTGTGTATATACATATATATATAAGAATGTCTGATTGTTATGGTTTAGTTTGCATGTATATATAGTATAATAATTCATTCAGTGAGGTATGACCCCCTCAATTATTTTTTTCAGGAGATCCCATATTGTCAGACCTTAGTTGTAGAGTTCCTCGACGGTGTTCTTCAGTCCCGACTATTTTATGCAAATGTATATTCTGAACTCTGATTTGTATTCTAGAAACTGCAGTAGTTGTGTTATTGAATCATAATAGTATTATATTGTTTTGATATTGTATACTCTGAAAAATTGTATTTGAAACTGTACGAATATGTATTCATTGATGAAAGGATTTGGAGTATTTATTTTATATATTGATTTGAGAATTTTTAATTATGTCATACTTTTTATTTATTTATTGCATGATTTTATTTTCTAAGGCTTGCTACGGGTTCCAGATTCGAAAAAATTCTCATTCCCTAGCGCCGATCATGACTTCTAGTTTGGGTCGTGACAAATTATTTAAATAAAAGATTTATAAAAGTTGTAATATATTATAACTATATTAAGTTAATATTAAATTTCTAAATAAATAACATTGTTATTATTTTTAAAACTTTATTTAATAATAATAATAATAATAATAATATGTTGAATTTTACTATGTATCATGAGTCTAATAAATTTTTATTCACATATAAAACACGTGGTTGCTTACTAGTGTGTGTGTGTGTGTATATATATATATATATATATGGATGGTAACAAACAAAATTATAAAAAAAAATTCACTCATTATTATATAAAAATTGGATAATTTAATCATTCACTAATAAAAGTAAAATTAAATTAATTAAAATATAATTTTAATTTGATTGAAAGTGTATTTCCTATTTTAATTAGGTTAACTTCTATTTTATCTCAAATAAAAATTAAATTAACTAAAATTTAATTGAAAGTTTATTTTCTATTCTAATTTGGTTAACTTTTATTTTATTTCTAATAAAAATTAATTCAATTAAAATATAATTCTAATATAATTGAAAGTTTGTTTCTTAATTTAATTAGGTTAACTTCTATGTCATATATAACAAAATTAAATTAAATTAATTAAAATGTAATTCTAATTTAATTGAAAGTATATTTCCTATTTTAATTAGATTAACTTCTATTTTATCTCTAATAAAAATAAAATTAATTAACATATATTTCCAATTTAATTGAAAATATGTTTCCTATTTTAATTATGTTAATTTATATCGTATCTCTAACAAAATTAAATTAATTAAAATTTTAATGATAATTTTGTTAAAAATATGTTTTTCTATTTTAATTAAGACTTCTTATATTTTATATAATATAAATCAAATTAGCTAATATAATTTTATAAGTCTTATTATATTAAATTTAATGAGTAAATAATTAAAATCAAAATTAACAAATTTTATGAAAATAGAAAATTATATAATTAATTTCAAAATTAGATATTTTTATAAATTAAAAATTAATAAATAAAAAATAGAGCATATAATTTGTTTGAAAGTATATTTTCTATATAAAAAAAGGTAGTATAATTATCATTTTTAGATATTTTTATAAAATTTAACAAAAAATAGTGAAAATTAAATTAATTAATATTTATCATTTGATTATTAGTTGAACTTAAAAAATTATATTAAATTAAATTTTGTGGAAATAAAAATATTAATATTAAAATATTAAAGAAATAAAGTGTCATAGCTCAAACAAAATTTATTTTAAAATTATAATAAATTATAAATTTAATGGGATTATAATATTTAAATTATTATATAAAGAAAATAGAACTTTTATTATTTTTAAATTTTTTATTAATAAATAACTAATGATTTTTTATTATCTAATAATTAATTATGAACATAATATTCTTTTATATGAAATCAGTTATAGAGATGAGAAAAATTAATTATAAAAAATATTAAAATAATATCACTTAATTATTTAAATAAAAGATTGTAAAAATTATAATGAATTATAATTATATTAAATTAATATCAAATTATTATATAAATAAATAATATTATTATTATTTTGAATTTTTTTATTTAATAATAATAATAATAAATTTAATTATTTATTTACTTTATATCACGAGTAAAATAAATTTTTTTATTCACATATGAAATACATAACTGTTTAGTAATGTATATATATATATATATAGTTCTTTTGCTTCTAAACCTTCCATCTTGTCATGATTATTCGGTGGTGGAAAAATATTATCAAGACATTTATATGAATTTAGCCAATGAAGCTTGGTTCAATTGGTCAAGTGGAGGCACTATGACCCTAGGGTCATTAGTTCAAGTCTAAAAGGTGTCAAAATCAAGACTTGATGTATCACTGGGCAAAAAAAAGTTTAACACTCTATATAATATAATAATATTAATAATAATATATAATATATGATAGATATGATATGAAATGATATATATATATATTATAAGAGAAAAGATCAAATTTGCACCTAGGTTTTTGACCTAATAGCACATTAAATCTTTTAATTTTTTTTTGTTTTTACCCCATTCGAACTTCTATTCTGGAAATTGACATATATTAGAACTTAGTGATTAAAATTAAATCTTATAACTTCTTTTTAGTATAATTAATTCTTATAAACTAATTTTAATGGATATTAACAAATTAAATTGATAATTTTTTAAAAAATATATATATATATATAACCTTAATTTTTCTTAATTTTTTAAACATTTGAAATTAAGTGATATAAATTTCAAAAAATGACCAAATTTATTCGTTAATATTAAATTTAGTTTTTTATTAATTTATAGGACTTAATTGTATTGAAAAAATTATAAAATTTGATTGTAATAAGTAAAATTCTAATACGTGTCGATTTCTAAAATAGAAGTTCCAATTGGACAAAAAAAATAAAAAATGCAATATGCTCTTAGGTAAAAAATCTGGAGAAAATTGAACCTTTCTCCTATAATATAATATATATAAATATATAGAGTGTTTTAGTCGTATTATGAAATGGCTGTTCAGAAAAAATATTTATATGAATTTATATTTAAGCAATGGGATGGATTACTGAGCTGCTCCCTCAAGTTTATATTATATATTTTATTTTTTATAAAAATAATTAAATAAAAAATTAATAACCCCAATCCTAACATATTACAATTTTTTTTTTTTTTGCATATAATGAAATTAACGTAATTCTGCCATGAATTCAACAAGGCATTCACACAATTCAGCAATTATTATTATTTTGTCCTTTTAATAATAATAATAATTTGTACCAATATGCATGAATTCAAACAAGGCATACACATAATTCTGGCATTTGTTTTGAGGTGATAAAACTAAAAAGGGCCAGCCAGCACACCTTAGTTGGGATGGTTTAATCCTCCCCTTGTGTTGCTTGGCTTGGCTTAATATAGAAGTGGAAGGTTTAAATTCCGCTCCCTATAATATATATTTATAAAAAATAAAAAATAAAATAAAATAAAGCCGAATTCTTTGTCTTTAAGACCATAACGTTAAAAAAGTACGCTCTGTTGTGAACCTGAAGTTCCCACATCGCTCGCACACGAGATTGTGTGCGTGCTTATAAGCAGGGTCTGACGCCTTTACTTGTAGACGCGTTTTAAAGCCGTGAGGTCCTGAAGTATCAAAGCGGACAATATCCACAAGCTGTTTATAACACGTTATCAGCACGATGCTCGCGATGGGAGGGTGTGTTGTAAACCTGAAGTTCCCACATCGCTCGCACACGAGATTGTGTGCGTGCTTATAAGCAAGGCCTGAAGCCTTTACTTGTAGACGCGTTTTAAAACCGTGAGGTCCTGAAGTATCAAAGTGGACAATATCCACAAGCTGTTTATAACACGCTCTAATTTTTATTTATTTTTTGCTCTTCTTTTTTTTTTTTGGTGGGTCATGTCATAGGTCGGAAGAGGTACTATATTCAGATTTCCATTCGTTTTGTAGGACTTTATAGGTTGAATTATTAATTTTTCTAGGTTTCACTTTTTTTTGCACAGTGCCGTTGATTAGTGTCTGTAGAATCATGACTGTTCATATATCAATATTAAAAATGATGATTTAAACTTAATTAAGCGTTGATGTCAAAAATGGAACTTTAACAGTGATGATGACCTGGTAGACCCAGTGACAGCTATAATGCACAATTCTATCTTTGACAACCCGGCAGGATTTGGCGTGTAGAGGGAGTGAAATCAGCTTTGGTTTTATAAGCAAAAATTTAGCACTATGTTTGGAAAAAGGGATTTTACCATGTGGTGGCTGGAAAATACTTACACTATGTTTGAAAAGTTGGATAGAAGTAAAAGGGCGAAAAGAAAACAGAGCAAAAAATACGAAGAAAAATATATTTTTTTTTTTTGAATTTAAATGAAAATAATATATGAAAAAAGTAAAGTTGTTATATTTTTTTATTGAAAAGATAAAATATTAAATATTAAAAAAATAAAAATATATGTATATATTAAATTTACTTTTATGCCCTCACTTACAGCAAATAATATTTTCTAAGAACCTTTTATTATTTTATGAGCCCTTTTTTTCATCAATTTTTTATTGATAAACTTTGTACAAATATAAAACTTCAAATTTGTTTTATTAAGAACTTTATAAAATTATAAAAATCATTAAATTAGTCAATCCAAATTTCTTTGTTTTTAAAAATTCAAATTATTAATTTAACAAAAATTACTTGTATAACAATGACATATTTATTAATTAAAATTGTATTAGGTTTGACAATAAAAAATTTGACAATTACAATAAAATTACTTATCAAACAACCTATCAGCTACATAAAATACACATAACAACAACCATAATTATATAATATATATTATCATTTTACAAATTCCTTAGTACTTACTAATTTATCTAATGATCTCATAGACCATTTATAGTTATAATAAAATAAAATGCAACGATACATGATAATATTCTAATTGTCCACATATATATATATATATATATATATATATATATATATATATATATTGATGTAATTTTTTTAATTAAAAAACAACTTCATGAATTAAAATATTTTAATATAATATTATTTTAATTATGATATTATTTTTAATATTAATATAATAATCATTATTACTATTAAAATCAAAATAAAAAAATTGTTAATGAATTTTTTATTTGAATGGGTTCAATGTAATTAAATGAAATAGTAAAAATAATAATAAAATATATAAAAATACGTAAATACAACTAAAATTCACGTAAATATTTGACTAATATATTAAATTTTAATCAATAAAATATACAAAAATACTCTCGTGATTGTAATAAGGAAGTAGTTGAAAAATGAATAAATTTGAAGAAAAAAAATCTTATTATATGAATAGTAATTTTGCAATACCAAAAATAACATACATAAATGTAATCATGTAAAATTTTGAATAATATACCAAACAGAAGTAAACAAAATATATAAACATATTCGTGTCGCTTTTATGATGATATGACTAAAAGGAAAAAAAAATTTGAACACAAAATTTTTTTATTATAAACAGTAATATTGATAAAAGAAAAATGTAGAAAGCATGGCTGGCCAACTTTTTTTAATTTTTTATTTGTTTATTTTTATTTTTATATTATAATAATTTATTTATTTATAATAATATTAAAAATAATATCATAATTATAATTATATTATAATAATTTTTTATTTTTAATTTTAACACTATTATAATTATTTTAATAATAAAGAGATAAAAAAAGAAAGGTAAAGTTCGTAATATATATAAATAGTAAAATTTTCCGTTTGTTTTCTCTCCAATTTGGAGAAACAGGAATGGAAGAAAAGTAATATTATAGTTTTCTTTGGCCAAAACAAATAAAGAAAAGTTATTTTTCATCCATATTTTCTTCAACTATTTTCTTTCCTCTCCAATTTCCCTCCTTTCCAAACACAAGTTTAGGGAAAATATGAAAGGAAAATTATTATTATTATTATTATTTTAATTTGAGAATTTGGAAGGACAATATGAGGAGGAATGAAGGTTTTTTTTTATTTTTTTCTCTATTTTTTCTCTCCAAATTGGAGAGAAATACTATATTTGGAAAGGACAAAAGAGAGGAAAATATAAAGGAAAATAATGTTATTTTTCTTTTGTTATTTTTCTCCTTTATATTTGAATTGAAGGAAAATAATAAAGAGAAAAAGGAAAATGAAGATACTTTTTTATTGAAGAGATAAAATATTAAAAAAATTAAGAAAAAAATATATAATATATTTACTATTATACACATATACTAAAATAGTAATACTTATTTCTATCCTCTCTTTTTTCTATTACTTGCAAATAAGGATAAAATTATAAAATTAAATGTATAGTACACTTTTCACCTCTCTTTTCTACAATTTTCTCTCCAAATTGGAGATACAAAGAAGGGATGAAAATAAAGGCCACTTTCCTTATTTTTTATATTTTCCCCTCTAATTTCAAACAAAAAAAAGTAACTTTCCTCCCTCATTCTTCAATTACAAACATAGTGAAAATGAGAGAGAAATGGTGGAAAGTAAGGCTGAACATGAGACGGAAAAAATTTCAAACTAAAAGACAATAAAATTATACTGAACTGAATAAATTTAATCTCGAACCAAACCGTATAGAATTTTATGACTAATTTAATACAATATTTGATATTTACAACAAATTGAACCGAGAACGTATCAAAACTGTACCAAACTGAAAACTAAATATGGTGCTAAATATTAATTCAATAAATAATACATAGATATTATAAATAGTAGTGAACTTAAATATATACTTTTAATTATATTATCAAGTAATTTACCATGTATGATAATATAAGATAAAAATTAGGAGTTTTGTTGTGTTTAAAATATAATAAATAAAATATTTTTATAAATTTTATTATTATTATTATTATTATTATTATTATTATTATTATCATCATCATCATCATCATTATTGGTGCTACTACTACTACTAGTATGCTACTACTAATATTACTGTTATTATTATTCAATTAACAAGTAAAAATGTGAAATGTTTATTACAATTTGAACTTAAAATATAAAAATAAAAAATTCACACCAAATAGTTTTAAATGATTCAATTAACAAATAAAAATGTGAAATATTAATTACAACACATTTTAAATTAAAATATGAGAAATAAGAAAATTATTATTATTATTATCAACAATAAGTAAAAATATAGATAGCACATTATATTTCAATTTAAAACAGAAAATATGAAATAAGAAAATTAAAATTGTATGATCTCAAATATTATAATCTGTAACTAAAATATTTAGTTTATATTTAATAACTTATTATAAAAAATTATTATTATTATTATTATTATTATTATAGACATATAATAATAAAAAATGATATATTTTTACCCAAAACTATATCGTTTGATTAGGGGTGTAAACAAGTCGAGGGATATTAAGTGATAAAATTTAAATTACTAAGTATAGCAAAAAATAACATATTCATAATGAAGACAATAGAGTATATTTGTTATGGTAATAATAAAACTATGTAATTTTAACAACAGTACATAATTTTAATATTAATTAGTATTAATACTAAGTAAAGATAATTTAAATTATTACTATAAATTTATTTATTACATAAATTTCTGAAATCCCATTTTAAACCATACTATATTAATTCATTTCAATATAACCGAATTCCCGTACCAAACTGTTTCAAAAAATGGGATGGTACTGTATCACAACCTAAACCCGAGAGTTATGACCGACGCTAGAGAATGAGAATTTATAAAAATTTGAAACCCGTAACGAGCCTAAACATAAAAAATCAACTAAACATAAATATAAATATGCCTCATAATTAAAAATTTTAAAAACATAAAGAAATCTCCATATTATATCATAGTAAAATATGTTCATACAAATATTCAAAATACAAAATCTCAATCAATAATAATATAGAATACTACAACAAAATATATTATTACTGCAACGTCTAATTATACAAAGAGTGATAGTTCAAAATTTACATAAGTTAGTTGGTGAAGAAATGGTCTAGCAAAGAGAACTACTACAAGAGGTCTGATGAAAATTATTCTTAAAAATAATTAAGAGGGTCAGACCTCATCGAATGAATTATTATTATTATGTATATATATGCAACCTAAACATACAAACAATCAAACATCAATATAATATTTATATATTTATATTTATATTTATATAATTATACATGCATTTTCAAGCAGATATTAAAAATAATTTTCATATCAGCATACCAATGGAAATTAAGTGGAAGATTAGAGCAGAACCCTAAAATTGTTCGCAACCTCAAACACTGAACCTCACTAGCCAACAGGCTCACTTAAATTCAAGAACATTCCTCTTTTTCCAATTTGACAATGGACTGGCCCAGAGATACTAATTCAATCGAACTTCTGCAATACTATTATGTACTGACATGATTGACTTCGAGACACTAGGTCAATCGAGCTTCTGCAATCACACCACTCTCTAACCACAAATCTCAAATCATATAATCTCATATCAATAAAAATTTATAGTTTAGTATCTAGCGTATTGTTATGCAACAGTTCTAATGTAGCTCACTAGATAGTATGCTCTACAGTTATCCTCCAAAATAACATTTTATAAATAAAATAATAAAATCATATTAAATATGAACAACATGCAATTTACACAAATAAATATTCACCTTTATATATATGCAAACATATATATATAATAACAATAACAATTAACAGCTAATGCAACATAGTTTAATAAAATTCATATTTATTAAAAATATGGATGCCAATAATATTTTCTACATGTGATGCATACATATAATAATAATTTTCAAGTGGAATGCGCTCTTCTATGATGATTTGACTGGCCCTGTCATGTAGGCCTCAATCTCGGCACGGCTATAGAAAAATAATAATAAAATAATTAGGATAAAAATCCTAATTTTATATATTCTAAATTTCTAAAGAAAACTCGATCTAAAACTCGACTCGAATAAAAGACTTAAAACTTAATATAGATCCGATGTCACATTTTATAAGAAATCTATAAAAAATTCAGCATAATTTATTTTATAAAACGGATATCTCCCTACTAAAAGTAGAGTTATTTCTGCACGAAAATACACTTCAAAATATTTCAAAACTCAAGATCTTAGGTTGTGCCTCCGAATTACAATTCACGCTCAACCGAGAAATAACATCATAAAATATACAATAAAATAATATAATTTCTCAAATCATCAAAATATATCATAAAAATATTAATGAATTTTATTTTCCAAATAAATAATAAAATTCTAGTTCACAAATAATAATTGCCAATAAAATCCATTAATGGAATAAAATTTGCATTTTACAAATAAACTAGCATAAATTGTAAATAATTATTAAAATCACTTATTAATATCATAAAAATAATAAAATTCTCATTTAGGCTCAAAAATAATAAAGAAATTTATTTTTCATATATTTGCCAAAATAACTACTAAATAATTAATAATTGAAAAATAATTATAAAAATTATTTTCACTTTTATTAATTAAAATAGTCTAAAACAGAATAATTAACAATAATTTTACTTAAAATAAAATAATTTATTAATTTCCAACAATTTCTCAAAAATACATATTTATACATAACCTTTAAAAATTCATATTTCAAATTCTATACATAATTTCATAAAAATTTCTTCATAAAATTTAATCTATATAATTAATAGAATTTATTAAAAATATAAAATTTTCTGGACCGGAACAGTAACCAAAAGCTCGAAAAATTTCAAAAATTTTTAAAAAAATTAAAAATCAAAATAGCAAGATCACAACTTCAACTGCATTTAATATCAAAGCAACTATATCAAATTCAATCGAATTCAAGCTCAAATTAAACAAAAAAAACCTAAAAATCAAAATTGTTACCGGCTCAAATTGAAGCAATTAATGGAGGGATTTAGAAGGCTAGAGGGAAGGGAGTTGTTTGAGACCAACGGCAGCGACTGAAATCATTGCCAACAAGCCTCTCCTAAAATCGGCGTCGAAGAAGAATAAGAGTAAGAAGAAGAAGGGAACGTTGTCGATGGCTGAAGGTGTTGGCAGCGTCGTCGGGTGGAGGTGGTGGCATAGTAGCTGACCGACGCAATGATGGTGGCGCTGGTGAAGTGCGGGAAGGGAAGGGAAGAAGGAGAAAAAGAAAGGAAAGATAGAAAAAAAGGGATGGGGAAAGGAAAGAGAAAATCATTTTTAACCCCCTTCTTTGTAATAATAAAATAATAATTTTTTAAAAATGATAATAATATTATAATATTTTAAAATTTAAATTCCTTCCAAAATATTTACACACTTAACAATTAATCAAAATTTAATAAAACTACACAAATAATAATAATCTTAGAAATATTCAAATAATAATTAACAATAATTGATTTCACATTTAATTTAATAATTAATTAAAAATTCGGGTTATAATATACTGATATGAAAATTTTTAAATTAGATACTGATACTAGAAATTTAATTTTTAAAATTTTTGAAATATGATACGGTTCCAGAGATTTTAAATGGTAAATTACAATTTTTCCTTTATTTTGGTGCATTACAATATGTCTCTGACATTTGAAAAGATATTTATTCATTATTGAATTTTCATACTACTTCATCCCTAATAAAATAACTAATGAAAAATTTAAAAATTTAAGAATAAATAAATATTTTTTCAAATATCATTAATAAAGTAGTGTAATATATCAAAACATAAAAAAAAATTATAATTTACTCAATTTAAAATTCTTAGATTTCTCCAACCCTTACTCACCCCTAATGGAAAGTGCAATGTAATGAATAATTTTACTATTTTACCCTTATTTATTCTAGCACTTATTATGTTACTTTTTCCATTTTCAAAATCATTTATTGTTTTCCTCCTTTTTTTAAAAAAATATTTGAAATGGTTAATTTAATAAGTTTTATATTTTCTTTAAATTATTAATTTGAATGATTAATTTGATAAGTTTAATATTTTTACTAAGTTTATAAAAAAGATAAAGAATTTTTAATAAATATTATTATTTTAATAAAAAAGTATAATAATAAATATATCATATGTATTTTAACTATTCAATAAAAAATATATATTTATTTTTTTCTCTCTATATTATTCTTCTTCAATCTAAACATAAGAGAAAAAAAAATATATTATTTTTCTTTCTATTTTTTCCTCCCGTTCCTCCATTCCCCAACATAGGAAAGTGACATGACAGATGAGGAGGTGTTAGAGGCAAACTGATAAGTTTAAGTTGATGAGGCAAGCCTGGCTAGTTTTTGGTGGTGACATGTTTACCTTTGTAGTCTTTTGTTATGTCACATATATTGGCAGTGTCTCTCAGCTTTACGATGCCTGTTTAGTTTTACAATGCCTGTCATATCAGATGGATTGGCAGTGCCTCTGAGCTTGACAATTTACAATGCCTGTTAGGTTAAAGGGTGTTTATGCTTCTTATCCTTAGATCATCTCTAACACTATGTTTGGAAAAAGAAAGAAAATTAAGAGAAAAATAATGTTATTTTTTTCTTTTTTTATTTAAATTTAAAGAAAAATAATATAAAGAGAAAATAAAGTTATAATATCTTTTTTATTGAAAAAATAAAAAATTTTAAAAAAGAGAATAAGTATATAGTATATTTACTATTGTGTTCATATATTAAAATAATGAATGAAGAGATAAATTGTACAATAAAAATAATATTGTAAAATGAAAATAAATATGTCCTACCCACAAGAAAAATTATTCAAGTTACACAACAGCTTCTCTTGAAAGAGCAAATACATCTAATTTAATCTATCCGAAACAAATAATAAAACATCATGTGGTTAGGCTAAAATATTTAGTAGAAAATACAATTTAATATCCCAATCTCCCTTAACTCTCTGATATCATAATATGAGACTTAGCCACGGATAATAAAACATTATTTCATTAAGTTAAAATATTTAGTAGAAAATAAAGTTTGATATACAAATTTTCCTCGACTCTCTTATCTCATACAGTAGGCCTTTGCCATTACGCTTAAGCTGTGTATGAATTAAACTCTGTGAAGAGATTCCACATTTGGAGGCCCACAAGTGAACCAAATACACACTATGGGAATTAACTCACCATAATGCGAGCCTACAACCCTTAACAGTCCCCATACTTCGGTGAGGCTTTTGCCACTGGCCTACAGCTGAGGTAAGACAGTAAGGCAGGGATAGGGCTGAAAGTGTCGCCCACCATTTTAGTGCAACACATCAAGTGAACTTTTCTTCACAGCAGGTCAATTCATCCATCAAGAATAATACTGCAGAATCATTTCATTTGCTGTTCAGCCAAAATTGCATAATCAAAAGTACAATTATATTGAAATGATATGTCTGCCAATATTGCATAATCAAAAGTATAATTATATAAAAATGATTATGTCTCTTTGCCAATATCAATTCCTCTATTAAAGCATCGTAAGCAGCATGTAAAGCAATCGCATCTCACAGGGAAAAAAATAATAATAAATAACTAATGATGTCCTACTGACATCGCAATAATATAGTTTATGCTTTTACAAAACTTGAGTAAATGTTGATCATCTAGTCTCTTAGGAAGTAGACTCTGGCTCAGGGCTGCCCTCTTCACTGGTTTCACCACCTGCTGTCTTAACTTCTTCAGATGACTCTGGTTGTTCTGGCTTTGCAGGACCTGGACCAGCTGATACTTTCACCATTGATGGGCGCAAGAGCCTGTCACCAAGTTTGAATCCCTTCCGGAACTCCTGAAGTATAATGCCTTCTTCAAATTCTGTTGATTCTTCTCGCATAATTGCTTCGTGCAACTGTTGTAGTATAGCAAAAGAAAAAGATCATTATTTATTAGCAGATGCATGAACTTCCAAAAAATCCAGGTTCATGATGCAAAACATTTAATTTTCAAGAAGCAATATCACTTCAGTTCTCACTTCTCACCTGCCTATTTCAAAGTTAAAATTAGAAATTTTCATGTCACGAGCACAAAGCCCAAGCTAGATTATGCACGGTTACTCATGCAACTCACCATGTTGGCTCGAATCAATCAAAGACTA
Source organism: Mallotus nudiflorus (assembly GCA_947683625.1). Classification (NCBI taxonomy): domain Eukaryota; kingdom Viridiplantae; phylum Streptophyta; class Magnoliopsida; order Malpighiales; family Euphorbiaceae; genus Mallotus; species Mallotus nudiflorus. The sequence goes on from CANTUR010000041.1 coordinate 8,499,298, forward strand.
GGTTTGAGTTAAAATCGTATCCTCTTCATAAAACCTGAACAAACTTGATCAAATTTTCGAAATATATCATCAAGTACTTGACTGATTTTCGAGCCAACTAGATTCTTCTCCTGCAGTAAGTCAATGATCAATACGATGATTTCGTACATTTATCTTATCAATTCCAAGACTGTAAGCCCATCACTTTGAGGGATAGGCATAAATATCACTAGAAAAAATAAAGATTTCTTTTCATTTGCAGGTCAAGGGAAAGTTTTGCAGTTTGCTGGCAGTTTCAACAAAGTGCATGTAAATTTGCTCTTGGCCAAATTCTTTAACAAATTTTGCAATCTCAACAGAGAACACATTGGTTAAAATCCAGAAAATAAACACAAGACATGGGGGTTATAATAAGCTGCTTTTTTTTTTTTAATTCTCCTATTATTCATATAAAAAGAAGTTCAAAAGTTGGACAACTCACCAATGGATCAAATGGTTTTCCTATTGTTTCCACAGGAACAACACCAAGTGAACCCAGAATTTCTACAAACTGCTTGTATATGCTCTGATAGCTGTTATTGATCTTCTCTTCTCCTTCAGTCTCCAATTTAATTTGGGATTTAGCTCTCTCAAAATTATCCAAAACAGACAATAAATTCTCCACAACTTCCCCTTGGGCATTTGTTACCAATGAAAGTCTTTCCCTCTCTGTCCTCTTCCGGAAATTGTCGAAGTCTGCACTAATCCTAAGAATCCGGTCTCTTTCTATTGACAATTCTTCAGTCAAACTTGCCACCTTCCTTTCAAGATCATTTTTCTCATCTTCTACAGATTTCAGAAAAGATTCTATCTCAGTGATTCTGGACTCATCATTACTCGCCAAAGCTTCTTTATATGACTTGAGGGAAGTCAAGATAATTGAAGGAGTTGTTTCCTCAGCATCAGCAACCTCTTCACTACTGGAACTATCTTCCACCTCACTGGAACTATCTTCCACCCCAATGGCACCATCTGAAGAGTCCTGTTGCATATATACATATGTCAGCAAAATAATCAAAGACAAGGTACCATCTCTAGCAAATAGCACTATATCGTTATGCTTGCAAGGAAATTTTTAATCAAAAGCGTTGTTATTCAGTGCTTGAAATCCCTAACCAGTCAAACTATAAATGCTAATGAATAAACTCACCTACAAACAGAAAAAGAAAAAACGAAAAAACAGATTGGTAATGAGTCAATAACTGGATAAATGAAAACATGTAGATCATTCAATCCACATTTTACTAACTGACACAACATAACCTCAGAATACTAGGCACAAAATGGATAATAAAACCATTCATCTGCAAATCAGTTCACGGTTGAAATTGCTTTAGAGCAGCACTAAGGAATATGTCTTGTTGAGATATTAAAAACATTGGAAACTTACAGTGAACAATCTTATTCAAATTTTTCGTTCATGCTATTACAACTAGATGGGCCATACTGAATGAATTTTTTGTGCATATCTCATATATCTAGAAAATGATCAGTTAATAAGTGTTAGTTCTTAAAGCAAAAAATAGAAAGAAAGATTTGTTCTTAAGAAAGATTTGTTCTTGGTTTTCTTTGTTAAATCTCATTGCAGAATTAGTTTGTAGTTTCAGAACTTATGCATAGTTGGGTTATAGAAGTCCAGAACTGAAATCATGGATAACCATTTTTCCAAAATGCAGCTATGACAAATTTATAAGGCAAAGCAACAAGGTTTGAAGTATGAACCAATAATAAGAATAATTAATTATGTAGTTGAGATAATATGATGTTCCACTAGTTACCAATTCTTTTTACACAATGGTAGTCATCTTGTCAACAATACTATGTAAAGGAAGTCTTCTCTACCTTGCGAAGAAAAATAATTTTCATTACATTTTCCTAAGAGTGTATGCAACCTATATAATTAAGATCATACTGCAATACCATATAGGGAATATGTCCAAGAGAAAACGAAAATACCCAAAAAAGAAATATGGATAAACAAAAGGACCGGTAGTATCAATTTCAGCAGAACCATCAACTGAGCTTCCCATCTACATACACAAGCACTTGACAAAACAATATCTCAACAGAGACTAAGAAGAAGGAAGGGGAGACATGAATTGGGAATAATTTACTTCATTAAACCAAGTGATGCAAAGTGTTCCAGAGCTACTGTGATCAATTAGCGAAGCAAATCATACCTCCTTTTGCTATTTTTAAAGTTTCTCTAGGTCAATTTCCTAGACAATAATACTTCATCTACCATGAACAGGTTCTCGATAACTAAGTCCAGTTTTAACATCTAAAGCAAAGCTTTTCAATAGCTCATTTCTTGACAGCACGTTTTATACTACTCTCATTGAGGTTTCAGGAAATGCATTTAGTTTCATCAAAGGAATTGAGCTCAAGAACTTGATTGCAGTAACACTTACACAGCAAACGCATATTAATTACAATTAATACCCACTTCATTTCACTCCACTAGGAAGCAAATTAAACTGAACCCACATAAAGCTATGCTCAAACCCAAAACTTATTGAAAACCCAATAGCCAAATCACTTAATCTTTATCTTCCAATAAGCAAACCCAATCTAGATAGCCCTAATCAAACAGCACCGGATACAAATGTAAATGCATAAACATACCTGAATTTCGGGTTCCTGAACCGTTTCTTCTGTCTGGGTAGTTTCGGTTTCACCTTCAGAAGCCAAAGGGACGAACTTTGCAAACCGGAGAGAAGATTTGGTGAGGTACTGTAGAGAATTTGAAGAAGAAAGTTTGGAGGTGCTAATGCTTTTGCATCTAATTGGGAACTTTAAGAAGAAATTGTTAGTGGTAGTGGTGGAAACTAGTCGCGGCGGAATTGGCGCCCTCAACGGTGGCGTTTTGAGGATAGTGGCCATTAAAATGCAGAGCAAAGAGAGTGATAAGAGTTGCAGAGCTCTGAGAGCGGTGAATTTTTTTTAAGGAGTGTAATGAAATTGAAACAAAATGGTGCGCTTAAATCAAATCTGTTCGATTTCTGTCTTGGGTATTCTAATCGGACGGCCTGTTTTCCATCTTTCGTTTTTATTTGGTAGCCCCCAAGAATGAAGAAGTTTCTAGACCAATGCGGAACGCAAACGTGCTGCAAGCCGTCTAGCCACATCATCACCATCTCCAACGTGTCTAAAGCCATATCACCACAGTTGCATCCGTGGCTGATGCCACCTCACAAATGTGCAAACGTGGCACACCCAATACAAACATGTGGCATAAAACGTCGAACACTCTGCTTGCCATGTCACTCATTTTGCATATGTGGCACTTGCAACATCATAGACATTGCATACATGGCACATGCCACGTCATGGACTTTGTGTGCATGATTTATGCCATGTCATACTCTCCGTGTATATGGTGCATGCCACATCATATAATTGGCATACGTGGCAACATGGCATTCCGATTGCACGACCATAACCTTTGCATACATGGCACAAAACACCTCACACACATTGCATACATGGCACTTGCCACATCACACATTTATTTACATGTGGCATGCCACGTCATAAGATATGCAACATGGAACATGCCATGTCATAATCCTTTCATACGTGTCCAGGATCACATTATCACATCAGCATACGTGGCACGTGCCATGTCAAACAGTGTGCATGTGTGGGTTACTCCATATCATACCATATGGCTTTAATGTTAGAGCTAGAGGTGTGCAAATACCTGCCCACCTGAATAACCAAATCCAAACTAGCTAGAAGATTGAAGATCGAATTGGGTAGAAGCTATATAAGAGGCGGGTCAATGGGTGTTGGGCCAAAATATTTGATCCAAGTAGTGGTTCGATTTTAATGGTAAGAAAACCGACTCACTTGAATTTCCAACATTCAAAACAATGACATGATTTTATGAGTAGGTTTAATTAACCTTAAGTATATATATATTGCATTCTCCTCTAACCCTAACAGACCTCTCATTTTCACTCCTCCTCTCAACGCTCTTTATATTCTCTCTTTATACCTAGCCCCCCTCATCTTTCTTAACATTTTAACCCTCGATCCTAAGCCTTAGCCACCCTTGACCCACTACTCCTGCTACATGCAAATGACTCCTTGCTCTTAATAATGATTTGTGTGTTATAAGATCATCACCTATATTTTGTTTCTACTAATGATTTGAGATATTTGTTATTATTTTAAGAGATATGATTAATAGCTCATTGATTTATTTGTATTATCCACTTCTATTTGTTGATTTAAATTTTTTTGTACAAGTGCTGTGACAAATTTTTATATCTTTTGATGTGAATTTTTTTTTAAAAAAAACCTCATATTACAATGATGATTAATATCGTTTTTCCTTGTGTTCTTCTATGTCTGTTTTGGAAGCCCTTTAAACACACAATAGATCTCTTTAATATAACAAAAGGTGGAAGCTTTAAAGGAGATCTGCATTCTTCTTAAGATCTCTGTATTATAAACAAACGATTCTCTCAATTGAAAATCTGCACTAAAAGTGAAAAATGTCAAACAATCTTCATATTTTATTTTTCAAAAAATTGTTTTTAATGACTGTTAGTCTTACAAAAGAACGATGTAATTTTTTTTTGATAAAAAGTGTTTTATAATTTTTTTATTTTGTATTAATTTATCTCTTGAAGAAGAACAATTTTATTTTTTAATTAATGTGATTTTTTTTTGTTTTTAATATAAAAAACCCTTGTAAATTTATATGTTTTTCTTTAATTTTTTTTTTAATTAAATATGTTTAATTACAAGTGAAAATGTTTTTATTTAAATTATTTGATTATGTTTAATAAATTTTTCAATCAAATGAATCATGTTCTTGTTTAATAGTATGAAATGGTTGTGCTTCGTGTTAATTTGCCCATCGACTCTATCACCTAGTGGGTTTTTTTTTTTTTTTTTTGTTACTAGCTATAAATTCATTTACATGGCTTTGATTGTTTGATGCGGCTATATTTTTTTTATTGTATTTTCTGTAATAGATTATTAGATTTGTGTGGTTCTGATTTAAAACATTCATAGGATAAATAATACAATTTTTATGGTGATTAGTGATTTAGTGTAATACCTTATATATTTATTTAAATAAAGGGATTTTTTTAAAATAGTGTTATTAATAGTTACTTTTACATTATATTATGTTTATGTTAATATTAATTTTAGGGTTATTAATATATGTGAGTATTACTTACTTAATGTCTAGAATTTCATTGTCTATTATTATCATTATTATTATTTTTATTATTGCTATTTTAAATTATATTAAATTTTATGGCTATATATGTGTTTCCATGTACATGCACATATACATACATATATATATATATATATATATATATATATATATATATATATATATATATATATATATATATATATATATATATATATATATATATATATTTTAGGTTAAATATTATTTTAGGTGGGTGTGTGCATTAAAATAATTTTTGTATATATATATGTGTATGTAGTATATGTATATATATATATATATACCAATATTTACCTATATACACACATACATGCACAATAATATATTAATATATATATTAATGGTGTATAGTATTATATATATATATATATATATATATATATATATATATATATATATATATATATATATATATATATATATGTGTGTGTGTGTGTGTGTGTGTGTGTGTGTGTGTGTGTGTGTGTGTGTGAAGAAGTGGACCACCTGAGACAACAAAAGCAAAAAAATAAAAGACATAGGAAAGCAAAGAGAGAGAAAAAAAACAAAACAGAAGCTTCCCGATGCCCTGCACCTTCTCCTTCATCGTCCCTCACCATCTCTTCCTTCTCCTTCACTGCACCGTTCATCATGCCACCACCAGAATCGCCATTACCGTCGTGAGGAAGAGCTTCAGGTGGTGTTGCTGTCACTATTTCTTCTCTTCCACCTTCGGCCAAGCTTCCTCCTCACTGTTGGAGTTTGATCTAGCGCCACCCAATCTTCCCCAACTTCCCTCATCGTCTTAGGTGTCCGTCCAAGCCAAGAGCCGCCGCTGCAACTCACCTCCGGCGCCGGAATTGGAGGTTGAAGGTGAGTTGCTCAGTGTTGTTTTTAGGTTGTTGTCAGGTTGTTGCTCGATTTTGAATGTTGATTTTAGGTTATTTTTTAGTATATGTTGGATTATGCCAATAAATTGCTTCAATTTAAATTTTAAGTATTTTTCCTAATTTTTCTTAATTTACAGAATTTTGTATAATTTTTATTTAATTTTTTTAGTTGATTTATTGGGTTTTATTTGGTTTAGTTAATATAATTAAAGTAATTATAGTTAATTGTTCTTAGTATATTAATTTTATTTTAGGTTTTAGAATTTTGGTGTTAATTAGAGGTTTATGTAAATTTTAGGTATTTAATGGGTAATTATGCTAATTTCAAAAATTATGGTAAAAAATTATGAAATTTTAATAATTGAGGTTATTAGTGAATGTTATTAATTTTAGAACTCAAATTATAATTTTTGTGATTTTTATACTATTTTTTATAAATATTTTTGAGTTTATGCCAAATGTCATTTTTAGGTTAAATAATATTTTTGGGAGAAAATTTGTTGGTTGATTAAATGTTTTAATTATATTAGGAAGATTTATTTTGAGAAAATGAATTTTTGGCATGATTAAATAATTTTAAGGAATTATTTTTAGTATTAATAGCACATTATGTAATTTATGTATTTTAGGGGTAAAAATGTAATTTTACGCTAAACATAGTTAAATATATTTTAATTAGTTTTATTAATATTTAAGGGGTTTAGACAATTTTTATAAATTAATTGGTATTTTTACTTAAGTAGTGTAAATTTTAAATATTAAATTTCAAATATTATATATATATATATATATATATATATATATATATATATATATATATATAATACATTATAATGGTTTTAAATTGGGTTATAATTATATTTTGATGAAGGAATACAAATTTAGTTGTTTAATTTTGAATAATTGAGATTTTATATATTTTTATCTATTTTTTTGTATATGTGTATGTGAAATATGTATTTTGAGAAATAAATATTATTAATTCTTGATATTTTATTTAGTTGTGATCTCGGTCGGGGCAAAAATGTAGATTTGGGAGCCCGACTCGAGTGTGGATGTTTGTGGATATTAGAAGTGCATTTTATGTAGGTCTGGCTCTACCTTTGGTAGAGAAATGTCCGTTTTACAGAGGAGACTCTGTCGAAATTTCGGTAGATTTTTTCTCGTAAAACGTGATATTCGTAAAATCTCTACCATTAGTTAGGTTATCCTGTCTATCGAGTCTTGTTCGGTTTTCCTCGAGTTAGCCTGGAATTTCATTATTTTGCTGATTGTTGATTTCAATTCCATAGTTATGTTTTAAAAGTCGATTTGTTATTTTTTTTTCTTTTAGAGCATTTCGGAGCAGAAGCTGTAAGACCAAGGCAGACGCGTGATCGTCAGCCTTCACATTCATCTTGTAAGTCGATAGAATGATCTGTGCATGTGTTTTTAATTAATAAATGTGTGCACTCCTATTTTAATATTGATTACATGGTTTATTTAATTTAATGCTGTTATTTAATATTTATACGCATTTTATTTATTTAAAATCGATTTTGAGAAATTTTGATAGAACGGGCTACCTAGTGGGCTTCACCAGGACTATGTGCACATGGTAAAGATTGAGAGATGGATCCGAAATATATATGATTGGTGAATTTTAAACTGGGACGGGTGCCTCGGTTGAAGCCTTTGCTCTCGGGGACCGTAAGAGCCAGATATTTGGATTAAGTGAATGACTACGGCTTGGTGCCTCGATTGATGCCTTTGCTCTCGGGGACCGGTAGTCTAGTTGGAATAAGTGGGCCCAGTTGACCATATAGATTTTTGGGTTTAGGGTTCTACCGAGATTTTTCAAAAGCTATAAATATATACTATAAATTATTTTTACTATAAACATATAGTTTTCAAAAAGGTTTTCAAACCGTACAACTCTTTTTATTGACTTACTCAGTGAGGTCTGATTCCCCTCAATTTATTTTTTTCAGGAGCTTGGGAGTTCGACCTCAGACTACCTCCACGTCGGGTTTCTTCTTCACCGGCTATTTTATATAGGTCATTGTAACTTGTACTGTGTGTTAATCTAGTTTGTTGCAATAGTATATATACTAAGAGTTGTATGTTTTAAGTATATTGTGTAGTTATTTGTACGAACCATGCTTATGTATAAAGATTTAAGTTTAATTTCTAATATATGACGTTGAAGCACGTTTTATTTAGCACTTGAACTTGTTTATTTTTTTTAGAAAAATCAGTTTGATAATGTATTCTATTTTAAAATAAAATTTTAAATAATAAAATTTTAAATTGTAAGGTGTTGTTTATCTATTCTTTAAGGCTTACTACGGGTTTCAGGGGCCTTATGCCTTCCCATTCCCTAGTGTCGGTCACGTGCCCTCGGGTTCGGGTCGTGACATTTAGAGTCTTATCTTTTTTTTTTAAATTCTAAATTATTGTGAGTTCAATTGTTTTGGAAAAGTTTGGCCCCTAAATAATGGTGATTAGTGATTTAAGGTCTTGTCCTTTCTTGATGTTGCATTATTACTTTATGTAAAGTAAAAAAGGAAAAGCAATATTTAAGATTTGAATGCATTCTTTTTTTAAAATTGCATGCGTTTTGAGATGGTATGTAGTAATAGTTTGGTAACTTATTTATTTTGCTATTTGATTTTTTCTTAAAAAAATTAGTCTAAGGATATCTGTTTCATATCTATTATGGTTTAAGGATATATATGAAAAAAATTGGTTTTTATTATTTATTTGATGAATTTGGTGCATTTTTTATTAGACTACTTCAGTTTATTGATTACACTGATTTTAATTAATATTGTCTCTACCCAAACTGGGAGTCATGACCAACTCTAGGAAACGAGAATTCTTTCGAATCCAGAACCCGTAGCTAGCCTTAGAAATAAAAAGCATGCAATAAATAAGTAAAAATATACCAGAATTAAAATCTTAAATCGATATAAAATAAATACTTAATGTCATATCATAAAATAAAAATATTTCATACAATATTTAGAGAAAGGTCTCTATCATGAAAACAACATTCTACAGATACAAAACACTACTACTATAGTTTTCTAGAATACAGTAAAAGTCAAATAAATAATTTACACAATCTAGCCAGGGTTGAAGAAGTCCGGCGTAGGGGTCTACTATTGAGGTCTGAAAACGAGGAATCTCCTCAAAAAAATATTGGGAGTGGTCAGATCTCACTGAGTGAATTATTATAATATATATACATACAATCTAAGTTATATAAAGATAGACATCAGTATATATATATATATACACACACACACATAAACATTTCACACAGATGCTAAAATCCAATTTTATATATATACTGAAATGCAGAAAATATTTATTTAGGTGAAGGATCAAATAGAACTTTAAAACAATCGCAAGCTCAAACAAATATCTCACTAGCCATGCAGACTTACTTAATTCTAAATAAATTCTCTTATTCCATTTTGGACAGTAGACTAGCCTCGAGACACTAAGTCAACTGAGCTCTAGTAGTCTTATTGTCAGTGTGATTGGCCCCAAGACACTAGGTCAATCGAGCTCCCGTAATCACACTACTCAATTGCATCAATCTCAAATAATCAAATAAAAGTCACCTTAAGTGATTTTATAACTCAATCCTAAAATTTATCGCACCGGTACGTGCACAGTCCCAATGCTGCCCACTAGGTAGCACGTTCTATTGATATCCTTCATATAAAATTATATATTTATGGAAAATAAATGAATGCATAATTAAACATAAATAACATTCATAACAAAGAAATATACTATATATATACCAAAAATAAACTAAATATACTTCAAGTATATATATGCTGCATATAACCAAAATCAACCATAAATATACCGAAAATATGCTGAATATATATGACACATATATACCAAATATATATTAAAACAAGTTAAGCATATATATCACAAATATATCAAATATACCAAAAATATACTAAAAGTATACTTATTCATTTAATAAAATAATTCATATTTAAACTCATACTAAAATATGAAAACTTATAATCATGCATTTACATGCAATATATATATAAAATAATAACTCACAAGTTTGTGCTCCTCAAGACTGGCTCGATGGGTCTGGTCCAATAGATCTCAGTCTCAGCGCAACTAGAAAATAAATAATAATAACAAATCATAATAAAATTCTAAGTTATACTTTTAAAGGAGACTCAATCTAGGAATACAAAAACTCAAATAAACACAAAATTTCAGAATTGACTCGATGTTATGTTTTATGAGAATTCTTCTGAAAATTCAGCAGAACCGCCTCTGTGAAATGGACATCTCTCTACTAAAAAGTAGAGCCGATCCTGTAAGAAAAATTCACTTCGAAAATACAAGGCTCAACACCTCGGGTTAGAACCTTGAACTGCACAATTTCCCAACCGAGGTTCACAATTCACCAAAAATCAAACAAAATAATAAATATATTAAAAATCATTAAATTCCATAAATGTCCATAAAATACCCATATATAATATATTTAAACATTAAAACACTAAATACAATTATTTCCACAATAATTAAATAAAACTCAAATAATAATATAATATTAATAAAAATTCAATTTTTCAATAATTCAACATAAAATAGTAAAATTTCACTTTTATATAATCAAATAGCTAAAATAGCTAAAATATGTATTAAAAGTAATAAAAAATTCATTTAATTACCAAAATAGTAAATAATAAATTATTAGAATATAATTTTTCAAAAATTAGTATTAATTAGTTAAAAATAGCAAATAATTTATAAAAATCATTTTAATACCCTATATAATTCTAAAATTATTTAAAACATATTATTTAACTATAATTTTCACAAAATTAAACAATTAACTAATAAATACAAAATTCACATAATATTCTCAAAAATTATAGAAATTCACCAAAAAATATTTTAATAATTCTAAAATTATTAACTCAAATTAATAACACTAATTTAACTAAATTTTCATTTAAGCTAATTAATTAACATAATTATCAAAAATTCAATATTTAATATTAAAATAATAAAAAATTACCCATAATTCAAATTAATTCAAAAAAATACACAAAAAAAATATATTTGAGAAGCTAAAGCTACCATAAATAACATTTCTTAAGCAAGTTTCCATGAATCAAACATAATCAAATTCAAAAAAAATAAAAAAAAATCCTAAAACACATAAACTAAAAATTGAAGATATCTAAAAATTGAAGGAATTTGAGCTCAAACGAAGCTCGCAAATAGACTCACTGGTGCAAGAGCATTCAAAAAAGACCAGAATGAAGTCCTATGGTGTCTAGAATCTCACTGGTAAAAATGGAGCTTCACTCGCGGAGTGCTGCATTTCCAGTGATCCTCTGACAAGTTGAAGGCGGCTGGTGACGTCTGGGAGAGGCCGGAGGTGGTGGTAGTTGGTAGTGATAGCTGGGGTGGCTCCGGCAACATAGTGAAGGCTAACCGAAAGAAGAAGAAGAAGAAAGAGAGGAGAGAGAAGAGAGTTTGACCCGATTATGCTTTTGACCTTTTTTTAATTTAATTATGAAATTACTAGATTGCACTTCAATCAAAATAATAATAAAAATAATAATAATAATAATAATAGAAATAATAATGTTAACAATAATAATAATAACAATAACAACAACAATAATAATAATACTATTAACTTTAATATTATCAAATAATCCCACGTAAAATAAATTATTTTTATGTAAACAATTCCTTAAAATAAAATGCATAAATAATAGTAGTGAATATTAATAACAATATACAAATAAAATTTAAAATTATTAATACTGCATATTCCAAAATAATATTATTCTATTTAAAATATTGGGTCATTACAATTTCCCCTCCTTATAAGAATTCGTCCTCGAATTCAAAGAAAAGAACAAAAACAAAAATCATCGATGAAAGAGATAAGGATAAAAAGCTCGCATCTCTGCTTCAGTCTCCCAAGTGTGCTCCTCCACGTTGTTGCTTTGCCATAACACCTTGACCATCAAAATCTACTTCGAAAATAACTGACGAACTTGATAGTCTACAATTGTAATAGGTTCCTCCTCGTATGTCAGGTCTTCATTCACTTCCACACTATCAGACTGTAATACGTGTAAAGGGTCTAAAATATACTTCCTCAGCATTAAGATATGAAACACTAGATGCACTTAAGATAAATTTGAAGGCAAAGCCAATCAATATGCAACCATGCCCACTCTCTTCAAAATCTCGAATGGTCCAATATATCTCGGTGCTAGTTTCCCCTTTTTACCGAATCTCATCATACCCTTCATCAGAGACACCTTCAGGAATACATAGTCTCCAACCTAGAATTCTACATCTCTGTATCTCAGATTCGCATAGCTCTTCTATCAGCTAATTGTGGTCTCTAATCTCCTTTTGATCATAGTAACCTTTTCAGTGGCATCCTGAACCATCTCAAGTCCAGTCAAAGCCCTCTCTCCAATCTCATCCCAATTCAGAGGAGATCTACACTTCCTTCTATACAAAGCCTCATACGAAGCCATCCCAATACTGCTATGGTAGCTGTTATTATATACAAACTCCACGAGTGGTAAATGATCATTCTAGCTACCTCCCAAATTCAATACACACATCCTCAATATATCTTCTAGTGTATGGATCGTCCTCTCAAACTGACCATTTGTCTGAGGGTGAAAAGCAGTACTGAAATCAAGCTTGGTGCCCATCGTTTCTTACAACTTCTACCAAAATCAAGAGGTAAACATTGAGCCTTTATCAGATATAATGGACACAGGTACTCCATGAAGGCATACAATATGCTTAACATATAGCTTTGCCAATTTAGTAACAAAATAAGTGGCTTTCATAGGCAGAAAATGAGCATACTTGGTCAACCTGTCCACACTGATGTAAGTAAAACTACCTGAGGACTTCCTACTCAAGGCATCTGCTACCACATTAGCCTTGCCTGGATGATAAAGAATCTCATAGTCATAGTCCTTTAAGAGTTCGAACCATCTTCTCTGCCTCAGATTCAAATATCTCTACTGAAAAATGTACTTAAGGCTCTTGTGATCAATAAAAATCTCACAAGTCACCCCGTATATATAATATCTCCAAATCTTGAAAGCAAATATCACTGTAGCCATCTCTAAGTCGTGGGTAGGATAATTCTATTTATGCTTCTTCAACTGCCTCGAAGCATAAGCTATCACTCTATCATTCTGCATCAATACACAACCTAAGCTAACTCTAGAGACATCACAATACACAATGAATTTATCTACTCCATTAAGCAAAGCTAAAACTGGAGCTATAGTCAACTTCTCCTTCAGTAACTGGAAACTGTTCTCATAAGCATCTGACCACTCAAACTTCACATTCTTCTAAGTTAAGTGAGTCATAGGAGTTGCAATTTTGGAAAAATCTTGCATACCTAACTAAACCCAAAAAACTATGAATGTCTGTGACTGTCGTTGGTTTAGGCCACTCAGACACTGCCTCAATCTTATGTGGATCAACCTGGATACTATCTTTAGACACTACGTGTCCAAAGAATGCACTCTCTAATCAAAAATCACATTTAAAGAATTTAGCATAAAGTTAATGTTCTCTCAGCGTTTGTAGTATAGTCCTCAAGTGATACACGTGCTCCTCCATACTCTTTGAATACACCAGTATTTCATCAATGAAGACTACTATAAACTGATCCACAAATGGTTTGAATATGCTATTCATCAGATCCATAAAAGCAGTTGGTGCATTAGTCAACCCAAATGACATCACCAGAAACTCACAGTGGTCATATCAAGTGTGGAATGCCGTTTTAGGAACATTGGCTTCACTGATCTGCAACTGATGATAAACCAACCTCAAGTCAATTTTAGAAAAGAACTGTGCACCCTAAAGTTGATAAAAAAAATCATTTATCCTTGAGAGAGGATACTTGTTCTTCATTGTCAATTTATTTAGCTTTCTGTAGTTTATGCATAGTCTTAGGGTACCATCCTTCTTTCTCATAAATAGGACTGGTCCACCCTAAGGAGAAATACTAGGTCTAATAAAACCCTTATCTGGCAATTCCTACAACTGCTCCTTCAACTTTTTCAACTCTGCAGGAGCCATTCTATAGGGCAGCATCGAAATAGGAATAGTGTCTAGAACCACATCTATACAAAATCCAATCTCTATATGAGGTGGTAAACCTGGCAACTCTTCAGGAAAAACATCAGGAAACTCACAGGCAACATGAACATTTGTGAGTGACAACTTCTCTATTGAAGTATCCCTGACTAATACCAAATATCCTTAACAACCCTTCCTTAGCATCTTCCTAGCCGTGATAACAGAGATGAGATTCTGAGGTGCAGAACTCTTATCACCCACAAACTTAAACTCTTCTTCATTTGGAATTTTAAAAATCACCTCTTGACTCTGACAATCCATAACAACATAGTGTTGAGATAACTAAACCATACCTAAAATCATATTAAACTCCATCACATTCAACAATACTAATTCTGCTAACAATTCTCTACTTTCAATAAAAATTGGACAACTAGAAAGAACAACGTTGGTGTCTAATGAATCACTTAGAGAAGTGGTGACAGACAAAGGAAAAGCCATCCTCGAAGCTTGCCAACACGACTTTGAAGTAAAAACAGGGGATACGAAGCAGTGTGTGACACCCGGATCAAATAAAACCCAAGCATCCAAGTAGCAAATAGGAATAATATCTACAATAATGACATTAGATGCCTGAGCATCTTGTTAAGTGAGGTGGAAAACCTTGGCCTGACCTCGACCTCCCTACTGACTGATAGAAGCCCGGCCAAAACCTCTGGCTCTACCTTTAGTGCCTCTGCCATGCCCCTGCTGGGCTATAATTAGAGTGGACATCGAATGTTAAACTAGAGGTAACTGAAAAGGAGTTGGTATTGCACTAACAATTGACTACTGTGGAAACTATTGTGGCTAAAAACTAGCATATATGCATGATCTAGCAAAATGTCCCGTCTGTCCACATCGAAAACATGTCAGTGGCGCCATATAACAGGGTCCTTGATGGACTCTACTATAAGTCTGACAAGCGCTGGCTACTGATCTTATGCTACCGTATCCTTAACTTTGACCACTACTGCTATTAGAAGCACCTGACCCAAATCTAATAAGTCTATGAGATCTAGCATGGCCATGTTTGCTAATCCTATACACTCTCTGCTGCATTGAGCCTCTCTGTTAACTACTAGAACCAATTTAAAAATTCAAACACGGAGTAATCTGGAATCCTCCTGACTGAATACCCAACTGATAATAATAATGCATAGCTCCTTGCCTGACTAGTCTCAACTCAATCTCCTTGGCCAACTCTATTATCGACTCTAGAGTAAAGCCTATAGTAGGCATCCCAGTAAATACAGAACCCATACTAGTGACGTACGTAGTAACAATAAAAAACTGATCTTACATCAGATCCTCTACATATTTGCCAAGTCGAAGAAACTCTCTAGTATAGTCCTCGACAGATTTATCTCCTCTGGTGATACTTATCAGCCAAAGTCTATAACTTATATGGAGTGGCTCTGGACAGAATCTCCTCATAAATCTCTCTCTGAACTGTGCCCAAGTCATTATAGTCATATACAGCTGAATCACCTGAATGAACCAGTCCAGGGCTGGTCCCTTTACAGATAACTCAATGATCATGATCCGTTGGT
This sequence comes from Mallotus nudiflorus, assembly GCA_947683625.1. Lineage (NCBI taxonomy): Eukaryota > Viridiplantae > Streptophyta > Magnoliopsida > Malpighiales > Euphorbiaceae > Mallotus > Mallotus nudiflorus. Next base: position 8,515,128 of record CANTUR010000041.1, read on the forward strand.
ACTTGGTGTGAGTAGTTTGAGTCCTCATCTCAATTGCATATAGAAAATCTAATGGATCTAACATCCTATCAAAAGTTATTCAACCAACTCTAGCGTAGAACAGTGCTACTTCGGGGTCAGACATACCCTGCTGATAGGCAGGTTGAATTGGTGGTACAACTGGAAGTATCACAGCTTTTTTGTATTCAGGCTCTACAGATTCCTCATCCTGTAGCTCTCGCTGTCTACAGTGACCTGCCGCTCCTCAAGGTCTACCTCTACCTCCACTTTTGCGCCTCGCTAGTGGCTCAGGAGGTAAAACCTCATCCTAAAAAGACTCATCATCCTCGGCCTCAACGACTAGTGGAGTGACACACGCTTACCTCCTCATTCTAAAAAGATGAAACTAAAGAGATTCAGACAAAACAGACAATCTAAGGATTACACTAAATACTAAATTAAGGAAAATTTATCGAAGACATACTGAAATCTAATTAAACTGTAGTAGTTTTAAAGAAAATAAAACTCTAAAAACCTAGGTCCATAACACTAATAACCTAGGGCTTTGATACCAACTTTGTCATGACCCAAACCAAGAGTCATGACCGGTGCTAAGGAACGGGAATTCTTTCGAATCTGGAACCCATAGCAAGCCTTAGAAATAAAAAGCATGCAATAAATAAGTAAAAATACACTAGAATTAAAATCTTAAATTGATAAAAAATAAATACTTAATGTCATATCATAAAATAAAAATATTTCATACAATATTTAGAGAAAGGTCCCTATCATGAAAATAACATTCTACAGATACAAAGCACTACTACTATAGTTTTCTAGAATATAGTAAAAGTCAGATAAATAATTTGCACAATCTAGCCGGGATTGAAGAAGTCCGGCGTAGGGGTCTACTATTGAGGTTTGAAGACGAGGAATCTCCTCAAAAAATATTGAGGGGGTTAGACCTCTGTGAGTGAATTATTATAATATATATATATATATGCAATCTAAGTCATATACAGTTAGACATCAGTATATTTATATATATATACACAAGCCTTTCACACAGATGTTAAAATCCACTTTTATATATATATTGAAATGCAGAAAATATTTATTTAGGTGAAGGATCAAATAAAATCCTAAAACAATCATAACCTCAAATAAATATCTCACTAGCCATGCAGGCTTACTTAATTCTAAATAAATTCTCTTATTCCATTTTAGATAGTAGACTGGCCCCAAGACACTAAGTCAACCGAGCTCCAGCAGTCTCATTGTCAATGTAATTGGCCCCGAGACACTAGGTCAACCGAGCTCTCGCAGTCACACTACTCAATCGCATTAATCTTAGATAATCAATTAAATAAAAGTCACCTCAAGTGATTTTATAACTCAACCCTAAAATCTATCACACTGGTACGTACACGGTTCTAGTGCTGACCACTAGGTAGCACGTTCTATTTATATCCTTCATATAAAATTATATATTTATGGAAAATAAATGAATGCATAATTAAACATAAACAACATTCATAACAAAGAAATATACCATATATATACCGAAAATATACTGAAAATAAACTAAATATACTTCAAGTATATATATGCTACATATAACCAGAATCAACCATAAATATACCAAAAAATATTCCGAATATATATGACACATATATACCAAATATATACTAAAACAAGTTAAGCATATAATCACAAATATATCAAATATACCAAAAATATACTAAAAGTATACTTATTCATTTAATACAATAATTCATGTTTAAAATCATATTAAAATATGAAAACTTATAATCATGCATCTACATGCAATGTATATATAAAAAAATAACTCACAAGTTTGCGCTCCTTGAGACTTGCTCAATGGGCTCGGTCCAATAGACCTCGGTCTCGGCGCAACTAGAAAATAAATAATAATAACAAATCATAATAAAATTCTAACTTATACCTTTAAAAGACTCAATTTAGGAATACAAAAACTGAAACAAACACAGAATTTCATAATCGACCAGACGTCATATTTTACAATAATTTTATAAAAAATTTGACAGAACCTCCTTTGTAAAATGAACATCTCTCTACTAAAAAGTAGAGTCAATCATGCAAGGAAAACACTCAACACCTCTGGTTGGGACCCCAAACTACACAATTTTTCAATTGATGTTCACAATTCACCAAAAATCAAATAAAATAATAAATATATTAAAAATCATTAAATTCCGTAAATGTCTATAAAATACTAATATATAATATATTTAAACATTAAAACACTAAATACAATTATTTCCATAATAATTAAATAAAACTCAAATAATAATATAATATTAATAAAAACCCAATTTTTCAATAAATCAACATAAAATACTAAAAATTCACTTTTATATATTCAAATAGCTTAAATAGCTGAAAGATATATTAAAAGTAATAAAAAATCCATTTAATCACCAAAATAGTAAATAATATATTATTAGAATATAAGTTTTCAAAATTTAGTATTAATTAGTTTAAAATAGTAAATAATTCATAAAAATCATTTTAATACCCTATATAATTCAAAAATCATTTAAAACATATTGTTTAACTATAATTTTCACAAAATTAAACAACAAACTCATAAATACAAAATTCACATAATATAAATAATATTCTCAAAAATTATAGAAATTCACCAAAAATGATTTTAATAATTCTAAAATTATTAACTCAAATTAATAACACTAATTTAACTAAATTTTCATTAAAAATAATTAATTAACATAATTATCAAAAATTCAATATTTAATATTAAAATAATAAAAAATTACCCATAATTCAAATTAATTCAAAAAAATACATAAAAAATATATTTGAGAAGCTAAAGCTATCACAAAAAACATTTTTTAAGTAAGTTTCCATGAATCAAACATAATCAAGTTCAAAAAAATAAAAAATTCTAAAACACATAAACAAAAAATTGAAGATATCTAAAAATTGAAGGGATTTGAGCTCAAACGGAGCTTAGAAATGGACTCACTAGTGCAAGAGCATTCAAAAGAGATCGGAATGAAGTCCTATTGTGGCCAAAATCTCATTGGCAAAAATGGAGTTTCACTCACGGCGTGCTACGTTTTCGGCGATCCTCCAGCAAACTGAAGGTGGTTGGTGACATCTGGGAGAGGCGGGAGGTGGTGGTAGTCGATGGTGACAACTGGAGTAGCTTCGGCGACATAGTGAAGGTTGACCAAAAGAAGAAGAAGAAGAAGAAGAAAAGATAGGAGAGAAGAGAGTTTGACCCGATTATACTTTTGACCTCTTTTATTTTAATTATGAAATTACTAAATTGCCCTTCAATCAAAATAATAATAATAATAATAATAATAACAACAACAACAACAACAATAATAATAACAATAATAATAATAATACTATTAACTTTAATATTATCAAGTAATACCACATAAAATAAATTATTTTTACATAAACAATTCCTTAAAATAAAATACATAAATAATATTAGCGAATATCAATAATAATATACAAATAAAATTTAAAATTATTAACATTGTATATTTCAAAATGATATTATTTTATTTAATATACTGGGTCATTACAAATATTTTGTGCATTTTTCTTTGGCTTGTAGATGCAAAATGATGTGGGTTCTACTAACAACAGTGGTACTACTGCTATTAATACTGCTACTGTGGCTGGTAATGAAAGTACCCAAGGCCAATGTCAAGAAAGGGAGAAAACATCTAAAGAAAAAAACTTTGAGCAGCTTAAAATAAAGAAACAGAAAGTGGTTGAACCTAGATTAAAAGCTTGGGTTCACTTTGAGTAAATAAGAAATGCAGTGGGAGTAGTGGCTCAAGCGAGGTGCATATACTGTGCTGCAATAATTCATTGCCACTTTAAGACACACGACACATCTTCTCTTCATAATCATGTGCTTACTTATGTGAAAAACCCACTTGAAAAAAACTCTAGATAATCACTTTTAACATTGCAACTTATGTTAACTAATGTGGAAGGTAACAAAGAATGTGTACGAATAAGCATATTAGGCACTTGGAAGATTGATTAAGAGTCAATTAGGAAGTCTCTTGCACACATGCTAATTATTGATGAGCTGCCTTTTAAATTTATGAATGGGGAGTGGCTTAAAAATTTCTTAAGTGTGGCCTATCCTAGGTTTAAATTGCCATATAGATGGACTTTAACAAGGGTCTGTTTTAATATGTTCTTACTTGAGAGGCAATCCTTAAAAAGTTTCTTTCATAATCATGGTGAAAGGGTAAGCTTTACAACTGATGCATGGACATATATTCAAGGAATTAATTACATGTGCATCACAGCTCACTTTATAGATGACCAGTGGAAGCTGAATAATAAAATTATATCTTTTGTGCATGTTTCATCTCATAAAGGTGAATACATTTCTAAAGCTGCGGAAAATTATTTGCTTGAGTGGGGTATAAAAATATTTTCACTGTCACACTAGACGATGCAAGTTCAAATGACACTGTTATGAGGAATTTCAAAAAAAAAATTAAGTTGGGGTGTCAATTCTGTTAGATGTAAGTATTTACATGTGAGGTGCACTGCTCACATTTTGAACTTAATTGTGCAAGATGGCTTGAAAGAAGTTAACGAATTTGTAAAAAAGGTTTAAGAATGTGTTAAACACATAAGAAACTCACCAACTAGACTAAGGAAATTTAAGGAGTTTGCTAACTTATTTTGAATTAATTGTAAAGCCTGTTTGTCACTTAATGTTCCTACAAAATGGAACTCTACTTATTTGATGCTGAAAAATGCAAGTTTTTATGAAAAGGCTGTTGACAAGTATGATGAATCTGAATTATCATTTAGATATGATTTGAAAGATGATGTGCCTGATTATTATGACTGGATATCAGTCAAGAAAATGGTAAAGTTACTTGAACACTTTTATGAAATGACAAAGAAAATTTCTGGTTCTCTTTATGTGACTTCATATACTTTTTTTTTTTGAAATAATCTTATTTATATTACATTTTAAATAAGTGGAAGCAGTCTGTTGACCTAAATGTGAGAGCCATGGGTCTAAATATAAAATAGAAATTTAACAAATACTGGGGAGATGTTGAGAAGATGAATAATTTAATTTTTATTGCATCTGTGTTGGATCCTAGATACAAGCTTGAATATTTGTCTTTTTCTTTATCTCAAATGATTGGACCTAATTTGGGTAGAAGCTTGATAAAATCTATGCACAATAATCTTTTTGAATTATTTAATAATTATGTGGCTATATATGGTCAATCTGAATTTGATGCTTAATCATCTCTTATAGGACAATATGATATTATGTCTACTTGTGTACTTTCTTCCAAACCTCTGTCTATGTTGAAAGCACGATTTAAGCAGCACAAATTAGAATGTGGCTTTGGTGAAAGTAAGAAGTCTAACCTTGATATTTATCTCTGTGAGTTTGTTATTGAAGAAGAGGGGGATTTGGATATTTTAAGATAGTGTAAAGTAAATGCTGAAAGGTTCCCTCTACTTTCTAGAATGGCTCATGATGTTTTAGCTATTCCAATATCAACAATTGCTTCAAAATTTGCTTTTAACACCAAAGGGAGGGTGCTTGATGCATTTAGGAGTTCTTTAACTCCTAGGATTATGGAAGCTTTAATTTGTACATAAGATTGGTTGAGATTGAGTAAAGATTGCTTTTCTATTGAAGAAGAAATTAATGAACTTGAAAACTTTGAGCAGGGTCAGTTTGGACTCAATTTGTTTATGTTTAACATTCTTTATTATTATTATTATCTTTGTTTATTGACAATTTATTTGGATTTGGTTGCTTTGCTTATAGATCTTCCACCTATGGGTGTTGGTCCATCATAACCAACATTAGGTGCAATATAATTCTAATGACATTTGTAAAATTATAGTGGCAGATAGGAAGTTGCAGTAAAAAACTTAAAACTTTGTTGCTTATTTATTTTATTAATTTACATTTATTATTTTATATGCTTATTTCTGTCTACTCTAATTTGTTCAGGCTTTAACGAAGCTTCCACTATGCTATGAGTCATAGAATTGCTTGGCTGCATTCTCTTGGGTGGCATGAATTATGCAGCCAGAAAATGTTATTGCATTCTCTTGGGTGACATATAATTATAGCCAATAAATTGTTGCTGCATTCTTAACCTGACTTGATTAGTTATTTATGACTTTTAAGCTTGCGTTTTTTATCTTTGTTTTCAATTATTTGCATGCATTGCTCTCTAATTGCATTTGTGTTTACTTACTTTGAGTATGTACTTGCATTGATTATATGCCTGCTAGCCTTGAATATCTACTTGCTATAATTTGCTTAATTATGGCTTTAAGTAATTGCTTGCCTTGATTCATGCATCTTCACTTCTTCAGTATGCTTTGTTTTGTGTGCTACTTATTTTGCTGCATCTGCATCCTTGGCTGTGGCGATGATGAAGCTTCCACCTTGTTCCTAATTTGTTTAAATTTGAGATCATGGGTATTGCATTTATGTGGGGGGCATTTCATTGCAGCCAATAATGTGGTGTCGTGTCTTATATGAATTAAACCATATATTCTGAGTCACAGTCAATTGCAATTTTTTTTCTTGCTTACTACATTGGCCATTCTTTTTAAATCTGAGCCTCAATCATTTTTTGTGTTTCATTGTAGGAAAGATTTTTTGTATTTTGGTGAATATTTTGCAGGAGCAGAACCTAGAATGTAATTTTTGATACTGCTTGAGTTCAAACATACAAATTCTTTTTGGACATATGATACTGTGGAGAATTTTCCATGAGAAAATAATAGTTGTTTTGGTGTATATCTCATGTAATTGAACTAGAATATAAGAAGTATATACAAATTATTTATTATGTTGTAAATGAATGCAAAAAAACTTAATATTTTAGGCTTTTAGCATTCTAGAGCTCAAATAGGTAGTAAATTAAGAATTAGTCGGACTCTCACATTTTGTAAAGCCTTAAAATTATAAGTATATTTATTTATCTTTTGTCATTGGGCTCATCAAATTTAGGTTCACGGCTTAGTTGCCCAATCCGATCAGCTTATCGGACTTTTGCTAAATAATTTTGGATTTCTAACCCCATGTATTTTTTTCTCATTTCGGCTTCGAGTCGGTCACCATTTTCACTAATCCAATCGAATTTTACTGTTTGCCTCAGAATCCGACCCTTTCTGTTGGATGCACACCCTTAGCTAGAGTGGATCTAGTATTTACTTGTTCCAAGTCAATAAGGAGGCTCTTGTTGATTATATCGAGAGTGCAGAAGGAAAACCAATAATCGATATTAATAAGGGTGGAAATAGCAAATATTAGGAAGGGGAGTGTGCAGCAGCTGTCGTCATCGCCATGATCGATAAAGACGTTACAAAAAAACAAACAGTCAGCAGTGTTTGAACGAAACTTTTTAAAAAAAAAAAAAATTAAATCACAAAGCCAAATCCTATTGTTAAGCACAGATTAATCTAACAGTTCATTTATTTAATTTTTTAAAAAATATATATTTAAATAATTAAGAAATTGCAACTTTCTTTAATTTATTTAAGAAAAAAGAGGAGGGACGGAGAGAGAGAGAGTGTGTGTGTGATTTTGTGGTGTGGATCGAGAGAGGTGTGATTACTGCTGTTGCTGTTGATATCCGATAACAGAATTCAAAAACCCCAAACAAACCCTAGGTTTATTTTATGTGTGCTGTGTTGATTTTTTGAGTTACTTTGTTATTGTTTTGTGGAGGAAAAGAGATTGATCAATTAATTATTATTATTATTATTATAGGGTTTTTTTTTTTTTTTTTTTTGTTGGCTTCATAGAGATTGAATTGTTAGGAGAGAAAATGGGAAGTAGAAAGGAAGAAGAAAGAAATGAAAAGATAATAAGAGGATTAATGAAGCTGCCTCCGAATCGTCGCTGCATCAATTGCAATTCCTTGGTATTTTTTCTTTTATTTTTCAATAAACATTACACTAATCAATTTCAATGGCTTAGCTCCAAACTATTGTATTTTGTTGTTTACTTTGCTTGTGATTCTTTGCTTCAAATGCATTCCAAAACATCACTTCAATTTTATCTTACCATAAATTTTCACTAAGCAATCAACAGCTCGAATGAATTTTTTCGCTATTTGTTTCTGCAGGGACCGCAGTATGTGTGCACTAATTTCTGGACTTTCGTTTGTATCACTTGCAGTGGAATACAGTAAGTGTTTTCTTCTTCTTCTATGAATGTGTACCCATCTGTGTATTTTCCATTATTTTTTGACTGTTTTTGTTCTATACAGTCGTGAGTTCACTCACCGTGTCAAGTCTGTATCCATGTCCAAGTTCACATCTCAAGAAGTTGAATCACTTCAAAATGGTGGTAACCAGGTACAAAATCTACTACTGCTACTGCTATGTATTCGTGGGCACTGGGATTTTTTTCTTTTGTTGTTGATGGGATAGATAATCGTCTTTTCAGCGTGCAAGGGAAGTATACTTGAAGGATTGGGACCAGCAAAGGCAGAGATTACCTGACAACAGGTTCAACATGTGTTTGCTTTGCTCATTCCCATTTACATGACAAACCAAACAACTATTTCTCCCATAAAGTTTCTTTTTCTTTTTTCTGTTTTTTTCCTTCTTTGAATTACCTTCCAGCAATGCTGATAAAGTGCGAGACTTTATAAAGAGTGTTTATGTTGATAAGAGATATGCTGGTGGAAACACTCATGACAAGCCTCCTAGAGATTTGCAGGTAAAATTGTAGATTTGCTGTGGATTTCTTTATGTCCTGCTATGGTAACATAACTTTGTTATGGTAATTTTTGTTATTAGTTCTAAATCATTCATGTTCTTTGGGAAACAATAGAAAGACTGTTTGTGAAATAAAATTCTAAAGATTCTCTGGATGATTATGTTTTCAATTATTTATATACCATTTTGTTTAGTCTTTTCGGACAAGGAATTTGTTTGCAGGAGGTCAGATGAGATATCATTTACCCATGTCATTCCTGTTACTTCTTTGATCAATTTTTCTCACTCAAGCCAAGGACTGCATGCATAACATGTTATTCATCTATGTATTTGGCAGAGGCATAGAAACCATGAAGATGAGACAAGGCGTGCCAGCTCGTACCATTCATATTCACAAAGTCCTCCTTACGACTATCAGTATGAAGATCGACGTTATGGAAAACAAGCTGGTGTTCTCACTCGAAAACCTGGTTCAGATCGAGGCCTTTATGTTGGAAAGATGTCTAGTTTTATTTGCAGTCCTACTCGGTTAAATGAGAGAATGTTTGAGGATAGGTTTGCAAATGAGGGTTCTGTTTCTAGGTTTTCAGATTACTCTGCATCTAGTGGTGGAGATCCAGTTGCTGCAGAGTCTCCAAATTTTCAAAAGGATTTTAGCTATGGCAGTCCACCTATTCAGATTTCTAGGAATATTTTGGGTGAAGATGTACAGCATCAAAGTACAGATCTATTTTCAGAAGCAAGTTTTAAACGAATTCCACATCAACAGGTCATATTTCATATAACATTGTCACCAGAAAGATGTGAATATATTTATATAACATTTATATTGTGCTTTCAGAACACACACACACACCTCCAGAAGTGCAGTTGTTATTGGGGAAATTTTCAGAGATGCCGCATAAATCTGTTTGTATTGCACATGCAATTTGTCTCAACAGTGCGTCCTGTTTTTCATTCTTTTGGTATATTGATACCATACCATTCCTCTATGCAGAGAAGTGTTTCTCTTGGAAGCATTGGGTCATTTGATAGCAATTCTGTATCTGTCAAGTCATTTAATTCGAGTAGTTTAGCAGAGATTGTATCAGAGCCTGAGCAAGCTACTGTAACTCACCAGGATAGAATCCCCTCTTCTCAACAGACATCTGGTTCTGGGAATTATAGCAATTTGGATCATTCTAAGGCACCTGTTGTTCCAGAAGCAAATGCATCTATAGGTTCAACAATTGATTTGTTTCAATTGCCAGCAATTTCACCAGCACCACCAGTAAATTTATTCGAGGTATCACCATTGGATCCTGCTCCATCCATGAATGCACGTCAAACTGCCCAAACTTCTATGCCCTCAGCTCTTGACCTCTTTCGTGAGATTGCTCAGCAGCAGTCGATTAATAGTTTGAACCAAAATTCACAAGAGCCATCAATCCCTAAAAATGAAGGATGGGCTACTTTTGATAATCAGCCCACAACATCCACACCAGTGAATGGAACTCTGACACCTTCAGTCGTATCCTCAAGCATGCATTCTTCAGCAAACTTTGATCAAGTTTCATCCTTAGATGGAAGCATGCAGTGGCCACCATTTCAGAACTCCAGTATACAAGGGTCAATATCACTGTCTGGTCCATGGAACAATGGTTTTCACAATGTTCAAGCTCCTGATAACCCAAGTGCTCAGGTGTGCTACGTCATACTCTAAGATTTGACCTTTTTTGAGTTCCATACTAACTGAAGAACAGCAATACTTGATGCTTCTGTGATTTGATGAAATAATGCTACATGTTAATAGCAAACATTTTCTTTTATCAGACATGGAATGCTTTTGACAATTCTATCACGCACCTTCCTTTAGAGGGAACCGCTCAAAATGGCATACCACAAGTAGCAGCTTATATGCCTTTGACTGCTGAGCAGAGTTTGGGAGTGAAGACTTCAGAGGTTGCTTTTACCCCTATAATTTTTCAAGATACAATCTACAATTTGTACTAAAATAATTTTGTCTTGCAGGACCTTACTAAAGATGTAATTCAGCCAGTTGCTCCATATGGACAAGGAGAGCTATCTGGTATGAATGGACTGTCAGATATTCTCCTGGAGCCATCATATACTCCTCCAGAAAATCCTATTATGGTTTGTGTCTTTACTTGCGTCAGCTGTATGTCTTTTTATTGTAATTGGAGTTGTTATGTCTTTTTATTGCAGTTGGAGTTGTAATTAATCTCTTTTCTTTTTTAGCAGGAGGCAGCTCAGTCACATGCAAGCAATCATAAGTCAATTAACCCATTTGATGTTCCTTATGATTCTGAATTGGAGCCAGGGAATATGGTAGGTTATATATGTATGATTTGCTAATAAGTAGTTGATAGTGCAATATACCAGTATGCAGATTTGAAGAGGTTCTCCTCTTAGAGGGAAATGCATGGTTCCCAAAGAAACAAGTGGAGTGGATAAAATTGCAAGGCTGTTGTTATACAGAAGCTCTGGTACAATAGCAATGTGGACCATGTTTGATGCTAGGAAATTGTCTGATTCTTTAGATGAATACTTGTAATCTTGCATGATTAGTTCAATTCTACTTACTTATTTTCATACACTGAGGTTTGCTCATCATAGTGGCTACACAACCACTGCTGGGACTTCATTTTTATAGTCAAGTAGTAGTTTGTCACCTCTTTGATGCTTCCATCCATAGATTTGCTCTGTTTAGGAGATCATCATGGAAATACGGTAAGGAGGTGGTTCACAAACACTTGCTAATTCACAAACACTTGCTAAATTAGGTGGTTCACAAACACTTGTTAAATTAGATTACTTTGAGCTTTCATGCAGCCACCAAAATGGCAACAATTCCTTGATTATCTGGACATATGTGTTGCAACAGACGAGCTACACCCTTCAAGTCCAACGCTGAAGGATGGATAATTTTCTGGCATTTTTCATGCTATACTATGAGATGCCATGCTGACTTGAATTATTTACCTTTGACATCTTTTTATAAGTGGACTGTTGAAACATGTGATTTCCAATTATTGTATTACATTATGTTTATATATTTTATATGTAATTGCCCTTGAGCATTTTTTATATACGAAGCATCCCACAAATGTGATCATTGTAATTTAATGTTGATGTATCGCACTGCAGTTCTTGGACATGAGCTCTTTGCAAGCTGCACTTCCTGATGCCCACTTGCCATCGACCTTTCTTGGTGGTGTGACAGAGTCATGGTTTCCTCAAGATCCAATGACATCTTATATCCCAGTTGCACCACAAGGTTAAGTTCTGTTAATTCTTGCCAGACTTTTATAGCCAGAGCTGTGTTGAGTTTCATAAGTTTGCAACATTTTATGTTTAAATTCGCTTCATCTAATCTTACTGCCCCTTAATGGTGTAGGGGGCCTGGCTTATATGGCAGGACAAGCACCAAGCCCTCAATTAACGTAAGTTTCTTGTTCTGTTGGAGGTGTTAAAATTTTTGCCTCCCTTTTCAGTCATCGCCATTTTTTCATCTGAATTCATTAAAACTTGTCTTTACCAGGAATGTCCAAGCACAAGGGCCTCTTGCTTCTGTTGGAGGGAATCCATTTGCTTAATGCACAGCCTCAAAATATTTGCTTATGAACTTGAGTTTATTTCAGAGGTTTTCAGGCTAATTGTAGTCAGTTGGTCAGTACACTTAAGAGTTATCCTAATTATTTTCATTATTTTTTGTGTAATTGTTTCTGTTTGTATTCTTTGTAAAATAAAACTATGCCACGTCTAATTTGCGGCTAGTTTGAAAGGCCCCAAATTGTTTAGTGCAATGTTTCATTTTCAGGGCTCGTGTTAAATCTGGTTATGAACTGTCTGAGTATAGCTGTAAAATATTTTGGTGGTAGTTTTTGCCGTATTTCATTATTTGATAAACCTGAGAGTTTGTTCTATTATAACTTGTGTATTCATGTGAGGAAATTATGGTACACCTTGTGCAAGGCTTTCAGGATTATTGAAATTTTATAAAAAACTGTTAGGAGAGATGACGTTTGATTTGCCCTGCAAGCAGCATGTCCAAGGTAAATGCTCATTTTTTATTAGTCAGGTCTTACAACTGAGACAGTGCCCAAGCCTGAAATTTGAGCATGTAGCTGGGTACCTGTCCTCTTAATCCATGAGAATGACAGCGTTTGTGCTAGTTTCTTACTTGACCGCTAACTACAGGTTAAAATAGTACTAGTGCTTACTAAAATTTTGCACCCTTACGTGATTATGATCATAAAAATTATTTTGTGATAAATTTATGAAGCACAAACAAAATTTGCTCAAGCATATAATAACAACAATAATAATTAAGATCAATCTTTCCATATAGAATCTATCTAAGTCTTTTTGGATAGAAATGATATTTTAATAAGTTTACGTGGGATTATGAAGCTATAAGTGAAAAATAGAAAAGGTACAGTACCAATACTATCCTCAATAAACTTTTGCAAATTAAATTTGAAAGAGGAATTCGAGATAAGAGGCCCACTCTTTTTTCCATTTTCTTTTTTTCTTTTACCGTTTCTCTTCTTCTTTCTTCCTGCATAAAAACCAATAATATAGGGGTTAATTTTTGTCTCTTACAAAAATTATTTTGTGATAAATTTATTGAGCACAAACAAAATTTGCTCAAGCATAGAATAACAACAACAATAATTAAGATAAATCTTCCCATATAAAATTTATCCAAGTCTTTTTGGATAGAAAGTATATTTTAGTAAATTTATGTGGGACATGAAGCTATAAGTGGAAAATAGAAAATGTGCAATACCAATACCAATACAAATACCAACATTGATAAACATTTGCAAATTAAATTTGAATAAAAATATAAAAAGATTGTTCTCGTCTGCCATGTCACTTATAAGGAGGGTAAGAGAAATTCGAGGCAAGGGAACCACTCTTCTTTCTATTCTCTTTCTTTCTTCTACTGTCTCTCTTCTTCTTTCTTCCTGCATAAAGGCCAATAATATATGAGTTAATTTCTCTCTTTTTTTAAAAAAAAAAAATATTCTCCAGAACCTCTCTTCTCTTTTTTTTTTTGCTTTTAAATTTCTACAAAACCTCACCCGCCATTTTTGTTTCCTGGAATCATCAAGTTCTCTTGAGCATTTCAAGAACTTATATCCTCCTTTAAGTCCCCCACATTTCCTTTTTCAATTTTGACACTTCAATGATTTCACTAATTCGAGTCAAAATTGGCCTTTCCTTAATTGGAAAGTGTTTATTTCTACTTACATTTTTTTTGTTTGTTCTAATTTCAGGGTAGCACATAGAGATCTAAAATGTCCATTTTGGTAAAACTCATGCTCGAACTCAAAAATTAGTATTTTTTTTTGGGACCTTCAACAATTTTGAAGTTTTTTTAAAGGAAACATCATTGATTGATATTGTTATGACCTAAATTAGGAGTTATGGCCGGCGCTAGAAAATGAGAATTTTTTCGAATTCGAAACCCGTAACAAGCCTTAAAAAATAAAATTATGCAATAAATAAATAAAAAATATGACAAAATTAAAATTTTTCGAATCAATATATAAAAATGGATACTCAATATCTTTTCATAAATAAATATATATTCATACAGTATTCAAATACAATTCTCAGAGTATAAAATATCAAACAAAACAATACTTTTCTGATACAATAACACTACTACAGTTTCTATAATACAAATCAGAGTTCAAAATATACATTTCATAAAATAGTCGGGACGGAAGAACACCGACGCAAAACTCTACTACTAAGGTCTAACGATATAGGATCTCTTGAAAAAAATAATTGAGGGAGGTTAGACCTCACTGAGTGAATTATTATACTATATATACATGCAATCTAACCATATCCAGTCAAGCATCCTTATATATATATATATGTATATACACGCATTTCACACAAATGTCAACTCTGCTTTAATAAATATAATAATTGCATAAAACATTTATTTTAACACATGAACGATCAAATAGAACCCTATTAATCGCAACCTCAATCAACTATATCATCACTCTAGTCATACAGGCTCACTTAATTACAAATAGATCACTTATTCTATTTTAGACAATAGACTGGCCTTGAGACACTAAGTCAATCGAGCTCTAGTAGTTTGACTGTCAGTGTGATTGGCCCTGAAACACTTGGTCAACCGAGCTCCCGCAATCACACTCTCAATCACATTACATCTGAATCAAATCAATCAAATCGTAATCACCACAATTAATTCCTCACTCAAACCTAAATCTATCACACTAGTACATACACAGTCCTAGTGCTGTCCACTAGGTAGCACGTTCTATTGATATCTTTTATTTAAAAATAAATCATACATTCAAAAAATAAATAATATAGGGTGACATTCATACTAGCAAAATAAACCATATATACACCAAAAATATACTTAAAATAAACTAAGTATATTTCAAGTATATATATGTAAAATAAATTTAAATCAATCATGAAATATACTAAAATAAACCCATAATATACTAAAAACATGCTAGGTTTATATCAATAATAAAACATGCATTTATTTGGAAATATATCAAAAATATACCAAAAATATACTTAAAAACAATTTAAGTATAAATCAATAATATGACATACATTTATTTAGGAATATACCTAAAATATACTGAAAATATACCTAAAGTATACTAATCATTTAATAAAATAATTATGAATAAATATACGTTTAAAACATGTATATATACTAAAATATACCAAAAATAAACCTAATTATTTAACATGCATATATCAAAAATAACCCTAACTATACCAAAAATATCATAAATGTATATAGAAAATATGCAAACATATACATTAAAATATACTAAAAATAAATTGGAATCATACTAAATCATATTATAAATTAAATCACTTTAAAAAAAAAAACATACAATGAAAATGAAAATTCCTAAGTCATGCATCCTATATGCAATGCATATCTATACAGTATAATAACTTACTGATTCACGCTCCACGAGACAAACTCAGCGGGCCTAGTCCATTAGGCCTCAATCTCGGCGCAGCTGGAAAAATAAAATAATAACAACCATCAGAATAAATTTCTAACTCTACGCTTTTAGGATCACTATAGAAAGAGTCAATAAAAAATTCAAAACTAGATTCGGACCGGTTGTCACATTTTACGAGAAATCTACTGAAATTTTGGTAGAGTCTCTTATGTAAAACGGACATTTCCCTACAAAACTAGGGCCGATCCTGCACAAAAAACACACTTCTCAAAGCACAACACTTCGGGTTGGGACCCCAAACTCCACAAATCCCCAATCAAGGTTCATAATACATAAACAAACAATATTAAACAGTAAAATAATAAAAAATATCAAAAACCTATAAAAATATTTAAAAACTTTTTTTTTCCAATTAAAACATAAAAGTCTAATTTAAATAACATTTGATAATAAAAATTTATAAATGGAATAAAATTCCCATTTTTACAATTAAATTAACATAGATTGAAAATGATATTTAAAATCACAATTTAACATCATTTAAAATAATAAAATACACATTTAGCCTCAAAATAATAAATACACTTATTATTTATTATTTACATAATATTCTAAAATTATCACAATTAACTAATGAAATCTCAAACATTATATAATGTTAATAAAAATTCAATTTTTACAATTATTCAACATAATATAATAAAATTCACATTTAATTGCTTAAATAGTTCAATTATATAATAAAATTAGTTTAAAACCCATTTTATTTCCAAAATAATATATAATATATTATTTGAAAACAATTTTTGAAAAATAGTATTAATTAGTTAAAAATAGTAATTAATTAGTAAAAATCATTTTATTACCTTAAATAATTATAAAATCAACTAAAACATAATATTTAACTATAATTAATGTAAAATTACACATTTACCCCTATAATATAAAATATCCAATATACTAATTAATTTCCTCAAGAATTATAAAATCATTAAAATTATTTAATCAACATATATCATACTAATATCAAGCAAAACACATATTTATCCAACAATTTATATAAAAATACATATTTAATCTAATAATTCAAAATACACATAAATTGTATAAAATTCCATAAAAATTATTTTATCAACAAATAACCTTCTAATATCAACTAAAACACAAAATTAAACTCTAAATTCAAACAAAATGCACATTTAATTCAATATTCCAAAATTTACATAAACTATAAATGTTTATAAAAATTATATAAATATCCCAAAAATTAATTTCTTAACACCAAAATTAATAACAATATATAACAACAATAATTTAACCAAATTCATAATTAAAATAATTAATTAACATAAATTTAATAATTAAACATAAAATAGTTAAAAATTAACCAAAATAACTTAGATCAACTCAAAATTAATCAAATAATCAAAATAAATTCTGAATAATTAAATAAATAATATTTAAGTTAACTAAAACCCAAAATCAACCTAAAAACAACCACCTAACAACTAACACTAACTACCACTAACATACAACTTACCAAGCAAGGAGATCAAGGACAGAGAGAGGGTTGATCTGCAAGTGCTGGAGCTGCTGCCATCTTCGGTGATAGTAGATGGTGGTGGTGGTGGAGCTGGGCATCGTGGCAGAAGGCCGTTACAGCTGGTGGTCTTCACGCGAGGAGGAAGCTGCTGATGCTAGTGTTGATGTCCCATGGCTTCAACAACCCTCTCCAGTAGTTGTCGGCATCCAAAGGAAGGAGGAGATGCTGGTGGCAGTGAAAGGCGATCGGGCGAGAGGCACACCGATAGGAGAGATCGGGACAGTGTCGCGCGGGGGAAGAAGTGGTTCTGCAATTTTTTGTTTCTTTTTGCTATATAATTGTGTGTGTATATATATATATACTTTTATCAAACTTTATGTTATAAAATAATATTATTTTATGTCTAAAAATTTCCCACCACACAAAAATAACCATATTTCATATATATATATACACACACTCACATATATTAACAATAATACACACAATATAATATAAAATAACACTCAATAATAACATTAATATAAACCATTTTATTAAACAATTTAATAATACAATAATGTATATTAATAAAAATAATGATAATAAAATTATAATGCACTAAGAATTAATATTAATAAAATAACACTATCAAAAATAATAAATATCAATAATGTAAATCAATAAAAATAAAATAATAATGATGTACTCAAAATATTAATAATACTTAAAATCACGTCAATTAAGAAAATAATATTAGTACTTAAAAATAATATTAAAATAACCATATACTAAATTAATGTTATTAAAATAATAGTATTCAAAAATAATAAATATACATCATGGAATTTAAACGTCCAAAATAATATATTTACGTAGAAAATTCAATTAAACATAAAATAATGATAATAAATCACAAAAATAGTAAAATAGTTAAATATAATTTTTAAATTTTATTAATACTGTATATCTCATTATTTAATAAAATAATTTAAAAACTAGAGTTATTACAGATATCCCTTCAGCATTAGTTAAAACCTTTACTACCATCTCAAAACCCACCTGTTAAGAATTCACCCAAATCAATTACAATAATAATAATAGATAATTAATCTTTAAAAGAAAATTACAAAAAAAAAAAACATTATGGCGAGTGGCTTGATATTTTTTGCTAGGATTACCACAACCAATAATCAGCCAACGCTGTTGATGCTGCTTTCATTATGGCACAACTTCGTTGGAGGTGGTGGTGGCGGAGGCAGCGAAGTTTCCAACAGTGGAAGGAGAAGAAGAATGAATAGAGAAATAATGATATTCTCGAGTAATTAAAAAAAAAAGGAGAATTGGGAGGAAAGTGTAAGAAAGTGAAATTGGTCAAATTCAGTTGTTTTCGAACCAACAACCACTAGTCTTACTTTTGGAATTTCACCGTTTAGGTCTTTACTAATTTCTTCTGCAACTTCTTTAACTTTGTCAGCAAGGAGACTCCATAGCTTTCTCCGACTCTGAACTAGAATCAATTGTCACTGTATTATTATCCTCTTCCCAAAAGGCTAGTCTATTAGAGTGTGCAACGTTTACATTTATAAATCCAAGACCTTCCTCATAACTTTTTAATGTAGGATTTGTGACATTCTATCCCATCCGATTGAATAACACCCTCATTGCATCGACTTCTTACCCAAGGGAGGAGAGAAATCCACCCGGTCCAGACCTACCTTGATCATGGTATCTCTCGTGAGGGCCTCGCATTACAGAAAAATAGGATCGACTATGATATCGGTTGTCATAGGACTATTACCATTTTTCCAAAATATCAACTTATTAAGATGTGCATCGTCCACATTTATAAGTTTAAAATCTTTCCATAATTTTTCAATATAGGATTTGTGACACACTAACCTAAAAAAATCACACAAAGATTATATATTTCCTTCATCTACATTTACGCAACAATCATGCCAAAAAAATATGGAAAAAAAAAAAAAGGTAAAACTAACTCTTGGAATAAAGATATTAGAGTTTACCATACAGCATTAAATGGAGGATTGTTGGAAAATGCTTTTTCCTTCTTTCCAATATAAGGGCTACAATATTCTTTTAACCACTGTTGTTTTTTTCTATCCAAATTCTATTCAGATAGTATTTGCTCTAATGATTAATAATAATAATAAATCAATCAACGACATTATCAAGAACTAAAATGTTAAGTCGACATGTCGTATTGATATCTCAGTATTATAAAACTGTTAATATGTATTCTATTATTTCTTTTCTTTTCAAAATAAAATTAATTTTTTAAATTACATAAATAAACACAGCAATATATTCAATAGCAAGTGAGTAGACTCAATTATACCTAATAATTCACTCAATTTTTATACTTGTAATTACTAGTAAAAAAAATTAGAAATTATTTTTACTCTTATTCCCCAAAAGGGTGAAGTAAAAGAAATCATGTCTTGGCTACAACACCAAAAACCTATCTCGCCAAGGTTCCCAAAAATGTCGTAGGAAAGCATATCCGTTCCTCCCGCCCAAAGCCACCCACCAACTGCTCGACAAAATTCCTCAACGAAACCACAAAAGTGAATCATGGAGTCGAGCATTTTGGAAATAATCGGAATCGAAATTATAGGTGTAATGTCACCGGTATCAATCTGTATGCTTCTCGTAGTTCTCATTGTCTATTCTCTTTCTCCGTCAAACCCTTTTTCTACCGCTGCTTCGGCTCCGCCGATCCGTACTGCGGCCAACCTCGTATACCTAGAAAACCCATCTGACTCAACTGCCCGGAAGCTTGAAGGATCGTTCCTTAATGCCTTAGTGTTTGTTATCCTGATTGCTGTTGTCACTTTTCTTCTGGTTCTATTGTATTACTATAATTGTACTCGATTCTTGAAGAATTACATGCGATTCTCTGCGTTTTTTGTGTTAGGTAATTTACTCTTCAATGAATTTCTGTTTCGGGTTTCTTTTATTCTTGAAGAATTATTCTGGGTTTATATCTCAATTTCGATTTTCTTTCTTCAGGAAAGCATTAACTCCAAGTATTTTTTTCCAATATGTTGTAATCGTATATGCTCTGCTTTTTATGCGTGCATGTGTTTTAATATCAGTGTGCATTTACTTAATTTTTTTGGCTAATTTTCTGCTGTATTTTGATATCCTGATTGTGTTAGATACATCACCTCGAAGAAATTTGCTTTTCTAAATCTGTTATACTGCAATTGTTAGTACCCTTTGTGACTATCAACGTGCATAGACTTAATCTATATTTTTTCTGCCAATTTTAGTTTCACTGCTGTAGTTTTATTGTGTTAGGTTACAATTAGTGGTGGTTGTTCCCTTTTTTCTCTCTTTAACTTTGTTTTCTTGTTTTCTAGGTTCAATGGGTGGCTCAATATTTTTGTCATTGATTCAGCATTTCTCAATTCCTGTTGATTCGATTACCTGCTTTATCATGTTATTTAACTTTACAATTGTGGGTGTATTGTCGGTTTTTTCGGGTGGGATACCAATTTTTTTGAGGCAATTATATATGGTGGCTCTAGGGATATTTGTGGCAGTTTGGTTTACTAAGTTACCTGAGTGGACCACATGGAGTGTGCTGGTGGCATTAGCATTTTATGATTTAGTGGCAGTTTTGGCACCTGGTGGGCCTCTTAAGTTGCTTGTAGAGTTGGCTCAGAGCCGAGATGAGGAACTTCCAGCATTGGTTTATGAGGCTCGGCCAACAGTTTCGCAGAATGGAAATAACCATTCTAGGAGTCTGGACCTTCTGGTTGGTGGAGTTTCAGATTCAGGTTCAGTGGAGATGCAAAGGGTATCAAGTACCAATAGAAATCAAAATGAGAGTGAACGTCGTGTGAACTCTGAATATACTGCAATTCCAATTAGGAATTTTGGGGATGTTGAGGGTGTGGGAAATAGAGAAGATTCAGAGAATTCCCCATTGGTTGTCTTTTCTAGGGAAAGGCACTCATCAAGTAGTGAATCATCGGAGTTCTCAACGATGGTTGGGAATCAGGAGTCTGACATTGTTGTGGATGAGGAAAGGTCCCCTCTTGTTAATGTACCAGGAAGGAGTGAAAGAGAGCAGGCAATGAGGGATGCTCCTGAAGACTCTCTGCTTTCTAGTAGAGGTATTAAACTTGGTCTTGGAGATTTTGTTTTCTACAGTGTTCTTGTGGGAAGGGCCGCAATGTATGATCTCATGACAGTATATGCATGCTACCTTGCAATTATTTCAGGACTTGGCTGCACACTTATTTTGTTGTCAGTGTGCCGTCGAGCTTTACCAGCTCTCCCTATTTCAATAACATTGGGTGTCATCTTCTACTTCTTGACTAGGTTATTGATGGAACCTTTTATTGTTGGGACAGCAACAAATCTGATGATGTTTTGACCTCTATTGTTGTTAGAGACAAGAAGAAAATTTTGTGTCATTAAAAGGAATGCAGATTTCTAAGGGCTGAGTTTGTGTATGTGGTGGTTCGTATTGCTTTTGAAACAACCTTGCCAATGCAATGTTGTAAGTTTGTTGTGATTGTTATCTGTAATTGGCTAATCCAACAAACTTAAGATGAACTTAGTGTAACTTGACTGCCCTTACTTTATAGAATTCAAATCTTACTTCTCATGCTGAAGCTTGTTAACGATACTGTCTACTGTCTTCACATACCTTCTCCTGTCTTGGTTGAGATAATGCAAAACTTTAGATATGCATTTGCATGTCATAGACTAGTACTCTAAGAACATTAATGCATCTGCGCGCAAAGTCACAATGAAGATGCAGTTGTATACACATTTATTATTTTTTTAAACTGGAGTCTCATACTTGCTTTCGAGAAGTGAGAATTTGAAATGAAGGAAAGTTCGTGTTTGTGCTTAGCTTTGGTTTCTACACTGTCGTTGATTAAAGTATTCACCTTCCACTGTTTTAGATTTGGTATAGTGGCATGTTGTTGGCTGCTACCAGTAGGAAAAATGTGCGTTGTTTATATTAGTTTGTTGCCTAAAAATTGCAGCCTGGTCAAGTGGATGGTAATATGAGTTTTGCATACAGGGCGAGCAGAGCCAGAGGTTCACCAGCTGTGAATTTGTTGAAGGCCTGCTAGAACACAAACGAAACCCCATCTTTAAGATGTTTGAGTATGGTAAACATTAAATGGAGTTCTTGATTTAACTTCATGTACTATTTAAGTAACTCCTCCACCCACAATGAACTTGTAAGAATTTGATTGTATAATTAGCTACGAGTTAAACTTGGCTTATTCCTTGTTCCAAAAAAAAAAAAAAATTGGCTTATTCTAAATACAATATTTCGCAATTTACACAAATTATAAAAGAAGTAAAGAAAGTATGGAATTATCTTTAATATTAATTCCCTTTTTTTAATGTACAATATGATTTCTATTCAATTTAGTCCTTCATCCTCATGCCCAAAAACTTCTACACCAGTCCATATAATGCTACAAAAAATGCAATTTTCATTATAGTATTTGGTTTCTATTTTTTTTTTTGTTAATTAATGAAATCATAATACACATCTATACCATATTGGACATAATTGCAGCACACGCATTAAATAAAAGGCAAAGGGCTAAATGTCCGAATCTTAAAGTAGCAAGGATCAAATTATATATTGCAATAAAATTCAGGGAGTTCATTTCTAGTTAACCATCCATTTTTATTTCTTTACTAAAATCAACAAAAACAAAAGCAAAGAAACAAAGAATGTCAGCAGGATCATTACCAGACGAGCTATGGAGGCAGATTCTTGAAATCGGAATTAAAAATTCGAACTTCAGCTATAAAGATTTATGTAGCATCGCTATCTCCTGCCGCCGCCTCCGCCGATTATCCGATGAAGACTCTTTCTGGTCTCAGCTCCTCTCCTCTGACTTTCCTCCTCTGCCTCCACCTCCACCACCTCCGCAACAAAACCCTAACCCTAACGCCTACACTTCTACTGCAAAATCCACCTACAAAATCAGGTATTTTTAAGAAAGTAAAGCTTTTTTGTTTTGTGTTGTTTAAATTTGGTGAAGATGAGTTTGATTGTCGTTGTTTTTGTTTTATTTTGTTTAGGTATGAGAGGCAGAGAGAAAAGAAGGTTGCAGCGCATAGAAGAGCAGTGCTTAGAAAAGAAAGTGAAATTATGGAGCATGAAAGGAAGATTAAGGAAATTGAAAGCAGATTGCTTCAGGAGAGTGAGAGAATGAGACTTACTGCTGATGAATTGTGCAATTTACACAAGGTCAGGTAATTTTTAATTAATTCAGTTATAATATTATTTACTTGTTCTTAGTTGTGTGGGAAGTAAAAGAATTCAATTTAATTCAAAGAATTAATTTCTTTTGAAACAAATGAAATCATGCTAGAAAGCTATATGATTTTGCTGGATTTCTATTCAATCATTGAATTCTTGCAAATCGCACATTCCAATTACGACTCGTATAAATTTCTTTTTTCTCAATGTTTCAAATCATTACATGTGCTTAGAGTTTGAAAGTTCTTTTCTTTTTAACACAACCATGATCATTAGCAAGTGAAGAAGCTATTCCTATGCACCTTATGCATATACGAGGGAAAAAATGGTTTGTTCAAGTGAAAATTTCATTTTCTTTTCAGTGAGAAGAAATTTTTACAGTTGGATGTAAAGCTGGTTGGCTTGGATTCCTTTGCATTTGATTTTTGTCGAGAAATTTTGCAATATCTATGACTATTATTTTTTTATTTTTTATTTTTCCTTCTAAGTTGTTATATCTTATGGATGGTACGTCATTGTTGCTTTTTTAGGCAAGCTTCCTTGGCGTTGAATGTCTGGCAACCAGAAGTGGTTAGGGGTAGGCAGAAGCAAATAGTGGAGCAGTGTGAAATTCCTGTTGCATCTCGAGTTCATTCACTTGAGATGGAGCTTAAGCTTTGTAAGCAACAAATATCAGGGCTCAACAAGGCCCATGTAAGTTTCTCCTCTCATTTTGTCAATCAATTTCTTGTATCAAATTTGGTTGAGGATTGTAAAAAATATTTGTAACAGTTGTTAATTTCATACCAGAGAGATGAGAACCGGAGGCTCGAGAAAGCAAACGAAGAGTTGGCATCCATGAAATATCATCCTTTACAAGATTATAGGATGACAAATAGTGGGGAAAATGAATATAACAAAAGGAGGAAGAAGCTGAAAAGATCTATTAACTGTAAGGTCCAAACTTGATATCCAATAAAATGTATGCAACTTCTTAAAAATAATAATAATTTATAGCATTTTGCTTTATTCTTTTCCTCTCTTCTTAGCTCCATACTAGTTAAGTATATAAGATTGGCTTGGATTTGTTCTCTGTTTTAGTTACCTTGTCTTTGTTCTTGCATGTGAAGCCTGTACAATGGATTCAACTTTATACCGCAACCTAATGTAGCATCTAATTCTCTGTGCATGCAGTGTTGTATTGCTCATGTTCTTACTATGATAAGCTAGTTTTGCTGTGGTAAACTGAACTGACTAATTTTTGTTTTCCTTACTCATTCCCTCTACATATGTGCAGTCAATTTTAATGAATTTTAACTCCCATGTGGCGGCATAGTGAACCTTTTAACCGCCACATGTGATTGTTTGGATCTTTTTAAGATGACTCACTTCTTGTGGTACGCTGAACTGATCTAATCCGTGTCTAAGATGGTTACAAGTGTTCAATGCATGTGATATGATCCAGCTACAATGAGATTTTGATCAACTTCCTAGCTGAATATAGTAGTGTGTCAACTTATGCATATATATTTCCTGTTGTTGCAACTGCGGATATCCTATGAATGTGCTGATTTTATCTGTGACACTTCTTTCTGGAATGACTTGTTTGTAAGATGAGTACTAACTATCATAAATGTTCACATGGTTCCTGGAAAACAAGGTGAAACATCACAGTACGACCAGGCATCAGGGTAGATTTAGCAGACTATATGTCTCTGCAATGCTCTTTCTTAACTGTACATCCCATTCCCAGTAAAGTTGCCAGACTTATTTCAGTATGCCATTCGCAAGCTTGCAATAGCCAGAATCAACAGGAAGGTTATCCAAGACTTCACGGTAAACAAAATTATTGCCTATCATGGGATATAAACTGATTTTGGCTGGTGAACATTGAAATTGCGTATCATCATCATCATGTGTACGTACAAGAATGTAAAATGTTATGATGCTTTCTTTATAAATGATAAGAAGAAACCTACTCAAGGTTTTCTGATCTCCAAGAATTTCAGATGATCAATGTTTATAAACATTTATCAAATGTCATTGAGATTTGGCAATAAACAAGCATATCTCTGTAATATTTATTCCTATTTACCCTATATGAATTGATCAGCCAATACAGCTGTAAATGAATAAGTATTTGATCATAAATCTCAATCACGTGGAAACTAATTTCACAAAATTAGTGACCGACAGGATTCAAAATATGTACCTTAGGATGTTTTTTTTCTAAGAGAAGCGACTACTTGATCATTCGCTCATGGCAACAGATGTAAATGTTAGTTCACTGCATCATATCATTGCTTTAGTGTTGTGAGATATTGGATTTGAGCTCCGCCTGCCCATTAGTACAAAATTTTGAAACTCTGTATCTACTAACGACACAAACTTAAATGTATCTGTGGGTCATTTTCTGGTGGGGTCTGAAATGTGTACAACTTTTGGTAATTGTCAATCCTATGAAAATCTCATCTTGTTGTACATATGATACGAGAAAATGACAATGACAATATGTCTTTGTTCTGCTTGGACTTTGAGACCGAATTATCTGTTAATGTTGGCTTTGTTTTCCTCCAAATTAGTGTCTCTTGCACCTATTTTGCATCGTCTGTTTATCTTGTGTACTGTATTTTCTTTTAATGTAAAATACTGATTTTATAGTCTTGCTAAAATGTAATTTTTTTAATGCCGTAATTTATAATATCGAAAATTGAGGTCCAAGAATATTTCAGATTCATAATAAAAAAAGAAAAAGACTGATCTATCAACAGCTAAAATCTAATAATAAACGAGAGGTAATGGAAAGAATACATTTCGACTGTGGAGCTTAGTTTGTCTTGGAATTAATAATTGAGTTGAATATTCAATTTTGTTAAGAGTGGTTACAGTTGTTAAATATTGAACTAGAAAAGGAAGTACAGAGTACATATAATTTTTAAGAAAATAAAACAAAATAAAAATATTGAGGATATAATTTTTCTTTTAATTAACTGACAATTTCAGCATTAATCTTATCTCATGTAAAAACATGATGAGGTACCACAATCAATTTTTTTCATTAATGCCTTGTAGGTATATAGAATTTACTTATTTCGAAGATTAAGTCGGATAGATTTATAACAAACAATTTTTTTTAACACTTATTTTTTCCATATATAACTCAAATTTTACTTAAATAAATTTAAATAATCCGTCCTTGTTTTTCATAGAAATTTTTTTTAACAAACGAAAAATTTACCTTTGTGAAGTTTTGAAATAAAGTTCATAATTTTTTATACTATAAAAGAAAATTTTATTACCTAAGTACTCTAACTTTCAATACTTCAATACATAATTTTTTATATCATAAAAAAAAATAATTATTTAACTACTTAACTTTCGCAATTCCTGTAGTACAGAAATTCTAACAACTGGGAGAGGGGCTTATATCATTTGTGTGGTTGAGAGATGAAAAACAAAGACCCATAATGCCATAGCTAACGAGTGTCCTCTCCTTAATGAATGATCATGTCTTCACTAGAAAATAAATGTACCCTTTTCAGCATTAGGTTCCCACTTCCTGATTTTGTGTTCTATTTTATTTTCATTTTCCAGTGCTAGCTTCAGGTTTCAGATGATGCTTCGTGGCTTTGTTTTCCTCTTAACACGTCTCCACTCACTTGCTCGACCACGACAATAATAATAATAATAATAAATAAATAAATAAATA
Source organism: Mallotus nudiflorus (assembly GCA_947683625.1). NCBI lineage: Eukaryota > Viridiplantae > Streptophyta > Magnoliopsida > Malpighiales > Euphorbiaceae > Mallotus > Mallotus nudiflorus. The sequence continues at coordinate 8,542,364 of CANTUR010000041.1, forward strand.
AAATAAACCAACAACAGCTTTTAATTCTAAGCTTTAAAATTTTTTTTTTAAAAATCTTCATTATTGTTTTTTTTTTTTTTTTCTGAAAGTATTGTTTATGGGTACCCATAAAATTATGATTAGAAAAAAAATTTATTATCTATCATAAATAAATATTACATGAATAAGTTTTATCTGACTCCTTTACAGTAATAATTACAGTATTAATTTAGTAGCACCGGAGAAATTTAATCTTGGAATCTTAAAATTTTAAAAACTTCCGACTAAACCGATAGTTTAATATCTAATCGACTTTTAGATCTCATTTATAATTTAATATGATTGGTTTTGATACTTATTTTTAAAAATAATTTTATAATATATAAAAATAAGTTTAATAAAATCCAGAAATTAGTCATTTGGACATAATGAACAAAAAATAATAAGATGAAAAGAAGACAAAATGGGAAATTCTGCTAAGTTTAGAGCAAAATTTCCTTCCCTCACTTGAGCTTAAAGTGCTTTTTTTTTTTTTTTTGCTGAAAATAAAAAAGACAAATCCAGTAAGCTTATAATTAATCCATCCATCAATTTAATGGCCATTAAAAGCATTTAAAGGAGAGGGGGCCAAAAAAATTATCCAAGGACATTATTAAAAATCACTGTTTAAAAATTCATAAGTGTATTATTATTATTATTATTATTTCAATTAGGTAGGCATATATATACTCAATATATATTACTCATGTAAGCTCGTTTAAAATGAGATAATTTTTTATTGGAATAATTTTTTATTCTGTTACAAGATATAACAGTTGTAAAAGATTAAATTTCCTCTCTCTTACCTCTATGCTTGAAAAAAACAGATTAAAAACATGTCTTTGTTTTTGGATTGTATATTTTTAAATTTTTTTTTCTAACATCAAACAATTTAATCTTAGTGCAAAAGCTCAATCAGTAAGTGTAGATTGCAGCCTCTTTATTCATTTCTTTCGTATCCCTTTCTTTTCTCATAATTTTAATGAATCCTTTTGTTTTAATAACTTTTTTTTTTACATAACTTTTTAATAAAAATGAAAATGTTGTTTATTTTCTTGTGAAAAAATAAAAGTTACCAAATTTATGAATAAAACATACAATTTGTCAAGTTTTAATTATTATAACTATACTAACACGATTGACTGAATGTATTTAATTGAGATTGTATTTTTTTTTTCTGAAGAAATTGAGATTTTATTTTTACATTTAAATAAATTTCTATTTTTTTACATATATATAATTTTTTATAAATTATATTTATTTATCAAAAATTCATAATAAACTCTAATCTTTTAAATCCACTTCAAAAAATTCATTTAGTATATTTATTTTACCTATTATATTTTATATTTGGAAAGTTATAATAACTAACTTTATTTAATAATTTTTTATTAAAAGTATATATATATATATATATATATATATATATATATATTTGAAATATTATCGTGTGAATTTTCAATTTTGACAAAGATTAAATTTGAATATCTTATTTTTGTAAAGTCATTAGCTTATATATACTAGGCAATATTAATATCACTCGAAGGAACTTTAGATGCTACAATTAATGTAATTATAATTAGGGGTAACTTGTTAATATACTCTACACATTTAGTTCCTTCTATGTTGAACGGACACTTCTATAAAGAGCTGTATACCGTACTGGACACGTTTCTGACATTAATACATTTTTGGAGTGTTTTTAAAAATGAAAAAAGTATCGGGACAGTTAAAAAAGAAGCACATGCATGTCCGTTTTAAATATACATATCTTTTATTATTAGATGAAGCGGAATTAGAGATGATATTTTTTTAATAAAGATATCAATGGAAACATTAAGAGTGAAAATGTTAATTAAGTAAAAAATTTCATAAATTGAAATTGCTAATAAATATTATGAATGAAGTCTTAATATATTAATGTTACTTATGAGTATTATGATTTTATTGTTAATTATTTAAGTAAAACTACATGGAAAATTATTTATTTATTATTGAAAATTTGTATATAATTAAGGTGTTATTATTTTATTTATATATTATAAGATAGCATGATTATATTTTTTTTTTTGTGTTTTAGAATTTTATTTTTAGTGTTAAAAAATATTACTAATCATGAAAAATATGTTTTAAAATTTAATTGAATTTATAATTTATATAAAATAAATTTTATAAATTTTATATTTATAAATTAATTCCTAAATTTTTAATATTTATAAATTAATCCCAACATTCGTATTCTATATTTTTAAAAAAAAGTTATTTCCCCATATTTATATGCCATTTTTTGTGTCTCTGTTCCTATGTCCGTGCTTCCTAGAGTTCCTTCTCCTTCTTCTTATGAGCGTTGTTTGAATGATATGTAAACTATATATATATATATATATATATATATATATATGTGGAAATCACTGCGAGCATAGGTGCAGAAGAAGAGATCATATATATGATCAATTCAAGAGTGTGACTGTTTCTACCTTTGGTTGATGAGGCACGTGAGCCCCAATTGGTAAAAGTCATGTAATTGTTGTAGACATTTCATCAATTTCCCTTCTGACTTGGCTTCATGTATTGACTACCCCAATCTTCATAACAACAACAATAATAACAATAATTAAATACCCAAGAAAAAAATAGTCAGATATAATTCCAAAAAAACTATAAAATATAAAAAATTCAAATATTCTTGCTGAACTATTTATAATAATAACAAGTAATTAATATTTCATATTTTGTAGATGCAGATGATAAAACAAAAATATCATTATGTAAAGTATATGGTAAAATTATTTGAATTAGTTTGTAAACGTAGATGATAAATAAAAAATGTACGCATGACTAATTCAGAGGCTAAATATCTAGCTTTTTTTTTTATTAATTTTAACCAAATTATATGTTATAATAAAAGTAAAAATAATTATCCGAATTAGAATATTTTTGCCAAATATTAAAAATTGGGTAAATTTATAATAAATCATAAACTGTATGATTTTTTTTTGTTTTTATCAATACACCTAAAAAGTAACTGAATAAATTTATAAAAATATTGGCATAGAATTATAATTATTGAATTAAAATTTTTATATCAATCAAAATAATTTATTCCCTTTTTGATGATATATATAGTCGTAAAGTAAGCTTATGCAATATATATGTACAAAAGCTTACCATAAAAGCTAATTAAAAAGGCCAGATGAGTCAGCTAAGTAGATTAATTTATTGGTGAAAGATGAAAAGTTGGTGATCTTTTCCCTCCTCTTTAGAAGTCAGCAAGTATATATAAGCACTCACATGGTAGTGCCACTATTTGAAAGGTCCATGTAGGGTGAGGGGAGGGGATAGATTCAAGTCTAAACATACATACTAAGAGATCATTACCGAGCAAAAGTGAGAGAAGAATTTAAGGGGAAGATAAGAGGAGGAGGAGGAGGTGGCGGTGGTGAAAGTAAGCCATGGGAAGACCTCCTTGCTGTGATAAAGTTGGCATCAAGAAGGGTCCATGGACTCCTGAGGAAGACATCATTTTGGTTTCTTATATTCAAGAACATGGTCCTGGAAATTGGAGATCAGTTCCTACTAACACTGGTATTTTTTTTAATTTCCATATACTATATTACATAGATCCAACTTCATCTTAATTTTAGTTACATGTAATGTTTCTCTCTTTTTATCTTGATCATATAGATAATGTTCTTGAATCATCCCTTTAATAAAAACTTTGCAACATCTTCAATATGATCAATATGGGCTTTCTTTTTTTTTTTTTCTTCGGCTGGAGAAGCACTAAAAATGTTTTATGCTTGGAAAAGGGCTGTTAAGGTGCAGCAAAAGTTGCAGGCTAAGATGGACCAATTACCTCAGACCAGGAATTAAGAGAGGTAACTTCACAGCTCATGAAGAAGGGATGATTATTCACCTCCAAGCTTTATTGGGTAACAAGTAATCCTCAAAACATCCCAGTTTCTTCTTAAACTTTTCTTTTCTGTGCTTCTTTAATCTGTAACTTCATAATCTTGTTGATTGTGTGTGTTTTTCTTTTTGGGTTTTCGGATGTGTAGATGGGCAGCAATAGCTTCATATCTTCCACAGAGAACAGATAATGATATAAAGAACTACTGGAACACCCATCTAAAGAAGAAACTAAAGAAGTTTCAATCAGCTTTAGACCCTATGGCTGCTGCTGCAGCAAATGACCCAACCACAGCAACTAGTTTTGTGTCAAAAAGCTTTAGTGAAAGATCAACGAGTTTAGATTTAAGTCCGAATTCTTCCTCAACTTTCAGGTTCAACCACCAGAGCTCCTCCTCCACCATCACTGCTCCTTATGCATCAAGCACTGAGAACATTTCACGGCTGCTTGAAGGGTGGATGAGATCATCTCCAAAGACTGATAATAATCGTGTCATCATCAACCAAAATGACGGTGGCAGCAGGAGCAGCATTGGCAATAATTCAATGGCGGGTACAGCTTATTCTCTTCAGTGTTATAGGCCAAAAACTACTGCTGAGCAAGAAAATGGTGGTCATGATCTAATCTCCCACGAAGAGTTTGAGTCAATTTTATCATTTGAGAATTTGAACAATATTGCATGGGATCATCATATTAAATCTACTTGTGATTCTACAACTTTTAGTACCATAAAGGATACTAGTCATCATCAAGAATCCTCTGCAAGTCGTCAAGAAAAGGAGAATATAATCACTGAGAATGAGAAGCAGAAGTCATCATCTGATCATCAAAATAATAACCCCCCATTATCATTGCTTGAGAAATGGCTCTTGGATGAAAGCGGTGCTGCTGCAGCTCAAGTTGAAGAATCCATGGAACTATCTCCAATATTTTGATCATCTCATTGTCTTTTTCTTCATCTTTTTAACTCTTTTTTTTTTTTTTTTCCTTATTTTGAAGTTTTAGCTAAAGAATATGGGCACACAAGGTTCATAATAAGATCCCCCACCCCCCCCAAAAAAATGAAAGAGAAATCAATAGTTTTAGGTATAATTTTCTGATTAGCAGAGATTCTGAAAAGTTTGGATCTCTTAATTTGCAAATGTAATTAACTTCTTTGGTTTTTCATTGAAAAAAAGAATTAATTAATTATATTCTTGATGAAATTAATTAATTAACAATAATTTATTACATATATGTATATATATATATATATATACAATTCTCTTTGCAATATTTTTTTTTTAATTTTATCTGATGACCAAAAAATTCAGCTAATAATGATTCATGATTCATATAGTTCAAACCGATATGTAAATTGGTGTGTATAACCGACAAGTACAATGAGTCCTCAATTTATTGGATAAACACCTTTAGTTAGACACATGCTTGCTATAGAGTATAGTCTTTTTCATCCTTGAACTAGGAATTGAATGACGCAAGGTTAGTTTGAAAGATATTTAAATTTATTTTATTATTATTAATATTGTGAAATTAATTTTTATGACTAATAAATATTTTATAAATATAGTTTCAGTTCATAAATTAAATATAAAAATATGTTTTTGAACTCATTCAAAGATATAAGCAAATCTTACTTAAAACTAGCTAATTGTCTAAAAAGCATGCATGCATTTAAATAATTAGGTGTACCCAATGAGCAATTAACATATATAGTTATTATAGACAATGTTAACACTATATAAGGATTATTAGACATGAATATTTCATGTCATTAGCAAGCAATAATTTTTACCATATTAAGTGTTTCTTTCCTTCAAATTTTTTCTTTTATTTTGAAGAAAGATATATAACTGGTAGTGCTTTAAACCCATTAATATATTCATATATACACACCTAAATTTACCTCTCATAAGTTAGTATATAGTCATGTGATTATAATTAGTACTTGATACTTAGCCTAATTAATGGATTTTGATATAGCATACGATATATATGTATAGGATTAAAATTAATGGAAAATTAGTAATCTATCCACGTGTTACGTAGGTTACTTATTAATAATTTATTTATTTATATTTTAATATATTTTATTAGTGGAAAATTCAAATTATAGGATATATATATAAATAATAAAATTTACATAGAGAGTTTAGTAAGGTTCCCCAAATGGAAAAAAGATTAATTATAATAAGATTAGTTATAAATTTAATTTTTATTACCACAATTTTTTAGTTATAATAAGATTAGTTTAAAATTATTAGATTAGTGTTAGAGTATATATAGTAGTGCTTTAGTTGAAAAATAATACTAAATAATTATTATATTATTATACTTTTATATTTTTTAAAAAAAAATAAATATTTGAAAATAAATATTTGAGTGATTTAAGTTAGAAAAATATGTAATACATAAATATCTTTAGAATTTGAGTAGTATTAAGATATATAAAATAATAATTTAGTTACATTAAAAAATAATACGGTTACATAGAAAAAAATGGTTTTTTAATTTTTTTTTAAAGAAAAATATTTAAATTTTAAAAATTAAATATAAATGAATGCTGAATTATTAAGATAAACATTTGTCATAATTTGGGCTTAATGATTTCAGGACTCAATATATATATATATATATATATATATATATATATATATATTTGATGCATAGACATATATCATATTTTTGTAAAAAATAGTCTAATACATCAAAAACCCTTTAAATTCATTAATTTGCTCCACAAACTTACAAAATACGATTTGTCAACACTTTTAATACTATTGCAGTTTCTAAATGCTATTTATAAGTTATAAAATTAAATTCTTAAAATATCTAAACTCGTTAAGAAATATTTATAAATCATATATATTATTTACAAGTTAATATGTCAAATTTATTATTAATTGATAAATTAAGAGGACAAATTGATAAAAATGTCACATTTAAAGGATCGCAAATGGATTAAATTCATTTTTATAAGTTAAATGTAAACATTTGAAATATTTATTATAAATATGTATTATAAATATCATCATAGTCAGTGTAATAAAATAATTATCAGAAAGATTAGCACTCCTCAACCTCATTACTTGTATAGAAGATAAGTATAAAACATTGCTAATTACTTGAAGCAAAGCAAGAAACTAAAGGAGTATTAAGTGTAGCAGAGATTTGTATTTAAAGGGTGAGAAATGACAACCATATAAGTGTAGAATGATGTAGTGTCACGAAACTCTTGCACTCAAATGAGGCAAAAATGGTTGCCCCTTTTCTTTTTATAAACAGACTGCAAAAGAGGGAAACATGTGACCTTAAATGACCTTTCGGTGTAAGAAGGCTGAGCAATGCTGATCTCATGTCTACATATTGCTAAAATCTTTCACAGGATACAGCCAATATGGCTTAGTTAAGCCCTCTTTACTATTCACCCCCTTTCATCTCTTGGTCCCCCCAACCCTACACCTCTCCTTCATGACATTTTACCAAAAACTTAGAAAAAAAAATTGCAACTATAGTGCATAACACTATTAATTAAGATCCCAATGTATCATATCAATTAAGAGTGTTTGTCCTCTTTCTGTAGCCTAATGGTTCAGGTGATGAATATTATAATTAAGGTAATATCATAAGTTCGATTTCTCCATTTTTCTCTTGATCTTTCAGTTGTTAAAGGTATATTTTTCTTCAAATATTTATGGGTTCATATACAATATAAAATAACCCTATTTTATAATTGGAAATGAATTCTTTTTAAGTTATATATCAATTTGGTATTGTAGCTAGCCGACCTATGCACACACCATGTTAAGCATTTAAAATTATTATCCATATAACATAACAATATAGTCGGATCCCATGTGATATATCTTTTTTTTTCTTGTACTCTCTCCTAATGTTGCATGAGAATAGCCATCATATAAAAAAAATAGCACTACACATATATATTTTCAAATATATATACGCACAAAAATATGTCTCAAAAAATTATATAATTTGTTATAAATTAATAAAAATGATTTCTTTAGTGCGACTTTTGAAGGTTGGGCAAACGAGAAGTGAGTCAATACTTTGGGTTTAAGTTGAAAAATGCATATAGTTATAATCGAAATTGAGTAACCAACTGACAGCTAAAACTAAGAATGCAGAATGCTTATGATTACGGAAATAATAACAACAACAACAATAATTAACAAATTTATTTTTTGTTTATCGAAAATTCAGTTGATCATAAACTCGGTAAAACTAATAAAATTCTGCTATCAATCATCATAAAAATGTTTTAACTTTCATAAAAAATCATTGTAATTGATTAAAAAAATAAATTTTTATATTTACTCCCATAAGAACAGATAAAAATATTACATTAAAATTTTTAAAATTCCCAACAAAAAGATTCAAATTCTGACACATGCATAAATCTAGATTGGCATACATATTTTTACTATTTATAGTGATGTAAAGCAAATTTATGTATGTTAATTTTCATATAATTTATTAGCACGAAGGGCATGCATGAAAAAGGTATATTGATATAATTTTTCACAGTATATTTTGGTAACAAAATAAATGAATAAAATGATCACGAGCATTTTAATTATAGTAGATGAACTTCAAAATTAATTAAAATAATAAAGAAATGGTCCACATATATATAATGTAGTACAATCGTTGATGTTTGTTGGATGGCAAATTAATCAGTTTGGTGTAATTTTAATTTTTTTAATACGATTTGATATTAACCTCATCAGCTTTATTATTATTATTATTATATAGTTTTAATTTCTTTTTTTCAGAAGCACACGTGCACACAAAGCTGCCACACATAAAATAAATCAACATAAATAATAATAATAATAATAATCAAACATGAAAAAATTGTTGAGATTTTCAATTCCCTATCTAATAATATTGGTTAATCACTTTTATAATGAGTGTTAAAGGAATAGTTACACTCGTATGATTTATCACCTCTATAGTAAATGTTAAAAAAAATAACTACCTTTTATGTAATTCACGACACGTTAAGTTTTCATTAGATAATAAATAAATAAATAATAATAATAATAATGTGTATATTTTAAAAAATGAATAAAATTAAAGAAAAAATGAAAGAAAAAATCCACCATGGATTGGTATATGAAGACTTTTGATTAATTGCAAAATAAATAGCATGTTGATAATTTAATTTTAGCAGGACCCTTAAGCTTAATGGAACCCATCACATCACATCACTTTCTAACATTACTATCATCCTTACCTACCATAGCTCGGCTGGCATGTGACATAATTGCCACCTCCTATTTTAATAATACAATATTAATAACTATCAAAGTTATTTTAAGTAATAATTAAATTTTTTATCTTAATTAAAATGTTCATTTATTATTTTAGTTAAAAAGTAAAAAAAAAAAATTCAATTTTTATTGAATATAATTTTTTTATTCAATAATTGAAATTTTATCTTAATTACATGCTCATATATATGTTAGTTTAATATATATATATATAGTTTCTTTTTAGTGCATTTTTACCAATTAAAAGTTATGTGAATGTGTTTATGTGCATCGATTAAAAAAATAGTGAGAATAATTACTTCCACTTAGGGTTAGTCACAATAATTATGTCATTCTTGTTATTTACAAGATCAAATTAAAATATTTTTCTCTAATTTTAGTCACATTTTTTAATAATTAATGAAAATTATAGTCAGTAAGTGATATTTTATCATAATGTCTAAAATACTATTGAAGTCTTGTATTACAAATTATAAATATTTTACAATAAAAAATAAGTACAAAGAGAATTTTTATTTTTATTTGTAAAAATAATTATATATTTTTTAAAACACTTTAGTTATCGAATAACTTATAGTAGTTAAATTTTTTTGAAGGGAATCATATTTAAGCAGATAAAAGAAAAATATAAAAGTACTTTAATTAATTTAATAAATGATCAAAATAAATAAACTATTATGATAAAAATAGTAATTCACTAAAAAAAATGATAATTTTCAAGTTGAGCAGAAAAATTTGTACAAAAATAGTGATAAATTAAAATTTTGTCCTACTATCTATAGCACAAATTAGTCTGATTGGTAATAAATAAAAAGGAATTTCATGCACATACCAATAAAATAAATATTTTTAAAGAAAAAATAAATATATATATATATTTTTTGAATTTCATGAAATAGAATATATAATTAGAAACTAAAACAGTAAGAATATAAAAAATAATTATTAAAATTTTTGTCCTTCACTTATTTTTAAATAATTATAATTTATTTGTGCCAATAATCATATCTCTTCTCTAAAACTAAAAAAAAAAAAAAGAAAAGAATTATCCATTAATTAATAGAAACAACAAACAAACAATTTGGCAATAATGATCAACCTCAACAGTCAATTACTGTACTCAATTTTTTTGTCTCCACTTGAAAATCAACATCTAATGTTGCAAATGGTGCTTACTACAATTCTAATGCATTTAGTGACCCTTTTTTAATGGCCTGCAAGTTAGGATAGGAAATAATATACAAAAATTTCGTTGTCAATAATAATCAACTTTACTATTTCAATTAATAACAACAATAATACAATGCAACTTGTAATTAAAAGAAAATTCTCCACCACATTTGATTTTTTTAGGTTCTAATACAAACTGTTATTTAATTTTTCTTTTCATTTTATCTAATTTTTTTTTTAAAATATTAAAATTTAAATTATTTAAATAATTTAACTGAAAGTTAAGCAGTCAAATGACATAACTTCCTTTAAAAATTTAATAAGTTAAAGGTTTCGATTCTTAATTCTCACCTCTAGCTAAAAAAAACTAGATAGTTTGAAATCATCATTTTGTTATTTAAAGCTTTTTATAACCTACTATGTTAAACTTAATTCAAAAAGTACATTTTAACAATCTTTAATCAACACTTCAAAAATAATATTTTGTTTTCAAAATTTAATAGATTTTATAATTGCTTATGTATAATAGAGACAAAAGGCAGTTAAAAGTTAACAATTGGTGGAATACGAATCGCTAAGTAAAATTAATATATATTTTTTAAATAGAAAAAGAAAAAGTAAAAATCGAAATCTTTAACCTAGAAATTATAGTATTAAACTATTTAATATTCCTCACAAAATCAGTGAATTAGGAAAGGGTCATGAGAAGATCAAATTTTTGTTTTTTGGCCAAATTACAACGGGGAGGGTGGATCTCGAACCTAACGGGGTAAAAGATTAAATTGTGATTAGGGTGAAGTAAATGCTGTATGGTAAATGTGAGTTGTCTTGAGAGGGAGGGTAAAAAAAAGGTATGTGCTTGGCGTACAGGTAAAGTTGCTATTTTGTGGCAGACATAAATTTTTTCCTGACTTGTTTTCAATGTCAAGATAAATAAGAGGTACCCATTATGATATGTAATCTATAAACAAAAAAACCTTAGCACTTGTTCCATCAGAAGAGAATCATCTTAGAAATTGGCGTGCAATATATTCCAATATTTATGATAAGTAATTGAATATATTCAAATTCGAGAATTTTATAATTCTCACAAATAAAAATATTATATTAATTATTTTAATAAATAGTAATTCTAGAGATTTAAACTCAACTTTCACAATTTCACAAATAAAATATCAGTCAAATTATTCCTTAAATATAGAAGCGTAATTGAGTAGAGTCAAGTTAAATTTGACTAGTTCGGGATTTGTTCGTTTATAAATGAGTGAAACTCGTTATCTTACATGGTTTTTACAAAATGTTCGTGAGTTTAAACGAATCTAAAGAATTTTTTTAAAAAATACAAATTGTATCAAAAATAAAAAATAAATTATTTATTAAATAAATTATAATATATTTAATAAAAATTATAATTTTATTCTAATAATATATTTTTAAAAATATTTTCTTACAATACAAATTTATATATTATATATCTAAAATCAAATTACTAAACATTAAGCCCATAAGCTTCTATTCGAACTTGCTCGCGAACTTCATGAACTGAGTTTTATATAATTTGAACTCAACTCGTTTATTAAACAAGTTTCAATATATAGTTCAAATGAGTTTTTATTGAAACGAACACTGAATTACTCACGAGCGGCTCAACTCGTCTCGTTTACACCTTTACTTAAATGTGAAATTATCCTAGATTGGTCCAAACACAATAGTAAAGTACACTATAGATTAACAATGAATCTTTATAAATATATAAAATCAAAATGGTAAAATGATTAGATAGATGGATTGCCATATTACCCTCAAGCATGTTTGTGAGATTCAAAAAGCAATAAAATAGCCAATGAGCCTTAACCCAAATGGTTAGGTTGAGTTTAGGCGGTGGGACTGATCGTGCGCCTAAATGTTTGATGACCATAACACTGTGTGGGCTTGAAGCCCACTTAGAAGTACGAAATAGGTCTTGGGCCTATTTGGAGATGGATTGCCACCCGGATAAAAGTCGGGACATACTATACAACAACTGGATTCCATGGAGGTTCCCAAAAACCGTCATCAGAGATCGGGTTCGAAAACTGGGTATGGGCTTTTGGAATGCCCGCCTAACTTTGCGGTTGGCCTCCTTTTGTGTCTTATATTTTATTACTTTTAATTATTTAATTATTTCCTTATTTACATTCAAATTGCACTTGCCTCCATCCACTTTCCAAGTTTTACAGTTAAGTTCAAGTTTGCACATTAATCCAATTTCATGCTTTTAACAAAAATAAAATAAGTAATAATTTACAACTATAGATTTGAATCAAATAGGGAAGGGATTAAGGATTACAATGCCTTTGAATAAAATAAAAAGAAATATATGGAAAATAAATTGTACATATACTGAAAATAAACCGATAATAAACTATTTACACAAGCAAGATACTCTAAGGGGTTAGCTATTTAAATTGACTACTCAATGACGTAGATCATCAAGTAATTTCTGCAATAATCATATAGTTAGTTTCCCTTAAAATATAGCATATTAGTAACAATATTTTACAAATAATGATCTTGAAAGAAGTTATAATAAGAACTAAAAAGGCTTGAATGGTCAAACTATCGTCTTGCAACGTATTAACTATAAGTAATAAAAAAACATGCAAGGTTAAGATCATGCGAGTTTCTAAAAAAGGGATCATGTTGCCTAAAAACCTATCAATGTGGCGATTGCCTCTGTGATAAGATGATCACCTCATTGGAAGGAGGCGATGAGGCGTCGCTTGATCAACAGGCTTCCTCAATACATCAAAATAGTAGAATCATGCAAAAACATATAAAAGGAGAGGCCAAGTTACCTAAAGGCTTGTTAATGTGGCTATTATATCGCCTCATTGATAGTGAGGGGTCACCTAATCAACAGGCTAGCTAAACTCTCAAGACAATTAAACTTCTACCCTAAGCAAGCAATACATGCACACATGCATCCAACATGTGCCAAATTATAACTACGTGCAATAGTTTAAGGGATCATGTCAATGAAGTAGCGTAACAAACGAAATAAACCTAAAATATACCTAAAGTATATTAATAACTTAGTCACATGCAAACTAAACACAAAAATGATGAAGTTATAAAAAAATGTATTTGGATGCATAATTTTACCAAAGTGATGGACCCTCAGAGATCTGTTTTTGAGTGTGATCTCCATTTGTGTATGAGTTTCTCTTTGACACAAGTTTTTCTCCTTTCTTTCTTAAAGAATGTGAATTTGCTTTGGCTTGGATTCTCCCCCTCTCTCAAGAGCGTTTCTCTTTCTTTTTTTTCCAGAGCTTAGAGCCTCCCTTTCTTTTTTCTTTGAACTCTCTCTCCCTTTCCAACAAAAAAATAATCCCTCTCCTTTTTTTTCTTTTTTTCTTTTTATACCCTTACCTTGCCCATGCCCCTAGGCTTTCTAACTCATCATGAACCCCTATAGCCTTTTTCTTCCCTATAAAAATCTCTTCCTCATGCAAAATCAGGTCTAGGGGTGTAGGGCCCATACCACTTGGCCACTATGGCTGTAGCTGCATTAAATGCAACTTTAAGTGGTCTGCCATAGAGGCAACGCCTCTATGATGAGACGATCGCCTCTGCAGCAGCTGCCAAAGAGGCGATTGCATCATTGCATTGAGGCGATGCCTCTTTGGTTGGGCCTGTGTTGTTTTTGGACAATTAGGCTAAGTCTTGGGCTTTTGAGGCTTTTAGGCTTTCAAGTCCATTTTTAATTGGAGATTCAGGTTTTATTTTTATGTCTAAGTTTCACATTCTCATCATTGGGCTTAACAATGGGCCAATCAAACTGAGTATCCCTAATTCATCCTCTAACACGGGCCTATCGAATCGGGTGTCTATAGTTTGTCCCCTAATTTTTCAAAAAATCAAATGCATGCAATGACCATTTTTTAAAAAATCACATGCACAACAATAAACATATAAATAAGATCAATAACATATTTGGCTCTCAAGTTTCACTGGAGAAATGAGTTCTTAAATTTTAAAACGTGACCGATCAATCACTCATTAATATTTGATAAGTTATTTGAAGATGATTAACCTCAGGTTTTCCTGGCCTAATTATAATTCCACTAGGGACGTGATTCTTGGATTTTCCTAATCTAATTGTCACTTAATCAACCTACTGGGGGTGTGATTTTTGAGTTTTCCTGGCTTGATCATCATTACATTAAAACTTGATTCTCAGGTTTTCCTGGTCCAATCATCGTTGTACCAACTTCGGTTCTCAAGTTTTCTAGGCTTGACTACCATTAGGGATGTGATTCTCAGATTTTCCTAGTCCGATCATCATTGTACTGACTTTGATTCTTGAGTTTTCCTGGCTCAATTACTATTAAGGATGTGATTCTCAGATTTTTCTAGTCCGATTATCACTTCTTTGGGGGTACAGACTTTCAGGTTTTCTTGGTTAAATTGTCATTTGCTTTTAACTTTGGGGATACTAGTCGAACAGTCATCTTAGTCTTTGAGCTTCAGGGATTCAAACCTGAATAGCCCTGTCTTTGAGCTTCGGGGATTCAAACCTAAATAACCTTATCTTTAAGCTTTGAGAATTCAAACCAGAACAGCCCTGTCTTTGAGCTTTGAGGATTCAAACCCGAATAGCCCTATCTTTGAGCTTTAAGGATTCAAACCCGAATAGCCCTATCTTTGAGCTTTGGGGATTCAAACTCAAATAGCCCTGTCTTTGAGCTTTGAGGATTCAAACCCGAACAACACTGTCTTTGAGCTTTGAGGATTTAAACCCGAACAACCATGTCTTACCGCAGCGTAACACTTGGATTTTCCTGGCCCACACATTGTTCAATTGAAAACATGAAGCTCGGGTTTCCCTGGCTTGATCTTTATTGAAATAAAAAGTGCGAATCCCATGTTTTCTTGGCCCAGTTCTTGCTAAAACTTCACTTAGACAACTTTCATTCTTGAACTTCGATTTCCAAGCACACATAAATAGTTACCCCCTTTTTTTTTTCAAAACCCTAAACTTCCACCTACTATAAAAGATAACTTTTCTCCCTTTCCCCTCTTTTTCACTTTTTGTCATTTTCCCCTTTCTTTTTTTCTTGTCTCTTCTCTTATCTCTTTCTCCTTTATACTTTTTGTACTTCTCTCTCTTTTCTAAATAATTAGGAAAAAAAAGGACACCTCTTGTACCTGAGTAGGATCACATCCCACCCTCCATTAGTTCTTCTCGAAGCCTTGGATTGATACGGGGAGGCTCGATTCCTCTCTTGGCGGATTTAGGGTCCCATATCTATTCGTCTGCATTCGGAGAGGTTAGTACCTAATTTTTTTTTATTTTTCCTATAAGTTGCATTGGGTTAGTGATTATTCTTGTATATTTATTATTATAGAGCAGGTTAGGTTAAACATATATGAATTTTGCCATTTTGATGTTAAAAATTGAAAATCATTGTTGTCTGAGTCCCGTAGAGGCGATCGCCTCTTCGATGAGACGATAATCTCATTAAAGAGGCGATATGCCTCTTCTAAAGAGGCGATGGCCACTCTTGCAGATTAAAAGGTTGTCACCTTTTCGATGAGGTGATCGTCTCTATGATTAGGCGATCACTTCATCGATAAGGCAACATGTTTCATTAATAGGGTGATCCACTTCAATTATACGCTTATTTATTCTGAATTTTTTAGTGACAATGAAATGCATAAATTCAACTTCCTTATTTTTTTCCTCTTACAGCACGATGCACAGACATTTAAGGGTGCTAGGAATTTCCAAAGGGCTTGAGTCCTTTATAGCGAGCTAATTAACAATCAGAAGGATCGGATTCAAGAGAATGGATTCAAGGACTTTATACTCTCACTTCCTTCTAAGCAGGGATGTTCAAACTACTAGCCACTACACGCACTAATGGAGAGGTGGTTCGACATGAACCACACCTTTCATCTCTCATTTAGTGAGCTCACTCTAGAAATAGTGTCATTTGCTACTATTACAGGGATCGCTTATGCTAAAGACTGCGTCCCCCTCGATGCGAGCTTACACTAGCTGTCTCCGGACAAGGCCGCATACATCGAGCAACTTTTAGGCATGGGGATTCATACCCTCAAGCTCGACTCAATTAGGAGCTTCTATACTTAAGAGCGGGCTGTGGCTATGGTCACTCCTCACGAGGTTGATCATGTAATACCCTACGTTTTATATAAATAAAAATAAACATTTAATTTGCATTATTACTAAATAATTCTAAATTATATTAAATAGTTGTTTATTTTATATTGCTAGTACCTATATATGTACATATACACATATATAAAGTATATATATATTTAAGGTTCATAATAAATATAAGTTATTATAATAGTATATGTATACTCATGTTTATTATAATAGTATGAGTATATATGCACATATACATGTATATATATATATATATATATATATATATATATATATATATATATATATATATATGAATATGCATGTGTGTATACATATAAAGTATATACTATTAGAGTAATATACATGTACATACACCTATATTTACATAAATATATATATATATATATATAGCATATGTATAGATATATAAATGACCCAAAAGCAAGAAAAACAGAACAGAGAAGAGAAGAAAACATACCTCCTGTTGACCCCAAGCCTCTGCAACTTCTCAACTCCGCCCGTCACTGTCTCTTTCTTCCTTCTCACTGTGCCATTTCCTTCTCCACCACCGAAACTCCATCGCCGTCGCGAGTTTGGAGCTTCTAGGTGGTGGTGCTGCTTCTCTTCTTCACCTTTAATCACTCTCGATCTGAGCTGATCCGACGCCACCAAAGCTTCTCCAGCTTCCCTCATCCTCTCAGGCGTCAGTCCAAGCCGGAACCCATTGCTGCAACTCACCTCCGGCGTCGGAATTGGAGGTTGAAGGTGAGTTGTTCTGGGTTGTTCTTAGGTTATTTTTTGGTTGTTGAATGGAATTGGGTGTTGATCTTAAGTTGTTCTAGGCTAAATGTTGATTTATACCATTTGGTGGTTCAAATTCGAATTTTTAAGCATTTTTCTAAATTTTTCTTAATTTACAGAATTTTTGTATAATTTTTATTTGAATTTATTGGATTTTTTCTTTGGTTTAATTAGTGAAATTAGAGTAATTAAGATTATATATTTGTGATGTTTGGGTTGTTTTTAAGGTTTTAGGAATTTTGGTGATTAATTAGAAGTTTTTATAAATTTTGGGTATTTAATTAATATTTATGTTAATTTTGAAATTATTGTTAAAAAATTATAAAATTTGGATAATTGAGGTTATTATTAAATGTTATTAATTTTAGAACTTAAATTATAGTTTTTGTGATTTTTATACTATTTTTATAAATATTTTTGAGTTTATGTCAAATGTGATTATTAGGTTAAATTACATTTTTAGAATAAATTATTAGTTGATTTTATGTTTTAATTATATTAAGAAATTTAATTTTGAGAAAATAATTTTTAGATGATTAAATAATTTTAAGGAATTTTTAGTATTAATAATACATTATGTAATTTATGTATTTAGGGGTACAAATGTAATTTTATGCTAATTATAGTTAAACATATATTTTAGTTAGTTTTATTATTATTTAAGAGGTTTAGACAATTTTTATAAATTAATTGATATTCTTAATTAAGTAGTGTTAATTTTGAATATTAATTCCAATTATTATATATTTATAATACATTATTTTGGTAATAAAAGTTGAATATAAGGTTACATTTAGCATGTTTGGGTATAATGGTTTTAATTTAGGTTATAATTATATTTTGATCATGAAATGCAAATTGAGTTGTTTAATTTTTGAATAATTGAAATTTTATATATTTTTAGTATATATGTATGTGTAATATGTATTTTGGGAAATAAATGATAACATTTCTTGATGTTATATTGAGTTGTGATCTCGATCGGGGCTAAGTGTAGTTTTGGGAGCCCGACTCGAGTGTGTATGTCTATGGTTATTAGAAGTGCATTTTCTATGCAGGTTTGGCTCTACCTTTGGTAGAGAGATGTCTGTTTTACAGAGGAGACTCTATCAAAATTTTGATAGATTTTCTCGTAAAATGTGATATTCGTTGTGAATTTCTACCATTAGTTAGATTTTATCATGTCTATCGAGTCTTGTTTAGTCTCCCTCGAGTCAGCCTAGAAATTCATTATTTTGTTGATTTTCGATTTTATTTCATAGTCATGTTTTAAAATTGATTTGTTGTTTTCTTTCTATAGCATATCAAAGCAGAAGCCATGAGATTGAGGCAGACGCGTGACCGTCAGCCTTCGCATTCATCTTGTAAGTCAATAGAACGATCTGTGCGTGTGTTTACTTAAAGAATGCATGCGCTCATATTTTTAATATTGATTATATGATTTATTTAATTTAATGATGTTATTTAAGATTTAAAATGCATTTTATTTATTTAAAAGTCGATTTTGAGAAATTTTGGTAGAACGGCTACCTGGTGGGCTTCACCAGGACTATGTACACATGGTAGAAATTGAGAGATGGATCCAATATATATATGACTGGTGGATGTTAAACTAGGACGGGTGCCTTGGTGGAAGCCTATGCTCTCGGGGACCGCTAGTGATTGTAAGGTAAAAAAACAAGGGACTGGGATGGGTGCCTCGGTTGATGCCTTAGCTCTCGGGGACCGCCAGTGCCATATATTTGGATTAAGTGGATGGCTACGACTTGGTGCCTCGGTTGATGCCTTTGCTCTCGGAGACCGATAGTCTAGTTGGAATAAGTGGGCCCAGTTGGCCATTTAGATTTTTAAGTTTAGGGTTCTACCGAGATTTTTCAAAAGCTATACCTATATGTTATAAATTATTTTCACTATAAATATATAGTTTCTAAAAAGGTTTTCAAATCGTACAACTCTTTTTATTGACTTACTCAGTGAGGTCTGATTCCCCTCAATTTTTTTTTTCAAAAGCTTAGGAGTTCGACCTCAGACTACCTCCACGCTGGGTTTCTTCATCACCGGTTATTTTATGTAGGTCACTGTAAGCTGTATTATTGTATTATTCTAGGATGCTGCAGTAGTATATGTACTAAGAATTGTATGGTTTAAGTATATTTGTGTAATTTATTTATTTGGGCCACACTTATGTATAACGATTTAAGTTTGATTTATATATATATATAATGCTGGAAATATGTTGATTATGTATTCAATTGCATTTAAATTTTAGAAAAATCAGTTTGATAATGAGTTCTATTTTAAAATAAAGTTTTAAATTGTAAGGTGTTGTTTATCTTTTCTTTTAGGCTTACTACGGGTTTCGGGGGCCTTATGCCTTCTTATTTCCTAGTGTCGGTCACGTGCCCTCGAGTTTAGGTCGTGATAGATCAGGTGGTGAGGGCTTTCCTGCTCTACTTG
Source organism: Mallotus nudiflorus (assembly GCA_947683625.1). Classification (NCBI taxonomy): domain Eukaryota; kingdom Viridiplantae; phylum Streptophyta; class Magnoliopsida; order Malpighiales; family Euphorbiaceae; genus Mallotus; species Mallotus nudiflorus. The sequence goes on from CANTUR010000041.1 coordinate 8,562,171, forward strand.
CTCGACACCGCTATCTCGATTGATCTAATATTCCTATTAGTTCTCTGAGATCTTGATCACGTATTCACATTGATTGGGGTAGCTGTGCTTTCACGTATCTATATTGAAGCATGGATGAGGTGGTCTAAGGGGTCAAGAGATTTTACAGCTTTTGGCATGCCGTCCCAGTAAGTCATGACCCTTCCCTTTCTTGACTTGTTCTAGTCTCCATTTATTTATACTAACTAATTAACTTTCTTGATAGGTTTGGGCTTTAGAGCTAGAGCTGCTTGTAGGTGTGCAGCGAGTAGGGGATCACCTTCCAACTATCAGCAGATGGGGTGCCAGCCGTGTCCTGAAGAGACATCTCGCCCGGGTGCATATCCACAGGCAGCACCTAAAGTCCTTAACGTAGGATGCGATACCTACAAAACACAACCACTTCCATTAGCAATTTATACAAATTTAATCTACTTACCTACTGATGTTTCCACCTTTTACAGATCCAGAATGACTTATGGGGTCTGAGGATATCTGAAATATCGAGATGACTCATTACAGGCCCCTAGCCTGAAAGAGGGTACTCCTTTGTGGCCCTGGATATTGGGCTTGGTATCTTAGCAAGCGAGTTATGAATTAGAGGGGAGGCACTAGAGCGAGATGGGCTCCTAGGTCTCCTCCTGATAGCATGCTTTGGGTGTATGAGCTAGAGGGTGAGGACTTCACTCAGGTTGTCACAAGCTCATCGGCTGTAGATCATATAGTTCGTGTGAAGAGCCGATACGTGGAGTTCATTTGAGCTCACCTTTTGCTACCGATCCCCTTCCATGTTGCTTCTACCTCCCAGGGATATCCTTGTCACCTTTTTCTTGCTTTAAGAACTAGTTGTGTTCTTACATGCTTTCCTTTTCTTGCCTTCAGGTTGCACTCGCTAGGCCTATGCCTCAGGCTAGATCTCGAGTGTGAGAGAGAGAGCCCCTGAGGCATCGTTTGGATTAAGGCAGGGAGACTTCGGCGGCTGTCGAGCAGGCCAGGCCGCCTACCACCCCTAATTTTCAGTTCACTCCTAGTAGCTTCATTCATGTCCTTGACCCCTTAACTCGATGTTGGGTCCCTCCTGGAGAGTTTTCTCGTCAGTTTTTAACTCTATATGAGGATCTGACACCTACATGCACCCCTGGTAGTGCCACTCATACAAGTTCTTTCCTGACCTGCTTTCATTATCATTCTCAACCCATTTATTAGTTTTAACATTCATTTAACAATGCAGATTTCTTTGGAGCAAGGCTTATATATGTATCGCATGATAAAAGATTAGAGAGACTATATGCTGGAGGTCACTTAACAGTGGAGGGTAAGAATCTTTCTATTCCCTACATGTATGCATGCTTGCATTATTCACTAACCTGTGATTTGTTTGAGCAGGACCATAACCAGGCTAGCAGGGTGAGGATCGCCACTCTTGAGCACTAGATTGATGCGTTCCAGATCGTTGAGGATGGGAGTGGCAGTGGCACTGGAAGAGGGGATGACCTTAAGGGTGCCAAATCGAACACTTGATGTACTAGGGCCTACAAATTGTTGTTTCTCCCTTTTGACTGATTTATTCAGCTTGGACAATGAAAACATACACTTTTCTATTCTTTTTTTTTGGATGAATTGTTTACAAAATTCAACTTTTATCTCAATTAAATTTATTTTTTTACATGCAAATTGATTTCAATGATTATATGCGTGTGCGTTTGCCCCACTACACTCTAATTTACACTTGTTGAGATTGTACAGTTCGATAAAGCTTAATAACTAATACTGTTGAAGAGGTGATCGCCACATGGCTTTCTAATGAAGAGGCGATAGCCTCTTGGTGCTGAGGCGACGCCTTATTACGACCCAAAACAAGGGGCCATGACTGGCGCTAAGGAATGAGAATTCTTTCGAATCCGGAACTCCTAGCAAGCCTTAAAAATAAAATAAAATAAAAGCATGCAACATATATTAAAATAAATAAAATATTTTAGCAGCGAAAATTAAATCTCAAATGTAAAATAATAAATCATTAACTCACTTAATAACACAAATCCATCTGATATAGCATAAAATCTTTCAATACAGATTTTCAGTTTAAACTTTTAAAATTTAAATCTCAAACATATGTAATATATACAGCTCATTGAAACAACTACTGCAGTGTCTAGAATACAAAATAAAACTCAGGTAAGCAGTTTACACAATAAGACCGGGGCGGAAGAAATCCGGCATATAGGCCTGTTACTGAGGTCTAAGGACGAAGACTCTCTTGAAAAATAAATCAACGGAGGGGAGTCAGACCTCACTGAGTGAATTGTTATAATATATATACATGCATAACTTAATGACAAATGCACACACTCAATAGTATATATAATAAATATATATACAGGCAAATACACACAAATGCAGCAAAAATCATTTTATATAATACTGAAAATAATATCCGTTTATGAAGGATCAAATAGAACCCTAAATGATCGCAACCTCAAACAGTGTTAGACAACACTCTAGCCACACAGGCTCACTTATTCCAAATAAATTCACTTGTTCCAGTTGGACAGAAGACTGGCCTCGAGACACTAAGTCAACCGAGCTCCAATAGTGTGACTGTCAGTGTGATTAGCCCCGAGACACTTGGTCAACTGAGCTCCAGCAATCACACTCTCAATTCACATCTCACATCAATCAAATCAATCCAATCAATATCCACAAATAGGTTGGTAACTTAACCTAAATTCTATTGTCGTACCGATACGTACTCAGTCCTAGTGCTGCCCACTAGGTAGCACGTTCTACTGATATCCTTCATTTAAAATAAACTCATACATTCGTAAAAAAAATGATGCATGACATTAATTTAAATGGCAATATAATCCATATATATACTAGAAATATACAAAAAATAAACCAAGTATATTTCGAGTATATATATGTCAAATAAATTTAATTCAATTATAAAATAAACCAAAAATAAACCATATGTATACTTAAAAACATTTTAGGTATAAATTAAGAATAAAACATGCATTTAATCTAAAATATACCAAAAATATACTAAAATATACCTAAAATATACTTAAGCATTTATTAAATTATTTATGCATATTTCATACAATTAAAACATACATTTCTAAAAATATGCATCTTAATACACGTATATATAAAATAACAACTCACAGTTATGCGCTCCTCGAGACGGATCTGACGGGCCTGGTCCACTAGGCCTCGGTCTCAGTGCAACTAAACAAATAAATGACAACACGAAATTAGAATAAATCTAACGAAATTTCTAGAGACTCGATCTAAAATACCGGACACAAACGAGAAATAAAAATTTGATTGAATGTCATATTTTACAAGAATTCTACCAAAAATTTGACAGAACCTCCCCTGTGAAACGGACATCTCTCTACTCAGAAAGTAGAGCCGGTCCTGCAAGAAAACACACTTCGAGATAGATAGCCATATAACCCCTCGGTCGGATTCCCAAACTACAATTTCACCGTCTGAGGTTCACAATTCACGAGATATACATAGAATACATAAAAAAATTCCAAAAATACCCTTTATATACCAAAATATAGCAATTTAGATATTTCAAACACTAAAAATAATTATTTTACCGATTTTTACCTAAAAATCCTAATTTTAATAAAATATTATTAAAAATCCATAATTCTCGATAAATACACCAATATTAACAGAAATTCATTTAATAAATCCAAATTACTTAATTAGCCCAAAAAAATATTAAAAATCACTAAAAACTCATTTATTTACAAAAATAGTATATTATATATAATTTGGAAATAAATTTCAAAAAATAGATTTAATTAGTTAAAAATAGCAAATAATTTGTAAAAATAATTTTTATACCTAAAATAATTATTAAAACCAATTTAACTTAATATTCAACTAATATTACTACTAAATTACCAAAATACCCCTAATATATAAAAATTCACATAAAATACAATAATTATTCAAAAATTCACTAAAAATTATATAATTACTCAAAAATTATTTCCTCAACATATAATTCAATAAAATCAATAATCATACTCAACTAACCAATTAATTTTAACAAAATACATGTTTAACCCTAATTTCCAAAATTCACCTAAACTAAATAAAATTATAATAATTACACAAAAATCAAAAAAATTACAAATTAAATTCTAAAATTAATTTCAACCTTTATAAACATCATAAATCACAATTTCACAAATTATTTAATTAATTTATGAAAATTAGAAAATATTAATAAAATAATAAAAAATTCACAAAAATTAAAATAATTTCAAAAAATTCCACAAAAATTACAGGATGTAGATTGAGGTAATAGAAGCAACTTTTGTAAAGGAATTAAGCTTGAATCATCAATATTGAAGTTCAAAAAAATCAAGAAACAAAAGAGGCCGAAATTGAAACCAAGCTGAAATCCTTACCAAATCGAGTTTTCAAGCTACAAGGAGCTTGGAATCGGCTTCTATGGAGTTCTAGGAGCAAAATCATATCAAAATCATAAAAAATGTTAGCCAGAAGAAGGAGAACGAAATTAATGGTGATTCTCGAATTTTTGGCCAAACGACGCCAAAAATGGATGGAAGAGGTGGCGGAGCAGCTGAGGAAGGCGGTGACATGCCAGCAGGCACACTAAATGGAGGGGATCAGCATTTCACAGTGGATGGAGGGGAGTGGGACGTCGGGGAAGAAAGGTTGAAGACAATGGCAAAAATTGTAATTTTTGTGAGTTATAATATATAACATTATCACTTTATATCAAAATATAGTAATATTATAACTTAAAATAATCCTTCACCACACATAATAAATATATACATATACATATATCACATATATTAATAATAATGAAAGTTATATACATATATATAGTTAAATAATAAACCCTAAATAGTGTTAATAATATGTATATATATGCATATATATGTATATTTATTAATATGAAAAATATAACCACGCATGAAATCATGCAATTTAATAAAACAAACTAACGTAAATAAATAAATAATTATTTTGGTAATATTTTCCCAAAAATATAAATTTCAAAAAAATTTTACGTAGAAAACTTAAAATAATTAAAAATTAACTTTAATTATTAATAAATTAATTAAATAGTCAAATATATATATTAAAATTATTAATATTGCATATCCTGATGCAGTATAAAAATATATAAAATCTTGGGTTATTACACGCCTCTTCAATGATTTGATCGCCTCATCATCAAGCGGTCCTGCCCCTTTAAAAGCTCAAAACCTTGCCTTGGTCTGGCTCTTAAGACACCTTCATCTCTAACCTTCAATTTCTCTCTCTAATCACCCCTGAAAGCTTGAACCATGACCGAATGGAGTCTCAAACTACTACAACTGATCTTGAAAAGTTTAGATAACAGGTCTTAGGCTAGGTTAGAGTCGTTTCACTTTTCGATCTTCAAATCACTACATACTAAGAGGATCAATTTTCCCTTCCTTTATACCATGGCTCAGTTTTGGGATCCCTAGAAGCACATTTTTTTGTTCAACATAGTGGAAATATGTCCCTTGCCAGAGAAATTTGAAGCAATTCTCAGTCATCATGCAAATTCCATTTGCTGACTTGCAGTTCCTGATGTTAAGAATCCAAACCCTTACTCCATTCAATACCAGATGGCGCGTATGTTCAACCTTCCACCGCGGTCCTCTTCTCACTGCATTCTTGGTTCAGAAATCGTATTAGAATCCTTCCTTGAGATCACTATAGGTGTGGATAAAGAAGAAACTTACTGGCCCCGCATGATAGCTCTCTGTTTGTATGGCCAGTTTCTGCTAGTTTCTTCCTCCGGACACTGTGATTCAAAGGTCCTTTCCATTCTTGATCAGGTGAAATTAGGGTTTAACCCCTTCTCTCTCATTCTAGCAGAAACTATTATTGGACTGGACAAATTCATTGAAACACGATGATTCTCTGAAAGTCCCTTTCTATTAGAGGTAAGCTCTCCCGTGTCAATTCCTTAATTTCAACTATCTTATCATTTGCACCTAATCATTTGTCAATTTGCAGATGTGGCTCTATGAAAAATTGAGTGTGCTTGAACCCCCTCAAGACATGAGGCATTATAAGGCGAAACATTACCAAACAAGGAAGTTACACCCCATTCTAGCAGATGTTCACAACTGGCTATCAACATTTCCTAACACTCTGATTCACTGGATGTGCCCTTAGTAGAGATTGCAACATGTGACTATCCGGTCCTATACATATTGCGTTTTGATTATTGGTCTTCATTTTTCCACCTTTTACAATCCAGCCCGCCTCTGTCGTCAATACGGTCATAAACAACTGATCATAGAATTAGTTCGTGAGTTCGAACCAGGACCTCTTTCTCAAAACTTCCTGGACCACTTGGTGGCAACTTGGCCTTGAAGAACCATAGAGAAACTTAGACTACAACGAAGATCAGACTACTGATGATCATTACAAAGCATTGGTCTACTTACAACAAATGGAAAGAGATGAATTTCTTAGAAACAAGAGAACAAGAGAGTTATAAGTATTGAGCTTTCGAGGTGACCAACAAAAGAAAAGAAGACAAAATTAGCTCATGAAATTAAGTCGTCATTACTTTTTGTTAGTTAAACAGCTTGTAACAGACACATTATGCAATGCTTAACAGTAATTGAAGCAATATATTTTATTCAATTTAAGCACAATACGTATATACATTTTGCTTTTGATACATCTCATGTTGTTAGTTGGCTTGCCATTGCAAGTTTTCCAACTAACCATTTTACATCTCTCTCTCTTCTTTTACATGTCCTTAACTTTTGCCTGGACTGCCTCTTTTGAGGTTTTCAATCCAGTAGGACTTTTTTTTTTGTTTTGGTCTTTAATTTTTACCTAAACAACCTCTTTTTGAGGTTTTCTCCAGCAAGACTTTTTACAGGAAGTATTTTTTGAGTTTGTCTAGGTTGACGGGTTCCTTGAACTCATTTCCCTCCATATCAGATAGAATGGCGACACCTTTCGAAAATAACTTCTTTACCAGATATGGTCCTTCCCAATTTTGCTTGAATTTCCCTCGAGGGTCGGTCATGATTGACTTTGTAAGCTTCAACACCATATTCCCTTCTTGGATCTTTCCTGGCTTGATCTTTTTATTATAGGCCTGGGTTATTCTTTTTTTATACAGCTAAGAATGATACATGGTTTTCATCCTCTTTTCATCTAATAATGTCAACTGAGCTAATCGACTCTCCACCCACTGATACTCAGGGAGCTTAGACTCTAGCAGGACTCATAATGACCTTATCTCAACTTCCACTAGTAAAACGACCTTAAATCCATAAATCAAGGAGTACAAAGTGACCCCTGTCGAGGTTCTGGCATTGGTTTGGTACCCCCACAATGTAAATTGTAAGTATTCCGCTCAATCTTAATAATTCTCTAACATCTTGGCCAGGATCTTTTTCACATTCTTATTGGCTGCTTCCACCGCCCCATTTGCTTGAGGCCTATACGGAGATGATCTGTGGTGCTCGATCTTATAGTCTTTCAGTAGCGTAGTCATTTTTGCTCAAAATTGAACCCCATTATCTGTAAAAATATGGTGCGGCAAACTATATCTGTAAATTATGTTCTTCTCGATGAACCTCAACATTTGCTTCAAACCCACAGTAGCATAAGATTCAGCCTCAACCCACTTGGAGAAATAATCGATAGCCACAATAATATATCGATGACCATTAGATGCTTTTGGCCTTACCTCTCCTATGATGTCAATCCCCTATACAGCAAATGGCTAAGGAGAAGTCATTCCCTGAAGTTCCATAGATGGTAAATGGCTAACGTCACTATAAGTTTGGCAGTTGTGACATTTCTTCATAAATCTAACACAATCTGCTTCCATGGTGAGCCAAAAGTAACCTTGACGAGCTATTTTCTTTACCAAGACTATCCCATTCATGTGTGGCCCATATACTCATTCGTGAATCGCTTCCATAAGCTTTCAGGATTCATCTTTATCAATACATCTGAGGTGTACCCCGATCAGTATTCTTTTGTACAACATCTCATTGTGACTTATGAACTATCGAAATAACATTTGCAGGGATATCCTCTCTTTCCTATTAGTGCCATTCGAAAATTTCCTCTTCTCTATATTTCTTTGTAAGTTATAAAACCAAGGCTTCTCAGCAGCGTCGACTGGTGTCGCCCTCACCTCCTTATAACAAGGGCCTCAAGATTGTAACAGAATTAAGGGTCTGGCCTTTGGCTGTTTCCCCTTTTCCCATATAGAGGCCAGCGTGGCTAAGGCATCAGCTATTTGGTTTTCTTCTCTCAGCAAGTGAACAAACTTACACTGAGTAAATGAGCACAAAATAGTAGCTAGATATTCCCAGTACAACGAAATCTATCCTCTTTTATCTCCTACTCTTTAGTAGCTTATTTTATGACTAACATGGAGTCCCTGTACGCAGTAACATTCACCGCTCCTGCACTGCGTAATGCCTTTAGACAAAAAATGCAGGCCTCGTATTTTGCTTGGTTATCAGTTGCTTCAAACTCGAGTCTTTTTGCCATCTGGATCATCTCTTCCTCTGGTGTGACCAAAATCACACCTATTCCAACCTTTTGTTGTTGACGGCTCCATCAAAGTACATTTCCCAACCTTGTACCTCTGTTGCCCCCAAGAGTTCATCACGAAACTCTAACTTCCATTCTTGGTCATCATCTACTGGGCTCTATACTAGGAAGTCTGCTACCTCTCCTCCCTTCACCGTTTTATTGGCTGTATATTCTATGTTGAATTCTATTAGTAGAATGAGCCACCTAGCCAACTTTACTGTAAGAGATGGGGTCTGCTGGAGATACTTGAGGGGATCATATTTGAAAACTGCTTGCACTTTTTAAGACTGAAAGTAGTGTTAGAGTTTCTTTATTGTCCAAATCACTGCTAGGCATGTCTTCTGCACAAGGCTATAACTATTTTTTTAAGGCAGAAGCTACTTACTCAAGTAATACACAGCGTGCTCTATCTTCTCTTTGCCTTCCTGTGCCAACATTGCCCATATTATGTCTTTTTCAATTGCCAGATATTGGATTAAGGTTTTACCCGGCCTTGGCAGTTGCAAAATAGGAGGATTCATCAAATAAACCTTAATAGCTTTAAAGGCTTGCTAACACCTTTCATCCTATATCACGGGTTGATCTTTCTTTAGGAGCTTAAATATGGGATTGCAGACAGTCGCCAATTTGGCTATAAATCTGCTAATATACTGCAAGTGTCCCAGAAACCCTCAGACCTCTTTTTCATTCCTTGGCATAGGCATATCCCTGATTACCTTAATCTTATTCGGATCCACCTCTATTCCTTTTTGACTGACAATGTGCCCCAATAGTTTCCTAGATATAACCCCAAAAACACACTTCTTTGGATTCAATCTGAGATTGTACTTTTTTGCCCTTGCCAGAAACTTATCTAGAGCCTTGAAATGTCCTCCCCTGGTTGTAAATTTCACCATTATATCATCCATGTACACTTCTACCTCCTTGTGGATCATGTTGTGTAGTAAAGTGGTCATCATCCTTTGATAAGTGGCCCTTGCGTTCTTTAATCCAAAAGGTATCACTCAATAACAGTATATGCCCCATTTGGTAGCGAAGGATGTCTTTAACTTATCCATTACCACCATCATGATCTGATTGTACCCTGAAAATCCATCCATGAAAGAGTACATCATGTTGGAAGTCATGCTATCAATTAGCATATCGATGTGTGGTAACGGAAAGTCATCTTTAGGGTAGGCCTTGTTTAAATCTCATTAGTCCACATACACTCTAACCCTCCCATCTTTCTTTGGAACCAGAACTATGTTTACTAACCATTGGGTGTCCTCTACCACTTCCAAAAACTTTGCCTTCAACTGTTTCTTGACTTCTTCTTTTGCCAGGAGAGTCCATTCTGGCCTTAACCTCCTTTATTTTTACTTTATTGGTTCTATGTAATGATATGTGGGGATTTTGTGTTATGAGATCTCCTTGTTGATTCCGGGCATGTCTTTATAACTCCAATCAAATACTTTATGTCTTTTTATTAAGATTTCTTTCATTTTTTTTCTCTCTCATTATGAGTTAAACTAGAAGCAAGCAATATATTTTTAGGATTATCGTTTGTGGCTAAATTAAATGATTTAGTTTACTTGGAATTAATGTCAAACATATGCATGAAATGATCATCACAAACAAAATAACCATTAGAGAACACATCACACAAATAAGCAAATTTAGACTTTATTACATTCACTTTTTAAAAGAAAAGATCATCAGTTTCAAATAGAGAAGCAAAAGAAACATCATAGTCATCATAAAAGACATCTATAATAGAGTTGAGGATGTAGGCTTCAAAATCAAGTTCTTTGCTTTGATCATCAATGCCTTTCAACTCCGAGGTAGCTTTATTCCTTTTAAATTCTTCTTCAGCTAACACCAACTCCTCAGTAGGGACTTCTTCAACAGCAACGCCCTTTGCTCTATTCATAAATTCAGTGAAGATTTTGAACCCTGGAATAACTTCCCCAGCCATCATGAGAGGTTTTGGAGTTCCATTATATGGGTACCCGATGCCTTCCTTTACAAAGATCTCCCACAAAGTTTTCTTTTCAACCACTGTCTCCTCTTCCTTTTCTTCAGATTGGCCCTAGATATCTATCTTTCCTTTAGTATCGTCAGCCCTTTTGAATCCTAGCCTGTGTTTTAAAATAGGCATCTTGTTTTCCATAAATTCTAAAGGCTCGCTCTTATCTCTTCCCAACCCTATGCTGAGCATAAACCTCATGTCGTGCATCATCTTTAGAACCTTTTCATCCATCTCATCCTTGTAAATTACTTAAACCTCAAAACTAGGGCTTATGGAGATCTCTTTAGGGGTCAACTTCAATGCAGTCACAGCGACTTCAGTTTCAGCGAAGATGGTGACAACCCTTCCTTCATGAGGGAACTTAATTTTCTAATGAATAATGGATAGGACGCCGCCCAGGGGGTGAAACCATGGCCTTCCTAACAAAATGGCAAATGTCATTAGGATATCAATCACGTGCAAGTTAACCCAAACTTCTATAGGTCCCATTTTGACCAACGCCCTAAATGTTCCTTCCACAGACCTCTTGGTGTCATCATAGGCTTTGATAAATACTTCAAAAGGCTTTAAGTCGGCCACTGTCAACCCTAACTTTGGTAGAATCTTCAATGGACACATATTGATGGCAGAACCATTGTCGACCATCATGCATCAAGTCATTTTTCCCTTTACCTCAGCCTTGATAAATAGAGCCTTATAGTGGTCCCTCCCCTTTAGAGGTAGGTCATCATTAGAAAATGTTATCGTCCCTTGAGGGGTTTCTATTAGTGATCTGACCATTTGATCTAGGGTACAGCTAGTGGAGATCTTTTTTTGATCTAGCGCTAAAACCAGGGCCTTCCTATGATCCCTAGAATGCATAAGTAACTCCCAGACTCTAGCAATAGTCTCCTCACTTTGCTTTGCTTCTTTCCCTTTTTTTTGAACTTTCTGTCTTTTTAGGCTTGGACTTGGCAATCTCAAATTTTTCCCTCTTTTTTTTAACCTTCCCCACTGACTGGCCTGATCTACTTCTTTCATTGTCCTACAGGTCAACCTTTCCCTCGCTTTCATCATCAGAACTCTATATGTCCAAAACGTGCACATGCAATTTCATAGGTTGTTTACTTAGTTTTAGGTTCTCAGGTTTAATTTTTAGGGAGTTATGGGCAACATCTAGGAAGGATTTTAGGACTTGATCCTCTGTTAGACTAGTGTTGATCATCAAAATGGGTGCATTTGGCGGTGGCGTATTTCGGTAGTTAGGCAAGGGGTTGGTTTATGTATTTAGCTTTCTAGTGTTTGGGTCAGTAATCTTGCCTAAGTTAATCAAGTCTTGGATTTCATGCTTTAATTGGGCACAACTATCAGTGTCATGTCCGATGGTCTGGTGAAACTTGTAGAAAAGCTTTGGATTGGCACCGGTAAGGGTTGTTCTGAAGGTAAAGGCCACAACAGGTTTTTCTCAATAAGCTTGTCGAGGACCTTGGATAGAGGGCGTCCTAAATTCAAAAATCTTTGAGGTTGTCTAACTGCATTAACCTGTATGTTATTGCTTGGTGGTCGGATAACATTGTTCTGAACATTACTACTTAAAGTAGCTCCTTCCTTGCCCTCAAACCTTCCTCCGAAGAATTTCTTCTCTTGAGCCGGATCTAACTCTTTTTTTACCCCAAAGGTGTACAATTCTTTAAAGTTTTTGATCCCCAAATCTCTCAGCTTTCTAGACAATGCTGGGACACACCCCTCTATTGCCAGGACTAATTGATCTGACTCAGCAGGCCTATGCCTTATCAAAGACAGCTTTCCCCTCCAACGAGTCAGGTAATCAGTAAAGGACTCATTAAGGTTCCGCTTGGTGTTCTGCAGATCTCTCAGGGACACCTCAAACTGAACATTGAGGCCATATTGCTTTATAAAAGTGGCACATAATTCCTTCCAATTCGATTGAACATATGGTTCCAAAGTGTAGTACTAGTGGATTGATGCTCCCTCTAGTAACATAGGGAACTACTTGATGATCTAGCTCTCAGTCAACTCAGTGGCTTTCATATAAGTCACATACTGCTTCAGATGTAAATGGGGATCCTCAGTGCCAGAGTATTTCTTTATATCAGGGAATTTAAATTTATAGGGTAGCGGTTCATCTTCCTTTTCTAGATTCAGATTGGCATAATCTAGGGGGGCAACAATGCCCTTCTCCTTTATCATCATCTACATTTGGTTCATAGCCTTGGTCATACTCTTAGCCCACTCAGTTTGCCCCACATCTTTAGTTGGGTTCACATTTCTCCGGTTTGATGGGTTGGCCAACACCATTACATCATTTTCTTCCCTTCCCTTAATTGGGATCTCCTCATCCAGATTTATCGAATTGATTAGTGGCACATTGGATGGCTGTACCGACTGATTCTCTCTAATGAGCTTAGTAATTTCCCCATCATAAATCGGGTTTCTGCAATCACTTCGTCTTTCAACTATGCCTTAAATGCCTCTGGATTAAAACCACTTGCCATTCCCACTTATGAATTTCTGACCAAACGACCTAAACTAATTCGGACCCACCTTAATGAGCTCGAAGGATCTATAGTGCTTTAAAATCATATGTTAGAATGATGCATGGCGTGTATGCATGATATGCAAATCCATTTTATTTTAAGGAAACTTAAGAAATAAACAAAAAAGAAGATACACAAAATCAAAATGCGAAGCTTAAACGTGCAAACTTCCGCTCTTATTTCTCCTACACGCGTATTCAATGGTGAGTATCTTGCCCTAAGATTTTTGGCCTAGGTTGTAATTATCAACAGAGGATAACAAAACTGATGTACGCAAGATAACTCTCAAAATGATTCAGAAAAGTAACGGGGTCCTTTAAATAAAGCCCAAGTCCATTTACTATGAACCATGGTCCTTAGCACCATAAACTCACTTGTTAAGGCCCACTTGAAATGGGTCATGAATAGACATGAGAGACCCTTATTGACTTAGTTTGTTTATAATGGGCTTTGATTAGACACAAGGACCCATTTTACCTTGGATTGCTTATTGATAAGCTCAAGATTTATTTTAAAGGTCCATTATATGTCATAACACACATGCAAATGGGGAAAATTCCTAAGGATAATTGCTATGTCATTACATGGGCTTGAGTTTTGGGTAAAAAGGCTTTGGTTCCCACAATGATATACATCCATATACATCTCTCCACTCAAGGGTCAAACAACACGGATTAGTACATGTCGTGAATGAAAATAATAAAATATTCCACCACCAGGTCTAAGTGAAACGTAGGTAGCGAATTACTGACTATTACCAGGTTTATTTAGGACTAAAGTGCTCATTGTGTGCAAAATGTATGGTGAATGCATAAATGCAAGAAGAAATAAGAAAATAATTAAAGATGATAAAATGCAAAACATTGGAACCAGTTTCTCTATCTCTAGTGGAGTCGCCACTGTAGGCGACGGGGCTTTAGTGCGTCCAAATGTTTGACGACCACAGCACTATTTGGGTTTGAAGCCCATTTGGAAGTACGAAATAGGTCTTGAGCCTTTTCGGAGATAGAGTCGCCACCCAGATAAAAGTCAGGACACACTATACAGCAACTGGATTCTACGAAAGTTCTCAGAAGCCGTCATCAGAGATTAGGTTCAGAAATTGGGTATAGGCTTTTGGAATGCTCACCCAACCTTGCGGTTAGCCTCCATTTGTGTCTTATGTTTTATTACCTTTAATTATTTAATTATTTCCTTATTTACATTCAAAATTGCACTTGCCTTCATCCACTTTCCAAGTTTTACAGTTAAGTTCAAGTTTGCACATTAATCCAATTTCATGCTTTTAAGTCCCAACATTCAACAAAAATAAAATAAGTAATAATTTACAACTGTATATTTGAATCAAATGGGGAAGGGATTAAAGATTACAACGCCTTTGAATAAAATCAAAAGAAATATATGGAAAATTAATTGTACATATACCGAAAATAAACTAATAATAAACTATTTATACAAGCAAAATACTCTAAGGGGTTAGCTATTTAAATTGACTACTCAATGACGTAGATCATTAAGTACTCCTGCAATAATCATACGGTTAAGTCAAACTATCGTCATGCAACATATTAACTACAAGTAATAAAAAAACATGCAAGGTTAAGATCATGCGAGTTTCTAAAAAAGGGATCATGTTGCCTAAAAACCTGTCAATGTGGCAATCGCCTTTGTGATGAGACAATCGCCTCATTGGAAGGAGGCGACACCTAATCAACAGGCTTCCTCAATACATCAAAATAGTAGAATCGTGCAGAAACATATAAAAGGAGAGGCCAAGTTACTTGGAGGCCTGTCAATGTGGCGATCGCCTCATTGATAGGGGGGCGATGCCTCTATGAAGAGGCGTTGCCTGATTGACAGGCTAGCTCGACTCTCAAAACAATCAAACTTCTACCCTAAGCAAGCAATACATGCACACATGCATCCAGCAGGTGCCATATTATAACTACGTCCAATAGTTTAAGGGATCATGTCAATGAGGTATCGTAACAAACGAAATAAACCTAAAATATACCTAAAGTATACTAACAACTTAGTCACATGCAAACTAAACACAAAAATGAAGAAGTTATGAAAAAAAAAAGTATTTGGATGCAAAATTTTACCAAAGTGATGGACCCTTAAAGATGTGCTTTTGAGTGTGATCTCCACTTGGGTATGAGTTTCACTTTGACACGAGCTTTTCTCCTTTCTCTCCTAAGGAATGTGAACTTGCTTTGGCTTGGATTCTCCCCCTCTCTCAAGAACATTTTTTTTTTTTCAGAGCTTAAAGTCTCCCTTTCTTTTTTTCTTTGAACTCTCTCTCCCTTTCCAGCAAAAAAAATAATCCCTCTCCTTTTTTTTCTTTTTTTCTTTTTATAATCTTACCTTGCCCATGCCCTTAAGTTTTTTAGCTCATCATAAACCCTTATAGCCTTTTTCTTCCCCTAAAAAATCTCTTCTTTACACAAAATCAGGTCTAAGGGTATGGGGCCTACACCATTTGGTCACCATGACTACAACTGCAAGTGGTCTGTCATAGAGACAATTGCCTCTGCAGCAGCTGCCAAAGAGGCCAAAGAGACGATCACCTCATTGCAAAGAGGCGACGCCTCTTTAGCCCAAGCCTATGTTTTTTTTGGACAATTAAGCTAAGTCTTAAGCTTTTGAGGTTTTTAGACTTTCAAGTTCATTTCCAATTAAAGATTCAAATTTTGTTCTTATGTCCAAGTTTCACATTCTCATCATTGGACTTAACAACGGGCCAATCAAATTGAGCATCTCTAATTCGTCCCCTAACACGGGCCAACCGAATCAGATGTCTACATTTAGGCACCTATAACTAAAAGGTTATGGGTTTGAGTCCCAAGGTATGTATATTAGAACTCTTAGTTCCTGATGTACTACTAAGTAGAATTCTCACACTCTATAAATATAACTAATAATAATAATAATAAAATAATATGATGGCATATATATGATAGTTATGATATATATATAAAGAGAGAGATTGTAATATTAAGCGGTTAAAAAAAAAAGCAAAAAAATAAAATAAAATGAAAGATCACAATCATGGTCCTACTTAATAATTTCACATTGATTAAATGCTTATCTTAGCCAAGTCACTCAGTCCTTGAAGAGGTCCACCAGTCGATCACAATCAAAATTTGACCTATCATACAAAAATATTGGACATGACTTGGGAGGAAAAAAATATTCCTATTCAAATAGTACAATACTATTTAACCTTCAAGGGCAATGACAATCTGTACCAAGAATGTATGGAAAAGAATAGGGAAGAAGTTAATTGTATCTCATGGAAGTATCTTACACAAGAGATCATTGACAGTGGGGATCAAAAATACTTGCATGCATGCCATTTAAAAGGAAGTGGGTGCTTTAAGAATTTGAACAGCATAACAGATTCTGATACATATGCCTGAGTATGAAATCTTTACAAAGAAACAGCTCCATTTCTGACATGGACCGTATCCACCAGCACGATACATTTTAGCATGCGTTGTCATGATGATAAGCAACCCTTTTGCCCTACATCTTGATCAGCACAATATCTGAATTGTTGTCCTAGGAAATGCATGCTCACAAAGAGAGGAAAAGATACCAAATTAAGAAAGATGACAAAAATCTTATTTGGACATCTTCCTCTACATTAATTAAGAAAAAATCTTTCTACCCTGCCTCAATAAACTAAACCAGGAATCTGTGTCTTAATATAAAGACTACACCTGCAGAGAAAAAGAGGATTCGGGTTGAATGATCCAGGAACATTCATTTGCTTGGATAAAATTTAGAAAAACTATCTAAAATATTTACCTACTGATGCAGTAGAACAGTGCTTGGTTTAAGATGCAAGAGCTGCTCCATTTTCTGAGATGTTTTCACTATGTTGATTCCATATTTTGGACTTGTTCGTATATAGACTGAAAAAGAACAGTAGGTATATACCTCTCACCAAAGCTTGGAAAAATAACCTATGGCATTGAGAACATTAAGATGCTAGTTAGATGCAGCATCAGGTTGATATAGACACCTTCATAATACAATGACATATTTCTACATTGCAAATGAGAAATCATGTGAAGCAATTACTGCTCCAAAAACAGGTAAAATGCTTCTCACCTTCAAGAAAATGCAAATATTAATCTAGTCTACATCTTTATTTTTATTGAAAGTTTGAGCATGGCCAGGCAGACTGACTGGAATTTCAATGATGGGACATTTCAATATCCTATTAAAACTGAAAAAAAATTAACTTTTCCACAGATAATTTCTCTATTATCCAAAATTGTATTTTCCTTCACAGATAATTTCTCTATTATCCAAATTGTATTTTCCTTCTTTCCCAGGAGCTTAAAATGCTTATTCTATGACCTGCAAATTTCTTTCATCTTGAAGTGCTAAAAGACACCATGCAGCACTTCCTGGAAGCTACTTATGAACTAGCATGTGTAGTAAAATTAGCTTAATTCAGTTCAAATAAAGGGCAATTTGATAGTTAAGCTCTCAGTGATCCTGACATTGGATTTAATTCTAAAATCCCTTGGAGATTATTTTGGTTTAAGGTCCCTTACAATCCATTGGCCCTTGGGTTGTTTCTGGTTCAAATTCTTGCATCTGCCTCAAAGTTCCTAAGGGAGTGACCAGACTTGAAATTGGTGCCGGTAAGCATTTAAGTTAACATTTACATATAACCTGAATTGTATATAAACAACAATGTATTGGTAATTTAACCATATATGATCTCAAAATATTTCTGCTATAACTTTTTATTAAATGGCATTCACTTACTGTAATGAGCTTTCCTGCATTCTCAGGCCTTTTACCTAAACTGATTGCAGCAGCTGCAGCAGCCCCTGACGAAATACCAACCTAGAGAAGAGTGGAGAAAAATCTTTTCAATTATCATGTAAAGACCAAATGACCTTCCAATTATCATGCTAAATCATTATTCAGCCAACATAAAATTTCATAGCAAACACCTTGAAAAGGAAACAACTTAGAAGTATACAGAAAAAAATAAATAAAAAAAGAAAAAACTAAAAAGAAAATTCATGTTGTAAGATCTTTGTATTACCAGCAGACCTTCTTCCAATGCTAGTCTCCTTGCCATTTCAACAGCTTCATCGTTTGTGACCTACATTTTCATGTCAGCAAATTTTTATCATGTACTCTATCAACTCACTTTGTGACAATAGTGAATCTAAGGGACCTGGCAAACATCAATATTGTGAAGAACCTTCTCTAACATTGCAAAACAGGGCAAACTAGCAGACGGGAGCATCAATTTTGTGCAGAACATGCTATCAATTTTACTTAAGCCATATTCATATTATTCAACAGATAAACAGCATGTTTAAAATATTTTCAAATTGTTCAAAGACCCATTATGTAGAGGAATAAAACAAAGACTTCCCTCTATATATGCCCTGCAAAATTTTTCTCTAGAGGGGGGAAAAAAAACTTATTCTGCAAGTTTTCTGTCAACTGAACTTGCTTTTTCTAAAAAACATAAAAATTTAAACAAATACAATATTTTCATTTTGCTAATGCTCCAAGTCCAAAACAAAGATTTCTAGGAAATTACTACTGTCACCTTGATAACCTCATCAAGCAATTTAACATCCAAGATGCTCGGCACATAACCTATAACATGAACAGCCATTAACAGTCAGGAGGCACCAGTTTCTTTTTATCAGAAAAAGGAAAAGATCCAATTTGCACCATGGGTTTTTGAACTGGGAGCCCGTTGGACCCTATGTTTATTTTTTGCCCAATTGGAACTTCTCTTTGGAAAATCAAGACATATTGGAACTATTTGATTACAATCAAATCCTATAACTTTTTTTTAGTACAATTAAGTCCTATAAACTAATTAAAAAAAATAATTTTGACTAATACTAACAAATAAAATTGATAATTTTCTTTAGAAATATATACATAACCTAATTATTAAGTTTTAAAAGTTTTCAACCTATAAAATAATTTTTTTAACTTTTTCTTAAATTTTTAAAAATTTAAAAATCAAGTGATATAAATTTCAAAAAAATGACCAAATTCATCCGTTAATATAAATAGTGAATTGATAATTGACCTAAAATTTAATTTTAATAGTTGAATAAGAAAATTTTATTCATCAATTATTGTTTAGGTTTCAAAATTATTATGTAGATTTAAAAATTTAAACTAATGAATAAAATTTAAAAATTTTTATTCAACCATTAAAATTAAATTTTAGGTCAATTATCAATTTGCTATTTACATTAATGAATAAATTTGGTCATTTTTTTAAAATTTATATCATTTAATTTTAAAATTTTTCAAAATTTAAGAAAAAATTGAAAAATTATTTTATAGGTTGAAAAACTTTTAAAATTTAATAATTAGGTTATATATATATATTTCTAAAAAAAATTATCAATTTTATTTGTCAGTATCCATCAAAA
This sequence comes from Mallotus nudiflorus, assembly GCA_947683625.1. Lineage (NCBI taxonomy): Eukaryota > Viridiplantae > Streptophyta > Magnoliopsida > Malpighiales > Euphorbiaceae > Mallotus > Mallotus nudiflorus. Next base: position 8,581,799 of record CANTUR010000041.1, read on the forward strand.
TTAGTTTTAATTAGTTATAGGGCTTAATTGTACTAAAAAAAGTTATAAGATTTTATTGTAATCAGAAAGTTCCAATATGTCTTGATTTTCAAAACAGAATTTCCAATTGGGCAAAAAAAAAATCATAGAGTCCAATGTGCTCCTAGGTCAAAAACCCAGGGTGCAAATTGGACCTTTTCCCTATCAGAAAAGGCAAAAGAAATTAGTATTAAAATAATAAACCAATAAAATGGCTTCCACCTGGATTTTCTCCTGAGATTATACTCCTTTCAGCAGGCTCCACGCCAACCACCTGAGTAAACAAGAATTAAACATTGGAAAAGTAGTAACACATAAATCACCCTACAAGACCATGAATGAAGCCAACTAAATGATTCTCTGCAAGATGAAAAGCTATGTGTAAATAATAGGATAACTCCTGCATTATGATTTTTTTTTTTTTTACAGCACAAAACCAAAATATTTTTCTAGTCATCCCAAACTTTGTAAACTGATGATAGATTGATAGATAATGCATCAAGTTGCATGGACATATGACACTTCAGTGGGATAAGATTATTGAAAAAGAAAGTGAAAAAACTTTTCATAGTACTTGATGGCAAAAAATCATATTCCCCATGGATTCATAGTAACATTATTAAATAAACAGAAGTCAAGCCAAGCCTGTTTTATCAAGTTGCATGTGTGACCCATATCTAAATGACTAAGAGCATAAGGCTGTCATCAAAATTTTAAATGACCATCCAAGTTATTTCATAGGGTTAGGATAGGAAAAATAACTTATGAATGTGCAGAAAGCCAGAAACAATAGGCATTGATTTTACTTATCAAAGAAAAATTCCCACCTTAATTTCTTTGTTCATCAATTTCAAGAATCGCCCAGTGCCTGTTACAGTGCCACCAGTTCCGATTCCAGCAACAAGAATGTCAACATTACCTAGAGTATCCTCCCATATCTCAGGTCCTGTAGTTTCAAAGTGGATCTGTAATTTATGCGAGATAAGTTTTAATAGAAGCGCTCCATAAGAGAACATGCTAACCAAGAAAGTTGTTTAAGTTGTTGAGAAAAGGCCCATTTTGAATATGTTGATTAGAGGCCATTAACAAATTACTCTTAGGACTTTGAGCTGTTTTAGTCCTAAAAGCTCCAAAACAACTGTTTTAAAATTCTCCGCACAAGATCTAAAGAGTGCTTTTCATATAAAACAACCATGTCAACATTTTAACATCAAACAGAATATAGGTAGTGTGTAAACCAGCATTAAGTATACCTTCGTATTGGCCACATTTTCAAATTGTTGAAACAAGTATGCATTTGGTGTGCTGAGAACGATTTCTTCTGCCTTATCAACAGCCCCTTTCAAACCTTTCTCTGGGTCAGTCAAAACAATTTCAGCACCAAATGCACGTAAAAGAATCCTTCTCTCAAGACCTATGGATGCAGGCATGGTGACAATAAGTTTGTATCCCTTAGTTGCTGCAACAAAAGCAACACCAAGTCCTGTATTTCCACTTGTTGGTTCAACTAATATACTCTGCACATGCAAGATTCTATATGAGTTATGTACAATCACACCAAGTTTTCAAGATATATTTGCAACTAAGGTTACACAGCAAACCTTCCCAGGAGAAATTTCTCCACTCTCTTCAGCTTCAGAAATCATACTGTATCCAATTCTGAAATGCCAACCATTATAATCAGATATCAGAAAACGAAACATATATCTTATGGGGCACAAGAAAACTTTTGAATCCTTCCCAACATTTTACACAACAAAGCTGTTGAACAATTCTAAACAGAGATTATGAAGAAAAGACCTGCCAGCATAATGAAACAAAATGGTCACGAAATGTCACTTTATTCGAAAGAGAGAAGAAAATCACCTATCCTTGACACTCTTGCAAGGTTCCATGGATTCAAGTTTGGCAGCAATGTTAGCAACACAGCCCTCTGTGACTTTGTTGAGATATACCATTGGTGTTCTCCCAATCAACTACATATCAATTAGGTAAAACTGTTCAAATCAATAAGACTTTGAAAACAAACATAAAGCTACACACAACATGCAGCAGTTGCCAGCCACCCAAATTTCAAAAGCAAAATCAAAATTTAGAAACTTTCCAAATTCGTATTTCAACTAGCTATCAATTTGGAAATGGAGAATCTCCACAACTCACCACTACAGAGAGCTGCCATCGTAGCAAACAAGAAACATAAATAATAATAATAATTATTATTATTATAATTGGGCAAAAGCACTGACCTTTGATATCTCCAAAACAAATTTCAAGAAACTAATTTACAATTTAGCACAAACAGGCAAAACCCAGAAGGAAAAATCAGAAATTTCATAAGAAAAAAAGGGCAAGAAGTTGATAATAGACCTGAGTGACATCCTCAGCTATGTTAACTGCGTCAAGTTCGTTTTCCATCTCTTCTTCTTCTTCTTCATCATCATCATCACCTTCTTCTTCCTGTTCCTCTACTGTGGCTGTCTGGTAGAACAAAGGATGTTTAGCTTTGGCTTTAGTTTTAGCATTAGCATAGACAACAATGGAAGTGTGTCGTTTGGAAGACAGAGAACCGTGCTTGAAATTAAAGTTGGATACTTTGAAAGGCAGGAAACAATGCTCTTTTGAAAGGGAAAGAATTGAGGGGAAAGGAGGAAAGAGCAGAACAGAAGAAGAAGAAGAAGGCGCCATGGTCAGGAAACAGTGGTTTTATGAGAGGTTTTATCCATATACAATTCATATTTTGGTTTCATGTCTTCTATTTTGGGCCTTGTAAAGACTCTAACATTTCTTCTTTTAAAATAACATTAGCCCTATAAGCTTTGCCAAGATTTTCATTTTTTAAAAAAAAAAATTATAATTTCACCTGTTGAGATTATTAAAATTTATTTTTTAAACATAGTTCTAAATCCATCCATCTCCATTTTTTTTCCATTATCCCATACGAATATTTTCTATTTTATTTATTATAATTCATATGTGTTCATGTTCGTCTATTTTAATAAATTAGCTCAGTAGTATTAGAGTCTTGTCATAAATTTTTATTATAAAATGTAAATGAACATTATGACCTAGTTTTTATTTTAATTTTTAATTTTTAATTTTTATTTTAATATTATAATGATTATAATTAATTAATTATAATAATAATAATAATATTATTATTATTATTATTTCATTTGTGTATGGCTTATCATTGGTCTTTATGATTTTTTATACATTAAAATGTATTGAAATGGCCATTATAATCTTATTTTTTATTTTAATTTTTGTTTTTATTTTAATATTTATTTTTAATAATAAATGTCAATCCATAATAAATAGTAGTTATTTATTTTAATCATAATAATAATAATAACAATAATAATAGTAGGTAGTAAAAAAAATTATGCATGACCATACAAAAATTATTTATTAGTTGGCCTGCCTTTGTTGGCCTTGTACAATATTTACTAATAAAAAAATAGTGCATTTTCTTCTCCTGGGGTATATATATATATATATATCTTTTTTAAATTTTATACCCATATCCCCGTTGCCATATGCGGTATGGGTACATAAATATATATATTTTTATTTTGTAACTATACCACCACTTTTTTTCCAATCATAAATTGAAAAATTCTTTCAAAATTTACCATAAAAAAAGAATTACCATAAAAAAAGAATTAATTTCAAAAGTACCATAAATTGAGAAATAATTTTATTTTTTACGTGGCAAATAGCCCTAGAATAGGCATCACATAATTCACTGTAGTATGTTTGCTCCTCTGACCCTCTCTTTAAAGGGCTAACTTGGTCCTTGGTTAGACTACTGAAAAGATCTAAAATTTTAATTATTAATATTAAATATAGATTATTAAGTTTAATTATTTAATTAATTAGTATTAATTATTATGAGATTGATAATATTTGTGAAATTTTTGTAAATTATTTTTTTTATTAATTGTTAAAGAGTATATATATATATGTATGTGTATGTTTAAGTGTGTGTTGTATAATTGAGAAATGAGAGATATTATTATTTTAAAAATAATTATTCATACTTTTGCACTATATATATATATATATATAAAGAAAAAATAATAATAATTTTTTTCCCTTTTTTTTTTCTTTTTCCCTCCACTTTCTTTTTTTTTTTTCTTCCTTTTTCCTTCCTCACCTTCCCACACTGCCACCACTCACCACCATCGCTGCCAATGTCGACCACCACCAAAGCAACATCCCAGTCACTAGCGACAGCCCCCATCAACTCCTCCTCACTAGCGTCACCTCCCATCCCTCTCTTTATTCTTCCTATTTCGGGTCCTTTATTGTCAGATAGCTTTGGAAGTCGTCGGCGCCGCCTTCGGCCACTCCAAGGCTCGCCGCCAGCCTCAAAACATTCCTCATCCTCTGAGCTTCTAAAGCCCTAGATCCATTTTAATTTCTAACTCCGGTAAGTCCCTCAATTTTAAGAAATTATATTCTAGGTTTTTTTTTTTATTTGTTAAATTGAACTTGTATTGAGTTGATTCATGTCAAATTGAGTTTAGATTATTTAAATTGAGGTTGAGAGCTTTTATATGATATATGGTTTGCAAATTTTTGAGGAAGTTGAATTTCAAGTCACTATTTCGAATTTCGGTTACTGTTCACGGTATTGTTTTGGGCCCAGAATGTGAATATATTTTTATTAAATTCTAAATATTATGTGGAGTAATATTTGTGAATGAAGTTTTGTGAGATTAGTTTTGGAATTTAAGATATGAATTTTTAAAGTTTATGTATAAATATGTATTTTTGGAAAAATTGTTAGAAATTAGTAATTATTTAAGTTTAATTAAATTTATTAGTATTTATTCTGTTTTAGACAAATTTTTTAATAATAAAAGTATAAAAATAATTTTTATAATTAAATTCTAAATTTTAGTTAATTAGTAGTAATTTTTGGAAAATAAGTAAATAATAAATTTATTTATTGTTTTTAAGCTTTAAATGAGTTATTTATGATATATTTTGATTATTTAAATAGTTTATGTGTAATTAATGATGATTTTATTAAAAGAGGTTTAAAGGGGGTTTTATGAGATTAACTATTTTTATTATTTATTTGGAAATAAATTTCCTTTATTATTTTGTTATATATAAATAAATTAATTTGCATTAGTTAACTAAGTTTTTATGAATTATTAATGATTTGAGATAACTTATATTATTTTTATATATATTGTGAATTGTGGATCTCGGTTAAGTATAAAGTGAAGTGTGGGGTCCAACTTGAGTTATTAAGCTGTGAGACTGTTAAAAGTGTTGTTTTCATGCAAGAATGACTCTATTCAGTGGAGAGATGTTTGTTTTATAGAGAAAATTCTACCAAATTTTGGATAGATTTCTCGTAAAATATAACATCGATATCTGTTAAATTTCGAGTTTATATAGCATTTTGTTTTAAATTGAGTCAATCTCATCCTTCCATGTTTTTAATGAATTTTGAGAATTTTTACGAATTTATTGATTTTATCAAATAAGCAGATTTTAAATAAATATTATTTATTTTAGAGGACTCTAGGACTAGAGCTCTAATATTTGGGCAGCAGAAGATGCCTCGCCCAGAACGCTCGACTTGTGAGTTGATTTTATGGAATGTTTATTGTGGAATTTTAAATTTTATTTTCGTATGATAATGAATTGATTATAAGAATTTATTTATGAATTCATTTATATTGTCACATGCATGATTTATATTGTCATATGCATGATTACTCTATTTATAATCATAATTTGTATTTGAGAGCATGTTTTACTGAATTTATTTAATCTCGCTTTAATTATTTAATTTATTTAATTATGATTCAAATGATTTGGAGAAAATGGTAAAACATATTACCTAATGGGTATTATTAGGACCACGTGCGCACGGGTATGATCATGTATTGTGTATGTGAATGAGCTCAGTGTAGACTTCTGTTATTGGGCATTGTTGTGATTGAGCTCGGTGGAGACTTGTACTCTTGGGTATTATTGTGATTGAGCTCGGTGGAGACTTGTACTCTTGGGTATTATTGTGATTGAGCTCGGTAGAGACTTGTGCTCTTGGACCAGAAATGGGATGTAATTCAGTTAAACTTGCTCTTAGAACATCAATATTGGGTTAAGTGATTAGACTGCGACTGTAACTCGGTTGACCTTACTCTCGAGACGACAATCATTTGAACTAAATAAGCTAAAAGGCTATTAGAATTTGATGGTTTCGATGTTCTACCAGATTTTTCACCTGATATTTATTTGATTTCGTGTTAAAATTTTATAATAAAATGAATTGTGATTTTTAAAGATATTTTATTACTTAAGAATATTTGAGAAAAGTAAAGGATTTTAATATTTATATTGATTTGATTTAATTTTATCTTTAAAAAGGGATTTCATAAATGTTTTCAAACCAACATGCATTTCATAAAATTGATTCACTCAGTGAGATCTAATTCTCCTCAACTTATTTTTCAGGTGCTCACAGTCAGTCTGGCGGTAGTCATGGTCTGCGTCAGATTGCTTCTTCACTGATTGCTTTATGTATGTTTAATTGATTTTTGTATTGTATAATCATACTCTAAGTACCGCAATAGTTGAGCTTGAACTAGTATCATTTGTATTATGAATTGTTTTTAAATTGTGATACTAATGTATTTGGAATATTGTCTTCTGCATTTAATATTGATGGATTTATTTTGATATTATTATTCTATTAATTGTTTTTAATTCGCAAAATTTTTTTAAAATTTACTATGGGTTTGGATGCATTTTTACATTTTCACCTTTCGAGTCGGTCACGTATCTTTAGGTTCGCGTTGTGACACATACAATGCCTTGGTATACAAGTACATACAGAAATGAACAACAAGTAAGATAAATCTTGGAAAAATTTTACAGCTTCCCTTTATACAAAGAATATCATCTAAAATCTGCAGTGAGAACACATTGCAATTCTCACCTAAGAGAATGAATACACTGCAACTCTCACTTTTCTATGCAGTATGTATCATGAAAATCTCTAAGGTCATTCATTGCCAATAGAGAATGTTAAAAGTTTCCCTTGCTCACCAAAAATTACCAGGTGTGGGTATTTCTCTTAACTCCCTATCGTTGGGGCTATGAGACCCTGCGAATCTTAAGGACCTGTTTATCTTCATTCTGATTGCAGGAACCTTTCTAGCCACAGCCTGCCATATCATTTGAACAGCATCACCTTCCTTTGATGGGTATTGGAACTCGAAGAAATGTTCTACCTCTTTTAATTTCTGCCACATTCGGGTCCATTCCTCTTCCACAATACCCCTGACTAAATTTATGAGGAATTTTTCTTTAATGGCATCCGATGTTCGAACAAATATGCAGAACTCAGAGTAGTCAAGGACGTCCTCATAAGGGAGCTCAATGTCATCACTGATGATGACAGGAACACAGTGGCTGGCAATTGCATCAAAGAGTCGGTTGGACGAGGGAGTGTCACCTGCAATGTTGAGGCAAAATTTGGAGGTGTGCATTCCCTGGGAGGCTTTGCTGATTCCATCCTTTTTAACACTTCCAAATTGAAAATGCACATCTTTCTCATCTTTTAGAAGGTAAAATAGTTCTTGCCGAGCAAAGCCACCCTAACAATTAGAAAGCCAAACATAAAGAATCAGAAACAAAACCAAGTACTTCCAGCCCATAGTGAGGCAAAAATTCCTAATGAATGAAGTAAAGGGTATTGAATCGCTTTGATCAGAAGGCTGTTAGCATCCACAATCTAGTAAATGTAAAACAAAAGTCCTCAATTCGAAAAAAAATAAGGAAAAAAACTGCAGTAATATAATAGTATTACCACATTACATATATCAATTGAGAATATTATTGGTAAAAATTTCATGCACCAGTTACAGCCAGCTGTAGCCATACTTCAGCGCCAAAAGGCTTCAGAATACTTAACTCTTATCGTAATGTCTACACCAAAAGGCTGAATAGTTAACACTTATTGTAATCGCTACACCAAAAGACTTCAGTATAGTTAACACTTATTGTAATGTCTAAGCATTGCTAATTAATTTCTCCAAAAACAAAAGCTTTTGAGAACCAAAATTCATCTGCAATATGTGGGGTGCAATCTGGGAGTCGGATGGATGTTTTATGCTACTTGACATTAATTATGCACTATATCTGTTGTGTTTACACAAATTTGATAATACTACCCATCGTTTTAACTTCATTCTGTAGACGACAATAAGTGCAAATGAGATGCATGACATTAAGCAAAAACAGGGCATGCAAGTTGCATAAAAGGTGAATTCTATAACTTAAAATATTTGAAAAAATAAATTCTAAGAAGTAAACTAATTAATGTGCTTTCCTTGTTATAAACTAATAGGAAATAATTATAGGCACATATATATATATATATATATATATATATATATATATATATATATAAGAGGAAGAGCACGCACATCTTTCCGGTATATGGCTCCTTGAAAGTACAGCAAAGTAGGGCGGCTGTCAAAGGTAGATGAGTCGTCCACATAGGTTCTGATTACATGCTTGTAAGGTGCAATTACATCTTTGTCAACATTTGCTATATTGGGAGGATACCTCCCAAAGTCTGCAAGTATGAACAAAGCTGGCCATAGCTTCATCCTTGCATCTAACATGCTATTGGGATGGTGAGCCAAAATGACATGGTCTCGCCCCTGTGACCTCTTCCATTCCTTTTGTGATGTCACATACTTTACCAGCTTCTCTTGCAACAATTTGTTCTTGCTTTTCTTTTGATGTGGATTTACCTTAGAATATCTGTTATAGCTTAACGAAGAAAAGAAGGGTACAAATATAACATCAGCTTCACTAGAATTTTGGACTCTAGTAGCACTACCAGCTCTAGGAATACCAGGAATTTCTGAAGCAAGAAGATCCAATGTTAGCCAATATTCTATACTATGCTGCAAGTTTAGCCCACCAGGATATCCAGGAATTTTAGTTCTGAGATCAGGCCAAACACTATTCCCTTGTGCTTTCCAATCTAAGAGTTCAAAATGAAACTCAGGTGGCAAATCATACATATATACCTTAAGGGTTTCTTTGATATTCTCAGTAGTGTCATTGCATGTCACTTCTTTCATATCAACTTTCAGTTCTGATGTTTCCTCCTTTTCACCTCCTCCTTTTCGTCCACTATCCCCAAGGGTAGACCGACTTCCAGCCAAGGGTGGAACACTATTCTTAATTTGGAAACTACCATTGTCAATTATAGAATGAAACGGATTGGTTATCAGACCACGATCAATGAAGTTAGGATGGCCAGTGGAACGCAGCACAAAAAACCAAGATAATGTGAACAGGGCTAATACAAATGAGAATAAACAAAAGAACGATTTCCTAGAAATAACCACAAGCGATGAACCATGTTTCTCAGCCATTGCTACTCTAATCCAACAAAAATCAGTAATATCTCCTAACAAACATCATAGATGCCAAAGTCAAACCCTCAAGAGAAACTATGAACATCAATCCTTAAACCAGAGATCACTAGAACTCATCAATCTCCAAACCAGAGATCGCAAGAAACAGAAAAGTCAAGAAAATCTCACACGGATGAAGCCAGTAATCATCAATGTCAATTGCATTGTCCAATAATCTTCCAAGAAAAGAAAATTACCTTCATAGAGCATCAAATTCATGACGCAACCCATGAATCAAAACCCAGAAATCCCATCATCAGTATCAACTCACATCCTCTCTCTTCACATTGTCAAGAATCATATGGAAGAAAAAAAATCGCAATCAACTCTTTCAAAAAGAATTAACAATGCAACGACCCCACTACCCGCCAAATTCAATATCACCAACCTACCAAGAAAAAGAAACAAACCCAGTATAGGAAATTGGCCGAGAACCCACAAAAGATTGACAAAAGAGGGAATTAAATCGAAGAGAAAAAATGGGTCTTATTTATTTTTTGTTCCTAGTATATAAAAATCAAAACTTTGCAATGTGAGAATCGTACCGTAGAGGAAGAAAAAAAATGATAGCATGCACCAAGAAATGGCGTTGTGTACTCTAATTTTCTTGTTTTCTTTCTCTTTCAGTTTCTGTTATCTTCTTTGCGAAATTATTCCGTCTTTCTTCACTAGAAAACCGAGTTAGCGTTGGAATAGGGTCCATCTGTAGAATCGGACTCTGTAGCTTCTCTTTCTCTTGTTCTCTGTACGTATGTATTTTTTTTTCTTTAAAAAAAAAATTGTTCAAATTAATTTTTTATTAATATTATTTTCTCTTATTTTTTATGCAATTTTTTTAAATTTTTGTTATAATCTTATAGTTTTTCTTTTTAACTCGTTTAAGATAATAAAGAGTAAAATAATAATAATTTATTTATTTTAATTTTAAAAAAAATTACTATTTTTCTCTATATTTTGATCTATTATATTATATTATTTTTTATATTTAAAAAATATTTATACATCTTTAATATTTATAATTTGTAATAGAAGAATTAATAAGTATAATTATTATAAATATCATAAATAAATAAATATTTTTTTAAATATAAAAAATAAAGTAATATAATATATTAAAATATAAAGAAAATAATAATTCTCCCTTAATTTTATGAAAAACTTACAATAATGGTTTAATAAATGTAATTATCTATATTTATTTTTTTAAAAAAATACTTATCTATATGATTCAAGTCAAGCCAGCTATTTAAGGAGCAAGGGTTTTTTTTTTTTTTTTTCTGAACTGCTATTTAAGGATTGTTTGCTGCTAGTGGTTGGAAGCTCACCAATAAAACAGAGAAGAATCAAACCAATTCAACTCTAGGCTCACCTCACCTATAGCTTTTAAATCCATAATTTCAACAATGGAGCTGTCTTAATTATTGACCAATTTTACGTTATTAGACAACTAATGAAGGGAAAAAATGGCTGTTTGTTGTGCAATTTTTCAAGTGAATTGATTGCATTTTGACTCCACGGTAAGGAAAGAGAAAATAGAACTTCAAAATGTGGAATTGACCTAAATTAGAAAAAATTTATTTTTCTAGAGTTGGATAACTAAGGATGGTTGGACTTGGGAGCACAGTTTGTGTCTAACTAGTATTCCATTTTTCACATTTTTTAGTTGTTTTTGTAAGGATTTAAATTGATTAATTTATAGCATGAATGAAGTGAAATGTGGTCTATGGAAAATCATTAGTTTATTTGGTTTTGTTCTTTAGTTGTAGAGATGGGATGAGCAAAAGAAGAAGATTGATAACCCATGTGGTCCACTTTGTATTTTTAAATCACTGCTTGAAATTGCTACATGTCTTGCTTCTATAATTGATGCTGATGGCTTTGATTTTTTTTTCTTCTTTTTTGGCCCTTTGCAACTATCATGCAGATATGAAACTCCAACTGCAAGCCTTGTGGCTTTGCCTTTCATCGCCTGGCGTTCTTTTTTCTTTTTTTTCAACTGGTCAGGTCGTTTTTGTTTATGCCGAGGCAGGAAATATTCGGTGATAGTGGCACCAGCATGTGCATTTTGCAAATCCCAAAGTCACTCGAATAAAAGAAAAAAAAATCTGCTCTACATAATTAAAAAAAATCAATTTTAATATACAAAAATTTCATAAAAAAATATCCTAGAGTTTGAGATAATAATTCTTTTGAAAAATAAATGTAAGTTCTCGTAATTGAAAATATTTCAATTTTTTTCTTACATAAAATACAAATAAACTTCAATTCACACTTATTTTTAACACTTTAATTAAATGGTTGAAGTTTTAATATAGATATTGTAAGATCTCGAGTTTGAAATCTTGTGTCCCTTTGTATCCCTTTCATTAGTGTTCCTTTCTCATTGCATGTATAAAAAAAAAAAAAAAACTTCAGACTTTATAAATCAGTTGGTTTCCCATCTTAAAAGTACGAGTGTAAGATGTTGAATTTAAGGTTTCTTGAGTTCAGGTTTGCTCCTAAGGTTTCTTTTGACTCTTGTTTCTCATGATGAACAATTCCATGAAGTACTAATACCCCACCACAACCTTTAGAAAGAAGAAAAATGAAACATTGAGTTGGTCAGGAATATATGCAGCTTAACACTCTTGGCGTTGTAGAAGAGGATCTCATCACATGGAATCTAATATAATCTATGTTTGAGGGGTAATGTAGATCCCAAAAAGTCTATCCAATTTGAATGCCATTGAGTGTGCTCATGTCATGTCAGACAGAAATGGACGCTGTTTTATTGATAAAACTTACCCTTAGAAAAATAAACATTTCTCCCTAGCAACCATTCAATATGATATCAATAGCTCATGCCACATCTATCAAGATCAAAATTTGAAAATACCCTTTTCCGGTGCTCACAAAGAAATGACAAGATGTCTAGTGCTGCTGTTACTCTACTACATAATCATGCACAATAATTTCAAATCCAGGATCAGATGGTGACTTGAATACTCAATGTTACTTTATTTCAGAAATGTTTAATCTCAAACATACTCAACAGGAAACCGTTCCAAGTCAAGGCAATTTATGGAAAATTTTCTAAGCAATTTTTTTTTCAAAAAAAAAAAAAAATGATTTGGAGTTTGCATTTTCGTTTCTTTGATGCTTGACTGCTTTATCCAAATAGAAGGAACCATAGTGCAGAGCAGTGAGATCTTTAACTGGATATATTACAGTACAATTAGAGGGTAGGTCCAGATTTTGAAGGATCAGAACTGGAACTGCATCTCAGGTGTGTAGCCGAGGGCTTCAAGATGAGCTGCCATGGCCTTGTTCATGGGTGGTGGCCCACATCTCAGAACCTGCAGGTTACATGATCACAACAGTTGAAACATTTGGAATCATGAACCTTTAATTCCTTCCATTCATAGATGAAATCAAATAGTGGATTCACATGCTCCAATCAACATTTGGATGCACAAAGCAAATAAATCAAAAGCATACCTGGATATCAGATGCTGGTGCAGGGCAATGTTCTTGAATCATTTCCTTTGATACAAAGCCAACACCACCATTCCATACTTCAGGAGGCTGAGAAAACAATGTTCAACATCTATAGGTTAACTAGTTTGAGATAATACATCTGTCAAATAAGCACTAACATCAGACAATGGCAGCATAGAAACAGAGCCAATCCAAGATGCCATACTGTAATCACCAATGCATTTGCCATCTTATCCAACCATGACTATGAGTTAACAAATTATCAAACAAAATTATTCATTCCATTGTTGCTGTAATATTCAACATCAAACACTCAAAATTTTAAGAGATTTTTAACTAGTTCAACTTAAGAACTTTTAGCCTCTTCAATTAAAAAACATAACATGGCAAAAAACAAAAAATTGCATCATATTGTCAGAGCGGTTTGTTTTGACGCAGCTAAGCTAGATGAGGAAGTAGGCTAGCATTAATTTCAACACCACCTAAATAGTGAAAAAAGAAGAAGTGGTCACAGAGAAACTAACCTGATTCAAAACATAGTAAACTTTGAAGCGACCAGGGTAATTAGCAGCAAGGCCATCCAATTCTTCCTGTTCCAAAATCAAACAAATAATTAATCCACTACCAGTATAAGTCTGTATCAATGTCTAGCAAGGAATGAAAGCAATAAATAGTGGTACATTACATAATGAGTATTTAAAATGGAGAATAGTAAATAGAACACTGGTCAACAAACTAAATGGCCAAGAACTCGAGTCAAATAACCCTTTAAAAACCAAACTAGTGGAGTACAGGAAAAGTCCGTGGACATTTTCTTTGTTGAATTAATGGGCATTACTACCCAAAATTTAAACATGAGGAACCTCAGAGAAGCCACAGAATAAGAAATGGCGATACAAGTTCAAATCTGAAACTGTGCAAGCTATATATCATAAGAAAGTATAGGTTTAGCTTACCTTTAAAAGAATGTCTTCATAAGTGACATTAGCATAAATGAGATGTACTTTTGTTTCATCCTTTGGGTTTTCTAAAATTGCTCTGGCGACCTAAGAAACACCAAAGAAATAGTAATTTATATTGTAGTACTTAGTAGTCTCTTGATAAATGAGCTAAAATCACATGGAAATGATAAGATTAGTACAAGTTTTGAATAACATACTTGGAACATTGGAGTAATGCCTGAGCCCCCAGCAAGCATTCCAAAAGCTCTAACTTGGCCAGTTTGATACCTGAAACGACCCTGGTACAGAAAAATTTTTAAAGCCCAGCTTCCAGATGAGAGGCTTAACTTCTCATATTAGTAATATAACATGTGTAGCCAAGCAAAATAAATATCAAATATCAGTTCATTCTCAATGTAATTAAGGACAGCTAGGGAGTCTTTCCCACATTTCAATTAAAATGTAGCATTTCATCTAAAAAAAAAAAAAAATTACAAATTGATGCATCGCAATTAGCACTACATAAAATTTATATAAAAAAAACTCTAGCATGCAGACTACTAGTGGTAATAATAGTGTTAAGAGTCCAAACTGCAACCATATCGTCAAAATTCCCACAAAAGAACTGTATCAACCATCATTTTGTTTTTTTTTTTAATACAAAATTCCCATAAAACAGCATACTAATCGAAAGAAAACAGCAAGAATTTCGTTGCAAGAATGCAAAACCAAAAGAACATTTCCACTTAACAAGCAAACAGAACATATACCTTGGGTCCCCTTACTGAAAGATAATCACCAACACGCATCTCTCTAAAATGATGGGACATCCTTCCTTGTGGATACATCTAGTTGCAGAACAAATCCAAAGCAGCAAGACGGATTTAAAAGTATGTTAAAAAAAAAAAACACAATCAAGTCCATGAACAGACTGTCCATACCTTAATAACTAGTTCGAAACGTCCAACATCAGAATCCAATGTAGTTGGGGTATAAGGTTTAATCACCTCTTCACCTTGGCTATCCTTTCCCCTGTTCAAGAAATTAAGGGGTAAAAGGACTCAACAGCAAAGACAGACAAAAAATTTTTTAGCCATGGCTATTCTTCTCACAACTTAAACTTTGTTGAATTAGCGAATTGTCCATGTAAGCTATGAACAAGAAAACGACCATTTCATAGGTAAAAAATTCTAAAACCCAGTAAAATTCAGAAAACAAATGATATATTGCATGTGCATGGATCAAACATTTTCTATAAAGTTCTAAACTTTTATAAGATATGAATACAGTAAACAAATGATACATTGCATGTGCATAGATCAAACATATTATATGAAGTTTTAAGCTTTTATAAGATAGGAATGCAGAAACCAATTTCACCAATCTATTTTATCTAACAGAAAAAGGATTAATCAACGAACCTGCAGCTTATATGTTGTCCGATTGGGAGGCCCAGAACTGAAGTAGGTGTAGGGAGTTCAAAAGTGAACTTGGCCACATTATGACTAAGCTGAGTGCGCTTCACAAGTTTAAATTCCTTGAAATTTTCAGGATCCAAGCAGCCTAAAACTACACACACAAGTAGATTCATACAAACAATGCACATGCAGGAACAAAAACAAGATCAATTTAAAAAAATGTACAATCCAAACTATAATAACTCCTAATAACGAACGAATTTTTCTCACAAACAAACATTGACTCTGATATTGATAATCCTAAAGGGAAAAAAAAACATAATGATAAAGCCACAAGAACAATTCAATCATTCTGAGATGAAAGGAAAAAATTCAAATCAACACCCAGAAGTGGACAAGAGGTGAAGCGATAAGCGATTAAAACCTTTTGGTTTTTTAGAGGAAAAGAGAAAGACAGCACCAACAACAATGGCTGAAACAGCAACAGCTACACCAATAAGAATCTGAACATCAAGAGTTTGCAAGAATTCTAAATCCATGTTAGCTTACTACCCCAATAATTTGCCTCCCACAAGAAGCAGAAAATTTATCAGAGGGGCAGAGATTTGAAGAAGGAAAGCTGAAGGCGAGGTGAGATGATGGGTGTTTTTATGGGGCCTCTCTCTCTCTCTCTCTTCCTCGTTTTTTGTCGCTAATAAATTTTAACATTTGGCGACGGAAAATATTGTAGTAAAGCCCCCACTAAATTTAACAATTGCAATAGAAGAAAAAAATAATAATAAAAAAGAGGAGGAGGGAGGTAGGTGATGAAAATGGAAGTGAAGCGGTCCATGTGGAGAAATCTGTTGCACCTACCAAGGCCCTTGTAGAGAAGGGAGGGATGGATTGGAGGGTGAATTGTCACATTTTTTAGAATTTTTGTTTTTATTTTTATTTTTTAAATACAATGGTTTTTTAATTTTTAATATGTAATTTTTTTTTTATTTTGAATTTTTTGTTTCCAATCCTCTTTTGAAAAAATAATAAAATAACTAAGCACCATATGAGTTGTTATGTTGAATTAACATTTTTCATCTAAATACATTTTCCCTAATAATTCTTAAAGATTTACTTGCAATAATTTAATACTAAAACTATTTTATTTTATTTTATTACATTACATTACATTACGATTGAAATTGACATAAAATTTCAATATTATAGTTTTAATGATTAAAGAAAAGTATGAAATCTTTAAATTTTTATGTAAATAATAATTTTCTATATGTTTATTAGGTTTTTTTTAAATAGATAAAAAATAAAAAATATTATTAAAAATAATAAAAAATATTTTCAAAAACTAACTTTTTATTTTTAAAAACTAACTTTTTTATTTTACATATGAACCGTTTTCCTTTCCTCTCTTATTTTTAGAGTTTTTTTAATATTTTTTCTATTGTCTCTATTTTTTTTCTTAATATTTTTTGCTAAATATTTTTTTCTATTTTCAACGTAGTGTTTTTTTTTTCTCAATTTTTTTCTCAACTTCTTTTGGTCTTCATTTTTTTTTCTCAATGTTTTTATACTCAACATTTTTTCTATTTTTAAGGTACTCTCAACATTTTAATTTTCTTGATCAACATTTTTTTTTATTTTTAAAATATTATCTTCATCTTTTTTCCTCAACGTTTTCTTTTTCTTTTTTCAATATTTTTTTTCTTGATATATGATGCCTATAATTTCAATATCAATGCTACAACAGGACTAGAGGACATCTCTTGCATGCATTATAGAGCAACAGATAATGAAAGAGAAATGCACACATGGATAGCTAATGAAGAAATTTCTTGAGATTTTAAGATGTATTAAACCCAATCAAATTCAATACTTTCAAAAATGGAAGAGTTTAATGACCAAAACTATTGATATGGAAAAAAAAAACAAACAAATAGGTACATATCAAATGCATAAAACTACTCTCAAAATTTCCATGAAAACCACAAAGTTTCTTTGCAAGAATAGTACAGAACAACCCTATAGCTAAAAGACAATGAAAATGCTTCCAATTGTGGTGCTGATTGGATGATAATAACCTGCCTGCTCATTAGAAAATCTCTCAAAGAATGAAGATATTGATCCTAAGCTCTCAGTTTCACCAAGGCTCCTCTCTGAAGACTTCCTCTTCCATAACCATTTCCTTTTTTCCATCACAAAATTTTGGACTTTATCTCTATCTCATCAAACAACATTTACCTGCAAATAATTTCCCATCACTAAAATGAAGCTACCAAAAACAAACACAAACCTTGAAAGCACAAAAGAAGATACCCACAATAAATTTATATTGCATATTGGGAATGCAGTAGGTAAGCCACTTAATATCCAGAAATACTTATCCTCTCTACCAAATAAATTCAAATATTAAACAAAAAAGAATAACTTGACTTCTCATTTTAATAACTTTGCTTCAAATTCACCTAATAGCCAGCCAACACCACCACCACCACCAGTAGCAATTGAAATTTAAATTTTCAACGACTCAAATAGCACCAAACAAAAGGAAGAAGAAGAAAAAGCACTAATGCACACTTATGATAACTAGAAAATAAAAAGATTATTTGCTCCAACAACGCCAAACAGGCAAAAAGAACCTTTTTAAAAAAAAATTCACTAAATAGTGAATCATTAGAGATCCTTTAGTCAAATAATCAAATAAGAACGCAACATAATTTTCTTAAATCACATAATTTTCTTGCATCATCAATTGCATGTAATTTTCTTGATGTCAGATTGTGAAAAGAGTTTTTAAAATAAAATATAAGGGTTGTTTGCATATAATAATTTTTTTGTACTCTAAATATATTACACTTAGATAATATATAAGGATATGATTTATAATATTCATTGTTACTATTCCTTTTTATTAAAATGATGTCTTTTAGACTCATATAGTTAGAAATCATTTTAAAAAACAAAAAAAGCAACAAAAAAAAGATAAAAGCAACAAGACAGAAATATAAAAAGCAACAACACTAAAAAAAT
The DNA here is from genome assembly GCA_947683625.1 of Mallotus nudiflorus. NCBI lineage: Eukaryota > Viridiplantae > Streptophyta > Magnoliopsida > Malpighiales > Euphorbiaceae > Mallotus > Mallotus nudiflorus. The sequence goes on from CANTUR010000041.1 coordinate 8,600,138, forward strand.
AATAAAAAGCAACAAACAAAAAAAAAACTGAAACAATAACAAACAACAATCAAAAAATAATTTTTCTCATTAAAAATAATAATAAAAAACAAAAGCAAAAATAAAAAATAAAAATCAACAAGACATAAATACAAAAAGTAACAACACTGGAAAAACAATATCTCCCCTTTTTTATTTTGACAAACTTATTTTGAGTTTGAGATGGATAATATAAAGTGAAGTGTGTATTGATTTGAATCTCAATAAAGTATGTGAATTATACTCCCCTTTAATTTATGCATATTATAAAAATAATGATGTTAAGGAGTAAGAAATTCAAATAATGAAGAATATCAATGGAATGAGAATGATACCAATTTAAAAAAAAAATGAAATTTTAAGAATCTACCCCTTTGTGCTATACAAATATCAATTGAAAAACTCTTAGAAAACATTTTATTAAGAAAGATACCAATTAAAATAGTTAATAAATTTCTTTATTACTCTCCTTTTTGGATATGATAAGAAATATAAATTTATAAATAATCTCCCTTGGCAAAAATAGAAACAACATAAAATATAACATGAGGGACATCAAAACATGGTCTAACATGATAAATGTATTAAAAATATAAAAAAAATGATAACATGATCATTTAAATAGACGTTAGGCAATATGAAAGAAATAGTTTTAAACATATTAAAATAAATAAAATAGTAGCACTTACAATGCATGTAGTACTACTTCACACATCACAAACATAGTACATATAGTATTTGTGTTGAAGCTTGACAAACTTACTATCGTATGATCATGTAGAGCTTAGTTCTAAAGGAAATGAAAGACCAATAACTAATTATTAAATCATCGCTTCAACCTCCTTCTTTCTTTACTCTCCATCTTTATTCTTTTCTCCTTAAGTTTTTGGATCATCTCCTTCTTCTTCTTTACTTCTTTTTAATTCCTTTCCTAATTATAACCAAGAACTTCCTTAGTTATGGAGCCAACTACTTTTGTAAATCCCTCTCTTTATCTCTCAAGTTCACTTTGAATATCCATATATATACTTAATTAACTTATATGTTATAACTAATTCAAAAAGCTTCTGATCTACAAATCATTCTTTATTTAATAGTTGTATAATGTCTACTATCTTATTTAATTATAACTATATACTTTTAAAAAATCAAAAAAAATACTGATCTTGTTCCTTAAAATCTATGCTTAGCTTCAGTTAATTAACTTGGTGATGGTGATTTGTGGTTTCAATGGTGGTTTGTTAGTAGGAGAAGAAGAAGAAGATCATAGGTTTGGACCAAGTCATTTTCAGTCTAAAAAATTGGAAAATTGGGAAGACCAAATCTTGAATCCATATAGCATTCATCCAAGAGTTGCTGATGTAAAACAACAAGTCCCTTAAAACAACAATTTGTATGGTCATAGTGATGGAGAATTTCACCCTCTTATTAGACCTACTTGGTCATAACAAGTCATGCCATTGCCAATCTCCTTTCCTAAATCTTATGTTAAAACTCTAAGCATTGATATTCTTGACTTCTCTAATAACAATGCAAATGCAAGGAGTCAACATCTAGATCAATCAATTGGGGTAGGTTTTAGTTAAGTACAAGATAAAAGGGTAATAATTTATGTACCTAGAAAATTTCACTTAGTATAAGCACATTTACATAGGTTTTTTTTTTCCTTTGTGGTCATTAATTGAACTCTGACATCTAAATTGCTATGATTATAAATCTCATAACCTTTTACATTATTGGACAATCACATTACTATTAAGCCAAACCTCATCACTTTATTATATTTCTGGACAAATCCATAAATTTTCATTCTGATTTCATATTTCTTGATAAGAAACAACAAGTTCAAAAATTGTAAAACCTGACATTTTGAGCAAAAATTGCTCTAGGATACGTTCATACAATTGGAATTAAAATCCAAAAAAAAAAATCAAAACTTAATAAATTTAAAATAAATAAAGAAAACCACAACACACATGTACATTCTAGTCATTTGAACAAATTCCAATAAAAAAATGGAGCATTATAGTGATTCGAAAAACAAATAAACCACATGAAAAATATACATTTAACTAATTTAAAAATAAATAATGAAAAAGAAAAAACCTAGTAGGTAAGTGATTGAAGTGAGAATCAATCAATTCATAAAATAACTCAGGATTAGAAACAACTTCTTTATTTCTACTCTCCATCAACCAATTATACATATTGTTTCTCACATCATAGTTGCTGAAACTCCCAAAGCAACTCCTTGGCAGTGGTGAGATTTCTCAAACTCCTTCTGTTGAATGCATTTCTAAATTTGGTTTGCTTTTTTTTTTTTTTTTTTTTGCTGCACAGAGGATATAGAAAGTTCGAGGAGAAGGGTAAGGAAGAGTTTGAGTGGAATGAGTGAAGATAAAACTGGGGTTTGGTAAGGAAAGAGGAAAAAGGAAAAGAAGCTTGTAATGAAATGGCCAAAAATGAAAAAAATAAAAACACAAAAATAGGAAAAAGCCAAATTTTTTTAAAAAAAGGAAGAATGCCAAAAAAGAAATGAAATGGTTGTTGTGTGTAATTTTATACATGCTCTTGAGTTGAATTCTAATAATTTTTACTAAATAGTTAGAAATAATTAGGAAGAATTTAGGTTTAATTAGGTATTTATTTAAGTTAGACCTTCATTCTAGTTTCCTAATTATTTTTAGTTTATTTAGGAGTTTTTAATTGATATTAATAAGAGTTCCCCCTTTTTGTAAGAAAGATTGAAAAGGAAGCCTAAATAGTTGAGGAATGCTTAACATAGCCATGACATGGGTGTACCTGTGCCCATGTCATGTTTTGGAAGAAGAATAAAGGCAACATGGCTTGAGCATAGCCATGCTAGAAATCGTGTCAACCACAGGAATTGAAGAAGTTACAACATAGGATAAAGCACAGGCATGCTCAAAACCATGCCCTTGTTGGTACAAATTGAGGAAATATGAGAAGATTACCATGGCTTAAGCACAACTATGCTTGAAATCGTGCTGTAAAAGTAATGATGTGGCATGGTTGTGCTTAAGCCATGTTGAGCAGGAGAAATTTTCCTTTTTGAAGGAAACTCGAGAATTCAAATCAAATTTGGTTTCCTTTGAGTTTTGAATATAAAAGGGGGATTAAAAAGATTTTTCTATTCATTTTAATCTTTAAGAAACACTTTAAAATACACATTCTAAAGGAGATTAAAGAAGACTTGTGCAAGATTTAAGAGTTTAAAATTATAATTTCTTCTTCTTCTTCTTCTTTAATTCATACAATATGTTTTTATGTATCGCCGCAATTATGCATAGCTAAACTTTTTTTAGGGTTTGAATTTGTGTAGCTAGTCTATTACTTATTTGGATTCTTATTTCCTTTTAATAAATTAACTTTCAATCAATTTTACAAGTTGTGCTTAATTGTCTTATGTTTGATTTTGGGCTTGATTGAATGAATATTTTTTGGGTAGATTAGAGATAATAAAAGTTACATGATCTATTAGCTCATAGACTTGTAAAACTTAAGAACCTCGATTATAAAAGTAGATGAATCCTTCGTGTAGTAATAAATCGCTAAGAAACTTACTGAACCCTAGTTAATTGATATGATCATAAAAATAGGCTATAATTGACTTTGGTATTCTTAGATGATCTTGAAAGAGACTGTAGGTAATTTAAATGGTTTACCCTTGATTGAGTTAAGGAATTGAATTGTGAAAAGATCCTGTAATCCAAGTAATAACTAGTAAAACAAATCCGAACTCTAGATTTTTAATTACTGAATTTTTAAAAAGGAATTATTTCAGCTTTAAGTTTTTTATTTTTATTAGTGATTTAATATTGCATGACAATTATTCAATTTTTTTAGATTGTAAAATTATAATTAGGGCTGGTACTTGGTATCAATCTCCTCATAGGAATGATACTTATACCCATCCTTTACTACTTATTGTGAATCGTGCACTTACAAAATTTATCTAACAAGTTTTTCGAGCCGTTGCTGGGGGGATCACAATACTAATATTAGTGTTATTTTTATTTCCATTAGACTAACATTTTTATTTTTTTTATTTAATTTTTTTACTTTTTCTTTTCAGGTACTTAATTCTTGTTTTTGCAAATGAATAAAAACATCTTGAACTAGAGAAATTAAATCTAAAAATCAAAAAGACTAGCAAAAAGAACCAGAAAGAGAAAAGAGAAAGAGTTAGAAGAATGGCTGAACCAATAGTGTAATATCCCGTATTTTTAAATATTTTTACACTGTACCGGGATATGCAGTGTTAATAATTTGTGTATATATATTACGATATTTTCACGAGTTGATAAGTATTTAAAACCTATTTTAATTACTGTGTCTTATTTACAGTGCTTTACGTAAAATTTTCCCGGGACTTGTATTTTCGGGGAAATTTTCACGTAAATAATTTATTATTAATTATTTCAAATATATTTTCGGACTTGCATGAACTCATACGTATTTTTAAAATACTAAATAAGGCCTATGTGTGTATATATTTATTTAATTAGGGTTTAATATTACCCTACTATTTTATTAATTATTTATTAATTTTATTGTTATTTAATTATTTTTATTTAGTATAAATTATTAAAATATTAAATTTTATGTGTGTGGTGTATATTTAATGTGTGTAATTTAATATTATTTTAATTTATAGTATAAAGTATATATATATACATATATGTAGTTAAAAATCAAAAGGAATTGGAAAATTACTGTTTAGCCCCTCCCTTCTCCTTCTTCTCTCCCGATCGTCTACCGTCACTGTGCCTCCCGTTCCAGCACGCCGGACAGCCCTTCACCGCCACCAGCTGCCGCCAACCTCCTCCCCCTTCCTTCCTTTTCCCCTCCGACGTGACCAGGCCACCGGAAGCCCGCTGGATCGCCCGGAATCCGCCATGGCAGCAAGTTGAGCTTCTTGCCGTCGACGACGATTTCGGCCACCATTTCATGCACCGCCGGTCTTCATCGACTCCTTGAGCTCCGGTGATTCCAATTCTAAGCTCCTTTCGGCCTGAAATCAAGTGGATTTTGAGGTTTGAGCTAAAACTCAATTCGGTCACATTAGGGTTTTCAATTTTTTTGAGCTTCAAATTGATTGATTCATGAAAACTACCTTCACAAATATTGATCCTAGTAGCTTAATTACATGTATGAATTTTTGTGGAATTTTTGGAGATTGTTTGGATTTTTGGGTATTTTTGAATATTTAATATTATTTTCTAATTTTCTGAAATTAATTATTTAAATTATGAAATTGTGTTTTATGGTTAAATTAGGTGTTGAAATGAATTATAGGAATTTATTTGGAATTTTTATGAATTTCTAAGTACTTATTTTGAATTATTGAAGTTTATGTAAATTTGGGAAATTAGGGTTAATTATGTTTTTAATTGAATTTAATTGGTTAATTGAGTTTAATTATTTATATTATTGATAAATATGTTGAGAAAATTAATTTTGGATAATTTTATAATTTTTGGTGAATTTTTGAAGTAATTTAAGTATATATATATATAGGGGTATTTTGGTAATTTTACCCTAAATTGGCTAAAAATGTAATTTAATTGGTTTTAATAATTATTTAAAGTATAAAAATGATTTCTACAAATTATTTAGTATTTTTAACTAATTAAAACTATTTTTCATGAATTATTTTCAATTATATATATAATATACGGTTTTTCTAATAAAACGAGTTTTTATCAGTTTTTATTGTGTTTAAAGGTTAATTATGTAATTTCTATGTATAAAATGTATTTCTATGTTATAAGGGTATTTTTGGTATTTCCTGAATTGTTCTGTGTTTGTGGACCCCGGTCGGTGGACTGTAGTTTGGAGTCCGACCGTGGGATTTTGTTTGTGCTCTGTGTAGTTTTTCGAAGTGTATTTCTTTGCAGGGTCGGTTCTACTCTTTGAGTAGAGAGATGTCCGTTTTACAGGGGAGGTTCTGTCGAATTTTCGATAGAATTCTCGTAAAACGTGATATCCGGTCGAACCCTGATATCGATTCTATGTTTAATACTCTAGATCGAATTCTAGGATTTCTGTTAGGTTTATTCTAATTTCGGTTATTTATTGTTTGTTTAGTTACGCCGAGACCGAGGGCTAGTGGACCAGGCCCGTCGGACCCGTCTCGTGGAGCGCACTAATTTGTGAGTTACTATAATATATATATATATGCTTAGGATGCATGATTTAGAAATATATATTTTATTTCGATTAAAATGCATAAATAACATGATTTGTATTTAAGTATATTTTTGGTTTATTTTTGGTATATATTAAATTGTATACATGTTTTGTAAATAAATTATATTTAAAATATTTTTAAATATATTTCTAGCTTAATTTATAATTTGATTGGATTCATTTGACATATATATACTCGAAATATACCTGGTTTACTTTTGGTATATTTCCAGTATATATATGGTTCATATTGTTATTTTATTTAGATTCATGCATCATTTATATTTATGAATGAATGTTTTATATTTAAAATGAAGGATATCGATAGAACATGCTACCTAGTGGGCAGCACTAGGACCGAGTACGTACCGATACGCCTATAGTATTTAGGCTATAATACTAACTTATTTGTGGATATTGATTGAATGTGATTATTGATGTGTGAGATATGGTTTGGAGGTGTGATTGCTAGAGCTCGGTTGACCAAGTGTCTCGGGGCCAATCACACTGGCAGTCAGACTGCTAGAGCTCGGTTGACTTAGTGTCTCGGGGCCAGTTTACTGTCTAAATGGATTAAGTGGATATCTTTGGATTAAGTGAGCCTGTGTGGCTAGAGTGTTGTCTAACACTATTTCTGAGGTTGCGATATCATAGGGTTCTATTTGATCCTTCATAAAAGATGATTTTCAGATAAAACATATAAAATGATTTTCCTGCATTTGTGTGTATTGCCTGTATATATACATATTAGATATATACTGTTGACTGTATACATTGTCACTTAGTGTGCATGTATATATATTATAGTAATTCACTCAGTGAGGTTTGACTCCCCTCCGTTGATAATTTTTCAGGAGAGTCAACATCTTCAGACCTCAGTAGCAGGCCTGTATGTCGGATTTCTTCCGCCCCAGCTTCTTTGTGTAAATTGCTTCTCTGAGTCTTGGATTTATTTTATCTAGACACTGCAGTAGTCATTAAATATTTAAAGAGATGTTGTATTGTATTATATTTGAAACTGGATTTGTATTAAGAGATTTATATATATGAGATGAGTTTTGATTTAAATCCAGTTGGTGAAATTGTTATTATGATAATTATGATTTTCATTTCCGCTGCATTTGATATTGTTATTATTACTATTGCATGTTTATTTTATTTTTAGGCTTGCTACGGGTTCTGGATTCAAAAGAATTCCCGTTCCCTAGCGCCGGTCATGGCCCCTGTTTTGGGTCGTGACAAATAGCATAAGCAAGAGCTTTAGAAGAATATGGGGTTCCATGTCTCACAGGAAGCCAATACTGCATGTGAAGCTGACTATCGAAGCTAATACCTTTAAAATCAAACCTGTATACATCCAAATGGTTTCACAATATTAGTGTGGTGGACTACCATCAGAAGATCCTAATGCTCATCTAGCCTCTTTCCTTGACATTTATGATACTTTCAATATTAATGAAGTAAGTACGAATGCTATTCACCTCAGTGTATTTCCATTCTTATTAAGGGATAATGTAAAATTATGGTTGGGATCATTAGCACCGAATTCCATCACCTTATGGAATACACTTTCTAAGGCCTTTCTTAGTAAGTATAATCTGCCTCAAAAGACTACCAAATATTGCCAAGACCTCTCTAGATTTATGCAACAGCCTAGAGAATCTCTTTATGATGCTTGGTAGAGATTTAAAGACTTGTAAAGACATTGCCCTCACCATGGCATTCCATATTGGCTTCTCATGCAGACTTTCTACTAAGGATTGTTTGAGTCCCATTGATGCTACTGCACAAGGCTCTTTTATGAGCAAGACTACAGATAATGCCTATGCACTCTTAGAAAAGATAACATCAAACAATTATTTGTGGCATAGAGAAAGAAATCAACTAAGGAAAATAACAAAAGTGTATAAGGTTGACAGCTTAAGCATAGTAAATGCTAAATTGGACTCCTTCATTGAGCAGTTACAAAATCTTAACTTTATAGGATATCCATCCTAAGTTTTCTCTTGCGAAATGTATGGAGGTGGACATTCTACTATAAAGTGTCAACAAGGTGATTCTTATTCCTTAGGCTACACTATTGAATAATTTTAATGCTTTGAATAATTTTAATGGCAAACCTTAAGGGAATCCATACTCCAACACACATAACCTTGGATGGAGAAACCACTTAAAGTTTTTATCATCAAATCAAGGTGGCAACCAACCTTCAAACTCCAATCAAGGGTTAAAAGCTTTACTACCATTGGTATTTCAATAAAAGAACATGGTTTCTCAATTGAACCTAAGTCTAATTTGGAGATAATGATGGAGAACCTTATAGAGTCATAGAACAAGATGAACCAAAATCATGATGAAGATTTTAGGCAAATCAATTTATGTTTAGATAAGTTGGCAACTCACAATAAGATGCTAGAACATCAAATATAATCATAAGTAAATTCCTCAAATTTTTACAAGATAGACCATTTTCTAAGCTAACCTAAAAACCCAAAAGAGCACATAAAAGTTGTAACCTTGAGGAGTGGGAAACAATTACCTAAAGTTAAGCACAAGATTAAGAAACTAAGAGATAAATTGAAACTAATTCAAGTTGAAGATGATAAACCAAAAAGTAATGAGCTTGAGCCCAAAAAAGTAGGAACACCTTGCTTACCATTCCCTCAAAGATGAATAATATAACACTTGACAAGTAATGTCCAAATGTTATAAAGGTGTCCAAGTAGTTAGACATCACCGTTCCTTTCTTAGAGGCAGTCACTCAAATGTTAAAGTATGCCAAATGCCTTAAGGACATCATTTCTAACAAAAGGAAGTGGGATGATCATAAAACCATACCAATGAATGAGGAATGCAGCACTATAATAAGAAATAAGCTTCCTCCAAAGCTTAAAAACCAAGGAAGTATCATTATACCTTGTGTAGTTGGTAAATTATCTATTGGTAAAGCACTTTGTGATCTAGGAGCTAGTGTAACTTTAATGCTTTCGTCTTTTATGCAGGAAATTGAACATTAGAGAGCCTAAACCCACTCATATTTCCTTACAACTAGCTGATAGATCCATAGTTTATCCCGAAGGAATTTTAGAGGACGTACTTATTAAAGTTGGAGAATTTTATGTGCCATGCAACTTCATGATCCTAGAGATGGAAGAAGATCTTTAAATCCCCATAATTCTAGGATGACCTTTCCTTGTTATAGTTGGAGCAATAATTGATGTAAAAAGGGGTAAGATCAAACTTAAAATTGGGAAATAAACAGTGGAATTTAATGTCTTCAAGATGGCACAATACCCTTCAATAGTGAAATCATGTTTTAGAGTTAATGCAATACTATAAACGGCAGGCTTTAGCGTGTGTCCAAGATTTTAGCAACCATGACACAGTTTGAACTCAGGGCTTTAGAGAACACGCTAACCACTGTCACAAAGACATAGCATAGAGATGAGGAGTCACCACCCAAGGTAATAACTGAGACAAATCGAAAAGGTGGTACTTGATTCCCTAAAAGAAAGCTAGCACCACAACTAGGAGATTCTGGGTACGGAATACCAACTTCTTTCAGTCCCATGTTCATTTAGAATTACTTTATGAATTACTAAATTATCCTCTATTTACATGCAATTTCATATAAACCCTTATTCTAATAATTAACTCCAAGGCAAACCAGTCATGAAAATAAAAGTAAACAATGCATTGATTCAAACATATAATCCCTAAGTTAGTCTAATATACATGGGTTTCAATTAAATGAGCTATATTTACATGTTTTGATAAGAAAGCCTAAAAGGCCTAATTCCTTCTAATTTTAATTAAATGAAACTAAGTCTATTTATTTTAATTCTAAAAATGAGCTTAAATCAACAAATTATGAAGGTATTTAAATTAGTGGGCCTAATTCAACATGTTTTAATTCCAAGGTGATCTTAAATCTACAAATTATGAAAAAGGCTTAAATTAAATGGGTTAAGTCTAATTAAATTAAATTAAATTAAGTGGGCCTATGTTTAATTTACTAAATGGGTCTAAGTTATTTCTAACCTAAAAATCTAATTAATTATGGGCATAAAATGCATTTAATTAATTAAATCTAAAAAACCTAAATTTGTCCAAGTGGATTAGAGTCTAATATGGGGTTAAGGCTCAAAACATATAAGAATAAACAAACAAGCACAAAACACATAAACATAAATAAACAAGTCCAAAAATAACTAAAATACATTAAAACAATTAAATTAAAAATAAAACAACTAATTAAATTAATTCCTTCTAAAATCCTAATTTTTATTAACATGCAATCTAAATTAATTTACTTCCTCCATTAATTTTAATTAATTACCCAATTAAAACCCTAATTTCACTAACCAATTAATTAAAATAAACAAGCAATCACACATAATTCCAATATTCCCACTATTTGTGCTATTACAATCATTTATAAAAAAATAATAAAATAATTAATACAACCCCAAAAATAAATAAATAAAATAAAACAATAAAATAAAATAATAATAAAAAACCCTAGAAACTATGTCTCTACAAGGTCTTATCCATGACATTTCATGGTCCTTTTATGGATTTGATTCCCTAAGTATGATCATTATACATTTTCCTCCATAATCATCATGAAAAAGAATAAAAATTATGGTTAATGAATAAACAATAATAATAACTCAAATAATAGAAATAATCAATAAAATAAAAAAGAAATAAATAAATAAAATAGAATAAAAAGAAGATGACGATGCTTATAAGTGATGGGATGCTCCTCAGATTTCTAAAATCATCATTCTTGATAAGTCTTCAAATATTATTCTTCAAAAATTCTCCAAAGATCCTTGATCAAACAATTAAGCAAAAGAAATTTTGTAGAAAATAAGGTTTTTTCTCTCTTTTCTTTTTTCTCTCGTTTTTTTTTCTTTTCTTCGTTTCTTATTTTTGCTCTTCCTCCTTTGCCTTCTTCCTTTTTCTTTTACTTTTTTTTTCCTCTTTTTCTTTTCAAAGCCTGAACCCTCCTTATATAGAGATACAATCCTAGTTATAAATTGATTTCTAAAAGACTTCTATTTCCTTAAAAACATTATCAACATAATTTTAGGAGAATTTCATACTAATTAGGACTCAATTTATCTAGAAAATTCAAGATTTATCCTGAAAATTCAAGAATTTACGGAAGGAGTCTAATTTTGATCTTTTTTTTTTAATTTTTAATTACAGAAAGGTCCTTAAAAGAATTTAAGTTTTGCAATTAGATCCCTAAAAAGCATTACAATTTAGTCCATGAAAACCTTAAATCCTTTCTTTTAAAAAAATGCAATTAAATCCATAAAGTTTCAAAGTTTAAATATTAAAGACTTATTCATGACATTTTCATCATTGGAGTCTTTTATCACATCCATAGCTCATCATCCCGAAATTGGATGTCTATAGTTGCCCCCCTTTATCGCTGTTTGCTTGACAATTTACGGTAAAGTAAACTAGCTCCCAATTTCTTAATTCAAAGTTAGGATACTTACTTGTGCTTCATAAAGCTTTTACTTATGAGCTTGCTATATTCGGACACACAACATTGATTTGAAATGACATATCATACTCGATCGTATGATATTGACTATACTCGGTCGTATAGTCTTGGGTGAAAGGAACTCATTGTACTTGGTCATACAATGTCGACTATACTCAGACCGTATAACCTGTATTGAAAAAGAAAATCACACTCGATCGTATAATGCTGATTATACTTGGTCATATAATCTTGATTGAAGATACATTGCACTTGGTCATACAATGCTGACTACACTCAATCGTATAGTCTATTTTTAAAAAGAAACATCATACTCGGTTGTATGATACTGATTATACTTGATCGTATAATCTTAGTTGAAAATACATTGCACTCAATCGTACAATGCTGACTACACTCGGTCGTATAGTCTATTTTTGAAAAGAAACATCATACTCGGTCATATGATGATGATTACTCAGTTGTATAATCTTAGTTAAAAATGCATTGCACTCGGTCATACAATACCGACTACACTCGATCGTGTAGTCTATTTTTGAAAAGAAACATCATACTTGATTGTATAATCTTAGTTGAAAATATATTGTACTCGGTCACACAATGCCGACTACACTCAGTAATATAGTCTTTTTTTGAAAAGAAACATCATACTCGGTTATATGATGCCGATTATACTCGGTCGTATAATCTTAGTTAAAAATACATTGCACTCGGTCACACAATACCGACTACACTTGGTTGTATAGTCTTTTTTTGAAAAGAAACATCATACTTGGTCGTATGATGCTGATTATACTCAGTCGTATAATCTGATTATGCTGCAATCCATCTCACGATTAGCTGCAAACCTTTCATTGCTCACTGATAATACTGCAATCCACTCATTACTAGCTCTTGATAATGTTGACTGAAAAATTTAATAATTCATTGAATTATTAAATTAGGAGACATTGAAATTCAAGATAAAATTGCAAGGAAAATAACGGACTTTAACGCAAACCCAAAGTTAAAGGACTAAAGTAGATATTTGCCCAAAGTTATATCACTTTCTTCCTTTTAGCGATTCATTCTCCCATTCTTCCTATTCTTCTTCATTTTTTCTTTTTCTCTTCTTTTTCTTTTTCTCTTGAGGTTCAAATTTTCCTTTGTCAATTATTCTTTCATCTGAAGTCCTATTTTGAATCCGTTTGATTCTATGTCTCACTCATAACACAGAATACGTGGGAATAATTTTAGGCAGTCAGATCCTATCACTTCACATTTGCATTTTCCTCAAAATGATTTAGGACTCTGTGAAGGTGAAGATGTGCTTCCTTTGACTCATTTACACCTTCATAGATGCTTTCAAGTTGAAAATGAGGTAAATTTCTTATTTGTGTCTTCAATTCTACAATAAACATATTTATTTTAGTATATAAAATTAATAAGTTTATGCATGTAATTATAGAATATTTGTTAGACTAATTAAATATAATTTATGAAAAATTGACAATTTAGAACCTAAAATTTCAAAAAAAAATATGTTCATAGTTATTGAATTTCTCATTGGGATTCTGAATTCCAGATTGGAATTCTCAAATTTCCAATCAGATTTCTCAAATTTTCGATCGAAAATCTGGAAATCCGATCGGAATTTTGGATTTTTGAACGAAAATCCAAGAATCCAATCGAAAATCCAATTTTTTTATTCCTTTTTTTTAAAAAAATAAAAAATAATAAAAAAAATTTGGGAAAGAATAAAATAATCCTGTAATTTTCTAAATTTTTCAGAAACCACTAAAATTCTCAAGTTGCTTTCATTTGGCTCGAGAACTATTTCATGACTTGTCTGTAGAGGTAGTATAGCATATCTGGACATCTGGTTTTTGACGTTTCATTGCTGCTTTACCGACTACTCAAGGTAAGTCAGACCACTACTCGCTTTTTGCTCTTATCAAGAGGTGGATGGACACCACTCATACTTTTCACACACAAGTGGGTGAGCTGACTATTTCCTCGATGAGCTTATCTACTATTACTGGGATTGCCTTTAGAGGTGCCCCAGTCCCCTTTAATATTCATTATTGTACTCTTTTGGAGGATGCTAGGAGTCATTATATTCATGACTTGCTCAGGTTTATTCTGGCATGGAAGAATCAGAAGAATGTGCTTCTTTCTTTTCTCATTCAGGGTTTCAGAAGACTGCTTACCACTACACCTCATCAGATTCTTTAGAAGGTGAGATGCTTCTTGTTGATATTACTTGGCAATACTCTCTTTTGCGAGACTGGTAATAAGTTAGCATAGCTCTTCTTAGTCCCTTTCAGGATCTTACTATGATTGCCACTTTAGATTAGGGATCTGCAGTGCTTGCTTATTTGTACTATAGATTGGATATTGTTTGTAGAGGCACTATGACGATGTGCAATTTTTGGCATATCTTGCACGTATGTCTCCTATCCTTTTCAACTTTGCTTATTTTCACATTTTCCTTCTTATTTCTTTCATCTCTTCTTTTTCAGATCTGGGGCATTGAGATTGGAGTAATCCGAGGCTTTAGCGCCATTAGCTTTGATATGAGTCTTCCACTAATGCAGAGGTGGGGTTCGTCTCGTTTTGCTAGCATTAGGCATGACTTACAGACTTATCAAGATCAGTTGAACTCCTTAGAGTGGGACCTGGTAAGGAAAATTTGATCTTTAGTATTTCATTAATTGTAAAAGTTCAACAAACTTAAATAAATAAGTTTGCAAGTCAGATCAAATTGGCTGGCTGGTACTAAAGACATTTAACGATATGATTTTATGACAACAACTGTGAGGCTTGAGACTATAAAAGTTTTGCTCCTTAGTTATGGCTGCCAGATGTGGTATCTTGGTGAGCATTTTATCATTGGCATATGGGACCTTCTAGGAGGTGTGTTCCTTCTTTTATTCCCTCCTCGATGTTACGGAGTAACAGTATGACTGGTCCTAAGCTCAGAGTAACTCTTTAGGGATATGAGGCTTCGACTCTGGTCGGGCATTCACGTCATTATTGGGAGTACATTCGAGAGAATCTCCTAGAGCAGGTTTGTACAGACCTAGCTGAGCTATGATTTCTATCATTTCATCTTTTTCTCATATGGTGTTCAATTCTTGCATAGATTGAAAGAGTCCTTAATGCTACCATGAGGGTGACTTAGGATGATACCGAGGAGACTGAGCAGGAGGTTGAGCTTGCTTATGATGATACTTCCTCAAGTACTATTTTGGGCAATGTTCCTCCTTTTAATAGGTCCATATATTATTGGGCTCCCATGATGCAAACTCCTATTGAGCAGTATATGTACTTTGATGCTGCTCAGATTCTCAATTTCCCTCCTCCTGATGCTTTACGTGTGAGTTTGATTTACATTTCCAACCTTGCACACAAACTAGCACTTATTATTGAATTAGTAAATTTCATTTTACAGGTCCCTAGGACACAGGCAAAGTATCTGTGCGGCCTTGCCTTTTCCCAGAGATTATTTACTATACAGATTACAGATACTTTGAGGGTTAGTAGTTTTAGTAAATATGCAAATGTATGCATGTTATGTATGATATGCATGATTCTAACTATTTTAAATACAACAGAGTTATACAGGGGATTTTAAGTATAAGAACGCAAGGCTTCGACAACAGCTTGTTGGTTTTGATTTTGATAGTCATAATATCGGGACTTCTATACCCCCAGATCAGAGTGATGATCTAGCTAGAGGATGGAGCCCTTGGCCAGATATTGGAGTTCAGGATGACTGATTTTCTTTAGGACTTGTTGTTAACATGACTATACTTTTGATGCTTCAGAATTGTTTCCTTTTATGAGTGAATTTTGAACCTTTATTTTTTAACAAACCCTTTTCTTTTTCTGGAAAATCTGATCGACATCCTAGATTTCTGATTAGAAATCTAGAATTTTTATTGAATTTCTAGAATTCTGATCTAA
Organism: Mallotus nudiflorus; assembly: GCA_947683625.1. Classification (NCBI taxonomy): domain Eukaryota; kingdom Viridiplantae; phylum Streptophyta; class Magnoliopsida; order Malpighiales; family Euphorbiaceae; genus Mallotus; species Mallotus nudiflorus. Next base: position 8,615,841 of record CANTUR010000041.1, read on the forward strand.
TTTTTAGAATTTTGATATGGAATTCATCCCTTATCCTGCATCTTTTCCTATTTCGACGTGAATTCGGTCCAAAAACAACTGAAACAAATCCCAATCCTTTTCATCTTTTGAAAACCCAACCGAAAAATCCTAATCCCACTTTGCATCATCTTTTTAAAGTTATTTAAAAGTCATGGATGAGTCCATTATGCATCCCTCTCTTTATTTCTCTTTATCATAATACAAGCAACTCTTAGCCTGATGAAGAAATTTCTTAAGACCATGAATGGAGATGATTGGAACCGAGTGCTACCTTTCCATGCTAAATCCCTGAGGTCCCTTCAACACCTCAAAATATACAGTAATTTCTTACATGTTGCTGCTACATTTTCGGATGCTAAGGATTATGTATTTAGATTCAATGGACAAGAGTTATGTCTCTTAATTGAGGAATTTTTTGTTATTCTTGGATGTTCATTAGATTTAACCATTGCAATTACTCTCCCTGATCTTGCAATGGAATTTCCCAGTAGACTAGTAACATTTTTCAATATGCCCCCAAGTGTTATCTACATGCATGCACACAATGTCGGTGCTATTAGTCTTCCTTTTTTTATTACCTCTTGCGAAGCTAGGGATAAGAACAATGCTGCTTGGATCAAAACTGTCATATTTTGCTTGTATGCTCAATTTCTGCTAATGTCTTATGGAGATGCTAATGTGAGAATTATAAATATCTTAGAATAAGTAGAAATTAGAGCTAATCGTGTGCCTATCATCCTTGCTAAAACTATCATTAGATTAGATAATTTCAAGGTTCAGAATCATCTCTTAGGTGGTTTGCTTCTCCTTTAGGTATGTAACACTTTTTTTTTTTACATTTGGTTACAGGAGAAGTTGCCCTCCCGGGTTTTCAACTTATTTTTTTTTTATTTTTTTAGATTTGGTTACAAGAGAAGTTGAGTCTGCTTAATGCTCCCCCCAATGTCTTAATTTATCAACCTCATCATTTATAGTCTCGTCTTTTGAAGATAAAGGACAAGCATGCTATAAATTGATGGATTGATTAGATGAAAGGCCTTACTGATATTGAGATTACTTGGATTTATCGTTGGTGGAGATCGAAATCCATGACCATCAACCTATATGACTACTGTGTTCCTATTCTTGGATTGCACTTTTTGACCTTTCTTTCTCCTTCATGCCTTTGTCGTCAATATGGTCGTCCCCAATTTATTATGGTTGTTACAACTAACTTTGATGGCTTCCCTTTGAGACAGGATTTTCTAGACAAAGTAAAGAACTTGTGGCCTTGTAGAGCTTTAGAGCGACATATGCACCCGAATGCTAACATGACTATTAATGACGACTACAAAGCTTGTGTTATCATGCAATCTACAGAACCACCATAATTTACTAGCTACAAAAGGACTCAAGTTTTATTAGATGAGTTTTGCAATTAGATCCCTAAAAAGCATTGCAATTTAGTCTATGAAAACCTCAAATCCTTTCTTTAAAAAAATGCAATTAGACCCTTAAAGTTTCAAAGTTTAAATATTGAAGACTTATTCGTGACATTTTCATCATTGGAGTCTTCTGTCACATCTATAGCTCATCATCCCAAAATTGATTGTCTATAAATACAATGCTGCATTGAAAAGGTTTTCTAAGAACAACACCCTTAAGATCTATAAGAAGCTTGTCTAATTCATAAAGTGGAATCTAATAAGGAAGCTCATGAGGTTGTTGTATATAACAACACCTTAAATGCATAATTAGCACTTCCACACCATCAATCTCAAAGGTATGAGCCCTTACCTTATGATTTATATTCTGTAAATGCTTTGAGGGAGGAGGATGCACCTAAGGTATAGCTTTTCTAGGACCTAACTCTACTTATACCATTATTATTAATGCACATTTTAATGATGAACAAGTTGATAAATTGCTTATAAGAGTTAAAGATCATAAGAAGAGCATAGGGTACGCCATTGATAATTTAAAAAGGATTAGCCCTTCTTTTTACATGCATAGGATACATTTAGAAAAAGGATGTAATCCTTCTATTGAACATCAATGTAGATTAAATCCTAACATAAAGAAGTGGTTAAGGAATAGATCATACAGTTACTTAATAAAGGAGTCATATATCCAATCTTAGATAGTAATTGGGTTAGCCCGATTGATGTGGTTCTTAAAAAGGGGGATGGTAATTATTAAGAAAGATAACAATGAATTGATCCCTACTAGAACTATTAAAGGTTGGAGGATGTGCATTGACTATAGAAAGCTAAATAAGGCTACTAGGAAAGACTATTTTCCTCTTCCTTTTATTAATAATTTATTAGAAAGGTTAGCTCAACACTCTTTATCTAAAGTCTCCATTACATGGAATTTAAATTTAATCTCCTTCTATACTTCACAAACAATAACTAGTTTAGGACTTCATTTGCTAGCTTTGCCGATAATTTCATTTTACAAGCAAAATCACACCCCTCATTACAAGCTTGTACACATGCTTCTAGAACAAGAGAAAACTACTTTAACTTGTCCCTATGGAACTTACAATTATATATGCATGCCCTTTAGGTTGTGCATTGCCCTTGCTACCTTTCAAAGATGTATAATGGTAATTTTTTTTAAGTTTGTAGAGAGTATTATGGAAGTTTTTATGGATGGTTTCACTATTTATGGTTCTTCTTTTGATGATTGTTTAAATAATTTGTATAAAATATTGCAAAGATGTAAAGAAGCTAACTTGGTTTTAAATTGGGAAGAGTGCCATTTTATGGTCACAAAAGGAGTTATTTTAGGTCACCTGGTTTTCGATAAGGGCATAGAGGTTGACAAGGCTAAGATTAAAGTCATTGAGAAGCTTCCACCACCTACAAGTGTGGAAGGGATTCGTAGCTTTTTAGGACATGCTGGTTTCTATATAAGATTCATTAAATATTTCTCCAAAATAGCTAAACCCCTCACTAATATTTTGTCTAAAGATGTTCAATTTATATTGATAAAGATTGTCTTCATGCTTTTTATAGGTTAAAAAAAGCCTTAGTTTCTGCACCAATCTTTCAACCTTCCGATTGGAGTCTTCCTTTTGAAATTATGTGTGACGCAAGTGACTATACTTTGAGAGTTATTTTAGGATAGCGAAGAGATAAATAGGCTTATACTATTTATTATGATGATTACACTCTTGATAAGGCTTAATTAAATTATGTTACAATTGAAAAATAACTTTTAGTTATGGTTTTTGCAATTGATAAGTTTCATTCTTATTTAACAGGTAGCAAGGTGATTGTCTTTATCGATCATATTGCCCTGAGGCATCTCCTTTCAAAGAAAGATGCAAAACCATGCCTTATAAGATGGATTCTTCTCCTTCAAGAATTTGATTTAGAAATTAAAGATAAAGCTAGGGCTAAAAATATTATAGCAGATTACCTCTCAAGACTAGAGTTGTCAAATAAAGAGACTAAGCTACCCATTAACGATTATTTCAAAGGAAATCATCTCATGCAAATCAAGAGTTCAACACCTTGGTACGTTGACTTTGTGAACTATCTAGTTTATGGCGTTTGTAAACACCTCGGGATGATGAAGTGTGGATACGACAGAGGACTCCAATGATGAAAATGTTATAAATAGGTTTTTAACACTTGAAGTTTGAAACCTCAAAAGTCTGAATACATTTTCAAAAAAAGAGTTTAATTTATTTTTTAAGAACTTGATTGTAATATTTTTTAGGATCTAATTGAAAATTTTAAATTCTTTTAGGAGTCTTTTTATAATTAAAAGTTAAAAAAATTGAAATTTTGTAATTCTGATTAGAATTACATAATATCAATTAAAATTTTGTAATTCTAATCGGAATTACACAATTCCGGTGAGAATTATACATTTTCTGTTCATTTTTTGTTTGTATTTTTATAGAAATAAAAATATGTTTCCTGAATTTTGATTGGCTAAAAGTTTTCTTAAATTTATTTTTGGGATTTATCTTGACTTTCAGGAAATAAAATCTTTTTAAAATTGAAACTCTTCAATACGTGTAGGAGCTAGGTTTTTTTATGTTTTTCTATAAAAACCTAGCTAGAGCTCACTTTTTGGGAGCTTGCTTTTAAGACTTTTTAGACGGGGACTCTCAACTCTCTCTTTTTTCTGCACTTTTTTTAGACCTCTAGCTCTCTCTTGGCCTAGAGACTTTTCTTTTCTTAGGCAGTACACAAAAGTATCCTCTATGACTTATTAGGGTTTTTGAAACAAAGAGCAATAAACCTTGGAGAAGAGAATAACGAGTTTTTTAAAGACCTACTTAACAAACAACGTCGATTAATTTTAGTTTGAGGAGCTAACTACAGTGCATTGATAATCATTATCTTCTTTCCTATCTTCTTTTATTTTTATTGTTTTATTATTATTTTGATTCTATTAAATTTTATTGTTATTTTATTCACTAATCATCGTTTATTATTTTGTGTTGGTGATTATGGAGGGGATTACATGATGGTCTTACTTGGAGAACAAAATTAATAGAGGTCCATGGATTACATGATGGTCTTACTTAACAAACAACGTCGATTAATTTTAGTTCCTAAACTTTGATTTACAAAGAGCTAGGGAGAAGAGATTACTTAAATTGAATGAACTTAATGAGTTTAGACTTAACTCTTATGAGAATGCCAAGATTTATAAAGAAAGAACAAAAAAAATGGCATGACAAAAACATTATGAAGAAAGAATTCAAGGAGGGAGATTAAGTACTTTTATTCAATTCAAGGCTGAAACTTTTTCTTGGAAAATTAAAGTCTAGATGGTCGGGCCCTTTCTTGGTTAAGCAAGTCTTCCTTATTAAGCAATTAAAGTTTGGAGCAAGGAAACTAGAGCATTTAAAGTTAATGGACAATGACTCAAAATCTACCTCAATAATGAGAGTGTTCCAGCTAGGGCCTTTTGTGTACTCCTTAATGCTATTTGATCTTATACGATGACTGTCAAGCTAATGACTTTAAATAAGCACTAATTGGGAGGCAATCCAATATTTTCTTACTCTAATATTTATTTTTCATTTATTCTTATGCTTTAGTTTTCCTTTATTTACCTTAATTTTCTTTTATCTTTCATATAGGAACATTATGCATGAAGAGAAGAGATGAAAAATCAAAGGAATGTAAGTCAGATGTTTGTCATGCCTAATCGCATGGCATGCACATGGTCGTGCCAAGTTTAGAGCTGATGCCATTATGTTCCAATGCAACCACTTCAGGACAATACTTCCTCTCCTTTTTATATTATTTGCTTTGCATTTATTTATTTATTTTATCCCTTTTTTTCTTTATTTCTTTTTCTTATTTTAGTCATTGAGGACAATGCCTTGGATAGTGTGGGCGAGGTCATATATTTTGTGTATTACATGCCCCATGCATTTAAAGATTCAATATGATGAGGTTTCATTTTGCATGTGCATGTGTATAAAAAATAAAAAACATAAAAATAGTAAATAAGTAATTTGTTTAAATTTTCAACTTATTTTTCCACAATTATAGTAATGCTTGTCCTTAAAACTTTTTGTTTTAGTTTTGTGCAAAATTAAAACTCAATTGCAATTAGAGGGTGACAATATATAAATATGCATTTTCGATTAAATTATCAAAATATTGAATGGTTTGTTAATTAATATAGTTGAACATGGTCATTATGTATGAGAAATTTAGCTATTACAACCTAAGCATGAACCAAAAGATTGAATTTGAGTATGAAATTAACAGATTAAATGAAATTTTATAAAAAAAAAATTATCTTTTATTAAGTAAGAGTAATGCTTAAATTTAAATTTTTATATGCTTGCTATGAATCTACTCCAATTCTCTAATTAGAGTAAGAGTATTCAAAGGACCCACTTAGCAATATCTTTGCTTGGTAGTGCAGGAACAACGAGGGATTACTAAAAGTGGGAAGATTTGATTAGAGAGAAAAAGTGATGAGATAGAGCGTAAAATGCGCTCATCAAATAAATAAAAAGAAAAGATGTTGTGAAATGGAGTGTAAAATGCATTCACAGCCAATTTTATTTTTCTCCTTAGATTATGCTCTTTGGATTTCAAATAGGTTATATGTTTAGGTTGTGATCAGTAAATTGTTCATATATGATGTATTTTTATTTAATTATCTTATTTTGTAAACATATTTCAATGTTAGTGTTGTTAACTTGCATGCCTTAGAAATTATAACTCTTTGGTTGTAGTTGAGTTGGCATTTTAAATTTCCATGTTTGACTTTTTCTTAAGGACAAACAAAGCTCCAATGTGGGGGAATTTGTTGTGTGTAATTTTATACATGTTCTTGATTTGAATTCTAATGAATTTTGAATAAATAATTAGTAATAATTGGGAAGAATTTAGGTTTAATTAGGCATTTGTTTAAGTTAGACCTTCATTCTAGTTTTCTATTTGTTTTTAGTTTATTTAGGATTTTTAATTGATATTAATAAGAGTTTTCCCTTTTTGTAAGAAAAATTGAAAAGGAAGCCTAAATAGTCAAGGAATGCTAAACATAGCCATAACATAGGTGTGCTTATGCCCATGTCACATTTTGGAAGAAGAATCAAGGTAGCATGACTTGAGCACGACCATGCTGGAAGTCGTGTCAACCATAGGAATTGAAGGAGTTACAACATGGGATGGAGCACGAGCATGCTCAAAACTATGCCCTCTTCAGTGTAAATTGAAGAAATACAAGGAGATCAACATGGCTTAAGCACGACCATGCTTGAAACCATGCCGTAAAAGTAAGGACATGACATGGCCGTGCTTAAGCCATATCGAGTAGGAGAAATTTTCCTTTTTAGAGAAAACTTGAGAATTCAAGTTCAATTAGGTTTCCATTGAGTTTTGGATATAAAAGGGTGATCAAAAAGATGTTTTTATTTATTCTTGATCGTTGAGAAACACTTTAAAAGACACATTCTAAAGGAGATTGAAGAAGACTTATGCAAGATTTAAGAGTTTAAAATCATAATTTCTTCTTCTTCTTTTATTCCTGCAATTATGTTTTTGTGTATCGCCGCAATTATGCATGGCTAAATTCTTCTTAGGGTTTGGATTTGCATAGCTAATCTATTACTTGTTTGGATTCTTATTTCCTTTCAATAAATTAACTTTCAGTTAATTTTACAAGTTGTACTTAATTGTCTTATGTTTGATTTTAGGCCTGATTAAATGAATATTTTTACGTAGATTAGAGACAGCGAAAGTTGCATGATCTATTAGCTCATAGACTTGTAAAACTTAGGACCCTCGATCACGAAAGTAGATGAATCCTTCAGGGAGTAATAAATTGCCAAGAAACTAATGAACCCTAGTTAATTGACGTGACCATGAAAATAGGTTGTAATTGACTTTGGTATTTCTAGATGATCTCAAAAGACACTCTAAGTAACTTGAGTGGTTTACCCTTAACTTAGTTAAGGAATTGAGTTATGAAAAGATCATGTACTTGAAGTAATAACTAATGAAGCAAATTCTTGTTCTAGATTTTTAATTATTGAATTTTTAAAAAGGAATTATTTCAACATTAAGTTTTCTATTTTTATTAGTGATTTAATATTACATTACAATTATTTAATTTTGTTAAATTATGGAAAAATAATTAGGGATGGTACATGGTATCAATCTTCTCATAAGAATGATACTCATACTCATCTTTAACTGCTTGTTGTGAACCGTACACTTATAGAATTTACCTAACAGTGATCAAAATAGGCTCATTGGTAAACCACTCAAGTAATAGCTATTGAAGCAAATTTGGATTCTAAATTTTTAATTATTGAATTTTTAAAAAGAAATTATTTCTGCATTAAGTTTTATGTTTTTGTTAGTGATTTAATATTGCATTACAATTATTCAATTTTGTTAGATTTTGGAAATATAATTAGGGCTGGTACATGGTATCAATATTCTCGTGGGAATGATAGTCATACTCATCTTTTACTACTTGTTGTGAACCGTGCACTTATAGAATTTACCTAACAACGATCAAAATAGGCTCATTGATGATATTTTCTCTTAACTCTTTAAAATTTTAAAAATTATTTTTTCGACTTGTTATATAAATTATAAATTGGAATAAATTATATCGTACATATCAACAAAACTTTTATCCAATTAAGTAATATTTGAAACTTTGAACAAAATTTATAAATAAATAGGTAGCAAATACTGATTTTATTTAAAAATTATAAATTTAATTCAATTTACACTTAAATTTAAAAATACTTAATTACACCGTTTTTAATATAAATAAATTCATATTGCATTATTAAAATTAAATATTTTTTCATAAATTAAAAATTAAAAATGAAATTGTTAACAAATTAATGAATTAATTATTATTTTTAAATAAAATAAAAGTATATTATATTTTAGGTGCAATTTTTAATAAACATAAATTAATATTAAATAATTCAATTAAAATTAAATATTTTTACATAAAATAAAAATGAAATAGGAAATTATTAACAAATTAATATATTAATTATTATTTTTAAATAAAATAAAAGTATATTATATTTTAGGTGCATTATATATATATATATATATATATATATATATATATCTCATAGTGGATGGATTAACGACACACATGATCTTTATTATGCCTCCACTAGAAATTGAACTCATAACCTTTAAGTCATGGGTGCCTCTCTCTAACGATTTTTCCCGGGGTCATTGGTAGGTGCATCCAATTATTACTTAACTTTTTATAAAGTAAAATATATTTTTTTAATAATCACATTAGATAATAAAATACACTCTTGTTTAATTGTTATAAAAATAAAATAAAATAAAAATAATTAAAAAATAAAGTTAACATATTTTAAAACAAATAAAAAATGATATCGCAATTTTCAAATATAAAAATAGCAATTGCATCATAAATTGAAATTTTCTTTTTATATTGGGAATTAAAATAAAACATATATTGAATTAGAGCATTAATTTTATAAGTGAAGTTGGACGTGAAATTTATGATTAAAAAAATTACGAAGAAATTTGAACAAAGATTTTATTGTATGATTGAAAAAAAAAAATAGATTATAGGTTTTGTCGTTTTTGTTGGCGAGCGCAGTCGTAGAGCAGCCGGATAACACTTTTGGCGACGGAGAAAACAAGGAAGGTGGCGAAGTTGAAAAGGACAATAATGCCCATACAAATAGTGAATTGTTTGTTTTATTAATGATTATGTCACTAAATAATTTCCCTGCCATAATTAGCGAAATAAATAAAGTAGGCTATTTCCAGGCGTTTTACGAGAAAAATTAATAACACATTTCATCCACCAAAAATAAAATAGTAATTATGTGAAAAATTTGTTGAACCTTTCAATTTATTTTTTTAATATTTTATCTTGCATATTTTGAAGTTTTCTTTTACCGTGTAAATTTATTAAAAGCACTATAAACACAGGTAAAATTTGGAGGGCTAATAATAAATATTATCTTGTAATAAATTAAATTTTTATGTGTTTAAAATTTCTCATGATTTATATCATGACTCTGCAAAAACTTCCTCAATCCTCATAAATGAATTTTCTTTTAATATATGTATACTTTTTTATTTAAAAAATCTAAAATTTTAATATTTCTAATTTAAAATTTTGGATCTGACAAAGAAGCTTATATTTTTCAATGGCTTGTTGCTACTTCACAATTAGCAAGAGCTATGCTAATAGTTTTCGAATTATGGTGTTTTTAATTTTTTAAATAAAAATTTATTATTTATATTATATATTTTTGAATTTATAAAATATTTTACAGTTAATTAATAAAATATAAAAATATATTATACATTATAAATTTTATGATCGAGTATATTCTATTTGAAATATATAAAAATTCTTTTAAAAAAATAAAATATGAATTTCATATTTGTTTCACAAAAACTTTTTTATTCTTTTTTATTTTGGCCAAAAAATTGGATGATATTATATATTTAATTTTGTATTTTTAAAAAAGTTATACAAGCTTCTATTAAATTAATGCATTTTTTGAATGACCTAAAATCAAATAAATACCTATATATCAAATCAAAGTGGCATTTTTATTATATAAATGTGTGAAAAAAAAAAAAGCAATGAAGGGTAGTTGAGTAATTTGAGTAACCGAACCACCAAACAGGCAAAGAGCCCGCGGTTCTGAGGCAGCACATGGTTTCAGCTTTGCTACCTGTTCGAGGGCGCACGTGACTTGACCTGACCAACAAAAGATTGGTTACAAAATAAGCCGAAAATTCTCTTATAAATGACCGGATGAGTGGCCCAAGCCTTCCTTTTCTTAATGTTTTTTACATAAATATATTTAAAATTATAAAAACTATTAAAATGTGGTTGATTTTAATAGCTTACTTTTATTATTTTTAAATTTTTTTTTAATTTATATGTTTTTCAACATTTTATTTTTTAATATTGTTTTTATTTATTTTTTTAATTTTTTTACTATTTTCATCTTGCTAAACTTTTTTTCTAACATTATTCATTTTTTCTCAATATTTTTTTAATGTTTTAATCTTTTTTTCTCAACGTTTTTTATTTTTAAGACATTATCTTTATTTTATTTTCAACATTGTCTTTTTTTCTTTTAAAATCTTTTTTTTTCTAATGAATAATTATTAACTAAATATTTTCAATTGTTGTTAAATTAAATAATAAATATCTTCAACTATTGTAACTACAATAAATAAACGTAATTTCCTCCTTTTATATTTTTAAAGAATAAAGATTTTTTTTACTTTAATTTCTTTATTAGAATGTCTCACTTTTAAAAAAAAAAATTATTTGATACTTATTAATCATCAATATGTAGCAAGTTTACAATACTTGTGATGTATTTGTAACAGCAACCAAAAAAAGCTAAAAAAATAAAAAATAAACAAAAATAAAAAACTGAACCAAAAAATAAAAAATAATAACAATAACTGAAACAACAAATCAACAAAATAGATTTTTGTTGATTGTCAGTTATTTATTTTTATTGATTTTTTTAAAAAAATTTCATTATTAATGAAAAATTAGGGCTATAAATAATTTTTTTTACTTTTATTAGTATTAATTATGAAAATAATATTTTTTTATATATCTCATAATTTTTATTTTTTTATTGTTATTTTTTTATTTTTAACAAAAATCAACAAATATAAATAAAGAGAAACAACAAAAACAATTAAAAACTATAACTGAAATAACAAAATCAATAAAAGTAATAAAAATTGCAGGTGTTGATTTTTGTTATTATTTATTGTTTTTCATCATTAATAATAAAATTAAGACTATAAATATAATTTTTATTTTTATTAGTATTAATAATAAATAATAATAATAATTTTTTTGATATATTTCATAATTTTTTTGTTATATTTATTGAAAAAATAATTATTAAATACTATTGATAATTTTTAGTTTAATTAGTTTTATTTCTAAACTCTAAATAATTGTGAAAAAGTAATTATTGAAGACTTTGGATAATTTTTAATTTAATCAGCTTAATTTTTATATTTTAAATAATAATAAATTTTAAAATTAAAAAAATTAATTTTTTAAATATAAAATTAAATTATTTAAAATATAAAAATTAAATAAATACATACAATAAAATTAAATTAAAAGTGATTTCAAAAATAATAAATAGATAAAAAAATAATTACAAAAAATGAAAAAAATGCCGAAGTTGTTGGCCAACTTTCAAAAATATCCCAAAATATAGACATAAATAAAAACAAAGGAAATAAAACAAAAAAAACAAAAAAATGCGGCCACGCCACTAACGAAATTAAAGTCGTTGACTTAGCCCTTTTTTTATATAAACTTATGTTTTTATTCATGAGAAATTTATAAAATTAGACATATTTTTTTATCTTATTTACAATCACTTACTTTATCTTTTGTATAAATTGCATGAGGATCCTTTTTAATTTTCATGTGTGCTCTATTTTTTATTTTGTTTTCAAAGTATCCATTTTACTTTTTTTCTATTCTTCTTTTTTCTTTTAGCTTTCTTAATTGTTTTTTTAATTTTTTCTTTCTTTTTTTCTTTTTTCTTTCCATTTTTATTTTTTATTTTTTCTCTATATTTTTCACTTTTTTTGTATTTTATTTTTTTATTTTTATCTTATTTTTATTTTCTTTTTATTTTATGTTATCTTTATTTTTCATTTTTCATTTTATCCTTATATTTATTTTTTGATTTTATCTATTTTTATTTTCTTTTTTCATTTTCATTTCTTATTTTTCTTTTTTTTTATTTTTTTCATATTTCCTATTATCCTTATTTTTTTAATTTTCTTTCTTTTTTATTTCATTTTTTTTTCTTATTTTCAGTTATCCTTATTTTTTCTTTTTTATTTTATCCTTATATTTATTTTTTTAATTTTCTCTCTTTTTTTTTATTTATTTGTATTTTTCATTATTTTGTTTCTTATTTTCTGTTGTATATAGGCGGTATGTTCTATTTAAGATATTATAATTAACATATTTAATTTATACAACTCATATTAGTTTTAATAAAGAATTAAAGTTTCAGATATTTTAGGAAAATATTTTGAAATATAAATTTGTATATTTATATATATTTATTAGGCCAATAATATTTTATTTATTTTATATAGGAAAATAAACTAAAATATATAAATAATAAAATAGAAATAAATGAAAAATATTTCAAGTTTCATGTATTTGAAAAAAATGGGCACTTGGATTCAAATTAATTAAATTGAATGCAATTATATTTGAAATTTATTATTGAGTTTGAGATACTGTTTTTCATTTTTAGATATTGTTTTGAGTTTCCAATATTATTTTAAGTCCCAAATACTATTTTGAATTCCAGATATTAATAATAATTAGAAAATATACTATTTTTAATTGTATCATATACGAACAATATTCAGAAAACGTCACGACCCAAATCGGGAGTCATGATCGGCGTTAGGGAACGAAAATTTTTTCGAATCTAGAACTCGTAGCAAGCCTTAAAAGAATAAAAGCATGTAATAAATAAATAAAAATACACCAGAATTTAAAATTTAAATCAATATAAAATAAATACTTAATGTCATATCAATAAATAAAATATTTGTATACAATATTCAGAGAAAAGTCTTTGACATTAACAACAACATTCTACAGATATAAAGTACTACTACTACTACTACTACTGTAGTTTTCTAGAGTACAATAAAAGTCAGATAAGTAATTTACATAGTCGGGACTGAAAAAGTCCGGTGTATGGGCTTACTACTGAGGTCTGAGGAAGAAAAATCTCCTGTAAAATAAATAACTGAGGGGAGTCAGACCTCTCTGAGTGAATTATTATATTATATATACATGCATATCATAATGTCATATGCAATCAAGTATCGGTATATATAATAAATATATATAGGCACTTTACATAGATGCTGAAATCACTTTCATGTATAATAAATGCTGAAAAACATTTATTGTAGTGAAGGATCAAATAGAACTTAATTAATCGCAACCTCAATAAAAACTACCTCTCTAGCCATACAGGTTCACTTAATTCCAAATTAATTCTCTTACTTCATTATGGACAGTAGACTGGCCCCGAGACACTAAGTCAATTGAGCTCTAGCAATCTCACTGTCAGTGTGACTGGCCCCGAGACACTAAGTCAATTGAGCTCTAGCAATCTCACTGTTAGTGTGACTGGCCCCGAGACACTAAGTCAACTGAACTTCTACGATCACTCTACTCAATCATATCAAATCTTTAAATCAATCAATAAATAAATGTCACCTTAAGTGATTTCATAACTCAATCCTTAAAATCTATCGCACCAATAAGTACACGGTCCTAGTGCTGCCCACTATGTAACACGTTCTATTGATATCCTTAAAAAAAAATAAAATATACATATGGGAAAATAAATAATGCATAATTAAACATAATAGCATTCATAATAATGAAATTAACCATATATATACAAAAAATATACCAAAAATATACTAAGTATATTTCAAGTATATATATATACTAAATAAATCCAAAATCAACCATAAATATACCAAATATAAACCATGAATATACCAAAAATATATTAAGTGTATACCGAAAATATAACACGCATAAATGTTGAAATATACCAAAAATATACTAAAACATTTAATAAAACAATTCATGTATAAATACTTATTAAAAACATGAATGCTCAATATCAGGCATCCTATATGCAATGTATATATAAGATAATAACTCACAATTCTGCGCTCCTTGAGACTGGTTCAATGGGTCCGGTCCGATAGACTTCGGTCTCGGTGCAACTAAGAAATAAATAATAAATATAATATCATTATAAACTTATAACTTTACACTTCTAGAATTCTTAAGGGAGACTCGATCTAAGACACGTTTCAATCAAATTTTCAAAACTAGACTTGGATCGGTTGTCTTCTTACAAATTTAGGGCCGATTCTGAATAGAAAATACACTTCTAAAAACACAATAGCACAACACCTCGAGTTGGAATTTCGAACTATAAAAATTTCCAACCGACGTTCACAATACACAAACCAACAATATTAATGATAAAATAATAAAAATCATAAAAAATATTAAAAATCTTTATTTTTCAACTAAATCATAATATTCTAGTTTTTTAAATAATATTTGCTAATAAAATTCATAAATGGAATAAAATTCCCATTTTACGATTAATTTAACATAACTTGTAAATAATTATTAAAATCACAATTAAATATCATAAAAATAATAAAATACCCATTTTAACTTAAAATAATAAATAAATTTATTATTTATATAGTATTCTAAAATTATCAAAAATTAACTAATAAAATCTCAAATATTATATAATATTAATAAAAATTCAATTTTACAATTATTCAACATAAAATAGTTAAAATTCACATTTACTTTCTTAAATAGTTTAATTATATAATAAAATTAGTTAGAAACCTATTTAATCACAAAAATAGCATATAATTTTATTATTTAAATATAATTTTTGAAAATTAATATTAATTAGTTAAAAATAGTAACTAATTTGTAAAAATTATTTTAATATCAATTATTATTTCAAAATCATTTAAAACATGTAATTTAACCATAATTTCAACAAATACATATAATTAACCTATAATTCCAATATTTACATAATACAAAATATTATCCAAAAATTAACCAAAATTACTAAAAATTTGTGAAAATCCATTTTCTCATTTTCAAAGCTAATAATTTAAATTAATAACACAATTTATCATAATTTCTACACAAAATGTATAAATCATATAATACACTATATATTCTCAAAATTTATATAAAATTTCTAAAAATTATTTTCTCACTACTATGATTAACAACTAAAATTAAAAATACTAATTGAACCAAATTTCCATTAAAAATAATTAATTAACATAATTAACAAAAATTACAATTTATATTATTAAAATATTAAAAAATACCCATAATTAAAATTAACTAAAATAATTTAAAATAAAATAATTAAATATAGATCAAATCAAAAATCAAGAAAATATTAAAAATAAATTAAGCAAAAAAAATTATATTAATTAACTAAAAATTAAAATAAAAACAATAACTAATAAACAACTAAAAATTAATTAACAAACAACTAACAATTGACTAACAAACAATAAATAAACAACCCAAAAATCAATCTCACAACTCAACTAAATTAGCCTAGAACTCACCTATAGCAGAAATCTAAGACAAGGAGGGTTGCTACTGTCATTGATGTTGTTGTCCCTGCTGTTCTTGTTGTTGCTGTCGCTATTGCTGTCGTGGTTGTTGTTGTTATTGTTGTTGTTGTTGTTATTGTTGGCGTTGGCGTTGTTGTTAGAGGAAGAAAGAAGTAGATGGTAGTTGCTGGAAAAAAAAGAAGGACAACAAGAAGAAGAAAGAAGCAGATGGTTGCTGGAAAAATAAGAAAGACAACAAGAAGAGGGAAAGAAATGGGAAAGAGTTGAAAGAGAATGGGTAGGGAGAATAAGGGTTGACTGGGTTGGTGGGTTTTGATCTTTATATATATACACACACACTCTACTTAATATAAGCCACACAATATATATATATATATATATATACACACACACACATTCATAACACACACATAACAATAATAATAATAACTCTAGTAAAAAAAATAATGCTATGAAAATAATAATAATCAATAATAATAATGCTATGTAAATAAAATGAGATAGAAATAATAAATATATTAATAGTTTCCAAGTATAATTTTAAATTCAGTAATTAAATATAACATTTTTTTTATAATTATAATAACAATATACGATAAAAATTATTAATAACATTACAAACATCGATGTTTAATTATATAAAATAATTTTAAAAAAATTTAGGTTATTATAGAAAATATAATTTATTTTTGAGTTTAAGACACCGTTTTTAGTTTTCAAATATTATTTTGAATTTCAAATATTGTTTAAGTTTCCAATATTGTTTTAAGTTTTGGATACAAATAATATTCAAAAAATATTTTATTTTGATTGTACCATATACAAATAATATTTGAAAAATATAATGTATTTATGAGTTTTAAGATACCGTTTTTAATTTTTAGATACTGTTTTGAGTTTCAGATATTGTTTTGAGTTTCATATACTGTTTTGAGTTTCATATACTTATAATATTTAGATAATATATTATTCTATTTCTATCATATACGAATAATATTCAAATAATATATTATTTTTAAGTATTATTCTTATTATTTTTTAAGCTTGTTGTGCAACAAAAAATTTGATACAATTGGACAATATAGACCCACCTTTTAATCATTTAACACAAATTCTCTCTTTTTCTATTAATTTAGACATCTTTAACTTGTAAATTAAAGAACCCTTCTTTATTTGTTCCAAAAAAAAATTTAGACCACTAAGGATATGCAAAATTCTCAAAGAAAGAAAATCTCCAATTAAATAATCAACAAATAGAATAATACTAATTATCTCAACAAGAATTACAGAAAAAATTGATTCCAAATATTTGCAATTGTCAATATATGAAATGCTATGGAAAAGATTTTGAGTTGAAGTGATAGCTTTACATCTAATAATAATAATTGAGATAAGTCAACAGTGTCATTAAATACCCTAGCATTGCATGCATTTCTAAAAAACAAATAAAATTGAAAATTATCTATAAAAATATATTTCTTCCATTTCATTCCAATTATTATTTAAGGTAATTTCACAAATATTAAAAATCATATTTAATAAACATAAATATAGATGTAAATGACTATATAACTCTCTTTTAGAAAAATTAAAAGTTAATATGAATTACAATTATTTAAATAAAAAACTTACTTTAAAATCAAAATATAGATAAAATTGAAAAGAAAAATTTATTATTTATTGATAATCTAAAAACGTCAATTTAAATATAACAAATTTAAAAACCTTAAATGTCAATTGAAATAAAATGGAGGGAGTATGATTTTAAAATTGATAAAAAGTATAAACATGTTTAGAGATGGAGAATAAGATTTAAATTTCAATCTTTTTATTTTTTATAATAGAAAATTAAAAAATAAGTAAAAAAATAAAACAAAATTAATATTTTGAGAAATATAATAAGAGGGAGAGATTGTGTAGACCACGTGTGGGAGTTAGAGTGAGATAAGAGTAAAAAATGAGATATTGGTAAAAGGCAAAATTGTAGGATAGAGCCATTGCATATCTAATAACAGTAGTTGAGAGATAGTTTTATAGGTGTAGGAGACACAAATGTCAAGATTAGAATGTGCATATGACACAAATGCCAAGGAAATAAATGACTGAAACAAAAAAAGAATGGGAGTAGAAGAAAGTGGATAAAGAAGTACAAAAGTGACAAAAACCAACAAAATAATAATAAGGCAGATGTAAAATTTTTCTATGAAAAATAGACACGCGTGTAATATTTATAAAATAGTGGGTATTTGATGTTAATGGAATTTATTTCTTGGATATGTTTTTATAAAAATCCCTCTATTCATCACTCAGCATAAAGTCCAGCTACAAGCCTTGACAGATAAACTTTTATTTAACATTACTAGTAATGTAAAGTAAATTTAACTAAGAGTTACTCGAAATTGATTCAAAAAAATTTGAAGCTAATGTAATTATTATCAAGTCGAGTTTAATGTTGAAACTACTCTAAGCCGCCAAGTCAAATTTAAAATTTTTAATATTTGACTTCATAAATTCATATGTATTATTTAATTTGTATGTATTATCATTTTACTTTTTTATTTTAATATAATTATAAAAATATCTTTTCAAATTAAGTCTATTTTAAATTTGAGTTGAATTTAAATATTTTAAAATTTATATAATTAATTGAATAGAGTCAATCCGAACTTGTGAACTATTTAATTTAGTCAAATTCTAAGTTAAAAAGAATAAAATTTAATTAAGTTTAAATTGATGAGTTTCGAGTTTTGAGTTTGAGAATTAACTTGAACTTGATCCTCATATTGTATCAATTCAACTGTATTTGATTACACACCAAACATTATTACTATTGGCTGGGCATAGTGCTACTTGCTACATGCATATGTCAACAATCGATTCAATCATAACTCTATCATTTTTTTATTTTATTTTTATTAGTTGGTGAGATTATTTTTACACATTGGATAATGATATATTTTATTTAGAAAAATTACCTTAAATTATAAATATAAATATGTAGTAAATAAAACTTGCTTAATGCGTTTAAATTTTATATTTAAACAATAATAAACGAAAATTATCTTCAATGTATATAATTTCATATTTATTAATCTACTAGCGATTATAAAAATTTGAAATAAATAAATAAAAATTTCTCATAACATGTAACTTGTTTAGGTAATTGTATTAATTTTTTTAGCATAAAATTGAAATAAATTTACAGTGATTATAAAAAATCTAATTAATTAATAAGAATAAGTGTATATTATTTTGAATTACAATCATCTTCTCCATCAGTAGATGATGTCCAAATATGCTCTAAATTTCTTGTAAAATCCTTCTCTCTGCCGATAATTACAGAAACATGATCGGCATTAGGGACAACACTAACTTCTGCATCAGTAGCCTTCCTCTTGATATTATTGCTACACTCCAATGGAACCACAGGGTCACGGTCACCCTGGATTACACAAATTTTCACTCTACATTTGATCAAAGTCTCCAAGTAATCATCCATAAATTTTGCTCCTCCACATACCACATTGTGCATTGTGTGCCAAGCTGAATGATGGGTGTGCCTTGTCAAGTCCACAGTCAAGAAATGGAGTCCCCTGAAAAAAATGGAGACACATTGTTGGTATATATAATTTGGGAAATTTTTGTTTATTCCATATATATTACACTCAATGGCCATAAGTCCAACATATATACATGTGACATTTTTATTAATCAATATATAAAACATTCATCAAGAAATTATAGAGTAAAACGATGATTCTAACTCAGCAAGTTTAGTTGGTGCAATAATCTATTAAAAAATTAACATATGACTACATTTAAATTTTTAGTAGGTGTTTTATATATGAATACGGGTGGATATGGTAAGTTATTTTTTCAAACTATATTTTTTACAATGCTTACGATATAATTAGTTTGTTATTCCATGTCAAATGAAGATATGAAACATTTGTGTTAGTTTATAATTTCTTCATATCTAGCCATTAGGTATAACATATCCGAAATAGTCAAGAAAAAATTTTACCTTCTCCAAGTAAGTAGCTTCAAGATCCTTTCCCATAATCTGTGATTTCGACAAATAAGTAGACACACGCATCGACCTAAGTGTTCATACCACGACATAAATGATGCACCAAATTGCAATGGCGGCCACAATTTCTTCCCAGCAAGCTTTTGAAGTGCTGTTAAACTTGCCTCTTCTTTAGGACTTGGAAAGTATGGCTGCAACATTTTTGTATATATATATCAAAAATTTTCCATGTAACCATTAAAAAAAATCACTAAATACGCACAACATTGTAAAGGCGACCAAATATGGCATATTTTTAATGCACTTACTGGTGCTACTAGGGTGATTGACTTCACATGTTCGGAGTATTTTGCAGCAAGTGCTAGTGCAATAATGCAACCCATAGAATGCGCAACGAGATGGAAAGACTTGAACTCGAAAGACTTGATAATGGATTTTTCAATCATTTCCAAGTGATCATTTATCGTGTAAAAACAGTTCTTTGGCTTAGGACTTTTGCCAAATCCCAAAAGGTCAATTGCAAATGATTTATAGTTATGCTTTGCAGACTCTGAAAGATTTGGAAACACTGTTTCTGTCCAAAATGAAGAGGAAGAGAGGAACCCATGTAGGAATATCACATTTTCTGCTATGTCAGTGCAGCAGTTCTCTTTGGCAGATATAAAAAAAAAAACAAGAAATAAACAATTTAGTGACCATCAAACAATTGAGTCATAAGTTAACATCTAATTGTCAAATTGCAAATTATTATTAACATGAACTAATGCTCAATTTTGTTTATAATAAAAGTCATAAATCTATCTCTTTGAATTCTCATTTCATGTTGCCAAATCTTTAACTCAGCATTTGAAACTACTTATTTTACAAAGGTTATTTGCAAAAAAAAATTCCAACTTTTAGTCGTTTTTACAGTTTAATTATAACATTTGAAATTTGATATATTAAAACATGAATTTGCATTTTTTAACAAACTGAAACACCGATCAATTAACCGATCAAAGAATGTTGAGTTACCTTTAGTATGTAAAATAATAATTTTTGGAGAGATTCTTAATATACAAGGTGTATACATACCTAATGGTAGGATTTAAAATACAAGATAGTGTCTTGTTTTTATCAATAAAATTAATAACATTTGAATGATATATTTTAAATTTTACTATTGAATGTAATACACAAAGTGTAGGTAAGACTTTTTCTTTTTTAAATCATTAGTATAATTCTAATTAATCCAACTGAATGAAAATAAAATTATTAAATTAAATTTCTAACTAAACTTTAAAACATTTGAAAATTTTATTTATAGTAAAAACACACTAATTAGTTCATTAACAGAAATTTCAGGCTTACCTCTTGAAGGCTCCTTCACAACTACGTGCAAATTCTGGCCACTAACATCTTTCAACCAAGAAAGACAAGATTCGCATCCACAATCGGACCATCTATTTTTCACCATATTTTCTTCACCACTGTATAATTTCTTACAATTTTTCCATTCTCTTGCAAAACCCAAAAATCCCATTTGCCTAAACAAATTATTTCTTCCATACAAAGTCTCTGACATCTCATCAACACCCTCTCCATCAATACCATTAATATTCCGTTCTTGCTCTTCTCTTTTTTCACAATAACAAGAACATGTTTTCCCTTCAAAGAACTCATCAAGAAACCTGTAAAGTACACAACAAATGACTTCAAGAAAGTCGAGAAACAGAAAAACAATGAAACTGAGTGCAAAGACGATTGTGTTAGCGGATTTTCTCGCACATTCTGTCACCAAAGTTGGCGGAGACATCGAGATAAAGGGGCAGAAGAGTTCGAGAAAATGCGTATGGGATTGATTTATTTTCTGTATATGTGTGATAAAGAAATGTGCCATGGTGGACAAAAAGAGTACAAAGAAATTTAGAATTGAGTGGTATTAAAGAAAAGACCAATGTTGAGACACGTAGTGAGATTAGTCTAGAAACGAATTGACCGATTCTGTGTGGATTTAATTAAAAGATAGGATAATTTTTTTGACCTCCATATCAACGTTACAATTGCATAGCCTTTTTTTATTGGGTGATTATTCTCATGCCACTTCAGAGGAGGAGAATACAGAGAGAATGAATATTTAAATCTGCCCTCTCAAAAAAAATCTTGCAGAGCATTTTTCAGTTCACCATCATTATAGAAGAGTTTAATACAAAATCTTCAAGCCTAAACAGTACAAACGTTCAAGATTTTTGTCTAATCAAAATGAGATTTTGTGCATAAGTCAAAGTTTATCCAATCCACCGGATAGCCATCGGGATATAGAGTCCGCGGGCGTAGTTTCATAGTTTGTTGCGGATCACTTACCATGTTAAGGCCTACCTTACTTTTACTGTTACTTATAGTGTTAGTGGTATGCAAATGATTGGCATAATCACCGGCGAGACAGAGACAGAGACAGCGGTTGCAGTTTAAGTTTCAATTTAGAAGGCATATTTTTTGTGTTGTAAATTCAATTTTATTGTAATACATCTGATACAATATAAGAAAAAATTTTTAAAATTTTTTAGTTTAAATCATTAATATTTTAAATTTATTATATTTCAACTAATTTAGTTTGATATTATAAATATGAGAAAAATCTTCTAATAGCTAATTGAAACCCGGTTACGTATATATTACAATTCAAACTCAAAATGATGATTAAAGGAAAATAGTTTCTGTAGGTAGAATCTCTCCAATTCTAATTCCTCTTCACAACACTTTTCTGCTGTAGGCGGGGTTTCTAGCTTCGTTGGACTTTAATTCCTTTCAGACAAGAGTTGGGCCACGTTGGCCTTGGTTGCATTAACAAATCCATAGGCTCTAATTTTTTTTTTTTTTTTAATATTTTGACCTTCTAACATCATAGTCGCTACTAATTCTATATCTATCTTAATTTTAATGAAATCATTTAGGATAGTGCAATTAACATACTTTACAAATTTCAGTTTATTACATAAAAAAGAATTATCAACAAATCAAAATAAACTTTAGTCCTTATTTATTATTTTTTGAAGTTTAGCACCACAAAGAGCTCTTCTTTTAGCAACTTGATGCCCAAAAAGTGCTCTAAACTTCGAGTAAAATCCTTCTTTCTACGAACAACTACAGAATTATGGGTGGCATAAGGTACGATGTGTAGATTTGCACGAGGATTTTTCCTCTTAATGTTGTAACTACTCTCAATTGGCACAGAGTTGACACGAAAGCCATGAATCATGCTAATTTTAGCTCTCGAGTTCTTAAAGATCTCCAAGTATCCATCCATGAACTTTGCACTTCCACACACCACATTGTGTGTGGTATGCCGAATTGAATGATATGTATGCTTAGCCAAATCTTTCACAGCTGAACTGATATCCCTGCAATGATAGAATACTTAATATCATGCAATTAATATAAAATTTTAGGTGAATATATTGTAAACAACTAAAATACACATTTGATATTAACCCTGAAAAAAATATAAACGACAATGATTATTAGAAAAAGTTTATTATACTTTTGATGTAAGATTTTAAACAAAGAGGACTAAATTACAAACAGCAATTGCTAAAGCAATTATGCAACCCACTAAATTACAAACAGCAATTGCTAAAGCAATTATGCAACCCATAGAATGTGCAACTACATGGAAAGATTTCAAATTGTATGTATTACTAACAGATTTCCCTATCATTTGCGAAGTGTACACACAATCCATGGGCTTAGGACTACTTCCGAATCCAAGAAGATCAATTGCAAACAACCTGTAACTATTTTTAACAGTTTCAGACAGATTTGGAAACACTGTTTCTGTCCAAAATGAAGAAGATGACAGCATTCCATGTATAAATATCACATTTTCAATTGGCTTGTCAATGCTGGCTTCTGCGAACACCAAAGGTAGCAACAACCTATATATCAGTGATGACAATAGAATCAACAGCCACTAACCTTAAAATTTTACCAGCTTCATGCTATGTTTGATTCACGGAATGGACTAATAATAGAATAATAGAATAGTTCTTTTTTGCTTTTATTCAAATTTTGTTATGAAATACCAATTCTATAAAATAATAATTCTACAATTTTTGAAAAATAATCATTCTTTCAAAAACTAAAAAATATGTATTCTTTACCCTTGAAATAGACAATTTTCACTTTTATCTCTCTCTTTATGTTTAAATTTTCATAATGTTTATGTTCTTACTTTTTTTTTTTTTAGAATAATTTAATTTAGATTTTTTAATATTTTTTAATCTAACTTAACTCAGGTTTGACAACCATAAATTATATAAAATTTATTTATTTGATATGTTTTTTTTATGATTAAAAAATTTCAAAATACATTATTTATTTATTTATTATGCATTCATATTATTTTAGAGAAATAAAATATACATACTAATTTTTTTTATATATTATATATTTAATTTTTTTAATGTAAAACATTTTAAAATTGTATGACTATTTAATTTTGATACTAATAATGAAATTTATTAATAAGGGTATCAATGTCATTTATACTTAAATTTACTTATTCCTCATAGTAATTCTACTTATGAACCAAAAAATAAAATATTAATTATTTAAAAATAGGTATTCTAAAAATACCTATTTTATTCCAGTAATACCTATTTTATTCGTTAAAAATTATAATTTTATTCCACATTAATTTCATTCCATGAACTAAATATGACCTAAAAAAGTTACAAAAAAGAGTTATATATATATCGCAAGATTCTTGCCTACTCTAAGTGTATTACATCTAACTATCAGATATTTACACATACAGATACATGTACATACGTACCTTCCAAGAAAGACAGGAGTGGCAATTGCAATCGGACCACCTATTCGTTTGACTATTGCCTACAGCATATTTGGGGCTGCTACCATTGTCTTCCCAGTTTCTTGGAAATAAAAGAAACTCATTTTGGAGAAAACATCTGATAGCTCATGATCATCTCTCACATTTTTCCTGTACCCCTTTTTCCACAATAGCACGGAGAGGATTTACCTTCAAGAAACTTATCAAGACATTTATAAACTATGCATAGATTTGCATCAAGAAAGTCCAAGAAAAGAAATACAATGAAACACAGTGCATTGTATATATTTTTTCTTGACACTTTTGCTGCCATCTTGCGGATATATTAATCAATATTGAGACATAAATTGTAGGTACAGGAAAAGCAAAGTTATAAGTAAATGTTCAAGGTATTGATAGGTGAAGTACTCACCTTCACATGCAGGCTTTTATTTGCCTGTCTAGTGAATGTGAATGCACTGTGTTCCTGTTATTATTATTATTATTATGAAAAAGAATAATTAATAAATGGAGAAATTTTTATTAACTCTATTATATTTAACAGTGAAATTTATTGTGTATATATATACATATATAAATAGAGAGAGAATGAATAATTTAGTATTTTTTTAAAATTATCAGTATCTAATGTTTACTGAATTTCAATTAATTTTGAGTAAAACTATAAGGGCAATAAAAATATTTTAATGACTAATTTAACATAATTGTATATATTAGGATTCAAACTTGAAATATAGTTTAAGTGAAAATAGCTCCACTATTAACTGATACCAACGGTTGTTGGTTAATAATTATTTTTTAATAATATTATAATGCGGAAGATTTAAAATATATATATATATTTCAAATAAAACTGTAATACAGTTATGTACGCTGCTGTAATATTAGGCTACTCAAAATTTGATTGTATGGGTTTCCATGCATACGCAAAATGATTGATTAAGCAATAAAGGCTATGGCCAAAAATTTGTTGCTCGGATTGACAATTTGCACCCGAACTGCCAAGTTGCTTCCTTATCACGTATTGGATAATGCCAGTGAAGTTGAGGTGGAAACTTCATTAATTAACATTAACATTCATGGGCCTCTAAGCTCATTTTATATCTGGCAATTGCAAATGAGTAGTTGCCCTTCATTCGGCTTAATATTATAGGTCAATCCATCAATTTACTGATGATAATTTAACTTTATAAAATGTTTCTTATCTAGATTACTTTAATGTTTTTTTTGGAGTTTTATTGTTCACTAAAAACTTTGGCTTGCTTAGATATTAAAGGGTTCCTTAAGCCAAGTTATACAAAAAAAAAAAAAAAAAAGAACGCAAGTAAGGAGGTTTATCTCTTTTCAAAGCAGTTTTAATGTAAGAGAGAGACTTTCTATTGGTGATTCGTTCATTAACAATAACAAATAGGCGTAATTAAGAAATTACTAATAAAGCTTCTCCCTTCTTCTTCTCCCTCTACCCGAGCGAGGGATCAAGGCTATGAAGTAGAGTATGGTCTAAATTTTGCCCATACGCTATCACAAGATATTCAAAAAGTTCAAACATTCAACTTTTTTTTAAACTAAATACATAAGTGATATTAACTATTACAAATAGACATTAAGTTTTTGAGTCTCACTTTTTGCCACAATAAAAATCTTAAGTCTAGCTCCAAGATTTCACACCAATATATAATTTTTTCACATTTCATAACTCCAAGAATTCATAATGTGATTCAATATTTGAAATTAGGTGATGGACTACACATTTTGAATCCCAATGGATTTCAGATTTTTTAAATGAAAAATTTGACTATTAAATTAAAAACTCTCAAAACCAATACACATTATTCCAATTGACAAAAAATTTGATTTCACTAAAGTAAAATTTTATATTTAAACTTTATGCATGAAGATTATAGATTTTGAAAAAGTTTTATCTTTCTTACAGAATTCCGCCAGTTTGAACTCTAAAATGATAAAAAATTAGTGGACTATAAGATATCAGAAATATTAGGTATAAAAAAAAAAAATTAAGTACTCCTAGATAGGAAAACCGT
This sequence comes from Mallotus nudiflorus, assembly GCA_947683625.1. Lineage (NCBI taxonomy): Eukaryota > Viridiplantae > Streptophyta > Magnoliopsida > Malpighiales > Euphorbiaceae > Mallotus > Mallotus nudiflorus. The sequence goes on from CANTUR010000041.1 coordinate 8,642,472, forward strand.
TAAAGTTTAAACTAATCACATTATTATTAATGCAATGAGCAAAGTCAATTTAGGCAGTAAATAATCACTTTTGGGAGGCTATAGTTGGCGAAGTTCACATGTGGACCGCAACTATAGCTTGAGGGTGGGCATGAATAAAATTTGACTTGGTTTATCCATCATTATGGAAGTTATATTTGCTAAATTGTAGCATTGTGGTTTAAGGTGAAACTTGTTTTGACAAAAAAAATAAAAAATAAAAGAAAAGGTGAAACTTGTTACTAATTACAAATTAATAAATATAGATATACTGCAAAAATTTATTTTTCTTAATGCATTTAAGTTCAATTTAAACATAGCGTAAATAATTTAATTGCCAAAAGTATGAACACTATCAAGTGTCAAAAATAAAACACTTGCAAAAATTGCTTGGTACATAAGATGATCAAATATTTTTGTTTTATTGCAAGAGATTATGTATAGACAAATAAATAACATCACAAAGAGCTCTTTTTTTGGTAACATAGTGCCCAAAAGTGCTCCAAATTCTGAGTAAAATCCTTTTCTCTACGAAAAATTACAGAATTATGGGTATCATAGCACGAGGGATTTTTCTCTTAATGTTGTAGCTACATTCAATTGGAGCAGAATTATCACGATCGCCATGAATTAAGCTAATTTTAGCTCTTGAGTTCTTCAGGATCTCCAAGTACCCATCCATGAACTTTGCACTTCCACATATCACATTTTGTATGGTATGCCAAATTGAATGATGCGTATGCTTAACCAAATCTTTCACTGCCAAGCTGCTATCCCTGCAATGATAATAATTTAAAATCATGCAGTTAATGATATATCATAGTACCTGATACAATTTTCGTTTGAAATTAACATATTACTGGTTTTAATTAATCTAGTTTGACTCGATCTATCAGAACCACATTAATAGTTTTGATAGAATCTAGTTATTACATTTTTGTAAAAAAATAATAAAAACCTTTTTTAACTACTTTCTTGATATATAATTAGCTAGCCTAGTTATTAAAAGTGGTATCACCATCAAAGACATCGAATCAATTAGTGTTACCTTCCCTTGTTGAGAAGTTTGATGATCCTCCCCAGTGTCACATGTTGTCGACATAATAGAAAACAAAAGCTTCTCCCCAAGTGTTCATACCACGACATAACTGATAAATAAAATGCTTTTGGCGGCCATAATGTCTTCGTCGCTATAGTTTTAAGAACTTCTAAACTTGATTCATCTTTAGAACAATAGAAGCAAGCCTAAAAGAATTTCAAAATCAAAATAAAAAAAAATATATATATATATAGGAAATAATTTTTGTAATGGCCTGCATTGCAAAGTGGCCGTGAAATTCTCAAAAATCCAAAATCCAAAATAGTATTATCTATTGCCTTTCAGATAATATAATCTTTTTAAAAAATATTTTTTATCTTGTTAGATCGCGAGCTACTATATATATCATTGCAGTTTAATATCAATATGTATATAATTAAATTTACATATATAGACTAGAGAATACAATATATATGTTCTATGACATATATAGCTACTATGGACATCATTGCCGTTCACTACTTACCGGTGAGACAAGTGTCATTGATATTATGGAGTTAGAGTACTTGGCAACCATAGCTAGAGCAATTATGCAGCCCATAGAATGTGCAACCAAATGGAAAGATTTCAACTTGTATGGATTAATAACAGATTTTTCTATCATTTCCAAGTGATCTTGCAAAGTGTAAAGACAATCCATCGGCTTAGGGCTACCTCCAAATCCAAGAAGATCAATAGCAAACAACTTGTAACTATTCTTAGTAGTTTCAGACAGATTCGGAAACACAGTTTCTGTCCAAAATAAAGAAGATGACAGCATTCCATGTAAAAATATCACATTTTCAATTGGTTTGTCAATGGCTGTAAACCAAAGAAGGTAGCAAACAACCCATTAGTCATGGCAATAAAATCAGGAAAAACTTTTTTTTTTTTCTTTAAATAAGTTCAAATGAAATAAATATTGATCAATAAACTATATAATAAAAGGCCAGTTCTTTACTTCTAATTTTAATTTTTCAATTATTCTTACAGAAACAACAATTTAATTAAAATTTTGGTGAGTTCATAAGCTGCTTATTGAGCAATACGTACCTGCTGAAGGTTCTCTGATTACAACATGAAGCTTATCACCACCGTATTTTATCCAAGATAGACAGGACTCACAACTGCAGTCTGACCACCTATGTATTCGACTATCGCCAACTGCATGTCTAATCCTGCAGCTACCATCTTCCCATGTTATTGGAAATAGAAGAAAGCCCATTTCGGAGAAAATATTTCTCCTGTCGTACAAAGATTCTGATAGCTCATTATCACTCGTATCCCTTCCTGTAATAAGCTTTGAAGTACCCTTTTTTCCACAATAGCATATGTAGGATTTTCCTTCAAGAAACTTATCAAGACATTTGTAAACTATGCACAGATTTGCTTCAAGAAAGTCCAAGAAAAGAAACACAATGAAATTTAGTGCATTGTGTATATGTTTTGTTGCCATTTTTCAGGAGACAATAATTCGTATATTGAGATACAAATTGCATGTACAGCAGAAGAAAATTTGTATAAATAAGGAACTGAAAGGTGAAGAAAGCGAGAGTTTGAATTCAATACAAAGATTTGGAAGGATTTCCGGACCTTCACATCACATGCACACATTTGCCAGTCTGTCTCTTTTGTTATCTCTCTAAAGGCATCCGGAGATCTAATGTTCAATTTGTTGATTTAAAAGGAGAAGACTATTTCCTATTGTTTAGTCTATCAATAAATAAAAAAAGATTAATTGGGTACTAGTTCAAGTGCCACGGATATTGAATCATTTAGTATAGGTTTAGCGTGAATAAATTCTAACAAATTTTGTGAAATTTATTTAAAAATCAAAATTTATATATTTGATTTAAAAATATCTGTGAAATTTATTTTTGTTTTAATTTTTTTAAAGACAATTTTTTTATACAACCTATTGTAGTAGGAATTACTCCTCCCTAATGATGTGTTAACTTTTTAAGCTATCACTAATTAATAAAATAAAAAAAAATTGACTTTTTTAAAATCTCTCATATACATAAAAAGACAAAACAACCCTTTACACTAAACAATCAAATAAAGTTGTAAATATAATAGGATTTTGTATACCCTAATTTTCCAACAAACAAATAAAATAATCACAAAGGCTGCTCCCATAATTTAAAAAAAAAAAAAAGGAAAAGCTGCTGGTGTTAAGTAACTCCAACAATCAATTAAGTACTAAAAATATTTTTATCATTAAAAATTTGTTAATTGTATTTGTTCCTATGATTGATTATCGTATTAAGGACAATTTATCATATGTTGATGTTTAGGAAACATAATTGTATTTGTTCAAATGATTTATTATCTAACAATTTTTGCTCTTAAAGATATATATTAAGTTTAATTAAGTATATGCATTAAATTATCTACAATTTAACACTAATATGCATTTTTTTTTTTGAATTGAAATACATATTGTTGAACTTTAGATCATGAATAATGAAATACCAACAAATTATTCTCTTAAAAATTTGAAGTATAAATACATATATAAAATTTTTTGGTTACAACGGCATGCAAAACATAATAAAAATGAGATATTCACTCTTTTTTTAATTAGGAATGACTGATGTAATTAATTAATACCAGCAGCTTTTTTTGTTTAGTAGTATAGTGGTTTTTTTTTTTTAATTGTTGTGTTTGTTTGCTAAAAAATTAGAATATATAATAATGCCATTGTGTATTTATAATTTGATTTGTTTAATGTACAAGGACTACTTTATTTTTTTTTATTTATATGAGAGATTTTAAAAAAGTCAAATTATTTTATTTTATTAATTAGTGATAGCTTAAAAAGTTGACACATCATTAGGGAGAAGAAATTACTACTCTCATGAATTGTATAAAAAAATTCTTTTTTTAATGAAATTGTTTGTAGTAAGCCAAATTAGAAAAAGGTTATTGGAACTTTGAAATGAATTCATTTTATCAAATATTTATTAAAAATTAAATGTACTTTATTAAGAAAATTTCATTTGCAAATAAATGAATTTTATTTAAAATTTATTTGGATATAAAATAAATTTTTTAGTGGAATTGAGTGGATTAAATAAAAGTTTGAATTAAAAATTTTATGCAATGAAAATATATGTACCAAGAATATTTCTCTCTCTTATGAATTTACTCTTAATTTAAATTAATCAAAATTTTTATATTAAAACTGAAGTTCGAGATCTAACAAAGCCAAAATTTAATTATTTGTTTAAAGAAAACTATGATTTGTTTTTGTATTATATTGTGTGTAAAATTAATATATTTGTACGTTTTATGAGTGGCATTTATTTTAAAAAATTTAACTTTATAGATAAAGAATTCACATTAGGAAAAACTTTAATTATATATATATATAACCTGTTTATTGAGTATAATATATTTAAAATAAATAAAAAATTCTTAAAAATTACAATATATACATGCGCGTGCATGCTCACGTGGCAGATATTACAGAAATGTCAACTATATTTGAAGTTTTTTAAGTTTTTAATAAATAAAGAGAAAATTATCAAATTTATCCTGAAATTTGATTTAATTTTTAATTATATTTTATTTTTAAAATTATATCAATTTAGCTATTTAATTTTATAAATTATATCTATTTTATTTATTTTAATTTAAAGATCTAAATATATTTTAAAAATTATTTTTAAATTCTTTTAAAATAAATTTATTTATTAAAATTCTTTCCTCTTAGTTTTTAACAAAAAAAATATAAGAATATTTTCAAATGTGAATCTTACTACTTTCAAAATAATTTCAAAAATTAATTTGAAATATTTTTCTAAAATTAAATTTTTAAAATTACCTTGTATTTGAAATTCTTCATATTTTAATTTTTCAAAATCTCATTTCTCAACTTTCAATTATATTATTTAAAAAGTTTTTAGTAAAAATTTAACTCTAAATATAATTTTTGAAATGAATAAAAAAGAGAAAATTAAAGATGTTAAGAATATTAATCAATAAAAAAATTTTATATTTTTGAAAAAATAAAAAATACTTTCCAATGTTAATCTTACCTCTTTTAAAATAATTTCAAAAAATTAGTTTTGAAATATTTTAATAAAATTTTAATTTTTCTACTTTATTTTTCTAAAACTCATTTCTCAACTTTTTCACTTTTTAACTAAAAAATGTAAAAAATATTTTCCACTGTTAATCTTACCCTTTCAAAATAATTTCATAAAATTAATTTTAAAATATTTTGATAAAATTTAAAATTTTGTATATTATTTTATATAAAGCCCTTATATTTTATTTTTTATATTTACTTATCAACTTTCAACCATATATTATTAATTTTTTTTTAATAAAGATGAAATTTAAAAAAAAAGTGTATTAGAAATATTAAAAATATTGATCAAGAATATAAAGAAGATTTGATCTTTTTAGGAAAAAAAAGTTCTTAAAATCTTCATTATTTTTTATAGTAATAGTAAAATATTTTATCCTTACTAATATTAGAGTATATGGTACTCAATTTATAAGTTGTGGTTTTTGTATTGCGAGATTTTAAAATTTTTGTATTTTTTTAAAAAATAAAATTTTTATTATTGATTGATATTCTTTATATCTCTAATTCTCTCTTTTTTTTATTCATTTCACACATTATATTTTGTGTTCAATTTCTATTAGAGCATTTTTAATTAATATAATTGAAAGTGGAGAAATGAGTTTTAGAAAAATTAAAATACGAATAATTTTAAATATAAAAAATTAATTTTATGAAAATATTTCAAAAATATTTTTAAAATTATTTTGAAATTAGTAAGATTAACATTTGAAATTATTCTTTTGCATTTTTTTTGTTAAAAAATAAGGTAAAAGGTTTTAATAGATAAATTTATTATATAAGGATCTAAAAGTAATTTTTAAAATACATTTAGATCCTTAAATTGAAGTAAGATAGAATTGATACAATTTATAAAGTTAAATAGTTAAATTGATATAACTTTAAAGGTAAAATATAAATGAAAATTAGATTAAAGTTCAGGATAGATTTGATTATTTTTTCATAAATAAACTAGGTAAATAAACTAGGTCTTTAATTCTTACTTTTGTTTGGTATAATTATCTATCTAAGTTTATAAATACATTTGAATATAAAGTATTAGTGGTGCAAAAATATTTATTAAAGTCAAAATATGGATGGATTAATATTAAAAAAAAAAAAAACTGAGTACCTAATTCCGTTCTTTTCATAATGCCGAATGACCTGTACCCTTCTTCAATTTTAGCACATATCAAACTTGTACATTTAAATCTAAAATTATTCAAAACTTTTATTATCTTATATGATTTCTCTTAAAGTGATTATATATATATAGAGAGAGAGAGAGAGAGAGAAAGAGAGAGCTTCATAGTCATTAAGCTGCATGAATTTTATATTTTTTTTATTACATAATTCCTTCTAACCTGTTCAACTGAGTTTTGATTTAAAACTCTTACATTTAAAATTAAACGTGCTGATAATAATAATAATAATAATAATAATAATAATAAAAGATACAAATTTAAAATTTAAATAATAATAAATAAAATATGAAAGATTAGTACAACACATAGATAAATAATGACTCATTACATGAATATCAAAAGAATTTATTTTAAGATTTTGTACTTTATACTTGTTCTAATTATTTATTAACGTAAAAATTCTTAAAAATAAAAAATTAGAAAAATGCCATAGGACAAAATTTGTCCTTGTTGGTAAAGTTTGTATTCTTTTATATATTTTATACAGATATAGCTATCGATAGATTATAAAAAAATTATTTACATTTGATATAGTTAATTTAGTGGGTAATTATATAAAATAATAGTAATAAAAATATAAAAATTTATTTAGAAAATTATTAAATATAATTTTAAATTAAAATAATAAAATCTAAAGATATAAATATAAATAAAAATTGACAATAAAATTCAAAAATGTTATGTAACAAAAGTTTTAATTTTAGGTTTGATTGGAATGATACTATTTATGAATATATTTATTTTTATTAAAAATTATAATTTTCAAAATATATTATATTAAATAAAAAATTTATAAACTAAAATCAATTAATTTGTAAATTTGTTGTTAAATTTACTAATAAGACTATTAACTGAATAACAAATATTCGCTAAAAACTAAAATAAATTGAAAAATATATAAAAATTATCATATTTAATATATTAATTGATAGGTGTAATTAGATTGTAATTAGATTAATTCATATTTAAAAATTAAAAAATTTTAAATATAGTATAAAATAAAAAATTCATAAATTATTTTCAAATAAAAGTCTTGTAAGCTGATATATTAAAAAATTAAGAAATAATTGGTAAGTGAAAAAAAATAAAAAATTTGTAAAAATCATAAAAATTAAAATAAATGTAACAAGAAATATGAGAAGTCATTAAAAATATAAATATGTTGTGAATTTCAAAAATAAAAAATTGAAATTGAATAAAAATTATTTGGTACACTGAAAATTTTTTCTTAAATGACAAAATGCATATCCCTAATTTTTATGTATTTTATATAAATTTAAATTAAATATACAAGTTAAAGAAAAATAGTTTGGGGCAGAAGTATTGTATTATAAAATTTATCTAGCTTTTATGTATTTTATATAGATAGGGTATTTAAAACTTTTATAATATATTATATGATCGGGCTTGGGTGATAATAAATATTAAAATTGTGTGTGTAACCTCACTCATTAATTTGTTATTAGTCAACAAGTAACCTTAAATAATGTTGTTAATATTAGTCTTAGGTATTGGCTTCTCTCTATAATCTAATTACATGATGTATATTATAAAATTAAATGTCATGGGTTAGATCTCTTTTTCAACTTTAACCTTTTAATTATTACTATATATATATATATATATATATATATTTTCCCTAAGTATTAAATAAACAAAAAGTTAGTCCTTAATATCTCATTAAGTCATCGAGCTGTAGAGGATACTTGTGGTTGGTGTTTTGACAAGCTAGGTCTCTATGTTTGTCAAGATTGCTTATAACCATCTTAAACTTGAATGATTAAAAAGAAAAAAAAAAAAATCCTAGACTTGGAGTAGTTGCCAATGTGGCTCATTATGCTTCGGACGTTTGGCATAAACTCTAGAATTTATTATGGAGAGCTTGTAGCAGATGTATTTCCACTAAGCAAGAATTGATCAATTGAAGAGTGGAAGTGGATACTATTTGCCCTGTGTGTTCAACAGCAGTGGAGACTAACACTATGTTTGGAATGTGATAAAAGTGGGAAGGATAGAAAAAAATGATAAGGAAAATTAGAAAGGAAAATCACTTTATTTTATTTGAAATGGGAGAAAAAATTTAGAAAGGAAAGAAAGTTGACTTTATCTTCCTCCCTATGTTGTCTCTCCAAATTGGAGAGAAAATATGGGAAAAAGAGAGAAAAATTTTATTATTCATTTTCATTTTACAATTTTACTCTTATTGTACAATTTGTCTCTTTACTCGTTATTTTAGTACATCGACATAATAGTAAATATATTATATACTTATTTTTTTAAAATATTTTATCTTTCCAATAAAAAAGATATCATAACTTTCCTTACTTCCTATATTATTTTTCTTCAAATCAAAATACAAGAGAGGAAAATAAGGGTTATATTTTCCTCCCAATTTCTTTCCTCCCTTTCCTCTTATTCCAAACATAGTGTAATAATCATGTGTTCCTTTCATGTTGTTTTGCTAAAACCTGTTAGCATCTGCTTGAAATGCCATTTCTATTTGATACAGCAAGTTCGATGTTTGAATGCTTTGCTGCTTTTATTCAGACTGCTTCTATGGATAAAATTCTGATTGTTTGTATGGTGCTTTGGAGTTTCAACAGAAATTAAATTCTATTGAATAATAAACGTCAAACAGTTGTCCACTTAGTTAATATGGTTGGTTGCTTCTTGTTCTAATGGCAGTTAGCTCAGATACTTAATCAGGTTGGTAATCTACCAGGTGAAGTGATGTAGTAGAAGCTTTACAAAAAAGAATTGAAATTGTTGATTCTAAGAATACCTGAAGTCAATAGTCCAAAACTCTGTTGATTCAAAAAATTCCAATGAAATTGGAGAATTACGTCTCTAATTTTATTTTAATTCGTCAAAAACTGTTTCAAAACAACCAAAAGAGGCAAATAAATAGTGCCTAGGAAAAAAACCCTAAAACCCAAAAAGGAAAAGACAAAAAACTCCAAAAAAGGAACATAAACTTTAAAGTAAAATTTGAAGGCCTAAACAAAAAAATTTGGGCCCAAAGATGAACTGCAACTAACAAAGTTATAGCATCCATTATAGCTCTATAAGTCAGCTTCGATTTGATATATTATGGGTCTTGTGGGTCAACTGATGCCGCCATAAACGTTTTGAAGTCTAAGTGCGCAAGCCCACTCTATAAAAGCCATCCATAAACTTCAATGTTGCCTCATCTACATCATTCACCCAGGTGACAGAAAATTCGGCCTCAAATTGATCACAACATCATTATCAGAAGAATCATCAGAGAAGGGAATTAAATGCTTAACATTAAACACATCTACTGTGTGGACATGGCTAAGCAACTTCAAATGATAAGCATTGGAATTGATCTTCTATATTACCTCAATTGGACTAATCTTCCTGGTGGATAGCTTGTTGTATTCCCTTACTGTAAAGTGATCTTTTGTTAGGACTACCCATACAAAGTCTTCTACCTCGAACTCCAAAGGTCAGCGTTTCTTGTTGGCAAGTTGCTTGTACTGAGAATTGGCAGTAAATAGATTATCAAAAATTATATTGTGTACATCTTGCAAAACTGAAACAAAATTTATTACTTTCCCATGGATCCTTGTCTCGCTAGGCAGGGCAGAAAGTCAAGAGGATACCTTGGTTGAATGGAGTAAATAACCTGTAAAGGGCTGAATCTCTGTGCTGCGATTAATAGCGTGGTTATGGGCGAATTCTGCTTGACATAGTTTTTGATCCTAACCCTTCACATAATCCCCCATTAGACAATGCAACAAGTTGCCCAAAGACCTATTCACCACTTCGGTTTGCCTATCTGTCTGAGGGTGATAGGCACTGCTGAAGTTCAGATGAGTATTGATCATCTTCCAGAGGCTGCGCCAAAAATGACTGAGGAAACAGGTGTCTCTGTCAGAGACAATGGACATAGGTAACCCGTGCAACTAATAACATCCCGAAAGAACAGTTGTGCCACAGTAATGGCATCTGTAGTTTTCTTGCAAGGAATAAAATGAACCATCTTAGAAAATCTATCAACAATAATAAAGATGGAATCATTACCTTGATGCGTACGTGGCAATCCTAACATAAATTCTATACTAATATTAGTCCAGGGTTGAGAAGGAACTGGAAGGGGCATGTACAGCCCCGCATTTGTGGCTGTTCCTTTCGAAACCTGGCAAATTCTACATCTCTGAATGTACTTGTCAACCTCCTTACGAACTATAGGCCAGAAATATGAAGATTGAATCAGTTGCAATGTTTTGTCTCTACCCACATGTCCCTCACCATGCAATTCTTGAATGATCTATAAGCGTAGGTCACAATCTAGAATGCACAATTGAGTGCCCCAAAATAAGAACCCATCCTGTAGCATAAATTTTATCCTCTTCCTAGCCTGTACATCTTGTAACACCATAGAAAAGTAAGGATCAGTAGCAATTAAATCCTTAAAATAATTAAAGCCAAGCACCTCAACTCGCATGGTCACTAACAAACTATTTTGTTTGCTCAAAGCATCAGCTACTCTATTTGTAATGCCAGATTTATGCTTCACCATGAAAGTGAAGCGCTCAAGATAGGCGACCCACCTAGCATGGTGGGTTGAAACTTTATCCTGCTGGTGCAAATGCGTCAAAGAATCATGGTTAGTGTACAAGATAAATTTTTTATGAAACAGGTAATGTCTCCAATGTCATATTGCTTGCACTACTGCATAAAACTCAATGTCATACGTATTGCAATTGAGTTGGGAACCAGATAGCTTCTCACTATAAAATTCCACAAGGCGGTTATTCTAACTTAGGACAGTACGAATTCCAACTTTAGAGGTGTCGGTATAGAGCTCAAAAGCTTGTGAGAAATCTGGTAACACCAAGATTGGAGCTATTGTAAGGCATTCTTTGATATCATTGAAAGCTACCTCTACTACCTCCATCCATTTAAAACCAATTGCCCTTCATGCAATCTGTAATAGGAGCCATTATGGTGCTAAAATTTACAATGAAATGCTGATAAAATGAGCCCAAACTATAAAAATTCCTCACTTCTGTTAAAGTAGTTGGTCTGGGCCATTCTTTTACCATTGCCACCTTAGCTTCATCCACTTTTAAACCTGCTGTAGAAATCATATACCCTAAAAATAGTACTTTAGGAGATATAAAGACACATTTCTTTAAACCAGCATAGAACTGTTCCCTGCGCAACACATTGAAAACCTCCCGAACATGCTATAAATGCTCGTCATGATTAGTAGTATAAATGAGGATATCATCAAAGTAGACCACAACAAACCTGCTAATGAAAGGCCTCAACAATTGGTTTATAACAAGCATAAAGATACTAGGGGCATTCGACAATCCGAAGGGCACCACAAGCCACTCATACAACCCTTCCCTAGTCTTAAATGTTGTTTTTCACTCATCCCCAAGCCAAACACATATTTGATAATATCCACTCTTTAAATCAAGTTTAGTAAAAATAGTAGCACCACTAATCTGATTAAGCAAATCATCCAGCGTGGGATAGGAAATTTGTACCTTATGGTGATCTTATTAATGGCTCGGCTATCTACACACATATGCTAAGACTCATCTTTCTTAGGCGTCAAAAGGTTAGGAATAACACAAGGGCTCATGCTCTCCCTAACGTGACCTTTAACAAGTAGCTCCTCCACTTGTCGATGTAACTTCTCATGTTCACTGGGACTCATCCTGTAATGTGGTCTATTTGGCAATGCCACTCTGGGTACTAAGTTAATATGGTGCTGAATGTCGTGTAGTGGGGGTAAATTGTTAGGAAGTTCATCAGGGAATAAGTCAATAAATTCTATAACCAAGGGGGCCATAACTTCTAGGACTGTAATAGGATCTGCCACCCTCTTTTCCTAGCAGCATGTACCTTATGTTTGACTTTTATAGCTCCTCATCGAATTGAGCCAAAGATAATAGAGTACTAGTTCCATTGGATGGTCTTAGTATATCTACTTGTTGTTTAGGCAGCAACAAAATTTTAACCCCATCAAAGATGAAGCTATAAGTATTGGTTCTTCCACTTTGTGTCACATCCCTATCATACTGCCATGGCCTTCCCAACAACAAATGAAAGGCATCCATAGCCACCACATCACACCACACAATATCTTTATATTTCTTGCCGATGGAGAACGACACTAAAGCTCTCTTAGACACTGCAACTTCCCTATCTTTCTTTAGCCAAGCCAGTTTATAGGGTTTAGGATGGCTCTCAGTCTTTATGTCTATTTTTTGGATAGCCTCTATGAGCACTATATTCTTGTAACTCCCTCTATTTATAGAAAAGTGGCATACCTTATCTTTAATAGTGTAAGTAGACTGAAAGATATTACTCAAGCAAGAATGCCTAACAGCAAGGGCAGTCCCCACATCTCCGTCCAAAAGCAATTCCTCAATTATTTTATCCTCATCATACACATGATCACCCTTAATTTCTCGGTCTTCCTTAACATAATCATCTGCCTCAAGGAAGAGGGCCTTTTTTCCCATCGTCTTCTTATATTCAGATAATCTATGGCACACCTCTCCATAACTAAAACATTTTAAGCCCTTTGCTGGTCTATTGGATTGCCCCATGCCTCTGTTATTGCTGGCGACACCACTGTATCACTACCACTTCTTATTTTATTGATGCCACTATTATTAATAATAGTACTGTTACTGCCAGCCTCATTACTCCAAATTTTTGAATTGGCAGTTCTTTATGACTGTCTCTCAACCACTAAAGCCCTCTGATGAGCTACAGACACATAAACAGGATCAAATAGATTCACTGTGTCCTACAATTATGGCCTCAAACCACTAGTATACCTCATTACTAATTGATCCTCCATCTCCTGGATTTTATTCCTTGCAATCAATTAATAAAATTCAGTTGTGTAATCATCCATCAACCTCATACCTTGTCTCAGATTTCATAGACGTTGGTACATCAACCATTGAAAATTATATGGCAGAAAGGCAGATTGCATATGCTTCTTCATCTTCTCCCAAGTAGTGATTTTACTCTTTCCTAATCTGGTGCGAGTCAGCTTTAGTTGCTGCCACCACACAGTAGCCCTACCCCTTAGTCTCGTGGCAACCAGAGGTACACACTTGTCTTCTGGCACCCCTTTAAATTCCATGATCTCCTCGACTGTAGATAACTAATCTAGAAATTCTTCAGCTTGAAGGCTACCATGGAATTCTGGAATCTTAGTCCGCATGCATGTTTCCCAGCACCTATTTTTATCATCTGCTATAAGCCGATTTTGCCTGGGAGGAGTCTCTTCTTCATATTCGTCCCCCCCTCCTCATCTTCACTAAACTATTTTGGATGATTATTTCTTAGGGCTTTATTCTGATTACTCAACATTGTGGCCAGTCTATTTGCCAGCTGATCCACCACTCGATTCATTACTCATCAATCATCTCCTGGACCTTTTGCTCCATGTCTTGTTCATACACCTCCTGCACTCGTCTTCTTGGCGGCATATTGTCAGGATCGATGCTTTGATACCACCTACTGTAGCAAAAGCTTTAAAAAAAAGAATTGAAATCGTTGATTTTAAAAATACCTGAAATCAATAATTCAAAACTCTGCTGATTTAAAGAATTCCAGAGAAATTGGAGAATTACGTCTGTAATTTTATTTTAATTCATCAAAAACTATTCCAAAACAACCAAAAGAGGCAAATAAATAGTGCCTAGGAAAAAACCCTAAAACCCAAAAAGAAAAAGATAAAAAACTCCAAAAAAGGAACATAAACTTTAAAGTAAAATTTAAAGGCCTAAACAAAGGAATTTGGGCCCAAAGATGGACTGCTATAAACAAAGTTGTAGCACCCATTATAACTCTTTGAGTCAGCTTCGATTTGATATATTATGGGTCCCGTGGATCAACCGATGCCGTCACGAACATCCATTTAAAGTTCAAGTGTGCAAGTCCACTCTATCAAAGCCATCCATAAACTTCAATGCTGCCTCATCTACATGATGAAGATAAGGGTCTCATCCATTAGAAGCTTCCGCATGCTAGTTGGTATAAATGCAATGTGGATGGCATTGTCTTTGCTGCAGAAGGTAAAGTGGTTTTGGCTGGTTGTTGAACAATGATAAAGAAGATTTTTGTACTGCTGGTAATGGGAGCAGTTTTGGCCCTACTGATGCCTTTTTAGCAGAAGCTTTAAGCCTACGTGAAGCGCTTTGCTGGTTGAAAAGGCATTCCATATCTAAGGTAGTGATCAAGACAGACGCTCTTGAGCTAGTTCAGGCTCTTGATTCTTCTCAATTGAATAATTTTGTGGTAGGACTGATTATTGATGATTGTAAATCTATTTTGAAAGAGATGACTGAATATGTTGTGCATTTTGTTAGAAGATCAGTGAACTCTGTAGCTTAACTGTTAGCTAAAGCCACGGGTTCTTTGTCTGGCTTCAGGGAGTGAGATTCTTTTCCACCTCCTTTTATTTGTAATGTTCTTGTCTTTGATTCTCGTAAGTAATATTATTATATTTTCTTAAAAAAATAATAAACACGAATGTTTGAACATGAGTAATCTTATTTTACTTTTTAATGTTATGATAATCTTCTCTTTTTTAATTGGACTCTCATATCCATTGATATAATAAAATTCAAAGATATCATGAATATTAAAATAAATTGTAAGTATAATTGTAATTAACATCACATTGAAAATATATATTAATTAGGTTAGGTATATATGAAATACAAAAAATTTATAATTGTAGTATATTGAAGAGGGCGCATTGCATATGAGAAAAAACACAGAATTTTTACAAAATATTCATTTTTTAAACTTTGTTAGTTTGCTCGCACAGATCACTCTCTATGCTTCACTTGTAACTTTTAGTAAAGAGGCTCTGTTTCTTTGCTTTAGCATTTTTGGATATGTTCAGGTAGTTGAGGCAATGCAACAAACAGTGACAAACATGATTGGGACACTACCACCACAATTTTTTGCTGTAACTGTTACCACTGTAAGTTATTGAATTTCTGTGGCCTTGCTGTTTCGGAGAGACAATAATCTTTCTTTGTTTTTAACATGAATCAGCTTGACTATTTTTTTTAGGTGGCTGAAAATCTTGCCCAGCCAATGTACAGTGTTATAATGACTGGCTACATGTTTAAGAATGCACAATATCGTTTGGAATTGCAACAGAACTTGGAGCAAGTTGCACTTCCCGAAGTAGAGAAAAAAAAGTAACGCCATGTGCTCCTTTAAAGTTGATAATCCTTGAAAATTCACTGTTATAGTCATTTAGATGTAGTTGATTACCTGCTACTTTTAATATTGGTCCTATGTGTAATTTAGAAAGATACCCGTCTTGACATTTTTTTTGACACAGAAGAGGAGGGGAAGGGGTTTGAAGCCCTCCCTGGATAAGATAGTCAGGAGAGGATAAGATAGTCAAGAGAACAGCCCTCCCTAGACGGGTTGGCCCGACTTAACAGCTTGATAATGCATTTAATTCATAGGTTATTTGTTTGTATCTGAAGGCCTGAAATGTGTCACTTTCTTCTATATAGAGACCTTCGACACATGCATTTCATTCATGGGTTATTTGTTGTTGTTTTTATTCTTGTCTTAATAAAAGAGGTATCTATATTGCCTAGCTCACTTTCTTGTATATGGGACGGCAGCCTCCTCTTCAAGCAGGAAATGGAACTGTCTTTTTTTTTTTTTTTCTTGGTCCTTCAAAGGGTTATTGTATCTTATGACTAGTG
Organism: Mallotus nudiflorus; assembly: GCA_947683625.1. Classification (NCBI taxonomy): domain Eukaryota; kingdom Viridiplantae; phylum Streptophyta; class Magnoliopsida; order Malpighiales; family Euphorbiaceae; genus Mallotus; species Mallotus nudiflorus. The sequence continues at coordinate 8,658,594 of CANTUR010000041.1, forward strand.
ATTGAACTACATGTTTTGGACTGGTTCATCAGTTTGTGGTGCTATTACTGTTGAAATCTTTTGTGTAAGTTAGAAATTCTCGTTGCTATGCAGAAAAACTGTGACGAGCAATCAGAGAAAATTGTAATAAACTATTCTCTTATTTTGCTTTGCAACATTTTATTTATTGTCAGATATAATTTATTAAAAATTAAAAACAAGTATATGATATTGTTTGTTGAAATAGATTGTTGAAAATGTAAGTAGGTGACATATTAATTATTCAGTTAACTACATTTTTTAATATTATCCGAATATTTTCTGAATATTATCCGTATATGTTGAAAGTGCAAAACAGGTATTATACCATTATTCAATATTTTTGAATATTATCCAAATATTTTCTGAATCTTATTTGTATATGTTGAACATGCAACACAAGTGTCATTTTATTATACAATATTTTTTAATATTATACGAATATTTTCTAAATCTTATTCATATATGTTGAATATGCAAAACATGTGTCATATTCATTATTCAAGTTATATACATTTTTTAATATTATTCGTATATTTTTGGAATCTTATTCGTATATGTTGAACTTGCAAAATGGATGTCATATTCATTATTCAATTATATACATTTTGTAATATTATCTGTATATTTTCGGAATTTTATTTCTATATGTTGAAAATGTAAAAATGGTATCACATTCATTATTCAGTTATATATATATTTGAATATTATTTGTATATTTTTAGAATCATATTCGTATATTATACAAAAAAAAGTATATGCTTTGAATATAATAAGTATTTGAGACTCAAAAAGAGTATTTAAAAGTAAGAATAGTATTTGAAATTGAAAATAATATCTCAAACTCATAAAAATAATATTTAAATATGATAATTTGAGTAAGTATATATTGTTAGAAAAATTATCAAAGAAATAGTTGGCCTTAAGTAATAAATTTCAAATATAATTGTATTCAATTAGTTAAAAATAAATAAATAAAAATAATTGATATATGCATATCAATTAATTTGAATCCAAATGTCCATATTTTTTTAAATGCATGAAACTTGAAAATATGTTTCATTTATTTTTATTTTATTATTTGTATATTTTAGTTTATTTTTCATGTATAAAATGAATAAATTAATATCAGTCTATTATATATATAATATACATATTTATATTACAAAATATTTTGTAGGATATTTGAAAATTTAATTATTTATTAAAACTAACATGAGTTATGTTAAGGGAAATAATTTATTGTAATTCAAAATATAGCTTACCTCTTGTAACAAACAATTATTCACGTGTATTTTACATATTTATTTTTGTGTATATATACTGATGTAAATCATTTTAATAATATACGAGTGAAATCATTTTTCCTTCCCTAATATTATTTTTACATGGTATCAGAGCTGTTGCTCTAAATTAAAAACTCTTTCCATGGCTAATCAAATCATTGTTATTTCCAACACCTCAACCCTTATCATCTCTTCTTCTTTAACTCACACCTTTTCTGTCAAGCTCACAAGTAAAAACCTACCTAACATAGAGAGCTCAATTCTTACCTCTCCTCTCTCACTGAAGACATCTTCTCCTATATTATTGGCCTATCTTCTTCCTTTGCAGTTTGGCAAGCACTTGCTCGTGCTTTTGGATCGGTTTCTCAAAATCGAAAACTTTAGTTACATATTGAGTTATAGGAGTTGAAGATGATCTTCCGATTTCTAATTACTTGTAGCATGCCAAGGCCTTGTCTGACGAACTTGGAGCTTCTAGATGTCAATTATCTTCTACTGAGTTTAATGCGATTGTTTATCGCAATATTGGGACTAATTTCCACAACATAATCATTGCTTTGAATTTGCACACCGAACCTGTCCCCTTCTATGAGCTTCACACTCAACTTTTTGCTCATGAGGTTCTACTCAAGGCCTCTCAGGAACCACCTTTGGCTCATGTTGCTGTCTAGAGCCATTCTGCCCTATTACTGCCCACTCCACAGCGTCCTCCAGCTGTGCACCCACACTTTGGCGCTAATTACTCTGGCGCTCCTTACTCTGGTTTTCATCAGCGACACCCACATGCTCCTTGTCAAATATGCGGGTGGCATAATCATACCGCTGATACCTGCCATCGACGTTACTCTCGACAATGTGCTCCACTATAGTAGGCTCATTATACTTATGCTGCTGCCTCCTATCCTTGGTCACCAGCTCCTCTCCACTATGGTACTCCTGCTCAACCAAATTGGCTTACCGACATAGGTGTAGCTAATCATATCATATTGGATCTCTCAACTTTGCACATGTGTGATGCATATCAAGGTGGTGATCACCTTCATGTAGGCAATGGCCAAGGCCTCCAAATAGCCAATACTAGTAATACTCATATACCTTCAGCTGGTGGTGGTAAGCTTGTCTTGAAATCAGTTCTCCATGTTCCTCAAATTGTTAAACACTTGTTGTCTGTTAATAAATTCACTTGTGATAATAATGTCTTCTTTGAATTTCACCTAACTTATTTTCTTGTGAAGGATCGAATCACCAAAAAGGTGCTACTTCACGGCGTCAATGAGAATGGCTTATATTATCTTCGGCCTTTGATGAAATCAGCTTACCTGTCTCAAGCTCCTACTCTTCAATAATGGCATGAAAGTCTTGGACATCAAAATATGCGCACTATCTTTTCTATTGTTAAAAATTTTTCCTTACCTTGTTCTAATTTTAATTCTCAATCGTGCTCTTCTTGTTACTTGAGCAAGATGGCATGTTTACCTTTAGCAGTGTTGAGCATAAAAGCATTGCTCCATTTGATATCATCTTCTCTGATGTTTAGGGCCCTGCCCCAATTCTCTCTAGTCTTGATCACCGTTATGTAGTTTTATTCATTGATAATTTTATCCGATTCACTTAGGTTTATTTTCTAAAAAAAAAAAAAGATGTCTATTCATGCTTTCTCAATTTTGAAAAATTGAGAAAGCATAATTTTGAATTACAACAATTTAATTTCTGAAATCGTAACACATCTGCATGAACACTCTTGACAATTTTATTGATAACATTCCTCTTATAAACCTCTAAAGCATCCTTCGTTGCTCCTCCAACGCTGCTACTACCACTATAGGGTGATGTCGGGTAGGGAGGTTGAGTCATCAGACGTCGATACCCAGTGAGACCCACTGAGCCAAAACTTAAAAAGTTCGACAAAGTTGATAAATTTCATGGATTAAAGGCATCATAAGGATTGGGGTTATGGTTAGGACTTGATTGGGGGCAACATTGAGAGTGTAAAGGAGGATTGCAACCAAAAATAGCAGATAATTCTCAAACTAAATCAATCAAGTTAGTGTCACGACCCAAACCGGAAGTTAGGACTAGCGTTAGGGAATGAGAATTTTTTCGAATCCGGAACCCATAGCAAGCTTTAAAAAATAAAAAGTATGCAATAACTGAATAGAAATACGCCAGAATTAAAATCTTAAATCGATATAAAATAAATACTTAATGTCATATCATAAAATAAAATATTTTCATACAATATTTAGGAAAAGGTCTTTAACATTAAAATAACATTCTACAGATATAAAACACTATTACTGCAGTTTTCCTAGAATACAATAAAGTTCAAATAAATAATTTACATAATCGAGGCTGAAGAAGTCCATCGTAAGGGTCTACTACTGAGGTCTGAAGATGAGGAATCTCTTGAAAAAAATATTGAGGAGAGTCAGATCTCATTGAGTGAATTATTATATTATATATATATGCACCTCCTAATGTCATATGCAATCAAGCATTAGTATATATATAAATATATATAGGCATTTCACACAGATGCTGAAATCATTTTTATATATAATAAATGCTGAAAAATATTTATTTGAATGAAGGATCAAATAGAACCCTAATTATTTGCAACCTTAACCAAAAATATCTCTCTAGCCATACAGGTTCACTTAATTCCAAATTAATTCTTTTATTCCATTTTGGACAGTAGATTGGCCCCAAGACACTAAGTCAACTGAGCTTCAGTAGTCTCACTATCAATGTAATTGGCCTCGAGACACTAGGTCAACTAAGCTCCAACAACCACACTACTTAATCATATCAATCTCAAATAATCAATCAAATAAAGTCACCTTATGTAATTTTATAACTTAACCCTAAAATTTATCGCACCGGTACGTACACGGTCCTAGTGCTGCCCACTAGGTAGTACATTCTATTGATATCCTTCAAATAAACTTAATAATTATTAAAATAATAAAAATGCATAATTTAAATGTAATAGCATCCATTCATAGCAAAATATACCCATCATATACAGAAAATATATCAATTGTACACTGGAGATATACTAAAAATATTTCAAATATATAAGCCACATATATACCAAAATAAACCATAAATATACCGATTGCATGTTAGGAATATATCAATTATATACATGTCGCATGTATATTAAAATATATCGAAAATATACTAAAAGTATACCAAAAATACATTTTACATTTAAAGAAATATTCATACTCAATTTCATTATAAAATTTATGGATGCTAATTTTTATGCATTCTACATGCAATGCATATATAAGATAATAACTCACAAGTCTGTACTCCTCGAGACTGACTCGACGGGCTAGGCCCAATAGGCTCGATCTCGGCATAACTAGAAAATAAATAATAATAATAATCAAAATAAATTCGTAACTTATACTTCTAAAAGAGACTAGATTTAAGAATACAAAACCCAGACAAACACAAAAATTTAGGATCGACTCGACGTCACATTTTACGAGAATTCTACCAAAAATTCGGTAGAACTTTCTCTGTAAAACGGACATCTCTCTACTAAAAAGTAGAGCTGATCCTGCAAGAAAAATATATTTCTAACACACAAGGCTCAACACCTCAGGTTGGGATTCCGAACTGCATAATTTCCCAACTGAGGTTCATAACTCACCAAAAATACAAATAAAATGATAAATATATTAAAAATCATTAAATTCCATAAATGTCCACAAAATACCAAAATATAATATATTTAAACATTAAAACACTAAATACCATTATTTTCACAATAATTAAATAAAAATCTCAAATATTAGTAAAAATCAAGTTTTTCAATAATTCTATATAAAATAGTAAAAATTTACTTAAATATACTTAGACAACTTATTTAGCTAAAATATATATTAAAAGTAATAAAAAATACATTTAATCACCAAAATAGTAAATAATATATCATTTGAATATAATTTTTAAAAATGAGTATTAATTAGTTAAAAATAGTAAATAATATATAAAAATCATTTTAGTACCCTATATAATTCTAAAATCATCTAAAACATATTATTTAACTATAATTTCTACAAAATTACATAATTAACTCTTAAATACAAAATTCACATAATATAAATAATATTCTCAAAAATTATATAAATTCACCAAAAAATATTTTAATAATTCTAAAATTATTAACTCAAATTACTAACACTAATTTAACTAAATTTCCATTAAAAATAATTAATTAACATAATTATCAAAAATTCAATATTTAATATTAAAATAATAAAAAATTGCCCAAAGTTTAAATTAATTCAAAAAAGACACCAAAAAAAATATTTGAGAAGCTGAAGCTAAAGCTACCACAATCAATATTTCTTAAGCAAGATTTTAAGAATCAAACAATATCAAGTTCAAAAAAGAATAAAAATCCTAAAATACATAAACTAAAAATTGAAAATATCTAAAAATCGAAGGGATTTGAGCTCAAATAGAGCTCGGAAATGGACTCACCAGATCAAGAGCATTCAAAAGAGACCATAATGAAGTCCAATGGTGGCCGGAATCTCATCGACAAAAATGGAGCTTCACTTTCGGCGTGTTGCATTTCCGGTGATTCTCCGACGAGTTAAAGGCGGCTGGTGACGTTTGGGAGAAGCCAGAGGTGGTGGTGGTCGATGGTGACAACTGGGCGGCTTCGGTGATACTATCAAGGCTGACCAAAAGAAGAAGAAGGAGAAAAGCTTTGACCCGATTCTACTTTTGACCTTTTTTTTTAATTATGAAATTAAAAAATTCCCTTCAATAATAACAATAATAATACTAATAATAATATTAATAACAATGATAATATTAATAATAAATATTCATAACCTTAATAAATTTAAGTATTAAAATTCCTACGTAAAACAAATTATTTTACATAAACAATTCCTTAGAATAAAATACATAAATAATATTAGAGAATATCAATAATAATATACATATAAAATTTAAAATTATTAACACTGCATATTCTAAAATAATATTATTTTATTTAAAATACTAGGTCATTACAATCTCTCTTTCTTATAAGAATTCGTCATTGAATTCAAAGAAAGGAACAGAAACAAGAATTATCGAGGAAAGAGATAAGGATAAGAAGCTCGCATCTCTGCTTTAGTCTTCCAAGTATGCTCCTCTACGTTGTTGTTTTGCCACAACACCTTGACCACCGGAATCTGCTTCGAACGCAACTGATGAACTTGATAGTCTACAATCGCAAACGTCAAGTCTTCGTTTACTTCTGAACTATTAGGTTGCAACACGTGTGAAGGGTTTGCAATATATTTCCTCAGTATCGAGATATGAAATACTAGATGCACTTGAGATAAACTCGGGGGCAAAGCCAACCGATATGCAACCATGCCCACTCTCTTCAGAATCTTGAATGGTCTAATATATCTCGGTGCTAGTTTCCCTTCTTGCCAAATCTCATCACACCCTTCATCGGAGACACCTTCAGAAATACATAATCTCCAACCTGGAATTTTACATCTCTATGTCTCGGATCCGCATAGCTCTTTTGTCTGCTAACTGTGGTTTTTAATCTCTTTTTAATCACAACAACCTTCTCAGCGGCAGCCTGAACCATCTCAGGTCCAGTCAACGCTCTCTCTCCAATCTCATTCCAACTCAAGGGGGATATACACTTTCTCCTATACAAAGCCTCATACGGTACCATCCTAATACTGTTATGGTAGTTGCTATTATAAGCAAACTCCACAAGCGGCAAATGATCATCCCAGCTACCTCATAGATCCAATACACACATCCTCAACATATCTTTAAGTGTCTGGATCGTTCTCTCAGATTGACCATTTGTCTGAGGGTGAAAAGTAGTATTGAAATCAAGCCTAGCGCCCATCGCTTCATGCAACTTCTGCCAAAAATGAGAGGTAAACACTGAACCTCTATCAGATACAATGGACACAGGTACTCCGTGAAGGCACACAATATACTTAACATATAGCTTCGCCAATTTAGCTATATAATAAGTGGCTTTTATATGCAAGAAATGAGTAGACTTAGTCAACCTGTCCACAATCACCTAAATGGAATCGTATCCATCCTTAGAATGAGGTAACCCAACCATAAAATCCATAACAATTCTCTCTCATTTCCACTCAGGAATAGGAAGTGGCTGAAGCTTCCCAGAAGGCTTTTGATGTTCAGCTTTTACTTGCTGACACGTCAAGCACTTAGCAACAAAATCAACTACATCCTTCTTCAGTCCATCCCACCAGTACAAATCTTTGATACTCTGGTAATCTTAGTAACACCTGGATGTACGTTATAGGCTATAGAATGTGCTTCCTCAAGGATCTCTTCTCTCAAATTATCCACATCAGGAATGCACAACCTACCACTGATCCACAAAACACCTTTATCATCAAATGTGAAATTAGTGAACTTCCTTGGATGAATATTCTCTGTAAGCTCTACAAGAATAGGATCTTGGCTATGAGCTACCTTAATCCTATCTCTCAGCACAGATCGAACTTTGAACTGAGCTAACAGTCCACCAGATCTACTCATCTTCATCCACTAACTGGTGCAATTCTTAGATCAACGGTCTCCTCTCTACACTGATGTGAGCAAGACTACTTGAGGACTTCCTACTCAAGGCATCTGCTACCACATTAGCCTTGCCTAAATAATAAAGAATCTTACAATCATAGTCCTTCAGGAGTTCTAACCATCTCCTTTGCCTCAGATTCAGATCTCTCTGCTGAAAAATGTACTTAAGGCTATTGTGATTTATGAAAATCTTACAAGTCACCCATACAGATAATGTCTCCAAATCTTGAGAGCAAAGATTACTACAACCATCTCTAGGTCGTGGGTAGGATAATTTTGTTCATGCTTCTTCAACTGCCTCGAAGCATAAGCTATCACCCTACCATTTTGCATCAACACACAACCTAGGCCAACTCTAGAGGCATCATAATACACTGTGAACTTATATACTCCATTGGGAAAAGCCAAAACTGGAGTTGTGGTCAACTTCTCCTTCATCAACTAGAAATTATTCTCATAAGCATTTGACCACTCAAACTTCATATTCTTCTAAGTCAAGCGAGTCATACGACCTATAATTCTAGAAAAATCCTATACAAATCTCCTATAGTACCTAGCCAAACCTAGAAAACTATGAATCTCAATGACTGTCATCGATCTAGGTCACTCAGACATTGCTTTAATCTTCTGTGGATCAACCTAGATACCATCTTTAGACACCTCGTGTCCAAGGAATGCAACACTCTCCAACCAGAACTCACACTTTGAGAATTTAGCATAAAGCTGATATTCTCTCAATGTTTATAGTACAATCCTCAAGTGATATACGTGCTCCTCCATACTCTTCAAATACACTAGTATATCATTAATGAAGACTACTATAAATTGATCCACAAATGGTCTGAATACACTGTTCATCAGATCTATGAAAGCAGCTGGTGTATTAGTTAACTCCAATGACATCACCAAAAACTCATAGTGGCCATATCGAGTGCAGAATGCCATTTTAGGAACATCGGCTTCACTGATTTGCAACCGATGATAACCCGACGTCAAGTCAATCTTAGAAAAGAACTGTGCACCCTGAAGCTAATCAAACAAATCATCCATCCTTGGGAGAGGATACTTTTTTTTCATGGTCACTTTGTTAAGCTCTCTGTAGTTTATGAATAGTCTTAGAGTACCATCCTTCTTCCTCATAAACAGGACTGGTGCACCCCAAGAAGAAATACTGGGTTGAATGAAACCCTTATCTAGTAATTCCTGTAACTGCTCCTTTAACTCTGCAGGAGCCATTCTATAGGGCGACATCAAAATAGGAGTAGTGTCTGGAACCACATCTATACAGAACTCAATCTCTTTATGAGGTGGTAAACCTAGCAACTCCTCAGGAAAAATATCAGGAAACTCACAAGCAACAAGAACATTTGTGAGTGATAGCTTCTCCACTGAAGTATCCCTGACTAATGCCAAATATCCCTGACAACCTTTCCTCAGCATTTTCCTAGTCGTGATAGCGGAGATGAGATTCTGAGGTGCAAAACTCTTATCACTCATAAACTTAAACTCTTCTTCTTCAGGAATTCTGAAAATCACCTCTTTACTCCGACAATCCACAACAACATAGTATTGAGACAACCAATCCATATCCAAAATCACAAACTCCATCATGTCTAATAACACCAATTCTATTGGCAATTCTCTACCTCTGATGAACATTGGACAACTAGAAAGAACAATGTCGGTGTCCAATAAATCTCTTAGAGGAGTGGCAACAGACAAAGGAAAAGCCATCCTCGAAGCTTGCCAACATGACTTCAAAGCAAAAACAAGGGATACGAAGGAATGTGTGGCACCCGGATCAAACAAAACCCAAGCATCCAAGTAACAAATAGGAATAATACCTACAACGATGACATTAGATGCCTGAGCATCCTGCTGAGTGAGGTGGAAAACCCTGATCTGACCTCGACCTCCCTGTTGACTAGTGGAAGCCTGGCCAAAACCTCTGGCACCTCCTCTGGTACCTCTACCACATCCTTGCTGAGCAATAATTTGAGTCGAACTTAGGTACTGAGCTGGAGGCAATTGAAAAGGAACTAGTGCTGCACTAGCAATCGACTGCTATGAAAATTATAAAAAATGTTATGGCTGAAAACCAAAATATGGACTTGATCTGGCGAAATGTCCTATCTATCCACATCAAAAAAAAGTCAACGACGCCATATAATAGGGTCCTTGATGGACTCTACCGTAAGTTTAACAGGTGTTGGCTGCTGATCCTGTGCTGCCATATCCTAAACTTCAACCATTATTGTTGCTAAAATCACTGAATCCAAATCTAATCGGTCTACGAGGTCTAACATGGCCATGTCTACTACTCCTATATACTTTTTGTTGCTGCCTCTAGCTTTACTACACTGAGCCTCTCTTCTAACTACTAGAACCAATCTGAAAGGTCCAATATGAAGTAGTGTAAAATCCACCTGACTGAATACCCAATTGATAGTAATCAGGTATAGCTCCTTACCTGACTATTCTCAACTCTATCTCCTTAGCCAACTCTATCACTGACTCCAGAGTAAGGCCCGCAGTAAGCACCCCAGCAAATGTAGAACCCAGACTAATGGCATACGTAGTAACGGTAAAATACTGATCTTGCTTTGGATCCTCTGCATATCTGCCAAGTAGGAGAAACTCTTTAGTGTAGTCCTCGATAGATCTATCTCCTCTGGTGTTGCTCGTCAGCCAAAGTCTGTAACTCATCCAGAGTGGCTCTGGGCAGAATCTCCTCATAAATCTCTCTCTGAAATGAGCCCAGGTCATCGTAGTCATATACAGCTGAATCACCTGAACGAACCAATCCAGGGCTGATCCCTCAATAGACAACTCAATGATTATGATCCGCTGGTACTCAGTGTGAGTAGTCTAAGTCCTCATCTTAATCGTATACAGAAAGTCTAATGGATCCGATGTCCCATCAAAAGCTATCCTTCCCTCTTTGGCATAAAACAGTGCTGCCTTAGGGTCAAACATACCCTATTGATAGGCAGGCTGTATCGGTGGTGCAACTAGTGGAATTGTAGCTTCCTTTTACTCTAGCTCTACAGGTTCCTCATCCTATAGCTCTCTCTGTCTTCGACGACCTGCCACTCCTCGAGGTCTACCTCTACCTTTACCTCTCTGCCTTGTTAGCGGATCAGGAGGCAAAACCTCATCCTGAAAGGACTCATCATCCTCGGCCTCAACGACCGGTGGAGCAATATATGCTTACCTCCTCATTCTGAAAAGATAAAAGCAAAGGAATTCAGATAAAACAGACAATCTAAGGATTACGCGGAATACTTAATCAAGGAAAACTTATCGAAGACATACTCAAACCTAAATAAACTGTAATAGTTTCAAAGAAAACACAACTCTGAAAACCTAGGTCCACAACACTAATAGCCTAGGGCTCTGATACCAACTTTGTCACGACCTAAACCGAGAGTCTTGATAGGCGCTAAGGAATGGGAATTCTTTCAAATTCAGAACCCGTAACAAGCCTTAAAAAATAAAAAGCATGTAATAACTAAATAGAAATACGCCAGAATTAAAATCTTAAATCAATATAAAATAAATACTTAATGTCATATCATTAAATAAAATATTTCCATACATTATTCATAGAAAGGTCTTTAACATTAAAATAACATTCTACATATACAAAGCACTACTACTGCAATTTTCCTAGAATACAATAAAGTTCAGATAAATAATTGACATAATCTGGCAAGGGCTGAAGAAGTTCGGCGTAAGGGTCTACTACTGAGGTTTGAAGATGAGAAATCTCCTGAAAAAATTATTGAGGGGAGTCAGACCTCACTGAGTGAATTATTATATTATAGATACATGCACCTCTTAATGTCATATGCTATCAAGCATCAATATATATATAAATATATACAAGCATTTCACTTTTATATATAATAAATGCTGAAAAATGTTTATTTAAATGAAGGATCAAATAGAACCCTAATTATTCGCAACCTCAAACAAAAATATCTCTTTAGCCATACATGCTCACTTAATTCCAAATTAATTCTCTTATTCCATTTTGGACAGTAGACTGGCCCCGAGACATTAAGTCAACCAAGCTCCAACAATCTCACTATTAGTGTGATTGACTTTGAGACACTAGGTCAACCGAGCTCTAGTAACCACATTACTCAATCACATCAATCTCAAATAATCAATCAAATAAAAGTCACCTCAAGTGATTTTATAACTCAACTCTAAAATCTATCGCACTGGTACGTACATGGTCCTAGTGCTGCCCTACTAGGTAGCACGTTCTATTAATATCCTTCAAATAAACTTAATAATTATTAAAATAATAAAATGCATAATTTAAATGTAATAGCATCCATTCATAGCAAAATATACCCATCATATACAAAAAATATACCAATTGTACACTGGAGATATACTAAAAATATTTCAAATATGTAAGCCACATATATATGAAAATAAACTATAAATATACGAGAAATATACCGATTGTATGTTAGGAATATATCAATTATATACACATCGCATGTATATTAAAATATATTGAAAATATACTAAAAGTATACCAAAAATATATTTTACATTTAAAGGAATATTCATACTCAATTTCATTATAAAATTTATGGATGCTAATTTTTATGCATTCTACACTCAATGCATATATAAGATAATAACTTACAAGTTTACGGTCCTCGAGACTGGCTCGACGGGCCCGGCCTAATAAGCCTCGGTCTAGGTGCAACCCGACTCAATAATAATAATAATACTAATTAAATAATAATAATAATCAGAATAAATTCCTAACTTATACTTCTAAAAGAGACTCGATGTAGGAATACAAAACCTAGACAAACACAAAAATTCAGGATAAACCCGACGTCACGTTTTATGAGAATTCTATCAAAAATTCGGCAGAACCTTCTCTGTAAAAGGGACATCTCTCTGCTAAAAAATAGAGTTGATCCTGCAAGAAAAACATACTTCTAACATACAAGGCTCAACACCTCAGGTAGGGAGTCCGAACTGCACAATTTTTCAACCAAAGTTCACAATTCACCAAAAATACAAATAAAATGATAAATATATTAAAAATTATTAAATTCCATAAATGTCCACAAAATACCAAATATAGTATATTTAAACATTAAAACACTAAATACCATTATTTTCACAATAATTAAATAAAAATCTCAAATATTAATATAATATTAATAAAAATCAAGTTTTTCAATAATTCCATATAAAATAGTAAAAATTCACTTAAATATACTCAAATAACTTGTTTAGCTAAAATATATATTAAAAGTAATTAAAAATCCATTTAATCACCAAAATAGTAAATAATATATTATTTGAATATAAATTTCAAAAATTAGTATTAATTAGTTAAAAATAGTAAATAATATATAAAAATCATTTTAATACCCTATATAATTCTAAAATCATCTAAACATATTATTTAACTATAATTTCCACAAAATTACATAATTAACTCTTAAATACAAAATTCACATAATATAAATAATATTCTCAAAAATTATATAAATTCACCCAAAATTATTTTAATAATTCTAAAATTATTAACTCAAATTACTAACACTAATTTAACTAAATTTTCATTAAAAAATAATTAATTAACATAATCATAAAAAAATCAACATTTAATGTTAAAATAATTAAAAAATCCCAAAATTCAAATTAATTCAAAAAAAATACACAAAAAATATATTTGAGAAGCTAAAGCTACCACAATCAATATTTCTTAAGCAAGATTTTAAGAATGAAACAATATCAAGTTCAAAAAAAAAAAATAAAAACCCGAAAACACATAAACTAAAAATTGAAAATATCTAAAAATCGAAGGGATTTGAGCTCAAACAGAGCTCGAAAATGGACTCATCGGATTAAGAGCGTTCAAAAGAGATCGGAATGAAGTCCAACAGTGGCCAGAATCTCACTAGCAAAAATGGAGCTTCACTCTTAGCATGCTGCGTTTTCGACGATTTTTCCGGCGAGCTGAAGGCAGCTGGCGACGTCTGGGAGAAGCCAGAGGTGGTGGTGGTTGGTGGTGACAGCTAGCGCGGCTCCGCTGACTCTATGAAGGCTGATCGAAAAATGAAGACGAAGAAAAAGAAGAAGAAGAAGAATAAGGAGAAAAGCTTTGACCCGATTCTACTTTTGACCTTTTTTTAAATTATGAAATTACCAAAATACCCCTTAATCAAAATAATAATAAAAATATTAATAATAATAATAACAATAATAATAACAACAATGTTAACAATAATAATACTAATATTAATATTAATAACAATGATAATATTAATAATAATATTTATAACCTTAACACATTTAAGTATTAAAATTCCCATGTAAAACAAATTATTTTACGTAAACAATTCCTTAGAATAAAATACATAAATAATATTAGCGAATATCAATAATAATATACAAATAAAATTTAAAATTATTAACACTACATATTTCAAAATCATATTATTTTATTTAAAATACTCGATCATTATAGTTAGAATACAAAATATCACAAAAACACAAAATGAATACTAATTAACCCCATAGTTTTTGTAACCAAAGAACCTCCAACCTGGATTTATAGGTGTTCATGAAGCTTTTAGAGTTATTGTTTCTCCACACTGACATATTGGATATACAAATCAGACATGAGCACTATCAAACTCAAATGTCCTCATATTTTATTCACACTAACCAATTGATTGTTCGAGAAATTGATTAGTGATAATGAAATACAATGGTGAAGAAGAAATTGATTTGTGAAGAGAAAAAATGAAGATGAAGGAGAGGAAATAAGATACAGTGATACTACACTTTGAAGAGCTATGAATAAAGTAGAGAGCAAATGACACGTCTACAGCATTTCTTTTCTCATTCTTACAATCTGCGTTTGTATGCACACAGGCTACCAACTAGGCAACTAGGTGTTTAAAATATACAAAAATTCAAATTTAGGTATTTATAAGGTCATATATAAACTTTAGGTGGCAAAAAGGATTTTTATTACAACTTAAGAGGGCTAAGTATGAGTTTGGCCTCTTTTACACATTTTCTGCTGGGGTTGCAACCATGAACTTATGTGTCTTCCATACACCGATAAACTTATATGCCTCACACTCCATACCATTAACATCTACATATACCCACTTTACACACCTATGTGTCACATCTCTCCTACATGTCACCATCAACATCTATATACACCCACTTTAAAATTAAAATAAGAGGAAAATCAAGTAGAGGATAATTGGGAAGTATCAAACACCCTTCCTTAAACTTAAAATTACATAATTATCAAATCATCAAGCTAAGGAAGTCAAGATTCACTAATATGGAATTATGAGAAGGTCGATTGCTATACAGTAAAATTAGCATATAAGCTTCTTAAAAATAGCTAAGAAACTCCCCCTCAAACTTTAAGCCTCAATTCCAAATGCTAGAATTTATTGTGGTCACTTGAGGTTCCTCAAAAAATTAAGATTTTTATATGGCGATGTATGAGAAATGCAGTTCCAACTAGGGAAGGCCTAACTCGGAGAAGTTGCAGCATCAGTCCTATTTGCCTAAGGTGCTCTCAAGCACTTGAAACTCTTAAGCATCTATTATTTGTTTGTGAGCACTCTAAGCTAGTTTGGTATGCCAGCTTTGTCAGTTATATGCCCCGCCCAATTGGCTTTAGCTCTTTTGCCAACTAGTAGTGGAAAACGTGTTAAATGTATGATGACAGTGGGCATATAGACTTGCTTAATCTCATGTTGGGAATTTGTTGGTTTATTTGGAAAGTGAGAAATAATTATGTCTTCACTTGTAAGATGGAAATAGACTATTGCTAAGATTCAAGGCTAGTGGCTGTTTATTAAACCCCTTTCTGTTCATTAATCTCAGCTACGTCCCAATCATCATAACAAAACTAGCTAGGAATCTCCAACTAAGGGTATGTTAAAGATTAGGCCAAACCCATACTTAGCCCCTGAACTTTTAGTCAAAATCCCATTAGTCATCTAAACTTCTAAAATGACCTTATAGACACCTCCATACAAGGTTTGATTGCACGCGCCTCAGTTGAGAAATTAGCTCAATTTACCTTTCGTTGATAAATTTTTTTTAGTCCTTAAATTTATATTTAAAGTTCAAATAGGGTCAAATTGATTGTTGTACACACAAAAAATTAGACCAAACATATACTTTCTAGTTCAATTAACTTTATAATCTAAAAAAATAATAAAAATATTATTTACAAATTTTTTACAAAAAAATAAGTTATTTTAAAATAAAATTAAAATAACTTAAACAAAAATTTAAAAATATCTTAATATTTATAAAATCATATAAAAAATTCATATTACAACAATAACAAATTTATTAAGTATTATGAATTTTACATTGTAAATTGTAAAAATTTAAAATTAATAATAAAATAGTTGACAAAAATTGATTATGTAAATGTAAATTTTATTTTAATATTAAATCGATATTATTCAAAACTATATGTATAAATAAAATATTTTAAAATTTTAAAATAAATGAATATTATAAAGTTATATTGATAATTGATAACTCAAATTTTATTAATTACTATGAATAAAAATACTTTTATATTGTTAATTTCTCTTAATTAATGTTAATTCCATACCCTCTCTTTATTAAAAATACTTTTAAATTGTTAATTTAATTAATGTTATATTGATAATTTTAAAATACCGTCGTCGTCACACCTATACCACCACAAATCTAGCACCAACATCACCACCACCAATCCAAAAAATAAACCACAAATCCACTATATATGCCCCAACACAAATCAAATCTATAATGACTTCAAAATTTTGAGTTTCATATATCATCAATCCCATGAAAATCATCAAATATCATGAAAATCCAACAAGCTATAATCAATATTAACACCATCAATCCCACGAAAGTCGTCAACAAAAAAAGCAACAACAAGAAGTAAATTGTTTTAATTAATCAAAATTTAATTATTTCAAATCTATGAAGCCGCCGTCAACCACTGCCACTCCGTCGTGCTGCAACTCGTCTTCTCTCTTGCACGACACTCGTCTTCTCCATCGAGCAAGCAGTCGTCACCCAGCCATCGTACCCCCTCATCTTTTTCTTCCTCTTCTCTCATATGGTTTAGTAAAAAGAAGAGGAACAAGGCAAAGTAATCATGGACCTAGATTTTGTTAGCTTTTGTCAGTAGAGAAATGTTGATGATGATGGCAAAGAGTGGTGAATGGTGATGGTGATGGTGATGGTGATGGTGATGGTGAAGCAAATGGTTAGCTTTTGTTTTTCTAATTTCTAGTTTTTTAATTTATGATTTTGATTTTTATTATTTTTTAAAATTAAGTTGGTAGATTTTGAATTAAATTTGGTAATTAATTTTATTAATCATTCAAAATTTAAATAAATAAATTTTATTGATTTGTTAAAAAAAATTAATTTTTTATTGATATGAATATTAAAAAATTAAATTAAAATATATGAATATTAAAGAACTAAATTAAAATATTTGAATTAAATTGAAAATATTATTTACAACTTTTTAAATTAAAATATTTACATATTAAAAAATTAAATCAAAACATTTGACTATTAAAAATATACTTGTCATTCTAATTTCAATATAATCATGATATTTAAGTGTAAATAAATTAATAATATTAATAATTATTATGCTTAAAATAATAAAAAAAATATTAAAAAAGTGAGAGGATCAAAATGATAATTTACAAAAATTATAAGGATTGTAAAGAAAATTTTTTTCGCTAAAGAGCGTAGACCAAAAAACTGAGGTGTTTAAAAGATATAAATTTACAAGTTGAGGTGTCTATAAGGTCAAGCTTTACAAATTGAGGTGTCTATAAGGTCATACCTTAAGTTTTGAGAGCCAATGAGATTTTGACTAAAAGTTCAAAGGGCTAAGTATGGGTTTGGCCTAAAGACTAATTGTGATGCTTCTTTTAATTCCACTAATAACAAGGGCAAGCTGGCTTTTTTTTATAGGGATTCTCAATGACAAGTTATTCATTTATACTCCCAAAGCACTCATAAGTACTATGATTTTCAAGTTGAGCTTATGGCATTGCTAGAGAGCCTCAAATTTTCCTTACAGTTTCCAAGCCAATAATTTCTAGTGGAATCAGTTTGTCAAAAAGCTATTCAAGCAAGTAAATTCGAATTGCATGTTGTTTTATGGGAAAGGGCAGTACTAATGGAAGATGTAAGACACATTCTTGCTAACAACTCCAACATTAAAGTCCAATTTATCCTTAAAACTTCTAACAAAGTGGCAAATTAAATATCAAAATGTCAGGATTATTTATTAATGTTAGATCAAAGCTTTAGTGTTCATCCTCAATTACAAGCTCTGTTATACTCAGACTATTGGTGCTAAATTACATATAGATTTAGGACACATTTTAGCATTCATTCATTCATTTTAATTAGCATTTAGTATAGGATATGATATAGTAATACATATTTTTATATATTTTTTTTATTTTTATAAGGAAAAGAAATATGGAGGTGTTTGGTAGTGTTTTGAGAGAAAATGGATGAAGAATCATAGGAAAGAGCAGAGCAAGCATTTTATTGTGATTATGGATGGTAGCACGATCGTAGATTAATCGAAGCTTTATTAATTCCTAAGTCGAGGCCCTTCTGCTATCGTAACTTAATCCACAATCACATGTTCCTGAATGGTCAAACTCTTTGTGGTGAGTATAGCATTTTTGCGATTACCACCCTTTCTCTATATGCCCCTTTTCCATGATCGCAACTTGATCTGTGATCACGGCAAGCTCGTTTCTAGCACATAATAGGTTGAGGTGGACATTTTAAAAAAAAGAAAGTCTAAGGGAGGTGAAGGGAAATTCTAGAAAGGCTATAAAAAGACAAAGACAATGATTAAAAGGATATCATTAAGAGGGGAATTAATCTAGAAGGAGGACCTATAACAACTAATAGAGAGAAAAGGGAGTAAGAGGGGCAAAAGGAGTTAAGAAGAAGAAAAGAAACCCCATTGAACATTCAAACTTCTTGATAACAATTTATCTTCCCCTTTTTATTTCATTTTCATTTCTTTAATCTCTTGGGTTGTATTGAATATTGAATGATGATTATGGAAGCCATGTTTGGCTAAGTTTTTATTTATGTTGTTTGGATTTTGGAAACCCATTTGAATCAAGTTTATTTTATAAATCCTTTCTTGTTTAATGCATATTGTATTTGTTGTGCTTTGATTATGTTATATTATGGCCAAATGCAATCTTAGTCTAGGTCTATGCATTGAGAAATGGTATATCTAATAGACCCATAAATACTTATTAAAGGATCAATGACTTGAGAGAGCTTGAACCCATTCAACCCTCTATAAGCTCACCTAATGCCTAATATGTTTGATGTTAACTTGCTTTCATAGTGAGGATGAGAATTAAGCTATAATTCTGAAATGGATGCATACTAGTATAGTTTAACATTACTTGAGAGAGAGTATTAAATGATTCTTAGAAGCTTGAGGTATGCAAATAACTTGATTGGAACTATAATTTGACTTGAGAATAATATGGTATGCTATTCCCTAATAACATAATTCCACTATTGATTGATTTTCCCATTAAGTGTTTAGTTTTAGTTCAATTAGCATTACATTATTTTTTGCTTATTTAGTTTGCTCATTATTGTTTTCTTATTCAATTTGCAAGTTCTAAACATATTAAACTAAAGCTAATAGGTGGTTAGTCCCTAATTCTCGTGGGAACAATACTTTACTCTCTATATTACTTGTTGTCCCATGTACTTGTGGTGTGCGAGTTCAAGCAACAGCACAAACCGAGTTTGTAATATCTTTCTTAATCAATGAAGTTTCAGTTGTTCGAGAAAAAAAAATTACAATTACATACACCCACTTTACAATTAAAATTGTATGAGCCCCTTTAGATGAGAAAAAAATCATGTAGATAATAACTGGGAAGTGTTAAACACCACCTCCTTAAACTTAAAATTACATACGCCTATGAACTCATGTTCTCACACTGCATACCATCAACATCTACAAAAACCCACTTTACATTCACAATCTAGGGGTGAGTAGCGAACGTGTTCGGATTTTACATTTTTCAAAAACTCAAAACTGAACCGACTTGCGATTATTGTTGTTGGGTTTTGGTCAAGTTTATGGTTACCCGAATATATAATAAAAGAAAAAAAAGAAAAAAAATGCTTAGTATCCTAACGGTATTGACGTATACTTTTCTTGTTAGGAACCTCAATTCGAGTCCTAACAATGCCATTTTTAGGTATTTTTATACTAAAAAAAAAGTGTTGGTTGTGCCCATAATCAATTATTGGTCTCACATAAGTCTCCACTATTGTGCCATAAGCACAAATTGTTATATATTAATAGAAATTATATATATATACACACTAAATTTTGGATTTTTGGTTGGGTCGAATGCCTACCCAAAACTTACATATTTGTAAAAATAGAAACAGAACCAACTGTCAGTTCAATTTTTTGGGCAGACATATCTCACACACCTACATTTCCTGTTGGCTTATGTTCAAATGAATTAATCTTAATACATTAAATTTAAAACTAAAATTATTTAAAACTGTTATATTATATTATATGATTGAGTTTAGGCGATAGTAAATATTAATTTTGTGTACAATCTCACTCATAAATTTGCTATTAGTAAACAAGTAGCCTTAAATAATGTTCTTAAATTTGTCATGACCAGCGCTAGGGAAAGAAAATTCTTTCAAATTTGAAACCCGTAGCAAGCCTTAAAAATAAAAGCACATGCAGTAACTAAATAAAAAGTACGACAGAATTAAAATTTTTCAAATTATATATATAAATATAAATACTCAATATCCTTTCATAAATAAAAGATGTTCATACAATATACTGGACACAAAGTATCATGAATAAAACAATACTCTTCTGATACTTTAACACTACTACTGTAGTTTCTAGAATATAAATTAAAGTTTAAATATACGTTTACATAAAATAGCCGGGACAAAAGAACACTAGCGAAGAGCTCTACTACTAAGGTCTGACAATATAAGATTTCCTGAAAAAAAATAATTGAGGGGGATCAGACCTCACTGAGTGAATTATTATAATATATATACATGCAATCTAAACCATAATAGTTAGACATCCATGTATATATATATATATATATACACACGCATTTCACACAAATGTCAAACTCTGCTTTTATATATATAATAAATGCAGAAAATGTTTATTTTAATATATGAAGGATCAAATAGAACCCTATTTAATCGCAACCTCAATCACAAACATCACTTTAGCCATACAAACTCACTTAATTCCAAATTAATTATCTTATTCCATTATGGACAGTAGACTGGTCCGGAGACACTAAGTCAACCGAGCTCCAGTAATCTAACTGTTAGTGTGATTGGCCCCGAGACACTAGGTCAACTGAGCTCCAGCAATCACAGTACTCAATCACATCAATCTCAAATCAATCAATCAAATCATTATTTCCTCAAATAAGTTAGTAATTCAACCCTACAATCTAACGCACTAGTACGTACTTGGTCATTGTGTTGCCCACTAGGTAGCACGTTCTATGGATATTCTTTAATTAAAATTAAACATTCATATGGGAAAATAAATAATGCATAACAACATTCATAATAGCGAAATAAACTATATATATACCAGAAATATACGTAAAATAAACTAAGTATATTTCAAGTATATATGTGCTAAATAAATTCGAAATCAACCATAAAAATATACCAATTAAAAACCAATAATATACTAAAATATTCTAAGTATATAACGAAAATATAACATGCATTTATTTTGAAATATATTAAAAAATATACTAAAAATATACCTAATTATATAACATGCATATATCAAAATAAACCCTAAATATACTAAAGATATACTAAAAATAAACCGAAAATATACTAAATCATTTAATACATAAATCACATTTAGACATAAAATAAAATGTAAAATCCTTATTCATGCATTCTAAATGCAATGCATATATAATATAATAACTCACTGATTCGTGCTCCACGAGACAGACTAGGCGGGCCTGTTCCGATAGGCCTCGATTTTGGCGTAGTTAGAAAATAAATAATAATATAATATCATAATAAACTTATAACTTTACGCTTCTAAGATTACTATAGAAAGACTCAATCAAAATTCTAAAACTAGACTCGAATCGGTTGTCACGTTTTATGAGAAATCTACTAAAAATTTAGCAGAGTCTCCTTTGTAATGCGGACGTCTCCCTACAAAAGTAAGGCCGATCTTACACGGAAAATATACTTCTAAAATCACAAAGCACAACACCTCGGATTGGGGCCCCAAACTCCACAAATTCCCAACTAAGGTTCACAAATCACAACCAACAATATTAAATAGTAAAATCATAAAAATCATAAAAAATCCATAAAAATATTAAAAACCTTTATTTTCCAACTAAAACATAAAATTCTAATTTTTAAATAATATTTGGTATTAAAATTCATAAATGGAATAAAATTCCCATTTTATAATTAAATTAACATAAATTGCAAATAATATTTAAAATTACAATTTAACATCATAAAAATAATAAAATACCCATTTAAGCTCAAAATAATAAATAAATTTATTAATTACATAATATTCCAAAATTATCATAAATTAACTAATAAAATCTCAAATATTATACAATATTAATTAAAAAAACCAATTTCTCAAATAATTCACCAAAATAGTTAAATTCACAATTAACTACATAAATAGTTTAATTATATAATAAAATTAATTTAAAACCCATTTTTATCACCAAAATAGTAAATAATATATATTTGAATATAATTTTCAAAAATTAATATTAATTGGTTAAAAATTTCAAATAATTTATAAAAATAATTTTAATACTCTATATAATCATAAAATCGTTTAAAATATAATATTTGACTATATTTTTAACAAAAATCCATAATTAACCTATATAATAAAAAATCACATAATACAAATAATTTCCTAAAAAATTGTATAAAATTATTAAAATTATTTCACCAACATATAATATTCTAATATTATCTAAAACGTATAATTAACCAATATTTTAACAAAATTACAAATTTATCATAGAATTCCAATATTTTCATAATACAAAAATATTTCTTAAAAATTATATAATATATCCAAAAAATTATTTTCTCAACATTATAATTAATATCATCATATGATAACACTAAATTAACCAAACTCATAATTAAAATAATTAATTAACAAAAATTCAATAATTAAATATAAAATAATAAAAAATTAACCAAAATAATTTAGATCAACTAATATATATATATATATAGAGAGATCAACCCAAAATTAATCAAATATTAAGAAATAAATTAAGCAAAAATTATATTAATTAACTAAAAATTAAAATAAACACAATAACTAATAAATAACTAACAATCTACTAACAAACAACTAACAGTTAACTAGTAAACAACAAGGAAACAACTCAAAAATCAACCTCACAGCTCAACTAAATCAGCCTAAAACTCACCTAAAATAGAAATCTATGGCAGAAGAGGCTACTGCTGCAAGTGCCAGAGCTGCTGCTACTTGTCTTCGTGCGAGAAGGAGAAGGAGGTTGCTGACTTTGATGTTGTTGAGAAAATACAACAAGGAAAAGAAGGAGTTGATAGTGGTAATGGCATGAGGGCTAGTGGTGCTGCTAGGATGAGAAGCACCGAGTGATGAAAGAAAAAAAAAATGCTCTCGAACAAAGAAAAAGAAAGAGAAAAAAAAAAAGAAGCAAAGAAGGAGTAGGAGGAGTGGGTTGACAAAAAATATTGACCCCCCTTAACCTATTTTATATATATATATATATATATATATATATATATATATATATATATATATGTATATAGGTACACACATGTCACACACATGCACTAACAATATAACCATTACAATATTAACAATTGAATTTAATACTATTAATAAAATAATTGAATAATAAAAATAGTATTTATAATAATATTAAACAATAAAAATAATACTAATGATAATAAAAATAATATCCATGATAACAATAACACACAATTAATATAATAATAACCCACATAAAATAACAATGACAATAATAATAATATCAATAGTAACTTTAATATTTAAATAATAAATCTCCAAAAATAATTATTTACGTAAGAAAATTTATATACATAATATAACGATGATTAACTACAAATAATAATAATAATAATAATAATAATAATATAAATCTCACGTAAATAAATTATTTTTACCTAAATAATTCTCTTAAAATAAAGTATGTAATTAACATTAGTAATTAACGATAATAATACACAATTAAACTTTAAAATTATTAATACTGTATATCTCAATAAATATTAAAATAATTTAAAAATATGGGTTATTACAAAATTTAACCTTAAGGATTAAATAAACACAAATTGTCTTAATTTTTACTATTATGATAATTTTTTATAATAGGACTCTCATATTAATTGATATAATAAAATTTAGAAGATATTATAAATATGAGTTTAAATTGTAACTATAATTTTTTTTTGTCACATATCATATTACAAATTTGTGCTATCACTATCACTATATATATATATATAGTGTTGACATAATTGGGGTATATTAAAATTTAAAAATTTTAATTTTTAGTATCCATTAAGTCTTGATCCCATGATCTAGGCAAGAGAAGGTGTATGTATAATTGTGAATATAAGTTAGTATCGGAAATATATAAACTAAGTGAAATATATATATATATAATGCAAAACTTAAAACCGTATGTTAGATGAGAAAAGAGGAGGAAAGAGGAAAATCAAGTAGAGATTAATTGGGGCGTGTCCAAGCAGAACACACGTGACTATGTACATCATCAAATATTTACATACATAATCAAATATCAACATCCCATCAAATATTCAAATGTATTAATAAAGGGATAACTCATATTTTCTCTCCATTCTTTTATTTTATTTTCTAACTTTTACTCCTATTTAATCCTTATATTTTTATTTTTCTGCACATTAAATCTTTCTCTTAAAAATTTGTAGAAACCACATTACACATAAAGAACAAAATACTTCATTTAATCTTATAATTTTTAATATTTTTAATAAATTTATATATCTTAAAATTTTAACAAATTAATCCTTAATATTCTTACATATATTTTTTATTTTTTTACTTTCAATAAATATTTCATTATTAACATTTATATATTTAGTTAATAGATTTATAATTTAACTAATTTAAACTTCTAATTGAATGTTTTATTATTAACATAAATATTTCTAAATTATTTATTTTTTTATTAACTATAATCTAATTCTAATATATATTATACTTGTTTTCACAGTTTACTATTAATTTAATTTTAAGTAATAAATTATTAAAGAATAAACCTGTTTTCACTCTAAAAATTTTAAATACACTAAAGCTTTATCTTTTTTTTTTTTTTAAATAATAACTTGAAAAAATTTTCTTAAAAATTATATCAATACATTTTCTTATTTCTTAAAGATTTATTACCAACAAGTTTTTAAGGTATAAAAAATTTGTATTTGTTTTTAATCCGCACATATACAATTTTTTTCATCATTTATTTTTACTTAAAATTAGTTAAAATAAAATCTCTTGAAATTTTTTCTTGAATAATATTTATAAAAATCAAATAAAAATTTTAAAGACTAATTAAATTACTATTAATTATATTATTTATATTTAATTTTCATAAGAGTGATTATCATTTAATACTATTTTATATTAAACAAATAAGTGTGAATAAAAAAAGACTTAATGTATTCAAAAATAAAACTGTAGGGACTTAATAATTTATTGCTTAAAATTAAATCAATGGTAAACTGTGCAAAGAAATATAATATATATTAGTATTATATTATAGTTAATAAAAAGACAAATAATTTAGAAATATTTATGTTAATAATAAAAAATTCAATTAGAAGTTTAAATTAGTTAAATTATAAATTTATTAAAAAATATATAAATGTTACTAATTAACTAAAATATTAATTGAAAGTAAAAAAAAAATAAAAAAAACAAATAAAAATTTTTTATACCATAAAAATTTGTTGGTAATAAATCTTTAAGAAATAAAAAAAATGTATTCATATAATTTAAGAAAACTTTTCCAAGTTATTATTTTAAAAAAATAGATAAAGCTTGAGTGTATTTAAAAATTTTAGAGTGAAAATAGGTGAATCCTTTAATAATTTATTGCTTAAAATTAAATTAATGATAAATTGTGTAAAGAAGTATAATATATATTAGTATTAGTTATAGTCAATAAAAAGACAAATAATTTTAAAATATATATGTTAAAAATAAAACATTCAATTAGAAGTTTCAATTAGTTAAATTATAAATTTATTAACTAAATATATATAAATGTTAATAATTAACTAAAATATTTATTGAAAGTAAAAAAATAAAAAAATTTAAGAATATTAAGGATTAATTTGTTAAAATTTTAAGATAGATAATTTTTTTAAAAATTTTAAAAATTATAGAAACTAAATAAGATATTTTGTTTTAAATGTATAATTTAGTTTATACTAATTTTTAACTGACTTAATGTACAGAAAAATAAAAATATAGGACTAAATTCACGTAAATAAAAGTGTAAGAGTAAAATCTAGAAAAAAAAAAAAAAAAGGGTGTAGTGGGGTGGGTGGGGTTAGGGAGTATGGTTTATTCGATTAACAAATAATGTATTACACACATAGATTACCCATTATCAACATCCCATCAAAGGAAGGACAATAATATCAACATCCAAATATTCAAATGTATTAACTAATGTTGTTCTAAGTTCAAAAAAAAAGAAAAAAAAACTAATGTTGTTCGAAAAAAAATGTATTAACTAATAATGCATTAGATGCATAAATCACCCATTATCAACATCCCATCAAAGGACACTAATATCAACATCCAAATATATTCAAATGTATTAAGTTAACTACCCATTATCAAAAAAAAAACATATTCGAATGATTCAAAAAAAAAAACTACCCATTATCAACATCCCATCAAAGGCAGCACCAAAAAAGAAAAAAAAAACATCCCATCAAAGGCATTACCAAAAAAAAACATCCCATCAAAGGAAAGATACAAATATCAGCATGCAAATATTCAAATGAATTCTCTAAGAAAAAAAAAAAGGAGGAAATATCAACATCCCATCACACTATTCAAATGAGGTTGCCTAGTCCAAAGCCAAGGACTCTGAAATCTAATAAAAAAAGAAGAGAATGCCTAGTCCAATCTAATTTCAGAGTATGTCCATTTTCTCACCCCTATATATTTTCAGGCTCACCCCAATGAATTGGCCACACGCAATATGCAATATAGAGCATATTGTTTTTGATCCAAAGTTCCCAGCAGCATGGTCGAACCCCAGCTTCTTCATCGGCCTACAGGGGCGGAGGCATCCCATTACATAAACTGGATTACAGCTAGTGCAGAAGCTATAAGCCACCGTGTTTGGGGAATCATTTTTCTTGCTCTACACTTCACTTTCATAGGCATGTTGTTGCATGTTATTTCTACCAAGTATGACTCCAGTGTCAATCAAGATGTTTCTATATCTCTCTATTTTTATTACATTAAATTTCATCATCCGTATATTCTATTTCACTACCATTCATTTGTGTATCCATTTTGAGCGCATTAGGCATTTTAGTAATGTTCTTTCTGTGCTCATTCATATATTCTCAAAGCGTGCATCGGTTGGTTCTATATTTTTTCGTCTCATGTTCTGTTGTCATTCTGCCTCTTTTCTTGCATACCTGCGTATTATCTTTAGAAAAGGTGATAAAATTATTGACTCTAGAGTTTATGACATCATCTCTTATGAGCTTGTTGGACACAAAAGCACCAGACTGGCTTGATGTGTTTCTCTATAGTGTTGTTTCGCTTTTCGATTTTTACTGTTGGGTATGTTATTATGATTATTTTTCATTTAATGTTTACTTAATCACTTCTTGCTCCGTACCAATTGCTACTATATGTTATTTTAATCAATCATTAATACTGGAACTCAATTTTATGCTCAATTTTCATCAGATGATTATTATATTTGATTTTTTTTGAAAAAAATTACAATTTTCACTGTAGTTTGACCATTTTCTCTCGCATGCACTTTTCCTTTTTTTTTTTCACGCTTAACGTAGTGCTTTCATCTTCACCTTTTTTTTCCCCCCTTTTCGTTTTTACAGTTTTCCTTGTTCTCTTTTTTTATTTTTATTTTATTTCATAACTATTTTATTTTAATATTATTATCAATTCCCTTATTTTTTATTTTTACTTTTATTTTCTATTTGTTTTTTTCTTTCACTACTTATTTTATTTATTTATTTCTTATTTTTTTGGTTATTTTTATGATTTTTTTGGTTGTTTGTGGGTTTTTTTTATTTGTACAATATTTTTTTGTTGTTTTTAGATTGTTTTGGCAATTATTTTTAGTTTCTTGTTGCTTATGTTTTACGTTTTATGAGATTGTCTTGCAATGGTTGTTTTCAAGACTTTTTTATAATTTTTTTCAGAATACCAGAAAATCA
This sequence comes from Mallotus nudiflorus, assembly GCA_947683625.1. Lineage (NCBI taxonomy): Eukaryota > Viridiplantae > Streptophyta > Magnoliopsida > Malpighiales > Euphorbiaceae > Mallotus > Mallotus nudiflorus. The sequence goes on from CANTUR010000041.1 coordinate 8,687,162, forward strand.
CTACAAAAAAAGGTCAAAAAATTGAAAATAAATGGAGAAAAAAATAAAAAATAACTACAAACAACCATTTTTTATTATTTTATGGTTGTTTTAATGGTTATTTTTTGTTCTTGATTGTTTTTTGGTTTTTTTAATGGGTTTTTTTCAAAGTAATTATAAAAATAACCATGAAAACATTTAAAACATAACTAGAAAGTCACTACAAAAAACAACCTCAAAAAACTAGGGGTAAGTATGGATTAAAAAAATTTGGGGATTTAAAATTTCTGGAATTGTACCATATTTTGAGAATTTTAAAAATAAAATCTTAAGTATCAGTAACTAATTTAAAAATTTCCATATCGGTACAGACGGTTCAGTATAAAGATCCGGTTCTATCAGAATAAATCGGTATGATACAGTACAAAATAGAAATTTAGAAATTTATATAATAGACAAATTTATATTATTAATTAAAATTGTATTTGTTATCCACAAATCAAAATGACATAGTTTTTGATAAAATATATTGTTTTTGTTATATATATATATATATATATATATATATATATATATATATATATATATATATTAGTAAACAACTATATACTTCATACATGAACTAAAATTTTTTTAAACTCGTGATATATAGTAAATAAACTATTAAACATATTATTATTATTATTATTATTATTATCTATAACAGTTTCATATTAACTTAATACAGTTAATATTCATTACAATTTTGATAATATATGATATTCCTTTAATATTTTTTATAATTAATCTTTTTTAACTCTACAACTAATTTCATATAAATAATATTATGGTCATAGTTAATCACAAGATAATAAAACAATCATTAGTTATTTTTTAATAAAAAGTTTAAAAATAATAAAAGTTATATTTTCTTTATATAATAATTTAAATATTACAATACATTAAACTTATAATTTATTACAATTTTTGAAGAATTTTTTATTTGAGCTATGATACTTTATTTCTTTAATATTTTTATATTAATACTTTTATTTAAGAAAAAATTAATTTAATGTAGTTTTTTTAAGTTCAACCAATAATTAAATAATAAATATTAATCAATTTAATTTTAACTCTTTTTTGTTAAATTTTTTTAAACATACTTTCAATTAAATTGGAATTATATGTTAATTAATTTCATTTTCTTAAAAATAAAATAGAAAATACACTTTTAATTATATTATAATTATATTTTGATTAATTTAATTTTCATTAGAGATTTTTTTTAAAAAAGTTAACCTAATTAGAGTGGAAAATATATTTTCAAATAAATTAAATTTTTTTAGAGATAAGATAGAAATTAATCTAATTAGAATAGGAAATATACTTTCAATTAAATTAGAATTATATTTTAATTAATTTAATTTTTATTAGAGATAAAATAGAAGTTTACCTATTTAAAATAGGAAATAGACTTTCAATCAAATTAAAATTATATTTTATTATTAAATCTCTAAGTTATCCAATTTTTATATAATAATGAATAAAAACTTTTGTGTAATTTTACTTGTCTTCACTCCCCCTTCGTGTGTGTGTGTGTGTATATATATATATATCACTAATTACTTTAATCAAAACGACATAGTTTTAGGCAAAATTATATCGTTTTGGTTATTTATAATATATCTCTATATATTATTATGTAGCAAAATGATAATTATAATAATATTTAGCTCATTAATTTTAAATAATATCAGTAAGATTAGATTACTTACCAAAAATAATAATTAATAAGTTATTAAATATGATAATAACAACATATTTTAAGTAAAAATTATAAATTTAAAATTATACAATGTTTATTTTCTTATTTAAATAGTTTTAGTTTAAATTAAAATATAATGGGTATTCCTCATTTTTACTTGTTGTTGATAATAATAATAATTTTCTTATTTCTCATATTTTAAATTTAAAGTGTGTTGTAATGGACATTACACATTCTTATTTGTTAATTGAATTATTTGAAACTAATGCAATGTTAATTTTTTATTTTTATATTTCAAATTCAAATTGTAATATAATAAACATTTCGTATTTTGACTTGTTAATTGAAAAATAATAGTAGTAGTAGTAACAATGACAATAATACTAATAATAATAAAATTAATTAAAATATTTTATTAACAATTTATTTATTATATTTTAATCACAAAACATATCATTTTTTATCATATATTATTATACATAATTATAAGTATATAATTAAGTTACTATTTAATACTATTTATTAATATTTGTGTATTACTTATTAAATTAATATTCGGTACTATATTTGATTTTCAGTTCGGTACAATTTTGGTATGGTTCAGTACGGTTCTCGGTTCAATTTTTTTACAAATATCCTGTACCATACCAAATTAATTATAAAATCAATTTAGTTTGGTTTAGAAATTATTCAGTTCGGTACTATTTTAATGTATTTCAGTTTAGAATTTTGGTACGGTATGATATTTTATTTTTCCCGTGCTCAGTCCTACAAAAAATTGAAAATGAACCAAGAAAAAAGTAAAAAAAAGGGGAAAAAATAAAAGAAACAACAACAAAAACAAGAAAAAAAAAGGGGAAAAAAATTAAAAGAAACAACAACAAAAACAAGTTCAAAAAATTAAAAATAAACCAATAAAAAAATAAAAAAAAAACAAAAAACAACTAGAAAATAATTAAAAATGATAATAATAACCACAATAAAAACAAACTTAAAAAACTGAAAAAAACCAAAATTTTTGTAAAAACCTGACTCAAAATTGATAAAATCAAATTTAAAGACAGCCCATGGCTTGAAATCAAGCCTTTTGTCGGTGGGTATTTATTAAAAATGTTAAGAGAACTTAGTTTTGGGTTTTAAAGAATTTATACAGTGATTTTCTAAAAAGAATGACCATGATGAAAAAAAAATAGAAGAAAAAAGAAAAAAATGGTAAAAAAAACGTGTCTTTTCATAATACCGTATTTTTGAAAAAAAAATTTAAAATATTATTTTTGTAAATAAAAAAGTTAACAGTATTTTTTAAAATATATTTTTTAGTTATTTTGAATTTTTTTTATTTTTTCAGATATGTGCGTGTGGGCCACAACCAAATGAGGCTGGAGTAATCTTGTTCAAATAATAGGTCAGATTGAGGAGTCAGGACTGGAGAGCACATAATGGGATAAGGCCTCCTCGGATGAACCCTTGTTGCCCCTTTGACCGTTGATTTGTGAACTTAAGCGCAATGTGGAATATCCATAGATAGAACCATATATATATATATATATATATATATATTATATTTTTGATGTTTTACGTTATGTTTGGTTGAATCTCACTAAAAATTTTCAAATCAAATTCAATTCCAAGTGAATATATATATATATATATATATATATATTGAGCTAATACAAATGGTTAATTCTCAACACCACAAGGGGGAAAAGAAATGGGGAAGTGGTGAGGATTTGAACCATACTCTCATCAAACTGAATGTCCATATATTTTGCTACTCCAAGTGAATATTTATTAATAAAGTGTGTTTGGTTTAAATGAATAGTTTATAAAATTCATTTGAAATTAATTTCATAATTTATTATAGTGTGTTTGGTATAAATTTAAAATTCAAATTAATTTTTAATTTTGGTAAAAAAATATCCCTTTAGGTAGAAAGATATCATTAAGAATGAAAGTAATTAGGGGTATTTTAGTCATTTTATAAAAATAAACTTAAAATTTGCGGAATTCATTTAAAAATTCTAACCATTTTATTAGAATTTGATATAGTTATAATCAATTCTACAAATTTAAAAATTTAGAATTGCAAATGAATTCTACAACATATTCATTTAAACTAAACACACATCATTTGGAATTGTAAAGAGAGAAAAATATGTTATGAATAATTTGTATTTATTTTTTTATATGTTAAGTGCTACATGATTGATTACCTAGCTAAGCTCTATATGATCATATGATAATTAAGCACAACTAGCATTATTATTATATTTACTATTTTTGTGATGCATTTTAGTGGCACTCTATGCATATATGTTTGAAATTATTTTCTCACATTGTCTAATATTTATTTAAATGATCATGTTATCATATTTTATGTTTTTAATATATTTATCATAAGAATGCCATGTTTTTATCCCTCTTACTATATTTTATGTTTTTTTTTGTCAAGAAGAATACTCTATAAATTTATATTTCTTATCATGTCCATATTCATAGGGGAAAAAATAAAGAAATATATTTTATTTTATTTGGTATCATTATTATCACAAGTATTATTTTTTATCAAACTCAAAATAAGTTTGTCAAAATAAAAAAGGATGAGATTGTTGACCTTAGCAACAATCAATTTTAATTTTAATCTTAACAAACTTAATTTTGAGTCTAAGTGTGTATAAGTTAGGACTCTATTGAAAGTTAAAATGAAGTATGATTATCTTGGACTGATTCGACCTCTGAAATTCAAGGAGGCTTTTAACATCCTTAGAGCTTTATAACGATAAAATTATTTCTCCACATTTGAAGTAGACATCTTGAGCTTTCTGAATTGTGCTTATTTGTCAAAATCTGAGTTCATTTGGATATGCAAATATTGAGTCGAAATCAACATATGAGTTTACCATTTTAGATTGCATAGCTTTTCATTTTTTGGAGATATCTTGAGCTATAGATGTCCAATTAAGGAGATTCAAAATGATATGGAAAGCCAATTCAAATATCTACAACTCTGATGAAGAAAGTTTGGCAAAATCAAACGTCTTCAATACAAAATCACGGGTTCAACTTATGCATACCTGTTTGACAGTAGTCTGCATTTTAGATTGCATAACTCTTCATATTTTGGACATATCTTAAGCTACATAAGTCCAATTAAGGTGATTAAAAATGATATAAAAAGATAAGTCAAATATCTACAACTTTTATGAAGAAAGTATGGGAAAAATCAAACATTTTCAATAGCCAATTACGGTTTCAATCCATGCATAGCTGTCTGACAGTATCACCGTCAATAATTCAAAATTATAAATGTTGAATTCAAAATATATATGTTGGACACATTATTTGAACCTATAACAACTATATTTTTGTGTGATTGTCTATATAAACACCTTTAGAGTTGAATGGAAGTTAAGAAACTTATTTATCATTCATTCTTTCTTAAGCATTCAATTGAGCTCTCAAATTCTCTTAAATAATTCTTTGTTTGTATAAATTTTGTGAGAGTTGATTATGTGTTAGAAATATAATTTCTCTTCATCTTAAATTTTGGGATGGATTAGAAGGGAAGTGAGATCTATTTTTAAAGGAATTGGTTTAAGTGTTATCTATTAAAACACTTGGGATTTTGTTTTTGAGTGAGCTTTGAAAACTCAAGTTGTAAGGTTATAAGAGTGAGCCATAAAACTCTTGTGTAATCTCAATCTTGTGAATAAGATTATGAGTGATTGAAAATCCTAACTTGGGGATTAGTTAGGTAGAGTGGTAGGATTGTTGTTAAATCTGAGCTCCTTAAATTTTTGTGTTCATCATTCTTCCTTCTCAACTTCCATTCAATTCTTGCAAAGAATTCTTTTAATTTCTTCTTTTTATTTGATAGTCCTATTCACCCTCCCTCTAGAACTTTTTTCAATTACTTTTTATAAGCTAAGGGTGTGAAGTTAAAATAGTCATTTTAAACTCAGTCCACATATAAATATGAAAAAGAAATATAAAAATTTAAAAAATAAAAAATATAACTTAATATAAAATTTATATACACCAACAAAATTGCTAATTAAAAAACCAACATAAAAAAATAAAAATATAATAGGAGTCTCACCTATGTAATAAGAGCAGCATTATAAAAAAATATTAAATCTTCAAAAATATTTATCATTATTATTGTCATGACCCAAAACAGGAGGTCATGACCGGCGCTAGGGAACGAGAATTCTTTTAAATCTGGAACTCATAGCAAGTCTTAAAAATAAAAGCATGCAATCTATATAATTAAATAAAATATTATGCAGCGAAATTAAATCTCAAAAGTAAAATAATAATTCATCAACTCATTTAGTAACATAAAATCCATCTCATATAGCATAAAATCTTTCAATACCAATTTTCGGTTCAAACTTTTGAAATTTAAATCTCATACATATATAATAAATACAGCTCATTGAAACAACTACTGCAGTGTCTAGAATACAAAATAAACTCAAGTAAGCAGTTTACATAATAAGGCCGAAGCGGAAGAAATCCGGCGTATAGGTCTGCTACTGAGGTCTGAGGACGAAGACTCTCCTGAAAAATGAATCAACGGAGGGGAGTCAAACCTCACCGAGTGAATTGTTATAATATATATACATGCATAGCTAAATGACAAATGCACACATTCAATAGTATATATAATAAATATATATACAGGCAAATACATACGAATGCAGCAAAAATCATTTTATATAATACGGAAAATAATAACCGTTTATGAAGGATCAAATAGAACCCTAAATGATCGCAACCTCAAAAAGTGTTAGACAACACTCTAGCCATACGGGCTCACTTATTCCAAATAAATTCACTTGTTCCATTTGGACAATGACTGGCTCCGAGACACTAAGTCAACCGAGCTCCAGCAGTCTGACTATTAGTGTGATTGGCCTCGAGACACTTGGTCAACTGAGTTCCAGCAATCACACTCTCAAATCACATCACACATCAAATAAATTAATCCGATCAATATTCACAAATAGGTTAGTAATTTAACCTAAATTCTATCGTCGTACCAATATGTACTCGGTCCTAGTGCTGCTCACTAGATATCACGTTCTATTGATATCCTTCATTTAAAATAAACTCATACATTCATTAAAAAAATGATGCATGACATTAATTAAAATGACAATATAAACCATATATATACTAGAAATATACAAAAAATAAACCAAGTATATTTCGAGTATATATATACGTCAAACATATTCAGTTTAATTATAAAATAAACCATATATATACTTAAAAACATTTTAGGTATAAATCAATAATAAAACATGCATTTAATTTAAAGTATAACAAAAATATACCTAAAATATACTTAAGCATTTATTAAATTATTTATGCATATTTCATAAAATTTAAACATACATTTCTAAAACATGCAATCCTAAAACACGTATATATAAAATAACAACTCATAGTTGTGCGCTCCACGAGACGGATCTAACTGGCCTGGTCCACTAGGCCTTGGTCTCGGCGCAACTAACGATAACACGAAATCAGAATAAATCTAACGAAATTTTAGAGACTCGATCTAAAATATCGGACACAGATTAGGAATACGGATTTGACCGGATGTCACGTTTTATGAGAATTTTACTGAAAATTTGGCAGAATCTCCCCTGTAAAACGAACATCTCTCTACTCAAAAAGTAGAGTCAATCCTGTAAGAAAACACACTTCGAGTATATACAGTCACATAACCCCTTAGTCAGACTCTTAAACTACGATTCTACCAACCGAGGTTCACAATTCACGAGATATACACAGAATACATAAAAATTCTAAAAATACCAAAAATACCCTTTATATATCAACATATAGCAATTTAGGTATTTAAAACACTGAAAAAAATTATTTTACCGATAATTATAATAAAACCCTAATTTTAATAAAATATTATTAAAAATCAACAATTCTCAATAAATTCATAAATATTAACCAAAATTCATTTTATAAATCCAAATTACATAATTAGCTCTAAAACATATTAAAAATCATTAAAAACTCATTTATTTACAAAAATAGTATATTATATATATTTTGAAAATAATTTTTGAAAAATAGTTTTAATTAGTTAAAAATACTAAATAATTTGTAAAAATTATTTTTATACCTCAAATAATTATTAAAACGAATCAAACTTAATATTTAACTAAAATTTCTATCAAATTACCAAAATACCCCTAATATATAAAATTTCACATAATATACAATAATTATTCAAAAATTCACTAAAAATTATATAATTACTCAAAAATTATTTTCTCAACATATAATTCAATAAAATCAATAATTATACTCAATTAACCAATTAATTTTAACAAAATACACATTTAACCTAAATTTCCAAAATTCACATAAACTAAATAAAATTATATTAATTACAAAAAAATCAGAAAAATTATAAATTAAATTCTAAAATTAATTTCAACCTCTATAAACACCAAAAATCACAATTCTACAATTTATTTAATTAATTTACGTAAATTAGAAAATATTAATAAAATAAACAAAAATTCACAAAAATCAAAATAAATTCCAAAAATTCCAGAGTGTAGATTAAGCTAAGAGAAGCAACTTTTGTGAAGGAATTTAGCTTGAATCACTAAGATTGAAGTTCAAAAAAATCAAGAAACTAAAATGGCTGAAATTGAAATCAAGCTCAAACCCTTACCAAATCGAGTTTTTAAGCTAAAGAAAGCTTGGAATCGGCTTCTATGGAGTTCTAGGAGCTCAACGGCACCGGAATCACCGGAATCATCGGATTTGGTGATCGGAAACTCCTTGAACGGCGGAGAGTTGATTTTCGGCTTCCTCGGCTTCCACAGCAACCACCGGCGCCGGAGAGGGTGGCGGAGCAATTGGGGAAGGCGGTGGTGGCACTCCAGGAGGCACACCGATGGTTGGTGGCTAGACTTGCAGCGGTGAGGAGGTGTGGGGGGTGGGTTTCGGGGGGGGGGGGGTGGTGAGGGAGAAGAAGATAGTTTAGTTTATATATATATATAACTTTATATTTTAATATTAAAACTTTATAATATACAAAATAAATACACACCACACACTTATCTTATATATTTACATATACATATACATATATAACACACATAATAATAATAAAAATTATAATATATTTATATATAGTTTAAATATTAAACCCTAATAATCATATATATATATTAATATTCAAATTCTTAATTATGCATGAAACCATGCAATTTAATAAAATAAACTAACATTAATAAATAAATTATTATTTAGATATTATTTCCCAAAATAATAGGTCTTAGGAAAATTTTTACATAGAAAACTTTAAATAATTTAAAATAACATTAATTATTAATAAAATAATTAAATAGTCAAATATATATATTAAAATTATTAATACTGCATATCCCGATACAGTATAAAAATATTTAAAAACATTGGGTTATTACAATTATGTCTATTCTTTATAGGTTAAAAGAGAAAAGTGAGAATGATTAGTTTGATTTTACTTTATTTTGTGATATAGTTAAATATAAGAGTATTCATAAATATATAAGAAAATATACGAAAGGTCAAAAAATAATATATGACTTAAGAGAAAAATAAAAATTAATCATAAAAATAAATTATTCAAAACTTTTTAAATTTTTAAGCTACTTGAAGAGATGGGGAGACCTTTTAGTTTTTCAAGACAATTGAATAGATGTAGGTTGAAGATAAAATTTATGGAATGAAATAAAAGTAGAATAATTTTGTCCTAAAAAAAGAAATAAAAATAAAACAATGATCAACGATTCAAAATTTTTAAAATTTTTAAAATAATTTAAAAGAGGGAGATTTCTTAGTTTTCAATGCAATAGAAAAAGTGTACATTATAGGTAAAATTTATGAAATAAAAATAAAATAAAATACAAAAATTAGAAAAAACAGAAAGAAGTAAAATTGCCATAAATGCAAAGTTTGCTCGTTAAATAGTAAAAAATAAAAAATTTTAAGTAATTAATTTTAAATTTTTAAAAATTAAAGTAAATAATATTTAAAATATAGGAGATAAAAATATAAAAAAATAATACTCATTAATATGTTGTAAAATAAAATTATATAAAAATTGAAAATTTTAAAAATTAAAACAAATAGAAATAGAAATATGAAAAGTTATAAAATATAAAAAATTTGGTGCCCATTAATATTTTATGAAATGATAATAAAATAAAATACAAAAATTAGAAAGAATAAAAAGGAGCAAAATTAACACATGGCAAAATTTTTCTTATGTGCAATTTTCGTTTGCAATCTTTCTTCTTTGCAAGCTAAATTTTTATGTATTCTTAATTGACGATGTTGAATGTTTAAATAATTGCAACTGCACATTTCATTTTTGTTATCAATATGAATTTTATTATAATTAATCACAGGAAAAACTTCATAATAAACCACATTGACTATTTATGAAATGTCTTCTATAATTACAAGTTAATTTATACTGTCAAACCTTTCTCTCAATTGCCTAGTTTATAATTAATTTTCTTTTTCATGGAAAATAAAGTGATCTAATATCAGTTATGACTAATTTAATAATTTCATAACTATTTTTTATAGGATAAAAAAATTAAGTGAAAATAATCACTTTAAATTTAGTTCATACATATCGAGGTGTAAAAAAAATATAAAAACTCAATAAAACAAAATTTATATGCATAAAAAAATTATTAATAATAAACTAATATAAAACAAATAATAAAAAAAAAAGAGTTAGCGATGTAAAATAGTAGATCTATAAAATATTTTTTATAATTGTGGGCTAGTTTATGCCTGTCCAACCAATATTAATCATTGTCAATTCATAGTGCAAATTTTTTTTCCATTTACATAAACATTGGAAAAGAGGCAAGCTTCTTGTTGATACTCCATCGAAATGTCAAGCTGTGACCAATCCAACCAATAAAATTTTTGGAACTAAGCATCTAAATGGTAGGAGGTTTGAAGATCCTTAAACTCAGAAGGAGATGAAAATGGTTCCATATAAAATAGCAAAGTGTTACGGCCTGCAAAGTCTGGTCTGTCCCAATGCAATGTGCTGTGTGCACAATGCAAGAAATTCGACCCAAGGCAAGTCAAGAAATGTTATTTGCCCCCAAGGCCAAGCCAAGCACCTAGTGCACATGTGAAGCCTCTAGAACTCGCTAGAATATTGTGGGAGTTGCTGGATTCAAAGGGGAACTTGTCTAGGCCAAGGAAGGAGACCAAAAGCACGTGAGAAGGCTCTAAAGAGCCACAAAAAAAATGGCAAGGCTGAATGCTACCAACCATGCCAAGACTCGTCTGGAAAGTTCCCACTAAGGAGCAAGGAAGCTTGGCATTCTAGAAGTTTTCCATGCCTCTTATACATGTTGCCTATACTAGGTCATTCGGCTAGCATCTAGAATGTTCCCATCTCATTGTACATATCAAGTAGCTTCTTAGGAAAGCTTTGTACATATAATGTTTGTAGAATTGTCTAGATGAATTAATTGTAGCCACACATTAAAGAGGTGAAAAACCTATATAAAAGCCGCTCCTTTCATGTGTAGATGATGATGAGAATTTGTTGAGAAATCTAATATAGCTCACATTTTACTCTCATTCAATTGCTACCTAAATCTCATCCCAAACCTCTTATTGCCCAATTGCTCACTTATATTCTACTGCATTTCAACTCCTAGGCTTGCTTAGTTTTACTTCAGTCCTAATGTAGACTAAGTGTCGCACGTCTTAGTGAACCTCTAAAGATAAGCATGTGATAAAAGGCTTCAAAAAGAGATGCGTGGGTTGAGGCCAATGGACAACAATTTTCTCTTAGCCAGATTAATGCCTTCATTTTTATTAAGATAAAAGAAACCACAGAGTCTTACCATGGAAAGACGATTACTAAAGCTATGATCACTATGCCAGCTTATTTCAATGATGCTCAAAGGCAAGCCGCAAAGGATGCTGAGATAATTTCTAGCCTTGATGTTCAAAGAATTATCAATGAGCCTAGTGTTGTTGCACTATCCTACGGTATGAACAATAGGTAATGTCTAATTACAATTTTTGATATTAGAGGTGGGACTTTTGATGCTTTAATTTTGAAAATTTCTAATGGTGTTTTATTGGGTATACGATCGACAGTCCCACATTGGCTAGAAGTGGGGAGGATCATGGGTATATAAGAATGGACAAATATATCCATTGGAATGAGACCTTTTGGAGTAAAGCGCAAGAGCAAATCCATGAGGGTTTAGGCCCAAAGTGGACAATATCGTGGAGATATGTTATGTCTATAGTCCAATAAGTGTTATAAGAGCCATGCCCGAAGTTAATTATGGTTGATGAATCCTCAGAATGCCGAATGAAGGTGGTAGGCCCTAATGATCCGTGAATGAGCTCTATTGGATAAGCGGTGTGCTCTAGATACTTCATGGACATGTCTTGACCCCAACATGGTGAAGAGAAGTTGACCTAGATAGAGTAAACTCTCAAGTCAGGTGGTGCTCTTTAGATGCTTCAATGACATGTCCTGACGACAACACAGTGAAGTTGAGAGAAATCCTAGTTGGTGGAGAGCGGATGGATAGATTATCGCTTGAGAGGAGTCTTAGTGCTCCTTTATTCAAGAGGAGGATTGTTGGGTATACAACCAAAAGTTCCACATTAACTAGAAGTAGGGAGGATTATGGGATGGATAGATTATCGCTTGAGAGGAGTTTTAGTGCTCCTTTATTCAAGAGGAGGATTGTTGGGTATACAACCCAAGAGCAAATTCACAAGGATTTAGATCCAAAGTGGATAATATCATATTAATACAGAGATATTTTATGTCTATAATCCAACATGTTTTTGAGGTATGTGTATGATCATTCACTATTTGGCATGACGCTATAGTTCTCTTAATATGGAAATCAATATAATGAATGGTTCCTTTTTTTTTTTAGTTGAAAGTAGTTTCAATTCCCTTCAGTTTCCACTTCATGCGTTTTCTCATTTATTATGGCCAGTGCCTTTCATTGCCTTTTTTTTTCTTAAGCTTCTTGCAGCTAAATACAAAACCAAGTCTATTTAACTTTTATTTTTACAGCAGCTATAACTACAGTCTGTTAATGTTAATGCCACAATTTCGAGTGCTCCAACTAAAATGAAGCGAGAGAATTTGAAAAGCGACGGAAGAAGGATAACAAAAAAAGGCAGAGAGTATTGATTAAAGAAAGAGTCTATTAGACTAAATTGTAAATTATTATAGGCTAAATTGGGCACTCAACATCTTACCTTCTCACACTGCCAGGTGCTAAAAATTAAAGGACTTCTCACAAAATATTGTGATGTTTTCAACATCAATATTTGAGGAGAGCAAAGGAACTTGCAGAGTGACACATGGCACAATGCCTTCGGCTTTTATATAGACAGTTAAGGACTGATTATATATATATGTATATGTTTCATCTGCCAATAGTTGAAATATTATTAGTTATATAATTAAAGATTAGTTTATTATTGTAAATGAAAAAATAGTCAAGTGATAATTTTTCTTCAAAAATATTTTGAGATGAATAGTTTAATTTTTATCGTCATTGATTTAAAAAAAACTATTTTAATATGCATTTCATCAAAATTTTTTGTCATTAATTTAAAAAAAAAAAAAACTATTTTTAATGTGCATTTCATCAAAATTTTAACTTATATAAACTCTCTGTTAAAAAAAAATATATATTATTAGATGGTGCCTAAAATTTCAACTTATTTTTGGTTTTCAACTATATGGCGTGCATGTAAACATAGATTTGATAGAAAAAATAACCAATATTTTTATTCATGCACTTTTATTATTTTTTGAGTTTTAGCCTTGTATTTTTATTTTTATACATTAAGTACTTACACTTTTATTTTGTCATATATTGAGTTTCTATATTTTTATTTTATCATACATTGAATTCTTAATTTAAAATTAATACATTTTTATTTTACTATGCATTTGATCCTTACTTTCAAATTAAAGACTCAATATATGGTAAAATAAAATTGTAAGAACTCAATATATAGAAATAAAAGTGCAGGTAGTAAACTCAAAAAACAATAAAAATGCAAAGGAAAAATATGAATTATTCCTTGATAGAATGCGCAAATAACGGCATTTACAGTCCACACATGAAATTTTATACTTTTTATTGTTATACCTAATGTATATAATATTTTTTTTAGGGAAGTTTTTGCATATAATCCAAGCACTAAAAAATATATCAAAAATAGCTTTGACTTTTTATTTTTTCAAAGATAATTTTTTAAATAAATACTTTTAAAAAATAACCCTTAGCAACACGTTTCTTCTTCTCTTTTATTTCCTCTCTCTCTCCCACACTAAATATAAGCAAATTCTAAGTCTGCTATACAACCTGTTTCCCTTGCTTCATATAACATTGTTAAATCTTCTTTCTCCATGATCAATGTTTCTTTTTTCTTTTTTGCTCTGTGTGTGCGTGTGTTTTGCATAAGTTAAATGATGGTGAAGATGCATGATTCAAATCGAAAAAAAAAAAAAAACATAATCAAACAATGGATGGACCACACGAGCATTTATGGACATCTATTAAAAAATAAATGAACTGCGTATGCATATCAGCATTCTCCATAGCTTCATTGAGATTCTTCTTCCATGAAAACTGAAATTTTATTTGTTTTTCAATGGTTAATGGCAATTTTAAAACAACAATTGAAGTGAACTCCGCCAGATGAGAAGCGACACCTTCCAAAGCACAATTGGAATCGTGAACCACTTGTCCAGTCTCTAGTTTTGGATAAAGCTGAAGCAGCCATGGTCATTAAAGGCACCTCCATCGGATAATCATTTCTCTATTTTGCGTCCATATATTCTCTCCAACTTTGCTTCATTTTATACTCCATTTTGCATATTATGCAGTAGCCAACTTTGCATATGCTACATTTGTATTTTTTTTTAATTTTAATAATAATTAATTATAATAATTTATTTCAATATAGTCCCAATAAATTTATTCAATTTAGTTCAAATTTATATTATATTTATCATATTATTTTTAAATGCATAAATTTGATTTAATTATGTTTACTTAAATAATTTTAATATTGACACTTAAAATAATATTAATTTTTTTATTTAAATAATATAAATTTTTACTTAAATAATATTAATATTAAATTACTAAATTAATGTTAAATTTGAATAGAAAAAAATTTAACAACTAAAGATTTACATTAATTTAACAAACAATTTAAGAAAACATCCGACAAAAACAAAAAAATTAGTAATACCCAAAAGCATATATTAAATTACATATAAGTAAATAATCTTATAAATTTGAACCAGATTCACCAATATTATTTATATTATTTATTACTAATATATATTATTATTTTATTTATATATTATTTATTTTTTAAAAAAATATTCAAATAATAAATTTTATTATAAATAAATATATAAGTGTATATTGTAAGTATTAAATAAATTATGGGTGTAATATATAAAATATTTAAATAATATAATATTAGTATTGAATAGAAATATGTGAAAAATATTTTTTTAGAGTTAAAAATAAAATAATTGATTGAAATAAATTTATTATAATAGATATATTTTAAAATAAAATTTACTATATTTTAATATTTATGGTTGAAAATGGCTTAAGTATCTCCAGCCACTGCATTTTGCAGTGGGTTGGGACGCGTTTGGTGTCCAACGGAGATGCATTTGGGACGACATTTTGCATCTTTTGAACATTTGTTTTAATGTAGTTAAAATAATTTTGTTTAATTTAGTGTAAATTTATATTATATTTATCAAATTAAAATTTGATTTAATTTTTTTACTTAAATAATATTAGTATTATCACTTAAATAATTTTTTTACTTAAATCATATTAATTTTGTTTTATTCTCTTCATATACTATATTATTTAATTTTAAAAATATGTAGATATATTTATAAATGTATAGTAAAATATGTATGTTATTTCTAAAATATGTTCCTATTTATTATAAATAAATATATGAATATATATGATAATTATTAAATAAAATATGAATGTAACATGTAAAATGTATAAATAATATAATATTAATATTATATAAAAATATGTAAAAAATATTTTTTTTGAAGATAAAAATAAAATAATTAGTTAAAATAAATTTATTATAACATATACATTTTAAAGTAAAATTTACTGTATTTTAAAAGTTTTGATGGAAAATGAGAGATTTTGCAATGGAGTGAGATCATATACATCTGCATTGCATGTTTGTGAGAATTGGCCCATCGTTTCAGATATGTTATGATGATGAATTCCTTGATCCCTGGAATCTATTTCCACAATTTCTTTACACTTTGTGTAAATTTCTTGGAGATGCTTCATATTTTGCATTTGATGGCAAGATGGAAAAGTCTGACTCAGGTGATGGGACATATCTACTATTAGAAATGAATCGGGAATTCAGTACCACCTTTCCAGGGCTACAAAACAAACAAACAAACAAACAAAAAGCAGGCAGTAAGAAACTAAAAAAAAAATCAACAAAACTTTATAAATCAACAACTGAAATAATAAAATTTTGAGCCATTGATTTTTGTTGATTTTTAATTATTAATAATAAAATTGAGGTTATAAATAAAATTTTTACTTTTATTAATATTAATGATAAAAATAATAATTTTTTAATATATTTCATAATTTTTGTTATTGTTATTTTTATGTTTTTAACAATCAACAAACAAAAACTAATAAAAAAAATAATCATTCTAAATATGGGAAATTTTCTTAATTTTTACTTTTATTAGTATTAGTAATAAAAATAATAATTTTTTGAAATATTTCATTTATTTATTTATTTTTAACAAAAATCAACAAACGAAAACAACAAAAAATACCTGAAATTAATAACTAAAACAACAAAAATTAGCAAATATTTACAGTTATTGATATTTGTTATTTTTTGTTGTTTTTTCAGTTTTTTTATTATTAATAATAAAATTAAGGTCATAAACAAATTTTTTACTTTTATCTGTATTAATAATAAAAATAATATTTTTTTTGATATATTTCATAATTTTTTGTGTCTTTTGTTGTTGTTGTTTTTTTTTTTTTTTTGACAAAATCAACAAACGGAAATAACAAAAAATAACTGAAACGACAAAACAATAAAAATCAACAAAAATCAATAAAAATCAACAAACAAAAACAACAAAATTTTTTTAATGTATTAATTAAATGAGGAAATAATTATTAATTAATTAAAAATAACAACCAAAAGACAACAAAAAAATTATGAAATATATCAAAAAATTATTATTTTTATTATTAATACTAATAAAAATAAAAATTTTATTGAAAAAATAATAATTAAACACTATGAGTAATTTTTAGTTTAATTAGCTTAGTTTTTATATTATGTATAATTATTCTAAATAATGCAAAATTAAAAAATTATTATTTAGAATATAAAATTAAAATTATTTAAAATATAAAAATTAAATAAATACATACAATCAACTTCAATTAAAAATAAGAATACAAACATAAAATAAATAATAAATAAAATGAGTTTGATAGAAAAAAAAGGCCAAAATTGAAAAAAATAAAAATGAAAAGACGGTGCTTTGACTATCCACGGAGTGAAATTTCCTCTTTTTTTATTAATATAAATATTGGTACGTATCGACAACTAATTTTAAATTTTAAATTTCATTATATTTTTAAAAAGAAATTACCACTGCAATTTTATCTCACTAGCATATATAAAATTATTATATAGTTGTTACACCTAAAATATATAATTCAATAGATAAACACTCTTCCTCTAATAAAAGGAGTTTTGAATTTGATTTATAATTGTATAATTTGTATATGATAGAAAAGAAAAAAAAATTTATAAATTTTATTAATAAATTGAATTTTTTTTTTCATTTCTCACCCTAGATATTAATATGACAATATCAGTTAGAGTCTTATTATATTATAATAAATTGTAATATATTATTTTACTATTTTAAACTAGTGATTTATATCAATTAGAAATTTAAACCATTAAAGTTTTGATGGTTTATATCAATTTACTATTTTTCTTTAAGTTGTTTTTAGTTATAAGAATATGTAAATAAAGAGATGTTATTCGATTAATTAAACTAAGCAAAACTTAAAATAATTTCTTAGCTTTAATTTCTTTCTTTCTTATCTTCATTTTCATTTTAAGAGAAACTTCTTTTAAAAAGAAGTATAATTCAAATTCCTTCAAATAGAAATTCTAAGTTCTTTTATCTAGAAGTTTTGGATCAAATGGTATTATAGCAATAGATCCAAAAAGGGAGAAGGTGGTTTATGATCCTAACTTGCGGCCAACACAAAGCTTTAGGAGAAGAGCTTAAAGGTCCTTTGCTAGTACACAAAAAATGAAGGTCCAAAAAAGACAAGATGTCAGTAGTAGACAAACAGGGAACATCTAATCTTGAAGGTGATGGAATCTCCATATTAGAATAACAAGTTCAAAACTTAAGAGCATCAATTGCTCAACTCCTTGAATGTATTAACTCCAAAAAAATTCCACATGCACCCTCTTTTAAGAAGTCTGATTGCAAGCTCGAGAAGAAGGTTGGTAAAGAGAGTGAAGAGGAAGTTGATATAGAACCTGACAAAGAGGATCGAAAGGTGAAATCAGATGATGATAAAAATCTTATAGATACCTTAAAGATTGATTTTAAGGTTAATATTCCTATATACAAAGGTAATATCGAACTTGAAAAGCTAGATAATTGGATAGATGTGTTAGAAACTTATTATACTACGTATAATTATTCTAATGCCCAAAAGATAAAGTTGGCAAGCTTGAAACTTTCAAGCCATGCCCTTATGTGGTGGAAGTCTTATTAAAGACGATACGGTGTATTATATTTAACTAGGAAGGATTTCAAGGCACTAATAAGGAAACAATTTTATCTTGTTGTGTATGAAGAGGAAAAATGGTACAAATGGTAACACTTTAAGCAACAATATGGTTAGACTGTATGGAGTATACTATAGAGTTCCATAACCAAGCTATGGTTTTGGTTATTGATGTTGAAAACTATAATGTGTTCATAAAGTATACTAGAGGTCTTACTGACTACATATAGACAGAACTCAAATTTTTTACTGTAGAATCCATTGAAAAAGCCATTGTGAAGGCTATCACTATTAAACTAAAAATAAATGATTCAATAGGAAATTAAATAAACCAAAGTGTTCTAGCAAATCTGATTGGAAAAGAAAAAAAAAAGCAAATCAAGGATGACTTGACACAAAAATAATACTGTGATCATTATCAAACCAATAAATAAGCAAAGGAAAAATATTGGATTCTTCACCTAGAGTTAAAGCCAAAGGATAGAAAAGGCAACCAATGGAGGAATGACAAGAAGATCATTTTAACTGTCAAATAAACAGAAGAGCGTCCTCAGATGAAGCAACCTGATGTTACACTTACCCTAATGATAAGACCAATGGATGCTAAGGATGCTTCTAGTTGAGAAGAATTATTTCATTTGATTATTCAAGTCAAATAAAATCTTGTGCAAGCCATTATTGATTTAGGAAGTTAGAAGAATTTGATTTTAAAAGCCTTTGTATAGAAGCTGGCTTGGAGATAATCCCTCACTTGAAGCCTTACCCATTAGGCTAGATATATAAGGATGTTGATATGCAAATTATGAGGTAATGTACCTTTAAATTTACTATCACTAATCGTTATATTGATAAGGTGACTTATGAAATAGTTCCTTCAAAATGTATGCCGAATGATATTAGGCAATCTGTATTTATGGGCCAGTGATGCCATTCATTATAGAAGGTTGCATAAGTATTGCTTTATAAAAGATGGGAAAGAGTTCCTTATAAACTCTTACAAGCCTCAAACAATAGATGAGCTATTAACTGCTAACCAAGTTAAGAGATTAGTTGATTTATGTAGGCAATTCATTTTACTAATGATCCGACCCCAAGACCAAAGACTAAAAGCTGTGACTTTGTCTATATTTACTTTGTCACCCTCATAATGCAGTGAAATTGGAAAATTACAAGAAGAGTTTAAAGACTTATTTGAAGATGTGCAAGGTTACCACTAAAAAGAGTTGTAGAGCATGAAATCTAATTGGTAGGAGATTCTCCTCTACCAAATTTAGATTTATATCGCACTTCTTTAACAGAATTTGAAGAGATTAAGAGACAAGTTGAAGGGCTTCTTAAATAAAGAGTCATCAAGCCTAATTGTTCACCATGTGGCTCACTAGTAGTACTAGTTCCCAAGAAAGATAGAGGCTGAAGAATGTGTATTGATTACAAGGCACTAAACAAAATTACCATTAAGAATTGGTATCCATTACTAAGGATTGATGACCTGTTAGATTAATTACATAGTGCTTACTACATTGCAAAGATTTATCTTAAATCTGGTTATCACTAGGTTTGCATCCGAGAAGAAGACACTTGAAAGACTACATTCAATATGAAGAAGGGACTCTTTGAATGGTTAGTTATATCATTCGGGTTATTTAATGCTCCAGCTACCTTTATGCAATTGATGAATTAAGTGTTTCGACCATTTATTGATGATTTTTCATTGTTTACTTAAATGCCATATTAATATTTTGTGTCACATGGTAGGATTATCTTCATCATATTGCTCAAGTGGTGGGCATTCGTTGAACTAATTATAGTTGAACAAAAGAAGTGGAAAGCAATATTTATTATACTTGGGATTCATTGTTGGAGTAGGAAAGCTAAAAGTGGATCTAGAAAAAGTGTAAGTTGTTTTCCAATAGCCTACACCACGATATATAATTGATGTTCGAAGTTGTATAAGTGTGTGTCAATATTTGCAGAAATTCATTCGACACTTTTCACAAATTGTAGCACCATTGCATTCTCTTACAAAGGCCAATAAAAAATTTGAATGGTCTAATAAGCATGAAAAATCTTTCCAATTATTAAAAGGAAAGATTACAGAGGCTCCAGTGCTAGCATTACCAAATCTACAAAAACCATTTGAAGTTAAAGTAGATGAATCTAACTATGCCATGGAAGCTATCATATTACAGGTTGGAAAACCAATTGCATATCATTATGAGATGTTTAATGGACTAGTGTTGAATTACCCAACTTATGACAAGGAGTTATATGCTTTGCATCAGGAATTAGAGAGCTTACCTGTTAGGGAAGGAAGTTGTTATTCACTCAAATTATAAACCTCTTTAGTTTTTAACTACACAATCTAAGTTCTAGCAAGCTCGCCATATGAAATTGATGTCTTATGTACAACAATTTAATATTATGATTAAATACAAAAAAGGAACTACTAATAAACTAGTAGATATGTTATCTCGATCACCTATACTAATAAGTTTTGCATTGCTAGTGGCTATGCAAATGCAACTATAGTACCTTCAAAGTATGCTAAGGGGTATGACATAGACGATGATTTTAGTTCAGCTTATACTAAGCTACGACAAGGAAAGACTAGTGAATTTCAATTAAAAGATGGAATAATGTATAAGGGAACACAACTATGCATTCCAAAAGATGGAGATAGATTGCAATGGATTCGTGAAGCTCATACTTCAAAAATTGTAGGACATTTTATAGTGGAGAAAATACTATTAAATCTTCGACATTATGTCTTCTGGCCAGATATGCACTTTGATGTTTCATGATATATATGAAGTTTTTTTTTGTGTTTTATGCAAACACTTCCAAGCCTTCTAATAGGAAGTTAGGACTATATATTCCATTACCAATACCTAACAGACCTTGGGAGAGCATTTCAATGGACTTCCTTAAAGGACTACCTAAAACTAGGTTAGGACATGACTAATTATTAATAATGGTTGATCGTTTTAGTAAGATAGTGATCCTTATTCCTTGTAAGAAGATAATAATAATAAGACACAAATTTAAATTATTTTTCCAACATATATAGAAACATTTTGGCTTGCTTACCTCAATTATTTCAAACAGAGATAGTCGATTCTTAAGCCATTTTTGGAGGTCATTATGGGGATAGATACTAGGTTAAAGCATAGTACAACATTTAATCCTCAGACTAATGGACAAACAGAGGTCATTAATGAGACTATGGTACACTTGTTAAAGGATTATAATTCCAAGCATCCTAAAACTTAGGATGATAGCCTTCCTTATTTACAATTTTCATTTAATTGTGCAATTCATAGCTCCACACTCAAATCTCCTTTTGAGGTTTGTTTAATTGACTTACCTCAAAGTCCTTTTGATTTGACATTTGCTATCAATGGCAAACCATCAAGTGGAACAGAGGAAGAAGAACATAACCTAGTATAAAATTTTCTTAAATGAATTAGAAAAATTCATTCAGCAATGGAAGCACAACTACAACATTCTTAACAGTAATATAAAGCTCGCCATGACAAGCACCGTGGGCCATGCAACTTTAAAGAAGCAGACTTAATATGGCTAGACCTTAGTAATCAACGGTTGAAAGGAGAAGGAAAATTTAAGTCTATCCGTTATGGACCCTTCAAAATCATCAAACAAATTGGTGAAAATTCCTTCCAACTCAAGCTACCACCATATATGCATATGTACCTGGTCATTAATGCTGAGAATTTAAAACTCTTTAAATCATCATTATTGGATGATGATCCCGATAAAGACACTTTGTCTTTCCTCAATTGATGACTTGAAGATAGAGCAAGAAAATCCCTTAGAGGAGGATTGTATTTTGGAGCAAAAGGTTCATGAAATCAAACATGGAAAATATGAGTATTTTCACATTGGCAAAAAAGGTGAACTTCCACGCAAGTCAAAGTGGTACATTCGATACAAAACAACTCAAGAATTTTGTTATCTCAAATTTTAGCTTAACCAAGAGTTCAAGTTACCTAAATAGGAGAGCCATGATCTAGGAGAATCTTTCTAAAGTATTATAATTTATTATGCAATAAATTATAATATATTTATTTACTATTTTTAAACTAATGGTTTATAATTTATTATATAATAAATTATAATATATTATTTTACTATTTTTTATTAGTGGTTTATATCAATTAGAAATTTAAACCATCAATGTTTTAATGGTTTATATAAATTTTCTATTTTTTTAAAGTTATTTTTAGTTATAAAAATAAATATATAAGGAGATATTATTCGATTGATCAATTAAATCAAGTAAAACTTAAAATAATTTTTTTAGCTTCAATTTCTTTCTTTTTTTTCTTTTTTTCTTATCTTCCTCTTCAATTCAAGAGAAATTTAAAAAGTATAAATTCAGATTCCTTCAAATAGAAATTTCAAATTATTTTTCCTAGAAGTTTTGGATAATTATATTCTCTTCCTTTCAAAATAAAGGTTGTTTAAAATTATTGTATAAAATATTAAGAAAGTTATTAAATAGCCTCAATTGTTGCAAACAATTAGAAATTATAAATGATTAAAATTTTTTTGAACTCAACTACAATACTTTTTTATATTAAAAACAATCAATTTTAGATACCTGTAATTTATTTATTTAAAAAAAAAAAACTCAATATATTTTCACTTTATTATTTAACCAAATAAATTTATGCATATTTATTAAATAAGAGACAAGAGTAAACATGCCAAAAATATAATTAATATTCTCTTAATTTTTAAAATAATAAATAAAAGTTCAAATAAATATATTTTTGTAAAACCACATTTATATATTTTAAAATAGGAGTAATGTTTTAATAACTGTAACTTTATACTCAATAACAATAAATGAATGGTTGTATATTTCAAATGATTTTCACTAATTTATCCCGGACTTACCATGGAAATTCAAGTATATAGACAACATCTGGTCAAAAGCATGAAAAGTGGATCACAATAATACATATTTTATTTTTAAAAAATAGGTGATATTTATTCCATTTCTTCAATATACAGCTATGCAAATTGATAGATCACCTAACGTCTAGCAGTACTCTTGCTTAATTAATTTCTATTTCTAAATTTAATGCTAATAATTTATATATTATTATTTACAAAACTATCAGCTATAATCAATATCTAGTGTTTCAAATGATTAGAATTTTAAATTTTTTAAATAATATTTCTAATTAGAATCTTATATATAGATAAATAAACATTGGAATAATTTTACTTTTTTTATAAAATTTATTGGACTTTAGTACGAACTTTTATAGTTATTGAATATTGTAGAAAAAATATATAACAAAATAATAACAATATCAGTTCTATTCCAGACAACTTGATGCCCAGAAGAGCTCTAGATTCTGAGTGAAATCCTTCTTTCTACGAAAAATCACAGAATTATGGGTGGCAAAAGGTATGATCTTCAGTTCTGCATGAGGAATTTTCATCTTGATACTGTAACTGCAATCTATTGGCACAGTGGTGTCATGATCACCTTGAATTATGCAAATTTTGACATCTGATTTCTTCAGAATTTCCAAGTGTCCATCCAAGGATTTTGCCGCTCCACATATCACATTGTGCATGTTATGCCAAGCTGAATGGTGCGTATGTTTAGTCATATCTTTCACTACAAAACTCGGGTATCTGCAAGGGATGCATATCAGGGAAAAAATAATTAAAAAACATTCTTGATTAATGAATAACCTCCAGGAGTGCTGTGATTAGTGTTACCTTTTAATGACGAGTAGCTTCAGGAGCCTTTCCCATGTTGTGTGATGTCTACAGATTATAAAACAAAAACATCTACCCAAGTGCTCATACCATGACATGAATGACGAATGAAATGCTTCAAGTGGCCACAGTTTCTTGCCAGCTACTGTTCTAAGCACTTCTAAACTTGCTCCATCTTTAGAAAAATCAAAGCAAGGCTGAAATTTCCAGAACCGCAAAAAGTTCATTAAATACCATAATAGAGAACATATAGTTGTTATTTAAAAACAGGACCAAGGCTAGAGAATTATGCTAAACTGGCCAGTGCACTTACTGGTGCCACAAGGGTGATTGATTTTATGAATTTAGAGTTTTTGGCAGATAAAGCTATTGCAATTATGCAACCCATGGAGTGTGCAACTATATGGAAAGATTTCAACTTGTATGGATTAATGACAGATTTTTCTATCATTTCCAAGTGATCTTGCAATGTGTATAGACAATTTATTGGCTTAGGACTTCTTCCAAATCCAAGAACATCAATAGCAAACAATCTGTAATTTTGCTTCGCGGTTTCGGATAGATTCTGAAATACTGATTCTGTCCAGTATGAAGAGGAGCCGAGGAACCCATGTATGAATATTACATTTTCTGCTGTTTCATTACCGCCACCGGCTGTAAACACCAAAAGTAAAATCATGAACCTGCTGAAATTTTTTTTTTTATTATTTTTTTTTGAGAAATTAAAAAAAAAGTTAATTTCAAGATGTGAAATTAAATACCCGATGAAGGTTCTTTAACTACAACATGAAGCCTTTCACCACCATCTTTTATCCAAGAAACACAAGATTCACAGCTGCAATCAGACCACCTGTTCTTCACTTGAACATTGCGAACTTCACCTTTAATCCTGCTATCATCACATTTTCTTGAAAATAAGTGAGAACCCAGTTCAGAGAAAACATTTCTCCTGCCATATAAAGATTCTGACAGCCCATCATCATCATCACCACTCACATCATCCCTTCCTGTAAGCTTCATTTCCTTTTTTTTCCCACAGTAACATGGTGAGGATTTCCCTTCAACGAACATATCAAGATATTTAAAAACTATACACAGAATTGCTTCAAGAAAGTCCAAGAAGAGGAAAACAATGAAACTAAGTACATTATGCAGGTATGCTCGACACTTTCTTGCACATTTTTTAGTAGACATTGGCATTACAATAAAGAAACAAGGGTAGAACACTACAAAGAGAAAGCAAGAAAAGATGTGATGGTTATGGATGTGGATGTTGAACATATATATATATATATATAACTTCTGTTTGAATTTGAAATAAAGGCTGCAATGATTTCTCTATCTTTTTTTATGACTGATATTCGTTTCTTTGAATGGACCGAGACTTCATTACATGGAAAATTCTGTGTTATTACACAGAAGTAGCACAAGCAATTTTTTTAAAGGAAATTGCGGTTGATTAGGAAAAAATTGGCAGTTGACTTGGGAAAAAAATTGGCATCACCATCACCATCATTACAAGTTACAACACAGAAAATGCACTAGATTCTTGGCGATAAGCTTAGCTGTAGGATGGATTTCAATATTTTATGCACCATGACTCGCACATACAATCATAAAAATGGAACACCATCTACCACCTTGTCTAGTTGAAAGACTTTCTTCCCTCTGAATTCTTTGGCATATTCTGACCAAGACAGGAGACTTGCAGACAATGTAATACAGATCATCATAAGTTCATACCTTTATTATTGGAAAATTATTACCTACACCCAGCCTATTACACCAAACAATTGGATATGCAATATAAAAACAGTGTCTTTTTTTTTATTTGTCAAGTATAGAGCACTTACTATATATGTCATACATCCAACGGTTTAGTGCAATAAACCGAGTGTAGGTAAAAATTTTTCATTATTATTATTATTATTATTTTGTTGGACTGTATATATAAAACAAAATTTACTACGAGAAAAAGTATAACTTAATAGAGTTATTGTTACAAAAATTATTATTTCAAATTAATTATCCGTACATCTAGTAGTAAAAAAATGTATTATATTCATATAGTACAATATATCAAATTTATTATAAATATAAATGTAAATTTAAAAAAAGGAAGATATGTATCTATATAACAAATATAAAAAATTATTATTATTATTATATGGAGATAAATTTTAGTTACTAGGATTTGTTTAGCTAAACTGTTGCTAGTAGTTATTAATTAGCTAATAACTATTAGTGCTAGTTGTTAGCATATTAATATTAATGTTGCTGTATCTTTTTATATGTTTTATGATTATTATAAATATTAATTTTTTTTAGAATTATAAAATGGTACATTTTCTGTTATTTAATATTTATTTGTTCAAATATAATCCATAACATATATATTAAATTATGTCTATTACTTTTTATAAATTATATTTTATATCTATAAATTTTGAACATCAAGAATAATATAATATAATAAAATTATATTATAATATATTTCTAGTTATTTCTTTAAAAAAATACATTTAATAAATATAAGTATTGGAATATGAATAAAAATGCACTATTATAGTAAATTTGAATATATTTACAAAAATTTATTCAAAAAATTAATTAAAAAATATTAAAAAAATAAATTAACATTATATAAATATATAGAGATAGATATAGTTGTTAATTTATTTTAAATAAATAAAAATAATAAAATAATTATATTTAAATAAAAATTATTTTTCATGAAAAGTTTTAATTTCGAGCTATCATGAACGCAACTAATAGATATCCTGACAATAACTAAAAGCTACCTTTAAAAAATATAACCAAACTAAAATGTAACCTAACATTATTTTTGTAGCTCTTGAAAAATCCAACAACTGCTAGCTACATCCGAACAGTTAGGAGTATAATAGAATCAAGTTGGCTTGCGAGCTATTTAGGATTGATTGAAAATAAATTCAAAATCAATTCAATTATTGTCGAATTAAGTTTGAACTTTTAAATATATAATTCGATAAACTTGCAAGTTTAATCAAGTCCAATCAAACTTAATTATATTTATCATTTTATCCTTTTTATATTAATATAATTATAAATATATCTATTTTTAAAAATTTAATTTAATTAATCGAGTAAAACTTGAATATATAAATTATTTAATTGAGTTAAGTTTGAGCTTAAAAACAAAAGAGTTTGATCGAGTTAAAAAGTCAAGTCAACTCAAATTTTACTTAGTATCAACTCAATTACTCCTATGAACAGTTATCTCCAACTCTAAGAAAGAATCTAAAAAATTTATATATAATTTATTATGATAACAAATATATGTCTATTATAAATATTCTCTAAAAGTTTTTATATAATATATATTTTTAATTTCAAATCATTCAATCATTTTTTTTTAAACCATTAGAAATTCTATTTTTAAAAATTTTCTTGACTATTATACATATTCCAATAGTAATTAATAGTCTCAAAAGAAATTCTATTATATTTAAAAATAATAACAATTAAAATTAAACAAAATAAATTTTATTTTTAATTTATTTAGCTACTTTTTTTTTTTTATAAAAATTCATATTTTAAAATCCATATGTTTTATTCAATGTAAAGCATTTTAATTATATTATATCTAATATATTACTTCTATATTTCATTAAAAATTATGTCTTTTATTCTAATTAAAACATTCACCTTTTCTTTAATTAAAAACATATATTTTTTTTATTTAACGTAAGTAAAAATGCTTAACTTATCAATTATTTTCTATTTTATTTCTCTCTCTTTATATATATATATATATATATATATATACACTTTTAATACAACATTATTAAATAAAGTTGTTATAATAACTTTTCAAATTTTTACTTTTATATTTAATTAATTAGTAATTTTAAATTTATCAAAATTATTTAATAATTATTTTAAAATATGTATATTTTTTAAATTACACGCAACTAATTATATATAATTTTTATTTACAACTTGCCTAATTTTATTTAGACAAATTTCACATATGACGCGCAAAACATAAAATCAAGCACATGCCCTTCATATTTGAACATTTACTTATTCATCAATTAATTCATTTACCCTTCCTCGGGGGGGAGTTGCCGGACAGACAGCGCTTCAACTCCCATGAAGGCAGGCAGAAAATGATTTCTGTAGCTTATACAACACTTCTCCAATTTTTTATTCGTAAACAATATCGACCATGAAACACAGACATCATACATTTTCTGCTTTCCTCCAAGTTCTACATCATGTTTTTGTCATATTTAGCAGAAGCATTGTAATCCTGCGTATTCTGGGAAGACCTATAACTGCTAAGCCAACCCAAATACTTTTGCCTAGAAAACAATAAGCTCGGGGACCGCAGTATTAAACAGAATGCCCTGGAAATGTTTCTTCTCTGGACTACCAAGGAACAAAATTTGCAGAAAGGATAAATATCCCTTTCAAAAGCGAAAAAAAATTTCTATAATTGTATACAATACATTAGTTATTGTCACTTTCCTTTACTGGCTCAGAGCTTACTGTTGGAAGATTTCTTCTATACTGGGTAGATGTCAACCTCCTCTCCAATGGTGTTTTCCTTTTGCTCACTACAAATCTATTGACACCTTTTCGCATAGGCATTATTGACGGGAAATCTTCATCTGGGATCTGACTTAGTTCTGATATGTCCTTGATCTGGGCAACACGTCGGAACCACCTCTCTGCCTTTGCTTCCTCTGACATGTCCAGAGGATCTGGTTCCTTCACTGCCGACCCTTCCAAGCTTTTCCCACTCCAGCTATCCCTGATGTTCTGATTCTCAGATGACGAAACCGTAGTTCCTTTTAAATTTGCTGCCTCATTGACATCCTCTTTTCTAGAGAATACATTGTCCCTGCTGTCATTCCCAATTGTTGGGGAGTTGGTATAATTCTGTGCGGAACTACCCACAAGATTGGATGTAACACTAGCATTCCCAGAACATTCACTGCTCCAATTATTCTTTCTATTGGGCTGGGGATCAACAATATTTTGAGTTAAATTTCCACTTGTTTGTGCCCCATGAGATGCATCTGCCTTACTTTCATTTGAGTTCTCCCAAGATCTTGGATCCATGCTCCCTGATCTGAATTGTTGATTTTCTATCCCCTTAATATGAGCTCCCACAGGCACCCCAGGTTTACTGTCATCCAACTTCTCTGGAAGCTCTTCTAGTGCTGCAGAATTTGAATCCCCACTGGTAGAATTTCTAGTTGAATCAGCTCCACCTGATTGCTGATTATCCTTTTGAGCAAAGTGGTTTGGTGGGAATGGGACAAAAGGCACAAAATTTGTATTGTTAGCTTGTTCCATGGCCATACGTCTCTTGTACATTGGAGAAGTCAAAGAACGATCTTTCCTTTTGCTAACAACAAATCTATTCTCTCCTTTTCGCATTGGCATGATTTCAGGGAAATCCTCATCTGAAATTGCACTAGC
Organism: Mallotus nudiflorus; assembly: GCA_947683625.1. Taxonomy (NCBI): domain Eukaryota; kingdom Viridiplantae; phylum Streptophyta; class Magnoliopsida; order Malpighiales; family Euphorbiaceae; genus Mallotus; species Mallotus nudiflorus. The sequence goes on from CANTUR010000041.1 coordinate 8,717,060, forward strand.
CAGATCTGTAACACTATGCAGCTCTGCAACTCTATTAAACCATCTCTCAGATTTTTCAGCTTGTTCTTTTTCTTCTTGATTGCTCAGAGTATCGCCCATAAGCCTCTCGGAAGAATTCCCACTATCTGATGATTTAATAAATTCATCACTTCCAGGAACCGTTTGTTCATCACTGCTTGAAGCAGGAGATTTACTATCCATCTGCAATTCACTCTTGGCCATCTGTGATGTTTCAGGCTTCTTGGCAAACATGTCTGCAGGTAAGGGTACAAATGGAACATAATTGCTACCTCCTGGGGCACTAAACTTTGGTGAGTTTGAATCAGACATAGAAGAGTGAGAATTTGATCCTGCATTTTGTTCAATATTGAAAATTTTGACATCAGATTGAGAAGCAGCGATATTATGTCCAAGAATATCATCCAAATTCTGATTGATTGATTAATTAGGGTTCATAATTGCACCTGGACTTTCAGGAGTGCCTCCATTACCAGCATTGCCCAGCCTCCTTTCAAGTGGTGTCTTCCTTGTGCTGACAACAAATCTATTAACTCCTTTTCTCAATGGCATGATTTCAGGAAAATCCTCATCTGCTATGGAACTGCTCATATCTGAATTATTATCCATCTGAGACATCTTGCTAAACCACCGCTTTGCCTTCTCTTCATTGATTGCCAGCCGGCTCTCCACATCAGCCTTATTTGCATTGTTCCCATTTTCATATCCCAGTCCTGATCTAGAATTGGTAGTACTAAGTGTTAACTCTCCAGGTCGCTTGCAGTCACACCTTAAGCACACCATGTTCCTTCCATAATTAAAGAAATCACATCTGCAAAAGGGAAAGTTTGTTGTATTCATAATTCAAATGAAGACAGATCAACCAACACGTCCACAGAAGCTAAGAAAAGGAAAGAAACAATGCTCACTGAGGACACTCCCACTCCCCTCCAGTAAGTTGCCTCTTTGGGCGTGCTTCTTCACATTCAAGGCATTTCATATTTCTTGCAAAGTTCATGAAAGAACACCTGCTCAATAAGGACAATTCAAGGAGTTTTTCATTTAAAAAAAAAAAAAGTTACCACAGGAACAAGGAAAAAAAAAAAGAAATGAGATTAAAGAAATAATAAATAAAATATGGACTCCACCTTGGGCAAATCCAATCACCTCTTTTCATTTCAACATTTTGCCCAAGAGGCCTTGGTGCTCGTCCGTATCTATCTGGTAGCTGGTTTTGCACTGATCCAGACAGGGTTTGCTGTGGAGTATAAGTCAGCTGGGCCAACTCACTCAAGAGATGCCGAATAGATGACTCCATATCTCCACTGGGCAGATTCTTCTTCTCAGAAGAAACGAGAATGCTTGCATAACTTAATAAAAACCGTACCAAGTCAACTGTGTGCGCGATATCAGCATTCTGCACCTAAAAGCCAGAGAAAACAAAACATTGAGATAAAGCATATCGAGAAGTTAGAAAATAAGATTAGAGCAACAAATTAAAAATGTTGAATGCATTAAAATGGCCCGGTCTTTTACTTTTCTAAAGAGAGATATACCAGCCAGAGGGCACCTAATTAGATTTAAATATAACCAGAACAATATTCCCCAGGGGTAGTTTCTGTACAAACTGAGTTGAATGAGAGAGAGAGAAGGAGGAAGGGAGGTGGCAGCACAGCAATCCACATGAATTTTGCAAATATCATTTTGCCCGTGAATGCAAGAAAATACAAGGATCATAGCTTTAAGGTTTATAGTAGATTATGTCGATGACGATGATGGTAATAAAAAAGATATAGTTTTCTTGTGCTTAGGAAGCTTGATGATGCCACTCATGTGCCGCAAGTGCAATCCTATATCGCATCTAGTTCAGGAACATAAAAGTCTAAAGGCACACACTCACACATTCCCACATGTAACTTGGTACATCAGGTTTGAGAATAAACTTCTTGAGATCTAGGAGATAAAACAAACTTTTAGGCTGTTGGTCAGAGTTTTAGAAAAACGAAACAAAAGATTCCTTGAAGCCTTGATGATAAGGAAAGGCATGAATTTTGTCCTGAGTTGGCAATAGGCATCAAAGATAACTATATTTATCAGCAATTGATGGAGTTCAGATATTAGAACTCAAAGACATGATGGAATTGAAACGAACTCCGAAGTAGAGAAACAAATGTTATTCAGTTTTAGCTGTAACTTAAGTTCACAAAGAAAGTGAGGAAATTCTTGCTTTGGAAAACTTAAGAACCTAGCAGCAAAACTTTTATCAATGGTTTTTCGAGGAGTTATGTTTGTCACAATTTGCTCTGATGTTTTCAGTAACTTTCTTCTCACCACCTCTCTGCAGTTCTCCTCTACTTTTTATTCCTAAATAGCAAGGAGAAAATTTTTTTTGCTAATTAACTAGTAAAGCCAGTCGATTTTACAAAATTAATATTCCATCGTCTGAACAGCATCTACTTTCAACAAACTGCATTCTACATTTGGACAACTCAAATCATATTCCGACACACTTGCACGTCGAAAAAAAGAATGTCATCAATCCAAAGTTCCAACACACAAATTTAAGCACTATATCAAAGTAACATCTAAGGCTTAAAATAATCTTTTAACGAAATAGCAATAAAGAGAAATTAAAGAACCTATCAGAATGAATCTTCAATAATAAAAACAACTTACATTGCCACCCAAAAAAGACATCATCTTCCTCTTTGAATCATCACCATTTTTAAACAAAAAGGGCACTCCTTTATCAGCAACCATCTCAATATCTCTTCTTGATAGCATCCTACAAAATTAAAATTAAGCTCTAATCATGTTAAAATTAAAGAAGAAGATGCTAGTTAGTTAGTTATATAACTAACCCTAAAAGCTCAGGTCTTTCCCGCGCAAATGCAAAGCAAGCAGAGGCAGCGCTAATAAAATGATCCGGCAAATTAACTCCATCCATGAATTCATCGCTAATTTCAATTTTCCTATTAAAATAGCCCGCAAATGTTAGATTGTTGATAAAATTGGACAACTCCGGCCATGGATGGGCCGTGGTGGCCCGAGGTAAGGCGGCAGTGGTTTGAGTATGGAGCTGATGTTGAGACGCTTTGACTTTGAAGGGAAGGGGGAGAGAGGAAGTGTGATGGTGGTGGTGGTGGAGGTGGAGGTGGTGAGGGAAGGAGGAGAGAGAAGAGGGCAGTAGTTGACGACGGTGGCGGGAGAAGCGGAGAAGAGATGGGAAGCGCTGGTGGTGGTGGAGAAATGGAGAGGAAGTGGTGGTGGTGATAAGCATCAGGAATCTGGTAGTGCCACCCATTTTAGATGTGGAAATGCATGAGAGGAGGTGGCGGTGACAGTGGCGCTAAAACCCTAGCGGTGGCGAGGACTCGGGTTGTGTAGGAATGTACTAGTGGAGTGTTTGGCTAACAAGCATCACACTCGAGTATCCAAAGGTGGAAAATATCTTTGGTTGGATAATAATAATAATTTCCAAATTTACTTTTTTCTTTTTTAACTTTCAAAATTATGGGTTTTTAGTGTATTTCTATTGCTTAAACAAAATTAAAAAAAAATTTTGGAAACAATAGTAACGTTATTTCTTTTATATATATAAAGAGGGACATATAAAATTACAAAAAAAATTTTACTTATTATTATATAAAAATTAGATAATCTAATCATTTACTAATGAAAGTAAAATTAAATTAATTAAAATATAAGTTTAATTTGATTAAAAATTTATTTTCTATTTTAATTAGGTTAATTTATATTTTATCTATAATAAAAATTAAATTAACTAAAACACAATTTTAATTTAATTGAAAGTATATTTCCTATTTCAATTAAGTTAACTCTTATTTTAATTAAGTTAATTTATATTTTATCTCTAAAAAAAATTCTAATTTAGGACCTATTTCGTTGACCTATTAGCTGATAACAATTATTGTTAGTTGATAACTGATTAATGTTATATGTTTGGTGAAATCATTTGCAGCTATTGATATTTTTGTGTTAAATTACTATTATAGATATTAATTAATTTTTAAAAAAATTAAATTTTAAAATCATTATAATTTATTTATTTATATTTTGAATTTTATTTCATTATACATATTGATATTAATAAATATTTTATATCTATAATTTTTAAATATTGAAAATAATATGCTTAAATGTGGTAATAATAATAATAATAATAATAATAATAATAATAATTATTATTATTATTATTATTATTATTATTATTATTATTATTATTATTATTATTATTATAATATAAATTTAATATTTTTGTGTTTGTGTGTGTATATATATATAATAATAACAATATAAATCTAACATTTTTTTGTGTATATGTATATATAAAGGAAAAAATTAATATATAAAATCATAGCTATTAGTTTAATTTAAAGAGATAAGGATATTTAAGTAATTATATTTAAATAAAGAAGGTTAATTAAGTAATTTTATTTGAATATAAGAGAGTTTTAGAACTTTTATGAACTAATGTTATTTGGTTATCTAACAGCTACCAGCTCTTTTTCAAAAATATTAATCAAACAAGTTTTTCTAGCTATTGGGAAGGGAAAAACTAACTATTGCCTCCAAAATAGCTAAAACAAACACCCCATTAATTGAAAGTATATTTTATATTCTAATTAGGTTAACTTTTATTTTATCTTAAAAAATAATTAATTTAATTAAAATATTGTAATATCCTGTATTTTTAAATGTTTTAATATTTCATCGGGATATGCAGTGTTAATAATTTTGTATATATATTATGATATTTTTACGAGTTGATATGTATTTAAAACCTATTTTAATTATTGTATATTATTTTAAGTACTTTACGTAAAATTTTTTCGGGACTTGCATTTTCGGGGAAATTTTCACGTAAATTATTTATTATTAATTATTTTAAATAGATTTACGGACTTGCACGAACTCATATATATTTTTAAAATACTAAATAACGTATGTTTGTGTAATTATTTATTTAATTAGGGTTTAATTAATATTACCCTAATATTTTATTTTTTATTTATTTATTTTAATATTATTTAATTATTTTAGGTGTATTAAATTATTAAAATATCAAATTATATGTGTGTGGTGTATATTTAATGTGTGTAATTTAATATTATTTTAATATGTAGTGTAAAGTATATATATATATACATATATACATTTAATATTAACAAAAAATTAAAGTTTGAAGTATTTACCAAATTGCCACCCGAGCATCTTCTTCCTCCCGACCGTTCCCCATCACCGTCCGCCGCTGCTACCGTCGATTTCTTGCAGTTGGTGTGCCGTACGGTGTGCCACCTCCTTCCCCAGCCTCTTCCGCTGCCTGTTGCAACTGTTTCCGGCGTCTGAAAGCCGTTTTTGGCCGGAGAAGCCGAAAGTTGGAGCAACGTCGTTCACGACGTTTTCGACCACCGTTTTCGACACCGCCGGTCTCTTTATTCTCCTTGAGCTCCGGTGAGTGTGATTCCAAGCTTTTTTTCACTTAAAATGGTTTTGATTTGCTTAGGTTTCGATTTTTCGAATTCGGCCACATTAGGGTTCTTGATTTTTTTTGAACTTCAATTTGATTGATTCATGAAAAATTCCTTCACAAATGTTGATCCTAGTAGCTTAATATTCATGTGTGAATTTTTTTAGAATTTTTGGAGATTATTTTGATTTTTGGGTATTTTTGAATATTTTAATATTATTTTCTAATTTTCGGAAATTAATTAAATAAATTATGAAATTGTGTTTTATGATAAATATAGGTGTTGAAATGAATTATAGAAATTTATTTGGAATTTTTATGAATTTCTATGTATTTATTTTGAATTTAATTAGTTTATGAAATTTTTGGAAAATAGGGTTAATTGTGTTTTTAATTGAATTTAATTGGTTAATTGAGTTTAATTATTGATATTATTGATAAATATGTTGAGAAAATTAATTTTTGATAATTATACTATTTTTGGTGAATTTTTGAAGTAATTTTAGTATATTTATATATATAAGGGCATTTTGGTAATTTTATACAAAATTGGCTAAAAATGTAATTTAATTGGTTTTAATAGTTATTTAAGGTACAAAAATGATTTCTACAAATTATTTAGTATTTTTAATTAATTAAAACTATTTTTTCGTGAATTATTTCAATTATATATATAATATACGATTTTTCTAATAAAATGAGTTTTTATCGGTTCTTACTGTGTTTAAAGGTTAATTATGTAATTTCTACGTATAAAATGTATTTCTATGATATAAGGGTATTTTTGGTATTTTTATATTGTTCTGTGAATTGTGGACCCCGGTCGGTAGACTGTAGTTTGGAATCCGACCGAGGGGTTGTGGTTGAGTTGTTGTGCCTATTTTTCAAAGTGTGTTTCTTTGCAGGGCCGCTCTATTCTTTGAGTAGAGAGATGTCCGTTTTACAGAGGAGGTTCTGTCGAATTTTTGATAGAATTCTCGTAAAACGTGATGTCCGGTCGAACCCTAATTCTAATTTTGTGTTCAATATTCTAGATCGAGTTTCTAGGATTTTCTATTAGGTTTATTCTAATGTCTGTTATTTTTGTTTGTTTAGTTGCGCCGAGACCGAGGGCTAGTGGACCCGGCCCGTCAGACCCATCTCGAGGAGCGCACTAAGTGTGAGTTACTATTCTATATATATATGCTTTAGGGTGCATGATTTAGATATGCATGTTTTATTTTGATTAAATATGCATAAATAATTTGATTAGTACTTAAGTTTATTTTTAGTTTACTTTTGGTTTATTTTTGGTATATATTAAATTATATGCATGTTTTATTAACCATTTATGTTTAAAATGTTTTTAAATACATTTCTAGCTTATTTTGTAACTTAATTGGATTTGTTTGACGTATATATACTCGAAATATACCTGGTTTACTTTTGGTATATTTCCAGTATATATATATGGTTTATAATGCTATTTTATTCAAATTCATGCATCATTTATTTGTGAATGTATGTTTTATATTTAAAATGAAGGATATCAATAGAACGTACTACCTAGTGGGCAGCAGTAGGACCGAGTATGTACCGGTGCGCTTATAGCATTTAGGCTATATTACTAACCATTTGTGGACATTGATTGGATATGATTATTTGATGTGTGGTGTGATTTGGGTGTGATTGCTGGAGCTCGGTTAACCTAGTGTCTCGAGGCTAATCACACTGACAGTCAGACTACTGGAGCTCGGTTGACTTAGTGTCTCGGGGCCAGTCTACTGTCCAAATGGATCAAGTGACCATATTTGGAATAAGTGAGCCTATATGGCTAGAGTGTTGTCTAACACTGTTTTGAGGTTGCGATATTATAGGGTTCTATTTGATCCTTCATAAACGATGATTTTCAATAAAATATATAAAATAACTTTACTGCATCTGTGTGTATTTGTCTGTATATATACATATTAATTATATACTATTGACTGTATGCATTGTCATTTAATATGCATGTATATATATTATAGTAATTCACTCAGTGAGGTCTGACTCCCCTCCGTTGACTATTTTTCAGGAGAGTCATCTTCTTCAGACCTCAGTAACAGGCCTGTACGCTGGATTTCTTCCGCCCCGATTTCTTTATGTAAACTACTCACTTGAGTTTTATTTTATCTAGACACTGCAGTAGTCATTAAGTTGTTAAAGAGATGTTGTATTGCATTTGAACTGGACTTGTATTAAAAGATTTATATATATGAGATATGAATTTGATTTAAATTCACTGGTGGTGAATTAATATTTTTATATTTATATTTATGATTTTATTTCCGCTGCATTAAGAGCTGTTGTTATTATTACTAGCATGTTTATTTTATTTTTAGGCTTGCTACGGGTTCCGGATTCGAAAGAATTCTCATTCCCTAGCGCCGGTCATGGACCCTATTTTGGGTCGTGTCAAATATAATTCTAATATAATTGAAAGTATGTTTCCTATTTTAATTAGGTTAACTTTTATTTTATCTTTAATTAAATTAATTTAATTAAAATATAATTTTAATTTAATTGAAAACATATTTTATATTTTAATTAGGTTAACTTCTATTTTATCTCTAATAAAAATGAAATTAATTAACATATTGTAGGCGGTGGGGTTAAATGCGCACCCAAGTATTTGACGACTACGATAATGTATGGACTCAAGGCTCACTAAGAAATATAAAGTAGACTCAAAATCCAAATTAGAGAATGAGTTGCCACCTAGATAAGACTGGAGACACACTGTACAACAACAGGATTTCACGGAGGTTTCCAATAGCCGTCTTCAGAGAACATATTTGAAAACTAGGTATGGGTTTTTGGAATGCCCACCCAACCTTATAGTTAGCCTTCATATGTGTTTTGTATTTTATTACCTTTAATTATTCAATTATTTTTTTCATTAACAAGCAAATTGCAGTTTACTCCAATTTTTCAATTTAGTCAAAATTTGCACATTAGTCAAATTCCATACTTGTTAAGAATGATTCACTACGCTTATTACAAATATTCCAAACATTTATAAAGATAATAAATATTCATGCAAAGAAATAGGGGGAGAAATGAGTTACAACCCTTGATCATACAAATAAAGGTAAAATAAACATAAAATAAACCAAAAACAAACTAGTCATAAAACAAGTAAATCCACAAGCAGGTTAGGGGGGTTAAGGCTCTATGATAAAAATCATCCTAAAATTCCTGCAAATAACAAAATATTAAATTCCACAACTATATGAAACCTTCAAAAAGAAACCATTAAATTAATTTTATAGAAACAATAGACACATAAATATCTAATTAAAAATACTACAATAATCATCCAAAAGCTTAAGATATGATAATATAGAAAAAATTTATGCAGGGTTTTGATACAGTGGCGGTGCCTCATTAATGAGGTGTTGCCTCTTGACATAAAGGTGATATTACATTGCCTGAAGTCGAAGAGGTGGTGCCTCTCTATAAAGGCATTGCCTGATGAACAGACGTAGTATTAACTTACAACTTCCTTAAATCTTAAGTAAATGAAATAAAATACAAATAACTCATAACTTACAACTGTGTCAGGTAACTTGATAAATCATATCATAAACATAGCACAAAATGGTCAATGAACCTATGAACAAACAAGTAAATAAAATAAAATATTTATGAAGACTAAGAACCCAAACACTTTAAAAATGAAGGATATCCTAAAGTTGACTTAATGCTCCTAACTCGGCCCCCAGAGATGATTTTGGATTCTATCCTTCTTGACATTTGTAACACTTTTAAGATCAATAGAGTAAGCACCGATGTTATTTGCCTCAGGCTATTTCCATTGTCATTGAGGGATAATGCAAAATTATCGTTGGGATCATTGGCACTAAATTCCATCACCTCATGGGATACACTTTCTAAGGCCTTTCTTACCAAGTATTATCTACCTAGAAAGACTTCCAAATATCACTAAGACCTTGCAAGGTTCAAGCAACAACCTGGAGAATCTCTTTATGCAGCTTGGGAGAGATTTAAAGACTTAAAAGACATTGCCCTCATCATGGCATTCCGAATTGGCTCCTCATGCAAACATTTTACTAAAGACTTTCTGAGTCTTTGCAAATCACCATTGATGCTACTGCACAAGGTTCTTTCATAAGCAAAACACCTGACGATGCCCATACTCTCTTAGCGAATATGGCGTTAAATAATTATCAATGGCATGGGGAGAGAAATCAGCCCAAGAAAGTAGCAGAAGTACACGAGGTTGATGGCTTAAGCTTGGTAAATGCTAAATTGGATTCCCTCATAAAGAAGTTAGAAAAGCTCAACTTCGCAGGTTACCCATCACAAGTGTTATCGTGTGAAATGTGTGGAGGAGGGCATTCTACTACAGAGTGTCAATAAAGTGAATCATATTCCTAAGGTTGCATAATTAAATAACTCAATGCCTTGAATAATTTTAACGGTAAATCTCAAGGGAATCTTTACTCTAACACTTACAACCCTAGATGACGAAATCACCTGAATTTCTCATGGTTAAATTAAGGAGGGAATCAAGCTTTAAACTCAAATCGAGGGTATAAAGTACCACTTCTATCGGGTTTTTAGTAGAAAAGTTCTTATCCTTAACCTGAACCCAAGTCAAACCTCGAGATAATGATGAAGAATTTCATCCAATCACAAGACAAGGCAATGCAAACAGTTTAAGTAACTTTAAAGAAGCATGAGGAAAGGATGGAACAATTAGCCATGCACAACAAGATGCTAGAACACCAAATAGCATCTCAAGTATGTTCCTTAAATTTTCGTGAGATAGGTCACTTTCCAAGCCAACTTGAAATCCAAATGAGCATGTAAAAGCTATAACCTTGAGGAGTGGAAAATAAGTACCTGAAGTTGGGCACAAAAGTGATTAACCAAGAGATGAGCCAAAATAAATTCAAGTTAAAGGTAATAAACCAAAAAGTAACAAGCTCGAACCTAAGCAGATAAAGACACTTTACTTATCATTCCCTCAAAGGATGAATAATGAAACACTTGATAAGTAATTTCAAAAAGTGTTAAAGGTGTTAAAGCAACTAGACATCACCATTCTTTTCTTGGAGGCAGTCACTCAAATGCCCAAGCATGCCAAATGCCTTAAAGTATCATATCCAACAAGAGGAAGTGGGATGATCATGAGACTATGCCAAGAAATGAGGAATGCAGTGCTTGTAAGCACCTAATTTCGGGATGCATTGATGCATATATGTGACAAGCGCTCCTATGATTAAAATTTATCTCTAGATATTAATTATGGATTTTTAGGACTAAAATTGTGGGTTTAAAGGACTAAATTATAATTTTTTGGGGGTTTAATTGCAAAATTAAATTTTCTTGTAATTAAAAGTTAAAAAAAATGGATCGGTTTTATAAAAAACTGATCGAAATTTTGTAATTACAATCATAAATCTATAATTCCGATCGAAATTATAAATTTTTTATTAGAAATACAGAAATCCAATTGAATTTCCATAATTCCAATCAGCGTAGTTTTATTTTATTTTTTAGTACGTTTATTTAAGTTTTTGATTCGTCAAAAATAATAAAAATAGTATAAATAAATAAATAAATTTAATATATCATGTTTTACGCGTGTTTTATGTGTTTTCTCCGTGTATTAGATAGCTTATTTATCTTGGATTAAATCACAAAAAAATTATCAAAGAAAAATAATCTTATCAGGAGCTAAGACTCCTGGATGAAGGAGATTTTTTATTTAAAGGGTAGAGGGAGAGAGAAAGAAAAAAGGGGGGACACTGCTTAAAAAAGAAAAAAGAAAAAAGAGACGCTGCTGAGTTAAAAAAAAAAAGCTTACAAATTGAAAGAGAATACGTTCTTTAGTTTTATAAACACAATACGTCCATTGATATCCAAAATCAATCTGAAAGTCAATTTTTCAATGGTGATTCCCACTCTGAGGGGCAATCAAATTGCACAACATCATCTCATTTTTTCTCTTTCTTCTATTTTATTATTTTCTTTGATTTTGATTTCATTTTATCATTTGATCATCTACTAATTCTTTTTATTCTATTTTACATTTTATTTTTGTGATTTTGACTGTAATGGGCATAACCGAAATCGTGGGGTGAATACGTGAGGAAAATTCATGAAGATCAATGGGATGTCATGGATTTAAATATGTAGCAATTTTAATTAGATTTTAGGTTTTTAATATTCTATGTTTTTTTATTATTTATTTGATTTATTTGGGTATGTAATTAATTAGTTTTAATTTACATACATAGGAATTGTAATAGCCCCAGTAGTGAGAATAGTGAAACCCTTTATTTTTTCTACACTTAAAATTGGTTAGTAATTAGGTTCATTTGGTAAAACCTAAATTAAAATCAATGGTGGCTTTAGCTAATTAGGGATGCATGCAAATTGAATTTGGATTGAAAATCACAATATGTATGTTTTTTATTCATTATTTGTTTTAAATTGTTGTTTGGGCTTGTTTGTATGTTTTTATTCGTTTTGGGCCTTAAGCCCACATTAAGGCCCAACTCACTAATAATAGGCCTTTTAAAAATTGATTTTAGATTTTAAATAATTTAAAAAAAATTTAGGCCCATTAGATTAATTTAGACTTAGGCCCATTCTAGTTTAATTTAAATTAATTTAGATTTAACTCAACCCACAAAGCATTTCTTTTAAAATAAGTAGACTTAGGCCCATTTTCACTTAAATTAAAATTAATTAGAACTAGGCACATTAATTCAAATCCAATCCAATTCATTTCTATAAAATTAGTAGATTTAAGCTAACTTTAGATAATTAAAATAAATAAAAAGAAGTTTGCTAATTTAATTAAAATGTAGGCTCACCTTTAGTTTCATTTCACTTGTAAATAAAAATATAAACCTAGCTAACCTAATTAAAATTAACATAGTTTAGACTAATTTAAGGATGTCTCATTATACAAATATAATTTTTATGTGTCATTTCATGACTAGTTGCCTCATGTTAGATGTATGCTAAATTAGGATTTAAATGAAATTGTATGTAAATAGGGAATAATTTAGTAATTAATAAAGTAATTCTAAATGAACACAAGACTAAAAAAATTAGTATTTAGTTCCTAGAATTTCCTAGTTATGGTACTAGTTTTCTTTTAGAGAATCGAGTGTCACCACTTCCAATTTGTCCTAGTTATTACCTTTAGTGGCAACTCCTTATCTCCACGCTATGTTTTTGTGATATGACAGTGTGTTCCCTAGAGCCTTGAGCTCAAATAGTGTTATGGTTGATAAAATCTTGGATGTATGCTAAACCTCACCATCTACAATGTTGTCATCAGAAATAAGCTTCCTCTAAAGCTTAAGGATCTAAGGAGTATCACTATACCTTATGTAGTTGGCAAATTGTTTATTGGTAGAGCATTTTGTGATCTAGGAGGTAGTGTAACTATAATGCCTTTGTTTTTATACAGGAAATTGAATATTGGAGAGCCTAAACCCACCAATATTTCCTTGTAACTAGCTGATAGATCCATAGTCTATCTCGAAGGAATCTTGGAAGATGTACCTATCAATATTAGGTAATTCTATGTGCCATATGACTTCGTGATCTTAGAGATGGAAGAAGATCTTCAAATTCTAAGAATTCTAAGAAGACCTTTCCTTGCTTCAACTGAAGTAAGAATTGATGTTAAAAGAGGAAAAATTAAGCTTGGAGTTAAGGAAGAAATAGTAAAGTTTAATGTCTTTAAAATGGTACAAGATCCTTTAATGGTAAAGTAATGTTTTAGGGTGGATGCAATTCAGGGCTGCATTGAAAAGTTGTTCAAGAAACAACACCCTTAAGATCCACTTGAAGTTTGACTAGTTCATGAAGTGGAGTTTGATGAGGAAGCTCATAAGGTAGTTACATTTAATAATACTTTGAATGCACAATTAGCACTTCCATGTCGTCAATCTCAAAGGTATGAACCTTTACCTTATGATTTATATTCTATAAATGCTTTAAAGGAGGAAGATGCACCCAAAGTGCAACTTAAATAGCTCTTGCCCAATCTAAGGCAAGCCTTCTAGGATGTAACTTACTTATCCTATTATTATTAATGCTAAATTAAAAGATGAGTAACTTGATAAATTATTTAGAAGACTTAAAGATCATAAAAAGAGTATAGGATATACCATTGATGATTTGAAAGGGATTAGCCCTTCTTTTTTCATGTATAGGATGTATTTAGAAGAAGGATGTAATCCTTCTATTGAGCATTAATATAGGTTAAATCCTAACATGAAAAAAGTGGTTAAGAAAGAAATTATGAAGCTTCTTGATGCATGTGTCATCTATCCAATCTTGGATAGTAATTGGATTAGCCCAATTCATGTGGTTCCTAAAAAGCAGGGAATGACAATTATTAAAAATGAAAATAATGAATTAATCCACACTAGAATAGTCACAGGATGGAGGATGTGCATTGACCATAGAAAGCTGAATAAGGCCACTAAGAAAAATCATTTTCCTCTTCCTTTTATTGATAAATTATTAGAAAGGTTAGCTCAACACTCTTTCTTTTGCTATTTGGATGGGTATTCGGGATTCTTTCAAATCCCAATTCACCCTGAGGACTAAGAGAAAACTACTTTCACTTGTCCCTACGGAACTTATGTTTCTTATAATGACCCGATATTTTAAATAATATAAAATTATTTTAAGATATGCAGTGTTAATAAAATTTTAAATTTTATTTATATATATTCATTAGTTCTGTATATTGTTCATTAATTTTATTCTAAGTATTTTATTTACGTGAAATAATTAATTTGTGAGTTTTATTATTTAAAGTACTCATACTAATTTTCATTACTATTATTATTATTTTATTGCTATTATTTTTTTTATATAGTATTAGTGTTATTCATTTAAGTTAGTAATTTTAGTATTGATAAAATAATTTTTAGCGATTTTATATAATTTTTGGGAATATTTTTAATATTATGTGAATAATGGATTTATAGGTTAAATGTGTATTTTTTTAAAAAAAAATTATAGTTAAATAATATGTTTTGAATGATTTTAGAATTTTATAGGGTATTAAAATAATTTTTATGAATTATTTACTATTTTTAACTAATTAATACTAATTTTTGAAAATTATATTCAAAAATATTATTATTTACTATTTTGGTGATTAAATGGATTTTTAACTACTTTTATAATATATTTAAACTCTTTTAGTAATTAAATATGAATTTTACTATTTCATGTTGAATTATTAAAAAATTGGATTTTTATTAATATTATATTATTATTTGAGAATTTTTTTTAATTATTGTGAAAATAATTGTATTTAGTGTTTTGATGTTTAAATATATTATATTGTGTCATTTTGATTATTTTAAGTATTTTTAATGATTTTTATTATATTTATTATTTAATATTGAATTATTTATTTTTATCGTGAATTGTGAACCTCAGTTGAGAATTGTGTAGTTTGGGGTCCCAACCCGAGGTGTTGTACAATCTGTGTTATAGAAGTGTGTTTTCCTTGCAAGATCAGCTCTGTTGTCAGTAGAGAAATGTCCATTTTACAAAGTAGGTTCTACTGATTCTTCGGTAGAATTCTCATAAAACGTGACGTCAGGTCGATCCTGAGCTTCTGTGTTTTGACTAAGTTTTGAATTCTTAGATTGAGTCTTCCTTTAGAATTCTTAGAAGTATAAGTTAAAATTAAATCTAATATTTTTATTATTATTTATTTTTCTAGCTGCACTGAGACCGAGACCTATCAGACTAAGCCTGTCGAGTCAATCTCGAGGAACATAAACTTGTGAGTTATTATTCTATATATGCATTGCATACAAGATGCATGAATAAACATTTTTATATTTTCATTATATTTTTAAATATGATTTATTTTATTAAATGATTTGATATACTTTTGGTTTATTTTTGATATATGTACTATATATGAGACATATATGCTAGGTATATTTTTGGTATATCTTTTGTATATATGTGACATATATATGTTAGTATTTATTTGGTATAAATGCAGTATATTTGACATATTTTCAGCATATTTATTTGGTATATTTTTGGTATACAAGTGGTATATTATGTTTAATGATGCATTTTATTATTTCCAATATATATACGTGATTTTATATGAAGGATATCGATATAACGTTCTACCTAGTAGGTTGCACTAGCACCGTGTACATACTAACCGATGTGATAAATTTTAGGGTTAAGTTATTAAGTCATTTAAAGTGAGATTTAATTGATCGATTATTGAGAATTGATGTGATTGGGTAGTGTGATTGCGGGAGCTCGGTTGACTTAATGTCTCGGGGCAATCACACGACAGTGAGATTGCGAGAGCTTGGTTGACTTAGTGTCTCGGGGCCAATCTACTATCAAAAATGGAATAAGAGAATTATTTTGGAATTAATTTAGCCTAATGGCTAGTAAGATATTATGATTGAGGTTGCGAATATTAGGGTTCTATTTGATCCTTAATTTAAGTAAATGTTTTTTGCATTTATTATATATATAAAAGCGGAGTTTAGCATCTGTGTGAAATGTGTGTATATGTATATTATTATACTGATGTCTAACTGTATATGATTTAGATTGCATGTTTATATATTATAATAATTTACTCAGTGAGGTTTGACTCTCCTCAATATTTTTTTCAGGAGACTCCTCGTCGTCAGACCTCAATAATAGACCTTTACATTGGACTTCTTCAGCCCCGACTAGATTATGTAATTTATTTATCTGAACTTTTATTGTATTCTAGAAAACTGTAGTAGTAGTGTTATTGTACTTGTAGTGTGTTGTACTAGTTTGAGACTTTGTATTAAAATATTGTATGAACATTTTTATTTATGATATGAAATTTATGTGTTTATTTTTATATCGATTTAAATTTTTATTTATGATGTATTTTATTTATTTATTGCATGTTGTGTTTTTATTTTTAAGGCTTGCTACGGGTTCCAGATTCGAAAGAAGTCTCGTTCCCTAGCATCGGTCATGACTCCCCGGTTTAGGTCATAACACTTCTAGATGCATGCCCTTTGGGTTATGCAATGCCCCTGCTACCTTTCAAAGGTGTGTAATGGTCATTTTTTTTGAGTTCGTAGAGAATATTATGGAAGTTTTTATGGATGATTTCTCAGTTTATAGTTCTTCTTTTGATGATTGTTTAAATAATTTATCTAAAGTATTGTCGAGATATGAAGAAGCTAACTTAGTTTTAAATTGGGAAAAGTGTCATTTTATGGTCACAAGAGTTGTTTTGGGTCACCTAGTTTCTGAAATGGGCATAGAGGTTGACAAGGCCAAAGTCAAAGTCATTGAGAAGCTTCCACCACCTACAAGTGTGAAAGGGATTTATAGCTTTTTGGGACAAACTGGTTTCTATAGAAGATTCATTAATGATTTTGTCAAAATAGCTAAACCCCTCACTAATCTTTTGTCTAAAGATGTTTAATTTTTATTTGACAAAGATTGTCTTGATATTTTTTATAGATTGAAAGAAGCCTTAATTTCTACACCATTTTTACAACCTCCTGATTGGAGTCTTCCTTTTGAAATTATGTGTGATGCAAGTGACTATACTGTAGGAGCTGTTTTAGGACAGCAAAGAGACAAATAGGCTTATGTTATTTATTATGCTAGTCACACTCTTAATAAGGCTCAATTAAATTATGCTACAACTAAAAAAGAACTTTTAATTGTGGTTTTTATAATTAATAACTTTCATTTTTATTTAACAAATATCAAGGTGATTGTATTTATTGATCATACTGCCCTAAGGTATTTCCTTTTAAAGAAAGATGCAAAGCCATACCTTATAAGATTGATTCTTCTCCTTCAAAAATTCGATTTAGAAATTAAAGACAAAAGTGGGGCTAAAAATGTTGTAGCAGATCACCTCTCAACACAAGAGTTGAAAAATAAGGAGATTAAGCTACCCATTGATGATTATTTTGAAGGTGAACATCTCATGAAAATTAAGAGTTCAATAGCTTGGTATGCTAACTTTGTGAACTATCTTATTTGTGGCATCCTACCTCTTAACCTCTCCTACTAATAAAAGAAGAAATTATTTTTGGATGTTAAGTACTACTATTATAAGGAACCCCTTCTCTATAAGAAATGTGGGGATGGTTTGAATAGGAGATGCCCACCTAAAGATGAAGTCCATGAGGCTTTCCTATTGTCATTGTAATATCCCGAGTTTTTAAATAATTTTAAACTGCATCGGGATATGCAGTATTAATAATTTTTATACATATTTATGATATTTTTATGAGTTTGTTATTTATTAAAGTTAATTTTAACTTATTATATTATTTTAAGAGTTTTACGTAAAATTTTTTCGAAAATTTTATTTTTGGAGAAATTAAGACGTAAATAATTTAATATTAATTATTTTAAATAGTTTTATGAATTTACATGAACTCATATATGATTTTAAAGTGCTAAATAGAATGCATATATGTACATTATTTAATTTAAATTAGGGTTTATTTTATAATTAAATTATATTATATAGTTTTTTTAATATTAATTAATTAATTATATATGTGTATATATTACTAAAAAATATGTGTGGTGTATATTTAGTGTGTGTGAGATTATATATTATTATAATATATAGTATAGATATATATATATATACATATATACATAATTATTTATCAAAAAAGAAAAGTTTTCAAAAATTATAGAAATGCCATCATCTGCACCTTCTTCTTCCCGATCGTCCTCCTTCAGTTTTTGGTGTCTGAAACTCAATTTTCTTGCTATCGGTGTGCCTCTTGGCTTGCCACCACCACCTCCAGCCTTTCCCAACGCCTGAAGCCTCCATTTTCGGCGCGTTTGGCCGGATTTTTCTAAGAGAAGCTGAAATTCATTTCACTGCCAATTAAGCCGATTCCGGCCACCAAACTCGACGCCACTGGTCTCTATCTTCTCTTTGAGCTCTAGTGAGTGTGATTCCAAGCTTTGTTTCACTTAAAATGGTCTAGATTTCCCTAGGTTTTGATTTTCCATTTTCGGCCTATTAAGGTTTTAAATTTTTTTGAGCTTCAATTTGATAGATTCAATAAAACTCCCTTCACAAACTTTGATCCTTGTAGCTTAATCTTGCTCTGTGAATTTTTGTGAAATTTTTGGGAATTATTTTGATTTTTGTGAATTTTTTATTATTTTATTAACATTTTCTGATTTTCGAAAATCAATTAATTAAATTATGAAATTATGTTTTATGGTGTTTATAGGTGTTGAAATGCATTTTAGAAATTTATTTGTAATTTTTGTGAATTTTATATGTTTATTTTGAATTTATTTAGTTTATGTAATTTTTGAAAAATTAGGTTAATTATGTGTTTTATTGAAATTAATTGGTTAATTGAGTTTATTTATTGATATTATTGAATTATATGTTGAGAAAATTAATTTTGAGTAATTACACTATTTTTGATGAATTTTTGATTAATTTTAGGGAATTTACGTAACTAGGGGTATTTTAGTAAATTGACACTAAATTGGCTAAAAATGTAATGAAATTGGTTTTAATAGTTATTTAAGGTATAAAAATGATTTCTACAAATTATTTAGTATTTTTAACTAATTAAAACTATTTTTCATAAATTATTTTCAAATTATATATATAATATACGATTTTTCTAAATAAATGAGTTTTTATTGATTTTTAGTAAGTTTTAGGGTTAATTATGTAATTTGGATTTGTAAAATGTATTTTTAGTATTAAAGGGCATTTTTGGTATTTCTGTGGTTATTCTGTGAATTGTGAACCTCGGTCAGTGAATTGTAGTTTGGAGTCCGACCGAGGGGTTGTAAATTGTGGTTATTCGAAGTGCATTTCTTTACAGGACCGACTATACTCTTTTAGTAGAGAGATGTCCGTTTTACAAGGGAGGTTCTGCTGGATTTTTGATAGAATTCTCGTAAAACATGATGTCCGGTCGAATTCCCATTCTAATTTTGTGTCTAGTATTCTAGATCGAGTTTCTAGAAATTTTCGTTAGATTTATTCTAATTTTCTGCTATCATTTATTTATTTATTTGTGCCGAGACTGAGGCCTAATGGACCAGGCCCGTCGGACCCATCTCGAGGAGCGCAATAACTGTGAGTTGTTATTTTATATATATATGTTTTAGGGTGCATGTTTTAGGAATGCATGGTTTATTTTAGTAAAGTATACATAAATGATTTAAGTATTACTTAGGTTTATTTTCGGTATATTTTGGTATATTTTAAACTATATGCATGTTTTACTAATGATTTATACTTAAAATGTTTTTAGGTATATTCATAGTTTATTTCTTGTTTATTTTATGATTAAATTGAATTTATTTGACGTATATATACTCGAAATATACCTGATTTATTTTTGGTATATTTCTAGTATATATATGGTTTATGTTGTTACTTTATTTAATATCATGCATCATTTGTTTTATGAATGTATGTTTTATATATAAATGAAGGATATCAATAGAATGTGCTACCTAGTGGGCAGCACTAGGATCGAGTACGTACCGGTACGCTGATAGCATTTAGGCTATATTATTAACCTATTTGTGGATATTGATCGGATTGATTTGATTTGATGTGAGATATGATTTGGGAGTGTGATTGCTGGAGCTCGGTTGACCAAATGTCTCGGGGCCAATCACACTAACAGTCAGACTGCTGGAGCTCGGTTGACTTAGTGTCTCAGGACCAGTCTATTGTCCAAATGGAACAAGTGAATTTATTTGGAATAAGTGAGCCTGTATGGCTAGAGTGTTGTTTAACACTGTTTGAGGTTGTGATTTTCTAGGGTTTTATTTGATCCTTCATAAACAGTGATTTTCAATAAATATATAAAATGATTTTGTTGCATCTGTGTGTAATTGTTTGTATATATATTTATTATATATACTATTGACTGTGTGCATTGTCATTTAGTTATGCATGTATATATATTATAACAATTCACTCAGTGAGGTCTGACTTCCCTCCGTTGACTATTTTTCAGGAGAGTCATTGTCTTCAGACCTCAGTAGTAGACCCATACGCCAGATTTCTTCCGCCCCGGCTTCACTATATAAACTCCTTATCTGAGTTTTATTTTATAATCTAGACACTATAGTAGTTGTAAACAGTTGTGGGGTTTATGTATTATATTTATATGAGTTATGTACTTTAAAGATTTGAACTGGATTTGTATTGAAAGATTATTTATATTTATGAGATGTGATGATTATTTAAATCCATTGATGTATATTTACCTTGTTTTATTTGTGATTTTATTTCCACTACAAATTATATTACTTATGTTATTATTATTTTTACTGCATGTTTTATTTTATTTTAAGGCTTGCTACGGGTTCCGGATTCAAAAGAATTCCCGTTCCCTAGCGCCGGTTATGGCCCCTGTTTTAGGTCGTGACAGTCATTCTCTTGAGTGTGGTGGACGCTTTAGCTCTACTAATACTACAACCAAAGTACTTCAATGTGGATTTTATTGGCCCACCCTCCTCCATGATGCTAGAGATTATGTTATAAAGTGTGATAAATGTCAACGGATTAGCAACATAGGAAGGTGCAATGAAATGCCTCTCAATGACATTCTTGAAGTAGAGATCTTTGCTGTGTAGGGGCTCGATTTTATGGGTCCATTCCCAAGCACTTATGGGAAAAACTACATTCTAGTAGGAGTGGATTATATGTCCAAGTGGGTTAAAGTAATAGCATCCCCAACCAATAATGCAAAAGTTGTGACAAAATTCCTTTGTAAGAATGTATTTTCAAAGTTTGGAACACTTAAAGCACTTATTATTAATGGTGGCTCACATTTTTGCAACCACCAATTTGAGAGCTTATTGAAAAATTATGGAGTCACTCACAAGGTTGCAACTCGTTATCATCCCAAAACTAGTGGTCAAGTTGAGATTTCTAATAAAGCCATCAAGACTATACTTGAGAAAACTGTGAATGCTTTCAGGAAGGATTAGTCATCTAAACTTGATGATGCTTTATGGGCATATAGAAATGCATTTAAAAAACCCATTAGTGCCTTTCCATTTAGGCTACTCTACATAAAATCTTACCATTTTCCTGTGGAGCTTGAACACAAAGCATTTTGGGCCACTACATTCCTAAACTTCAATTTGCAGAGAGTTGGGGAGAAGAGATTACTTCAACTAAATGAACTTGATGAGTTTAGACTTAACTCCTATGAGAATGCCAAGATTTATAAAGAAATAACCAAAAAATGGCACGACAAGCACATTATGAAGAAATAATTCAAGGAGGGTGATTAAGTACTTTTATTTAATTCAAGGCTGAAACTTTTTCCTAGAAAATTGAAGTCTAGATAGTCGAGCACTTTTTTAGTAAAGCAAGTCTTCCCTCATTAAACAATTAAAGTTTGGAGCAAAGAAACTTAAGCATTTAAAGTTAATGGATAGTGACTCAAGATCTATATCAATAATAAGAATGTTCTAGCTAGTGCCTTTTATGCACTTCTTAATGCTATTTGACCTTACGTGATGACAATTAAGCTAATGGCTTTAAATAAATACTAATTAGGAGGTAACCTAATATTTTCTTACTCTAATTTTTATTTTTCTTTTATTTTTACGCTTATTTTTACCTTAATTGTCTTTTATTTTTCACATAGAAACATCATGTATAAAGAGAAGAGATGAAAAAGCTAAGGATTATAAGTCATATACTTAGCACACCCAACCACATGGCATGCACATGGTCATGCCAAGGTACACATTTTTAAATTATATTTTTTTTAATCTGCACGGCATCAACATGGTCATATGCCAAGTCGTGTTCCTATATTTCATGTACTTAATAGCATCCATGGCTTGTAACCTGGACGTGTGGACACTGTGTAGCATTGATTTTTATTTATATTTTATGCTTGAAACATCACACAATTTAGAACACAGTATGCACATGGCTGTGTCCAAACACTAACCCATGCACTGTTAATGCACATTTTTGCACACAGCTTGCACATGGCCATGTGTACTCGAATCATTTTTTTGAAAAAAATCCTGAATTGTGCACGATATAAGGCACGACTTGTGCACCATCGTGCTTACAATCATTCAGTGACATCATTTTATAATATGGGAAGCACATCCTCGTGTCACGTCATCTATATAAAAACATAATGTTTAAACCCTAACTACCTCCACGTTTCTTTCTCCTAACTTTTTCTTTTCTCTCTCTCTTCTTTCCATTTTTAGCCCTTTTTCTTTCAATTTCTACCTACCCCACTTCCAATTTTATCATCTTCTCCATGTTTTTCTTATGGGAAAGCCAAAATTAATCGGTAAAAGGACAAACCTACCACGAAAAATACCTCGCACGACTTCGGATGGCCCTCTTCGCCACGACATAAGAACGATGGCACCATTATCTTCCACTCACCTTTTATCTTCATGCCAATAACCATCATCACCTGCACTCTATCCTCTTCTATAATTTTCTCAAAAAACGCACAAAGACAAGTGTGTCATCTTATATACTTTACCTATCCACCCTTCCTATAGAATAATTTTTTATGATTTGGAATTGATTAGGTTGAATGAAATTATTTCAAGTATAATTGAGGGATGTAAATAGGCAAGTTTATTAAGTATTGATTTTTTTAGCTATTTATCAAATTTTTATCTACTTTCTTGTTTGCTAAAGGATTAATGGGTTTTAATAAACCTAACGCTATGCAATTCTAACTTGGGGGTAAATAATTCTCTCTTTCTTTGAATGCCTTTACTGTTAGTTGTGGTTTTCATGACCTTATCTTTGCCACTAGTGATGCATGTAGTTCCACTCTTATTAATTTTGGCTAAGAAAACCCAGTGGGATATTGGAGAGAAATCATTCATGGCACTGCCAATGCAAACTATGACCCTAGGATTAGTAAAAGTACCGCAATAGCTAGTCATGCTCTCTGCTATTTACATAGACTTATCACTTTCACTATATGTGGTACCTTTAGAGATTTATTCTATTTATGCTATTTTGATAAGGGCTAGTACCATTCTTAGGCTATGGTTTTGCGGTTTACATGGAAGGAATGTCTAGGAAGAAAAAGGGTGCATTGTGCGGAGGCTCTTACATTAATAATCTAGCTAGGAATTTTGGGTGTTTTTTATGCTTTTTTAAATTTAAATCAAGTGTGTGGTATGATTCTTTTCAACTTGAACATCATGAGGAAAATCTGTTTCGTTAAGATTAGAGATTGATAGTCTATTTTACTTGAACCCAATATTGACATTAGCGTTGGTGATGCTCCCTATCCAATTAATCCACCTCTGGCTACTCCCTCAGGTGCACCCTTTTCCTCTTTAACACCACACATTGAGGCCACCCTTCAATATCACTCAGACCTTCTCCACTGGCTATATAATAGCGTTTCTAATATCTATTAAAGCTAAGGTCTTCCTATGGCCCCTTACCCGATGTTTCCTTTCTTTTCCCCGCTGCTGAAATCAAAGAGCTTTATAATATTGATACTATATATGAGGCTATTGATAGGGATGAGACTGCTCATGATGATGATGTTTCTCTTAATGACTGATTAATTTCATGTTTGCTTTTAGATACTCACCTTTATTTTAGATATTTTAGATGTATTTTTATGTTTTTTTAGTACTTATGTTTATGTTTCTATTTTAAATATCTAATACTTTATGTTTGTTTTTGTTTTATATTTGTTTCCCTTTTCTTTAAATTTTCTTATGTTTGGAGCTAATGCATATTATGATCCAATGCAACCAATTCAAGGCAGTACTTCCATTCACATTTATTTTAAGTCATTTTTCTTACTTGCTTTATATTTTTTTTGTTTCTCTTTTTCTTTATTTCTTTTTATTATTTTAGTCATTGAGGACAATGCCTAGGATACTATGGGGGAGGTTATATATATTTTGCATATTACATGTCCCATGCATTTAAGGATTCAGTGTGCTGAGGTTTCATTTTCCATGTGTACAGAAAAAAATAAAAAACAAAACAAAATAAAATAGTAAATAAGTAATTTGTTCAAATTTTCATTAACTTTCAACTCATTTTTCCACATTTATAGTAATGCTTGTCCTTAAAAATTTTTGTTTTAGTTTTGTGCAAATTTAAAGCTTAATTGCTATTAAAGGGTTGCATTGTATAAGTTCGCATTTTTTATTAAATTATCAAAATATTGAATAGTTTATTAATTAAGATAGTTGAACATGGTCGTTATGTATAAGGAATTTAGTTGTTATGACTTAAACATGAGCTAAATGTTTGAATTTGAGCATGAATTTGGGAGATTAAACGAAGTTTTACTAAAAAAAAAACCTCTCTTTTCTCCAGTAAGAGTAATGCTTAAATTTAAATTTTTATATGCTTTGAATCTACTCTAATGCTCTAATTAGAGTAAGAGTATTCAAAAGACCCACATAGTAGTATCCACGCTTAGTAATGCGGGAATGATGGGGGATTATTAAAAATGGGAATATTTGATTAGAGAGAAAAAGTAAAATAAAAGAAAAGATGTTGTGAAATGGAGCGTAAAATGCATTCACAACCAATTTTGTTCTTTCTCCTTAGGTTATGTTCATTGTATTTCAAATAGATTATATGCATGGGTTTTTTATTAGTAAATTGTTCATATATGATGTATTTTTATCTGATTATCTTCTTTAGTAAACATGTTTTAGTCTCGGTACTATCAACTTGCATGTCTTAGAACTGTAACTCTTTAGTTGTAATTGAGTTAGTGTTTAAATTTCTATATCTAATGTTTGCTTGAGGATAAGCAAAGCTCTAGGATAAAGGAATGAGTTGTGTGTAATTTTACACAGGTTCTTAACTTGAATTTTAATGAATTTTGAATAAATAGTTAGTAATAATTGGGAAGAATTTAGGTTTATTTAGGCATTTATTTAAGTTAGACCTTCATTCTAGTTTCCTATTTATTTTTAGTTTATTTAGGAGTTTTTAATTAATCTTAATAAGATTTTTCCATTTTTGTAGGAAAGATTGAAAAGGAAGTATAAATAGTTAAGGAATGTTAAACATGACCATGACATGGGCGTGTTTGTGCCCATGTCATGTTCTCGAAGAAGAATTATGGCAACATGGCTTAAGCATGACCATTCTAGAAGTTGCGTCAACCATAAAAATTGAAGAAGTTGCAACACGGGATGGAGGATGGGTGATGTGATCCTAGTTTCCAAAGAGGAAGAGTTTAAGATTTGTTCATGCTAATAAGGCAACTTTCATTCAAGAAAAGGGCAATTTGCATAAATTCATAATTTGCATAGCATACTTTAGTATTTTGGTTATAACTAACTCTACAAAAATCAGATTAAGATGATTCAAGAGGCTATTGAAAGCTAAGAAAGAGATCTACAACTTTGATGAAGACATCTAGAGTTAATTCGATCTTATAACTGAGATAAAATTATGAAATATTATCAGATTGTGAATAAAAGTGGGCAGACTAAATATACATCAATAAATGGGCCATATCTCACTCAATATAGTTCCAAATGAAGCAATTCAAGATGTTACTAAAAGATAATAACAAGAGTTACAATTTTTATGTTTTAGGCTTAAGTCAATTCGGCCTTCATCATGTTGAAAAGTGTGCTATAATGTGCTATATAGGTAAATCCGAATTTAACTAGGAT
Source organism: Mallotus nudiflorus (assembly GCA_947683625.1). NCBI lineage: Eukaryota > Viridiplantae > Streptophyta > Magnoliopsida > Malpighiales > Euphorbiaceae > Mallotus > Mallotus nudiflorus. The sequence continues at coordinate 8,743,272 of CANTUR010000041.1, forward strand.
TATATTTTCTCATTTAAGTAGAATTATATTTTCTTATTTAAGATGGATTTTGTTTTCTTATTTAGTTAGGATATTAATTAGTTTTTATTTAGGGTTTCTTTACGCCTATATAAAGGCCTTATCTTATGTAACCTAAAGGGTGTGCAATCATGGATGATTAATAAAATTTAAAGAGGATTCTCTTTGGTTACTTGGTGGTTAATCATGTCACATTTGTGACTTATCAATCTATCTTTTAAATAGTAGATTGTGGCTTCTTTTTAATAACCTTTGTTACTTGTTCGTTATTGTTCAAAAAGTTAAAGTTTTGATATAGCTATGGTTGTTTGGACTAACTAAACATAAGGTGAAGTTGGAACTTGATTTGAACTTTCCTTGAGTGTAATATCCCGAGTTTTTAGTTATTTTTAAACTACATTGGGATATGCAGTGTTAATAATTTTTGTATATATTTATGATATCTTATGAGTTTGTTATTTATTTAAAGCTAATTTTAATTATTTTATATTATTTTAACATATTTACGTAAAATTTTTCCGGGAATATTATTTTCGGGGAAATTAACACGTAAATAATTTAATATTAATTATTTTAAATAGTTTTACAAATTTGCATGATTTCATGCATTATTTTAATTGTCACATTAAAGTATATACATATACAAGCATATATATAAATATTTAATAATTTTAGGGTTTATTAATTATTTTTAATTATGTATGTATATATTATATAGTTATTATTTTAATTAACATGTGTTTATGTATATATATTAATTATTTTAAATCATGTGGTGTACAATTATTTGAAATATAATATATAATATTATAATTAAAGTTAAAGATATATATATATACAAAATTAGAAGTTTGTTAAATTTACAATAGTTGTCATTCTTCCCTCACCCATCAACCCGACGCCTTCCTCCCTCACCTAGCACCTGTCACGCCACCGTCGGTGTGCCTCCCGGTGTGCCACCATCGTTCTCAGCCAGCCCCGCCGCCTTCTCTTCCTTCTCCGACGCCGTTTGAAGCTCGAATTGATCGAAAAACCGAAACTCATCTCCATCGTCGATCAACCCGATTCCGGCCACCGTTTTCAACACCACCGGTCTCTATCTTCTCCTTGAGGATGAGTATGATTCCAAGATTTGTTTCACTTAAAATAGTCCAGATTTCCCTAGGTTTTGATTTTACAATTTCGGCCACTTTGAGTTCTTGAATTTTTTGAACTTCAATTTGATTGATTCAAGAAAAATCCCTTCACAAACTTTGATCCTTGTAGCTTAATCTACATGTGGTAATTTTTGTAGAATTTTTGGGATTTATTTTGATTTTTGTGAATATTTTATTATTTTATTATTTTTTTCTAATTTTCAAAAAATAATTAATTAAATTATGAAATTGTGTTTTATGGTGATTATAGATGTTTAAATGCATTTTAGAAATTTATTTGTAATTTTTTTGAATTTTATATATTTATTTTGAACTTATTTAAGTTTATGTAATTTTGAAAAATTAGGTTAATTATGTATTTAATTGAAATTAATTGGTTAATTGAGTGTATTTATTAATATTATTGAATTATATGTTGAGAAAATTAATTTTGAGTAATTTTATTATTTTTGGTGAATTTTTAATTAATTTTAGTGAATTTATGACACTAGGGGTATTTTGATAATTTGACACTAAATTGGTTAAAAATATAATTAAATTGTAAATTATTTTCAAATTATATATAATATACGATTTTTCTAAATAAATGAGTTTTTATCGATTTTTAACATGTTTTAGGGTTAATTATGTAATTTGGATTGATAAAATGTATTTTTATTATAAAAGGGCATTTTTGGTATTTTGCAATTATTCTGTGAATTGTGGACCTCGGTCGGTAAATTGTAGTTTGGAGTCCAATCGAGGGATTATGGTTGTGTTTTGTGTTTATTTCGAAGTGTATTTTCTTTGCAGGACCGGCTCTTCTCTTTGAGTAAAGAGATATCCGTTTTACAAGGGAGGTTTTGCCATATTTTCTGTAGAATTCTCGTAAAATGTGATGTTCGGTCGAACTCTGATTCTAATTCTATGTCTAGTATTCTACATCGAGTTTCTAGAAATTCCGTTAGATTTATTCTAATGTCGTGTTGTCGTTTGTTTGTTTAGTTGCGCCGAAGCCAAGGCCTAGTGGACCAGGCTCATCGGACCCATCTCGTGGAGCGCAATAACAGTGAGTTGTTATTTTATATATATATGTTTTAGGGTGCATGTTTTAGAAATATATGGTTTATTTTAATAAAGTATGCATAAATGATTTAATTATTACTTAGGTTTATTTTTGGTATATTTTCGGTATATTTTGGTATATTTTAAATTATATGCATGTTTTATTAATAAATTATTTTTAAAATATTTTTATGTATATTCATGGTATATTTCTAGTTTATTTTGCAATTATATTGGATTTATTTGACGTATATATACTCGAAATATACCTAGTTTATTTTTTGTATATTTCTAGTATATATATGGTTTATGTTGCTATTTTATTAAAATTCATGCATCATTTATTTATGAATGTATGTTTTATATATTAATGAAGGACATCAATAGAACGTGCTACCTAGTGGGTAGCACTAGGACCGAGTGCGTACCGGTACGCTGATAGCATTTAGGCTATATTACTAACCTATTTGTGGATATTAATTGGATTGATTTTTATGATGTGAGATGTGATTTGGGAGTGTGACTGCTGGAGCTCGGTTAACCAAGTGTCTCGGGGCCAATCACACTAACAGTCAGATTGCTGGAGCTCGGTTGACTTAGTGTCTCGGGGCCAGTCTACTGTCCAAGTGGAACAAGTGATTATATTTGGAATAAGTGAGCCTGTATGGCTAGAATGTTGTCTAACACTGTTTGAGGTTGTAATTTTCTAGGGTTCTATTTGATCCTTCATAAACAGTGATTTTCAGAAAATATATAAAAATGATTTTGTTGCATTTGTGTGTAATTGCTTGTATATATATCTATTATATATACTATTGACTATGTGCATTGTCATTTATCATGCATGTATATATATTATAATAATTCACTCAGTGAGGTTTAACTCCCCTCCGTTGACTATTTTTCAGAAGAGTTATCGTCTTCAGACCTCAGTAGCAGACCCATACGCCGGATTTCTTCCGCCCTGGCTTCACTGTGTAAACTGCTTATCTGAGTTTTATTTTATAATCTAGACATTGCAGTAGTTGTAAACAGTTGTGGAGTTGATGTATTATATTTGTGTGAGTTATGTATTTCAAAGATTTGAATTGGATTTGTATTAAAGGATTATATATATATGAGATGAGTTATTCGATTTAATTTCAGTGGTGGATATTTATTTTATTATATTTATGATTTTATTTCTGCTGCAGAATATGTTATTTATGTTAATATTATTATTGCATGTTTTATTTTATTTTAAGGCTTGCTACGGGTTCCGGATTCAAAAGAATTCTCGTTCCCTAGCATCGGTCATGGCCCCTGTTTTGGGTCATGACATTGAGAGCGTGAGTTTGGGTTCATGTTGAACGGGTTCCTAAAGCAGGTCATCTAGTGGGTTCGCATCACTTGGTATCAAAGCTTGGCTTAAATCAGGTTTTGTTCATTTCAATTCTACATATCCTTTATTTAATTTTTTTTATTGTGGTTTTGAAAATTTTCTATTTTATGTCAAAAAAAGAAGTTCATTTTTGTGTTTTTTAAAAGATTTTTAATTATGATTTTGTTGGTATTAGATTGATTTAATTGAATGATTTGTAACAAAGGGTCTTAGGTTTGATATACCTAAGGTTTTAGTTGGTCATATCAATTAGATTTTATACCTTAAATTTGATTTCATTAATTTGTAACGAAAGATCTTAGGTTTGATATACCTAAGGTTTTAGTTGGTTGATACAAAATGAGCTTAAGGTTGCTAATCTTCTACCATTCTTTTTTTTTAATTTTTAGGATTTTGAATTTATTTTCTATTTATGAGTTAAAAAAATACATATGTCTTGAATTTTTTTTAGTCTATTTAAAATTTCTTTATTTTTTTTTTCTTGTGTGGTGTTCTTAACTTCTTAAATTAAAAAAAAAATTCAATTTCATGGAAGACAAAGATTTGAGGATAAATCTTTTTAAAGAAAGGGAGAATGATGTGATCCTAGTTTCCAAAGAGAAAGAATTCAAGATTTGTTTGTGCTAATAAGGCAACTTTCATTCAAGAAAAGAGCAATTCGTATAAATTCGTAATTTATGTAGCATACTTTAGTATTTTTGTCATAACTCACTCTAAAAAACTCGGATTGAGGTGATTAAAGAGACTATTGAAAGCTAAGAAAGAGATCTACAACTTTGATGAAGAAATCTAGAGTTAATTCGGTCTTATACCTGAGATAAAATTATGAAAGTTTATCAGATCATGAACAAAACTAGGCAGACTGAATATACATCAGTAAATGGGCCATATCTCACTCAATATAAATCCAAATAAAGTAATTCAAGATTTTTCAGAAAGATAACAACAAGAGCTACAACTTTTATGCTTTAGGCTTGAGTCAATTCGTCCTTTATCATGTTGAAAAGTGTGCTACAATGTACTATATAAGTAAATATGAATTTAACTAGGATTATACTTTCTTATTTAATTATATTCTCTTATTTAAGAAGGATTTTGTTTTCTTATTTAGTTAGGATATTAATTAAGTTTTATTTAGGGTTGTTTTCTTATTTAGTTAGGATATTAATTAAGTTTTATTTAGGGTTTCTTTATGCCTATATAAAGGCCTTATTTATGTAACCTAAAGGGTGTGCAATCATGGATGATTAATAAAATTTAGAGAGGATTCTTTTTGGTTACTTGGTGGTTAACCATGTCACCTTTATGACTTATCAATCTATCTTTTAGACAGTAGATTGTGGCATCTTTCTAATAACTTTTGTTGTTTGTTCTTTATTGTTCAAACGGTTAAAGTTTTAATATAGCTTTGGTTGTTTGGACTAACTAAATATAAGGTGAAGTTTCTTTATATCTGAATTGGAACTTGATTTGAACTTTCCTTGAGAGCATGGGTTTGGGTTCATATTGAACGGGTTCCTAGAGCAGGTCGTCTAGTGGGTTCGCATCAACGGGCATGCTCAAAACCGTGCTCTCTTCAGTGCGAATTGAAAAAATATGAGAAGATTAGTATGGTTTAAGCATGGCCATGCTTTAAACCGTGCCATAAAAGTGAGGACGTGACATGGTCGTGCTTAAGCCATGTCGAGCAAGAGAAATTTTCCTTTTAAGAGGAAACTTAAGAATTCAAATCATAGGTTTCCATTGAGTTTTAAATATAAAAGGGGGATTAAAAGATATTTTTATTAATTCTTGATCATAGAGAAACACTTTTGAAGACATATTCTAAAGGAGATTAAAGAAAACTTGTGCAAGATTCAAGAGCTTAAAATCATAATTTCTTCTTTTTCTTTAACTCCTAAAATTATGTTTTTCTGTATCATCGCAATTATGCATAGCTAAACTCTTCTTAGGGTTTGGATTTACATAGCTAGTCTATTACTTGTTTGGATTCTTGTTTCCTTTCAATAAATTAGTTTTCAGTCAATTTTACAAGTTATGTTTAATATATTGTATTTGATTTTAGACCTGAGTGATTGTTTTTTTATTTGTAGATTAGAGACAAGAAAAATTGCATGATCTATTAGCTCATAGCCTTGTAAAACTTAGGAACCTCAATCATGAAAGTAGATGAATTCTTTGAGGAGTAATAAATCGCTAAGGAACTTAATGAACCCTAGTTAATTGACGTGACCATGAAAATAGATTATAATTAACTTTGGTATTCTTGGATGAACTCGAAAGAGACTCTAGGTAATTTGAGTGATTTGCCCTTGATTGAGTTAACAAATTAAATTGTGAAAAGATCCTGTAATCTAAGTAAAAACAAATAAAGCAAATCCAGGCTCTAGATTTTTAATTATTGAATTTTAAAAAGAATTATTTCAGCTTTAAGTTTTCTAATTTTGTTAGTGATTTATTATTGCATTACAATTATTTGATTTTGTTAGATTGTGGAAATATAATTAGGACTGGTATTTGGTATTAATCTCCTCGTGGGAACGATACTCATACTCACTTTTACTACTTATTGCGAACCGTGCACTTGCGAAATCTGCCTAACACTATATTTATCTAACATAAATCAAATTAGATAATATAATTGTATAAGTCTTATTATATTAAATTTAATAAATAAAATCAAAATTAATAACTTTAATAAAAATAGAAAAAGTATATAATTTGTTTTAAAAGTAGATATTTTTATAAATTAAAAATCAATATAAAAAATAGAACATATAATTTGTCCAAAAGTATATTTGTAAGAAAAGTAGCATAACTATCGTTTTTAGATATTTTCATAAAATTTAAAAAAAAAGTTAAAATTAAATTAATTAATATTTATCATTTAATTATTGGTTGAACTTAAAAAATTACATTGAATTAATTTTTGTGTAAATAAAAGTATTAATATTAAATATATTGAAGAAATAATGTGTTATAACTCAAATAAAAAATTTAGTAAAATTGTAATAAATTATAAATTTAATATGGTTGTCATATTTAAATTGTTATATAAAGAAAATATAACTTTTATTATTTTTAAATTTTTAATTTTCAAATAACTAATGATGTTTTATTATCTTATGATTAATCATGATCGTAATACTTTTTCATAGGAAATTAGTTATAAACTAGAGAAAAAAATATTGAAATAATATCATATAATTATTTAAATAAAAATTTATAACAATTGTAATGAATTATAACTATATTAAGTTAATATCAAATTGTTAAATGATATTATTATTATTATTATTATTATTATTATTATTATTATTAAAATTTTATTTAATAATAATAATATGATGTTTAATTGTTTATTTATTATATATCTCGAGTTAAATAAATTTTTTATTCATATGTGAAACATGTGATTATTTATTAGTATGTATATATATATATATATATATATATACACACGAGGGGCATGTAAAATTATAAAAAAGTTTTCACTTATTATTATATAAAAATTGAATTAACTAAAGTATAATCTATACATATATATTAAATGTTGAGTCTTAAAGTTATTAAGCAAAAAGTTGACAAATATCTATCTTCATATTTAAGTATTCACCCTAAAATTTAATGTGTTAAATTCTTAAAAATCCTTCAAATTCTTAAAAATCCTAATTTTTATCAAAAATAAAATATTTATTATAGTTTTTTAGTATTATTTTTTAACTAAAATAGTATTATACACATTCTAATACTAGTCAAATTATAAAAGCTTTTATATAATACATATTTTTTAATCTTATATATTAAATGTTGAGCTTCAAAATTATTAAATTTAATTTTTGATAAATGTCTCTCCTTATAATTCAGCTTTCACTCATGAGTGTTGAATCATTAACATTCATAATATTCTAAAAAAATCATTGTTTTTAGAAAAAATTATTTTTTATTCCACATTTAAGCAATTTGTGTATTATAGGAATTGTATTTATTAAATAAATGTACTAATCTCAAACACTGTTATATATCAAACATTGTTATATATTTGCACCCTAATTTTTTTGGCTTTTTTTTAGTGATTTAGTCTATTTGTTGATGATTTATAAATTTGTTTATTATGTTAATCTCTAATTATGGAGCTTTCACTTTTGTTGTGTCTTTATATGGGGAAATTAAGCCATCGAGACAAAATTAAGCTTGACAAATTGATAATTGAACTTTTGAAGTGAGGTATTTTCAATTTTAGTTTCTTTTTGTTGTTGTTTTTGGCAAATGTATGTTTATATTTTTTTAGTTTTGTTCAATTGCTTATCATCAATATGAACACATCTTTATTTTCTATTTAACTTTTTTTAAAAAATTAGTATGCCATTTTTTATTTTTTCTTTCTTATATTTTATTAATTTTTTACATTTTATATTATTCAAATTTCAATTGAAATTGTGCTCATGATTTTCTTGAGCTTTTTTATTAGCCTAATTTATGTCAATTTTTTTAACTGAAATTTAGTAAAACAGGGAGAAGACTTATAAGATAAAAGGATGAGAATTTAGAGAAAAAATATAAAGAATGACAAAAAAAAAATTGTATTCTAATTTAGTGTAATAAATCGAATTTTTAAATTATTTTATTTTAAAATAAGATATGCAGTGTTAATAAATTTTAAAGATAAATTTGATTATTTATCGATTGATGAGTTTTATTATCATTATTTTATGTTAATTAGGGTTTCAATATAAATATTTATTTTAAGATTAGTATTTGGATAATTTATTTGTGTAATAAATATATATCTTATTTTGAATAATATTTAACTTAGTATATTTTATTTTAATGTCATTTAACTTAGTATATTTTATTTTAATGTCATTTTATCTTATTAAATCATATTATTTTATACATTTTTATTTTATGTGTTAATATATATATATTTGCATGCATTAGGGTTTAATATTTATTTAAATGTGTATTATTATTTTATTATATGTAATATATAAATGTGTGTGTGTGTGTGTGTGTGTATATATATATATATATATATATATATATATATGTATATATATATACACACACTCATATAATATATACATTTACAAAACACAAAAACCTTCCCCCTCTACCATTTTTCTCGATCACCCCCCATCTTCACTGTCTGTTGTCCGTTTCTTCTCCCGTCGGTGTGACTCCTTGCCAGCCAACTCAGCCGCCACCAGTCTTCTTCTCCAGCGTTGTTTGGTCCATTTGAAGTAGGAAAACTCGAAATCTTCTCCTCCTCTGTTCTCCTCCGTCTGACCATCAAATTGGATGATTCCAGTGTTGTTGGACTCCTAGAACTTCAAGGAGGAACATTCCAAGCTTCTTTCAGCTTGAAAATATGATTTGGTAGGGTTTCTAGCTTGATTTCATTTTCGGCCATTATTGGGTTTTTATTTTTTTTTTATTATTTTTGCTTGATTCATGAGAAATGCCTTAACAAATGTTGTTTCCCTTAGCTTAATCTATATCTCAGAATTTTTGTGTGATTTTTGGGAATTATTTTGATTTTTGTGAATTTTTTATTATTTTATTATTTTTGTAAATCAATTAAATAAATTATGAAATTGTGATTTTTGGTGTTATTGGTGGTTAATATTAATTTTAGAATTTAATTTACAAATTTTTTGCAATTTTTATAATTATTTTTAGTTTATGTTAGTTTTGAAAATATAGGTTAAATATATATTTTGTTAGTAATTATTGGTTAATTAAGTGTATTTGTTGATTTTAATGAATAATATGTTGAAAAAATAATTTTTGTGTATTTATATAATTTTTGTTGAATTTTTTAATATTATTAGTATTTTATGTGTATTTTTAAATATTATGGGTAATTTGGTAATAATTTTAGTTGGATATTAAGTTTAATTGGCTTTAATAATTATTTGAGGTATAAAAATGATTTTTTAAAAATTGTTTACTAATTTTAACTAATTAATACTATTTTTTAAAAATTATTTTCAAATTATATATAATATACTATTTTTGTAAAGAAATGGATTTTTAGTAATTTTTAATATGTTTTTGGACTAATTAAGTAATTTGGATTTATAAAATGAATTTTTATTAATATTTGTGGAATTATCGAGGAATATCGATTTTAATAATACTATATTATTAATTAGGGTTTTTAAGTAATTATTGGTAAAATAATTATTTTTGGTGTTTTAATATTTAAATTGCTATATTTTGGTACTTAAAGGGTATTTTTGGTATTTATTGAATTTTTATATATTTTATTGTATTGTGTTGTGAATTGTGAACCTCAGTCAGGGGAATTTATAGTTTAGGGTCCCGACCGAGGAATTGTGAGAATTACGGTTTGAAGTATATTTTTTTTGCAGGACCGACTCTACTTTTTAAGTAGAGGGATGTCCATTTTATAGAGGAGGTTCTGCCGAATTTTTGGTAGGATTCTCGTAAAATGTGACATTGGGTCTAATTCTAATTCTCTGTCTGTGTTAGTAATCTTACATCGAGTCTCTAAAAGTTAAGTTAGATTTATTTTGATTTTCGTGTTATTATTTTATTGTTAGTGTCACCGAGACCAAGGCCTAGTGGACCAAGCCCATCGGACCCGTCTCGAGGAGCGCACACCTGTGAGTTATTATTTTATATATGCGTGCATTTAGGTTGCATGTTTTAGACATATATGTTTTAATTGTATGATTTATGCATAAATGACTTAATAAATGCTTAAGTATATTCTAGGTATATTTTCAGTATATTTTTGGTATATTATGAAATAAATGCATATTTTTTTCTTTTTAATTAAATCTAGATTACTTTTAAAATATATTATTGGTTTAATTTAATATATTCCATGATTTATTTGAATTGATTTTACATATATATACTTGAAATATACTTAGTTTATTTTAGGTATATTTCTAGTATATATATGGTTATAATGTTATTTATAATGATATCATGCATCATTATTTTATGAATGAAATGAGTTATTTTTAATGAAGGATATCAATAGAACGTGCTTCCTAGTGGGCTGCATTAGGACCGAGTACGTACCGGTACAATAATAAATTATAGGTTAATTACTAACCTATTTGTGGATCATGACTTGATTGATTTGATTATTGTGTGAGGTGAATGAGAGTGTGATTGTTGGAGCTCGATTGACCTAGTGTCTCGGGGCCAATCACACTGACAATCAGACTGCTGGAGCTTGGTTGACCTAGTGTTTTGAGGTCAATCACACTGACAGTCAGATTGCTGGAGCTCAGTCAACTTAGTGTCTCGGGGCCAGTCTACTGTCAATAAGGATTAAGTGAATTTTTTTGGAAACAAGTGAGCCTGTATGGCTAGAGTGATGTTTGTTGTTAACTGAGGTTGCGATCATTTAAGGTTCTATTTGATCCTTTTTAAACTAATATTTTTCAGTATTATAAATAAAGTGATTTTTAGCATATGTATGTATATGCCTGTATATATATTTATTATATACATATGATTGATTGCATTTGACATTTAGTAATGCGTGTTTATATATTATAACAATTCACTCAGTGAGGTCTGACTCCCCTCAGTTGATATTTTTACAGGAGAGTCCTCATCTTCAGATCTCAGCAGTTAACCTATCTGTTGGATTTCTTCTGCTCCGGCCCTATTATGTAAATCACTTACTTGAGTTTTATTTTGTACTCTAGACGTTGCAATAATAGTTGTATTTGATTCTATCAAGACTTTTATTTAATTTTATGCATGTATGAGATTTTAATTTAGAGTGTTTCTCTGAAGAATTGTATTAAGAAATTTTATTTATGATATGAGATGAGATATTATTTTATAAAAGGAAGTTGAGGAAATTATTTTATTATTTGAGATTTAATTTCTGTTGCATAAATATTTTATTTATTTTATTTTATTGCATGCTTTTTTTTTTTACGGGTTCCGGATTCAAAAGAATTTCTGTTCTATAGTACCGGTCATGGCCTTCGATTTGGGTTGTGACATTTAGTTCACTTCAACTTTGAGGTAGAGATTTAAAAAAAAAAAAATTTTGGTAGTAATTCTAGATTAAAGGTAATTAATTTAAATTGTATAGTTTATATTTTTTATATGTTTCTATCACTTAATATATTTGTTCTTCAACTAAACTTGTGATTTATTTTTTTTTTAAAGAGAAACTTGTGATATTTTAAGTGTACAAATTGCTGGCTTTTTACCTTAATTATTTTTGCACCTTATAGGTAGTGTTTAATTTGTGTAATTGGAATGCTATGATTAGTGGCACATGTTGAATATGATTTTTGAATATTATACAGAAGGATAAAGATGACGATATTCCTTAAAATAGACTTTTGTTTACTGTAAAATAGTAGGTGAATAAAAGGAAGCATCATGCCCTTTATATTTTTGTTACTTTAACAATAATTTTATTTTATTTATTTTAATTTTTATCTTTTTTGTTTTATTTTATATTATTGCAATAATTTTATAAACTATTTAATTAATTTATAGTTTTAATTTTATTGAAATTATTAACTAATAATTTTAAAAGTATTTATTATTTGTAATTTGTGCAATGTGTATATTGATGACTAGATCAGCTTAATAAGAAACTATATTTTTTTCCATAAGAAATTTTATACTGTTGATATTAATGTGAAAAGTTAATAATTTTTTAATAGTGTTTTATGGTGGTTACATATTGAACCCGTCGTAACATAATTATAACACATATTAACTAATTTTATATTGTATGTTTTATTTATAACTGTTGAGGAAGTAAATATTTTAATTGTTTATATTAGGAAGTAAATATTTATATATAGTTAGGATTAAAGTTTTATTCTATTTAAGATGTTATTTTATTCCTAATTAGGTTGTGATTAGGATTTCTATATGTATATATAAGGGGTGTAACCTTTCTTTGAATATCATGAAAAAATATTTTCCTTAAATTTTCTTTTGTTTTCTCTGATTTTTATTTTTCATGGTATCAGAGCATACCCATTGAAATCGAAATTTTTATTGAATTCTTGAAGTCATATTTTTTCTTTCTTCCTTTGAATTCATTAAATCCTCAAAATCATGACCACTGAAAACACATCCATTGTATCCCATAGAACACCTAATTTTATTCAAACCCTTCAAGATAATTCTCCCTTTTCCACATGAATTATTTTTTATGATACAAACTATACTCTATGGTCACAAATCATGGAGATATAGATTAAAGTTAGAAATAAATCTGGCTTTCTTAATGGCAATATGCCAAAGCCACCGACAACAGATAAAGCGTTGGAGACTTGACTCCTTAATAATAATCGAGTCAAAAGTTGGTTGATTAACTTCATGAGTTCGACATTAATGCAGAGATTCATTCGTCTTCCAACAGTAAAGAAGATATGGGATGTTATCTCAAAAACCTTCTATGATGGATCTGACAAAACTCAGTTATTTGAATTGAACCGAAAATCATTCACAACATGTCAGAATGGTAAGCCATTACCTGCATACTATAATGAACTGATTGGAATATTTCTGAAAATCGATGCCCGGACGTATGCACAAGAGGAGGATATTAATGGAGTAGTATCACTCTATAAACATATTACCCGGCTTCAAACACATATTTCCTAGCTGGGCTTGATTCGAAATTTAATAATGCTCAGAGTGAAATACTCTAGAAGGATCCACCTCTTGATCTCGAGTCTAGTTATGCATATGTACGGAAGGATCATAACTAACGACATATGATGGAAGAGCCGAAGATACTGCTGGACTATTATGTACTTGTAGCAGCTTAAACTCGTCCCCAGTTCAAAGGGAAAATACCGAGTAAGTCTATCATATACACCTATACTCATTGTGGAAATGTTGGACACTCCAAGGAACGGTGCTATAAAATTATGCGATATTCGGAATGGTGGGATTTCAATAGAAAGCCTCGTAAGAAGCTCGAAAAGGCTGTAATTGCCACCTCTAGTGGTACTAAACCAAGTGGTGATCTTAATGCAACATCAGGTATGACAAATCTTACTCGAAATAATACATGGATTATTGATACAGGTGCTACTGATCATATGACAAACTCTACTCACCATCTTACATCCATCCGCCTACCAACCCAATAAAATATTATGACTGCTAATGGAGGCATAGTACCAGTCACTCATGAAGGATCAATATCTAACTCTGACTCTCTTAATCTAGATACTGTTCTTGTTGTTCCATTTATTTCTTGTAATCGACTATCTATTGGCCAAATCACTGAAACTTTGAATTGCACTATCAAGTTTTGACCTAATTATTATGTATTTCAGGACATTGCAATGCATCAGATTCTTGGCTCTAGTGTTAAACATTAAAAGTTGTACTATCTTGAGTTTCATAATGATTCAAGTTAGAAGTCAAGTCAAGTTTGGTAGAAGTGGCTTGAGTAAAGACTAAGTAATCTCGTGGCATCATCGTCTTGGTCATCTTTCTTTTCATTATCTTAGACAAATAAAACCGGATTTATGTTTGAATACCACAGACTCAGAATTCAAGTGTGATATTTATGAATTGGCAAAAAGACATCGAAATTCTTATGTACCGAGTTATAATAAAAATTCAATTCCATTTATGACCATTCATTCTGATGTATGGGGACCTGCTTGGATTCTTACTCTATCTGGTACTCGATATTTTATAACGTTATTGATGAATGTACCTGGATGACCTAGGTATCATTACTTTCAAATAAAGGCAATTTGTGCTCTAAGTTCCAAGACCTGTATAAAATGGTGGCTACATAATTCCGAAGTAAAATTTGAGTCTTGCAATCTGACAATGGTGGGGAGTATGTTAACTCAATTCTAAATGATTTCTACCACGAGAAGGGCATTCACCACCAAACATCCTGTGTTGGCACTCCTCAACAGAATGGTATAGCTGAACAGAAGAACAGATAGTTATTAGAAGTTATCCGAGCATCATTATTTGACATGAATGTTCCTCGAGAATATTAGGGAGAGGTTGTTCGATCCACTGCGTACCTCATAAATCGAACACCATCAAGAGTACTCAATTTTAAAATCCCTTTTCAAAAACTTTAGAAACTTGTCATATCTCCACCCTTCAATAATCTTGAGCCCTAAGTCTTCAGATGCTCGACATATATTCATCAGACACTTAGCAAATTAGACCTTCGAGCTATCCAGTGTATCTTTGTTGGCTATGCGGATCTACAAAAAGGATATCGGTGTTATAATCCAAATGTAAAGAAGATGTATGTCACTCAAAATGTTCAATTTCATGAAAATTTTTCTTTATTCTCCCACTACGAGTGCTCTTTTCAGAGGGAGAAAAATTTGAACCTCTTTGAATTTGAAGATAGCATTATGAGTGTTCTGAGTCTAAGTCTCCCAATGTTCTGAGCATCTCATAGACATTTGATATTCTGAGTCCGAGCATCTCACTCGGATAGATAATAGAAGAAAATTTGAGTAATCAAGATAGTTCATCTTCCCAACCTATACCAGAAGTTGAAGAAACTCCAGATGCGGATATGCACAATAATGTAAACTTGTCTCCTCTAGTAACTCCAAATACTGATCCTCGTTATCCTTCTAGAATCAATAGAGGAGTTCCAAAAAAAAAATGATCCGGACCTTCATACCAAAGCTAAATACCCTATCAACAACTTCATATCAACCAACCATTTGTCTAACTCATATGCACTTACTGTAAATCAATTATCTACTGTATCTATTCCAAGTAATGTGCTGAAAGCCTTAGATGATCTGAACTGGAAGAAAGCTATGAATGATGAAATGGAGGCATTGTAGAAGAACCAGACATGGGATCTTGTTCATCTTCCGAAAGGAAAGAAAATGGTAGGGTGTAAGTGGATATTCATTGTCAAACTCAATTCAGATGGAAGCATAAATCGATATAAAGCTCGGTTGGTAATAAAGGGGTATACTCATAAGTATAGAATTGACTAAGAAGATACATTTGCCCCAGTAGAAAAAATGAACACCATCCGAGTCCTTATTTCCTTAGCTGCCAACCTGGACTGGCTGCTATAATAATTTAATGTGAAGAATGTGTTTTTTAATGGAACCATAGATGAAGAAGTATATATGGATCCACCACCCATAACTAAATATACTGACCTAGTATGCAAACTAAATAGGGCATTATATGGACTCAAGTAATCACCTCAAGCATGGTTTATATGACTCTTAACTTTCATGAGGAAGCTCGGATATAAGCAAAGTGATGCTGATCACACACTATTCATTAAACAGAAGTTAGATAAAGTCACCGCATTGATTGTATATGTTGATGATATGGTGGTCACTAGAAATGATTCGAGTGAGACAATAATCTTGCAAAGACAGTTAGCATCCGAGTTTGAACTTAAGGATTTGGGTAACTTGAAGTATTTTTTAGGAATTGAAGTTGCAAGATCAGCTCAAGGAATTTCCCTCTACTAATGAAAGTACGTAATGGACCTATTGACAGAGACAGACATGCTTGATTGTAAGCCAACCGAGACTCCAATTGAAGTCAACCATGGACTTTCAATCCTAAGAGATCAAGTTTCAACAGATAAAGATCAGTATTAAAGGTTGGTGGGAAGATTGATTTACCTATCTCATACTCGACCAGACATTGCTTATGCAGTAAGTGTTGTAAGTCAGGTCATGCATTCTCTGAGTAAAGAACATATGGATGCAGTATACCGAGTATTAAGATATCTAAAGTCTTCTCCGGGTAAAGGGTTATTCTTTGGGAGGAATAAGGATTATGAAATTACTAACTATACTGATGTTGATTGGGCTGGAGATCGAACTAATCGAAAATCAACATCCGAGTACTTTACGTTTGTTGGAAATAATTTAGTCACTTGGAGAAGCAAGAAGTAGAAAGTTGTAGCAAGGTCAAGTGCTGAAGCTGAATTTAGAGGAATGACTCATAGAATATGTGAGTTGCTCTGGATAAGGCAAATTGTTCAGGATCTGGGATTAAAACATTCGAAGCCTATGTTGTTACATTATGATAATAAGGCAACCATAGCAATTGCAAACAATTCGGTTCAACATGATCGGACTAAACATGTAGAGGTTGACAGACATTTCATAAAAGATCATCTGAACCAAGGAACAATTGATTTTCCATATGTTTCTTCTCATACTCAACTAGCTGACATCTTCACAAAGGTTGTATCTAGAAAAATATTCTACAACTCACTTGGCATGTTGGGAATGATTGACATACATTCACCAACTTGAGAAGGAGTGTTGAGGAAGTAAATATTTTTATTGTATATGTTAGGAAGTAAATATTTGTATACAATTAGGAATAAAGTTTTATTCTATTTAAGATGTTATTTTATTCATAATTAGGTTGTGATTAGAATTGCTATGTATATATATATGAGGTGTAACCTTTCTTTGAATATCATGAAAAAATATTTCCCTTAAATTTTCTCTTTTTTTCTCTGATTTTTATTCTTCATTAACTAATTGCATGAATTGGTTAGGAACACAAATTTCTAATTTATGGTATAGATAATATAATTGTGATATTATTAAAGTACCACGAATCAGTTAGAAAAGGAAAATAATATATATATATATATATATATAATGAGTATTTTTAAAAATAAATAAAACATAGTAATGAACATATAAAAAAATAGAAATTCACCTATTTTCAGTTCTATATTTGTCAATGAAATAGGTGAATTTTTTGTTATATTTTATTCCTACAAATACATATAAATAACCTTATAAGTATAACTATAAAACCTAATTAGTTTATAATTTTTATTTTATTAAAATAATTTTATTAATATATTTGAATTTATTTTACACCGTTTGTAGTTATATTTTGTTAACAAATTTATTTATATTCTAAAAATATCGATTAAAATGTATATTAATTTACAGTCTACGCATTCGACTAGTTTTAATTTAATTGAAAATATATTTTCTATTTTAATTAGATTAACTTCTATCTTATCTCTAACAAAAATTCTAATTTAATTGAAAGTATATTTTCTATTCTAATTAATTAACTTCTATTTTATCTTTAATAAAAATTAATTTAATTAAAATATATATTTCCTATTTTAATTAGGTTAACTTCTATTTTATCTCTAATAAAAATTAATTTAATTAAAATATATATTTTTTATTTTAATTAGGTTAACTTCTATTTTATATCTAACAAAATTAAATTAATTAAAATGTAATTCCAATTCAATCGAAAGTATATTTTGTATTCTAATTAGGTTAACTTCTATTTTATCTCTAATAAAAATAAAATTAATTGACTTATAATTTTAAGTTAATTGAAAGTATGTTTACTATTTTAATTATGTTTTAGTGATAGTTTTGGCTAAAATATATATATATTCTATTTTAATTAGATCTACTTATACTTTATCTAATATAAATCCAATTAGATAACATAATTTTATAACTTATTATATTAAATTTAATAAGTAAATAATTAAATCAAAATTAATTTTTTTTATGAAAATAGGAAAAGTATATAATTTGTTTCAAAAGTAGATATCTTTATAAACTAAAAATTAATAAATAAAAAAACAGAGCATATAATTTGTTTGACAATATATTTTTTGTAAGAAAAGTAGTTTAATTATTGTTTTTAAATATTTTTATAAATTTTAAAAAAATAGATAAAATTAAATTAATTAATATTTATCATTTAATTATTAGTTGAATTTAAAAATTACATTAAATTAATTTTTGTGTTAATAAAAGTATTAATATCAATAATATTGAATAAATAAAGTGTCATGACTCAAATAAAAAATTAATAAAATTGTAATAAATTATAAATTTAATGGGGTTGTAATATTTAAATTTTTATATAAAGAAAACATAACTTTTATTATTTTTGAATTTTTGGTTAACAAATAGCTAATGATTTTTTATTAATATTTTTTTAATATAAAATCAATTCTAGAGTTGAGAAAAATTAATTATAAAAAATATTGAAATAACATTATATAATTATTTAAATAAAAATTTATAAAAATTGGAATGAATTATAACTATATTAAATTAATATGAAATTGTTATATAAATCAATAACATTGTTATTATTTACAAAAATTTTATTTAATAATAATAATATATTTAATTATTTATTTACTTTATATAACGAGTCAAATAAATTTTTTGTTTACATGTTTATATATATATATATATATATATATATATATATATATAAATGCAACAAAAAGTTCTCTCAGCAATATCACACAATTCAAATTGGTTGAATGTATAATTTTACCCCTAAACTTTATATAATTAATTTCCTATACTCTTCAATTTTTATTATTTTGTATTCAATTTTTAAACTTTAATTTTAAATCTTTGCACTATTTAATTTTTACTTTTTAATTCTATTTAACACAAATAATATCAAAAAAGATAGAAATTTAATTTCAAATGATTTTAAAACACATAAAATGCTAAAATTAGCTTTAAAACAATATAAATAATATCAAAAAGATTAAAAACTAATATCAAATAGTTAGATAAATTTTATTTTTAATTATTTTTTACATTAAATATTATTTTACTTTATATATGTTTCTCTTGTATTGAAATTAACATTGATTTATAAAAAATACTTCAATTGTATGTATTATAAAAGTTATATAGGTTAAAATAAAAGTTTAAAAGTTGAATAGAACATGATAAAAATCGAGAAGTATAATAGGTTAATTGAGTAAAGTTCATAGGTGACACTATGCATTTGACCATTGCGAATTTAAAATATTGTTTAGAGTTAATTTCAACATTAAAACTAAATAAGAAATAATTATATAAATAAAATCAAATTTATTTATAGTACATAATTTTTTTTATAATTCTGTTGTCATTCAAAATAAAATAATTTAATAAAATGAAAAATTATAAATTTGATGTATGAACTTTTGTAATTTTTCTATTTGAGTGTTTGAACTATTTTTTTTTTTAATTTTGAGTGTCTAAACTTTAAAAATATATCAGTAAGTTATATCCAACCTATTTTAAGTCAATTGTATGCTTAATCAGCTAAAATAGGGTCCATTTTTTTCTAACTATCTTTACTCTTTTTTTTATTGGACAATAGTGGGGGATGAGTTGGAAAAAAGTGGATCCTATTTGAGCTGACGAAGCATACAGTCAGCTTAAAATAGATCAAATACATCTGATTGATATGTTTTTTCAAAGTTCATACACTCAAATAGAAAAAAAAAATTAGACACTCAAATAAAAAAACACCACAAAAATTCATATACCAAATTTGTAATTTTTCCTTAATAAAACTACAAAAAGTAGTTTTGCACTTATGCAGAGTGAATTTTTTGATATATTAAATTAGATTAATAACAAGGCCTTTTCAAAATTTTTGTTCTCTAATAAAATAAATAAAATTGTGCATGAAGAATGTTTTTAAACAAGGCCCATGCCCATCCATGGTGGTAGTAGAATAGATTCTCCTGAACCATATGTTGAGATTGCCCATGGCCCAATAAGACTTCAAGATCTTAAACTCTGCTTTGAAGTAAAGCCCATTTTTAATCAACTCAAATTGCAATATGCATCGAAGTTGTATTTTCTTTTTTTCTTTTTTCTTTTTACTCAATAAAAGTCTACCAAACTAAAATTTTTTAGATTATATAACGAGGGTAGCTCTTTTTTAAAAAAATTATTCATCATATAAGGTGATAGCTTTAAATTGTATAAATATTGTAGATGAAAACAACTTAAATTTTATTTTATTTTTATATTTATCACACTAATTTAAAAAAAAAATCTGATCATATGAAATATCTGTAAATGTCAAAATCGTTTAAATTTTTTTCATTAATATCAAAGAAATTTATCATCAATGAGTCAAATAATGACTGTATAACGCATGATATTTGATTTACATCTGTAAAAATGTTAAACTATAGTCAAAAAATCATGCATGTGATTCCTTGATTGGAGGTAAATTGACAATTACCACAATGAGAGGAAACCATTTTTGTCAAGATCCATTCCCCAAGTTACTAATAGACAAAGTCAGATTCAAGTGATTAATGAAGTAGAAACTATTTTGTCTAAATCATCATTCAACCACTACCAATATGAGGATGTAAATTAAAAAGGGACATATGAATTAATAATGAAATTAAGAAGAAAATACCCTATAAAAAAGTTTGGTTTTAATTTCAACAAATGCTGCTTTTGATGTTACGTTTTACCTTTTAAAACATGAAATGAATTTTGGTGTAAAGCTGAACTAAGCATGCAAGCTACTTCCGTGCATACAAAATTAGGGCAAAGTGCTAGCTACCAACTTATCGCAATGCAAATGTGTCATCACCAATTAGCCTGAAGTGATAGATTAGTGGGGATAGGCCACGCCACCCATAACTTTTGTTGAGTTGGAGAGTGGATTTGTTCAAGTTCCTAAAATATTGAGGCATGTGTTGAAGTAGTTAGGACCGACCTCATGATCAAGATGATCCTTATTACCAATATTATATTTCATGTCTTCCTAGTCTTTTTTTATGCATCTAGAAACCCTATTTATATTACCATTTTTGTTCCCATCAACGTTGAAATTTTCATTTCATTTCTAAGAAAATAATTAAATAAATAAAATATATCAATAAATTACGCAAATTCAAATATATCTATAGCTAAATATAAAATAGTAAAACTATAGTTCTATCAATACTTACATTGAACATATACCATGAACTATGACTAAAGGAATAAATAGTATTGATGTAATCTCACAAGTTTTTACATTTACATGGATTAGTTACAATGTAATACTATCAACTACACAATATAATTTTATCAAGCATTTGGAAACTAAAAACTAAAAAACAAATTTAAACAAAGATTATATGATTTTAGCCGTATTCTTATTAACAATGCGTGAAATATATGCACTTGTTCTATTCTAATTTTATAAAACGAATAATATCAAAATACTATATAGTATCAGCAGCAAATTTTCACCACTGAAGAGCGGTACAAATTGAGATTTCAATTCCTAAAACAACAATCTTCTAATAGAGGATCCAAAACAACTCTATAAAGAGAGAGTAAATATACCATCATGGAGAGTAAATAACTCAACAAAAATCCAAAAACACATTTTAAAATCAAATCCTCCATAACTAGATTTCTGGAATGATAAAAACATGATATATATATCAACTAGAAAAAATACATAAAATTATAAATCACACTTTAAACCCACTCATTTATACTTAGTGTTACAAAAAAAAAAAAAAAAAGAAATGGGTAGCTAAATTTTAGCTTAAAATTGCCAAAATCACTGATTCACTATTAAAACCACTATAAAAGAGAAAAGAGAGGGAAAAAAAGGAAAGGCCACAAGTGAAGTAATTTTTTTTTTTATATTGCCAATTAACTTTAGCTAAAGTGACACATTAATCTAAATGTTTTTTATACACATTTCCTTAGATGTCAAGTTAGAGAGACTATTTTTCTAAATGTATAACAGATGATTATAATTTTCACATTGAAAATTGAGTAGTGAAATAGTAAAAAAATTTCTTTATATCATTGAAGCAAGAGTGGGCAGTGGAATTGGGAGTTGTATTTCTTTGTGATTTTATTTACTATTGAATCCCATGATTACTATATATTGAGATTTTTTTACATTTTTTATGGATAAGTGAGCTTGATTTTATTTTGTAAAATAGAATTTATTTGTAAATAATTGTCAAATTTTATTTAACGATAATAAAAAAAATAAAAGTAACGTAAAGTAGAAAAAATTAAAATTTAATTTTACAGCAGAAAACCTTATATTATGGTGCCCAAAAAAAAAAAAAAAAGTGGTGCATGAATGTGAAGAACGCAAATTAGTCAAATTAAAGAAAGTAAAAGTAAGTGCATTTTATGTTGACTATATATTTCAACTAATTTTTCTTCAACCGCATAAAAGCTATAAACTTATAATTAAATTAGGTCTTCTTTTAATCATAAATTGCATAGTCATCCATTTTAATTTCTTGCGCATGCATATAGCAAAGTTAGAACCATCAAAATCAAAAAGTCACGATTATAACAGCACATTTTCGAGTAACTAACCATGATAGTGACTATACTTTTCCCATATATAATCCATGCCCATTTATATATACATTACATATGTATTTATTTGATAATTTTGAATTTAATTAATTAATTATGCATTATTTGCAACTAAAACAAGTACTTTCTTCAATATTTTTTTTAATTTTTAGAAAAAAAGTACATTTTTAGTTAAAAATTATATATAAACATTAATGATTAGAAGCATAAATAGATTTTTTAGTAGATGGCAAGGGAATATTATTTCTAGTTCATTTTTAAATTATTCTTGCAAAGAATCATCCTTCGTAATGTCATACAGATATCCACGTTTCCTCTTGTGACACCACACACACATATGCACAGAGAAAAATCTGTTTGGATTATGGGAAAAGTACATTTTCTCGACAATATCTCTCCAACTCAAATTCGAATGTCCTGTGGCTAAAATATATAATTCATTGAAACCACACATGGACTTGGGTAGGTATATATATATTTGGATATATTGATCGAATCTTCAAATTAATAATAGAGAACTATGTGTGTGTCTATATATGGTTAAAATTTTAGGAATATTGCAAATTAACAAATGCTTATGTTAATCCTGACAAGGGTTTTTTTTTTTAAAAAAATTCGTTATCATTGCTTTCTTAAATGGAATAATGGAAAAAAATTGAAAATTTTGATTGTTGGTTTGTTATGCAATATTTTGATATTATTAACTCATCAAGAGCTTACGTCCAAAAAAAACTCATCAAGATCTTGTAATTAAGTAAACTAGCTTAATGAATACATGTCTTTGTTAAGTTAATTAAATTTCCGCCTGGTTCCTAAAATTTCAAGAATTTAAAGTTGTTTCCAACCTTCTAAAACAAGTCTTTTTTTTTTTTTTGTATGAGCTACTAATTTAGACAATCAATTAGATTCTAGCTAATCTATTTACTATTTTTTTTAACTGAATCATATGTTTTTTAGTTATATATATCTAAGCTAAATGTAATTATAAAATAATTAGGGTTTAATCCTAAAATTTAAATATTAATTAATCTCTGTTGTTTTTTTGGTAAAATTGCCAATCCCACATTGAAAGTTTAAAAGAAGTGGGAGGAATCCTAAGGTTATAAATAGACTCCTTCCCCTCTTTAATTAGATCATCCCAAATTGCCTCTTTTATATATTTAGGCAATTGTATTCTTTCTCTCTCTATTTTGTAATATTTCCTCATTTAGTGAAATATTATTTTGGTAGTGTCCAAGAATGTAGGCATAATTGACTGAATCTCGTTAAATTTTGGTTGAGGTGCTAGGAATTTTCCTTAAATGGAAAAAGATGGTGGAGACTCAAACAGGGCGAATAGTTAAACGTCTCCGCGCAGACAATGATGGAGAGTTAAAAAATTATCCATTTTTAAAAGTCTATAAAGATGAAGGTATTGTCAGACACTTCACCATCAGATATACACCATAACAAAATAGGGTGGCAGAGCGAATGAACCAAACATTGCTGGAGAAGGTTTGATGTATGTTGTTTAATGCTGGGTTAGGCAAAGAACTTTGGGTTGAGGCTGTAGTATATTGTCACCTTATCAACCGTTTACCATCGACTGCTATTGGTGGTAAAACACCATTGGAGAAATGGTTTGGAAAACCTGTTATAGATTATAATTCCTTACATGTGTTTGGTTCCACTGCATATTACTATATTAAGGAGTCAAAGCTAGATCCAAGAGCAAAGAAGGCAATCTTTATGGGGATAACTTATGGTGTGAAAGGCTATTGTCTTTGGTGTCCAGAAATAAAGAAAGTAATCTTCAGTAAGGATATTACCTTTGATGAATCTACCATATTGAGAAAGGTGACTTCAGAAAAAATGGAGCAGATAGATGGTACTCCCAAATAGGTGGAGTTTGATGGCAACAGAATTATCCCAGCCAATATAGAAACTGATAATGACTCTCCTATGGTTAAAGAAGAGTCAAATGAAGAAGAGGTTCAGACCCAAGAACCTCCACAACAACATGAATCAATTGCATTAAGGAAAGGGAAGAGAAACATTAGACAACCTACTCGCTATGATGAAATAGTCTCTTCTGCATCACCAATTGCAATGGATGACATTCCTGCCACTTATAATGAAGCAGTCCAAAGTTCAGAGTATGAAAAGTGGAGGATTTCCATGAATGAAGAAATGCAGTCCCTTCAAAAGAATTAAACATGGAAACTAGCTAGTCTTCCGAAGGGAAAAAAGGCAATTGGGTGCAAATGGGTATATGCAAAGAAAAATGGATTTCCTGACAAGGATAATGTTCACTACAAAGCAAGATTGGTGGCTAAAGGCTACGTGCAAATAGAGGGAATTGATTATAATGAAGTATTTTCTCCAGTTGTAAAATATTCCTCCATCAGAATTTTATTAGCTTTGGTAGCACAGTTGGATTTGGAACTAGTTTAGATAGATGTAAAAACTGCATTTTTGAATGGAAACTTGGATGAGGAAATCTACATGACTCAGCCAGATGGATTCAAAGTTGCTAATAGAGAAAAGATGGTTTGTAAATTGAAAAAATCATTGTATGAATTGAAGCAATCTCTAAAGAAGTGGTATAAGCAATTTGATAAGTTTATGATAGGGAAAAAGTACATAAGAAGCAAATATGATCATTGTGTGTATTTGTGCAAGCTACAAGATGGATCCTATATATATTTTCTTCTTTATGCTGATGATATACTGATAACTTCTAGGAGTTAGATAAAGATTGAGAAAATGAAGACTCAATTGAATAGGGAGTTTGAGATGAAAAGGATCTTGGTGAAGCAAAGAAGATTCTTGGCATGAAAATATCTAAAGATAGGAAATTGGGGAGGCTTTGTTTGTTTCAGAAAGAATATATAAGAAAGGTACTAAAACGTTTTGGCATGAATGAAAAGTCAAAACCAGTTAGTAGACCATTTGCTCCTCATTTCAAGCTTAGTGCATCCATATCACCTAAGAATGATGCAGAACGAGAATAAATGTCAAAAGTACCATATGCAAGTATTGTTGGTAGCTTGATGTATGCAATGGTGTATACGAGGCCAAATATTTCACAAGCAGTTGGGGTTGTGAGCAGGTACATGCATGATCGTGGAAAGGAGCATTGGCAAGCTGTGAAATGGATTCTATGGTATATTCTAAACACTATAGACATTGGTTTGGTATTTCAGCAAAATAGACAAGATGGTCAGTGTGTAATTGGATATTATAATTCTGACTATGCTAGTGATTTGGACAAGCACCGGTCAACTACTGGTTATGTGTTTACTTTTGCAAAGGCACCAGTCAGTTGGAAGTCCACCTTACAGTCAATAGTTGCTTTGTCTACTATAGAGGTAGAGTATATGGCAGTTACAGAGGCTGTAAAGGAGGCAATTTGGCTTGAAGGGTTGCTTGGTGAATTGGGAATGGAGCAAAAGTGCATTATGACAATCAGAGTGCTATTCATTTAGCAAAGAACCAGGTTTATCATGCAAGGACGAAGCATATCGATGTTTGATATCACTTTGTACGAGAGATTCTGAAAGAAGGTGAAGTCACAATCCAGAAGATTCAGACTACTGAGAATCCTGTTGATATGATGACAAAAGTGGCAATTGTGGTCAAGTTTAAACATTGTTTAGACTTGATCAATATTGTTATAAATTGAAAGATGAAATTTGCAAATACTACTAAAAGTTGGATTTGAGAGAGAATTGTATGAAATTTTGCCAAGGTGGAGATTTGTTGTTTTTTTGATAAAATTGCCAATCCCACATTGAAAATTTAAAAGGAGTGAGAGGAGTCCTAAGGCTATAAATAAACTCCTTCCCCTCTTTAGTTAGATCATCCTAAATTGTTTTTCCTATATATTTAGGCAATTATATTCTTTCTCTCTCTTTTGTAATATTTTCTCATTTAGTGAAATATTATTTTGGTAATGTCTAATGACATAAGCATAATTGGCTGAACCTCGTTAAATTTTGGTATTCTCTTTTATATTTATTTAATAGCTATTGTCGGGTATAGTTGTTGTTATTTATTGTGCTATTAAATTACTTATCTTAGTAAAATTCTGTCTAAGGAAAGTGATTTTTAAATGGGACCATTGTGACCCCTCCACTCTTTCTTGAGAATATATCTTGGGGTGATTTTTAGTACAATTATTTACACTTTAATCATCTGTGCAATAGTTGTCAATTTGTTATTATTGGTGGAAATTAACTCGAATTCCACAATAATCTCTACATTAATTCATCTTATTTTCCTATTTTTCTAAAAAAAAAAATTGTTAATTGTGCAGGGTGTATAAATAGAACTAATCTATGCATGTCCATAATATATACAAGCTCAAAGATATATTTGTAACTAATCAAAGGACAAAACTAATACAAATTTTTCATGCATGAACCTGCAGAAAAAAATATTGCAACCAAAAAAAGAAAAAAAGCAGACAAGAATATTTGGTGGGACACCTACAACAACAATGACTTTGAAAATGAAAATTTAACAATATCAACTTAACTAAGCATTCAATATATATATATATAGATTGGTAGATATGTAATAATTGATTGATTGATATATATATATATATATATATACACAAACACATAGACGACCCTTAATTTATTTTATGAAGCATTTGGATTTATGTTATTGTATGTTTGCTAAATGCGAAATGAAGTTTGTTAAATCATGGAGATTTAGACAATATGTATGTTTTCAATTGATTAGATCGATATCATTCCCTAGACTTTTCTTGTTTATTAAATAAATAGTTGTATGCCACAAAGATACCTACTTGAT
This sequence comes from Mallotus nudiflorus, assembly GCA_947683625.1. NCBI lineage: Eukaryota > Viridiplantae > Streptophyta > Magnoliopsida > Malpighiales > Euphorbiaceae > Mallotus > Mallotus nudiflorus. The sequence goes on from CANTUR010000041.1 coordinate 8,770,811, forward strand.
TGCAAATGATACCATCAAATATTTGCTATTGATCATCTATAGTTTAATGCACCTGAATTTCAGGCTAGATAATAAGCAAATTTACACTATTTTTATTGATTTGAAATCATAATGCAACAAGGCTTTTTTTTACAGAATTTTTAATTAAAGTGAATAGATAAACTTGATTTTATATATATATATATATATAATATTTAAAAACATCATTATAGATCGATGCTTATAAAATGATTATTATAATCATCAATATTTAAAACTCAATATTATACATGTGGCAATTTAAAAAAAAAAAAAAAGCCTTTTAAACGAAAACAAACTCTTGGTATTGTCCATAATATTTTTTTTATTGAATTGCTTGATATATTTATTTGATATGATTCGTTATATTTTTTCTTTTGAATTGCTTGATATAATTTATGAATCAATGTTTAATGTTTGGTCTTTATGTAGCTAAGAATAATTTGTTTTCAATGTGCATTATTAATTAAATCAATAATTGTTAAATCAACTAAATGCTAATCACTTAATAGCACACATTAACGGCAAAAAAAAAAGAAAAAAAAGATGAAGAACACTATTGAGGAAGTAAGTATTTTGATTGTATATATTAGAAAATAAATTTTTGTATATAATTAGAAATAAAGTTTTTATTTTATTTAGAATATTATTTTATTTCTAATTAGGATATAAATAGATTTTCTATATATATATATATATATAAGAGTTATAACCTCTTTTTTTATAAATATATGAAAACATAATTTTCTTAAATTTTTTGTTCTTTCCTCTAAATTTTATTTTTCATAATATCAAAACATACCTATTGAAATCGAATTTTTTCTTATTGAATCCTTTAAATTGTATTTTTTTTCTTTCTTTATATTTTAAATTTTTTGAATTTTCGAAACCATGACCACTGCAAACACATTCATTGTATCCCATGAAACACCTAATTTTATTCTAACTCTTCAAGATAATTCTCCATTTTCTACGGGAATTATTTTTGATGATACGAACTATCATATATGGTCACAACTCATGGAGATATGAATTGGAGCTAGAAATAAATATGATTTCCTTTTTGACACAACGCCAAAACCACCAGTAGAAGACAAAGCTTTAGAGACTTGGCTTATTGATAATAACCGAGTCAAAAGTTAGCTAATTGATTCCATGAGTCCAACATTGATACAGAGATTCATCCATCTTCCAACAACAAAGGAGATATAGGATACTATCTTAAAAACTTTTTATGATAGATCTAATGAAACTCAGTTGTTTGAATTAAACTAGAAATCATTCACTACACGTCAGAATGGTAAGCCATTATCTGCATATTATAATGAGTTGGTTAGAATATTTTAGGAAATCGATGCCCAGACTTATGCTCAAAGGGAGGATGTTAATGAATTATTATCAATCCACAAACATATTATCCAACTTCGAACATATATTTTTCTAGCCGGACTAGATTCAGAATTTAATAATGCTTAAAGTGAAGTAGTATGGAAGGATCGACCTCTTGATCTTGAGTCTAGTTATGCATATATACGAAGGGATCACAACCAATGACATACGATGGAAGGGCTAAAGATTTTACCAGACTATGTAATACTTGTAGTAGCTCAGACTTCACCCTAGTTCAAAGGGAAAGTATTGAGTAAGTCCATCACATACACTTGTACTCATTATGGCGAAGTTGGACACTCCAAGGAATGATGCTATGAAATTATGAGATATCTAGAATGGTGGGATTTTAATAAAAAGCCTTGTAAGAAACTCGACAAAGCTATAATTGCCACCTCTAGGGGTACTAAACTAAGTGGTGATCTTGATCCAACATCAAGTATGAAAAATCTTACTCGAAATACTATATGGATTATTGATACAGGTGCTTTGATCATATGACAAACTCCACTCACCATCTTACATCCATCCGACCATCAACCCAATAAAATATCTTAACTGCTAATTGAGGTATAGCACCAGCCACTCATGAAGGATCAGTACTAATTCTAACTCTCTTAATCTAGATATTATTTTTGTCCATCTCCTTCTTGTAATCTACTATCTGTTGGCCAAATCACTGAAACCTTGAATTATACTGTCAAATTTTGGCCTAATTATTATGTATTTTAGGAAATTACAATGCTTTGGATTCTTGGCTTTAGTATTAAACGTGAAAATTTATATTATCTTAATTTGCATGGTAATCTGAGTCAGAAGTCAAGTCAAGTCAATAGGGTTAGTAGAAGTTGCTCGACTAATGACTAAGTTGTGGCATCATCGTCTTGGTCATCTTTCTTTTCATTATCTTAAATAAATAAAACCAAACTTGTTTTTTAGTACCACAAACTCTAAATTCAAGTGTGATATTTATGAATTGACAAAAAGCCACTGAATTTCATATGTACCTAGTCATAATAAAAATTTGATTCCATTTATGACCATTCATTCTGATGTATGGGGACCTATGTCACGACCTAAACTAGGGAGTCATGATTAGCGCTAGGGAATGAGAATTCTTTCTAATTCGAAACCCATAGCAAGCCTTAAAATAAAAATACATGCAAAAATAATACAAAAATATGCCAAAATTAAAACTTTAATTAATATAAAAGCAAATCTTTATATTATAACGTAATAAAAATATCTTCATACAATATTCAAATACAAGATCTCTAATATTACAACACACTACTAATACAATAACACTACTACTGCAGTGATTACTAAAATACAAGAAGATGACAGTTTAGTATTTACATAAATCAGCTGGAGAGGAAAGAGTCCGACGAATAGTACTACGAGTAAGGTTTGAAGTAATAGATCCTGAAAAAAATATTGAGGGAAGTCAGAACTCATTGAGTGAATTGTTATAATATATATATATGCAACCTAAAGTCATATACAATCAAGCATCAGTATAAATATATATATATATACATGCATTTCACACATATGCTAAAATCCACTTTTATATAATAATATATGCAGAAAAAAATTATTTTGGGTGAAGGATCGAAGTAAAACTCTAAATGGTCTGTAACATCGACCACTGAACCTCACTAGCCAATAAGTTCACTTAAATCCAAAATATTTCTCTTTTCCATTTTTGGATAGTAGACTGCCTCGAGACACTAAGTCAACCGAGCTCCCACAGTCTCACTATCAACGTGATTGGCCCTAAGACACTAGGTCAACCGAGCTCCCATAATCACACCACTCTCTCACCATAAATCCCAATAATCAAATAATCAAGTCTCACATCAAATAATTTCATAATATCAACCCTAAAGTCTAACGCACTGGTACATACACAGTCCTATTGCAGCCCACTAGATAGCACGTTCTACTTCTATCCTTCAAATAAATTTTATAATTATTAAAAATAATAAAATGCATAATTTAAACATGGTAGCATCCATTTTTAAAGAAATATACCGAATATATACCAAACATATATATATATATATCAAAACGTAGATATAAACATTTAATAAAATAAATCATACTAAAATTTACATTTTTTAAAATATGGATGCTTACAAATATTTATTCTACATGCAATGCATATATATGATAATAACTCACAGTTGTGCGCTCCTCTAAAAGAGATACACTGACTTGATCCGGTAAGCGTCGGTCTCGGCACAACTAGAGAAAATAAATAAATAATAATATTAGAATTGAAATCCTAATTTTATACTTCTAGAAATTCTAAGGAATTACTTAATGTAGGACACGACTCAACTAAAATTTAAAAACTCAAGATCGACCCAATGTCACGTTTTACGAAAATTCAGTAAAATCTCTTCTGTAAAATGGATGTCTCTCTACTAAAAGTAGAGTCAATCTTACACTCAAACACACTTCAAATATTCACAATAGTACAACTTCTCGGATTGGACCCCCAAACTACATAATTTTGCCCAACCGAGAATCAAAATACAAGAAAATCAATTAATAATAAATATTAAAAATCCATAAAAATACCTCAATACAATTGATTTAAATAACAAAAACATTAAAGATAATTTATTTTCAAATTAATTTAATAAAATCTCAAATAGAGTTAAATAATATTAGTAAAAATTCCATTTTTCAAATACTCAAAGTTAAATAGCATAAAGTACAATTAATTGTTTAAATTACTCAATTATATAAGAAAAATAGCTAAAAATTCATTTTAATCATAAAAGTAATGAATAATCTATTATTTAAGTAAAATTTCAAAAATTATTATTAATTAGCTAAAAATGGTAAATAATTCGTAAAAATTATTTTAATACTATTTATTATTCAAAAATTATCCAAAACACATTAATTAACAATAAGTTCTATTAAAATACAAATTTTACTAATTTTTCCAAAAATTACCATAATATTAAATATTTTTTAAAAATTAACCAAAATTACTATAAATTCATAAAAATTTATTTTCTCATTTGTAAAGCTTAATATTTATTTTAAATATACTAATTAGCATTATTTTCAATAAAAATCATATAATTAATAAAATTCACCTTATTTTTCAAAAATACAATTTTATACATAAACTAAATAAATTCATAAATAAAAATTTAAAATTAATTTCATCAAATTTCCTTCACAAATCATAATCCAAATAATTTAAAAAAATTTCTAAAAAAATAAAAAATTTCAGGCAAGGGTCACCAGAACAATGACTCGCCAGAAAGCAAAAACACAAAACTTCAAATAATTCAGAAAAATCAAACAAAAATATATTTAGGTAACTTTTGATGCACACAATAACATTTCCAAAGGAATTAAGCATGAATCAAACCATATCAAGTTTTAAAAAAATCAAAACCTAAATTGACCTAAACTAAAACTTGAGTATAAACCATTTACCGGACATCCTAAACTTGAAACAACTGAAGATTCAGCTTGCTCGGACCGAGAGGAGTCGAACGAGCCCGGAACGGCAAGCTTTCTCCATCGAAAACGTCACCGACGTCGCCGCTGCTATGTTCGACGAAGACAAGGGAGGAGGGAGTTGGCAGACGACGGGGAAAAGGGAAGGAAAAAAGGAGGTGAAGTTGGCTTGGTGATGGTGGCTTTGGGCAGACCAGGAAGATGAAGAAGAAAAAAAAAAGAAAGAGAAGGGAAAGAAGAAGAAACTCAAAAAATTTTAATGCTTCTACCTTTTTTTTAATTAGGAAAGAGACAAAACATTACACATATATAAAATATAATAATAATGATAATAATATTTTGAGTTAAGCAGTCACTTTCAACTTAAATCCACCACCACTATATAATAAAATATTTAGAATAAAATCAATTAATACTATTAAAAAATAATAACAATAATGATATTATTAAATAAATAATAATATATAACACTAAATTAAACTTTTAAATCTTGATTTAATATTAATACCATAATTAAATTAAATAAACATCAACACTAAAATTAAATTACACAAAATAATCAAAATATATCAAAATTTAAAATATTTATTAACACTGCAAATCTCAAAATTAATTTAATAATTTATAAAAATATCAGGTTCTAACAATCTTCTCCCTTTATAAAAATTCATCCTCGAATTTTCAAATAAAGAACAGAAAATAGGAATTCATCGAGGAAAAAGGTAAGGGTAGGCCACCGGTATCTCAGCCTTGGTCTCTTACGTGTGCTCCTCCACGTTGTTGCTCCTCCACAACACCTTGACCATCGAGATCTGCTTGGAACACAACTGATGAACTTGATAATCCACTATTTCAATTGGCTCTTCCTCATACGTTAGGGTTTCATTCACTTCCACACTCTCATGCTGCAATACGTGCGAAGAGTCTGAAATATACTTCCTTAGCATTGAGATATGGAACACTAAATGCACTTATGGCAGATTTGGAGGCAAAGCCAACTGATATGCGACCATGCCAACTCTCTCTAAAATCTCAAACGGTCAAATATATCTTAGTGCTAATTTTCCCTTCTTGCCAAACCTCATTACACCCTTCATCGGAGACACCTTCAGAAACACATAGTCTCCAACAAGAAACTCCACATCTTTGTGCTTCGAATCCGCATAGCTCTTTTGTCTGCTAGCTACGGTTTCTAATCTTCTCATGATTAAAGCAACCTTATTAGCTGCATCTTGAATAATCTCAAGTCTAGTCAACTCTCTCTCTCCAATCTCATCCCAACATAGAGGAGATCTATACTTCCTTCCATACAGAGCTTCATATGGTGCCATTTCAATACTGCTAAGGTAGTTGTTCTTATAAGCAAAATTTATTAGTGGCAATGATCATCCCAAATACCTCTAAGATCCAATACACATATCCTTAATATATCCTCAAGTGTTTGGATCATCCTCTCAGATTGACCATCTGTTCGAGGGTGAAAAGTAGTACTGAAATCAAGCCTGGTGCCCATTGCTTCTTGCAACTTCTGCTAAAATTGAGAGGTAAACACTAAATCTCTATCAGATACAATGGATACGGGCACTCCATGAAGGCACACAATATGCTTAACATACAGCTTAGCCAACTTAGCTACAGAATAAGTACCTTTAACTGGTAAGAAGTGAGCTGATTTGGTTAACCTGTCCATAATCACCCAGATGGAATCGTATCCATCCTTTGAATAAGGTAACCTTACCATAAAATCTATAGCAATTCTCTCTCATTTCCACTCAGGAATAGAAAGAGGTTGAAGCTTCCTAGAAGGCTTCTGATGCTCAACTTTCACTTGTTGACAAGCTAAGCACTTAGAAACATAATCAGCTACATCCTTCTTTAATCCATCCTACCAATACAAATCTCAGATGTTATGGTACATCTTAGCAACTCCTAGATGTACACTATAAGCTTTAGAATGCACCTCTTCAAGGATCTCTTCTCTTAAATTATCTACATTAGGAGCGCATAATCTGCCACTAATCCATAAAACACCTTCATCATCTAGTGTAAATTAGTTAACTTCCTTTCACGAACATTCTCCTCAAGCTTTGCTAAAATAAAATCTCGGCCTTGAGCTGCCTTAATCCTATCTCTCAACACTGATCTAACTCTGAACTAAGCTAACAGTCCTCCTGATTTGCTAATTTTCATCATCAAACTTTGATCTACTAACTAGTGTAACTCTTGGATCAAAAGTCTCCTCTCCACTAATGTGAGCAAGAATACCTAAGGACTTCATATTCAAAGCATTTGCTACCACATTAGCCTTGCCTGGATGATAAAGAATATTGCAGTCATAATCCTTCAGGAGTTCCAACCATCTCCTTTGCCTCAAGTTCATATCTCTCTACTAGAAAATGTACTTTAAACTCTTATGATTTATGAAAATCTCATAAGTCATATTGTACAAATAATGTCTCCAAATCTTGAGAATAAAGATCACTGCAGCCATCTATAGGTCGTGAATATGATAATTCTATTTATGCTTCTTCAACTGCCTCAAAACTATCACCCTACCATTTTGTATCAACACACAACTTAGGCCGACTCCAGAGGCATCACAATATATAGTAAATTTGCCTTCCCTATTAGGTAAAGTCAGAATTGGAGCTGTGGTCAACTTCTCCTTCAGTAACTGAAAACTATTCTTATAAGCATCTCACCACACAAACTTCACATTCTTTTGAGTTAGGTGAGTTATATGAGCTGCAATTCTTGAGAAATCTTGCACAAATCTTCTATAATGCCCAACTAAACCTAGGAAACTTTAAATCTCTATGACTGATGTCGGTTTGGGCCATTCAGACACTACTTCAATATTCTATGGATTAACTTGAATACCATCTTTAGACACCACGTGTCCAAGGAATGCAACACTCTCCAACCAAAAATCACACTTCGAGAATTTAGCATAAAGTTGATATTCTCTTAGTGTTTGCAGTACAATCCTCAAATGATATACATGCTCTTCCATACTCTTCGAATACACCAGTATATCATCAATGAAGACTACCATAAATTGATCCATAAACAGTTTGAATACCCTATTCATTAGATCCATAAAAGCAATTAGTGCATTAGTTAACCCAAAGGATATCACCAGAAACTCATAGTGACCATATCAAGTGCGAAATGTCATTTTAGGAACATCAACTTCACTGATCCACAACTGATGATAACTCGACCTCAAGTTAACCTTGGAAAAGAATTGTGCACCCTAAAGTTGATCAAACAAATCATCATTCCTCGGAAGAGAATACTTATTCTTCATTGTCACCTTATTCAACTCTCTATAATCAATGCATAGTCTCAGTGTACCATCCTTCTTTTTCATAAACAGGGCTGGGACACTCCAAGGAGAAACACTAGGTCTAATGAAATCCTTATCCAATAAATTTTATAACTGCTTTTTTAATTCCTTCAACTCTGTAGGAGCCATTCTATAAAGCGACATCAAAATAAGGGTTGTGCCTAAGACCAGATCTATACAGAATTTGATCTCTCTATGAGGTGATAAACCTGGAAAATCCTCAGAAAAAATGTTAGGAAACTCATAAGCTACCAGAACATCTGTGAGAGACAATTTTTACACCGAAGTATCCCTAACTAGTGCTAAGTATCCCTGACAATCTTTCCTCAGCATCTTTCTAACCATGATAACAGAAATGAGATTCTAAGGTGCAAAACTCTTATCACCCACAAACTTAAGCTCTTATTCATCCAGAATTCTAAAAATCACCTCTTTACTTCGACAATCTATAACAGCATAGTGCTAAGATAACTAATCCATACCAAGGATCACATCTAACAACACCAATTCCACTGACAATTCCCAACCTCCTATCAACATTGGACATCTCGAAAGAACCATATTGGTATCTAATGAATCACTTAGAGGAGTGGTGATAGATAAAGGAAATATCATCCTCGAAGATTGACAACATGACTTTAAAGTAAAAATAGGGAACATAAAAGAATGTGTGGCACCTGGATCAGTCAAGACTCTGGTATCTAAATAAAAAATTGGAAGTATACCTACAACAATGGCGTTGGATGCCCGAGCATCCTGCTGGGTGAGGGTGAAAACTCTGGCTTGACCTTGGCCTTCTTGCTAGCTGGTGGAAGCCTGACTAAAACCCCGGGCACCTCCTCTACTACCTCTACCATGCCCTATTGGGCTACAAGCTACGACATACTCGGATATTAAGATAGAGGTAATTGATAAGGAGCTGGAGCTGAACTAGCGATGGACAGCTATAAAAACTACTGTTGGTAGCCAGAATATGGACATGCTCTAGAAAAATGCCCCGTCTGTCTACATCTAAAATAAGCTTCAGGAGTCATGTAACACGGTCCCTTATGGACTCTCCCACACATTTAACAAGCACTGGTTGCCGATCCTGTACTGCCATAACCTGCACTCTGACCACTACTACTACTGGTAGCACTAAAACTGAATCTAATAGGTCTACACGGTCCACCACCGCCATGTATGCTACTCCTGTGGACTCTCTGCTGAAGTCTCTAGCTCCACTGATAAGATCCTTTCTACCAACTACTAAAGCCAATCTGAAATATGGTTTACTAAGTGCTTTGTAATCCTCTTGCCTTTACACCTCCTAGCTGATAATAATCAGGCATAACTCCCTGCCTGACTAATTTGAGCTCTATCTCCTTGGCTAACTCTATCACCGACTCAAGAGTAAGGCCTACAATAGGAATCCTAATGAACGCAAAACCCAGTCCGGTGATGTACGTAGTGACTATGAAGTACTTATCTCTCATCAAGTCCTCTGCATAACGACCTAGTCTAAGGAAATTTCTAGCGTACTCCTCTACTTATCTGTCACCTCTGGTAATACCTATCAGTCAAAGTCTATAACTTATCTGCTTAGGCTCTGGGTAGAAACATCTTATGAATCTCTCTCAAAACTAAGCCTAGGTGAGTATCGTCATGTGCAGCTAGATGACCTGAACGAACCAATCCAAGGCTGGCCCCTGTACAGATAGCTCGACTATCATGATCCTTTGATACTCGGTGTGAGCAATCTAAGTCCTCATCTCAATGGTATGCAGAAAGTCTAGAGGGTCTGTAGTCCCGTCGAATGATATCCTGCCAACTATGGCGTAAAACAACGCTGCCTTAGGGTCAAATATACCCTGCTGATAACTAAGCTACAACTTTGATACAGTTAGAGGTATAGAAGCTTCCTCAAACTCCTGCTCTACAGGTTCCTCGTCTTGTAGCTCTCTTTGCCTACGGTGACCTGCTGCTCTTCGAGGTCTATCTCTACCTCTGCCTCTGCACCTGACTAGCGGCTCTAGGGGTAGAACCTCATCCTAAAAGGACTCATCATCCTCAGCCTTAACGACAGATGGAGCGATACACACTCATCTCCTCATTCTGAAAAGATAAAAACCAATAAAATTTAGACAAAATTAACAACTAACGAACAAACATCATAATGATTATGCAGAAAACTAAATCAAAGAAAACTTATCAAAGACATAATCAAACCTAATTTAATGTAGTAGTTTCAAAGAAAATAATACTTTGATAACCAAGGTCCACAACACTAAAAACCTAAACTCTGATACCAACTTTGTCACGACCCAAACCAGGGAGTCATGACCGACGCTAGGGAATGTGAATTCTTTCAAATTCGAAACCTGTAGCAAGCCTTAAAATAAAAACACATGCAAACACAATTCAAAAATATGCTAGAATTAAAAATTTAATTAATGTAAAAGCAAATCTTTATATTATAACATAATAAAAATATCTTCATACAATATTCAAATAAAATATCTCTAATATTACAACACACTACTAATACAATAACACTACTACTACAGTGATTACTAAAATACAAGAAGATGACGGTTCAGTATTTACATAAATCAGTTAGAGAGGAAAGAGTATGATGAATAGTAATACTATGAGGAAAGTCTAAAGTATTAGATCCTAAAAAAATATTGAGGGGAGTCAAAGCTCACTGAATGAATTATTATAATATATATACATGCAACCTAAAGTCATATACAATCAAGTATCCGTATAAATATATATATATACATGCATTTTACACAAATACTAAATCCACTTTTATATAATAATAGATGCAGAAAAAAATTCATTTTGGGTGAAGGATCGGAGCAGAACCCTAAATGGTTCACAACTTTAATCATTGAACCTCATTGGCCAACAGGCTCACTTAATTCCAAAATAGCTCTCTTTTTCCATTTTTGGATAGTAAACTGGCCCCGAGACACTAAGTTAACCGAGCTCCCACAGTCTCACTGTCGGCGTGATTGGCCTCGAGACACTAGGTCAACCGAGTTTTCGCAATCACACCACTCTCACCACAAACCTCAATAATCAAATAATCAAATCTCACATCAAATAATTTCATAATATCAACCCTAAAGTCTAACGCACTAGTACGTACACAGTTCTAGTGTAGCCCATTAGGTAGCACGTTCTACTGCTATCCTTCAAATAAATCTTATAATTATTAAAAATAATAAAATACATAATTTAAACATAGTAGCATCCATTTTTAAAGAAATATACTAAATATATACCAAACATATACCAAAAATATATACATATATATATAAACGTAGATATAAACATTTAATAAAATAAATTATACTAAAATTTACATTTTTTAAAATTTCGATGCTCACAAATATTTATTCTATATGCAATGCGCTCCTTTAAAAGAGATTAACTGGCTAGTCTAGTAGGTCTTGGTCTCAATGCAACTAAGAAAAATAAATAAATAATAATATTAAAATCGAAATCCTAATTTTATACTTCTAGAAATTCTAAGAAATGACTTAATATAGGACACGACTTAACCAAAATTTAAAAACTCAGGATCGACCCAATGTCACGTTTTATGAGAAATCTACCAAAAATTCGGTAGAGTCTTCTCTGTAAAATCGACATCTCTCTACTAAAAGTAGAGTCAATCTTGCACACAAACACACTTCAAATATTCATAATAGCCCAACTTCTCGGGTTAGGCCCCCGAACTACACAATTTTGCCCAACCGAGAATCAAAATACACGAAAGTCAATAATTTAATAATAAATATTAAAAATCAATAAAATACCTCAATACAATTTATTTAAATAACAAAAATATTAAAGATCATTTATTTTCAAATTAATTTAAAAAAATCTCAAATAGAGTTAAATAATATTAATAAAAATTTCATTTTTCAAATACTCAAAGTTAAATAGCATAAAGTACAATTAATTATTTAAATTGCTCAATTATATAATAAAAATAGCTAAAAATTAATTTTAATCATAAAAGTAATAAATAATATATTATTTAAGTAAAATTTCAAAAATTATTATTAATTAGCTAAAAATGGTAAATAATTCGTAAAAATTATTTTAATACTATTTATTATTCAAAAATTATCCAAAACACACTAATTAACAATAAGTTCTATTAACATACAAATTTTACTAATTTTTTCAAAAATTACCATAATATTAAATATTTTCCGAAAAGTAATCAAAATTACTATAAATTCATAAAAATTTATTTTCTCATTTCTAAAGCTTAATATTTATATTAAATATACTAATTAGCATTATTTTCAATAAAAATTGTATAATTAATAAAATTAACCTTATTTTTCATAAATACAATTTTATACATAAACTAAATAAATTCATAACTAAAAATCTAAAATTAATTTCACCAAATTTCCTTCACAAACCATAATCCAAATAATTTAAACAATTTCCTAAAAATATAAAAAATTTCTAGCGAGGGTCACCAAAACAATGACTCGCCAAAAAGCAAAAACACAAAACTTTAAATAACTTAGAAAAATCAAACAAAAATATATTTAGGTAGCTTTTGATGCACATAATAACATTTTTAAAGGAATTAAGCATGAATCAAACTATATCAAGCCTAAAATGAAAACATAAATTGACCTAAACTAAAACTTGAGTATAAACCAATTACCAGACGTCCTAAGCTTGATACAACTGAAGATTTAGCTTGCCCAGACTGAGAAGAGTCCAATGAGCTTGGAACAACAAACTTTCTCCATCGAAAATGTCATCGACGTCACTGCTGCTGTGTTGTTGTGTTCGATGGAGACAGGGGAGGAGGGAGCTGGCAGACGATGGTGGAAAGGGAAGGGAAAAGGGGGGTGAAGTTGGTTCGGTGATGGTGGCTGGCGATGGAACTATGCAGACTGAGAAGAAGAAGGAAAAAAAAGAAAAAAGAAAGAGAAGGGAAAGAAGAAAAAACCCGAAAAATTTTAATACTTCTACCTTTTTTTTTTAATTAGGAAAAAGACAAAATATTACACATATATAATGTCACGATCCAAAATAGGGGCCATGACTAGCGCTAGGGAACGGGAATTCTTTCGAATCCGGAACCCGTAGCAAGCCTAAAAATAAAATAAAACATGCAATAGTAATAATAACAACACAATTAAATAAATACTATGCAGTGGAATAAAATCATAAATGTCAAAATAATAATCCACCACGGGATTTAAATCAAATCCTTATCTCATATATAAATAAACTCTTTTAATACAAATCCAGTTCAACTTCTTAAAATACATAACTCATACAAATATAAAATAACAATCTCACAGTCGACCATAACTACTGTAGTGTCTAGATTATAAAATAAAACTCAGATAAATAGTTTACATAAAGAAGCCGGAGCGGACGAAATCCGACATATAGGCCTGCTACTGAAGTCTGAAGACGATGACTCTCCTGAAAAATAGTCAACGGAGGGGAGTCAGACCTCACTGAGTGAATTACTATAATATATATACATACATACTAAATGCCAATGCACAAAGTCAAAAGTACATATAATATGTATGTATACAAGCAAATACACACAGATGCAATAAAAATCATTTTATATATTTTTATTGAAAATCACTGTTTATGAAGGATCAAATAGAACCCTAGAATATCGCAACCTCAAAACAGTGTTAGACAACACTCTAGCCACACAGGCTCACTTATTCCAAAATATTCACTTATTCTATTTAGACAGTAGACTAGCCCCGAGACACTAAGTCAACCGAGCTCCAGCAGTCTGACTGTCAGTGTGATTGACCCCAAGACACTTGGTCAACCTTGCTCCAGCAATCACACTCCTAAATCATATCATACACATCAAATAATCATATCCAATCAATATCCACAAATGGTTAGTAATTGTAATATCCCGAGTTTTTAAAACATTTTCATACTGCATCGAGATATGCAGTGTTAATAATTTTCATATATAATACTGATATTTTATGAGTTGTTATTTAATTAAAACTAATTTTTATTGTTTTATATTATTTTAAGTATTTTACGTAAAATTTTTCCGAGAATTTCAATTTCGGGGAAATTGACATGTAGATAATTTACTATTAATTATTTTAAATAAAATTATGAATTTGCATGAGTCCATGCATTATTTTAATGCTATATTAAAACATATATATATATACATGCACATATATTCATATATTTGATAATTTTAGGGTTTAATAATAATTTCAATTGTGTATGTATATATTATATATAGTTATTATTTAATTATCATATGTATGTGTATATATATTGTGCATTCTAAATATGTGGTGTGTAATTTTTCCAAGTATTATATTAATATACTATATTATAAATTATTAAACTATTATTAATATTATAATATATATATATATATATATATATATATATATATATATATATATATATATATAATTCTTTTTTTTTTCTTTTCTCTTCTATTTTCCCTTCCTTCCCCGACACTACCCCTCCCCTCACCCTCACCGTCCATTTCTCCTCCGACCAGAGCACCTCCCAGCCTTCCACCGTCGACCACCACCTTGCCAGCAAGTCCCGCCGTCTCTGTTGTCTTCTCTGGCGCCGATCAAGCATGATTTCCTCCATTTTTGGCCGAGACTCAAGCTTCCACCGTTCTTCCTCCTCCGGCTACCATTCTTCGTGTTTCTGGTGTCTTTGAGCTCCTTAGGCTTTGGTGATCTCGATTCTAGCTTTGGTTTGAGCTCAAACTCCCTCAATTTTTCTGTTTTTTTGATTTTTCCATTTCAGCCTATTAGTTTTTGATTTTTTTGAGCTTCAATTGATTTATTCATGATAAATTCCTTCAAAAATGTTGTTCCCATTAGCTTAATCATCATGTGTGAATTTTTGTAGAATTTTTGAAATTTATTTTGATTTTTGGGTATTTTTGAATATTTTATTATTATTTTTTAATTTTTGAAAATTAATTAATTGAATTATGAAATTGTATTTTATGATAAATATAGGTGTTGAAATGAATTATAGAAATTTATTTGGAATTTTTTTGAATTTTTATGTATTTATTTTGAATTTATTTAGTTTATGTAATTTTGGAAAAATAGGGCTAATTGTGTTTTTAATTGAAATTAATTAGTTAATTGAATTTATTTATTGATATTATTGATATATATGTTGAGAAAATTAATTTTGTGCAATTATATTATTTTTGGCGAATTTTTGGAGTAATTTTAGTATATTTATATATATAGGGGTATTTTGATAATTTTACCCTAAATTGGCTAAAAATATAATTAAATTGATTTTAATAGTTATTTAAGGTATAAAAATGATTTCTACAAATTATTTAGTATTTTTAATTAATTAAAACTATTTTTCGTGAATTATTTTCAAATTATATATATAATATACGATTTTTCGAAATAAATGAGTTTTATCGATTTTTAATGTGTTTTAGGGTTAATTATGTAATTTCTACTTATAAAATTTATTTTTTAGTATACAAGGGTATTTTTGATATTTTGTGAATATTCAGTGAATTGTGGACCTCGGTCGGTGATTTGTAGTTTGGAGTCCGACCGGGGGATTTTGATTGTGTTTTGTGTTTATTTTTGAAGTGTGTTTCTTTGCAGGGCCGGCTCTACTCTTTGAGTAGAGAGATGTCTGTTTTACAGGGGAGGTTCTGCCGGATTTTCGATGGAATTCTCATAAAACATGATGTCCGGTCGAATTCTGATTTTTAATTCTGTGTCTAATATTCTAGATCAAGTTTCTAAGATTTTATGTTAGGTTTATTCTAATGTCTGTTATTATTGTTTGTTTAGTTGCGCCGAGATTGAGGCCTAGTGGACCAGCCCATTGGACCCATCTCGAGGAGAGCACTAATTGTGAGTTACTATTTTATATATATATGTTTTAGGATGCATGATTTTAGAAATATATGTTTTATTTTGATTAAATATGCATAATGATTTAATTAGTACTTAAGTTTATTTTTAGGGTATTTTTGGTTTATTTTTGGTATATTTTAAACTATATGCATATTTTATTAATGAATTATATTTAAAATGTTTTTAAGTATATTTCTAGTTTATTTTGTAATTTAATTGGATTTATTTGACGTATATATACTTGAAATATACTTGGTTTACTTTTGGTATATTTTTAGTATATATATGGTTTATGTTGCTATTTTATTCAATTCATGCATCATTTACTTTTATGAATGTATGCTTTATATTTTAATGAAGGATATCAATAGAACGTGTTACCTAGTGGGCAACACTATGACCGAGTACGTACTGATACGCTTATAGCATTTAGGCTATATGTAATATCCCGTGTTTTTAAATATTTTAATACTGCATCGGGATATGCAGTGTTAATAATTTTGTGTATAATTATGATATTTTTTACGAGTTGATATTTATTTAAAGTTTATTTTAATTGTTGTATATTATTTTAAATGCTTTACGTAAAATTTTCCAGGGACTTGCATTTTCGGGAAAATTTTCACGTAAATAATTTACTATTAATTATTTTAAATAGATTTACGGACTTGCATGAACTCATATATATTTTTAAAATACTAAATAAACGTATATATGTGTATTTATTTAATTAATTAGGGTTTAATTAATTACCCTAATATTTTATTATTTATTTATTAGTTTTAATATTATTTAATTATTTTTAGGTGTATTAAATTATTAAAATATTAAATTATATGTGTGTGGTGTATAATTAATGTGTGTGAATTTATATTATTTTAATATATAGTGTAAGTATATATATATACATAAAATATTGTTAAAAGCAAAAATTTTGGCAAATTACAATTCTGCCCCCGACTCTTCCTCCTTCTTCCCCGATTGCCTCCATCGTCGTTCCACTGTCTGTCACACCGTTTTCTTGTCGTCGGTGTGCCTCCCGGTGTGCCACCTCCTTCTCCAGCCTTCCTCGTCGCCAGCAGCGCCCTATTCCGACGTGATTTGGTCGGAATCAGCTCGGGAAGCCGACACTTGAGCCACTGTTTTTGACACCCGTGGGTCTATTTCTTCTCCTTGAGCTCCGGTGAGTGTGATTCCAAGCTTTGTTTCACTTAAAATGGTCTAGATTTGCTTAGGTTTCGATTTTGGTAATTCGGCCATTTTAGGGTTATTGATTTTTTGAACTTCGAATTGATTGATTCATGAAAAATTTCTTCACAAATGTTGATCCTAGTAGCTTAATCTACATATGTGAATTTTTGTAGAAATTTTGGGAATTATT
This sequence comes from Mallotus nudiflorus, assembly GCA_947683625.1. NCBI lineage: Eukaryota > Viridiplantae > Streptophyta > Magnoliopsida > Malpighiales > Euphorbiaceae > Mallotus > Mallotus nudiflorus. Next base: position 8,788,350 of record CANTUR010000041.1, read on the forward strand.
TTGATTTTTGGGTATTTTTCAATATTTTATTATTTTTTTCTAATTTTCGGAAATTAATTAAATAAATTACAAAATTATGTTTTATGATAAATATAGGTGTTTAAATGAATTATAGAAATTTATTTGGAATTTTTATGAATTTCTATGTATTAATTTTGAATTTAATTAGTTTATGGAATTTTTGGAAAATTTGGTTAATTGTGTTTTTAATTGAAATTAATTGGTTAATTGAGTTTAATTATTGATATTACTGATAAATATTTTGAGAAAATTAATTTTGGATAATTATATTATTTTTGGTGAATTTTTGAATGAATTTTAGTATATTTATATATATAGGGGTATTTTGGTAATTTTACACAAAATTGGCTAAAAAATGTAATTTAATTGGTTTTAATAATTATTTAAGGTATAAAAATGATTTCTACAAATTATTTAGTATTTTTAATTAATTAAAACTATTTTTCGTGAATTATTTTCAATCATATATATAATATAGGACTTTACTAATAAAATGAGTTTTTATCGGTTTTTATTGTGTTTAAGGTTATTATGTAATTTCTACTTATAAAATGTATTTATGTGATATGAGGGTATTTTTGATATTTTTATATTGTTCTGTGAATTGTGGACCCCGGTCGGTAAACTGTAGTTTGGAGTCCGACCGAGGGGTGGTGGATGTAATTCTGTGTCTATTTTTTGAAGTGTGTTTCTTTGCAGGGTCGGCTCTACTCTTTGAGTAGAGAGATGTCCGTTTTATAGGGAAGGTTCTATCGAATTTTTGATAGAATTCTCGTAAAACGTGATATCCGGTCGAACCCTAATTCTAATTCTGTGTCTAGTAATCTAGATTGAGTCCTTAGAACTTCTGTTAGATTTATTATGATTCCTATCGTTATTGTTTGTTTAGTTGCGCTGAGACCGAGGCCTAGTGGACCAGGCCCGTCGGACCCCTCTCGAGGAGCGCACTAAGTGTGAGTTACTATTCTATATATATATGCTTTAAGGGTGCATGATTTAGAAATGTATGTTTTATTTTGATTAAATATGCATAAATGATTTGATAAGTATTTAATTTATTTTTAGTTTATTTTTGGTTTATTTTCGGTATATTTTCAATTATATGCATGCTTTATTAACCATTTATGTTAAAATGTTTTTGAATATATTTCTAGCTTATTTTGCTATTATATTAGACTTGTTTGACGTATATATACTCAAAATATACCTGGTTTACTTTTGGTATATTTCCAGTATATATATGGTTTATATTGTTATTTTATTTAAATTCATGCATCATTTATTTGTGAATGAATGTTTTATATTTAATAATGAAGGATATCAATAGAACGTGCTACTTAATGGGCAGCACTAGGACCGAGTACATACCGGTATGCTTATAGCATTTAGGCTATATTACTAACCTATTTTGGATATTGATTGGATATAATTATTTGATGTGTGAGATATGGTTTGGGGGTGTGATTGTTGGAGCTCGGTTGACCTAGTATCTCGGGGCCAATCACACTGACAGTCAGACTGCTGGAGCTTGGTTGACTTAGTGTCTCGGGGCCAGTCTACTGTCTAAATGGAATAAGTGAATATTTTGGAATAAGTGAGCCTCTGGTGGCTAGAGTGTTGTCTGACACTGAATTGAGGTTGCGATTTTCTAGGGTTCTATTTGATCCTTCATAACAGTGGTTTTCAAACAAATATATAAAAATGATTTTTATTGCATCTGTGTGTATTTGCCTGTATATGTATTTATATATATACTATTGATTGTATGCAATGTCATTTAGTATGCATGTATATATATTATAGTAATTCACTCAGTGAGGTCTGACTCCCCTCTGTTGACCATTTTTTTTCAGGAGAGTCATCTTCCTCAGACCTCAGTAGCAGGCCTGTACGTCGGATTTCTTTCGCCCTGGCTTCTTTATGTAAACTGCTTATATCAGTCTTGAGTTTTATTATTTTTATAATCTAGACACTGCAGTAGTTGTAAATAAATAATGGGTTTTATGTATTATATTTGTGTGAGTTATGTATTTTGAGAAATTGAACTGAAACTTGTATCAAAGGATTTATCTATATATGAGATATGGATTTTTATTTTGATAATTATGATTTTATTTCCGCTGCATTAAGAGTTGTTGTTGTTATTATTATTGCATGTTTATTTTATTTTTAGGCTTGCTACGGTTCCGGATTCGAAAGAATTCCCGTTCCCTAGCACCGGTTATGACCCCTATTTTGGGTCGTGACACTATATTACTAACCATTTGTGGATATCGATTGGATATGATTATTTGATGTGTGATGTGATTTGGGAGTGTGATTGCTGGAGCTCGATTGACCAAGTGTCTCGGGGCCAATCACACTGACAGTCAGACTGTTGAAGCTCGATTGACTTAGTGTCTCGGGGCTAGTCTACTGTCTAAATAGAATAAGTGAATATTTTGGAATAAGTGAGCCTGTGTGGCTAGAGTGTTGTCTAGCACTGTTTTGAGGTTGCGATATTCTAGGGTTCTATTGATCCTTCATAAACTGTGGATTTTCAACAAAAATATATTAAATGATTTTTATTGCATTTGTGTGTAATTGCTTGTATACATACATATTATATATACTTTTGACTGTGTGCATTGGCATTTAGTATGCATGTATATATATTATAATAATTCAACTCAGTGAGGTCTGACTTCTCCTCCGTTGACTATTTTTCAGGAGAGTCATCTTCCTCAAACCTCAGTAGCAGACCTGTACGCCGAACTTTTTCCACTCTGGCTTCTTTATGTAAACTGCTTATCTGAGTTTTATTTTATAATCTAGATAATGCAGTAGTTATGGTAGACTGTGAGATTGTTATATTATATTTGTATGAGTTATGTATTTTAAGAATTTGAACTGGATTTGTATTAAAAGAGTTTATTTATATATGAGATGAGGATTTGATTTAAATCCTGTGGTGGATTATTATTTTGACATTTATGATTTTATCCCGCTGCATAGTATTTTACTTAATTGTGTTGTTATTATTATTATTGCATGTTTTATTTTCTTTTTAGGCTTGCTACGGGTTCCGGATTCGAAAGAATTCTCATTCCCTAGCGCCGGTCATGACCCCTGTTTTGGGTCGTGACAGTAATATAGCCTAAATGTTATAAGTGTACTGGTACGTACTCGGTCCTAGTGCTACCCACTAGGTAGCACGTTCTATTGATATCCTTCATTAAAATATAAAGCATACATTCACAAATAAATGATGCACAAATTTGAAATAAGTAGCAACATAAACCATATATATACTAGAAATATACCAAAAGTAAACCAGGTATATTTCGAGTATATATACGTCAAATAAATCCAATATAATTGTAAAATAAACTAAATATATATTTAAAAACATTTTAAATATGAATGTTTAATAAAGCATGCATATAATTGAAAATATACCGAAAATAAACTAAAAATAAACTAAAATAAACTAAAAACAAACTTAAATACTAATTGAATTATTTATGCACAATTAATCAAAATAAAATATATATTTCTAAAATCATGCACCCTAAAACATATATATATATAAAATAGCAACTCACAAATTATTGCGCTCCTCGAGATGGATCCGATGAGCCTGGTCCACTAGGCCTCGGTCTCGGCGTAACTAAACAAGCAAACGACCACAGAATATCAGACTAAATCTAATAAAAACTCCTAAAAACTCGATCTAATTTACTAGACACAGAATTAAATCAAAATCCGATCAGATATCACGTTTTACGAGAATTCTATCAAAAATCCGATAGAACCTCCCCTGTAAAACGAACATCTCTCTACTCAAAGAGTAGAGCCAGCCCTGCAAAGAAACATACTTCAAAAAATAGACACAGAATCACAATCACAACCCCTCGGTCGGACTCCAAGCTATAAATCACCGATCGAGATCCACAATTCACTGAATATTCACAAAATACCGAAAATACCCTTGTATACTAAAAATACATTTTATCAGTAGAAATTACGTAATTAACCCTAAAACACATTAAAAATCGATAAAACTCATTTATTTAGAAAAATCGTATATTATATATATAATTTGAAAATAATTTACGAAAAATAGTTTTAATTAGTTAAAAATACTAAATAATTTTTAGAAATCATTTTTATGCCCTTAATAACTATTAAAACCAATATAATTACATTTTTAGCCAATTTAGGGTAAAATTACCAAAATACCCCTATATATATAAATATACTAAAATTAATCCAAAAATTCACCAACAATAATATAATTGCTCAAAATTAATTTTATTAACATATTTATCAATAATATCAATAAATAAACTCAATTAACTAATTAATTTCAATTAAAAACACAATTAACCCTATTTTTCCAAAATTACATAAACTAATTAAATTCAAAATAAATACATAGAAATTCAAAAAAATTATAAATAAATTTCTATAATCCATTTAAACACCTATAATTACCATAAAACACAATTTCATAATTTATTTAGTTAATTTTTGAAAATTAAAAAATAAAAATAAAATATCAAAAATACCCAAAAATAAAAATAAATTCCAAAAATTCTACAAAAATTCACACATGAATATTAAGCTACTAGTATCAACATTTGTGAAGTAATTTTTCATGAATCAATCAATTGAAACTCAAAAAAATTCAAAAACCCTAATAGGCCGAATTGCAAAATCGAAACCTAAGCAAATCTAGACCATTTTAAGTGAAACAAAGCTTGGAATCACACTCACCAGAGCTCAAGGAGAAGATAGAGACTGCCGGTGTCAAAAACAATGGCCGGAATCACGTCGATCGACGTTAGCTTCGACTTTCGGCTTTCCGACCAAAAACGAGCTTCTCGACGCCGGAAATAGCTGCAGCAGGCGACGAGGAAGGCTGAGGAGGAAGGTGGCATGCCAAGAGGCACACCGACGGCAAGAGAACGATGTGACAAATGGTGGTTGGGTGATCGGGTGATCGGGGACGAAGGAGGAGGAGTCGGGGCCGAAATGGTAATTTGCCAAAAATTTTTGATTTTAACACTATAATATGTATATATATATATGTATATGTATTATTACACTATATATTATAATAATATAAATTCCCACACATATTAAATATACACCACACACATAATTTAATATATTAAATAATTTATACACTAAAAAAAATAATTAAATAATATTAAACTAATAATAAATAATAAAAATTAGGGTAATTAATTAAACCCTAATTAAGTTTAAATAAATACACATATATACTTTATTTTAACACTTTTAAAAATATATATGAGTTCATGCAAATGTGTAAATCTACTTAAAATAATTAATAATAAATTATTTACGTGAAAATTTCCCCGAAAATAGAATTCTCGGGAAAATTTTACGTAAAGTACTTAAAATAGCATAGAATAATTAAATAAGTGTTAATTAAATAACAAACTCATAAAATATCAATATTATATACCAAAAATTATTAACACTGCATATCCCGATGCAGTATTAAAATGTTTAAAAACACGGGATATTACATATAAAATATAATAACAATGATAATAATAATAATATTTTGAGTTAAGTAGTCACTTTCAAATTAAATCCACCACTATATATTAAAATATTTAAAATAAAATAAATTAATACTATTCATAAATAATAACAATAATGATATTATTAAATAAATAAATAATAATATATAACACTAAATCAAACTTTTAAATCTTGATTTAATATTAATACCATAATAAAATAAAATAAATATCAACACTAAAATTAAATTACACAAAATAATCAAAATATATAAAAATTTAAAATATTTATTAACATGACAAATGTCAAAATTAATTTAATAATTTATAAAAATATCGGGTTATAATAACCTACTCGGATTCCTACTCTGTTTAGTGCTCGATATTTTGTAACATTTATTGATGAATGTACCTGAATGACCTGGGCATCACTACTTTCAAATGAGGAGATGTGTGCCATGATTTTCCAAACCTGTACAAAATGATAGTTATACAATACAAGAGTAAAAATTGAGTTTTGCAGTCTGACAATGGTGGGGAGCTTCTTAACTCGACTCTTAAAGATTTTTTGCCATAAGCATGACATTCGCCACTAAACATCATGTGCCGGCATTCCCCAATAAAATGGTATAGCCAAATGGAAGAATCAACAGTTATTGAAAGATGCTTGACCATCATTATTTGATATGAATGTTCCTCGAGAATACTAAGGAGAGGTTGTTCGACCCACTACGTATCTCATAAACTGAACTCCATCACGAGTACTTGATTTTAAGATGCCTCAGTAAAAACTTTAAGAAATTGTCATATCTCCACCTCTCAATAATCTTGAGCCTCGAATCTTTGGATGATCGGTATATATTCATTAATAACTCAGAAAATTAGATCCTCGAGCTATTCGGTGTATCTTTGTTGGCTATATAAATCTCAAAAGGGATATCGGTGTCATGATCCGAATGCCAAGTAGATGTATGTCACTCGAGATGTTCAGTTCCATGAAAGTGCTCCCTTATTCACCCAATCTGAGTGCTCTCTTCAGAGGGAGAGAATTCAAAGCATCTTTAAAGATAACACTCTGAGTATCTCAGATGTTCCTAGTATCTTAGATGTTCTAAGAATCTCACCTGGACAAACATTTAAAGTTTTGAATGGTCTGAGCATCTCATCTAGATGGACAATTGAAGATAATTCAAGACCTGAAATAAATCAAGATAATACATCTTCCTAACCCACACCAGAAGTTAAAGAAACTCCAGTTGTGCACAATAAAGTAAACTTATCTCCTCTAATAACTCTAATTATTGAGCCTCGTTATCCTTCTAGAATCAATAGAGGGGTTCCATAATAACAATATAATCTGGACCTTCATACCAAAGCTAAATATCCTATTAATAATTTCATATCAATTGACCATGTATCTAAATCTCATGCACATACAGTGAGTCAATTATCTATTGTATCTATTCTGAATAATGTGCATGAGGATTTAGTTGATCCAAATTAGAAGAAAGCCATGAATGATGAAATGGAGGCATTATAAAAGAACTACACGTGGGATCTTGTTACACTCCTTGAAGGAAAGAAAATGGTAGGGTGCAAGAGGATATTTACTGTCAAACTCAATCCAGAAGGAAGCATTAATCGATATAAAGCTCGATTGGTAGCAAAGGGATATACTCAAAAGTATGAAATTAACTATGAAGATACATTTTCTCCAATAGCAAAAATAAATACCATCTGAGTTCTTATCTCCTTAGCTGCCAACCTGGATTGGCCACTAAGGTAATTTGATGTAAAGAATGCTTTTTTTAATAAAATCATATATGAAGAAGTGTATATGGATTCACCACCCAGAATAAGATGTACTGACTAAGTATAGAAACCAAAAAGGGCATTGTATGGGCTTATGGAATTGCCTTGAGCATGGTTTAGAAGAGTCTCAACTTTCATAAGGAAGCTCGGTTATAAGCAAAGTGTGCTGATCATATGTTATTCATCAAACAAAAGTTAGGTAAAGTCATCACTCTGATTGTATATGTTAATGATATAGTGGTTATTGGAAATTATCCGAGTAAGACAATAATCTTACAAAGATAGTTAACAATTGAGTTTGAACTTAAGAATTTGGGTAACTTGAAGTATTTTTTAGGGATTGAAGTTGCAAGATCAACTCAAGGAATTTTCCTCTGCCAACAAAAGTATGTAATGGATTATTAGTGTAAGCACCCAATTTTGGGATGCAATTGTGCACAATTTCAACGTAAGCCCTTATGATGAAATTCATTCAAAACTTGAACTTGGTTGTCGATTTTCTGGACTTTAAAGACTAAATTGCAACATTTTTAGGATTTGATTGCATATAAGTCAATTTTTCAGGGGTCTTTTGGTAATTAAAAGTTAAAAAAATAATTTTTTACGATCGGCATTAAACAATGCCGATTGGCATTATACAATGCCGGTCGGCATTGCACAATGTCGACGCGCAATAAGTCTTTTTTTTTTTTCACGTATTTTCTCTTATTTTTTATCGATTTTTTCAGTGTTTTGATTGGTTGAAAATTCAAATTTTATCTTTATGATTATCTAATAAGGTTTTTTTTAACGCAGAAGATTTTTGAAATAAAAAATAAATAAACGCTATCTGATCATCAGTCTGTTCCTCCTTTGGAGGAAGTCAATACGTGCAGACTCTGCATTTAAAAGCAGAGTCTATATGCGTGTGGAAGGGGAAGGAAATTTTTTTTCACAGAGGGAGGAACTGAGAGAAACTCACACATCCATATATCAAACTTTGATTTTTCTGTTCTTTCAAAACCCTAATTTTTTCAATTCATTTAACGAGGACGATCTAGCATTTTTTTTAGTCCCAGTCCAGAATCAAATCAATACTGAGTCAATTTCAACGGTGAAAATCCTAATCTAAGACACCAAAAAGGGCATTAGCACAACATCTAAATCATCACTGTTATTTTCTATTTCATTTTTTTATTCTTTCTATTTTTTTCTTTTTGTGATTTTTCTTTTATTTTGTTATTTTGTTATTCTTTTTTATTGTTTAATTTTATTACTAATCTGATTACTTGTGTTTTATTTATTTTGATATATGTATGTGGATTGAAGAGGATATTGCCTATATTTAAATTGAGCATAAGGTCCATGGAAGAACCTGTGTTGTTTTCCAGTAGAATTTAGGGTTTTGTCTTTATTTTTTTTCATTTTTTGTGTTCTGTATAGTTATTTTAATTTCTAGGTGTATAATCATTTAAATTTATTTTTTTGTACATAGTTTGTAATAGCCCCAGTAGTGGGAATAATGAAAATTTTAATTTTTCTGTACTTTAAAATTGATTAGTAATTAGGTTCAATTGGGTAAAAAAATAAATTAAAATCAATGGTGGAAGTAGCTTAAATTAGGGTTTGCATATAATTAATTTAGGTTTTTTTTAAGAAAATCATTGTAATATTTATTTGATCCATTTTTTGTGTTTTATTTGTTTTGGGCTTGTTTTTTTATGTTTTTATCCTTATGGGCCCCAAGCCCACGTTTAGGTCTAACCCACTTAATAAATAGGTTTAAAAAGTGGTTTAGGACTTTAAATAATTAAAATCAATTTAGGCCCATTAGGTTAATTAGATTTTAGGCCCACTTAGTTAATTAAAACTTGTTTAGACTTAGCTCAGCCCACTTAATTTCATTTCTTTTAAAATAAATAGACCTAGGCCCACATTTCACTTAAAGTAAGACTAAGTTAGACTTAGGCTCACTAATTTCATTTTTCTTTAAAATTGAATAGACTTAAGCCCATTCCTTAGACAAATTAAAATAAACAAATCTAGGCTTACTAATTAATAAAAATGTAGTCCCACCTATAGTACATTTTTCATTTATAAATACTATGTAGACTTAACTAACTTATAAAATAAAATTAACATAGTGTAGACATAGGGACATTGCCTTTTTATGCATTTTTACTTGTAATTTTATTGACTTGTTGCCTTTTGGGTTAGATGGACGTAAATTAAGGTTTAATAAAATTGCATGTAATTAGAGGATGAAATAATCATTTATAAAATTATTCTAAAAGAACACGAGACTAAGAGAAGTTAGTATTCCGTATCCAGAATCTCCTGGTTGTGGTGCTAGCTTTCTTTTAAAGAATTGAGTACCACCTTTTCAATTTTTTCAAGTTATTACCTTGGGTGGCGACTCCTCATCTCCACGCCATGTCTTTGTAACAGTGGTTAGTGTGTTCTCTAAGGCCTTGAGCCTAAACAGTGTTGTGGTTGCTAAAATCTTGAACGCGCACTAAACCCCGCCGTCTACAGTTGGGTTTTGTGATTCAAAAACGCAGCAGAAATTAAAAATTTTAACCACAAACCCTAACTCAGATCCAAGTAATTCGATTAATTGATTTAAAACTAGGATTTTCAAATCTTACCACAAACGCAAAAGAGGCAAGACTGTTGGAAGGCAGAGAGGAGGTTCACTCCAGTGACACCTTACCTCGAGCTTTTGATTTTGGTAGTTTGGATCAAGACATCTCCAAAAGAATTTGTCCTCCATAAGCGTCCACACGAATAACCCTTGATTAAAATGAAAACTTTGTGTGCTAGCACTTCTTTTGATTTCTCACAAATCAAGAATAAAACACTTTATGTTTTAGTTTTTCTAAGAGGAGAAAAATAAATTTTGGTGGCTAATAATTGAGTTAGTGAAACCCTAGAGAATATAACATATTTATAGACCTCTAATTAGGGTTTCACTTACCAAAATAACTTTTTGGTAATTTCTTAATTATTATTATTCTGATTTTATTTAAAATTAAATCAGATATAATATTTCATTTATTTAAGATAACCTTTACCTTAAATAAATAAACTATTTATTTATTTTCACAGAGCATATTTAGGCTTCTCAAACCCATATCCATTTTTGGGCTTATTTTAAGTGTGTGACCCTGTAGGTTCACATGACATTGGCAGTGGGCCTGAAATCTCTATTTAGGACTACAAGTCATAAGTGGCCTCTAGCAAGACATTATGACTACCCAAGTCATGTGAAGTCAATAATCCGACATAACCTAATTTATAATAAATATTGTAATCCCTTTGTCATATAATAACTCGATTGAATATAAGGCATAGTTTCTGTCATCGTTATATAATTTAATCATATTATTTCTAAACTCTTAGTAGACTGAGAATAATAACTCTTTATCAATTCACTTTAGTATGGTTATGCATTTTCCTCAATCTATCTTATTAAAGGGCCCATAGATATCTTAGTCATATTAAATGAGGGACAAATTCCTTCTCAATCACTCACATTCCTCACATAACTCATTTTATATCCAACAACAATCTATTTAATCATCCTATTAAAGACAATGTTAGATTATGTCAAAATATATAATAGTTATGTAGAAATCCATGATGATTTCAAGGTTAAAGGGCTCAATCAATATTATTATGATGAGAATTACTTATAACAATTATCTATGTAGTATTCTCATGATGAGTCAATCCAGTACATTATTTTCCAAATAAGTACCTATGAGTTGACTTAATATCTCATATTCATGATTAATAAAACATAATCATCAATCAACATCATACTAGCTATAACATATTGTTATGTCTAGGGATAATTTGAATAGAACTCATATTTAATTTAAGGATTTTACTATCAAGTCATATACTTAATGACCTTAGTAAGAATTGACTATTCAAGTAATTATCATAACACAAAATGATAATGAAAAATGCCTCTTTATTAAATAAAATGATAAAGTCAAAACATGGTCATACATGATTGACCCAGTGCATATCACTAACATGGATCTACTAACAAAATGAGCATGCTTGATTGTAAGCTAGTTGAGACTCCAATTAAAGTTAACCATAGATTATCAATCCAAGAAAATCAAGTCCCAACTGATAAAGACCAGTATCAAAGATTAGTGGGAAGGTTGATCTACTTATTTCATACTCAGCCGGACATTGCTTATGCAGTAAATGTTATAAGTCAGTTCAAGCATTCTCCGAGTAAAAAATAAATGGGTGCAATATACCGAGTATTAAGATATTTGAAGTCTACTTCGGGAAAAAGTTTATAATAAGGATTATGAAATTACTGGTTATATAGATATTGATTGGGCCAGAGATCAGATTGATCGAAAATCAACATCTTAGTACTTTACATTTATTGGAAAGAATTTGGTCACTTGGATAAGTAAGAAATAGAAAGTCATAGGAAGGTCGAGTGCTGAAGTTAAGTTCAGAGGAATGACTCATGGAGTTTGTAAGTTGCTCTGGATAAGACGAATTGTTCAGGATTTGAGACTAAAACATTCGAAGTCTATGTTATTACATTGTGATAATAAGGCAACCATAACAATTGCAAATAACTAGGTTCAATATGATCGAACTAAGCATATAGAGGTTGACAAACATTTCATCAAAGATCATATGAATTAAGGAACAATTGATCTTTTTGTTTTTTCTCAGACTCAACTAGCTAACATCATCACGAAGGCTGTATCCGGAAAATTGTTCTACAACTCATTTGAAAGTTAGGAATGATTAACATATGTTCACTAATTTAAGGGGGAGTATTGATAAAGTAAATATTTTGATATATATATATATATATATATATATATATATATATATATTAAGAAATAAATATTTATATGCAATTAAAAATAAAATCTTTATTTTATTTAAAATATTATTCTATTTTTAATTAGAATATGAATAAATTTTCTATGTATATATATAAAGGATATAACTTCTTTTTATTAACATGTGAAAATATAATTTCCTTCCATTTTTTCTCTTTTTCCTCTTAATTTTATCCATCAAACACAAGGTACCGTTATTCCATGATCAACATCATTAACTAGTCTGCTCAAAAGAAAAAACATGATTAACTAGGAAAAATCTTAGTTGATGATGTTATTATCGGTTGTTAATGATTTAAAACATTGACATGGAAATATTCGATTAATTCCAAGGAGGAGACAAAATCTTTGCTTTGATTTTGTTTTCTTTTTATTTTGGTCGTTGTTGTCATGGGAAATAGTGAATGAATAAAGGCCAGGCCAATCTGTATGTTGTTTGGCTTCTTTTAATTTGCCTTCCAAAATTGATCAATTTTTCTAGTTTCAACAAAGGCTGCATTTTTTTGTTCTTTTTGTATATTGTTAGCTAAAGAACCTAAAAGAAAAAAAAAATAAAGAAAAAAGCTAGCAATCTTTTGAACATAAAGCTAGCAATCTTTGGTTTCCTCTTCATTTTCCTTCTTGTTTTTTTGTCCAACTTTTTCATAAATGCCTAAAAACATCAATCAATCAATCGAACTGAATTATAAGAGACAGCATATCCATATAACTGTATATGATTTAGCTACTCAGAGCACACTAATTTATAAGTGACAGCATATCCATATAACCGTATATGATTTATCTACTAGCTTATTAATTTTTACTTACATGCAACAAATGTCGTTAAAATATTTATTAAATGAATAATTACTTTAATTTTATATTGTAAAATGTACAAATTATTATAATATAAATAGAAAAAATTGTTAATACTAAATAATATTCATTACTAATGGTAATTATATAGTTACATATTACATTTTAGGAGTTATAAAAATGAATACTAATATAAAAATAATTATTTAAAAATTATCATGTATTTCTAATAGTAATAGTATTAAACATTAGGCATGAAAACGTTAAACATACAACATAGATATAGAATTATATAAAATTAATTGTGTATTTGGAAGAGTAATATTATTTTATCTATGATATAATTAAATATAAATTTATAACAAATATTATTTGCGCTAAAATACGTTTAAATTTAAATTAAAATATTTAGCTTATATGAAATTTAAAATATTAATCAAATAAAATTTTCTTTGACACTTTATAAAGAATTTTTTTTTCTTAATTGATTGAAATTTATTGCTAAAAAATAATTACATTTTTTAGTTACTTACATGTAAAGTATATATCTATATTGTATATAAATCTTGTGAAATAGGTCATTTTTTTTTATCAATCCATAGAATTTTTATTTTCGTAATTTTATAATTTCCTAATTTAATTAATTTTATATGTATTAGAAATTTGGTATAATTATATAAGCTAATAATAAAAATATTAGTTTAAATTATTAATCACATTCATATATTTGCAAAATGTAGTGCATTAATTAATATGAATTTTTGTAAAATATTTACATATGAATCTTATAATAATTTACATATTTATTTAAATTTGATGATCAAATAATAAATATTATTTTTATTTAAATCCATCTAATTTTAAAAATATAAAATTTTAAATTTTAAATACAAATTAAAACTATCTCCATCAATTTCAAAATTTTCAAAACTAATTTAATACTATTTTTATCAATATAAAAATACAAGTCCTTTTTAGTCCAAAAATATTTTCTCTCTAATACAAACTAAAATAATCTTCATCAATTTCACAATTTTCAAAATTAAATCAATACTATTTTTGTCAATATGCATGTCCAATTTTTTGTCCAAAAATGTTTTTCAAAAATGTTTGTTGTGTAGATTACAAAGATTCAATTATTGCTAGTTTTAAGTAACATCAATCATTCATGATTTTAATTAATTAGTGAAGGTAAAGATTTAAAAAGTCAACAATGACAACCAAGTTAAATGAACATACACATTACTCCCTGAAATTGAACACATTAATAATACAATATTTTAAGTGCTTCTTTTTAGAAAAATTGAGTTCTAACTAGAAAATTAATACTATTTGTAAGAAATTGTTCGAGCACATATTTCAACAAAGATTCAACATACATTCCCCTAGTTACTAAGTGACAACAACCAATTTCATGCATCAAGACCAAACTAAACATAACTTATTTTAGTAATTTTTTATTTCTTGTACATTTTCTAATAGAAAATAAGCTGTTAAAATTTGAATTCCCAACCTTGATCATGTACTATATACATAACATGCAATGTTTTACATTATAAGATTGCATTAAATTCAAAAATGGCTAGTAAGATTGTAGTAAAATGAACATGCGTGCTTAGGAGTCAGTGACTGTGATCATTTTGAGGTTGATTAAGTTCAACTAATGCTAACATTTGACTGCAGCATATAAGAACAAACTGAAGAATCAAAATAGGTTGGATGTTGAAATTGTGACATTCAATACTTATAGTGACATTGAAATTAAAGGTTGTACAATATATAAAGTAACCACTAGGGATTAACTCATTGTCTTTGCCTTGTAGTGTTGTTAGTGTAAGAACATTCTAAATTTTGGTAGCTTCAATTATGCTTTTTATCCAAAAACTATTAATTAATTGTAGATTAGGGTTCATAAGGAAAAAAAAACATTGAATGCAAAAATCTAAAATAGTTGCAAATTACTCTAAATAAGTTGAGAATTTATAAAAAAAAATAAAATAAAAACACCTCAAAATTAGTAGATTCAATTGTCACTTTCTAAAGTATATTTTATCCTTTTCTATTAACAGCAGTGATATATAACACCGAATTTGATGGATTGTATCTGTATAATAGGGAATAGCTCTCATCTTAATAAAATGAAATAAATTCACAAATCGATATTTGTAGAATTTAAATTCCACATCTCAAAATGTTCTTAAATAGAAATTATCATTTGATTATTTTCTCGTCAAAGTGAGGCTTTTTGCAAACTTCTTAAAGTCAAGGGGAGAGTCCTAGGACGATGTCGAGATGCCATGAATTTGGAGTGCGAGGCAAGTAGAGCTTGCTGCAAAGGTGATGAAAAAAAAAAAGCTCAGCAGAGGAGATACAGTAACTGTTATGAATGTGGAGGAGTGAGGCATTTTGTTTCACCCTTTTATGCCAACAATGAAACTGGATGTAACATGCATGCAACTAATTTCCACCTTTAGCAAGCACTATAATTAAAGGAACTCAATTTAAGTGAAGCTTTATGGACATAGAAGCAAAACCAATATTTACCACTTGAGGGGCACAAGAACAAGAATAAAAAAAAAAGCCCACCATGTTATATATATATATATATATTCCTTGTTCATAAAAATATGCGAGACATGTAGCTATTAATGTTACGTTTGTGAGTATGAGAGTTCAAATTTTCCAAGTATTTTTGCCACAAATAAAAAGGGACTATGGTCAAATAAAGTAGGAAATAGAAATGTTTGATACCCTTTAAAAGCCTAACTTTATTTTCAACAAAGGCTGCGTTTGATGTTCCCTTTTTGGACTCTATTGGGACAAGCTCCAACTAATCTCATAAAGTGTGTCCTTATATATATTTTCTCCTTTTACCTCTCTTTGTGGAGGAGTTGGCCGCCCCATTCCTCATGGTCCTCCAATTACTTTGAGTTGGGTAAGTTAAAAATTCTTCAAATCTTTGATAGCTAATGTTTCACCATTTGAAGTTGGGACAAAGTTCATAGGTAGCATTAAGTTTAATATTTTCGTGTATGAACATATAGATTAAATTATTAATTATTTTTTTTCAAAAAAATTCTAATGATTTGAAACCTACCTTTGCCTCTGTCATGCATGGAGCCATGGTGGTGGGTGCAAAAATTTTGGCCCAAACCATACGTGTGTCCTAATGTTCATATAGGATCCATTATCCTTTGACCCACTAGGACCACATTCATGTATTTGATTTATTTATTTATTTATTTTTGAAAAATGATGAGGTAATTAAATGAATTTTCAATTTCTTTTTCCTTATGCATTACGATCCATACAAGAACTAAAAGGGATATATACATGAATGTGGTAAAAATCTAATTTGAGTCCAATTGATAGCGACTTATTCAAAGTATTTTCCCTTCAATAGAGCTTTGTCAAATTGAACCCCACAAATGATGAAATTAGGTCTCCTCTCTCTTTCTTTAATTTTTTTTTTCTATGTTCAAATTTAATAACCAAGGGTCCACAATCAATTGATATAAAGTAATTTTTAGACCATGGTTTCAATTCATCTACATATACAAATAATAATAATAATAATAATAATAATAATAATAATAAAAATAAAAAAACATGTATCCTTTGATATTATTCTTATGGGGACATCAAATCTCTCAATTTGATACCCATTTCCAAGTAACTACCATGATAGTGACTACACTTTGGAATATAAATTATAAATTTATCTAACGGAATAATAAGCCGACAATATTAATATAAAGAATAAGCTAAGGTTGGACTAATTAATATATAGTTTTAAAGTAGATAATGACAAGAATATTAGTTTGGTAAGTAAACAATAATCATAGATACATGCTTAGTAATTGTGTTGTCTTGTAGAAATCTACGCTTAGCTACCCCTCGTGCTAAGAGTCCCTCCATTTAGATTTATGGGAAATGTACATTTTCTCGTTATGTTCATCTCCAACTCCAAACATATATATATATTTTAAAAAATAATTTAATCTCTTGTATGTATAGTTAAAATGATTCTTGGATTTAATTAAACTATAATGTACAAGAATTGGCTTGGTGGGACTTTGAGATTCTTGGAAATGCAATTAGAGAAATTGATGAGAAGAACAAGATAGTGTTGAGAAGCCGACAATCATCATCTTGATATGAATATTTATTTAATTAATTTAGCCCTAGAACTTTGATTCTGTATATAAATTTAATTAATTACTCCATAATTAACAATTTAATCTAAAAAGACAGTCTTGAAGTCAGTAGAGGCTAATCTAGCCATTTGATTCTTTATGCTTTTTGTCAAGGGAATAATTTATTTGTTTGTTATTTATAGATTAGGTGGTGTTTTAGTTGTATATTAGATGGGAATTTGGTGCCATGTGACTCAACATTTTTCACCTAGCTAAGAATTATATTAATTAATTACAGAGCTTAGTTTTGTAAGTTTACATTCCAATTAATTGGAGTAGATTTTTCATTATTTTGTGTAAATTTTTCGGAAATTTTTTATTTCAATTAACAAATATATATATATATATATATATATATATATATAATTTAACTTATTAAATGAAAGTATTTGTTATATAAACTCATTTAATTTTTTATATATATTTGATATAAATTAATTATTTTAACCCAAATAATAAAATATATAGATATCAAATGTAGAGAGTAGGGTTTAATTTCTTCATGTAGGAAATTAAACGACATGTACTAGTACTAAAAAATAATAATTATATCTTTCAAAAAAAATAATAATAATTACAAATCAATCCACTAGCTAGCTATGCCCACAGCAAATTATCAAATACTTCTATTGATTTGCCTACTGTATTATGAGAAAAAAAATTATAAATGTAAAAAAAAATAATCATGTAAGGACCCACAATATTATATTCATTAAAAAAATGCATGCTTAGTTGAAAATTTTCTCGGTCTTGTAGAATAAGACTTGCATAAACTCTATAATTAAGGATGAGATGGAGTTTTTATTATTAATTAAGAGTTGCTTTTAGGTCGGATGATATTACTAAGCATAGAGAAAGAGAGTTTGATTGTTTCGTCGGCAAAATAGTATCCTAAGTTGAAGAAAAGGATATATCGATATATTTTACATGTGCATGATTGCATATAGTGAGTGCCATAATAGAAAGGAGGAAAAAAAAAATCTAGCTACCCTCTTTGATAAGACTTTAAATTAGAAATTTTTTTTTTGAACACATAAACTCAATAAAAAATATTTTTTTTTTTAAATTCATGCAACAAACAAAGGAATTAAAATATTGGTTCACATCCAATTAAAAAACATATATATATATATATATATATATATATATATATAACTTAAAGAGTTAACTCAGTAACGTAAAATTTTATTTAATAGAGAAAAATTTTATATTTAAATTTTATCAGATTAAATTTTTTTGAATTAACATTATCAAAATTAATTCAATATTTAATATGATATGAGGATAATTTATAATTTTTTAAAAAAAAATTAGAAAGTTAAAAAGAAAATAGGGGTAGAACTCATGATCTCACCTTATAATATATATCATTTTAACCATTAGGCTATAAAGAGAGTACAAGTATAATCCATAGTTAAAAAATGTTAATGAGGAATAAAAAAAACATAAAAATGCAAACTTAATAGTGGGTTGGTTAAGTGTGTAACAATTCCACTAATTGATTCAAGTGACAAAATTGCAACTTTTATGGGGTTTTGTGGTTCTCTTTTCTTTCTCCGTCTACCCTATCTCTTCAATTAGGTGTCAAAAAGGAACACACGCATATGCATATCCTTCACACATGCATGCAACAAAATTAGGGTCAGCCACCAGCCGAATTGAAAGAGGAAAAAAAAAAAAGTAGACAAAAGAAGATTGGGTGAGACAGAAGATAATGACCCATTTTCATAAAATATATGTAAAACAATAATACTTTGATAAAGGGTCTGTTGCATGTAGTTGACAATAGGTTTATAAGTTAGGAATAACCTATAAAAATTTGGCATAAAACAACACTTTTGCTTGTTGTTTTCTTATATATATATATATGCACAAATAGAGTTTGTTACACAAGGCGGAGATTAGCTTAGTTAAGCCCGCACTTACCATAGGATTCATTAGCCTCGACAATGTTTAATTAATTAATTATATGGTTATATAACAGAAAGAAGATGTATTTCTAGGTAGTGATCTCCTTGGCAAAGTGGTTAACTAACTAAGGTTCTTTAATTTGATTATTGACATTTAGAGATAAGCATGTGTATTAGTGGTCTATAATATAATTAGCTTTCATATAGATAATTAAATAAACTTTTCGACCCAACGAATAAATTCAAATAGTTAGTTATTTGATTAGTTAATTAAATTATCTTAAGGTATCGTATGCATTTCGAATTCATCGACGAATTATTTAGGTATGGAAAAAGATCATTAGTCTCCTTTAACTACCTTGTTATTGTACTTGATAATTAACTAAAAATTCTTTGTCTACTCTCTTCTTAGTTAATGATGTTGTCCTTGTTAACTAATGGTATCTATTATTGTTATTAGTTGTTGATGATTTATTATTTTTATACTAGTTTCCTTCATAGAATATTCATCTTGAAGGAGGAAGAAAGAAAGGGTTTCCTTTTTGTAGCAAATTAAGATTATTTTCTTTGTTGGCTTAAGGGAAAACTAAACTTTAATATTAAAGCCAATCATCAATGATTTTTTTAACAATAATTGTTAATGCTTTTGGGTTAAAATAAATTGCTAAAAGAGTCAAATAAAGTTGTAAAATGTATAGAAAGTAAAAGAAAATAACAACTATTTTTCAACAAAGGCTGCTTTTTCATGTCCTTTTGTTGCAAAAGAAAACCTATAAATACAATAATATAGAGGTCTAACCATCTAATTACCCTTTTGTATTATTGTGAGAGTTTTTCTTCAATGATTATATGTAAATCAAAGATACATTATCAATCATGTACTAAGTGGGTCTTAATTTGAATTTTCACTATATATAATTGTCATGTGCCCTAATATACTTTAATGCTATAGTTGGATCATATGTAAATTGTATCATATTTAATTATTGTTGATTAGAAAGGACACCAAATTAAAGGGCCTATTTGCACTAATTGATTAAGTTCATTATATTCTTTCATTTCATATCATAGTTACTATCACAAATATATATATATATATATATATAAATGGTAAAGAAGTATTTTTGGTGTAGGTGGTGGAGAGTACAAGAGATGTGATTAAAAAAGGCTTGTTACTAATGTATCATGGATTTAGGAATTAGTTATTTTTCTGTCATCATCTTTTGATTCTATTTTTTTCATATGATAGGTAACATTATTATGTTTGGTCGCCAATATGATTGGGAATGAAAATTAATATATATATATATTATCCTTTTAGTCACCCAAACCATTAGTCTTCTCTAATATAACCCAAGACATTAGTTTTTTTTAAAAAAAATTTTATATTAAAAAAATTATGTGCTCAAATACATTATTACCTATCAATTATAATTTTTAATTTTCATTTAATGTCTTTACTATTTGCTTGTTAAGAGTTTTGACTATTTTAAAATTAAAATTTAATATATTTATAAAAGAGGTTTAGACTATTTTAAAGTTCAAGTCATATAGACGCACAAAGAATGTGAAACTCTTTCAGCACTTATTTTTTTTATATATAACACTCAAATATAAAAATGTTTGTAAGAAAATTCAAATTTTTTACCATTTAAATTATTAAATAATTATATTTTAAAATTAAAATATAAGTTATATTATGTGAAATTATAAATTCAATGAAAGTTTAATAGTTAAGAAGCCAAAATTGTCTTCCTGATATACAATATTAAAAAAATTATATATTATATTTTTTAACGTTGAGATTAGTTTGTAAAAAATTGAATGTAGATCTTTTATTAAGTTAATACTTTTAACTATTTGATGTTTAATATTAAAAACTTAATTTTAATAAAATAATTTTATTAAATTGAGTTTCAGGGAGCAACTATGTTCGTTTTATATCCTTATATATTGTTAAAAGAACTTGAGAGAATCAAGTGAAAAAAAGATGTAAATATCCAGTTGAAAAGATTAAAAATCGGACTCTTTATTTATTTTTTTTCTTATGAAATTAGAATTTAACCATTTAATATATGATAAAAAAAATAAAAAAATACCAATAACTATAAGGATAAGTTGATATGAAATTATTTTCACTTAAATAATATTTTAAATTAAAAATATAATGAATATAATCGTATCAAATTAATTATTAAAATTATTTTATTATTTTTATAATTATATTTAGTTAAATCGAATTAATTATAATTTTTTATATAAATTAATTATAATTTAATAAATTATGGTGGTTTTAAAAAAAAAAAAAAAAAGTGTAAAGAGAGAATGGAGAATCAGAGCCGCTATCATCTCACACGTGAGGACAGCTGAATTCAAAAAAGTAGAAAAAGGAACATAAACACCATACCCCACTTTCAAATATCTTCTCAGATTTCGTTACAGTGAGTAAGTGACTATATAACAAAACAAAGACACTTCAGCTTTTTTTTCCTTTTTTTTTCTAAAAAAATTATTTTATTATTTTAAAATAATGAAGATAGTTAACAATTTGCATACAAACAGAGATCAACACCGTACACGTGTTCGGTTCATTTAAAGCCGCACGTGTAACGCCCCTACCATCGTCATCAAAAGCATAAAACGACAACAAAGCGAAACCGTTTTTGTTATACAGAGACAAAACGCATGCACGAAGCCCCCTACTTTTCTTTTTCTTTTTTCTGCCTTTAATTTATTACTATTATTTAGTTTTCAATATAAAATAAAATAATTAATCTGTTTACGTTACGATATATATTTATTTTTTATTAATTTTTGAAAAAAAGAAAAAATAAAGTTGTTGGAACAGAAACCTGAAACAGTCTTCTCACGCGTGTGCAATTTTTTTCTTTTTTCCAATAACGTAACGTACTGTAACGTACCAAAAACAATTCGTTTTTACCCTGTCTTTTTTTTTTTGTTTTTCTAAATAATTAAATATTTATAATTTTCTTTTTAATATAACAACTTTTTTTATCCTTGTTTGAGCAGATTCTTTTTAATTCTTTTTATTTATGTTGGATTTATTATTATTAATATTTATGATATATAATACATTATACTCTTATTAATTGCATAATAATAATAATAATAATTATTATTATTAAGTGTTATGTATTATTTTTAATTAATAATAATAATAATAATATTTTTTGTTATTTTTAATTAATTCAAATTGAATTTGATATATATATATATATATATATATATATATATATATATATATATATATTAGGACAAATAATTTATATTCTTTATATAGTTCTTTCAATTTCGGGAAAAAAAAAAGAAGTAATCATCACTAACTTATGTACTGTTGGGGTAAATTATTACTGATTTTCCAACTTTGAATGTGAAACTTTGAAAAAAAAAAAGTACGTACTTACGAAATAATTTCTCTGAAAAATAATTGCTTTTTATGATTTTTAAATAAAGCTCGAAAAAGCAAATTTATGTGATAAAAATTCATTATTTAAATCAAATAAATTAACATTAGTATTGTCCATTATAACTATGATTAAATTCAATTTTTTACAATTCAATAAGTGATCGAATGTAGTTAAATATGTACAGTAAATGCATTTCATCATGTTTTATATGGATCGAATATAATTAATTAGAGTATAATAATGTCTAAATATTGATAATTCAAACAACACTTATTTAATGCGATTGCTTATATGATTTCAACTCAATTAGCATCTATGAATTGATTGAAATATTTTTGATAATATATATCCCTTCCGTTTTATTTCAATTATCTTTTAAAAAAATTAAATTTATTTAACTCCAATTGACGTTTTTAATTATCAATAAAAAATAAAATTTTTCTTTCTAATTTTACTTATATCTTGATTTTATAGTAAATTTTTTATTAAATAATTATAATTTACATTAATTTTTAATTTTTTTAAAAGATGATTATATAGTTATTTTTAATTATAATTATATTTATTAAATATAATTCTTAATTTTTATGATACTGTATTAAACGAAAATTGAAATCAAATCGAAAAGACACATAAAAAAGTGGTAAAAATTGTTGAATAAACATGGAGAGAAAGGAAACAAATGGGGTTGGTGTCTCCTGGAACAAGGGCATTTTCTATCTCTTTCAACAGTCAAAACTACTCAACATCATCATTACTTTTTAAACTACTCATGCAGTTTTTACTTACCTTACCTTACCTTATACCCTTACCGCACATGTATATGTTGCTGTACTTGTGTTTTTTTTTTTGGACAATTACTTGTAGTGTTGTTTTCGCGTGAGGGGTTTATTATTTATTGCTGCTTTTTTTTTTTTAAGACTCATTGATGCCTTTATAGTATACTTTTTTTCCCCTTATATTTTGCTTTCATCTTTTAAAGATTGTAAACATTTTTGGTCGCGGATGAGGCTCAGACCAATAAGCGTAAGTTAAAGATCCTAAAACATTAAAGTCTTATGTTCAAATTTTCGTGCCACGACTAAAGGCTTCTTTTAAATATCACTATAACGGGTAGAGAAATTTACTGATGTGATAAATAATAAAGCGAATTCTTTTATTTATAACACTAATAATTAAATATGTTGTAACTCGTAATGTCTTTATAAATAATAATATTATCTTTTACAAATAGTTTAAATAGTAAAAAGTATAAATATTAATTGAAAATAGTAAAATTTAAATCTTTCATTTCTTTTTTTTATCAAATGTCATCAGCAACCTTTTTTGTTATTATTTTTTCTAAATACACTCTTATACACACATGGGTTTTACTTTCTTTTTGAAATAATTTTGAATTTAATTTTTTTATTTGATCCAATAGTTACAAGATTTTAATTATTTTTCGAATAGAATAAATTTATAAAAAATAAAATATGTCCATCTTCTGTTTTATTTATATATAAGATTAGATTTTAATAATTTATTTAAAATAATTCAAATTTATTAGTACTTAAACTAATAAATATTACTAATGATTTTTTTACTTTCAATTATAAAATATTTTTAAAAAAATTAAGATCTTTAATGACTTTTTACTTTTACCATGATGTCCTCCTCCACGAACATGGAAGAGAGATGAAAGCAAAATATTTTTCCCATTTGGCTCATTTTTCATTTTATGTACTATAGATCATGAGTGACTAGACATTCATTAAGTAGAAGACCTTGGCATTCATATTTCACAACTATAAGGTCAAAATGATTAGTTACATCATCCATCAAATGCGTAGGTCCTTTTTTACAAGGTACATGTGGTTGGTTCTATCATAAATCGATGATAAATAAATAAATTAAGTAAAATCATGATGCATCCGTTCGTTATTAGATAAAATCAACCCAATGTGGGCCAAATAATTGGAAAAATTAAAATACAATTAAGTATAGTCTCTTTTTATTTTCAAAAAAATTAAAATCAAAGGCATAAAAGTGGGGCAATCATTTCAACAGTCAAAAAGATTCAGGAGGAAAAGAATACTAGAATAGAATAATTTGTTTCATCTTTTGAAGGTTTTAGCTAACAAACAGAAGATTATCATATATATTTATATGTATAATAAAGTGTTCATAAATAAAGTAACATTAAAATCAATGAAAAAGTTGGTTAAGAAAAAAAAAAAAAAAAGCAGACTGGGGATGAGTCTGTCACCGCTCAAAATTAAGAAGATTATTATTATAATATTTAACTTATATTGCAAAAATAATTTTTTTTAAAAAAAATTTGGGTGAATTATAATACTATTTGGTTGTTGAAAACCAGTCAAGCACCTTGGTTTTTATGGCAAGTCAGGTGATAAATCATACATGCATATAATATAGTTTTTTCTTGAGAAAAAAAATGCATAATATATGTGCAATTCCATGTAATTAGCATAATTAGGAGTGTGAAAGCTTTCAAATTAACTAAACTGAAAATTGAAGTAATTCAATTTGATTCAGTTTGTTTGAATAAAATTTTAAATTTTTTAAATTGAATTAATATTTTGGTTCGGTTTGATTTACTACTTAAAAAATCAGTTAATTGAATTTTAATATTTTTAAAATTTTAAATATTATAATAAAAAATATTTTTAAAAATTTTGATTATTTCAATCAATTCAGTTTTTATTTTAAAAATTTAGTTATTTTGATTCAACTTAATTCGGTTAGATTCGGTTAAGTTACAAAAATAGTCTGAAGTAGACCGAATGCACACCCCTAAGTATAATTGATCAACGTAACAACTTAATTGATAATTTTACTATTCAAATACTTAAATTTGTCAAAAATACACTAACCTAATAACATAATATATCTGTCACCCTTTATGCTTGTAATTTTTTGTTAGTTTAATATCTCTGTTTTGAATTTTTTTTCAATTTAACACTTATAATATAATATATGTTGATTAAAAATTACTTTTTAAATGAATTTAGTTGTTAAAATTATAAATAAAAGTTTCAAATTAATAAAAAATAATAAATATAAAAAATCACGGATGTAGTATGCCAAAAAAAGAAATTATTAATGTGCATTTATTTTTAGTGACCATCATGGGTTGGAGGAACCGTTAAATATTTACTCAAATTGCTTGTTGTTTTGCATGTGCCACAGATTGATCTTTATGTCAATATATATGTTACCTCAGGATGTGGCTCCTCACGAGTCCAATTTTCCTCAAGTTTATGCCGGATGGTTGACACCTTAATAAAAATTAATCTAATGGTTGATATTTATTTTAACAATAAAAATATATTTTTTCATATCAAGATGTGTTGCAACTTTTTTTATCATAAAATTAATACTAACATAATATATTCATATTTTTCGATATTTTATAATATTAAGTGCATATCAAAATTCAAAAACATTGTTGTAGGCTTATATCTACAATGATGTATCAGATATAATTAGAAAAAAATTTAGACCATTAAAATACATTATATTTATTTATTAAAAATAATATATTTTAATTTCCAAAAAAATATTTTCAATTAAAATAAATAAATATTTTTTATTGTCATATTATTTTTTTTTATATATTTTCTATCTTTATAAATATTTTATATATTTTTATTGTTAAAATAAATATGAACTGTTATATTAATTTTTAATGAGATATAAATCATCCAGCATAAATTCGAGAAAATTTGAGAAAAATGGGACTTGGGGGAGCCACTTCCGTTGCGTCCTTTGATTAATAATAATCATGAAAATCTTCTTCTAAAAAAATTATGAAAATCTATTTATTAATCAGATTCAAGATTTGGATTGGTGTTGTACTATAAGCATTAAGACCTCAATTAGACCATACTTTTGTCATGTATAATAACAATTTCAAGCCAGATCCATTTCACCATAACATGAAGTATCCATTTCACCATACTTTTGTCATTAGTCATTTCAGTCACAAGTCACCTTTAAAATTCAAAGAATCGAAACGAAAGGAAAGGAAAAAAGAAAAAAAAAAAAAATGGGGAGTTACAAAATGAAAAATTACTTTCAATACATTAAATTCAACTAAGTTTTCAAAAATATTTTTATGAAATTCAAACTGAAGCAAGAAATTACTTTTTAATAATTTGAAAATTTTATTTAATAATTTTGTTAACTACACGACAAGTTTCAGATTTTTTTTTACTTTTATTAGAAAATTGATTAACATGAATTAATATTAATATCTAATGAGGTTCAGAATACATATTTGAAATCGAAAATTTATTTATTTTTAACTTTTAAAAGATAAGTCAACTGAGAAGTAAATTTATAATATTATATAATTTTAATATGGTATGGCAAAAAATTATTTCTCTCCCCGTAAACGAGCAAATATTATAACTTAGACCAATTATTATTTATTTTGAAAGATTAATGTTAAAAATGAAAGTGTGAAGTAACGAAATTCAGGGATGAAATAGGCAAAAGTGGGAAGGTGTAGGGGTGAAAGTATGCTTGGGTGAATAAGTAGAGGTACTAACTATAAATATTGATAAATGATAACGGAGCAGGAGGAAGCGGAGGCAGTAGAGGACAGGTGGTGGGGGTGGTGGTGGTTTTAAAAAATTTTCCGTTTTGGTTTTGAAAAGAAAAGCTAAAGAGGCAAAAGTTGAGAAGCAGACAAACAGATTCTGGTTTTCTCCAAACCCCAAGAAAGACCCAAAAGAAAAACAAAAGCAAACAACACCAATACCAATGCCCCAAAAGCATATGTTTTTTGAGGGACACACCCACCCATCCACACGAGTGGTTCTCTTCTCGACTAAGCTTGCATGCAAACCCCCAATTCTCTCTCACTCTCTTCTGTATAAATTTAATTTTTTCTTTCAAACAGATTTAGATCAATCAGTCTTGGACTAAGGGTAGGGACCCCCCACCAATCCCTCCATCCATCTCCTCCTCTCCTCTCTTCATCCTGACCTCAGCATCTCTTCCTCTCGTTCTTGCTTAACTTTTTTCGTATGGAAGAGAGGTAGAAACAGAGAATCGTGTGGCTTCTTCTCTTCTATGTATCCTTTTTTTTTTTCTTGTTATTTGCTTCTCATTCAACGCTTCAAGCTTGAATCTTGATAACCCATTTTGTTTCTTGAAAGAAAGAAGCTTTCTTTCTCTTCTTTTCGTGGGTGCTAAACATGCAAATTAAGTCCGTCCTTTTGTAATCAGAAGAAACCCACTTCTGGTTTTTTTTCTCTCTATTTGATCTCAAAAGTCTCGTCTTTTTTTTTCTAAAAAAAAAAAAAACTCTGGTTGCGAGGCATTATTGCAGACTGATTTGGGTTTTTCAAGTTCAGTTTTATCTCATTTTTCTGTTTTCTACTTTTTGGTCAAAAAAATGAGTCTTGTACAACACCTAAGAGGTGATAATAATAAAAATAATGGTTTCAATGGGTACCAAGATATGAACTTCTTACCACCCTCTTCTACTTCTCAACTTTCTCTCTCTCACTCATTTGGGATAGAGACCAAAAATCCTCAAGTGGGGTTTCAGATTTTGAATCATTCAATGGACTTGAATGCAAAATCATGTACTATTAATCAACGGCTAGAAAGCAGAGGAACTAAGAGACCTCATGATGAAAGTGATGAGCTTTTAGCTGTTCAAAAGAGGAGTAACTTGTCTTTGGATATAGGTGAAGAAGAGGGCCTTAAAAGCTCTATTCCTGCCAAAAATGGCCACACAAAGCTCTGTGCTAGAGGCCATTGGAGACCAGCTGAAGATGCCAAGCTCAAAGAGCTCGTGGCCCAATATGGCCCTCAAAACTGGAATTTGATTGCTGAGAACCTTGAAGGAAGATCAGGTAAGCAAGCACCTCCACCCCCCTCCCCCGAAAAAAAAAAAATCAAAAGTGAACAAGCAATAACTGTTTTGAGCCAAAGATGTTACAACAGATCCTACATTTCAACATTGATTACCATCATAGAAAAAAAAATTGTACCTTTTTACTCTTTTCTTGATTGGCTATTTTCACAAGAGAAATCTTTGCTATGAACATGGTCTTATTGATGATAAAAACATATGTAAAATCTCATCATATATTGCAGAAATATCTAATCTTTAGCATTGTATTGTACCGTTTTGATTTTCAGGAAAGAGCTGTAGGTTAAGGTGGTTTAACCAGCTGGATCCAAGAATCAACAGGAGGGCTTTCACTGAGGAAGAAGAGGATAGACTCTTGGCTGCTCATAGACTGTATGGTAACAAATGGGCAATGATTGCTAGACTGTTTCCTGGTAGGACTGATAATGCAGTGAAGAATCATTGGCATGTGATTATGGCAAGGAAACATAGAGAACAGTCCAGCATTTACAGGAGGAGAAAGCCATCTTCTGCTTCTTCACATCAACTCCTGGCACCAACTAAAAGACCTGATGCGATCATTCTGCAGAACAATAATAATAACAATGCTTGTAGTGAATCAACAACCATCTCCAGTACCATTGACGAGTCCGTCTCAACATGCACTGATCTTTCCCTCACTCCCTCAACTAAAGCACCACCACCTAGGCTCTTTACTAGGTTCAGTCCTTCCCATGAAACACATAATCACAATATGGGTATGTTGATTTTTCTTAAATCTCGTAATTAATTCACATGATCAATTAATTAATGTACTTCTCTTTAAGTGGGTTTTGTTTGCTTAATTAGTTACGGAACGGTTACTTATCTTGATATATATCTATTTATGGGTTTGTTTTGCAGGTGGAAAAGAGGCGGTGGCAATGACAAAAAATGGAGAAATTGACAAGCTGTATGGTGGGAAAGTGTTGTATGAAAATGGGTCCCTAGGAGTGGTTACAATTGGGGTGGACCAAAGTGGTCAGTCAGATTCAAACTCGGAAGTGTCTGCAACTGAGTCAATTGGCAACGGCAGGATCAAGCCCCCAGGGTCAGGTTCAGGCACAGGCTCAGTTGACGAAGACATTAAAAATCATGGGAATGATAAAATCTATGTGTCGTTTATTGACTTCCTCGGTGTAGGGGCTACATGAGATAGAGTTGGTTTTTGGTGTCAATTTAGACAAAGCAAACCAGTTGATAACAAAGAGGAGGAACCAACCAAAAAAAAAAAAAAAAAGAAAAGAAAAGAAAAGAAAAGAAAAGAAGAACTGGGTATGGTTAATTAATGGTCTCATCAGCAACAGCCTGAGGTCTCCTTGCTACAAATGCATGATATACAATTTAGTTACCATAAGTAGAAACAGAAGGGTAAGGTAAAAAAAAAAAAAAAAAAAGAGAAAAAACAGTAAAAGTAGGTAAATAGAACAGGAGGGGTAGTAGTAAAAAATAAGAGAATATAATCTTTACTATGTAGCAAGAATTTGGTTACTGGTGGGAATGACATTCTGTGAAGAAGAAAAAAGAGAGGAAAAGGCAAAGAAAAAAAAGGAAGAATGTAATGTTGTTATGTTGAGAAAGTAGTATTAATTTTCTCAGTATTATGGATGAATGAATCTGTCCATTTTTCAAGACTTTCCAATGCTTTTCTCTTTGAGACTCTGCAATGCATATGCATGGCCTTTGATTAGTTTTCTTTTTTCGTCATGTTTTACATGTCCTTGCCAATATTTTTCTTTTTTTTTTTTTTTTGTTTTTATTGTTTTTGCAAACATTGGCATGTAGTATCACATTAATACAATATCTCATATTAAATAAAAATTTATCAGAAACTAACTATTTTTTAAATGAAAAATGGCTTATAATTTAAGATGGAAAAAATCAAAATAAGGTATCTCTTTTTATATTTATTTAAGCTTTTGTATAAAATCACAAATTGATAAATCCTTTTTTATATAATCATATCCCATTTTTATTTTAAAAATAAGGAATTAATATAAACTATTTTTTATTTATTTGAATTTTTATTAATATATTTAATACATAAAATTTATTATATATTTACATTACATATACTAAATATTTTATTTATATATTATATTGAACTACTTGATTAAATGGTCATTAAAATTTATATCATAATGGGTTCAACCGTCAATTTTGTTTAGAAAAAAATTGGTAATATTATATACAATTCCTAAACATATTTTGATAGCCGCAAGCATTTATTGGAGTGTTGCATGCATTTGTACTTCAAATTATTATGTGTATTTATGCATATACGAACCAAGTATGGATATGTGTCATTAATTCATCCCACCTTTATGTAAAGGGGGAAAAAAAATTTCTTTTCATTTTTTTTTGGGTTTATATTACTTTCTTTTTCGTGATAAGCATGTTACATTCCACTTTGATATATACATATGCAATGTCTATCCAAAAAAAAAATAAAAAATGCAATGAGTATAAGCATGTTATACTCTTTTATTATATATGTTATTTAACGGTTATTGATTTGCCAAATTGCTGCTAAAGTGTCAATAATTTTGTAGTTTATTAGTGGTAAAAAGTTTATTCTAAAATAGTAAGAATTATGAATTTGAATTATACTTTTATTCCCGTTTAAATAAAAAAAAAATTCACGGCTGAAATTGATTTGTGAGTTTTGATTTAAAATATAGGCAAATCATATTTATAAAATGTTAAATCAAAAATTTTTTTGATGATTTGTGTGTAAATCCAAAATTAATTGTAAGTGACTAGCATGTTATTTTTTGGATTAATTAATATAACATATATGAAATTTTACATATTATATTATTAGTTATTTGTATTTTCAGTAATCAATTTAATCATTTCTTTAAATTATTACATTTTTATCATTTTAGTTCCTAAAACTATAATATAATTTTAAATTCATTCAATTTTTTTTAAAATTAATAAATTCTTAATTTATTATATTTTATTGTAATAATCATTATAATTTTTATATAATTTTTATTCTTAACATTATAGGTCAAATCACACGAATGTCATAATAATGAGCCCCGCCCTTGCATTTCTAATCAACTTCTTATTTTTATCTGTTTCTTTTGGTGTATAATAATAATAATTATATTATTATTATAATTAAGTTAGTTAAATTTTTAGTGTACTCATTTCAGTGTGATTAGTCAATCAATGAATTAATTAAGCTAAAACAACTCAAAACATATATAATTCATAACTAATAACACTATATATTTTTTTTAATAATAACGATTACTAATCATCATTTTAAAATGCATTTTAGTTTGCTTGGTAGTAAATGACATTTAAAGAAATAAAATCGGAATTGTGCTCTTGTAAATTAACTTTGTTTTATGACACTAACAGTCTGTTCAGTTTAGCTGATAGTGGTTGTTAATAACGGATAATTGATAATTGTTAGTTGATAAATATGAAATGTTTGGTAAAATTTTATTAAATGTTGTTGTTTGTATGTCAAATGACAATTAAGGGTATAATTTATTTATAAATATAATTTTATATATTTTTTATAATATTTTTTAGTTATACAAATTATTTAAATAATATATATAGTAATAAATAATAATTTATTTTCTTTAATTTATATTTTATTAAATTAATTAATATAGATTATTTAAAAATAAATTTTAAAATATAAGTATTATTGTATAATTTTTTTGAAAAAAGTATTATAGGCATAAATATAATAATTATTTAATTATTAATTTACAATATCATTTATTTAATTATGAACTGTAAAAAATTAATTACATACATTTAATTTTAATTTAAATGAAGTTAGTTATTATTAGCTATTTTTTAATAAGAGTAAAATAATTTAAATAAAAAATAAAAATAAATAGGCTCTCAGCTAATGAAAATAATTTCAAAATAAAGCTTGTCAAATTAGCAGTTGTTTTAAATAAAATTAGTTATCAACTGCTGATTTTAAAGTTTTATCAAATACCTAAATTGTAGCTGATTAAGAAAAAATTCTCAACCAATTACTTCAATCAGCTAAACCAAATGCTCCCTAATTAAGAAGTATTAACTGAGCTTATACAAGCATCCATCTTTTTGTTTTAAGAGATATTTGTATATTAAATCAAAGAATTGATTTATTAACGTAAAATTTCACTAAATAAGTTTTGTATAGAAAGATTTTTTGGTTAAAATTTTATCATATGAAATTTTTTAGATCCAGACTGATTATAAAATATGAGTAAAAATTAATTATATATATAATATTGTGTGAAAATTTCTAGCTCATTCTTGTCCCATAAATTGAAAATCAACATATAATAACTAATATCTCATATATATATTTTTATTCTAATTAAAGGTTTATTTTCCTATACATGGGTGACTTGTAGATGAAAGATGTTCAAACCAAATAGGAAAAGGATCCCAATTGAGAAAATTTTCAATTAGAAACAAATACTCTCTAAATAGACATAAGACTTTTATTAGAGATGAATTTTATTTCTCTCAAGTTTGAGCATTACTATCCTTATAAATAGAACTTCATATCTTTCATTCTCATTTATTATATTTTTTTTATACTTTTTGCTCTCTTTATCTCTCTAAACTCTCCCTCTCTACAGTCTCTGACTTAGGCAATGGAGGGTTTGTGGGAACCCTCCCCACCTCTTACCTTGTCTTTTGTTGATTCCTTATAGGTTTTACTCTTAGGAGTTCCAGAAATAAGTTATCAAGTGGTGCCATCTATGGAGACCTCTTGAGTTAAAAGCTATTAAAAGCAGTCTATGGGAACTTACTGAATAAGATATTGGCATCATGACTTCCAGTCCACCACCAATCTCAACCCTAGATATGCAAATTAACCACCCATCAGCCCCTATTCCTCTAATCAACTTGACAGCACCCATTCAACTGATAATTCTGCCAGTACCCTCTCAGTATGTCAGACCCTCATCATAGGCTCCGCTCAGAGCATACACTCTAACTAGTAATACCTAGTTATGGCCAACACTAGGCACCAACTTCCCTTCTTATGCTCCTCTACAGCATAACAACAAACCCATACCTTTTCCAAGCTTGCCAGAAACCCCTACTATAAACACACCAAACCTAAACATAGTAACCTAGTCACTCAACCTACCTCCATTAAGTAAAAAAGTAATGATTCAAAACATCTAAATGCAGATGCTCCTGATACAACAATAATTGAATGCCTTAATTTAAGGCAATCATCCCGACAGTAACCCCTTTGGAAAATAACATAGCAACACTAGTAGCAACTCTGAATATGTCTAGTGGAAATAGAGAAATTCATAAAGCTTTGGAAAGAGAATCTAGGTCAATAATCTTGGTCTTAGATGACTCAAAGATAATTCAAAAAGTTAAAAAAGTCATGCATAAATCTTGTACTGGATCATGGAAAGAAGATGAATGCATTTTGGAAGGAAAAATACCCTTTGTAAGTAGAATAATCAGGACAGAGATCCTAACCAAGTTCAGAATGCCTCAGTTAGATCAATTTGATGGAACCAGGGAACCGATCAACAACTTATCCTCGTTTAGGACCAGGATGCTACTTTATAATGTAAATGACGAAATCATGCGCGGAGTCTTTCCTAGTACACTTATCAAGAATGTTCAAAAGTGGTTCTATCGACTTTCTGAGAATTCTATCTCATCCATTGAAGAATTAACTGAGAAATTTCAGACTCGGTTTATCACTAATGTTCCTCTTGCCAAAAAATATCATGATATTTGGATATGCAGACAAGAAGCTACATAGTCATTATAAAGTTATTTAGATAAATTTAATAAGATAGCTATACATATTGAAAACTTAGTCGATGAAGTAGCCATAGAAGCCTTGAAGAATGGAACTTGGTTGGGGAAACTCAAGGATAAGATCATGACAAAGAACCTAGTGTCTTTATTAAGGTACGGGCTATGACGATAAAGATGGTAAAAATGGATGAAGATAAGAGGATGCACTAGGATGACAAAAAGCACCTATCAGAAAAGATGAAAGGTCTGAACCAAGAAGGCCCATATTATAATGAACAAACTTAAAAAACACGCGGAAGGATTCAAAAAAGAGGCAGAGAACTACACACCACTGAGCACCTCTCGATCCAAAATCCTTATATGGATAAGATAGAGTGGCTTAGGCATAACTCCTACTATAAGGCTAAGTCCAACCTGAAGGGCCATGTAAGATAGGAGGTACTACTATAAATATTGTTAGAAATCAATTATGCTACTTAGACATCAAATACTAAGTAGGGCAAATTTTAAAATTTGCTTTACATAACACTTGATCTTTTCAAGAATTCCAATTCCTAGGACCCAATTTGAATTTAACACATAGCTAATACAAAAATCATCACAAATATGAGAAATAAAAAACCTAGGAATTTTAAGTTTCAAGAAAAATTACTAATTCCTAAGGTTGGTGTAGACAATAATTAATCTACTAAAATGGTTAGCTCATTTAATTTAACTCTTAAATCAACTCTTCAAGTCTCCTAATTGTGAGACCTCTAGCTAAAAACACCAAGTTTTAAAAATCTCCTTCTTATCTTGATCAAGTAGTAGCAAGAGCCCTCTCTCAATTGATCTCTTAAGCTTCCATTACTTAATTTTTATAAGAGCTCTAGGTTTTTGTATATATTGTGTATCCTGAATGCCAAGAATATCAGTAGCCTCCCCTAAGTCTTTCATGGACAAAGTTTTACACAACCATAGTTTCACGTTTATAAGCATGCCAATATTATTCCTAATTAATAAAATACCATCCACATACAATATAAGGAAAGTGAGTTAGCTCCCACTAACCTTTTTGTACACACAAAGCTCATCCTCATTCTTGATAAAACCAAATGATCGTTTGGCTTCATTAAAATGATGATTCTAACTCCTTGAAGCTTGCTTTAGACCATAAATAGATTTATTAAGCTTGCACACTTTGGAACCTTCTTTAGATTTATAACCTTTAGGTTATTCCATATAAATCTCTCCCTCAACATAACCATTGAGAAAACAGTTTTGACATCCATTTGCCAAATCTCATAATCATAGTGTGCAACAATGGCATAAAGTATCTAAATGGATTTAAGCATGGCTATTAGTGAGAAGGTCTCCTTATAGTCGACCCCTTGCCTTTGGCAAAACCCTTTCGCTATAAGCCTTGCTTTATAGATATCAACCTTTCCATCTGCACCAATCTTTCTCTTAAAGATTCATTTACAACCTATAGGTACAATACTTTCAAGTGGATTAATAAGTGTTTAGACTTGGTCTGCATACATAGAATCCATTTCGAATTTCATTACTTCAAGCCACTTTAAAGAATATTTATTTAATAAAGCCTCTTCAAATGTTATAGGATCATCATCGTGATAGTCTTCTTTATGCATATGCAACTCTTACATATCATATAGAAAATTGTATCTCTTCGGTGGATGAGATACCTTACTTGACTTTCTAGGAGTTGGTGTGATGATATTTTCAATGGGATTAGACTCTTAGGATTGATCTATATTTGTTTAATAAACTTGATTGGCATTATTAGAAGACTCTTTTTCTAATGTTATCTGTAGACGGTGGGGCTTAGTGCTCGTCCAAGATTTTAGCAATCATAACATTATTTGAGCTCAAGGCTCTAGAGAACACACTAACAATTGTCACAAAGACATGGCATGGAGATAATGAGTCGCCACCCAAGGTAATAACTGGGATAAATAAAAAAGGTGGTACTCGATTCCCTGAAAGAAAGCTAGCACCACAACCAAAAGATTCTGAATATAGAATACCAACTTCTTTCAGTCTTGTGTTCATTTATAATTACTTTATGAATTACTATATTATCCTTTATTTACATGCAATTTCATATAAATCCTTATTCTAACAATTAACTCCAAGGCAAACTAGTCATGAAAATATAAGTAAATAATACATTCAATCAAACACATAATCCCTATGTTAGTCTAATGTACATGAATTTTAATTAAATGAACTAAATCTACATGTTTTAATTAATAAGCCTAAAAGTCTAATTCCTTTTAATTTTAATTAAATGAACCCAACTCAATTTATTTTAATCCTCAAAATGGGTCTAAATCTACAAATTATGAAGGTATTTAAATTAGTGGGCCTAATTCTACATATTTTAATGCTAAGGTGATCTTAAATCTACAAATAATGAAAAAGGCTTAAATTAAATGGGCTAAGTCTAAATTAATTAAATTAAATTAAGTGGGGCTATGTCTAATTTATTAGATGGGCCTAAGTTATTTCTAACCTAAAATCTAATTAATTATAGGCCTCAATATATATTTTAATTAATTAAATCTAATTAATTATTAGGTGAGATGGGCTAAAAAAATAATTATCCAGGTAAAAATAAATTAAAGCCTAACATGGGCCTAAGGCCCCAAAACATATAAAAATAATAAATAAACCCAAAAACAAATATAACATGCCAAAATAAATAAATAAAAGACCAAACAAATAATTAAATTAATCTCTTATAAAAACCCTAATTTTTATTAATGTGCAATCTAAATTAATCTATTTCCTCTATTGATTTTAATTAATTACCTAATTGAAAACCTAACTTTACTAACCAATTTAATCAAAATAAACATGCAATCACACATATAACTTTACTATTCTTACTATTGGGGCTATTACAATAATTCATAAGAAATAATAATAAAAATAATTAATACACCCATAAATAAAATAAAGCAATAATAAAAAAACTCTAAAAACTATGTCTCTACAGGATTTTATCTCTGGCATTCCATAGACTTCTCAATTTATCCTCTCAAGCATGATCACCATATATTTTCCTTCATAATCACCATAAAAAAAATAAAAATTATGATTAGTGAATAAATTATAATAATAACTCAAATAATAGAAATAATCAATAAAATCAAAAAGAAATAAATAAATAAAATAGAATAAGAAGAAAACGATAATGCTTATGAGTGATTGGATGCTCCTCAGATTTGTAAAATCACCGCTTCTTAATAGGTCTTCTATTCTTGTTCTTAAAAAATTCTTCAAAGATCTTCAATTAACCAATAAAACCAAAGGGGATTTTTGTAGAGAAAAACAATTCATAAAAGAATAGAATTAAGAAGGCCTTTTCAAGAACAATCAATGAATGATAAAAAAAAATAATTATGTGTAAAAAAAAAATGAATGAAAAATTAAAAGCTTATAAAAATATGTTACTGCCTTCCTCCCAGATTTTTTTTCCATTTTTTCCTTTCCTCTTCTCCCCCTTCTTCAGAGCCAAAGCCCTCCTATATATAGGGATACATCTTGAAACCCTAGTTATAAATTGATTCCTAAAAGACTTCTATTTCCTTAAAAACATTATCAAAATAATTTTAGGAGAATTTTAGACCAATTAGGACTCAATTTATCTAGAAAATTCGAGATTTATCTAGAAAATTCAAGAATTTGCAGAATGAGTCTAATTCCGATCGAAATTATATAATTCCGATTTGGATTACATAATTCCGATTAGAATTAGCGTAATTCCGATCACTTTTTTTTTTAACTTTTAATTATATAAAGGTCCTTAAAAGAATTTAAGTTTTGCAATTAGATCCTTAAAAAGCATTGCAATTTAGTTTGTGAAAACCTTAAATCCTTTTTTCAAAAAAAATGCAATTAGACCCTTGAAATTTCAAAGTTCAAATATTGAAGACCTATTCATGACATTTTCATCATTGGAGTCTTCTGTCACATCCATAACTCACCATCCTAAAATTAGGTGTCTATACTATCTTCCTTCCTTTACCACCTTCTTAAAGAAACTCTTTCTCAAGAAATATGACATCTTTACTTACAATAACAATTTGTTCAGTAGGAAGATAGAAATAATACCTTAAACTTTCTTTAGGATATCCAATAAATCTACTTTGAATTGACCTTGCATTTAATTTGTCTATTTTTAACCTTTTAATGTAGGCTAGGCATCCCTAAATCTTAATATGTTTAAGTCTTGGTGCCTTACCTTGCCATATCTCATATGGTGTGGTAGAAACAAACTTAGATGGAATGCAATTTAATAAGTACACGACAATTTATAATGCAAAACCCTAAAAGAAAGTAGTCAAATCCATGAAACTCATCATTGATCGAACCATATCCTACAAAGTTTGATTCCTCCTTTCGAACACACCATTGTGTTGAGATCTTCTAGGTGGAGTCGGTTATGATATAATGCCACGTTCCTTAAGGAACTCCACGAACTGGGTATTTAAGTATTCACCTCCTCGATTCAATCGAAGGATTTTAACACTTTTTTCCATTTGGTTATCTACTTGGACCTTGAATTTCTGAAACTTTTCAAATGATTCATTTTTATGTTTCATCAAATATAAATTTCCAAACCTTAATAGATCATCTATAAAGGTAATGAAGTAGTAGAACCTGCCTTTTGCCATTTGGTTAAATGACCTACATACATTACTATGTATGATTTCTAAAATTTCTTTAGCTCTTTCCATTTGTCCAAAAAATGGTGATTGAGTCATCTTGCCTTGGATACATGCCTCACAAGTTGGATTGGATGTAGATTCAAGATTACTCAAGATTCCCATCCTTTCCAACTTTATGATATTGTCATCTGCAATGTGACCTAATCGCAAGTGCCATAGATATTTTGAATTAGAGGCATTATCAATTATCATTGTGTTCACAATATTCAAATTGGTTGGATAATGATTGTTATTGGATTAATTATCAATAAAATAAAGACCATATAATATATAACCCATGCCAACTATCTCATTATGAAAATAAATAGTACATACATCTCTTTTAAATAAAAACTTATAACCTTTTCTAGTCATACTAGAAATAGAGATGATGTTCTTATAAGCACTAAGTATATATAAAACATTGTTCAATAACAAAACATAATCATTCAAGTCAATATAGGTGGTTTTTATAGTTCTAGCAGTAACACTTGCTCCATCTCCAAGCTTTAAAGTTACCTCATTTGACTCCAACCGTCTTTCACTTGTTAGATCCTGCAAGGAAGAACATATATGAGAACTAGCACCAGTATCCAATACCTATACCTTAAATGAGCTTTTAGAACATTTAAAAACTAATAAATTAGAGAAAGTCTTACCTTCTTCAGTTTTATCCTTTCTTTTAGTCTGAAGTGACTTAAGGAACTTTGGATAATTTCTTTTCTAATATCCCCCTCCATCACAAAAGAAAAACTTTCTCGTGTTGGTGTTCTCAACTTTCTATTTTCCTTTATTCTTTCTCACACCTCTCGAACCTTTAGGAACTTTTTCCTCATTTTTCTTGCTTTTGTTGCCCTTACTCTTTTTAGTCTTACTAGAAGGGGCAACCAAAGCTACGTCCTTCCTTTTCTCATTATGAATAGCCTTTTAGGCTATCACAAGCATGTTTAACAGTTTAACAAGGCTACACTCAATCTTATTCATGTGGAAATTTGCAATAGTTTACCCAAATGAATCTGGAAGGGATTGCAAGATTAAATCTATTTGAAGTTGAGCATTCATTGTGAACTCTAAACTCTCAAGTTCCTCTATGGAATCAATTATAGAATTCACGTGTGCTCTAACATCTTCACCTTCCTTCATTTTAACATGATAAAGTCACTTAGATATCTCATATTTACCGGTCCTACTTTGTTCACCAAAAAACTCTTGTAGGTGAAGTAGGATTTCCCTTGCATTAGTGTACTTCTCATGTTGCCTATGACTATCATTACTCATAGAAGCTCGCATAATGCAATGTGCTTGTATATTGTCATCTTTCCATTTAGCAAGTGTGTCATGTTCCTCTTTGGAAGCATTAAGTGGAAGGGATCCGGGAGGACTTTGTTCTAAAACATACAATATGCATTCAGAGGCTAATACAACTTTTAGAATATGAAGCCAATCAACAAGATTAGGCTCAACAATCTATTGTTATTGAGAATGATGCTTAAAGGATTTGAGGATCTTATATTATTAAATTTCTACAAAAGCATAATAAGATTGATTAGTCTCATGACATTGTAATAATTTTATTAGATTTGGTCTTTAATCATAATGGTCTCCCACTAACTTGGCGAATTCTACACTTCCAAAGTAGAAAATGAAAATCTCTTATTGGATTGATTTCTAATAGGTGATGAATTTCTTAATGAGTTACTAATATCCCTCAGGTACACATTGCCATTCTTGGAATATTAGTTCTCATTAAGTGAACAACTCTTGTTCATCACATCTCATATGAGATATCATTAATCTAGCTCCTAATATTATAGGCCTCAAGTACACATTATGAAATATCATCAATCCAGCTCCTAATATTATAGGCCTCGGGTACACATTACCATTCTTAGCCTTTGGCATTAGTTAAGTCCATACCATTGTATTAGTGGAGTGTATAGACTTGAACACTACATACCTCAGGTACACCTATTTGCCATTTTTGGCATGCAATGTGTCTAGAAACCCATAACATCTCATGCTTAACAATAACAATATATAAATATCTTGGATCTTGTATACATCCCTATGTATTTATAGCCAATGCACTTAGTCTAAAACTATGCAAGTTATTGCTCCAATGGAGAGTCTAAACCTAAATATGGTTTGAAAGATTTTTAGGTCTTTATTTGAGGTCTCACTTTGCACATTAGCCAATTTACATTGCATATATCATATATATACATCACATGGCATTCATACATATATCACATATACATTTAATTTGTTGTATCCAATTACACATATGCATATTGCATGTTTTAACATATATTTCACATATATACATTGAACATGCATAATGAATGCACAAATATAAAATGATCATTGGTCTTGTACAAACCTATTCTAACTGTTACAAACCTATTCTAACACTTAACTCATAGAATAAATTACATTGCCTCTATCTTGATGGATCTCCCATTTAAACTCTTCAAGCTCCATTTCACAACTCTTGTGATGTACAATCATTCCTTGGCATTTCAAGGTGAATATTACAACCTAGTTCTATGTAATTAACACTTAATTACATAACTAATAATAATAAGAATAATTATTACAAACTTAGGGTGTAATATAAAGACTATGATCATTCCATGCATATATGCATTTTAAAGGCCTTTAAGCATCCCAAGGAGGGATTTGAACACTATTTAGCACCATTGTGCCAACTCAAGATTGACTCAGCATATGCTGCCTCTGTCATGAGGTGGCATGCCCGTGATGAGTTGGCATGGCCACCCTCTATCACGAGTCGGCATGCCTGTGATGAGTCAGCACAACCACCCTCTATCATGAGTTAGCACACTCATGATGAGTTGGCACAACCACCCTCTATCATGAGTCGGCACACCCATGATGAGTTAGCATAGCCACAATCTAGTACATTTAAGGCCATTTTTACATATGTTTAGCCACAACACTTACAACCAACATCAATCTCAATCACAACACTTGTAATTATCAACTAATATCGTATGTGTTAAGTGTAAAAAGGACCTCTGATACCACTATTAGTAATTGATTATGCTACTTATACATCAAATGCTAAGTAGGGAAAATTTCAAAATTTGCTTAACATAACCCTTAATCTCATCAAGAATTCTAATCCCTAGGATCTAATTTGCATTTAACATATAGCTAATACATAAATCATCATAAATACAAGAAATAAACAACCTAGGAATTCTAAGTTTCAAGAAAACTTACTAATTCCTAAGGTTGGTGTATACCACAATTAATCTACTAAAATGGTTATCACCTTTAATTCAACTCTTGAATCAACTCTTTAAGTCTCATAATTGTGAAACCTCTACTTAAAAACGCTAAATTTCAAAAAATCTCCTTTTTATCTTGATTAAGTAGTAGCAAAAACCCTCTCTCAATTGACCTCTTAAGCTTCCACTACTTAATCCTTACAAGAGCTTTAAGTTTTTGTATATGTTGTGTATCTTTTTTTTTTCATGGATGACTCCCATATTTTTCTCTACCAACTAACCATTAATATCCTCCTTTTTTCTTTTTAGATATACTTGGTTAGAAATTAAAGTAGAGATAGATGACATCACCCTTAACCCACTTGTCATGATTAATTAACAAATTAATAAGTCACTAGAGTCCAAATATAGAGGATGTAGAGCTTACAACTCTTGTAATTCTCTACATCACTTAGGACTTACACATGTCAATTAATATATATATATAATAATTAAAATCATGTATGGACTCATGCAAATTCACAAAACCGTAAAAAATAATTAATATTTATTTATTTAAGTCTTAATTTCCCCGAAAATAGAACTCTCGAGAAAATTTTACATAAAAGACTTAAAATAATTAAAATAATTAAAAAATGAATTTAATAAATAGAAAACTCATTAAATAATCATGAATATATATATTAAAATTATTAACACTACATATTCCGATGCAGTTTAAAATATTTTAAAAATCCGGGATATTACATCAACACTACAAACATCCTTTCTAGGATCAAATGAGTTTGATTCATCAAATACCACATGTATTAACTCTTCAACTACTAGAGTTCTCTTATTAAAGACCCTATATGCTTTGCTAGAGATGGAATAGCCTAGGAAAATTCCTTTATTGGCTTTGGAATCAAATTTCCCAAGATTATCCTTGGTGTTCAATATAAAGCACTTGCATCCAAATACTCTTAGATATGAGATTTTGGGCTTTCTATTGTTCCATAGCTGATAAGATGTTTTATTTAAGATTAGTCTTTTGAAAACTCAGTTTGAAATATAACAAGATGTGTTAACGACTTCTGTCTAAAAGTATATAAGCAAATTATACTTATAAAGCATTGTTTTAACCATTTCCACAAGAGTTCTATTTTTCCTTTCAACTACCCCATTTTATTGAGGAGTTCTAGGAGATGAAAGTGTATAAGAAATACCATTTTCATTACAATAGTTTTTGAAAAATTCATTTTCAAATTCGGTTCCATGATCACTTCTAATGGATGAAATACAAAATCATTTTTCTTTTTAAACTCTTTTTGAAAAATTTTCAAAATTTTTAAATGCATCATTCTTATGAGCAAAAACACACACCCAAGTGTATCTAGAGTTGTCATTAACCAATACATAAGCATAGTGCATTCCACCAAGACTAGCAACTCTAGTTGGTCCAAACAAATCCATATGTATAAGTTCAAGTGGTCTAGAAGTGGACATTACATTTTTTAGCTTAAATG
Source organism: Mallotus nudiflorus (assembly GCA_947683625.1). Classification (NCBI taxonomy): domain Eukaryota; kingdom Viridiplantae; phylum Streptophyta; class Magnoliopsida; order Malpighiales; family Euphorbiaceae; genus Mallotus; species Mallotus nudiflorus. The sequence goes on from CANTUR010000041.1 coordinate 8,832,080, forward strand.
AAGACTTAGATTGTTTTCCATTTTGACAAACATCATAAGGTTTATCCTTAGTGAATTCAAGCTTAGGTAAACCAATCACAAGTTCATGTTTACAAAGATCATTCAAAAGCTCAAAATTTGCATGTCCTAACCTTCTATGCCATGTCCATGTGTCATAGGAAATTGACATTAAGCATTTTTGTCTTTGTTATCAATTTTATTCAAATCAATAATATAAACATTATCTACTCTTTCAGCACTAAAAATTACTTTGTCTTCATCAAGACTACTAACAAAGCAATTTCTAGGATAAAAAGTCACCTTATTTCTCATATCACATAATTGAATTATACTTAGCAAATTATGTTTAAGACCATCAACAAACAACACATGATGTATAAATAAGGATTGATGCATTGTCTCCGAATGTAACATGTCCTCCATCCTTAACATCAAGTTTGTTGAATTGCTCCTTGTCTCCCGTCATGCGCCTTGAACATCCACTATCGAGATACCACTTGCTTTTTGTTCTTGTGGATTTCAAGCACACCTACATAAAATATTTTAAATTTTCTTTTGAACCCAAACCTTTCTTGGTCTAGGTTGGTTAGTTTCAAGATAATCCAAAGGAAGTAAATTCATGTGTAGTTTTCTATAGAAGCACACATTATTGGTATGTCCTTTGATCATACAATATGAGCATACAACATTTTTAAATTTATTTCTCCTAGGTTGATATGCTTTCCTAGTATATGCAATATGCCTTTAGTGTTGTGTATCTTTAATTATTTTATGACATCGAGTGAGACATACATTGACAATGGTGATGAATATTTTGATAAGTGTGCAATATGTTTATGTGCATTATGTTGTGTAGCATGCCTATTATAATTATGTCTAGTGTACATATAAGCATACTTAGGTTGAGGTACTCTAGTTTGAGCCTTACCTCTTTATGTTAATGAAGGGTTAATCTTATGAGACTTTGCCTTGCTATTTAACACATGAGATTTTTTAGCTTGAATCTCATTTAAGGTTGAAGGAGTAGAATCATGTGAAGCTTTAACAAAAGTAATATGTGATGAGGATAATGAAGACATTTCATTTTTATATCCAATTCCATGGGTATCTCCATAAAATTTTTGAGATTCAAGAAGACTATCTAAAGTTTCTTTTCCTCTCTTAAATTTAGCAATGGAATTTTTTAATTCTAAGACTTCCTTAGAAAGCTCATGATTTTCATCACTTGCTTTCTTAAGTTGGTCTTCCAAAGAATTAAAAGATTTAGCATCACTTATAAGTTTTTCATTTGATGCAACAAGTTTAGCAAAATCAATTTTTAAACATTCAAAATCCTTATTTAAGCTAGCTAACTCATGTTTATATTATTTCTTCTTAAATAATAAACTTTTGCATTTAATAAGTAATTTGCTCACAATATAGCTCTTATCATCATCATAATATTCATCACAATCATCAAAGGAAGAATAAGAAGTGGATGGTACCTCATTTTCGTTTTCAATAGCCATGAAGCAAAGATTGACAACTTCTTGTTGTTCCTCTTCCTTTTTGGATTCAGAGGAATCATCCCAAGTAGCTTTGAATGCCTTCTTCTTATCTTTTGCTCCCTTGCTCTTAAATTTGAGTTTGGGACATTCACTTCTAATACGTTCCGGTTTCTTGCATTTATAGCAAGTAACATTTTTTGTTTTCTTCTTTTCATCTCCTTCGAACTTCTTATTGAAGTCCCTTATTCTTGAGAAATTTTTCTTTCTTAAGAACTTTTTGAAGTTCCTAGTGAGCATGGCAATGTCACCATCTTCATCACTAGAATCTTTGATGCTTTCCTCTTCACTATCTTCTTGAAGAGCTTTTAGAGCAATGCTCTTTTTCTTTTCTTGTTCTTCACCTTTTTTCTTGATGGTGAGCTCATATGTTAAGAGCTTACTAATGAGCACATCGGTTGATAGAATAGAGAGGTCTTGAGCTTCCTCAATTGAGGTAACACGAGATTCCCAATTCTTCTTAGGTAGGATTCTTAGAATCTTATTGTTTACCTCTTCCTTGAAGAAATGTTTTTCAAGTTTCTTGAGGGTTTTAAGGAGAGCATTGAGATGGTTTGTCATCTTCGTGATTGATTCTTGAGGCTTCATTTTGAAGAGTTCATATTCATAAATATAAAGTTGAACCTTCTTGCTTCTTACTTGAATGTTGCCTTCATAGTGATTCTCTAAGGTCTCCCACATTTCTTTAATCTAAATGCAATGTTGAAGCTTGCCTCCTTCTTCTCTTTTCATGGAGGAGACTGGAGTAATCATAGCCTTTTTATTTTTGTGATTTTCTTCCTTTTGATCAGCACTCCATTGGCTTCTTGCAAGAGTAGTTATCACACCATCAATGATGGTTAAAGGTGGTTCCCAACCTCTTAGGACAATATCCTAAAGTTTGATGGAATCACAATCAAGATATAATTCCATTTTGAATTTCCAATGCGGATAGTCACTACCATCAAAGAATGGTCTAAGAGAAGAGATGTTTTGAGATTCACTCCTCATGATCTTGTATTCTAACAATGAAGTACTTAGAATTTAAGTTCTGATACCAACTGAAAGAGTCCTAGGGGGGTGAATAGCACTATCAAACAAAAATAAGAAATTAAAGGAATTCTTTATAAGAATTAAGTAAGAGTTGAGAAAGAAGAATGAAAAACACAAATATTTAAGGAGTTTGGATTCAATAATAATCCTACGTTTCTACCTAAATTATCCCCAAGTTAGGATTTTTTAATCACCCACAATCTTATTAACAAGATTGAGAATACACAAGAGTTTTATGACTCACTCTTACTGTAATATCTCGTATTTTGTAAATATTTTAATACTGCATCGGGATATGCAGTGTTAATAATTTTGTATATAATTATGATATTTTTACGAGTTGATATGTATTTAAAACATATTTTAATTATTGTATATTATTTTAAGTGCTTTACGTAAAATTTTCCCGGGACTTGCATTTTTGGAAAAATTTTCACGTAAATAATTTACTATTAATTATTTTAAATAGATTTACGGACTTGCATGAACTCATATATATTTTTAAAATACTAAATAACGTATATATGTGTACTTGTTTATTTAATTAGGGTTTAATTAATTACCCTAATATTTTATTATTTATTAATTAGTTTTATTGTTATTTAATTATTTTTATTTAGTATTAAATTTTAAAATATTGAATTATGTGTGTGGTGGATAATTTTTCTAAGTATTATATTAATATACTATATTATAAATTATTAAACTATTATTAATATTATAATATATATATATATATATATATATATATATTACAATTTTTTTTATTTCTTTCCTTTTCTCTTCCATTTCCTTCTTCTTCCTGACCCTCCTCCATCAACCCTCACCCTCGCCGTCTGTTCACCGGCCGTCAGAGTGCCTCCCCTGTGTGTCGCCGTCCTCCTCCGCTGCCTCGCCACTCCGGTCATCTTCCCCGACGCTGGCCAACTCGTTTTCTTCCATTTTTGGCCGAAAGTCCCATTTTCTTCACAACTCACTATTTCGGCCACCAAATTCCTTCATTCCGGTGTTTTTGGACTCCCCTGAAGCCATAGAAGATAATTCCAAGCTTTTTTTAAGCTCAAAACTTGATTTGGTATGGTTTTTCTTAATTTTTCAATTCGGCCATCTTAGGGTTTTTGATTTTTTTTGAGCTTCAAATGATTGATTCATGAAAAGTCCCTTAACAAATGTTGATCCTAGTAGCTTAATCTACATGTGTGAATTTTTTTAGAATTTTTGGGAATTATTTTGATTTTTGGGTATTTTTGAATATTTTAATATTATTTTCTAATTTTCGGAAATTAATTAAATAAATTATGAAATTGTGTTTTATGATAATTATAGGTGTTAAAATGAATTATAGAAATTTATTTGGAATTTTTATGAATTTCTATGTATTTATTTTGAATTTAATTAGGTTTATGTAAGTTTGAAAAATTAGGTTAATTGTGTTTTTAATTGAAATTAATTATTTAATTGAGTTTAATTATTGATATTATTTATAAATAAGTTGAGAAAATTAATTTTGGATAATTATACTATTTTTGGTGAAATTTTGAATGAATTTTAGTATATTTATATATATAGGGGTATTTTGGTAATTTTATCCTAAATTGACTAAAAATGTAACTAAATTGGTTTTAATAGTTATTTAAGGTATAAAAATGATTTCTAAAAATTATTTAGTATTTTTAATTAATTAAAACTATTTTTCGTGAATTATTTTCAATTATGTATATAATATACGATTTTTCTAAATAAAATGAGTTTTATCGGTTTTTACTGTGTTTTAAGGTTAATTATGTGATTTTTACTTATTAAATGTATTTTTGTGATATAAGGGCATTTTTGGTATTTCCATAATTGTTCTGTGATTGTGGACTCCGATCGGTAGATTGTAGTTTGGAGTCCGACCGAGGGGTTGTGATTGTAATTCTGCGTTTATTTTCGAAGTGTGTTTCTTTGCAGGGCCGGTTCTACTCTTTGAGTAGAGAGATGTCCATTTTACAGGGGAGGTTCTATCGAATTTTTGGTAGAATTCTCGTAAAACGTGATGTCCGGTCGAACCCTAATTTTGATTCTGTGTCTAATATTCTAGATCGAGTTTCTAGGATTTTCTGTTAGGTCTATTCTGATGTCTGTTATTTATTATTTGTTTAGTTGCGCCGAGACTGAGGCCTAGTGGACCAAGCCCGTCGGACCCATCTTGAGGAGCGCACTAAGTGTGAGTTACTATTCTATATATATATATATGCTTTAGGGTGCATGATTTAGAAATGTATGTTTTATTTTGATTAAGTATGCATAAATGGTTTAATTATTACTTAAGTTTATTTTTAGTTTATCTTTGGTTTATTTTCGGTATATTTTAAATTATATGCATGTTTTGTTAATAAATTAGGTTTAAAATATTTTTTAAATATATTTCCAGTTTATTTTATAATCTATCTAGATTTCTTTGACGTATATATACTCGAAATATACCTGGTTTACTTTTGGTATATTTTTAGTATATATATGGTTTTTGTTGCCATTTTATTCAATTACATGCATCATTTATTTATGAATGAATGTTTTATATTTTAATGAAGGATATCAATAGAACGTGCTACCTAGTGGGCAGCACTAGGACCGAGTACGTACCGGTATGCTTATAGCATTTAGGCTATATTACTAACCTGCTTGGGGATATTGATTGAATCTGATTATTTGATATGTGTGATTGCTGGAGCTTGGTTGACCAAGTGTCTCGGGGCCAATCACACTGACAGTCAGACTGCTGGAGCTCGGTTGACTTAGTGTTTCGGGGTCAGTCTACTGTCCAAATGGAATAAGTGAATATATTGGAATAAGTGAGCCTGTATGGCTAGAGTGTTGTTTAACACTGTTTTGAGGTTGTGATATTCTAGGGTTCTATTTGATCCTTCATGAACTGTGATTTTCAATAAAAATATATAAAATGAATTTATTGCATCTGCGTGTATTTGCTTGTATATATACATATTATATATACTTTTGATTGTGTGCATTGACATTTAGTATGCATGTATATATATTATAGTAATTCACTCAGTGAGGTCTGACTCCCCTCTGTTGACCATTTTTCAGGAGAGTCTTCTTCCTCAGACCTCAGTAGCAGGTCTGTACGCCGGATTTCTTCTACTCCGGCTTCTTTATGTAAACTGCTTATCTGAGTCTTGAGTTTTATTTTATAATCTAGACACTGCAGTAGTTGTAATAAATTGTGGGTTTTATGTATTATATTTGTGTGAGTTATGTATTTTAAATATTTGAACTGAAACTTATATTAACGGATTTATTTATATATATGAGATATGGATTTGATTTAAATCCCGTGGTGGAATATTATTTTGGTACTTGTAATTTTATTTTCGCTGAATTAAGAGTTGTTGTTATTATTATTGCATGTTTATTTTATTTTTAGGCTTGCTACGGGTTCCGGATTCGAAAGAATTCCCGTTCCCTAGCGCCGGTCATGGCCCCTGTTTTGGGTCGTGACACTTACAACCTTACAACTTGAGTTTTTAAAGGCTCACTTAAAAACCAATTTTCTCAGTGTTTTAATGGCTAAACACTTAAATCAATTCCTTTAGAATAGAATCTCACTTCCCATTTTCTAAACCAAAAAAATAAAAGAATAAGAATGTTTATTTTAATCACTCACCAACTCTTATAAGAGTTATACACAAAGAATTGTTTAAAGAAAAGTTTAAGAGCTTAATTGAATGTTTAAGAAAATGATGAATGACAAACAAGTTTTCTTAACCTTTCAATTTAATTCTAAGTTGTGTTTATATAGAAAAACACTTAAAAAAGTAGTTATTGGACGTATCAATCATGTCTCCAACGTTTAGAATTGATTTTGAATCAATTCTTGGACTTTTGGCAGCTCAAAGGATGCTCACGGGCGGCTCACGAGTGAACAATGCTCGTGAGGAGTGAAAATATATCTGTTGCATTCAAAAATTCCTGTTGGAATATTGTCAAGGGTCTACTCATGAGCAATCAACTCTTGAGGAGTGCTCATAAGAGGTTTTGCCATAATTTGGCAAAAATGTGCTCTAAGTGCTCCATTGACGGACAACTTGTGACCACTTTAAAAGATACTCATGAACGGGACTAAAGACGATCGATTCAGCCAAAATGTTCCTCATAAAAGTTGTAGATAATTGTCTTATATTTTAATAAAAATTTGAATCACCTCAATTGGACATCTGTAGATTAAGATATTACTAAAATACCAAGAGTTGTGCAAACTGAAATGCAAACTGCATATATTAACTTCGATTGAAGATTTGCATACCCAAATGAACTTAGATTTTGATAATCAAGCTCAATTTATAAATCTAAAGATGTCTAATTCAAAATTTAAAAAGCTTATTTTCTCATTTAAAAGCTCTAAATATATCAAAAGTATTCTTCAATTTCAAAGGTTCAATCAGCCTGAAAAGTCACTATTCATCCAAAAGTGTATATGCTTGGTATATGTTTGGTATAGAATTACCTACACACTTAATTTAAATTATTAGTATAAAAATTGTTTGACAAAGTCCAAAATTAGGAGTTTGATCATGCAAATGGTCAACAAGGAAAATTTCAACCCCCCTTCTAACTGATCAAAGTATATAACTAGTTTCTACCAATCTAGAAGAGGAGTATGAGCCTTGAAATTTTTATTTATAGTATGTAAAATGAAATCTTAAGGAATGCTAAAATGTCTTTTATACCATTTAAGCATGTTCTCATTTATCCTAATAGATTTGACCAAACTTGCTCTCGTGGAGCCATAGATCTTATCAAGTAGAAATAAAAAAAGGAAGAAGATGAAAAGGAAAAGAGACTTCACTTGGAAGGGAAAAATGAAAATCTGCATAAAATGCAAAGGAAGATAATGTATAGAACACTTGAGAGAAAATTAGCGAAAAGAAGGCAGTAGAAGAGCAAAAGTGCAACTAGCAAAAGGATTGGCCTATTTAAAGAGGAGCAAAAATTTCTAGAATGACCACTACTGCCCTTACAATTACTTACATCTCTTTTATACAGTATCAAGGGTATTCTGGGTAAGTGAAAAGCCCACTAATCGAGCAGTTATTATTATGGCAGCTAAAACATCTTATCATTTAACACACGAACAAATATGATAGTTATATAATTCAAAATTCAAAAGAATGTCAAAAGATATGGCAGTTGATAATCCTGCTCATTCTGCTGCCAGCTATCCTTTTTATCGGCACTTAAGTTGCGCTACTAATGCATCGAGCATCTAAGTCCAGTGACTGAAGCTGGCACCCTTAGGTCGATTCGATAATATTGAGGTTCAGCACTTGGGCTGTGTTTTTAATGCATTGAGATTCAAAGTCCAATGACTGAAGCTGGCACCCTCAAGTTGCTTTGATAGTATTGGGGTTCGACACTTGGGTCATGCTTCTAATTCACCAAGATTCTAAGTTTAGTGATTAAATCTGTCACCCTCATGTCACTTCAATAGTACTAAGGTTCGGGATTCGGGCTGCGCTTTTAATGCACTGAGATTCTAAGTCCAGTGACTGAAGTTGGTACCCTTAGGTCATTTTGATGGTACTAAAGTTCAGCACTCGAGTCGCGCTTCTAATGCACCGAGATTTTACGACACTTAGGCCACACTTTTAATGCACTGAGATTTTACTGCACTCAGGCTACGCTTTTAATGCATCAATAATCTACGGCACTTAGGTTGCGCTTTTAATGCACCGAGCATCAAAAATCCAGTGATGGTTGGTCCCGTCAGGTCATTTCTAAAATACTGACGGGTTAATCCCTCGAATCGTTTCTATTACACCAAGCATCTTTCATTGCAAGATCTACGTATTTAAGTCCAGCTGGCACTCCATGAGTGATATTCTGATACGGTGGTTCTAAGACTTAGTATCGAGTATCATTTCTTTTTCTGTTACTCGAGTTGACCACCTGATATCACCCTTCCACATCAGATGCAATTACACAAGCAGTCTCCCTCTCTCTAGGCAAAGGAATCAATTTTTTGAATAATTCATCACCTTGCATTTATCAGACTCGAATACATTGGACATAAATATCCGAACATATTTTTGGGGGGACTCTTGATATCCTATATACATATTCCTATTCTAATTAAAAATTTATTTTCCTATACATGAGTGACTTGCAAATGAAGGATGTACAAACCAAATAGGAGAAAGATTTCCAATTAAGGAGACTTTCAGATAAAAAGAAATACTCTCCAAATAAGCACAAAACTTTTATTAAAGGAAAATTTTATTCTTCTCATGTTTAAGCATCACTATCCTTATAAATAGGATCTTATATCTTTCATTCTCATTCATTCTATTTTTTTATATTTTTTGCTCTCTTTATCTCTCTATATTTATCAATAACATTATAACACTATTTCTATTAAAAAACATGAATTTTTATTTCAAGCTATAAAACCAAAAAAATTGGGGACACCACGCATGTAACTTCCATACAAGCCGAACGAGTAACTAATGTCAGTGCCATTGTTACTGATTTTAAAGCCACATAACTTGGTTATGTGTAGGGCTCGTCTCCTCTTTTCTTTGGGTTGGGCCATTCCAGTAACAATTTCCCATTAATGCGTTTCTTGTTTATATTTATTTAAGGGATGTTTTCAGAAATAATCAATAAAATGAAAAAATTGAAAATGCGGTTTTGTTTAAAATACTATATTTGATAATAATTATTTTAAAAATACCATGATTATTTTTATGTAACAGAAAATAGTCAAAACAATTAAATAAAATAACAAATAATGTTTATAAAAAAAAATACAATAATAAAAACAACCAAACAAAAAAAAAATCATACACACTCACAAAATCAACAAGAACTCATGAAGTGACATAAACTTATCACTACTTATAGCACAAGAAACAAAAATCTAAAATCAAAATAGAATCCAAGAACCAAGTGCCAATAATAAAAAAAATTGACATTCACTCATCAAATTGACAAAAATTTATTATATCAGAAACATAAATTTAAAAATAAAATAAGAAGAATAAGCATAAGAAGAAAAAGAAGAACACCGATCATAATCGTTTAAACTTTTTTTGTTGCTGCAAATCTATTGTTAATGGGATTAATTTTGTAAATTTTGTTAAAGTTGGTGATGAATTTGGTTAAAAACACAAAAGTTTTGGTTAATTTTATAAAATTAGAAGAAAAAGAAGAAGAAAAAGAAAACAAAATATAATGTGAAAATAAAAAAAAAAAATTATGGAAGCACAAAAAGATAAAGGTGAAAAAAAAGTAACCATAATTTTTAAAAAGTTTAATAAAAAAACAGAGCACAGTGAAATTTACCTTTGTTTAACTTTTTTTTTGGGACAATTATTTGACATATTTTATATCAACTAGAAAATGTTTTTACTTTTATCTTTATAAAAAATTACAACTTTTGAAATGCAATTTTTTAGGAGTGCAAACATTAATGAACGGTAACTTTCATGGTCAGAAAGGTAACTGCCTGAAGGATTCTTCTGCAACAAGTTATTTTAATTTCCAGGTACTTTCAACAAACAATGTATATAAATTTACTTTCTGAACACTTCTTTAATGGTGCATCGTTTAATATATATATATATATTTGACAATTTATGATATAATCAGTTTAAACGAAACAATGTAATATAAAATTAAATATATTTAAGTTTATACAAACAGATTTAGGTCATAAACATATCAATTTATTTAAAACATGAAATAAAATCAAATTAAAATTAGGTTAATCTGCCAAACAGTTTAAACACATATTTTAATGTACTTTCTACTTTATTGACACATGAATAATAACAACACAATAACTTAAATTATCGCATTGTACTTTAAACTTTGAGTAACATTATTCATATTCATGTGTCCATAAATATAAAAGGAATATAAAAAAAAAATACTTAATTGCTAATTAGATCATAAAATATTTGTCCTAAAAAGGTTAAAATTATTTTTTCTCCGATTAAAAGTGTAAAACATACAAATGTTTCATATCTTCATTGATTAAATATAAAATATATATCATAAATTAATTAATTTAGTCATTGGATGTAACATATCGGAAGTAGGTAAGAATTTTCTGAAGTCCGTATATTATTAGGTGTTTTCTTTATATAAGAATTTTCTAGATTTTTTTTAGTTAATAGTAAGATTATAAAACTTAAATTTTAATAGATTGAATAATATAGGATAATTCTTCTCTTTAATCAACAATGACAGAAATTCAAACCTTACATTTTAAACTTTCATTTAACTGCTTCCGCACTGACTATAATACTATATAATTTAAAATCACCTTTAATTACCTGAGGCAGATGATCTTTTAAACCGGCTTTTGTAGCACAATGCCCGGCTTTATATAGGGTATGGCCGTCAGGGTTTGTGTATATACATGTAATATATGTATCAATGACATAATAATATGGATCAGTGTTAAATAAATGTCATATGTACTGGAATCTTGATTCATAATTATGAAAAATCTGATGACAATATTTGCATATTGTTGACAACATCTTGATTACGAAACGAGCTGCTGCTTGAAGTACTCCATAGAGGCTATGTATATAAGACAATTTACTGCACTGCGTTGAGTGAATTTATGATCAATCAAAAGAGCCAGTAATATAATAACCAAAAGACAAGGTATAACGTTCAGGAAAAAAAAGAAAAGGATCTGAAGCTGCAGGCTGCACAGGTACTGCACAAGCTTCACGGCTTTGTTAGTTTTACAAAGCCACTGTTGAATCCACGTAATGTTCACATTGGTCAAGGAAAAACCTTGCTGAATTTCTCATTTAGATAATTGACTCAAGCAATTTCCTGGTCAACATTAATTTGATTAATGCTGCATACATGTAAATATATTACATTTTCCAAGCCCATTATATGTTTAATTGATTGATAAGTTCTTATTTATCATATATTTTATATGTTCTGTTTAGCGTTATTGGAATGAAAAAAAAAAAGACATTTAATCATTAGCTGTTAAAAGTTAGTATTTTATAGTTTTATTTTATCTATCTATCTTATAGATTATTTTGTATCCATGGCAAGGTGGATCTCACCTGAACTATTATTTATCAATGAAACTGTTACTTGGCCGTCAATCTCCATCTAAACCTTTCGAAAGCCAAAATTCCAAGCCACCCATAATCCATGTTAATGTTAAGATCCCCACAATTCAACACCCATGATTCAACATGTCTTTATATTCATAAAGAAACCACCTTTCCGTTCCCATTTGTTGTTTCTGTTGAGTCCCCTGTGCATTAAACGCCCCATCAATGTTGATTTTAACGGTGCCAAATAAGAGGCGGAGACTAACTGATCCACAAATCCTTGGAAGGTTGTCTACTAATGCCTGTAAAGTTCCTTTCTTGGACCATAAAATATCAGACACCAGACCTTTCATAGCCTTTTAATTAAACTATATTTAATGACTAGATAATTTATAAATTATATGTTTATTAATTAAATGTAAAATATTTAAAATATATTTTATATATTTGATTATTAAATGTAATCATTCGAGTGTAGAAATAAATATTCTAATATTATAAATAAATTTGAAATTCAAGATAGCAAATTAAATAAAAGTTTGAAAAACCAGTTAATTATATAATTAATAAATTCAGGGTTTTTTTTTCTTTCACATGGTAATGGAAATTGGTAATAGTATATCTCAAGAAATGTGCCTAATATGTTTTCAGATTGAAAATAATTAAAGAAATCTCCGATCCAAACAAACATCCGTCTCTTTTGCGTTGGTCATAATGGGCGGTCGACTTTGCAGGCAGCCAACTTGCTGTTTTAATTTCTTTATTTTCATTGGATTTTGAGTTTTCTGCCCATGAGGGAATGCAATAATTCCCTTTTGTTTTCTTTAATTACCCCAAGATTAATTAAATATTATTTGATCAAAACTAATCTCCATCAGCATTATTTATTTTCTTTTAAACATTTGAGTTCAGATATCAAAAAAATGTATTTAAACATTTTAATTAGATTAACATATTCTTACTATTTATATTATTATTATTATTATTATTAATTAGTTTTGGCATTATCTGAAAACTATGGTGCCTTTTAGTTTCTAACATTTTAATTGTCCAGTATTGTGGTTCTTTAATTTACATTAGAGAAAAGGTGAAAAACATCCCTAATATTGTACCCTAATTTCAAATTCACCACTAACATTTTTTAAAATGTAAATATACTTTTATCATTTTAAAAATCAGATATTTAAACTCTTCTTATAAATGGTGTTAGTTTTCACCGTCAATGGAGGTCCATTATTACTAAGATACACAAAAAAAAATTATTAGATAAAGATACAATTTTACCCCTAACATTTGTACTAAGAAACAAATTTACCTCTAAAAAAAATTTAGAAAATATTATATAAATTCATCCAATACTATTTCAAAAAAATTTAAAATATTTAAAGAAACTAAACTTATCTCATCCTATATAAAATTTTGCTTTTTTTAATCATTCCAACAATAAAATAAATAAATAAATAAATATTTATTTATAAATTTATTTATTCATCTCATCTTAATTTGTTACATTTTAAAAAAATATTTATTAATTTTTATTTCGAGAGTAAAAAAAATAACAGATTTATATAAAATGAAATGAATATTTTACTTAAATATTTTTAAATGGGACAAAAATTTTAAAAATATTTATAAACAAATTAGATGTAAATTATTTTAATAATGCATTAACATTAGTAGATTTCATGAATTTGTTTATTAAAAAATTATTTATTAAAAATTATTTTAAATTATTTATAAACAGTTAATTTAATATGTTTATTAAAATTAAATTTAAAATTTTAAAAAAATTTTATGTTAAAATATTCTTAAATTTTCTTTAAGGGTAACTTTATTCCTTGGTATAAATATTAGGATAAAAATATACCTTTATCTAATAATTTTTTTTGTACATTTCACTAAAAATGAATTTTACTAATGGTGAGAATTAACAACATTTGTAAGAGAAGTTTAAATATATGGTTTTCAGAATGATAAAGGTGTTATATTTAGAGCACAACTTTAAGCATTTTTTTTTTCTTTTCGCTTTATATTATAAAACAACTTACATTTTCGCCCTTAAAACATTACATTGAATAACTCTGGAAATATTAAAATATTAATTTTATAATCGGAAATTAGGTATAATAATAACAAGGAAAATGGTCCATATATATGTAAGAAGAAATATAAAAAGGAACATAATTAAGCTCATAATCACAATCATGTCTCATGTGTTAACTCCATATTAGATTGCATAAATCTAGGCATAAAATTGTAACATCAAATGTAGTGAAAAGTGAGGTAAGGCCCTTGCCATTCAAGTAGTATTGTTGTTAAACTCCCGACACTCATCTGAACTTTTCCTTAGGAATTGCTTAATTCACTCTCTTCATGATTAACCAATTTTTTGTCAGCATTAATTTTTCTTTATGCACACTTTTGCTTAATTCACTTCTCCCATAATTTGTTAATTTGTTAATAAATATCAAATCATAAGGGTTTTAAATATTTTAAAGTTGAGCCAAGTAGATTTATAAGGAAGACAAAACTCTCTTAGCACCTATTTTCTCCATATTGAAACTTTATTTAATGGAAACCAAACTCTTTACCACTTAAATATTCTTTTAGGCGCAATATTTTTTATTTTTATTAATTAATTTCCCTTATTTGTTTTTTTAAGAATATTCTCATAGGCATATGATCATATTCATGTGACTTAGTAATCAGTCGAACTCATAAATAGATAGATTAATGATTTTGGTTTCTTTGATATCATGCTCACCCCTAAAACACTCAATTAGAAAGATTACATGCATAATTTATATTATTCTTGATGCCTCTTTGAAACCCTTTCTGCTAAAGACATTGCCACTTTATATTAAACTCATATATGTTGAAAAGGTGATGGATAAAACAAATGTTTCAGTTGATTATTCTTACTTAGAAATCCAATTGCACAAGACTTTTTAAATAGTGTAGAGTTAGGGGCTAGATTCTATCATGCATGTATCTGGACGGGGAAAAATTATACATAAACTTGAGCCTATTTACATTATTACATCCATGATTTCATTTCTTGTTTATCTTCGTTCATTAACATTTTTTTTTGGTTCGTTAATCATGGTACTTGTAAAGTATATTTCAGATTTATGTCCGCATGATTATCACTATGCGCCGAGCAATCATGTATTTATTTATTTATTTTTTTGGATTTCATCTTATATTTTTTGTTTATGTTTATAGCTAGAGATTGTTTAGCATTTCCATGATTATATTTATGATAGCTTTATTATATGCTTCATCAAACATTTTGTTTTGGTGGAAGCACTAGGAATTAAACTATTTTTACTGTTTATAGGAATTGAGTCCGACTTTAATTAGCTCACATTTAATTTATTTATTATCAAACAAAATCTAATCCAACTTATTGTTAACAAATAGTTTAAAAATCTAAGTAAGTTTAAATAAATTTTAAAAATATAAATATAAATATAAATTAAAATTCATTAAACAAATTAAGAATAAATTATTTATTAAAAAAATATTATTCTTCATCATTTATTAAACCAATTATACTATTTTTATATTATATATTTAACTAATTATACTATTTCTATATTAAATATAGTTAATTTTGTTCCATGATACATAAATGGAGTTAAATTTATTTACTGCAAAACTAATTAACTTATATTAAGATTCAATCTACACGCTCTTATAAGTTACTTAAATTTTTAAATGTGGATTCATTCATATCTCCAACATAAATTATTGATAGATTAAAATTATAAGTTAGTTAAAAAAATATTCATTTCAATTTATTTATAAATTTTATGAGTGAAAATTCAATATGCTGAGCTCGAATGAGCTTTGCATAATTTGAATACAGAAAAAAAATATATGTCTACTTGAACTTATTTACATGATTTCATCCATAATCTCATTTCTTGCTTCTCATCGTTCATTAACATTTTCTTTAGAATTGCTTTTTCTTTTTTTTTTTTCCCATCAATCATGGAACTTGTAAAGTATATTTTAGATTGATGTACACAACTACGCATAATTATCAGTATGCGCCGAGCAATCATATATGTTTTAAATTTTATATTAATTTTTTGTTTATGTGTGTAGCTAGAGATTATTTAGTACTTAGCAGTCGCACAAGACATGTAAATTGAGGCTAGAGCCCATGTAATAAACCAAAGTTTTAACCCAATCTTTTCTACCCACAATCTGTTATTTATATTACTGGTCCTTTATAACGGCCGAAATTATGTTCCCAAAGTACCTTATTCACCATCGAATTTCATGAAATATTTTATGTTTATAGAATATTTTAAATATTCTCATGCTATTGGGCATATGGTTTACGGATATTTTAAAATTGAGTTATGGTGTATATAATTATATTAAATTAGTTATTTAAATTAGTTATTAATAAATTTTTATTGTTTTATAATTTTATCTATTTTAAATATAAAAATTTTAAATAATATATAGTTACATATCATTTTAAATTTTCATTAAATGACCTATTAAATCTATTGTGAATTTTGAAGAGAATAATGTTTTGTTATGTGTTTTTCCTATATATTGATAATGGTGTACATGATACAATACATAGTAAGTTGTTATACTAAAAGATATCTAAAGAAGGGCTGATTGTTACGACCGTATATGTGATAGGTATTAATAATAAGAATAATAAGAATCAGAGTCTTGAGGTATAAAATTTTTTCCCTTAGAATTTATTTTAAATTCTCATAGATATAAATTCATTTAATTTTTAAACAAAAAAATTTAATTAAAATCCAAATGTATACTTAAATCCATTGCATCCAATGAATTCATTAGATTTAACTTCTTGTAGTACTCCATTTGTCTATTAATACTCTGAAAACGACTTTAGTACCATTAAAACAAAACTCATGGATGAGTTCTTAGAATTCTTTAATTTATCTGAATGTGTTTGTGAATTGGATTATTATTAATGCTTGAAGAATTGTGCATTAACACAGAGCCCGAAATCATCTATAAAACCACATGTAAATGTATAAGGCCTTTAATTTCAATAAAACTGAACAGAATTCCACTGCCAGTAGTGATCTAATCCTAAACTGAAGCTGAATCCCATACTATTAATTATGGGAACATTCCCATTAATATCACCCATAATTCCAGGAAGTTTAAATTAAAATTCCCAGAATTTCATGAAAAGTGAGCAAGATCATAAGTATGAAACTTAATCATGATGCTCAGATGAGAAACCCTTTAAGTATATTCCTTGGCCTTCAATTTTTAAGTGAAAAGGGAACATTAATCACTCCAATTTTTTTAAGAATTGTGGTGATTAAATGGTTTAATATCATCTTCAGTTTAATCAATTAGCAAGTCCAGCAAGAACAACTTCCAAATGATACATGAAATTGCTTGGTTAATGTATATATATGCATATATAGAGCCATGAACACATAAAATATGTGCCTAGCTATAGCTAGATTGATATATATATACTTGAAATTGGTTGATACCTTATTAAGTTGTAGCAAGTCAAGGATCACCAAACATAGAAAATTAATTAAATTCTGTTAGTTCAGGTGATAAGAAGCTGAAATTTCTTTAATTAAGGTCTTGAGTTTGAGTTTTATATATGAAAAATAAACATAAATTAAATATAAAAAAGTATTTTGGTTCTTTTACTCATTTATAATGATTTAAGCAGTAGACAAATTGTCTTTCTGACACATGGTTTCTGTAATTTATACTGAGCTTGGGAAGCTTCCTATGAAACAAGCTGAATATAACAGCAGAAAACATAATAAAAATTTAGAAACAGAAAAGCCAGTTCCCTTTTTTTTTCTTTATTTTTGGCTGAGTAGGGAATTTCATATATTAATTTGAAAGTAATTAAAAGAAGAAATAAAAAAAAAAAAAAAAAAGCTAGCCCTAATTAACAAATGCCGCAAACCAACAAAGAGGAAGCTCCCACTTCTTGATGCAGCTTTAATACCAATTTATGTTGGTCTTGAAACCTGTATGACAACAAAAGCCCAGTATAATTAATTTTTAATTACTTCTTTAATTAAGGTGTGTTCCATCAACTAATTAATCAATTAATTATCTAATTATATTAATATAATCATCAGAAAAAATGAGAGACAGAAAGTTGGAAACTGTCAAAAACTTTATTAATTTACTACTAAACTCTGTGCTTAGAAAACCCTAATGACAGTACCCATTTTATTTATTGATATCTTAGTGGAATTCCTAACTGTAAACAGCACTTTAACCTTTTTGAAATCCTGAACTCAATTAAAAACTACATTAAAATGATCCCATCTTTGATTTATGTGAAAAAATGAACTGCAAAGTGAAGACAGAGAAGAGAAAAAGAGTGAAAGCTTTCATGAAGTTCAAAAGATTCTCTCATATACCCATATTTAGAAAAAAAAAAATAGAGAAGTTTGGTTCAGTAATATCTAAATTTGAACATTACATCTACTAACAATCAATGATCATTTGAGCATGAACAGAGAAGAGCTAGTGATCTTTAATTTGATGATGAATTTTATTCAGTTGTTTCAAGTACAAAGTAAAGCCACATACAGAGAAAGTCAAAGAGAAAGATGCTGAATTGTGGTTTAAATTATTAATTAATTGATTAACTTCCAAAGATGTGTACCAGGAAATAGCTTTCACCATGCTGCAAACTATGCATTATGAACCCAAATTCATTAATGGGTACTGGCACTCCAGTTGAATGAACCAACATCACATCTTGACCAAACATTGCTTTCATGTCTAGTGGCCCTCTTGGAACTTCAGTTGGCACTCCATTGATAAAAACTGTGATGAACCCTGAATCAACAACAACAACAACATATACAAACAGATTCAAGGATGCTACTACCGCTAGTTACATGTACATATAGAGCTGATTGATCAAGTAAAACCCATTGATGGTATTTAATTTTCTTCCTCATTTCTTGGTGCAAATAAAAATTTATTGCAATAAATTCATCAATACCTTATTAAATTCGTCTCCAGGACTGCGAGATTAAATAGTAGTTTTGATATCCGGTCAGGTCAGGACCCAATTAAAAAATAGAACAAGAGATTCCTAGCAGCTGTGAAATTTTAACTTGCATGACATGTTAATGTTTTAATTACATAATAAAACTAAAAAGTACATTCAATGAAATTGAGCAAGACACAGAATAATTTGGTGTCCTAGGAGAGCTAAAGATTGCATGTGGAATTCTTCTAGGTACTGCGACAGGAAGAGGGTGAGGGGACCATTAGTGTTTTTCATGGAAAAGTACTAAAACAGCTATAAACTTAATAAAAATTGACATTACTGCGGTTACATCATTAAAAAGTTTGCTATATATCCATTATTGTTTATTCTTTAGGTTTCTCACACTCTCATGAAACCTAGCTAGACACAAACTATATCTGTAAAACCTTATTCTCTGAAACAGTAGCTGTCTAGAACTTCTTGAAGCTGGAGGTGACATCAAGGGTTTCAATAAAAAAAGGTGATTTATCAACCTTAATGTCATCATTTAGAGAAAATTTTTCCATGAAGAAAGCAAATAAAGAGAGCTGCTTATAATAGCCATGCACTTACCAGATTGATAATGCAAAGTTGAAGTCTCTGATGGGCATAAAATTGAAGAGATACCAGATGTTTGATTCATTTCCTGAAAACCCATTTGGTTAGGGATTGAATAGAGATTATGCTCTACGCCATCTTCACCACCACCACAAGCAGTAACTCCACAAGAAGAAGGGGAGGAACCAACAAGAAAAGAGGAAGGAGATACAGATACAGTGGTGAAAGGAGGGGAAGAGTTTGCAAACCCCATGGAGGATGAGCTACCACCAACTTCATATTGAATTGCACCACCACTAGCTTGTGCTTGTTGGTTTCTTTGTTCTTCAGCAAGAGTAGCCTGCATCTGGCGTTGTCGGCGGCGAGATCTTGACCTTCTGTTTTGAAACCAGTAAAAAACATTAGCATCTCCAACAGAGCCAAACTTTTCAAGAAGTTTCCTTATCCTCACAGTTTCATCTTTAGGTGGATTCACCATTCCACTATTAAAGATGGATTCAAGAATCAAGATTTGCTCTGGCTTTGGAGTCCATCTTGACCTAACTGGTTCACTTCTTTCAGTGCCATGGTTTCCTGGACTATTATTATTTGATTCTTGACCGTGATTATCTTCCATGACTGTGAAGAGAGCAAAACAAAACAAAAAAAAAAAAAAAAAAGAAATGCTCTTGATGCTAAAAACTAGGTTTTAAAATAATACACAAGAAACAAAAACAAAAAATTTTGGCACATAAACACACACTAGAAAAATTTTCATAGAAGGGCAGAAGGTATATATAAAGGAGGGTGGAAAGAATGTTGCTTGTTTGAAATTACAAGATCAACCTCAGTTCAGATAAATTTTTTCTTTCTATGTTTTTTTAAACTAGTTTTGAAAATCTAATGATATGAGATTGATCTTATAAGTCAACCATCTTACACCTGTCCTTTTGTTTAGTTTATAATTATAGAGATTATCAGTCAAATTAAGAAACTTCAATTAATCCAAAAAGCTTAGAATGAACTTGTTTCAGCTTGGATTTGTGTGTATAACACATATATAAATCCAATAATATAATGTGTATTAGTGAAGGCAATAAAAAAAATTTAATATATATGCAACTAGTGTGATCACCATGAGAACATTCAAAACCACTGTTTGAATCCGCACGAAAGATTTAATTCCATTAGACAAAAAAATATATATATTTAATCATATTTTTACTTAATTTTTTTTTGTCCTAGACGGGAGGTGAAAGATAAAATCAAATTCAAACTTATTGAAATCGGTATCTTTCTCTTATATTACTTAACTTTAGATATATCTACTTAATATTTTGTTATTATATAAATCTTAGTGGTAGTACTTTCTATGTACTGTTATACATATTGACTGTGTAAAAATTTATGAGATTGATTGTGGTTATTTGTATTTTAATTTATATAAAATATCATTATTTTTTTTTAAAAAATAATGCTCCCATAGTAAATTTAAAATTATAAAATAAATATAAAAAATAAAGTGAGAAATAATTAAGTGATAATCTTTTATATAAGAGAATCTTGAGGTATACAGTTCAAATTCTGTCGTCATTAATTTAAAAGTGAATAACTACTTTCTATTGCGTATTGTTACATATTGTGTAATCCATCAAAAACTAACTAGATCATATAACCTCCCCGTTAATCAAAGAAAATGAATTTAATATTTTCAAACATATTAAATTATATATGTGAAAAATAGATTAATTTTTAAAATTATTAAAAAAAATACTTAGAGATCTTAGATACCTTATCGTACCAATGGCCAAAAAAAAGAACCAAGAACAACAACAAAGAAAATTACAATTAAAAGGAATTGTTAATGTTTATTAGATTAAAGAAAGAAGATTTTGCATGGGGGAAAAACATGAAAAGAAATGGTCAAAAATGGGAAAAGTGAAAGAAAGCAAAGTTGGGGTTAGGGTTTTGGATGGATGGGGTTGGGAGAGGGAAGTGCATGTGAAGGCAATGCATGGAAAGTAGAGTCGAGAAAATAAAAAAATAAGTATAAAAAGCCAAATAGACGGTCAATAAACCGTACACTAAATTAATAGCAATGACGCATAAGGAAACATGGCTTTCATTTTTTTTATAATAAACCGCAGCACAGAAAGGGGTCGTAAAGGTTGGCTTAAACTTCGAACACTTTTTCTTCTCTTTTCCTTCTTTCTCTAACGTGTGTGTGTATGTATGTATACTATAATAATATTTATATGCTGTGTTACTGTGAAGCTAGCTATCCATGGCTTCATTCTTCTCATTATTATTTATATATATATATATATTAACTGAAGTGAAACCGACCCTTCTGCAAGTTTCAGACGTGGGTGGTTTTCTCACCACCCTCTGTTTGTTGCCTTTGCCTTCGTTTTTAAGCATTCTGGTTTTTTGTAATTAAAAAAGATAGTTTAATTATCATTAATTCTTGAATTTTCGGTTTTGTTTCGGGATCATTCAATATAGAATTTAGGGTTTTTGTTATCTCTTTTTAACAGAGTCCAATTTCCTCATAACTTATTATTTTTTATTGTTTTGAGGTTTTGATGATGATGGTCATATATAAATGTGAACTCTGTTTTGTAAATGGGGCTTGGCTTACACTTGCATAAAATTCTTTTCCCCTTGTGCGTGTATACAATAAAAAAAAAAGTAAATAACATGTAACAATTGGAATATTTTAAACTTGAACTTAAATAATTAAGTGAAAAATATGATTTTTTTTTTCTAAATCACTACCTTTACTTATCCATTTGATCTATGGAGGACACAAGGGCGATAAAGACTCCTACCAACTAATTTAATGTTACTACCTGTACTACAACTCCAACTTAAAATGTAGCTTATTGAAAAATATTTTTTATTATCTAATGCTAATAAATAAAATATAAAAGAATTAGTATGGGTCGTACCTTAATTTTTGCTAATGGTACTAAATGTTAATTTTTTTATATAAACATTTTTATTTTATCTATATATTATATAATAAATTCTAGTGAACTTTTATAATGTGGCATTTGAAGTTAAAATATTATTTTGAAACAAAAAGGAAATTTGAAATAATATTATGAAGTATATTCTAATTTTAAGAGCCAGTCGTCACTTAAATAGAAACAAGTATGTAAATAAAGAAAAACAGAAAATCAATATCGAGTTTTTGATTTGAAACAAGAAGCAAAATTTAGGTAACACATAGCCAATTAACTTTCTTTATCTATCTAGCAGGCAAGTATTTTCCATAGCTGAATTTATATTTGTAATATAAGCTATTCAATGCTCAAGATATTTTGTAAAGAAAAAGAAAAACACTTTCATTGGCACACTTCTCTTTTTCTTGTATCGTTCTTTTTCTGTTATTATTCAAAGACACTTTTGGTTAGTTTAAGACATGGTAGGTAGTGGGTTAAATGAATGAGAATCTTAGTTTCTTACGCAAATATTGCAGACGTTAAAGGGGTATAAATGACCTTAGTGTCATCTATGGTAAACCCAATTTGTTTTATCTTAATCCAATTTGTTAATTATACTTTTTCATTTTCTTAAAATGAGGCTTTTTCCTACCTTTTTTTTTCCCTCTTAGAAGGGTAGTTCTTTTTAATCCTTCTTGTTACTAGTTGTCAACTTGTCATCGATTGTTCTGTACAATACTGGATCAAATCATCAATTCTTGTAGGGGTTATATAGCTAGGGAAACTTTTCTTTCCATTTTAGTCGAGCTAGCTACAGAATATAAATAAAATTTCAATTTAAATAATCTGTATAGTTTCTTGATAATTGTTGATTGCGTGCTAAAATATATGTAAATACTTACTCAAACATAACCATATGTTTATAAACTGTAAATAATTACCTTAATCTTAAAACTTATTATGCTATATTTGTATCTAAGGGATTTAAGTATGGGTTTGAATTTTAATTAAATTTTTTATTGGGTATATATGGATTTGTATCTATGAGGATTTACAATAAATCTATAGTGAATTTAATAACACATTTAATAAGAATTTGAAATGACATGTAATTCAATATTTAAAATCTAAAATTTCAAATCAAATGTTTCCATTTAAATACATTTTAAAGTTATTTGAAGTTTCACATAAATTATAAAATATAATTAATATAGTTATAATATAACATAAATATTTCTTTGTGGTTTTTGTAATTTTATACTGATCAAATTGAATTAGTTAGCGTCAAGTGAGTTTTGAATACCAATGGCTTAAATAAAAAATATTTATAATATTTTTTTGAGCTTAAACCATTGGAGTATTTGATTTTAATTAATTTGATTTGATTTTAGACAAGACCATAATGACACCAAATGTCTCTCTATAATTAATTTAATATGACTATATACACCATAATTATTATTGATTGAGCAAAAATAGCTTCTACCAGCTAATTCCAATATTGTTGGTAAATATAGTATTTTTTAGCATACCTTTTAATTAATGTTAGACAACTTATATTACTTTACTATATATATATACTAATTAAGTGAGAATAATTCCTACCAGTTAATTCCACTAGTTCTTGGTAAATATAATATTTTTTAGCATACCTTTTAATTAATGTTAGACAACTTATATTATTTTACTATATATATATAACTTGTAGATTGGCAAATATTAAAAATAGTCTGTAATTTAGAAAAATATAAAAAAATTAAATTCATAATTTTGGGAAAGACGGAGTATATGAATGATTGTCTACACATTGATGATTTATTTCATTATAAAATATGAAATAAGGTCTAAATATAATAATTTCACATGATCTCACTTTAACCAACATAGTTACTCGTTATCCACTATTAACTTTAAAAAGATGAAAGCAAAACGTACAACAATAATAACAAAACCCAAAAACCATGCTTGATGTTGGTTAATTAAGGAAAAAAAAAAAAGATTTCTTAAAGGGTGTCTTAGTTAACATTAAAATCTTTTCACCTTTGTCTGAAAAATTCTTCTTTTTTTTTTTTGGTTATTTTTCTCCTAAATATTAAGCATTGCCATTAATGTTTGCTGTGCTTTTTTAAGTCAAAGTTACACGCATATATTCTGTCTACACTGCAACAACACACATACCCTGTCTACTATACTGCCACCAAATTATCATCATCAGAAAAAAAAAAAAAAAAAAAAGCAAACAAGAATATATAATATATATAGTTCAGTGAAATGTACACAAAACTTGTTAAAGATCGAGCAAATTAGAACCGAAATTGCTTACTACATGTGCCCTAAAAGCAGAACCAGATTCTGGTCGGTGTCCCTTATTTATATATATATATATAATTTTGAATTAAATTCTTCCCCAAGAAAATGAAATTCTTCATTGAAAATAAAATGAAGAGAATGGGTGTTTTTTATTTTATAAATTTAGAAATGTTATGAACATGGGTCTGTGTGAGTTTGGTAGGTTACCACTTCTGTCACCTTTACAAGGTTTTCAAGGACCTTGGACTGTTGCTACAAATGGAAAAATGCCTACTATACCACTTTAGGTTTTTTGTTCTTTTTTAAAAGACTTCTTACAGTAAAATGGAATCACTACTGTGTTGCATGGTCGATGGCTGTAGAAGTAGTAGTGAGTGAGTGAGTGAGTGCTAGTGGTGACAGCTTTTTTTATTTTAATTTTTTTTGGGTAGTTTATTATATAAGTTACTGTATGCTTTATGGCAGTAGTAGTGGAAGAGTTAAGAGTAAGTTTAGTGATTGATTTTGATTGATTTGATTGGCAGCTGTGACTTTGTCATCATTTTGTCCACATTAAGGTTATTGGAATTCATCAACTCTCTTCTAGCCTGCCCCGCCCTGCCTACTGTCTGCCTTGCAGCCTGCAGCTACTTCCGTCCGATTTGGTGTTCTTTGCCAACAATTTTAACTTTTGTCAATCCAATCATCTACATTCATCTACTCAGAATTCAAGGCCGCTTCCTATCTATGCTGCAGCTATAGTCTTCCTCAGACATTAGATAATTAGCATTTCTTTTCAATGGCTTGCCCTTGGACCTCTCTAATCTATAGCTTGGGATGTCTATAATTAGTTGCTAGGTTCTTGTTAGCTCTAAGATAATTAACGTTGTATTGCAGAATATACATACAAATAGAATTTGATAAATTTAATGTGATCCACCGAGAAATCTGAATTCTTTTAATAAAATATTAAATTTGAATTATATATATATGAGAAAATTTTGTATCACTATCAAATATATCAGGCTTAAATTTCAAAATTGTTGAATTTTATTTGATTTGGACTTTATAAATAAACAATTGTTAAAATTTATTATTAGTCCAAGTAATAAAAAGTTTAAATCGGCTTAAATAAATTTTAAATTTGAATCTTGTGGATAAAAAGACATATAATAAAAAATTTATCTTTTAGAATTCATTCAATTGTTTTTGAACAAATTTACCCTGTCTTATGAGATCATTATAATTTCAAATACTGTTTCATTGACTATCAAAAACTATTAAAAACTTACAAACTATTGCAAATAAATTATTAAATTATAGAGTATACGTATATAATCTTAGTGGGGGAAGGGTTAGAACATAAAATTCTTGTCAAATATAAAGATCATGTATTCTCCACCTTACCAATTAAGCTATACTTTATTTGCTGAATTCATCCAATTTGATTCAATCAAAAAAAAAAAAACTACATGAAAAAAATAAACAATTAGAACATATTCAATATAGTTGGTGAATTACAACTATAAAAAGACAGGTAATTAAGACTAAAGAATTGTCGAAAATAAATAACCATAAAGAATTAAAACATATTCATTATATTAATTCTTAGCAATTAGAATAAAACTGATAAGCAAAAATCACTATTTCAAGAAATTGAAAAAATTTACATATTGCTTTATTTGTTTCTACTCTTTATTTTTTTTATATGAGATATATTTCTCTAATAAGATCATCATGTAATTTAAATCACATATACGACCTCTTGGCCTTGGGTCTCTCCAAACTTTAATTTTTTCTTTCAGAAAAAAAAGAAGTATAATATAGGTCTTGCGCATATAATTACAATTACCGTTTCTGGTTAGCATATATATGTCATTGTTCTCAGATTTTATCAATTTATAATTGTAAGCCATGGGTGAATAAGCAGATAGCCCTCTAGCTAATTCTGATGGAGTCAAAAAGGAAATGTACTGCAAGTGCTGATTTTTCTCCTTGGGAAACTTCAAATTTTTTTGTACGGTTTTCCCCTAAATGGAGGAGATGCCAAGCATTTTTTCGATTAAAATTGTGGAAACAAACAAGCCTAATTAATTAAAATTACTTTTTTTTTTGTTCTGTCTGCTATAATTTTTAGTTATGTATTTACGACAAGCTGCTAGGGTTTATCTATTTGCCTTTTGACCAATTAATTGTTCTCCTATTGCAATGGTTAGATTTAATTAAATAATTTTAGCGATTCATGTGAAATAATAGATTTTTTTAAACTGTGTTGCTGTGCGGAAGAATTTAAGGAAAATTTTTAATTGACGCTGCTGCGATTTGAATTGGGAACCACAAGCTCTTATGATCTTGATTTAGATCAATTGACCTAAATCTCATTTTATGTGAAATAATAGATAAATTTATGGTTATTCAGTTATTTAAAATTTTTATTGGTGATGAATTCTTTTAAATAAATTCTATTCAAATTTTATTTAAAAAAAATAGATATTGACTATTAAGAAAGTTTTGTTGTTTTTATAGAATTTATCAGACTTGATTATGAAATTCATATGACTGTCGAATACTAAAGATAATATCATCTCAAAAATCAACATTTTTAAAAAAGAAAAAAAAAAGATATTAGAGCTTAAATGTTATATGATTCAACCAATGGGATTATTCCTTTAAATGATTGATGATCTATTAGTGTGGATATCATATAACAAAGAGCCAAAAAGGCAAAATTAAATTGATTGCTAAGGCAGTGTAGAAGTGTACAAACATGTAGGCTGAAGTTGGCAAGTTGCACTTGAAAAGGCGCTCATCCAGAGATAGTTTGCAGCAGAGAATTTGCTGTATTATTGAAATGAATAATCCAAGAACTCGAATATTACTGATACATTACTCCAAAATTTTGAAGGCATACTTCGTCCAAAATCCACCTCTCTACTCTTTTTTTTCTCTCTTTAAGTTGATTAATCTTGGAACTAGAACTCTAAATTTTACATTTGTAAAAGGCTAAAGTGGCAATTTAACCCCTGAACTATCATTCAAAGTGCAATTAATCCAAAAATTAACTTTTTTAGCTATTTAATCCTCAAATATGCAAAATTGGACAATTAACCCCAATTTCTTACAAAATATGGAGTGTGTACTACACTCTCTTAATAAAAAATAAAAAAAGTTTATATTTATAAAATATTTTTATATAATAAAAATAAAGTTACAGTTCTATAAAAATATTGTGACAAAAAAAACTACCGGTGATCAAAACAATTTTTTTTTTTTTTTTTGCAGCGCCTCCACCTACCCACTATCTTTGTCTCCCACATCTTGCCTCCTACCTCTCCCACCTATCGCTGCCTCCACCCATCATCTCCCACCATTGTTGTCATGTGATTGTTATTGCTAGTTTTTTTTCTACCATCACTGCCTCTACCGACAACGTTGCTAATATTGTTTTTTACCATTGCCACCTTCTTTTTCAAGATTTGCTCACGTTATTGCTAGAATTGTAAGTTGCAAATTTCTCTAAAAGCATCTCTAAGAGCATTGAAGAACCAAGATCTTACAGCAATTCCAAACCAACACAACACACTTGAAGCAAACAAAGCAATGCAGAACCTATAACTTGCTAACAGATAGCATACTTTCTACACTATCTTTCAGCAGAAATTGAAGGACTCTTCCCTAACTTAGACAGTCCTAATTCTGGAGTTCTTGAACTCTTTGCTCCTCTTCCACTTGCCCTGGGACTTTTCTCTACTTTTTGCTCACTGATTCTTGGACTATATGAGTTTGAGAAACGAGGCCTTTAATGGCTTATTGGATCGTTTGCTGGTGTTGTTCCTGTTGAGCTTGTGATTTTAGGACTGCTCACATACCTGAACTCTCCGCAGCTTCTAGTTATGACCTTGTCTAAAATCTCTCCATCTCCTGCCTGAACAGCCCCTGATCCTAGCTCAGACTCTTGTAAACAATGGCCAAGAAACTATGAATATCAAATTAATGGAAAAATTGAATTAATTTTTTCTTTTGTGCATGAAATAGACTCAACGTTACAAGAGTGTATGGTAAAGCTGGAGCTTTTTAATACTCTGCTGCATCCAAGTCCCGAAGATGTGCCCCTTTGAAGAATTTCAGAAGGAAGTACTGTCTTACGGGGACCAAAAGCATGATCATTAATGGAAATATGACACCGACAATTGGAATCCAAGTTAGACCAAGACATATCAGGAAATAGATTGTTTGGAATATTGTTAATGTTACAATTGTCTTGAAAGGCACTGTTTCTACAAAAGTGCAATGGTACTCTTCAAGAACCTTGCAAGGAGTTGAAACTGAGTTGATTTAGACACCAAGAACATAAGAGCATAGGATTCGGAGTGAAAGGTAAATGAAAGAAAGAAGAATTTAGTTGGTACCTGTATCTTCTGCTTGGTGCAGTGAAGAGGAGTAAATGTTGGGCGGTGCCCGTCGAAGATGGCAGTGTTGAGCGTTGGTCGGTTTTTTAAAGATAGGGTGGGAGTGATGGAGTTTCTCAGAATAAAATCTAATTTTTTGGAGAGGAATTTTTTTAATTACCTTTTCATGTATATTGATCTTAATGGGGATGTTGGGACAATAATTTTTTTTTTTTTCTTGCGCCGGCAATGGGTGATGTTGATGATAATGTCAGCGGTGGCGATAGGTGGTGGAGAGTGCCAATGGTACTGATGCCTGGATTGTGTTGTTGACGGTGTTGAAGAATGGTGTCTGGGAATAGCTTTTCTAAAATTAAGACAATAAACCTAATTCTATATGAGAGAGAAAAAAGAAAAAATATATTTATTATTATTATTTAACATATTCACTTGCTACAAGAAGAGTGTGTGATTCACTCTCGAGAATTTGGAGTTAATTGTTCAATTTTACATCTTTGAGGGTTAAGTAGCCAAAAAAAATTAATTTTGAGGTTAATTGAACCTTGAATGATAGTTCAGAGAGTGAATTGCCACTTTAACCCTTGTACAAATGACCTCTAGAACTAGAAATTTCTTTGCCTGTCCTCTTTCAAGTTGAGCTGCTAATTAATTATAATTACAAAATTTTATAATAATTTATTTTACGAATACAAGAATCACATATACAATCACATTCTTCTTAAAAATGAGAAAAGAACAAATGGAGGAAATAGTTGCTCGACTTCATAGTAGTAGGAATCTATGTATAGCTATCAAATAAAATGAAAAATGAACAAAATAAAATTAAAATGGTTTACAATAATAATAATAATAATAATAATAATAATAATAATAATAATAATTCCACTCTCAAATATTATTCTTGCATGAGAAATCTATAAAAATTGACAATAGAAATGAGAGAAAATTAATGGATGGATGGCATATTTATAATTAATTTTATCTCTTACAATATAAGAGAAAATAATGGATTCTTTTTCTTGACTGGGGTTGCTTTCTCTTTGGTGTTTCTTTGATTGATTTTCTTGTTTTTGGGAGTGAATGTTGTGCTAGTTGCTTTCTCTGGGGGTTTTTTTGGGTTAATTTTCTTGTTTTTGGTAGTGAATTTTGGGTTAGTTGCTTTCTTCTGGATATTGAAGGCTCTACAATCAGTCCGAACTTCTCCAGCGTTTCCAACAAGAACATCAACACTTCCCAACTTCACCATTGCATCTCCAAAATTCTGCCTGAATCCAGCCCCATTTGTTGCAAAACTCGAAACAGAGCCTGCACTTGATCCATCACTGGCAAGTTCTTGATCAATCTGCATTATCCCTTTCTTCAATAACAATTGCTTATAGTACTCATTATCGAACACAAAACCTGTTCCTTGATCCAAGAACACTGTTGGGTCAGAATTGGAAGAAGCGCAAATCCTGCACAGATTGGCAGCTAAATTAGATTCCATGGTAGGATCAAAAGCCCCGCTTGAAACACGTTCTTGAAAGAAACTGCAGTGAGCAACACCAACTGTATGTGCACCTAAAAGGGTTACCATTTCACCCATTGTAAACCCTTTCGACTTGAAAACCTGAAATGCTTGAGGCACAGTAGACTGTGGTCCTGGCAAGTTAACATCTATTATATTCGAAACTAGCCCGTCTCGTCTTCCTGTCGGAACTGTATAATTCGGTCCTCCTGCTAGAGCAACAGAGTCTCTAGTTGCAAGTGTTATGATGTCTGCACAGGACACAATCGAAGGACAGGCAGCCTCTAGTGCTTTCTTGATCTCATTGATTAGTTCGTATCCTCGAACTGTCTGGTTTGGTCCTGCTTGCTTCTCAGACTGTTTTTGGTTCGGTAAGTCTATTAAAATCGATGCATCACAACCCTGTCATAAGCAGTCCAGGCATATATATACATAACATGAGTCAATATATGTCTAGAAAGGCATTTTTAGTGCACAAGACTCATTATTCCATAGAATATAAAGGAATTAGAGTATTTTTTGTTGTAAAAATTAACAAATAGAATCCATGATGATCATTGTATTTGAGCACATTGCATGTACCTTTAGTACATTTCTTTTATTTTCTAAATCATTGATATTCAAAATTAATTTATTTCTAATTGAATCGAATAGCAAACTTATAAAAATAGTAAAATTCTCTCGATAATTTAATAAAGAGTACATTAAAAAATAAGCAACATGGATAATGATATATATCTTACTCTAACGAAGCAATCGTGAAAATGCATGCGAAGCAAGGCAGCAGTAATTGATTTATCAGAACCAAACCGTTTTTGCACCACTTGAAATACAATAGATTCAGCTCTAGGACAGTCTGACTGGTAAAAGCCAACCCTCAGATCAGCCAATACAAGTGGAACAGAAAAGAGAAAGAGCAGAAATATTGAAATTTTCATTTTCATTTTCGAATGTATCAATGACTCCGAGTAGCTTTGGATCGTTGTAGGAATGGCTGAAGGTTACATATAATATATAGAGAGAGAGAGCGAGAGAAAGGAAGAGAATATGATATCATTGAAATAATTTCCTTATGACTATGTTCCATGGATATATGTGTACGTGCATACAACAAAAACAACCCATTTATTTGAAAGATTGTCTCATTGACAAATTAACATCGAATAAGATTTATTTATTTTTTTCAAATTTGTTCTAACTTTTAAATTTAGTAAATAATATCTTAACTTGATTAATTATTTGTGTTCGTAGCATAATATATATTCTGGTTAAGATTAAAAAAGGGAAAATCATCACTTGAAATTTGAGCCAATTATTAATTAAATCCTACTTTAAAAGTCATTTCAATTTGCTCATTTAATTTTATAAATTGTGTAAATTCTATCTAATTTTATTTGAAGGGCCTAATTAATTGTAATTTTAAAAATTACTTTTAGATCTCTATAAAATAAATTTGACACTTATTATCCTCATTTTCCTATAAGAAAAAAATAAAATGTAAGAAAATATTTTTAAATTCTAATTTTGTCACTCTTGACATAAATTTAAAAATTAATTTCTATATAATTTCATTAATTTTTTAATTTTTTACTAAAAATTCTTAAATTTTAACTATTTTAAAATTTACTTCTCAACTTTCAATTACATTCTCTAGAAATTTTTTTAATAGAGGTCAAATCAAAAAATTATTAGATGAAAAAAGAAAGAATTTTGAGAAACTAAAAATATTAGTCATGAAAATAAAAAAAATTTAGTTTTATTTGAAAATATGAAAAAATTAAAAAAATTAAAATTTTGTTATTATTTATAGTGATAGTTAAAAGGGCTTACTTTATTTATTTTTATTTTTATTAATATTAGTCTATATAATAAATTAATTCATAAGTTGTCAGTTCTTTTCACTTATTATTTTTAATTGATACATAAAAAGTTAAAATTTTACGTAAAAATTTAAAAATGAATTTTTAAATTTATTTCAAAATGGTAAAATTAAAACTTTAAAATATTTTTGAAAATTTGTTTTTCTTAAAAAAGAAGGAAAAAATTGAATAATTGTCAAATTTATTTTATAAAAATTTAAAAATAATTCTAAAAATATAATTAGATCCTTTAAATAAAATTTAATAGAATTGACAAAAATTATAAAGTTAAATGAGAAAATTGAAATTACTTTCAAATTATGATTAAATTGATAATTAATTTAAAATTGAGGATAAAACATATCATTTTCCCCCTAAAAAATTGCACACTATCATTTACCATATTTTTATAAAATGATAGCACATGTTAGTTTTTTGAAATTTTTATTAAAATGTAAGTTGTATTAAAATTATGAGATTTTTGTGGCATGGGAACAAATTCAACAAAAACAGATTTTGTAATCTTAATTTAGTGCCAACTATTCCAAAATTCAAGAACCTTTTGCTTGATTATGCATGTTGGCAGTTCCTAGCTATTGGATCGTCTTATGTAACTGGTCAAATTGTGTTGAGGTTTTGTAACCTTTTGCTTGATTATGCGATAGCCATTTGAACATTCACCTCCATAAATCGCAATCTTTTTTTGTTAAATTCATTCTTTTTTATGGGAATTTTTTCAGTTTTTTCTTTATTTATAATTTCATGGAGACACGAATCAAAATTTTAGAAAGATTAATTAGATTATGCATCCAGCTGTGACTATATATAGTTTATATATGAAGGCATGATTGAAATGTCATGAATAAAAAGCAAAATTCTTCCCATCTTCATGAATTTTTATTTCAAAACATTAAATAAAATAAATAATTGCTTATTCTATGAAGCCTCGTGTCCATATTGGTCAACTGATTAACTATTGATTCCCAGGCGAAAGAGGATGTATATGCCAAACTTCAATAATAATAATAATAATAACCGTTGAAATCAATTAGTAAGGAACCATTTAAATAAAGTCTCAATTTTAAATTTTAATATATTCAGTTATATTAAATTAATTATTGAAATTTTTTTATCATCATTATAATAATTATGTTCGAATCAAATTGAATTAATTAAAATTTAATAAATTCTAAAATCTGATGGTTGATAAAAAATAATATTAATAATAATACGCCTTGCCCATTCCTACCCTACTCGTTTCATTTTTTTTCTTTTATGTTTCTTGTTTTTTAAGCACCCTACATTAATAACTGGATATCTACATTAAAAAAAAATTATAATAAAAAGTTAAATTATATGGTATTGGTTCAAGAAAAGATTCATGAACTATACATAGGCAAAGATTGTTGATATTCCATATATATATATATATATATATATATATATATATATATAAATTTTTTTTTTTATTTAATGAAAATTTTTATTTCCTATACATGTTATTCGGAAAGAAAAGATAACTAAAAACATCCAGGAAAAGGTTCCTAAAACAGAAAACTCCCAAAAAAGAAGAAATACTTTCCCAATTGGTTTAAGACTCCTATTTCAAAAGAATCCTACTCCTTTCAGGTTTAAACATCACTATCCTTATAAATAGGATCTTATATTTTCTATTCTCATTCATTCTATTCTCTTGTATTCTTATTGTTCTCCTTCTCTTTCTAGATTCTCTCTCTATATACTCTAACTTAGACATCGGAGGGTTTGTGAGGATCCTCCTCACTTTTCATGTTGCCCTTTGTTGACCACTTGCAAGGTTTCAGCTCAAGAGTTCTGGAAAGTAAGTTATCAAGTGGCGTCGTCTGTGGGGAAATCTTAGGAAAAAGCCATTCATGCATCGGCCAAATTAAGACGTCGACATCATGACTTCCAGCCCGTCGCCAATCTTGACTCCTGACACTCACGTCAATCTCTCCACCCCTATTCCTCCAATCAATCTGTCAACATCTCTCCCAATGGCAGTACCTCTAGCCCCTTTCCAGTATGTTGGACCTTCATGTGGTGGTATGCACATTCCTCTTAGAAATACCCAAAGGTGGCCATCTCTTGGCATCGACTTCCCATATTATGCTTCTTTGCAACACTATCATAGACTTATACCTTTCGTAACTTTTCCAAATCTAATAGATACACCAGCCATAACTACACCTAACCTAGACACTGTAACCCAAACACTCAACCTCACCCCAACAAACAAAGAAGCAAATGATACAAAACATCCAAGCTCAGATAGCCCTAATGCAACAACAATTAAATAACTTAATTCAAAGTGGCAATCCTAGATCAGCTCATATAGAAAATAACACCCCATCTCCAGAATTACCTGGGGGAAGCAAAGGGAAGGCTAAAGCCTCGAAAGGGGAATCCAGCTCTTAACAACTCAAAATTAACCTAGAAGGTTGAATAAGTTATACACAAAGCTCACACAAGGCCAAGGAAAGAAGATAAATGCGTGATGGAAGTAAGAATGCCCTTTATAAGAAAGATAATCCAGACAGAGATCCCAACTAAGCTCAGGATGCCATAACTAGATCAATATGATGGAACCAAAGATCTCGTTAACCACATATCCTCGTTTAGAATAAGAATGTTGCTCCTACAGGGTTTTCCCAAGCACTCTTACAAAGAATGCTAAAAAATGGTTTCATCGGATTCTTGAGAACTCCATTACTTCTTTTAAAGACCTAGTAGAGAAATTCTAAACTAGGTTCGTCACCAACATTCCCCCAGTCAAAAATATCAATGACCTCCAAATGTGCCGATAAAAGGTTGATGAACCACTATGAAGCTACTTAAATCTGTTTAATAAGGTGGCCATGCAAATCAAAAATCTTATAGATAAAGTTGCTATTGAAGCCCTCAAGAATGGCACCAAACTTGGAAAACTCAAAGATAAGATAATGAAAAAATAACCTAGCACTTTCGCTGAAGTGATGGCCATGACGATCAAAATGATATAAATGGATAAAGACAGAAGGATCCAAAAGGATGAAGAGAAAGCACCAACTAAAAAAGAAAGGTCAAGACCCAAAAGAGCAAGCTCTCCATGAATAAATTTCAGAAACCTAGTGGAAAAATTTAAAAAGGAAGCCGAAAGATACACACCCTTAAATACCTCTAGATCTAGGATCCTAATATGGATCAGATAGAATGGCTTGGGAATTACTCCAGCCAAAAGAATAAGCCCAAACTGGAGAGCCATATAAGATAGAGGGCACTATTACCAATATCATCGGGAGTACGGGCACGACACTGAGGCCTGTAGAGAACTGAAGAATGCCATAGAAAGACTAGCAAAATAACAAACTCTGCAACTTCATCGACACATCTAAATTAACCAGGTATCTGGATGCGCAAGGGCGAGACAGACTAGAACTAAAGAAGGCCCAGAATGAACTAGCCAGTGTCATTAACATGATTATCAGAGGAGAGAACGATGAGAAAAGACCTAAAAGGAGCCGCGGAGAAGGACCTGTACTCAAAAAAAGAGAGATCATTATGTTTGATTATAAAGATAGGGACCACGTTCGGCACCCTCACAATAACGCCCTGGTGGTAAGCACATACATTAACAATTATCTAGTGAAGAGGTTACTGGTCGATGATGGAAGTGCCATCAATGCACTGTCTTGGAATGCTTACAAAGCAATGAGAGGCTCTATCACTAACTTGAAAGCTATCCAAAATCCCATTACAAGCTTATGCAGAGGAACCATACAGCCGATGGGAATCATAGAGCTAAGTCTGAAATTTAGAAATCAGGATATGGAAGAAACGAAAGTCATTAAAGCTCAATTTAATGTGGTGGATCTCCTACTGGCATATAATGGTATCATAGGGCGACCAATGCCTTACGAAATTGATGCAGTCACAAGTATCTGACACTTGACCATGAAGATTCCAATCAAAGGTAGAACTCTTACAATTTATAGAGATCAGCACATGGCCAGACAATGCTACTAGATGGCAATCAAACCTCAGACAAAAGCATTCCCCCTAGAAACTTGGGAGATAAAGAAATAGGGAGCCAAACCTGAACCAGTTGACAACACTTAGACATTATAGATTGCTGATGGGAAAATGATAAAAATTGGCAATGAGCTTAACTGTGAAACTAAGCGAGGAATAAGTGAAGTCCTCATTAAGAATTTTGGAGGTTTTGCCTCTCGAGCATTTGAGATTACTGGGTTGGATCCTCAAATTTCCTCACACGGCTTAAACATCAGACCAAGGGCAAAGCCGTTGATTTAAAAGAAGAGGACTTTTGCATACGAGAGGCAGAAGATAATTGTTGAAGAAATAAAGAAGTTGCTAGAAGCCAGATTCATTAAAGAAGTTATTTACCCGGAATGGGTAGCCAACGTGGTGCTAGTAAAGAAATCAAACAATAAATATAGAATGTGCATTGACTATACTAACCTTAATTGGGCATGCTCTAAGGATAGGTACCCACTGCTAACAATTGACTAACTAGTAGACTCCACTATCGGCCACGGTCTGTACAGTTTTATAGATACAACATAAGGATATCACCAGATACCGATGAAGGAGGAAGACTAAGAGAAAACATCTTTTATCACCCACGAGGGTCTTTACTGCTATAAAGTAATGCTCTTCAGATTAAAGAATGCTGGAGCAACCTATCTGAGGATGATAAACCATGTACTCTAAAACCAGATCGGGAGAAATGTGGAAGTATACATGGATGACATTATTACAAAAAGCAAGCATGTAGAGTAGTACCTCACTGACCTTGATCAAATCCTCCAATTACTGAGCTAGTCCTAGATCAGTTGAATCTAAAAAAGTGCATCTTTAGAGTCAAGGCAGGAAAGTTCCTGGGATTTATGATAGCCCATAAAGGTATTGAAGCCAACCCAAAAAAAATGGAAGCCATTCTCAACATGAAAGCTCCAAAGACTATCCACGAGCTATAAAAACTAAATGGCAGGATCACGGCTTTAAGGCATTTCATCTCTTGCTTGGCCAAGTGGTGCCTACCATTATTTCGAGCTTTAAAAAATTCTAAGAAATTTTTTTGGACTGAAGATTGTCAAACAACCTTTGAAGATATTAAAAAATTTATATCCTCACTACCTCTACTTAGGAAGTCGGTCCCAGATAAAATGTTGTACTTATACCTCTCTATGGGCCAAGAATGCATAGCTTTGGTACTAGTGAGGGAGGAAGAAAGCCAGCAAAGTCTGATATACTATGTCAGTAAAATACTCTGAGGATCTGAGGTTCGGTAGCCAACACTAGGTAAACTGGCAATGGTTGTCATTCATACATCCCAGAAGCTCAGGCACTACTTCCAGGCTCATCCCATTATAGTAAGGACCAGCTTCCCTTTGAGATAAATTTTTTACAGACCTGAGACTTTGGGCAGATTGGTCTCATGGTCGATATTACTCGAAGAATTCGACATCGACTATGAGTCCCGGCAGTAGGTGAAGGCTCAAGCATTAGTAGACTTTGTATAAGAAAGGATGCCGAAAGATCTCACCACCACCAAGGCACTACAATGGAGGCTCTATGTCAATAAAGCATCCTCCACTCAAGGATTCGGCACCGGGATCATCCCTAAAGGACCGCATAAAGTTCATATCAGATATGCAGTTCAAATAGAGTATAATGTAACCAATAATGCTGCGGAGTATGAGGCGCTCATAACAAGATTAAAGTTGGCTACAGAAGTCAAAGTCGAGCATCCCACAATACAATTGAACTCTCAATTGATAGTAAAACAGGTCAAAGGGACATTCCAAATTAAGGATCCAAGCATCGCCAGATACGTTGGAAAAGTCATGAAACTCCTGAAGAAGATTGAGCTAAATAGGGGACAGTGGGAAATAGTCCAGATACCCTAAAATGAAAATTCTAAGGCTGACCTCTTGGCTAAGTCAGTAGCTAAAAATAATCAAGCATTCAGAGCTATAAAGCTCACCAAAGCACTGATAAGAGCTAGCACCGACGATCCAAATATCATGGAGGTACGAGAAGTCCCATAATGGATGAAACCGATCATCCAATATCTAGAAAATGGGACACTTTTAGAAGATAAACTGAAAGCTTAAAAATTGAAGATGAAGGTAGCCCACTACTCTATCCATCACGAAGAGCTCTACAGAAGATCCCTCTCATACCTATGGTCTAAATATATATCCTAGAAGAAGGGAAGTAGGTACTCAGGGAAATCCATAAAGGAATTTATGGAGCACACGAATCATATTACACATTAACCAAGAAAGCACTACTTCAAGGATACTACTGGCCCACCATGTCCAAGGATGCTCAGAAGCTAACTCAGGAATGTCATAAGTGCCAGTAATTCACCCGTCTTAACCACAAACCCTCCAACCCTCAACATCCGATTGGCAGCCCTTGGCCCTTCGCCATGTGGAGAATGGACATCCTAGATCCCTTCCCGGCCTCCACATCATAGAAAAAATTCTTAATTGGTGTTATAGACCATTTCACTAGGTGGGTAGAAGTTGAAACAGTACTGACCATCACTGAAGCCGGATTCAACACTTCTTTTAAAGAGAAATCATCTACAGGTTCAGAATATTACAGACCCTGATCACAAATAATAGAAATCAGTTTGATAACAAGAAGTTCAAAAGGTTATACTCTGACCTCAGAATAAAGTTTCACCTTGGTAGCTTGCCTATAGACAAATAGGAAAACGGAGGTCACCAATAGGATTATCATGCAAGGATTGAAGAAGAGGCTTAACAAAAAGAAGAGGAACTGGGTCAAAGAACTTAACAATGTTATCTAAGCTTACAGAACTACACCTAGATCATCCACGGAAGAAACACCATTCAGATTAACATAGTGATACCAATAGAAATTAGATCACTAAGTTACAAGGTCATTAGAGAATCAAATTAGAACATCAACAACATTGACACCCGGATATGCCTAGATCTACTGGAAGAAATAAGAGAATGGGTGTTCACTGTAGCAAAGGCACAAAAGTGGAAGATAACACAATATCATCTTCGGCATATCCACCCAAAATAGTACAAGATAAGAGACTGGATGCTTAGAAGGGTAGACAACAGTAAAGGCAACTCCAGTACCGATAAACTTAGACCCAACAGGGAAAGCCCCTATCAGATTATAGAGCAAACATCTAAAGGGACATACAAAATAAGAGACAGACAAGGTAAGGAATTACAAAGATATTGGAACTCAGATTGTCTTTAAAAATATTACCAATAGATGTACTTAAATACTATTAAATAAAGTATTTTCATTCATTGATATAAAAATTATATTACAAAAGTAAAAAATAATCTCTAGTTTAATAACTAAGCATCGGACGGCTTTGACTAAAAAACAGGGGGGAGCAACACTAATGGCACTAATAGACGCAAGAGGCTCAAAAGATGATTCCCCTAACTGATTTGGAAACATTTCTTACACGAAGGGAAGAGGCCTTGTTCTGGGCATCCTCTTCAGAAGTAATCTTAGCTAGGTCAACCAGTGTTTTCTTATCCAGGTCAGTCAAGTCCATATCTGAAATCTGGGAAAGCAGGACTCTTTTACACTCAAACATATAGGCCTTGAGAAACCCTCCAACCATGTTCTGATAGGATCTCTCATCATTTTCTCAAGATTTCTTGGCCTCGCCTAGCTTCCTCTCCAGGTCGGCAATCCGAGAGTTTTGCTCTTCGATCCTCCTCGTCAGCTGAGCTTGACTATGCTCCAGCTTAGCCACCTTCTTCTAGCTCACCTCTGCCTCAGACTTAGCCTTTGCATATTTAGTCTAACAAAGTTCCAGCGCTGCCTTTGCATTGTCCAACTTCTTTTCAAAGTCGATTGCTATGGTCCTGACCTTTATCTCCTTTAGGCTATATTGGCTCTTTAGAAAGAAATATTCATCCTTCACTAATAACAAAGCCTGATTCATCTGAGAAAAGAAAAATTAAGTCATTACCTTAAAACCCAAAACATAAAAGATTAAACAACATGGAACACTTACTTCTAATGAATGCTCGATCATAGAGCTAAACAGCTCCTTACAACCCTCCTCTGTCCAATGTTGCATATTAGCTGGCAGCCTCAAGGACTCAGCATACTGATCTCTAACCTAGGCATTCGAGAAATTTGGAGGTTTTATTTTATTTAAAATCCAAGTCCTCATGTCCGGAAACCCAAAGAGCCTCGGATGCTGGACAAATATCTCCTCATAAAGTTCCTCAGCATCTGAGTCTCTGTTTATGAGTCGCCTTTCTAGTCTCCCTTCCTTTTCAGTTCGAGTAGACCCGACTACAACTTTCCACTTCAGACTGTTGACGACTTCATTTGGGACCACTGGCGCTACAGGCTCAAGTGATGGGGAGGAGATCTGAGCTTCTTTTTTCATCTCTGGCTCATCAACTACAAGCTAAATCTCATCCATAAATGCAAAAAAGTCAGCCATCGACAAATAAAAAGGTAAAAATAGAAGTCAGAGAGATACCTTTCAACGATCAAAATGTACCACTGGATTGCACACAATCTAGGTAGAGTCTCCACAAGTATCTTCTTGATACATCTTTGGTTGACCAAGCATCAGCCAGACCATTGAGATGAAGTCTGAAGACTATCTTTGTATCATGGTCGGACAACTTCAGAGGTCGTTTCACCTTATGGTGCTCGACAATGAAAAATTTATGCCTCCACTTCTTATGAAGGTCTGGAAGCTTCATAAAAAGGCTATGTTTAGGGATGGCCGATAATGAAAACATCAGCTCCCCTTTCTTTTTATTCAGACTATACAAGTATTATAGGATGTCTAAGTCCTGCTCTCTACCCTTCTCATGCATCAACTCTATAAACCTAGTCAAAATCTAGTAATTATTGGGATGAAGCTGATCGGGTGCTATGTTATACCTGATAACTCTAAGTTGATACTTTACTTATGGAACATGCATTTATGAGAAGAACGAGTAAAGGGGTGGGGTTTCCCCCATAAATACTCTGAAGCATAAGTCAACAATGGTATGAGGAAAAATAGAATAAAGCAAATAGGCATAATAGAATAGAGAATAAAGAATAAAGAGTGAGTGCTTGAATGATGTGATGATGGAGTGATGGAATGATGTATTAGTGATATTGTATGATGAGAATAAATGACATGAGATGTATTTATAGGAGAAGATATTGCTCAAACCTCTTAGGAAGTCTTATAGAATTGCCTTATTTAGGAGAAAATAAGACTTCCTTTGTAGCGTAATCTTCCTAATTGAAATAGACTTCCTTATTAATCTTTCTTATTATTCAAGTAATTCTCCTCCTTGGGGGAATGTAACCCTTATTAGAATAGGATACTGATATGGGATATCAAGAGTCCCCCCTGAAAGTCTGCTTGGATATTTATGCCTAATGTATCCGGGTCTGTAAGGTGATAGAAACATTATTCTTCTTTCTAAAGAGAGACTGCTTTAATCATTACATTTGAGATGGAAGGGTGAGCTAAGGTGGCCAACCTCAGTCATAGGAAAAGACAAAGCTCGGTACCGAGTCTTAAGATCATCATATAAGAACTTCGTTAAAGTGCCAGCTAGACTTGAGTGCACAAAACCTATGGTAAAAAAGGATATGTAATGGATTAACCCGCCAGTATGGAGATAACATGACAAAACCAGTCCTCATTGGAGTTTTGATGCTTGATGCATTAAAAGTGTGGCCTA
This sequence comes from Mallotus nudiflorus, assembly GCA_947683625.1. Taxonomy (NCBI): domain Eukaryota; kingdom Viridiplantae; phylum Streptophyta; class Magnoliopsida; order Malpighiales; family Euphorbiaceae; genus Mallotus; species Mallotus nudiflorus. The sequence goes on from CANTUR010000041.1 coordinate 8,874,085, forward strand.
AGTGCCAAACCTTAGTACTATAGAAATGACCTGAGGGTGCCAACATCAGTCATTAGACTTAGATACTTGAGGCTTAGATGCTCGGTACAAGGATGTGAGATTTACATGCTCAGAACCTCAGTACTGTAGAAGCGACCTGAGGGTGCCAGCTTCAGTCATTAGACTTATTCTTAGTGCATTAGAAGCACGGCCCAAGTGCCGTGTAGTCTTAGTGCATTAAAAGCGCGTCCCGAGTGTGGAACCTTAACACTATAGAAGCAACATGAGGGTGCCAATTTTTAATTACTGGATATTGATGTTGGAGCTTTAGATGCTCGGTGTAGAGGAATAATTGGCTATAAAGTGCATAAGGTTGATAACCACTATGTCGTTTTGATGCCTTTTTTAAAATTTAAATCATGTAACCATCACGTCTGTTCATTTGTTAAGAGATGAGACATTTCTACTACCATAATGATGACTGCTCAATTAATGGGTTATTTCTGTTTCCCATACTACCCTTAATGATGTGGGAGAGATTAAAGTATTTATGAGGGTAGTAATGGCTCATTCCAAATCCTTCTATTATTATATAAGTACCTCTATTTCTTTGATTTGTCACATTTTTGCTTCTTATTATCCTATTTGCTTCTTCTTCCCTGTGCATTCTTTCATCAAGCTTTTCCTGTAGTAACCTTTGCATTCTGTAACCAGGTGAACCTTTTCTTCCTTCATACATTTCTTCTTTTTATTTTTTGCTTATTAGATAAGTCCATGACACCAAGGGAATAAGTTAGCTCTTATCTGTTTGTCTTTAGGATAGATAATGAGTTGTTAGGGTGGTATCATAAGCATTTTAGTATTCCCGCCAATTTCACCCTGCACACCGTCGATAGGAAATTTAGAGCCCATACTCCCATGCTAGACTTCAATAGGTTAGTTGTGTATTTTGACCAACTAGAGGGGTCTGAAATTCCCTCTGGATACCTTTGTAAAAATATTCTTGAATAGGTATAACATAGCACCTGGTCAGCTTCATTCCAATAGTTATCAAATTATGACCGGATTTATAAAGTTGATGCATGAGGAGGGTAGGGAGCCAGACTTAGACATCCTGCAATACTTGTATAGTTTGAATAAGAAGAAAGGGGAGTTGATGTTCTCATTATCGACTATCCCTAACCATAGCCTTTTTGTGAATCTTCTGGACCTTCATAAGAAGTGGAGGCATAAATTTTTAATTGTTGAGCACCACTCAGACTTCGTGGATGTCCGAAGAATGTGATTTGATGAGTGCCATAAGGTGAAGTAGCCTCTAAAGTTGTCCGACCATGATATAGAGATGGTCTTAAGACTTCATCTCAATGGTTTGGACGATGCTCGGTCAGTCGAAGATGTATAAAAAAGATACTTATGGAGAGTCTAGCCAGATCATGTATAATTCATTGCTACATTTTGATCGTCGAAAGGTATCTCTCTGACTTCTTTTTTTACCATTTTATTTGTAGATAGCTGACTTTTTTGCATTAGCATATTGGACTCGGCTTGTAGTTGACAAGCCAGAGACGCAAGAAGAAGCTCAAATCTCCTCCCTATCGCCCGAGCCTATAGTGCCAGTGGTCCTGAATGAAGCCATTAACAATTTGAAAGGGAAAGCTATAGGTGGGTCCACTCAGACTGAAAAGGAAGGGAGGCAGAAAAGGCTACTCATAGATAGAGACTTAGATGTTGAGGAACTTGATGCGGACATATTTTTCCAACGTCCAAGGCTCTCTAGGTGTCCGGACATGAGGATTTAGATTTTAAACAAAATGAAACCCCCAAGTGTCTTGAACGCCTAGGTTAAAGATCAGTGTACTGAGTCCTTGAGGCTGCTAGCTGATATACAGCATTGGACAGAAGAGGGTTGTGAGGAGCTGTTTAGCTCCATGATCGGGCATTCGCTAGAAGTAAGTATTCAACATTGTTTGATCTTTTGTGTTTTGGGTTTTAAGGTAAGGACATAACTTTTCTTTTCTCAGATGACTCAGGCTTTGCTGTTGGTGAAGGATGAATATTTCTTTCTGAAGAGCCAATATAGCCTAAAGGAGATGAAGGTCAGGACCATAGCGATCTACTTCGATCTGCTGGAACTCGGCTAGACTAAATATACAGAGGCTAAGTCTGACGTACAGGTGAGCCAAAAGAAGGTGGCTGAGCGGGAGCACAGTCAAGCTCAGCTGACGAGGAGGATCAAGGAGCAAGACTCTTGAATTGTCGACCTGGAGAGGAAGCTGGGCGAGGTCAAGAAATCTCAAGAAAATGACAAGAGATCCTATCAGAACATGGTTTGAGGGTTTCTCAAGGCCTATAGGTCTGAGTGTAAGAGAGTCTTGCTTTCCCAAAATTTAAATCTGGACTTGACTAACTTGGATAAGATAACGTTGGCTGACTTGGCTAGGATTGCTTCCGAAGAGGATGCCTAGAACAAGGCCTCTTCCCTTAATGCAAGAAATGTTTCCAAATTAGTTAGGGGATCATCTTTTGCGCCTCCTACATCTGTTAGTGCCATTAGTGCTGCTCCCCCTTGTTTTTGAGTCAGAGTCGTCCGATACTCAATTATTAGACTAGAGATTTTTTTTACTTTTGTAATATAATAATTCCATCAATGAATGAAAATACTTTATTTAATAGTATTTTGAGTACATCTATTGGTAATATTTGAAGACAATCTGAGTTCTAATATCGTTGTAATTCCTTGCCTTGTCTGTCTCTTATTTTGTATGCCTTTTTAGATGTTCAGTCTGTAATCTAATACGGGCCTTCTAAGTTGGGTCCAAGTTTATCGATATCAAAGTTGCCTTTGTCGATGTCTACCCTTCTGAGCACCCAATCTCCTATCTTGTACTGTCTTGGGTGGATACACCGAAGATGATATTATGCTATCTTCAGCTTATGTGCCTCTGCTACAACGGACGCCCATTCTCTTTTTTCTTCTAGTGGATCCAGGCATATCCGAGTATTAATATTGTTGATGTCCTGATCTAATTCTTTATTAAACCTATAACTTGGTGATCCAATTTTTACTGGTACCACTACATCCATGGATGATCTGGGTGTAATGCAGTGATTAAAGCATAATGGTGTTTCTTCCATGGATGATCTGGGTGTAATCCTATAAGCCTAAATAACATTGTTAAGTTCTTCGATCTAGTTTCTCTTCTTTTTTTCGAGCCTCTTCTTCAATCCTTGTATGATAATCCTGTTAGTGACCTTCGTTTGCCCGTTTATCTGCAGGTGAGCTACTGAGGTGAAATGAAGCTTTATTCCAAGGTCAGAGAAGAACCTTTTGAACTTCTCATTATTGAATTACTTTCCATTGTTCGTGATCAAGGTGTGCGATATTCCGAACCTGCAGATGATTTCTCTCCAGAAGAAGTGTTGAATCCGAGCTTCTATGATGGTTGGTACAAATTTCACTTTTACCCACTCAGTGAAATGGTCTATAGCCATAATTAATAATTTTTTCTATGATATGGAGGCCGGGAAGGGACCCAAGATGTCCATTCCCCACATGGTGAAGGGCCAAGGGGTACGAATCAGATGTTGAGGGTTGGAGGGTTTGTGAATGAGACGGGCAAACTGTTGGCACTTATGACATTCATGAGTTAGCTTCTGAGCATCCTTGGACATGGTGGGCAAGTAGTATCCTTGCAGTAGTGCTTTCCTATTAATGTGTAATATGATTCATGTGCTCTAAAATTTCCTTTATGGATTTCCCTAAGTACGTAGTTCCCTTCTTCTGGGGATATACATTTAAACCATGGGCATAAGAGGGATATTCTGTAGAGCTCTCCATGATGGATAAAGTAGTGGGCTGCCTTCATCTTCAGTTTTTGAGCTTTCAGTTTGTCTTCTGAAATTGTCCCATTTTCTAGATATACAAAGATCTATTTCATCGATTCCGGGACTTCCTGTACCTTCACAATATTTAGATCCTCAGTGTTGGGTCTTGTCAGTGCTTTGGTGAGCTCCATACCTATAAATGCTTTATTGTCTTTGGCTGCTGACTTGGCCAAGAGGTCAGCCTCAGAGTTTTCATTTCAGGGTATCTGGACTATTTCCCACTATCCCCTATCCTGCTTGATCTTCTTTAGGAGTTACATGACTTTTTCAAGATATTTGGCGATGCTTGGATCCTTAATTTGGAATGTCCCTTTGACCTAGTTTACTATCAATTTAGAGTTCGAGTGTATCATAAGATGCTCGATTTTAATTTTTGTAGCCAACTTTAATCTTGTGATGAGCACCTCATACTCCACAATATTATTGGTTGCATTATATTCTATTCGAACTGCATATCTGATATGAACTTTATGTGGTCCTTTAAGGATGATCTTGGCGCTGGATCCTTGAGTGGAGGATGCCCCGTTGATATAGAGCCTCCATTCTGGTGCCCTGGTGGTAGTGAAATCTTCTAGCGTCATTTCTTGTACAAAGTCTGCTAATGCTTGAGCCTTCACCTACTACCGAGACTCATAGTTGATGTCGAATTCTCCGAGTAATACCGACCATTAGACCAATCTGCCCGAAGTCTCAGGTCTTTGTAAAATTTTTCTCAAGGGGAAGTTGGTCTTTATTATAATGGGATGAGCCTAAAAGTAGTGCTTGAGCTTCTGGGATGCGTGGACGATGGTCATTGCCAGTTTATCTAGCGTTGGGTACCAAACCTCAGATCCTCGGAGTATTTTATTGACATAGTATACCAAATTTTATTAGCTTTCTTCCTCCCTTACCAGTACCAAAGCTATGCATTCTTTGCCAACAGAGAGGTAGAAGTATAATGTTTCATCAAGGACCGGCCTGTTGAGCAGAGGTGGTGAGGATATGAATTTTTTAATAACTTCAAAGGCAGTTTGGAAATTTTTTAAAGCTAGGAATAATGGTAGGCAAGGCTTGGGCTGAGCAAAAGATGAAACGCCCCAAAGTCATGATCCTGCTATTTAATTTTTGTAGCTCGTGGATAGTCTTTGGAGCTTTCATGTTGAGAATGGTTTCATTTTTTCTGGGTTGGCTTCAATACCTCTATGGGATATCATGAATCCTAGGAACTTTCCTGCCTTAACTCCAAAGATGCACTTTTTTAAATTCAAATTGATCTAGGACTAGCTCAGCAATTGTAGAATTTGATAAAGGTTCGTAGGGTGCTACTGTGCATACTTGCTTTTGATAATAATGTCGTCCACATATACTTCCCCGATTTGGTTCCAGAGTACATGGTTCATCATCCTCTGATAGGTCGTTCTAGCATTTTTTAATCCGAAGGACATTACTTTGTAGCAATAAAGACCTTCATGGGTGATGAAAGATGTAATCTCTTGGTCTTCCTCCTTCATCGGTATCTGGTGATATCCTTATGTTGCGTCTACAAAATTGTACAGATCATGGCTGGTAGTGGAGTCTACTAGTTGGTCAATTATTGGTAGTGGGTAGCTATCCTTGGGGCATGCTCAATTGAGGTTAGTATAGTCCACATATATTATATATTTTCTATTTGATTTTTTTACTAACACCACGTTGGCTACCCATTATGGGTGGGTAACTTCTTTAATGAATTCGGCTTTTAGCAACTTCTTTGTTTCTTCAACGATTATCTTCTGCCTCTTGTATGCAAAAGTCCTATTTTTTGGGATCACCGGCTTCACCCTTGGTTTGATGTTTAAGCTGTGCGAGGCAATCCGAGGATCCACCCTAGTAATCTCGAATGCTTAAGAGGAAAAATCTCTAAAATGCTTAATGAGGACTTCACTTATTCCTCGCTTAGTTTCATAGTCATGCTCATTACCAATCTTTATCATTTTCCCATCAGTAATCTGTAATGTCTGAGTGTCGTCGACTGGTTCAGGTCCAGCTCCCTGTTTCTCTATCTCCCAAGTTTTTAGGGGGAATGCTTCTTCTGAGGTTTGATTGCCATCTAGTAGCACTGCCTGGCCATATGCTGATCTCTACGAATTGTAAGAGTTTTGCCTTCAATTGGAATCTTCATGGTCAGGTGTCGGATACTTGTGACTGCATCAATTTCGTAAAGCATTGGTTGCCCTATAATACCGTTATATGCTAGTGAGAGATCCACCACATTAAACTGAGCTTTGATGACTTTCATTTCTTCCATGTCCTGATCTCCAAATTCTAGACTTAGCTCTATAATTTCCATCGACTGTATGGTTCCTCTGCAGAAGCTTGTAATGGGATTCTGGATAGCTTTCAGGTTAGTGACAGAGCCTCTCATTGCTTTGTAAGCATTCTAAGATAGTGCGTTGATGGTGCTTGCATCATCAACCAATAACCTCTTCACTAGATAATTATTAATGTATGTGCTTACCACCAGGGCATCATTGTGGGGGTGCCGAACATGGTCCCCATCTTCAGAATCAAACACAATGATCTCTCTCTTTTGAGTGCAGGTCCTTCTCTACGGCTCCTTTTAGGTCTTTTCTCGGCATTCTCTCCTCCGATAATCATGTTAATGATGCCGGTTGGTTCATTCTGAGCCTTCTTTGATTCTAGCATGTCTCGCCCTTACGCATCCGGATTCTTGGTTCCTCTGGATATGTCGGTGAAGTTGTTAAGTTTACCGTTTTACACCAGTCTTTCTATGGCATTCTTCAGTTCTCTACAGGCCTCTGTGTCGTGCTCGTACTCCCAATGATATTGGTAATAGTACCCTCTATCTTGCATGGCTGTCCAATTTGGGCTTATTCTTCTGGCTGGGGTAATTCCCATGCCATTTTGTCTGACCCACATGAGGATCCTAGATTTAGAGGTATTTAAAGGTGTGTATCTTTCGGCTTCCTTTTCAAACTAATATATATTCCTGTTTAATTAAGGTTTTTATTTCCTATACAAGTTACTTGAAAAGGAAAGACAACCAAAGACATTCAAGAAAAGGTTCCTGAAACAAAAAACTCTCAAAAAAGAAGGAACACTCTGCTAATTGGTTTAGAACTCCTATTCAAAGAGGAATCCTACTCCTTTCAAGTTTGAACATTACTATCCTTATAAATAGAATCTCATATTCTCCATTCTCATTCATTTTATTTTCTTGTATTTTTATTGGTCTCCCTCTTTTTTTAGACCCTCTTTCTATATATTCTAACTTAGATATTGAAGAATTTACGAGAATTCTCCCCATTTTTCACATTACCCTTAGTTGATCATTTACAGAGTTTCAGAAAGAAAATTATCAATTGTAATTTTGACCGTTCATTTCACTAAATAATTTGTGCATCGATATAAGAACGTGCAGGTGTTAAATAATATACTTTGATCTAAGCTAGGAAGAAATAGGGTTGCACGTTGGACACGATCATCAATATATAAATATACATTGAAAAATCAAAATGAATCTCAGATTTTAATTGTTTATTGTTTTAGTAAACAATATACTGGCATATGATTATCTTCAACCCAATTTTTTTTTTTTTTTGAAAAAAAAATTTTAAGAACTTTTATACCGATTTATGAAATAACTTTTTTTATTGTAATTGTAGTGACAATTTTTTTAGAGAACAATTGTTTTTGTAGAAATGATAAAATTTTCATTTATTAACAATTAAGATTATATTTTTATGAAAAGAACAATAGTAGTACACTAAAAAAGGTAACAAATAAAATCTTATTCAAATTATAAATTTTTTTATTATTATTCTTGAATGACATTAACAGAATTTTTTTAATTTACAATCTGACTATTCTTATCATCTACTCAATGGTTTTATTTAGTAATAAATTGACTTTTTAATTTTTAAATGAATTTAATTACAAAAATATCAATAGAAATTTCACAATAACAAGATATGCAAAAACAGAAAACCATAAAAATCTCAAAAAAACAAACAGATAAAAAATATGTATCTATTTAATGAAAAATAAAAAATAAAGCAAATAAAATAAAAATAAAAATAATTACTGCAAATAAAAATAATAATAATTGGTGATTGAGATAAAAGTTTTAAAAAGAAATCGGGCAAAAAAATAACGAAGAGAAAAGAGAGAGCTGATTATATCCATGGATTTGTTCTTAATTTCTTCAACTCAGCTTAAATTGAAAACAAATTCAGAAGCCACCAAGCAAAGTCCAATATCCCATGGTTGAAAAAAAAAAAAAAAGAAGCACAACTCCGATAAAACTTTAAATTACTTGAATCAAATGTTTGGATTTAAATCTCAGCAGCGCCTTATAATAGCCGGTTGATTATAAAAGTTTGACAAAAATATACCATAATCGTTAAATACATTCAAGAATCAAACACCAATAACCAATAATTTTGAAATCAGCTTCTAAGAGTTTTATTTATTTATTTATTTAAACAATGCCTTGAGTTAAAACCATAGAGCACGCAAGTTAGATAATTGTTGAAAAGTTTTTATCATTTTTGGAGTTTTAATTAAGTTAAATTAAATTAGTTAAATTTTAATAAATTTTAAATACAATAATTTAGAAAAAATAAAAAAAATCAAACATCAATAAAAAAATAATTTTAAAAAAGTGAAAGCTGAAAATTTTAAATTCTTTTAAATAAAATTTTGAATTCAAATTTTATATATAAATAAATAAATAAGTGTTAAAAGAGAATTTCACACTGTTATGGAATTCATCCAACTCCACTACAAATTACAATCTTTGAACAAAAAAACTGAGAATCACATTCCAAGCTCTACACAAGTTCTATACTTACATGTATGTATATATATATATAATATTATTAAAACGCTGCTCCCTTCTGACAAGGTTGTATCCATTCACAACTTTAGTCGGCAGAGTAATATTTTAATAATCGAGTAAAGTATCCATTTGCCCGATAATAAAGAAAATTAGGAGTTTTTAAGCTCTTATAAAAGCTCAATATTGTACCTAAAAAGAGCCCCAAAAAATTGGCGTCGATCATAATAAATTAGCCCAATAAGACACTCCTGTATGATCCAACCACGAATTCCCTTGAATGAAGTGCCTTGGAGTAAACTTAGCTGCCTCTAATCTACTATTATTCGCCTGAACTCCTTCCATCTTCACCCTTCTTGCAGTGTCAGCTCCAGGCCCATGATTTTCAAATTCGGCAAACAACATTTTCCATTTTTTTCTGCCACTAGAACTTGTTATCCACCCTTCAGGATCAATAACATTTCCTATATAAGATTGCAGGATGATAGTTCTTGAATATCTTCCACCAGGCCTCCCCAAATATGTTGTTGTGTTGCTTGATTCTTGTTCTTGAGTAATATTGCAGCCATGCAACACGAAACCTGTTGTTTCTGTTCTTTCTGTCCTGGCTTGTGCAGTTACTGTGTTGAATTTTCTTGATATGGGTGACTTCCGGACGAGGATTTGAGAATTCTGAATGATTGTTGCGGAGTCCCCGAAGATAATATCCTTTGTTCCGATAATGATACATTCCCGGTAGAATTGCCGATGAGCTAATGCATATAATGAGCGTTCTAACCCTTCTATCTTGCACCTGAAAACTGCTGCTTTATCAGCTTGTACCCTGAGAGCTACTGTTTCTTTATCAGATGTTGCTCTGTTTTCAATTGTCATTGACTTGCACACAAATCCCTCTCCAAGAACAGCTGTAATTCAATAGAAAAATTTGCCTATTTAAGGACCTTATATTGATGAAGATGCCATTAATTTACTAATGAATTTTAGCTCATCGGTCCAAGATTAAGCTGTAAGGATACGAGTTTAGAACAGGAATAATTACAAATTTGGTGTATTAACTTTTTGGTTTTTTGTATTTGAGTGTTTATTTTTTTTTTTACAATCAAATGTCTAAACTTTAAAAAAACATACCAATATAATGTCTTCGGCGATTTGATGTTGACTGGGTGTTTAATTAAATCAAACTAGATTCATTTTTATCTTAGTTATTAGTCATATCATATATCACGTGTATTGCATTATTTAAAGGATAAAAACACTCTTATTATCTCATTAAATATTATGAATTGACAAAAATAATCTTTACATTAACTTATGCTATAGACATAAATAGTGACTGAATAAGGGTAATTTTATTTTTAAATAATACAACACATGTGATAAATGATATGATTAATGATTGAAATAAAAGTAAATCTCGTTTAATTTGACTGAGCACTCAATCAACCTCATATCGGCTAGAGACACTATATTGATTGTTTTTCTAAAATTTAAACACTTGATTGCAAAAAAAAAAAAAAAAATTAACACTCAAATAGAAAAAACTAAAAAGTTTAGACACTAAATTTGTAATTTTTCCTTTAAAATATAGAGTTAAATCCTAATTACAGCCTAATACATCTACGTCCCTGAACTTGATATCTTTTATCATTTTAATCCCTCAACTTGAAATCTAATCATTCAAACACCTTAATTTGATAAAAATATAACTTATTAATACTTTTCAGCGTTATCTGAAGTGTCTACACAATATTTAAGTTCAAATAGAACTATTTATAGATCTAAATTAGCTGAAAAATGTTTATAACTCATGTTTTAGCAAATTAAAATTAACAGTTTATAGATTGATAAGACAAACTGATAAAACGTGTCAAATTTAAAGGTTGTATATGGATTAAGCCTCCAATTAACTATCAAGTACTTTAGTTTCAGTAATTAATAATAAATTTGTTTATGAACATACCAACAGTAGCTGTCCGATAGGCAGGAAATCCTTCCGACCTCTGCTTTGATCCGGAAACAGTAGTTCTATCAATGCCATCGCCGTACATATACACATTGGTTAGATTCCTGGAAAGGAATACATGCTCATCGTAGACTCCTGCCTTGACATAGATAACATACCAACCTTTGCTGTTTAATTTGTAGGACTTAAGAGCTTCTTGAATGGTCCTGAATTGTCCTGATCCGTCAGCAGCCACAACTGCATCAGGCTGCAACTTACCATCGTTGTTACCCTCTAAGAGCTTACGGTTCGTAGACGAAAACCATGACCGATACTCCTCGCTAATCAGGTTTCGAGGTTTAATAATATCGGAAGAATTTTGTCCCCCGACATGTGATTCAACAATAGCCAAGGCGTTGCTTGTTTTTTGTTTAGGATTCTGAAGTGCATCGTTGATTGTTAATTTGATTGTCTTGTCCTGAAGTCCATCACGGCAAGCTTCTTGATAGGCAAGAGCAGCGCTCAACCAGTTTTTGACATCAGCAGATTTTTCTATAAGCAACAACTCTGAACTATTTGAGACTAAACCAAGCGCAGAATTAAGATCATATGATCCTAATGATAACAATTCATGGCAGTCATTGAGAGCCTGATGCTCGCTTCGAAAGTTGGCATTAGCTGCAAGTTGTTTAGATAAGTTTTTAACTATAATTGTATCTTGAATTGCGTCATGAATTGCAGCTTCAATATATTGCTTGTGAGTGGCATTTTCTTTTTGGTTGGAAACAGGAGTCAGAGAAGTTGTGCAAGAGGACACATAATCTGTCTGGGTACAAATGAAATCAAGGGTAGAACACCTTGGCACTGACCTTTTATTTGTTGCTTTCGATGAGTTTTGTTTCGGAGGCAGTGGACTTGGAGGTGGAGAATGCAATGCATGACCACCAGCAGTAGGTCTAAAACTAGCAGCAAAACCAACAGTAACAACAATGATCACAAGGAAGGCGAACACTATAACAAAAAGATTGCTAATCTTTTCATCTCCTTCTAAATACATATTTTCTTGAGAGCAAGCTTGCTTCTCTCTTTTTTTTTTTTTTTTTTTTTTTTTTTTTTTGGGTTTGTAACAATATTCAATTATGTCTTACATTAATCTCAGGTGGGTTCTGTTGTTTGCCATAAATTGGTTTCTTTTGATTGGTTTTGTCTGGTCAAAAGGAAACTGGGTCCGGTAAAAAACAGTATTTAGTTTATTATACCATATATTCATATCAAAAGAACAAGGCTATGTAATGAAGAGTTTCTAGACTTCTTATCCTGGTTAAAAACAGTATTAGTTAGCTCTTAGTGTTACAACCACTTGAGCTATTTTTAAGCAAAACCAGCCATTCCATTTTTACAGTTTTAAGAAAAAATAAAATTTTTAAGGAACAAAAAAATTCAAAAACAAAAACAGAATGATTTAACATAGTTATGGGTAAGCTAATTGTTGGACTATACATCGGAAGTTACAATAAAATAAAATCGGGAAAACACTACAATGGTCATCACTTCATAGTTGCAATATTTTCAGAATTCTTTCTTTCTGCCCCAAGAATTTCCATAATGGAATATTTTGAAAAAGGACACTCAAAATAAAAAAGGAAATGTTTATACAAATAAATTTCTTTTATATCCAAAGCGATAAAGATAGGTTTAGTAATCATTTCTTTCAACCGTTGTTTACTTATAGAATTAATTTTCATTTCATTTAGAAAAAATGAGAGAATTGCCCTTGTTATACAATATATTTTCCTCTTAATTAAAAAAATTATATTAATTAAACTCAGATTGGAATTTAAACTTGAGATCGTGATTTCTAAAGATTTTAAAGTAAAAATGGAGTCTTGCTTTTTCCTTTTTTCTTTTTTTCCTCTTTAATGATAATAAGAATGACTTAGCTGCTTTATTATGAAAATTTTTGAAGCCTTTCTTCGAAAGGAAGATAAATCGAAACAGACACATTCCTTAGTAGTGGAATAAGAAACCTTTTTCCTGGAAAAGGAAAAAGGATATGTAAGCAAAGTTTAGAGATAGCTTTTTTTTTTTTTTTTCAGTGAGGAAATATTTCAGTGACTATCTTTTCATGAGCATTATAAAAATGTAGAACTCAAAATCTGTTAGTGTAGATTTGTAAAATTAAATTTCACTCTATTTAAAAAGAGCGAACTATATTTATTGTGTAATTTATCAATAATTTGATCATTTGAGAAAATATTAATAAAAATAAATTCTTTCAGTTAGACAAGATTTACACTTACTACATTTTAAATTTGAATTTTAATGCATGTAGTTGCGCTAAATTAATTATTAAAAGATTTTTATTGTCTTTATAAGTCTCCTATTGAAATTGAACTGAATTTATTAAAATTCAGTAAATTTTGAATACTGATAATTTAATAGGAAAAAAAAAATATATTTACCACTTGTATCAACTTGAAAAGAGAGAATTAGAAAAAAAAAAAAAAGGATAAAAGATATAGAAAAGATCAAAAGTTTACTGACCAGGTAGGTCTTAAAGATTTTCTCTTTTAGAAAATCTTTTTTTATTTATATATTTTTTATTTTTTGAAAGAAAGCTCTTTTGGAAATATTTGACTACAAGAAGGAACTGAACTTTTACGAGTAAAAAAAATGTGGCATGGCGGCATGGCTTTGAATAAAGATCCAATGCTGTTTGCAGGTGGGACAACATGATTGATAACAAAAGCCATCCATAAGGGGCATCTATGAGATGGCAAACCTTAGTCCTTAAGCTCAAAGATTTTCTTTACATGGAATCTGAAATGTTCACCTGTAAATTAGCATTCAGGTACAGCTCGTAATCAAAGCCAGATACTCTGGGATGCAACCACCAAAGTTATGGTAACTAAAAGCCCTATGAACGTATACTTCTGCTCGTAGAGCTGTGGTGTTGAAGGTTACATGGCAAGTATAGCAAACAAGAACTTAGAAATATGGAATTTAATAAACATTTATGGAAAAAACAGAACTGCTAAGACAAAAACAAAGACTCCAAATTTCGATGTTTGAAGTATAGCAATCAATTATATAAAACTTGGCAAAACCTGGGTTAGTCTTCTATCTGAACATCGTTTTGAATTGTACATACAAACATTCAGCAGAACCTCGTCTTATTTTTCTGCCAACTTAAAAGTAGAACTATGAACTGAAACCTACTAGAGGTGGCAGACCATTAAACACCGGCTAAAGCTCCTCAAATATTTACAATGTGAACTCTTCAGGACAGATGTGGACACAACACTGTTGATTATGATTCAACTTTTGATTCCCCAAGAACTTCAATGAAACAGAAAATCAAAGCATAAATTCCAAGAACAGAATATGTCGCATTTCTCTCCTCCAAAAACTAGTGCCCTCATCATTCATTGCAGAAGTCCATTGAGAGAAAAATTCAGCACAGGCCCTTTAACTGCTTTCCTGGAATGTAGTAGACCGAGAATGAGCTGCTGGGTTTGCTTCCAGTATATGAGTTGATTCTTGTACATGGCCCTTTCCTTCTGGTTTGATTTCGAAAGTTTTGAAGATGGTACTTTTCGATACAGGATTTTTCTGGTCAAGTTTAAGACCTAGCGTGGCCCATAAAGGACTCTTTGAAGCTTCATTTGGGTCGTCGATTCTCAGTGTCTTTGGAACCAATACACCCTTATCGGCTTGCTCTTCACCCATAAGATTTGAATCTCTCGAATGCTTTCCTAACTTTGGCGAGCCATTTCCAGAGAAGCAACTGTTGGTAGTAGAGGATGACGGGGAAGAGCAACTGTTAGAACCATTTATTGACACATTTGCTGTTCCACCAGCCCAGACAGGCATGCAACCTAAATATGAAGCCGGTACAAGCTGCAAAGGAATGCTAGGCGGACAATAGCTTGGAACTGCCAGTATTGGTGTAGGGCACCATTGAACTTGATTGGAATTATTGCTATTTGGCATGCAAGGTTGCCCAGTTGAATGCTGAGCTGCTGTGACGGAAGTTGCATTGCTCCAACTTGGGTTCCAGGGGAAAACCCATGGAGGAACAGGGTAACAGGGTAGAGGATGTGGCACATTGAGCTCATTGGTGGATCCTGGCATGCCAACTAGCTCCTTTTGGGTAACAGTTTCAGATGTCTCATTTCCCCGGAAACTGGATGATGTCATGGAGGATCCACATGAAGATGGCTCCTCCCCATTATCTTGACAATTGGCAGAACTCATTTCTGCATATCTCTTTTGGTCTCCAAGATTAAGTACTGTTTCCATGGATTCACAAAGTGGTGCTTCAGGACCAAACTTTAGAACCATCTCAGTTCCAGTTGTTGAAGATCTCAACGTGGTTGCAGATTCAACAGAAGATATAAGTTGCTGATTGGCTGAGTCTGAATTTTCCATTCTAGTAATTGGCACCCCATCAGAAGATACTAATATCTGACGGTATTGAGAGGCCAAGTGCTTATTCTTACGCCGCCCAGCACCAATGGGAACATTTCTCATTGTTCCACCAGCTGTCCAATATCTCTGGCAATTTTTGCAGAAATGTCTTGGCTGGTTGACATTATAGTTGTTAAAATAACAAAATTTTGTGTCTAAACTGTTACATCGTGGACATGGTATAATCTTATCTGGCTTCTTGAAAACTTTCTCTTGATCTGAGCTCCTAGTGTCCACCTGGTCTTCCTTGGTTCCAGAAGTTGTTTGTGCTTCTTCATTCACTTGCATGGGGGTTTGGCTTTCTTCCTCAGTTTGTCCTGTAGCAGATAGCTTATCAGGCTCCCCTAAGTTATCTTCATTACAATAATCACTTTCTCCTTTTATGTTATCATTGCAACTGGTCTGGAATTTAAAAGAAAGTAGTTAGACTCCATTATAATTGGAAATTTGAAACAAAACAGAAAATAAAGGGGCATAGGTGAAATCAAAGTACAAGACAACTCAAGCAGCAACAAACATTACTCGATGCATTTCCAAGCTCCACAAAAACAAAAAGAAATAAACTACAGCAAGACAGAATTCTTCAATTTCCCTTCATATTCTGCCTTTACATTGTATTTGTAAATCGTAAATCGTAAATCATAACAAGCATGCATTAATGAGATCATGTTCAGATATCTGAAATGAATTGACCTCATTGAAGCATGATTCATAACTCAGATGCATACTTTCAAAAAGAGAAATGCAACTTTTAGACTGTAAAAAGAATGGACATATTATTCAAATTTGACCAGCTTATAAAGGCACTTAGCAATATGTTTGCCATGATTAAATGCAATTTATCAAATAACAAATAGGATCAACTGGAAAATTTAAGTTGACTGACTGACTTTTTGCAAATGGAATTGCAAGATTAAGATACAGGATCATCTATATTACTGTTTACATTCCAATTCAAAATTTGCTGCTTAAAACAGCTATGACAAAAAAAAACTAAAATTTTATCCAAAAAAAAAAAAGCATATGCAAAAATTTGTGTAGCCTTTTCTTTCAAGTAAGAAAGCAAAAGCAGGAACAAGAACCTTTTTCATAAGAGTAGTAAGTTCATATTTCTAAAAAGCAATTCACTATTGCACATTTGAAATAAGATGTTCACCACATAGATGATATTAGACAAATTTACAAGGAAAAATCACAAATTTTAGGAGAAAATTCAAAATTGGAGTTGCTATCATTGTAAGAAACTGGTTGATCAGAAAACTTTAAACTTAAGCTTTTGAAAAAGTAAACTAAAAATTATCTTTTAATCACAATCAGTATCCGTTAAACTTGACTATAAAGTTCAGAGACAAGATATGTTTCACATTTTAGGTCAGCTTCAGGGAACTCAAAAAAAAAAAAAAAAAACAAGAACAGGCCACAGGACAGAACATATTCCCATTACATTAGTTTCAAGATTCGGTTAAACTCAAAAAGGAACAGTTTTTCTTCTGTTATTTCTGCTGTTGTTTCATAAGAAAAGCAAAATAGGCCCACACCCCAAAACCAAAAACCCAGAAATTTTCCAATATCAATCCCCAAGATTCACCTCAAAACAAGACTTCAAACTTCAAAAGACTCAAACTTTTCAAGCTTTAATTACAGACCCAAAAAATTCATTAAAACTGAACACTCAAATGTGTACACATAAACAGACATATTTCATACCAAACATAAAACAGACATAAATTTGCAATAAACAATTCAAATAAACATATAAATATAGATTTACACAAACATATATCTATACCTTGGATTCTGTTTTGGCCGGAATCTGGGTGTCATGTACCTGAATCTTTCTACCAAAGAGCTTAATAGCTGGATCTTTAGACTGAGACTCGTTGATATTAGCACTAGTATTCATTGTTGAATTTTTGTATCAAACAAATTGCAGCAAACTTCCAAGAACTGTTATTGCAATAGCTATATACATATAGTAAACCACCCATATAAGCTTAAATAACGTCAAAAAGAATGAAACTTTGAAACAAATAAAGAAAGAAAGAAAGATAAAAAAGAGAGCTAAAAAGAACAGAACTTTTTTTTTCTTCTTTTTTTTCTTAAGCTTTACAAAGGCAAACACTTTCTCTTTTCTTCTTGCTCCTCACTATAAAAAATTAAAAACCCATAAAACCCTCTTCAAATTAAAGAGAAAAAAAGAAAAGTGTCTCCAAAGAAAAGTCCCAGATGATGATAAAGTGCATAAAGAACGTGAAGGATCAGAGTCTTTTTGTCTCTTTATTTTTAATTACTCTATATTTATTATTTAATAATATTTTTTATCTTTTTATTTTGAATAAATATAAAATTATTTTTTTTGAAAAAAAAAAAAAAACTCTCAAGTTGTCATAAATAAGAATCACTTTTGAACAAGTCCTTAATTTCACCATATGTCAGTGTTTTTCTTCTTACTCAAAATAGGGATTTTAACATTTTTTTTAAAGTGCCAAATATGAGATTTTTTTAAACTTATTCAAGAACATTTCCCTAAAATTCTAAAACCCATATGTTCTGCTCTATTCTATTAATTAAATTTTTTTAAATAATTTTAAGTATGTAATTTCTTTTTGAATTTTAATTTTTTGTAACTTCTCGAAGTTAATTTTTTCTCCCTTTCAAAATACATTTTTTTATCTTATATCCACAGCTAATCAAAATATTTTTAAATTAAAATTATTATGATTTAATATTTCAAAATTTTAATTTTAGTTTTAAATAATTTTAAATTAAAAAATTTGAAGATGATAGACAATTCTGATTATTTTCTATGTAATTCAAAAGTATTAAAATATTTTATTTTTATATCATCTTAAATTACTAAATTATTTAAAAAATAAAAATAAAAATAATTAAAAAAGAGTTATAACTTATATAAAATGTAAGGATTGAAGTAAAAACAATATAGATTCAATAAACATACGTCAATTATAATCTCTTAAAATCTCAAAACTTCTCCACTGTGTCTTCTTCCTCCCGCCCATGTCAATGTTCCTGGTTGATCTTAATATTTCCTAAGTGATTTTTGGCCATTTTTGTGGCCAAAAATCATAAAATCTTTTTTTTTTTTATCATGTAACATATTTTGCTCCTGGCTGAATGGGTTTAATCCCAATCTAAATAATTTTTTGGTTTTTATAGCTGTGGATATATGGATTTGATAATTGTGATAGTTTGTGGCTTGATTTTATGCTAGTTGGAGCTAATGAGTTTGCTTCACGATCTGATGTAGCTTGAAGATATGGAGCTACTGAGTTTGCTTCAAGATCTGATCTCAGCTTCACATATTTTATGCAGCAAATATCTGGACTGTTAGAGCTTGGTGATCTATTTTCAGCTGGAGATAGTATCTTTTCATGAATCATTTTGTATTATCCTCATCACCAAAGACAAATTCGTATTTCGCCAAAAAGAATTCGTGTGCTTTTATTTCCATCTCTACTCATCTATGGTTGTAATTTTTATTACCTTCTGTTCAATGAATTAAAATTAGTCGTTGGAAAATATAAATATGAGTCAATTAAATAAAAATTAAATAATAAATACAATTAATGGTATGTTTTTTAAAATATTTTAGGTCACGTCAAAAAAATAATATTTAGGAGATGTTCACATCCCTTAAAGTTATTATATAATTTATTATGTACTTTTTTGTTATTATAAAATAGACAAAAAGTTAAACTAATGCAAGTTGTTGTCTCCTTACGATATTTGCTAATATGCCCTCAAATATTTACAATGTCTAGGTATCTTAATAATTTTATTTGCATTTGTTAAATATACAAGTAGACTACTAGTACCTTTCTCTATTAAATTAATAAGAGTTTGTCCAATTAAACAACTTTATGATGATAAATATAAATATATAGGTATAGATAAGTGCACCCAACTTTATATTTTAGAATTTATTATATTTTATAAATATTAGTGACAACAACTGCAAAAAATATAAAAATTAGTATGTCAAAATTTTATGAAAGGCATTAATTTAATTTAAAAATTGTTCAATAAAATTGATCTTTACACAACTTTTTAATATTATGAAATGAAATTTAAGCAATAAAAATTTTATGATATATAATGAGAAATTTTTATTTTTTATTAAGCATTTCAAAATATATATTTTGAATGTAAGATGAATTTTATTATAAGTAATTTAGTTGAACATATATTTAATTATTTAAATTTTGTACTTATTAGCTAATTATATATTTAAAATTATACACCTCTTGATTATAACCAATTTACTATATTATTTTTATAATTTTATCTCTATAAAATTGAATTAGTAAGAGTGTAGTAGCTGTAATTATCTATGAATTAATTAAAAATAGAAAAAGAAAAAGGGAAAGAGAAAAGAAATTTTGTGCCAGTTGGCGTCTGAGTCAGCAAAAAATGTGAAATTTGTGACCAAGAGATAGATAGTGGCTAAGGATGGAGCTGAGGTAAGAAAGAAAAAGTGGAAAAGGACTGATGTGTCAGTGGGACCCAATTGTTATAAAAAAAAAAGTTACATTTTTATTTTAAATATTATATTGTTTTATTGGAAGAGGAAGTAGGGGGGATGGAGGGAAGGGGCCCGCTTTTTACGCCGCCTTCAATGTCTTTGCCAGTTTGCTTCTTCTCTGTGCCTCGGTCCTACCTTCTCTATAAAAAGCAATATTTAGCCAATTAATAATAATAATAATAATTTCAACTTATTTTTCATATTAAAATTAAAAAAATTCACAAATTTTATTCCAACATTTAATCAGATGTTTTTGAATTTTAAAATTATATATTATCTAGTATTCTTGTATTTTATTAATAAATATATTAAATAACTTAAATATTAAATATATTGTTTTGTATTTCAATAGCAAATCTCACTTTTGCACAACTAACGAAATTATATATAAATTTTATTTTTATGTATTATTTTTCAAAAAAATTATTATGATAAAAAATATTTAAAATTTAGTATTTTATTGTCTTTATATACCATATTGATGCATTTTACATATAAAGTTGGGCAAACAAGGAGAATGGTCACAATGCAATGGATGTTGTGAATATGGAGCAAAATTTGTTGTGTTCCCTTATACAAACCTCATCATAAGTTCATTTGCATCTCATCATGATATGTGGTATAAAAAAATTAAAATTGAAAAAAAAAAAAAGGAACTTTGAATAGAAATAGTAAATGAGAGTAGTATTTAGCTTTATACCTAAAAATAAACAAAATTTTGTTGTTATATGCCCATGTACTATTTGTGTCTATATTAAAGGTAATAAAATCCAAATATGAAACATAATGTCTAGCCCATCTATAATAGATAATAAAATATTATATTTTAAAATTAAAATATAAAATATTTAGTTAAAAGTAAAGTTTGATTTTCAATTCTCTATTGCTTTCACATTTTTAGTCATAAAATTAAACCAATTAGACTAATTATTTAAAAAATTAATCCGTCATTCTTCATTTTTCCACCCGCCATACTACTGTTCCTAATTTCATTTTGATATTTCTTAGGTGATTTTTTGCTATTCTTTGGCAAAAATCACCAAAATTTTTTATTTTTTGGTTATGTAATATAGTTTGTTGGAGGATTTGAGTGTAAAACTCAAATCTTTATGAATAATTTTATATTTTTATGTTTGTATTTTGGTGTGGAAGTTTTCTTCCATTTTAATACTTTGATCTTTCCATTGGAGCTGTTAAATGATAGATTAGGGTGTTGTGAATGTGAAGATCTGAAGAATATTGTCATATTTGCTCCGATTTGATTCTTCAATACATTTGAAAATGCAAACGGCCAATGAAAGTTTCTTCTTATTTTCACCGGAAAGAATTTTTATACTATATGCTTCCTTATTTTATTTTTATACTTTATGCTTCCTTGTTTTATTTTCTTAGTATAGTTATTCTCTCTGCAAAAGAAAAATAGAGAGTTGTTTTAGTATATTGATTGTACTCTCTTATATGTTTCCAATTAATGAATGAAATTTCATTTACTTTCGAACAAAAAAAAATTAATAATTAACTATGAATTCTTTATCACATCAAAAAATGATGAATTACCTCCTCCTCTCATCCCTCCTTGTTTCTTCATTTCCTTCTTCTGTTTTTTTATTATTATTATTTTTGGATGATTTTTTTTTTGTCATTTATTAGTCGTAAATATTCAAATATTTAACTTTTTGTAATCTATTTCATAAATAAATTATATTTGAATTTAAAATGTCAAACTTGTGTGAATTTTTATTCCATTTATATAAGTATTTATGTTTTTTGTATTTTAATATTGACTTATTAGTTATAATTTAAGAAGAAATTTTTAGAGATTTAAATATATAATCAAATTCAGATTTAATGTGTTATTTTATTTCAAGTACCTCTCCCTCCTCTATGTTAACAGTGGAACTGTGTGTATTTCTCTTTAATACAGAGTCTAAACACACGTCATTATTTATGAATACTCATATTTAGGAGAAGTTATACATTGGTCTAGGACCATCAATGCATCATATCTAGTTGAAATGTCAAATCAATGATAGTTGAACAATTAATTAAAAGAAAAAATTTAAAAAATCTAAAAAAAAAAAATGAATCCATCATACCATAATTTAAAAAAATCATATCTTATAACTAATTTATTCATTTATTATTTTCCAAGTTGTTTTAATATAATTGATTTCACTTTTCAACCAAGAAACGATCCATAATTATTATATAATTTCTCCATATTTAGTTTGTTATTTTGAGTTGTTTGTAGAAAATAGTTATACTTTCTTATATTGTTATTGTTCTAATAGTCTATGATACTAATAATAATTTGTAAAATTTAGTTATGTGTATCAAAATAATTTTAAAATATCTTATATTTTTATTCTATTAAATAATATTTCATCACCATTGTTTAAAAAGTAAATAAAAAAATAGGATGAATTTAATGTTTGTTCATTTTAACAAAAAATTTTCATCCTTTTACTTTCTCAAACCCTTTCAAATACGATATCTTATTTTCTATATACAATATATAATAGCTAACTTCATGAATTTTGCCACATCATTGTTAGTGCCATGTGGCACTATGTAGGCTGGATAGCCACCATATGCTCCCTATGGATTTCTTTTGTTTATAAGAGTGTAAAGCAATGCCATGTGGTGCCACTTCCTTCAATGTAACAAATCAATATTTATACAGAAAATGAAGAGTCCATTTTCTGTAATCAATAAGTTCCTTCCTCTTTTTTCAGTATGTCTCTTCAACTAATTGCGACCATAAAAATATAAATGAAGGATCGATCGATAGACATGAAAATTCGAAAACATAAGAAGCAAATTCTAACCTAATATAAGCAAATTCTCTTTCCTTCAATTGCAGCTTTTTTTTATTTTAGTTTATTTGTATTTTATCTTTATTAATCCAAAAACCACACTTCCTTTCCTTCATTCATTGACTCATTCAGTTTTTTTAAACTATAATCGTTAAAACATTTCCTTTCTTTCTTTTATTTTTTTCTCTATTCATTAAAAAAAAATATAGCGATTTCAGCTTCTTTTAATAATGCATTTCACAAACGATTCCCCATGTTTCACTAGCAAGTTATCATTACCTTCTTCTTCTTCTTCTTCTTCTTCTTCTTCTTTTAATATTATTATTTAAAAAATAAATAAATTATTTGATTACAATACATATATGCATATATAGATGCAATGCGTAGAAGAAAGTGCACAATTATTAAGGGGAGATGTTTAAAGTTCATCAAAGGAAGCCGAAAGTGCACGTACAATCTTCTTCTTCTTCTTCTTCTTCTTCTTCTTCTTCTTCTTCTTCTTCTTCCACTCTCATTTTTTTAAAATAAAAAATAATTCAACCTCAAATATCTTTGTTTTTCTCTTTTACTTTTCTTTTCATTTCTTTAGCATTAAGATTCAATTCATTTCATTTCTTTAATAATAAAGAATTTTGTTATTGTTAGATCTATATTTCAGTTCATTTTGAAACTCCTAAAAATAAAGGCAAAAAATATGGACAACAATGGCGACAATGTAAAAGGAGGTAGTGGTTGTAAGCACCCAATTTCGAGATGCAATTGTGCATAGTGCGATGAAAGCCCCTATAATGAAAAATTAATTAAGAAATTTTTTCATAGTTGGAGTCACCACTGTAGACGACGGGATTTTACGCGCGTCTAAAATTTTAGTAACTGCGACACTGTTTGGGCTTATGGCCCTAGAAAACATACTAACCATTGTCATAAAGATATGGCATGGAGATGAGGAGTCGCCACCCAAGGTAATAATTAGGACAAATTGAAAAGTGGTACTCGATTCTCTAAAAGAAATCTAGCACCACAATCAGAAAATTCTGGGAATGGAATACTAACTTCTTTCAGTTTTATGGTCATTTAGATTTATTTTATGAATTACTATTTTATTCTCTAATTACATGCAATTTTATTTAAACCCTAATTAAACATCATTTAACCTAAAAAGGCAACATATCATAAAATTACATGTAAAAAATGCATACAAAAGGCAGTAGCATCCCTAAGTCTAAACTAGGTTAACTTTATTTAGAAGTTAGCTAATTCTACATTTTATTTACAAGTGAAGTGGGCTAACAAAGGACCTACATTTTTATCAATTTTAGTGAACCTAGGTCTATTTTTTTTAACTTATCTAAGGAAATAGACTTAAGTCTATAAAATTTTAAAGGAAAAGTTGAATTAGTGGGCCTAAGTCTAACTTAATTTTTTTTAAATGAAATGTGGGCATAAGTCTATTTATTTTAAAAGTAATGAAATTAAATGGGCTAAGCTACATCTAAATAAATTTTAATTAACTAGAAAATGGGCTTAAAGTCTAAATTAATTTTAAAAGAAATAAAAATGCTTTATTAGGATGGGCTGAATCTAAATTGATTATATTAATTAAAATGGGCATAAATCTAATTAACCTAAAATGAGCCTACATTGGTTTTAATTAAATTAAACCCTAAAGCTAATTTAAGTCTATTGATTAAGTGGGTTTAGACCTAACGTGAGCTTGGGGCCAAAAAGGCATGAAAACCAAAAACAAAACCCAATTCAACAAACATACCAAAAACAAATCAAAACAATAATTTTTACATGATTTTTCTAAGAAACCCTAATTCAATTTCATGTAATCCTAAAATTAATCTATTGTCATCATTGATTTTATCAGGTTTTACCAAATGAAACCCTAATTACTAATTAATTTTAAAAACTCAAAAGCAAATAATTACTATTCCCACTATTGGGCTTATTAGAATTCCTACGTGAATAAAACAAATAGGAAATTATATACAAACCCAATAAAAATGAATAAAATAAAAAGCAGAACCCAAAAAACCTACGATAAAATGTTACAGATTCTAATCCATGGATCTTCTATCTATTTATTTGCCCTCATGTAATCATTCCAGTTATACCCATCTCAAGCCAAAATCAAAATAAAAACAAAATGCAGAAACAAAAGAAACAGCTTGGTATTGATTAAATAAGAAAATAAAAAAAAGAAAGAATTGATTCAAAGAAAACAATAAAGAAATAAAGAAATAAGGGAATAGAGATAAAGAATGTTGTAAAGATGTTATTTGAATGCCCCTCAGATTAAGATTGTCACCATTTTAAAATTGAATTTATTGCTTTTCTTCTTGATTTCCTGGACTTAAAAAAACAAAGAACGTATTTTTCTTCCTTTTGAAAGGTTTCGTTAAAATCTGCAATAGAAAGGATTTTTTTTTCTGTGTTAATTTTTCTTTGTTTTTTCTCTCAAACTGTTCTTCAAAACCCTAGTCTCTCCATACCCCCCCCCCCTCTCTGTCACTTTCCTTTCCTTTTATCATCAACTAACAACTCTCGCGTGATCACAACACTGCTAACCTCTTGCGTGATCATGAGAGAGGCAGGATAAAGGAGTTCTATTTTTTTCAAAATAAAAAATCAGAATAAAAGGATTTCAAATAGAGAAAATACATGTAAAGGACGAGTACTGTATACAAAAAATATTTAAAATAATTTCTTTATTAAAATAAATTAATTTTAGACCAATCAGAAAATAGAAAAATATTGAAAAATGATAAAAAATACTGAAAAAATGTGAATGTCCCGTAATGCCGATCGACATTTGGCTAATGTTGATCGACATTTGGCTAATGCCAATTGGCATTAGGCCAATGTTGGTTGGCATTAGCTAAATGCCGACTAACAATTTCCTCAGCAGTCCCGAAAAATTAAAAATTAAAAAAAAACATTTCTAGAATTAAGATTTTACAATTAGGTCCAAAAACACTACAATTTAGTCCTTTAAAACTCAAATTTCAGCACTAGAGATCAGTTTCTCAATTAATTTTTCATCATAGGGGTTTTCGTTGCACTATGGACAATTGCATCCCAAAATTGATCTCTAGTACTGAAATTTGAGATTTCAAGTACTAAATTGTAGTGTTTTTGGACCTAATTGTAAAATCTTGATTCTAGAAATATTTTTTTTATTTTTAATTTTTTGGGACTGCTGAGTAAATTGCCAATCGACATTTAGCTAATACCCACCAGCATTAGCCTAACACCAATCGACATTAGGCTAATGTTGATCAGCATTAGCCAAATGTCAATCGGCATTACGGGACATTTGCATTTTTTTAGTATTTTCTGTCATTTTTCAGTATTTTCCTATTTTCTGATTGATCAAAAATTAATTTATTTTAATAAAGAAATTATTTTTAATATTTTTTGTGTATAGTACACATCCATTACGTGTATTTTCTCTTTCTGAATCCTTTTATCCTGATTTTTTATTTTGAAAAAAAATAGAACGCCTTTATCCTACCTCTCCTGTGATCATGCAAGAGGTTAGCAGTGTTGTGATCACATGAGAGTTGTTAGCTGAGGATAAAAGGAAAGGAAAGTGACAAAGAGAGGGGTTTAGAGAGACTAGGGTTTTGAAAAAAAGTTTGAGAGAAAAAGCAAAGAGAAATTAACACAGAAAAAAAAAACCTTTCTACTGCAGATTTCAAAAAAACCTTTTCAAAAGAAAGAAAAATGCATTCTGTATTTTTTTTAAGTCAAGAAGAAAAATAATAGAGTCAATCTCAAAACAGTGATAATCCCAATCTGAAAGGCTTTTAAATAGCATATGCATAACATTCTTCACCTTTATTTCTTTCTTTTTTACTATTTTCTTTTATTTAATTCTTTTTTTATTTTCTTATTTAATCAACAATAATCTGTTTCTTTTGTTTCTGCATTTTGTTTTTATTTTGATTTTGGTTTGAGATGGGTATAACTGGAATGACTATGTGAGGGAAAATGAATAGACAGAAGATCCATGGAATGCCATGGAATAGAACCTGTAACATTTTAATGTAGGTTTTTAGGGTTCTGCTTTTTATTTTATTTATTTTTATTGGGTTTGTATATAATTTCCTATTTGTTTTATTCACGTGGGAATTGTAATAACCCCAACAGTAGGTTATTGCTTTTGCGTTCTTAAAATTAATTAGTAATTAGGGTTTCACTTGGTAAAACCTGATAAAATCAATGATGACAGTAGATTAATTTTAGGATTACATGAAATTGAATTAGGGTTTCTTACAAAAATCATGTAAAAATTGTCGTTTTGATTTATTTTTGGTATGTTTGTTGAATTGGATTTTGTTTTTGGTTTTCATGCCTTTTGGGCCCCAAGCCCACGTTAGGTCTAAACCCACTTAATCAATAGACTTAAATTGGCTTTAGGGTTTAATTTAATTAAAACCAATGTAGGCCCATTTTAATTAATAAAATCAATTTAGATTTAGCCTAGCCCAATAAAGCATTTTTATTTCTTTTAAAATTTTATAGAATTAAGCTCATTTCCTTAGATAAGTTAAAACAAATAGACCTAGGTTCACTAAAATTAATAAAAATATAGGTCCACCTTTAATCCATTTCACTTGTAAATAAAAATGTAGAATTGGCTAACTTTAAAATAAAATTAATCTAGCTTAGACAAAAGGACACTGCCTTTTGTATGCATTTTTACATATAATTTGATAACCTCTTGTCATTTTAGGTTAGATTGATGTTTAATTTGGGTTTAAATAAAATTACATATAATTAAAGAATAAAACAGTAATTCATAAAATAAATCTAAATGAACACAAGACTGAAAGAAGTTAGTATTCCATTCTCAGAATTTCCTTGTTGTGGTGCTAACTTTCTTTTAAAGAATCAAGTACAACCTTTCAATTTGTCCCAGTTATTACCTTGGGTGGCAACTCCTCATCTCCACGCTATGTCTTTGTGATAATGGTTAGTGTGTTCTCTAGGGCCTTAAGCTCAAATAGTGTCACGATTGCTAAAATCTTGGGTGCGCACTAAATCCCACCGTCTACAATGGTATTGAAGACAAATTTCATCACAAGCTTGGTCAGAAGTACCATCCTATTGTGGCTCATGATCATGTCATTCTTAAAATGTATTCTATTGATCCTAGATCTTCCTCTGCTCATAAGTACAACCAAACTACCTCGCTTTCCTTTATTGTTTTTTAAAAGAATTGTTAATGTTGTGAATATAATTGAATTAGGATATGTGTTGTTAAAGTTTAAAGAATACATTTTTGAGTTAAACTTTCTATAGGCAATGCTCTTTTCAATTAAAATTGATTTATTGATTCATATTCTTAGTTAGTTCTCATGTCATAATTTGCTAATTACATTTTAATTATTGAAATTTGGAAAAAAAAAGTAATATAAGGAAAGAATCAATCATTTCTTTCCTTTATTGTATTTAAAGTTTGTTATCTTCTTCTTTTGCCTACTAATTGTGTCTTTTAATCAGATCTTATTATGAATCAATTTTCTATTACTCTTAAAGAAATTAGCACTCACAAGGAAGTCCTTAGGTCACAGGTATCAATTAATTTCTATCAATTTTTTCTTTTTTAAAAAAAAATTTACTAGCACTCTTAACTGCCTCTCTCAAGTAGAGCATACTCTAAATGACAAGCTTATACGCTTCATCAATATTGACCTTCAAGACATCAAGGTTTCACCCCCTTCTTTTTATAATCTAATGGATGGCTTTTTTATTTCTAAGTGTGGTGATGTTCGGCACTATTCTATATTATAATACAACAACAGTTTCTCATGTTTGTGTTGAGCATGTAATCCTACGTTAAATTGCAAGTAATAATGATAGGGTTGAGATATTCAAGTGGTGGCTGCAACTAAAATTACTCAAGCCTTACCACTTTAGCATCATCTCAACCCTATCAATGCCACAATCTCTATCAATGCCTGAATGACCAAAATAAATTTTGATCTAAACATTTCTTACTGCAATACCAAGTCAAGAACTTTCTTTAAAAAGGAAAATTATTTAAAGCACCCGACCTGTCCAATAAAATGCCTCATAAAAGTACCATCTTTATAAATATGATGATAGGTTACGTTAATTAAAGAAGGTAGTCTTTCTATTATTAGAGAGCTATTAGGTACTATAATTGATCATATTATTATTATTTGGACAATTTGATTGGTGGGATTATCAAATCTATCAATTTAGTAAGGCTTTTAAGGTTTTTGTTAATATGTATAAGGATGGATTGAAGTCTGATCATGTGACATTCGCTACTATATTATTGGGTATTGGGTTTCGAGATTCCATACACAACGAAAAAATAAAAATTAAATCACAAATCCAAACCTGGATCCAAGTAATTCAATTAATTAATTAAATCTAGGGTTTTCATTTTCTTACCATAAATGTAAAAGGGGCAAGAAATCTAGAAGAAAGAAAGGAGGTTCACTTTGGTGACACCCTAGCTCGAGCTTTTAATTTAGCAGTTCAGATTTGAGATGTCTTTAAAAGAATATGTCCTCCACAAATCTCCACACAAACAACCTTTGATTTAAAAATGAATACTTGTGTATTAGCACCTTCTCTTGATTTCTTACAAATCAAGAATTAAAAAGAACTTTGTGTTTTATTTTTTAAAAGAGAGAAAACAAATTTGGTGGTAGAATAATGAGAGTGTGTGAAACCTTAGAGAATATAACATATTTATAGACATTTAAATTAGGGTTTCATTTACCAAACAACCTTTTGGTAATTTCTCACTTACTCTTATTCTAATTTTATTTAAAATTAAATCAGAAATAATATTCTATTTATTTAAGATAACCTTTAACTTGAATAAATAAATAAATATTTTATTTATTTATTTTCACAGAGCTTATTTGGGTTTGTTAAACCCATATTCGTTTTGGGCTTATTCAAAGTGTGTGACTCTATAAGTTCACATACTGTTAGCAGATCTCTATTTAGGTCTACAAGTCATAAGCGGCCTCTAGCAAAATATTATGACTACCCAAGTCATGTGAAGTCAATAATCCAATATAACCTAATATACAGTAAATATTTTAGTCCCTTTGTCACATGATATCTTGATTGAATATAAGACATAGATTACATCATCCTTATAGAATTTAATCATATAATTTCTTGATTCCAAGTAGACTGAGAATGATAACTCTTTATTAATTTACTTTAGCATGACCATGTATTTTCCTTAATCTATCTTATCAAGGGGCCTATAGATATTTTACTCACATTAAATGAGGGACAAATTCCTTCTCAATCACTCACATTCCTCACATAACTCATTTTATACCTAACAACAACCTATTTTATCATCCGATTAAAGATAATGTAAGATTATGTCAAAATACAAAATAGTTATGTAAAAATCTATAGTGATTTCAATGTCAGAGGACTAAGCCAATATTATTGTAATGAGAATTACTTATGACAATTATCTATATGGTATTCTTATGATGAGTCAATCCAGCACTTTATTTCTCAAATAAGTACTTATGAGTTGACTTAATATTTATATTCATGATTAGTAAAACATAATCATTAATTAACATCATACTAGCCATAATACATTGTTATGATTAGGGATAATTTAAATAGAACTCATATTTAATCTAAGGGTTTTACTATCAAGTCACATATTTGATGACCTTAGTAAGAATTAACTATTCAACTAATTATCATAACACAAAATGATAATGAAAAATGCCTCTTTATTAAATAAAATGATAAATTCAAAATATAATTATACATGATTGACCTAGTACATATTACTAACATTATGATGTAAAAAGCTGAAGATATTGAAAGAATTGTTTCAAGTTCATTCTCATATTATTGGCACATGATTTGGCTGTCATAATTTGCAATTCATTTGTTAATAATCCATGAAATGCAAGTAAAAATTTAATCTTTTTTTTAAATCTTTATTAAAATGTTAATGGTTTAGTGAGTTTGGATTTATAAGCAAATGAAATTTGATTTTACAGAGAGGATTTATATGATTCAATTGTTTAGCTTTTATTTGAAATGCAATTTGAATTTGAGAAAAAAGGAACAATCAATTTTTTTTTTTTGTTCATTCACCTAAAGCTAAGTGAGAAATTCCTTCATTTGAGTAAAGAAGTTTAATGATAAGGATAGTGGAACAGCTAGTGGAAGGGGACATAAAAAGGTAGCTGGTAATGATAAAGAAGGCAATATGTTTAATATATGAGATGAAGTTAAAGAAGAGGAAGTAGCAAAGAAGAATAGACTTAAACTCAACAAACGTATTTACTATGATGAGGATGGTCTAAAGAGAGGAGATCATGGTATTGATGATAATGATTTTGAGAAAGTGAGTATTTTCTATTCTATATAATGTTGTTGTAAATGTTAATCTCATAATGAGTTGTAAATTTGCATTTTCTTATTTTTTGTTATTTTAGAAACTTTGAATCTACAAATAACTATTGATTTTTCATGCATTCTTATATGCATT
This sequence comes from Mallotus nudiflorus, assembly GCA_947683625.1. Taxonomy (NCBI): domain Eukaryota; kingdom Viridiplantae; phylum Streptophyta; class Magnoliopsida; order Malpighiales; family Euphorbiaceae; genus Mallotus; species Mallotus nudiflorus. Next base: position 8,905,072 of record CANTUR010000041.1, read on the forward strand.
CTCTTCTTTTTAGAGTACATGAAAGAGGTCTTGCAATCTTCTTTCATGGTTTAACAAATTTCGTTCAGCAGATGCTAAATTCAATCATACATTTTTTTGTTAGTTTTAATTATAGGAAGTGTATTCCTCAATTTAGCATTTCAGGTAATTGTCATATTAGGAATGTCTATTTGTCAATGTTAGGTGATGATTGGGAGCATAAAGAATTTTTTACTAATGATGATGAATATGTTGGTAATGATCCTAAGGGATGGGGAGATCTGGCCCCAAAGGTTTCTGCTCCTCCAAAAATCAAACAGGTTTCTAATTGTTTGTGCCTATTAAAAGTGTTCATTATGTCATGCATTCCATTGTACATTTTTTTGTTTGCAAATATTTATTAAGTGATTTTAAAACTTGGAGTTGTATTTACATTTTATGTACTCTTTCAATGAATTTGTCAAAAACGCTTAGATAGAAAGGTAAAGGTTTAATTTCATGATCAATCATATTTTGGACTATTCAAATATGTCTTTGAAATATATATATATGTATATATGTATTACTAATAGCTTTTGAAATGTTATACTACTCACTTTCGATTCATAGAATATTATTGCAACTACTTTGACAAATTGGGTTCTAATAGAAAAAGTTAAAAGAATAGGATATAATCAATTGTTAAGCCATTAATGAAAATGAATATCATAAATTTCAAAGACATGTTAATTGTGAATTATAATTTATTGTTCAAGAGTATTTAAAATGGATTAGCTAAATTGTGGTTTGATTATTAAAAAGTTATTAGTATGTTTTTAAATATAAATACTATTATAAATTTATAATTATAATTTCATAAAAATTCATTATAAAAAATAAATAAATTCACTCGTGCAATCAAGTAGTTTAATACTTAAACCTCATGACATGAAATGATAGAGTTAGGGGAGTTAGAGAATCAAACTTTATTCTTAACCAAATACTTTAGCCCTATAATGGAGTATTTTATCATTCATTTAAGTGGACCAAACTCCATTGCAGATTTTATCCACTATAAAGTGGAAAAAAATATAACAACTATATTCTCCCTAAGAGAAAATCAAATCCAAATTTTAGAGAAGGGGAATTGCCAGAAACCAAAACTAGTTTATGGTTGTTATTGCTCCTGGTGGAGGAAATGACTCAAGCCCCCAGGCAAGGCAGAAGGAAGGAGGAAGGAGTAGCTCCCTATACGCACCAACCTTGTCAGATAGGGATAATGGGATTAAATTGCCACGTGCAGAAGCAGTAACGACCAAACTTGATGTATTGAGCCTTGAGTAAAGTAACTATTCAGTGCAGGAAATCCCACGTGCAATGGAAGAAAAAAGAGAGGGAATCAAGGCTCAAGGCACAATAGGTAGCTTAAAGCTCTTCGAGCCAAAAAGCCTAGTGGTTAATGACCCAACACCAAATCTTTTGAAGAATTAACAAGTTCAACCTTTTAAGATCAGGAACCATTAGAAGAAGATGACAACCCAAGCAGGAAGAGGGCAAGACAAATTATGGAGTTCAAAGCTTAGCCTTTATTCAAGAGAACCTCTATTTGGAGGGCTTAACAACACAACTCCTACCATAAAGAGATAGATGAAGAAATTTAAACTCAAGAAAATGATGAGAGGAACTAATCTAAAGTATGCCTCTACAGCTGTTGAAAATAATGAAGAAGATAACCATGAAGATTTTACATTGCAATATCATTTTAGTGGGAATATAGCCTATAATGAGCATGCTCTGAACCTTTGTCTTTTTATTTTTGTCTGTGTAATTCACTAACTGAACAATATTTATTTGTGATGGTTGAAGTTAGTGGTTATTATGTCCATTTATTGAGGAAGTAAATATTTTTTATTGTATATATTAGGAAGTAAATACTTGTATACAATTAGGAGTAAAATTTTATTCTATTTAGGATGTTATTATATTCCTAATTAGGTTGTGATTATGATTCCTATGTGTACATATAAGGGGTGTAACCCTTCTTTGAATATCATGAAAAAGTATTTCCTTTAAATTTTCTCTCTTTTTTCTATGAATTTCATTCTTCATGGTATCACAACATACCCATTAAAATCCAATTTTTTATTAAATTCTTGAAATCGTATTTTTTTCTTCCTTTGAATTCTTTGAATCTTCAAAATCATGACCATCGAAAACACATCCATTGTATCCTATGGAACACCCAATTTATTCAAACCCTTTAAGATAATTATCCCTTTCCCACAAGAATTATTCTTGATGATACAAACTATACTTTATGGTCACATATCATGGAGATGCGAATTGGAGGCAGAAATAAATTTGGCTTTCTTAATGGCACTATGCCAAAGCCACCAGTAGGAGATAAAGCATTGAAAACTTGGCTCCTTGATAATAATCGATTCAAAAGTTAGTTGATTGATTCCATGAGTCTGACATTAATGTAGAGATTTATTCGTCTTATAACAGCAAAGGAGATGTTGGATGCTGTATCAAAAACCTTCTATGATGGATGTGATGAAACTCAATTATTTTGAATTGAATCGAAAATCATTCACAACACGTCAGAATGGTAAGCCATTACCTGCGTACTATAATGAATTAATTGGAATATTTCAGGAAATCGATGCCCGGATGTGTGCACAAGGGGAGGATGTTAATAGAGTAGTATCACTCTATAAACATATTACCTGGCTTCAAACACATATTTTCCTAGTCGGGCTTGATTTGGAATTTAATAATGCTTGGAGTGAAATACTCTGGAAGGATCCACCTCTTAATCTCAAGTCTAGTTATGCATATGTACGGAGGGATTATAACCAGTGATATATGATGAAAGAGCTGAAGATACTGTCAGACCATTATGTACTTGTAGCAGCTTAGACTCGTCCCCAGTTTAAAGGGAAAATACCGAGTAAGTCCATCACATACACTTGTACTCATTGTGGAAAAGTTAGAGACTCCAAGGAACAGTGTTATGAAATTGTGGGATATCTAGAATGGTGGAATTTCAATAGAAAGCCTCGTAAGAAGCTCAAAAAGGTTGCAATTGCCACCTTTAGTGGTACTAAACCATGTGGTGATCTTGATGCAACATCAGGTATGACAAATCTTACTCGAAATAATACATGGATTATTGATACAAGTGCTACTAATCATATGATAAACTCCACTCACCATCTTACATCCATCTGCCCATTAACCCAATAAAATATTCTAATTGCTAATGGAGCCATAGCACCAGTCACTCATGAGGGATCAATATCTAACTCCGACTCTCTTAATCTAGATATTGTTTTTATTATTCCATCTCTTTCTTGTATTCTACTATCTGTTGGCCAAATTACTAAAATCTTGAATTGCACTATCAAATTTTGGCCTAATTATTATGTATTTTAGGACATTACAATACACTAGATTCTTAGCTCTGGTGTTAAACGTAGAAAGTTATACTATCTTGAGTTGTATGATGATTCAAGTCAGAAGTCAAATCAAGTTAATAGGGTTGGTAGAAGTTGCTCGAGTAAAGACTAAGTATTCTTGTGGCATCATCGTCTTGGTCATCTTTTTTTTTTATTATCTTAGACAAATAAAACCGCATTTATTTTTGAATACCACAGACTCGGAATTCAAGTGTGATATTTATAAATTGATAAAAGGCCACCGAATTTCTTATGTACTGAGTTATAATAAAAATTCAATTCCATTTATGACCATTAATTCTAATATATGGGGACCTACTAGGGTTTCTACTCTATCTGGTGCTCGATATTTTATAATGTTTATTAATGAATGTACCTAGATGACTTAGGTATCACTACTTTCAAATAAAGGACATGTGTGCTCTAAGTTCCAGGACCTGTACAAAATGGTGGCTACACAATACCAAAGTAAAATTCGAGTCATGCAGCCTAACAATGGTAGGGAGTATGTTAACTTAATTCTAAATGATTTTTGCCACAAAAAGGGCATTCTCCACCAAACATCTTGTGCTGACACTCCTCAACAGAATGGTATAGCCGAATGAAAGAATCGACAGTTATTGAAAGTTGTCTGAGCATCATTATTTGACATGAATGTTCCTCGAGAATAATGGGGAGAGGTTGTTCAATCCACTGTGTACCTCATAAACCGGACACCATCAATAGTACTTAATTTTAAAACCCCTTTTCAGAAACTTCAGGAACTTGTCATATCTCCACCCCTCAATAATCTCGAGCCTCAAGTCTTTAAATGCTCGGCATATGTTCATCAGACACTCAGCAAATTAAACCCTCGAGCTATCTGGTGTATCTTTGTTGGCTATGTGAATTTACAAAAGGATATCGATGTTATGATCCAAATGAAAAGAAGATGTATGTCACTCGGGATGTTCAGTTTCATAAAAAAATTTCTTTCTTCTCCCACTCTGAGTGCTCTCTTCAGGGGGAGAAAAATATGAACCTCTTTGAATTTGAAGATAGCATTCTAAGTGTTCTGAGTCTGACTATCCCAAATTTTTTGAGCATCTCACAGACATCTCTGAGTATCCCAAATGTTCTGAGCATCTCACAGACATCTGATGCTCTGAGCCCGAGTATCTCACCTAGACAGATCATAGAAGAAAATTTGAGTAATCAAGATAGTACATCTTTCCAACCCACACCAAAAGCTAAAGAAACTCCGAATGTGGATGTGCACAATAAGGTAAACTTGTCTCCTTTAGTAACTCCAAATACTGAGCCTCATTATCCTTCTACAATCAATAGAAGGGTTCTGAAAAAATAATATGATCCAGACCTTCATACCAAAGCTAAATATCCTATGAACAACTTCATATTAACCAACCATTTATTTAACTCACATGCACTTACTGTAAATCAATTATCTATTGTATCTATTTCGAGTAATGTGCAGGAAGCCTTAGATGATCCGGATTGGAAGAAAGCTATGAATGATGAAATTGAGGCATTGCAAAAGAACCGGACATGGGATCTTATTCCTCTTCTGGAAGAAAAGAAAATGGTGGGGTGCAGGTGGATATTCATTGTCAAACTCAATTTAGATGGAAGCAGTATAAAGCTCGATTGGTAACAAAGGGGTATACTCAGAAGTATGAAATTGACTATGAAGATACATTTGCCCCAATAGCAAAAATGAACACCATATGAGTCCTTATTTCCTTAGTTGCCAACCTCAACTGGCCACTGCGACAATTTGATATGAAGAATGCATTTTTGAATGGAACCATAGATGAAGAAGTCTATATGGATCCACCACCCGGAACTAAATGTACTGATCGAGTATACAAACTAAAAAGGGCATTGTATGGACTCAAGCAATTACCTTGAGCATGTTTTGGATGACTCTCAACTTTCATGAGGAAGTTCAAATATAAGCAAAGTGATATTAATCACACACTATTCATCAAACAAAAGTTAGGTAAAGTTACCGCGCTGATTGTATATGTTAATGATATGGTGGTCACTGGAAATGATCTGAGTGAGACAACAATCTTGCAAAGACAGTTACCATCCGAGTTTGATAACTTGAAGTATTTTTTAGGAATTGAAGTTATAAGATTAGCTTAAGGAATTTCCCTCTGCAAATGAAAGTACGTAATGGACCTACTGACAGAGATGAGCATGCTTGATTGTAAGCCAGCCGAGACTCCAATTAAAGTTAACCATGGACTTTAAGTCATAGGAGATTAAGTTCCAAATGATAAAGATCAATATCAAAGGTTGGTGGGAAGGTTGATTTATCTATCTTATACTTGGCCAGACATTGCTTATGCAATAAGTGTTGTAAGTCAGTTCATGCATTCTCCGAGTAAAGAACATATGGATGCAGTATACAGAGTATTAAGATATCTAAAGTCTTCTCCGGGTAAAGGGTTATTCTTTGGGAAGAATAAAGATTATGAAATTACTGACTATATTGATGCTAATTAGGCTGGAGATCGGACTGATTGAAAATCAACATCCGGGTACTTTATGTTTATTGAAAATAATTTAGTCACTTGGAGAAGCAAGAAGCAGAAAGTTATAGCAAGGTCAAGTGCTGAAGCTGAGTTTAGAGGAATGGCTCATGGAGTATGTGAGTTGCTCTGGATGAGGTGAATTGTTCAGGATCTGGGATTAAAACATTTGAGGCCTATGTTGTTACATTGTGATAACAAGGCAGTCATAAAATTACAAACAATCCGGTTCAACATGATCGGACTAAGCATATAGAGGTTGACAGACATTTCATAAAAGATCATTTGAACCAAAGAATAATTGATCTTCCATATGTTTCTTCTCAATCTCAACTAGCTGACATCCTTATAAAAGTTGTATCCGAAAAAACATTCTACAACTCACTTGACAAGTTGGGAATGATTGACATACCTTCACCAACTTGAGGGGAAGTGTTGAGAAAGTAAATATTTTTTATTGTATATATTAGGAAGTAAATATTTATATATAATTAGAAATAAAGTTTTATTCTATTTAGGATGTTATTACATTCATAATTAAGTTCTGCTTAGAATTCCTATATATATATATATAAAGAATGTAACCCTTTTTTAAATATTATAAAAAAATATTTCCCTTAAATTTTCTTTTTTTTCTCTAAATTTTATTTTTCGCCATTTACTCTTACTCAATTAAGATGTAGCAAGAGTAAAATGAGTGATGTCCATGGTGGTAAGCCATGATTTCGTGGTCTTTAATGCTTCTTTGTTTCTTTCAAGCCGATAGCTTATTTCTTCAAAAAAATATTTTAAAACACTATTATTATAAAACGAAGCGGTATTGTCTATGTGAACAAATTTGAGGTGACTTGTTGTTTGACCATTCATTTCTTATAAAATGAAAAAAAAATTGTTAATTGGAAAAAAATGAAAATAACACTTAGTTCATCCGTTTAAATTTTTCTTATTAAAATAACGGATTTTCCACTTCCGACTCAAATGGCCAACTTGACCCGTGTGGGTAAAATACCTAAGAAAAAAAATATAATAAATAGAGCAAAAAAGTCAATTAAGACCATAAAATATGTTTTACTCAAATAGAAAATATATTTATTATTGCAAAAAGACCTGTATAATGTCTATTTATCCTAAACCAAAACTATGGAAAAGATTAATTATAACATGATACCCATTTTGACATACAATTTGGTCCTCATTATATCAAAAATAATAATTTTAGGATAGTAAGTTTTTTTTTTTTAGTTTTTATTTATATAAAACTATTTTCTAATTTACAAAACTTGCAAATTAAAATATTGTAATTCACATTTTTATTTACGAAAATTGCAATTTATATTTCTTATTTATTTTTTAACTATTGATATTTATAATTTATTAACTTTAACTAATTTGTTAACTTTAACTAATCTGAATCTGAAAAAGGTCACAAAAAAGATAAAATATCTCTCAATGATTTATTACGATTACATATATTATCATTCGAATTCGAAACGTCGTTTAAATGAGAATAATTTTTATAAGCTAATTTTAATAGTTATTATTATATTTATTATTTATTAATCTTAATAAAAATATATTTTTTTCATAATAATAATAAATTTAACATCAAATATTGTTTTGGACAACTGAAAGGAATTTCATCCATGAGAAGATTTGAAATTGAATTTATAACCTTTTAGCATTATAGAGAGTTTTTATTATTATTTTTTTATTTAAACTGTTATTTATTTATTTAATTATGGGTACAATAAATACAATTTATTGTTGGAGTTTACAATTTGTCAAAATTTATAATAAATTAGAAGTTGGACAAGAAGCTAAACAATTATAATATAAATAAGAGATTAAACAAAGGTTAGATTTGTGATTAATTTAATTGCCAATAAAATGGAGTGGGGTTTGGGAGGGTGGGACCAAAGGGTTTTTTGGAGCACCAAGAAAAAGATTTAATGTTGTTGATATGGTAGGAAATGTCAGAGTAATCTCATCCTCAACTTTAAGGTAAGGAAAATTGAGTACCATCCATCTCTCTCTCTCTCTTACAGCACAGCACCAAAAAGCAAGAAAAAGATTGAACCTGTCCAAAACAAACACTTCCTTTTGGTCCCACCTCTTCCACCTTTCTAACCTTCACTTTTTCACCTTTTTGCTACTTTGCTTGAAAGAGTATTCAAAAGGCTCCTTTGCACTTTCATTTCACCCCTCTTTTCACATTCCTGCTCTCCCATGGATTGCCCCAATTTATCCTTTTTCCCTTCTTTTTTTTTACAAAAAAAATAATTTAAATAATATCACATTATTATTTTTTTTAACTTTTAAGCTCTTGAAGGGAGAAGAGATCCGATATCAAATTCTTTCATAATATTTGTAAAAATTTAATCATTTATCCAAAACAATATAAGTTTTAAGCAGTTAATAATTTTGGATCTCACTCCTCTTGAAGTAATGAACCATATAAAACTCGACTTTTGCATTATTAGTCTAATTAAGTTTACAATTACTAATTTTTTAAAATATAATTTTAGTTTTTTTTATTTCTATAATAATCATAAATTAAATTTATAATTTTTTTAATAGCACGAAAAAAGGTTAGTGTTACTAAAAAAAATCGAAAATACAAAACACCACAAATATAAGTTAGCCATGAAATTAATCAAAAATAAATTTTTTTTATCAGTTTAAAGGGTATTTATTTTAATTGTTGGAATGCAGCTGATAACTGTTCAGTTCCCAATAGATAAAAAAATCCGTTTGGTTAATTTTTTTGAAAAGAAATTTGTGGCTGTTAAATTTCCAAACAATACCAATTCATATAAACTCCAATTTAAAGTTTTTCACCAATAACTCTTTATTTAAAAATTACATTTACTATCTTATTCTTATCTTTTTAACTCTAACTAATTATCATTATTTAGTAAATTATTATTTGAATAATTATTAAAAATATTAACAAAATATTAATATTATAGTCATTAAAAAAATTAACCACATAAATAAAAATATTAATAATTTTGTTAGTAAAAAAATTTTACTAACTCATTTTTTCTAATATTAATAATAGTAATAATATTAGTATTTTATTTAAAATAGATTATCTAATAAAAATAGATATATTCATTTTTTTAAAATTATATAAATAAAACTATCTATAATATTTTTTATTATAAGCATTAAATAATTTTTTCACCTTACATACTATTGTTAATATTTATATCATATACTATAGATATAATGTCTAAATATGTAATTAAATATACTATTAGCAACTAATGCTATAATTTTACCAAACACTTAGTATCGATTAGCTATTAGCTACCAGTCATCAGTTACAGTATAACCAAACAGGCTCTAAGCTTCAACAGTACAAAAGACTCACTTCAATAAAAATTATTTTATTAAAAAAAGGGATATTTTCATTTTTAATTTTATTATTTATCATTTTATAATAATAATTTTATAATATTTTTTCATATGATATCTTCAATATTTAATAGTCATGAGATTTTCAGCTAATTTAGAATTTCAGCCAAATGAATCTATAATAAGTTAAATTTTTTTCATAAAATAGAACTGAATTTTTATTTAATAAAATCCAATATTGATATAAATTTATATTATTACACATAATTTTACTATTTATTTACTAACTTTTGGGCGGATGCCAATATTTGGATTGAATTGTGTCTGGGTGGAGGATAAAGTCGTTTGACCCAATTATTTTTGAATGCACTCAATAAATTAATTATATTAGGAAATATTTGAGAATTTGTGCTTACAAAAGGGCTTCAACTGAAAGGAAAAGCTATCTTTTGAAGTGAAAAAGAAAAAAGAAAAAAAAAACATCATCTCGAAGTTTGGGCACGGTAAAGCAACTCATGTGTCCCCTTGTTATGGTAACTAAGAAATCATAAAAGTGGGTCCAATTTCATTAGTACATTTTAGGCCCACATGTAATTCTTTGTATGCACAAAATTGCAATGGGGTGTTAGGAAAAAAAATATATATATAAATTTTGTATCTGAATTTTTCCAATTTTTTATTTAAATATTTGAATTTAAAAAATATATTAATTAGGTGTATCTGATATGTTTTAAGCCGATTATATATTTAGTCAATTTAAATATGATTTACTTTTTTTTAGTTCATATATTTTTTTCTGCTCATCTCTGTTTGAAAATCTGAACTTTAAAAAAATATCAATAAAATGTATATAACTTATTTTAAATTAAATGTGTGCTTAGTTAACTTAAAGGAGATCTATTTTTTCTAACTCACATGCCATTTTTTTTAGCTTATCCTCTACTATTATCCACTTAAAAAAAAAGATAAAGATAGTTAAAAAAAATGGATCCCATTTGAGTTGGTTAAACATATGGTCAGTTTAAAATAAGTTAGATACACCTGATTCATTCAAACTTTCAAATAAAAAAAAAATTAGACACAAATAAAAAAAATTACAAAAATTCAAATACCAAATTTATAATTTTTTCAAAAAATAATAAATAAAAACGAAAAATGTATTTAAGAGGCACATTGGGCTTGCTCATATAATTTTATGCCATAAAATTTATTATCAGTTTGAATTCTATGTGAATTAATGAAAAATATATAAATAGTCAAAATTTTATAAATGAGCAAACTATTTTAGAACAAAATTTTTTTTAACGAATATTTTAGAACAATTTAATTTTTTCTTTTTGAGATTTAATTTTATTCACATTCTCTCCCCTTTTATTTGAAAATTAAAAATTTCTATTCTCCTACTGATCAATTTTTCCATAGATCTATTATATCAAAAAATATTTCGGTATTTCTATTTTATAAAAATAAATATTTAAATCCCTTTATTAACTAGAGGTGTAAATGTTAATTTTTTTATTGCAAAAATAGTAATAAAAAATAATATTTAATCGCAATCCATCACAGCTCTCTGATGTCCATGAAGCTTCATGAATACATCATAAGAACAAAGCCCAATGGTGGGCTAGGCCAATTGGTGTGACCCATTAGAAGATGAATTTAGTCTCACATCATTCAAATGCAATTTTGTTGTGCTTGACCTAGTTGAGAATGGAATCAAGAATTCATCTAGTTATTCCCTATCTCGGTGATACTGGTTCCATATCGAGTTATTCACTCCTACATTCGTTAATAAGTGACTAATGCTACTATGCTACTTGTAGTAAATAGCTTGGAGTCACTTTTGGTTTTGAATAATTTTAGTTTTTCTAGGAATCTTCCCACTCAAGGGATAATACATTAAGATATTTGACACTCAAATAAATATTTTTAATATTCAATATATTTATCAAAATTTCATTGATCTATGACAAATACCCCCGAGTTAGTATCATGCGTCTAATAATCATATATAATACACAAGTTATGTGTAAGTCATTCCTAAAGGAAAACTCTTATATGCATTTAAATGATAAATTATAAAAGATAATTATGGTCAATAGTTGGATTAGTTCTCAGTTACTCATAGTTAATCACACTGTGAATTTGACTAGAAATATATATATATTGTACAAATCTCACATGATCTTTTAAATACAAAACAAATGAGAACTTTATATAATATTTTCTTACCAATTTTTTAAAACTAATTAAGATGTAATTCCATTTATCACAAGAAAAGAAAAATCTTGGATATATATAAACTAATTAGCACCCTTTTTAAAATAAACTAATTATGCCTAAAGATAAATCTAAAATATATGTAATATAGAAATTTGTTTAAAGAAGACAAGAAGAAAATCTCATTTTAAACATGCTTCTCAAATGTATTAAATGCACAAGGATGTTTTTAAAAAAATTAACCATTTGTCCTCCCTTTATACTTTAATAGTTAATGTGATAAATATTGTAAAATAAGATTATAAATTCGATCTCTCATTTTTTTTTAATCTCTTTTTGTAGTATAGTAGCTCAGATGATAAACATTATAAGATGAGGTCATGAGTTCAATTACTCACTCATCCTTTGATGTTGTTAAAAAAAAAAAAATTACCACTTAATAACTTTCTTACTGAAAATTGACTATATTTTTAAAATTTCCACTGCAACATCAAAATATTTAACCTGAAATGTTTGGTGGAGCTCCACACATTATACTAATTTATTCCACAACAAAAAATCAAATATAATAACAAAGATAATTATAATATTATAAAAACATAAAAAATGAAAATTTATACCCAAATCTAAATTATTTATATTTTAAAATACAAAAAGAAAAATCTTTAGATTAAATAATATATATATATATATATATATATATATATAATCAAAATCATCTTTTCCCTTCTTTCTACTTTCTTTCGTAAAACCTTTTTATTTTAATAAGTAACTTTAGCTATTTTTATCAAACTCACTTCATCTCTTTTTTTTCTAATATTTTGTTCATAAATAAGTTATTTATTATGGATTTTTACTGTTTGTGCATACCTCCAACTTAACTTAATGAGGTTGTGATAAGTTTTTTGTCTCTTTGAATTTATTATAAACAAATTTGAAGCACTTTTAAGTTCAAATTTGTGGATAGTGATTTTTCCTTTAATGTTAATCAAATCCGTCCTTTCAAATTTCAATGTTAAATCTTATTATGATACGAGTAGTTTGTCAATAAATTACTTATACTTTTATTAAGTAGGATAAATTATCTTATTTCAACTAATGAAATTCATTGTTGTTAAGGAAAAAAACAAAATATTTAAATGATAGTACTAAATATTAATCCGTTCGATGGGGTTAGGCAATGAATACACACTTTCACCTTAGTGAAGATAGTTTCGGAATGCACAATTTTTAAGAAACCTATTGTGATATGGCCAGATTTTTCTTTTTTTTTTTACGACAATACTAATATCATTAAATGAGAGGTATTGCATTTGAGTCCAAAAATAAAGTAAGAAATAAAGGTCACTAGCCAATTACCTGTTACAAGCTCATTTTCAAAAGTTATCTTCTTTTCAAAATAAACCCTAGATTTACTAAGGCTGTTAGAGAAGGACGGTGCTACAAGCAACAGTATCAACAAGAGCGGCACCACCATCGATAGAAACAGCTACCGTGGAGAGAGCTACTCAGAAATAAGTCTTAGAATAATTATCAAACCAACTACACTGTTGAGTATATCATTCTTGTTGGAGAGCATACCATAAATAAAAAAATTATGGAAATTGATGCAGAAAAAGTAAATTTCTACCTTTAAATTTCCTTATAAAAGATGCTTACAGTTAATGTCTATTCTATTACAAATCAAGGTTTAATTGTCAAATAATTCATAAAATTAAGATATATAATTTACCCATCAATTACTTGCAAAATAAAATGCAAGGTTGATATATAGAGAAATTTATAATTTTCCTAATAAGATTTCAAATCTCGAGAACAATTATCTCCCTTATAGTAAACAAATTTGGTGTTGGAGTTGTTACATTTTTCTATATAAAAAATTATAAACTTTTTGTTCATTAAGAAATAAAAATGTATCTTAATGAATAAAGAACGTGGCTATTGTACAATCAAGAGGTATAAAATTGGAATTTCTTTTGAATAATTATGTTATTATTCAGCTGTAGTGATATAATTAGTTTTATTTGCAATATGAAAATTAGTGTTATAATATATATATTTTTTATCTATATGAAATTATTAGTACGTTGGTGTTAATATGTAAGTATATAAAGGAGCAAGTTTCGAAGTAAATTTTATTTTTTCATTCCAACAAGTATGTCATTGCGATATTCAGGTGCAAATAGCATATATTTCATATAAACTTTATTCATGTGAACTTATTAATTTATATAAAATTAGTATGAAATATATCATATAAAATAAATATATAAAAAAACTTATTAATTTAATCCCCAAATTAATGATGTAGTAGACACCCCAATCAATTTTTATATGCTACGTATACAAAAAACGTGGATAAGTAAAATGATTTGATGTTTCAAAAAATAAAAAATAAAAAAGTAAAATGATTTGAATATTGGGGTAAATAGTGATAGAGTTATTAATAATAAAAACTTAAAAAGCACCTTTTGAGGCAAGGCATATATTTGCTTCAAATTAGAGTTCAAATCCAATGGTTTTTTAGGCCATAAATTCCCCACTTTCGTAACAAACAGACACCATCATTCCTTACCATCAAATTTAATAATAAGAAACTTCTAATTACAATTTGCACTTAAATTGTTCATTAATCAGCCACATGTCCACAAAACAGGATCAATTCCTCCCTCCCTCATCCTTCCCTACCAAAAGTTTTTGCAAAACATAAATATATTTTTATTTTTTAAATTATTAATTTTGAAAATTAGAGTAGAATTATAAGAAAATAAAATTTTTTAAATAATTAATTTAATATAATAACATATAATATATGATTCGAATAGAAAACTTCATTTAAATAAGAATAATTTTTTATTTATTGATATTATTATGTTTTATTTTTTTTAATAGTATATCCAACAATTAAATTTGAAATATATGAAAATATATTTTATTTTTAATATCTATTAATTAAATATAATACATACATCACAAGTCCAAGCAAAAATCTCCTGTTAACTCCATAATAATCTCCATCAAAAAGTTAGATTAATAATTAAATAATTAATTACTCACAAATCACAAACGGACAAACAAACATATATATCCCCATCTCATAAACATAATAAAGAGCATATCACAGGCAAACAAATGTCCTTCATTCACAACACAAATCCAAACCCAAACCCAAACCCAAACCCAAACCCAACTACTGTGTTCTTCTTCTTCTTGAAATTCTTGATCTGCACACAAAATAAAACATCATCATCATCAAATCTTTGGATTTTATTTAAGGTCTTCCTGGAGTTCTTGGGTCATGGTGATTGTTTGCTCCAGTTCCTGGATAATCTGTGCTTTCCAAGTCCATCCTTCCATTAATAAAATGAAAATGTTCCTCTCCATCACTGCTCAAATCCATTGCACCCTGCACTTGATCATACATGTAATTTTATTCTAAAAACAATCAAGAAAATGAGAAATATGTATAAAACACATGCATGTGCCAATAATCATATACAAGAAACAATTAAAGAAAATTATTATTTCACTGGTTCTTGATATTGAATTCTTGATTTTAGAGCATGAAAAGAAAAAGACAGAGAAAAAAAAGGTGACCTGGGTCACTAAATCTTGGACTGGTGATGATGGGGATTTCTCTTCACTTGACTTGAGGCTTCCTGAAAATCAAAAGAAAGATGAAAATTTTCATCAGGAGAAAATGTTGACTTCAAAACAAAATCACAAGATGAAAAGAACCCATTTTCAGAGACTCTTATGTATGTATGTGTGTGTACTCACTAGTAGCAGGAGCTGCAAGGGAAGAGAGGACAAAAGAGAGAGCCAGAAACAAAACCAGAAGCATTTTAGCAGACTTTTGCACCATTGTTCTTTTTTTTTTTTTTGTTTCTTGAATTTTGGATGAAAGAAAGAATACAGACAAGTGATTTTGATATTAATTATTGATGTATAACCAAATCTTTTGATGTCTAAGACAAAGCATGTGGAGATGGATGGGGCTGTTTATATAGAGAGCACCCACACACACACTACAATGACTTGGTGCACAGCTTTTTTTTCCTTTTTTTTTTTTTTTGAATATGCAAAATAATATGAAGTCAACTTACCATTTCTCTCTTTTTGTGTGTTGTTGTTGTTTTTTTTGGTGAGTTCCCACTTGCCTAACTTTATTTCTCCTCTTGATGTCATTTTCATATCATCAACTTATTTTGTGCCTTAAAAAAAAATAAAAATAAAAGTATATACATTAATGCATACTGTACAAAGATTGTGAAGTCTTTAAAATTTTTAATTCAAAACTTTATTGTCAATCACATCGACGAGTATAAAAATACTTTTCAAAAAATTTTAATTTTAAAAGCACCAGAAAAAAATTGGCAAATTTATTTGAGGAATTTTCACTGTCGAGTGTTAGTGTTTCAGGGGCGTACGGATCGGATCTTGACTTCTCAAATTACATCCCCACTTGAATATGCTATCACGCTAAACAGGCATATATTCAGCAATATTGTCTGTCATTTCGTTGTAAGGTTATAATTATTAGTTGTTAGCATTAGTAAAAAAAACAAATTTAATTCTAATTATAGGCAAGATATCATATACAGAGGTGAATTCATCTGTAAAAATAGATAAAAATTTAAATTTTGACGTTGTCACAAATCACGTATATGGAAGTCTAAAAGTGCATATAGAGTTGGCAACATTATATATAAGCAAAATATACAAAATGAAACATAATTAAAGTATTTAAATCTATTGGCGAGCATATAGTTAAATAATAACTAACTTTTAAACACATTTTGAGTTATAAATTTTTTCAAATAAAACTGTTTTTATTATTTAATCCATCAAAATTTAGATGATATAAATTATTATTAAAAATTATATATATATATTTATTGAAAACCCACAAGCGTACAAAATGACAAGTTCTAGAGCATTCACGAGATGTTGTTTGTAGGTGTCGCAGTAATTGGAATCCGCAGCTGAACCTTAGGGACTGCAATACATTGATTAACTATATATATATATATATATATATGTATATGTATTTGTCTCTGGAAGGTCTCATGTAGTTTGCACAGAGGCCAAACCAGCTAGAGGGGCAGCTCAATCCATGCAAGCATATGCCAAAAAAATGATATTAAGATGGACAGTCTAGAGAAACACCCTCGAGCAGTCCAATTCTTTTAATAGGACATACATTTGTATTTTTAGTAGGGTAAGCAAAAATTTCTATAGCAAATTATTCAAATTTTGCACTATCAACATCTTTCAGAGAGATATTAGAGAGAATTTTTATCAGAAATCATTCAAATTTTATATTTTCAACATATATGCCAATTACATGTATATTACTCCCAACATTTTAATTTAAGCCTAACTCGTTTATCATCTTAATAGAGATTATGAGTTCAAAATCCTAATATAAAAACAATAATATTAAACAAAACATTCAGATATAAAGTGCATATTTTGAATAATTTATAATTTAATTAATAAAAATGAAATATATCTTTATATTATAAATTAAAAAAAAATTTATATGTCCTTAATTAGTTCTTATTCCCTTTTGGCCTTAGAATGTTTTTATGACAATAAAAATATAAAGACTTGGTTGTTGGAATCTCGTTTAATCGACATTTCAAACTTAAATTGTAATATATACAGTCTTATTAAATTAATTATTAAAAATTTTTTACTACTTATATAATAATTCTATACAGATAAAATCACATTAGTCATAATTAAATAAATTTTGAATAATAATAATTTATATTAAAAAAAGTATTTTCAAGACTTGCACTGCTAAATAATTAATAAAATAATTCAGGTGAAATTACTCAATTTTCGAATCAATTAACAAATTAGGGTTCCAGAACACTGAATTGTTAAAATCTAAATTTTTTTAAGAGAAGGCATTGTGCCAGCTGTAACTCATAGATTCTGGACTAAAGTCCACTTTTTATTGGTACAAATCTTCGTTTTGAAATTCTGCATTTTGTCAGTTTATTAAGATCTTCGGACAAATATAGTGACATTCGTCACTAATATAGCTTTGATCCTAATTTTCATTTATGGCTTTTTTTTTTTTTGTTAGGGTAAATGTTTGCCTTAATTGCCAAATTCGTAAAATTGCAAAGGGAGAGTTAAATATATTACATTTAAATATTCAATAATTAATATGTATCTTTTTTATCTAAATCTCCAGTATTTAAATATAATTATATGACTATATATATAATTAATTTAATATAATTATATATATTATAATTTTTACTTAAAATATCGTTTAAAAAAAATAATTCATACGCTGATAATTATATGTATTTTAAGTAATTAATGTTAACAAGTTATAACAAATATGTGAGATTACTCATGAATTCAAATTGAATGATTTAGATTTTATTTAAGAAAATTAAGAATTGGTAGGTAAGAATTGACAGTTTAGAGCTCTCCATTTGTTTAGTCAAGAATTAATTAATTACATCATTTTATTATCATTCTTGTGGCTAAGCATCTTTCTAGCCCATCTTGTAAGGAAATATAATTTCAATACGTAACACTAAAATGTCAATAAGAAAAAAGAGAAACTAAGAATAATATGAAGATGAGGATATATTATTTGCATTTGAACTTAACACCAACATGTTAGTAGGAGAATAAGAAAAATTAAGGATGATGTGAAAATGAAGAAAAATATTCATGTTCTTAATGAAAAAATTAATATTATTTCATTACTTAATATTTATAGATAACTTTTTTAAGAAATTAATCTAAAAAGACATAATTAGAATTTAGCTTGATATAAAATCATTTTATTTGTTTTTTTTGGGCAAAAAAATCATTTTATTTGTTGTGATTCATATTTATTTTAGACTTGGTTATATGTGCCCAAAAAATATATTAATTGGTTTAGATATGACAAATTATTGTGATTAAAACGTGTCTTGAATACTAAAATAGATATGACAAATTTTTTGGGCAAATGTGTATTTTTGCCCTTAATGTTTATAGTGAGGCTCATATTCGTCCTTTATCTAATTTTATGACCATTTAAGCATAAAATTGTTGAAAAGCTGTGATTTAAATTCCTCAATTTCTGAACAAAGAAACACAAATATAATATTATTAACGCAAAACCTCAGAGTACAAGATTTTGATCAAGTCATAAGGAGGATTGACTATCCACATGTTGAACCGCCCAATTAGGAGCTCAGTTAGCTTTTATGTGGACAAGTGTGTACTCATATTGAGGTTCAGAGGAAAGCATGATTTGAATATCTTTAATAAGAGCATGAATTTTCCATGAGATATGAGCTTGGCCATCAGATATAGCAGCAATGGTCTCAAGAGAGTCTGATTCGAACAATGCTTGTCGAATACCTTTATGCTTTGCAATTGCAATAGCTGCTAACAGAGCCTTGGTTTTGCCAACGATAGCAGAGGAAAGGCGGCATGAAAACCAGAGGCCATCAACTAGAGTGCCATGGTGGTTACGAACAACCACCGCTATTGTTCACTTCATTATTATATGTTGTTCAATTCATTATTTTATTTTGCAACAAAAAAAAAAAAAAGGGCCCATACGTAACTTTTACATGTTTTTTTTCACTTGTTCTCCTTTTAATTCTTTTATGTTTTTTCTCCTTTAACACTATACATGAATTAAGGGAAATATAAGGTGAAGGGAAGAAAATATGAGGAAAATTAGATTTTGTGTTATTTGTCTATTAAAAGTTAATAGAGGGGGAAGAGAATTAAAGAGAAATTATTACTCTTGATTGCCCTTAAATAAAGTAAAATTGATTACACTCTAAAGTAAGATATAAAAATTTCAACTCTAAAATACATTGTAATTTAACGTGTTATTTCCTTTTTAAACATTTCTTTTTCTTTTCCCTTTATTAATTAATTTTAAGTTATCAAATACAACAAAGTTTATAATTTTTACTCCCTTCCATTCCCTTCTCTCTATAGTTGTCATGTATAGTGTAAATGTGCAAAACCATTTAAGAATGTGAATCCAAAAACTCACCTCCAACTCCACCATTATCTCCCTTCTTTTTCTCCAATCATCCACTCCTCTACCTCTATTACCATCATTGTGGCCTCCCTCGCAAAAGTTTACAATAGAATCATCAAGCTCTTTTCAATTGATTTAGACAACATAAAATGCAAGATCTTCGACTAAACTCTCCTAAAAGCCCTAACCAACAATGACCTAATTAATTCTACCTCTCCTAAAGCACTCTACGTTCCACATGAAAGCACGCATAGAGAGATATAAAGAGAGTGAGCAAAAGATTATCACTGAAATTTAAGGAAGAAATAATAAGGGCTTTGAATTAGCACTTGACTCTTTGTAGAAAAAGCACAATGTTCTTAAAAGCTCTTTGAGAGTTTTTGCTCATATTTGATCAACATATCGTAGTATACCTCCATGAATTGGCCTAGGGCTGGATCTTTACCCATACAACTCATACCAGTTTTCCTCATTATTCCAATATGGATATCATTTATACACATATATGTATATGATCTTTAAAGTGGTTTAAAACATATAAGATTATAAATGGCAATCAAAACTTTTGAAATCACTCATGATTCACTTTTATATTTTTCTAAAAAATTAATATTTGAAATAGATTTTTTTTTAAATAGATCTTTATATAGTATATATACTCATATCTAGTAATTTTTTACCATAAAAATAAAGTATGTTTAGATATTATATTAGTACAATTCCTTATGAATTGTTTTAGATTATTATTATTTTTTTGAATAAAACTTTGGAGGAAACTTCAGAGGTCCACCAAAAGATGTCAGCTCAGCTAGGCTGACATCTTCATAGCACCAAACTTCATTAAAAACCTCCAAAAAATATTATTGAATAGAATAAAAATAAAACAAATTAAATATTCAACTAGAAAACTAGCAAAACTTATATTATTCATGGCCCAAAACATGAGATAAAAAATCATTACAAAAATTAGGAGCAGAATGCCGCCATTTCTCCTCGTAAATAAAAGAACCTTCACGAGCTAATCTATTAGCAGTTGAATTCCCTTCACGAAAAATATGAGAAGCATCAAGATGCATCAAAGAAATTCTATAGAGACAATGAGACCAATCCTTCAAAAATCGCCATGGTACATTAAAAGACTTAGAGCGAAAAAGATTAATCATAAAAACATAATCACTCTCAAGCCATAATTCATGTTAAACAAACTCCTAACTCTTATCAATTGTAAAAATTGTGGTGCCAAGTTCAACTTTAAAAGCAATCCATCTCCTAAAGGAATAGCAAAGCTGCCTTTAACAAATCCAAAGCTATTTTGGAAAATGCCTCCACCCCCTAACCTTCCCGGCGAATCGAGCGCATAACCATCAATGTTCACTTTCAAAAAACCTTGGGGAGGTAATTGCTAGAAAACTAAAAAAATATTAGGAGCCTTTAGAGGCCTGGAACAAATCCCCAGACGACACAAAGTAAGGAAATTCGATTGGGACCCATTCACAGAACCCATTTTAAAAGTATCACATTCTCAAACCAACCTCAAAACCAAATGTAAAGAGGAAGCAATTGAGACCCAAGAGTCCTCAAAAACCATTTTGTTACAAGTATACCAAATAACCTAAAAAATAGAGACAACACTAATAACAAACAACGACTTCAACTACAAGCTTAGTGGAAGCTCACAGATCGAATTTCAAAATAGCAGAGGAGAGGTCTAATTATTTTGAAAATGGACTCTAAAAATATCGACAATTGCATTCTATAAACCTGAAGTATAAGGACAAAAAAAAAAAAAGCGAAGCACTTTCATTGGAAGCTCAAAAGAGATGACAAGCTGATGGAACTAGTGTAACCCTTTATCTGTAAATTATCATATGTAGCAAGCTTATTCAAGAAAAGCTTCTAACATAAAAAGGCAGAATGAAAATTTTCCAAATCACCTTGCTCTAGCACTTCGAAGAGTGACCATTGCGAAGATAGTGATAAGCATTTTTGGCAGAGACTTTACCATCAGATGCTTTAGTCCAAACCAGAATATCCATTGCCAAAAAGGAGGCCAAATGATTCCTAATTTGAGTAGCAAGCTTAAGGAAAGAAAGGGTCAACAAATTAGGAAGATGCCATTGGATGTCTACGTAAAAATTTGAGATAAGAGCAAAGAGATTTTTCTTCGATGAATAGGCAAATTAAACTTGTCCACAATGCTATGACCAATCCAATTATTATGATAAAACCTTAACCTAGAATTAGCATTGGAAATCTAAAAGGGTTTGGCATAGAAATTTGTAAAAATCCTTTTAATAGAATTCCAAATAGAAGAGGTTACTAGCCTTAAATGATTAATGGAATCAAGAAACTTGGTATAAAGGAACTTGAACATAAAACTATCATTTAACAATAATGAAGCTGCCATTTATACAAAAGAGAGTTATTGAGAGTGGAAAGACGCTTAATACCTAACCCACCTTTAAACTTATAAGAGCAACAAAAGGACCAAGTAACTATGATAAACTTCTTATTAGATATAAACCCAGTCTAAAAAAAATTGCTAATCGATTTCTTTATCTTTTTTAAAAGAGAAAAAGGCCACTTATAAACCATAAAACTATGAAGAAAACTCTGCTAAACAAACTCTCAATAATAGAGTTTAACTAAACAAACTCTGCTAGCCATAGATAACATCTTAC
This sequence comes from Mallotus nudiflorus, assembly GCA_947683625.1. Taxonomy (NCBI): domain Eukaryota; kingdom Viridiplantae; phylum Streptophyta; class Magnoliopsida; order Malpighiales; family Euphorbiaceae; genus Mallotus; species Mallotus nudiflorus. The sequence goes on from CANTUR010000041.1 coordinate 8,927,315, forward strand.
CTTATTAACTATTTAATTTTGCAATAATAGCATCGGCAATGGATCAGAGATGAATAGATTTTGGAGTCCTATAAAACAAAGGAACACCCAGATACCTAAAAGGAAGCACTCTTAATTTCATATGAGAAAACTGTAAAAGAGAGTCAATATGTTTTCTAGAAATAGAAGAACCAAGAAAAATTTCAGACTTATACCAATTAACATGTTAACTTGAAATGTTCCTATAAACTTAAAAAATATGAGCAATTAATTTGAAGTTATGAGAAGAAGGTTTACTAAAAAGCAACACATAATCAGCGTAAAGAAAATAAGAATGAGTAACAAGATTGTGACTAGTCGCCATGAGATGAAAATTCCCATTTTGAACAAATGAAGAGATCCATCTACTTAGAAAAATCCTCCTAAAAATAGAAAATCAAAAGGGAAGGTGGGTCCCCTTAACGAATACCTCTTGAACAATAAAAATAGCCTTTTGGAGTACCATTGACGATAATAGAAATATGAGCAGAAGATAAGATTTCTAAAATCCAATTCCTAAACTTAGCATTGAAGCCAAAAAAATGTAAACTTCTGAAATAAAGTCCTATTTCATAATATCAAAGGCCTTACAAATATCAATCTTCATTGCCATATGACCAGCTTTACTTTTTTAATTTAAGAGGTTAACATATTCAGAAGCCCTAACAATACAATGCTCTATATGACAACATCTGATAAAACCAAATTACTCTTTCAAAATAATCCTAGTAGTAATATAAAAGTAAGCTTATTTGCTAAAATCTTAGTAATAATCTTAAAAATAAAATTACTAAGAATAATAGGCCGAAGTTTAATAATAGAAGTTGCACTTAGAATATTGGGAAGCAAAATCACATTACTGGAATTCAAACCTAGTTCAATCTTACGTAAAATAAAAAAATTCCCTTATTGTATCACAAACATCCTCCCTAATAGTATCCCAACAGTGCACAAAAAAATCACCTGTGAATCCATCAGGACCCGGGCAACTCAAGCCATCCATATGCTTAATAGTATCAAAGATTTCATCAGAGGAAGGAATTTTGACTAGAGAGTCATTATCATTATTTGTAACTAAATTCGAAATAACCTCACTGACCATGTCTAAAGCCGTAGAAGAGCTGGTACCATCCAAAAAAAGATCCTGGTAAAAAGATAAAACATGATTTTAAATAACATCAACATTAACGCTTAAAGCTCCATTAATTTCCAAGAACTTAATACCAGATTGAGCCTTTTTTTTTTAGCAACAATAGAGTGATAAAAACTATTATTACAATCTCTACCAGTTAACAACCTAATTCTACTCCTCTCCTTATAAAAAAAGCTATTGTTGAATTAAACAGTCATCTAAAGCTTTATGATAATCTAATTCTTGTTTATGTAATCCTTCAGAAAAACCTTCATTAAAAATACGCAATTGCACATTGGAAAGAGCAAGAGAAGCATCATAAACATTACAATGAATATCTAAAAAAACATTGAAATTCCAAGCCCAAAGAAATTGTCTAAAATCTTTGAGTTTCACCATTAAGTGTTGCATTTTAGTCCCATAAACCTGATCCTTATTCCACTCTAATTACACCAATATAACAGAGTTCTTATGTGTAAGCCACATGGACATGAACTAAAAAAGAGAAGGAGCTATTAAATCCATAGCATATTTCAGCAAAAGAGGATTATGATTCAAGCAATGGCGAGATAAAGTGGTACATTGAACCGATGACCAATTTGCAAAGCAATTTTGAGAACAAAGCACTCTGTCCAGTCTTTCCTCTACTTTAGCAGTACTATGATGACCATTCAACTAAGTATAAAAGGTAAAAAGAGTTTTAGGGGGGTAAATAGTACTATCCAATAAAAATGAGAATTAAACAGAATTATTTGCAAGAATTAAATGGAAGTTAAGAAGGAAAAATGAAGAACATAAACATTTAAGGAGTTCGGATTTAATAATAATCCTACGTCTCCACGTAACTTATCCTAAGTTGAAATTTTTAATCACCCACAATCTTATTCAAAAGATTGAGATTACACAAGAGTTTTATGGATCGTGCTTACAACATTACAACTTGATTTTTTAAGGCTCACTCAAAGACCAAATCCCAAGTGTTTCAATGGACAACATTTAAACTAATTCCTTTAGAAATAAATCTCACTTTCTTTCTAATCTATCCGAAAATTTAAGATGAAGAGAAATTCTATTTCTAATCGCACACCCAACTCTCATAAGATTTTATACAACCAAAATATTGTTTAAGAGAATTTTAAGAGCTTAATTGAATGCTTAAGAGATAATGAATGATAAACAAGTTTCTTAACCTTTTAATTGAATTCTAAGGAGTGTTTATATAGATAAACACTAAAAAATATAGTTATTGGATGTATCAAACATGTCTCCAATGTCTATAATTGATTTTGAATCAATTCTTGGACTTTTGACAACTCAAGGGATGCCCATGATCATGAGGAAGCCATCCTGGCTCATGAGGAGCAAAAATATATCCATTGCATTCAAATATTTTCATTGAATGCTGTTAGAGGTGTGCTCATAAGCACTCATACTTGTGAGGAGTTTGAGTGCTCGTGAGGAGTTCTGCCCATATTTTCCAAAAATGTGCTCCAAAGTCACTATTTAGGGATAACTTGTGACCACCTCATAAGATGCTCATGAATGGGATCGAAGATGATTGATTTAGCCTAAAAATTCTTCATAAAAGTTTTAGATAATTGTCTTATATTTCCATAAAATTTGAATCATGTCAATTGGACATCTGTAGCTCAAGATATTGCTAAAGTACTAAGAGTTATGCAAATTAAAATGCAAGCTGCATATACTGACTTCGACTGAAGATTTGCATACCCAAATGAGCTTGGATTTTGACAAGCAAGCTCAATTTGAAAAGATTAAGATGTCTAATTTAAAAGTGAATAATATCATTTTCTTATTAGAGAGCTCTAAAGATATCAAAAGTCTTCTTGAATCTCAGAGGTTGAATTAGCCAAAAAATCACTATTCATCCAAAAATGTATATGCTTGGTATATGTTTGGTATATAATTCCCTACACACTTAGTTGAAATTATTAGTATCAAATTTTTTTATCAAATTCCAAAATTAGGAGTTTGATCATGCAAATGGTCAACAATCTCCCCCTTTTTGGCTTTAACAACTAATTTGAAAATATAATAAATAATGTGTGCGAGTGTGACAAAGAAATAAACAACATGAGTAGAATGTTAATTAAAATAGCACCCCCTTTAAAAATAAATAGATGCAAAATGAGAAAATATTTTGCTCCCCTTTAACATATGCATAAATTCAATATTTATCATTTATTAGAGCATATAAATAAATGAATTATCACAGCATGTATAAGGGTTGATGCAGCATGTTTTAAAAAAAATTAAATAATAATAAAGGAGATAATTTTTTGAAAAGATACCAATTGAAAAAATAATTTATTTCCTTTAACAAATATATTTATTTATTTCTCTTCCTTTTTGGATATGATAAGAAATATAAGTTTATTTTATTACCCTTCTTGTAAAATATAAAGACAACATAAACATGTTATCAAGAATATGACATAACATAACAAATGTGTTAAAAACATGATAACATGATGATAACATGATCATTGAAAAAAATATGCTAGTCAATAGGAAGGAAATAATTTCAAACATATATGCATGTAGTGCTATTATAATGCATCACAAAATAGTACATATACTATATTGAAACATTACATGATCATGTAGAGTTTAGTTAGTCAATCAATCATACATAATCATGTGGTACTTAGTATATCACAAACACAATTATTTATCCCCTAAGCACATAGCTTCTTCTCCCTCTTTGTCAAAGACAAAAAGAAAAAAGAGAGATATAAGGGGAAATTAACATAAAAGAAATAAAAGATCAAGAACCAAAACATTGAAAACAAAGATCTCAAAATCTTTATAAAATCCACATCATTTTCAAAGATAAAAAAAATTCTTAAGAAGAATTTATACATGAATGTGAATTTTGCATGTAAAAGCATAGTTTAAAAGTCATGCATAAATAAAAAAAATGCATTGAAAAATAAAGTTATAATGATATGAAGAAGATAAACTAATAGCTCAAGGCTTCTATCCAGAAAATATCCAAAGGATAAACCAAAAAAAATTGTTACAATAATAAAAAATAAACAGTTGAAAAAATTAGATACGGAAAGTATACTAAAAATAAACAAAAGAAAATTAGTCTTGTGATGGAGGAGGAGGAGGAGGCCAAGAGCGTTGTATGTTATGATGAGTATACAATTGATGAATATCATATTCCATGTGATCCATTCTTAGCTTAAAACGATTAAGTCTAGTGTCTACTTGATCAAACCTTATGTTAAAGTTTGACTCCACTATGGATAGGCGATTAAAGAAACCACCAACCTAAGCGGGCTTATCATCAACGCTTTAAGAAGTAGAAGGTCCTCTTGCCCTTTTTCTTTGATGTTGAGGAGGAGTATGCTCTTGAGGAATTTCTTCTTCAATAGGAACACTTTCAAGTCTAAGAGTGCCTATTTACTCAACATCTTCTAAATCTTATTCTTGCTCCTCATTAACATCTTCATCTTTTACTTTATCTTTCTAAAATCAAAAGTTTCTAATAAGCTTGAATTGCCTAGAGTTTCTCAAGAGTTTATCATCAAGAAAGGATGGAGGAATGGAAGGGATGTTTCTCAAGTTAATCCCAAAGGCACTATTAACACTATCACGAGCTAACCAAAACCTCTATTGAAGCCATCTTCTGAGCTCAACATTATACCTTTAATAAGACATTTAAGAAGGAAAAGATCATCAAAGGAAATAGTTTTATTACTCAAGCCCCTATCATGAAAAGAGTAGGTAATAAACCTATGTACATACCAAAGAGATTTTAAAGCCAAATTCGATGCTTTAGTGTGTCCCGCTTTAAAGGTTTTCGCATTAGGTTTGGAATGTTGAGACAAAAAAGGATTAGGAAGTCAAGTTAAAATTGGAGAGGCTAAACCCCCTTGTTTAAAGTTAAAGATGCTGTTAAAAGCTTGAAAAGTAAAGAATCTATCTCTCCTACCCAATCTAAATCTCATGATATTCATAGGATTTTGCTTATTAAAGTGATGAGTTCTCAAGAAATAGGAGGTAAGAAATTCATGTACTAATGTGGGATAGGTAGGATAGTCATTGAATGCAAAATCGTATAAATCCGTATTATCAACTAAACCTCTAACCTCATTAAAATAACCCATCTTTTCTAAGGTAGCTTGAGACATATATTTGGAAGAAATAATTTGTCTATCCTTGAAATGAGCAAGCCTTTCCTTAAATTGAGTTTAAGTGTAGGAGAGAAGAGGTTTTTTATTAAGTTGATATTTAGTAGTTCTTATACAAAAGGAAGAGGTACCTTTAACATAATTTTTCTTTGGAGCCATGATAAGGGTATGAAGTGATTAAAAAATGAAGAGTGTAAAAAGAAGTTGTTTTGAAGAAGTTTATATGAAAATGCAACAAATAGTGAATGAAAGGAAGAGTTTGAGGGGTTTATATAGGTAAAAGAATTGAAGAGAGTCTTAAAAATTCAAAAAAAAATGGAAGGTTACCGTTTATGTTAAATAAACAATTAAAACAAAACAACAAAATAAAAAAAAAATAAAAAGAATACACTGTCAGACTGCTGCGCATGAGTGGTCCGCTCGTGAGCGTCACTCGTGAGCAGTTCTAGATAAGTAAACCTACAATGGTCACAAGCTCAACGGCTCGTGACAAAAATTACTAAAAAGTCCCTGTACTTTCAATTTATTGCAACAAGGTCCTAAAAATGTGACAAATAGGTCCTTAAGCATAAAATTAACCATTAAATTAAAATAAATGATAGTTAAAAACAAATATTTTGATATAAATCATTAAGAATTAATAAAATCAAAGAGAATTTTGAAAATATGTAAAAGAAAAAAAAATTATTAAATAATTTTACTTGTAAAAAAAAAATTAATTAATTTAATATATAATTGTGATGAAGTATTATAAACCAAAAATAAACTAAAAATATACAATCCATGATTAAGCATGATTTTAGGAATTGTATCAAATACGAAAAACAAAAAGAAACAAAACATTAGAAACAAAATAATTACAAGCAAATTCAATCATCAATTAAGCAATTAAGCAAGTTATCAAGACAAGCTTGAAGCATCAATCATACAAAGTTCATAATTAATAAAATTTAATCTTTTCTCACAAAGAGGCTTGGTAAGGATGTTTGCTAATTGATGATTAGTATCAACAAAATTAAGAAAAATATCACCATTTTGCACAAGATCACGCAAGAAATGATGTCTAATATCAATATGCTTAGTTCTAGAATGCTGAATAGGATTCTTACTAAGGTTTATAGCCCTTGTATTATCACATTTAATTGGAATATGATTAATATCAATGCTATAATTCACTAGTTGTTGTTTTTGCCATACAACTTGTGAGAAACAATAACTAGCCGCCACATATTCTGCTTCAGTGGTGGACAAGGCAACCGAAACTTGTTTCTTACTAAACCAAGAAACTAAGCAATTTCCTAAAATTTGAAAATTTTTGGAAGTGCTTTTTCTATCTAGTAAGCTACTGGCAAAGTCTGCATCTGAATAACTAATCAAGTCAAAGGGAGAACTCCTAGGATACCAAAGTCCTAAATGCATTGTACCTCAAAGATATTTGAAAATTCTTTTGACAACATTTAAATGAGATTCCTTAGGACTTGATTGAAATCTAGCACACAAGCATATAGCAAACATAATATCAGGTCTATTAGCGGTTAAATAAAGAAGGGATCCGATCATACCTCTAAATCACTTTTCATTAACCGGTTTGCCATTCTCATCCTTGTTGAGTTGGGTTATGGTGCTCATTAGAGTTTTGCTTGATTTAGCTCCATCCATTCCAAACTTCTTGAGAATTTCTCTTGCATATTTGGTTTGATTGATGAAAATCCCATCTTTACATTGCTTGATTTGAAGTCCAAGAAAGAATTTGAGTTCTACTATCATACTTATCTCAAATTCTCCTTGCATTAATTTTAAGAATTCCTCACACAAGCAATGGTTAGTAGTACCAAAAATAATATCATCAACATAAATTTGAATAATTAATAAATCATGTTTGGATTTTTTTATGAAAAGAGTTGTGTCAACCTTTCCTTTAGAGAAACCTTTCTCTAGTAAAAAGTTACTCAATCTTCATACCAAGCTCTTAGAGCTTGTTTCAATCCATATAGTGCTTTTGAAATTTTAAACATATGATTTGGAGAATTAAAATTTTTAAAATCCAGAGGTTGTTCAACATATACCTTCTCTTCAATAAAATCATTTAAAAATGCACTTTAACATCCATTTGATAAAGTTTAAAATTTATGAATGATGCAAATGCAAGTAGCATCCTAATAGCTTCTAACCTTACAAAGGGGGCAAAGGTTTCATTATAATCATTGTCTTCCTCTTGATTAGAACCTTAGCCACTAGTCTAGCTTTGTTCCCAGTTATAACACCTTGTTCATTCATCTTATTTCTAAATACCCATTTGGTGCCAATAATAGGATGATGTTTAAGTCTAGGAACCAAGGTCCAAACCTTATTTCTCTCAAATTGATTTAACTCTTCTTACATAGCAAGGACCCAAAATTCATCACTCAAAGCATCATCAACATTTTTTGGTTCAATTTGAGAAATAAAAGCTAAATTAACAATAGACTTAAGTTTAGATCTAGTAGTTACCCCTTTTTTAGTGTCACCTATGATGAGGTCTTGAGGATGTGTTTTCTTAAATTTCCAATCCTTTGGAAGTTCATCCTTTAAGGTAGGTTGAGATGTCCCTCATTTTCCTTCTTACTTGAACCTTCAAGTTCCAAAGGCTTACTAGCATTCTCTTCTTGTATTTGCATAATTTTATTTTCACCTACAAGATCATCAACACTACAAACATCTTTTCTAGGATCAAGTGAGTTTGATTCATCAAATACAACATGCATTGACTCTTTAACTACTAGAGTTCTTTTATTAAAGACTCTATATGCTTTACTAGAAATAGAATAGCCTAGGAAAATTCCTTCATTAGTTTTAGAATCAAATTTCCCAAGATTGTCCTTAGTGTTCAATATAAAGCACTTGCATCCAAATACTCATAGATATAAGATTTTGGGTTTTTTATTATTCCATAGCTCATAAGATGTTTTATTTAAAATTGGTATTTTGAAAACTTGATTTGAAATATAACAAGATATGTTAACAGCTTTTGCCTAAAAGTATAAAGGCAAATTATACTCATGAAGCATTGTTCTAGCCATTTCCACAAAAGTTCTATTTTTACTTTCAACTACCTCATTTTGTTAAGGAGTTATAGGAGATGAAAATATATGAGAAATACCATTTCCATTACAATAGTTTTTGAAAAATTCATTTTCAAATTTGGTTCCATGATCACTTCTAATGGATAAAATACAAAATCCTTTTTCTTTTTGAACTCTTTTTGAAAAATTTTCAAAAGCTTCAAATGCATCATTCTTATAAGTAAGAAATCACACCCAAGTAAATCTAGAGTAATCATTAACCAATACATCTGTATAGTGTATTCCACCGAGACTAACAACTCTAGTTAGTCCAAATAAATCCATATGTATAAGTTTAAGTGGCCTAGAGGTGGACACTACATTTTTTTAGCTTAAATGAAGACTTGGATTGTTTTCCCTTTTAGCAAGAATCATAAGGTTTATCCTTAGTGAATTCAAGCTTAGTTAAACCAATCATAAGTTCATGTTTACAAAGATCATTTAAAAGTTTAAAATTTGCATGTCCTAACCTTCTATGTCATGTCCATGTGTCATGGGAAATAGGCATTAAGCATTTTATATCTTTGTTAGCAATTTTATTCAAATCAATGACATAAACATTGTCTACTCTTTCACCTCTAAAAATAACTTTATTTTCATCAAAACTACAAATAAAGCAATTTTTAAGATAGAAAGTTACCTTATTTCCCATGTCATATAATTGACTTATACTAAGCAAATTATGTTTAAGAGCATCAATAAACAACACATGATGTATAGATAAAGATTGAGGATTACCTATTTCTCCAATGCCAATAATTTTTCCTCTTGCATTATCTCCGAAAGTATCGTGTCCTCCATCCTTAGCATCAAGTTTGTTAAATTGTTCTTTATTTCCTGTCATGTTCCTTGAACATCCACTATCGAGATACCACTTGCTTTTTATTTTTGTGGATTTCAAGCACACATACATAAAGCAATTTAAGTGTTCTTTTGAACCTAAACCTTTCTTGGTCTAGGTTGGTTAGTTTCAAGATAATCCAAAGGAAGTAAATTCATGTGTAGTCTTCTATAAGAGCACACATTATTAATATATCCTTTGATCATGCAATATAAACATACAATATTCTTAAATTTATTTCTTCTAGGATGATGTGCTTTCTTAGTGTGTGCAACATGCCTTTGATGTTATGTGCATCTCCTATTATTTTGTGTCATTGAGTGAGACATGCATTTGTAATGGTGATGTGTATTTTGATGAGTTTGTGCAATATGTTTATATGCATTATATTGTGTAGCATGCCTATTATAATTATATCTGGTGTACATATAAGCATTCTTAGGTTGAGGTGCTCTAGTTTGAGCCTTACCTCTTTGTGTTAATGAAGGGTTAATCTTATGAGACTTTCCCTTGCTATTTAACACATGAGATCTTTTAACTTTGAAAGCTTGAATCTCATTAGAGGTTGAAGGAGTAGAATCATATGAAGCTTTAACAAAATTAATATGTGATGAAGATGATGAAGACATTCCATTCTTATATCCAATTTCATGGGTATCTCCATGAAATTTTTGAGAGTCAAGAAGACTATCTAAAGTGTCTTTTCCTCTTTTAAATTTAGCAATGGAATTCTTTAATTCTAAAACCTCCTTAGAAAGCTTATGATTTTTATCATTTTCTTTCTTAAGTTGATCTTCCAAAGAATTAGAAGATTTAGCATCACTACCAAGTTTTTCATTTGATGCAACAAGTTTAGCAAAATTAATTTTTAAACATTCAAAATCCTTGTTTAAACTAGCTAACTCATGTTTATATTGTTTCTTCTTAGATAATAAACTTTTGCATTTAACAAGTAATTTGCTTATAATAGAGCTCTCATCATAATCATCATAATATTCATCACAATCATCAAAGCAAGAATAAGAAGTGGATGGTGCCTCATTTTCATTTTCAATGGCCATGAAGTAAAGATTGACAACTTCTTGTCATTCCTCTTTCTCTTCGAATTCAGAGGAATCATCTTAAGTAGCTTTGATTGCCTTCTTCTTTTTTTTTGCTCCCTTAATCTTAAATTTGAGTTTAGGACATTCACTTTTAATGTGTCCCAGTTTTTTGCATTCATAGCAAGTAACCTTTTTTATTTTCTTCTTCCTATCTCCTTCAAACTTCTTGTTGAAGTCCCTTGTTCTTGAGAGTTCTTGAGAAGTTTTTCTTTCTTAAGAACTTCTTAAAGTTCCTAGTGAGCATGGCAATGTAACCATCTTCATCACTAGAATCTTTGAAGCTTTCATCTTCACTATCTTCTTGAAGAGCTTTTAGAGCGATGCTCTTTTTCTTTTCTTCTTTCTCTTCTTGTTCTTCACCTCTTTGCTTGATGGTGAGCTCATGTGTAAAGAGCTTACCAATGAGCACATCGATTGATAGAGTAGAGAGGTCTTGAGCTCCTTTAATTGAGGTAACATGAGATTCCCAATCCTTCTTAGGTAGGATTCTTAGACTATTGTTATTTACCTCTTCCTTAGAAAAATATTTTCCAAGTTTCTTGAGGGTTATGAGGAGAGTATTGAGATGGTTTGTCATATCCGTGATTGATTCTTGAGGCTTTATTTTGAAGAGTTTATATTCATACATATGAAGTTGAACCTTTTTACTTCTTACTTGAATATTGCCTTTATAGTGGTTTTCTAAAGTCTCCCATATTTTTTTATAGCCAAAATGCAATGTTGAAGCTTGCCTCCTTCTTCTTTTATCATGGAGGAGATTAGAGTAATCATAGCTTTTTTATTTTTTTGATCAATACTCCATTGGCTTCTTGCAGGAGTAGTTACCATACCACCAATGATAGTTGTAGGCAGTTCCCAACCTCTTAGGATAATGTCCTAAAGTTTGATGGAATCACAATCAAGATATAATCCCATTTTGAATTTTCAATGTGGATAGTTACTACCGTCAAAGAATGGTCTAAGAGAAGAGATGTTTTGTGATTCACTCCCCATGATCTTATATTCTAGCAATGAAGTACCTAGAATTCAAGCTCTGATACTAAGTAAAAAGAGTCCTAGGGGGTGTGAATAGGACTATCCAATAAAAATGAGAATTAAAAAGAATTCTTTGCAATAATTGAATGGAAGTTAAGAAGGAAGAATGAAGAACACAAACATTTAATGAGTTCGGATTCAACTATAATCTTACATCTCCACCTAACTTATCCCAAGTTAGGATTTTTAATTATCCACAATCTCATTCATAAGATTGAGATTACATAAGAGTTTTATGGCTCACTCTTACAATCTTACAACTTGAGTTTTCAAGGCTCACTCAAAAATCAAATCCCAAGTGTTTCAATGGACAACACTTAAACCAATTCCTTTAGAAATAAATCTCATTTCCCTTCTAATCTATCTAAAGATTTAAGATGAAGAGAAATTCTATTTCTAATCATACACCCAACTCTCACAAGAGTTTATACAACCAAAGTATTGTTTAAAAGAATTTTGAGACCTCAATTGAATTGTTAAGAGATAATGAATGATAAACAAGTTTTTTAACCTTTCAATTGAAATTTAAGGAGTGTTTATATAGAAAAAAACTCAAAAATATAGTTTTTAGATGGATCAAACATGTCTCCCACATCTATAATTGATTTTGAATCAATTCTTGGACTTTTGGCAACTCAAGGGATGCTCACGATCATGAGGAAGCCATCTTGGCTCATGAGGAGCAAAAATATATCCATTGCATTCAAATATTTTTATGAATGCTGTTAGAGGTGTGCTCATAAGCAGCTCACAAGCACTCACGCTTATGAGGAGTTCTACCCATTTTTGCCAAAAATATGCTCCAAAGTTACTATTTAGGGACAACTCATGACCACCTCATAAGATGCTCATAAATGGGGCTGAAGAAGATCAATTTAGCCTAAATGTTCTGTATAAAAGTTTTAGATAATTGTCTTATCTTTCCATAAAACTTTAAATAACTTCAATTGGACATCTTTAGCTTAAGATATTGCTGAAATACTAGGAGTTGTGCAAACTAAAATGTAAGTTGAATATACTGATTTTGATTGAAGATTGCATACCCAAATGAGCTTGGATTTTAACAAGAAAGCTTAATTTGGAAAGTTTAAGATGTTTAAGTTAAAAGTTAAGAAGATTATTTTCTCATTATAGAGCTGTAAAGATATCAAAAGTCTTTTTCAATCTTAGAGGTTGAATTAGCCCAAAAAATTACTATTCATCCAAAAATGTATATGCTTAGTATATAATTCCCTACACACTTAGTTCAAATTATTAGTATCAAATTTTTTTGTCAAAGTCCAAAATTAGGAGTTTGATCATGCAAATGGTCAACAAAAGGAGCCTAAAGTATTTAAGCCATGTAAACAACAATCATCCACCATCGAAGCAAAATCCCTACAGAAAATCATAGAAGGAGGCATTAAAATTACCTATAATGAACCAATTGTAATTCCAAAGAGAGGACAAGTTACGAAGTTCTTCCCACAAAAAGTGATGAGTCAAGTAAGAAGTGCTTCCATAAACAAAAGTACACCACTAAAATTTATTCTCAACCTGGAAAGAGACAGTAACCTGTTATTGGTTGTAAGCAACTACATCAATTGTCTAATTATTAACAACCAAAACCCGTAGAAAAGGGGAAGCAAATTATTAAAAGCAATAATCTTCAAACCTAAATTATTCTAAAAATAATGAGGAATCAACCATAAGTTCTGCCAAATAAAGAACTTTTGGTTTATAAGAATGAAAAAAATTATATAAGCATCTAAGAGTATTGGAGTTACCCATTGATGCAGAACAACAGGTCTTGGAATGAGTTTGTAGAACAATGGATAGCAGATATAATTTATTATTATTGTTGTTGTTATTATTATTATTATTGTTATTATTAGGATTTGGTTTTTATTTTAAATTAGTATTGATTAGAAATTGACTTTCCTATATTGTTAGGGATTTGATTTCCTACCTTAAATAGAATTGTCTTTATTTTTATTTTCTAAATAAAAATTAGGGTTGATAGGTTTGTGCCACCCTATAAATATGTAAGCCTTAGGGCTATATGAGACAATTTTTGTTGAATTGATAATCAGATTTCTATTTTCCCAATTTTCAATATTCCTTTGTGTGAATCAATGAATATTGATGCCTATATCCTGGTATTTGTGTGCAAATCAACAGGTTGTAGAAGATTGATTTCTGGCATTCATGCATGAATCAACAGACTTTAATATTTTTCCTTTATTATTTTTTGGTATTTGTGTACAAATCAACGGACTACAATATTTATCCCATTTGTTATTTTATTTTATTTTTATTTATTTAAAGCTTCCACTACATTACCCACTCCTCTATAATTCCAAAAACTAAATTAATTTAGAATGCAGAGAAGGCCTGGAAGCTGGCTTTGTTAGAAATGGTTGAAATTTTGCTCTTGCAGCTTTCTTCTTCCTTGTTACCGAAATCCATTGATTTTTTTCCACCTTATTTGCCCAAGATACCTTTTTTCCTTGATCTTTAGGAGAAAAGGAAACAGTCTCTATATCCTTACAAATTTCAATGTCAAGTTGATTCTAAGCTTGCACTAGCGTAATGTCTATAGCATGACTAGACAAAGAATCATGCAAATGTTTTACATTTTTACTATTAATACACTCATCTTGAACATCACCATCATCTATATTTTCAGGTAGAGAATGTTAGATCTCATCATCAGCCTGAACATCACTATCAACCCTAGCCAGTAAAGCAGAATCCAAATCCTTATCAATCAATTCCTTTTCAATGGTAATAGAACCATGTTCCAGAGAAGGAGTAATGGAATGATCCACTGGTTATTTAGGCGGGGGAGCCTTTCATTTGGAAGAGGCAGTATTCATTTTATAATCTATATGAGAATGCCCAATATTTCGACAAGTACAATAAAATGCTGGAAGATTTTCATAAACTAATTCCACAAAGAAACTCTTTCCACCATAATTTGATCTGGTAGTTCTTAAGAAACATCCAGTTCAATAAGGATTCATGCATAATGGCCAAAATTCCCGTCTAAGGTGGCTTTGTCAATCCTGATAGGGATTCCCACACACTTAGCAATATTTGCAAGAATATTAGGGTGTCAATATTCCTAAGGTAGTCTGCAGATATGAACCCAAACTTAAGTCTGAGAAGATTTTTGTTCCATAGGATCAAAATCAGCAGACCATTGTTAAAGACATAAGATCCATGGCTTTAATGAAAGAGAGACTCAACTCCAAACTTTATTTTTATCATCCACATTCATCAATTGAATAAGGTAAAATCCATACCCTAAAGTGACTAGTTTCCATCCTGTACGTAAGCCCTAAATTTTGTTAGTTTTTCTTTTAAAGCACTAAATTTCAAGGTGTCTATCCTTTAGCTAAAATAATTCTCCCAATCAATGCATTTGCACACGTTGATAATAACGAATTATAAGCCCCCTGATTGATCTTAATGGCAATATAGCTTCCTTATTAATTGGATTGGAATTAGAAGCTAATGAAGGTTCCATATCTTTTAGCAAGGAAGTAAAACTGTGCTTAGGGTTTGGAGATGTAGTTGGTGCAAAAGAAGGACTCATCCTTAAAGGGGTAGTGCGTTTATGTGACCATGAGAATAAATCTACATGGCTAACATAAGAATCATAGTTGATCATATGATCGGTAGAGTTAATGCCTGGAGGCATAGAATTAGGTCAAGAGCTATCGCCAAGCAAAGTTAATAGTGACCCAATGGAATTATTAATTAATTAATTATTCTCATCAGCAAAACCTTATGAATTGGTTTAGATTATGAATTATTTGCTCTTCACAAAATCTTAATGGTCTATTTTTCTTTTTACATTCTTTATTCTTCCTCAAAAACTTTAGTTTTAGATAGTCATTTATCATTTCTTAAATTGATAGTAGTTTCTTATTATCTCTATCTATTTCGTTTACTTTATTTTGTTTTTTACATTTAATAAATATAGATTTTTGGTTTATTTATTTTTTCGAGTGAAATTCTTAAATTTTCTTTCAAAGAGTTTTTACCCTTTATGTGATAGTATTTTTATAAATTTTAAAATATCTTTTAAAAATTTTGTTGATATTTTTATAATTCTTAAATTTTCTTTCATAGAGTTTTTACTCTTTATGTGATAGTATTTTTATGAATTTTAAAATATCTTTTAAAAATTCTGTTGATATTTTTATAACTAATTAAAGTTATTAAGGGAAAAGTGTATGAATCATTGAATTGTATGTTAATAGTGACATCTCAATATAATTAAAGAATAACGATAAAATGTTTATAATAGTGGTGTACTGTTTAATATTAATTATACTTTTATTGATATTATCATCTTTAGAAATATATATTCTTAACTTTTAATAAATGAATCTTTCATTATTTGAAAAAAAAAAATCTTTCAAAAAAAACTTTTACTAAATGAATATTTCTTTTTTTTCCCTCGCAAAAAAATTTTCCATCTCAAATTATAGGTACGTTCACTTCATATCCGTATGTATAGTGCATCTAATCTATAACACATGGAATATTGAAGGGAAGATACATAGCTATAATTGATGTAAGACCTTCCAAAGATGGTGACACAATTGAGGTTGGGCGGTGGACTGATTTATTATGACATTCTAATTTGTCATATATATATTCTAAAAATAATAATCTAAATATATATTTGATATATTATATCTTATTTGTCTCTTTGGTTACTTCCTATCAATGGGGTGGCTACGGATGGCCCAGATGTTTAGTCTCGTACTCACGTAAATTATTTCTTATGGTAACACATTTTGGGTACCCACTTCTTGGATTTTGCCACATTTATAAATCTTATCAACATAATTGTAATGGATCAATTAATTTTCCAAAAAAATAAAAATAAAATAAAAAATATTGCTAACTATTGAATTAGTTAGATTCAAGTAATTTATTAGGTTCGAATCATAATATATGTAATTGTGTTAAATAAATTGTTGAGAGACTTTTAATATCTTTTTATATTTAAATTAAATTAAATTAGTTAAAATTTAATACATTTTAAATTAAAAAAATAATTTAATTAATGCCAAACTAACAAACCTTGTATATTATTTATGATAATTCCGAATTGATATTTCTTACTTGTGAAACCTGTATCGACGAGGAGAACGGGTAAAGGAGCGGGGTTTCCCCCATAAACACTCCTAAACTTAAATTAGTAATGGTATGAGGAAAAATATAATAAAGAAAATAGATATAATAGAATAGAGAATAAAGAGTGATTGCTTGGATGATATGATGATTGAGTGATGAAATGATGTCTTAATGATGTTGTATGGTGAGAATGGGGAGATGAGTGAAAATGAGAATGAGAATGAATGAATGACATGAGATGTCATGAAATGTATTTATAGGAGAAGGTATTGCTCAAACCTCTTAGGAATATGATTCCTTAGTCTTATAAGATTGCTTTGTTTAGGAGAGAAGTATATTTCCTTTGTAGTTAATCTTCCTAATTGAAATAGACTTCCTTATTAAGCTTTCTTCTTATTCAAATAATCCTCCTCTTTGGGGGAATATAACCCTTATTAGAATTAAATACTAATATGAGATATCAAGAGTCCCCACTGAAAGTTTGTTTGGATGTTTGACGTATCTGGGTCTATAAATGATAGAAAACATCATTCTTCTATATAGAGAGAGTGCTTGAGTCACTTCGTTTTGATATGGAAGGGTGAACTGAGGTGGCCGGCCTTAGTCATAGGAAAAGATAAAGATCGGTACCGAGTCTTGAAACCATCGTATAAGAACATCGTTGAAGTGCCAGCTGGACTTGAGTGCATAAAACCTGTAATAAAAAAGGATATATAATGGATTAACCCGTCAGTGTGGAGATAACATGATGAAACTAGTCATCACTGGAGTTTTGATGCTCGGTGCATTAAAAGCGTGACCCAAGTGCCGAACATCAGTACTATAAAAGCGACCTGAGGGTGCCAGCTTCAGTCACTGGACTTAGATGCTCGAGGCTTAGATATTTAGTGCAAGGACACAAGGCTTTCATGCTCGGAACCTTAGTACTGTAGAAGCGACCTGAGGGTGCCAGCTTCAGTCATTGGACTTAATCTTGGTGCATTAAAAGCGCCGCCCAAGTGCCATATATTCTCGGTGCATTAGAAGTGCTGCCCAAGTGCTGTATAATGTTACTCAAATTATGAAATTTATTAACTCTTTTGATGGCAGCTGCCTAGTCAGAATAATGATTGATGTTAAGTCCAAACATTATTGCTGCAGATGTTTGATTTTCCAAGCATTTTTTATTAGTGGTAGTTTTGTAAAAGGTAGGATGTTTGTCATCCTAATAGTGAGTTTGAGCCCTCAATCTGAGCTCCATAATATGGGATAGTAATTTTTTGAAATAATGGAAGGTGGGTTTTAAAGGACCAAATTTAGGTTTGCCCAATTTGAATTATGAGATGAGCATTTGTAATTTAGGTGTCGCACCACTTTTAAAATAGAGGATAGTATGTGATGTTGGTTAGGATGTCTTGGAATTGCCTTTTGATTTATCCGGCTATATGGCAGATATACTTGACTCCATTCTTGAATTCCCTTGTTAGATATTCTTGAAAATTTCATGAATAAGGATCTTCTACAAAGTAGGATTTGCTTGAATGTTATTTGATCTGGCTTTGAATAGGAACCACCATTTGTTGTTTGAGCATGAGTGAATGCTTGTTCATCTTAGTGTTATTTGGTAATGTGTCTAATGTCTTTTGTCAATCTCTACATGTTGATGCTGAGTAAGATGATTAGAGTGTCTGATTGTTGGACTGATGGGTGCTTAAAGTAGTGTCTTCAATAAATACGTTTTCCTTATCTGTAGTGATAGATAAAAGAATAATAGTTTTAGGATCGTATAATCGATCTCATTTAATGGTAAGTCCTTGTGTAATAAATATATCACATATAATTTATGTATATTTTGCTTGAATAATAATCATGTATATATGGATGAGCATCTATATGTATATGTGTAAGCGTGCTTGTATGACGAGTTATAAATATTCATATTAAAATAAATAAGATGCAAAAATAAATAAATTAAATAATATAAAGAGAAACTTATCTCCTGATGTACTGTTGTTTTGCCTTTGAATTCATGAATATTTATGTTCGTTGTGGATATGAATAATTGTTGTTGATTAATTTAAAAAACCCATTAATTCCTCATGGAGCTCAGGGTTCATTCATTTGCTTTTGCTTTGTTATCCAAGCTCCTGCAAAAGAAATTAACTTATTAATATATACTTGTGAAGTTGTTGTCGTGGTTGCCTTGGATATTCCTATAAAGCCATACTTCAAGAGATGCTCGAAGATCAGGAGATGTCCATGAAGTGAATGTCCAACTCTTCCATACTTGCTCGCTACTCAGAGTCTGAATATCCATGAAATCAATGTTCGACAGTAGATGCTCGAATTTCCAAAGCTTTAGTGGATGGTACTTATGTTGTTCGAATGCTCGGAGTCTGAGTGCTTATGAAGGGTGCTTATTGGATACCCAATGTCCTAAGCTTGATGCTCGGATATCAAAGACTTCAATGTTCAGCGAAAGCTTATTTATGTTCTTTGATGCTTAAACTTAGATTCTTTGATGCTTAGACTCAAGTGCTCGATGGTCTCATGCTTTAAAAATTTATCGCTCAGAGCTTGCATTTCTGATTTTTCTCCAGCTTCGATGGTGCTTTGGTGCTCGATCAGCTCAAATATTCAAGTGTCAATGCTTAGAAGCTTAGTGCTTTGAAGCTCGATGCTCGATGCTCAATGCTTAAAATCTCAAGAAGTCAGTGTCTGATTTTTTATGTTTGATGTTTACTTAATATTTGGTTTCAGTTTTAAGAACCATTCGTTGAATACTCGCATTCTGATCCGAGTGTCTTACTGCTTTTAGGCTTTAATGCTCAGATGCCGAGCAAATACTTCATAATTGAAGCTTGGTTTCTAATTCAAGAGCACTATGTATAAGGCCTTGATGCTTTTTAGTGCTTGGGCAACTTAGCAAAACTCGGTGCTCGATGAAGCCTTGATGGGTGCTTGATTCTCGGTGTTCATTTCTTAATCTGAGACTTAACTTTAAACTCATCTTCTCCATTCATCTATTTTAAAACTTAATAGGGCAGCCTTTGAGATTCGTATATTTCATCACAATGTCATTTGAGTATGCTGGACTTTATCCATCAAGCTCGAGGCGAGTTTCAAATAGAAACAGAACTCAGATGAGAATTATAATTCTAGATGTCCAACTGTCTTTTGTACACAACCTTTATGTCAACATTCAGTGGTAAGAAGTTGTAGAACCCCGTGCTCGATTCTCTTGTTCTCTCAATACTCGGCACTCAGTTCTCAATGTTCCATAGGTTTTGGATGCTTGAGGCCCGACGATCGGTGGATGCTCAATATTTAGAACTCACTGTTTGATGGGTATTCCACGTTAGGTGCTCAGAGCATGATGATCGATGGACATATTTAACTCCTTGGAATGCTCGATGCTCAGAGCCTATGTTTGGAGCTTTACAAAGGCAGCCGATCATCTTTTGAGCTATTTTTGATCGACAGACATGCTGTCACTAATGGTTGTGCTGAGATCTTCATGCTCGTCAATGAGGGTAAATGGATAAATCTTTAAGCCTCTCTTGTGTTGATGACATGCATGTTGTAAAGCTGACAAATTGAATAAGATACATATAAAATAAGTAAGCTTGTCTTATCCTAAATATTGTTTTAACGGAATAATAGAATTTTAAAGTTAGGTTTTAGTAAGCAATAATAATCTGGAATTGAATTCAGTTTATTCTCGCAGACAGCGCCACTTGATAACTCCAAATTAATATTTCTTGCTTGTGGAACTTGTATTGACGAGAAGAATGGGCAAAAGGGCGGGGTTTCCCCCTTAAACTCTCCGAAACTTAAGTTAGTAATGGTATGAGAAAAAATATAATAAAGCAAATAGACATAATAGAATAGAGAATAAATAGTGATTGTTTGGATGATGTGATAATGGAGTGATGGAATGATGCCTTGGTGATGTTGTATGGTGAGAATGGGGAGATGAGTGAATATGAGAATGAGAATGAATGAATGACATGAGATGTCATGAGATGTATTTATAAGACAAGATATTGCTCAAATCTCTTAGAAATATGATTCCTTAGAATTGTCTTGTTTAGGAGAAAAGTAGATTTCCTTTGTAATTAATTTTACTAGTTGAAATATACTTTCTTTAACCTTTCTTTTTATTCAAGTAATTCTCCTTTTTGGGAGAATATAACTCTTATTAGAATAGGATATTAACATGAGATATCAAGAGTTCTCCTTGAAAGTCTTACCCAATTAATCTTTAATTAATTTCTTTATAATTTGTTGCATGTAATACATCTTGCTTGTCATTCGTGCAATTTGTTGCTCGTTGCTCATATGTCTTACTCAAAAAATGTTGTCATTGTTATTTGACATGAAAAGGGGGCAAAAAGAAAAACAGTTAGCTTTATATTATTGTTATATGCTTCAATTATTTCATTAAATAGTGTGTAGTGCATGATTAAAGCGCTAATCATTTAAAAGAAAATACTAAATATTTTAAATTTAAACTTTAAAATTATGATAAAAATAAAAATAACAGTATTTTTGAAAAAAATTTAGCAAGATTTTTTGTTTATTAAGAAATTTACATATTTCATATTTTAATATTAATAAATAAGTAAGAACATATTTCCCAAACTTTTAAATAAACTATATAAGGAGTTTTGACTTTGCTATTGGCCAAAAAAAAAAAAAAATTCAAAAATCTAGTTGGTAGGATGTGCTAATATTTTTTGCCCTTTCAAACTATACATCTATTTTCGTTTTTAAGTATACTATAAAAACTAATTATTATAATTAAAAAATTATTTTATTCTATGTTCTTCTATTACTAAAAAATAACTTTTTTTATTTACTAAAATTAATCAGTTATTATAAAAATGTATATTAAATAAAAATTTACGAATAGTTAATTTTATAAAAAAATAATTCATAATTTGAAATGTATATAGAAAATGCAATTACCTTTTTTTAATTGCGAACTAAAGCAACTAGAGTTATTAGTAATGACGTAATAAAAAATATTATGAGTTGTACGATTTAAATAATAATATCGTTGATTTGAACAATAATTTTCATATTATTTAAAAGAAAATGTTTACTCTTTATCGCAATTCAATCAATATTTTAGACCAAGGCTTGAGTTAGTCTTAGGCCATTTATATTAGAAAAACATATTTGCAATTATACTATTGTTGCCCCTTTTGAAAACATTTACATATATTTTAACCACAACTTGAAATTGTTTTGTAGGCAAGTTGGGTGTCATTTTCTCATCTCTCTGCAAAATTTGAGCTAAAGAATATATCCAAAACTCAAAAAAACAATACATTGACAATAATTGATTAGTAAATTATGACTTTATATATGTGTATGTGTCTGGGTACGCATATGTGTTTATAAATAGAGATGTATTATAAAAATAAAAACCAAAGGTAAAAAAATATTGAAAAAATAATTGTCTTTTGATGATAATTTTGGATATGAAAGGGAAATCCTCTCATTTACCTTACGTGCTAATTGTGCCATTTATCTATCTTTTGACCTAATAATAAGTTTCCCTTCATTAATACAGATTAGTACTCTTTTCCTGGTTCAGATTTTTTTCTTTTATACTTCTCGAATTTTGACTTGATTAACTAAATTGTTTCTAACAATATTATTGTTTCCCATTTGACAAAAAAGATGCATTATTATCTCTTTCACTATGAAATGAAATGTGCAATTTGGCTTTTGTGATTTATCTCTGTATACTTTTCAATCAAATAAATAATTGATATATATAGTACAAGCATTATATGTTTCAAAATTAAATAATTATTACATCTTTATTTAACAATAATAAATATAATTAAATAGACAAAATCCTCCATTTTTAATTTTTTTATAACTTTTATCTTGATTATCGTTGATCATCTTTATGGTCCATTTTATTTCTATTATATCTATTTTACTTTTTTGTATTGAATAAATATAGATCTTTATTTTGTTTGTCTTTTAATTGAAATTTTGAATCTTCCTTCATGAGGTTTTTTCCTTTAGTGGAATTTTCATAGTTTTCCCTTATAGAATGAAATTTTCATAGTTTTCCTTTATGAAATTTTTACCTTTAGTGAGATTTCTATAGTTTTCTTTTATGGAATTTAAATATCTCTTAATTGTGAATCTTCTGTTGATATTTCTATAATCGGACTCATTCAAAGATCAAAGAATTGATTTATGGCTAAATAAAGTCATTGAGTGGAGCAAACAGATTGCCGAGTTACAAATCAGAAGAGTTTTGTCAACACGAATAAGGAATAACAACCATAAAATTTATAATTTGAGTGAGATTTTATTTTGGTATTCGTTGATTATACTATTATTCTTATTATTATTTCATTAAAATGTACTTTTAATTTTTAATTAATGAAAAGTTTTTCTTTTTCTTTAAAATAATAATAATAATAAATATACATGCTAATTAATATTTTTTTTATAGGTACAAACAAAAGCAAACTCTTATTATAGATTAGATAAAATTTTCACTAATTCTTAATTTAACAAGATATATAATTATCATTATATTTTGAGAATTTTTTGTTATAAAAACTTTTGGTGTATAAGAATCAACATTGTTTAGTTGTTAAAAAAAACAGAATCAACATTTTTTTGGTTGCAAAAAACTTTTAATCAATTTTTTAAAATTGTAACTATAATGAGATATTTCATGATTTTTTTTTTCCGATTTTAAAATCACAACTTTTAAATTAACTGAAAACTTAAATTTACCATGGATTACCATGTGCTTTTACAAAATTATTATAATTTTTTTTTTGAAAGAGCATATCTTATCCCTATGTGTATGCATTTCGTATACTTAAAAAGAAAAAAAAAATTCAATTTTTATCAGCTCAATATGCTTTTCAGTGTTGCATTATTCATGCATTATAATTTTACAAATAAAGAATGAATTTTCATTATTATTATTTTTTTTTTTAAGAAAATGAGAACCAATACAGTCGTTTTCGACACCAAATAATTAAGTAAGATGACAAAGAGGGTGTGATTGAATATTTGTCAACTATATATGTACCATATATATGCACAAGTCCACTTCGTTCAATAGAACATTTTCAGCTGAAACTAGTAATTATTACAAAAAGAAAATATATAAAAACAAGTCAGATATTTACATATTTAGTGGATTGGAGGCAGGCATTTCATCACAGATTAGGTCTACAGGCTACAGCCGTTGGTGGATTGAAGGCAATCATGCAAGTAATATTGAAAAAATTCGTTAACTTTTCACCCATTAGGTTTGATTAGATTTGTGACATTTAATATATTAATTATATTTTTATTATATATATATATAACCTCTCAAAAATCTCTTCTACTCTTTCAATTTTCATAGATATTCTACTGCTGAATTATTAAATCAGTAGTATTAAATGCAAACATTCCTTCAATAATATTAACAAATCATTTGGTAGAAGATGAAATTCCAAAAAGTTACAAATTTAAATTTTTAACTTATAAGTTGATAAAAGAAGAATATATATTTATATATATACAAGTGGTTGGAATATTAACTTTTTTTAATTAATAGAGAAATTAAATGATTTAAATTAGATTGTATAATAAGAGACAATTCTTTTCTTTTAAATTAAATGAAAATAATTTTACAAATTAATAGTATATCTCACGCTTGCAATATTAATTCCAGCATACTTAAAGAGTTTTTTTTTTTTTTTTTTTTCTATCGTTTGTTGAATTCCTTGGCAAGAATATAATATAAACATAGATTATGCTTGCTCAATTATATATTAACAATAACAGACAATTATATGGAGCAGAAACATAATGACCCTTAATTTGTTAATTCCCTGTACTTGAAAGTGAGTGAATAAAAAAGGAAAAGAAAAGAACATGAAATATATAATAACATATATTTTTTAAAATCATAAAGTGGTTTCAGGAGAGCATAAAGATACTTCTACTTTTAATTAAATGTTGTAGGCGTGTTGAAAGGTGGTTTTTGGTGTAACTATTGACGTGTGAAGATGATGCCATTCAGAACACTATATATATTATCCATACATAAATTATTTCATATATTTAAAGGACTGTGGTAATTAAGGGGGGAGTTCGATGCAACAAATATATGTATTAAAAATTAAAAATACATTTTAATGAAAGAATAATATAAATAAAAGTACTAAAATAAAATTTTATTACATTAAAATTTCTTAACTCTATTTTTTAATCGTATTTACATAATTCTTTTAATGTACAAATTGACAATCCATGCAATTTATTCAATGACTTAGATTACATGGAAATTGGCTTTTATATATCTAAATGACTTCAGCTGCAAAAAAAAAAAAAAATATATATATATATATATCAACAACGCATAAAAATTTAAAATTTATAAAGGGTAAATTCTCCATAAAGGAAATTCAAGCATTTGACTCAAAAAATAAATAAATAAATAAACAAATTAGATGTCTATATTTATTAAAAGAAAAATTAAATAAATAAAAAAAGAAAAAGAGACATATAGTAAGAAATTACTTTCCAATTTAAAAGATGATAATCGGTGATTGAAAATTAAATTAAAAAACAAAAAAGAAACTGCTAGGGTTTTGTCCCATGAGTTGAACTAAATACATTAAAAGGGTTGTTTTCAGGAATGAATTTAGAGCACTAAAATGATGTTGATGGAGATGGAGATTGTTGTCCCAAAAATAAAGCAATAGAGAAGAATTTGATTCATTTCCACTTTGTGATGAGAAGGTCAAGTGATAAATGTGTGTATACTTTCATGGGTGGTCATGACCAATGGAGAAATGACATTTTCATATTAGAAAAAAGGACTGTAATGTGATAAAAATTGACCAAACAATTTAAAGTGGTTCACAGAATGCATTCCTTATGATAATGTTGTTTTTGTTTGCATCTCATATGCAATATTTGCACTTAGGAAATTGAGAATTGAGATGTTGAAAAGAAAAAAGTTTTTTTTTTCCTATAACAATAATTAATTAATTAAGAATTCTATTATCATTTTTTGAACATGGTATAAAGGTAGAAAGAAAGTTGAAGGGAAAATAAAGATTCGATACTGTTAGAATAGTTAGTAATAAGAATAGGTATATAAATTTCAGAGACTTTTAAATGTATCTTAAAAGAATTGTTTTACAATTTATAAGTAAAATTTTTAAAAGATAGTGTTCACATACACACAAAATTTTACTTTTATATAGTTGGTTCATCTATTCTTTTTACAGATATTTGATCACCCATAATGCCTATAAAAGACTTGATCATTAGAACAAAACATTACATGCTCCTAAGTATTATCGTTAGCTTTAGGTTTGTTGTGTGTGTATAATCCATAGTTGCTAACTAGTTAGCATTGTCAATATGTTGCATCATCTCTATAAATACTGCTTGCCAATTTGCTCATAGCTCACATGTCATGATTTTTAGTTCAGAGACACAAATCTTACATAAATATATATCCACTATATTGCTATTTTGCTCATGGCACACTTGTCATGATCCACATGATCCTTGTCATGCTTCAAGGGTGCCTCACCCTTACCAATTGGGCTAGGGATCATTCCTGATAAATGATAAGTGATATACATATATTAATTGTTATCTGTTTCGCTTTCATTGTTTCCTTAAAGCAAAGTTTCAGATGTCTATTAGATTCTCCGAATATTGGGGTTTGTACTACACTAATGATACTCATGTGGGGAATTAAGATATTTAGTGCCCATTATTATTGATGCAGGGTAATTGAGGCTCTAAAAAAATGCTATAATCACACAAAAGAAAAAGGGTACTGAAGCTTTTCTCGAGAGGCCAAGAACTGTGCAGCATTTTGGTGCCCTGCCCCCAAATGGTAGGTAGGTGTCCATGTTAATGTGGGTGGGTGGGTGGGTATCATGTGTTATATATAACTCAAAGGATCATGATTAATTGTACGTGAAAGGCAGGGGGTCAGGTGTACAAAATAGCCTATTCTATTGTTTTCTTTTTTCATAATTTTGTTTAATGGGAGAAGAACAGAATTATACGCCTTAAAATCAAGTTACAAAACGTTGGACTCCTTTAGCTATTATTATGCATCTTGCTTGGCTTTTTAGTAACAAAAAATGATTATGCACAGCCAGTTAAAGAATTAGTTTGAGGGTCATTATTCTTCCAAAGTACTATGAGATGCAGAATGTAAATTTAATTTATTTAAATCATATAATTTCTTTATTAATTTCTACATTCAGATTAATTCCCACATAATAAAAAAAATGATTATGCAAGTTCTCATTATCATTAAATTAGAGGTGTACAAAAATCAACCAAACCCAATTGATTCAAAACCAGTTCAAATTGAAAATTATAGTTTAGAGTGATTAATAGTTGATTATGGTTTGGTTATGATTTAAAAAAAATACAAATCTAATAAAACCAAACTGAATTGATAGATAGTATAATAATATTAGTATTAGCAATTTGTGTTTTAAATTTTTTTTATTAACACATTGTACTAAAATTTGATATTTTTGAGAATATTTTGGACTGTTAATTTGAAACTTAAGGATTTTGTCAAAAAAGTATATAGTATTCTAGTTATTATTATTATGCTATGAATGATAACTATATAATATGAATTTTACATTTTATTATATTTTTAGTAGGTTTCATGAGATGTATTATTAATAATTTTATTCTTTATTTTTATTTATTTATTATTTTTTTATTAAACTGACAAATCGATCATTTAAAATGATTTCAAATATCATTGGTTTGGATAATTTTTAATGGTATTTGATTAGATTAAAAGTTTTCATATTTAAAAACCAACTTCATTAATTTGTTTAGAAATTTAAGCTTTAAATCAACCAAACCGAACCATGAACACCCCTACTTTTAGAATATTATGTTCATTTCTCAAGGAACTTTTGTCTCCATTAGTTCAACTCATTTACAACCCTAGTCATATAGTTGGCATTTTATGTAATTCAATTATGCCTTTATAAATATTTAAAAGAGCAAATTGCATTTTCCTTTGTTAGGTTTGACTTAATTATCAGACCTTAATCTGTACAATCCATACCCTGATTTATACAGTTCAGGTTTTCCCATGTTATGACAATTCTCAACAACTTACCCATTTTCGTTTTTTTTTTTTTAAAAAAAAAGCTTCTTTCATATCATTTTTTTTGGTCAAAAAAAAAAAAAAAAAAAGCTTTGGAGATTAAAATTACGAAGTTTCCATATCATGCATACAATGAATAAAGCAAATATATGTATTTAAAAAATCATCACAGACAACTTTTGCCGACACTATTCTACTATTCCATTGACAATTGGATATGGACATTGGTGCGTTTGAAATGCCTGTTGTTATTATTATTATTATTGTTGTTATTCCTTTTTTTTTTCTTCCTGCTCTAGTTGACATATTTTTCTAGTCAGTTTCAGAGACTGATAGACTCTTATGAATCTATAGTGTTCTGACAGGTGTTAATAAGATTAGTGGTGAATTGACAAGTTGCAACTAAGAATTTGTGGATTCTTAGTCATCTCATAGTAATTGTCTGCCAAGAACTTAATAGTTTTGTTTT
Organism: Mallotus nudiflorus; assembly: GCA_947683625.1. NCBI lineage: Eukaryota > Viridiplantae > Streptophyta > Magnoliopsida > Malpighiales > Euphorbiaceae > Mallotus > Mallotus nudiflorus. The sequence continues at coordinate 8,955,450 of CANTUR010000041.1, forward strand.
GATTCTCTGTTTGTTTTTTATTCTTTTATGCCATTTGAGCATCTTATACGGCTATGCTGTAATGTACTTCTTTCATTGTGAGTGCTTCTAAAATGTCACATGTTCTCATATACTTTTTATCCGGTGGGTGCAATTATGACAGGTAACTTAAAATGATAATTCCTGAAGAAAACTTTGCCATGACAATTTCATAATGAGATTATTGATAATTGGGAACAGCCAATGTCAATCAGTAGAGCAAGCTCATTGTTTTAGCTCCAAAAACAAATGGCTTGCAATCAGATAATTTTTATCGGTTATGCTTGCGTAAGTAACATTTGACAAATTTACAGACCAAACAAAGGTTTTGCATGGGAGCCAGACCTGGTCATTGTGCTTTTTCTTTTTGCAATGATGTTCAAGAGTGCCTCTATTTTAACTCTAGCAAACTACTTGGACAAGAGTAAAATTGTATCTGTTCAAGTCAAGAAATTTAAATATTTGTTTTAGTCAAAGTACACACCTGAGATGGAAAAGCATATGCTAAAAAACAGTTTCCAGTCATCACGCAACTTCTGAACAGTAGCTTTTATGTGACTAGAAACAAATGACGTTAGCAGAACTAAAACCTCTTCTATGATTCTCATCAGCAAAAAGTTCAATTCCTACACTATTGAGTTTATGCATCATGCAGAGAATTCTATTTGCTTTCAAATAAGATAAATGCAAAACATACTTCTGAACCTCAACATGCTTCTAAGACCTTATGAAAATCATAAATTGGAAGTTCTGTAAGTTTTACATTCAGGCGTACATCAATATGTAAAGAAATTTGTGCACTTTAAAGATGTCACTTACAAGTATGAATGCAATATGTTATCACCAGACTAGAATTATTGATAATACTTTGCCATGCATTCCGATAATTATTGACATATACTTCTATATAAATAATAGCAATGATGCCTGAAGAGAGCGTGCAAGGATGCCTTGATACCTCAAGAAAAAGCAGCACAGCATCCCCAAATACATTTGATATTTCCGAATGAATGTGCTTCCTTGCTCTTCAACCTTCTTCAAAGAATTTTAGATAGAATAATAAGAGCAAAAATAACTGTCTATTGTGGCTAGGTATCATCATAATTATAATCATCCTCTTCCTGATAGTCATATTCATAGTTATATGCTTCAACCACATTTTCATTGTAAGCATCATTATTGTAATTATACACTTCGGTATCCTCTTCGTTCTCATTTTCATTTCCTTCCCCCAAATCATCATTTTTGTCATTTGTTTGAGGAAACCTGTTATCATCAGTATCAGAATGTGATTCAGTTCGCTGTTTCTTAGGATCCTTGGTTTCCTGCAAGGAAAAAAGAACATCAGAAAACAAACAAGTGCATGTAGATCAAAACAAATAAGTGCATGTAGATCCAAGATAGAGCAAGGGAAAACAGCAGATTTCTTATGCCTCATAGACTGTTAGATTTTTATTCGGGGGGAAGAAAATTGTGCAAGGCATCTAAATTTAAGGGTAAGCAACAAAATGTGGAAAGAACTCAAACCAACTACTCTTTAGCCTATGCCAGTGAACTTGCAGAGCACTTTGAAAAATGTGCTAATATTTGAGACCTCAAAAATATATGCACAAGCCATTTCAATAAACTTGGTAAAATAAAAGGCACGTCTTGCACCATTCTCTCGATGAACATCCTGATTTGAGTACTTATTGACTATTTCTTTCTCCAAATATCTCAATTATGAGAGTAGCTTCAACCATAGTATTCCACTCAATGAGGAAAAGATTCTTAAAATTTTGATTCAGGACATAGGAAAGATACAGTGTTGTAGATATAAATCGCCAGTGACATATATATAACATTACATACAGCTTTCGACTCCATTGACACAAAATTAGAACAAAGAATGGAATCTTCATTTGAGGACAACGCAAGAGGAAATAAAAGTGATTAAATAACAGAAAAGATTTCCAGCAATACACAAAAGAAGAAAGAGAAGTATGAAAACAGCATACAGGTTCATCAAAAAGTTTCCTAAATTCTTCAAGGTTGATTTTTGAAGCGAGTCCCTGCAAAACAAATCATGTTCATGTTTGTCAGAAGATGCATCAAGAGAACATATTCTATGGGGGAGTATAACAAATCTAGAAGACAAAATGGAAAGAGTCTTGCATTTGCATGAACTTGCAAATTAAGTCTTGTGCCCAAACACACTGAGCAAGCATGATAGAGGTACCATAGTAGATATAAATTATACTTTTCCATCATGAAGAAACGTTTGCTGACAGCCCTAAAATGTTATCCAATTCTCATTCAGAGGTTAGGTTATCAAATCTTTAATTCTATAGGTCCCAGTGCTGCATTACAATCCAATAATGCAATTTTAGCAATAAACTCCCTGTAATATCCTATCCAATACCTTGTTTGTCAGCATTCGGAAGGCAGCTTCTGAAGCAGACTTTGCAGGAGCTGAGTTTTTTGCTTCTGCAGCTCGCTTTTGTCGCTTTTCCTGAAAATTAACAACAATAGTATATAATTATCAAAACAGAGGCCTGGGGCAAATTAATAATCTTGCAGAATCGGAAAGAAAAAGTAAAAGGTTGATATTGCAGATAAATGGACAATCAACATCAGTGAATTTGTGGAGGTCAAAAGTTCTATATTCACATGAAATGGCAAAAGCTTAAAAGACTATTTGGATGAATAATGAAAATAAATAACCATAAAGCTACCTTTCTAGATTTTGCTAAAGCTGCTGCAACAGCTGCATCGAGCTCTCTTGCAGTTTGCATTTCCTCGGGGCAATCCTTGAATTTTGCCTCCCACGCTTCCTTAACAGCTGCTGCGGCTGCTTCCTTAGCTGCCTGTTCCTGTAAACCACCATGTTGCAAGAGTTTCATATTAATTAAATGCTACACTTGCCGAATCGGGCAACCACCATCAGCAAGTTAGTGTTGTTAGTCATTACATGAAGGCAGTCAAATTATATACCATAGTAACCAGAAAATTCACCAAAGGCCAAAACTAAGCACATAGTTATACAAGGAAAATGAAACATTATAAGATGAGAAAAAATTATAGAGAAAAATGCTAAAATTGAAGGTGATGACAAAAAGAAGATTATAGATTTGGGCATACTATAAGCTATCCAGAACATGGTTCCCTATGTATGCAGTTGAGACCTGAGATTTCATATCAATTTGCTAACCAAAAGAGTCATAATAGAAAAAGATACTGAAATCAAGAGGTGACTTTGTACCTCAAGATATTCCCGATTCATTTCTTCCCAAATGATTTTTTTAAACTGAACCTCCTCTTCATTGTGAAGGTAGCCATCAACCTATAAAATATGTCAGTATTCAGAGGCATCAACACCTTAAAACACATAATAAAATGTAACACACAATTCAACTATCAGAACAAGGGAAATATAGTTAAAAGTCAATTATGAAAGAGAAGGCTATTCAGAATGTATTTTCCTAGGAGCTTCCATCAGAAAAGCTAAGCTCAAAGCACATAAAATTTCATATAACCACAAAACATTCAAAATTAATCACTAATTAAAGGAAAATAAACATTCCGGAAGAAAAGAACAAGAGATGTTATTGATGACACGTATAAAAAATGGGTTAAGATCCATGATCAAAAAGAGAGAATATCAAATATTTACCCCTCTATTTCCCAAAGGCAACACAAATTCTTAAATGAATTTTCAACATTTTTAACAGCAGAATGGCAGTGTTCTTGTTTGAACTAAATAAGAAAAAAAAAAAATTCAAAGCTCAAATTTTCTAACCCACATTATGAAAACCAAAGTAACTTGTCAGAGATGCTAAAAATAGAAAAACAAGAAGCCAAGGGGAAACAAATTGCCCAAAATCTCATACAACTGAATAAAAGTGTAAAAGTGTTTCATAGTTTAGAAAGCTACAAGTTTCCTAGCATCTCTTAGTTGAAATACGCATTTGGTGCATGAAGATTTTCACATAATATTACTGCATGATAGCGAGAATTTGGTAACTGAATGTTGTGAGAATGCTCACAATTTGCTTTTACTAAAATGCACATGAGCATGATGTTTCTGACTTTTATTCATTGAGCAGGGTACTGCAGGAACCCCAAGTAAAGAAAATCATAAATACTCTTTGCATTCATTTTATTTTTGCCCAAAAAAAATTCAATCATTTTAACCAAACACATAAAGGTAAAAAAATTGAGTTTTATCCAAGTAGTGAAATGAATAAAAGAAGCAAGCAACAAAATCATTATAACAATATTTAGCAATTCACCTCGGCATCATCAATATCGGAAAAGTTGTCCGATTCATCAAAAGCTTCAGAATTCATATCATTATCCTCATGCAATTTGCCATTATCACCATCATCAGTATGCAAATGCTGAGAAGCTTCCCCTAAAACACAAACATCTCAAATAGATTGAGTGAACACGGTACAAAGGATGTTTCAGAGTCCAGCAATATTATGGCTTCACAAGAAAAAGAAAAAGGCATACCTATGCTTTCTGGCTCTTTTAACAGCAAATTTTCATCTGTGTCTGCAAGCCGGTTATTCGATTCTTCCTCAAACTAAAAAAAAAAACACAAAGAAGAAGTAGATAAATAACAAAATCAAAGGAAAGGGGATACTTCTAGATGACATACTAATATCATTGTGAAGTTAAAATTATGTAAACTAGGAGTTAGCAGAGGCAAGTCAGAAATAGACAACCCATCTGTTGATGAACTGATAGTGTTAGCTAGAACATGATAAAGTAGCTGGTATTGCAGATTAAGAGAATTTAGCGAACATCCTACAAGACTGTATCTTAATTTAGTTATCATACACCACCTGCAGGTATTTTGATCTCTGGAAGTAAAAGATACAATAACTAGCAAGAGAAGAATCATGACTTCAAATGAGGAAGCAAGCATTATTAACTTGACCACTTATGTGAAAAGAATGATTTGTTTGTGGAATTTTAGAAACTTCAAATAAAAGAATCCCAAGAAGGGCAACATACTCACCGAATTTGAGTCATTATTGTTGTTTATGGATAGATCTTTCTTTCTTTGCCTCTCAGCACGCTGGAAAGCTGGAGGATCTAACCCACCCTCAAATCCTATGAACTGCATCAAAGTAAAGTGAAAGGTTTTAAGCTAATGCAAATTAAAGAAAAGAAAATGATACACTAGAATATCAGGTGAGGACCCACATATGCATAACACTCATTACAAAGTCCATAGGCATAAGGAAGCCTACTAGTACGCTTGTGCTGGCACAGCAACTCTTTCGAGCTTGATGCTTTCAAAGCAACATTTGATTGATCTGTTGAACTTTCCCTAAGCTCTTCAGCCTTTGCATTAATTTCCTCAATCTAATTGCAATGAATAATAAAAAAGGCATGTAAGATTTTTAAAGAGGAAGTTGAGATCAGAGACAGCAACTATATAACTAGATCACAAAAAAAAATAGTAGATTTATTTATTTTATTATCATTTCCTGATAAATAAGTTCAGAAAATTTTACCATAAATCAATCAATAACCATGAGCTATTTAGAATTTAGACCCAAGCTTTGCTTCACAACACATTGGTGTTCAGAGTTTGTTAATATTTACTCCAAGCCCCAAGCACAATATGGAAACCACCAATATTGTGGTTAAATTAGATGCTCATCATTTTGGCCAAGCAGACAAATCAAACAAGACAATGTCTAAGATTGTCTAATTTGGAATTAATTGCAAAATATCAGTGTGTTCTAGATACTTGTAGATTAGAAAGACATTTGTGCTTCAAGGAACATACAGTTAAGCTCCCAGACTCCGTGTTCTCAAATTCCACCAAACGCTTTGAAAGGGTTGCTTCACAAACGTGCACCAATCTTAACTGTATAACATATAGATATCGTACCACATAAAAGTCCTGATGTGAAAAATCAAATATGCTAAACAAAATTCAGCAAGATATGAGAGAGATAATGCAATAGACTAACAGATCAAAGATCATATACTGTTTATGATTTTCAGGTCTACAAAAAAATGTCAGCAATATATTAACCTAAAATATCAAACATTACCCAAAAGACTATCATATTTTCACAAACAAGTCTTCTATTATCCTTGACTGGTGCCCTCACATTCTCCTCTTCAAGTTAAAAAACTTTAAGATGAAAGTAACATATTGCCAGTCATTGATTAAAAAAAATAAGTTTGCTAACAAAATAGTTAGTGTTCAAAGGAATATGATACAAAGGCTTAAGGCTATGATGATCAATTGGCAATAAAGGGCCATGAAATGTAGACTCAGAGGATTTTAGGAGAAAAAATAGAAATCCTGCAATGCATTAAAACACACACCATCCAACTCTCATCATCAAGACCGTGAGTCATTATTTCACTGCCTTTGAAGCCACCCACTGCTTGCTCTCCCTCCTTATTTCTTATATTTTCTTCTTTTTTCATTTCCTAGGCAACCTACTTTTCCTTTTAGGGGTGAGGGGGTTGAGGTAGGGTCACACAGCTGCTTGCTAAATATTGATCATGTGCCACGACTACTAAAAGCTACTCTAATTGCAGCACTCATGGAAAAATTTTATGTTTTATTAGGAGAAAATTCAAACTATTGCAATTAACTCTCGTAAAATCAAACTATGCAGTGTAGATCGACAAAAATTGCAAGCATGGCTTACAATGTCTGATTTGGAACAACTGAGACCATGTGAAAGTGCAGATATATATAATGCTGCACCCCATAACCCACTGGGCCTTCTCCCTGTCTGCAAGTCAATTTCAATCTTGATCAGAAAGCATCATACACAATGGATTATTGACAGATAAATCCAGGAAAAAACAGCCCCAATAGCGCAAAGTGACATCTTTCATATGATACTGAAAAACAATACAACACCTGCATCCAATCACGATTCATGCTAGCTATAATGGTCAGCGCCGATTCAGAAATTTCCTTATTTTTTCCTCCTGATAAACCTACAAAAATATTATTCATTATACTCCACTGCTTGAACCCATTGCTGAAGCAATAAATAGAGCATTTCTCAAGATAGAGTCATAACAATAAGCACAAAGGTTTTAAAGTCTTAAATACTTACATCTTTTTTGGTCAATTGCTGATCCAAAATGTATTTTACTAGTTAAGGTAATATTATACAACATGTATAAAGGAGCTAAGCTCACAACATCACAACTTAGACACCATAGGAACGTCTTAATGAAGGGGCACATAACTCACAGCATGAAATTAGTATCATATAGCCAAATAAATAAATCACACACACCCCTCAAAAAAAGAGGAGCCAGGGTGAGTTGAATAGGGAAACACACCAACAAAAATAGAAGTTTCCAAAGGGGATGGGAGAGAGTGATGATACTAATAACTAAGCTTATCAACATCAAGGGTTCTGTTTGGGCAGCGGTCCTCCATGCAATAATTTCTATTTATTCCTTACGGGATTCCAAAGAGATGTGTTGGCCCAAAATTATGGAATAGTTACTTTTTACTTAACTGAGTTTGTAGGATATTTGGTAGCAGAAATGTGGCAGAAAATTCACAGTATTGCACCATATATACAATTGCATATTTGCAGTGATCTGGTGCCTTTAACTAAAAAATAATATTATAATCATATGGACAGATTGTGCCTTGGCAATCAGAGTAGGATGAAATTCCTTTTAGGTTCCATTACATCTTTCTATTTTGGGAGTCCTCAAAGAGTTGCCTCTAGCAGATTTACAGCAGGATTGAAGGGCAATGCATTTTAATGTTGCTTTCATTTCTTGTTTCACTAAGGAGAATGATCCTCCATGCCCCCACCCCAAGGAGTGAAAAATCTCTTTATTCTATTTTTTAACAAATTTTTCTCTTAAAAACAAACAAAGATCATTAAATTGACAAAGCGAGAAACCAAACCCATCATCATTTACTATTAAGGTAAAATCACAAAACAGAAACCAGGTGATTGGAGATACTTACTAGCTGTGTATTTATGAATGAAAATGGATGGATCCAAAAGTTTCTGACAAATGGGATGCTCTGTAAGATTCAGAACTTTGCAAAGTTGTAAAAATACAGCACCTAGCATGTAACTGCAAACAATCTCTAAATAAGAAACATGGAAATATTCATGCAAAACCAAAAAGAAATCAACTAATTTCTTCTTGTAAGAGAAAAAGTCTCCTTACATATTGATTTTCAGAAAATTTGAAAAGTCAATGAGAAGATATGGCTTTCTATTCTCACTGCAAATAAAATTCAAGGAACTATATTATTAGATACAAATATAGCTGAATTAACTCTGTGAACTTCACTTTTTCATAAAGCAAGAAAATAGAAGCCTATTAAAGAGCTAGGAGCAGTGTCCAATCACTATATTCAATAACTGGTAAGAATTTTATTATGCATCTAATGGTTCTTGCATCAATTTCCAGTGATATCAGCAAGGAGAATAACATTGATCATTCCAATCCACTTTTGACTTTGAGGTTAAACACCTTCTTGCAAATCATTATAATCACTAGCTGGTCTTCAACAGGCATTCAGAACTATAACATGCTTTAAATATAATTAAAAATCACAATAAGGGGAAAAAAAAGAAAATATGGAGCCATTCAACAAATTTCACATCTTCAGCCCCAAAAATGATAAAATTTCCAGTACAGAAAAGTATAGCTGACATGGTTCCACAACAAATAGAATAATATAGATTCCTTACCGGCATGCTATGTAAAGACAAGCAGCTTGCACCTGATCTGTTCTACGCCCCTTAGTAAAATTTCGTTCAACTGCTATCTTCACATAACAAACAAATGAATCTTGATGTGCAGAGTAAAATGCATGAATCTAGCAGCAAAGTTCATGAACAGGGAAACGTACTCGATAATACACCATAGCTTCATCAACTATGCTGTCATACTCACCCATGCCCAAGCCATTTTTTATATATATCATATCATCATAAGCTGCAAGATGAAAGAAAATTAGCAGCAAAAAAGATATCTGCCTCTTAAGGTACCTCTTTGAGCTTGCTAGATAAAAAATCTCCACATATGAAAATGAGTGAAGAGTTATGAATGTTTGACTTCGTCCATGAACAAAGTCATTGCAGTGTACTACATAATGGAGTCATGATAGAAACAAATGGTAGAACAGAACAAAATGTACCTTTATCATATAACCTTTGCCTTGAAAAATTTTCACTTTGAACACTCCTTACTAATCTTCCTGACAATTGGCTCTACAAATAAGATGGACATGGAATGGATATATTATGGGAATGAACAAAGAAATAAGAAAATAAATTAATTAATTAAACAGTATGTTCAATTCAATGTATTCAAGTAAGTAACATACATAATCATATCACAGGCTACAACGATAGCATATGCAAATTCACATATTGGATAAAACAATTAGTCTGATGTAAACAAAAAAATAAGAAAAATTGGCCAGCTTGTAATTGCAACTAACATTTCGACAACAAAGTAATCTACTATTGGGATAGAATTATTGCATTGCACTGAACCGACTGAACAATTTCCTTTCACAGTTTGCTTGATTGCACATATCCAGTATGGTTCGAGTTCATCTCTACTTACTTGCTAACATATTTTGATCAATTCCCTAATCCTACGAATCAGAAAATTCCTATCTAGCATATGCAGGTTACTAAAGCAAGTACATTAAAAAAAAAGAAGAAATTAAATCAAATTTATTCTCAAAAACTATATTTCAGCTCAAATTCACACACACAAACAGGACATTTTGATTCGTAAAAATTAACAAAATCAATCATACAAAGGGGAATGAATACATACCTGGCCGGACGCATTTTTCACGAATGTGGCTTCAGTTGAATAATTATCAAACTTTAGAACTCTACCACACCTATCACATGATCTAAAAAAAAACATAATCCAAATAAAAATCATCAGCTCCAGCGCAATTAAAAAATTTCACTGTTGTACTCAGTAAGGTAAAGCAATTCAATGGATTATTATAATTATAATTATCATCATCATTATCAGTTACATAACAAAAAGAAAAAGTACTTACAAGAGGCCTACACCATCGCGAGTTGCGGGAACATCTCTTGCGCAAGATTTACAAAACACCATCTTTGCAAAAACGATGACACAGTCTGCTGGAAATTTTCCTCCTTTTCCGTGATTTTTCTCGGCAAGCAAACAGAAAATTAGCCTCTTAAAAATCAAATACTGAGAGAGATTCTGATTAGACGATAGTGAAAAGTGTCAACATTCAGATTAAAACAAGACAAAAATCAGGGTTTAGGGTTTGGAATTTTGATTGAATTGAAATCGGAATAATCAAGTGCAGCTAGAGTAACGTGTGCTTGGTGATTTTTCTATGTTGATTTTTATTTCGATCCAAAGAATGATGCCACGTGTTTATGATAAGTAGACTTGAGATCATTTGATTGTTACCTTAAAGAATATGCAGTTAACGGCACTGACACGACGCCTGAACGGAACCCAAACTTTTCCCGCCTCGATCACACGTAACAAAAACGGCAGTTCGTTTTACTTCGGGCTCTCGGCCCAAAATAGTGAATAAAGTCTGAAAAATTCATTGATTTTAGCCTACGATTGAATAATTTTCAAAGATACAATATTTATTCTTATAAAGTTAATTTATAAAAAAAAAATAACTAATTTTATATTTTCAGCAGTGCTACTTTATGAAATCACCAATATTAGTGAAAATTTATGAACATAATTAATGAAGAGATAATTAATTATAATTAATTATATAATTTTTCATTTATTATATATATATTTTTATGTAAATTCATTAAATTTTAATTAATTCGATTAATATGAACATATTATAAAATTTTATAACAATTAATTTAATATAATTATATATACTGTAACTTAAATTTAAAATATTATTTAAATAAAAATAAATCATACCACCTATTTTCAATAGGTGTTGGTTGATCGTTAGATCTTTAATCATGAAAAAGAAAATCTGTTGTGAAAACTTTATATAATAAACAACAGATTTATATAATATAATATTACGAAGAGATGCATGGGTTTTATCACTCTTAAGCTACCAACACTTAAATAGTTTAATGAGCATATAAATATATATGGAGCACAAACCTACTAAATCCCATATTTTCTTGATTAAATAAATTAAATGGGACAAAACTACAATGTTTTAATCAAGGACAAGTCTGATTGTAAGTATTTGCTTCATCACATGTCATCAACATTAAATTAACTCGAGATGGGTGGTAAAAACTTGATTTAGTGGCTAAATTTACATTTGAGAACAGTCGAGTTGGAGTTTTCCTTTCAACCTTTTAGTCGTATTGTAATAAAAAAAAGTTGTATTTCTTAAGTCACTATTTTTAATCACCAGTTTAGTGATAAAGAAATATTTAATTCTAATTATGAGTGAAAAATATTATATATATGAAATCCATCAGTTAAAAATTTAATTTATAATATAAATTAGACTAATTGATCTACATCTAATGTGGGATTAAAAAAAATCAACTCAAGACACAAAATCAGCATTAGAAAACAAGTCTTCACTATTAAATAGACAAACACTCACATATATAGCTTATAAAATCTAAATCAAATGATTTAGATTGAGTTTTGAGATTCAAAAAGTTTCGAAAGTGTAATAGTAAAATATTTTATATCCTCATCAGACTCATTAGAATTTATATTTATAATTTAATAATAATAATAATAATATTAATTTGATAATTTGTTATTATAGTTGTGATATATGTGATAGTTTATAATAGTTTGAGACAGTTAATTTGATTTTATTGAAATTATTGTAATTTTGAATTCAGAATGGAACAAATGTTGCCAAATGTAGTTTTGTTGGATAGGGGAGACCTCCATGCTTGCTCTAAATTATAAACAAACTCCAAAAATTTTGCTCATCCAAACGAATGTGAATTTTTTGATAGCCAGTGATATTCTCTCCGTGCTTTAGCTTCGCCATGGCTAAAGTGTATGTTAGTTTGTAGCTTTTGCTGCTATATTGTTGTATGTACAACGATGTTGAAACTCAATTAAACCATCTCTACCATGATCCAACCAACTATGTTCTCAATCCCAGCCACCAACTCTTTTGCCATAGCCATCGCCATTTCCTTACCCATTACCATTACTCGATACCCATTCACTCTCTCCCACTAGCTCATTTACAAGCTCAACCATACCATTCCCACTATGATCTAGACACCCATGTTCCTAATCCCAACTACCAACTTTTTTACAATAACCATCGTCGTGCCCCTATTTATCACCATTACTTGATACCCATTCACTCTCTCCCACTAGCTCATGTGCAATCACTTCCATTGTGGAGCTTTACTGTAGAATCTCAAGCTCAGGTTCGAAGCTTGAAAATCAACCTCATGGTCTAGTTGTTTAAGCATTGGGTTTAGGTTCTGGGTTTATCTTGGAACTAACTCAACCATGAAAATGCAAAGAAAAATTTTGGTGTTATGTTTGAAGATCTCGTATCCACATATAAAGCTATGTATTTAGACAGCCTTTGGCTTCAAGCATTACCTCATGAGATTACAAAATCATCTCTCAATTCATCTTCCCTAAATGCACATCCCTTACACCACCTCAACCGAGAGTGTTCTTCTCCTGTTACTTGGGTTAAATCCTTTAGGTGCAGTGGACAAAAGTCTAACAAAAGAGACTTCGTGTGAAGACTTTATAGCCGTCTGTGTCAATAACCATCTTTCCCCTTTCCAACATATATCCAACACTCTTTTGGGCTTATATGGGTAAAGAAAAATGCTAGAAGATGAGCCTAAGATTCAGTTCAAATTAAGCCTTTTTCTCATTCATGAGCATCAACCTAAAACCAATTTCAGTGAGCCAAACATTTATCCAAGCTTGCTTAACTTTAACTCTGGTATGATTTCATCAACAAATGTCTAGGCCTAAGCCTCCCTTATTGATCGCATGACGTAACTTCTCTGCACCATTGACATAGCCTTTGAAGGCAATACTTCTCGTCTATCTATTCAAGCAAAAGATTTATCTTTGAGCCCTTTAGAAAACTCACAAGCTTAAAGTTGCTATGCTATCTATGGTATCTCTCTTGGGCAGAATTGCTGCTGCCCTTACAAATTTCCTCAGTGAAGCAGACTCTACAAATCCCCTTCTTTTAGCCATTTTCTAGGCTTTATTTGATGTTTTATCTCTTTTTGGCCCTATTTTGGAATTTTTTTTAGTGATTTTCTAGTTAAGTGAGATTTTACTTTATAGTTATCTTCTTAGTGATATCTATATAATTCTCTCTTTTTATAGTTATCCACTGGGGTCTTTTATCATACTCAAGTTGGTTTTCTTAATGCAATGATCAATTGTTAAAAAAATTGAGATGGACCTTAAAAAAACACCCATATGTATATGTGTGTGAGGGAGCATTATATAGTTTATTATACATCAAGTGGTTAGCATATATACACTACATTTAGTAATTAATTAAAGTATGCTTATGAATCATGATTTAATGCATAATTAACACTAAATGTTAAAATAGAAATAGCTAAAACCAACCCTAGCCTAATTTTCTCTTAACTTTCTATTGTTTCTTTTATAGTCATCCATCATCCTTAAGCAATAAGGGGTGATTTTTTGTTATTCTTGGTTTGAAATCACCCCTATACACCTCTTTTTATTAATTTATTTCTTAAATAAATGCTTATTCCATATATATTTGGGTTTTATTTTGTTTTTCATGATTTTATTAACTTGTTACAACTTTTGGTTTTTGTTGTCTTATTGTAACGTTTTGTTTTTCGTCATTTTGTTGCAGCTTTTTGTTTATGTGTGGGTGATTTAGATAGGTAAAACATATTCAATCAATAAAGATAATAAATCAGATTATGATCATCAGTATGTTGCAGAATTGAAGTCATAGGTATTCTAGTAACTATAGTGTTATCAAATTTATAAGTTTTGAACCATTTTATTAAGTTATTAACTTGGGTGTTAATTCATCATCTATAATTTTTTCAAATTTATTTCTGTGTTTCTATCGATGTATTGCTAGTTTCAATCAATAAAATTATTTTTCTTTTTAAAAAAATATATACACTATATGTGTTGAAACGATAAAAGTTGGGAGCAGTTTTTCTTTTAATATTCTTTCAGAATTTATGACATAAAATAAGCACAACAACAAAAGCAATGTTCATTTTGTGCAGAGATTTTCAAGTGGCCATCAATTTACATGTGTGTGTATTTTCATTATTAAGCTACAATCCAAAAAATCATCGAAATTTATGAGAATCTTCTGCAAAATATTAACTAGACATAGTAATTTCTAAATTTTCTATGAAATCCAATTTACTAACATGATACTTGCCCACTTGGTCAGATACCATTAAAAATTTATAGGAAAAAGTTATATATAGCGACCTACTATAGTAGTGGGCATTAAAATATTAGTAACAGTGTCTAATGTATAAAAAGATGTATAAAGGTAGATGTAATGGCATATATATATATATATATATAACTAAAGGATAGTTTGGTAATTTAAATTTTATTGGCATCTTCTTCCTCTCCTAAAATTCATGATATATTTGTCTCGCCTTTATGCTCTCCTCCACCTTTACCATTCCTCTCCATCTCCAATGGTCCATCTTTTTTCCTTTTACCACCACCATTATCTTCTTTATGCACTCTTCTCCTTGAACCCCATGCTTGGCTCTTAAATCTCACCACTACTTCCATTTTCTTTTTTTGCCTAAATAATATTCTGGTGGTCACAATTGATTAAAATATGGTGGGTTAGGCGACAACATGTAAAAAGGGTTTCTAGTATTTCATCTTTGTTAGAAAAAGAATAAGAAAAACAAAAAGAAAATTTCTTTAAAAAATAAAGCCAATTATGTTTCTCTGATTCATCATGTACATAAAAATTGTGGTTATCGCTAAAATAAAATAACATCAGCAACAACAATGATAAGAATACTCATTTAATGAATTATCAACATGAAAGCAATGATCCATATTAGTGACAGAGTATTGCTGGTCTTTATGATATAAAAAGCATAATCGGTAGCAAAAATGGGATTAAAAAGGAAGAGATTATGGCTAGCCATAATTTTTTGTCAATTCCACCAATTATATCAAGTGCTATGCTAGTATAGATTCTTCTACTATTGCTAGAGTTTTGAATTCTTTTGCTGATTCTAAATCCAAGTTACTTCCTTTCCCATTGGAGTAAGTCTTTATTTTTTGTATTTATATATTTGTGAAAGTGATTGAATTTAATTCATTATCACTTAATAATCTTTTATAAGTTTGATTTTATTCATTTGTTAGGCTTCTTTTAGTAACTTGGATTTTGAACTTTGCCCATTTTTTATTTTGTTTTAATGACGAAATTACAATTGTAATGATTTAGTGTAAAGTTATGACACTATAAGAGCAAAGTTACATTTTTTGGGCTATAAACTGATGTTATTATTCCACTTCCTGAGGTGAGATTTTCAAATTCTCTCTTCTAGGATCATTATAAATCCTTTGATGTTGAGTTAGTTTTAGGCTATAGTTTTTAAGGAATTCACAATTTTGTTTAATTATTTGTGTTTATTATATACATGTAGTGCCAATAACATTTACAGCTGACACTAGAAAGCATTCCAAGTGTGTTTCAAAATAGTAGAACAATTGAATCTACCTATGGTGTTACAATTAAGATATTACTATTGTATGATGATATTGTAAATTTATTGTATTATAGCTAGCATAAGGTAAGTAGGTGTATCTTATATCATATGCTTAAATAGAATGATGATCTGTCCTATTTGTTATAAGGCAGTTCTACTAGGCAGTTTGGACATTTGTCTCTACGTAGGATATTTCTTATAAAGTATTTTAGGAATGCATAGAAAGTTTCATTGCACACTTAGATTTATGTAGCCACACAATATTGATAATATTTAATGCAATTTTGTTTTATGTCAAGCTTCTGTTAATCTCATTAATTTTTAGTTAACTTGTGGTCATATAAAGATAAACAAAATATGAAAAAGAAAGGAAATGATAGAAGATAATGTCAAAGAAATTTTCGTTCATAATTTGAAAATAGTTTTCTAATCAGATAAAATATACGGATATTTGGTTGCATGCAATTTGGACTCCATGCACAAGGTGCTTGACACCTGAAAAAACATGTCTTGAGAGAAGATATTGTGCATAAATATATGTTAGGTGGTGTAAAAGAGAGTGAACCTTGATGAACATGTACATCTCCTTCCTTAGAGCCAAAGCAGTTATAAATGAAGGATAAGGAATTTCGGTACTATTAAGAACATATTACTTCAGTGTTATTCATATTTACTTGTGTTTTATGTATTAATGCATATATGTTATAACAAGTACAAAGGGTTTTATTGTAAGCCTAAATGTTTTAGGCAGTTGTTCTTATTTTAAGATATGTTTGTTGTTATGCTTTTTTCTTGGAAATGAAACCAAACTGGTTCAAAATAATAACTAAATAGGGTTCTTCTGTCTTTTATGCTTAATGAGCAAAGGCTTGGTAGATTGATGCATTTACTACTATTCTGGTGTTCATGTGTTAGCCTTATAACCTCTAAGATTACATAGCTTGCATATTCATTTTAAACCCACATGGAAGTAGAATTATTTTATGTAAAATATGTACATAGAAAACATTTTTACTTAATGAAGATGTAATTTCCAAGAAAACATTTTACATAGAAAACATTTTCCAAATTTCCAAAAAAAAAAAAAGAAAACATTTTTCCAATGCAGATAGCTTTTTTAGAAATGAAGAGCATTAAAGGAAAGCTTTTGGTGTTTCAATCAGGTAACCTTATGAACTCAATTCTCTTTCTAATGTTGGCTCATACAAATTTATGGATGTTGCTACAAACTTGTTCCTATTGAAATGTGTAATTAATTAATTAATTTTATAATATAATTCTTCATAAATTATGTATTATGTGATTACATGGATGTGTTATGTTTGTGTGACAACATTAAGAATAGTGCTTGTTGCTTGATTTATATCTTTTTGAAGCCTTGAGGTTCTTATCTTATAAATTTTTTTTCAATAATGATATATTATGATGAACATCACTGTTTAGAAGTTGTGTTCCCATAATCTTAAATTTGATAATCTCTGTAGCCAACTTGATTATCCTATAAAAATACTCTGGATTATGTCTACAATGTTGGGATACCATAAGTAACATAAACATAATTGATAAAAATGAACTTATGTCTACAATGTTGGGATGCCACATGTGACATAAACATAACTGGAAAAAATGGACTCTCAGATAAAAGAGTCATTTCATTTATTCCATATAAGATCCTAAGGTCTGAAAAATTTGAATTAGGGCTCAATTGTGGAAGGCCTTAGCCTCTTAGTTAGCTACAACTCATGAATTTATGCAAGTATCCAGTTGGGCACCCTTATCCTATTTGCATTGTATGTGTGTTTCTCTAGATTTAGTTTTGGCATGACCTATATTACATATTGAGTATTTCACTCAATGTTTTTGTTGCATGTGTTCTTTCTTGTCCTTTGAATTCTATTCAAAATCTAAAAAATGGGGAAATTTGGCAAACAATTCTTATATTTTTTTCTTTATCATTAGTTCTGCCATCGATTGGCAATGAAGATCTTTTTACAAGAGGAGTTGAGTTAGAAGTGACATTTCTGCTAGGGAGAAGGCATAAAATATTTTTTATATGTCTGCAAGCTTTATCTTTGGGATAATTATACATATTCTTAAGTCTTTGTGCAACATTTGTAATATTTAAAGCTTATAAGAGGCACACAGTAAGTATTTTCTTTATTTTTCCCCTTTCTTATGAAGCCATGGTTTCACTCTCCTTTCCCTTTCCTTTTGTAATTAGCATAATATTATTTTACCCTTATTTGTGGTGGTTGAAGCTTTTTGAAAACTTTGTGTGAAATTTTTGGTTGGATTTATTTGTTTATTTCCTCCACTTTCCTCCCATTAAGAGGAAAAGTAAAGAAAAAAATCAATTACGCAAAAATATAATTCAATTTAAATACTATGACTTGTGGTTATGCATAAACTTAAGATACTTTCAGGTTTGATATGGTTTTCCTTTATAAGTGTATTGTATAAATATCTTATATGTAGTACAAATAATTATTTTGCAACATAATATTTATTATATGTAGTACAATTAAATTTATATGAGTAATTCTTCACCAAACAACAAATATTTAACAATTCATTTAGTAGTTTTTTTCTTTAAGTAACTAAAATTTAGTATCTTTATTTCTAAACTTCAACAAATAATCTAATTTAACTCTAACTAAAAACAATGTAGTTTTATCACTAAACTTATAGTTTGTAAGTGTATTGCATATTTTATATATAATACAAAAAATATATTACATCATAAAATTTATTAGATGCAGAACAATCGAATTTGTACGAATCATTCTTTACCAAACAACAAGTATCTAATAATTCATTTTGTAAATTTTTGATATAACAAAAATTTAAACTATTTCTACAAGTAATATTATAATAATATTATAAATACCTTATATATGATATAAATAACTACTTTGTAGTATGATATATTTTGAATAACAAAATTCAACTATATTGATTGTCGAAGTGAAGTATAAGTGAAAAATTATATTGAGATATGAAGTGATATTATTTCAATATGAAGTAGTTATTTAAATAAAGAAATAAAAGGTTAGATATGTATTATTTAACAAAAAAAAAAGTTAATGCAAATTAAGTTGTACCATATATAAAATAAATTGTGATGCAAATAATTATTCGTCTTGTATATAATATATTTGTACTATTATAATATTGTTTAGAGAAATAACTGAATTTTACAAATATTAATGTGTGGACCAAGTTTGAGGCAATAATTAGAGCCTCTTTAAGAGAATTAATAGCAATAGACTAAGTTTAATTGTTGTGTTAGACATGGCAGCTATAACATGTCAATTATAATGAAGTGAATCTTATAATCATCATACATGCATTCATATGAATACATCATGTTCAATTGTGGGGTGTTAGATAAATCAGTTATAGCATGTCAATTAAAATGGTGTAAATTTTATCATTTCACGCACTAGAATATATATATATATATATTGAAGAGATGAATTAATGTAATATAATTGATATTGTGGTCGTAACTTTTTATTAAAAGTACCACTCGAATGTTATCTTAAGAAAGCATAATTATTTGTAGAGACGCCAAAGTGAAGAAAAAAGAAGTGAATGTGACAATGTAGAGATACTAACAGTACATAAATTGATGCAATAATGAGGAGATTCTTTCATGATTAGAGGGAGAATAAGCTTGAAGATAGGGGATGGCTGCTAATGTTGGATTCTTTCATGATTGGAGGGAGAATAAGCTTAAAGATAGGGGATGGTTACTAATGTTGTTGGCAGATAACATCTTAAAGGCCATTCTTAATGCCTATACTAGAATCCTTACCAAGAGACATCATAACATGCTTATAAACTGTGTCCACCCTGGTTGTGTCAACATGGATATTAATTAGAAAGTGTAAGTTAGTTGCCTAGTTCATATGTTATTTTCAATTGTTGTTGTTGTATTTTCTTTAATATTGATGCTTTTTTTTTTGGGTCCATCTTCTTTTCATTTTGTGCCATAGAGGAGCAGCTTTATTAGTGGAAGCTGCAAGATGCACAATACGAGTTAGGTTGTCATTTAAGAGTTGAGGTATAGCAAATTAATTTAAACCTTTTGATATATGTTGATGATTGATTGTTTTTGGTTGTTTTATTAGTTTTGAATGTTGTCTAAGGTTACTTGGTGATCTTATTTTCTTCTTCCTTTTTTTTTATTATGGATATAATGATTATGTACAGTCAGATCAATAAGCTTTCTATTACTTGGAGAAGGTTGTTGGTCAGGTTTGTGTTTTTACCCTGAATCATATTACTAGCAATGATGCTTGAATAGTCTTAAAGACTTATATGAATGTCTAATGTTATAGTTACATCCAAGTGCTCTTTATCTTTTTAGTGTTGTATATTTGATAGAGGATTATGTGAAACAGGATGTTGCTTTAGCTTTATGGTGTTTTCATAGGGCATCACATAAGATAATGAGAAAGTGTTCTTTATTCTACATACATTGCTAAAGTTCGGTAGGTGACCATATGGTTGTTCATCTTCTATTAATGGTGCATTCTGAACTTGATTATAATTGACATTCTCTAATTTTCTTACCAACATGTTGAAGAAAATATTTGTACTCTATAATGGATATAATATTCGTCAATAACTTCTTAGGATTGTTGTTCAAGTGTCAAGTAGCCTTGCTCATGAACAACATAGTTCTAGTATGCACGGGGTTGGAACTACAAAAATGACTTAAGTCCAAATGTGATTTCATAACTTTTTAGTTATTTATATTGATTTTGTATTAATATCGCAAGTTGTGGCATAAATTTCCATGCATAAAATAATTTATCTGCTGGTGTTAGGAATCTTAATGTTTTAGTTCAAATGCATTAACAATTTATATTTTTACAAGATTGTTTAAGAGGTAAGGTGCATAATCCTGAAAGATCCTAGCAAGTACTTGTGTGTATATATATATATATATATATATATGATACAAATATATGCCCCAACTATTACTTATATAAATATGATACAAATATATGCCCTAAGTATTACTTATATATATATATGATACAAATATATGCCCTAAGTATTACTTATATATATATGATACAAATATATACCCCAAGTAAGGTCATTTCTTCGATTACATACAATATGTGCATGATTTTTAATTTTGGCTCTCTTTACATAAACCATTGGGCTGAATATATAGTTTTACCCTACACCTGATTGTATTATTCCTTTTACCCTTTAACTTCCATTAAATTTTATTTTGAATTTAAACCCATTTTACCCATATTTTTTTTTATTTTAAATATATTTCACTCTTAAAATTATTTTTCTATTATACTTTTAGTATAAACCTATTCCACTTATGCAATTGACAAGTTGGGAATTAAATAGGTTAAAAATAAAAGTGAAAAGATTTAATAAGTTAAATTGATAGTTGAAGAGTGGTAGTGAATAAATAGGTAAAGTTTATAGGTAAAATTGTGCATTTAGCCTAAACTATTGCTAGGGCTTTGTAAAATTACATACATAACTATCTATATATAATAGTAGTAGAAATACTTGTTAAATGCTTATAGTATCCTCACATTTTTGGTAATTGTTTTTACATCATTTTTGCTTGATGGATTCATTTGCATTCCTCCATTATATATGTTTTATATAATAGCAGTGGAAATGACAAGCAATATCGATTGGATTTCTATAGAGTCATCCTTCTATATAATATGAACTAATAAAGGAAGATAAGAGCTTGTCCTAATCTCAATGGTACGAAAGAAGAAATGCTTTCTAGTAAATACACCCACACCCACACACAAAACAAAGGCAATCCATTGTACAAGACTCGTAGCTTTGCATACATTAAGGTATGTTTAATAGAATGTCATTTAGATTTTAACTTAATGGTTCTAGTAAAGTTAACTCATTTAAAGTGAGCCTTTAACCTAAATTAATGCCTGAAGAAGTTCCTCTCCTACTTGAAAAAGCCTTTAACCTAATTATTGACTTCAATCTATCAACGCAAGTCCACATCCAGTTTCTTCAAAAGAAATATTTGTTTAGGAAATGAAAATGGCAAAGAAAATAGAAATATAAATTATTGTAATGCAACAAATACACTCAAGACAAGAGAACCAACAAAATAAGCACGGTAACCTTCGCTATTCCTCATCCTCATATAAACATCGCACAACTAGTTAACATTTCAGATAACTTACATTTTGTTGAATACATCTTAACTAGATAAGGAGCCAATTATTTAGTACATGAAACACTATAGATCTGAAGCTATTTAAAATACTAGTTGTGATCCCTCTCATTTGGTATTCAATAAAGGAATCTATTCCTTTTTTTGGTCTATTCATTTTATATATTAGTTGTGATCCCTCTCATTTGGTTTACAATGAAGTAAACTTTTCTTTTCTTTATATTTCACTTAAAAGTGGAAATGCATTATTCATTTATTATTTTTTAGGTTTCCAAGTGTAAATCCTGAGTGCCTTCTCTATTGGAATTATCAGACAAAACATCAAAAGAATATTTCATTAACTCTTACTATGTACATTACCAATTTGGATCATCTAAAAAAAGGAAAAAGATAAACATCGTGGGTTGCGATGTTTAGTGGTGAATAAAAAATAACTATGTAAGGATCCCACAGTTGAACAAGTATATATAATGGTATTACACAACTAAAGGACAATTTTGTAATTTACAATACAATAATCTTTTATTATTGAACTTGATTCTTCGCTGCTTCCTTATGAACTATGATCCTCCCTGCCTTTGTCCTCTTATGACCTTTTTTAAGCACACCCAGACAATATATATATAACCAAAGACTCAAAGAGAGCTCAACTTACTGTCTTAAAGAGCTTTTGTAAATTGAGGTAGAATTTTTGTATTTTTGTTTATAAGTGTTTTTTTTTTTCTGATATGGGAATTGACGGTTTTATTGATTTCTTTCTTCTTCTAACGGACCCATTAGATTTTTCTATAAAAAGGAAAAGGGTTTCAAGGGAGGGATTAAACCATATGTTCTTTCAATCGTGATTTATTGTAGCTTTTTGCAGCTTTTTCTTTCTTTTTAGCTTTATATATGAAAAGCACTGAATTGGGCTTTTTTTTTACTTACTTTAAATTGTAGCTTTTTTAGATTTCTACTATATGGAGATCGAAGGCGTCAATTCTTTTCCCTCGGCTCCTGATGGAGTGAAGAGGAAGGTTTGCTATTGTTATGACCTCGAGGTCAGTAATTACTATTATAGGTAGGATCACCCCATGAAACCCCACCAAATTCAAGTGACCCATGCTCTTTTTGCCTATTACAATTCGCTTCAACACATGCAGGTCCTTAAGCCTTTTACGGCTCGAGATAGGGATCTTTGTCACTTCCATGTCGATGATTAAGTTTCTTTCCTTCGCAAGATTACCCCTGAAACCCAATAAGACCAACTCAAGCAGCTCAAGCGCTTTAATGTTGGTGATGCACTATCTTTGATGGCCTCTACTCCTTTTATCAAGACTTAAGTTGGTGGTTATGTTCGTGGTGCTGTTAAGCTGAACCATGTTCTTTGTGACATTGCTATCAACTGGGCTGGCGGGCTCCATCACGCTACAAAGTGTGAAGCTTCTAGCTTTTGCTATGTTAATGACATTGTCCTTACTATCTTAGGACTTCTTAGGTAGCATGAGGTTTGTCTTTTGTTTTATTGCATTAACTAAGCTCAAATCTTGTAATAATTCATGTAACCATATTTTGATTGCATTAAAACATTACAGTTCATTGCTCATGATATTCTTCTGGCGTTATGATGTTTTTTTTAAGACAACCTTCATTTGGTTAATTATTGTAGTTAGTTGCTTATTGATTAGTCATAAACATCAAGCTCCTATATGCAGCAAATAAGAGGCATAAACATCAAATTTCTAGATTCTGTATATTTTACTCAGTTAAGGAAAATTATAGTTTATGATTTGTGTGCCCCATTGGTTTTTTTTTTTTTTTTTACTTTTCTCCATATTATTATGATAAATATTATTATTTGCTATTACCTCACGTCAGTGATGTCACTATGATAATTGTTGCCGTCATCATCAAACTGATGATGACAATTTCAGAACAAGCATCTCTTTAAAAATGCCTTAATTATAATGATATTTAAATGAAGAAATTTAACTCAATTTGTTAGACTATTCTGGACCAGTTAAGCTTTTCATATTTATTAGGTTATAAAACAGTGCATAAAAATTATTTAAGCTGATGTTATGATTTTTGTACTTAGATTACATTTGTTAAGATATTTTTAGGATATTGTGGAATCATTATTCACCAAGAATATAGGATTTTTTTAAACACCCACCGTAAGCATGAGAGATGGAATTTATTGTTTATTACATTGTTGGGAAAGAAATATGTTGCTAATGGTGGATTTGTTTTATAATGATTTAATCAATTTTGACTCACATACCTAGTTCAAATCATTTGAGAATTAACAATCATACAATTTTGTGGTATGTCCTGTCACAATCTGAATCCAAGGGTACATGACCGGCACTAGGGAATGAAAAAACTTAAAGCTACCGAAATCCGTAGTAAGTCTTAAAAGAAAACCGCGGAACATTTCACCTTTAAAACCTTACAATGCAATAATTAAATCATGATGCACATTATCAAATTAATTTTTCTCAATTTAAATAAATCATACCATCATTATGCATAACATAGTAATAATCAATTATATAAAATAATATCTCAGTGCATAACTATCAAATACATAATATCCAAATTAAAGTATACAGTTATACAATTTCTCTACTGCGGTACACGAATATTATTACAAACACAAACTATGTAGACCTATATAAAATAGCCAGTTAGGAAGCTACTCGGCGTAGGGAAGTAGGTCTAACAGAAGACTCCTAAACTCCTGTAAAAAAAAATAGTTGAGGGGAGTTAGACCTCACTGAGTAAGCTAATAAAAGAAATGAATGCGGTTTGAAAATTTCCTTTAAAATAGGTTTTTATGAAAATATAATATATTTATAATTTTTTTTAAATCATTTTTTATAGATATAAGAGATTCATTTTTTTCAAAGGAGGAATAAATTTAAATGCTTTTAAAACATTATAGTATAAAAACTAGGTAGAACCCTAGTCACCAATTTTAACAGCGAAACGACTCACTTATATCCAAGATTGCCGGATCCTAAGAGCAACGCATCACCAGGATGCATAGCCACAGTCACGTCACTTAATCCAATATCATTGGCGATGTCCGATAGCAAAACATCACTAAACCATCAGCTCTAGTGATTTAATAAATATAAATCCAACTTTACTGGTGGTATCCGAGAGTAAAACATCACCATACCTTCGGCTCCAATATTTTAATCAATATAATCAAATATCATATTACTGGTGGTGTCCGACAGCAAAACATCAACAGACCTTTGGCTCTAGTAATATAATCAATGTAACCCAATATTTTACCGGTGCGCACACAGTCCTGATGAAACCTATCAGATAACCCATTCAATCGTAGTTTATTTAAAATAAATGAAGATAAATAAAATAAGAAAAATTACAATAAATAAAAATAAAATAAACCAACTATAAATTAAGTCATGCAACATCATTTAAAAAGTACCAACTTGAATTTCATGAAATTTAAATTCATCAGAATTTTGTGTATATAATTTGAAAACCCAACATGCAAATCGAATATTAACTTACAAGATGGATGCGCTCCTTTGCTACGTTGTGTCCGACCTCGACTGGTTGACGCAACTGGACGGGCGGCTAAAAGATAGAAAATAAAAATGACTATAAAAAATATAAAAACCCTAACTTCTAGAATTTCTAAGGAAGACTCGACTCAAACCCATAATTCTAAACTTGGGATCGACCCAATATTACGTTTTACGAGAAATCTATAAAAAATTTGATAGAGTCTTCTTTGTAAAATGGACATATTTCTACTGACATTAGAGCTGATCCTGCAAGAAAAACACACTTCTAAACTTCACAATAGTTCAACACCTCGAGTTGGAACCCCGAATTACACAATTTCCAACTGAGGTTCACAACACGTGATAAAAATAAATATTAAATAATAATATATTAAAATTACTAAAAATCCATAAAATAAAAAATAAATCACAATATAATTTATTTAAACATCAAACCACTAAATATAAATATTTTTCATAATAATTAATAAAAATCTCAAATAATTTATATAATTATATAAAAATCCAAATTTTCAAATATTCAACATAAAATAGTCAAATTCACATTTAATTATTCAAATAGCTTAATTATATAATAAAAGTAATTTAAAATCCATTTAATCCCCAAAATAGTAAATAATATATTATTTGAATATAATTTTCAAAAATTAGTATTAATTAGTTAAAAATAGTAAATAATTGATAAAAATTATTTTATTAATACTAAAATTACTAACTTAAATTACTAACACTAATTAACTCAAATTTCACCTAAAATAATTAATTAACATAATTAACAAAATATACATAATACTTAAAGTACCTAAAATAATTATTCAAAACTTCATAAACATTATATTAATTAACATAAATTGTTTTTATATCCCCATAATTAAAATCAACTAATATATATATGAATCAACCTAAAAATTAACCAAATATTAAAAATAAATTCTGGATAATTAAACAAATATATACCAATTAATAAAAAATTAAAACTTAAACTAGAATCATGCAATTCACACACTAACTAACAAAATCAACTAATAAACAACCTAGATCAACAAAAAAAACTAACCCAAAAACCTAACTAACCACTAACCTATTGCCTTCACCAAAGCTAGAAACTAAGAACAAAGGAAGGTGGAGCTGTCATTGGATGCTGGAGTTGTTGCTGTCTCCGATGGCTGTAGGAGGTGGAGGAGCTTGACGTCGCGTGACAGAGGTTGGAAGGAGTGTTGTTGTCCCTCACGCAAAGAAAAAGGGAGGCTAGATGGATGGCTTTAGTGCATGGACAACAAGAAAAGAGGAAGTAAGCTGATGGTGGTGAAGATGGCATGAACTAGTGAGAAGAAAAGCACCAGAGATGGAGCAAAAGAAAAAGAAATGCAACGAGAAATGGGGAAGAAGAAGGAAGTGGGTCTGCATTTGACTTAATACAGCTTTAGGCTTAAACAAAAATTTACTCAATCGCACACTTAAATAGTTAGCCAAATATCCCATATATATATATATATATATATATACACACACACACACACACACATACATAACACACACATAACTTTAAATAAATTCACATAACACTATATGTTATAAAAATGCATTTAAGTTGAAGTTCTAAAACTTCACATAAATATAATATAGTACATACAAGTGCCTTGATATAAATCTTAAATTTGATAATTAGATATAAAAATTCAACATAATAATAACATAAGATAAAAATAATTAATAATGTTGCAGATCTCAATATTTATATATATAAAATAATTTAAAAATATTTAGGTTATTACATGTCCAGTTGTAGACGGTGGGGTTTAGCGCATGTCCAAGATTTTAGCAACCATGACACTGTTTAAGCTTAGGGCCTTAGAGAACACATTAACCACTATCATAAAGACATGCGTGGAGATGAGGAGTCGCCACCCAGGGTAATAACTGGGACAAATCGAAAAGGTAGTACTTGATTCCCTAAAAGATAGCTAGTGCCACAACTAGGAGATTCTGGATACGAAATACTAACTTCTCTTAGTCTCGTGTTCATTTAGCATAATTTTATAAATGATTATTTCATCCTCTAATTACATGCAATTTTATTAAACCCTATTTGACATCCATCTAACCCTAGGCATCTAGTCAATAAAATTACACATAAAAAACGCACTCAAGATCGTGTTGTCCCTAAAGTCCAAAAAATCGACAACCAAGTTTAATTTTTGAATAAATTTCATTATAAGGGCTTACGTCATAATTGTGCACAATTGCATCCCAAAATTGGGTGCTTACAGTTGCCCCCCTTTGTCATTGTTTGCTTGACAAATTGCGGCAAAGCAATAGAAGCACACAATTTCAAAAGAAAGAAATTAGGACACTTAATTATATCCTAAATGATAGATTGATGCTCAAATTGCTGAGCAAGGTGTAATGTTTAACAAGTCTTATTATATTTCTTACTGAACATCTAGTGGACTTTGTGCAAATGAGTTTCGCTATATTCCCCGTGGGACATTTAGTGATGATAAATTGAAAACTTGCTATAGTTCCTGTAGAATGTCTAGCAATGATGAATTTCATTATATTCCCCGTGGGATGTCTAACGATGTACACTATATTCCTTGTGGGATGTCTAGTGAAGTTGAATTGAAAATTTACTATAGTTATTGTGGAACATCTAGCATTGATGAATTTCATTATATTCCCTGTGGGATGTCTAACGATGCACACTATATTCCCTATGGGACGTCTAGTGATGACAAATTGAAAACTTGCTATAGTTCATGTGGAACATCTAGTAATGATGAATTTCATTATATTCCCTGTGGGACGTCTAACGATGCACACTATATTCCCTGTGGGACGTCTAGCACTGATGAATTTTATTATATTCCATGTGGGACATTTAACGATGCACATTATATTCCTTATGGGACATCTAGTAATGATGAGATTTTGTTATATTCCCCGTGGGAGGTCTAACGATGCACACTATATTCCTTGTGGGACGTCTAGTGATGTTGAATTGAAAATCTACTATAGTTCCTGTGGAACGTCTAGCAATGATGAATTTCGTTAGTTTATGTCATAACTACTATGCAGTACATAACATAATGAAGGTTATGACTACTGTGCAACACATAACATAATCATTCAAAATTCATATCATAGCTACTGTGCAGCATATGAATCCTTTGATTGAAATGATACATGTAAAATGTAAAAAATGAATTCTGTAATCTTGTTCTGTATTTTGTACTTGACAAAAAATTTAAAATCATAAATTGATTATGCAGTTTTAATAATTCAATGAATTATTAATTTGATGAATGTCATGATTTAATTAGGAATATGTTCCTGATCCGAATGCAATTATGGACCTAATTACAAGAAAGAAAAGATAGATAAAAAGTAATTAAAATAGAAGAATTAAAATGGATATTTTCCATTTTATATATTCTTTCCCTTTTGATGATCACTTCACTTCTCTTCCTATTCTTTTCTTCTTCTTCCTTTTTTTTTTCAATTGATCTTGATTTTTCTTTTTTTGATTTCTTCACCATTTGTTGTCCAATTTACAATCCGTCTAATCCTATGGCCTCCTCATCACATGGACAATATGAAGGAGTTGAGACTTTAGAATGTCAAAGGATTCTGCCTCTTCGTTTTCCTCAGAATGATCTGGGACTTTGAGAAGACTCAACTATCTTTCCTTTGACTCATTTACATACCCACAGGTGTAGAGATGTGGGTAATGAGGTAACTTTTCTTACTTCTGTTTATTTCTATAAAAATGTCACCTGTATAATTAGCAATCGAGTTAGTTTCAGAGTAGAGATTGAC
This sequence comes from Mallotus nudiflorus, assembly GCA_947683625.1. Taxonomy (NCBI): domain Eukaryota; kingdom Viridiplantae; phylum Streptophyta; class Magnoliopsida; order Malpighiales; family Euphorbiaceae; genus Mallotus; species Mallotus nudiflorus. Next base: position 8,984,720 of record CANTUR010000041.1, read on the forward strand.
ATGTATATTAGTAAGAAATTAACATGAAAATGCATGATAAATTGAAATTAAAACTCTAAAAATATGAAATTTAGCTCTTAGGTTATCCGAATGATGGATCAGATGTCTGGAATTTCGGTTGGAATTCCAGATTTTCGATTTGTCAAGCTAATGTTGATCAGCATAGTAGATTGCCGGTTGGCAATCTACATTGCCGATTGTAAGCACACAATTTCAAGATGTAATTGTGCACAATTGTAACATAAGCCCCTATAATGAAATTCATTCGAAAATTGAAATTGGTTGTTGATTTGGTGGACTTTAAGGACTAAATTGCAATATTTTTTAGGGTTTAATTACAAATAAGTCAATTTTCAGGGGTTTTTTTGGTAATTAAAAGTTAAAAAAAATTTAGGATCAGTATTGTGTAATGCTGATCGGTATTGCACAATGCCAACACGTTAAAATACAATTTTTTTTTTAATTTTTTCACGTATTTTTATTGATTTTTCAATGTTTTGATTGGTTAAAAATTCAAATTTTATCTTTTTAATTATCTGATAAGGTTATTTAAATGTAGAAGGTTTTTGAAATGAAAGAAAAACAAATGCTATCTGATCAGATAGGTCTGTTTCTCCTTTGGAGGAAGTTCAGTATGCGTAAAATCTGCATTTAAAAGCAAAGTCTACATTCGTGCGTGAGGAGGGAGGCTTGGCTGGAGAACTTTTTTCTTTTGGTTTTTCGAGAGGATTTTTTTGGGAGGCACACGAAGACACAGTGAGAAAAAAAGAGAGACTGCGAGCATAAAACCTTAATTTTCAATATTGAAATTTCCGAAGGCAATAGTCCAGAATCAACAATATCTTAATTTTAACGGTGATAATCCAATCTGAGGGGCTCAAAAAGAGGCATTTGCACAACATCTAAATCTCCAGTGTTATTTTTCTATTTCTTTTATTACTCTTTTTTATTATTTTCTGTTTATGATTTTTCTTTTATTTTTGTTATTGTTTTGATTATTTGATTTCATTGCTAATTTGCTTATTTTTGTTTTGATGTCCGTATGTGGATTGAGGAGGAGGATACCGCCTGTGTTTAATTGAACAGAAGATCCATGGAATGCCTTGGATGAACTTTTACTATTTTAATAATAGTTCTTAGGATTTTAATTTTTATTCTGCATTTTGGTATCCTATGTAGTTTATTTTAATTTCTGAGTGTATAATTATTTAATTTTAATTTTGTACGTAGTTTGTAATAGCCCTAGTAGTGGGAATAGTAAAATATTTAAATTTCTGTATTTTAAAATTGATTAGTAATTAGGTTCAATTGGGTAAAAAAATCAATTAAAATCAATGGTGGCAGTAGCTTAAATTAGGGTTTGCATGTAATTAATTTAGGATTTTTTTAGAAAATCACTGTAATGTTTGTTTGATCTATTTTTTTGTGTTTTATTTATTTTGGGCTTGTTTTTTTATGTTTTTATGTTTTTGGGCCCCAAGCCCATGTTTAGGTCTAACCCACTTAATAAATAGGCTTAAAAAAATGATTTAGGTTTTTTTATAATTAAAATCAATTTAGGCCCATTGGGTTAATTAAATTTTAGGTCCGCTTAGTTAATTAAAACATGTTTAGACTTAGATCAGCCCACTTAATTTCTTTTAAAATAAATAGACCTAGGTCCACATTCCACTTAAAATAAAACCAAGTTAGACTTAGACCCACTAGTTTAATTTTCCTTTAAAATTAAATAAGCTACAGCCCATATCTTAGAAAGACTAAAAAATAGATTTAGGCTCATTAATTAATAAAATGTAGGCCCACTTTTATTCTATTTCACTTGTAAATAAAATAGATTTAGTTAACTTATTTAATAAAATTAACATAGTTTAGACTTAGGGACAACGTGATCTTAAGTGCATTTTTTACTTGTAATTTTATTGACTTATTGTTTTTTTGGGTAGATGGATGTTAATTAGGGTTTGATAAAATTGTATGTAATTAAAGGATGAAATAATCATTTATAAAATTATTCTAAATGAACACGAGACTAAGAGAAGTTAGTATTTTGAATATAGAATCTCCTGGTTGTGGTGCTAATTTTCTTTTAGAGAATTGAGTACCACCAATCAAATTGTCCTAGTTATTACCTTGGGTGGTGACTCCTCATCTCCATGCCATGTCTTTGTGACAATGGTTAGTGTGTTCTCTAAGGCCTTGAGCCTAAATAGTGTCGCGGTTGCTAAAATCTTAGACGCACCCTAAACCCCGTCGTTTACACCGATTAGTTAATTTTTTTTCAAGTGGCAATTAATTAGTTAATTAATTAACTAATCAAATCCTTCAATTTAAATTCTTTGATTAATTAATTAATCTTTCAATTAATTAATTATTATTTTTGAAATTGAAATAGCGTATGATGAAGTTCACGGGCTGTTTCAATTTAGCCCCGGAATTATTTCATGGATTGCTAGAGTAGGTGACACGTCTGATTTGGGCCTCCAGATTTAGGCATTTCATTGCTGCACTTCCGACTATTCGAGGTTGGTCTGACCGTTACTCTTTGTTTGCTTTGATCGAGCAATGGATGGATACTACGCACACTTTTCCTACTCGTGTGGGTGAGCTGACCGTTTCACCTATAAGTTTCTCTGCTATCACCAGGATTGCCTTTGAAGGATCCCCAATTCCATTTGATATTAGCCATTGTAGTCTTCCAAAGCATGCATGGAGTCAGTACATGCGAGATTTGATTGGGTTTACTCTAGTGTGGAAGAATTGAAAGAATGTTCTTCTTTCATCATTAGTTGAGGGATTTAGATGCCTTTTTGTTTCTACTCCTCGTCAGATTATCCATAAGGTGAGGTGTTTCCTTTTGATATTATTAGGCACAACCCTCTTTTGTAAGACCGATCATGAGGTTAGTGTTGCTCTATTAGGTCCTCTTTATGACTTGGATTGAGTTCCCATACTAAATTGGGGATCTGCTGCACTCGCTTATATTTATTACAGATTGGACACTGTCTTGAATGTATGTTCTCCTTCATTTGATCTTTATAGTCTTGCTTTTCTTTGCCTTTTTCTGATATGTTCTCTTTCTTCTAGATTTGGAGCATAGAGATCGAGCTGATTCGAGGCTTTAATACTATTAGTTCAGATAGGACCTTTCCTCTAATAATGGGATGGGGTTCTTCCCACCTTGCTAGCAACAGAAATACTTTGTAAACGTATCATGATCAGTTGAACACTATCGAGTGGCACCTGGTAAGGAAAAAAATAAAATCATTAGTATGTTATAGTTTAATAGAGATTAGACTTAATTTACATATATTGTAGATAAACTCTAATTGGTTGGAGGGTGTTGAGGAAATCCAATAATATGATTTCATGGCAGCTGCAATTCACCTTGAGCCTGTGAGGACCCTGCTCTCTAGTTATGGCTGTTTGATGTGGTATTTAAGGGAGCAAGTGTATTGCTGGTCTCCTGGCCTTTCTCGAGGTTGCATTCCATCTGATGTCCCTTCCTCTATACTCTGCAGCTCTCATCTTATAGGTTCAGAGTTGAGGGATGCACTACAGAGATATGCTGCCTTAGATTTTCTTGAGCGTTCTCCACATTATCAGCAGTTTATCCGTGAGAGCCTCTTGGAGCATGTTCCCATTAATGATGATGAGGTAATTTCTCATTATTTCAACTTCTACTTTTAGAACCTATGAATCACTCCTTCTCTTTACAGTTTGAGGAGGTTCATTCTTTTGTTAATGTGGATGAGGAGACTGAGATTGCTCTAAAGACTGAGGTTGCTCCTGATATTGAGAGTCTTGAGCCTAGACCTAGTCCTATTCATCATACTCAGCATGTTGGGACTACTCGCGATGGGGCCTTTGTCAGTGCTACGCTTGTGATGTCTCCCTTCCAGACAAGTCTACGTTCTACTGGGCTCCCACTGTTCAGGCTCCAGTTGAGCAGCAAATGCAGTTCGGGGATGCTCAACTTCCTAGCTTTTATCCACTAAATGCTTCTGATGTGAGTACGTTTGATTTATTTCTTGTATGGATATGTACACTTGACATTAATATTAGTAAAAAATTTTACAAAATAGGTTCCTCAAACATAGGCAGAGTATTTATACGGACTTGCCTCGTCTTAGAGATTATTCATGATGCAGGTTACAGACAGTTGGCGGGTAAGCGTCTACACTAAGAAAATGCAAAATGTATGCATGCTATGCATGAAATGCATATGATATGATGTTTTCTATGTATGCAGAGCTATTCCAATGGTCTAAAGTGAGAGAATGAGATGCTTCATCTGCAGCTTGCAGACTTGGGCTTTGATCCGTATAGTGTTGGGACTTCATCTGCCAGACCTCCAAACACTTATCATCATGATGACCCTACTAGAGGATGGAGCCCATGGCCTGATACCAGAGCTCGAGATGAGTGATTTAGAGTTCCTATATTCTTAACTTTTTGCATGTCTGTATTTGACTGCTCTATATTGTACTGCTATTTTTATTCCTGCACTGTCTAGAACATTGTTAGATAGAACTGAAATAGTGTTTGCATCTTAATGGATTTTTTTTGCCTAAGCAGCCCTTTCGGGTTTTTAGCTTAGTAAGCTTGCTCTAACTTTTGCCTAAGCTGCCCTTTCGGGTTTTCAACTTAGCGGGTTTGCCCTAACTTTTGCCTAAGCCGTCCTTTTGGGTTTTCAACTTAGCGGGCTTTTATGTTATTATTCTTATCCCTTTTTTTTTAGATTTGGTTACAAGAAAACCTAAGCTTGCTTAATGTACCCCTCAATCCTTTGACTTATCAACCTTATCAGCTACAATCTCATCCCTTAAAAATGAAGGACAAACATTTTATGGACCAATGGGTTAACTGGTTAAAGAAGATTTCAGATGCTGAGATCACATGGGTCTGCCCTTAGTGGAGATTGAAGTTCATGATTATTGAGCTATATGATCACTATGTTCCTATTCCAGGGCTGCACTTCTCTACCTTTTTTTACCCTTTTATGCCTTTGTCATTAGAATGGTCGCCTTTAGTTCATTGTTACTGTTCTGGCTGACTTTGAAGGTTTTCCTCTGAGACAAGATTCTTTGGATAAAATTAGAAGCTTGTGGCCTTGTAGAGCTCTTGAACAGAACATGGATGCTGATGTGACTACTGATGATGATTATAAAACTTGGGTTGTTATCCAAAAGATAGAACCACCAGGATTTGCTAGGTACAAGAGGACTCAAGCTTTGTATGATGAGTCACAAGGGAAGAAACAAAGACATCACTAGATAGAATGGTCTTATAGAGCTTGTCTTAGGGTTTCTTTTGTTTTGTTTTCCCTTCAAGTACTTATGCTTTATAATAGGGAAGGATATGCAAAGTTTAACAAAACTTCAATTTTAATTTCATTAATTAATTAGGGCCAAAATGAGTACATTTAATACATCACATGACATAACTAATGTTATCAGCTAGTCCTCATGGATTTTCTAACTGAATATTTTTCGCTCACATTTTATTTCCTTAATTTTCACCTAATAAGCCCTTTATGAGTTTTCTAATTAGCAAGACCATTCTCTTTTTATTTATTTCCCTAACTTTTGCATGTCAGCACTTTACGGGTTTTTTGAACAACAGGAATGTCCTAACTTTTGCCTGACTGGCCTTTTCAGGTTTTCTAGCCAATGGACTTTATTTTCTTTAATCTACTTTTATTCATATTTTTTTACAGGTGGTACTTCTTGAGGCGATCCAGATTAACAGGTTCCATGAACTCATTCCCTTCAAGATCTAATATCTTAGCATCTCCTTTAGGTAGGACTGATTTGACCAAGTACGGTCCTTCCCAATTCGGTCTAAATTTACCTCTCGGATCGAACACCACAACTCTAGTTTGTTTCAGCACCATATCTCCAACTTTGATCTTCCTAGGCTTAACCTTCTTATTGAATGCCCTTGCTATCCTGCTCTGATATATCTGAGTATGGAATAAAGCATCCATCTTTTTCTCATCTAGAGATACGAGATGATCATATCTCTTTTGCGCCTATTCATTCTCAATTATTTTAGTTTCCATGACTACTCTTAAGGACTTAATCTCAGTTTCTATGGGCAAAACTGCCTCACAACCATATACCAATGAGAACGATGTTTGGCTTATGGTGGTTCTAGCTGTAGTCTTATATCTCTATAAGGAAAAAGGAAGATATTCAAACCAATCCTTATAAGTTTTAACCATCTTAGAAAGGATTTTTTTGACATTTTTATTAGTCGCTTCCACTGCTCCATTAGCTTGAGGGCAATAAGGTGAAGATTTATAATGCTCAATCTTATACTTTTGTAACAACTCTGCTATTTCTGCTTGAAATTGAACCCCATTATCTGTCACAATATGATGTGAAACCCTATATTTGCAAATAAGGCTCTTCTCGATGAACCGTGCCATTTGTTTTGCTTTTAGAGTGTTGAAAGATTATGCTTCTACCCATCTCGAGAAGTAACCGATTGCCACCATTATGTATTTATGCCCATTTGATGCTGTCAGTTTTATTTCTCCTATGATATTAATTCCCCAAATTGCAAAGGGCCAGGGGGATGATAAACTATTCAGCATTATTAGAGGCATATGACTAAGATTCCTGTGGATCTGACATTGATGGCATTGTCTTACTGTCCTGATACAATCCTTTTCCATACTTATCTAGTAATACCCTTATTTGAGTATCTTCTTGGCTAGTATTATCCTATTCATATGAGAATCATAAGCCCCTGCATGAATCTCTTGCATCACCTCTTCAGCTTCATCCTTTTTGAGGCACCTGAGTTGTATCCCATTCAGCATTCTTTTGTATAATACCCCATCATGACTTGCATAGTTACGTGCAAGGACAAGAAGAGCATATCTTTCTTTTGAGGTTCGTTCATCTGGATAAATTCCTTTTTTAATGAATCTTTGGACATCATAAAACCAAGGCTTTTCTTCAAGCCCCATTTGAACATTCATAATCTGCTCACCCCCATAATATGGTGCTCTAGACTTCATGATCACTAAAGGTTTCATGGCTAACCCAGTTTCACTATCCCATATTAAAAAGAGTGTTGCCAGTGTGTCTGCCATTTGATTATCATCTCTGGATAGATGGATAAAGAGACATTTGGTGAAATGCTTCATTAAGGCTTTCAAATAGCAGATATAAGTCTTCAGCTTTTCCTCTTTTACTTTCCATTCTTCATTAGCCTAACTAATGACTAACATTGAATCCCCATAACTAACAAATCTTTTGCTCCAGCTACCACAACTGCCTCAACTCCATAGATACATGCTTCATACTCGACCATGTTGTTTGTGACCTTGAAATCTAGTTTCTTTGCCATTGGTATGGTTTCTCCTTTCAATGTAATAAGAATCACTCCCAATCCAGCTTTTTTGTTGTTTACAGCTCCATCAAAGTAAAGTTTCCACTCCTAGTGCTCTACAACTGCTAAGTTCTCATATGGAAACTCCAAATTCCACTACTCTTCACCTTCGATCGCATTCTGAGCTAAGAATTCTACCACTGCTCTTCCTTTGATTACCTTTGTAGTAATGTTCTCTATATCAAATTCAGTTAAGAGTACCAACCATCGAGACATTTTTCCAGTTAGAGTCGATGCTTGAAATAGATGCCTTAGAGGGCCTATTCTTGAAATAGCTTGAACCCCGTAAGATTGAAAATAATGCCTCAATTTCCTCATAGCCTAAATCATGATCAAACATATCTTTTGTACTAAATCATATTTTTCCTCGTACGTTAGAAACTTCTTGCTCAGGTAGTACACTGCGTGCTCTATTCCATCTAATCCTTTTTGTTCTAACATTGCCCTCATTGCATCCTTTTCTAAAGCTAAGTACAAAACCAATGGCTTACCCTGTCTAGGTGGTTTCAGAATAGGTGGATTAACAAGACATTCCTTGATCTTATCGAAAGCTTTCTGACAATCATCATTCCACTTAACCAGCTGATCTTTTCTTAAGAGCTTAAAGATAGGGTCACAAATATTAGTGAGTTTTGCGATAAACCTACTAATATACTGCAACCTGCCAAGGAATCCTCTTACTATTTTCTCAGTCTTTGGTGCCGCCATTTCTTGGATGGCTTTCACTTTATCTGGATCCACTTCAATTCCCTGAGTATTCACTATATGCCCTAACAGCTTCCCTGAAGTAACCCTAAAAATGCACTTCTTCGGGTTGAGTCTCAGGTTGTACCTTTCAATTCGAGCCAAGAACTTATCTAAGGCTTCAAAGTGTCCTCCTCTTATCTTTGATTTGACCATCATATCATCCATATACACTTTAACCTCCTTATGCATCATATCATAGAAAAGTGCATTAGCGGCTTTTTAATAAGTTGCACCTGCATTCTTTAGTTTGAAAGGCATCAACTTGTAATAATAGGTCCCCCACTCTATGATGAAAGCTATCTTAATCTTATCTATGACTACCATCATTATCTGGTTGTACCTAGAAAATCCATCCATAAAAGAATACATTGCACTTGCTGCATCGCTATCCACTATTACATCAATGTGATGTAACGAGAAGTCATCTTTTGGACAAGCTTTGTTCAGATCCCTAAAATCTACACACATCCGTACTTTTCCATCTTTCTTAGGAATAGGTACCATGTTTGCTAGCCATTGAGGGTAGTCTACTACTTCTAGGAAGTTAGCAGGTATTTACTTGACAATTTCCTCCCTTATCTTTTCTGTCCATTATGGTCTTAATCTATGCAATTTCTGTTTAATCGGCCTGGTTTCTGGATGAGTTGAAATGTGATGCTTTGCTATTTCCCTATCCAAACCTAGCATGTCTTCATAAGTCCAAGCAAATACTACCTTTCTTTTTATGAATATTCTCTCAAAATTTTTCCTCTCTTCAGGAGTTACATCATATGATATAGAAATGTTTTTTTGATTATCATTTGTGTCACGACCCAAAACTGGGGCCATGACCGGTGCTAGGGAACGAGAATTCTTTCAAATTCGGAACCCATAGCAAGCCTTAAAATAATAAAAACATACAATAAATAAAATTAAAATAAATGTACCATAATTAAAAATTTCAATTTAATATAATGAAATAAACTCCTTCATATAATGAAATAATTTAATACAATATTCAGATTAAACATCTGAATTAAAATCTCATACAACAAAATAATTAAAACTCACTATTGTTACAAATACAACTATTGCAGTTTTCTATAGTACAATAATAAATAATTAAGTAAGTAATTTATATACTAAAGCCGGGGCGGAAGAAATCCAATGGATAGGCCTACTGCTGAGGTATGTTGAAGAAGACTCTCCTGTAAAAACATTAACTGAGGGGAGTTAGACCTCACTGAGTGAATTATTATAATATATATACACACATTTCTAAATGACAAATGCAAACACTCATAAGTATATATAATAAATATATATATATAGGCAAATACACACAGATGCTAAAAATCACTTTATAATTAATACTGAAAAACATCAGTTTATGAAGGATCAAATAGAACCCTAAGTTATTGTAACCTCAAATATCAATAGGAAACGCTCTAGCCATACTGGCTCACATAATTCCATGTAAATTCACTTAATCCAACTAGACAGTAGACTGGTCCTAAGACACTAAGTCGACCGAGCTTCAGTAGTTTGACTGTCAGTGTGATTGACCCCGAGACACTTAGTCAACCGAGCTCTATCAATCATACCATCAATCACATCTCACATCAATCAAATCAATTAAGTCATAATTTCCATAAAAAAGTTAGTAATTCAACCTATCATCTATCGCATCGGTATGTACTCGGTCCTAGTGCTACCCATTAGGAAGCACGTTTTATCGATATCCTTCATTTAAAAATAAAACATACATTCGAGAATAAATAATATATACAATGGCATTTAAAATGATCAAATAAACTATATATATACTAGAAATATACCTAAAATAAACTAAGTATATTTCATGTATATATACGTAAAATAAATTCAATTAAATCATGAAATATACTCAAAATCAACCAATAATATACTTAAACATGATTTGAATATAAATAAAAAAAGAAAACATGCATTTATTTTAAAATATACCAATAATATACCTAAAATATACTTAAGCATTTAATAAAGCAATTATGCAAAACTTTACATTTAAAACATATAATTGTAAAACATGCAATTTAAAGGAATGTATATATATAATAATAACTCACAGGGATGCACTCCTCGAGACTGGTCCGACGGGTCTGATCCGCTAGGCCTTGGTCTCGGCGAAACTAAACAATAAAAGCGATCACGATATTGGAATAAATCTAACTTAAACTTCTAGAGACTCGATATAGAATTACTAAACACATCAGACATAGAATTAGAATTAGACCCGATGTCACGTTTTATGAGAATTCTATCGAAAATTCGGCAGAACCTCTTCTATAAAATGGACATCTCTCTACTAAAAAGTAGAGCCGGTCCTATAAGGAAAATACACTTTGAGTATTAAAATTCTCACAACCCTCGGTTGGGATCCCGAACTATTAAGATCCCCAACCGAGGTCCACAATTCACCAAAAATACAAATACTAAAATAAAATATATAAAAATTCAATAAATACTATAAATGCCCTCTAAATATCAAAATATAGCATGTTAAGCATTAAAACACTAAAAATAATTATTTTCCTAATAATTACTTAAAAACCCTAATTAATAATATAATATTATTAAAAATCCATTTTCTCGATAATTCCACAAGTATTTATAAAAAATCATTTTATAAATCCAAATTACTTAATTAGTCCAAACATATATTAAAATTTACTAAAAATCCATTTATTTACAAAAATAGTATATTATATATTATTTGAAAATAATTTTCAAAAATTAGTATTAATTAGTTAAAATTAGTAAATAATTTGTAAAAATCATTTTTATACCTTAAATAATATTTAAACCAATTAAACATAATATTTAACTAAAATTACCATCAAATTACCAAATTACCCCTAATATAAAAAATACATACAAAATACTAATAATACTAAAAAATTCAATAAAAATTATATAAATACACAAAAATTATTTTCTCAACATATATCTTAATAATATCAATAAAAACATATAATTAACCAATAATTTCTAACAAAACATATATATAACCTATATTTTCAAAATTTACATAAACTAAAAATAATTATAAAAATTACACAAAATTCACAAATATTATAAACTAAATTCAAAAATTAATAATAACCACCAATAACACCAAAAATCATAATTTCATAATTTATATAATTAATTTACAAAATTAATAAAATAATAATAAAATATTAAAAAATTCATAGGAATCAAAATAATTCACAAAAATCTCACAAAAATTCAGGGATGTAGCTTGAGCTAGAAGGACCAACTTTTGTAAAGGGATTTTCTAAGAATCATACAAAAATTCCTAAAAAAAAAAATTCAAAACCCTAAAATGGCCGAAATAAAAAATAAGCAAAACACCTCACCAAATCATGTTTTCAAGCTGAATGGAGTTTGGATTCAACCTTCTCGAAGCTCTAGGAGTCCAATAGCACCAGAAACGTGAAGATTGGTGGTTGGAGGTGGAAGAACGACAAGGAATCACCTTACTGCCGCTGCTACTGCTGAAGCTGGAAACGATGATCGAAGAGGAAGAAGAAGGCGGTGGAGCTGGCAGGAAGAAGGTGGGTGGTCCGACGAAGAAGCAGGAGGCATAGTGACAGGCAAAGGCTCGGGTTGCGCGGGGAAGAAGGAGGTGAGAGCTTCTGTGTTTTGTTTTCTTCGATTTTTGTATGTGTGTGTATATATATATATGTATGTATATACACACACACACACACACACACATATATTAACATATATACATAATATAAATTAACAATAAATGATAATGATAATAATAATAATATAAATAATGTAATTTAATAAAAACAATAATAGAAATAATAATACACTAAATTAATATTATTAAAATAATATTATCCAAACTAATAAACATCTATATACACGTTTACGTAGAAAATTATAATCAAACGTAAAATAATAATAATTATTCATAAAATAGTAAAATAATCAAATATAGTTTTAAAATTTATTAACACTGCATATCCTAATAATTATTAAAATAATTTAAAAACTAGGGTTATTACAATTTGTGCCCATGTTAAATGAATCAAATTGAATTGAATTAATGTCAAACATGCATGACCTATCAAAATTATAATGCATAGAACTATCAGGATACACATCACACAAGTAAGCAAAACCAGCATTCATATCATTGACCATAGGAAAAACAACATCTTCGTCCGCATAAAGACCAGATGTTATTACATTAGTTTCTTCATAAAAAACATCAATAAAACTATCACTAATGACAATAACTAAGTCCTAGGGTGGTTCCTCCTCGGGTGGCAGACACAACAACTCCTTAACAACATCATCACCCATCCTTTCAATTACTTGCTTCATGACTTTCTCTTTGTTGCTAGCTACTAGGTTTTCCACAATCTGCTCCTTGAAGATCTCAAACCCGGGGACATCTTTTCCAGCCACATTAACTGATTCTTTGGTGCCCAGATAATACTTGCCCTCCCCTAGCTTGATGAAGTTCTCACTTAGTGGTCCAATTCTTCCCAAGGGCTTATTTCTTTTTGCTTTCTCCTTGTTCTTTGCTCTTCTACTAGCTGGTCCTGCCTCAGTATATCCTAAACCCTTTGTATAGTCCTGGGTGTTAATGTTCGGGGGCCTAGGACTTCTTTGTTCTTTCTTTCCAAGCCCCTGTCCAGGTCGATAATTCATGCTTTCCATCATTTTTACAACCTTAGGATCTGTCCCATCAAATATTCCAGTAACTTGGAAACTAGGCAGAACACACACTTGCTTCTGTTTATCAAGTATAGCTACCACAACTGTATTGGTTCCAGCTTCTATTGTCATGACATCTCCTTCATGAGGGAATTTTATTTTCTGGTGCATAGTTGAAGGTACTCCTCCTAGCACATGAAACCACGGCCTTTCCAACAGCAGGGCATAGGTAATAGGGATGTCCAACATAGTAAATTCAACAGTCGACTCTACAGGCCTTGTTTTGACCAAAGCCTAAAATGTTCCCTCCATATTCCTGGTACTGTCATCATAAGCTCTGATTATGAGGTTTAAAATCATCAAGTCATCTACTTTCAGACCCAGATTAGGCAGGATCTTTAGCGGGCATACATTTATAGCTGAACCATCATCTACCATTATAAAATTGGTTCTTTTCCCTTTTACTTCAGCTAGGATAAATAATGCCTTATTATGGTTTCTTCCCTCTAAAGGCAAGTCATCATTTGGAAATGTTATCAACCCATGTTTCTTTTCTGTCACCTTTACTACTATAGCCTCAGGCGTAGCTGCTGTTTTAATGCTCATATTCGATAAAGCTTTAACCAGAGCCCTTCTGTAACTACCTGAATGCATTAGTAATTCCCAGATGCTCACACTCGCTTTAGCCTTCTTGAGTTATTCCAGGATCATGTCTTCTTTCTGTCCTTCCTCTACTTCTGCATCTTTTATTTCTTCCCTTTCTACAACCCTTTCATTTTTCTTTTCTGTTGTCTAGTAATTCCTCCCACTTCTAGTAATATGATTCATATTTGGATTATCACTCCATACATAAACTCCAGTGGGTTTTTCTTCATCAGAATCATACTAGATGTCCACGACCCCAACGATTCGTTCCCTTTTCCCATTTTCCAAACTTCCACTGTGCATGTTTCTTTTCCTTTCAACTCCCTCAGCTTGTCCATATGTTGGCTTAGCAGCTCTTCAACCCTTTCTTGGGACAGTTTTGGGGTTAAGAATTTATCTTCTTTAAACTCATCACCCTATCCTATTGGCACAATCTCTTCTATGGGTATATTAGCAGAAGCGGGTTTAGAATAGAATACTTTGTAATCGAACTTGCTCGAAGGTTGTCCCAATATATCTTCAACTCCTCTTGGCGACTGCTCGGGAATTTCAGGCTCTTCTTTTACCAGCTTATCATCAAACTCATCTCCCCAACCTGAGGGCTTAATTGATTCAATAGGGATATCAGCAGAGGGTCATTTTGAGTAAAATACTATGTAATCAAACTTGCCTGAGGGTTGGCCCAGGAAATCTTCTACTCCTCTCTATGGCTATTTGAAAGGTTCTCCATTGGGTATAAGGTTGAGGTCCTTGAAGGAGCTTAGCACTTCTTCTTCGCTAACCCCTGAGTTAATCATCATGGTGGTTGGTGGTGGAACATTTCAGTAGTTTGGGAAAGGGTTATTTCTGGTGTTTGGGTTGGAATTGCATTTCTTAGGGTCGGTGATTTTTCCAGAGTCAATCAGGTTTTGGATTTCGTGTTTTAGGCGAATGCAGGTATCTGTGGAATGGCCAGCTACTTGATGAAACTTGCAGCAATTGTTTGGATCATAGCCAGGGAGATTTGGGTTTGGTGGCTTAGAAAAGGTTAAGGGTCAGAGTAGGCCTCTTTGGATTAGCCTCTCTAAGACTTTGGAGAGTGGTTGGTTGAAGTTGGAGAACCTTCGGGGTTGCTGAATTGCACGTACCTCCATAGCTCAGCTAGTACTTCCTTGTTGTGTGCCCCCAGTTGGGTAGTTTCGGGTTCCTGTGCCTCTAGTAGTTTTCTTTTTCTCATTCTCAATTTCCTTAGCTTATAACCCATAATCATATAAATCAATAAAGGTTTTGGGATTCATTATCTATAGCCTCTCAACCAAATTAGGTGACACATTATGAACTATCATTCTAACTTGATCCTTCTCAGCAAGCTTATTTTGCATCATCCCTACTTTATTCATGAATCTGGTGAGGAAATCAGAAAAGGACTCATTTGGTTTTTACTTAGTTAACTCCAGATCCATGATGAATACCTCCAATCTAGTATTGTAATCATATTTTTTCAAGAATGCAGTACATAGTTCCTTCCAGTCAGCTCTAATAGACTTTTCTAACCCATGGTACCAGTTCACAACCATTCCTTCCAGAGACAGTACAAACAACCTAGTGACTATCGCTAGAGGTGCTTTAGTAGTGCTCATGTTTATTGTGTATTGGCTCAAATGAATTCTAAAGTCTCCTTTCCTATCAAATTTCTGCAGTTAAGGCATTTTGAATTTTTTAGGCAGCTTATCTCCCTCCATTTGAAGCATGTCATCAAAGTTAAAAGAATATCCCATTCCTTGTCCTCTAATCAGCTCTTCCATCTTGGACATTTTCTGAGTCAATGCTTGGATCTACTTGGATTCAAGGTCTTGAACCAATTCAAGTGATTCTCTCTTCGCCTTTTCTACTATGTATTTTTTAACGTCTTCTAGTCTCACATCAATAGCAGGCACATTTCTAGCAGCAGGTTGCCCCCCAGCATTGTTAGCAATAGGTGGAGGAGTTATAGCAACAGGTGGAGCTCCTACAGTAGGTGGTTGTTCAATAGTAGCAGCAGGTGGTTATTCAATAACATGTTGCACTAGTCTGGCCAAAGCTTATCTCAGTTCATCTTGTATCATATCTCTCATGCCATCCATCAAAGCTCCCTTAATGTCCTATAAGGTCCACATCTCTTGTTGTTGTTCCATTTCAGTCTATTCAGTCTAAGTTGGTTTAGCTTCTAAGAATAGTGGATTGATTGGACTCCCCTCTAGTCTCACCAGTCTGTGAAGAATGCCTTGAGCTATGGACTTCAGACTTAAATCAACTTTGGTTAATCTACCATCTCTTTGTCCCCAGACACGAGAAGACTCAGATGAGTCTATGATGGCTGCAAAATAAGGTATTAGTATGATGCATGGACTGTATGTATACATGTATGTATGATGCATGTGTTTATGCAATAAATAACAGGCAAGCATTTAGCAAGTAGCAAGCATCAAGAAGCAATCAACAGGTAATATGCAAGCATAAGCCTTCCAACCTTATTCCTCCCACACGCGTGTTCAACGATGAGTTTCTTTTCCTAAGATTTTTGGTTATGGCCTTCATATCATTAGCGAATATTAAGAGCCGACGTGCATGCCAAATCTCTCTTTAAAACAAAAGGCATAGAAATAGCATTTCTAAATATAAAGGTCTAGCCTAATCCTTATTAGCCTAAATGGGCTTCAAAGGTATATGCCTGGGCTTTTATAAATAGAAATACCTCATGGCAATTCAAACAAACAAGCACTTTGGGTAAAAATCCTAGGGGAAGTAACTAGGCCATTATATGTGGTTAGGGTCCGGTGAAAAAGTTAAGGTTCTCTTAGCAAGATGCTCTCCATTATGGACTTTGAGTTACAGGCCAAAGTCAGAGGGGCCCAACATCCTTTACTAACTCGAGAGAAGATTACCCCCCTTAAGGACTTAGGTTACAAACTCTGGTCAGATGAGCCCGGTAATCTCTCTTGAATCGAGTTAAGGTTAAGAGTGATGGTTAGCCAATTTACAACTCCATGAAGCTAGTGTAATCATGGAATCATAAACCAACGCCATCGGTTTAGTAGGGACATGTAGAATGAATCAAAGAATGAAATAATAATCGATAAAATAATTCTAAAGAACACAAGTAGAATCAGTATCTCTTATCCCTAGTAGAGTTGCCACTGTAGATGGTGGGATTTAGCGTGCATCCAAGATTTTAGCAACCATGACACTGTTTAGGCTTAGGGCCTTAGAGAACACACTAACCACTATCACAAAGACATGGTGTGGAGATGAGGAGTCACCACCCAGGGTAATAATTGGGACAAATTGAAAAGGTGGTACTCGATTCCCTAAAAGAAAGCTAGTACCACAACTAGGAGATTCTGGATACTGAATACTAACTTCTCTTAGTCTCGTGTTCATTTAGAATAATTTTATAAATGATTATTTCATCCTCTAATTACATACAATTTTATTAAACCCTATTTGACATCCATTTAACCCTAGGCATCTAGTTAATAAAATTACACATAAAAAATGCACTCAAGATCATGTTGTCCCTAAAGTCCAGAAAATCGACAACCAAGTTCAATTTTTGAATAAATTTCATCATAGGGGCTTACGTCACAATTGTGCATAATTGCATCCCAAAATTGGGTGCTTACACCAATCATATATTTAGATGGCTAATAAGAATTCTACTATTATAATATTGAATTTATCTTTCTTGTAGCGAGTTCACTATGTTGATATTGACATTCACTATGGTGATGGCATAGATGAGGCATTTTACACTATAGACAAGGTTATTACTGTTTTATTTCATAAATTTGGAGATTATTTTCCTGGTACAGGGGATATATGTGATATTATATATGGAAAAGGGAAATACTACTCCTTTAACAACCATGTAGATTGTGTAAAATTTATGAGATCATTTAATGTGCCATTACTATTGCTAGGTGGTGGTGGTTATACCATTCATAGCGTCACTCACTGCTGGTGCTATGAGGTATGCGTTGCTTTTTAAAAAAAATTATATTGATTAAAATATGACAAATAGAAGAGAACATAAATGTGGTATTTATATTTAGGTTTAATGCTTTCTTTGAAGCTGATTACTATTTGTTTTGTTAATATATTAATGCAAGGTGGATAAGAGCTACCCTTGGAATGGATGTTGATAACAAGATGCCACAGCACGAGTATTATGAATATTTTGGTCAAGACTATACTCTCCATGTTGCTCCTAGTAACATGAAAAATAAGAATTAACTCCAATTACTTAAAGATATACGATCCAAGCTTCTTGATTATCTTTCAAAGATTCAGCACGCACCTAGTGTCCAATTTCAGGATAGACCTCCCAATGCTAAGGTTCTGGAGGTGTGTATGCTTGCTAATGTTTCAGTTTCTAGTTTATTTGTCAAAACTTATCAATTTAATAGTTACATCGTGTTTTATTTATCACATGGTATAATATTCTTTGTTGTGATAATTTACATTAAATAATGTAATATCACTTTGACTTCTATCGAATTAGTTGCTTGGGTAAATTATTTTTACTAAATTCATCTAAAATTGAACATTTTGATAACTAATGAGTTGTTTTAGAATCTAATTTTACTAGTTGAGTTAACACTTTATGTTTCTGGGCACTACTAGCTGAACCAATTTAGAGGAAATATGTGTTTTTGTTTTCTTTTTTTTGTCCATTTTAAGACTTCATTTTCCCTTTAATATTATTCTATTTGTTGACTTCATATTGGGCCATTATAGATTAGTGTTGTAAGCAACCAAGGCATGCAGAAATAAATAGCATTTCCTATATTTTCTTACTAATACAATTTTAGAAGATTGTTTTACTGGCCATATTGAAGATGTAGATTGCTAAACAACAACCATATATTTATTTTTTTGAAGATTTTTTTTACTTTTTTGATTTTTTATATTTATTGTTTAATTTTTTAGTTATAATAATAATAATAATAATTCTTAGTAATTAAAAGAAAACAATGTAAATAAAAAATAAAGTCACTTTAACATTTTTCCATCTTTAAGTTCATAACATATATTGGAACTCTACCATTTGATAACTGAACATGGGGTCCTTCATCCAGTACAAATGCCAGTTTAACTAGTACTTCTATAAAGTAAATCACATTATTATTATTATTATTATTATTATTATTATTATTATTATGATGATGATGATGATGATGATGATCATCATCATCATCATCATCATCATCATCATCTCAAAGCATGCATTGTGTCCTTTGTAATGTATACACTCATGCATAAAATTAATTTATGTTAACATTAACACATGGCCACCACATTGTAGTACAAATGACCTTTTGCCAATGCATAATATATACATTGCAGTACAAAATGACAATGTTTTCAGGTTATCACAAATGCAAAAGTATAATAAGCTGAAAACGTTATTTTGCCAACTTACTGCCTTCCAAACAAGAGTGTTGCATGAGTGTATATTAACATATTGAAAATATCATATACATGATCAATATTAACAGCATCGACACTACTTTACATTTGACAAATGCCTCATTGGCAACCTTAAATGTACATTAACATATTGGCAATGCCATATTTCTAATCCATATTGCTATATATATATATATATATATATATATATATATATATATATATATATATATATATATATATATATATATATATTACAAGTTTAAGTTCAAATAAGACAAAAACCTTATCCATCTGTATGATGAGTATGTTAATTCATTTGGCTATCATATATAAAAGATGAATTGTTATATTATTATGTAATATCAATTACAATGAGTACAATTATAATTGTAATATAACTATGGATATTGTAGTACAAAATGGGGATCTCTAGTAACCATTACATTGATTATAAAGATTTTCCTTTATTTATTAATGTCGTCAAACACAACTTTACATTTGATAATTACCTCTTTGCCAACCTTAAATATACATTAACATATTGTCAATGTCACATATCTTATATGTATTATTATTTCACTACCAAATGCATATAGTTTTTTATTATAAATTTAAGTTCAGACAATAAAAAAAACTTTATCCATATGTATGAGTACATTAACATATTCAACTATCATATATAATTGATGGATTGTTGTATTATTATATAATATTGATTACACCGAGTAAAATTATAATTGTAGCCAATACAAAATATGGATATTGTAGTACAAAATGGGGATATTTGGTAACAACCATTACATTACATTTTCTAGGAGCAAACATAGCAAAGTGGATTAAGTGGCTGGATCAAGCATATTACGTAAGGGACGGTGTTGAAGTTTCTAGTTGGGAGAAAAATCAGAGTTAATCTAACAACATTTGGAATTTTGTTTTGCATGAAATTTGAAGAGTCAATTACAACTAAGTATATGGCTCCTTATCTGTGTTAATGTAGAATGAAGTAATAAATCTCAAGAGAATATGAAAAATTTATCAAATTTGTCTTCTGTTAAAAAATAATTGGACAATACACACATTAAAATTGATATGCATAAAAAAATGATTAGAAACATTATATTTTATGTTCTTGAAGCTTAGAAAAAATCAAGAAAAGTAAATGAAAAAAAGAAAAAGAAAAAAGGGCAAATAAACACATCAAGTTGAAACACAAAAACTAAAAACCTGAAATTAGCTTAAAAATTGATGAATAACCATAAATTACAATGGAAGAATAAAATCCATAGAAACCTAGAAATGAACAACCTATCGATTTTAATTTTGTTGATAGCTACATATGGAGAAATTCATATTGTAAAAACTTCATGCTTTTCAATCATTGAGAGTAACAAAATAAAAATAAAAGTCTGAACTTGATAGAAACATGTTCTAAAGCTTCAACATTTTTGCATGATTAATATATTATAATTTGACAATATAAACTCTAGAATATAGGTTCTTTAAAAAATATGACAACTATGAGTCATTCATAACAAATCAAAGTAAGTGCAAAGACTAACATACAAGACATCATTCACCAACAATTTCACCATACAAGAAATTCTATAGCATAACTTGAATAGATTGTGATTAATAAAGCATTAAATTTCCCCATTAATTCTCAATTCAATTGAAATGGTTGAAGCACTTGATACGTTTAACGCTACAGTTTTATTTCTAAATTGTATAGTTTTACAAGTGTATTGTATAAATATTTTATATATAATATAAAAAATTATTTTATAGCATAAAGTTTATTATATGCATTACAATTAAATTTGTACAAATCATTCTTCACCAAACAATAAATATCCAATAATTCATTTATTAATTTTTCTTTAGATACCAAAAAATTATATAATATTCAACTATTTTTATAAATAAATAATATTATAATAACAGTACAAAAACCTTATATGTAATATAAACTACTTTGCAGTATAATGTAATGTTGCATAGTACAATTTTAATTATTTTATGATAATTATATATTGTATAATTTCAATTAGAGCTATGTATTTTCATGTTAAATAAACTACATAATCTTTAAGTACCTATTCATAATTCAAATTAGTATTAGTATTAATATTTATTACATTCAAAAGTAAATACTGTACTAATCTAATGTATCCCTAAGTATAATTTTATACTGATATTTATAAAATTTAATTATTCTTTATAAATAATATTATAATAATAGTATAAATATCTTATACGTAGTACAAATGACCATTATGTAGCATAATGTGTATTGCATTTAGTACAAATTAATTTATAGCAAATATTTTTCTTCAAATAACATATTTCTAACTATCAACTAAATAATGAAAAAAATAGAGATGATATAATAGGATGTTATGCACTTAATTTCGACCAATTAAATTCAAATGCTATTATATGGAAGAGATTAGTTGTTGAATAGTGAGCTAGTGAAAAAAAAAATTATTGTGATTGTTGAATTACTTTTGTCTATGATATCCTAATATAGAGTGAATACTATTTTTTAAATAATTTGAATTTATATATGAATTTAAAAATTAATAAGTCAACTAAATCAAATTGAATTAAAAGTATTAAAGCTTGATTATAACATATTTATAACTTTAGTTGTGCTAAATGATATAACTACTATTAAGTATAAAATAGTATAACTTATTTTAGTATATTAGAAACTAAACATTTTGTAGTACAATAAAATCAATTTGCTCAAGTTATAGTATAACGAGTGAGCACATGATATATGCACACATACATATTATGATGATTGCAAGTTATTATTTATGTTTTCTTATTTGATTTTCAAGAACTCTATAATTATTATATATGTATGGAAAAATCCAATTTTTGGTCCCTTTGCTTTTCAAGTTTTTGTCATTGAGTCCCTATCTTTCTATTTTGCTTTATTTGCTCCCTATACTTTTATTTTTTTGGTCATTAAGACCTTTATTTTGAAAGTCAATTCTTACTTTCCATTAAATATACTAGTACTTATAAAATTAAACTCTCTCTATAATGAGCTATTAAAAATAATAATATAAGTACATTGTATGTAGTACAAATACCCATTTTGCAGCATGATATGTAGTATGTACAGTACAATTTTTGCATCAACTATTCTTTGCAAAAAGAAAATAAGATACATACCTAATCATTCATTACTAATTGCCATACTATAAATAAATATTTTGCAATTAGATAACGTAACTTCATGTATCAATATAATTTTGTACTTACACATTACTTCGACAATCAATATATTTTACAATGAATTAAATTTTTTACTTTTAGTAACTTATACTGATATTTATAAAATTAAATTATTTCTATAAATATAAAGTGTTTTTATTCTATTGTGAAATAATTATTTTTATTTATAAAATTCAACAAATAATATGATTTACTTCTAGCTAAAAATAATGTAAGTTTATCATTAAATTACACAATTTTATAAGTATATTGTACAAATATCTTAGATGTAGTACAAATAATTATTTTGTAGCATAATATTCATTATATGTAGTTCAAAAAAATTATTTTGTACTGCATACGTCACTTTGATGATCAACCTAGCTTATGACAAGTTCAATTATTCTTTGTGATTACATATATTGATGTCAATTAAATTCAACTATCTCCATAAGCAAATGAAGGTAATAGTTGAACTCGCTGTAAAATATACTATTTGAATTGACATTGTAAGTACAAAATTATATTAAGATTTCACATTATATTATCCAATTGCAAAGTAATTCCTTAAAGTAAGAAAATTAGTAAATGAATGGTTAGGTATGTATTTTTTTGTTCAAAAAATAGTTGATGCGAATTGAATTATAATGTACACAATTCATATTATGCTATGAAACAATACTTTATACTACATATAAAGTATTTATACTATTGTTTATAATATTATTTATCGATATAATTTAATTTTTCAATATCACTATATAAGAACTAAACTCATTAAATTTAATGATCATCAAAGTGATGCGTAAGTACAAAATTATATTAAGATATGAAGTTATGTTATCTAGTTGCAAGTAGTTATTTAAAGTTAGAAAATTAGTAAATGAATGGTTGGGTGTGTGTGTGTGTGTTTTTTTTTCCAAATAATAGTTTATGCAAATGGACTTGTACTATATAAAATACAAATTGAGCTGCAAAAAAGTTGTGTTTACTATATATATATATATATATAGTTGCACTATAAATATTTATATATAATATAAACAACTACTTTGTATAATATATGTCATATAGTAAAATTCTAATTATTTAATTGTAATTATAGATTACATAGGGCTCTTTGGTTTAGTTGTTTACAGTAGCTGATAGCTGATAAATATAAAGTGTTTGGTACAATTTTATTAGTTGTTGTTGTTTATATGTCAAATCACCATTAAGGGTATAATTTATTTATAAATATAATTTCATATATTTTTATAATTTTTTTTAGTTATGAAATAATATATTATGGTCTTTAATTTATGTATTATTAAAATAATTAATACAAAGTATTTAAAAATAAATTATAAACTATAAATATTATTGTATAATTTTTTTTAAAATAGTTATAGCATAAATGTAATCATTATTTAATTATAATTTATAATAATATTTATTTAATTATGAACTATAAAAAATTAATTTTATACATTTAATATTAATTTAAATGAAGTTATTTATTATTTGTTATTCTTCTAATGAGGGTAAAACAATCTAAATAAAAAATAAATATAAATAAACTATTAGCTGATTTGAAAAAATTTCAAAAGAAAACTTTTCAAATTAGTAGATGTTTTGAATAAAATTAGCTTTCAGCTGCTGATTTTGGTGTTTTACAAAACACCTAAATTTTACCTAATTGAGAAAAAAACATCAAATTGCAGCCTCAATCAGCTAAACCAAATGCTATCATAATTTCAATATATAACTATATATTTTTATGTTAAATAAACTACGGAGTGTCTAAGCATATATTCATAATTCAAATTAGTATTAGTATTAATATTTTAGTAAATTTTAATTAATTTAATAAGTAAATAAAATATTAAGTAAATTTATATAATACTAATTTAATAAAGTAAATACTATACTAATTTAAAGTATTCTTAAGTATAATCTTACACTAATATTAATAAAATTCAATTATCTTTATAAGTAATATTATAATAATAGTATAAATATCTTATATGTAGTACAAATGAATATAATGCAACACAATGTGTCTTGCATACAATACAACTTAATTCACATCAAAATATCTCCAAACAACATATAACCATCATAACTACTTTGCAATTAGATAACATAACCTCATATTTCAATATAATTTTTACTTACACATCACTTTGATAATCAGTATAATTTATGAGTTTAATTTTCATTTTCAGTTACATATATTAATATTTATAAAATTAAAATATTTATAAAATTAAACTATCTCTATAAACAAAATTAAAACAAAATTAAAAGTACATTATATGTAATACAAACAACTATTTCACAGCACAATATGTATTGTGTACAACAAAAATCAATTCAATCAACTATTCATTTGAAATGCATACTTGACCATTCATTTACTAATTTCTTATTTTAAATAACTACTTTGCAATTAGATAATATAACTTTATATCTGAATATAATTTTCTACTTACACATTACATTGACAATGAGTATATTTTACAAGTTCAATTCTTACTTTCAATTACAAATATTGATATTTATAAAATTAAACTATCTCTATAAACAATAGAAATTAATAAAAACAAAGAGATGCAATGAAACTCACATTAAAGCTATATGAGACAAAACAAAATGGTTTTCGAAATAGGGGCAAATGAAAGCTATTGTATATGATAAAACTAATATGTATTTAATTCTTATTTGCAATTACATATGCTGAAATTCAAATATCTTGTTGTAACCCAAATTTTAATAAATTTATGAAATTGAATTTTTGAAGTTATAGTGTTAATATTCATTTTATTATTTCATGATATTTTGATTTAATCATGAAATTTAAATTTATTTAGTAAAATATTATTTATTTTATTTATTAGTGAGATTAAATTTGGATTTTAGTGTTGAATATTTTTTTAATATATTTTAATATTAATAATTAGTAAATTATGTTAATGTAGTGTATTTTAATGTATTTAAATACTGTGGTGAGAATTTGAGTAGGGGATATTTAATTTAAAATAATTGTACTTTTATTCAATTATTTTGATAAAATAAATAAATAAAATAAAATAAAATTATATACAAACACACATTTTTTTCTTTTCTTTTCCCCTTATTTCTTTTCTTTCCTCTCTCTCCCCTCTCTTTCTTTTCCTTTCCCCTCTCTTTTCCCTACTTCTCCCTTGCGTAGCAACCCCTCCCTACACCTGATAGCACACCACCATCACTGCCGCCTCTCTTCTTTGCATTGCCATCGCCATTTGCTCTTCCCTTCCTCTCATTTTGCCATGGACTATTGCTCTCTTCCCTCTTCTTCCTCCTCAGCACCGACAACTTCAGGGGACCATTGGTGTCGTCTCTAGCAACGCTAGGGGTGAAGGTTGGTCTCGATCAAAAGCTTGTTTCACGGGCTTCAATTATTTTATTTTTAATAAATTCTTAATAATTATTTTAAGCATATTTCATGAAGAACGTTTATTGAAATTACATATCGAATTTTTGTTATGAATTTTTGAATGTTTATATAAAAATTGGATTTTTGGAAAAATTAGTATAAATTAGTAAATTTTATATTTTAATTGAAATTATTGTTAATTATCATATTTTGGATAATTTTTTAGTAATAAATCGTATTAAAATAATTTTATGAATTATTTACTATTTTTAGCTAATTAATAATAATTCTTGAAAATATATTCGAATAATAGTTTTATCTATTATTTTTAAGATTAAATGAATTTTTTTAGTTATTTAATTATATACTTGGGAAATTTAAATAATTATTTGTAATTTTTGCTATTTGATTTTGAATACTTAAAAAATGGATTTTTATTAATATAATTTAATTATGAATGGGATTTTGTTGTTTACTTTGGAAAATAAATATCTTTGATGCTTTTATTATCTAAATAAATTGAATTATGGTATTTTATGATTTTTATGAGTTTTGATGAATTATTAATATTTATTATTATTTTATTGATTTTGATTGTGTTATTTCTCGGTTGGGCAGTAAATTGTAGTTTGGGGGCCTAACTTGAGAAGTTGAGTATTGTGAATATTTGAAGTGTGTTTATGTGCAAAATTGACTCTACTTTTAGTAGAGAGACATATATTTTACAGATGAAACTGCAAAATTTTTGGTAGAATTCTCGTAAAATGTGACATCAGGTCGGTCATGAGTTTTAAGTTTTTGTTGAGATGTGTCCTAAATTGAGTCATTCTTTAGAAATTTTAGAAGTATAAAGTTAGGATTTCGATTCTAATATATAATTATTGTTATTATTTTCCTTAGTTATTCCGCGAGCTAGGCCTATCGGACTAGGCCAGCCGAGCCAGGGTAGAGGAGCACACTTGAACTGTGAGTTATTATTATATGTATACATTGCATATAGAAAATCTATTGTGAGCATCCATATTTTGAATAAATATGAATTTCATTATGCTTTAATTCATTAATTGTTATTATTTTGGTTATTTTGAATATATATATTTTCATTTATATTTACATGTTATTATTAAATTGTGAAAATGGATGTTTTTCATATATTATTATGAATTTCATTATTTTAAATTATGAAACAATGTTTTGGATAGTTGTAGAACGTGCCACCTAGTGGGTCACACTAGGGTTGATGCATAACAGTATGCTAGAAATTAGGCTTTGAACTTTGATTGATTTCGGATGTGGAAATAATGATTATGGTGAATGATGGATGAAGGGGTGTGACTGCGGAACCTAGGTTGACCTGTAAGGTACTCGGGACTAGTTAACATTGGTAGTGGGACTGTGGATTCTCGGTTGACCCTTTGTGTACTCGGGGTCAATCCATTGCTAAAAAATTGGATAAAGGATATTTTTGGAGTTATGGAAAGCCTGTTGGCTAGTGAATTGCAATGATCGAGGTTGCGAAAAAATTTAGAGATTCTGCTTTGATCCTCAACCTAAAATTCTTTTATATTTATTGTTATAATAAAAATGGATTTCAAGCATCTGTAAGAAATGCATATATATATATATATATTATATAAATGCTTGAGTGTCTGTGTCTTTAGGTTGCGTGTATATATATAATAATAATTCATTTAGTCAGGTTTGGCCCCCCTTAAATATTTTTTCAGAATCTTCTACTTCAGATCTCGACATTAATTCTATTCGTTGGACTCTTTCTTCAATGGTCGATTTATGTAAACTTTGAACTAATATTTTCTTGTATTTTAGCAAATGTTGTAGTGGTAGTAGTGCATCTTATTATAGTATCTGTTATGTATTAGATTGAGATTCTATATTTGAATAATTGTATGAATATATTTTATTAACTAAAGTTTTAATTTTGATATGAATAATTCTATATTTTATTATGTTATGATATGGATATTCCTTTTATTAATTAAAGTTTTAATTTTGATATGAATAATTCTATATTTTATTATGTTATGATATGGATATTCCTTTTATTAATTAAAGTTTTAATTTTGTAGTATATTTTGTATGTGCTTTTATTTTAAGGCTTACTACGGGTTCTGTATTCATGTGAATTCTTGTTCCTTAGTGCCGGTCATGACTCCTAGGTTTGGGTCATGACAAAGTTGGTATCAGAGCTTTAGTTTTAGTGTTATAGACCTAGGTTATTAGAGTTGTGTTTTCTTTGAAACTATTACAGTAAATTAGGTTCGACTATGTCTTTGAAAAGTCTTTGTTGTTTGTAAAATTCTACGTAATTGTTAGGATGTCTGTTTGTTATCTATTTTTGTCTGAATCTTTTTGGTTTTTATCTTTTAAGAATGAGGAGGTGAGCACATGTTGCTCCATCAGTTGTTGAGGCCGAAGATAATGAGTCTTTTCAGGATGGGGTTCTACCTCCTGAGCCTCCAGTTAGGCATAGAGGTAGAGGTAGACCTCAAGGAGTGGCAGGATGCCATAAGTAGAGAGAGCTACAGGATGAGGAACCTGTAGACCAAGAATTTAAGGAAGCTGTTATACCTCCGACCGTACCACAGAGGTAGCTTGTATATCAACATGGCATGTCTGAGATATAAGCAGCCTTGTTTTATGCCAGAGTTAACAGGATATCATTCGACGGGACTATATATCCTCTAGATTTCTTACATGTTATAGAGACAAGGACTCAGACTGCTCATATTGAGTACTAGAGGATTATAATCATTGAGTTGTCTATAGAAAGGCTAGCCCTAGATTGGTTTGTATAGGTCATCCAACCGCATATGATGACTTTCACTTAGGCTCAGTTTTGAGAGATATTTATAAGGCATTTTTGCCCAAAGCTTATACAGATAAGTTTCAGACTCTGACTGACTAATATTAACAGAGGCGATAGGTAAGTGGAGGACTACACCAGAGAGTTCCTTAGATTAGGCCAATATACAAAGGATTAGCTGAGAGACCAGTACTTTGCAGTCACCACTTATATCACTGGACTGGGTTTTGAATTCGCTAGGATGCCTACTACAAGCCTTACTCTCGAGTCCGTGATAAAGTTAGCCAAGGAGATAGAGCTCAGACTGATCATACGAGGAGTTATGCCTGACTATTATCAAATGGGAGGTGTTCAGATAAGAGGATCTTAGAGCACATCATTCACAACATTTCAGATATGCTCCAGTAGTCAATTAAGAGGCTTTGTTCAATAAGACCAGAGACAACAAAATAAGTACCATAGAAGTAGGAGACATGGTCATGGTGGAGTTCGCAGGCCTATCAGATTTGGTTTTGATGCTACCAGTAGCAGCAATGGATAAAGTTCTAGATATGGTAGCACAGGATCTATTGCCAGTCCTTACCATATGTGTGGGAGAGTCCATCAAGGACCCCATTATATGGCTCCATTAATATGTTTTAAATGTAGACAGATGGGGCACTTTGCCAGAGCATGTCCTTATTCTAGTTATTAGTAGTAGTTTTCACAATAATCTATTGCCAGTGCAACTCCAGCTCCTTATCAATTGCCTTCAGCTCAGTATCCTATTACGTTACAGCTTATAGCCCAGTAGGGGCATGGCAGAGTAGAGGTAGTGCTAGAGGCTTTGGTCAGGCTTCCATTAACCAGCAAGGAGGCTGAGGACATGCCATAGTCTTTACCCTCACACAGCAGGATGCTCAAGCATCCAATGCTATTGTCATAAGTATACTCCCAGTTTATTTCTTAGATACTAGAGTTTTGATTGATCCGGGTGCCACACATTATTTTGTGTCCCCTATTTTTACATTGAAATCATGTTGGCAAGCTTTAAGGATGAAATTTCCTTTATCTATTGCCACACCTCTACGTGATTCATTGGACACCGATGTAATTCTTACCAGGTGTACCAGTGTTAGTGGAAGGTAGAGAATTGTTAGTGGAATTGGTGTTGTTGGATGTAATGGAGTTTGATGTGATTCTTGGTATGGATTAGTTATCTCAATACTATGCCATAGTTGATTGTCAGAGTAAAGAGGTGATTTTCAGAATTCCAAATGATGAAGAGTTTAAGTTTATGGGTGATATGAGTTTTGCACCTCATAATCTTATCTCCACTAAGGAAAGGTTGTTAGGGATACTTTAGTGGAGAAGAAACCTATCTTAGATGTTTCAGTAGCTTGTGAGTTTCCAGATGTCTTTCTTGATAAGTTGCTAAGTTTACCACCTCACAGAGAGATCAAATTCTATATCAATGCGGTCCCAGGCACAACTCCTATCTTAATGCCGCCTTATAGAATGGCTCCTGCAGAGTTGAAGGAGTTAAAGGGGCAGTTGCAAGATTTACTGGACAAGGGTTTCATAAAACCTAGTATTTCTGTTTGGGGTGCACTAATCCTGTTTATAAAAAAGAAGGATGGTACGCTGAGACTATGCATTGATTATAGAGAGTTGAATAAGGTGACAGTGAAGAATAAGTATCCTTTTCTGAGGATAGATGATTTGTTTGATCAACTTCAGAGTGCACAGTTCTTTTTCAAGATTGACTTGAGGTTGGGCTATCATCAGTTATGGATCAGTGAAGCCGATGTTCCTAAAATGGCATTCCACACTAGATATGGTCACTATGAGTTTTTAGTGATGTCCTTCAAGTTAACTAATGCACCAACTGCTTTTATGGATCTAATGAATAGGGTGTTCAAACCATTTATGGATCAGTTTGTAGTAGTCTTCATTGATGATATACTGGTGTATTTGAAGAGTATGAAGGAGCACATATATCACTTGAGGATAGTACTACAGACACTAAAAGAACATTAGCTTTATGCTAAATTCTCAAAGTGTGATTTTTAGATGGAGAGTGTTGCATTCCTTGGACATGTAGTGTCTAAAGAATGTATTTAGGTTGATCTATAGAAGATTAAAGCAGTGTATGAATGGCCTAGACCAACATCAGTTACTAAGATTCAAAGTTTCTTGGGTTTGGCTGAGTACTATAGGAGATTTGTGTAGGTTTTCTCGAGAATCACAACACCTATAACTCACCTAACTCAAAAGAAAGTAAAGTTCAAGTGGTCAAAGACTTATGAGAATAGTTTTCAATTACTGAAGGAGAAGTTGACCATAACTCCAGTTCTAACTTTGCCTAATAGAGAAGACAAGTTCACTGTATATTGCGATGCTTGCAGAGTTGGCCTAGGTTGTGTGTTGATACAAAATGGTAAGGTAGTAGCTTATGCCTCTAAGCAGTTAAAGAAGCATGAATAGAATTATCTTACTCATGATCTAGAGATGGATGTAGTGATCTTTGCTCTCAAGATTTAGAGATACTATTTATACTGAGTGACTTATGAGATTTTCATAGATCACAAGATCTTGAAGTATATTTTTCAGCACAGAGATATGAACTTGAGGTAAAGAAAATGGTTGGAATTGCTGAAGGATTATGACTGTGATATTCTATCATCTGGGTAAGGCTAATGTGGTAGCAGATGCCTTGAGTAGAAAGTCCTCAGGTAGACTAGCTCATATTAGTATGGAGAGGAGACCTTTGATCCAAGAGTTGCACAAGTTAGTGGATTAAGGGTTGATGATGAAGATAAGCATATCAAGAGGACTGCTATCTCAGTTCAGAGTCGAATTAATGTTGAGGGATAGGATTAAGGCAGCTCAGAGCTGAGATCCTATTTTAGTAGAGCTTGAGGAGAATGTTCACGAAGGAAAGTTCACTGATTTTACACTTAATGATGACAATGTTTTATGGATCAATGGAAGATTCTACATTCATGATGTGGGTAATTTGAGATAAGAGATCCTAGAAGAAGTGCATTCTACAGCTTATAGTGTACATGCAAGTGTTACTAAGATGTACCACGACATTAAGGATTTGTACTGGTGGGATGGAATGAAGAAGGATGTAATTGATTTTATCTTTAAGTGCTTAACTTGTCAGCAGGTGAAAGCTAAGCATTAAAAGCCTTATGGGAAGCTTCAGCTTCTTTCGATTCCTAAGTGGAAATGAGAGAGAATTAATATAGATTTTATGATAGGTTTACCTCATTCAAATGATGGATACAATTCCATCTAAGTGATAGTGGATAGGTTAACCAAATCAGCTCACTTCCTACCAGTTAAAGCTACTTATTCTATAGCTAAGTTGTATGTTAAGCATATTATGTACCTTCATAGAGTGCCCATTTCCATTATATTTAATGAGATTTAGTGTTTACCTCTCAATTTTAATAGAAATTGCAAGAAGCAATGGGCACAAGGCTTGATTTCAATATTGCTTTTCACCCACAGACAGATGGTCAATCTGAGAGGATGATCCAAACACTAGAGGATATATTGAGAATGTGTGTAATGGATCTTGGAGGTAGATGAGATGATCATTTACCATTGGTAGAGTTTGTTTATAATAACAGTTACCATAACAGTATTGAAATGGCACCGTATGAAACTCTGTATGGAAGGAAGTGTATATCCCCTTTGTGTTGGGATGAGACTAGAGAAAGAGAGTTGATTGGACTTGAAATTATGTAGGATGTAGTTAAGAAGGTTGTTTTGATCAGAAGAAGATTTGAAACTGCAACTAGCAAATAGAAGAGCTATATGGATCTGAAGTGCAAAGATGTGGAGTTTCAGGTTGGGGACTATATATTCTTAAAGGTGTCACCAATGAAGGGTGTGATGAGATTTGGCAAGATGAGAAAGTTAGCATCGAGATACATTAGACCTTTTAAAATTCTGGAGAGAGTGGGCATAGTTGCATATCAGTTGGCTTTGCCTCTGAATTTATCTCAAGTGCATCAAGTGTTCCATGTCTCGATGATAAGGAAGTACATTTCCGACCTGTCGCATGTGTTACAGCCCCAGAGTATGGAAGTGAATGAAGATCTGACATATGAGGAAGAGGTAGTTGTGATTGTGGATTATCAAGTTTGTTAGTTGTGTTCGAAGCAAATTTCGATGGTCAAAGTGTTGTGGAGGAGCAACAACATGGAGGAACACACATGGGAGACCGAGGTTGAGATGCAGGTAGCTTACCCTTACCTTTTTCCTCGATGAATCCTTATATTCAGTTCTTTTTATTTGAAATTTGAGGACAATTTTTTTATAAGGGAGAGACTGTTATAACCCAAATTTTAATAAATTTATGAAATTGAATTTTTGAAGTTATAGTGTTAATATTCATTTTATTATTTCATGATATTATGATTTAATCATGAAATTTAATTTTATAAAGTAAAATATTATTTATTTTATTTATTAGTCAGATTAAATTTGGATTTTGGTGTTGAATATTGTTTTAATATATTTTAATAGTAATAATTAGTCAATTATATTAATTTAATGTATTTTAAATATTTAAATATTGTGGTGAGAATTTGAGTAAGGGATATTTAATTTGAAATAATTGTACTTTTATACAATTGTTTTAATAAAACAAATAAATAAAATAAAATAAAATAAAATTATATACAAAAACACATTTTTTTCTTTTCTTTTCCCCCTATTTCATTTCTTTCCTCTCTCTCCCCTCTTTTTCTTTTCCTTTCCCCTCTCCTTTCCCTTTTTCTCCCTCGTGCAGTAGCCCCTCCCTGCCCCTGACATCAAACTACCATTGTCGCCGCCACCACGTCTTCTCTTCACGTCGCCACCACCTCTCCTCTTCCTGCCGCCACCACCACTTATTCTTCCCTTCCTCTCCTTCCACCACCGATTGCTGCTTTATTCCCTCTTCTTCCTCCTCGACGCCGATAACTTCAGGAGACCGTCGGTGTCTTCTCTAGCAATGCTAGGGGTCGAGGTTGGTCTCGATCGAAAGCTTGTTTCACAGGCTTCAATTCCCCTAAGGTGATTTCACTAAAAAACTTCGAATTCGACTTTGATTTTATAAAATTAGTTCTAGGGTTTATGTATTTGATTTTTTGATTTTGAATTGAATTAGTTTGATTTATGTTAAATTGACATTGGATTAGTTAAATTGAAGTTGTAAGTTTCCAAAAATGTATTTAGATTCAATTTTGGTGATAGTTGCAATTTGAGCACTATTTCAAGCTCTGTTACTGTTCACAGGTACTGTTCCCTGCTCGGAAATGTGTTTTATTTTTAATAAATTCTACTAATTATTTTAAGCATATTTCGTGAAGAAAGTTAAAATTTCACACCAAATTTTTATTATGAATTTTCGAATATTTATGTAAAAATTGGATTTTTGGAAAAATTAGTATAAATTAGTAAATTTTATATTTTAATTGAAATTATTATTAATTATCATGTTTTGGATAATTTTTGAGTAATAAATAGTATTAAAATAATTTTTATGAATTATTTACTATTTTTAGCTAATTAATAATAATTTCCGAAAGTACATTTGAATAATAGTTTTGTCTATTATTTTTAAGATTAAATGATTTTTTTTAGTTATTTTATTATGTACTTGGGAAATTTATATAATTATTTGTAATTTATGCTATTTGATTTCAAATACTTGAAAAATAGATTTTTATTAATATAGTTTAATTATGAACATGATTTTATTGTTTAATTTGGAAAATAAATATCTTTGATGCTTTTATTATCTAAATAAATTGAATTGTGGTATTTTATGATTTTTATGAGTTTTGGTGAATTATTAGTATTTATTATTATTTTATTCATTTTGATTGTGTGTTTCTCGGTTAGGCAATAAATTGTAGTTCGAGGGCCCAACCTGAGAAGTTGAGTATTGTAAATATTTGAAGTGTGTTTGCGTGTAGAAACGGCTCTACTTTTAGTAGAGTGGTCGTGGTTGCAAAAAAATTTAGGAATTTTTCTCCAATCCTCCACCTAAAATTCTTCTACATTTATTGTTATAATAAAAATGAATTTCGAGCATTTGTATGAAATGCATGTATATATTAAATAAATATAAATATATTATTAGAGTGTCTATGTCTTGAGGTTGCATGTATATATATAATAATAATAATTCACTCAGTGAGGTCTAACCCCCTCAAATATTTTTTCAGGATCTTCTACTTCAGACTTGTACATTAGTTCTATTCACTGGACTCTTTCTCCATTGTCCGATCTATATTAACTTTGAACTAATACTTTTATTATTATTTAGCAAATGCTACAATTGTAGTGCATTTTGTTGTAGTATCTGTTATGTATTAGATCGAGATTTTGTATTTGAATAATTGTATAAATGTATTTTATTATGTTTTGAATTGGATATTCCTTTTATTAATTAAATTTTTAATTTTGTGGTATGTTTTGTATGTGTTTTTATTTTAAAGTTTGCTATGAGTTCTGCATTCGTGTGAATTCCAATTTCCTAGCACCGATCATGACTCCCAAGTTTGGGTCATAACATATCTTTATAAGTAAAATTTCATAATAGTACAAGTAGATTTTATGAAGTAAAAAATACAACCTTGTAGCACTATGTACAATGTATATAATACATGGGGTTTTTTGCACCATTGGTACCATAACTTTGGGCAATGTTTCACTTTGGTATTAAAAATTTAATTTTTTTTTTCAGTCCTAAAAATTCTATTTTTGTTTCAAGTTGAAGTACCTAAAACATATCCAATCAAATTTAACATACGTGACAGCCGGAATAAACATATTTTTAGTATATTTACCTTGTAAGCATCCCATTATATAGTTTAACAATCCTGTTGGCCCCATAAAATAAAATTTGCTTATGGGCCCCATAAAATAAAATTTTAGCAAAATTTATTTTATAAAGCCCACAAAGCGATTATGTTGCTTAATAGGATGCTTACATGGTGAATATACTAAAAATATACTTATTTCGGTTGCCATGTATGCTAAATTTGATAAGATATGTTTGAGGTACTTTAACTTGAAATAAAATTAGAATTTTTGGGATTGAAAATAAAAAAATTTAAAATTTGGGACCAAAGTGAAACATGATATAAAGTTATGGTACCAATAGTGAACTAAACCCATATAAAACATTGTATAAAAGTTGTAGTACAAATTATATTAATTATTATAATATTTCAAAGTTACTCTATAATAACTATATATGTACTAATAAAATTTGTATGGCTAAATTTATGATGTGTATATTATAAGTCAATTTGCATTAATAATTCTTATTTACAATTACATACAATATTATAAGTAGATGGTATATAGTAAAAATAACTACATATTATCACCATGTACATTGCATAAAAATTACAATTGAAATTATATTAATTATAGTCCTCTCTTTATAGCCTAGCTGCTCAAGTAATGAACATTGTAAGATGAGGTCATACAAATTGTAGTTGAAATTATATTAACTATACGAATTATATTAGTTATAATAACATATTAAAGTTGCTCTATAAATATTATATATATAGTAATAAAATTAAATTTATACTTCAAATATATAATGTATTTTAAGTATAAGTAAATTGACATCAATAATTCTTATATTCAATTACACACACTAGTACAAGTAGATTGTGCGTAGTAGAAAACAACTATCTTGTAGCACTATGTACATTTTTATAGTATATTGTATCAAACTTGTAGTAGAATTATATCTGCTATAGCAGCATTCTAAAGTTACTCTATAATGACTATATATGCACTAATAGAAGTAAATTTGTACTTTGAAATGTGATATATGTATAGTAAACATCAATAATTTTTATTTACAACTATAGACACTGAAATTTAACTCTCCATAAATAAAATTATACTATGCAATAAAAATAAATTACATTGTAGCACTATGTATATTGTGTATAATATATTTTATAAAACTTGTACAAATTATATTGGCTATAATAACATTTTAAAGTTATTGTAAAGAGATTATATATGTACAACTAAAATTTAATTATTGTTTCGTGAAATTTGTAATGTGTATAGTATAAGTTATTCCACATCAATAATTATTATTTGCAATTAAATGTATTGAAATGTAACTATTTCTATAAATAAAATTATACAGTAGTGCAACAAACTTGTACAAGTGCAAAATCATATTGAGATATGATGAAGGTAATCACAAGGTATATTGATTATCAAATGATTTATAAGTGCAAAAATAAATATTGATAACTTATTTTCGGAACTCTTGAGTTTGAGACCCTGCAATCAGTGAACAAAGGGCAAGGTGAGAGCTAGGGAGAGTCCCCACAAACACTCCGATGCCTAAGTCAGAGAACAGAAAGAGAGTCTGTATAAAGAGCAAGGAACAAATAGAATATAAGAGAATGAGATGATCTAGAATGAGAGGTATGGGGTCCTATTTATAGTGATGCTTAAACCTGAAAGGAGTAGGATTCCTTGTGGCATAGGAATCTTAATCCTAGTAGGAGAGTATTCCTTCTGCTTAGGAATCCTCTTCAGGGTAGAGTCCTTTCCATGAATGGATTCTATTATCTTCCTTGTTCGGGTAACCTTATTTAGAAAATAAAATCCTTTAGTTAAACAAGAATATATATAAGCAGTATCAAAAGTCCCCCCCCTCAGGTATACTCGGATATTTATGTCCATCGTATTTGAGTAGAATAGAGCACTTATGCTTCCATAGAGAAAGTAGTTAGGTATTGCACAATGACATAGAAGGGTGAGCTGAGATGGCCAACCTTAGTCATAGGAAGAAAGTAAAGCTCGGTATCGAGTCTTGAAACCATCGTGTTTACTGAGGTGTCATTTGGACCTTTAGAGCACACTAAATCTATGAGATCGAGTATAATAGATTAACTCGTTTATGTAAAGACAATGTGATGGAACTAGTCGTCACTAGATTTGTGATGCTTGGTGCAAGGACACGAGGCTTACATACAATAGAAGTGACTTGAGGGTGCCAGCTTCAATCACTGGACTTAGGTGCTCAAGGATTAGATGCTCGGTGCAAGGACATGAGGCTTATATGCTCGAAACCTCATTACTATAGAAGCGACCTGAGGGTGCCAGCTTCAGTTACTGGACTTAGGTGCTTGAGGCTTAGATGCTCGGTGCAAGGACGCGAGGCTTAGATGCTCGGTGCAAGGACACGAGGCTTACATGCTCGGAACCTCAGTACTATAGAAGCGACCCGAGGGTGCCAACTTCAGTTACCGGACTTAGATGCTTGAGGCTTAGATGCTCGGTGCAAGGACGTGAGGCTTACACGCTCGGAACCTCAGTACTATAAAAGTGACATGAGGGTGCCAGCTTCAGTTACTGGACTTAGGTGCTTGGTGCCTTAGAGGTGTGGCTTGAGTGCCAGATATCTGAAGTGTGCCAAAAGCGTAGCTTGGATGCTTGTTCCAAGTAAATAAAGAAAGAACTTGGTAAAGATACGACAGGCCGAGCATGGCTATGTCACTTCAATTCCTAGGGATTTGAAATTTGAATCGTGTGAATGATGCGTCTTTTCACGTGTCAATAAATGAGACATTTTGCTGCCGTTATAATGACTACTTGATTAATGGGTTTTACTTTTCCTAAATTACCCTTAATGATATAGGGGGAAGTGAAGTATTGATAAGGGCAATTAATAGCATATTTCCAGATCCTTCTATAACTCTATAAATATCTTTATGTTCGTCAACTGATGCATTTTTCCCTTTTTGTTTCGCTATTGTCACATTTGCATTGTTAATGCTGCTTCCTTTTTGTCTGCCATGATCTTGCATTTTGTAACAAGGTGATCTTTGTTTTTCTCCTTCTTTTTCATGTTTCCTTTGTCTTTTATGCATTTTTTCTTCTTCATAGAAAACATTATGGCACCGAGAGAACATGTTAGTTCCAACTTGTTTATGTCAAAAATAGATGATAAACTGCTGGGGTGGTACCAAAGGTGGTTCTGTATTCTCGTCGATTACGCCCTCCACACAATAGATAGGAAGTTTAGGGCTCACACTCCCATGTTAGGGTTTAGTAGATTAGTGGTATATTTTGACCAACAAGAGGGGGGGTTTAAAGTTTCCATTAGTTCCTTTTGTTAAGAGATTCATGAACAGGCATAACATAGCACCTGGTCTGAGGAGGGTCCGGAGGGGGCTGCTTGATTTGATGATCGACCATTCATTAGAAGTAAATGAATGTTGTTGCTTGCATTATTTACTTACACTCGTACTTGTGTTTAACACGAACTTCTCTTGTCACTGATGACCCACGCCTTGCTACTGGCAAAGGACCAATATTTCTATTTGAAAAGCCAGTACAATCTGAAGGAGATGGAGGTCGGGACAATAGCCATTGACTTCGAGAAGAAGTTGGATGGTGCCAAGGTAGCACTAGAGCTCTGCCAGAAAAAATATACGGAGGCAAAATTCGAGATTGAGGTGGGCCAAAAGAAAATTTCTGATCTAGAGCACGATCAAGGTCAATTAACAAGGAGGATTGAAGAGTAGGATCTTCAGATTGCAAATTTGGAGAGGAGGCTATATGAGGTCAAGAAGTCTCAAGAAAATGATAAAAGATCCTACTAAAACATGGTAGGGGGATTTCTCAAGGCCAACAGGTCTGAATGTAGGAGGATCTTGCTCTCCCAGAATCCCGAGTTAGACTTGGGAGTGCTGGATCAAATAACGCCAGTAGATCTTGTAAAGATTGCTACAGAGGAGGATGCTCATTTAAAGGCAAGTACTTCATGTATGAGGAATAATGTTGAGTCTTCTACTGTTGCTGAGCCTACTATGCCTTCGAATACCATTGATGCTGTTTCCCCCTCCATCTTCGGGCTTGATGGTCCGGATATACAAGTAGTAGAATAAAAACCTTTATCATTTTTTTATTTCTCTCTTTTTCTTTTTCTTTTTTTTTATAATCGATTGAATGTAAAAACATTGTTGCTTTAATGAAGAGATACTTTATTGAATATCATTCTGAGTACAGTTTATTGATAGTATTTTCTAAAGCAATATAAGTTCCAAAATTGTAGTAGCTCTTTGTCTCCTCTGTCTCCTAGCTTGTATGCTCCCTTGGTTATGTGTTCTGAGATTTTATATGAGCCTTACCAATTTGGATCTAGCTTGCTAGTTCTTAAGTTGTCTTTGACAATATCTGCCCTTATGAGTACCTAGTCTCCTAATTTGAACTGTCTTGGGTGACTTCGTTGGAGATGGTATTATGCCATTTTCTATTGATATGCTTCAGCTGTAGCTGCTGCCCATTCTCACCTTTCCTCTAACAAGTCCAAACATATCCGGGCATCAATGTTGTTGATGTTGTGATCGAGACTGCGATTAGCTTTGTAACTTGGTGAACCAATCTCCACCGGTATTACCGCATTCATGCCATAAGTCAGTCTGAATGGTGTCTCCTCGATGGATGACCTAGGAGTGGTTCTGTAGGCCTAGATTACGCTGTTAAGCTCTTCGACCCAATTTCCCTTTTTCTTATTAAGTCTCTTTTTTAATCCCTACATGATAATTCTATTGGTGACTTCCGTTTGCTCGTTTGTTTGCAGGTGGGCTACCAAGGTAAAATGAAGCTTTATTTCGAGCTTTGAATAGAAACCTCTAAAATTTTCATTATAAAACTATTTTCCATTGTCCATAATCAAAGTGTGAGGGATGCTAAATCTGCAGATGATCTCTTTCCAGAAAAAATGTTGTATCCGAGCTTCTGTGATGGTTGGAACTGCCTCCACTTCTACCCACTTAGTGAAATGGTCTATAGCCATAATCAGGAAATTTTTTTATGAAGTAGAAGTTGGAAAGGGCCCAAGATGTCCATCCCCCAAATGGCGAAGGGCCATGGGCTGCCGATTGGATGTAGGGGGTGGGAAGGCTTATGATTGAGTTGAGCAAATTGTTGACACTTGTTGCATGCTTGAGTTAGCTTCTGGGAAACTGATATAATGCAAATATGCATAGTTATTTAGGCTTGTTAAGGTCTATTTTCATTTCATTTTATTATGTTTTATGTGCTTGTTTGATTAGTGAGTGGATGTTTTTGCTTGATTATCAATAGGACTTATTATGTAAGTTCTATGAATGATTTAAGGCTTAAATGTGCTTTAGAAGACACTTGAATTGATTGGAACAAGCTATAAGTAAAAGGGATCAAGCTTGGATCAACAAGGAAGGGTGATGAGTCATCACCACTTGTACGAGTCATCATTGAGAGCTTTTGTGACGAGTCATCACACTCGTGCCTAGCAATTTTCTAGTTTGAGCAATTTTTTTATTTCAGCCATAAATCCATCTACAGATATCCAAATTAGGTAATTCAAGTTTTTCTAGATAGATAACATAATTTTCTATAACTTTCATGAAGGAACTTACTAGAGATGAAGTCATCTGGATGGACGAAATTTCCCTTTAATTTACAATATCTGCACAGGATGGTGGCTTTTCATGTCAAGTGGTGCCTTTCCAAGTTCAATCATATTCTAGACAATTTCAGTAGCTTCCAAGTTCTATATATTCATCATTTTTGGTCTAAAGAAGAGGATGATGAACTGAAATAGAGAGAAAGAACACAAAGGAGACAACATATATATGATCTAAATTGAGAGAAGACATTAAATCAAATTAGAGAGTGTCAATAGAGTGTTTTTATAAATACATTAGTTATAATAGTCATTATTAGAACTCTTTAAAGGAGATAAAGCCAAAGTGCAAGAGGAGATCATCTCAAGTTACCACATCATTTAGAAGTCATAGAAGGGAGTTTTACTTATTCAATTCTTTGTCTTTTTATCTTTCTTTCTATGTTGAATTTGATCTTCTTTTGTTGCTTTTTAATTATGTATCAAGGCTAAGTCTTTTTGTGTGGGAATTATAATAATGAATTAAATAAGAACTACATCTTTATCTTATATCTTTTATGATTTAATTTCAATTAGTGCTTACTTGTGTTTATGTATGCTTGATCAACATATGTAACTTGTTAATCAAATTTTGCTGGGTATCGTAAAGGGAATTCCTCTTAAGGGAGATATAATTAGTATAATATGCTTTATGGTTTGCTTTTATCTCTATAATACAATGAGATTTCTTGTAGACTTTAGGAGAAAATACCTTTAATAGACAACGAGATTTGCTTTTAAAGACTATAGGTTAATTTCCAATCAGCTTATTTTATGATAACTATGTTTAAATTCTTATTTGGTTTTGATTCATGATTTTCCCATACACATATATATATTGTTTGTTTTAATATTTTAGAATAGTTAAAGTAATTAGTATTTCTTTAGTAGTTTAGAATTAAATAGAAACATTAAATATCTTCATTTATAATTTTCTACCTATCCATTTAAGTATCTATTCAGTTAATATAAATTCTGATGAAATTCCGAGTGTTTGACACCCTACTTGCTCTATACTAAGTCCTTAGAGACTAGGGTATACAATTTGACCCACTTCAGATTTTTGGCGCCGTTGTCGGGGATTTGTTTAGTGAATTTTATTAATTTAGAGTAGAGAAAGGTTGTTTTAGGCCTTGTCTTTATTTTTATTTTATTTTATTTTATTTTTTATATTATATACTTGTTATTTGTTAAATTTAATTTGTTTGATTGTGAATTTACATTTTTATATGCTTACTAGAAGTATTAGTGATAATAATTTGTACTTTGATCCTGAAATTGATTTACTTATCCGTAATTTATGCAGGGAACAAAGGCAAAGAAGAGAGAATCAACCGAATTTGAATATTATGGCTCAATCGAAAAGGAGAACGTTAGGCAACTTTGCAATGCTCGACATCTCTAGTAGTTTTGGAGGAATTGTGGCTCTGCCTATTACCAATAGCAATTTTGAGATCAAGCCAAGTATCATTCAAATGCTGCAAAATAATCATTTTAGAGGTTTACAAGGAGAAGATCCGTATGCCCACATATTGACTTTCCTTAATATGTGTGTAACTTTCAAGATCAATGGTGTGACGGATGATGTAATAAGGCTGAGACTATTTCCATTTTCAGTTAGGGACAAAGCACAACTTTGGCTTGCTAGTTTGCCAAATGAATCAATCATAATATGGGATTAATTGAAGCAAGCATTTCTACATAAATATTTTGGCCAAATTTCATAATGAGATCACTACTCTTAAGCAAAATGGGAGTGAAACAATATATTTAACTTGGGAGAGGTTTAAGGAACTTCAAAGGCAATGCCCACATCATGGCTTGCCGGAATGGATGATTCCTCAAATCTTCTATAATAGGTTAACAGATGAACATAGAAATATTATGAATGTAGCAGCCGGTGGAAAGTGGATGGATAAAATGGCTAGAGAAGCTGTTACTTTGCTGGAAGAACTTGCATCTCAAGGGTACAT
The DNA here is from genome assembly GCA_947683625.1 of Mallotus nudiflorus. Lineage (NCBI taxonomy): Eukaryota > Viridiplantae > Streptophyta > Magnoliopsida > Malpighiales > Euphorbiaceae > Mallotus > Mallotus nudiflorus. The sequence goes on from CANTUR010000041.1 coordinate 9,027,532, forward strand.
GGGTGATGAAACAACTATGGCAAAAGCAAGAGGAGTTTTGGAGCTTGACACAATTAAAATGCTCAATGCAAAGGTAGATGCTCTCACTAATTTGGTAAGTAGAAATCAAATTAATTCTTTAGATAGTACTAATATTGTTTATGAGTCTTGTGGAGGATCTCATTCATATTCTTAATGTAATGTAAGAATAATTGAGGATATGAACTTTGTGCAAGGAGGTCTTAACCAAAGAATGGGGCTAAATTCCAACACTTATAACCCTTAATGAAGGAGCCATCCTGATTTCTCATGGTCAAACCCATCCTCTTAATCAAACCCTCCATATAACCCAAACACCAAACCTCAAAACCCACCTGGATTTTCCATGAAACAATAAACCTTTAATCCTCCCCATCCTAGGCCTACTCTTGAAAATCTTATGGAGCAATTTGTTAACCAACAAATGTCCATAAATAAATAAAATGAGGAGCAATTTAAGCAATTAAGCTCTAAACTTGAGCAGCTTGCTACTCATAACCGCATCCTTGAAACCCAAATTGCCCAACAAGCCTCTTCTTCCAACACTAAACCTTTGGGAAAGCTTCCTAGCCAACTAGAGTATGTACAACAAGAGACTTGTCAAGCAATTACCTTAAGGAGTGGCAAGAAGGCTAAAAATGCTCCTAGTGAAAAAAAGGTTATAGTTAATGTTGATAATGAAGTGGTAAGGATTGAAGCTAATGATGGAACTAATAATGTGGATGTTAGAAGTAAAAAAGATGATGAGTGTGTAAAGAAAGGTAGAAAGGGAGATACCCGAATATTAAAGAATGATGAACCAAAGGTAGATGTTAAAACTCTTCCTTTCGCTCAAAGGTTTATAAGGCGTAACCTATACAAGCAGTTTGAAAAATTCCTTGATTATCTTAAGGAAATCACTATCACTATACCATTTATGGATGCTATTAAAGATATGCTAGCTTGGGGTAAGTTTTTGAAGGATATTATTAGCCATACGAGCAAGTTTGAAGATTATGGCTTAGTTTCTCTTGTTAAAGAATCCAAGGCTATGTACTCCAAGTCTCCACCAAAGCTTAAAGATCCTGGTTCATTTATGGTTCCTTGTGTAATTGGAGGTATGCATTTTGATAAAGCTCTATGTGATATTGGTGCTAGTGTTAGCCTTATGCCGTACTCTATTTACAAAAGGCTTGACTTGGAAGAACTTAAGCCTACTAATATGTGTCTTTCCATGGCAGATAAATCAGTTACATATCCACTTGGCATTCTAGAAAATGTGCCAACTAAAGTGGGAAAGTTTGTAATACCAGCTAACTTTATTGTGTTGGAAATGGAGGAAGATCTTGAGATTCCAATCTTGTTTGGAAGGCTATTTTTTATGACAGCAGGAGCAATTATTGATATGAAAAGAGGAAAGATCACATTAGAGGTGGATAATGAATCTATGGAATTTAATGTGATGAAGATTATGAAGTCAACACCCATAAAACTAGCAAGTAGAGTTGATTTTGTAGATGTTATTGATGAATGCATTGAAGAAGTAATTCATGATTGTTTGAGGAATGATTCTATGGAGCCATACATGATACAAGAAGCTAATGAGAAAATCTTGGAGGTGACTCCATATCAACCTTCTCATAGGACATCAAGATTTGAACCTTTAAGGATAGAGGATGATCCAAAAGATACTACATTAAGTGAAGAAGTTAAATTAGAGCTCAAGCCTTTGCCGTCAAATCTAAGATATAAATTTCTTGACTCTAACTCTATATTTCCTTTTATTGTTAATTCATATTTGTCTAATGATAATGTTGATGCCTCATATGATGAATTAAATAGTCATAAGAATGCCATTGGTTATTCTATAAATGATTTGAAAGGAATTGATCCTAATATATGTATACATAGAATTCTTTTAGAGGACCATGCCAAGCCTTCCATTGAAGGTCAAAGGTGGCTAAATCCCACTCTTAAAGAAGTGGTTAGAAAAGAGGTAACTAAGTTGCTTGATAATGGAATCATATATTCCATTAGTGATAGTAAATAAATGAGCCCCGTTTAAGTTGTACTAAAGAAGGGAGGCTTAATCGTTGTTAGGAATGAATCTAATGATTTGATACCTACTAGAACTATCACTGGATGGTGTATATGTATTGATTATAGAAAACTAAATAAATCAACTAGGAAAGACCATTTCCCATTGCCTTTTATTAACCAAGTTCTTGAGAGACTAGCCAACTTTTCTTACTTTTGTTATTTGGATGGACTTAGTGGATTTTATCAAATTCCTATTCATCCCGAGGACCAAGCTAAGACTACATTTACTTGTCCTTATAGTACATTTGGTTTTAGGTGTATGCCTTTTAGTTTATGTAATGCACCCATAACTTTTCAAAGGTGCATGTTTTCAATATTTAGCGACATACTTGATGATTGTGTAGAAGTTTTTATGGATGATTTTAGTGTCTATGGTACTAACTTTTCCAATTGTTTAGACAATCTATCAAAAGTTCTTGACAGGTGTAATGAGCATGGGTTGGTCTTGAATTAGGAAAAATGTCACTTCATGGCACAAAAAGGAATTGTTATTGGTCACTCAATCTCAAAGAGAGGCATTGAAGTAGATAGGGCAAAGATAGAAGTGATTGAAAACTTGCCACCTCTGAAGTGTGTTAAAGACATAAGAAATTTCCTTGGACATGCAAGTTTCTATCGAAGATTTATTAAAGACTTCTCCAAGATAGCAAAGCCAATGTATAAGTTACTTACTAAGGATGCTGCTTTTGAGTTTGATGATGTGTGCCTTGATGCATTTAAAATTTTAAAAAGAGCTCTTATTTTTGCACCCGTCTTGCAACCACCTAATTAGGAGCAGCCATTTGAAATAATGTGTGATGCTAGCAACTTTGTTGTGGGGGCTGTGTTGGGTCAAAGAAAGGAAGGCAAGCCTTATGTGATTTACTATACTAGCAAACTACTTAATGAAGCTCATATTACCTATACCACTATGGAAAAGGAGTTGCTTGCTATCGTTTATGCATTTGACAAGTTTAGAGCATACCTTATGGGGTAAAAGGTGATTATTTATTCAGACCATGCTACTTTTAAGTATCTTCTAAGCAAGAAGGATGTAAAACCTAGAATCCTACGGTGGATTTTGATGCTTCAAGATTTTTATTAGGAAGTGAGAGACAAGAAGGGAAGTAAGAATCTTGTTGGGGATCATCTATCAAGACTTGATCAAGATGGATTGATGAGGAATGATGATGGTGTGCCAATTAATGAAACATTTCATGATGAACATCTACTAAGGATTGCTTCGAAGGAACTTCCATGGTTTGTGGACATTGCAAATTATCTTGTGAGTGGTGTTCTTCCTTATGGAATGGATTATTGACAAAGGAAGAAATTTCTGCATGATATTAAATTTTACTATTGGGAGGAGCCCTTGCTTTACAAGAAATGTGCTGATGGTTTAATTCGGAGATGCATTCCTCAATATGAAGCTCAAGATGTTTTGAGACATTGCCATGCCTTGGATGTTGGAGGGCATTTTGGTGTAGAGAAAATGGCATCTAAGGTACTACATTCTGGTTTTTGGTGGCCAAATTTATTTAAAGATGCTAGAGAGTATGTTCTTACATGTGATAGATGTCAAAGAATGGGTTATATCACTAAAAAATAGGAGATGCCTTTACAAGGAATCCTTAACGTCGAGCTCTTCGATGTCTGGGGAATAGATTTCATGGGTCCATTTCCTAGTTCTTTAGGCTATAAGTATATTTTAGTTATGGTAGATTATATTTCCAAATGGGTGGAAGCATTGCCAACCATCACTAATGATGCTAAAGTGGTTAAAAAGATGCTTAAGAAAATTATTTTTCCTAGGTGGCATTGATTAGTGATGGAGGTTCCCATTTTTGTAATCATGTGATTGAGGCTCTCTTGAAGAAGTATGGAGTAACACACAAGGTTGCTACTCCATATCACCCACAAATAAGTGGGCAGGTTGAGATTAGTAATAGGGAGATTAAGTGGATTTTAAAGAAAACTGTGTCTTCTTCAAGGAAATATTGGGCATTAAAGCTTGATGATGCTTTATGGGCATATAGGACAGCCTTTAAAACCCCAATTGGCCTTACCCCTTATCAATTAATTTATGGGAAGTCATGTCATCTCCCCATTGAATTAGTGCATAAGGCATATTGGGCAACAAGGGCTTTGAATTTTGATTTGAAGAAGGCTGGTAGGAAGAGGTTACTTCAGCTTAATGAATTGGATGAGTTAAGGATGAATGCTTACGAGAATGCAAAGTTATATAAAGATCGTATTAAGTTATGGCATGATAAGCACTTATCTAAGAAGGAGTTTCATGAAAGTGAGCTTGTTCTCCTTTTTAATTCAAGACTTAGATTATTTTTGGGAAAGTTGAAGTCACGATGGACGGGTCCATTTGAATTTATCAAGGTTTATCCTTATGGGGCAGTTGATCTTGCTAATGCCAAGTGGCAAACTTTTAAGGTAAATGGACATCGTCTCAAGCCCTACTTGATCGGTGATGCAATTGATCCGAGCCTCTCTATTTCTCTATCTACACCTTAGTTGAAGTATGGTCAAGTCAAGCTATAGACTTCCCATAATTTAGCAAGGTACGACACACATATTTCTCTTCTATTTCATTTTCCTTACTTTCACTAATTCACCCATTTTTCTTTACTTATTATGCATATTTTTAGTATACATTTAGTTTATGATTGGTTTTTTATTCTATTTTTACTTAGCTTTATACATTTTCATTGCATTTTCACATAGGACTAGTTATGCATAAAATATGCACACACTGTCACGAGTTGGTGATGAGTCTTTAAGCCTTGATGACTCATCACAGAAGGTTAGGATAACGAGTCGCCACCAAGTTGACAACTCGTCAAGAAGACACATTTCGCCTAAAGCCTAGGTGACGAGTCATCAAGCCTTGATGACTCGCCACAGAGTGTCAAGGTGACGAGTCGTCACCATGTTGACGACTCATACACCCCCCTAACTTTGCATATATATGTTTTTCTTCTATATACACCTTTATCATAACTTAATTTTGTTATTTTTGCATATGATATATACTTTATTTTGTTCATATATTTGTCCTATTCTCTTTAATCCCAAACTAAACACAATTTTTTATATGAAAAGTTATTTCTTTTCCAAGAATAGTTATGTCCGTTCATATCCACACACCTTTTCTAACCTATACACACCTTTTCACTCACTTTACACCCCTACATCTTACACACATCTTACACCCCTACATCTTACATACACCTTACACCCCTACATCTTATACACACCTTACACCTTTACTACATCTATAAATACACCATTTGACTACATTTTCCCAACACACATAGATCCTATACATTTTTTTTGAAGTATTTTTTTTTAAGTCTCATTCTTTATTCTTTTCTTATATATATACATACCTAGTCTTTGCTTTTTCCCTTATTTCCGTACTTAGTCTTTTTATTTTCTTTTCTTTCATCTTCCCCATTCTCTTTTACCTCCATACTTAGGTTTTTCACATACTTTATTTTTTCTTAAACCAAACCAAATCACTCCCCTCCCTTTTCATTATTTTTTTTTCTTTTTACTTTTCTATTTCATTCAATAAGGACTATCATCATGGGTAAGACAAGAGCTTCCTCATCTAAGAGACCACATGTTGAAGAAACACATCAAGAGGAGGAGGATCTATCTCAATCCTAAAAAGCCAAGTTTCCAATCCTTACTCATGAGGAAGGTGCAAAGTTCAAAATAATTAAGTTTAGGGAAATCTTGGGCTATAAGCACATTCCTAACTCTCTTTTGAATGATATGGGTATGCTTGAATCTTTTGATCAATTGTTGAATCAATGTGGTCTTAAGAAATTTGTTTCTATGCATGAAGATACTAATGTGGAATTAAATATCGAATTTTATACAACTTTGGATGTTAATGCTAAGAATTCACAAATTCTGGAATTTCGTATGCAAGGCAAGAAACATCAACTTACCTACACTTTCATGAATCGTGTTTTTGGTTTCAAAAGAGATAGGTTATGTGATCCCCTATCATCTTTTAAGTTGAATGAATTCTGGATGTTCTTGACTAGTTTGCACACACCATTTGACTTTAGGAAAGGCAAAGCAATGTTTATTAAGGACTTGAAATATTGGTTGTTACATAAAGTGCTTGCATGTGTTCTGTTTTATAAAAAAAAATTTAATAGAGTCACTACACAACAATTGTTTCTAATGTGGTGCATTCATAACAAGAAACAAATATGTTGGACCTATTGGGTGTTTAATGAATTATTAGCTTGTGCTTCCTATAAGGATGCACCTTTGACTCATGGCCATTTGATTACCATTATTACAAAAGCTTTGAATGTTAATCTTGCTAACTATACTCATTTTGTTGAGTGTTCTTATTTTACTAAGCAAGCTTTTATAAGAGGAGAAGTGGTGGATGCTACCTTTTGTTTGATTCCTCCCCCATCTCGTTCTTGTTAGAGAGGGATTGAAGGACCACCATCGGATGATGTTCCTCAAGAGGAAGAGGTAGAGGAAAGTGAACCAGAGGAAGAGTTGCCTCTATATCAACCACTAGATGTTGTTCCTCTCCTCACATATCCAATGCATGGTGAAGTTGGTGGATCCTTAAGTGCACATCCATATGTTTGGGATCAGATTTTGGAGACGTAGATTGCTATGCAGTGTCAACTCAATGAGATGAAATTTCAAAATCAATAACTTGCTTGTCGACAACGTAAGATGGAGTACAAATTGAATTAATTTTTTGCTCACTCCGGCTACCCGATCGAGTCTCCACCTATCACCCCTACAGATGATTGAGGGAGTACTTCTATCCTTTCCTTTACTTTATTTTTACTTACATTGAGGTCAATGCATGTTTTTAAGTTTGGGGGAAGGGATATTATTATGATATTAGTAGTATATTATTAGTATATTAGTGGTATATGGTGATATATTAGTAGTATATTATTTACATGTTTTATATGTTTTATGTGTGTTGCATGTTTTGCATTTTGCATTTAGGGTATTATTAGTGCTATTTTGCATTCATATTATTCATTCTCTTCCTATCTTTTAATAAGTAGTTATCTTACAAATCTTTTTTGGTTTTGACTGAGATTATGTTTTCTAAATTGATAACTAGTTCTTATGCTCAATTGGTAAAGTTTTAAGTTTCATCAGGTTATAAATTTTTCTTTTTATCTCTTTTTATTATTTTTAAGATTTTAAGAATATTTAGTCAATTTGCTAACTATGCTTAAGGGTAAGGTAGTAAGGATTTAAGCCTAGGTTTTCTTGGGAATATGAGTAACCTTAGGGAAACTATAGCCATAATACTCATGAAACTCACTTTTCAATAATGGATAAGGACATAAAAAAAGAAAGAAAGAATAAATAAATAAATAAGTAAAAGAATGCTTGTCATATGATGAATCTTAAGTAAGTTGTGTGCAATTGAGTATGCTCTTTAGTTGCATTCATTCGGAAAGAGATGTATAATGTCACAAGTAGATGAATCTTGAGCAAGTTATGTGCATTTGTGTTTGCTCCTCATTTGCATTCATTCAAAAAGAGAACATCTAGTAAATATGCTTATGATTAAAATGTCTAAAAATGCCATAAGGAAAGTGAGTTGATATGTGTGCTTAACATTGTCTTAAGGTAGCTTGGTTAGAACTTTGACTCTGTATTCTTGATTTTATTTTTAGTAAATTGAGATAAATTGAAAAATTTATTGCTTATGATATGAAGTTTGCTTGTTTTTATCAATATTGAGCATTGGAAGTCTAATTATTAATTCATCTTTTTTTAACCTCTTACGAAATTGAAATGATTTACTAAGATGACTACATTTATTTTGGAAGAGATGGAAATTTTGTGTGCTTTTATATGCTTAGATCTTTTCTTGCTTTAGGATAAGTAAAGTCTAAGTGTGGGGGAGTTTGATATAATGCAAATATTCATACTTATTTAGGCTTGTTAAAGTCTATTTTCATTTCATTTCATTATGTTTTATGTGTTTGTTTGATTAGTGAATGGATGTTTTTGCTTGATTATCAATAGGACTTATTATGTAAGTTCTATGAATGATTGAGGGCTTAAATGTGCTTTAGAAGACTTGGAATTGATTGGAGCAAGCTAGAAGTAAAAGAGATCAAGATTTGATTAATAAGGAAGGGTGACGAGTCATCACCATTTATACAAGTCATCACCGAGAGCTTTTATGACGAGGCGTCACTCCTTGATGAGTCATCACACTCGTGCCTAGTAAAAAAGATGCAATTTTCTAGTTTGAGAAGTTTTTTTATTTTGGCCGTAAATCCATCTACAGATATTCAAATTAGGTAATTCAAGTTTCTCTGGATAGATAATAGAATTTTCTACAACTTTCATGAAGGAACTTCCTAGAGATAAAGTCATCTGGATGGACGAAATTTCCCTTTAAGTTATAGTATCTGCATAGGATGGTGACTTTTCATGTCAAGTGGTGCCTTTCCAAGTTCAATCATATTCTAGACTCTTCCAATTGCTTCCAAGTTCTATATATTCATCATTTCTGGTCTAAAGAAGAGGATGATAAATTGAAATAGACTGAAAGAACACAAAAGAGACAACATATGTATGACTCTAAATTGAGAGAAGACATTCAATCAAATTAGAGAGTGTCAATAGAGTGTTTTTAGAAATACATAAGTTATAGTAGTCATTGTTAGAACTCTTTGAAGGAGACAAAGCCAAAGTGCAAGAGGAGATCATCTTAAGTTACCACATCATTTAGAAGTCATAGAAGGGAGTTTTACTTATTCAATTCTTTATCTTTTTATCTTTCTTTCTATGTTGAATTTGATCTTCTTTTGTTCCTTTTAATTATGTATCTAGGCTAAGTCTTTTTGTATGGGAATTATAATGATGAATTAAATAAGAACTACATCTTTATCTTATATCTTTTATAATTTAATTTCAATTAGTGCTTACTTGAATTTATGTATGCTTGATCACCATATGTAACTTGTCAATCAAATTTTACTGGGTATTATAAAGGGAATTTGGTGGAAGATAATTGAATTTACTTAAGACTGCAATTTTATTAGGTATCATAAAGGGAATTCCTCTTAAGGGAGATATAATTAGTATAATATGCTTTATGGTTTTCTCTTATCTCTGCAATACAACGAGATTGCTTGTAGACTCTAGGAGAAAATACCTTTAATTGACAATGAGAGTTGCTTTTAAAGACTATAGGCTAATTTCCATTCAACTTATTTTATGATAACTATGTTTAAGTTCTTATTTGGTTTTGATTCGTGATTTTCCCATACACATATATATATTGTTTATTTAATATTTTAGAATAGTTAGAGTAATTAGTATTTCTTTAGTAGTTTAGAATTAAATAGAACCATTAAATATCTTCATTTATAATTTTCTATCTATCCATCTAAGTATCTATTCGGTTAATATAAATTCTGACCAAATCTCGAGTGGTCGACATCCTACTTGCTCTATACTAAGTCCTTAGAGATTAGGGTATAAAATTTGACCCGCTTTAACATCATTAGACATGGTAGGCCAGTAATATCCTTGGAGTAGTGTTTTCTGGGTTAGTGCATAGTGGGATTCATGTGCTCCACAAATTCCTTCATGGATTTCTCTGAGTATGTAATTCCCTTCCTCTAGAGAGATGCACGTAGATCATGGGTATGACAAGGATTTTTTATAGAGCTCCCCTTGGTGGATAGAATAGTGGGCTGCTCTTATTTTTAGTTTTTGAGCCTTCAATTTGTCTTCAGGGAGAGTTCTATGTTCTAGGTATTGGACTATCGGATGCATCCATTCCAAGACTTCCCATATCTTTAAAACTTCAGGATCTTCTGTGTTAGGTTTTGTTAATGCCTTGGTGAATTCCATATCCTTAAATGTTTGACTGTCTTCAGCTGTCAATTTGGCTAGGAGGTCTGCCTCAGAGTTCTCCTATTTAGGTATCTGCACGATCTCCCACTGGCCCCTGTCTTGTTCGATTTGTTTTAAGAGTTGCCCGACTTTTTCCACGTACTTAGCAATGCTAGTATCCTTGACTTGGAACGTGTCGTTAACTTAGTTTTCTTCCAATTGGGAGTTTGAGTGTATTGTGAGGTGTTCAGGTCTAACTTCGATAGCTAATTTCAGGTTTGTGATGAGTGCCTCATATTCTGCGGCATTGTTGGTTGCATTATATTTTATCCGAATTGCATATCGGATGTGAAATTTATATGGTCCTTTGAGAATCACTCGGGTGCCGGATCCTTGAGCGGAGGAAACTCTGTTAACATAGAGTTTCCATTCTGGTGCTTTTGTCATGGCAAGGTCTTCTAGAGCCATTTCTTGTACGAAATCTGCTAATGCTTGGGCTTTTACTTATTGGTGAGGCTCGTAATCAATGTCAAATTCACCAAGTAACACCGACCATTGAACCAGTTTGCCCGAGGTCTCCGGTCTTTGTAAGGTTTTTCGTAAAGGGAAATAGGATTGGACAACGATAAGATGTGCTTGGAAGTAATGTCGGAGCTTCTAGGATGCATGAACCACAGCCATAGCCAGCTTGTCCAACATGGGATACCAGACTTCGGATCTTTGAAACATTTTACTGATGTAATATACTGTGTTTTGCTGGCTTCCTTCTTCTTTTACCAGTACGGAAGTGATGCATTCTTAGCCTACAGAGAGATATAAATACAATATTTCATCTGGGATGGGCTTTTTGAGTAGGGGTGGTGAGGACAAGAACTTCTTGATGTCTTCAAAGGCTGCTTGGCAATTTGCAGACTAAACAAGCTTTTTAAAATTTTTTAGAGCTCAGAATAAGGGTAGACAACGTCTGGCTGAGCATGAAATGAAATGCCCTAATATTGTGATTCTGCCGTTTAGTTTTTGTACTTCGTGGATATTTTTTGGGCTTTCATGTTGAGTATGGCTTCCATTTTCTCCGGGTTGGCCTCAATACCATTGTGGGATATCATGAATCCCAGGAATTTGCCTGCTTTAACTCCAAAGACACATTTTTTTAGATTTAGCTTGATCCTAAACTTGCTCAATAATTGGAGAACTTAATCCAGATCCGCTGGGTGTTGTTCTACATGCTTGCTCTTGATGATGATGTCATCTACATATACTTCCACATTTGTGCCAATCTAGTCCTGGAGCACCTGGTTCATCATTCTTTAATATGTTGCTCCAGCGTTCTTTAGTCTAAAAGGCATCACCTTGTAGTAATATAGGCCTTCATGGGTGATGAAGGACATTTTCTCATGATCTTCTTCCTTCATCGATATTTGGTGATATCCTTGTGCTGCGTCAACAAAACTATATAATCCATGGCCAACAGTGGAGTCTACGAGTTGGTCGATCATGGGCAATGGGTAGCTATCTTTGGGACATGCTCGATTAAGGTTAGTATAGTCCACGCACATCCCATATTTTCCATTCGCTTTTTTGACAAGTCATATGTTGGCTACCTATTCTGGATGAGTAACTTCCTTAATAAATCCAGCTTCCAACAACTTCTTTTTTTCGTCAGCAATTATCCTCTACCTCTCATAGGTAAAGGTTCTTTTTTTCTGGGCCACTAGCTTTACTCTCGGTCTAATGTTTAAACTATGTCAAGCAACCTGTGGATCCACGCCGATGATTTCAGATGCTCAGGAAGCGAAGTCTTCTGAGTGTCTAGTGAAGACCTCCCTTATTTCTTCCTTGATGTCATGATCGAGTTCATTACCAATCTTCACCACTTTGCTATCCATAATTTGTAGGGCTTTAATGTCTTCAACTGATTATGGACCCGCACCCTACTTCTCTATTTCCTATGCTTTTAGGGGGAAGGCTTCTGCCTGAGGCTTCATGGCCATCTGGTAACACTATCTAGCCATATGCTGATCTCCCTGAATGGTAAGAGTTTCGCTCTCAACTGGAATTTTCATAATTAAGTGTTGGATACTGGTGACTGCATCTGCTTTATAGAGCATCGGCTGTCCTATGATTCCATTGTATGCTAGTAGGAGATCCACCATGTTGAATGCTATTCGGATAACTTTTGTTTCTTCATCGTCTTGATTCCCAAATTATAGGTTCAACTCTATGACTCCCATTGGTTGTATAGTTCCTCCATAAAAGCTGGTGATAGGGTTCTGGATGGTCTTCAGATTAGTGATAGAGCCTCCCATCACTTTGTATGCATTCTAGGATAATGCATTGATAGTGCTTCCATTGTCCACCAATAGCCTCTTTACCAAGTAATTGTCTATGTACGCATTTATCACCAGGGCATCACAGTGGGGATAGCGAACATGCAAACCATCTTTCGAATTGAATACGATATCTTTTTTCTTAAAGACTAGTTTTTCTCCCTTACTCCATTTCAATTTCTTCTCAGTATTTTCTCTGCGGATGATCATGTTAATAATGCTAATTAGCTCCTTTCGAGTTTTCTTTGCTTCTGGGTTTTTATGCACCTAAGTTTTTGGGTTTTTGATCCTTCTCGATGTGTTTGTGAAATTACTGATTTTACCATTTTGCACCAGCCTTTCTATGGCATGCTTCAACTCTCTGCAAGCCTTAATGTCGTGCCTATATTCTCGATGATACTGGCAGTATTATTCCCTGTCTTGTGTGGATCTTCGTCTAGGGCTAATTCTCTTAGCTGGGGTGATTTTGACACCATTCTACCTGATCCACATGAGAATTCTGGATTGAGAGGTGTTCAGGGGTGTGTATCTGTCTGCTTCCTTGTCAAATCTCTCTGCCAAGTTTCTAAAATTTATTTTTAGGAAGCTTGCTCGTCTGGGTCTTGGTCTTTCATCTTTGGTCGGTGGCTTCTCTTCCTCCCTTCGCATCCTTCTATCGTCATCCATTTTTATCATTTTGACTACCATCGCCATTGCTTCTGCAAAGGAGGCTAGTTCCTTAGTCATTATCTTGTCTTTAAGCTTTTCGAGTCTAGTGCCATTTTTCAAAGCTTCTATGGCAACTTCATCAACAAGGTTTTTGATCTGCATGGCTGTTTTATTGAATCGATCAAGATAACTTCACAGAGATTTGTCGACTTCATGCCGACATATCTAAAGATCATTAATGTTTTTAGCTGGGGGAATATTGGTGATGAACCTGGTATGAAAATGCTTCACCAGATCCTCAAAAGAAGTGACGGAATTCTCCAGGAGTTAATGAAACCACTTCTGGGCATTCTTTGTGAGTGTGCTTGGGAAGACTCTACGCATGATTCCACTATTTACATTTTGGAGCAATATCCTTATTCTAAACACTGATATATGGTTGACTGGATCTCTCATCCCGTCATACTAATCAAGCGATGGGATTCTGAATTTAGTAGGGATCTCCATCTAAATTATTCTTCTTATGGATGGAGTTTTGCTGTCCATAATGCATTCATCCTCCTTTCTTGGTTTTGTACAGGCTCTGTGTATGACCTCTTTGACATTCTGTTCTAACTTTGAGTCATCAAGAGCTAAAATTATTGAACTACATTCTCCATCGGACGCTTTACCCTTTCCCCTGCTTATATCTGGTGCCTATCGAAGTTGATTGATTTGAGCTGGTTTAGAATTCCCACTTTGTATTAAAGCATTTAGTTGTTGCTGCATTAAGGCCATTTACGCTTGGATATTTTGTATCATAACTTCATTTTTGGTTTGGTTGAGGTTGAGTGTTTGGTTTATAGTGTTCAAGTTTGGTGTGGTGATTGTTGGTGTGTTTGTTAAAATTGGAAAAGGTATGAAGGGTATTGAATGAGGGTGGTGTTGTAAAGGAGCGCAATGTGGACATTCTGTGCCCAAAGCTGGGCATCTCTGAGTGTTGTTAGGAAGTGAATGTGTATGCCCGGATGAAGTTTTGACTTACTGAAAAGTGGCTGGAAGCACTATTGTTAGGAGAGGGGTTAAGAGATCAGTCGAAGGAATGGGCATAAAAGGATTGATGTTAGTTTCAGGAGTTGAAGTTGGTGGTGGGCTAGAAGTCATGGTGTGAATGTCTTTAGCTTAACAGGTATATGAATAGCTTTTCCCAAGAGTTCCCACAGATGGTGCCACTTGATAACTTGTTTCTGGAACTCTTAAGTTTGAGACCCTGCAATCAGTGAACAGAGGGTAATGTGAGAGGTGGGGAGAGTCCCATAAACACTCTAATGCCTAAGTCAGAGAACAGAAAGAGAGTCTGTATAAAGAGCAAGGAACAATTAGAATATAAAAGAATAAGATGATCTAGAATGAAAGGTATGGGGTCCTATTTATAGTGATGCTTAAACTTGAAAGGAGTATGATTCCTTATGGGATTGGAATCCTAATCCTAGTAGGAGAGTATTCCCTCTGCTTAGGAATCCTCTTCAGGGTAAAGTCATTTCCATAAATGGATTCTATTACCTTCCCTGACTGGGTAACCCTATTCGGAAAACAAAAACCCTTTAGTTAAATAGGAATCTATATAAGCGGTATCAAATATAAAATGATTTTATTCTATTGTGAAATAATTATTTTTATTCATAAAATTGAATGAATAATCTGATTTAATTCTAACTCAAAATAATTTAAGTTTATTATTAAATTATAGAATTTTGTCAATGTATTGTACAAATATCATAGATGTAGTACAAACAACTATTTTGCAGCATAATATTTATTATACGTAGTACAATTATATTTATATAAGTCATTCTTCACCCAAAAAATATATTTAATAACTCATTTAGTATTTTTTTCTTTAAATAACTAAAATTTATAATTCTTATTTCTAAAATTTTAAAAATACTCTACTTTAACTCTAACGAACAAAAATGTAGTTTTATTACTAAAATTATAGTTTGAATGTGTATTGTACAAATGTCTTATATATAATATAAATACACATATAACAACATAAAACTTATTCTGTGCAGTACTATTGACCATTTGCATAATCAAACTCCAAATTTTGGACTTTGACAAACAATTTTTATACTAATAATTTCAATTAAGTGTGTAGGGAATTATATATCATACATATACCAAGCATATACACTTTTGGATAAATAGTGACTTTTCAGGCAAATTGAACCTCTAAGATTCAAGAAGTCTTTTGACATCTTTAGAACTCTTAAATGAGAAAATGAGCCTCTTAATATTTGAAGTAGACATCTTGATCTTTCTGAATTAGGCTTATTTTTCAAAATCCAAGTTCATTTGGTTAGGCAAATTTTGAGTTGAAATCCACGTATACGTCTGCCATCTCAGACTGCACATCTCTTAGTATTTTGGACATATCTTGAGTTACGGAAGTCAAATTAAGGTGATTTAAAATGATATGAAAATATAAGTCAAATATATACAACTTTCATGAAGAAAATATAGGCAATTCAAATTTATTCAAGAGCAGATCACGGCTTCAACTTATGTATAACTTTCTGATAGTATTCTGCATTTTAGATTGCACAACCCTTAGTAATTTGGACATACATAAGTCAAATTTAGGTGATTCAAAATGATATCGAAAGATAATTCAAATATATATAGCTTTTATGAAGAAAGTATGAGAAAATTAAATTTCTTTAGGAGCAAATCACCGCTTCAATTTGGGTATAGCTGTCTGACCGTAGTCTGCATTATAGATTGCACAACCCTTAGTATTTTGGACATATCTTGAGCTACAGAAGTCCAATTTAGGTGATTCAAATTGATATGAAAAGAGAATTCAAATATATACAGATTTTGTGAAGAAAATATAGGAAAATTCAAACATCTAGAGGACTTAATTATGATTTCAATCCATTAATAAATGTCTGACAGTATCAGTCTCAATAATTCAAAATATAGACGTTGGACACATCATTTACACCTCCAACAGCCATATTTTTTAGTACAAATATCTCTAGAGCTGAATGGAAGTTAAGAACTTATTTATCATTCATTATTTCTTAACCTTTCATTAAGCTATCAAATTCTCTTAAATAATTCTTTATTTGTATAACTCTTGTGAGAGTTGGGTGTGTGTTAGAAATGAATTTCTCTTCATCTTAAATATTGGGTTAGATTAGAAGGGAAGTGAGATTTATTTCTAAAGGAATTGGTTTAAGTGTTGTCCATTAAAATACTTGGGTTTTGGTTTTTGAGTGAGCTTTGAAAACTCATATTGTAAGATTATAAGAGTGAACCATAAAACTCTTGTATAGTCTCAATCTTATGAATAAGATTGTGGGTGATTGAAAATCCTAACTTGGGGATAAGTTAAGTGGAGACGTAGGATTATTATTGAATCCAAACTCCTTAAATCTTTGTGTTCTTCATTCTTCCTTCTTAACTTTTATTTAATTCTTGTAAAGAATTCTTTTAATTTCTCATTTTTATTTGATAGTCTTATTCACCCCTCCTCTAGGACTCTTTTCAAGTACAACTGAATTTATATAAATCATTCTTCACCAAACAACAAATATCTAATAATTCATAGTAAATATTTTATATACCTAAAAATTCAACAATTTCTATAAGTAATATTATAATAATAGTATGGTTAATGCATATCCTCCTAACAAGCTGCCACATACTCCACCCAAAGCCATGGATAACCAAGATATAGATCGGAGATCTCCAATAAATGAGGCCATGTTTAATGGTAGCTGTAAGTATGTTCTCCTCTTAAGAAATTAACTAAACCATGTATTATCACAATCATAAAACATGCCATATGTCAAAATTCAATGTTAGCTAGCACACATGATAGAGTTATCAACTCTTTTGGGCTAGTTAAGTGACACAAAATAGTTAGTAAGAGAAATAACTTTTACTACAATCCCATTTCCATAGTCAGCACATTTAGAATTGTTAAAGTTGCATGTGGATTGCACTATTGAGAGTCAAAAGGTTACACATGCATATGGAAATTTAAAAGAGACTTGACAGGTGAACATACCACTCAACTTGCACTGCCTCAGTAATCATTGAATCTATTGTGACATCTGCCATAGCAGAGCCCTAGTTTTGTACTGTCAAGAAGACTATAAGGTACCTTTTGGAATTTCTCAATGTTGAATTTAAGCCTAAAACAGACCATAGTACTAGAGAGAAAATAATTGCAATTACAAGGTACGATATCTTTTTCCTCCCCTTAATTGAAATGCAGTCAGACATAATTCTACAAGCCCAAAAAATTAAGAATCTAATAATTAGAAATGGAGAATTGACTAAGATAAAAAGAATAGATTTCTTAACATGATTTCTCAAGTTACATGAACCACATGAACAGATAAAACCATAACCACATGCATACTAGATATAGTAATCAAGTGAATTAACTTGTGCTAACATTAAAACTATAACCATATGCATAATTTTCATATTATTTCCTGTAGTGCTATAGAATTTTCGTTTATACCCTTACTAAAACATTAAAGAATGTTACAATTTCTTTCCAACACTTCCATGAAATGCAAGATGGAGTTCATTCATTTCCATTGCATATACATTGCAACACAGGACCTTTTTTATAGACCAACATAAACCAAAAGTGCAAAGTTGTCAAAACTGCAAGTCTACAAGTATATTATGTAGTTGCTACAGTATAGAAGATATTCTACAGCAGGGATCAATGTATACAGCTGAAGCTTCAACTTTCCTACAGTAGTGCATATTGAATATAAGAAACATACCCATATAATGGTTTTATGTTCCACTAGAAAAATGCCACAGAAGACATAGATTAGGAGGCTAAGGGTGATAACTTAAGCCTATCTTTTAGGTGGTATGAAACAACTATCCATATAAAGGATCTAAAACCCAAACTCATATTTTGAAAAAAAAAAAGGAGATACCGTTCATGGAATTTCAACTGAAGATGGAAACTAAAAAGGATGAAACATAAAAAAGCAATTCATTATAAGTAATCATGAAACACAATTACCATAGTCCAAAATCAGAATGAAGAATATAATATCAAGTGACACAATTGAATATTGCTAAGAAAATAAATTTCCAATAATAATTTTTTTACTTCAGAAACTAGTATCTCCAAATTATAGACAAAATCCTGTTATCTAAAGGAGTTGAGTTGGAAGAATATTAGTTAGAGGAAGACCATGAGACTGCTGTATCTCATCCCAAGCATCAATTAGTCCATTCTGAGCCATAAAGAAAACCCTCAAAGAAATTTTGAACCATGGTAATGCATAAAAAGCAGAAAAGAGAGAATACCTAATTGATACTAACACAATAATAACAGCAACATTAAAAAAAGAAACAACTAATTTTGGTAGAAAGAGAATATCAAATCTGACCACTAGGATAAGGAAATAATTGTTGCTCAAACTCAGTACCTATAAGTGCTCTTAAAGGGTCTTGAACATCCTAATAAAATCAATTCTCGAAACTTGTAGCTAATGAAGTTGGGATTTCCATTAGCCTTTATTGTTTACAATACAATCCAAAATTTAAAAAAATAAAGCAAACTCATAAAATTAAAAGTTAAAATTAATAAAACTACAAGTCTAAAAATGCATAACAATGCATCAAAATGAAAAATAAAACAATTGAATTGAGAAAAAATTAGAAACTTTAGAGAAGAATGTTGAAAATTAGAGAGAAATAGACTATAGGTTTTAGTGAATGGCCAAAAAGAGTATTTCAAGAGCACTAAGAGGATTGAAAGATCAAGAACCACCAGCGACTGCACATTCTACTCCTGAAATAGCACTGTCATTGACACTACTATTACTTAGTTTCATTGTTTTTCTTATGTGTGTGTGTGTGTGTGTATAAATTGAAGTAGTAAGAGCAAGGATTGGTGGTTTTGGTTCTTATGGAAGAGAGCATAAAGGAAGATGATGAAGACCTTCGATTCTTCTCTTCTATTTTTTTAACATAGTTGATGATTTTAATGGTGATTAAAAAAAAGAGAGAAGCTCCACAAAGAAGAAAAAAACCAATCGTAAATTACCAAACTATCCTTTGATTGCATACATCTACTTCTACATATAACACACTCAATTTTTCATATAACAAGACCCACTAATATTATTATAGTGCCCTACATTATTACTGTGGATGTAGCGGGCCACTATGTCTATTATTGCTCTAATTTATATATACAATTTATTTGAAAAGTCTATTAAAAGTATTAAAATCCATTAAAAAACTTGTTTTTTCTTCTGAGTTTTACATTGTAGACTTAATTTTACTGAACAAACATATTGTAAACACCCAATTTCAGGATGATAAAGTGTGGATGCGACAGAGGACTTCGATGATGAAAATGTTATAAATAGGTCTTCAATACTTGAACTTTGAAACCTCAAAAATCTAAATGTATTTTCAAAAGAGTTTAATTGGTTTTTTTAGGACTTAATTGTAATATTTTTTAAGACCTATTTGAAAAGTCTAAATTCTTTCAGGGGTCTTTTTGTAATTAAAAGTAAAAAAATTGACATTCTATAATTCTAATTGGAATTATGTAATTTCGATCAAAATTATGTAATTTCGATCAGAATTACACAATTCCGATCGGAATTATGCATGTTCCGTCTGATTTTTTCTATTTTATTTTAGTAAAAAACTTAGTTTCCTGAATTTTGATTGGTCAAATAATAATTATCTAAATTTTCAGGAAATTAAAGTCCTTTTAAAATCAAAGCTCTGTAAAAAAACAAATCATAGTAGGATATGT
The DNA here is from genome assembly GCA_947683625.1 of Mallotus nudiflorus. Classification (NCBI taxonomy): domain Eukaryota; kingdom Viridiplantae; phylum Streptophyta; class Magnoliopsida; order Malpighiales; family Euphorbiaceae; genus Mallotus; species Mallotus nudiflorus. Next base: position 9,047,272 of record CANTUR010000041.1, read on the forward strand.
TTTTTGCTAGGTTTTTCCTATAAAAGATTAGATTGAGATCTCATAAAAGGGGATACACACAAGAGGATACACAAAGAATAACACTGAGACTTTGTTTGAGGAGCTCACCTTTTAAACTTTTTTATGACTTTCTCAATTCTTTTCCTGGACTAGAGGCTTTTCTCTTCTGTCTTTAGGCAGCACAAAAAATATATTCTCCTATGATTTATTTGTCTTTAAAGGAAAGAGACTTTTGAGAATAAGAGTAACAAGTTTTTGGAGATCTTGTTAACAAACAATGGTGATTTTTACTAGTCTGAGGAGCAACCCATACGACATTGATAATCATCATATTCTTTCCTTACTTTTATTTTTATTTTTATTTTATTATTTTGATTTTATTAAGTTTTAATTTTATTTAATTTTTGTTATTTTATTCACTAATCATTGTTTATTCTTTTGTGTTAGTGATTATGGAGGGGATTATATAATGATCCTATTTGAAGAGCAAAACCTATGAAGGTCCATGGAATGCCATAGATTTGACTTTATAACTAAATAAAGTTTTTTAGATTTTTTTTGTTTTCTTTATTTTTTGTTTTGATTTTGTTTGGTCTTTATTATTTTTTGGGATTGTATTAATTTTTTCTTCTTGTTATTTTTCATACTTCATTGTAATAGCCCCAATAGTGGGAATAATGAAATCATGTGTGTGTGATTGTGTGTTTTACTTTAATTAATCAATTAGTAAATTAGGGTTTTTAATTAGGTAATTAATTAAAATTAATGGCTATAGAAATCATTAGGTTATTTAATTAAAATTAAATTAGATTTAAGTGGATAGAATTAGGGTTGCTTGTTGAATATTTTATTTTATTTTATTTGTTTGTTTAGAGTCACCTTAATTAGGGTTTTAAAAATAGATTTAATTGATTGTTTGATCTTTCATTTAATTATTTTTTTATTGTTTTTGGGCTTATTTGTTTATTTTTATGTGTTTTGGGTCCTAAGCTCATGTTAGACCATTTAAATAAATTTAGGTCTAGATTTAATTAATAAAAATGCATTTTAGGCCCATAATGAATTAGACTTAAAGTAGAGATAACTTAGGCTCATTTAGTTAATTTAGATATAGGCCCACTTAAGATCACTTTAGAATTAAAATATTGTAGAATTAGACCCACTAATTTAAATACTTCATAATTTGTAGATATATGCTCATTTTTAGAATTAAAATAAATAGACTTAGGTTCATTTAATTAAATTGAATAGAAATTAGGCTTATTAGTCTTTAGGCTTACTTGTAAATTAAAATATGTAGATTTATCCCATTTAATTAAAATTAATGTAGATTAGACTAACTTAGAATGTTGTGTTTAAATGAGTGCATTATTTACCTGTATTTTCATGACTAGTTTGCCTGGAGTTAATTGTTTAAAGGTTTATATGAAATTGCATGTAAATAGAGGGTAAGATAATAATTCATAAAGGAATTCTAAATGAACACAAGATTGAAAGAAGTTGGTATTCAGTATCCAGAATCTCTGGTTATAGTGTTGGCTTTCTTTTAGAGAATCAAGTACCACTATTTTTCAAATTATCCCAATTATTACCCTACGGTAGTGACTCCTTATCTCCACACCATGTCTTTGTGATAGTGGTTAGTGTGTTCTTTAGAGCCTTCAGCTCAAATAGTGTCACAGTTGCTAAGATCTTGGGCACGCACTACACCGCCACCATCTACACACACACACACACACACATATATATATATATATATGGCTCTTCGACTCTCCTGTGATTCCATCTCTTCCCTTGAAGACTCTCTATATAAGGATGCCCCTTCTCCCTTGAGAGCACATTCAAAATATTTTAGAAATAGCTTTCATATAGTTCCCTTTCTCTCTATAAAAGTTTTTCTTAAAATTTATCACTTAAAAAAATATATATTTTGTATTTCCCTTTGCTCATTTTGGATTAAAAACTCTTGTATTTTCCCTTTACTTAGGTCAATAAAGCATCTTTGTAAGTTCATTTTCTATATCTTATGTCTTTAAAAGTTTTATTTTATTTTAAGTTTTACTTATAAACTTATTTATTTTCCATTCTTATCTTAAGTAGCAGAATGTATGCTCTATGCTTGCTTAAGAAATTAGGATCCTACACATCAGAAACTTATGAAATTCTTACTGTATTTTGGCTCAGTAACCTCTAGTCTGTGACTAGAAGAGTGAGACCAGCATAATGATTTATACAACGTCTCTGCTTTCATGTACTTGAACAGTACACCCTTTGATCCTTACCACTACTAGTATCAGAGCCTGGGGGTTGAGTGATTGTTACAGTAATTATTTATACTATAAACATGACGTCAACAGGGTAGTTTTCCCACCAAGTCCTTTTGTTACAGGTGGTCCAGGTTGTAAGTCTCAGAGAGGCTGTAAATCCATTGGTTTAGCTAGTGAGTTTGTAGGTGTGTTTCCCATCTTATTGTCATTATTTTTACCTTGTATCCAATTCTTGGAAGAACCACTTCTTATTCCTTTTCCTCTACTTCCTTTTCTGCCAAAGCTCAAAAGAATATAGTCAGTAGTGATGAAATCACTATTGAAGACTTTGATAAATGCATTGATGACTTTTAAACTTAAAAACTATAGTAAAGATCATGTCTATAAGAAATCTAGATTAAACATCTTCAAGTCTGATTATGTTATCAAAATTGAAGAAAGAGATATCCAACTATCTAAGTCCTAAGATCTTATAAAGCTAATCTCCCCTGTCTCTCTAGAAAAACATAAAGAAAAAGGTTTTTGTTATGTTCATATAGGTCTTGCTCAAGAAGAATAAAGCCCCTTAATAGAGAAGGTCTTAATACCTCCATTTTTATAGCTCTGCGAGATATGAGATTTAAGAACTTCTAGGATTCTCTTACAGGAACTATAGAGTTTAGTCTCTATAAAGGACCTATATCATTTGATTATTATCCCAACTTTACTGTTTCTCTCAATGATACAAATTTGTTAAAGTCCCTACTTTTACAGATCCATACCCATAATTAGCATATGAAAGATGAATCTAATTCCGGTTGCATTAATTTTTAAAGTTCATTATAAAGCCATGATGTTGCTTTTGATACAAAAATTCAGTTTTATAGTAAAAAGGGTGAAACTTTACTTCTTTAAATAGACATGACTAAAGTCAATGTAGTTATCCTAAAACCTATCCAATGGAACTAGATAACACTTCCTTAAGAATGGATCCTTGAAGGAGCCACTAAACCAAAGCCTAGAAAGAAGAAGAAACATTTGGTTCCAAATACCCAAATAAAGCATGTAACCCAGTTCCAAGATGGCAAAGTAAAAATTTGCTTTGTCAGAACCTTTTCTAGCTCCAGATTTTTTGATACTTCATCATTAGAATCTCTTGATCTAGGAAGGATATCCCAAATACCCTTTTTCATAAACCTTCTGCATCATAAAGAATCTTAAAGCAACTAAAACCTAAATATACTAAGAATTATATACTTGCCCAAAAATGATTAAGCATATCCTCATCCAAACCTTCCTCCTATTATAAATATGCCATATACTGCTCCTGCTAGAGTATTCAACCTCAGATCTACCTTCTTCTTCTCTTAGAAATGTAGATTATAGCACCACTATACCTCGACCAGTCTATACTGAGCCTAGACAAGAAGCCAAATCTCCCTCTCCTCATACTTCTCTAACTGCCTCACCCATTACTGAATATATGACCCATGAATTAAATGTCCCAAATAAAGATTTCACCCCTGATAAAGCTTATTTACACAAAGAATTTTATGCATCTCATAATTTAGAAAAATAACTTGGTTTTTCAAGCATTTTCTAAATAATAGAGAAGTCATACATAGTCAATTCTATGATTTTGTGCATCCAAATAAAGTCAACATATTATTTTTTTAATGGTTTGAAATCTATGGCCTTAGAAAATAATATTTCCTATCCTTTCAAAGTTTTGAATCCTATCACGATGAGAAAAAAGGTAACAGCTTGGGAAACAACCAATGGTCAGAATATAGAATCTGAACATCCTCCTCTTAGGATGATCAAGATCTTGGTAGGAAATGAGACTATCAATGTCTGTCCTTATAAGAAGCCCTGTGATAGTGATTCTCAAAACCTATAAAATATAGTTTCTCAAAACAACTTTACTGATGCACATCTTAATAGCATAGGTAAACAACTAACTAGATTAGAAAACCAATCTTAGAAGCCTGTAGAACCCTTAGGATCTATAGTGACTATTGAGAAAAAGTTTAAAGCATCCTATGTTTAAGCCATACTAAATCTCTAACAATGCTCAATAAGAAATTAGGAACAATAAAACTAAGTTCTTGTATATTGTTATAGAATAGATTAGTAGACTTAATCCTTCTAGTTTTTCTAGAGATCCTATAGTCCCTGACACTCTGTAATCTATCAACCAGAGTGTTAGTGTCCTTGATAAAGATATAAACTCTACCTCTAACGACAATGCATTCCAAGAACATTCTCTTGAAATTACTAGACTCCACTGGCCTAACCTTGAACCTGACAGTCAACCTAGTACTCTAGTTCAACCTAAATATAGTGCCAACTCCATATATAAATAGGATATAAAAATGGCATGTTTGAATATCAAATCCTCAATTCTCTCCAACAAATGACTATGGCATCAAATTCATATAAAGCCCAAACTAGAACTACAGATAAGTTTATTACAGAACTTATCATAGTAGGTTTCTCTAGATAGCTAAAAGGTTTATAGGATTATCATCTCATTAGAGATCAACAGCACTATATATTACATGCTATCCAAACAGATGATGAAGGTCTACCCATCATAGACCATATCGGAAACCCTATTCAAGATGTTATGTCTACCTTAATATTAACCATAACACTACATTTGGTAGGAGACTCCTCCCACCTGAAAGATAAAAATGTTGATCTTCTTTCAAATCATAGATGTAAGAAACCGAGTGACTTTCAATCGTACATATCAAATTTCCTCACTAGGGTTATGCTTAGGGAAGATTCTAATCAATCCATTTATAAAGAAAATTTCCTTACAAACACTAACTGGAGAAAGAGTTAGGAATACCCTTAGACAGTCCTCTAGAACCCATATCATCCCTTATGACCAATTACATATGGTGAGTTGATCATCACCACCCAACATGAAGGTCTTAAAATTTATCAAGATTTGTAACTCCAAAAACACTTAAAATGGGAGTTGAGAAAGACCAAACAAGAACTAGGATCCTTCTGTAAACCATTTGACTATAGTCTCGCCTAGAAACCCTCTTGCAAAGGAGATTATAGTAAAGATTCTTTGAAACCTTCATTTAGGAAATTTTCTAAGAAATATAGAAAATTCTCTAAGAGAAAGGACCCTAAAAGATGATATAGTAATCAATTCTTTCTCCTTTTCTGACACAAACTCTAGCATTGAAGGTAAGCAACTTAATATGCTTACTAAAGAATAAACCTTAATCCTATATGTCATTTAGCATATAGACAACCCTGATATCCAAAATAAATATCTTGAATAACTTAGGCAATCTCTAAAAATGGAACTTGAACCTAAAGATACTAAGTTACCTTCCACTAGTACAAGTATATATGACCTTACTACCATTATGAACAGGAAGAATCCCAATAAGAAACCTTTAGGTGATATCCAGGAATTGCAGGGAGAAATAAAGACTATAAAAACTGAGATAAAGCAATTAAAAGATAAGCAATAAAAAGATTCTGAGTTAATCCAATTTCTTGTCACCAAACTAGCTAAAGAATCTAGTAATAATGATGAGACCAAGGATTTAGAACCTTAATCTTTAGCCAATTTTGATAAAGTCCCAAGAGATTTTCTCTGTGCTCTAAATCAAGCTTCTTCTAAAAAATATATCATAAAAGTCTTTATTATGTTTTATAAAGATTTTCAATTCGATACCATAGCACTTTTTGATACAAGTGCTGATTTAAGTTGCATAAAGACCAGTATGGTTCCAAATCGTCTTCAAGAACATACCACAGAAAAGCCTTTCTCTACAAACAGTTCAAAAATGCAAATAGATGGAAAAGCAGAAGCCAATGTTTTAAATAATGGATGTCTAATAAAGACCTCTTTTCTTTTTGTTTATAATGTAAGTTACATGGAGATTTTAGGGATGCCATTCCTTAATTTGATAACTCCTTATTTAACCACTTATAACTCCATTGATTTCACAGATGACAAAGTTCATATATCTTTTTCATTTTTGGAAAAACCTAAAACTAGGACTCTTAATGTTGTTAAAGCTCACTCCATTTATAAAAATGAGATCAATGCTTTAATATGAGGAAAAAAGACTGATTTGCATAATTTAAAATGAAATGTCTATTTTTAAAAAATTGAACAACAATTAAAGACTAATTTAATAAAGTTAAAGATTTTTGAATTTCAAAATATAGTCGAAATAGAAGTATGTTTTGATTTGCTAAATGCTTTTTGGAAGAGAAAACAACATATAGTTGACTTGCCTTATATGTTAGGACTTGATGAAAAAAATATTCCTACCAAAGCAAGACCAATTTAGATGAATGCTGAACTAGAATAGTATTATAAGGAAGAAATACAAGATCTTAAATCCAAAAAATTAAAATCTCAAAATCCAGGTCTCCTTGGAGTTGTGCAGCTTTTTATGTCAATAAAGCTTCTCAATTGATCAATTATAAACCTTTGAATAAAGCATTAAAATGGATTAGGTATCTTATTCCAAACAAAAAAGACCTTTTGCAAAAAATTCATTATGCATTTGTATTTTCAAAATTTGATATGAAATCAGGATTTTGGAAAATATAAACTGATAAAGAGCACCAATATAAAACATCCTTCACTATCCCTTTTAGATAATATGAATAGAATATCATGCCCTTTAGTTTGAAAAATGCACCCTTAGAATTCCAAAGAATCATGAATGATATTTTCAATCCTTATTCTAAATTTTGCATAGTTTACATCAATTATGTTTTTATCTTTTATAATTTTATTGAACAACACTTCAAGCATCTAAAGACTTTTCTTCATATAGTTAAAGCCAATAGCCTTATTGTCTCTACTAAGAAAATATCTGTCATACCTCAAATTTGACTGTCCCTAAAAAGGTCCGATGATGAAACGAATCCTTGAGATGACTAGAGTCTGCTCGTTCGTAACACCTCTGAAGTGTGCAACCTTAAAACACCCAATTGACCCACCATTGTGCAAAATTGATCATTGAGTCATTAAGTTGTGCTATGACCTTGTGAAATACAAATTATCAAAACAATAAGAGGTTTATTTCAAGAAAACTCCTCATAGAATACTCAGCTCGTTAGGCTAATGTGTATTACATTAGACTGAGACCCAACTTCATGAAAAAATAGAAATTGATTTTGATAAAACGAACTTCAAAAACATGTTCGAAAGGCTCCAAAACCTTTGGAAGTGGTCCTGAAATGGTCCAACATAACCCGGGTATCAACGCATATCGCTCAGAAGTGCATGTAAACACCCCTAGGTCTCATGTGCTAAAATTGAAGTCGAATTTGGCAAAATGAACTTCGAAAATGCATCCAAAAGGCCTAAAACCCTAGGAAGCAACCCCAAAACAACATGCATAGATCTAGGAAGAGCGCGTAGAGCGTCAAAGTGTGCATGAAAAGGCACACAGGCGCATGCGTGGCCACAAGCAAAAACCCCTCACAAGTGCATGACCATGCCTACACCACCCCATTTTATACATTTTTTTCCTATAAATAGACCCTTCTACACACTATTTTGAAGGGGGGGAGCAAGTGAAGACACACACATACTCAAGAGTCAGTCCAATCGAAGGCGTAGGTGTCACGACCCAAAACAGGAGTCATGACCGACGCTAGGGAACGGGAATTCTTTCGAATCCGGAACCCGTAGCAAGCCTAAAAATAAAATAAATATGCAATAATAACCATAAAATATAATATGCAGCGGAAAATAAAAATCATAAATATTACAATATCATCCATATCAACTGGATTCAATTCAAAAACTCATCACATCACATATATAATCTCATAAATGTATAATCTTTATACAAATCCAGTTTTACTATAATACATCTCTTTAAAACAAATACTTTATTTCACAACTACTGAAAATCACAACTACTGCAGTGTCTAGATAAAATAAATAAAACTCAAGTATATAATTTACATAAAGAAGCCGGGGCGGAAGAAATCCGGCGTATCGACCTGCTACTGAGGTCTGAGGAAGTTGACTCTCCTGAAAAATAGTCAACGGAGGGGAGTCAGACCTCACTGAGTGAATTACTATAATACATATACATACACTCTAAGTGATAATGCATACAGTCAACAGTATATGAGTAATATGTATATATACAGGCAAGTTCATACAGATGCAGAAAAATCATTTTATATACTTTGTCTGAAAATCAACTTTTATGAAGGATCACATAGAACCCTAGAATATCGCAACCTCAGAAAATAGTGTTAAACAACACTCTAGCCATACAGGCTCACTTATTCCAAATATATCCACTTAATCCATATGGACAGTAGACTGGCCCCGAGACACTAAGTCAACCGAGCTCCAGCAGTCTGACTGCCAGTGTGATTGGCCCCGAGACACTTGGTCAACCGAGCTCCAGCAATCACACCCAAACCACATCTCACATATATCAATAATCATAATCAAATCAATATCCATAAATAAGTTAGTAATATAGCCTAAAGCTATAGGCGTACCGGTACGTACTCGGTCCTAGTGCTGCCCACTAGGTAGCACGTTCTATTGATATCCTTCATTCTTAAATATAAAACATTCATTCACAAAAATAAATGATGCATGGATATAAATGAAATAGCAATATAAACCATATATATACCGAAAATATACCAAACGTAAACCAGGTATATTTTGAGTATATATATGTCAAATAAATCCAATCAAATCATGAATTAAACTGAAAATATATTTAAAAACATTTTAAATATATTTTATTAATAAAACATGTATATAATTTATTATATACCAAAAATATACCAAAAATATACTTGAATATAAATCACATTATTTATGTATATTTAGTCAAAATAAAACATGCATTTTCTAAATCATGCATCCTAAGCATATATATATAATATAGTAACTCACCTAATGCGCTCCACGAGACAGGTCCGACGGGCCTAGTCCACTAACCCTCGGTCTCGGCGTAACTAAACAAGAAATAATTAATCAACATCAGAATAACCCTAACAGAAATCCTAGAATTCAATCTAGAGTATTCAACACAGAATCGGAAATTAGGGTTCGACTGGATATCACGTTTTACGAGAATTCTACCGAAAATCCGGCAGAACCTCCCCTGTAAAACGAACATCTCTCTACTCAAAAGAGTAGAGCCGACCCTGCAAAGAAAATACACTTCAAAAATAAACACCACAATCAATCACAACCCCTCGGTCGGACTCCAGACTACAATCTGTCGACCGGGGTCCACAAACACAGAATATATATTCAAATATACCAAAAATATCCTTAAATCATAAAAATACATTTCATACGTAGAAATTACATAATAAATCTTGAAACACTGTAAAAACCGATTAAAACTCATTTTATTAGAAAAACCGTATATTATATATATAATTGAAAATAATTCCCGAAAAATAGTTTTAATTAGTTAAAAATACTAAATAATTTGTAGAAATCATTTTTATACCTTAAATAAATATTAAAACCAATTAAATTACATTTTTAGACAATTTAGGGTAAAATTACCAAAATACCCCTATATATATATATATACCTAAATTACTTCAAAAATTCACCAAAAATCATACAATTACCCAAAATTAATTTTCTCAACATATTTATCAATAATATCAATAATTAAACTCAATTAACCAATTAAATTCAATTTAAAACACAATTAACTTAATTTTACAAAATCACATAAACTTCAATAATTAAAAATAAATACTTAGAAATTCATAAAAATTCCAAATAAATTCCTATAATTCATTTCAACACCCAATTCAACCATAAAATCCAATTTCATAATTTAAATAATTAATTTCCGAAAATTAGAAAATAATATTAAAATATTCAAAAATACCCAAAAATCCAAACAACCTCCAAAAATTCTGTAAAAATTCATACATGAAGATTAAGCTACCAGGAACAACATTTGTGAAGGAATTTTCCATGAATCATCCAAATCGAAGCTCAAAAAAATCGAAAACCCAAAGAGGCCGAAATCTTCAAATCGAAACCTAAGCAATTCTAGACCATTTTAGCTCAAACCAAAGCTAGAATAACACTCACCGGAGCTCAAGGAGAAGATAGAGACCGGTGGTGTCGAAAACGGTGGCCGGAGGAGGGAGAAACGGCGGTGAGGAAAAGTGGTGGTCGGCGCCCGCGGGAGAGAAAGAAGAAGAAGAAGAAAAAGAAAAAGAAAGAAAAAGGAAAGAGAAAGAAAAAGAAAAAGAAAGAAAAAGGAAAAGAAAAGAAAAAAAAAAGAAAAAAAAAAGAAAAAAAAAATAAAATAAATTAAAATAATTAAATATTAATAAATAAATAATAATAAAATAATAAATTTTAATAATTTAATAATAAATAAAATAATCAAATAATAATAAATAAAAAATAAAATATTAGGGTAATAATAAACCCTAATTAAATAAATATACACACACAGGCTTTATTTAATAATTTAAAAATATGTATGAGTTTATGCAAACCCGTAAATACATTTAAAATAATTAATAATACATTGTTTACGTGGAAATTTCCCCGAAAATGAAAGTCCCGGGAAAATTTTACGTAAAATACTGAAAATAATAGACAGTAATTAAAATAGGTTTAAAATACATATCAACTCATAAAAAATATCGTATAATGCATAAAAATTATTGATACTGTATATCCCGGTACAGTGTAAAAATATTTAAAAAAAACACGGGATATTACAGTCTTCCCCCCTTACAAGAATTCGTCCGAATTCCAAAAAAAAAAAAAAGATCAAGAAGGAAAGAGATACGGGTAAGAAGCTCGCATCTCAGCTTCAGTCTCCCACGTATGCTCTTCAACTCTGTCGCTACGCCACAAAACCTTGACCATCGGAATCTGCTTCGATCGCAACTGTCGAACTTGAAAATCTACGATCGCCACAGGTTCTTCCACAAACGTCAAATCTTCACTCACTTCCACACTATCAGGTTGCAACACATGTGAAGGATCTGAGATATACTTCCTCAACATCGAGATATGAAATACTGGATGCACCTGTGACATACTCGGAGGCAAATCCAACCGATATGCAACAGTGCCAACTCTCGCCAGAATCTCAAACGGTCCAATATATCTCGGCGTTAACTTACCCTTCCTGCCAAATCTCATCACACCCTTCATCGGAGATACTTTCAGAAAAACGAAATCTCCAACCTGAAACTCCACATCTCTGCGCCTAGGATCCGCATAACTCTTCTGTCTGCTAACTGCGGTCTCTAATCTACGCTTGATCACGGTGACTTTCTCTGCAACATCTTGAACCATCTCTGGTCCAGTCAAAGCTCTCTCACCAATCTCATCCCAACTCAACGGGGATCTACACTTCCTTCCATACAACGCCTCATATGGTGCCATACCAATACTGCTATGGTAGCTGTTATTATATGCAAACTCAACAAGCGACAAATGATCATCCCAACTACCTCTCAAATCCAAGACACACATCCTTAACATATCTTCCAGTGTCTGGATCGTCCTCTCAGACTGACCATCTGTCTGAGGATGAAAAGCAGTACTGAAATCCAACCTAGTGCCCATCGCTTCTTGCAACTTCTGCCAAAAACGAGAAGTAAACACCGAACCTCTATCTGACACAATGGACACAGGTACTCCATGAAGGCATACAATATGCTTCACGTACAACTTCGCCAATCTAGCAACTGAATATGTGGCTTTCACAGGCAAGAAATGTGCAGACTTCGTCAATCTGTCTACAATCACCCATATGGAATCGTATCCATCCTTCGAACGAGGTAAACCGACCATAAAATCCATAGCTATCCTTTCCCATTTCCACTCGGGAATAGGAAGAGGCTGAAGCTTCCCAGAAGGCTTCTGATGTTCGGCTTTCACTTGCTGACAAGTCAAGCACTTAGCAACATAATCAGCAACATCCTTCTTCAATCCATCCCACCAGTATAGATCTCTGATACTGTGGTACATCTTAGTAACACCAGGATGTACGCTGTAAGCTGTAGAATGTGCTTCCTCTAGGATCTCTTCTCTCAAATCATCCACATCAGGAACACACAATCTACCACTGATCCACAACACACCATCATCATCGAGTGTGAAATCAGTGAACTTCCCTGCTCTGACATTCTCTGCAAGCTCTTCCAGAATAGGATCTCGACTCTGAGCTGCTTTAATCCTATCCCTTAGTACAGATCGTACTTTAAACTGAGCTAACAGTCCACCTGATCTATTGATCTTCATCATCAGACCTTGATCCACCATCAGATGCAACTCCTGGATCAATGGTCTCCTCTCAACATCGATATGAGCAAGACTACCTGAGGACTTCCTACTCAAGGCATCTGCTACCACATTAGCTTTACCCGGATGGTAAAGAATCTCGCAATCATAATCCTTCAACAGTTCCAACCATCTTCTCTGCCTCAGATTCAAATCTCGCTGCTGGAAAATGTACTTAAGGCTCTTGTGATCAGTAAATATCTCACAAGTCACCCCGTACAAATAATGTCTCCAAATCTTCAAAGCAAAGATCACTGCAGCCATCTCAAGATCATGTGTAGGATAGTTCTACTCATGCTTCTTCAACTGCCTCGAAGCATAGGCTATCACCCTTCCATTCTGCATCAACACACAACCAAGACCAATTCTAGAGGCATCACAGTAAACTGTGAACTTATCCACACTATTAGGCAAAGCTAATACTGGCGCTGTGGTCAACTTCTCCTTCAACAACTGAAAACTATTCTCACAAGCTTCTGACCACTCGAATCTAACATTCTTCTGAGTCAAGCAAGTCATAGGGGCTGCTATCCTGGAAAAATCCTACACAAACCGCCTATAATACCCGGCTAAACCCAGAAAACTCCGAATCTCCGTAACAGAAGTAGGTCTAGGCCACTCAGATACTGCTTCAATCTTCTGTGGATCAACCTGAATACCTTCTTTAGACACTACGTGTCCAAGAAAAGAAACACTCTCCATCCAAAAATCACACTTCGAGAATTTAGCATAAAGCTGATGATCTCTCAGTGTCTGTAGTACAATCCTCAAGTGATATACGTGCTCTTCCATACTCCTCGAATATACTAGTATATCATCAATGAAGACTACCACAAACTGATCCACATACGGTCGGAATACTCTGTTCATCAGGTCCATAAAAGCTGCTGGTGCATTAGTCAAACCAAAAGACATCACCAGAAACTCATAATGACCATATCGAGTGCGGAACGCTGTCTTAGGAATATCAGCTTCACTGATCCGCAGCTGATGATAACCCAACCTCAAGTCGACCTTAGAAAAGAACTGTGCACCTTGTAACTGATCAAACAAATCATCTATCCTCGGGAGAGGATACTTGTTCTTCACTGTCACCTTGTTCAACTCTCTGTAGTCAATGCACAGTCTCAGGGTACCATCCTTCTTCTTCACAAACAAGACTGGTGCACCCCAAGGAGAAACACTAGGTCTAACGAAGCCTTTATCCAACAACTCTTGCAACTGCTCCTTCAACTCTCTCAACTCTGCAGGAGCCATACGATAGGGTGGCATAGATATAGGAGTAATACCTGGAACCACATCTATACAGAACTCAATCTCTCTATGAAGTGGTAAACCTGGTAACTCCTCGGGAAAAACATCAGGAAACTCACAAGCAACAGGAACATTTGTGAGTGACAACTTCTCCACTGACGTATCCCTAACCAATGCCAAAAACCCCTGACAACCTTTCCTCAACAACTTCCTAGCTGAAATAACAGAAATAAGATTCTGAGGTGCTGAACTCCTGTCACCAACAAACTTAAATTCTACTTCACCAGGAATTCTGAAAATCACCTCCTTATTCCTGCAATCAACCACGGCATAATGCTGGGATAACCAATCCATTCCCAAAATAACATCAAACTCCATCACATCCAACAAAATCAAATCAACGGGTAATTCTCTATCTCCCACGAGAACTGGACAACCAGAAAGAACAATATCGGTGTCCAAAGAATCACTCAGAGGAGTGGCAACAGACAAAGGAAAAGCCATCCTCGAAGCTTGCCAATAAGATTTAGAAGCAAAAATGGGAGAAACAAATGAATGCGTGGCACCCGGATCAAACAAAACCAAAGCATCCAGGTAACAAACAGAAAGAATACCTGCCACGACTGCATTAGATGCCTGAGCATCCTGCTGAGTCAGATGAAAAACTCTGGCCTGGCCTCGACCTCCCTGCTGACTGGTAGAAGCCTGGCCAACACCTCTGGCACCTCCTCTCGTACCTCTACCACGACTCTGCTGTGGAACAAACTGAGTAGAACTCTGATGCTGAGCTGGTGGTAACTGAAATGGCACGGGTGCTGCACTAGCAATCGACTGCTGTGGGAATCATGGAATCTGCTGCTGCTGATATCTGGAATAAGGACACGATCTGGCAAAATGTCCTGTCTGCCCGCATCTGAAACATGTCAACGGTGTCAGATAACACGGTCCCTGATGGACTCTACCACAAGTCTGACAAACGCTGGTCGCTGATCCAGAACTACGACCACTGCTGCTGCTCGAAGCACCTGACCCAAATCTAAACGATCTACGCTGACCTCCATGGCCATGTCTACTGCTCCGATGCACTCGCTGCTGCTGTCTCTGACTCTGCTGAGTCGAACCTCGCTGCTGACTACTCGAACCAACATGAAAACTCGAATATGGAGTAGCCTGCAATCCACTCGACTGAACTCCCAACTGGTAATAATCAGGCATCGCTCCCTGCCTAACTAACCTCAGCTCGATCTCCTTAGCTAGCTCAATCACCGACTCGAGAGTAAGACCTGCTGTAGGCATACCAGCAAAAGCTGAACCCAAACCAGTAACATAGGTAGTAACAGCGAAATACTGATCTCGCATCAGATCCTCAGCATATCTACCCAGACGAAGGAACTCTCGGGTATACTCCTCTACTGATCGATCTCCACGAGAAATACTGGTCAAACGAAGACGATAGCTCAAACGAAGAGGCTCTGGACAAAATCTCCTCATGAATCGCTCTCGAAACTGAGCCCATGTCATCGTCATCATATAAGGCTGGATCATCTGAATAAACCAATCCAAGGCTGGTCCCTCAACAGACAACTCGACGATCATGATCCTCTGGTACTCGGTATGAGCAGTCCGAGTCCTAGTCTCAATCGCATGCAGAAAATCTAAAGGATCAGAAGTCCCATCAAAAGCAATCCTGCCAACTCTGGCATAGAACAAAGCTGCCTCAGGGTCAGACATACCCTGCTGATAGGCAGGCTGAACAACAGGAGGAACAGGAACATCAAACTCAGGCTCAACAGGCTCCTCGTCCTGTAACTCTCTCTGCCTACGGCGACCTGCCGCTCCTCGAGGTCTACCCTTGCCACGACCTCTACGTCTAACTGGCGGCTCAGGAGGTAAAACCTCGTCCTGAAAAGACTCATCATCCTCGGCCTCAACGACCGGTGGAGCGACACGCGCTCGCCTCCTCATTCTGAAAAGACAAACGGAAAGATTCAGACAAAATAGACAACGGAGGAATAACGCTGAAAACTACAACAAGGAATACTCATCAAGACATACTCGAACCTAATACACTGCAGTAGTCCAACAGAAAACACAACTTTAAAACTAGGGCCACAACTCACAAAACTAAGCCCTGACACAGAACTCCATTCTGAAACGAACTTCGCTCTGATACCAACTTTGTCACGACCCAAAACAGGAGTCATGACCGGCGCTAGGGAACGGGAATTCTTTCGAATCCGGAACCCGTAGCAAGCCTAAAAATAAAATAAATATGCAATAATAACCATAAAATATAATATGCAGCGGAAAATAAAAATCATAAATATTACAATATCATCCATATCAACTGGATTCAATTCAAAAACTCATCACATCACATATATAATCTCATAAATGTATAATCTTTATACAAATCCAGTTTTACTATAATACATCTCTTTAAAACAAATACTTTATTTCACAACTACTGAAAATCACAACTACTGCAGTGTCTAGATAAAATAAATAAGACTCAAGTATATAATTTACATAAAGAAGCCGGGGCGGAAGAAATCCGGCGTATCGACCTGCTACTGAGGTCTGAGGAAGTTGACTCTCCTGAAAAATAGTCAACGGAGGGGAGTCAGACCTCACTGAGTGAATTACTATAATACATATACATACACTCTAAGTGATAATGCATACAGTCAACAGTATATGAGTAATATGTATATATACAGGCAAGTTCATACAGATGCAGAAAAATCATTTTATATACTTTGTCTGAAAATCAACTTTTATGAAGGATCACATAGAACCCTAGAATATCGCAACCTCAGAAAATAGTGTTAAACAACACTCTAGCCATACAGGCTCACTTATTCCAAATATATCCACTTAATCCATATGGACAGTAGACTGGCCCCGAGACACTAAGTCAACCGAGCTCCAGCAGTCTGACTGCCAGTGTGATTGGCCCCGAGACACTTGGTCAACCGAGCTCCAGCAATCACACCCAAACCACATCTCACATATATCAATAATCATAATCAAATCAATATCCATAAATAAGTTAGTAATATAGCCTAAAGCTATAGGCGTACCGGTACGTACTCGGTCCTAGTTCTGCCCACTAGGTAGCACGTTCTATTGATATCCTTCATTCTTAAATATAAAACATTCATTCACAAAAATAAATGATGCATGGATATAAATGAAATAGCAATATAAACCATATATATACCGAAAATATACCAAACGTAAACCAGGTATATTTTGAGTATATATATGTCAAATAAATCCAATCAAATCATGAATTAAACTGAAAATATATTTAAAAACATTTTAAATATATTTTATTAATAAAACATGTATATAATTTATTATATACCAAAAATATACCAAAAATATACTTGAATATAAATCACATTATTTATGTATATTTAGTCAAAATAAAACATGCATTTTCTAAATCATGCATCCTAAGCATATATATATAATATAGTAACTCATCTAATGCGCTCCACGAGACAGGTCCGACGGGCCTGGTCCACTAACCCTCGGTCTCGGCGTAACTAAACAAGAAATAATTAATCAACATCAGAATAACCCTAACAGAAATCCTAGAATTCAATCTAGAGTATTCAACACAGAATCGGAAATTAGGGTTCGACTGGATATCACGTTTTACGAGAATTCTACCGGAAATCCGGCAGAACCTCCCCTGTAAAACGGACATCTCTCTACTCAAAAGAGTAGAGCCGACCCTGCAAAGAAAATACACTTCAAAAATAAACACCACAATCAATCACAACCCCTCGGTCGGACTCCAGACTATAATCTGTCGACCGGGGTCCACAAACACAGAATATATATTCAAATATACCAAAAATATCCTTAAATCATAAAAATACATTTCATACGTAGAAATTACATAATAAATCTTGAAACACTGTAAAAACCGATTAAAACTCATTTTATTAGAAAAACCGTATATTATATATATAATTGAAAATAATTCCCGAAAAATAGTTTTAATTAGTTAAAAATACTAAATAATTTGTAGAAATCATTTTTATACCTTAAATAAATATTAAAACCAATTAAATTACATTTTTAGACAATTTAGGGTAAAATTACCAAAATACCCCTATATATATATATATACCTAAATTACTTCAAAAATTCACCAAAAATCATACAATTACCCAAAATTAATTTTCTCAACATATTTATCAATAATATCAATAATTAAACTCAATTAACCAATTAAATTCAATTTAAAACACAATTAACTTAATTTTACAAAATCACATAAACTTCAATAATTAAAAATAAATACTTAGAAATTCATAAAAATTCCAAATAAATTCCTATAATTCATTTCAACACCCAATTCAACCATAAAATCCAATTTCATAATTTAAATAATTAATTTCCGAAAAATTAGAAAATAATATTAAAATATTCAAAAATACCCAAAAATCCAAACAACCTCCAAAAATTCTGTAAAAATTCATACATGAAGATTAAGCTACCAGGAACAACATTTGTGAAGGAATTTTCCATGAATCATCCAAATCGAAGCTCAAAAAAATCGAAAACCCAAAGAGGCCGAAATCTTCAAATCGAAACCTAAGCAATTCTAGACCATTTTAGCTCAAACCAAAGCTAGAATAACACTCACCGGAGCTCAAGGAGAAGATAGAGACCGGCGGTGTCGAAAACGGTGGCCGGAGGAGGGAGAAACGGCGGTGAGGAAAAGTGGTGGTCGGCGCCCGCGGGAGAGAAAGAAGAAGAAGAAGAAAAAGAAAAAGAAAGAAAAAGGAAAGAGAAAGAAAAAGAAAAAGAAAGAAAAAGGAAAAGAAAAGAAAAAAAAAGAAAAAAAAATAAAAAAAAAAGAAAAAAAAAATAAAATAAATTAAAATAATTAAATATTAATAAATAAATAATAATAAAATAATAAATTTTAATAATTTAATAATAAATAAAATAATCAAATAATAATAAATAAATAATAAAATATTAGGGTAATAATAAACCCTAATTAAATAAATATACACACACAGGCTTTATTTAATAATTTAAAAATATGTATGAGTTCATGCAAACCCGTAAATACATTTAAAATAATTAATAATACATTGTTTACGTGGAAATTTCCCCGAAAATGAAAGTCCCGGGAAAATTTTACGTAAAATACTGAAAATAATAGACAGTAATTAAAATAGGTTTAAAATACATATCAACTCATAAAAAATATCGTATAATGCATAAAAATTATTGACACTGTATATCCCGGTACAGTGTAAAAATATTTAAAAAAAACACGGGATATTACAGTAGGAAACTTTTCCCATACAGTTTTTGCTCTCCCACAGCCTTTCCTATAGGTTGTTAGAACATTTTTCCACTAAAGCCAGCCTCATCTTTGTCAAAACACACATCAAAGCTATACAGTCTAGCATCATTCTACTATCATTTTGAACCTCTCAATGAGGAAAGCTTGATAATCTCTTAAAGCTAGAGCTTTAAAGTTCACATAAGCTAAGTAGAGTCTGAGGACCACACAATCATTTTAGCACATTTACTTTACTGCACTACATTTTATTTTACTGTCGCTAGAATTTGGGAATACTTTTGTGCTTGTATGGTGAGACTGGTAATCTTTCATACTATGAATAATATATACATTATTATACTCATTTTACATCATCACTCTGCATCCTCTATTTCTGAAATCATGAAATCACATCATAAACATCAATAATGTGAAAAGTTCATGCCTCGGAATAGAGTCATCATGCTCTCAGTCCAATGATGACCTCATGCATCCTTTATATTATCATCATTCATCATCATAGTATAAATAATCACTACAAGCATGATCATCCTATCATAAGCTATGTAAATGATCATGTTATCCTTGTAGATTAATCAAATTAAATTTACTTTTTCACAATCTTTTGCTTTTCGTATGTATTTCATTAGGAAAGCATTGTAATAAACCTCTCAGCTTTATTATCCTATACTACTTGATCTACTGTGAATGTTATATAAACTGTCATTACTGAAACTAGGGTGTTGCGGTAGCTATACATCAAATATAATATAATGAGAAATAGTCAAAAAGTAGATGTGATCTCTTGAACCCAAAAGTCTCTATTGGGGACAATACTCACTGAGTGACCCGATGTTTTCCCTTTCTTTTCCTGATTTTCTAAAAATCAGATAGTGACTCCACAAAATCAAAAGCATCTTATCCCCTTGAGACCAATCACTTATCATATTCAGTAAAGTTCCACTGTGGACTTCTAAGTAAGAGGGATCAGCTCAAAATTGACTATTTCTTATTATGCAATACTTGATCGTATAGAGCCCCTCACCACTGCATTTGCACTGCACATCACACATGCACTACTTGTCCCTAAAAGCCTCGATAATACTAAATGACATCGCCACCATGGTTCCACTTTAGTCACGGGGTGATGAAGATACGGTATTATCACCTTTAGTCTTTACTCATGCATTCGTTGGACTCATTTGACTATAGTCTATAACCTAAGTCCTTAATGGGGTGATAAAGTTATTAAAAGAATGCTAGACTTACTGACCGGAGTCCTTAACCCTAGTCATATGGGGGCATTCTCGCTAAAGGAACCCTTAGCCTTTCACCCTGACTCAGCTCACATAGATAATTCAGTAGCAACATTCACTAGGATTCCACCAAGCTATGCATGTTATCCTTGTCCTAACACTATTTGTTTGACCTGATACTCATAAATGACATGACCCTTATAGTGTCTATCATCACATGATGTCGTAATGTCAGTTTTCATAGAAAATTTATGCTCAAAACACGTGATTCTCATTTAATTTGTGTGAGCCCAAAGCATGAGGAATGATGAGAATCATGTACCTCAGCTTAAATAGTCTATGTGAATTAATAAATAATGACATCCCTCGATGACAAAACCTATGAGATGTCATACATTTATCCTTATTAGATCAAATGAATGGGTTAGGAACCCAACTAGATTATAGACCTTAATGTCAGCAAAATTAAACTATAAACTATCAAGCGATAATTTCATGACTCACGGTAAGCATATTGAATATCGATGTGGGGTAAGAACTCAAACTCCCTTTAATTGCCTTGGTTTTATGCATACAGGAGCATATAGTCTTTGGACATCATTTGAAGCCCGAAATTTAACCCTCACACTGACATCATGTGATTACCTCAAGCACATTTAAGTATCATTCCTCAGTTTACCCTTTGGTTTTGACCAACATAAATTGAAACAGCCTAGTTTTGAGAGGAACTATAGTCCCCTGATGACTATAGGTTCAAAACCCACCTAGGAAAAAGACTGAATGACCTCGTGGAGAAATAAGGTTGGAAGCAAGAGCTTGCTTGTGATTGGTTTATTCACTATATAGAAAAACTAACTAGCTAACTAGCTTTAATCATGCATACATCACATACATATAGATAGCACATACTAACCACTATTTCTTGCAAGAATAATCATTTTTCCATTATAGGATTTTTTGTATCCACTCCATGCATACATGCTCACCCTTTTCTTTTATAGGCACATGTCATGCATCATTCATTTAGCTAACCCTAATAAATGTACAAGAATACTACATTCAAACATGAGTGACCAAAAAGATACCTCATGTCAGTAATTTGAAGACAAGCTAAAAGAGGGGATCTAAAAGTTGCTTGTTGATGGCACCATAACTGAAATCCTCCAACCCTAAATCAAAGCCAAAAGTACCCGAGATGGGAATAGAACACCACTGAATGAAGCATATGCATATGTTCAACCAAGGGTATATAAGGCAAAGGGAATTCCCTGCACTCCAGTTTAGGCTGATAATGACAATGACTACTACCAAGATCTCAAGAATGCACCAAAAGCTGCAAATATTATTGACATGACCAAGCTTGAATTGATAATTTAGGTCAAACTATTAGCCAATAGGATGGCTCAATTGGAATTCGCCTTTAAAGACAAGGGAACTCATGGCTCCAAAAGTTTTACCGACCTGGCACTGTTCAAAGATAAGCCACTTCTAAATGATTTTAAGCTACCAAACTTTGCTAAGTTTGATGGAATAGGGGATTTGAGGGTCCATCTAAGGCAATATACTACCTTTATGGCTGCCACAAAGCTTACAAAATCATAAATTATTCAATTCTTCTTCCCATCACTAAAGGAAGGATTGAGGGCATAGTTCTTTGACCTTGAAGATGAAATAAAAAATGATTGGCTACTGCTAACTCAAAAGTTTATCAAGTAGTATGAATACAACACTCAGTTAGACATCACTCGAAAGGACCTTGAGATCACAAGGCAAAAACCTGGTGGAGCTTTCTCTAATTATGTCACCAGATTATGAGGAAAGGCAGTCAAAAAGAGAAATTGTCCTCTTGAGGATTAACAAATAGAGCTGATAATCAAAGAAGTACTACCACACTTCAGAAAATAAATGATCTTTGCTCATTATCCTAACTTTAGAACTCTCTATCAGGTCAGGATCAGAATTGAGGATGAGGAACCTCGGTAAGCTAGAAACACTTTTCACCATAATACCCAACCAAACACCCAAAACACCTTCACCCAAACTGCGAAAATAAACATGATCCCACCCAACACCCATAGCTCACCATTTATTAATACGATCAGATCACTAAGAAAATTCTCAAACTTTAACCTCCCACTATCCAAAATATTCCAGAGACTTCAGCAAAAGAACCTTTTACAGCCACAAGAGCCTAGGCCTCTTCCAAACCCACTACCACCTCAAATTAACTAAAACTTATTCTACCATTTTCACCAGATACTTGGCTACACCACTAATACATGTAGAACCTTAAAAAATGCAATCTAAGACCATATTGACTTTAGAAAAATTAATGACCCAAAAAAATGACCTAGTATCAAGACCAATCCTCTCCCAAACTATCAAAACATGCCTCCACCAACTATCAGCATGATCTCCTCTAATCTACTAGAAGACCTTATTAAAAAATCAATTCAAGCCATACAAGGAACCCAAGATAAGCCCCCAAAAGAAAAACCCCTAAAACTCATTCTTGAGCCTCATGATTCTAGTGAAGATGAGCAATGCCCTTCTACCTTTGAATATATTCCAATGCCTCGAAAGTTTCTCCCCCACTTGATGATGCAAAAAGGGGCTAAGGATACTGCTCTCCCCATAAACGATGAAGTGATTGATTGCCCTTACTCATAAGAAGCAGACATAGATAAATCTCAATAATAACCATGAAGTATGGGATCTACTTGGCTAACCATTTGGGAAGTTCGACTACAAAGTCAAGTACACGACACCTCTTGCTCCTCACACACTCTTAAAAGACATAACACCCTTTGGGTAGGAAGACGAATTTGACAATAAAGATGGGACAGACTCTAATAATCTTTGAAACTTGTAGATTATGGGGACAGATATATAGTATGACTCTGATAATCTTTAAATCATTGTCTGGGACCAAAACAGCAATACAAAAGTAGACAAGCAAGCAGTTGAGAAGCCCTCACTAGCAGTTAACCATGTAACTAATAGCGGTGGGTATATTAACCTCCTAAGAAAGAGAAGGAACCCTCTATAGAGAAAGAAGTAGCAAAAGATCAAGCTCCGGTTAAAGAAAAAGACATTATCCTCAAACAGCTCAAGAAAACTCAAGCACAAAGATACTAAGAAGTAGCAAAAGATATTGAGAAACTAGTATATGGGACCCACTCATGGCCTCTAAGAAGCATAGAGATGCCCTAATCAGAGCACCAGATGAAGCAAAAATTACCACTGATGCCTCACCTTACGAGATAATAGCCTCCTTAATAAAAGCTCCTTCCAATGTAATAACCTTTTCAAATGAAGATTTACCCCTCGAGGGGAAAGGTCCACAGTTGACCTCTCTTTATACAAGCAATTGTCAAGACTAAGAAGACCCCATGTGTTATGGTAGATGACGGGTATGCCATCAATGTTTGCCCCTTGAGGTTGCTACAAAAGTTTGGGATGAATGTTAAAAACTTGGAAGAGTCCAATGTGGTCATACGAGCCTACAATGATTCAAAGAAGCCAGTCATCGACACTTTCAAAGCAGTAGTTACAATGGGAGATATCGAATTAAAAATAGAATTTACCATCTTAAACATCCCTCCGAATTTTGCCCTAGTGCTAGGAAGACCTTGGTTCCACCCACTATGGGGCATACCTTATATTATGCATTAGAAGATCAAGTTCCCTCTAAATGGAAAGGTCATTATCGTCCCTGCTAAAATAATAACATTATTGCCTATCTAAATGTGGTCCCACCAGGATTCGAGGTTTTTATAATCAATGATGGTCATGTTGATCTCAAAGTTACTGCTATGATGAAGAAAATGCAATATCTGCCTGGAACAGGACTATGAGGAAGAAACATTGGAGTCATAGAATTCCCTGACTTTCGAGGACAAACCAATAAAAATGGTCTACGGTACAATCTAGAAAAAGATACTGGGGCTAAAAAATTAACCTCTTTGTGGCTGAAAGCTTAACCCAAGTCTATTAAGGATAAGTTAAAGAATGGATGAGCAACGAAATTAAGAAACTGGGTTCGAGATCTTCAATGACACCCTCAAGGAGAAGCACTTATCACTGAGACTAACATCTATGAGCTTATGAAAAACCTAAAGATAGAATCTGAAAGTGAAGCTATCAATCATGCCCAAGATGTTGCCATCCTCGAATCGAGCATCGATGACATCCTATTCAAAGACATTGCTGATGATGATCTTTGTACTTTTTCTTTATTTGAAAATGATGATGTAATAAACTCTAAAGTTATATAATGAAATTAGATTTTGCTTACTTGTTTGATGTCTTTCTGAAGGTAGTGTGGATTGCATCAATCAAAACATTAGCATATTTGACATTCATTCCATATGCACTAAATCATTTAACATTGGTACAAAATATGAACCATGCATTCTGCATATTTTGAAAGATGTTACCCTTGAAGAGATGAGAGAAATTGAAAAAATCTTAATAAAATATTCAAAAGTATTTTCCTGGATGTATAATGATATGCCTGGTATTGACAAAGACATTGCTCAACACTTCATTCCTCCCAAAGAAGGGTGCAAACTAGTAAAGAAAAAGCTAAAAAGACTTAGACCATAATGGGCCCAACTAGTGAAAAGGGACATTGAGAAACAGATTAAGGCAAAATTCCTAGAGGTAGTAGACTATCCAGAATGGTTAGCAAATATGGTGCCAGTACCAAAGAAAAATAAAAGGGTTAGAATCTGTGTTGATTATAGAGATCTGAACAAGGCATGATCGAAGGATGATTTCCCACTACCCCACATAAACATAGTAGTTTACAGCACCACCATATGTGTAATGTACTCCTTCATGGATGGATTCTCTGGGTACAATCAAATCTGAATGACCATTATCGATAAAGCTAAGACAACTTTCATAACAAAATGGGGTACATACTACTACAAGGTAATGCCTTTTAGACTAAAGAATGTGGAGGCAACCTACCAGATAATGGCATCTATTATGTTCTAAGATATGATATATAAAGAAGTGGAGGTATACGTCGATGACATGATGGTCAAATCAAGAACCAAAGAAGAACACCCTCTAATCTTGAAAAGTTCCTTAGAAGGGTCAAAAAGTATAGTCTTAGGCTAAATCTGAAGAAATGCATAATTAAGGTTACTTTAGGAAAGATGTTGGGGTATTATGTCAGTCAAAATGAGATTGAAATGGATGCAGACAAAGCAAAAGCCATCGGAACAAAAAAAGAAATCAGAGGGTTTTTAAGGAAACTATAATTATCAATAAATTCATTGCTAAGTTGACAATAGTGTGTGAACCAATCTTTAAGCTACTAAAAAAAGATTAGCCGGTTGAATGGTGCGAACAGTGTTAGCTAGCATTTGACAAGATCATAGGCTACCTAGTTAACCCACTTATTTTAAGATCACCTAAACCAGGGATGCCTCCAACCCTGTATCTAGCCATTGAAGGGATCACAATTAGTGCAATGTTAGCCCAAGAGGGAGAAACAAAAGCAGAACACATAGTTTACTACTTGAGTAAGAAGATGTTACCATATAAGGAGAAGTACAACCAAGTCGAATAGATATATATGGCAATGGTATGGACAATGAAACAACTTAGGCACTACTTTCAATCTTATAAAATACAGGTCGTGTCTAAAATGGACCCAATAAAGTACCTCTACGAAGCTCCCTCTCTAATGGGAAAACTTGCCAAGTGGTTCGTACTGCTAATAGAATTTGACATGCAATATCTACTAATAAGGCAGTAAAAGGGAGAGCAGTGGCTAAATTTCTAGCTCTTAACCCCATTCCAAACTCAGAAGAAATCCAACTAGACTTCCCAAATGACCTCAGCTCAGCTATTGAAATCCAAGGATGGTGCATGTACTTTGACAGAGCAGTTAATCAGTTCGGTGCAGGAGTTGGTGTCATATTACAATCTTCAAAATCTTCCAAACTTAAGTTTAGAGTCACAAATAATAAAGCAGAATATGAGGCATGCATAATCGAAATAGAAGCACTAATAACCCTAGATGTCATAGAAGTCAAAATCTTCGGAGATTCCATGTTAGTAATCAATCATGCCATGGAAGAGTAGGAACTAAAAGAGCAACATTTAAAGCCTTATCTAGACCACTTAAGGCTACTCACCATGTCCTTCTGAAAATGCAAATTCATTCATCTCCTTAGGAACCACAATTAGATGGCAAATGCACTTACTTCCCTAGCGTCAGTATGGGAAGGACCATCTAAAATGCCAATATAGCCCCTCATTCTACTCAGATCGGGACAGTCTTCTCATAAAGAATATAGAATAGTGAAGACAAAAGCAGCTAAAAAGCCTTGGTTTTATGACATCCAGAGATATCTAAAGGAATGAGCCTATCTTGATCAAGTAGATGAAAGAGACAAAGTGGTCATTCGATGACTAGCATCAAAATTCACATCACACCAAGGTATATTATACAAAAGAATCTCAGATGGTTTACAACTCCGATGTTTAGATGAAACTGAGTCTATAAGAGCAGTAAAAGAAGTACATAAGGGTGTTTTCTGGATGACGATGATGGAAGACTGCATCAAATTTGTAAAGAAATGCCATAAGTGTAAGATCCACGAGAATGTCAGTCACCTTCAATAGAACTACACTACATCTCTCTATGGCCCTTCTCAGTATGAGGACTAGACATAATTAGAGAATTTCACTTGGCAGCCTTAAACGAGCACAGATTCATCCTAGTAGCAATGGAATACTTTACAAAATAGGTCAAAGTAGAATCATTCGCAAGAATAAGAGCCAAATAATTGGCTAAGTTCATCAAAAGAAACTTATTCTATCACTATGGGATTCGCCAACATATCATCTCTAACAACGATGTCTAATTCCAAGAGGAAATTAGAGAGCTACTAAGGAGCTATAAGGTGGAACATTATATATCTTCTCCTTACCGACCACAAGCGAATATAACCGTTGAAGCTACAAACAAGAACATTAGAAAGATCTTGTCAAAGATGACTAAAACTTACTGAGACTGGGTAGAAATATTGCCACATGCCTTATAGGGGTACCAAATGATAGTTAAAACTTCAACAGAAACAACTTCTTTCTTATCAGTGTATGGGTTAGAAGCAGTCCTTCCAATCGAAACAGAGATCAAATCTCTTCAGATAGTAATCGAATATGAATTACCAGAAGTACAGTGGACTGAAAAGAGGCACGACAATCTCACTCTCTTAGATAGCCAAAGGCTCAAGGCTCTATACCACACACAGTTGTATTAGGCTCGACTAGCTAAGTCCTTTAACAAAAAAGTAAAACATAAGAGTTTGAAAGTAGGAGACTGGGTGCTAAAGCAAATAAAATAGAATGTTCTAGACCCTAGAGGGAAATTCAAACCTAACTAGGAAGGCCCATACCTGGTCAAACATGTCCTATCAAAAGGAGCAGTCAAGCCAATGGATTCTAAAGGTAATGAATTCATCGAACCTATCAATACATATCGTCTGAAGAAGTACTACTTCTAAGGCATAAAAAACATCATCATCCTGTTGAGTTGAAAACCTAAAAACAGTAGCTCAGGCAAAAGTTGGAGACTTCTCATTGAGTTGAAAACTTAAAAATGGCAGTTAGGGCAAAAATTAAGGGAAGAGAGAAAATACTTAACTAGAAAACCTGAAAATAACTACATCGACAGTGGCTACCATCAAAAGCAAGCAATAATCCTATTTAAGCATCCCCCTTGTCTGATTTTGATTCATCATTGCTCGTCGTAAGGGACGATAGTCGTGACTCTAGCTTACTAATGCGGTCAAGATAAGCTACCCGCTCCAGCTCCCATTCACGACTAGCAAGATGGTGCTCAACCTGCATTACACATTGCATATCATACACTCATACATAAAACATATGCATAAAATAAATAGGTACAATAAAAAAGACATACCCTATGAGTAATAGCAAACTCCAAAAAGCATTATTGTGCACTCCCTACAATAGTATACCAGTACTGGCAAGAGGAGACAGGAATCTGCAAAAGCAAGCAAATAAGTCAACCACCACTCACTAAATAAATGAAACACAAGCAAGAATAAGAGAAGAACATGAACATGGGTAGCATTAACAAGAGTAACACCTAACTGAGGCAAGCTAGGTCTAGGAAAATTGAAGTTCAATGCTCTACCTAAGATGTCCATCCCAAGCAAAGACAAAGACAACTGAACCATTAAATCCCTAAGGATAGTGCTACTAGAAGCCATACCACTAGCATGAGCAGTTGCCTCGGTGTGGAGTGTGCCCTCATCATCCTCAAAGCAGGATTTGGACCTCCTCCCACACCATTGCAGATAAACTCTCTCAACCTATGTCAATTACAGTTTATTACTAATAAAGTTTGCTACATGCTTGCACTAAAATAGGAATAAAGCTTATCGAATCATAAGAAGCAACTCTCAACAACCCGTATGATGGCTTAGCCCTCAAACCTGAGGGATGAGATGCATCTACCTGAGAAGGAAAAGGAGAAGGAAAGGTCTTAGTACCTACAATATCAATTAGCTGAGGGATCAATACATCAACACAAGGCAAACCATCACTCTCTAAAAGGCCCTTAGAGGGGAATCCTGTTATAACAGCAATAAGATCATCGTCGCAAAGCTCATGACCCTAGAACATGTCCTTAGGGGGAGGAATGGGAACTCTCCTCATGTATGTGTTGGGTTTCAAGATTCCATACACAATGGAAAATTAAAATTTGAATCACAAACCTGAACCTGGATCTAAGTAATTTGATTAATTAATTAAATATAGGGTTTTCATTTTCTTATCATAAATGTAAAAGAGGCAAGAAATCTGGAAGGAAGAGAGGAGGTTCACTCCAATGACACCCTATCTCAAGCTTTTAATTTAGTAGTTCATATTTGAGATGTCTCCAACAGAATTCGCCCTCCACAAGTGTCCACACGAACAACCCTTGATTTTGAAAATGAATATTTGTGTGCTAGCACCTTCTCTTGATTTCTCACAAATCAAGAATTAAAAAGAACTTTGTGTTTTGTTTTCTAAAAGAGAAAAAATGAATTTGGTGGTAGAATAATGAGAGTGTATAAAACCCTAGAAAATATAACATATTTATAGACATTTAAATTAGAGTTTCACTTACCAAATAACCTTTTAGTAATTTCTCACTTATTCTTATTCTGATTTTATTTAAAATTAAACCAAAAATAATATTCTATTTATTTAAAATAACCTTTACCTTAAATAAATAAATATTTTATTTATTTATTTCCATAAAGTTTATTTGGGTTTGTTAAACCCATATTCGTTTTGGGCTTATTCGAAGTGTGTGACCCTGTAGGTTCATATGACGTTGGCAGTGGGCCTTAAATCTCTATTTAGGCATACAAGTCATAAGTGGCCTCTAGCAAGACATTATGACTACCCAAGTCATATGAAGTTAATAATCCGACATAACCTAATATACAGTGAATATTCTAGTCCCTTTGTCACATGATATCTTAATTGAATATAAGGCATAAATTATGTCATCTTTATAAAATTAAATCATATAATTTATTGATTCTAAGTAAGCTGAGAATGATAATTCTTTATTAATTTAATTTAGCATGGCCATGCATTTTCCTAAATCTATTTTATCAAAGGGCCTATAGATATCTTACTTATATTAAATAAGGGACAAATTCCTTCTCAATCACTTATATTACTCATTTTATACCCAACAACACCCTATTTTATCATCCGGTTAAAGATAAGTAAGATTATGTCAAAATATAAAGTAGTTATGTAGAAATTTATGGTGATTTCAAGGTCAAAGGATAAAGCCAATATTACTGTGATAAGAATAACTTATGATAATAATCTATGTAGTACTCTCATTATGGGTCAATCCAGCACTTTATTTCTCAAAAAAGTACCTGTGAGTTGACTTAATATCTCTTATTCATGATTAGTAAAACATAATAATCAATTAACACTATACTAGCCATAATACATTATTATGACTAGGGATAATTTGAATAGAACTCATATTTAATCTAAGGTTTTACTATCAAGTCACATACTTGATGACCTTAGTAAGAATTGACTATTCAAGTAATTATCATAACATAAAATGATAATGAAAAATGCCTCTTTATTAAATAAAATGATAAATTCAAACATGGTCATAATGATTGACCTAGTGCATATCACTGACAGTATGGGCCATCCCACTAATGATGGACTTGCTGCCCAAATAACACACCCTGCCGATAATGCCAAAAAGTAACACTCGTCTCTGTATCAGCTGCCATGCAGCCACCATATTTTTCATTCAATGAGATCTCGCCACCCACTAGCGAAGAAAGATATGCTCAAAGGGCAATAATAAAAAAACAATCCCAAAGAAAGGAATAACTAGCAAAATAGAAATTAGACATACCTGATACCATGCAATCCTTGATCAAATCTGTAGTCTTCCTGATCCAGCAAGAATAATGAGGGAAGCCATCCTTCTAAAATTGCTCGATGGATGGATGAGGGAGAACCTCGAACTCATATGCCTAGATCTATCAAAATCAAAGGGTTATACATAAAAAACTAAGAGCAAGACAACAAATAATAAAATTCCTACTCATCTCTAGCACAAATAAACATTTGTAGATCCTCAAGCCACCTCGGCATGCTACGTCAAGCCTCGAGTACATATGAGCAAAGGTAGCAGTGCCCCAACAATATCTCGGCAAGCCATCCAAGTCGCTCAAGACAGGTAACAATCACATATCACCCATCACCCGAAGGGTTCAAGAAGATAATAGCACTCAGTAAATAAAATAAAAAGAAATGGGCCAATTGCTTCATTGAGCCAAGACCACCATTATACAAAGCCCATACGAAAGAAACAAAATCCATGTATCAAGTGAAATACGGGCAATCAGACTTCATAGGAGTGACTACTGTAAGCAAACCCCTCATGAGACACCTCCTCGCCATAGCAATGGAATACTCCTCATCATTAAAAGGAATAGGCTCTCTAGAAAAGCTCAAGCCCATGATAGCAGTAAAGTCCAACAGGGTAATAATCATCTCCCCGACAGGCAAATAGAAAGTATGCATTGTGTCCATCCACCGCTCTATTAACGCATACATAGTAATTTGACTCGATGCATATGAGTTGTAAGATAGTGCAGCAATCACTCCATCGAAGCCCTTCTCAGTAACTATTTACTTCATGCACATTAGGAGACCTGATAGTACATGCTGACCCTATTGAAACTACTAGGTAGCACAGTGACACGCCTACGGGGCTATAAGTAATAGGTACGCTATCAAAGATTTACACAACTACTAAATACTAACACATCTCTCTCTATCACTTAACAGGATCAAAATAATAATAAAGGTTGAAAAGACAAGTATCATGACAAGCAGACAATCATAAAAATAAAATAAAGCAAGAGCTATCAATATCAACATCTACAATAAAGTTAGACAGATAGTTACAACAATAGCTATAAATCTACAAATACAAAAGTCTCATACAGTAAAAATAAACAGTAAAGCAACCAACGAAAAAGTTCAAAAAAATAAAGATAAAGATGAAACTACCTCACGACGATGACACACCTAAGTGTAAGTCTTTAAGCTATAAACAATGGGGATCGTGTAATATCCCGAGTTTTTAAATAATTTTAAACCGCATCGGGATATGCAGTGTTAATAATTTTTATATAATTTTTTATTATTTAATTAGTTTATTATTTATTAAAGTCATTTTTAATTATTTTAAGTATTTTACGTAAAATTTTTTCGAGAGTTTTATTTTCGAGGAAATTAAAACTTAAATAAATAAATATTAATTATTTTAGACGATTTTGTGAATTTGCATGAGTCCATGCACAATTTTAAGTGTCATATTAAAATATATACATATACATGCATATATGCACATTTAAATAAATTAGGGTTTATTTTAATTAAATTTATATTATATAATTTTAATAATTAATATGTGTATATATATGTATATGTATATAGATATTATTAATTATGTGTGTGGTGAATGAATATTGTGAATATAATATTCATATATTATTATTATATAAATTAAAGTTATATATATACATATATATACATATATACTTTACAAAAACAAAAGTTTACCATAATTACCAAACTGCCATCGACACTATCTCCCTCATTCTCAACATCCCCCATCCTTCTCCGGCGATTGCAACCTCCATTTCTTGCCATTGGTGTGCCTCTTAGCCGTCCTCCTCCATCTCCAGCCCACTCTGTCACCTGAAGCTCCCTTTTCCAGCATTGTTTGATCGATTTTTCCCCTAAATTCTGAAAATTGACTCCAACTCCGATTAGCATGTTTTCGGCCACCATTTGAAGTGCCACCAGTCTCTATCTCTTCCTTGAGCTTCGGCCAATGCATTTCTAAACTTGGTTTCACTTGATTTGGTCTAGATTTTCCTAGGTTTCCAATTTTCAATTTCAGTCAACTTGAGTTCTTGATTTTTTTGAGCTTCAATTTTAATGATTCAAGCAAAATTCCTTCACAAAAATTGATCCTAGTAGCTCAATCTACATTCTATAATTTTTGTAGAATTTTTGGGAATTATTTTGATTTTTGTGAATTTTTTATTATTTTATTAATATTTTCTAATTTTCATAAATTAATTAATTAAATTATGAAATTGTGATTTATGGTGTTTATAGGTGTTAAAATGAATTTTACAAATTTATTTGCAATTTTTATGATTTTTATATAATTATTGTGAATTTAATTAGTTTATGTGATTTTTAGAAAATTAGGGTAATTATGTATTTTGTTGAAATTAATTGGTTAATTGAGTATATTTATTGATATTATTGAATTATATGTTGAGAATTAATTTTTGAGTAATTATACTATTTTTGGTGAATTTTTGAATAATTATAGTGAATTTATATATAGTAGGGGTATTTTGGTAATTTGGCACTAAATTGGCTAAAAATATAATTAAATCAGTTTTAATAGTTATTTGAGGTATAAAAATGACTTCTACAAATGATTTAGTATTTTTAACTAATTAAAACTATTTTTCGTAAATTATTTTCAAATTATATATAATATACTATTTTTCTAAATAAATGAGTTTTTATCGATTTTTAATATGTTTTAGAGTTAATTAAGTAATTTGGATTTATAGAATGTATTTTGGTGAATATTTATGAATTTATCAAGAATTATGGATTTTTAATACTATTTTATTAAAATTAGGGTTTTTATGTATTTATCGGTAAAATAATTATGTTTAGTGTTTAAATTTCTAATTTGCTATATTTTGATTTATAAAGGGTATTTTTTGTATTTTTGAAATTTTAATGTGTTATGTGCATATCTCGTGAATTGTGAACTTCGGTCGGTAGAATTATAGTTTGGGAGTCCGACCGAGGGGTTGTGTGGTTGTTTATTTCCGAAGTGTGTTTCTTTGCAGAACCGGCTCTACTTTCTGAGTAGAGAGATATCCATTTTACTAGGGAGGTTCTGCCAAATTTTTGGTAGAATTCTCATAAAACGTGATATTCAGTCGAATTCCTATTCTAATTCTGTGTTTAGTATTCTAGATCGAGTCTCTAGAATTACATTAGACTTATTCTGATTTCATATTGTCATTTGTTTGTTTAGTTGCACCGAGACCTAGGCCTAGTGGACTAGGCCCATTGGACCCGTCTCGAGGAGCGCAATAACTGTGAGTTGTTATCTTATATATACGTGTTCTAGGATGCATATTTTTAGAAATGTATGTTTTATTTTATAAAATATGCATAAATGGTTTAATAATTGCTTAGGTTTATTTTAGGTATATTTTGGTATATTTTAAATTAAATGCATGTTTGATTATTGAATTATACCTAAAATATTTTTTTAAGTATATTTATAGTTTATTTTATAATTAAACTGAATTTATTCGACATATATATACTCGAAATATACTTAGTTTATTTTTGGTATATTTCTAGTATATATATGGTTTATATTGTTATTTTAATTAATGTCATGCATCATTTATTTTATGAATGTATATTTTATATATAAATGAAGGATATCAATAGAACATGCTACCTAGTGGACAGCACTAGGATTGAGTACGTACCGGTACGACGATAGAATTTAGGTTATATTACTAACCTATTTGTGGATATTGATCGGATTGATTTATATGATGTGAGATGTGATTTGAGAGTGTGATTGCTGGAGCTCGATTGACCAAGTGTCTCGGGGCCAATCACACTCATAGTCAGACTGTTGGAGCTCGGTTGACTTAGTGTCTCAGGGCCAGTCTACTGTCCAAATGGAACAAGTGAATTTATTTGGAATAAGTGAGTCTGTATGGCTAGAGTGTTGTCTAACACTTTTTGAGGTTGCGATTATTTAGGGTTCTATTTGATCCTTCATAAACGATTATTATTTTCCATATAATATAAAATGATTTTGCTACATCTATGTGATTTTGCCTGTATATATATTTATTATATATATTATTGAATGTGTGCATTGTCATTTAGCTATGCATGTATATATATTATAACAATTCACTCAGTGAGGTCTGACTCCCCTCCGTTGACTATTTTTCAGGAGAGTCTTCGTCTTTAGACCTCAGTAGTAGACCCTTACGCTGAATTTCTTCTGCCCCGGCTTTACTATATAAACTGCTTTCTTGATTTTATTTTATATTCTAGACACTGCAGTAGCTATAGTCAAGTTGTGGGATTTATGTATCATGTTCGTATGAGATTTGTATTTTAAAGATTTGAACTGAGATTTGTATTAAAAGTTTATATATATATAAGATGGATTTGTGTTATTATATTTGTCGGTGGATTATTATTTTATTTTATTTATGAGATTTATTTCCGCTATGAGATATTATATTTATTTTTATTATTATTGCATGCTTTTATTTTATTTTAAAGGCTTGCTACGGGTTCCAGATTCGAAAGAATTCATGTTCCCTAGTGCCGGTCATGGCCCTTGTTTTGGGTCGTAATAGATCGGATCTCCCCGAGAAAGCCTGGAAGGCTAAGAACTATGAGCACCAGATATGCTAGTCCCAGCTGCGGATGTCCCAGCTCTAATAGCCTCTGCAAAGTCACCCTTAAGATCAACATCAACATTAATAAAAATGTCCTCCAAACCCTCAAGAATGTTGGGGAGTTCCATTTTACGCAAAAGAAAATGGAAATACATAAGCAAAAAGCACTTGAAATAAGAAAAAGGTCAAGAAAAGTCAGAAAACACTCAAAGAAATCCAGATGAAGCATCCCAAGACCTCCAAAACGACCACTTAAATAAGCATAGAGGGGGGGGGGAAGTGTGTGACCATGTGCACAAGTGCGTGATCATGTGCTCCCCATGTGTAGTCACGTGCACTTCCCCCTTCCACATGCTCTTCTATGGTTTTATATGCACTTCGAGACTTTGCACACTCAATTCTACAGTCCTAAACTTCCATTTGAGCATAATATATGCACCAAACTCACACAAAAGTACACTAGTGAGGACATCATCTGTTTAAAGACATTGCGCGTGCACTGCTTTCTTCAAAAAACTTGACATCTTATAAAAGAAGAAGAGCTAGGAAAATTCATTATAAGGATATCTTACTCCAAACCATCAAAATAATATCTTTAACATGACAAATCACTGTAGCATTACTGTATCAACAATGAGAGGTTTATTTTTAGAAAACTCCTCTCAAAATATCCAACTCATTGTGCCAATGCATATTTCGTTAGACCAGGACCCAGGTTTGTGAAAAAATAAAATTTGATTTTAAAAAAATAAACTTTGGAAACACATCCATAAGGCTCCAAAACCTTTAGAAGTGGTCCCAGAATGGTCCAACACAACTCAGGTATCAACGCGTATTGCTTAAAGTGTGCATAAACACCCTTAGGTGTCATATGCTAAAATTAAAGCCGAATTTGGCAAAAAAAACTTTAGAAACATGTTTAGAAGGTCCAAAAACCATAGGTAGCAACCCCAAAATAGTGCGCATAGAACTTAGAAGCGCACAGACGCGCATGGCTAAGCGCCAAGTGTATGACCACACGCACTTAGCATGGCCACGTGCACAAATACCCTCACATGCATATGACCACACCTACACCACCCTATTCGATACATTTTTTCCTATAAATAAACCCCTCTACACCCTATTTTGGAAGGGGAAGCAAATGAAGACACACACACACTCAAATGTCAATCTGATCAAGTCTGAGGACCACACAATCATTTTAGCACGTTTACTTTATTGCACTGCATTTTATCTTACTGTCGCCAACATTTGAGGATGTTGTTGTGCTTGTGTGATGAGACTGGCAATCTTGCATGTTGTGTGAATAATATATACGTTATTATATTCATTTTACATCATCACTCTGCATCCTCTATTTTTGAAATCATGAAATTACATCATAAATATCAATAATGTGAAAAGTTCATGCCCTGAAATAGAGTCATCATTCTCTCAATCTGGTGATGACCTCATGCATCCTTTATATTTTCATTATTCATCATCATAGCATAAATAATCACTGCAAGCATGATCATCCTATCATAAGTTGTGTGAATGATTATGTTATCCTTGTAGATTAAAAATATTAGATTTACATTTTCGTAATCTTTTTCTTTTCATATGTATTTCATTAAGAAAGCTATGTAATAAAACTCTCAGCTTTATTATCCTATACTACCTGATTTATTGTAAATGTTATATATACTGTCATTACTGAAACTAAAGTATTGCGGTAGCTATACATCGAATATCGTATAATGAGAAATAGTCAAAAAGTATATGCGATCTCTCAAACTTGAAAATCTCTGCTAGGGATAATACTCACTGAGTGACCTGATGTTATCTCTTTTTTTCTTGATTTTCTAAAAATTAGGTGGTGACTCCATAAAATTAATAGCGTTTTATCCCCCTGAGACCAATCACTTGTCTCTATTCAGTAAAGTTGTCATGTCCCTCAAAAATGAAAAACCAATAACAAAAACATAAAAAAAAAAGAATGCACCAGGTCGCTCACAATATCTCTCTTTTAGACTAGAGTCAAATTCTTAGGACATTATATATGTTGTGGTACTAATGTCCCCATTAAAAGATTCTTATAATTTGGAAACAAGTTCCCTGAAAAAATTATTGATAAAGTCCAGTTGCAAAGGTTTTTAGGAAGCCTTAATTATGTGTTAGATTTCTGTCCTATTATCAATCAGATTGTTAAACCTCTATATGACATATTAAAGAACAATCTAGTCCCCTGGACTGATGAACACACTAGAATTGTCAAACAGATAAAGTCTTATATTCTTGAAATTCCTTGCCTCCATTTAGGTTATCCAAAACTCCGTAAGATCTTAGAAATATATGCTAGTAAGTTAGGCTATTATGGTATTTTAAAACCATTTTCTGATGATAAGGAAGTAGTAGTTCAGTACACTTCGGGTCACTGAAATAATACACAAAAAAACTACTCTAGTATCAAAAAAGAAGTTCTTTCCATTGTCACATGCATATCAAAATTTCAATCAAATTTATTAAATCAAAAGTTTTTACTTCTCATTGATTGTAAATCTGCAAAAGAAGTTTTATAAAAAGATGTTCAAAATATTGCATCAAAACAGATTTTTGCAAGATGGCAAGCTATTTTGAGTGTCTTTGATTTTGATATAGAATTTATTAAAGGATATACTAATTCTCTACCAGACTTTTTGACTAGAGAATTTTTACAAAATAGAGAAAGGTGATTCATAAAAGAAAAAGAAAGATAAAGATAAATTTGATACTTCTATTCCCCCTCCTCTTTTTGCCACTAAGCCAATAAAGTCATGGTTCGATATAGTTAACCAAGAAAAATCTCATATAGTTAACACAGATAAATATATTCAAATCTGGTAATGGATTGAATCAATCACAAAAATCCCTAAACTTCTTAAAGCAATCCAAAATACCTTATAGCCTCCAGCTATCGAGCATCCTACCATTGAAGGCAATAAAGGTATATTAGGTAACGCTCCTCCACTGATTTCTAAACTTAAGAAAGGAGAATCTTCCTCCTCAAAAATCCTTTCTCAAAATGATTTAACTCTTTTGATTACTCAAAGTAGTTCACAAATTGTTTTATTTCAATCTAAACTTCCATCTTCTGATTTTATAATAACGAATTCTATCCATAATATTTTAACTATTGAAGATGCTTTTTATCATAAAGATCCTTTTATCACAATGCAAAATCATTTTTCAAAGGACTAGTTTTTTAAACCTTAAGATCTTTTAAAACCCCAAGAGTATTATCATATGATTTTTGAATTCACTGGTTCTGCTGAATTCAAACACTTTTATCATAAAGGCTACACCAAACCTTCTTATTCTACCTGTAAAATTCTCAAAGTCCTCCATCCCTTTGACTGGGGACAAGACCTCTTTAAACCAAAAGCCTTCCCTTTCAATTTTAATTCTAAATTAGACTTTTACCATTCATTCCTATATTGGGACTATGGACAAGCATGGTTTAACACCTTCTTAATCTAAAATTCTTACAATTCCCACACATGGTTATTTTTCCTTAGTGATCATGCTGAATCACCAAGTTACCTACATGGTTCACTAGATGGTGGAATAATTAAGGTCCAATACCTGATATCCTTCCCCCTGATATTCGTCAAGGTTTTAACCTTTTTTCCTCTCACTATAAGCCTTCCCCTCTAGAGAAAAAGTTCACCCTTCTATGTTTCTATTGTTCTAAATTCTTTGTTCCTTAAGTCTCATAATGGTACCTTGAAGTCTATATAAATGAAGAAATTATTGTTCTTCAAAGGAGATTCAAAGTAAAATGGTGGAACTCATATAAAATTCCATAAAAGATTTCCAAAGATGTAGTCACTGGATGGCTAAAGAAGCATGGTTTCCTTGAATATTCTTGTGCCCAATCTCAGGTACAATCCAGTTTCCTTACTAAAAAATCTAATATCAGTGCTCTCCTTACAACTGCTAAGATTGAAGAAGAATATTTCAAGAATATTTCTCCTTAATATCTTCTCAAGCAACCATCAGGAAAATTTGACTACTTTGTCAAATATTTTTCTCTACCAATTGCCTCTGTCCCCCTCTCTTCTATCTTACCATAAGGCTAGGGTCCCTCATTCCACTTCCAAGACCATATGGGATTATCACTACTAAAAAGAAAAGATTCAAATAAATAAGGAATTATTGGCAAACAAGATGAAAAATATTGGCAGACAATATACTATTCCTCACCCACTAAAGCTTTGGGAATTATTGTACCTACCACTACTCTTTTAGACATTGGCTCTCTTGCTCTCCAATGATTCTAGCTCTTCACTTGAAGACTCTCTATATAAGGATGCCCCTTCTCCCTTGAGAGCACATTTGAAATATTTTAGAAATAGCTTTCATATAGTTCCCTCACTCTTTGTAAAAGATTTCTGTAAAATTTATCACTTAACAAAATATATATTATATATTTCTCTTTGCTCATTTTAGATAAAGAACTCTTATATTTTCCCTTTACTTAGATTAATAAAGTTTTTTATAAGTTAATTTTCTATATCTTATGTCTTTAAAAGTTTTATTTTATTTTAAGTTTTACTTATAAACTTATTTATTTTCCATTCTTATCTTAAGTAGCAGAACGTATACTCTGTGCTTGCCTAAGAAATTAGGATCCTGGGCATCATAAACTCTGTGAAATTCATTTCAAACACAGAAGTTTCTTTAAGAAGGGCTGCAAGTCTGTTTAAGGTTTCTTCTTCTAAATCTAATTCTTGAAGTTTCTTGGAAACCCTACAGTATTTAGAAATGTGTCCCTTCTTGCCACATTTGTAGTAAGTAACATCTTTCATACTAGTTTTCTTGGCTTTATCAACTTTATTCTTCTTAGAGGTTTCCTTATAAGGTTTTTTATAGTAAGTTTCTTTAGGGTCCTTTCTCTTGGAGAATTTTCTATATTTCTTAAAAAATTTCCTAGATGAAAGTTCCCTAACAAAATTCTTAATAAAGTCCAATTGCAAAGGTTTTTAGGAAGCCTTAATTGTGTGTTAGATTTTTGTCCTAATATCAATAGGATCGCTAAACTTATGCAGATTAAAGAAAAATCCAGTCCCTTGGGCTAATGAACACACTAAAATTGTCAAGCAGATAAAGTCCTATATTCTTGAAATTCCTTGCCTCCATTTAGCTGATCCAAAACTCCCTAAGATTGTAGAAATATATGATAGTGAGTTAGGCTATGGTGGTATTCTGAAACAAGTTTCTGATGATAAGGAAGTAGTAGTTCAGTACACTTCGGGTCACTGGAATGATATACAAAAAAACTACTCAAGTGTCAAAAAAAAAAAGCTCTTTCCATTGTCACATGCATATCAAAATTTCAATCAGATTTATTAAATCAAAAGTTTTTACTTTGCATTGATTGTAAATCTGCAAGAGAAGTTTTACAAAAAGATATTAAAAATATTAAATCAAAATAAATTTTTGCAAGATGGCAAACTATTTTGAGTATTTTTTTATTTTGATATAGAATTTATTAAAGGAGATGTTAATTTTCTACCAGACTTTTTGACTAGAGAATTTTTACAAAACAGATAAATATGGTTCGTAAAAAGAAAGAGAAAGATAAAAATAAAGTTAATACTTTTGTTCCCCTTTCTCTTTCTGTTGCTAAGCCAATAAAGTCATCGTTCAATATAGTTAACCAAGAAAAATCCGAAATAGTTAACATAAATAAAGCTATTCAAATCCAACAATGGATTGAATCAATCACAAAAACTCCTGAACTTTTTAAAGCAATCCAGAGTACCTTACAGCCTCCAACTATCGAGCATCCTACCAATGAAGGCAACAAAAGTACATTAGGTCAAATTTCTCCATTGATTTCTAAACTTGAGAAAAGATAATCTTCCTCCTCAAAAATTCTTTTTCAAAATGATTTAACTTTTGTGATTACTTAAAATAGTTCATAAATTGTTTTATCTCACTCTAAATCTAATATTTTTTTTATTAAATAAAACAAAATGATACAAACTACAATGGCAACGTTTAAATCCAAGGACAATTTCTGCTTTTAGTATGTGCTTAATCACATGTAAATGTAATTAACATTAATTAAATTAACTCAAAACCAAAATCAGCAATATTAGAAAACAAGAAAAAGATCCTGCACGTTGCTGTCCATTATGCCGGAGCATTATAATTTATTGCACATCATGTGGAGCAGCCTTTCTTTAATCTTCTTTCGGTGTATCTGACATCAAATAAGCACAAGAGCAACGTTCATTTTGTGCAGAGATTTTTTCATTTTTCAAGTGGTCACTTACATTGATCTGTGTCTTTTATTAAACATGAAGTATTAAACTACAATCCAAATGATCAATTGAGAATCTACTGCAGCATTATATTAACTATACATGGTAACTCCCAACTTTAATTTATGCCTATCTAATTCACCAACATGGTACAGCTCAAAAAAGAAAAAAATAATAAAAACAAAAAATGAATTTACAAACAACTCTTTTAATTTAATTTAAGGTTTCAAATTTAAATCCTGAATATATCTCTATTTAAAAAATTTTAAGGTAAATTTTTATAACATTTTGTAATTTTTTCTAGTCGAATCCAAATTAATTGGATATAATTTTCCATCAAAACTAACTTTTCTTTATGAGTGTTAGATTTTATATTCTACAATTTAATTTTACGATGCTGAAAAAAAAAGGTATTAAAAGGTTAAAAAAGCACACAAGAACTATGCACTAAATATGCAATTGCTGCTGCATGCTTCCCTCTTCTTTCCACACAAATACAATTATCATTACATTTGACTAACTGCTAAAGAATGAATCGATGCAGTAACTTCATGATTCCACCTCTGTCAATTTCAATACTAAAAATTTACCAAATCATTAAACTCACACAGAACAAAAGCAAGTAGATAATTGCAAATCAACTTGGTGATTAACGGGTAAAACACTTACCATGTTTAATTCAGAGCCTTAAATAAAAAATTATCACAAAAACAAAAAAAATCAGCACCAGGCACGCTCTGAGTTCTGAAATCTCGACCAACCTCGAAATTTATTTCAAAAAATATCCCGTCCACGTGTTCCCTATTGTCCTACGTGTTTTTGCTGACGTGTCCACGCTCCCTTGATGACTTTTAAAAACACCGTTACTTGCCCTCACTTTTACTCAAAAATTTTCATATCAATATCAGCAGACACTCTCTTTGCTTTTTTTCTTCTCCTCTCCAACAACATTACTTCTATTTCTAATTTCCTCTTCAAAATCACCGATTTAAACATAAAACAACAAAGACAAATGGCAGAATCATGCACTAGAAAGCTGATCGTTGAAGTCTGCAACGCCAGGAATCTGATGCCGAAAGACGGCCAGGGCACGGCTAGTGCTTACGCTATCGTTGACTACGACGGCCAGCGGCGGAGAACCAAAACAAAGTTCAGAGATCTTAATCCTGAATGGGATGAAAAGCTTGAATTTCTGGTACATGATATTCAGTCAATGGCTACTGAAATCTTAGAGATTAATATTTATAATGATAAAAAGACTGGTAAAAGGAGTACTTTTCTTGGTAAAGTGAAGATTGCTGGTAGTGGATTTGTTAAATCAGGATCCGAGACTCTTGTGTATTATCCGTTGGAGAAGCGGAGCGTTTTTTCACAGATTAAAGGAGAGCTTGGCTTGAAAGTTTATTACATTGATGAAGATCCACCAGCTGCGCCAGCTGAAAATAAAGAATCTGCTCCACCGGCAGTAACTCCAGTGGAGGAGAAACCACGTGAGAGTGAAGCGAAACCGGAAGCGGAGAAGAAAGAGGAGGAGAAGAAGACTGAAGAGAAAATAGAAGAGGCAAAAAATGCTGAAGCAAGTGCGGAAGATAAAAAAGAAGAGGGGAAGCCAAATCCACCGCCGCAGCAGGAGGAGAAAAAGCCAGAGGCAGAGAATCCACCACAACCACCACCACCGGCAGAGGTGGATTCTCCACCATTGGCACACAATGAAAAAACCACACAGCAGAAGGAGGATAGTAAGGCAGCAGACACGGGGAAAACATCTGATCTCAACATCAGCAACCTCGAACTACAGTCCCTATCAAGTGATCGCAGTCGCAGCGCTTATGACCTGGTGGATCGCATGCCATTTCTTTATGTTCGAGTTGTAAAAGCCAAAAGATCAAACACTGAATCCAATGCTTCAATTTATGCAAAGCTTGTGATCGGGACGCATAGCATCAAAACCAAAAGTCAGACCGATAAAGATTGGGATCAAGTGTTTGCTTTCGATAAAGAAGGATTGAACTCGTCTTCTCTGGAGGTTTCTGTGTGGGCAGAAGAGAAAAAAGAGAACGAGGAGAAAACAGAGAGCAGTTTAGGTACGGTGTCGTTTGATTTGCAGGAAGTACCAAAACGTGTGCCACCTGATAGTCCTTTAGCTCCTCAATGGTACAGTTTAGAATCGGAGAATTCGCCGGGAAATGACGTCATGCTTGCTGTCTGGTTCGGTACTCAGGCTGATGAAGCGTTTCAAGAGGCTTGGCAGTCGGATTCGGGTGGGTTAATACCTGAGACCCGAGCTAAAGTGTATCTGTCGCCTAAACTTTGGTATCTGAGATTAACGGTTATCCAGACCCAAGATTTGCAGTTATCTTCGACAACCGAAGCTAAGGCTCGGAGTCCTGAGCTGTATGTGAAAGCTCAGCTTGGCGCACAGGTTTTTAAAACGTGCAGGACTTCTGTCGGCTCTAGCTCATCCAGCTCAGCAAATCCTACTTGGAACGAGGATTTGGTTTTTGTCGCAGCTGAACCGTTTGAGCCATTTTTGGTAGTGACAGTAGAAGATGTGACTCACGGGCAGTCTGTGGGAAATGCCAAAATACAGATGGCAAGCATCGAGCGGCGTACTGATGATCGTACGGAGCTGAAGTCAAGATGGTTTAATTTAGTTGGTGACGAGAACAAGCCGTACACTGGGAGAATACACGTGAGAGTATGTTTAGAAGGCGG
The DNA here is from genome assembly GCA_947683625.1 of Mallotus nudiflorus. Lineage (NCBI taxonomy): Eukaryota > Viridiplantae > Streptophyta > Magnoliopsida > Malpighiales > Euphorbiaceae > Mallotus > Mallotus nudiflorus. The sequence goes on from CANTUR010000041.1 coordinate 9,091,772, forward strand.
CTATCATGTGCTTGATGAGGCAGCTCACGTGACCAGTGATGTTAGAGCTGCAGCTAAACAATTAGCAAAGGCTCCAATTGGATTATTAGAAGTGGGGATTAGAGGAGCTGCTAATCTGCTTCCGGTTAAAACTAAAGATGGTACACGTGGCACTACGGATGCTTATGTGGTTGCTAAGTACGGGCCCAAGTGGGTTCGCACCCGTTCGATACTTGACAGATTTAATCCACGGTGGAATGAGCAATATACATGGGACGTATATGATCCATGCACTGTGCTTACTATTGGTGTGTTTGATAATGGAAGATACAACCGTGATGAAGCAGGGAAGCCAGGCAAGGATATACGAGTTGGGAAAATTAGAATACGCTTGTCAACATTGGATGCTAATCGGGTGTACCTGAATTCTCACTCTCTAACTGTGCTCCTGCCTAGTGGAGCTAAGAAAATGGGAGAGATTGAGATAGCAGTTAGATTTTCATGTTCATCATGGTTAAGTTTAATTCAAGCCTATACCACTCCAATGCTTCCTAGAATGCACTATGTTCGCCCATTAGGCCCGGCACAACAGGACATATTGCGCCATACGGCTATGCGCATTGTTACGGCTCGGCTTGCCCGGTCCGAACCGCCATTGGGTCAAGAAGTGGTTCAGTTCATGTTAGATAGCGACACACACATGTGGAGCATGAGAAGAAGCAAGGCCAATTGGTTTAGAGTCGTGGGGTGTCTCACACGTGTGGCTACTGTAGCTCGTTGGTTGGATGGGATTTGCACGTGGGAGCATCCACCCACTAGTGTTTTAGTTCATATCTTGCTTGTGGCTGTTGTGTTATGTCCACATCTACTGCTCCCCACCGTCTTCATGTACGCCTTCTTGATTTTAGTATTGAGATTTCGCTATCGCCAGAGGGTCCCCCACAACATGGACCCAAGACTTTCATATGTTGATGCTGTGGGTCCTGATGAGCTAGATGAGGAGTTTGATGGATTTCCCACCACACGATCTGCTGACGTGGTTCGTATCAGATATGATAGACTCCGGGCTTTATCAGGCCGTGCCCAGACACTATTAGGAGATATGGCAGCTCAAGGAGAGCGATTAGAGGCATTGTTCAATTGGAAGGATCCAAGAGCTACTGGTATTTTTGTAGTGTTTTGCCTATTTGCTTCATTGGTATTTTATGCAGTACCATTCAAGGTGTTCGTGCTTGGGGCAGGGTGCTATTACTTCCGTCACCCAAGGTTCCGAGACGACATGCCGTCTGTGCCCAGCAACTTTTTCCGCCGGCTACCGTCATTATCCGACCAAATACTGTAGCATTTAGTTGGCTAGGTACACTTTCTTGGTGAAGTAATAATTTAAATAATTTGCTTTTATTAATTTTTTTTTCTTAATGCAATGTATGATTATAAATTAATTAATTAATATTTGTTTTGTTGTTTTTTAGATTGATTTGAGCCAAGAGCCTTTTAAAAGTTAGGGCAAAAGTATGTATTGTTATGGGAAAAGTGAAAATGACCGTTAAATTTGGTTCCAGGGCTGTGGACCAATTGTATATATATGCGTGATATAAAGTTACCGTTAGATGAGCAAGCCTCTCCTAACTTTATTTTTGAATCTTGAAAGAAATATCTTAGCAGACCAAAAAAAAATTAAAAAATAATATTAAATCTTGAAATTTTGTTAAACAAATATAAAGTAGATCATACAATAATAAGGAAGTGATTGGTATGTTTGTTTATTCAGTAGAATTGAAATGGAAATTAAAATGAATATATGATAAAAATTCTAATTTATTTTTTAAGTAATTAGATAAAATTTAGTAATAACTAGTGATGACGGACCCGACTACTCCTGGAATCATGTTCGACGATAGCCAAGATTAATAGAATCCAGCAACTTCTCACTCTGACCCTCCTCCGCTCAAGGATCTAGCTGGCCGTTTCAGACTCTTGTCTGATTCGCTGGCCAGAACGGATCTGGCACAGACCCAGACGATCAAGGGACGGGAGACTTCGCGTTGGGAGGCAGAGAAGAGGAGAATGGAGCTGGATGCCCAGTTGACTCGCTTAATGTTGGATTCTCAATTGCAGATCGCATCTATTGTTGCTGCTAATGCTAATGGGAAGAGAGTAGCTAAGAAAAGGAAGCGAATCCAAGAAGACCAACATGAATCATCCATCTCCCGTCAAAGGCAATTTTCCTTTTTAATTTCAAAAGATTATATATTTTCAGGAAAGGAAAGGATAGGATCTGCTTCAGTGCAACTTCAGCTTTTGGGGCCTATTATGCCCGCATCGTTCATGCGGTATTGCTTAAGTGTGTTGAAATGATATCAATTTTTATACTGTCAGGACATACACGTGGCACAGAAGAGAATGTTTACATAAAGATATAGTGTCCACTGAATTGCTTATGAATCAAGGCAAGAACATCCAATAGTATACCAATAACAGCAACATATACCATTCAGTATCTAATCTCTTCCTCTACTATTCTAAATATAAATTAACCTCGACTACATCTTCGGTTTGCAGAGCCCTTAGCCTATTCATGGCACTCAATATATTCTGATATAGGTGGAGATTTCCTTGTTCTCTATCTGTATCTGCTTGACCTCGGATTATCTACCAAGCCCATGAAAAAAGGTTAGTAAGCAACAACAAACACTGCCAGAAAATCTTTAGAGACTCTCACCTTTGATGCCCATGACCCTTCTGCTTGTTGGCATACATCCCTAATATCCCTTCCCGACATTCTGAGTGCAGAAACACAAATGCGTGAGCAATAGGCAAGAGAGCAGTCATCTAGTTGTGAATGAAAATTTTAAAAATACCAAACCATGTTAATTTGTTATTGGAAAATTAAGAAGGCATGAATAATATTTGAGTATTGCATTCCCACTTTCAAAGCCATGTTCATAGAGTTTTAGCCAAATTACTAAGCATATTTTCAGGACAGCAATTGTTCTCATCCAAATAAGTAAAGAGAGTAAAGAATTTGATTTCTTGAACTTACCCGTCTGTCACTCTGGCAAATTCCTTTATATCAGATTTCTTAAGATGCTTGGCATACTGTGCGGCAATATCCTGGCGGTTCTGCTCATCGGGTAGACCAAAAGCAATCGCTGAATCAAACTGGCTGGTGACAGGTCAAACATGAGATAGAAACATTCTAATTAGCTCAGAATATTACCAAAACAATAGAGAAGAATGTGCAACAATATACCTGATCAAAGCAGGATCAAGGTCCTGTTTTCTATTTGTTGCAGCAAGAACAACCACTTTCTTGTCTTGTTCAAATCCATCAATCTGCACCCATTATCAAATAGCAAAACAAGCTTAGTCAGGTCAGGCCAAATTCATATTTCCAGCTAGAAGAGCATTATAAGATCAAATTTATGGAACAAGCATCCAAAAAAATAAGAACTCTAAATGCTACTTGTAGGCGGCGGGATTTAGCGCTTGCCCAGGTATTTAGCGACCACAACACTGTGTGGGCTCGAAGCCCACTTGAAAATATGATCGGAGATGAAGTTGCTACTCGAATAAAAGTTAGGACACACTGTACAACAACTGGATCCCACGGAGGTTCCCAGAAGCCATCATCAGATATCAGGTTCGAAAATTGGATATGGGCTTTTGGAATGCCCACTCAACATTGTGGTTGGCCTCCGTTTGTGTTTTGAGTATTATTAACTTTAATTACTCAATTATATCTTTATTACCACACGTATTGTAATTGTCTTCGGATAATTACCAAATTTTATAGTTAAGTCCAAGTTTGCACATTAATTCAATTTCATGCTTTTAAGTCCCAACATTCAACAAAAATAAAATAAGTAATAATTTACAACCATACATTCAAATTAAATAGGGAAAGAGATTAGGGATTACATCACTTTTAGATAAAATAAAAGAATAATATACAAAAAATAAACCATACATATACCAAAAGTAAACTAGTAACAAACTATTTACACAAGTGCAATGGTCTAAGGAATTAGCTAATGACAATGACTACTCAATGATATGGATCATCAAGTAATTCCTACAATAACATACGGTTAGTTTCCTGTTGCGAAATACGGCACTATACATAGCAATATTTACAAATAATGTTCTAAAATTCATGTCACTAACTAAAGAAACCCTCAAATAACCAAAATAATTATCATCATACAATGAAATAATTATGTATAAAGGTGGAAAGAGCATGTAAAGTGAATATTATGCCGAATTTCATAAAGGGAGAAGAGCCAAACAGCCGATCGACCTGTCAATATGGTGATCGCCTCTGTGAAGAGGCGATCGCCTCATTGACAGGGGCGACGCCTCTATGAAGAGGCGTTGCCTGATCAACAGACTAGCTCGACTCTCAAAACAAACAAACTTCTACCTTAAGCAAGCAGTACATGCACACATGCATCCAATAAGTGCTAAATTACAACTATATGTAATAGTTTAAGAGATCATATCAATGAGGTAGTGTAACAAATGAAATAAACCTGAAATATACCTAAAGTATACTAACAACTTAGTCACATGCAAACTAAACACACAAATGATGAAGTTATAAAAAAGTATATTAGGATGCAAAGTTTTACCAAAGTAATGGACCTTCAGAGATGTGCTTTTGAGTGTGATCTCCACTTGGGTATGAATTCCACTTTGACATAATTTTTTTACCCTTTATCTCCTAAGGATTGTGAGCTTGCTTTTGCTTCAATTCCCCCTTTTCCCTCAAGAATGTCCCTTTCTGTCTTTTTTCAGAGCCTTTTCTTTCTCTTTTTTTTATTTGTTTTTCAAAAATGGGTCTCCTCCCTATTCTTTTCTCTTCCTTTTTCTTTTTATCCCCTACCTTGCCCATGCCCCTAGGCTCTCTAGCCCATCATAAGCCCTTATTGCCTTTCTCTTCCCCCCCCCCCCCCAAAAAAAAAAACTCTTCTTTACACAAAATCAAGTCTGGGAGTAAGGGGACCACACCACTTAGCCACCATGGCTGCAATTGCATTTAATGCAACTGCAAGTGGTTTGTCATAGAGGTGGCACCTCTACGATGAGGTGATCGCCTCTGCAACAACTACCAAAGAGGCAATCACCTCATTGCACTGAGGTGATGCCCCTTTGGCCTAGGCCTGTGTTGGGCCCAGTGGGCTCGGGTTATTTTTGGACAATTAGGCTAAGTCTTGAGCTTTTAGGCTTTCAAGTCCATTCCTAATTGGAGATTCAGGTTTTATTCTTGTGTCCAAGTTTTACATTCTCATCATTGGGCATAACAATGGGCTGATCAAACTGAGCATCCCTAATTCATCCCCTAACATGGGCCGACCGAATCGGGTGTTTACAATTTGCCCCTTGATTTTTCAAAAAACCAAATGCATGCAATGACCATTTTTTGAAAAATTAAATGCACAACAACAAACAAATAAATAAGATCAGTAACATACATGGCTCTTGAGTTTCACTCGAGAAATGAGATCTTCAATTTTGAAACGTAACCGTGATCCTCGGGTTTTCCTGGCCCGATCAGCCACTCATTAATATTTGATAAGTTATTCAAAGACGATTAACCTCAGGTTTTCCTGGCCCAATTCTAGTTCCACTAGGGACTTGATTCTTGGATTTTCCTGATCCAATTGTCACCTAAAACATGATTCTCGAATTTTTCTGGCCCAATTATAGTTCCACTAGGGACGTGATTCTTAGATTTTCCTGATCCAATTGTCACCTAAAACATGATTCTCGAATTTTCCTGGCCCAATCATCACAATGCTTGAAACATGATTCCTGGGTTTTTCTAGCTCTATCATCACTTAACCTTGACTTCGGTTCTCGAGTTTTCTTGGCTCAATTACCATTAGGGATGTGATTCTTAGAATTTCATGGTCCGATCATCACTTCTCTGGGCATACAGACTTTTGGGTTTTCCTGGTCTAGTTGTCGTTTGCTTTCAACTTTAGGGATACTACCCGAATAGTCATCTCAGTATTTGAGCTTCGAGGATTCAAACTTGAACAGCCCTATCTTTGAGCTTCAGGGATTCAAACCCGAACAACCCTCTGTTTTGCTGCAGCGTAACACTTTGGTTTTCTTAGCCCACACATCATTTAACTGAAAATATGAAGCTCAGGTTTCCCTGGCCCGATCGTTGTTGAACTAAAAAGTGTGAACCTCGAGTTTTCCTGGCCTCGTTCTTACTAAAACTTCATTTAGACAATTTTCATTCTTGAACTTTGATTTCCCAGTACACATATATAGTGACCAAATTTTTTTTCAAAACCCTAAGATTCCACCTACTATAAAGATAAATTTTCTTCTCTTCTTCTCTTTCCCACATTTTGTCATTTTTCCCTTTTTTCTTTTCTTGTCTTTTCTCTTTTCTCGTTCTCCTTTATACTTTTTGTACTTCTCTCCCTTTTCTAAAGAATGAAAAATGAAAGGACACCTTCTATACCTGAGTGGGATCACATCCCTCCCTTCGCTAGCGCTTCTTGGGGCCTTGGATTGACACGGGGAGGCTCGATTCCTCTCTTAACAGACCTAAGGTCCCACATCTGTTCGTCTACATCCAGAGAGGTTAGTACTAAAAAATTTTTATTTTTCCTACAAATTACATCAGGTTAGTGATTATTCTTGTGAATTTATCATTCTAGAGCATGATTAGATTAAACAAATATGAATTTTTCTATTTTAATGTAAAAAAATTAAAAAACCATCGATGTCTGCGTTCCACAGGGGCAATCGCCTCTTCAATAAAGTGATCATCTCATCAATGAGGCAATCACCTTATTGATGAGGCGATACGCCTCTCCTAAAGAGACGATGTCCTCCGTTGCAGACTAAAAGTCTATCACCTCTTCGATGAGGCGATCGCCTTTGTGATGAGGCGATCGCTTTAATAATAAGGTGACACGCTTCATCAGCAGGGCGGTCCGCGTCAGTTATACGCTCATTCATCCTGAAATTCTTTTATGATAATGAAAAGCATAAATTCAACTTCCCTATATTTTTTTTTCTTACAATATGATGCACAGACATTTAAGGGTGCTAGGAATTTCCATGGGGCTCGAGTTCTTTATAGCGAGTTGACCAATGATCAGAGGGATCAGATTTAGGAAATTGGATTTGAGGACTTTGTACTCTCACTTCCTTTTGAGCAGGGACGTATAGACTACCAACCACTACACGCACTGATGGAGAGGTGGTTCGACATGACCTACACGTTCGACCTTCCATTTAGTGAGCTCACTCTGGATCCGATCTCATTTACCGCCATTATAGGGATCGCCTATACTGGAAACCCCGTCCCCTTCGATGTGAGCCTACACCAGCTATCTCTGGACAAGGCTATATACATTGAGCGGCTTTTGGGCATGATTCCCGATATAAAGGGGACTCACACCCTCAAGCTCAACTCGATTAGTTGCTTCTATACTTAAGAGTGGGCTGCGGCTATGGTCACTCCTCGTGAGGTTGATCAGGTCATGAGGGCTTTCCTGCTCTACTTGCTTGGCACCACCTTCTTACCGACACTACCAGCTCAAATGATCTAATGTTCTTACCAGCTCTTTAAAATCTTAATCATGTATCCATGTTCGACTGGCGAAGCTGTGCTCTCATGTATCTATATTGAAGCATGGACGAGGTGGTCCGAGGGGCCAAGAGATTTTATGGCTTTTGGCACGCTGTCTTGGTAAGTCATAACTCTCCCCTCTCTTAACTTGTTCTAGTTTTAACTTATTTACACTGACTAATCAACTTTCTTGATAGGTCTAGGCTTTAGAGTTAGAGCTGCTCGTAAGTGTGCAGCAAGTGGGGAATCACCTTCTAGATATCAGCAGATGGGGTGCCAATCGTGTCCTAAAGAGGCATCTCACCCGGGTGCATATTTACAGGCAACACCTGAACTCCCTGATGTAGGATGCGGTACCTACAAAACACAAACTCTTCCATTAGTAATTTATACAAATTTAACCTACTTACCTATTGATGTTTCCACCTTTCGCAAATCCAGAATGACTTATGGGAGCCTGAGGATAGCTGGAGTATTGAGATGACTCATTCTAGGCCCCTAGCCCTGAAGAGGGTAGTCTTTTGTGGTCCTGGGTATCGAGCCTGGTATCTTGGCGAGCGAGTCATGAACTGGAGGGGAGGTGCTGAGCGAGATGGGTTCCCAGGTCTCCACCTGATAACATGCTTTGGGCGCATGAGCTAAAGGGCAAGGACCTCACTCAGGCTATTGCATGTTCACTGGTTGTAGATCACATAGTCCATGTGAAGAGCTGATATGTGGAGTTCGTTCGAGCCCACCTTCTACTGACAGTCCCCTTCTATGTCGCTTCTACCTCCCAAGTATATCCCTATCGCCCTTTTTTTTCATGCTTTAAGAATTAGTTGCGTCCTTATGTGTTGTTCTCTTTCTTTTCTTTAAGCTGTACTTGCTAGGCCTATACCTTAGCCTAGGTCTCGAGTACGGGAGAGAGAGCCCCTAAGGCATCGTTTGAACCCAGGCTGGGAGAAGACCTCGGTGGCTACTGAGCAAGCAAGGCCGCCTACTACCCCTAATTCTCAATTTGCTCCAGGCAGCTTCATCCATGTCCCTGACCCTTTAGCTTAATGTTAGGTTCCCCCTGATGAGTTATTTCATCAGTTTTTAACTCTAGATGAGGACCTGACACTTGCATGCACCCCTAGCAGTGCCACTCATATAAGTTCACTCCTAACCTATATTCACTATTATTCTTAACTCATCTGTTAATTCTAAAATTTATTCAATAATACAGATATCTTTGGAGCAGGGCCTATACATGTACCATATGATAGAGGCTTAGAGAGCCTACATGCTAAAGGTCACCCAGCAGTAGAGGGTAAAAATCTTTCTATTCTCTATATGTATGCATATTTGCATAATTCACTAACTTGTGATTTGTTTAAACAGGATCGTGATAAGGCTAGTAAGGCCAAGATTACCACTCTCGAGCACCAAATCAATGTGTTCCAGATCAACAAAGATGACAAGGATGAGGATGGGAGTGGCAGTGGTGCTAGAGGAGGGAATGACCACGAGGGTGCCGGATCGAACGCTTGATGTACCAGGGCCTGAAAATTGTCATTTCCCCTTTTAACTGATTTATCTAGCTTGGACAATGAACACATACACTTTTCTATTCCCCCCTTTTTTGGATGAATTATTTACAGAATTCAATTTTTATCTCAAATAAATTTATTCTTTTACATGAGAATTGATTTCAATGATTACATGTGTGTGTCTACCCCGCTATACTCTAATTTACACTTGCTGAGTTTGCACAGTTCAATGAAGCTTAACAACTAATACTACTAAAGAGGTAATCACCTCATGGCTTTCTAATGAAGAGGTGATTGCCTCTTAGTGTTGAGGTAACGCCTCTTCGATGAGGCAATCGTCTCATTGTAAGGCGATGTTGCCCCTTTAAAAACCCAAAACCCTAGCCCAACCTTGTTCTTAAGACACCTTCGTCCCTAACCTTTAATTTCTCTCTCTAGGCACCCCTGAAAGCCTTATTCATGACTGAATGGAGTCTTAAACTACTACAACCGATCTTAAAAATTTTGCATAATAGGTTTTGGGCTAAGTTAGAGTCGTTCCACTTTCGGTCTTCAAATCACTACATGTTAAGAGGGTCAATTTCCCTTTCCTTCATGCCATGGCTCAGTTTTGGGACCCCCAGAAGCATGTTTTTTGGTTCAACACAGTGGAAATATGTCCTCTACTAAAGGAATTCAAAGCACTTCTTGGTCATCACACAGATTCCACTTGCCGACTTGCAATTCCTAACCTTAAGAACCCAAACCCTTACTCCATTCAATACTAGTTGGCACATATGTTCAACCTTTCACCATAGTCCTCTTCTCACTGCATTCTCGACTCAAAAATCATATTAGAATCCTTCCTCGAGATCACCATGGGTGTGGACAAAAAAGAAACTCACTGGCCCCATATGATAGCTCTCTGCTTGTACGCCCAGTTTCTGCTAGTTTCTTCCTCCGGACACTGTGATTTAAAGGTCCTTTCCATTCTTGATCATGTGGAATCAAGGTTTAATCCCTTCCCTCTCATTCTAGTAGAAACTATTATTGGACTGGACAAATTCACAAAAACACGACAATTCTCCAGAAGTCCCTTTTTATTGGAGGTGAGCTCTCCCGTATCAATTCTTGCCTTTCAACTGTCCTATTATTTGCATCTAATCATTTGTCAATTTGCAAATGTGGCTCTATGAAAAATTGAATCTGCTTAAACCCCCTCAAGACATTAGGCATTATAAGGCCAAACATTTCCAAACAAGGAAGCTACATGTCGTTCCAATAGATGTTCAAAACTGGCTATTAACATTTCTCAACACTTTGATCCGCTGGATGTGCCCTTGGTGGAGATTGCAACATATGATGATCCGGTCCTATACATATTGCATTCTGATTGTCGGTCTTCATTTTGCCACCTTTTACAATTCGGCCCGCCTCTGTTGTCAATACGATCACAAATAACTGATCGTAGAACTAGTTCATGAGTTTGAACCAGGGCCCCTTTCTTAAATCTACCTGGACCACTTAATAGCAACTTGGCCTTGAAGAACCATTAAGAGAAAATTAGACTACAACAGAGATTAGACTACTAATAATCATTACAAAGCATGGGTCTATTTACAATAGATGGAAAGAGATGAATTTATTAGAAACAAGAGAACAAGAGAGTTATAAGTATTGAGCTTTCGAGGTGACCAACAAAAGAAAAGAAGACAAAATTAGCTCATGAAATTAAGTTGTCATTTTCCTTTTTTGTTAGATGTAGTTTCTTTTTTGTTATTTAAATAGCTTATAACATACACTTTATACTATGCTTAACAGTAATTAAAGCAATCTATTTCATTTAATTTAAGCACAATATATATATACATTTTGCTTCTGATACATCTCATGTTGTTAGTTGGCTTACCCTTGCAAGTTTACTAACTAACCATTTTGCATCTCTCTCTCTCTCCTTTTACAAGTCCTTAACATTTGCCTGGATTGCCTCTTTAAGGTTTTCAATCCAACAGGACTCTCTTTTTCTTTTTATCTTATTTTGGTCTCTGATTTTTGCCCAGGCAGCCTCTTTTTGAGGTTTTCTCCTTAGCAAGTTTATCTACGTTGACGGGCTCATTGAACTCATTTCCCTCCATATCGAACAGAATGGTGACACCTTTCGAAAACAACATCGTTACCAGGTACAGTCCTTCCTAATTTGGCTTGAATTTCCCTCAAGGGTCAATCATGATCGACTTTGTAAGGTTCAACACCAAATTCCCTTCTTGGATCTTTCTTGACTTGATCTTTTTATTATAGGCTCGGGCTATTCTTTTTTTATACAGTTGAGAATGATACATAGCTTTCATTCTCTTTTCATCCAGCACTGTCAACTGAGCTAATCTACTCTTCACCCACTGATACTCGGGGAGATTAGACTCTAGCAGGACTCGTAATGACCTTATCTCAACCTCTACCGAGAAAACAGCCTTACATCCATAAATCAAAGAGTACGGAGTGACCCCTGTCGAGGTTCTGGCAGTGGTTCGGTATCCCCACAATACGAATTGTAAGTATTATACCCAATCCCGATAATTCTCTAACATCTTGGCTAGGATCTTTTTCACATTCTTATTGGTTGCTTCCACTGCCCCATTTTCCTATGACTTATACGGAGATGATCAGTGATGCTCGATTTTGTAGTCTTTCAGTAGCGTAGCCATTTTTGCTCTAAAATTAAACCCCATTATCTGTAACAATGTGGTACAACAAACCATATATGCAGATTATGTTCTTCTCGATGAACCTCGACATTTGCTTCGAACCTACATTAGTATAAGATTCAGCCTTAACCCACTTGGAGAAGTAATCGATAGCCATAATAATATAGCGATGACCATTATATGCTTTTGGCCTCAGCTCTCCTATGAAGTCAATCCCCCATATAGTAAACAGCCAAGGAGAAGTCATTCCCTAAAGTTCCATAAATGGTAAGTGGCTAACGTCACTATAAATTTAGCAGTTGTGACATTTCTTCACAAACTTAACGCAATATGCTTCCATGGTGAGCCAAAAGTAACCTTGATGAGCTATTTTCTTTGCCAAGACCGTCCTATTCATGTGTGGCCCACATACTCCTTCGTGAATCGCCTCCATAAGCTTTCGGGATTCATCCTTATCAACACATCTAAGGTGTACCCCAATCGGCATTCTTTTGTATAACATCCCATTATGACTTATAAAATGTCAAGATAACATTTACAAGGATATCTTCTCTTTCCTATCAGTGCCATCTAGAAATTTCCCAGTCTATAAATATCTTTGTAAGTTATAAAACCAAGGCTTCTCAGTAGCATCAACTGGTGTCACCCTCACCTCCTTATAACAAGGGCCTCAAGATTTTATTAGAATTAAGGGTCTAGCCTTTGGCTGTTTCCCATTTTTCCACATAGAGGCCAGTGTGGCTAAGGTATCAGCCATATGGTTTCCTTCTCTCGGAAAATGAACAAACTTTCACTGAGTAAATGAGCATAAGATAGTAGTGAGATATTCCCAGTACGGATCTGTCCTCCTTTATCTCCCACTCTTTAGTAGCTTGTTTTATGACTACCATAGAGTCCCCATACATGGTAACATTCTCTGCTCTTGCAACGCGTAATGCCTCCAGACTAAAAATGCAGGCCTCATATTCTGCTTGGCTATTGGTTGCCTCAAACTCGAGTCTTTTTGCCATTGGGATCATCTCTCCCTCTGGCATGACTAAAATCACACATATTCTGGCCCCTTTATTGTTGACAGCCCTATCAAAGTACATTTCCCAACCTTGTACCTCTATTGCCCCCAGGTGTTCATCAGGAAACTCCAACTTCCATTCTTGGTCATCATCTACCAGACTCTGTGCCAAGAAGTCAGCTATTGCTCTCCCTTTCACTGTCTTCTTGGCTGTATATTCTATGTCAAATTCTGTGAGCAAAATGAGTCATCTGGCCAATTTGCCTGTAAGAGAGGGGGTCTGCTAGAGATACCTAAGGGATCATGTTTGGAAACTGTCTGCACTTTATAACATTGAAAGTAGTGTCAGATTTTCTTTATTGTCTAAATCACTGCTAAGCATGTCTTCTCCACAAGGACTAGTTTCATAAGGCAGAAGCTTCTTACTCAAGTAATACACAATGTGCTCCATCTCCTCTTCACCTTCCTGTGCTATCATTGCCTCTATATCATTTTTTTTCATTTTCCAGATATAGGATTAAGGCTTTACCCGACTTGGGTGGTTGCAAAACAAGAGGATTCATCAGATAATCCTTAATAGTTTCAAAGGCTTACTGACACCTTTCATCCCGTATCATAGGTTGATCTTTCTTTAGGAGCTTAATGATAGGGTTGCAAACGGTCGTCAATTTGGCTATAAATTTACTGATATACTGTAAACGCCCTAGGAATCTTTTTCATTCCTTGGTGCGGGCATATCCCTAATTGCTTTAATTTTATCCGGATCCACCTCTATTCCTTTCTGACTGACAATGAGTCCTAATAGTTTCCCAGATGTAACCCCAAAAACACACTTCTTCATATTCAGTCTGAGATTGTACTTTTTTCCACCTCAAAATGTCCTTCCCTGGTTGTGGATTTCACCATTATATCATCCATGTACACTTCTACCTCCTTGTGGATTATGTCATGCAGTAAAGCAATCGCCATCCTTTGATAAGTGGCCCCTGCATTTTTTAATCCAAAAGGCATTACTCGATAATAGTATATGCCCCATTTGGTAGTGAAGGATGTCTTTAACTTGTCCATTACCACCATCATGATCTGATTGTACCCTGAAAATCCATCCATGAAAGAGTACATCATATTAGAAGTCGTGCTATTAATTAGTGTATCGATGTGTGGTAGCGGAAAGTTATCTTTGGGGCAAGCCTTGTTTAAATCTTAGTAGTCCACACATACTCTTACCCTCCTATCTTTCTTAGGAACCGGAACTATATTTGCTAACCATTAGTATCCTCTACCACTTCCAGAAACTTTGCCTTCAATTTTTTCTCAACTTCTTCTTTGACCAAGAAAGCCTATTCCGACCTTAACCTCCTTTGCTTTTGCTTTATTGGTGCTATATGAGGATATGTGGGGATCCTATGTTCTGAGATCTCCCTATCGATTCTAGGCATGTCTTCATAACTCCAAGCAAATACTTTATGTCTCTTTGTTAGGATTTCTTTAAATTTTTCTCTCTCATAATGAGTTAGACCAAAAACAAGAAATATATTTTCAGGATTATTGTTTATGCCTAAATTAAATGATTCAGTTTGCATAGAATTAATGTCAAACATATGCATGAAATTATCATCACAAATAGAATAACGATTAGGGAACACATCTTATAAATAAGCAAATTCAAACTTCATTGCATTCACTTTCAAAAAGAAAAGATCATCAATTTCAAATAGAGAAGTACAAGAAACATCATAGTCGTCATAAAAGACATCTAGGATAGAGTTAAGGATAGAGTTAAAGACGTAGGCTTTAAAATCAAGTTCTTTGCTTTGATCATCAATGCCTTTTAACTCTAAGGTAGCTTCATTCCCTTTAAATTCTTCTTCAGCCAGCACCAAATCCTCAGTAGGGACTTCTTCAACAGTAACACCCTTAGCTTTGTCCATAAATTCGATAAATATTTCAAACCTTGGAATAACTTCCCCAACCATTAGGAGAGGTTTTGGAGTTCTATTGTAGGGGTACCCGGTGCCTTCCTTTACAAAGATCTCCCATAAAGTTTTCTTTTCAGCCATAGCTTCCTCTTTCTTTTCTTCAAATTGGCCCCAAATTTCTATCTTTCCCTTGGTATCGTCAAGCCCTTTAAATCCTAGCCCGTGCTTTAAAACAAGCATCTTATTTTCTACAAATTCTGAAGGTCCACTCTGATCTCTTCCCAACCCCATGTCGGGCATAAACCTCATGCTACACATTATCTTCAGAACCTTTTCATCTATCTCATCTGTATAAATTACACAAACCTCAAAACTGGGGCTTATGTAGATCTCATTGGGGGTCAATTTCAATGCAGCACAGCGACTTCAGTTTCAACGAAGATGGTGACAACCCTTCCTTAATGAGGGAACTTAATCTTATGGTGAACAATGGATGGGACGCCACCCAATGGGTGAAACCATGGCCTTCCCAGTAAGATGGCAAATGTCACTGGGATATCAATCACGTGTAAGTCAACACAAACTTCTATAGGTCCCGTTTTGACCAATGCCCTGAATGTTCCTTCCATAAACCTCTTGGTGTCATCATAAGCTTTGATAACTACTTCAAAAGGCTTTAAGTCAGCCACCATTAACCCTAACTTTGGAAGAATCTTTAATGGACACACATTAATGGCAAAACCATTGTCGCCCATCACGCAGCAAGTCATTTTTCCCTTCACCTCAGCCTTGATGAACAGAGCCTTATAATGGTCCTTCCCCTCTAGAGGTAGGTCATCATTAGAAAATGTTATTGTCCCTTGTGGAGTTTCCATTAGTGATCCTACCATTTATTCTGAGGTACAACTAGTGGAGATCTTTTTCTGATCCAGCGCCAGAACCAAGGCCTCCTTATGATCCTTGGAATGCATAAGTAACTCCCAAACATTGGCAACAGTCCCCTCACTTTGCTTTTCTTCTTTTCCTTTTTCAGAATTTTCTATCTTTTTAGGCTTGAACTTAATAGTCTCGAGTTCTTCCTTCTTTTCTTCAACCTTCCCTACAGACGGGCCTGATCTACTTCTTTCATTATCCCACGGGTCAACCTATTCCTCGCTTTCATCATCGAAACTCCATATGTCTAAGACGTGCACATGCAATTCCATAGGTTGTTTGCTTGGTCTTAGGTTCTTAGGCTCGACTTCTAGGGAGTTGTGAGCAACATCCATGAAGGAGTTTAGGACTTGCCCCTCCATTAAACCAGTGTTGATCATCAAGATAGGCATATTTGGTGGTGGCATATTTTGATAGTTGGGCAAGGAGCTGGTTTGTGTATTTAGCTTTATGGTTTCTAGGTCAGTAATCTTGCCTAATTCAATTAGGTCTTGGATTTCATACTTTAATCAGGCACAACTATCAGTGTCATGTCCGATGGTCTGGTGAAACTTACAGAAAAGCTTTGGGTTGGCACCGGGTAGGGGTTGTTATGAAGATAAAAGTCACAACAGGTTTTTCTCAATAAGCTTATCGAAGATTTTAAATAGAGGGCATCCCAAATTCAAAAATCTTTGAGGTTTTCTAACTGCATTAACCTGTATGTTATTGCTCAGTGGTCAGATAGCATTGATCTGAACATTACTGCTCGAACCAGCTCCTTCCTTGCCCCCAGACCTCCCTTCGAAGAATTTCTTTTCTTGAGCCAGATCTGACTCTTTTTGGACCCTAAACCTATACAATTTTTTAAAGTTTTTAATCCCCAAATCTCTCAGCTTTTTAGAAAGTGTTGGGACACACCCCTCTATTACCAAAACTAATTGATCTGACTCAACATGCCTATGCCTTATTAAAAACAGCTTTCCCCTCCAACGAGTTAGGTAATTAGCAAAGGACTCATTAAAGCTCTGTTTGGTGTTCTGCAGATTTCTCATGGATACTTCCAACTGAACATTGAGGCCATATTACTTTATAAAAGCAGCACATAACTCCTTTCAATCTGATTGAACATGTGGTTCCAAAGTGTAGTACCAGCAGATTGGTGCTCCCTCTAGTGACATAAGGAACTGCTTGATGATCTAGCTCTTGGTCAACTCAATGGCCTTCATATAAGTCACATACTACTTTAGATGCAAATGGGGATCCTTGATGCCAGGGTATTTCTTCATATCAGGGAATTTGAACTTACGGGGTAGCAGTTCATCTTCCCTTCCTAGATTCAGATCGGCATAATCTTTGGGGGCGATAATGTCCTTCTCCTTCATCATCATCTACATTTGGTTCATAGCCTTGGTCATGCTCTTGGCCCACTCAGTTTGCCCCACATCTTCAATTGGGTTCACATTTCTCCAATTTGATGGGTTGGCCAGTACCGTTACATCATCTTCTTCCCTTCCCTGAATTGGAATCTCCTTATCAAGATCTATCGGGTTGATTGGTGGCACATTGGACAACTGTACCGGCTGATTCTCCCTAATGAGCTTAGTAATTTCCCCCATTATCTCCTTTATCATAGATCGGGTTTCTGCCATCACTTTATCTTTTAATTGTACCTTAAATGCCTCTGGATCAAAACCCCTTGCCATTCCCACTTCTGAACTTCTGACCAAATGACCTGAACTAATTCGGACCCACCTTGATGAGCTCGAAGGATCTATAGTGCTACAAAATCATATGTTAGAATAATGCATGACCTGTATGCATGATATGCAAGTCCATTTTATTTTAAGGGAAGCTAAGAAATAAATAAGTAAAAAGAAATAAAAAGAAGATACATAAAACTAAAATGTGAAGCTTAAACGTGCAAACTTCCACCTTTATTTCTCTTACACGCATACTCCATGGTGCGTTTCTTATCCTAGGATTTTTTATCTGGGTTTTAATTATCAACAGGGGATAATAAAACCTACCTATGCAAGATAACTCTCAAGATGATTCAGACAAGTAATGTGTCCTTTAAATAAAGCCCGAGTCCATTTCCAATGAGCCAAGGTCCTTAGCACCATAAACTCACTTGTGAAGGCCCATTTGAAATGGGTTATGAATAGGCATGATAGGCCCTTATTGACTTAGTTTGTTTATAATAGGCTTTGGTTGGACACAAGGGCCTATTTTACCTTGGATTGCCTATTGATGGGCTCAAGATTTATTTTAAAGGTCCATTATATGGCATAACACACATGCATATGGGTAAAATTCCTAAGGATAGTTGCTAGGTCATTACACGGGCTTAAGTCTTGGGTAAAAAGGCTTCGATTCCTACAATGATATACATCTATATACGTCTTCCCACTCAAGGGTCAAACAACATGGATTAGTACGTGTCATAAGTGACAATAACCAAATATCCCACCACCAGGTTTGAGTGAAACGTAGGTAGCGAAGTACTGACTATTACCGGGTTTATTTGGGACTGAAGTGCTCATTATATGCAAAATGTGTAGTGAATGCATAAATGCAAGAAGAAATAAGAAAATAATTAAAGATGATAAAACACAAAATACTAGAATCAGTTTCTCTATCCCTAATGGAGTCACCACTATAAGCGGCGGGGTTTAGCGGGCGCCCAAGTGTTTGGAGACCACGGCACTATATGGGCTTGAGGCCCACTTGGGAATACAATATAGGTCTTGGGCCTCTTCAGAGATGGAGTCACCACCCGGATAAAAGATGAGACACATTGTACAATAACTGGATCCCACGGAGGTTCCTAAAAGCTGTCATTAAATATTAGGTTTAGAAACTGAGTATGGGCTTTTGGATTGCCCACCCAACCTTGTGGTTGGCCTCCGTTTGTGTTTTGGGTATTATTACCTTTAATTATTTAATTATTTCCTTATTACCACATGTATTGTAAGTGCCTTCGGATAATTGCCAAATTTTGTAGTTAAGTCCAAGTTTTCATATTAATTCAATTTCATGCTTTTAAGTCTCAACATTCAAAAAAAAAAAAGTAATAATTTAGAACCATACATTCAAATCAAACGGGGAAAGAGATTAGGGATTACAACACTTTTAGATAAAATAAAAGAATAATATACAAAAAATAAACCATACATATACCAAAAGTAAACTAGTAACAAACAATTTACACAAGCACAATGGTCTAAGGAATTAGTTAATGACAGTGAATACTCAATGATGTGGATCATCAAGTAATTCCTGCAATAACATACGGTTAGTTTCCTTTTATGAAACAGGGCATTATACATAGCAATATTTACAAATAATGTTCTAAAAGGGTTTTCATGTCACTAACTAAAGAAACCCTTAAATAACCAAAATAATTATCATCATACAATGGAATAATTCTGTATAAAGGTGGAAAGAGCATATGAAGTGAACATTATGTGGAATTTCATAGAGGCAATCGCCTCATTGACAAAGGGCGATGCCTCAATCAACATTCTAGCTTAACTCTCAAAATAAACAAACTTCTACCCTAAGCAAGTAGTACATGCATATATACATCCAACAGGTGCCAAATTACAACTACATGTAATAGTTTAAGAGATCATATCAATGAGGTAGTGTAACAAACGAAATATACTTGAAATATACCTAAAGTATACTAACAACTTATTCACATGCAAACTAAACACACAAATGATGAAGTTATAAAAAAGTATATTTGGATGCAAAGTTTTACCAAAGTAATGGACCCTCAGAGATGTGCTTTTAAGTGTGAACTCCACTTGGGTATGAATTCCACTTTGACACAAGTTTTTTTCGCCCTTTCTCTCCTAAGGATTATGAGCTTGCTTTTGCTTTAATTCCCCCTCTTCCATCAAGAATGTCCCTTTCTGTCTTTTTTCATAGCCTTTTCTTTCTCTTTTTTGTTTATTTTTTAAAAATGGGTCTCCTCCCTCTTCTTTTCTCTTCCCTTTTGTATCCCCTACCTTGCCCAAGCCCCTAGGCTCTCTAGCCCATCATGAGAGAGCCCATCATGAGCCCTCATTGCCTTTCTCTTCCCCCCCCAAAAAAAAACTCTTCTTTACATAAAATTAGGTCTGGGGGTGTGGGGCCCATACCACTTGGCCACTATGGTTACAGCTGTAAGTGGTCTGTCACAGAGGCAGCGCCTCTACGATGAGGTGATCGCCTCTGCAGCAACTGTCAAAGAGGCAATCGCCTCATTGCACTAAGGCGATGCCCCTTTGGCCCAGGCCTGAGTTATTTTTGGACAATTAGGCTAAGTCTTGGGCTTTTGAGGCTTTTATACTAGTCCATTCCCAATTAAAGATTCATGTTTTGTTCTTGTGTCCAAGTTTCATATTCTTATCATTGGGCTTAACAACGGACCGATCAAACCGAGCATTCTTAATTCGTCCCCTAACACGGGCCAACCAAATTGGGTGTCTATACTACAACTTGAAAGAAGTGCAGTGAGCAAGTTTAGAAAAATATACTGAATGAAAATGATTAAAATTCTCATTGATCAAAAGGGAAAAATTATAGTACAAATATACAAAGATTTACTTAGTGAGCAAGGTCACTAGAATATTCTATAACAAACTAACTAATTATTTGTAAATAAATAACAAATTTAACAAACAAAGCAGCAATACAAAATATAACTAAATTCCTTCCAGCTGGTGGTTGATGTATGAAGCTTAGGGCTATAATATAGAGCATGTTGTTCTATGCTATGGGAATACACCTGCAAGCTGTAATGTGTATCCACATATCCCCCCCCCCTCAAGTTGGAGTTTGATGAATGTCATACAAACCCAATTTGGAGAGGAAATAATGAAATTAAGGCCTAGATAATGACTTTGTAAAAATATCAGCGATTTGATGAGAACCAGAAATATGCTGAGGAACAATAAAGCCTTTTTTTATATTGTTCACAAACAATGTGGCAATCAATCTCCAAATGTTTAGTTCATTCATGAAAAATAGGATTAAGAGTGATATCAATGGCAGCTTTATTATCACACCATAAAGGTATATGAAGAGAAACTTTAATATCGAAGTCTTGAAGAAGGTGGGAGATCCATTGTAACTCACAAACTGTTAAAGCTAGGCTGTGGTACTCTGCTTCAGCTAAGGATTTAGAGATTGTGGCTTATTTCTTTTTTTTTCATGAAATTAATGCATCTCTAAGATAGATACAAAAACATGTTAGGGACTTTCTAGTGTCTTTACAAGATGCCCAATCTACATCACTATAAGCTGTAAGCTGAAATGAATTATGAGCATGACAAAATAGTCCTATTAATGGATAGCCTTTTAAGTAACGAAGGAGATAGAGAGCTGCATCCCAATGAGCTTGAGAAGGTGAATTAACAAATTGGCTCAACTTTTGGAGAATATATGTGATGCCTGGCCTACTAATGCAGAGATAAAGGAGGCATCTAACCAGCCTTTGGTACCCTTCTGAATCTGTAAATGATTTTCCTTGATTACTAACTAGCTTTTGTCCCTTTGGTGATAGAGTGTTAGCTGGTTTTGCTCTAAGAAGGCTAGTATCTAAAAGGATGTCAAAGATGAATTTTTGTTGATTAATTGTTGTTTCCTCAACACTTCTCATAATTTATAGTCCCAAAAAATATTTTGCATGCCCCAAATCCTTGATTGTAAAAACTTAATCAAGAAATTTTTTCACATTAATAATCTCAGCTTCAGAGGTACCAATGATCAACACATCATCTACACACACCAATAATGCAAGGAATGAGCTGTTAGTCCTTTTGATAAAAAGACAATGATCATTAGATGACTGTATGAAACAAAAAGGTGCAATTTGTTACAAAATTCTGAATTCCATTGCCTGGAGGCTTGTTTAAGCCCATAAAGAGATCGTTTTAATTTGCAAACCTCTCCTTCTTATGCTTTATGATAACACTCAGGTGGTAACATATAAATTTCATCTTCTAAGTGGCCATGGAGAAAAGCATTTTTAATGTCCAGTTGATGAATTGGCCAGATATTTGCAGTTGAGATTGCAAGAAAAATTCTTACTGTGATAATTTTTGCAACTGGAGAAAAATTGTCCAAGTAGTCAATCCCTTCAACTTGATGACAGCCTTTGGCTACAAGTCTTGCCTTATGCCTTTCTATACTGCCATTTGATTTAATCTTAACTTACATACCTATTTTGAGCCTATAGCCCTGTTTCCAGCTGGTAATTTTATCATTTCTTACATATCATTCTCTTCAAAGGCCTTTAGCTCAACATCCATGGCTTGTATCCATTTGGCTTGAGTTCTTGCTTCTTTGTAAGACACAGGTTCATGAATAGTTAAAACGTTTGCTAACAAAAGTATGCTGAGAAGAAATTACAAGTGATTTGGTAAAAGGAAAGGTGGGTAGTGTATGTGGTGAAGATGTGTGCAAGGTGACTAGTGTATGGACGTTGGTTATTGGCAGAGTGGTGGAAGTAAAATTAGTGACATAATCGTTTAGCCAACTAGGAGGATGTCATTGCCTAGTGCTATGTCTAACAGGAGCTTATCTATTTATAGGTGGTGGATTATGGCAATGATCTATAGGAGTACTATTGTGATTGCTTGGCTCAAAAGTAGGTTGTTCATCAGTAGCTATGGTTAGAGGGATGGGGTAGTCTAAATTATTTTAATTAATTTGAGTATAGTAGGGAAAAATAGACTCATGAAATATTGCATCTCTAGATACCATAACTTTGTGGGACTCTTATACACTCTATAGCCCTTAGCACCATGACAATATCCTATGAAGACACATGAAAAGGCTCTTGGGTCAAATTTGAGTTTGTATGGTTATGTATTTGACACATAGCACAAACAACCAAAAATTTTGATGTTGGTGTAATTTGGAGTTCAGTGAAACAAAATTTCAAAAGGAGATTTCCATTGAAAATTTGGGATAGGTAACCTATTTGTAAGATAAGTGGCCATTAAGATTGAATAACTCCAAAATTTTATTGGAAGGCTGGATTCAAACATTAAAGCACGAGAAACTTCAAGCAAGTGTTTATTTTTTCTGTCCACTTTTGTATTTTGTTGGGATGTGTACGCACAAGTTTTTTGATGTAAAATGCCCTTTTGGGATAGATAGGTTAAAAATTCATAATTTGTAAATTCGGTACCATTGTCAGTTCGGATGATTTTGATAGTGGTTTCAAATTGGTTATGGATCATATTGCAAAAATGGGTGAATTTTATGAGAGTTTAGGTTTTGTTATTCATTAAGAAAGTCCATGTAGCTCTTGAAAAGTTATCAACAATGGTAAGGAAATAGTGTGCCACATCTAAAGATTTTTCTTTATAAGGTCTCCACAAGTCTACATGTTTTGGTGGTGGTGTGTGTGCTCGGTTAAAAGGACAATCTTTGCTGGTTGGCTTTATGACAAGTATCACACACACTCAAAATTTGATTCCTAACATGTGAAAGAAATTTAAGATGCTTTAAAGTATTCATTGAAGTATGGCCAATTCTTTTGTGCCAAAGATCAATAGTAAAAGTTCCTAAAGATGGTTCTGCTTTATTAGAAGAATGATGACTCTCTTGTCACACAAGGGGAGGAAAATTTTGTATTACACTGAGGTTCTTTAAAGTGACTAGGCAAACAATTTCTATCAAGGATATAAAGGTTTCCTACTAATCTGCCAACCGCCAAGGTCTTGTTAGTCTCCAGGTCCTGTAACAAACATTGATTGGGCAAAAAAATGAATTTAATTAGTGTAGATTTGGCTAATTTATTGATAGATAAAAGATTAAATCTGAAGCTTGGAACATAGAATGTGTCTTTTAGGCTCAGGCTAGATGACAGGGTGACATGTCCAGTGTGTTTAACAATTTTTATTGATCCATCAGGTAGATAAACTTTTAGGCAATTTTGAGTGGGTTTTAATTGATCAAACATGGTTTTCTCAGCACACATATGGTTTGAAGCACCCGTATCAAGTATCCAAGTACCCGAATCCAACAAATTAGTGGTGCTTAATGCAATACTCAAAGCATGTTTCATAAGAGAGAAATTACCTGCATAATCACCAACATTATCAAAATTAACCTAGTTACCTTCGAGCATCATCTTCCCTTTTATAAGCTTCAAAAGCTCTTATTACACAATGCTTGCCAGATCAGTATTGCCCATCGGCTTTGTACCGTTCCTGTCATCATTGAATTCTTCGAGGGGACTCTCTGCCATATTGACCACAGCTCTATTGGATTGCTTTTTTCGTTGTTCTTTGAACCAGTCTGGATATCCATGAAGTTTAAAACAAGAATCTCTTACATCTCCTTTGTATTGCAAAAATCATAAAATTGTCCATCTTTCTCTTTTCTATTTCCTTCAGCCCTCTTCACATTACTTTTCCCTCCTGCATCTTTCCTAAATTGCTGAGATGTATGTTAGGTTTTAACATTACTCTCCATTGCATCTCCAAAAACTATATTCATCTCTCTTTGTTTTTCAACCCGTAATATCATGGAGTAAGAAGCTCTGTTAACTTATGGCAAAGGCTCCATGACAAGAATTTGATTTCTCATATGATCATAACAATCATTTAAACCCATAAGAAATTGAATAAGTTTATTGAATGAATTCAAATATGCAAGTTCTTTAGTCGATCCACAAGTACAAATAGGTAGGGGCATTAAACATATCAACTCATCCCAAAGCTTTTTTAATCTTGTATAATATTTGGCCACAGAATCATTACCTCAAGAGATTGAGCTGATTTCCCTTTGAATTTGGTATAACAATGGTCCATTGCTCTCACTAAACCTCTCTGCTATTTCATCTTATAGCTCCTTTGCAAAGGTAGTGTAGAGGGCTTCAACAATATCCTTTGAAACTGAGTTCAAGATCCATGATGTCACTATATAGTTTAATCTTGTCCATTGCTCAAAATTATCAGTGCCTTCTTCAGGTTGTGGTATTCTCCCATAAAAAAAACTGAGCTTGTTCTTAGCTTCAAGTGCGATCTTCATAAACCTGCACCAGGTGAGGTAATTATTGTCGACCATTGGTGTTGAAACAAGAATCGTGCCAGGATGGTCTGAACTGTGTAGAAAATAGGGATCATTATGAGGGTTGTAAAATGCAGCTCCATTTGAAGCTTCATTTCTCTTCACCATTGAAGAATAGTAATACTATTTATATTTTAGAAGATGGCAGAATCTGCTCTGATACCATGAGCAAGTTTAGAAAAATATATTGAATGAAAATGATTAAAATTCTCATTGATCAAAAGGGAAAATTGTAGTACATATATACAGAGATTTACTTAGTGAGCAAGGTCACTAGAATATTCTATAACAAACTAACTAATTATTTACAAAAAAATAACAAATTTAACAAATAGAGCAGCAATGTGAAATATAACCGAATTCCTTCCAGCTGGTGACTGACGTATGAAGCTCAGGGCTGTGATATAGAGCATGTTGTTTTATGCTATGGGAATACACCTATAGGCTACAATATGTATCTACATGCAACGTGCTAAAACAAAACTTTCAGTAGTATATAGGAATATGAGTTCTTGGTGGTCCATGGAATTGGATATGGAAGAAGAACTCAGGGAGTAATTGAGTAACCATGCAATGAGGCCTTTGCCAGAGACTTCAAATGCCTTACGACAAAAACAGCATATTAAGCATTGTTAAATTATAACATGCATTCTTGTTCTCTAGGAGATTTTGATAGACTGACACCACAAACCACAGTAACAACAACATACAGCAAGATGCTCAATGACATGAATGAACTACTAGCAGACCAGGCCCATGCTTGCTAGCTAGGCTGAGGGAAATGGAACTTTATTCTCACTTGTCGCAGTAAAACTGACAAAATTCTACGTATAGCTTCATGCATTTCATTATCACGAGCAACAACAAAAGAATCAACCTGTTTCAACAATGGAACAATAAGAAAGCGGGATAGAGAGAAAAATTAATTATCCGTGTAGCTTGTACTGCAAGTAAGGGCTATGAACATGAAAAATAGAAACTTAACAAAAAATTATCCAATAAGTTACATGATCTAGGAATATAATAGCACCATTAGGAAGCTCATTAGTGTTACGACCCAAACCGGGAGTCATGATCGGCGCTAGAGAACGAAAATTTTTTCGAATCCGAAACTCGTAGCAAGTCTTAAAAATAAAAACACATGCAATAAAAATATAAAAATATGCCAAAATTAAAACTTTATTCAATATAAAAATAAATTCTTAAATGTCATATTATAATAAAATATCTCATACAATATTCTGAATATAAAAATCTCAAACTGATACAACACATTACTAACATAATAACACTACTACTGTAGTTTTCTAGAATACAACAAGAGTCAAATATAAATTTTACATAATCTAGTCGGGGCTGAAGAAAACCGGAAAAGAGGTCTATTACCAAGGTCTGAAGAAGAAAAATCCCTTGAAAAAACTATTGAGAGGGATCATGCCTAACTAAGTGAATTATTATATTATATATACATGCAACCTAAAATTATATATAGTCAAGCATCAGTAAAATAATATACATATACACACATTTCACATAGATACTAAAATCCACTTTTATATATAATAAATGTAGAAAAATGTTTATTTAAATGAATGATCAAATAGAACTCTAACATATTCGCAACCTCAATCATAAAATCAATAGCCAATTGGCTTATCCAAAACTCTAAGTATTAATTTATCTAACTCAAGGTAGTAAACTGACCCCAAGTACATTAGGTCACTGAGGATCCGCAATCTCAATACCGGCATGACTAGCCCCGAGTATACTAGGTCAATCGAGGATCCACAGTCAGCTTTTCCAATAAACAACATCTTAATAACAATTATCATATTCAACCTACTTATATCGTACTGTCACGCAATAGTCCTAGCGTAGCCCACTAAGTAATACGTTCTACTGCTATCCTTCAAATCAATTATATATTTATTAAAATAATAAAAATGTACAATGTAAACGTGATGGCATCCATTTATAGAGAAATAAACCAATTATATACAAAAAATATATCAGACATATACGAAATCATTTAATAAAATAATTCATATTTAAATACATATTAAAAACATCAATGCTCATAATCATGCATCCTATATACAATGTATATATAAAATAATAACCCAGAAGTTTGCGCTCCTCGAGATAGACTCGATGGGTCTGGTCTGATAAGTTTCGGTCTCAGCGCAACTAGAAAAAAATAATAATAATATCAAAATAAATTTCTAACTATACTTTTAAGAATTCTAAAGGAAGACTCGATTTAGGAATCAAAACTCAGTTAAAACACAAAAATTCAAGATCGACCCGACGTCATATTTTATAAGAATTCTACTGAAAATTTGGCAGAGTCTCTTCTGTAAAACGGACATCTCTCTACTAAAAAGAAGAGCCGATCCTACAAGAAAACATATTTCTAAATAACACAAATCTCAACATCTAAGGTTGAGACCCTAAACTACTCAAATTCCCAACCGAGATTCACAATTTACCACAAATTAATATTAAATAATAAATATAATAAAAATCATTAAATTCCATAAATATCCATAAAATTCCAAAATAAAATATATTTAAACATAAAAAACATTTAATATAATTATTTTCACATTAATTAAATAAAATCTCAACTAAATTATATTATATTAATAAAAATTCAAATTTTCAATTATTTAACATAAAATAGTAAAATTCACAAATAATTATTCAAATAGGTTATTTACATAATAAAAACAATTAAAAACTTATTTAATCAGAAAAATAGTATATAAAATTTTTATTTTTATATATTTTCAAAAATTAGTGTTAATTAGTTAAAAATAGTAAATATTTCATAAAAATTATTTTAATACCATTTATTATTCCATAATTATTTAAAACATGTTATTTAACTATAATTTAAATAAAAACACATAATTTACCTATAATTCTAAAAATCACATAATACTAAATATTTACTAAAAATTAATCAAAATTACTAAAAATTATTTTCTCACTTCTAAAATTAATAATTTAAATTAACCATACTGATCTAACATAATTTTTTATAATAACACAAAACACATAATTAATAAAAATTCATTTTTAATTATTAAAAATTCAATAATTACCCATAATTCAAAAAAATTCAAAAAAAATAAAATAAAAATATATTTGAGAAGCTTAAGTTCCATATAACAACATTACTTAATGGAATTCTCAAGAATCAAACAAGAACAAGCTAAAAAAAATAAAAACCTAAAATAGACATAAACTAAAATTGAAGAAACTCATAATCCGAACATCGTAAAGTTGAAACGATTTGAGAATCAAGAAGTACACGTTGATAGGAATCCAAAGAGCCCAAAAATACAAGCTAAAACCACCAAAAATTCACCGAAGCTATAGTAACTCTCATGGTTTCTCACATGATTTTCGGCAATAGGAAAGGAGAGGGAGGAAGATGGCAAGCTTGGGTGGCATTCGGTGGCTGCAAGTGGAGCTCGGACAATGCTGGTAGAAACAAAAATGGCAATAGGAGAAGGTGAAGAAGAAGAAAGGGGAAAAAAAAAGGAAAAGAGGGGAAGGAAAAAAAAGAGTTGACCCATTTTTTTTTTTTGCTTTTTGACTCTTATATATATATATATATATATATATATATATATAATACTAACTTAACATATACATGTTCACACACACACACACATATATATATATAAATAACACACGCTAACACATGCACATGCACCAATAATGATACTAACAATAATAATAATAATAATAATAATAATAATAATAATAATAATAATAATAATAATAATAGTAACAACTAATAATAACAATATAATAATAATAATAATACATTAACAAATAACAACCCTAATAACAATAACAAATACTAATAACAATAATACCAACAATAACAATAATAATAATAATAATAATAATAATAATAATAATACTAACTTCCAAAATAATTCTTTACATAATAAAATATTTAACGTAAAATAAATAAATACAATTCACAAATAATGATAATATATAAATAAAATTTAAAATATTATTAACACTATATATTTCAAAATAACTTTATATAATTTAAAATATCGTGTCATTACAACCTTCCCTCCTTACAAAAATTCATCCTCGAATTTCAAATAAAAGAATAGACAATAAAAAAAATTCATCGAGGGAAGAGGTAAAGGTAAGTCAGCCGCATCTCAGCTTCAGTCTTCTAAGTGAACTCTTCCACATTATTGCTCCACCACAATACTTTGACCATCAGAATCTGCTTCGAACGCAATTGACGAACTTAATAGTCAACTATCGTGACTGGCTCCTTCTCGTACGTCAAGTCTTTATTCACTTTTACACTTTCATGTTGTAACACATGTGAAGGATCCAAAATATATTTCCTCATCATCGAGATATGAAACACTGGATGCATTTGAGACAAATTTAGAGGCAAAGCCAACCGATATGCAACCATGCCTACTCTCTCCAGAATCTCGAACGGTCCAATATATCTTAGTGCTAATTTCCCTTTCTTACCAAACCTCATCACACCCTTCATTGGACACACCTTTAGAAACACATAGTCTCTAACCTAAAAATCCATATCTTTGCGTCTCGGATCCGCATAGCTCTTTTGCCTACTAGTTGTGGTCTCTAATCTCATTCTGATCATAACAACTTTCTCCACTGCATCCTGAACCATCTTAGGTCTAGTTAATGCTCTCTCTCCAATCTTATCCTAACTTAGAGGGGATCTACATTTCCTTCTATACAAAGCTTTATACGGTGCCATCCCAATAATGCTATAGTAGCTGTTATTATAAGAAAAATCTATAAGTGACAAATGATCATCCCAGGTACCTCCAAGATCTAATACACACATTCTCAACATATTTTCAAGTGTCTGGATCATCCTCTCAGATTGACCATCTGTCTGAGGGTGAAAAGTAGTACTGAAATCAACCCTAGTGCCCATTGCTTCCTTCAACTTCTGCCAAAATTGAGAGGTAAACATAGAATCTCTATCAGATACAATGGACACAGGTACTCTATAAAGGCACACAACATGCTTAACTTATAGCTTAACCAACTTAGCTACAGAGTAAATGGCTTTCACTAGCAAGAAATGAGCTTATTTGGTTAACCTATCCATAATCACCTAGATGGAATCATATCCATCCTTCGAATGAGGTAACCCAACCACAAAATCCTTAGCAATTCTCTCCCATTTCCACCTAGAAATTGGAAGTGGCTAAAGCTTCCTAAAAGGATTCTGATGTTCAGCTTTCACCTACTGACATGTCAAGCACTTAGAAACATAATTAGCTACATCCTTCTTTAGTCCATCCCACCAATACAAGTCTCTACTGTTGTGGTACATCTTAATGACTCTTGGATGTCTGTTGTAGGCTATAGAATGTGCTTCCTCAAGGATCTCTTCTCTTAAATTATCCACATCAGGAACGTACAATACTCCATAAGCTCATCATCAAGTGTAAAGTCAGTGAACTTTCCTACATGAACATTCTCCACAAGCTCAGTGAGATTAGGATCTCGACCCTGAGCTACCTTAATCATATCTCTCAACACTTAACAGACTTTAAACAGAGCTAACAGTCCTCTTGATCTACTAATCTTCATCATCAAACCTTGATCCACCAACTAGTGCAACTCTTGGATTAAAGGTCTCCTCTCCATACTAATGTAAGCAAGACTACCTGAGGACTTCTTACTCAAGGCATCTGCTACAACATTAGCCTTGCTTGGATGATAAAGAATCTCATAATCATAGTCCTTCAAGAGTTCCAACCATCTCATCTGCCTCAGATTCAGATCTCTCTGCTGGAAAATATACTTCAGGCTCTTATCATCTGTGAAAATATCTCAAGTCACCCCGTATAGATAATGTCTTCAAATTTTAAGAGCAAAAATCATTACAGCCATCTATAGGTCATGAGTAGGATAATTCTATTCATGCTTCTTTAACTGCCTTGAAGCATAAGCTATCACCCTACCATTCTGTATCAACACACAACCTAGGCCCACTCTGGAGGCATCATAATACACAATGAACTTATATACTCCATTAGCCAAAGCCAAAACTGGAGCTAAAGTCAACTTCTCCTTCAGTAACTTAAAATTATTCTCACAAGCATCAGACCACATAAACTTCACATTCTTCTAAGTTAAGGGAGTCATAGGACCTGTAATTCTAAAAAAATTCTGCATAAACCTCCTATAATACCTAGCCAAACCTAGAAAACTATGAATCTTCATGACTGTTGTCAATTTGGGCCACTCAGACATTGCCTCTATCTTTTATAGATCAACCTGGATACCGTCTTTAGACACTACGTGTCCAATGAACGTAACACTCTCCAACCAGAAATCATACTTCAAGAATTTAGCTTAAAGATTATGTTCTCTCAGACTTTACAGTATTGTCCTTAAGTGATATATGTACTCTTCCATACTCTTCGAATACACCAGTATATCATCAATGAAGACTATCACAAATTGATTCATAAATTGTCTGAACACCCTATTCATCAAATCCATAAAAGCAACTGGTGCATTAGTCAACCCAAATGACATCACCAGAAACTCACAGTGGCCATATCAAGTGCGAAATGTCATTTTAGGAACATCGACCTCACTGATTCATAACTAATGATAACCCAACCTCAAGTCAACCTTAGAAAAGAACCGTGCACCCTGAAGTTGATCAAATAGACCATTTATCCTTGGGAGAGGATACTTGTTCTTCACTGTCACCTTGTTCAGCTCTCTGTAATCTATGCACAGTCTCAGTGTACCATCCTTCTTCTTTACAAATAGGAATGGTGCACCCCAAGAAAAAACACTTGGTCTAATGAAACCTTTATCTAGCAAATCATACAACTGCTCCTTTAATTCTTTTAACTCTGCAGGAGCCATTCTGTAGGGCAGTATCAAAATAGGAGTGGTGCATAGAACCACATCTATATGGAATTCGATCTCTCTATGAGGTGGTAAACCTGGTAACTCCTGAAGAAAAATGTCAGGAAAATCATAGGCAACTAGAACATCTATGACAGACATCTTCTCCACTGAAGTATCTCTGACAAGTGCCAAGTATCCCTAACAACCTTTCCTCAGCATCTTCCTAGCTGTAATAGAGAAAATAAGATTCTGAGGTATATAACTCTTATCACCCATAAACTTAAATTCTTCTTCATCTGAAATTTTAAAAATCACCTCTTTACTTTGACAATCCACAATGGCATAGTGTTAAGATAACCAATCCATACCAAGGATCACTTCGAACTCCATCACATCCATTAACACCAATTCCATCGGCAATTCTTTGTCTCCCACTAACATCGGATAACTAGAAAGAACAACATCGGTGTCTTACGAATCGCTTAGAGGAATGGCAACAGATAAAGGAAAAGCCATCCTCGAAGCTTACTAACACGACTTCAAAGCAAAAATAGGGGACATGAAAGAATGTTTAGCACCCGAATTAATCAAAACTCTAGCATCCCAACAAATGTAGAACCTAGTCTAGTTACATACGTT
Organism: Mallotus nudiflorus; assembly: GCA_947683625.1. Lineage (NCBI taxonomy): Eukaryota > Viridiplantae > Streptophyta > Magnoliopsida > Malpighiales > Euphorbiaceae > Mallotus > Mallotus nudiflorus. The sequence continues at coordinate 9,124,015 of CANTUR010000041.1, forward strand.
ATAATGGTAAAATACTAAAATTGCATTAGGTCCTTTGCATATCGACCCAGTCTAAGGAACTCTCTAGTATAGTCCTCAACAAATTTGTCACCTCTAGTGATGTTGGTCAATCAAAGTCTATAGCTCATTCGCAGTGGCTTTGGACAGAAATGCCTCATAAATCTCTCTCGAAACTGAGCTCAAGTCATCATCTTCATATGCGGTTGTATCACTTGGACGTACTAATCCAATTTTGGTCCCTCTACAGATAGCTCAATGATCATAATTCACCGATACACAATGTGAGCAGTTTGAGTCCTTATCTCAATAGCGTGTAGAAAATCTAGAGGGTCCGACGTCCCATCGAATGAAATCCTGCCAACTCTTTATAAAATAATACTGCCTCAGGATCAAACATGCCCTGCTGATAAACAGGTTGCATCTACAGTGCAATTGGAGGTATATCAGCTTCCTCAAACTCTGGCTCTATAGGTTCCTTGTCCTATAGATCTCTCTATCTACGATGACCTACCGATCCTTGAGGTCTACCTCTGCCTCTACCTTTGCGTCTAGCTGGCAACTCAAGAGGTTAAACCTCATCCTAAAAGGACTCATCATCCTCAGCCTCAATGATCGATGAAGTGACACGCGCTTACCTCCTCATTCTAAAAAGATAAAAACCAAAGAGATTCAGACAAGACAGATAACCTAACAATTACGCGGAGAACTAAATTAAGGAAAACTTATCAAAGACATAATCAAACCTAATTCACTATAGTAGTTTCAAAGAAAACATAACTTTAAAAATCTTAGTCCATAACATTAATAACCTAGGCTCTGATACCAACTTTGTCACAACCCAAACTGAGAGTTATGACCGACATTAGGGAATGAGAATTCTTTCAAATCCAGAACCCATAGCAAGCCTTAAAAATAAAAACACATGCAATAAAAATATAGAAATAAGCCAAAATTAAAACTTTATTCAATATAAAAATAAATCCTTAAGTGTCATATCATAATAAATTATTTCATACAATATTCTAAATACAGAAATCTCAAACTGATACAACACATTACTAACATAATAATAATACTACTATAGTTTTCTAGAATACAACAAGAGTTAGATATAAAGTTTACATAATCTAGTCGGGGTTGAAGAAGACCGATGAAGAGGTCTACTATTGAGGTCTGAAAAAGAAGGATCTCCTGAAAAAATATTGAGGGGGATCAAACCACACTGAGTGAATTATTATATTATATATATATGCAACCTAAAGTCATATACAGTCAAACATCAGTATAATAATATACATATACATGTATTTCACACAGATGATAAAATCCACTTTTATATATAATAAATGCAGAAAAATATTTATTTAAATGAAGGATCAAATAGAACTCTAACATATTCGCAACCTCAATTATAAAATCAATAGCCAACTGACTTATCCAAAACTCCAAGTATTCATTCATCCAACTCAAGGTAGTAGACTGGCCTCGAGTGCACTAAGTCAGCCGAGGATACTATCGGCATGACTGGCCCTGAGTACACTATCTCATCTTATAGGTATATCAGCTTCCTTAAACTCTGGCTTTATAGGTCCTTTGTCCTGTAGATCTCTCTGTCTATGATGACCTACCGCTCCTTAAGGTCTACCTCTACCTCTACCTCTGCGTCTAGCTAGCAACTCAAGAGGTAAAACCTCATCCTAAAAGGACTCATCATCCTTAGCCTCAACGACCGATGAAGTGACACACGCTCACCTCCTCATTCTAAAAAGATAAAAACCAAAAAGATTTAAACGAGACAGACAACCTAACGATTACGCAAAGAACTAAATCAAGGAAAACTTATCAAAGACATAATCGAACCTAATTCACTACAGTAGTTTCAAAGAAAACATAACTTTAAAAATCTTGGTCCACAACATTAATAACCTAGGCTCTGATACCAACTTTTTCACAACCCAAACCAAGAGTTATGACCGACATTAGGGAATGAGAATTCTTTCAAATCCAGAACCCATAGCAAGCCTTAAAAATAAAAACACATGCAATAAAAATATAAAAATAAGCCAAAATTAAAACTTTATTCAAAATAAAAATAAATCCTTAAGTGTCATATCATAATAAATTATCTCATACAATATTCTGAATACATAAATCTCAAACTGATACAACACATTACTAACATAATAATACTACTATTGTAGTTTTCTAGAATACAACAAGAGTCAGATATAAAGTTTACATAATCTAGTCGGGGCTGAAGAAGACCGGCGAAGAGGTCTACTACTGAGGTCTGAAAAAGAAGAATCTCCTGAAAAAATATTGAGGGGGTTCATATCACACTGAGTGAATTATTATATTATATATATATGTAACCTAAAGTCATATACAATCAAGCATCAGTATAATAATATACATATACACGCATTTCACACAGATGCTAAAATCCACTTTTATATATAATAAATGTAGAAAAATGTTTATTTAAATGAAGGATCAAATAGAACTCTAACATATTCGCTACCTCAATCGTAAAATCAATAGCCAACTGACTTATCCAAAACTCCAAGTATTCATTTATCCAACTTAAGGTAGTAGACTGGCCCCGAGTGCACTAAGTCAACCGAGGATACTATTAGCATGACTGGCCCCGAGTACACCAGGTCAATCGAGGATCCACAGTCAGCCTTTCCAATAACCAACATCTCAAAAAAAAATTATCAGATTCAACTTACTTCTATCATATTATCGCACAACAGTCCTAGCGTAGCCCATTAGGTAGCACGTTCTACTGTTATCCTTCAAATCAATCATATATTTATTAAAATAATGAAAATGCATAATGTAAACATGATAGCATCCATTTATAGAGAAATATACCAATTATATACAGAAAATATACCAAATATATACTAAATCATTTAATAAAACAATTAATGTTTAAATACATATTAAAAACATGAATGCTCCTAATCATGCATCCTATATGTATTGTATATATAAAATAGTAACTCATAAGTTTGCGCTGACAAACTCAACGAGCATGGTCCGATAGGCCTCAGTCTTGGCATAACTAGAAAAAAATAATAAAAAAATCAAAATAAATTTCTAACTATACTTCTAAGAATTCTAAAGGAAGACTCGATCTAGGAATCAAAACTTAGTTAAAACACAAAAACTCAGGATCGACCAGACGTAACGTTTTATGAGAATTCTACCAAAAATTTGACAGAGTCCCTTCTGTAAAATGGACATCTCTCTACTGAAAAATAGAGTCAATCTTGTAAAAAAAACACACTTCTAAATAACACAAAGCTTAATGCCTCGGGTTAAGACCCCAAATTACTCAAATTCCCAACTAAGGTTCACAATTCACCACAAATCAATATTAAATAATAAATATAATAAAAATCATTAAATTCCATAAAATATCAAAATATAATATATTTAAACATCAAAAACATTTAATATAATTATTTTCAAATTAATTTAATAAAATCTCAACTAAATTATATAATATTAATAAAAATCCGATTTTTCAATTATTTAACATAAAATAGTAAAGTTCACAAATAATTATTCAAATAGGTTGTATACATAATAAAAATAGTTAAAAACTTATTTAATCACAAAAATAGTATATAAAATCATTATTTGAATATATTTTTGAAAATTAGTATTAATTAGTTAAAAATAGTAAATATTTCATAAAAATTATTTTAATACCATTTATTATTCCATAATTATTTAAAACATGTTATTTAACTATAATTTAAATAAAAACACATAATTTACCTATAAGTCTAAAAATCACATAATACTAAATATTTACTAAAAATTAATCAAAATTATTAAAAATTATTTTCTCACTTATAAAATTAATAATTTAAATTAACTATACTAATTTAATATAATTTTTCATAATAACACATAAAACACATAATTAATATAAATTCATTTTTAATTATTAAAAATTAAATAATTACCCATAATTTAAAAACATTTTAAAAAATAAACTAAAAATATATTTGAGAAGTTTAAGTTCCATATAACAACATTACTTAATGGAATTCTCAAGAATCAAACAAGAACAAGCTAAAAAAAATAAAAACCTAAAATAGACAAACTAAAATTGAAGAAAACTCACAATCCGAACGTCATAAAGTCGAAACGACTTGAGAATCGAGAAGTACACATTGAAAGGAGTCTAAAGAGCCTAAAAACACAAGCTAAAACCACTAAAAATTCATTGGAGCTATAGTAACTCTCACGATTTCTCACGCGATTTTCGACGATCGAAAGCTTCTAGCAGTTATGGGAAAGGAGAGGGAGGAAGATGGCGAGCTTGGGTGGCATCTAGTGGCTGTAGGTGGCGCTAGTGGAGCTCGGACAGTGCTGATAGAAACAAAAATGGTAGAAGGAGAAGGTGAAGAAGAAGAAAGAAAAAAAAAAAAAGGAAAAGTGGGGAAAGAAAAAAAAGAGTTGACCCTTTTTTTTTTTTGCTTTTTGACTCTTATATATATATATATATATATATATATATATATATATATATATATATATATATACTACTAACTTAACATATACATGTTCATATATATATATATATATAACACACATGCACATCACGTGCACATGCACCAATAATGATACTAACAATAATAATAATAACAATATAATAATAATAATAATAATACATTAACAAATAACAACCCTAATAACAATAACAAATAATAATAACAATAATATCAACAACAACAACAACAATAATAATAGTAATAATAATAATAATAATACTAATAACTTCCCAAATAATTCTTTACATAATAAAATATTTAACATAAAATAAATAAATACTATTCACAAATAATGATAATATATAAAAAAAATTTAAAATATTATTAATATTGTATATCTCAAAATAACTTTATATAATTTAAAATATCGGGTCATTACAATTAGTAAGTGCAAAAACTTTTCCTAACAAGCATTCACTTTCCCTATAGTACTTTGACATGACCACCTCCAATGGCACATATAGCAATGCTACACCCTATTAAGGTACAAAAATGACATTCACACATAATTTAGTGTTGACTTATGCCAGAAAAAATGTCGTGTTGAAATTTTATATCTAGTATGAAGAAATTAGCATATCAAAAACTCAAGCAATCATTCAATAGAATCAACATCTTTTTTCAAGAAGCTGTTACAAAAACACCAGCAATTCTTGCCTTTATCAAATTCAAATTTTTTCAACACACAGAAAGGGAATAGCAATCCAAGCCAAACTTAATTCTTGTCTTTATTGAATTCAAATTCTTTCAACACAGAGAAAAGGAATAACAATCCTAGCCAAACATAATATACTTAAGGATATGAAGAATGGAGAAAAGAATAGTTTTTGTTGTATTTATGAATGAATGGTACAGTAGTATTTATGGATACATATCAAAGAGAAAAACCAAACTAACAAACAAATATAAAGAAAATACAAGACCTGACAATTATAATAAATATAAACAAATATGTGATACAATGATAAGGCTTAAAGGAGCTGCTACTTATCTTTTAACAGCCCCCAACAAACTGATGGTAGCCATGGCATGAGCCAAAGCTTGTCTCAGTGCTTCTCAAATAAAAGATGACCCAATGGCTTTATAAGAACATCAGCAATCTAATAAGCACTGGAGATAAAATTGACCTTTACAGTGCCAAAAGTAACCTGTTCACTCAAAAAATGATAATCAAATTCCACATGTTTCGTCCGAGCATAAAATACTGGATTAGCACTAAGATATATAGCCCTTATATTGTCGCACTATAGTGTAGCTGGTTTGTCGGCAAGAGAACTAAGTTCTATAAGTAAAGATCGAATCCATATAAGTTCAGTTATTGCATTGGCCAAGGCTTTATATTCACTTTCAGTCGATGAATGGGTTATGGTGGGTTGTTTCTTAGCTTGCCAAGAAACCAAATTATTCCCAAGATACATAGCATAGCCATTAGTGGACTGACGATCATTTGGGCAGCCACCTTAATCGTTATCAGAGAAACATTGAATAGCAAGAGAGGAGTTTTTCACAAAGAACAAACCATGAGATATAGTATGGCGAAGATTGTGCAATAAGCGTTTGGTTTCTTTCCAATGTTCAGTGGTTGGTGAGTACATGTATTGGCATAATTTTTTATCAAGAAAGCAATGTTAGGGTGTGTGAGAGTGACATATTGTAGGCTGCTAATAATTTATCGATACAACTCACCATTATCAAACAGTTGTCTGCTGGTTTTTGTAAGAGGTGGGCTTGTCACCATTGGAGTGGAACATGGCTTGCAAAAGGACATGTTTGTGTGAGCAAGTAAATCAGAAATATACCGTTATTGAGTGAGGAGAAGACCATTAGGTAGGAACTTGGCTTCTATACCAAGGAAATAATGAATAGAGCCCATGTCACGTATAGGGATTTCAGCTTTGAGAGCATCAATAAACCAAATGATGGCAGATGAAGTTGTCCCTATAACTAAGATGTCATCAACATAGATTACGATAAATAATTTTGACATACCATCAAGCTAAATGAATAAGGAAGTGTCTAGTTTCGAAGGTTGAAAACCAAGATGAGTCAAGTGGTTAGAAAGTCATTGGAACCATGCCCATGGAGCTTGTTTGAGCCCGTTGAGGGACTTGTGCAGTTGACAGACATAATCTAGAAAATTAGCATTAATAAATCTATGTGGTTGATCCATATATATCTGTGAATCTAAGAAACCATAAAGGAAAGCGTTAAAGACATCTAATTGGTGAATGGGCCAAGCATTAGTGGTGGCTAGAGCAAGAATGGTATGGATAGTCGTTAGTGTAACAACGGGACTAAACGTTTCAAAATAATCAATACCACTCTCTTGCGTGAATCCTTTGGCTACAAGTCGTGCTTTGTAACGATCAGTGGGGCCATCTACTTTCTTTTTTATGCGAAAGATCCATTTATTTCCAATAATGTTTGCATTGGGAGGTCTAGGTACCAAACTCCATGTGTTAGTGGACATAAGTGCATTAATCTCTTAGGGCATTGCATCTCTCCATTTTGAACAATGTTTAGCTTGGTTATATGTTTTGGTTTCAGTGTGGAGGTCATTAATGGAAGAAGATTAAATGGAGGCAAGGTGTGTTTGGCGTTTGTTTAAAGTGGAAGGATGAAGAGACATCTGATGAGTGAGGGATGATTCAATTAGAAAGGAGTCAAATGGTGGGTTAGCTGCAGAGTGGACATCAGACAGAGGGTGAATTTTTGGTGGTGGTGAGGTAAAAGGTGTAAGGGAGGCAAAGTGTGATGAGGATACGGGCGAGGTAGATGGGGTTGGCACTAGTGTAGAAACAAATGGGAATATTGGGTTAGGTTGAGGAGAGGATATCGGGTGGTGTTGGGGAGAGGAAGGAATAAATAAGGAAGAGGATGGTAAAGGATAAGGATTAGTACCTGATGGAGCCGAGCAAGAATGGATATGCCCAATTAATTAAAGCCACGGAGTTGAGTCATCTTGAGGAGAATGACGTTGCTGTGGGACTATTTCTTGAAAAGGAAATATGTTAGAAATTAATTTTTCATGTTTATCAAGATAAATACATCATGTTGGGATATGAAGACATCGATAGGCACTATGATTAGGACTCTGACCAAGATAAACACAAGTGGTTGTACGGAATGAAAATTTATTATTGTGGTATGGTCATAGGAAGGGATAAATAGCATAACCAAAAGGTTGAAGTGTTAAATAATTCAGATTTTTATTGTGTAAAAGAAAAAAAGGAGTTTTATTATTAATGACAGGGGATTGCTTGATGGCCATATTAGCAAGAAGAGGGTCTTGTGTACTCTTAAGAAGAATTTCATATACTACAAGTTGGCCATGTAGCTCATGGAATGGCACAAGATCAGGGTGAAGGTTGAGAGCAGTGATGATATTATGAAACTCACTGTCAATATTACAATAGATTATCGCATTGAATTCGATAGGGGAGAGATTTCTTCCAGCTGAATCAATTTCATCAACTAGGCTTTTGGCATGTTGAAGATATTGTGAGACAGAGAGATCGTTCTTCTTTAGCTCTTGTAATTCAATGTGAATTTGAAGTTGTCAATTTTGAGAAACTAAACCAAAGGCTTTGGCTAAAGCTTGCCAACTTGGAGGGAAGATTTCAAGCCAATAATGTAAGGGAAATTTTCTTCAGTAAGTGAGGACAATATCCAGGAGTGTAACATTTGATCTTTTTTTAACCAAGGATCAAATTCTAGATTTTCAATTTGCTGGTTGGGATTTGTTGTAGAAGCAATTGTTTTTTTATAGTGCAAGAGATGTACCATCAACAAAGGAGAAAAGGCCTTGATAGTTTAAAAGAGGAAGAAATTGGGCTTTCCAAGCAACGTAGTTTTTAGGAGTAACTTTGACAGAGAAGGTTTGATGAGTTGAAGAGGGAGCAAATGTGGTGTTTGTTGTTGGAACAATTTCAATAATCATGGTGCCTTGAATGCTTGATACCATGTGAAGAATGAAGAAGAAAATAGCTTTTGTTGTATTTATGAATGAATGGTACAGCAGTATTTATAGATACATATTGAAGAGAAAAACCAAACTAACAAACAGATATAAAGAAAATACAAGACCTGACAACTACAATAAATATAAATAGATATGTGATACAACAATAAGGCTTAGAGGAGCTACCACTTATCTCTTAACAAAGGACACCTTATACATACCTAAAGAACAAAAACCTAACAAAGCTGTTACTAATACAACTAATAAAAGTGTAATCCAAGGTCACTATGCTTTGAGTTTTACAATGAGAATATCTAGAGTAAAACCAATTCTCAAAGCAATTTGAAAATGATTATCAAGACAACAGAACAATGAAAAGGAAGGATTGCTAAAGTGCCGGCGGCTTACTGCTCGAGGAGCAATAACACGAGCGCAGGATGTCTTCCCTGTGCCTGGAAATGATAATAACTTGCCAGTAAGCTTGCCCATTGATCAACTAAGCACAGCTGTCACTGCACTATAGATTATGAACCAAAAGAAAAGATTGTAGAGCCAACTGATGGCTTTGACAACACCATTTCTTTTCCTAGTCTGATGGCTTAAACAATTCATTCATTTGACGTTACCCCTCTACCAGACCCAATATTAAAAAATTGTTGCTTAATTAACTATCGAATCATTAAAAATAATTAAGGCAAAAATGTTTTATGCTCAAATTCATAAAACAAAAACACCACAATCGCACGCCTATATATGCTTAGTACCCCTGACAGATTGACAACGAAGAAAATCTACAGCAATTGCATGTAAAGTATTCTTACACATTAACAAGTGAATCAAAATGCAATTTCAGGAAATTGTTCCCTGAGATCCAGGCTAGAAGACAAACCCGGTGGACCTTCAAAAAGCACGGCTCGATGTCTATTTGACTCAAACTTTTGCCGCGTTCCACGGGCAATATCATCATATACTTCAGGACTATAAAGAGCCAACAAGATTGTATCTTCTATCTCTCTCGAGAGACTAATCAATAAGCAATTTTGTTCATAAAACTAGAAGCGTGGTACTTAAACCACCAGAAGGGCAAATACGTGGCAAACACAGCATATGTTTGTCAATTCCTCGTCACTATGGCCATCTTATTCAGATCTCACACGGACAAACAATTAAAATTTATTTTATCACTCCTGTCTCATAAAGAAAATCAATCAACAGCCAGCCCCACATCAGGTATGAGACCCTAAGATAATGGGATGGAGAAGCTTCGTACCTTTCGGAAGTAAAATAATTCCCTGATATTTCTATAATTCATAAGCGTTTACTTAATCAAGAAATTCTTTAGAGGAAACAAAGTGAATTTGGCTAGCATATATAGCAAGTAGTGCAAATAATGCTAAAATCTCCACATATTAGGACTTTATAGAGAATAATAATGCCATTCATATAGAAATCTAATTGATGTTCAATTGTTCTGGGATTAAACTTGACCAACAATAACAGCAGCTGTACTTGCAGTTCTTTAAACACTTACAAATATAAACTCATTGTATTATTACCCAAGATTAAGTAGTGCATTAACAAACATAAGACTAAATTAATTTAAACAAAATGTAACAATAAAGGATATAGGAAAATGACACTCAATTGCCCATGGACTCCAGAGTGGAAACTGAATTGTCTGCAGATGGCATCCGTGCAGCACCTTCTCCAGGATTTCTTTCCGAGGTCTTTTATCTCCCACCAGCCAATTGTAAAACAGACACCAGAGCATCAAATTCTGCGGTGCTCAAGCTCCCACCCTCTATAAACTCAATTTCCTGAAACAACTTAGATGTCTTTAGAAGAATCGAATTGTAGTATAACGGACCAATTACTTTCCAGAAATGCACTCACTACTTCAACAAGTCGTTATATTACTCCCATGGACTCCAGAGTGGAAACTGATCTGTCTGCAGATGGCAATTGTGCAGCACCTTCTCCAGGCTTTCTTTCCGAGGTCTTGAATCTCCCACCGGCCAATTGTAAAACAGACACCAGAGCATCAAGTTCTGCGGTGCTAAAGCTCCCACCCTCAGTAAACTCAGTTTCCTGAAACAAGTTAGAAGAATCATATTGTAGTATAACAGACCAATTACTTTCAGAAATCTACTCACTACTTCCACAAGTCCATATATTACTCCCATGGACTCCAGAGTGGAAACTGATTTGTCTGCAGATGGCAATTGTGCAGAAGGCTTTCTTTCCGAGGTCTTTAATCTCCCACCAGCCAATTGTAAAACAGACACCAAAACATCAAGTTCTGCGGTGCTCAAGCTCCCACCCTCTATGAACTTAATTTCCTGAAACAAGTTAGATGTCTTTAGAAGAATCATATTGTAGTATAACAGAGCAATTACTTCCCAGAAATGTACTCACTGCTTTTTCTGCACTAATGATTGGACAAAAGAAGAGAATACATAGATCTCCCTCAGCTGTATTCACATCATCAGAGTGCCCTTTATCCAGACCAGCTTCCTTGTGCTTTTCTGGACTTCCAAGCGTTAGTTGCCAGGCAGCTGAACTGAAATTGAATGATAAAGACAGAAAGATTTAGCACGCAAAAGTTTTGCGGCAAAACGATGAATGAATAATAAGCAAAATGACAAGATAAAACACAATAACAATGAAAACAATAACTTATTAAGAACAAGTTGAAAGACAATGAGAAGCTAATTTCAGTAAACCTGTCCCAAGCACGTCATAACATATCCGAACCACCAGCTCGCTCATCAACCTTCAGTCCACACTACAAGAAAAATTCTATTTTGTAACGGCAAAATCTGTTACAAATGAACATTTGTAACGGATTTATACCGGATATATTTCGTTAAAAATTTGATGGTTACAAATTTTTTATAACGGAAATAAAAGTTCCGTTACAAATTTTGTGACCATTTTATAACAGATATTTCGTTACTAATTTGTAACAATAACAAGTTGTTACATTCCGTTATAAATTGCTTATTAGATAACTAGACAAATCCGTCACAAATTTGTAACGGATTTGCATCCAATAACATCTGTTGTAAAATAGTAATAGAATTTTTCGTTACAATTTTGTAATAGATTAAAATCGTTACAAATATGTTACAAATTTTGTAACCACTTTATAACAACTATTCTGTTACTAATTTATAACTGAAAAACAAGTTGTTACAAATTCGTTATAAATTGCTTACTACTTTACTAGACAAATCCATTACAAATTTGTAACGAATTTGTATCCGATAACATCTATTGCAAATTAGTAACAGAATTTTCTGTTAGAATTTTATAACAAATTGAAACTGTTACAAAGTTGTTTCAAATTTTGTAATGGAATACCAAGTTGTTACAAACCCGTTACAAATTACTTACTACATAACTAGACAAGTCCGTTACAAATTTGTAACGGATTTGTATCCGATAACATCTGTTGCAAATTAGTAACAAAAATTTTCATTACAATTTTGTAACATATTGAAACCAGTACAAATGTGTTACAAATTTTGTAACCATTTTATAACAAATATTTCGTTACCAATTTATAACAGAATTACAATATGTTACAAATTCGTTACAAATTGATTAATAGTTGAGTGGAGAAATCTATTACAAATTTATAATAGATTTATAACCGATAACATCTGTTACAAAATTAGTAACAGAATTTTCCGTTACAAAGCTATTACAAAAATTTGTAATAGATTTTTTGTTGTAAATCTGTCACAAATTTGTAACAGATTATTTGTTACAAAATCATAAAAAATTCATTACAAAAACATATATAAAAATTAATAATAATAAATAGAGTAATTGTGTGGTACAATATGTTTTAATTATAACAATTATTATTATTATTATTATTATTATTATTATTATTATTATTATTATTATTATTATTATTATTATTATTATTATTATTATTATTATTATTATGTGAACAAAAAGAAAAATCACATAATATTAAAATCTAAAAATATAAATGTCATACAATAGTATTTGAGAATTTATCATTGTGCGGCACAATATATTTTAATTATAACAATAAAAAAGTAAAGACTTAAGATGTTGTAAGATAGAGAGCGTCCAGTGTTGTGATCTTAACTTTTCAACATTGACATGAGTTCCTACATCTGTTGGCGCATTTCCTCTTATTGTTTAGACATCTCCTCTTGCTTCTTAGCAATTTCTTCATGTTGTTTAGCTATCTCCTCATGCTCTCGACGCATTATCTCACGCTCTTGACGCATCTCCTCATACTCCTCCCTTATTTGTCTTAAGCGCTCGTCCATAGCAGGATCAAGAGGGGCATATCTCATACAAGAGCGAGCCGAGCTGATAAATGAGTATGGATAAAATGCTTCTGCATGTGACCCAAGACCATAAACTCGTCGTTTCTTTTGCCTAACAACTACTTGTAAGAATACTTGGCTCATATCAACCTCCAAAGGCTCTAGATTTTCCTCTTGTGTCAGAGAAATAAAAGCAGTTAAACTCTGCACCTCATCCTACAATTAAACAAAAAAAATTAATTAAAAATAAACAAAACAAACTGATTAATTCATCAATAACTAGAAAAATAACTTACTCATCCTACAAGTAAACAAAAATTTTTTAATTAAAGATAAATAAAAAAATTCATTAATTCATTAATAACAAAAAAAATAACTTACATTGATTTGTTGAGATCTCTTATCAACAAATGAACCATCTTTTTTGGTATGTGTCTTTTTAAATACCTCCCACGAGTTAACTGGTCATTGTAGCTCTCTTTCCTAAGAATTATATTTTAATCTAACTTAAATAGAAAATGTTTACAAACTTGAAAAAATAGATATTTTTTATAAACATTAAATAAATTATTTTTTACCATTCTCAAGGTGTGCTTCATTATCGATAAAGAACCTCCAGTGTGCCTTGAACATCCGAAATCTTCACCACCTACCTCACTAAGTCTATTCTTACGAGCCGTCTCAGATTTAGCTTGCCATTGTGGAGTGTTCCAATAAGCTGTCCACTTATCCCAAACTGTTTGTGAGACACAATTTGGTTTTCTACCTTTGTTGTTTCTCAATCTACAAATCTTGATGCTATAATGACTACTTACAACTCTATACCACACATCATAAACTCTTGCATCTGAGGATGTTGGCCATTTGTAAGCCTTCTGAAAAAAAATATGTATTAGAATCAAGTTTAATATACTTGGTATAGTGAAACATTCACATGTAAACCTTGAATTCTTCCCAATAATATTGTTTTGTTGCCTTGGACACTTTACTCCATTGATAACCTTCATCCTCTAAATTCTCTAAAAATATATTTTCAATTTTTACTACAACTGAATGTCCATGAACAAACCTACAAGTACAATACATTTGCATAATAATAATAAATATATAAAATCCTAAATGTAAAAATTAGAAAATATTCAATTCTAACTTATAAATATATAACATACCTGTTATTCTCAATCTTAAGTGTGATTCTATCATCTGGATCAGCAACTGTAGAAGCTAATGTAGAAACCTCATCAATAGTATTCGTAGGTGTTATATTACCATCGATACCTTGATCATTTAGAATATATGGGCTACTTTATGGAGATGGAGGTGATAATACTCCAACATCGCTAAATCCATTACGACCCCCAGTACGGCCTCCAATATTAGACCGACCATGAAATCAACCCCTAGAAAATGTACGTCTAATATATGTCATTCCTATTAAAACTACCATATATTTATCACATAAAATAGGCACTTATAATACACTCAACCACAACTAGTATAAAGTATCTTATAGCAAAAGCACATTATTGAGTAGATAAATAATTGTCATAACTCATAACATACATATATCATGTATTATAATTAATTTTAATACAAGTAACTATAACTATTATATCTTACATGGAAATAAAAATATTTTACCTAATTCACATATCATCAAACATACATACAATGTTTAAATATTATAGAACTATAAGAATAAGATATCTCATGTCTTATAAATTATATAAATGGTTCAGTTCAAGTAGATGTTTAAAAAAATATTATAATTCTCAATTTTTTTGTACTAGTAAACCCAAACCTAGAATCAACTTTTTTGTGCCAGAAAAGCTTTGTGTCATCACATTATTTGTTGGTAATAACTCATATATCAACTAACAAATATCATTACATGCCCTTTCAAAAAGATGGTGCTCTACCTTAATGTTAAAAAGACGAGCAACAATAGATAACTTAGAATGGTCATAGGGATTCCCAAGCCAAATCTCTTGATTTTCATCTTTAAGCATGTCATAAAGGTGCAGTTGGATTTGGTGTGTCTATTGTATCTCTCATTTCAAATGAAGGACCACTAGCATCTAGTACAATTCTCTCAAATGTATAATGTGATGGATCATTTTCAACTGCAATTTAAGACTCTGATTGAAATACATCCTCCTCGAATGTTTGTATTTCAATTGTTTCACCATGCTTATACCAAGGAATATCCCTTTATAAACCCATTTTTTGCAAGATGTAGTCTAATTGTGTTCTCATATGCAAAGTTTCGATTTTAACAACAACGATTATTACATGGACTCCTTATATTATCACCATTCATATGCTCTAGATGTTTTTTTGCTAACTCCACAAACTTTTCAATTCCAACCTCAAACTCTCTATTTAACAAACCATTTCTTAATCTAGCATTTATCCATTGTCGATTTGTAGTCATTTTTATTTACTTTGTTATATACAAGAAAAAAATGCATTAAAAATTAATAAAATATTTATACATTGATAATATTTTCCTATAATACGTGTTTTTTCTTAAAAAATTTGGTCCCTAAACACTAATAATAGTAATGTATTTTTCATGATAGTTAACTATAAATACATTAAAGTATATAAATTTAAATTTATGTGTTAAAATTTAAAAATAATAATGTAATATAATATAATATAGTTGTGGACACTTTGTTTGATCAGCCCATAATAAAAGTCTGATGATGAGAAAATATGAGTTTTAAATGTAAGAGAGGCCTAAAACTTTCTTGAGAATGAACTTAAAAGCCCAAATTCCCATCCATATAAAGTCCAAGCTTTAACCCAAAAGACCAAATCCAATAGCCAAGCCTGAGCCTTGACCCAAACGCCCAGGCCCACTTTGGCCTAAACATGGATTAGGGCCAAAGAGGCGACACCTCTTTGATGGCCACATTGATGATGTGATGCCTTTTCGAAGAGGCGCCACCTCTTCGCTAGCCATTTACATAGGCATTTAATGGAGAAATGACACTAGTGGTCAAGTGGGTAGGCCCATGCAGGTCTGACTTGAACATATTGCGTCAAAATGAGACTTTTGAGGAAAAAGTGACTGAAAATGGAGATGATGAGAGGTAAAAAGTGGATGCCTTTTCAAAAGCATGTGAGGCTTAAAAAGGAGTTTGGGAGTGTGAGTAGAAAAGGTTAGCAAGTTCAGAAAAATAAAAAGAAAAAAAAAAGCTCAAAAGGAGGGAAGGATGTTCTTGAAGAGAATGAAGGGGGAAATTTAGCCTAAAGGTTCATTCTCAAAGGAGAAGAAGGAGAACTCTTGCATTCAAGTGAAACTTAAAATCAAAACTTATCTCTGAGGACCAATTACTTTGAAAAGTAAACTCACAAAGTAGTAAGAATCACCATTTTATAAGCATTGAGTTCTTCACTTTCATAAAGTTTTTAATTTATTTGATTACTTGTTTTTTAGATTTATTGTTCACTTTATGTTATGTTCATGATATGATCTTTTAAATTATTAAGTGCAGTTACAAGTCCTTAGTCATTTATATATGATATTACTTAAGACTAAAGCATATTCTTAAGTGTATCTATGTCTGGTAGTCAGGCAATGCCTCTTCAGGCGAGATTATATCGCCTCTATACACATAGACGATGCCTCATTAAGGCGTCACCACATTAACAAAGTCATGCACATTTTTATTATAATTTCTTTTTTCATTTCATATGATTTATGGTTATATGTATTTTTGCATTTCTGTAATTCAGTTACCTTTATTCAATCATTTGTTTATCTCGTTAAGTTAAAATGATCATGTGTTTTATTGCTTAATTTATGTTTATTTAGTTATTGAATTAACTTTATGGTTTCATCTTATAGGGTTTATATATTTTTGGAGATTAATGTTTATTTGTTTTAGGAATCTTGAGATGATTTTGATCATCAAAATGATCATACCTAATCAATCTTTGCAATTATTTACTTTAATTTACCTTATTGTTATTTTGCATATTAGAGATATAATTTATTTCTTTTCTTTTTAGTTTATTTTACTTTTTTCTTACATGTGAAAGAGTTGTAATCCATTCTCTTCCCTTCTTTTCGTACTTATTTATTTATCTTTATGTTTATGAATTCCTTTTTTTTTTGTATATTTACAATAAATATAGTGAATCACCCTCAATAAGCATGAATTTGAATTAATGTGTAAAATTGGACTTAAACATAAAATTGAAAATTATTTGAAGGCAATTACAATTTGCATGTTAATAAAGAAACATTGAATAATTAAAGGTGATAAAATACAAAACACACATAGAGGCCAAGGTTGGGTGGGCATTCCAAAAACCCATTCTCTGAAGACGGCTGCTAGAAATCTCTATGAAATCCAGTTGTTGTATAGTATGTCCCAAGGGTGGCGACTCCTTCTCCAATCTAGGTTCTAAGCCAATTTTGTATTTTCTAGTGGGCCTTGAGCTCACACAATGTCGTGATTGCCAAACACTTAGGCGCGCTCTAAACCCCGTTACCTATATTGGCAACTCCACTAAGGAATAAAGAAACTAATTTTAGTATTTTATATTTTATTATTTTTAATTATTATTTATTTCTTTTGCATATTTTGCATTCATTACACATTTTCACATAATGAGCACTCTGTCCCAAATAAATTGATAATAGTCATTGCTCTACTACCTGTGTTTCAATCAAACCTGGTGGTGGAGTATTTGATTATTGTCACTCATAGCACATACTTATCCACATCGTATAGACCCTTGAGTGGGGAGATGTAATAGAGGTATATCACTATGGAAGCCATAGCTTATCATCCAAGACTCAGCTCATGTAATGACTTAGGAATTTTCTTCAGGATTTTTCCAAAATGTATATGCTTTGATGACATATAGTAATCCTTAGAATAAGGCCTGAGCCCATTAAGAATGGACCATTTCATGATGGGCCCTTAATGCCCATTATGGCCTATCAAAATGGACTTTGGATTTATTCAAAAGAATTACTACTTATTTGTTATGTCTCGAGGGTTGTTTGCATACGTCAATTTTGTTATCCCCCTATTGATAATTAAAACCCAAACCAAAAATTCCAGGACAAGAAACTCACCATTGAACACATATATAGGAGAAATAAGGGTGGAGATTATCATCTGAGAGATTTTTTTTTATTTCTCTGTTATATGTAAATAGAGTGTGTTTATTTTCTTCCTTTGAATGGTAAAATGAATATGCATATCATGCATACACGTCATGCATAATTCTAACATGTAGTCTTGTAGTTATAGATCCTTCAAGCTCTTCCATGTGCATTCAATCTAATTCTGGCTACTTAATTAAAAATTTAGAAACAACAATGGTAGGTTGTTTTGATCCTGAAGCTTTCAAAGCACAGTTAAAAGAAGAACTATTTACTAAAACTCAGTAAATGATAAAGGAGATGATAGGAGAAATGACCAAGTTGCTTAGGGAAAAATAGTCAACGCAACCAACTAACCCAATTGATCTTGAAGATGAGATTCCTATGAAACAAAAAAATGACGATGTGAAAATATTAGCTAGTCCGGTAAACTGATAGAATGTGAACCTATCTGAAACTGTGGATCAAACTCATTGGGCTAAAAACATTTCCAAGGCTATGTCATAAGTCTAAATGATAATGAAGGAGAAGGGAATTAATGGACCAATGGATTATATCAATCTCGACTTAGATGAGGATGATGACCCCCTTCCTCAAAAATTCAAGTTCTCGAAGTAAAAAAGTATTTTGGGACTGATGATTCACATTTGCATTTGAAATAATATATGACCTATATGAAGGCCATTAAACATACTAAAACCTAGATAGTCAAGCAATTTCTTATATCATTAAAAGGTGCTCCGATCTACAGGCATTACGCTTTAGAACTATATTCGTAGAATTATTAGAAAGAGTTATACGCTGCATTTATGAAATAGTATGGTCTAAATGCTCAAATGGAGGCATCTCTAAGAGACTTGTAGAATACTAAAAAAAATTTTAATAAGTCCTTTATCGATTACTTGACCAAATAGAGAGGGAAGCTAGCATAAATGAGGCATAGGCCTGCTGAATATGATCAACTAATGATAGCAATAGAGGGTTATATTCCATTATTCTACAAGAAGCTGAAAGACCTTTGGATTCAAAATTTTGATGAATTATACAAGTTTAAGGTACAAAAAGAGTCTAATTTAGGATAAAAAAAAAGTTCGTCAATGGAAGATCTAGGGCAAAGAAGCAAACGGATCAAACAGTAGTGTGCAGATTAATGCCATTAGGCAACCTTAGAGGTTCTCCAACTTAGGTAGGCTCCTCTCAAAAGTTTTGGAAAGTTAATAGAAAAGAACCTTTTATAACCCTTATAACCAAAACAACCTTTACCAAATGTCAATCCAAAACCCTACTGTAAGTATCATCAAGCCATCGAATATGACACTAGTGATTACACCTGATTAAGACATAAAGTCCAAGACCTGATCAATTCAGGTAAGATCACTGACCTATAATCTAGAAATTTGAACACCTAAAATAACCCTTTACCCAACTATAGAAATGTCCTATAACCAAATGAACCCATTCTCATGATTAATATCGATTTAACAGAAGACCAAGTTCTAAACTTTTTCATTAATGTTGCACTTAGCTCACCAAAACCCGACCTTGAATAATAAAGCCCACGACCCATACAATTATTCATTAATGTGTTGGATATTTGGAGCTTTGATAAATAAAGAAAAGGAAGATTGACACATGGGACAGTGATGAAGAGAGAGTTTCAATCAATTAGGAAGATTACTAGAAAAGGGAAGGGAAAAGATAGGGACCAACCGACGTCTGAGGTTGAAACTGAGGCTGAGGGTAAGGAAGTGGAGAAAGAAAAATTAAAAAAAGAACTAAAGAAAGAGGAGAAGTCCATGGCCAATGTCTAGGAATTTCTCATGAATTCCAACACCCACTAGGAGCGTTAGTCCAAGCTTTGGATCAGAAAAAATTCCTAAAATATACACGTCTAAACAAATGGTGAATTTTTTCATAGAGAGTCTAGAAGTAGCCATTGTATTCACTGATGACGACTTGCCATTGGAAAGTAGGGAACATTACAAAGCCTTATTCATTAAGGCTGAGGTAAAAGGCAAGATAACTTATTGTGCAATGGTAGAAAATGGCTCTACTATTAACATATGCACTCTCAAGATTTTGCCTAAGCTTGGACTTACTGTGGCAGATCTTAAACCCTCTGACATGATAATCAAGGCTTATGATGACACGAAAAGGTCTGTTGAGGGAACCATTCTAGCTTTAGTCAAAACTAGGCCCATTGAAACTTGGGTCAATTTACATATGATCGACATCCCAGTTACTTTTTCCATACAACTGGGGAGGCCATGGTTTCATCCTTTAGGAGGTGTGCCTTCTACTATTCATCAAAAGATTAAGTTTCCATATGAAGGGAAGGTGGTTATGATTTCGACAGAAACTGAACCTACTGTTGTTGCTTTAAAATTAGCTCCTAAGGAGATTCCCATCAGTCCTAGCTTTGAGGTTTGTGTCCTATATGAAGATGATTTTGATGAGAGTGTTGGGAATATCATGAGAAATATAAGTTTCATGCCTAGCATGGGATTAGGGAAGAACCAAAACAGACCACCAAAGTTTATGGAGTAGAAAGTGCTAATTCTAAAGTATGAGATTGGGTATTATAAAGATAAAGGTTCTGAAGAAGATGATGAGGCTAAAACTAGAAAATAGGCACTTTAGAAAATATTTATGAAGGAAGGCAATGAGTGTCCATACAAGGGAGCTCTTGAACCTTTAATATTGGCTGGAAAGTTGGTCACCGGGTTTAAGATTTTTGCTGACTATATGAACAGGGTTAAAGAAGCTATTGTGGAAGAAGTAATAGTGGAAGAGCTGGTGTTGACTCTAGAATCAGAGGAGGACATTCATACTGCAGAGCTGAAGGACACTACTGATAAGGAAGAGGAGTTGAATTTTAACACCTACGTCCTAAATTCTATCATGGATATTTTCTATGATGATTTTGATGTTGTCTTACTACTTTGTTTGAAACTGATGACTTGTTCTTTTCTAAAGTGGATGTAAAGAAAATTGACTTTGCTTATTTGTGTGATGTATTTCCTAATGGTTATTCTATTTGTGATTATCATTTCATGCATATGTTTGACTTTAATTCTGTGCAAGCTAAATTATTTAATCTATGCACAAATGATAACCCTAAAAATACATTAATTGCTTCTAATTTAACTCCTAATAAGAGAGAAAAAATGAAAGAAACTCTTAAAAGAAGACAGAAAGTATTTGCTTGGGGCTATGAGGATATGCCCGGGATTAATAAAGAGATTGTACAATACAGGATCCCTACATACCCTCATATCATGCCAATAAAGTAGAAAAATATAAGGTTATGGCTGAAATGGGCTCCTCTAATCAAG
The DNA here is from genome assembly GCA_947683625.1 of Mallotus nudiflorus. NCBI lineage: Eukaryota > Viridiplantae > Streptophyta > Magnoliopsida > Malpighiales > Euphorbiaceae > Mallotus > Mallotus nudiflorus. The sequence continues at coordinate 9,145,326 of CANTUR010000041.1, forward strand.
GAAGAAGTTGAAAAGTAGCTAAAAGTGAAGTTTTTAGAAGTAGTTGGAGACATCCAATGGTTGCCAAATATAGTTTTGGTCTCTAATAAATATAGGAGAGTCATGATGTGTGTGGATTATAGCGATTTAAATAAGGCTTGCCCAAAAGTTAACTTTCTCCTATCGCATAATAACTCTCTAGTCAATAGTATGGCTTCTAATATGATGTATTCTTTTATGAATGGCTTCTCAGGGTATAATCAAATAGTAACTGATAAGCTAAAAACATCTTTTACTACTAAATGAGGTATCTACTGCTACTTGGTCATGCCCTTTGGGTTAAAGAATGTGGGGGCTACTTATCAAAGGATGGCTGCCACTTTGTTGCATGACATGATCCACAAAGAGATAAAGATGTATGTGGATATATGATGGTAAAGTCTCTAACTAGGGAAGGGCACTTTAAGGCTTTAGATAAATTCTTAGTAAGGGCTAAAAGGTACAACCTCATATTGAACCCAAAGAAGTGTGTTTTTAAGGTAATATTTGGAAAATTACTAGGACATATTGTCAGCTAGAAGGGAATAAAGGTGGGTCCAGATAAGGTTAAAGTAATCAAAGAGATACCTGCACTGAAAAATGAAAAAGAAGTTAAAGGGTTCATCAGGCGATTACAGTACATCAGTAGATTCATAACCAAGTTAACCACCATTTGTGAACCAATCTTTAAGCTCTTAAGAAAGAATTAACTAATAATCTGGGATGATAAGTGTCAGTAGGCTTTTAAAGCTATTAAGAATTATTTAATGAATCCTTTCATCTTACAATCGCTAAATATGGATAAATCCTTAATTCTTTATATGGATATTAAGAAGGATGCAGTAGGTGCAATGTTAGCTCAAGAAGGTAAAGGAAGAATTGAGCATGCAATGTATTACCTGAGTAAGAAACTCTTGTAATATGAAGCCAATTATAGTTTGGTAGAGAAGACTTGCTTAGCTATGATTTGGGCAACCAAGAAGCTTCGGCATTATTTCTAATCTTATAGGGTACAAGTAGTTTATAAACATGACCCCCTTAGATATCTTCAACAGACTCTGTCACTTATAAGAAAGGTAGCCAAATGGCTGGTTTTGCTCACTAAATTTAACATAAACTACATGGCAAAGAATGTAGTAAAAGAAAGAGCGGTATCAGCCTTCTTGGCTCAAAATCTAGTAGATAATGAATAGGAATGGGAACTGGAGTTTCCAAATGAGCATTTAAAGGCAATTGAGGTCCAAGGGTAGAAAATGTGTTTTGATAGGGTAGTTAATAATAAAGGAGCAGACATTAGTGTAATTCTAATCATGCCAAAAAGAGAAATGATCTCGATGGTAAAAAGGTTGGAGTTTGAAGTGACCAATAATCAAGCAGAATATGAAGCTTACATTTTTAGGTTGGAAGCACTCCAAAATGTAGGGGTAGAGGAGGTCACAATATATGGAGACTCTATGTTGGTGATAAAATAGATTTCCAATAAATGGGAGGTTAGAGAAGATAAACTAAGACTGTACTAGGATTACTCAACTGCTATTCTATTGGCTTTTACTCAATATAGGTTCATACACTTGCCACGAGAAGGGAACCAGATGGCAAATGGTTTAGCCACTTTAGCTTCAACATAAGAAGAAGGAATACAGATGGAAGTTAAGCCTCTTATTCTTGTGAAGTCTTAAACCCCTTATTATGAGGAGATAATGGTAATGCCAAATGACCCTACAAAAAAGCCCTGGTTTCATGATTTGCAACAGTATTTAGAAATAGGATAATTTCCTGAAAATGTAGATAAAAAGGAAAGAATATTGTCTTGATAATTCATCAACCACAATGGGATGTTATATAAGAGAATTCCTATTGGTGTAGTCATGAAAGCAATTCATGAAGGTATATATGGGCCATACATGAATGGAACAGTTCTAGCAAAGAAGATAACTCATCAGGGGTATTTTTTATTGACCATGAAAGCTAACTATGTGAGATTTATAAAGAAGTGTCATAACTTTCAAATATATAGAGATGTGAGCCACTTGCCTTCGATAGAACTTCAAGGGTTAACTTCTCTATGACCATTCACAATCTAAGGAATTGATATTATTGAAGAAATAACACCGAAGGCATCTAATGGGCATCATTATATTGTGGTAGCAATTTATTACTTCTCTAAATAGGTTAAAGTGAAATCATTCACGACTATCAGTGCAAAATAGATGGTGAGGTTTATTGAGAAGAATATAATCTATAGATATAAGTTGCCTCATCCTTGATAATGATGTTTAATTCAGAGTAGAAATAACCACTTTATTGAAGGAATATAGAATTGAGCATCATAGATTGTCTTCATACAAACTGTAGGCAAATGGAGCAATAGATGCAATAATAAGAATGTGAAGAAGATTATATCAAAAATATTGAAGAATTATAAAGATTGGGCTAGCTATCTACAATTAGTATTATAGGGATATAGAACCACTGCCAAGGCATCGACATGAGCTACTTCGTACTCATTGGTGTATGGATGTGAAGTTGTATTACCAATAGAAGTAGAGATTCAATCGCTAAGGGTTATTCTAGAATCTAAAATCCCTAAGTATCGGTAAGTAGAGAGTCGATTGGCACAGCTGACACTATTGGATGAAAAAATGATGAAAGCTATGTACCACTCCTAGTTGTATCAGAAAAGGATAGCCTAGGCCTATAATAAAAAAAATTAAGCCAAGCATGATCAAAAAGGGCGATTTGGTGTTGAAGCTTACTAGCCAATCATGACTGACCTGTAAAGGAAGTTCAAGGCAAAATAGGAGGGTCCACATTTAGTAAAGAAACTATTCTCTAAAGGCACTGCTATTCTATCTGATTTGGAAGGAAACAAGGTTAGGGAGCCCATTAACTTAGACAAGCTCAAAAAATACTTTTTGTAAAGTCTCACTAGGGAGAAAACTTTAAAAAGAGGCTATCTAGGAAAAAGTTAGAGACAAAAATAAATAAATAAATAAGAGCTGCCGGATTGAAAACCTTGAAAGAGGTAGTCCATGTAAAAATTAAGGACATATAAAAGGAGAGAGAAAATAATTAGTTAGAAAACTTGCAAAAGTAAGCCAATTAACAACATGAGATATGTTAGAACCAAAATGCATCGTCATCTTATGCTTAAATTAAATGAAATGGATTATCTTTGCTACCATTGAATGTTGCATTAAATGTCTATTACAAATTGTTTAACTAAAAGGAAAATCTCATTCTACAAAAAGGCAAAACGATGATTAAATTCTACAAAATAATTTTTCTTTCTTTTCTTTTATTGAACACCCTAAAAATTTGATATCTACAACTCTCTTATTCTTTTATTTCTCACAAACTCATCTTTTTCTGTCCATTGCAATATAATCCATGCTTTATACTGATCATTAGTGGATTGATCTCCATCATAGTCTATGTGCCTTTGAATGATTCTGTGAGGCCAGGTTACAACTAAGTTTTCTAAAAAGCTTTAAGAAAAGGGTCCTGGTTTGAACTCATGCACTAACCCCATAATCAGTTGTTTCTATGCATATTATCGGTGAAGATGTATGGGATTATAGAAAGTGACAAGGCCAACTATAGAGACACAGTGAGTGTAAGATTATACAATCACATGCTATCATTTCCATTATAGGCGCATCCATCGAATCATAGTATCGAGGTAAGTAAACAACCAGCTCTGAACATTAACTGGTATAGGATGGAGTTTTCTAGTGTGGTAATACTTTGCTTTGTAATGGGCAATGTCTTTAGGAGGCTCAAATAGTCTCAGCTTTTCGTGAAGCCATGACTAAAAGGATGAATTAGAAAAATAATGGAAAAGTAGAAAATGAAGAAAAAAGAGGAGAAAGCTAACCCTCAACAGTAATAGACTCCCAAAGAATCACATATTTTCTTAAAACTTGTCTAACCCAATGACAATTTTTGTTAGAATAAAGGGAAAATGATTGAGCCTAGCTTCTACTTGATTTAGAATGTAGAGGACTTTTAAATCATAATTTCCAAAAGGAGAAACTAGTAAGAATTAAGCATATAGGCAAAAGGCAATCATTTATGGCTAATAGACCTCCTTTTTGTTTGTAGTTGCAATAAGCTTAAGGAAGGATCCTATCAAAACTTCAGTACCAAAAATGTGTCGAAAGGAAGATTGAGGGAAAAGATTAAATAGCCTAGCCATTTGATATTAGATAGAGCATAAATCTAGAATTCCAACCTGAGGAATTGTAATTTGATAGGTAGAATCCATATGACAACCCTAGATAACTTCAAATTCCTCTAGCAAAGGGCATATCTCTAGTGTGTTAAATCAAAAGATATGCTTGCCCAGACCCTAGAATTGAGCCATTGCATGGAAAAAGGGAAAATTGATTCTCTTAGCATGAAGAGACCTAAAAACTAACATATGGAAGGGCTCCAGTTTTGCCTATAATCCACTATCTAAGCTCTTTAAGATTATAAGTTTAAATATTTAAAAATCCAATTTAATTTAAACCCAATTGTCTAAAATAAAGTCATAATAATCTTCTAACATCCAAATTAGAGAATGAAAAGAGAAGTCTAGATCCTAATCTATGATGCCTCTGACTCAATAGCCTTTGCATCACCATCATCATCACCCTCATCGATACGATCATCATTATTGTCTTCACTGCCCTCTTCATCTTCCTCCTTGATTTGGAGAGCAGCAACTTGGCACTAGAGGGCTGTGATCTTGACCTAGCTAACCGCATCATGATTATGTTCATATATGATCCAAGGTAAGTACTCATATAAGTATGCATACATATAGAAATTAGAGAAATCATTACCTTCCATTGATGAGTGATGGTCATCAAATGATCTCATTGAGCCTCAATCAGATGATACATGCACACTCCTTGCTCTAAAAGGATATGCATGGTTAATGATCTATTATTACTAACGTCTTGTTAAGATTAATTATGAAAGTAAGAAAAGGCAAAAGCTTACATGTCCCCTAGGGGCAACCAATAACATGCTAGCAACTAAGGTTTGTGGATCATATGACAAGCAATCATCCATGAACTGGAACTAGATGGAGCTCTGCAAGGCAAAACTCCAGCTAAAGTACCCTCTCCACTGTCAGTACGAGGACATTAGAGTGGTCTCTCATATGTAAGAGGCCTAGCTCTATATGTAGGACCTATGGTTGCTACCTATGAATAGAAAATATTGAGTCAACATATAATTTAGATTAGGAAGAAAGGGAAAGATGAAGTCAGGTGAGTACCTGAGCAGTAGTAGCAGTTGAAAGAGGTACCCATTGCAACAGAATGGCTCGAATGAAGTCCGAATAATGGCTCTTGCTTCTCATAGTATAGGTCTTGGTAGGGTCTCCTACGACCACTCTAGCCAGCTCGTCACCCTTTAATAGATATGTCCAGCTCATACTAGCAGGAGGTGATGTAAGGATCCACCTAACACAGGCACTGCGATCCCAGTTAAGGACCCTCTCATCGAGATACCATGCTCGGTTGTTACGTCCTCGAAGGAGCACCCTCTATAAAGATAGCGGTCTTGAATGAGTTATCTCTAAAAGCCATCTGTCATGAGGACCCAACAAATCCTAACGCATCTACAGATTAGGACAGGTAAGTAACATAAATTCTAAAACTATATAATGCTGATAATTGTTTTATTTCTCTTCTTAGGTACCTCATCATAAGTTAGGTAGTTTAGCTACTCTTGATGAATGTGCACATAAGTCAAATGTCTCTTCTATGAACGACTAGCACCCCATCAAGCTAAGGATGGGAAACAAATGTCATTGACATGGGTTATCTCTCATATCAACTTAAGCTCTAAAGCCTAGACCTGCAAAAGATAATTATTAGCAAATAATCAAGATAATTGGCAAATAAAGTTCAGAAGTAAAAAAGAAAAGAATACTCATTAGGACAGTGTGTTAAAAACCATAGAACCATTTAGCTCCTCAAACTACCTCATCCATGCTCGTGTACAACCTAATGTGCAGCTACCCCAATCATAAGAAGATACCCGATCTAAGTCTCGAAGGGGCATCAAGAATATCAGATCAATAGAGCTGGCAATATTATCGAAGAGAGTATCACCCAGTAGGTAGACCAAGAATGCCTTAATCACCTAGTCGATCTTTCAGTCATTGCTAGTAGCCTCAACCCTAACTTAAGTGTAGTGACTCTGGATAGAGTTAATTTTAAGGGTATAAGTCCCTTTCATGTCTGGGACTATGCCAAGGAGTTGGTCGATGTAAGCTACCAGATCTGGTGCCATTCAATGGATGCTCACATTAAATGGGACAACATCACCTGCACATGCGATCCTAGTAATAGCAGTAAAGGAGATAGGGTCCAATATAAGCTCACCAAAGGGAAGGTGGAATGTATATGTAGTCTTGAACCACCTCTCTATTAAATCATGGAGCGGTTGGTAATCAGTATAGCCCTGAGCATCCGGGAGTGATAGAATGAAGTCCTCGAACCCGATCTCCTAGATGTTATCCTTCACATCTTCTATGAGCTCATTGCACTAAACTCGGGCTCCATTGAAGTTCCCAACGCCTTTGGATGTGTGGGCGTTATTCTGAAAATAAATAAGGAAGTCAAAATTTATGTAACTTGCTTGAAATCAAAAACATGGAGAACGTTGAATCCTATCAAAAGGGTGATGCCTCATTGAAGAGGAGACGTGTCACGATCCAAACCGGGGAGTCATGATCGGCGCTAAGGAACGGGAATTCTTTCCAATCCCAAACTCGTAGCAAGCCTTAAAAATAAAATTCATGCAATAAATAATATAAAAATATGCCAGAATTAAAATTTAATCGATATAAAATAAATACTCAAATCTCATTTCATAAAATAAAAATATTCATACAATATTCAGAGATAGGTCTCAAAATACAAAACAACACACTGTTGATTCAATAACATTACTACTATAATTTTCTAGAATACAATAGGAGTTCAGGTAATAAAATTACACAGTCCGACCGAGGCTGAAGAAGACCAACATAAAGCACTACTAGTACGGTCTGAAGAAGAAGACTCTTCTAAAAAAAATGGTTGAGGGTCAAATCTCATTGAGTGAATTATTATAATATATATATACACACCTCCTAATGTCATATGCAATCAATCATCAGTATATATATAAATATATACAAGCACATCACACAAATGCTAAAATCCACTTTTATATATAATAAATGCAGAAAATATTTGTTTAAGTGAAGGATTAAATAGAACCCTAAATATACGCAACCTCAATCAAAATATCTCACTAGCCATATAGGCTCATTTAATTCCAAAGTAATTCTCTTATTCCATTTTTGGACAGTAGACTGGCCCCGAGACACTAAGTCAACCGAGCTTCCGCAATCTCACTATTAATGTGATTAGCCCTTAGACACTAGGTCAACTGAGCTCCCGCAATCACACTACTCTCTCACCACAATTCTCAATAATCAATAAATCAAATGTCACCTCAAGTGATTCTCACAATATCGACTCTAAATTCTAATGAATCGGTACGTACACAGTCCTAGTGCAGCCCACTAGGTAGCACGTTCTATTGATATGCTTCAAATAAATCGTAATTTGTGGAAAATAATAAAATGAATAATTAAAATAAAATGGCATCCAATGAAGAAAAATATACCAGAAATATACCGAACATATACTAAAAAAATACTCTAAATAGATATGCTACATATATAACAAAATCAACCATAAATATACCAAAAATATAACAAATGCATATTAAAAATATATTAGATATATACTTTGTATATATATCGAAATATACCAAAAATATACTGAAAGTATACCAAATATATACTAAATCATTGAATGAAATAATTCATGTTTAAACTTATGTTAAAACATGAAAACTCATAATCATGTATCTACATGCAATGTATATTTAAAATAATAACTCACAAGTTTATACTCCTTAAGACTAACTCGACGGACCGGGTCCTATAGGTCTCGGTCTCAACGCAACTAGAAAATAAATATTCATAAAAAATCAAAATAATTTCGAACTCATACTTCTAAGAATTCTAAACGAAGACTCAATCTAAGAATTTAAAACTCAATCAAAACACAGAAACTTAAAATCGATTTAACGTCACGTTTAACGAGAATTCTACTGAAAAATCGATAGAACCTCCTCTGTAAAATAGACATCTCTCTACTAAAAAGTAGAGCCGATCCTATAAGAAAACATACTTCTAAAACACAGGGCTCAACACCTCAAGTTGCGACCCTAAACTACACAAATCCTCAACCGAAGTTCACAATTCGAAATAAAAATAAATATTAAATAATAATATATTAAAATCATAAAAAAATCCATAAAATCAATAATCAATCACAATATAATTTATTTAAACATCATAACACAAAATATCATTATTTTCGCAATAATTAAATAAAAATCTCAAATAATAATCTAATATTAATAAAAAAATCAAAATTTTCAATAATTCAATATAAAATAATAAAATTCACATTTAATTACTCAAATAGTTTAAATATATTATAAAAGTAGTTAAAAACCCATTTAATCACCAAAATAGTAAATAATTTATTATTTGAATATAATTTTCAAAAATTAATATTAATTAGTTAAAAATAGTAAATAATTCGTAAAAATTATTTTAATACCATTTATTATCCCAAAATTATTTAAAACACATTATTTAACTATATTTTCAAAAAAAAAATACACATTTAACCTATAAATCCAATATTCACATAATATTAAAAATATTCCCAAAAATTATATAAAATTACTAAAAATTATTTTATCAATACTAAAATTACTAACTTAAATTAATAACACTAATTTAATCAAATTTCAATTCAAATTATCAAAAATCCATTTTTTTAATATTAAAATATTAAAAAATACCCACTATTCAAATTAATTCAAAAAAAATATATAAAAAAATATTTTTGAGAAGATTGAGCTACCTAAAACAACATTAACAAAGCAAACTTTCATGAATCAAACGCAAAAATCAAATAAAAATTTGAAACCCTACTGACACATCAACAAAAACTTGACATAACTCAAAAACAAGGGAGTTTAAGCTCAAACAGAGCTTGGAATCAAACTGACTGGAGCTAGAGCTTCCAAAAGAGACCAAAGTGAAGACCTCTAGTGGCCGAAATCATCACCGGCAAAAATGGAGGTCCGGTTGCTGCAAGTCTCGGTTTCCTGAATTTTTCAACGCTCCAATGACTCCTCAGGCGACGTCGATGGTTGGAGGAAGAAGAGAAGGTGACGGTGGTGATGGGTGGTGGCTCCGATGGCGTGGGGTTGGTGTTGCACAGTGATGGGAAGAAAATGGCATGGAAGAGAAGAAAATGGACAAACCATTATATATATATATATATATATACACACACACACACACATATAAACACATGCATGTATTATAATAACCATAACAATACTAATAATAATAACCCTAATTAAATAATAATAACAATATAAATAAGAATACTAATAAAATATTAGCAATGAAAATGATTTTAATACTTTAAATAATAAAACTCACAAAATAATTATTTTACATAAATAAAATATTTAGAATAAAATAAACAAATAATATTCATAAATAATGAATATATATAAATAAAATTTAAAATTTTATATTATTTAAAATATTGGGTCATTACAATCTTCCCTCCTTATAAGAATTCATTCTCAAATTAAAGTAAAAGAACAGATGCAAGAATTTATTGAGGAAAGAGATAAGGATAGGCAACCTGCATCTCAGCTTCTTTCTCTCAAGTGTGCTCCTCCACGTTATTGCTCCACCATAACACCTTAACCATCAGAATCTACTTCGAACGCAACTGTCTAACTTGATAGTCCACTATCGTGACTGGTTCCTCCTCGTACGTCAGATCTTCGTTCACTTCCACACTATCAGGCTGTAATACGTGTGAAGGTCTGAAATATACTTTCTCAGCATCGAGATATGGAATACTGGATGCACTTGAGACAAATTTGGAGGCAAAGCCAACCGATATGCAACCATGCCCACTCTCTCTAAAATCTCGAACAGTCCAATATATCTCGACGCTAACTTCCCTTTCCTACCAATCTCAACACACCCTTCATTTGAGACACTTTCAGAAACATATAGTCTCCAACCTGAAATTTCACATCTCGGATCCGTATAGCTCTTCTGTCTGCTAGCTACAGTCTCTAATCCCCTTTTAATCACAGTGAATTTCTCAACGACATCCTGAACCATCTCAGGTCCAGTCAACACTTCTCTCCAATCTCATCCCAACTCAGAGGGGATCTACACTTCCTTTCATACAAAGCTTCATATGGTGCCATCCCAATACTATTATGGTAGCTGTTATTATATGCAAACTCTATGAGCGGCAAATGATCATCCCAGCTACCTCCAAGATCCAATACATACATCCTTAACATATCCTCAAGTGTCTAGATCATTCTCTCAGACTAACCATTTGCCTGAGGGTGAAAAGTAGTACTGAAATCAAGTTTAGTGCTCATTGCTTCTTGCAACTTCTATCAAAACTGAGAGGTAAACACTGAACCTCTATCAGATACAATGGACACATGTACTCTATAAAGGCACACAATATGCTTAACATATAACTTTGCTAACTTGGCTACATAGTAAGTAGCTTTAACAGGCAAGAAATTAGTAGCCTTGGTTAACCTATCCACAATCACCTAGATGGAATCGTATCCATCCTTAGAACGAGGCAACCCAACCATAAAATCCATAGCAATTCTCTCCCACTTCCACTCAAGAATAGGAAGAGGTTGAAGCTTCCCAGAAGGCTTTTGATGTTCAGCTTTCACCTCCTGACATGTCAAGCACTTAGAAACATAATCAACTATATCCTTCTTCAGTCCATCCCACCAGTGTAAGTCTTTGATGTTGTGGTACATCTTAGTGACACCTGGATGTATGTTGTAGGCTGTAGAATGTTCTTTCTCAAGGTTCTCTTCTCTCAAATTATCCACATCAGGAATGTACAACCTACCACTAATCCATAAAACACCTTCATCATTGAGAGTGAAATCAGTGAACTTCCCTGCATGAACATTCTCTACAAGCTTTGCTAGAATAGGATCTCAGCCCTGAGTTGCCTTAATCCTAACTCTCAACACTGATTGGACTATGAACTGAGCTAATAGTCCTCCTGATCTGCTAATCTTCATCATCAAACCTTGATTCACAACCCATGCAACTCATGGATCAAATGTCTCCTCTACACACCAATGTGAGCAAGACTACCTGAGGACTTCCTACTCAAGGCATCTACTACCACATTAGCTTTGCCTAGATGATAAAGAATCTTACAATCATAATCCTTCAAAAGTTCTAACCATCTCCTCTACCTCAAGTTCATATATCTCTATTGTAAAATGTACTTAAGGCTCTTGTGATCAGTGAAAATCTCACAACTCACCCCGTACAAATAATGTCTCCAAATCTTAAGAGCAAAGATCACTGCAGCCATCTCTAGGTCATGAGTAGGATAATTCTATTCATGCTTCTTTAACTACATTGAAGCATAAGCTATCACCCTACCATTCTGCATCAACACACAACCTAGGCTAACTTTGGAGGCATCACAATATATAGTGAACTTATCTACACTATTAGGCAAAGCCAAAATTGAAGCTATGGTCAACTTCTCCTTCAATAACTGAAAACTATTTTCACAAGCATCTAACCACACAAACTTCACATTCTTCTAAGTTAAGTGAATCATAGGAGTTACAATTCTAGAAAAATCCTGCACAAATCTCCTATAATACCCAGCCAAACCTAGAAAACTATGAATCTCTATGACTGTCATCGATCTGGGCAACTCAGACATTGCCTTTATCTTCTGTAGATCAACTTGAATACCATCTTTAGACACTACGTGTCCAAGGAATGCAACACTCTACAACCAGAAATCACACTTTAAGAATTTAGCATAAAGCTAATGTTCTCTCAATGTTTACAGTACTGTCCTTAAGTGATATATGTGCTCCTCTATACTCTTCAAATACACCAGTATATCATCAATGAAGACTATTATAAATAATCTGAATACTCTATTCATCAAATCCATAAAAGCAACTGGTGCATTAGTCAACCTAAATGATATCACTAGAAACTCATAGTGGCCATATCAAGTACGAAATGCCATCTTAGGAACATCAGCCTCACCGATCCGCAACTGATGTTAACCCGACCTCAAGTCGATCTTAGAAAAGAACTATGCACCCTGAAGTTGATTAAATAGATCATCTATCCTCGAAAGAGGATACTTATTCTTCACTGTCACCTTATTTAGCTCTCTATAATCTATGCACAGTCTCAGGATACCATCTTTCTTCTTCACAAACAGGACTGATGCACCCCAAGAAGAAAACTGGGTCTAATGAAACCCTTATCCAATAAATCCTTCAACACTTTTAACTCAAAAGAGCCATTCTGTAAGGCGGCATCAAAATAAGAGTGGTGTCTGGAACCATATCTATATAGAACTCAATCTCTCTGTGAGATGGTAAACCTGGCAACTCCTCAGGAAAAATTTCAGGAAACTCAAAGGCAAGAGGAACATTTGTGAGAGACAACTTCTCCATTGAAGTATCTCTAACAAGTTCCAAGTATCCCTGACAATCCTTCCTCAGCATCTTCCTAGCCGTGACAGCGGAGATGAGATTATGAGGTGCAAAAGTCTTATCACCCATAAACTTAAATTCTTTTTCATCTAGAATTCTAAAAACCCCTCTTTACTCCGACAATCCATAACTGCATAGTACTAAGACAACCAATCCATACCAAGGATCACATTGAATTCCATCACATCCAACAATACCAATTCTACTGGTAATACTCTGGCCCCGACTAATACTAGACAACCAGAAAGAACAACGTCGGTGTCCGACGAATCGCTTAGAGGAGTGACAACAAATAAAGGAAAAGCCATTCTCAAAGCTTACCAACACAACTTTGAAGCAAAAACAGGGGACACGAAAGAGTGAGTAGCACCCATATCAAACAAAACCCAAGCATTTAAGTAATAGACTAGAATAATACCAGCAACAATGGCATTGAATGCCTGAGCATCCTGCTGAGTGAGGTAGAAAACACTGGACTGACCTCAACTCCCTACTAGCTGGTAAAATCCTAGTCAAAACCCCTAGCACCCCCTCTAGTACGTCTGCCACACCCCTGCTAGGCAATAATTTGAGTCAAACTTGGATACTGAGTTGGTGGTAACTGAAAAGGTGCTGGTGCTAAACTGGCAATAAACTACTATGAAAACTACTGCAGCTGAAAACTAGAATACAGACACGCTCTGGAAAAATTTCCCATCTATCCATATTAAAAACAAGCTCTATAAGTCATATAGCATGGTCCCTGATGGACTCTCCCACACATGTGATAAGCACTAGTTGCAGATCTTATGTTGTCATAACCAGATTTCTTACCACTACTACTGCTAGAAGCACCTGACCCAAATTTAATCAGTCAATGATGTCCAGCATGGCCATGTCTGCTACTCCTATGGACTCTCTGCTGCTACCACTAACTCTACTATACTGAGCCTCTCTGTTGACTACTAGAACCAATCTGGAAAGTTGAATACGGAGTAATCTAGAATCCTCCTGACTGAAAACCCAACTGATAATAATCAGGCATAGCTCCTTACCTGACCAATCTCAGCTTTATCTCCTTAGCCAACTCGATCATAGACTTATGAGTAAGGCCTATAGTAGGCATCCCAGCAAAAGCATAACCTAAACCAGTGACATAAGTTATAACAGTAAAATACTGGTCTCGCATCAAATCCTCTACATATCTAACTAGTCTGAGGAACTCTTTGGCATAGTCCTTAACAAATCTGTCACCTCTAGAAATGTTGGTCAATCTGAGTTTGTAACTCATCCATAGTGGCTATAGACAGAAATGTCTCATGAATCTCTCTCGAAACTAAGCTAAAGTCATCGTCATCATGTGTGGTTGAATAACCTGAATGAACCAATCCAGGGCTGGTCCCTCTATAAATAGCTCGACTATCATGATCAGCTAGTACTCAGTGTGAGGAGTCCGAGTCCTCATCTCAATGGCGTGCAAAAAATTTAAAGGGTCTGATGTCCTATTAAAAGCTATACGGCCAACTCTAGCATAGAACAACGGTGTCTCAGGGTCAGACATACCCTGCTAAAAGGCAGGCTACATCTACGATGCAGCTGGAGGTATATCAGCTTCCTCATACTTTGGCTCTACAGGTTCCTCTTCCTATAGCTCTATCTGTCTATGGCAACCTGCCACTCTTTAAGGTCTACCTTTACCTCTACCTCTACGCCTCGCTGGCAGCTCAAGAGCTAAAACCTCATCCTGAAAGGACTCATCATCCTCGGCCTCAACAAATGTCAGAGTGACACATGCTCGTCTCCTCATTTTGAAAAGACAAAGGCAACAAAATTCAGATAACAGACAACAACAGATAACCTAATGATTACGCGAAAAAATTAAATCAAGAAAAACTTATCAAAGACATGATTAAACATAATTAACTACAGTAGTTTCAAAGAAAACACAACACTGAAAACCTAAGTCCATAACTCTAATAACCTAGGGCTCTGATACCAACTTTGTCATGACCCAAACCGAGGAATCATAACCGACATTAGGGAATGGAAATTCTTTCGAATCTGAAACCTATAGCAAGCTTTAAAAATAAAATACATGCAATAAATAATATAAAAATATGCCAAAATTAAAATTTAATTGATATAAATAAATACTCAAATCTCATTTCATAAAATAAAAATATTCATATAATATTCAGAGACAGGTCTCAAAACACAAAATAATACACTACTGATTCAATAACATTACTACTGTAGTTTTTCAAAATGCAATAGAAGTTCAGGTAACAAAATTACATAGTATGGCCAGGGCTAAAGAAGACTGGTGTAAAGCACTATTAGTACAGTCTGACGAAGAAGACTCTCCTAAAAAAAGGTTGAAAAAGGGGTCATACCTCACTGAGTGAATTATTATAATATATATACACGCACCTCCTAATGTCATATGCAATCAATCATCTGTATATATATAAATATATACAAGCACATCATATAAATGCTAAAATCCACTTTTATATATAATAAATGCAGAAAACATTTGTTTAAGTGAAGGACTAAATAGAACCCTAAATATATGTAACCTCAATCAAAATATCTCACTAGCCATACAGGCTCAGTTAATTCCAAAGTAATTCTCTTATTTAATTTTTAGATAGTAGACTGGCCCCGAGACACTAAGTCAATCGAGCTTCTGCAGTCTCACTATTAGTGTGATTGGCCCTGAGACACTAGGTCAACTGACCTCCCGCAATCACACTACTCTCTCACCACAATTCTCAATAATCAATAAATCAAATGTCACCTCAAGTGATTCTCACAATATCGACTCTAAAGTCTAATGAACCGGTACGTACAAAATTCTAGTGTAGCCCATTAGGTAGTTGTTTTATTGATATGCTTCAAACAAATCGTAATTTATGGAAAATAATAAAATGCATAATTAAAATAAAATGGCATCCAATCAAGAAAAATATACCAAACATATACTAAAAAATATTCTAAATAGATATGCTACATATATACCAAAATCAACCAAAAATATACCGAATGCATATTAAAAATATATCAGATATATCGTCACATATATATCGAAATATACCAAATATATACTAAATCATTTAATGAAATAATTTATGTTTAAACTTATATCAAAACGTGAAAACTCATAATCATGTATCTACATGCAATGTACATATAAAATAACAACTCACAAGTTTGCGCTCCTCGAGACTGACTCGACGGGTCTGGTCTAATAGGCCTCGGTCTTGGCACAACTAGAAAATAAATATTCATAACAAATCAAAATAATTTCTAACTCATACTTCTAAGAATTCTAAAGGAAGACTCGATTTAAGAATTTAAAACTCAGTCAAAACACAAAAATTCAAAATCGATCTGATGTCATGTTTTACGAGAATTCTACCAAAAATTTGACAGAACCTCCTCTGTAAAATGGACATCTCTCTACTAAAAAGTAAAGTCGATCCTACAACAAAATGCACTTCTAAAACACAGGGCTCAACATCTCGAGTTGTGACCCCAAACTACTCAAATCCCCAATCGAGGTTCACAATTCGAAATAAAATTAAATATTACATAATATATTAAAATCATAAAAAAATCAATAAATTCAATAATAAATCACATTATAATTTATTTACACATCATAACACTAAATATCATTATTTTCACAATAATTAAATAAAAATCTCAAATAATAATATAATATTAATAAAAAATCAAAATTTTCCATAATTCAACATAAAATAGTAAAATTCACATTTAATTACTCAAATAATTTAAATATAATATAAAAGTAGTTAAAAACCCAATTAATCACCAAAATAGTAAATAATTTATTATTTGAATATAATTTTTAAAAATTAGTATTAATTAGTTAAAAATAGTAAATAATTCGTAAAAATTATTTTAATACCATTTATTATCCCAAAATTATTTAAAACATATTATTTAACTATATTTTCAACAAAAATATACATTTAACCTATAAATCCAATATTCAAATAATATTAAAAATATTCCCAAAAATTATATAAAATTATTAAAAATTATTTTATCAAAACTAAAATTACTAACTTAAATTAATAAGACTAATTTAACCAAATTTCCATTCAAAATAATTAAATAACATAATTATCAAAAATCCATTTTTTAATATTAAAATATTCAAAAATACCCATTATTTAAATTAATCAAAAAAAATATTTTTAAGAAGATTGAGCTTCCTACAACGATATTAACAAAGCAAACTTTCAAGAATCAAACCCAAAAATCAAATAAAAATTTGAAACTCTACTAACATAAACAAAAACTTGACATAACTCAAAAATAAAGAAGTTTAAGCTCAAATGAAGCTCGGAATCAAACTCACCGAAGCTAGAGCTTCCAAAAGAGACCTGAGTGAAGACCTCTAGTGATCAAAATTGTCGCTGGCAAAAATGGAGGTCCGGTTACTGCAAGCCTCAGTTTCCTGCATTTTTCGACGCTTCGATGACTCCTCAGGCTACGTCAATGGTTGGAGGAAAAAGAGCAGGTGACGATGGTGATGGGTGGTGGCAGTGGTGGCGCAGGTGGCATGGGTTGGTGTTGCACAATGACGGGAAGAAAATGGCATGGAGAAGAAGAAAATGGACAACCTGTATATATATATATATATATAAACCTAAATATCTAACATATATATATATATACACACATAAACACATGCACATATTATAATAACTATAACAATACTAATAATAATAACCCTAATTAAATAGTAATACCAATATAAATAATAATACTAATAACAATAAAAATATTGATAATAATACTATTAAAATATTGGCAATGAAAACGATTTTAATACTTTAAATAATAAAACTCACAATATAATTATTTTATGTAAATAAAATATTTAGAATAAAATAAATAAATAATATTCATAAAAAATGAATATATATAAATAAAATTTAAAATTTTATTAACACTGCATATCTTAAAATAATTTTATATTATTTAAAATATCTGGTCATTACAAGACGCCTCAGTAAATTATGTGAAAATGATCTCCTTTTTAGCTAAGAGGCGACGCCTAATCGATGAGGTGATCACTTCATCAAAGAGGCGATGACTCTTTATATCGACAAACATAGATCGATTTTCAATTCTTTTCAATTTTTTAATTTAATCAATTACACTCCCATTTATGATGATGAATATATGTTTATTAATCACAGCTTGGTATTATTTGATAGGAAAAATCATAGGAATTGAATACTAACCTCTCTGAAGGCTAAGGCATAAATGTGACTACCCAAACTCACCGTGAGCAAAATATCATCCCTAATTGAGAATCCAAAGGTCCGCAATGGGTCTATGGGAGGTGTTATCGGGTCTCACTATAGTGGATCAGGGGTTCGGGCGGCGTCCATTGTTGAAAGAGAAGGAAATATGGGGAGGAAGAAAGAAAAAAAAAAGAGTTTTTTTTTTTAAAAAAGAAGAAAAAAAAAAGGGGAAAATCTTTTTGAAAGAAACAAAAGGAAAACATAAGAGAAAAAGGAAGAGAGATAGAAGAAAAAAGAAAAGCGAAAGAGAAATTTTTTTGAAAAAAAAAGAGATAAAATATAAGGGTTTTTTTTTATAAGAAATTGAGAGGAAGCAGTTTAATGATGAAAAAGTTGAAAAGATAAAAGATGACCTCTCGGGTTTAAACACTGAGGCTGACAATCCAGGTATAATCAAAATTCAACCTTTTGATTTTGAACTAAGGATGATTACACGAATTTTGGAGGAACTACTTCTCGGGTTTGTATTCCTAAGGATGATGGCATGAGCTTCCTACCTATTTTTTAGAAATTATCTCTTGGGTTTGTATACCCAATGATGACAGCATGAGTTTCCTATATATTTTTAGTAACTGTCTCTTGAGTTTGTATACCCAAGAATGATGGCATGAGTTTTCTGAATATTTTAACAAAATTTAACCTCTCAATTTTGAACACCGAGGTTGATGGCTGGATTTTTAAGGAATTACCTCTTGGGTTTATAAACCTGAGGATAACGACGTAAGCTTCCTACCTATTTTTTAAGAATTGCGTCTCGGGTTTGTAAACTTAAGGATAACAGCGTGAGTTTTTTTACTATTTTAGCAAAATTTGACCTCTCAATTTTGAACACTGAGGCTAACAGTGCAAATTTTATACACCTAAAGATGATAGTGTGAGTTTCCTAAATGTTTTGGCAAAATTTAACCTCTTGATTTTGAACACCAAGGCTGATAGTGAAGATTTTATAGGAACTGCCTTTTGGATTTATACACCTGAGGATGATGGAGTGAGGTTCTTACCTATTTTTGAGAAATTGCATTCGTTTGTTTCTCCTATTTTTGCTTCTAAATCTTGTTGGCAAGCTTCGAGGATGGCTTTTTCTTTGTCTGTTGCCACTCCTCTGAGCGATTCCTTGGACATCGATATTGTTCTTTCTGGTTGTCCAGTTCTCGTGGGAGATAGAGAATTACCCGCTGATTTGATTTTGTTGGATGTGATGGAGTTTGATGTTATTCTAGGAATGGATTGGTTATCTCAGCACTATGCTGTGGTAGATTGCAGGAATAAAGAGGTGACTTTTAGAATTCCTGGTGAAGAAGAGTTTAAGTTTGTGAGTGATAGGAGTTCAGCACCTCAGAATCTTATTTCTGCTATTACGGCTAGGAAGTTATTAAGGAAAGGTTATCAGGGATATTTGGCATTGGTCAGGGATACGTCAGTGGAGAAGTTATCACTCACAGATGTTCCTGTTGCTTGTGAGTTTCCTGATGTTTTTCCCGAGGAGTTGCCAAGTTTACCACCTCACAGAGAGATTGAGTTCTGTATAGATGTGGTTCCAGTACTACTCCTATATCTATGCCACCCTATCGAATGGCTCCTGCAGAGTTGAAAGAGTTAAAAGAGCAGTTGCAAGAGTTATTGGATAAAGGTTTCATCAGACCAAGTATTTCTCCTTGGGGTGCACCAGTCCTATTTGTGAAGAAGAAGGATGGTACCCTGAGACTATGCATTGACTACAGAGAGCTGAATAAGGTGACAGTGAAGAACAAGTATCCTCTCCCGAGGATAGATGATTTGTTTGATCAGCTACAGGGTGCACAGTTCTTTTCCAAGATTGATCTGAAGTCGGGTTATCATCAGTTGCGGATTAGTGAAGCTGATATTCCTAAGACAGCCTTCCGCACTAGATATGGCCATTATGAGTTTCTGGTGATGTCTTTTGGTTTGACTAATGCACCAGCAGTTTTTATGGATCTGATGAATAGGGTATTCAGACTGTATGTGGATCAGTTTGTAGTAGTCTTCATTGATGATATACTGGTATATTCTAGGAGTATGGAAGAGCATGTATATCACTTGAGGATTGTACTACAGACACTGAGAGATCATCAGCTTTATGCTAAATTCTCAAAGTGTGATTTCTGGATGGAGAGTGTTTCTTTTCTTAGACACGTGATGTCTAAAGAAGGTATTCAGGTTGATCCACAGAAGATTGAGGTAGTATCTGAATGGCCTAGACCTACTTCTGTTACAGAGATTCAAAGTTTTCTGGGTTTAGCCGGGTATTATAGGCAGTTTGTGTAGGATTTTTCTAGAATAGCAGCCCCTATGACTCGCTTGACTCAGAAGAATGTTAGATTTGAGTGGTCAGAAGCTTGTGAGAACAGTTTCCAGTTGTTAAAGGAGAAATTGACCACAGCGCCAGTATTAGCTTTGCCTAATAGTGTGGACAAGTTCATAGTTTACTGTGATGCCTCTAGAATTGGTCTTGGTTATGTGTTGATACAGAATGGGAGGGTGATAGCCTATGCTTCAAGGCAGTTGAAGAAGCATGAGCAGAACTATCCTACACATGACCTAGAGATGGCTGCAGTGATCTTTGCTTTGAAGATTTGGAGACATTATCTGTACGGGGTGACTTGTGAGATATTTACTGATCACAAGAGCCTTAAGTACATTTTCCAACAGAGAGATTTGAATCTAAGGCAGAGGAGATGGTTAGAATTGTTGAAGGATTATGATTACGAGATCTTATATCATCCGGGTAAAGCTAATGTGGTAGCAGATGCCTTGAGTAGGAATTCCTCAGGCAGTCTTGCTCACATCAGTGTTGAGAGGAGACCATTGATCCAGGAGTTGCATCTGTTGGTGGATCAAGGTCTGATGATGAAGATTAGTAGATCAGGTGGACTACTAGCTCAGTTTAAAGTGCGATCTGTACTGAGGGATAGGATTAAAGCAGCTCAGAGCCGAGATCCTATTCTAGAAGAGCTTGCAGAGAATGTTCGAGCAGGGAAGTTCACTGATTTCACACTCGATGATGACGGTGTGTTGTGGATCAGTGGTAGATTATGTGTTCCTGATGTGGATGACTTGAGAGAGGAGATTTTAGAGGAAGCACACTCTACAGCTTACAGCGTTCATCTGGGTATTACTAAGATGTACCACAATATCAGAGATCTACACTGGTGGGACGGATTGAAGAAGGATGTCGCTGATTATGTTGCGAAGTGCATGACGTGTCAGTAAGTGAAAGCCGAACATCAGAAGCCTTCTGGGAAGCTTCAGCCTCTTCCTATTCCTGAGTGGAAGTGGGAAAGGATAGCTATGGATTTTGTGGTAGGTTTACCTCGTTCGAAGGATGGATACGACTCCATCTGGGTGATTATAGATAGATTGACGAAGTCTGCACATTTCTTACCTGTGAAATTGTATGTGAAGCATATCGTATGCCTTCATGGAGTACCTGTGTCCATTGTGTCAGACAGAGGTTCAGTGTTTACTTCTCATTTTTGGCAGAAGTTGCAGGAAGCGATGGGCACTAGGTTGGATTTCAGTACTGCTTTTCATCCTCAGACAGATGGTCAGTCTAAGAGGATGATCCAGACACTGGAAGATATATTGAGGATGTGTGTCTTGGATTTGGGAGGTAGCTGGGATGATCATTTGCCACTCGTTGAGTTTGCATATAATAATAGCTACTATAACAGTATTGGTATGGCACCGTATGAGGCGTTATATGGAAGGAAGTGTAGATCCCTGTTGAGTTGGGATGAAATTGGTGAGAGAGCTTTGACTGGGCCTGAGATGGTTCAGGATGCTGCAGAGAAAGTCGTCGTGATTAAGCGAAGATTAGAGACCGTAGTTAGCAGATAGAAGAGTTATGCGGATCCTAGGCGTAGAGATGTGGAGTTTCAGGTTGGAGATTTTGTTTTTCTAAAGGTATCTCCAATGAAGGGTGTGATGAGATTTGGCAGGAAGGATAAGTTAGCACCAAGATATATTGGACCGTTTGAGATTCTGGAGAGAGTTGGCACTGTTGCATATCGGTTGGATTTGCCTCCAAGTATGTCACAAGTGCATCCAGTATTTCATATCTCGATGTTAAGGAAGTATATCTCAGACCCTTCACACGTGTTACAACCTGACAGTGTAGAAGTGAGTGAAGATTTGACGTTTGTGGAAGAACCTGTGCCGATCGTAGACTATCAAGTTCGACAGTTGTGTTCGAAGCAGATTCCGATGGTCAAGGTTTTATGGCATAGCAACAGAGTTGAGGAGCATACGTGGGAGACTGAAGCTGAGATGCGAGCTTCTTACCCGTATCTCTTTCCTTCCTGATCCTGTAATCTTTTCTTTCTGAAATTCGGGGATGAATTCTTGTAAGGGGGGAAGACTTTAATATCCCATATTTTTTTTTAAAATATTTTTACACTGTACCAGGATATACAGTGTTAATAATTTTGTATATATACTATGATATTTTACGAGTTGATGTGTATTTAAAACCTATTTTAATTACTGTGTCTTATTTACAGTGCTTTACGTAAAATTTTCCCGGGACTTGCATTTTCGGAGAAATTTTCATGTAAATAATTTATTATTAATTATTTTAAATATATCTTCGGACTTGCATGAACTCATACGTATTTTTAAATTACTAAATAGAGCCTATGTGTGTATATATTTATTTAATTAGGGTTTAGTATTTTACCCTAATATTTTATTAATTAATTAATTATTTTATTGTAATTTAATTATTTTTAATTAATATTAAATTTTAAAATATTAAATATTAAGTGTGTGGATGTGATTTTTTTCAAATATTTTATTAAAATTATTTTTTTTATCATTTTTCTTTTTTCTTTTTCTTTTTCTTTTTCTTTTCTTTTTCTTCTTCTTCTTCTTCTTCTTCTTCCCGTGCGCGACCACCTTCCCCTCCCGCTGCAACTTCCGACCACCTACCATCGGTGTGCCTCCCGGCTTGCCACTGTCGTCCTCAGCCGTTCCCCGCCGCCAGCAGCCTTCTTCCCCGGTGCCGATAACTCTATTTTCTTCTTTTGGCCGAAACTTCTTCTCCTCACCGTCGACCACGATTCCGGCCACCATTTTTGACACCGCTGGTCTCTTTCTTCTCCTTGAGCTCCGATGAGTGTGATTCTAGCTTTGGTTTGAGCTTAAACGGTCTTGATTTGCTTAGGTTTTGAATTTTCCAATTCGGCCATATTAGGGTTTTTGATTTTTCTGAGCTTTGAATTGATTGATTCATGAAAAATCCCTTCACAAATGTTGATCCTAGTAGCTTAATCTACATGTATGAATTTTTATGGAATTTTTGGAGATTATTTTGATTTTTGGGTATTTTTAAATATTTTAATATTATTTTCTAATTTTTGGAAATTAATTAATTAAATTATGAAATTGTGTTTTATGGTTAAATTAGGTGTTTAAATGAATTATAGGAATTTATTTGGAATTTTTATGAATTTCTATGTGTTTATTTTGAATTATTGAAGTTTATGTGAATTTGGGAAATTAGGATTAATTATGTTTTTAATTGAATTTAATTGGTTAA
Organism: Mallotus nudiflorus; assembly: GCA_947683625.1. Taxonomy (NCBI): domain Eukaryota; kingdom Viridiplantae; phylum Streptophyta; class Magnoliopsida; order Malpighiales; family Euphorbiaceae; genus Mallotus; species Mallotus nudiflorus. The sequence continues at coordinate 9,168,927 of CANTUR010000041.1, forward strand.
TTGAGTTTAATTATTGATATTATTAATAAATATGTTGAGAAAATTAATTTTGGATAATTGTATAATTTTTGGTGAATTTTTGAAGTAATTATAGTATATTTATATATATAAGGGCATTTTGGTAATTTTACCCTAAATTGGCTAAAAATGTAATTTAATTGGTTTTAATAGTTATTTAAGGTATAAAATGATTTCTACAAATTATTTGGTATTTTTAACTAATTAAAACTATTTTTCGTGAATTATTTTCAATTATATATATAATATACGGTTTTACTAATAAAATTAGTTTTTATCGGTTTTTACTGTGTTTAAACGTTAATTATGTAATTTCTACCTATAAAATGTATTTTTAGGTTTTAAGGGTATTTTTGGTATTATCAGAATTGTTCTGTGATTGTGGACCCCGGTCGGTAGATTGTAGTCTGGAGTCCGATCGAGGGGTTGTGGTTTAGTGTTGAGCTTGTTTTTCAAAGTGTATTTCTTTGTAGGTTTGGCTCTACTCTTTGAGTAGAGAGATGTCCATTTTACAGGGGAGATTCTGCCGAATTTTTGATAGAATTCTCGTAAAACGTGATATCCGGTCGAACCCTAATCTCGATTCTGTGTTTAATACTCTAGATCGAATTCTCGGATTTCTGTTAGGTTTATTCTGATGTCTATTATTTATTGTTTGTTTAGTTGCACCGAGACCGAGGCCTAGTGGACCAGACCCGTCGGATTCATCTCGTGGAGCGCACTAAGTGTGAGTTACTATACTATATATATGTGCCTTAGGATGCATGATTTTAGAAATATATGTTTTATTTTGATTAAAATGCATAAATAATGTGATTTGTATTTAAGTATATTTTTGGTTTATTTTTGGTATATATTAAATTATATGCATGTTTTATTAATGAACTGTGTTTAAAATGTTTTTAAATGTATCTTTACTTTATTTTGTAATTTAACTGGATTTATTTGACGTATATATACTCAAAATATACCTGGTTTACTTTTGGTATATTTCCGGTATATATATGGTTTATATTGTTATTTTATTTAAATTCATGCATCTTTTATTTGTGAATGGATGTTTTATATTTATTAATAAAGGATATCGATAGAACGTGCTACCTAGTGGGCAGCACTAGGACCGAGTACGTACCAGTACGCCTATAGTATTTAGGCTATATTACTAACCATTTGTGGATATTGATTGATTCCGATTATTTGATATGTGAGATGTGATTGGGTGTGATTACTGGAGCTTGGTTGACCAAGTGTCTCGGAGCCAATCACACTGGCAGTCAGACTGTCGGAGCTCGGTTGACTTAGTGTCTCAGGGCCAGTCTACTGTCTAAATGGATTAAGTGGATATATTTGGATTAAGTGAGCCTGTGTGGCTAGACAGTGTTGTCTAACACTATTTCCGAGGTTGCGATATTCTAGGGTTCTATTTGATCCTTCATAAAAGATGATTTTCAATGAAATATACATATAAAATGATTTTATTGCATTTCTGTGTATTTGCCTGTATATATACATATTAGATATATACTGTTGACTGTATGCATTGTCATTTAGTGTGTATGTATATATATTATAGTAATTCACTCAGTGAGGTCTGACTCCCCTCCGTTGATAATTTTTCAGGAGAGTCAACATCTTCAGACCTCAGTAGCAGGCCTGTACGTCAGATTTCTTCCGCCCCAGCTTCTTTGTGTAAACTGCTTACTTGAGTCTTATTTTTATAATATAGACACTGCAGTAGTTGTAAATTAAATTATGAGATTTTATGTATTTTATTTATGTGAGATGTTGTATTATGTGAACTGGATTTATATTTAAAGATTTATATATATATGAGATGAGATTTGATTTAAATCCAGTTGGTGAAAATACTATTGTGATATTTATGATTTTCATTTCCGCTGCATTTGATATTGTTATTATTATTATTGCATGTTTATTTTATTTTTAGGCTTGCTACGGGTTCCGGATTCGAAAGAATTCCCATTCCCTAGCGCCAGTCAAGGCCCTTGTTTTGGGTCGTGACAATAATATAATATTATATACATAAAATATATACATATAATACATTAAACATAAAAATCAAAACACATACCCATTTCCCCTTCTTCTTCCCCGAAACCACCCATCACCATCCCTCCCCATCGCTACCACGCCATCCCCTCACCGTCGGAGTGCCTCACTATCGGCCAGCAGCTCTGCCATCCTCCCCTCTCTACCCTAGCACCGACAGCAGCTCCTGCAACCATGAGAAGCCAAAATTTGACCTCTCCTCCGTTCCCCACGATTCCAGCCACCATCTCCTTCGATTCTGGTCTTTTTTTCTTCCTCTCTTACCAGTGAGTGTGAATCCAAGCTCCTTTTTGCTTGAAAACTCGATTTGGTGAAGTGTTTTTCATGTTTTTAAATTCGGTCATTTAGGATTTTTGAATTTTTTTTTTTGGGTGTTAATGGTTGATTCATGAAAACTTTCTTCACAAATGTTGATCCTACTAGCCTAAGCTACTCCCATGAATTTTTGTGTGATTTTTGGAATTTATTTTGATTTCTGTGAATTTTTAAATATTTTACTATTATTTTATTAATTTTCGTAAATTAATTATATAAATTATGAAATTGTGATTTTTGATATTATTAGTAGTTATTCTTAATTTTAGAGTTGAGTTTATAATTTTTGTGATTTTTGTGTATTTTTTCTAATTATTTTAGGTTTATGTCAATTTTGAAAAATTAGGTTAAATATATATTTTCTTAGAAATAATTGTTTAATTATATATTTTTGTTGATATTATTGAGATATATGTTAAGAAAATAATTTTTGTGTATTTATATAATTTTTATTGAATTTTCGAGTATTATTAGTATATTATGTGAATTTTTGAATATTAGGGTTAATTGTGTAATTCGGTGATAATTTTAGTTAAAGATTATGTTTAATTGGTTTTAATATTATTTGAGGTATAAAAATTATTTTTATAAATTATTTACTAATTTTAACTAATTAATACTAATTTTTGAAAATTATTTACTAATTTTAACTAATTAATACTAATTTATGAAAATTATTTTCAAATAATATATAATATACTATTTTTGTAATAAAATGGATTTTTAGTAATTTTTAATATGTATTTGGACTAATTAAGTTATTTGAATTTATAAAATGAATTTTTATTAATATTTGTGTAATTATTGGAAAAAGGGATTTTTAATAATATTATATTATTATTTAGGGTTTTTAAGTAATTATTGGAAAAATAATTATTTTGGTCTTTTAATGTTAAATATACTATATTTTGATGTTTCGAGGGTTTTTATGGTAATTATTGATTTCTGATATATTTTATTATATTATGTGAATTTTGGTGAATTGTGGACTTCGGTGGGGGGAAGTTGGTAGTCCGGGATCCCAACCGAGGGTTATGAGAATTTTTATATTAGAAGTGTATTTTTCTTACAGGATCGGCTCTACTTTTTAGTAGAGAGATGTCCATTTTACAAATGAGGTTTTGTCGAATTTTCGATAGAATTCTCATAAAACGTGACATCGGGTCTAATTCCAATTCTATGTCTGTTTATGTTTAGTAATTCTATATCGAGTCTCTAGAAGTCTAAGTTAGATTTGTTCTGATTTTGTGATCATTTTTATTGTTTAGTTGCACCGAGACCAAGGCCTAGCGAACCAGACCTATCAGACCAGTCTCGAGGAGTGCATCCCTGTGAGTTGTTATTATATATGTACATTGCTTTAGGTTGTATATTTTAGAAATATACGTTTTAAAGGTAAAATTTTGCATAATTGCTTTATTAAACGCTTGAGTATATTCTAGGTATACTTTTAGTATATTCTTGGTATATTTTTAAATAAATGCATGTTTACCTTTGATTTATATTCAAATTATTTTTTTAGTATACTATTAGTTTATTTTGAGTATGTTTCATGATTTAATTGAATTTATTTTACATATATATAATTAAAATATACTTAGTTTATTTTAGGTATATATATGGTTTATTTAATTATTATGAATGACTTTATGCATTATTTGTTCACTTGAATGAATGATTTATTTTAAATGAAGGATATTGATAGAACGTGCTTCCTAATGAGTAGCACTAGGACCAAGTACATACCGATGCGATAGATTGTAGGTTGAATTACTAACTTATTTATGGAAATTATGACTTGATTGATTTGATTAACATGTGAGGTGATTGATGGTGTGATTGCTGAAGCTCGATTGACTAAGTGTCTCAAGGCCAATCACACTGACAGTCAGACTGCTGAAGCTTGATCGACTTAGTGTCTCAGGGCCAATCTACTGTCTAGTTAGATTAAGTGAATTTACTTGGAATTAAGTGAGCTAGTATGGAGAGTGTTTTCTACTGTTAATTGAGGTTGCGATCACTTAGGGTTCTATTTGATCCTTCATAAACTGATGTTTTTTCAGTATTATATATATATATATATATAAGTGATTTTCAACATCTATATGTACATGCTTGTATATATATTTATTATATACATATGATTGTTTGTATTTGTCATTTATTAATGCGTCTATATATTATAACAATTCACTCAGTGAGGTATGACTCCCCTCCATTGATATTTTTAGAGGAGAGTCTTCTTCATCAAACCTCAACAATAGACCTATCCACTAGATTTCTTCTGTCCTGGCTTTATTATGTAAATTATCTACTTAATTATTTATTATTGTATTTTAGAAAACTACAGTGGTTGTGTTTATACTAGTCGGAAGTTGTACTTTGTATTTATGTATGTTGATTTTAATTCAAAGAGGCCTGTCTCTGAATATTGTATTAAAATATTTTATTTTATGATATGAGGAGATTATTTAGTACATCATTATTGAGATTTAAATTCTGATGTTTTTTTAATTATTTTATTTCATTTATTGTATATTTTTATTATTTCAAGGCTTGCTACGAGTTTCATATTCAAAAGAATTCTCGTTCCCTAGCGCTGGTCATGGCCCCCGGTTTGGATCGTGACAGCAAACTATGGACACTTAGTTTGATCGGCCCACAATGAAAGCTCGATGATGAGAAAATACGAGTCTTGAATGTAAGAGAGGCTCAAAACCTTTTTAAGAATAAACCTAAAGGCCCAAATTCACATCCATATAAAGCCCAAGCCTTAACCCAAAAGTCCAAACCCAATAGCCAAGCCCGAACCTTAACCTAAATGCCTAGGCCCACTTTGGCCCAACCATGAAGTAGGGCCAAAGAGGACACGCTTGATTGAAGGGGCACCGCCTCTTTGACAACCACTTCAGTGAGGCAACACCTCTTCAAAAAGGCGATGCCTCTTTTCCAGTCACTTGCACAAGCATTTAATGAAGAAATGACAATGGTGGACAAATGGGTGGGACCATGCAGGTCTAACCAAAATATATTATGTGAAAATAAGACTTTAGAGGAAAAGGTGACTGAAAAGGGTGATGATGATAGGTAAAAAGTATATTTCTTGTCAAAGGCATCGGAGGCTTAAAAAGGGGCATAGGAGTGAGAGTAAAAAAGGTTAGCAAGTTCAAAAAAAAGGAAAGCTCAAAAAGAGGGGAGAACGTTCTTAAAGAGAAAGTAAGGGGAAACTTAGCCTAGAGGTTCATTCTCAAAGGAGAAGAAGGAGAACTCTTGAATTCAAGTGAAAATTGAAATCAAAACTTATCTCTAAGGGCTAATTACTTTGAAAAGTAAACTCACGAAGTAGTAAAAATCACCATTTGTAAGCATTGAGTTCTTAACTTTCATAAAGTTATTAGTTTGTTTGCTTACTTATTTTTTAGATTTATTGTTCACTTTATGCCATGTTCATGATATGACCTTTTAAATTATTAAGTATAGTTACAAGTCCTTAGTCATTCATATATGATATTGTTTACTTAAGATTGAAGCATATTTTTTAAGTGTATCTATGTTTGGTAGTCAGATGATGCGGCATCGCCTCCCTGTAATCTCACCTCTATGCACAAAGGCGACGCCTCATCAATGAGGTGTCACCACATTAACAAAGTCATGCACAATTTTATTATGATTTCTTTATTTGTTTCATATGGTTTATGGTTATATGTATTTTCACATTTCTGTAATTCAGTTACCTTTATTTAATCATTTATTTATCTTGTTTAGTTAAAATGATAATGTGTTTTATTTCTTTCATTTAGTCAATGGATTAACTTTATGGTTTTCTCTTGTAGGGTTTATATATTTGTGGACATTAATGTTTGTTTATTTTAAGAATCCCAAAATGATTTTGATTATTAAATGATCATCCTTTAATTAATCTTTGCAATTATTTACTTCAATTTACTTTGTTGTTTCTTTGCATGTTAAAGATATAATTATTTCTTTTCTTTTTGGTTTATTTTTAGTTTATTTTAATTTTTTTCTTACATGTAAAAGAGTTGTAATCCATTCTCTTCCCTTCTTTCCTTACTTATTTATTTATCTTTATATTTATGAATTCCCTTTTTTTTTGTATATTTGTAATAAATATAATGAATCACCCTTAATAAGCATGAATTTGAATTAATGTGCAAATTTGGACTTAAACATAAAATTGAAAATTGTTTGAAGGCAATTGCAATTTACAAGTTAATGAAGAAACAGTTGAGTAATTAAAGATGACAAAATACAAAACACACATAAAGACCAACCGTAAGGTTGGATGGGCATTCTAAAAGCCCATACCCAGTTTTTGAACCAGTTCTCTGAAGATGGTTGTTGGGAACCTTCATGGAATCCAGTTACTATATAGTGTGTCTTAGGTCTTATTCAGGTGGTGACTCCTCCAATCGGGGCTCTGAGCCTATTTTGTATTTCTCAGTAGGCCTCGAGCTCAGTGTCATGGTCGCCAAACACTTGGGTGCACGCTAAACCCACTGCTTATAATACCATAAATAAATTACGAGTTTAAATCTAATTTTAGAAAACAAAATTTAAGTTTTTTTACCAAATGTTTTTATGAAAGTATGGACTAATTTATTAACTTACTAAACTATTAGGGAGCTTTTTATAATTTTTATTGTGATATTTGTGTACATCTCAGACAATAAGGGTGTAAATGAAATTTTTAGGGCTAATTTGACCTTTATTGCAAAGTTTAAAGGGTAAATTGATGAAAAAGGTCAAAAAAGGGCAATTTGAACTTTTTCAAAAAGTTTAAAGGCCAAATTGAACTTTATTCTATTAATTTAATGACACCCATGGACTGGGTGTTGTAATTGACCCTGAGATCAAAAATTTTGATTGAGGCCTTTGGTGTTAACTGAGATATGGCAGCTGAGCTAAAAGTTTTTTTTAATTGATCAATGATAGGTGTTTGCAAGGGTTAGACTCAGAGTTGTATTTTCTTGTATCAATATATTATAGCTGGTTTATAGGCATGTTTTAGTTCGGTTGATCGTACTTGCATTGCACAATGGGTTTTCCGTATCTTGCACAAGCCATTTTAAGATATAAAGTTTGAATTCTATTTATTTGTAAAATTAATTTTCACATGATTTGTTTATTTAACAACTGAGAGATCAAGGGGACAGAGAAGTAAACCTATGACCTCAACTCATTTGACTACAAAAGAGGACAATTTACACAAAACATATAAGAAAAGACTACTCCACTTGTAAGTTAAAATCATTATTAATATTATGGGTCCCTAGCCCATAAAAGTTTATTTAAAAAAAAAAAAAAAGGTCAGCACCGAAACTGTTAGTTGAAAATGTTGAAAATTATTTCAAAATTCATATATTTAGCCACTCAATTTGCTTGACTTTCATGCATGCGGTAAGGCTATATAAAGGCCATTTGAAGCAACGGGTAGAGTAACCACAAGGTAAGAGTAAGTGAATACAAAAGTGAGTAGTGTGTGTAGTGTAAGAAGGCAATTGTAGTGCATATGCAAATGGAGTCAAAATAAATAAAATAAGTGAGTATGTGATATTAGTGTGTGAGTTTTGTAGAAAGTGTGTGAAAATTTTTTTTTTTTTTGGGTTGTATCAAATTTTATTGTAATAGTGACTTTATTATTAGTGAAAAATATTTATTATTCACTATTTTATTATCCTATTATTCATGTGCTAATAATTTTTTTTATTGTTAATTAACTCTAATTCTACAAGTGGTATTAGAGTCGTGGTTGTAATTTCTCTTAAAATTTTAAGTATGCTCTATGGTTGAAATTTTGATTGACCTTCTACATCAGAAAGGATTTTTTGAGAATTTTTAATTTACAGCAGGGGGAGATTTTGCACATGCACAGTTTAGAACTGTGAAGCTCATTGGTTCGGAACCACGCTTGCTAGGTGAAACGCGAGGCTGCTAAATTCAAGTCACTATGGCATAATCTAGTAATATTAGTGTTATTAAAAATTAAATAATAATAATTATAGCATGTGGAGGACTTGCATGGAGTCATACTTGCAAGGTTAAAATCTCTAGGAGATTGTTGCTGGGACAGAGACTACACCACCACCATTAGATGATAATGGCAATCTTAGAAAATGGAGAATTAAAGCTAGGAAAGCCATGTTCACCATTAAAACAACCATTGAAGAGGAGATGATGAAACATATCAGAAATACTACCACGCAAAAATAAGTTTGGGATTCTCTTGCTCTATGGTTCTCAAAACGGAATGACACTAAACTTCAACTATTGGAAAATGAACTAATGTCTATCTTACAAAAAGATATGAAAATTAGTTAGTATTTTACCAAAGTGAAGTCTTTATGTCAAGAAATTGCTTAGTTGGATAAGGCATCTAGAATATCCAGCAGTAGAATGAGGACAATCATCATTCATAGACTATAACCTCAGTACGATAGTTTCATGGCTGCAATTCAAGGTTAGCCCACACAACCTTCAATCGAAGAGTTAGAGAATTTATTGGTAAGTTAAGAAACTCTAGGAAAAAAAATGGTTAAAGTCTCCTTCAATACTGGAGAGGTGGCGCTCTTCAGCAATAAAAAGAAGAATCTACCCCATGGTAGGAATAGAGGAAAGACACAAGGTAATGTCTAGCTGGAGTGGGCTCAACAAAAGTAGTAGTACAACAATCAGCAATCTAAGAATTTTAGACATTAAAATGGTGAATGTTTCAAATATGGCAAGAAAGGACACTACATTAGAGATTGTTGGTCGAAGAAGAAGACTATTCAAAGAAATACAACAATAATAAGCAATCACCACCAAGATGAACCAGAGTGGGATGTTAAAGCATTGTTTGCAGAAACAGTGCAAATGGAAGAGTGTTCTAGTTAAGAGATTGCAGAAGTCCCTAATTTTATGGCTACCATAATAGAAGTAGAAAAGGAGCAGGTATCTAATGCTTTTAGTTCTTATAGAATTGATTATGAGAAGTTCTGGATCTTTGATTATAATTGTTCTAGTCATATAACAGAAGATAGAAGTTTGTAATAACCCGTATTTTTAATTATTAAATTAAATATGAGATTTTAAAGTTTTAAGTATTATTTTTATGGAGTTATTGTTAAATGGGTATTTTAGTAAATTTATTGATTATTAAGGGTATATTTTATATATATGTATACTTATGTGTATAAATATTTAGGAGGAGTACAAACGTGACTTTTTATTCTTCTTCTTCTTCTTCTTCTTCTTCTTCTTCTTCTTCTTCTTCTTCTTCTTCTTCTTCTTCTTCTTCTTCTTCTTCTTTTTCTTTTTCTTCTTCTTCTTCTTTTTTTCTCTCTTCCTTCCTTTACCCACCCGATGCACCAGCCACCACCACCCTCACTGTCAGCACCACCAGCCACCGTCAGACAGCTCATGTTGCCACTCGGCCCTCCTCCCTTCCTCCTTCCTCCTTCCTCCTTCTTCCTCTTCCTTTCTCATTTTTCATCTTCTTGCCAGATTGAGAAGAAGCTGGTCAGCGTTGACTCCGGCCACCCCTGGCCATGCTGCCGGTATCATTTGAATCCTCTCCTCTAGCCTTCATTTCCCCCAAGTCAATTTAACCAGATAACTCCAGGAATAACTTCAATTTCAGGTAATTTGATTTTAAGATTTTACATTTAATTTGTGAAATTGAGTTTGAATTCTATTCAATTGGACTATGTTGTAGTTATATGAAATGAAATTGAGGTTAAGATCTTTCTTAATATGATTTTTATTTATTTTTCTAAATTTTTGAAATTTTTCAGGCGTTCGATTACTGTTCACATTACTGTTCCTAGTTCGGGAAATTTTTATATTTTCAATAAATTCTATTAATTATGTAAAGTAAACTTTGTGAAGGAAGTTTTATGAAATTTTTTATAGAATTTTTAAACGTTATGTTTAAATATGTATTTTTGGAAAAATTATTAGAAATTCGTAAATTATTTAATTTTAAATTATTGTTATTTATTCTGTTTTAGATTATTTTTAAATAATAAAAGTATGAAAAATATTTTTTATAATTAATTTTCAATTATTAGTTAATTAGTAGTAATTTTGGGAAAAATAAATGAATAATAAATTTATTTATTATTTTCAAGCTTAAATGAGTCTTTTATTATTTTTATGATATAATTGAGTGGTTTTAATAGTTATTTGTAATTAATGTTAATTTGATTGTGAAAATGAAAATTTGATTTCCATTAGCGATATTTTTATTTATAAACAATGATTTTTATTATTTATTTGGTTCTTTTATATTTTTATTATATAAATAAATTAAATTTTGATAGTAAACTAAATTTTTGTGATATATCGGGATTTGAGAAAAAATTATATTGTTTTATATGTATTATTGTGTTGGTTCTCGATTGGACATAATGTGTAGTTTGGGAGCCCAACCCGAGATATGGAGTTGTAGGCAATATTGAAGTACAGTTTTGTGTAGGAATGACTCTACTTTTATTAGAGAGATGTCCATTTTATAAATGAGTCTCTATCGAATTTTTTATAGATTTCTCATAAAACGTGACATCGGGTTTATGTTGAATTTTAAGTTTTATTAGAGTCGTGTCTTAGATCGAGTTTTTCCTTAGAAATCTAGAATGTTTAATGTTAGGATTTTTAATCCTAGTTATTTTTATTATTTTCATTATTTTCCTATAGCCGCACCGAGAGTAGGACCTTCAAGTCGGGGCCAATCGAGTCAGTATCGAGAAGTGCTTCCTATCTGTGAGTTATTATTATATGTATGCATCACATATAGAAAATATTATTGGCATCCATATTTTGAATAAATATGAATTTTATTATTCTATATTTCATTAAATATTAATTGTTATTGTTATTATATATATTTTTTCATATATATAAAGGTAAATGTTAATTGTGATTATTGGGTGCTGTGTATATTTTAAGATGATTTTATCATTTTATTTTTTATATAATGTTTTGAAAGATAGTCGTAGAACGTGTTACCTAGTAGGCTACACTAGGACTATTGCGCAACAGTACGCTAGTTGCTAAGTTATGATATGTTAATTGATATGAGATTATATGGTATGAGATACGGATAAATGATTATTGAGATTAATGGATAGAGAGTGGTGTGGCTACTAGAGCTTGGTTGACCTGTAGTGTCTCAGGGCCAATCATGCCGGCAGGGGGACTGTGGTAGCTCAATTGACCTTTCTGTGTCTCGAGACCAGTCCATTACCAAATTGGAAAAGGAAAATATTTTTGGATTCAAGAAAGTCTGTTCATTAGTGAAGCATAGTAATTGAGGTTACGGAATTCTTAGAATTCTGCTTCGATCTTCCACTTATTTTTCACTTATTGCATTAATATGAAAATTGCTTTTGAGCTTTTGCATTAAAATGCATGTATAAATTATATAAATATAAATATAAATATTTAAACATTATATTGGTACTTGGTCGCTTGTATGCTTAGGTTACATGCATATATATAATAATAATTCACTCGGTGAGATCTAATCCCCCTCAATTATTTTTTCAAGATTCCTTTCTACAAACCTCCCTCAGTTATCCTCTTCGTTGGACCCTTTCTTCATTGGCCGATTTATGTAAATTTTAAATTATCATTTCCTTTGTATTTATTAGACGTTACAGTAGTATTATATACCTGTTGTAGTATGTTATGTTGAGTTGACATTGACTATGTACTTGAATATTTATAAAAATATTTTATTATAATATGATATGGAAAAATTTCTTATGTTTTAAAAATTTTTAATTTTTTGGTATATTTATGATTATGTTTGGTATGAACTGGTGTTTTAGGCTTGCTACGGGTTTCGGATTCATGTGAATTCTCATTCCCTAGTATCGGTCATGACTCTTGGGTTTAGGTCATGATAGAAGCAAACTTCATAATGCTTCAGAGTATAAAGGCAAGTGAATTGTGGTAACTGCAAATAACTCGCAGCTACCAATCACTCACACTGGCGACACAATAATCAGTTCCTATTCAAATCAATAATAAGTGTAATTAGAGGATGTGTACAGAGTATCAGTAATGAAAAAGAATCTTCTGTCAACAAGTCAAAATAGTTGACACACCAATAATAGAAGGAAAGAAGGTAGATTCCATTTATGTCTTATTAGCTGAAGATGCTTATGTGGAAAATACTAAAGACGGTGATACAACTGACTTATGGCATGCACAGCTGGGACATGTTAATTATCACAAGTTGAAGATGATGATGACCAAGTCCTCATTAAGAGGGCTACCTAATTTTAATGTTTGTACTGATGTGGTTTGTGCTTAATACCAGTATCAAAAGGTGCATTAACTTCCATATGAGGAGTCATCATTCAAAGCCAAACAACACTAGAGTTGATCCACTCATATGTATTTAGGAAAGTGAAGTAATCATCAATCAATGGTATGCACTACATGATGACATTTATTAATGATTATTCAAGGTTTATTTCATGAAAGAAAAGTATGAAACTTTAGCAAAATTCAAAGAATTCAAGCTGATGGTTGAAACTGAAGTTGGAAGCAAAATCCAATGCTTTCGTACTGATAATGGGGGAGAATACATCTCTGATGAGTTCTCAAGTTATCTTGTCCAATGCAAGAGTAGGCAAAAACTGACTTGTCCAAACATGCCACAGCAAAATGGTGTTACAAAAAGAAAGAACAAGCATCTTGTAAAAATATATCGAAGCATGTTACATGTCAAGAATGCTCCTAGGTGATTTTGGGCAGAGTGCATGAGAACAGTAGCTCACATAATCAGCAAATTTCCTCAATCAAATATGGGATTTATGTCTCCATTTGATAAGTTATGGACCATGAAACCCATAGTGAGCCACTTTAAATTATTTGGTTATGTTTACTATGTATTTATACCTTATCATTTACATAGCAAGTTCGATAAGAAGGCAATTATGTGTATCTTTGTGGGATATGATGAGAACAAAAAAAGATGGAGCTACTATGATCCTACAACTGGCAAATGTTATGTCTTATGGAATGTTGTATTTGATGAGACATCATCATGGTAGACACCAGAGTATGTTGCACTTCCTTACTCCAATGAAATAGAACAATTGCACAGATTGTGTGAAAAGTATTCAACAAAAATTCAGCAGAGTTCAGAACTTGTCACACAATCTCAACCTTAAGAAAGGCCATGGCAAACTAGTGTGTATCAAAAGATAGATGTTAAGGATCGACTAGTAATGGAGATGCCATAAGAACAATATGAAACATTACCAACACAATTGAGAAAATCAGCTAGGGTGAAAATAAAAAATTCCAAGTATGCCAATGTTGCAGTGATGGAAGAAGAAAAAGAACTAACATCCTTTAAGGAGACGTCACAAAAAGCTGAATGTAGAAAAGCCATAGAAGAGGAGATCAAAGCTCTTACTAAAAATTAAACTTGGGACTTAGTGCCAAAACCTAAAGATGTGAAGCCTATTTACATGCAAGTATGTGTACAAGATCAAACCCATCTGGATGGCTCAATTAAGAGATACAAAGCTCATTTAGTAGCATAAGGATTCTTATAGCAATATGGACTAAACTATTATGAGATATTTAGTCCAATGGCTAAGATTGAAACAATTCATGTTTTGTTAGCATTTGCAACAAACAAATCTTGGAACTTATGGTAGATGGATGTAAAAAATACTTTTCTAAATGGAGAGTTGGATCAAGAAGTGTACATGGAGCAACCTGAAGGATTTATAAACAAGTTTAATCCTAAGTATGTTTGCAAATTGAAAAAGGTGATATATGGATTGAAGTAAGCTCCCAGAGCATGGTTTGACAAGATTATTGAGTTTCTCATCCATAGTGGCTATATAGTTGCATTAGCTAATTCGAGTTTATTTGTCAAAGCTCGAAAATGGAAGCTAGCAGTAATTCTTATTTTTGTTAATGATCTCATCATCACTGAAGATGATGTTAAGGAGATCCATCAGACAAAGAAGAATCTATCAGCCTGATTTCAAATGAAAGAACTTGGGGAGCTGAATCACTTTCTTAGATTATAAGTGGAATAAACAAAGCAAGGATTATTCTTATGTCAAGAGAAAAATGCAAGAAATTTACTCCAAAAGTATGGTATCCTTTACTGCAAACCTCTTGCTCTTCTAATAGAGGTGAACTCCAAATTAAGCATAACAGAAGGCAAAGATTTGGAGGATTCAATGATGTATCGACAAATAGTTGGCAGTTTGATATATTTGACATTGACATAGCCAGATATTACATTTACAGTTGGAGTAGTCAGTCGGTTCATGCAAACTTCAAAAAAGCCACACCTAGAAGTAATTCGAAGAATTCTGAAGTACATCAAATGAACACTTGATCTCAGGTTATTTTATAAAAGTAAAATAACTTGCAGGTTGGAAGGATATTGCGATGATGATTATACTGGTGATTATGACATGTGAAGATCAACCATTGGTTATGCATTTAGTTTGGGTTCTGGAGTTGTTACTTAGTGTAGCAAAAGACAACCAACAGTGTCACTCTCAACAACAAAGAACGAGTATCGTGTGGCAATGATGGTAGCTAAAGAAAGTACATGGTTAGTACAGTTGTTGGAGAATTTGTACCAGCTAATAGATTATCCGGTATCGATACACTGTGATAATCAATCAATTATTTGTTTAGTCGAGAACCCAGTGTTTCGTGCTAAAACAAAGCATGTAGAGGTGATTCAGGTCAAGACAAAATAACAACTGGCAGACATTTTCACTAAAGGTCTTGATAGTGAAAAATTAGAAGAATTTTGAAAACAACTCAACATGATTTCAAGAAAATGGATTAGGGGTATTAATAATGAAAGGAAGTGTTAAAATCATTATTAATATTATGGGTCCCTAGCCCACAAAAGTTTATTTAAAAAAGAAACTATATAAAGGCCACTTGCATGGCCATTTGAAGCAACAGGTAGAGCACCCACAAAGCAAGACTGAGTGAATAAAAAAGTGAGTGGTGTGTGAAGTGTAAGAAAGCAATTGTAATGTGTGTGTAAAATAAGTGAATATGTGGTATTGGTGTGTGAGTGTTGTTGCAAGTGTGTGAAAATTTTCTTGTAATAGCAACTTTATTATTAATGAAAAATATTTATTATTCACTATTTTATTTTCTTATTATTCATGTGTTAATAATTATTTTATTCTACATTGTATAGTTCCATCAGTACTCAAGCCTTTAATTTGATAAAAGATTTGTATATTAATGTTGTATTTAAATGCACAAACTTGTAACATTTCACTATAACGATGAAGAACCTCATACTGATTCACAGTATCTTTTTACATATATTTTTGTGTTACATCAAACAGCTTGGCAGCTGGTGGCAAGGATTCTCTTCTCTGAGAGGACAAACCAATACCATGACAATATTATTCTTCTTTAAAATTTATCATTGTCCAAGAATATTGTTATTTTTCATCTACATTGCCTCTTGGTGAAATTCTTTTCTGAAATAAGTTTTGCAAGCAGACTCTTTAATCTTCTTGACCCTGGTCCAGGCCTCAAAACACCATAATTCTCATGCTGTAGACTTGGACATGCCTTCTTCCTTTTCCCACTTCCCAAACACCAACCTCCATAAGAAAACTTTCCATTATACCTCTTAAGAAGCTCACGATCAATCTTGTCAAGCACCGGATCATTTTTCTTGAACTTTCTAGCAAATGGGCGACTGCTTAGAATCATTCTTCTATAATCTCTAAGTCCCAAGTACCTCGGATGCTGCTTAGGAGGTGTATCCCAAGTGATGTAGTGAAGGTCATGATTAGCTGTAGTGTTTTTGTAGTCTTTAGAGTTGCATACAAGTGTTTGGAAGTATCCTTCAGGTGAGGATACAAAGTTGGTGTAGTATAGAAGGAGAGTTCTTGGCAAGTTGTCCCAACCCACAATGCAATACTCAGCAAAAGATCTTGACAATACTGTCCAAGCTGAACCTGTGTTGCAGCATTAATAGAAAGAACAGAAACTAAGATTTTTAAAACAACTGAATATGCGAATACATGCAATTATGATCAATTGTAAAGCATATATAAATCTAACAAGCAGCAAGTCAAATCGCCAATTACATAAATGTAATAGGTGTCTTGAGAATGAAGAGTTTCTTGGCCCACAAAACACATGGGTGACTGATATTCCATCCTTCTTTTGTATGCAAAGTTATGATAATTCTATAGAGCATGTGAACCTCAACTGTTTGATTAGCACCTTTCACTAAATCAAGTACTGAAAGATGCTTCATGCTCAATGAAGCATAACTTTATTTTGCTGATTTTATAAGACTCTGAAGCATCATATGTCACTGTTTTAGGCCTCTCTTCCATGCAATAGAAGTTCAATTGAAATATGGACATAAAAAATATGATTATGTGATCTGTTTTTGGAAAGAATATCACATGTTCTAAGAATTTTCTGTAGATCCGAGAGTTAGACATCTAATTAATTTTCACCTCTTATTAATATTAATAACTAACAATCGTGACTCTTATAAAATTTCAATGAACGATAAGTCATAATAAATCAATAGAAAAAAGGATAACCAGTTATTTTTGTACTTTTTTTTTTCTTTTTTTTTCACTTTACTTTTTCTAAAATGATACTAAATATCTACATGGTACAAATGGCGAATGATCAGTAAACCACAGAGTTCTCAATTCTTTTAATAATCTTGTTCTTTTTTTTTTTTTTTGAAAACTTTAATAATCTTGTTCTTAATATTGGTTAAATAATGGGGAGAAACCTAAGAGGAATTCCGTACAAACAGTGTAGCATGTTTACTCCCCAACATCAAGCAGCCTTTGGCATGTGCACTTTCTGGATTATCAAGCCCCATACATATGGGGCTGTCTTAATGTACCGTGATCCCCCCACCCCCTTCAAGGACACTTCTCTAGAAATCCAACCCGTTCGATTGTTTTTAGACTACAAGAGGGACCTTTGTCTTTTTTGGCTTTTGCCAAAAGTAACATTGTGATTTTGAGACCTCAGTGTTGATTAACAAGCCAAGCTCATTAAATGGGACCTATAAAGTTTGGTGGGATGATAAAATACCAAAACATCTTCTAGGAGTAACTCCTAATGCAGATTATGACCCGAAATTGAATGCCCATTTAGTTGATTATCTTCAACAGCCACTTAATGGGACCTATATATTGCTTGCATTTAGACAAAGCAAAGATGAGAAAGGGACATTTTCATATGCCACGTTCCACTAGTCACTAGCATACGATACAGCTTTATATATTCACCAAAAAAAAAAAAAAAAAGCTACAGCTTTATAGAAATTAACTTAAAAATGACATATCAGCATTCCATAACACAAAAATGGCTGCTAAAATCAACCAAATGGCTGCTAATCTTGTTCTTACTCAAATCTAATCCCCACTTTGTACCCTGTCCTGCATTTGCACTTGCACCCTTTTTCCTATTTTCATCATACGATTGACATTTGAATTTTGCACGCTCCTAACACAATATATGCGCACAACCGCACAACATGGATATGAAATCACCTTAATTATAAGGTGACCTTGCTAGGTAAGTAGTCAATTAGCCGCAAGTAGATTTTAACCTCTAAAAGTAATGTTGTGGTAGGATTGTTATTTAAAGTTTGCTGATCCTAACATTAATTAGGTGAAAGTCCTACTCAACCATCATTTGAAGCAAACTAGCTATCATGCCTATATATCAGGGACACCACATGGATTAAAAATGAGTTCTTTTTAAGCTAAATTATACAACATGAGAATTTATTTTTTGGTACATCTTCTTTTGGGTACCTACTAAAAAAGAAATTAATAATGTCTAGAATTTTTTTATCCGAACCAATATTTCAAGTTTATTATATTAATTTAGTTGGATTCGGATAATAATTACAAAAGTGATAAAAAGTTTTTAATAACTAATTAAAAAAAATTATATTTTGAGAGTTTTTGGGAAAGTTATATGGTGCAACAGATATAGATATGGTAGTTGATCATAGTGATCAATGACTCATGTGCATCCTCTATCCATACGAACATTTCACCCAAAAAAACCCTTTTTTTTGGGTCAAATGTTGTGACAATTTAGTTAATATAATATAAGGCAAGAATTAAAATATAAAAAATAGAAAGAGAGAAAAATATTTTCAAATACAGCCAAAAAACAGGATCCCAGTCTTCAAAAAATAATAATAATAATTAAGAATTTTTAAACTGAAAGCTAAGTAACATGTACTATAAACTATGGTACGAATTTTGTCCCCTCAAATCAGAGATTTCACATGCTAGTTATAAGCAAAGCTAATAAATTATAGGGTAAATTTTTTTTTTTTCCTTATATTTTATTGTAATATATTACTTTATTTTTTATATTTAAAAAAATATTTATTTATTTTTAATCTTTATTTTTTTTAATATTAATTAATTTTTCTATAAAGATAAAATAATATATAAATAAATAAATAAATATTTTTTTAAATATCATAATAAAATAATATAATATAATATATGAAAGAAAATATAATTTACCCTAAATTATATGCCGGTATGGATGCCAATAAATTATTAAAAACCATGGTCCTCTTCACAATAAATAAGTAGATATGGGATCAAACATATAGGAAAAAAAAAAAACCTGTATAGAGCTTGAATGCAGTTGGGAGACTCCTTTGTTTTATAACCCACCGAACCTCTGATTTGTTGAGGCTGTAAAGTGCTGGATCTATTATCATTGGCTTTGCCCATTTATTCCTGAAACCATTTTTTTTTTTTCAATGATTGGTTAAAATGTCAATTTTTGTAACTAAAATAAGTAGAAATAAATCCAAATGAGCCGAACAAAAAAACAAAGGAAGAATTTTTAATTACAGTTTCCAACCCAGGTGACTGGTATGGTGAATGAAGTTAAGATCCTTTGGTAAGCCAGAAAATGCATCAATTAAATCTGAAAACAAAAATGTGGAACAAAAGATTAGCATTATTAGAAAAATTTTCTTGGAAACAATAGAAAATAATATTAAAAATTATTATACAATAAGGCCACTCACCATACCATCTTGGGTCACCAGGGGATAATCAGAGGCACTGAGATTAATAAACCAGTTCCATTTGAAAGTCCTCAACAGAATAGCCATTCCATGAAGAGTAGTAGCAAGCATTGTAGGACCTCTATAAGTGATCAAATTTGATTTTTTAACAATCCAAACATTACCCACAAGGCTAAAAACTGGTTCATTGGACACAAACTCAGCTACAGCTCTGTGCTCAAACTGTGGTGCATTCGAGTCCATATGGATCAGATAGTAGTTTCCTGGATGGTAAAGTGCCTTCAAGACTCTAATTACCCTCTTTGCATCACCTTTTGATGCTGATATTAGATAAGCAAAGGTTACTGGGTACGGTTTTTGGGATTTCCACATGGTTAAGTTGACTGGTGTGAATCTTGAACTGGGAATGGTTAGTTTTGCTGGGATGTAGAACAAAGAGAGGAGAATTGTGGTTGCCATGAAAAAAATAGTGAAAATCTTGAGGTCCATTTGCAAGAAAAAAAAATGTATAAAGATTAGATTTTTATCAGAGAGGCAAATGGAGGAGAAGATGGTGCTGAAAAAAAAAAAAAGTTCAGTTTTCAGTGGCTAGTGGTGAAGGAGTTCTTTAAAGAGGTGGGAATAATGGGTAAGGAAGCATGTGGAGAGTTAGGCCTTGTGTTTTGTTCCTTTACAGTCAAAGGCCCTCCACAATAATAATAATTTTTTGGCTAACCTATTTTTATAATTTTATTTAATACATAAAACATGAACATATAAATAAATTATTTTACAAAAAAAATCATTAATATTGAATATTATTATTATGATGATGATTTTATTAATAATAATTACTCTGTTTCTTTCTCCATCGTTTGTGATGATTTTATTACATAATTTTGTTTTTTTAATTTTTTTAAGTGTGTCTCTTTAATTTAAAATAGTTTGAATTAATAATATACATTATAATTATTTTTATTTTTATTTTTTAGGCAAAATTTAAATGTTATTTTTAATTATTTTAGGGATGTCTCTTCTATGTTAATTAATTTTTAAAATTTTAATATAATATTTAATATATTTCTATTTTTAAGCCCAATTTAAACCTTTTTTTTTCATTTAATAATGTTCTTAGCTTAATCTATAACTAAAAAATGTCAAAAATTTCATGGAAAAAAATTAAGTATATTGTAAGTTTTAGCTCAATTCTTAATGTAAGAATGTGAAAGCATTTGCTTTTTTTTTTTTTTTTTTTTGTTGGGGGGGTATCATGTCGTTGTTTAATTTGGTGGTATTATTCTAAGAGTGGATTTTTGGGTTAAGTAGAACAAGTGTAAAATTATTCTCCATTTTCAATACTAAGAAAACTACTTCTTATGCTATAATTATTTAGATTTTAGAAAATAAAAAAGTTAATACCTTATCATTGTTTTCCTTTTTAACTTTTTTTCAGTAAATTGATTGAGCAATTAATATAAACTGATGTAATTAAGGTGCTAAATACAAACTAATTAAAATATATATATGAAGAAAAAGTCCATATGACAACTTTAAGAGAATTCTTGATAATCTTTTAAGACTGAATCAAAGAGAAATTATAAATTTTATACACATTATTTTTTAAGCTTCATTCTATTTTTCTATAATTTATACTATACTTTTGATTAGTTATTTTTTATTATTTCTGAATATTATATAATCTTAAGTTATAAATTTAAAATAGTTATAATTCATAGTTAAATAGTTATAATTAATTGTTCCCCACGAGTAGTTTAAATGATAAAAGGTGTGAACATTTTATTGAAAAAAGTAAAAATTGAGTCTCCACTCCCTTCTCTCTCTCTTATAATGTTGGAAATTAACTACTTAATCTAGTTATTCAAAAAAAGTAGTTATAATTAATTATATACATAATTTAAGTTTAATGAATTTTAAATTGAGAAATAAAGGAAGTTTATATATTTAGCTATAGACTTCTTGAGTATTCAATGTCATTTTCGTTTGAAATAGGCATCTATGTCACGAAAGTTTTTATTTTATATCTGTTAAAATTGGGTTCACCATTTTAACAAGTATCAAACAGAAAATCTTTAAAAGGTGTTGCTGCCACTGTTACTAGATATTTGTAGGAAGGAAAAATGTAAATGCACTAAAATGACTTAAAAATAGTCTAATTTTATTCCATTTTCAATAATCAAATAAATTTTTATTTCCTTTAGATAGGAAATTTTGCTTCAACTTTCAATTATAATAATAACACAGGATAAAATTTATTTTAATTTTATTATTTTTTAAAATAATTTAGAATTCAAAAATTATTTCATTATTATTATCTTTCTATAATAATTAGAATTCATTCTCATTTTTAGTATATTCATATTGAAATCCATATGGGATCAGCTAGTAGAAGCTATTATTGTTCAAGTGTCATTTTGGGTGTGAGTTAGTGTTATATGCAATCGTGTTAAATTAGTTATTAAAATATTTTTTTACCATTCTTGGCCCATGTTTGGTTCGCAGAATAGACCAATAATGAAATAGTTATTCAGTAAGGAACAACAATTTTATTATGGAATACCAATGTCATAGAATAGTAATTTTACAATTTTTGAAGAATTTTCATTATTTCAAAAATTAAATAATATGTATTTTTTACCCTTAGACTAGACAATTTTCACTTTTATCCCTCTCTTAATGTTTAAGCTCTCCTAATGTTCATATTCTTATTTTCTCTTTTTTTAAAATAATTTAATTCAAATTTTTCAATATTTTTATTTTAATTTAATTTAACTCAAATTTGACAACCATAAATTATATGAAATTTATTTATTTTATAAGTTTATATTTTTATGATTAAAAAATTTTAAAATATTATTTATTTATTTATTATGCATTTATATTATTTTAGAGAAATAAAATATACATGCTAATTTTTTATGTATTATATATTTAATTTTTTTATGTAAAATAGACTAAAATTGTATAATCATTTAATTTTGATATTAATAATAAAATTCATTAGTAAGAGTATTAATGTTATTTATGGTTAAATCTACTTATCTCTTGTAGTAATTTTAGTTCATGAACCAAAGTATGAAATAGTAATTATTTATAAATATTTATTCTATTCCTTAAGAATTACAATTTTATTTTACATTTATTCCATTTTATGAATCAAACATAACTTTATAATACTATCATAATTAAATTGAATTTGTCGGAGTTTAGTAAACTTCCAACTCTAAAAAGATGATAGTTAACATCAAAACTAAAGTTCATATCATAATCAAATAAGAAATTCCATAAATGAATCACAAACTTTCAAACTCAGCAAATTAATTTTAATAATCATCCATATTTACGTACATTCTCATACAGATAATAAATATCTAATAATGAAATTATTATTTTTGTGCAAAACCTAGGACAATGATTAGTGGTTTTCGAATAAAATTTGAGATCCAATAGTTGTTGGCATAGATACCTTTGCAGATAGTGCCTTGATTCTTGAAATGGGCATGGTTAGTTTTGGCGGTTGGGATGTAAAATAAAGAGAAGAGGATAGGTGTGGTTGCCATGAAAAAGAAAAGGTGAATTTTGGTTCTCATTTGATGTGTGAGCAAGGAAACTTTTTTTTTTTTCCAGAGAGGAAAGAAAAAAGAAAATTAAATTTATTTTTTTGTTATATATGACTTAAATTTTGATAAATTACTAAGAATAACTCTTCCTTTTTAAATTAACGAAACAAATTTTATATCTTAAAATGTCTTAGCTTAACTATTTTTTTAATTAAATTCCTTACTTTGAGGGAAAGGCCTCTATTTCAAATTGGTGTGACGGTGTCTTATGTATATGTTTTTGTGACATGGTAGGTGTTGTTGGCATAGAGACTTCAGTAGATAGTGCCACAATTGCCATATTAGTTGGGGTTTTTATGTGCGAATTTAGTGAAGTTTGGCTATTGGAAATGTGATTTCATTAGCCATATGTTTCCAAATGTAATACTTTTCAGGCCGTGGGCTCTGGAGAGGTCCAAAAGATCCAAGCTTCTCACGTTCTGTAGCCTTAGTTGATCTTTCTCCAAATATTGCTTAGCAAGGCCCAACCTGATGCTAGCCAAAACCAATACATACTTGGAAAACAAATGCATTGGCACCTGGACAGAAAACCAAGATTCTTTCACCATGGCATGGATTGACAATATCCAAATATAATTGATACACTTCCATCATTCATTTTTCTCAACTCTATTTTTTTTTTAAATTTGCCCCGAAAATTAAAAAATTATGAATAAACTCGATAGACTAGCAAAGTTTCAAATACACGCTCTCTTTTTTATAAAAAAAATATATATATTATGCTGATAATTAAAAATTAAATTAATAAATTTTTAATATCAAAAAAAAAATTTATCAATTGGCTATTCACCTTTAACCTGTAATCTATGATATGAAATACACCTCAATTTCTCATCATTTCAAATTTTAGCTAAAAAATTTGGACTACTATTAAAAAAAAAAGAAAAAAAAAAGTGACAGATTCCTCATCTTATCGACAAAATTGACGCTCAAGCAACTAAAAGAAGAAAAAAAAAAAGATGGCAGCTTAAGAGAGCAGGTTCCTGGTCAACATAGGAACTTAAAAATTAAACACTTGATTCCACTTTTGTAATGAAATTAGTTGGAGTTTGCAATGTTTGAAAGTCTTTAGTACTAAAATGGATGGTACTTGCATTTAAAATAACCATATATGTGATTGGAATTTTGTTTGTAAGAAGATGATTTGTAGTTTTATTTGGTACTCCAACCCATCTCAGTTCCACCTAATGCGAGACCACCCAATATGATATTTATTGATGATGTCTTGGTCTATGGTAGATTAATAGTCAATCTAATAAAATTGTAGTTTATTGAATTTATGTTGACTGAGTTCAACAAATCTAAGAATATGAAACGCTAAAATTAATATTTAAAGCAACGCTTTTTATTAAAATGAACTAACAACAACATGATATTATTTTTTTAAATTTAAATTGTAGTATATCGATCACGTTAAATTATTTATTAAAAGATCTTTATTACTATTGTAATTTTACTCGAGTTGAATTTAATTAATTAAAATTTAATTTGTTGGAATTTAGAGAGAGGAAGAATGGAAGTTAACATAAATTAAAAAAACCAAAGTTAGTTAGTTGTTAAACCTAACAAGCATACCTCTAATTTTAATAAAAGGAGCAACTCCCTTTTCCTTTTTTTTTTTTTTTCTTACTTTCTTTGATTCTACAAGAGATGAAATAAATAAAGAACATAAAGAAGCTCAACCAAATCATTCACGAGGACTATTCCCACAAAAAACTAGATCATAAAAGACCCTCTTCAGCACGTCACCGTTGATGACCCGCTACAACCTTTCTATATAATTACCACGTCATCATCCCACATCACCAACACCAAAACCAAAATCAACACACAAGCTAAATACGTGATCAAATAAACTTAAGTATATAATTAGTTCATTTTGAAACTTGGAAGACATGTGGAGGAGAAATGAAACTCGGCTTGTTTCATGCAATCTTTTGTGAGAGATGTGCAAGCCATAGCTTGACTTGTTCAAAGAGATTAATTTGAGTTTCTTGAAGTTCAAGAATATTTTGTGAGAATTCAAAAAATTTGTATTAAACAAACAAAGGAGTAGTTGACTTAAAGATTTGAGGGTGCCTTGTGCATATAGCTATCAATGGAAAGAAATAGAGACTCAAGAACTGTAACTACTGCCATTAATATGCAGAACTGCCTCGTTGAAGTTCAAGAAAATAGACTTCCATCTATCAAGGTTCTTTCTTTATCTCCCTCCCAAAATATTTATTAATCTTTAATCCATTTCTTGATTTTATTTATTTTCTGATCTTTTATTCAATTTACCTTCTCCATCAAGATTCAAGAATCTCTGCAACGCCCTAACCCATTTCTTGCTTTTTTGCCTTTATTTATTTAACAAACCCGATCAGTTTCTCCTAAGTTACCCAGTTTCTTTTTTCTTTTTTGTTTGCTTCTTGCTTACCGTTCTTGATCTTCTTTCCTTAATCTCTCCAGGTAATATTTTGTATATAAACTTAGAGTTGACTTTCTAGTTCATTTGTCAACCTGTTTGCTTTCTTTTTCTTGTTTGCAGGTTCAAGAATCAAGAACCCATACCGAGACTACAACAGTGGCGAGGCCATTCAGCCAGAGGCTCTTTCGAGTCCTCTTCTTCGCACAAGTAATCCTAACAGCAATTCTAGTAATCTTCCTCACCGTCCGTGGCCTCCTCTCCTCCCGTAGCCACCATTTCAACTTCAAGAAATGGTATCCTCCACTCCTGTCTGCAACGGGATGTGCTGGAATTGTGGCTTTCACTTGGCAATGGATCACTCTCTGCTACCCTTCAAGAGCCTTTAAAGCAGCATTTTGGTTTAGCCCCTTGTTAACGTGTGCCGTTGGGATACTACTTGTATTGATTGATTCGGCTGCAAGTCTAGCGATAGGTTCAATTGCAGTAGTTTTTGCCATCATTCAGTCCCTTTATGCTTGTTGGGTGAATCGTAGATTCAATTATGCCATTAAAATTCTATCAGTTTCTACAGCTTTCCCCCCAGCTAGAACTACTAAACTGGTCATAGTCTCGATCCTCACAAGTGTTTTCTATTCTAGTTTCTTGGTGTCTGGGATAGGCAGCGCCACCATTACTGGAACTGAAATAGATATCTTCTTCATATTGATACTCCTGCTAAGCCTGACATGGACTATGCAAGTGATAAAAAACATATTGCAGGTTACAGTTGCCCATGTCAAGTACTTACATTTTTCATGTGGGGCAGACATGGAGACAAGAGTTGCTTTAAAAGATGCAATGAAACACTCGGTAGGAAGCATATCCATAGGCTCTGCCCTAGTTCCTATTCTTACAGTCATTCGAGGATCTGCACGAGCAATTAAGCTGGTTGCTGGGGGTATAGACGAGTTCATGTTCTCCTGTGCTAACTGCTACTCTGCTATAGCTTCAACACTTGTGGCCTATGGGAATAGATGGGGTTTTGTGCAGGTAGGGGTTTATGATAAGGGGTTTATACAGGCATCCATGGATACATGGGAGATGTTCAGGAACAGTGGGTTAGAATCGCTAATTGATTCTGACCTTACAGGGTCGTTTTGTTTCCTATCTGGAATAGCAGGAGGTGCTGTATGCACCCTGGTTGGAGGGACGTGGACACTTGCAGTTCATAAGAGCTATGCAACAGAAGTATCAATGTATGCCTTCTTGATAGGCTATTTCACAGTAAGAACTCATTTACCATCTTAACAGGCTACTAAACAATAGCCATTCAAATATATATACACATACATGAAACTGACCTAGTTTTATGTTCCTCAGTGTCGGATTGCAATGGCACGGCCACAAGCATGCGTTTCAGCTTACTACGTGGTTTACGCAGAGAATCCAGAGAACCTACGCTTTGACCCAACTATTCCAGCTCGAATTCAAGAGCTTCAGAGATACGGAGCTTAAGAATCCTGGAAAAGCCTTTTAGATGGATCCTGATACTACATATCAAATGAATCTAAACACTTGTAGCAGAAATACCACCCTATGATGACTGAATAATTTTTACCAACATGTAAATTTGTGAGAGCTTTAATTTTTTGGTTTCAGAATGACATCTAATTGATGTCTAAATGATAATGGTCTTCTTTTATATCTCCAACTTTTCAGTTTCAGTTACTTGTCTTGGAAGTTTCAATAGAGATTATCTTCAAAAAAATTTCATATCGTTAATACTGATCGTGTACTATGTTCATGAAAAAAATCCCACCATGTATCAGGTCATAAATGATTATATGACGGTAATGTACAGGATAAATATCAGCAGCCAATTCAAACTTCAATCCAACCATGATTTTGAGCGCCATTTTCAAGTATGATGTTCATTGCTCATAAGACAAAATAGCAAAAGAACATGCATAGAGCATCCACCAGCAAATGGAATGAAAGGAAAAAATTCAATAATTTGTCCACAAGTGAATGCAAATCAAAACCATTCAACAAAAAAAAGGCATGAATAAATCATAATGGAAGAAAATTATCAAGAAATAAATCAAATAAGATACAAGAAACCTTTGCATAAGGTAAAACCATAAAATATCCCAAGACTTCATAACTACAACAAATGTGACCTATAATATGTAAATGATACAGCATCCAAGGCTACAACAAAATCCAAGGAAGAAATGCAAACCATGGAGCTCATTTGGGTCCAACATGACCACGTCCACCACATTCTGAGCACATAATATTACCTGTGCCTCCACAACCTAAAACACCACAGATATCACATTAGAATAGTTACTTCAATAAACAAAAAAAGTACATCAGAATGACCAACAATCAGTTCATCCCATTTCTTCTCAGCCTTAACAGCAATGATGTTTGATTACTGATTGAAGTCCCATCTGTAGTGGATAACTAAATCATGAACTCAGGATTCAAAACTACGCCAATGTGCCAGTGAGAACCTAGCTATAAAATAGAAGAGAATATGGTGACACTTCTAGGACCTGATTCAAAAATTGGTGAACTTGATGGAAATGAACACAAGGAAAACGCATCAAAAGGTCTACTTAATCAACTGTGAGGAAAACATATCAGGTCCAATTCTAGTATACATAAGTAGCTTAATAGGAGAAATGCTTCTGAACATGCATGTTCAACAGAATATACAAGGAAGATTTCTTGAACACAAAAAATTATCAAGAAGAAAGCTAACAAGAGGCAAATAGAACCCTTTAAGTGTAGGTAAAATCATTATGTTAAAATATATGTGTCAAGACACAGTCCCACCTATATGGTAATTATATGTCATAGAAGTCAAATCCCTTATTAAGATCATTTTGTTTCCAGCATTAAAAAGTACAGAAACAGAACCTATATGGTAATTCTATAAACCAGGTATCAATCTGGGAATAGAAGCATAGTGGAGGCCGAATACTAAACAACACGAGTACAACTTATGGTAGCCTAAAAAACACGAATTCAAGAGAAGCAAATTTACCTAGGCAGCGGACTTTGACAATGATACCCTGGCTCTCCATTATGGAATCTACATATAAGCCTGAACCTGAACAAGTGGTACAAAGAACTGCACCTTTGGCCTGACAACCACAACATCGAGGATTATCTCCAATTGCTTTTTCAGCTAAAGATATACCAACTGGCTTCTCAATTATCTCTTCTGGTATAGACTTATCATAACAAAACAGAGATTCAAGGCTGCTTCTTCGTCTATGTGCATCTCCTACTGCCCTCAATTCTGCCTGAGACACGAAAACAGTCCCTCATTAATGAATTTCCACTCATGAAATAGATTATAGCCACCAAGCATTGAGCTCTCTCTCCCTCTCTGTAACACAAACAGACACACACACACACACACACAACGGAAATAAACCAACTAAATGCTCCATTCTCCTTCTGATACACACATAAATGAAGCAGCATTGTGTGCTAAGTGCTAACAAACTAAAAGTAGAGATAGATATTTACAATCATAAGCATTAACAAATGCAATTGATTAAGAAAATCAAATCCCAGCTATTATTCATGAAATCCAAAGATTAAATTTTG
Organism: Mallotus nudiflorus; assembly: GCA_947683625.1. Taxonomy (NCBI): domain Eukaryota; kingdom Viridiplantae; phylum Streptophyta; class Magnoliopsida; order Malpighiales; family Euphorbiaceae; genus Mallotus; species Mallotus nudiflorus. The sequence continues at coordinate 9,198,043 of CANTUR010000041.1, forward strand.
AAAAGGTAAAACTTAAACAAAGGACATTAACATAAAACTAAATTCAAAGATACAACTTTTATTCATATAGTTCAAAAATTAAATTTTTACAAAATAAAACTATCAAATAAAGTGAATTAAAACAGCAGAACAAAATCAACAATTTCAAATCCAACAAGTGACTGACCATCCATATTCCAATTCTATTCGCCGAAACTTCAAAAGAAAAAGAAAAAGGACTGACCTCATGAGAAGCAGCGGAAGAAACAGAGCCATTAGGACTAATGGCAAAAAATTTCCCTGTAAACCGGTTTCCACATAATTGAAATCCAAAAGTAGCCTTATTTTGATTAAGTTTAAATGAAGAAGAAGAAATAGGCAAAACGATAGGTGACCCAATTTTCATTGCAGAATCCATATTTGTCACAACACCAACGAACGCAGAATACCTCTTACTATAAAATTACACAAATTCTTCAAGAACCCACAAAGAAAATAGAAATTTAAGAAATGGGTATTTGGAAATCACAGATAACTTTGGTAAAATCGACGATTTTTTTGGGATTTTTTTAAATGTTAATCATCTTTCCGGTCATATATAATATTAATAACCACATACAACAGCAGACATACAACAGCAGACATGCTAAAAAAATAGGCTTAATTGAAAAAAAAATATACATAAATTTAGTAGTTTTTTCAATTAAATTTGATTTCTTTAATTTTAGTAATTTTACACATAAATTTTAATTTTTTTATAATTTTATACACTAATTAAAAATTTGATAAACTTTATTTAAATGACTGCTAGAATAATTTGAATTAAGTCATAAAGGTGTAACGACAAATTATAAAATTAATATGGTTATTATTGTGAAATAAAGATTAAATTACTTAGTTTGTTATAAAACTAAATTTGAATTTAATAGTATTTAATTAGAAGAAAAATATTTTATAGTATAATGATTTGAAGAGAATTTGGAGAACTATAATATTGAAAGAATTTGAAGAGTAATCTATTTTTTTCTTAACCTTCTCATTAATGAATTTTAATATCTTTATATAGAGATTTTCTTTTTACTATTTGAGAATTATTCTCTTACAAGTAATATATTGTTCATTCACATTTATAATACTCCCCTTTGAATAACAATATTTTACAACTGTCTCGTTAAAACCTTACTAAATAAAATCCAGTGGGAAAAACTTTAGTTTAAGGAAAAAGAGTACAGTGCATGATTTTCTCCCCCTCAAGTTGATATGTATAATCTTCCTTCACATAGTATGCAAATGCCGCATCCAATATCGTAAATGTGTTTTCTAAAAATTGTAATTGCAAGCGTCTTTGTGAAAAGATCAGCTAAATTCTTGCTACACTAAATATATTTGATATTTATATGATTGTCTTTTATTAGCTATTGAGTGTATGAAAAGAATCTTTGAGGTATATGTTTGGTTCTATCACTTTTGATATATCCTTCCCTTAACTGTGCAATGCATGCTGCATTATTTCATACAAAATTGTTGGACTTTTGTTGACTGAAAAACCACAAGATTCTTCAATATGATGTGTCATTAATCTAATCCATAAACACTCGCTACTTGCTTCATGTAGTTCAATAATCTTATAATGATTTGAAGAAGTAGCGACAAGCTTTTGTTTCTGGGAACACCAAAAAATTGCAGTTCCATTATTTATGAACACATAGCTTGTTTGAGATTTCGCTTTATGAGGATCAAATAAATTCCTTGCATTTGCATAACCAATCAATTCTTATTTTGAATTGTTAGAATAAAATAAACCCAAATCAACATTTCCTCGAAGGTATCAAAGTATATGTTTGATCTCTTTCCAATGCCTTTTTGTTGGAGTTGAACTGAACCTTACTAATAAATTGACTGCAAAAGAAATGTCAGGTCTAGTACAATTAGCAAGATACATTAGAGCTCCAATGGCACTGAGATATGGAAATTCAAAATAAATAATTTCTTCATTTTCTTCACAGGGTCGAAATGGATCAGTCTCAATATTGAGTGATATGACAACTATTAGAGTACTTAAAGGATTTGCTTTATCCATATTAAATCATTTCAAGATCTTTTCTGTGTAATTTGATTGATGCACGAATATCCCATTATGCATTTACTCAATTTGAAAACCAAGGCAATACTTGATTTTTCCAAGATCTTTCATTTTAAATTCTTCCTTTAAGTATATTGTTGCTTCATGGATGTCATTTTCTATTCCAATGATGTTTAAATCATCAACATATACAGCTATAATCACAAATCCAGATATTGTTTTCTTAATAAAAATGCATGGGCAAATAATATTACTCACATATCCTTTATTAATCAAATAATCGCTTAAACGATTATACCACATGCGTCCAAACTGTTTTAACCCACATAAAGATCTCTGGAGCTTGATCGAATACATTTCTTTCAGTTTTGTACTTAATACTTCAGGCATTTTAAATCCTTCAGAGATTTTCATATAAATGTCACTATCAAGTGATCCGTACAAATAAGCAATCTCAACATCCATAAGACGCATTTCTAATTTCTTAGAAACTATTGGGCTAATCAGATACCTGAATGTAATTGCATCCATAACAGGAGAATACGTTTCATCATAATCAATTCCCGGCCTTTGTGAAAAATCTTGAGCTACAAGTGTCACGACCTAAACTAGGAGTCATGACCGGCGCTAGGGAACGAGAATTCTTTCGAATCCGGAACCCGTAGCAAGCCTTAAAAAAATGAAATCATGCAATAAATAATTAAAAAGTATGACATAATTATAATTTTTTGAATCAATATATAAAATAAACACTCCAAATCCTTTCATAAATGAATACATATTCGTACAGTTTCAAATACAATTTCTCAAAGTATTTAATATCAAAAAAAAATATTACTCTTCCGATACAATAACACTACTACTACAGTTTCTAGAGGACAAATCAGAGTTCAAAATATACATTTGCATAAAATAGCCGAGACTGAAGAACACCGGTGAGGAACTCTACAACTAAGATCTGACGATATGGGATCTCCTGAAAAAAAAATTGAAGGGGGTCAGACCTCACTGAGTGAATTATTATACTATATATACATGCAATCTAAAACATATCCACTCATGCATTCACATATATGTATATATATTCACGCATTCCACACATATGCCGATTCTACTTGTATAAATATACTAAATGCAGAAAATGTTTAATTTAATTCATGAAGGATCCATAGAATCCTAATAATAGCAACCTGAATCAACCCCATCGCTACTCTAGCTATACAGGCTCACTTGATTCCAAACAGAACACTTATTCCAATCTAGACAGCAAACTGGCCCCAAGACACTAAGTCAATCGAGCTCCAGCAGTCTGGTTGTCTATGTGATTGGCCTCGAGACCCCTAGTCAACCGAGCTCTAGCAATCACACTATCATCACCTCACATCTCAATCAATCAATAGATCATTTATTCCACTATGGACAGTAGACTGGCCCCGAGACACTAAGTCAACCGAGCTTCAACAGTCTGACTATTAATGTGAATGGCCCTGCAATCACACTATCTAATGTACCATTAATCTTAGTCAAATCAATTATAATCACCAAAATTAATTCTCACTCAACCCTTATCTATCGCACCTGTACGTACACAGTCCTGGTACTACCCACTAGGAAGCACGTTCTATTGATATCCTTCCTTAAAATAAATCATTCATTTGGAAAATAATTAATATAGAATTATATTCATAATAGTAAAATCAACCATATATATATATATATACCAAAAATATACCTAAAATATACCCAGTATATTTCGGGTATATATATATACAAGTCAAATAAAGTATGAAATATACTAAAGGTAAACCATTAATATAGTTAAAAACAATTAAGTGTGTATCAATAATATAACATGCATTTACTTAAAAATATACTTAAATATACAAAAGATATACCCTAATTACACAAATCATTTAATAAAATAATTATGCACAAATATTCATTTAAAACATATATATGTACTAAAACATGCATTTTAGGTTTACATATATTCATAAATAAACCCTAAGTATACCACTAATGTGTTAGGTTTGAATTAAATGATAAAACATGCATTTCTTTGGAAATATATCAAAATATACCAAAAATAAACTTAAAAAAAACAATTCAAGTGTAGGTTTATAATATAGCATGCAATTATTTAAGAATAAACCTAAAATATACCGAAGCTATACCTAAAGTATACTAATCATTTAATAAAATAATTGTGACTAAATGTATATTTTAAACATGTATATATTACTAAAATGTATTAAACATAACCCTAATCGTTTAATGTGCATATAACAAAATAACATGCACATATACAAAAATACAACCCTAGATATACAAAAAATATTATAATTTAAATCACTTTAAAAACATATAATGAAAATGAAGAACTCTAAGTGATGCATCCTATATGCAATGCAAATATATACAGTATAATAACTCACATGTTAGCGCTCCTCGAGACAAACTCGGCTAGCCTGATCCATTAGGCCTCGGTCTCAGCGCAGCTAGAAAAATAAAATAATAATAACTATCAGAATAAACTTCTAACTCTATACTTCTAGGATTACTATAGACAGATTCAATCAAAAATTCAGAATTAGACTCGGACCGGTTGTCACATTTTATGAAAAATCTAATAAAATTTTGGCAGTCTCCTTTGTAAAATGGACATCTCCCTACAAAATTAAGGTCGATCCTGCAAGGAAAACACATTTCGAAAATACACAACCACAATCCCTCGGTTGGACTCCCAAACTACAATTCTACCGACCAAGGTTCACAATTTTACGAGATAATTACATAACACATGAAAATTTCAGAAATATTAAAAATACCCTTGAATAATCAAAATATAGCAAATCAGGCATTTAAAACACTGAAAATAATTATTTTACCGATAAATACATAAAAACCCTAATTTTAAATAACATATTATTAAAAATCAATAATTCTTTATAAATTCATAAATATTGACAAGAATACATTTTAAAACTTCAAATTACGCAATTAACCCTAAAACACATTAAAAACCAATAAAAACTCATTTATTTAGAAAAATAATATATTATATATAATTTGAAAATAATTTATGAAAAATAGTTTTAATTAGTTAAAAATACTAAATAATTTGTAGAAATTATTTTTATACCTCAAATAACTATTAAAACCAGTTTAATTATATTTTTAGCCAATTTAGTGCCAAATTACCAAATTACCCCTACTATATATAAATTCACTATAATTGTTCAAAAATTCACTAAAAATAGTATAATTACTCAAAAATTAATTTCTCAACGTATAATTCAATAATATCAACAAATATACTCAATTAACCAATTAATTTCAATAAAACACATAATTAACCTAATTTTCCAAAAATTACATAAACTAAATAAATTCAAAATAAATATATAAAAATCACAAAAATTATAAATAAATTTCTAAAATTCATTTTAACACCTATAAACACCATAAATCACAATTTCATAATTTAATTAATTAATTTATGAAAATTAGAAAATATTAATAAAATAATAAAAATTCACAAAAATCAAATTAATTCCCAAAAATCATACAAAAAATTCAGGGATGAAGCTTGAGCTAGAGGGATTAACTTTTGTAAAGGAGTTTTTCATGAATCAACCTTTAACTCCAAAAAAAAAATCAAAAACCCTAAATGGCTGAATTTAAAAACAAGCAAAATACCTCACCAATTCACGTTTTCAAGCTAAAAGGAGCTTGGATTCACACTCAACGGCAAGAAAAAAAGAAAACAAGACCAAAATTAAGAGAAATGGTGGCCGAAATCGCCTTGAACGGAGGAGAAGCAAATCTCGACTTCTCACGGCTTCTGGAGCTGCTGCCGGGGTCGGAGAAGAAAGGAATGGCGGCGGAAGGCGACTGCAATTGCTGGATGGCTGGACGGCACTCTGACAGTTAGTGAACGGCAAAGACATACGGTGAGGATGGAGATCAGGGAGAGAGAAGAGAAAATATGAGGGTTTGGATAATTTTTGTATATATATATATATATATATATATATATATTGCATATTATATGTATATGTATATTATATACTATAGTTTATAACTTTATAATAGTAAAATAATGTGTGTATATCTAAACCACACATTTAAATATACACATGCACAAATATATACACACATTTATATATTTTACACACAATAAAATAACAATATACACACATATATTAAACCCTAATATATGCATATATATATATTACCTTATAAAATACATTTAAATAATGTGATTTATTAAAATAGTAATATGAAAATATTAATGCACCAAATTACGTATTATTAAAATAATATTTCCCGAAATAATAGACTTTAATACATACATTTACGTAGAAAACTTTAATTAAACGTAAAGGTAATAATATTTATTCACAAAATAGTAAAATAATCAAATAGGATTTTAAAATTTATTAACACTGTATATCCTATTTTAAAATAAAATAATTTAAAAACTCGGGTTATTACAACAAGTCTAGCTTTGTACCTTATTATTTCATTTTTCTCATTTCTGTTTCGTACAAAGACCCACTTGTATCCTACAGGTTTCACAGTTTTAGGCATAGGAATAATTGACCCAAAAACATTTCGCTTGTTTAATGAGTCTAATTCAGCCTGCATAACATCTTTTCATTTTATCCAATCATGCCTATTTTGACATTCCATGACTGATTTTGGTTCAGGATCATCTTTGTCATTTATGATTTCACATGCAACAGTATATGAAAATATTTCATTAATATTTTTCATCTCATTTCTATTTAACAGTTTTCTTGTATTGGTATAATTTATCGAGATTTCTTGATTAATATCATTTATACCTTCCATTTGGGGACTTTCTTTATTTTCTATTTCTTCAGGGATATTTTTCTCACTATCAATATGATTATCTACTTCCTTTGTCTTTCGAGGATTTTTATCCTTAGAACCAATTGGTCTTCCACGCTTTTGGCGTGTTTTACACTTATGGGTGTCTTTACTCTCAGGTTTTATTTCTGAAATTTCAATACGAGCAGGAGCATTGGCTGCTGGTATATATGATTTAGTCACTCTTTTTGTATCAGTAAATGCATCTGGCAATTGATTTGCAATTGCTTGTAAGTGCACAATCTTTTACACTTCTAATTCACATTATTTTGTGTGAGGATCCAAATGCAATAATGATGGTTCATTCCATGAAATATCCCTTTTGCCTTCTTTCTCCCTTTCTCCTAATATTAGGAAAACAACCTCATCAATTGGAAATTAGGCAAACATGATGTAAAAACATCACCAATTGAAGGTTCAAAATATCTAATAATTGAGGGTGTTTCAAACCCAACATAAATTTCCAATCTTCGTTGAGGACCCATTTTTATGTGCTAAGGCGGCGCAATGGGTACATATATTGCAGAACTGAAAATTCTGAGATGGGAAATATTTGGCTCTTGACCAAATGCCAATTGTAGTGGGGAGTATTTATGATATGCACTAGTTCTTATACGAATTAATGAAGCAACATGTAGGATTGCATGACCCCAAACTGAAATGGGAAGCTTTGTTCTCATTATTAATGGTCTAGCAATAAGCTGAAGGCATTTAATCAATGATTCAGCTAAACCATTTTGAGTATGTACATGGGCAACAGAATGCTCAACAATGATCCTAGTAGATATACAATAATCATTGAATGCTTGAGATGTAAATTCACCAGCATTATTAAGTCTGACCCTTTTGATTGTATAATCAGGGAATTGTGCTTGTAATTTAATAATTTCAGCTAGGAACTTTGCAAATGCAACATTACGAGTTAAAAATAGACAAACATGTGACCATCTACTATATGCATCAATTAATACCATAAAATATCTGAATGGTCCACATGGTGGGTGAATTGGCCCACAAATATCACCTTGAATTCTTTTAAGAAACATAGGTGATTCATTCTGATTTTGGATGGTGAAGGCCTCAAGATTAATTTTTAGAGAGAACAAGTTGTACATGACATTTCATTTGATTGAAAAATTATTTGCCCTTTCAATGGATGCCCATGTGAATTCTCAATTATCCTTCGCATTATTACTGATCCAGGATAACCTAATCTGTCATGCCATAAATTTATTGTTGAAGGATCATAAGATTTTTCTTTTACTGTCATATGTGATTCAATTACATGTATATACATGTAATGCAATCCAGTAGGGAGTTTTGGCAGTCTTTCCAATACTTGTATTTTTCCTGATTCATAAGAAACTATATTTAAATATTTATTACCATTTATAGTAATGGATTGGGTATCACACCCATTTCGATATATGTCATCAAAACTCAACAAATTTCTTGTTGATTTTGGTGAAAACAAAGCTTCATCAATTATAAATTTTGTTCCATTTGGTAATATAAATTTAGCTTTGCTAATTCCTTCAATCAAATCTATAGGACCTGATATTGTTTTTACAATTGCCTTTGTGGGCTTTATTTAAAAGAAATAATCTCGATTTTTCAAGATAGTATGTGTAGTACTACTATCTGGTATGCAGAGATCTCCAATATTATCTTTATGTTAAGTATAATCCATTTTAAACTTTAAAATAGATAAACACATAATTAATCAATTAAGGTAAAAACATAAAATAATTGTAAAGTAGGACATTTTATTTAATTTGAAAATAACATACATAATAATAACATATTCTTTAGAATTGAAAATAAAATAGGTAATAACAACATACTTAAAATTATAGATGTCTCAATTTCCATTGTCAGTAAAATCATCAGTAAAATCAGAAACATCTAGATGAGTTGTATCATTAACAGGAGTATGATGCTCATTGAAGCTTATTTCCTTTTCTTTGTCTTTCAATAATGCCTTATAAAGTTGGCAAAGATGTGGTGGTGTAAGACAAACTCATTCCCAGTGTCCTTTACTACATCTTAAACACACAGTTTCAGACTTATGTTGGGGCCTTTCTTGAACACCACTGATGACTGATTTTAACTTCTTTTAAGGTTGAGTTTGAGTTTGTTATGGAGTATTATTATATTTATTTCCATGACCACGGCTAAAGAATTGACCTCTTCCACATCCATGTCCACGACCTCTACCTCTCCCACGTCCATGGCTATTGTAATTTTTATATCTGGAATAATTTATAGCATTTGCTTCTAGAAATGCTATTGAACCAGTGGGATGGGACTGATGATTTTTCATCAAGAGTTCATTATTTTTCTCAGCCACCAGTAGGCATGAAATTAGTTCAGAATATTTTTTAAATCTCTGCATCTTATATTGTTGTTGCAATGTAACATTTAATGCATGAAATGTGGAGTAAGTTTTCTCCAGCATATCCTCGTCTGTGACTATCTGTCCATAGAATTTTAATTATTATACTGTTCTGAACATTGCAGAATTATAGTCACTCACTTTTTTGAAATCTTGAAAGCGTAAAGCTCTCTATTCATCAGTGACTACTGATAGTATTACATCTCTTTGATGATCATATCTATCTTTTAGATCCTTCCAAAGAACACTTGGATCTTTGACAATCAAATATTCACATTTTAATCTTTCATCAAGATGACGACAGAGAAAAATTATAGACTTGGTCTTATCTTGCAATCAGGTGTTATTATTTTCTTTTATGGTATCAATTAGCCTCATTAATTGAACATGCATTTCTACAGCTAAAATCCAAGACATATAATTTTTTCCCATGATGTCAAGAGCAACGAACTCAAGCTTTGCTAGATTTGTCATTATGATAACTAATAAAAAAAATATAACTCAATTAGAATTCATAAATTTGATGACTATTAAAAAAATCAAACATAATCAGAATTTACTAATTAATTATATCATGAATGAATATTGCAAGAAATAATAGCAGTACAAAAAATGATACAATAATACTTAAAATTATATCAAATAGAAAATCATCTTCTATATGAATTATTCCTAAAACTATTATAATAGTCATGATCAAAACACAAATATAAATATACCAAATCATGTTTACAATTTAGAGTAAAGAGAGAAAAAGCAAATGTATGAATTTGTGTGAATAAATAAAATTTATAGTTTGTCTATTTATAATAAAAAATACAGCCATTTCTTACCGTTGGTAATAAAAATATAGCTGTTAGAAAAATTTTTTTAATATAATATATTGAGAAATAAATTATACAAAGTAAAATTAATAAATAATGTTGATATGATTATTTATATTAAGTGAGTTAACATTACAATATGTATAAATATAGGGCAAAACCATCCATTAATATAAAATGGGGTATAGTCTTCCATTAAAATAAATAATAAAAAAATATAAATATGCATAAATATAAATTGGTAGGAGGCACAGTCATCCATAAGGTTAAAACCATTTCTAGTAATTTTTGCATCAATGGTGTAGTTAGTAAAACAAAATAAAAATAACAATTAATATAAATTTAGATTGAAGAAATAAATATAAATATGAATATATATAAATTAGAAGGAGACATAGTAATCCATGATAATATATAATCAAATAATATATTCATAAATATTAAATATTAAGAAATATGTATCTTATTATTTTGATTGAAAATTTTTCGTGCTGATAACGCATTGTGAAATAAAGATTGAATTGCTTAGTTTGTTATAGAACTAAACTTGAATTTAATAGTATTTAATTAGAAGAAAATATTTTATAGTAGAATGATTTGAAAAGATTTTAGAGAGAGTTTGAAGAGAATTTGGAGAACTATAATATTGAAAAAATTTATAGAGTAATCTATCCCTTTCTTAATCTTTTCATTAATGAATTTCAATATCTTTATATAGAGATTTTCTTTTCACTATTTAAGAACTATTCTCTCACAAGTAATATATTATTCATTCACAAATAATATATTGTTAATTTACATTCATAATAGCTATGATTAAATTGAAAAAAATAATAATAATAAAAATTTTACATACCGCCTACGTGAATCAATTCATATTATTATGGTGGCTATATCAGCAAGATTTTAGTCACATTTTTCACTAGTACTTAAAATTATAAAAATAAAATAAAAATTATGCATAAAATTACTAAAATTAAAAAGATACGGTTAAATTACAAATATTGTTAAAGTCCATATATTTTTTTAATTAACCCTCTCTCTCTCTCTATATATATATAGTTAAAACCTTAATTTTCATTTTCTAAGAATTATCTAATTAAGTTATAACTTTGTTGAAATTAATTAACAAATGTCAAATACTTTATTTTATATATATTTTAAAAATAATTTAATCATTTAATCATTTACAAATAGAATTCATTAAATTAAAATATAATTTTAATTTAATTGAAAGTTTATTTTGTATTCTAATTAGATTTACTTCTATTTTATCTTTAATAAAAATTATATTAATTAAAACATAATTTTAATTTAATTGAAAGCATATTTTCTATTTTAATTAGTCTAAAATAATATAATTCTAATTTAATTAAAAGTATGATTTTTATTTTAATTACATCAACTTTTATTTTATATTTAATAAAAAAACTATTTAAAATTTAACAATAATTTTATTAAAAATATATATTTTTATATTTTAATTAGATTTACTTTTATTTTATCTTTAATAAAAATTATATTAATTAAAATGTAATTTTAATTTAATTGAAAGCATATTTTCTATTTTAATTAGTCTAAAATAATATAATTCTAATTTAATTAAAAGTATGATTTTTATTTTAATTACATCAACTTTTATTTTATATTTAAAAAAAATTAAATTATTTAAAATTTAACAATAATTTTATTAAAAATATATATTTTTATATTTTAATTAGATCTACTTATATTTATCTAATATGAACTATTGGAGCCCTAAAAAAGGGTGAATAGGGCTAGTTTAAGATTTTGAAAGAGATTAAGAAAAATAAATATGAATAAAAGTAAGAAAAATAAGTTTGACACAAGCAATTTAAGGCCACCTAACTCATCCTCAAATTAGAATTTTTAAAATCACTTCAATTTTATTTGCCCAAGATTGTTAAAGTGTTTTTCGTGGCTCTAAACCACCACAATGAGTTTTTAGGCTTACTCACAAACTTTACAAATGTTTCCTTAAGATTCACACCAAACATATTCCCAAATATTTTTAAGGTTATACATTTCTTCTTCCTTTTCTCTACAAATTTCTTTTTGAAATAGTATTTTTTTTTAAAGGTGATTTTGGCCAAATAGCCAAAATCACCTCTTTTTCTTCTTCCTTTTTCTTGCTTTTTGCTTGCGTGTTATATATCTATAATTGATCTATAATCTAGTGTTAAGAGTGTCTCTTTTTTAGTGAGGTTTTAATTCATAAATAATTTTTTGATTTATAATTTTGATAGATCAACTCCAATTGATATGAAACCTCCACAGTCAAGCTTAAGAACCCTTTGGATATGTGGACCCATAAAACATTAACATGAAAATCCCAAGAACCAATTCGGCACAACCCTCTAAGAATAGGTTAGATTTCAAATTAATTAAATAATGATCAAAGAATTAGAATAAAGAAAACTTATTTCCAAACTCCAATTTCGAAACACTCTACAAGAAAGGTGATCAACCTACTTGAATATTCCTATAAGCATGTATTCTACACAAGAACATAAAGAATAAAGCAAATAGCCTTAGGTTTTAATAAAAAATATCAAATTTGAATTGTCATTAGTTTTACATATTATTGGCCTTTATATAGAGAAGTAAATAGCCTAATCCTTGAAGGAAAGAGTTTCTTTACTTATTCCTAAAGATAACTATAAAGGAAAATCCATAACTAAATAGGATTCCTTCAAAATATGACAACTAAAACTCCTATAAGGAAAAAGACTCTTATAAAGGAAAATCCTTAATTAAGAAGGATTCCCTTAACATCATGATAACTAATGACAACTAAGCTAAATTTGACCAAATCTCTAACATGTGTAAATTGGACTAAGCCCACACAAAAGTGGCTCATTACATACTTAATTAAGCCCATTAGTAACTTGGACTTTTATTAAGTTGTATTGGACTTTATCTCCATTAGGTCCAAAGCTTTGATGTCCATGTAAACCTTCTATGGTCGAATTCACCAAGCCTTGTAGATGATGGATTAAGGCTTTTTGAAGCTTTTTAGATTGAGAACTTGTTATAGGCCCTTGAGGCATGCTAATCGGATTAAACACTTCATGAATTGTATCCTTGCCATCTTCATCATGCTCATTTTCATGGTATGTAAACCAATCCATAACATTCCCCCCCCCCTCTTCAAAAGGATTCATTTTTGAATTAAAAGCATCATCTGCATCAAAAAGACTCAAATCAACCACATTAAATGAAGCACTAACATTATACTCACCGAGCATATCCATTTTGTATGCATTATTATTAATCCTTTCAAGTATTTGAAAAGGACCATCGTCTCTTAGGTTTAACTTAGATTTCCTTTAAAGAGGAAATCTTTCCTTGTGAAAGTGCACCCAAGCCTAATCTCCAGGCTAAAAGATCATTGGCTTTCTTCCTTTGTTCACATGTGAAGCTACTTTATCATTGTGTTTTTCAATTTGCTCTTTAACTTGCTTATGTAACTTCTTCACTAAATCTACTTTAGAGTTAGCATCAACACTCATGAATTCGTTAGGTGGTAATAAATCAATAGGAGTAAGGGGATTAAAACCATAAACAATTTCAAATGGAGAACAATGAGTGGTACTATGAATAGCCTTATTGTAAGCAAACTCCATAAAAGGTAAACAATCTTCCCATGTCCTAATGTTCTTTTCTATAATTGCCCTAAGCAAAGTAAACAAAGTTCTATTCACCACTTCGATTTGCCCATCAATTTGAGGGTGACAAGTAGTTGAAAACAATAGCTTAGTTCCTAACTTTTCCCATAATACTCACCAATAATAACTCAAAAACTTAACATCTCTATCACTAACAATGCTCTTAGGTATGCCATGTAAATGCACAACTTCATTGAAAAATAAATTAGCAATCAACTTAGCATCATCAGTTTTATGACATGGTATAAAATGAGCCATTTTACTAAATCTATCAACCACAACAAAGATGCTATCATGACCTTTCCTAGTACTAGGAAACCCAAGCACAAAATCCATAGACAAATCAGTCTAAGGTTCATTAGGAACAGGTAATGGTGTGTATAACCCATGCGGTTTCAACCTAGACTTAGCCTCTCTACATGTAATGCAATGCTCACAAACTTTATGCATATCACATTTCATACTTGGCCAAAAGAAGTGTTCAACTAGTATATAATAAGTCTTATTTACCCCAAAATGCCCCATTAAGCCGCCTCCATATGCCTCCTTAACCAATAATTCTCTCATAGAACACTTAAGAATGCACAATCTATTTCTTTTAAACAAGAAACCATCAAACAAATAAAAGTCACCCACAACAACCCCATTATCACAAGAAACATATACATCATTGAAATCATCATCATATGGATACAACTCCTTAATAAAATCAAAACCTAATAATTTAGCACTAAGTGAGGTAAGTAAAGTATACCTTATAGATAATGCATCAGCAACCACATTCTCTTTACCTTACTTATACTTAATCACATATGGGAATGTTTTTATGAATTCCCCCCATTTTGCATGCCTATGGTTCAGCTTATCTTGACCCTTCAAATGCTTTAAACTTTCATGGTCAGTGTGTATCACAAACTCCATAAGCCATAAATAATGCTGCCATGTTTGTAAAGCTCGAACCAAAGCATATAATTCCTTATCATATGTTGGATACTTTAAGGCTGCCCCACTTAAATTTTCACTAAAATACATTAGTGGTCTTTGATCCTGCATCAAAACAGCTCCAATTCCTATACCACTAGCATCACATTCAATCTTAAAAGTCAATTAAAGTTAGGTAAAACAAGCAAAGGTGCATTACATAATTTATCCTTAAGTTCATTAAATGCATGTTCTTATGTATTACCCTAAACAAATCCAAAATTCTTTTTTACTAACTCATTCAAAGGTGCGGCTATAGTGCTAAAATCTTTAATGAATCGCCTATAAAAACCCATAAGCCCATGAAAGCTCCTCACCTCACTAGCATTCTTCGGTTTTGGCCACTCTTTAATAGCCCTAACCTTCTCCTCATTAACCTTTATGCCTTAACTAGATACAACAAAACTAAGAAAATTAACCTTCTTCATGCAAAAACTACACTTTTTAAGGTTTGCATACAACTTTTCTTATCTAAGTGTTTCTACTACAATTCTCACATGCATAAAATGATCATCTAAACACTTAAAGTAAATTAGAATATCATCAAAGTAAACAACAACAAATTTACCTAAGTAATTTCGTAACACATGGTTCATCAATCGCATGAATGTGCTAGGTGCATTAGTAAGACCAAAGGGCATAAAATGCCAGTCATGCAACCCATACTTGTCTTAAAAGTTATTTTTCATTCATCACAAACATTCATTCGGATTTGATAATAACCAGATTTCAAGTCTATTTTGGTGAACAAATAAGAACCATATAACTCATCAAGCATATCATATAATCTAGGAATAGGATAACGATACTTTATAGTGATTTTATTGATGGCTCTGCAATCCACACACATCCTCCATGTTTCATCCTTCTTTGGCACAAGAATGACAAGAACCAAATAAGGACTAAGACTCTCCCTCACATACCCTTTAGCTAGTAACTCCTCCATTTGTGTTTGGACCTCCTTTGTTTCTCTTGGATTTGTTCTATATGTTGGTCGATTAGGTATGACTACCTTAAGAATGAAGTCAATTTGATGTTCTATGCCTCTAATTAGGGGTGATCCATTAGGCATCTCTTTGGGAAAAACATCTTCAAATTCCTGCAAAAGATCAATAAACATACTAGGCACAAATGGGTTAAGTTCATTAGTTGCCAAATAAGCCCCTTTGTATAAAAGTACAAATATAGGCCGATTAGCATACAAAGCATGTCTAACCTCACTTATCCTAGCTATTAAACTTAAATTCTTTTCTTTTTTCTCTTTAGGCTGAATCTCTTCTTTTGTTTTTTCCTCTTTCTTTTCACTCTCTAAAGAAATCTTCTTACTCTCTTTTTCTTTCTTTTCAGCCTCCACTCTCATTCTTTCCATTTTACATTAGTCTTCATACACCTCCTTTGAAGAAAGCAATGTTAATATAATCTTGCGCCCATCCTTGGTAAAGTGATACCGATTGAGGTACCCATCATGCTTGGTCTTTTTATCAAATTGCCATGGTCTACCAAGTAAAATATTTCCAACATGCATAGGAACTACATCACACAATTGCTCATCATGATATTTACCAATTGAAAAGGAAATAATAGATTGTCTATTTACCTTGACCTCCCCATAATCATTAAGCCATTGAAGTTTGTATGCCTGTGGGTGTGGTATAGTAGACAGCCCCAATCTACTAATTAAGAATGAGCTCACTGCATTGGTGTAACTCCCTCCACCAACAATCATAAGACATGCTTTTCCTTGCACATGACACCTTGTATGGAATAAGTTATCTCGTTGCTCTTCAATGCAATCTTCCTTTATTTGACTACTAAGAGCACACCTTGTAACCAGCATGTCACCTTTGATTGGCTCCTCTATACTCCCATCACTATAACTTTCCAATTCAAGCATCTCATCCTCATCACTTTCATTATTGCCCTCTTCTTTATCAGTCACAATTTCTCCATTCCTTATGGTCATAGTTTTCTTATTAGGGCAATCTTTGCTCACATGACCTACTCCTTGACACTTCTAACACTTAATGTCTCTATTTCTCCCTTTAGGCTCATCGATTTTTATTTTTTCCTTAGAGATCAAATTTGCCTTCCCTTTAGCAACCTCATGAGCAACCTTATTCCCATCGCTATAATCACTCTTTCCATCCTTTTTCTAATTAAAATTAGAACTAGAATAGGGTTTAGAATTATACCTTGTCGCCCTTCTTCCTTGGAGTTGCCTTTATATTTTGACGGCCATATGCACCATTTCTTCTAAATCTTCATATTTGTATAAATCTACTTGGTCAGATATGTCTTTATTTAGACTAGCCAAAAAGTGTGCTATAGTGATCTCCACATCTTCATCTATATCAGCGCTAGTCATGAGCATCTCCATCTCTTTATGGTAATCATCCACACTCTTACTACCTTGTTTAAGAACTTGAAGTTTTTGTACAAGTTCTCTATGATAATGTTTTGGCACAAATCACTTCCTCATTACAGCCTTCAGCTCAGGCCAATTATCAATTGGGAACTCCAAATTCCTTCGCCTATAAATCACCAAATGGTCCCACCAAGCAATAGCATAATCAGAAAATTGAGTAACCGCCAATTTTACCTTCTTCTCTTTGCTAAATTGATGGCAATAAAATATAAGCTCCAATTGCTTCTCCTATTGTAAATAGGACTCCAGATCTTATTTACCTTGAAATTTAGGTATCTTATGTTTGATGCTTCCCAAATTTTGATCTATATCATCTTCATTGCCTCAGTTTCTTCCATTGTATAGATCTGGTTGTAACCGTCCTCTTCCTCTACCTCGGCCTTGTCTACCTCCACCTCTTGGTACTCCTACTTCTGCATAAGCCTCTTCTTCATCCTCATTGTCAACATTGCCTTCTACTTCCTCATTACAGTTTGGTGTTGTTGCTCTTTCAACCACTCCTAGCCTTGTATCCATGCAGTTTAGTCTCTCTATTATAGTCTCAAAATTTGTATTCATATGTGCAAATTTCCTTTGTTGAGCCTCACATAGCAAAGTTTCATCAACTTTACCCTCACCTTTATTTTCATCTTGGTTTGACATTGCTAGAAAAGAATGTTAGAAACACAAAAAAAAATAATAATTTAAGATCCTCACAAGCACTCCCTCACGTGTTTGCACTCAAATGATGGGGGTGGTCACTCTTGTTTAACTCAATTTAATATTTCACTCAACTTCCTCTCACCACTCAAGCTAATTCTTTTATGTTCTTAGGTGAATCACACTTTTAGAACAAATCAATTAGATTGAAGCAATATTCAAGTAGAACTTTCAAAAGTGAAATTTTCAAAACAAGTTTTAGGCAATTCAGTTAATAAAAAAAATAATAATTCAGAAGAAATAAAATAGGAAAACTCAAAAAGAATCAAAAGACATATGAAAAAAAATTAAAAATATCTTCCTAGAATATGAAGGAAATGAATTAGGAAGAAATTTTAAGAAGGAAAGTTAATCTGCCACAATTAATAATATTCCTAAATAGAATAGGAAAGAAATGATATGCAAATCCTTAATGAGTAAGGAATACAAGATATAACACAATTTATTCCTAATTAGAATCCTTAATAAACAAGGATTGTAATGATATGCAAATTCAAATCTGATTCGGAAAAATCAATCACCATAAGAATCAAATTAAACTTTTAATAATTCATATTCTTTTCTTCAATTTACTTCTTTTTTTTTTACTTCAAACACAAATTGCAATTATAAATTTTAAAATGTAAAGCAATTCGAATGACTTAAAGAAATACAAGAACAAGATAAAAGAATAAGATCCAAGAATCAAGAATCAAAAAGAAGAACAACAAACAAATTTAAAAAAATAAGAACACAAGAAATCAGAAATAAAGAACACAAAGTTAAAGGATAAAACCTGATCTAAAGCCAAAGCTCTGATACCAAATGATATAAAACCTCTATAATAAAGCTTGAAAACCTTTTGGATATATGGACCCACAAAACATTAACATGAAACCCCCAAGAACCAATTCGGCACAACCCTTTAAGAATAGGTTATATTTCAAATTACTTAGACAATAATCAAAGAATTAGAATAAAGAAAACTTATTTCTAAACTCCAATTTCGAAACACTCTACAAGAAAGGTGATCAACCTACTTGAATGTTCCTATAAGCATGTATTCTACGCAAAACACAAAGAATAAATCAAATAGCCTTAGGTTTTAATAAAAAATATCAAATCTAAATTGTCATTAGTTTTACGTATTATTGGCCTTTATATAGACAAAAAAATAATCTAATCATTGAAGGAAAGATTTTCTTTACTTATTCCTAAAGATAACTATAAAGGAAAATCCATAACTAAATAGGATTCTTTCAAAATATAACAATTAAAACTCCTATAAAAAAAAGACTCTTATAAAGGAAAATCCTTAATTAAGAAGGATTCCCTTAATAACATGATAACTAATGACAACTCAGCTAAATTTGACCAAATCTCTAACATGTGTAAATTGGACCAAGCCCACACAAAAATGGCCTATTACATACTTAATTAAGCCCATTAGTAACTTGGACTTTTATTAAATTGTATTTGACTTTATCTCCATTAGGTCTAAAGCTTTGATGCCCATGTAAACCTTCAATGGTCGAATTCACCAAGCCTTATAGATGATGGATTAAGGCTTTTTGAAGCTTCTTAGATTGAGAACTTGTTATAGGCCCTTGAGGCATGCTAATCGGATTAAACACTTCATGAATTTTATCCTTGCCATCTTCTTCATTCTCATATTCATGGTATGTAAACTAATCCATAACACCAATATACACAAATTATAAGAAATAGCTCAATCTATGCACACACAAGGAATTAGTGCATACTTTGGTTATTGTTTTGGATCTGCAGATAGGTCTCGATAGTTCAGGCTTATAGACTATATGTTAGTTTCTTTCATTTGTTTTTTTTATTCATATTCATTACCCTTACATATTACAATGAATAGCAAGAGTAAGGTTGATGACTTCCATGGTATTTGCAAGTTGATGATTTCCATGGTATTTGCATGTTGATTCATGGCTCTCCTTAGCTTATATCTCATTGTAAGTTTTGCTTTATCTAATAAAATTTTAGTTGCCCAAAAAAAAAAAAGAAAATTAAGTTCAAAAGTAAACCTTTCCACAAAGTGTTTTTAAAGCTAACACACAACCTCTTATAATTAAGGTACTTTTACAAGGCATAACACTTGATTGATCCTTACTATCCAAAAATAATAATATCATATTACATGTTTAATAATTTACTTACTATTGCGAATTCAATTTTTTTTTCATGTGAGAAGTATGCGATTAATTTACTAAAATTATTAAAAGCCAATAGTATTTACTCATAAGTTCAACCTTATGAGAGCAATGGGTATAAATTTTTCTAGAATGATTAATATAATTTAATTACATTTAAAATTCTAAGATATATAATTACTACTAGTCTCTTATATTTTCTATATTATATTTATTGTTCTTGAAAATTTAGAGATTAGTTTTTATAAATCTTAATATATATATACTCACACAAATGATATTAAAACTACAAAATTAATCCTTATATAATTATAACTATTAATATATATATATGTATACTCCATAAATATATATTAATTAAAAAAATACTAATCTAACTGACATAGCAGAAGGGTGCAATAGTAATAATTAACAATTGTTGAATTGCGTATGACTATCAATTATCAATCTTCTATGGCCAAACTAGGCTATAGGCATCAAAATTTTCATAAAAATTTTAGAAATCTAAAAAGAATTCAATTATCATTAAAACTTTCGTTCAACAATGAAAACAAAGAGGTTTAAATAGCAAAACCCTAAAACAAACTAAACAAAATAGGAAAAGCAAAATCATAAAATAAGAAAAACACAAAATTGCCCATTTGAGGGCCTAAATGAAGGAATCTGCCTAAAAAGTGATGGACTTCACAAGAAAAGCTTGTGACTTTGAACCATTGGCCCATTTCCATATGAAATAGGCTTTTGAATCACCCAAATTCGATACCTAGAACTTGCAAAAAATTATAGAAATGCCATTACCGTAAATTGTCAAATTTTTTCATATATTGAAGGGCTTGCTCTTCTATACCTGCATCATTCTCCCCAGGGTGGACAAAATTCGCCCTTGAATCTAACTTATTTAATGAGTCATCTGCAAAAGGAACTAAGTGCTTGACATTAAAGACATTTGTAGTCCGAATGTGGCTAGATAACTTCAAGCGATAGGCATTAGGGTTGATCTTCTAAATAATCTCAACTGGCCCAATCTTTTTGGCAGACAACTTATTGTATTCATTTGCAAGAAACTGCTCTTTTGTAAGAACAACCCACACATAATCCCCCACATTGAACTCAACATGGCATCTCTTCTTGTTAACAGCTTATTTATACTTGGAGGCAGCATGCACTAGGTTATCATGAATAGCCTTATGAATGTCCTGCAATCCAGTAATAAAATTTTCTGCCTTATCATGAACTTTTATCTTTACTGGTTGAGGAATCAAATCCAAAGGTCCTCTTGGCAAAACTGAATACATTAATTCAAAAGGACTAAAACCAGTGCTTCGGTTGACTGTATGATTATGAGTGAACTCTGCTTGGCATAGTTTATGATCCTAACTTTTCACACGTGAAGCATCTCAGAAAGTTATCCAAAGATCGATTCACCACCTCAGTTTGTCGATCTGTTTATGGATGATAGGCACTACTAAAATTCAGCTGTGTGTTCACTATTTTCCACAAACTTCTCCAAAAATGGCTAAGGAACCTGGTATTGCGATTCGACACTATAGATATGGGCAAGCCATGTAGCCTATATATTTCCTTAAAGAACAATTGAGCAACATGAACAGCATTTGTTATTTTCTTACAGGGTATGAAATGCACCATCTTGGAGAACTAACCAACTACCATAAAAATAGAATCATTACCTTATTATGTGTGTGGTAATCCGAGCACAAAAATCCATGCTAAGCTCCACCCAAGGATGTAAAGTAACTGGCAACAACATGTATAAACCCACATTAGATATTGTGCCTTTAAAAACTTGACAGATCTGACATCTCTGCACTAGCCTCTCAACCTCTTTAGGAATGGTAAGCCAAAAACAATGAGTTTGCACCAATTACACGGTTCTGTCTTGACCTACATGCCCTTCACCATACAATTCTTGAATTATCTTCAACCACAAACTACAATGTGGGACACAAAGTTGGTTACCCTTAAACAAAAATCCATTATGCACTAGGAAGTTTGTCCTTCACCTGCTTTAATCTTGGCTAAAATAGCATAAAAGTATAAACAGTCTCAAATAATTACGTAAAAGATTCAAAACCAAGTACCTCAATGGACATCTGGATTAACAAGTGTAATAACCCGAGTTTTTAAATGATTTTATTTTAAATCAGGATATGCAGTGTTAATAATTTCAGACAATATTTAAATATTTATCAATTTTGAGTTGATTATCATTAATTTATGTTAATTAGGGTTTCGATATATATATATAATGGTTAGTATGTCGATAGTTCATTTGTGTAATATATATATATATATATATATATATATATATATATATATATATATATCTTGTTCTAAATAATTTTTAATTTAATGTATTTTATTTTAATGTTATTTTACCTTACTAAATTATATTCTTTTATGCATTATTATTATTTTATGTATTGATATATATATATATATATATATATATATATATATATACATGCATATATTTAGGGTCTATTATTTATTTAAAAGTATATAAATATATATGTGTGTGCGTGTGCATATATATATATATATATATATATATATATATACACACACACACAAATAATAAAACCCTCCCTCACTCTCCTTCTTCATATTCTTCACCCTCACCCTCCCCTCACCGCTGCAACTCTGACCAACTACCATTGGTGTGCCTTCCGGATGTCCACCCTCTTCCTCCAGCAGCTCCGCCGCCTCCTGTCGTCCTCTCCGGCATCGGCAAAGCTCGAAGAACCTGTTTTGGCCGAAAGTTGGCCTCTTGGTCGTTCAAGTCCATTCCGGCCACCAAAATCGGTGATTCCAGTGCCGTTGGAGTCCTGAGACTCCCTAGAGAACGATTCCAAGCTTCCTTTTGCCTAAAAATTCGATTTGGTAAGGTTTTAAGCTTGTTTCCATTTTCGGCCATTTTTGATTCTTGATTTTTTTGAACTTCATTCTTTGTGATTCAAGCTTAATTCCTTCACAAATATTGTTCCCCTTAGCTTAATCTACCTCTGTGAATTTTTGTGTAATTTTTGGAATTTATTTTGATTTTTGTGAATTTTTTATTATTTTATTATTATTTTATTATTTTCGTAAATTAATTAAATAAATTGTGAAATTGTGATTTTTAGTGTTCTTGGTGTTTGAAATTAATTTAGAAATTAATTTATAATTTTTGTGATTTTTGTGTAATTATTATAATTTTATTTAGTTTATGTCAATTTTGGAAATATAGGTTATATATGTATTTTGTTAAAAATAATTGGTTAATTGAGTATATTTGTTGAATTTATTGAATTATATGTAGAGAAAATAATTTTAGAGTAATTACATAATTTTTATTTAATTTCTGAGTATTTTTAGTATATTATGTGAATTTTTATATACTAGGGTAGTAATTTTAGTTGAATATTAAGTTTAATATTCAACTATTCAACTATTTAGTTTAATATTAAGTTTATACTAGGGTAGTAATTTTAGTTGAATATTAAGTTTAATTAGTTTTAATAATTATTTGAAGTATAAATATGATTTTTACAAATTATTTTCTAATTTTAACTAATTAATACTATTTTTCAAAAATTATTTTTAAATTATATATAATATACTATTTTTGCAAATAAATGGGTTTTTAGTAACTTTTAATATGTTTTTGGCCTAATATAGTAATTTGGATTTATAAAATGAATTTTTATTAATATTTGTGAATTTATCGAGATATATCGATTTTTATTAATATTATATTATTATTAGGGTTTTTAAGTAATTACGGGTAAAATAATTAATTTTAATGTTTAAATGTTTAAATTGCTATATTTTGATATTAAAAGGGTATTTTTGGTATTTATGAAATTTTAATATATTTTGTGTATTTTATTGTGAATTGTGGACCTCAGTCGGTGGAATTTGCAGTTTGGGATTCCGACCGAGGATTGTGAGAATATTTCGTGAATTCTATTCGAAGTGTGTTTTTCTTGTAGGATCGGCTCGACTTTTTAAGTAGAGAGATGTCCATCTTATAGAGGGGGTTCTGCCGAATTTTTAGTAAAATTCTCGTAAAACGTGACATCGGGTCTAATTCATATTTTCTGTATATGTTCAGAATCCTAGATCGAGTCTCTAGAAGTTAAGTTAGATTTATACTGATTTTCGTGTTATTATTTTATTGTTAGTTGCACCAAGACCAAGGCCTAATGGACCAGGCCCGTCGGATCTGTCTCCAGGAGCGCACAACTGTGAGTTATTATGATATATATGCATTGCTTAAGTTGCATGTTTTAGACTTCTATGTTTTAAATATAAATTTTGCATAATTGCCTATTTGAATGTTTAAGTATATTTTAGGTATACTTTTTGTATATTTCGGTATACTATGAAATAAATACATGTTTTCCTTTTTAATTAAATCTAGCTTGTTTTTAAATATATTATTGGTTTAATTTAATATATTCCATGATTTATTTGAGTGATTATGAGTATATATACCTGAAATATACGTAGTTTATTTTAGGTATATTTCTGGTATATATATGGTTTATTTGTTTATTTTAAATATCATTATGCATCATTTATTTTCCTGAATGTATGTTTTAATGTAAATGAAGGATATCAATAGAACGTGCTTCCTAGTGGGCAGCACTAGGATCGAGTACGTACCGGTGCGATAGATGATAAGGTGAATTACTAACTTATTTAAGGAAATATGACATGATTGATATGATTGAGATTGATGTGATTGAGAGTGTGATTGCTGGAGCTCGGTTGACCAAGTATCTCGGGGCCAATCACACTGACAATCAGACTGCTGGAGCTCGGTTGACTTAGTGTCTCGGGATCAGTCTATTGTCTATATGGATTAAGTGAATTTACTTGAAATTAAGTGAGCCTATATGGCTAGAGTACCTTCTATTGATATTTGAGGTGGTGAAAATATAGGGTTTTATTTGATCCTTCATAAACTGATGGTTTTCAATATTAAAATGACTTTCTTTGCATCTGTGTGTATTTGCCTGTATATATATTTATTATATATACTTTTGAGTGTCTGTATTTGACATTTAGTCATACATGTATATGTATTATAATAATTCACTCAGTGAGATCTAACTCCCCTCTGTTGATATTTTTCAGGAGAGTCCTCTTCTTCAAACTTCAGCAGTAGACCTATCCGCCGGATTTCTTCCGCTCTGGCTCTATTATGTAAATTGCTTACTTACTCTAAATACTGTAGTAGTAGTTGTTGTATTTAAATCTGTTGAGAGTGGTATTTATATTTATGCATGTAAGAGAATTTTTCTTTAGAGTGTTTCTCTGAAGGTTATATTAAAAGATGTCTATTTATAATATATATATAAGATGTGATTTTATGATATTAAGGATGTTGAGAAGTTATTTTATTATGTGAGATTTAATTTTTGCTGAATAATATTTTATTTATTTTATTTTATTGCATGTTTTTATTTTAAGGCTTGTTACGGGTTCCGGATTCGAAACAAAAAATTCCTATTCCCTAGCGCTGGTCATGGCCCCCTGTTTTAGGTCGTGACAACAAGGTCCTTCATCTGCTTAATGCATCAGCCACCCTGTTAATAACCCTTGACTTATGTCTAACAATAAAAGTAAAATTTTAAAGATAAGCAACCCAACACGCATGCATAGCAGAAACTTTGTCTTGCTGATGTAAGTGCTTCAAGGCCTCATGATCTATATACAAAAAAAAACTCTCTTTAAAATAAATAATGATGCCAATGTTTAATAGCTTACACAATAGCATAAAACTCGACATCATAAGTACTATAGTGCATTTTGGCCCCTGACAACTTCTCAATGAAATATGCCATTGGTCTGCTGCTTTGACTCAGGACAGCCCCAATTCCCACCTTTAAAGCATCTGACTACAACTTAAAAGGTTGATGAAAATCAAGTAACACTAATATAGGAGTTATTATAAGGCATACTTTAATCAAATCAAATGCCTTTTCTGCGTCATCAGTCCACACAAACTTTCCAATCTGCCTCATGCAATCAGTAATAGGAGCCATAATATTGCTAAAATGCGGAACAAAACACATGTAAAATGAAGCCAATCCATGGAAACTCCTTACCTCAGCAATGGATGTAGGTGTTGGCCAATGTTTCACTGCCTCAACCTTTGTTTTATCTACCTATAGCCCCTTACTTGACACAATATAGCCAAGAAATAAGACCTTATGAGTATAAAATGCACACTTCTTAATTGCAACATAGAATTTCTCTCTACGCAGCATATTGAGGACCTCTCATAATTACTATAAATGCTCATTTGGGTTAGCACTATAAATTAGAATATCATCAAAGTACACAATAACACACTTGCCTATGAAGGGCCTCAAAAGCTTATTCATAACATGCATAAAAGTGTTTGGTGCATTTGATAACCTAAACGGCATCACTAACCATTCATACAACCCCTCTCTTGTCTTGAAGTTTATTTTCCATTCATCCCCTACTCAAATATGAATTTGATGATAACCACTCTTCAAATCCAGTTTAGAAAAAATCATTGCCCCACTAAGCTTATCAAGTAAGTCATCCAGTCTAAGAATAAGAAAATGATACTTGACAGTTATTTTATTAATGGCCCGACTGTCTATGCACATTTGCCAAGAACCATCTTTCTTTGGTGTCAAAAAAGTAGGTACAACATATGAACTCAAGCTCTCAGGAATATACCCTTTGGTCAGCAACTCTTACACTTGCCTTCTCAATTCCTCATGCTCACTAGGACTCATCTGATAGTGTTATCCATTTGGCAAAGTTGCCCCTAGTTCAAGCTTAACTGATGTTGGATATCCCTCATAGGAGGTAACCCTTCAGGCAGTTCTTCTAGAAACACATCACTGAACTCTTCTAAAAGTGGAAAAACTACTTTTAGAATCACCACCTCTTTGCCTACTACCTTCCCGAATAGGATATAAAAAATTTCAGCTTCCTACACTACTTTATCAAATTGGGATAAAGTTAATAAGTTGACACAACCCTTGCTTTCTCCCTGCACCATCTCAGATTGTTCATGATCCTTATTAGGGACCAACACTATTTTGGTCCCTTCAAACATAAAGATGTAAGTATTAGTCTTCCCATTATTGGTTACATCTCTGTCAAATTGCCACAGTTGCCCTAACAACAAATTACATGCATCCATGGCTATCACATCACACTAAATGTCATCCTTATCTTTTTCCTCGATAGAGAAGGAAACTAAGGCACGTTTTGACATAGTTACCTCACCCCGTTTTTTCAACCATGCTAATTTATATGGCTTAGGATGCTTAACAGTTGTAATTCCTAATTTGTGAACCGCCTCTGCTGAGATTATATTTTCACAACTACCCCTATTGATCACAAATATGCATACCTTTTCTTTGATAGTGTAAGTAGATTAGAAGATATTGTTTCATAGCCAATCACCATTAATAACTCAAGGCGTTAGGCAGGATCTCCTCATGATTAATGTTGTCCCTATATCACCAATCATGACCTCCTCATCCACAACCTCTGTATCAAATATCGGGTCTCCCGTAAGGTCTGTGTCCTCCTCTTCGTCATATTGCTCATCTACATCAATAAGCATGACCTTTTTCCCTTATTTTTGCACTCATACCGCCAGGCCTTGACACAGTTATTGGTTTTTTTACAGCCCCTGTGACCAAGCCACCACTTAGACGGCTCGCACTAGCACCACTTTCAGTGCTGCCCTACCCAATATTCTACATAAAGCTACCAAAATGTCTCCTTTCAATCTACAAAGCCAGTTAATGTGCCATAGAAATAGACATATGATCAAACATATTGACTGTCTCCTTAATTTATTCCCTTAGACCTTCAATATACCAAGCCACCAGTTGGTCCTCTATCTCATGCACTTCATTCCAAGCAATCAATTGATAAAATTCAGTTGTATGATCACCAATTGAACAGACTCCTTGCCTTAGGTTCTGCAGCGTATGGTACATTAAATGCTAATAATTATAAGGTAGGAATATGGCAAGCAATTGTTTCTTCATCTTCTCCCAAATCGTAATTTTTCACTTTCCCAACCTGACTCAGTTTTGTTTAGTCTACTGCCACTAAGCCATCGCCCTATCTTGGAACCTCGTTGCCACCAATGGTACTTAATGATTTTTTGGCATCCTCTTAAAATCTAATACCTCTTCTACAGTGGCCAACCAATCAAGGAATTCTTCAGGCTGTAGGTGTTAGTGATATGCACTAGGTCAATCATTTGTGATTATGCATTGACTTTCTTATTTTATTAATAAAGAGGTATTATATTATCATTTGATTTTATGATAATTACATGAATGGTTAATTCTTACTAAGGCCATCAAGTATGTGACTTGATAGTAAAACCCTTAGATTAAAATAAGAGTTCTATTCTAATTATCCCTAGCCATTTATTCATTATATGAATATTGAAGTATTAAGGCTAGTATGATGTTGATTGATGGTTATGTTTTACTAATCATAAATATGAGATATTAAGTCAACTCATAGGTACATGATGAGAGATCATGTACTGAATGGACCCACTATGAGAATACTACATAGATTATTGTCATAAGTATTTCTTATCACAGTAATTTTATTTCAGTCCTTTGCCCTTGAAATCATCATGGATTTCTACATAGTTATTTTATGTTTTGACACATTCTAACATTGTCTTTAACCGGATGATTAAAAGAATGTTGTTGGATATAAAATTAGTTATGTGAGGAATGTGAATGATTTAGAAGGAATTTATCCCTCATTAATATGAGAAAGATATCTAAAGGCCCCTTGATGAGATAGACTGAATGAAAATGCATGGCCATGCTGAAATGAATTGATAAAGAGTTATCATTTTTAGTCTACTTGGAATCAAGTCATAATATTGAACTATATAAGG
Organism: Mallotus nudiflorus; assembly: GCA_947683625.1. Classification (NCBI taxonomy): domain Eukaryota; kingdom Viridiplantae; phylum Streptophyta; class Magnoliopsida; order Malpighiales; family Euphorbiaceae; genus Mallotus; species Mallotus nudiflorus. The sequence goes on from CANTUR010000041.1 coordinate 9,227,111, forward strand.
ATGACATTTTATGCCTTATGTTCAATTAAGTTATTATGTGATAAAGGGACAATAAAATTCAATATAATTAGGTTATGTTGGATTATTGACTTCACATGACTTGGGTAGTCATAATGTCTTGCTAGAGGCCACTTATGACTTGTAGGCCTAAATAGAGATTTAGGCCCACTGCCAATGTTATGTGAACTTACAGGGTCACACACTTAGAACAAGCCCAAAACGGAAAATAAACTCTGTGGAAATAAATAATTAAAGTGTTTTATTTATTTATTTATTTAAGATAAATGTTATTTTAAATAAATAAATAAGATATTATTTTTGATTTTTTTTAAACAAAATCAAAATATAATAAATGAAAAATTGCCAAAAGGTCATTGGTAAGTGAAACCCTAATTTGGAGTCTATAAATATGTTATATTCTCTAGGGTTTCACACACTTGTTTTTGCCTCCAAATTCATTTTCTTTCCTCTTAGAAAACAAAGACAGAGTTTTTCCTTTTGTTCTTGATTTGTGAGACAGTCAAGAGGTTGCTAGCACACACACTCAAATTCGTTTTGTGAAGGGCTGTTCGTGCGGATACCTATAGAGGACGCATCCTTTTGGAGACGTCTTGATCCGAACAACCAAGCTAAAAAGCTCGAGGTAAGGTGTCACCGATGTGAACCTCCTCTCATCCTTCTAGAAAATCTTGCCTCTTCTGCGTTTTGGTAAGATTTTAAAAACCCTAGATTTAATCAATTAGTCGAATTACATGGATCCAGGCTTGGGAACGTGATAAAATTTTAATTTTTCCGCTGCGTTTGCATCACGGTACCCAACAGTAGGGTACCACAGAATTCATGGATTTCAGTCCGCAAACCTACTTCCTAGTGTCGTCTGTCATTAATCTCCACATGCTGTCTATAATGTCTACGGGATACATCATATAACCATCATCATCTTCGTCATCGTTTCCTTTAGTAAAAGGATTCCTTTAGTCATCAATATTAGGGATCTATCTCTGATCTTAATTCAACTGCTCCCTATTTTGATTGACTAACAAATCCCCCATCACCGTTGATCCATCATCTGTTCCATTCACTGCACTAAACGACGCAAATCATCACGCTCATACACCTTTTCTATACACTGTTATTGATGTTGCTGTCTTCTGTGAGACATCATATCTGAGGAGTACAACTCTGATACCAAACTAATGTAGCAAAAGGGTGGAATAGTAATAATTAAAAATTTTTAAATCACGCACGATTACTAATTACCAATCTTCTATGGCCAAACTAGGCTATAGGCATCAAAATTTTCATAAAAATTTTAGAAATTATAAAAGAATTCAATTATCATGAAAACTACAGTCCAACAATGAAAATAAAGAGGTTTAAATAGCAAAACCCTAAAACAAACCTAAACAAAATAGGAAAAACAAAATCCTAAAATACAAAAGCACAAAATTGCTGGTTTGAGGGCCTAAATGAAGGAATCTGCCTAAAAAGTGATGAACTTTAAAGCAAAACTTATGACTTTGAATCGTTGGCCCGTTTCCATATGAAATAGGCTTTTGAATCATCTAAATCCGATGCCTGGAACTTGCAAAAAATTACCAAATAGCCACTACCGTAAATTGTCAAATTTTTCCATTTATTGAAGGGTTTGTTCTTCTATGTCTGCATCACTAACATTTTTAAATTCATTTGATAAAAGACGGAAATGAAAATTTTAAAATATTCTATATTTTGTTTTTTCAAATGCATGGTTTGGTTAATTTAAAATATATTACATAAAAATTGTTTCTAAATTATTTTGTGATTTTCATAAAAGAATATATGTTTGTTTGTATGAAATATTACTTAGCTTATTTAGCTAACAGGTAATTTTGCTCCAATCGTCATTCCTTGGTTATTAACCCTGACAAATTATATTATGGATATCTGACTATATTACAATATGGACTAGGAGTCCATCACATGTGGGAAAACACATTGATTTTTTTTTTTTTTTTTTTGTGTCTGCAAGTTTTTGAAGAGACAAAGGCAAGCGTTACCAACAAGGAGAAAATTTTGAGCCCAACCAAACTTCATTCAAGGAGCAAATCCAAAGTTTCTCTTGTGAAATTTCTCTTTCTAGGTCAGTGGCGGAGGGTGATGAGCGAAAGATCTGAAGTCAACATGGAGCTGGACAGCCAACGTGAAACTTCTGGATGTAGGGTCAATTTAATTTTGTGGTGCATAAGGTATTTCTCTTTCTTTGTTTCTCAAACTTTACATCTGAGCTTCAGTTATCCTTCCTTTTAAGAAAGGAAATCCACTTCAGTACAACATAATGGTCGTTTACATTTGGATCATGGTTGAACCATTTTGATAATGTACTTTAATACAATCCAGTGAGTAACTAGCTAAATCGTTGTAACTCAAGAAATCTAATAAGTATAAATAAATACAATAGTTGTTAACAGTCCATTTGAGTTTTGGGGTTTGACAATTTGCGAAATTTAGCAAATTATAGAAAGAAAATATTTATCATCTTCTCTTTTCACAATTGGATAAGGGCATATACATAGTTGGTATTATCTTGACTTATTTATTTGGCCATATCAGTTGGGGAATTATCAGTTAATTTCTTGTTTTTATACTAAATAGTTTATCAATAATGGTATTGAAAACAAAATGAGCTGAAGAAACATCAAAAAGATTTTTCAAGTTGGTGCGCAGAGTGCCGACGTGAGAAAAAAGAAAGGCAGCGTTTGCCAATTTCTTATACTAAGCTGGTAACACTTATATTGAAGTGCATATGAGAAAAAAATTATTGAAGAAATTACTTTGAATTAATGAACTAATCCTTTTGTTGCTTACTTTTTCTAGGAATTGATGAAGAGAGATCGTATCTCTACATCTTAACTTGTTTGAGCATAAGCTTTGTTTGTTAGGCAATAGAATGGCAAAATTTATCTCCTCAAAATAGAGGCATTTTTCTATGTAAATTATACTACATTTTCTTTTAGCTTCTAAAAATGGATGTTTCAGATGTTGAAGCATCGGAATGGAACATACTGGTGTTCCTACTTATAGTTCTTTGGCCTTAATATCAGAAATAGAAATTGAGAATTTTGCTCAATATACCTCTGGCTCAGGTAACGATGATGAAAAAAGAATTTTTGATAAATAAAAAATACTTTTTATTTTTTTTAATAAGATTGAATGTAAATTTATAGATGTAGGTAAATGAACTTGTAGATAAAGATAAATGAACTTGTAAGTGAAGATCATTAAATATGTAGGTGAAAATTTATAAGTTCATTGATTTTCACCTGCAGTTTCAATGAACATACAAGTGAAATTTAATGAACATATATTATTTAAATAATAACCCTACATGTTTTATGAATATACATTATTTAAGTAATAAACATATGTTATTTAACTAAAAATGAAAAATACAAGTAAAAATTTATTTATTATAATAAAAAAATAAATAATTTTTTAATGAATAAAAATTTTATTTTGACTAAAATCATGAATAAAAAATTACATTCAACCAATGTAACTAATAAAATAAAAAATAATAATTTTTTGATAAATAAAAAATATTTTATAAATTTTTAATGAGATTGAAAGGATAATACTAATAAACCTGCAAGTAAAAGTCAATAAACATGCAGATGAAAGGTAATAAATATACAGGTAAACATCAATGAATATACGGGTGAAAATTAATGAACCTTTAGATTCAAAAGTCAATAAAACTACAAATGAGGATCAATAAACATGCATGTGGAAATCAATGAATTAGCATGTGAATGTCAATGAACATGCACTATTTAAGTAATGAGTCTATATTATTTAACTAAAATAAAAATGAAAAGTAAAACTTTATTTATTATAATTAAAAAATAAAATATTAAAAAAATTTCATATACATATATTAGCAAATAATAATATGTTTGTAGTAAACACTTCCATATGCATCCACCAAATATTTGGTTGAAATGGTTACATCGGGTCTAAAACCAAATCTTTTAATGTAGGTGGAATTGATTGATTGAAATTTTTTTCTAAAATAAATAATTGTGTTTATGAGTTATGTATATGAAGAAAAAAAGTGTTGAATTTATAGTGGATTACTAATGGACTTCCATGATCTAAGTAATAAATTTGTAGTATTTGAATAATAAATTTGTAGGTGAATATTAAAAAATTTGTAAGTGAAAGTCAATGAACATATAGGTAAAAATTAATAAATTTACATTATTTAAATAATAAAGTTACTAAAATTATCAATAAAAAATTACATATTAAATTTATTTTATTTTATTAATTATAGTGATTGAATTTAACATTTTATTCATGATTTTAGTATCTTTTTAGAATAAAAAAAAAAAAAAAAGTTGAGATACAAGTCATGCAATATACTAATTTGATAAATTATAATGTATAATAGTTAAAATTAAAAAAAAAAACACAAATATTTATTTTGTTTTCAACTTTTAGTTTGGTTGTAAGAAGATGTACTGACAGCAAAAAAATCAAGCGGACTAAAAAAAATAGTATTTCACACCTATAAAGTATTTTAGTTCATAGGTTCGTAGTATAACAATTGCGTTAACCCTTATGTTGGGCAGATTCCTTCATCAGGGCCTAAATAGGACCCAATGCGAAGGCTTAGAACCAAACTAAAGCAGGTTACAGCAGGCCGAAATTGCTTTGTAATTTTGATCAACTTGTCCATCAACGAAACAGGAAATATCACCTCATATCCGGTCAACGGGCCATAATTTCATTTGTGGTTGACCCTTTTTTCTTCTTTAACTTTTATTTTCTGACTTTCATTCATACCTTCCTTTGGTATATTTTTAATATTTTGTGATTATCTTCGGTGTTTCGTGTTTTTTTTTTCAATTTTTTCTATAATTTTCTATGTATTTATTATTATTAAAGTTATTTTTAATTTAAATTTATTATATATATTTATTTCATTTGTATGTTTTAAATAATTTAATTTTATATTCTAAATAATAATTTTTTTAATTTTAAAACTTACTATTATTTAGAATATAAAAATTAAGTTAATTAAATAAAAAATTACTCATATTTTTCAAAAATTATTTTTTCATAATTATTTAAAATTTAGAAATTAAACTAATTAAAGTAAAAATTACTCATAATATTTAATAATTTTTAATAAAAATAGCAAAAAAAATTGAAATATATGAAATAAATTAATATTTTTATTATTGATACTAATAAAATTAAAAATTATATTTATGGTTATAATTCTATTATTAATTATGAAAAAACTGAAAAAATAATAAATAAAAACAAAAATCAATAACTGTAATTATTTGTTGCTTATGTTTATTTTGTTATTTCAGTTGTACCTTTCAATTATTTTTGTTGTTTCTCTTTATTTATATTTGTTGATTTTCATTAAAAATAATAAAATAACAATAAAAATTATGAGATATATAAAAAAAAAAACTTATTATTTTTATCATTAATACTAATAAAAATAAAAATTACGTTTATGGCCTTAATTTTGTCATTAATAATGAAAAATAATTTAAAAATAGTAAAAAATTAACAACTGCAAAATTTTGTTGATTTTTATTGTTTTAGTTGTTCTTTTTAGTTTTTTTTATTGTTTCGGTTTGTTGATTTTTATTTATTTTTTATTTTTTCAGCTTTTTTTTTGTTGATGTTACAAATACACCATAAATATTGTAATATTAATGATCAATAAGTATCAAATATTTTTTTTAAAAAAAAGAAGTTGTTAGACATTTTAATAAACGAATTAAAGTTTTAAAAAAATTCTTATTCTTTAAGAATATAAAAGGATAAAATTTTGTTTATTTATTATTGTCACAACAATTGAAGATATTTATTGTTTTGTTTAACAATATTTGAAAATATTTAATTCATAATTATTCATTTAAAAAATAAAGGTTTTAAGAGAAAAAAATATTGAGTAAAAGAAAAAAAAACATTAAAAATAGAATGAACATGGTAACTTAATTTAAAAAAAAATTGAGCAAAAAAAGTTGGTAAAAAAAGATGAAAAAATTAGAAAAAAAATATATAGTACTATAAAAATAGAAAAAAAATGTTTAGCAAAAAAATGTTAACAAAAAAATGAAACAGTAAAAAAATTGTTGAACAAAAAGAATTAAGAAAAAATAGATAAAGAAAGTAAAAAATATTAAAAAAATAAATGAAAACATTGTAAAGCCAAAAAAAATTGTTAAAAAAAAGTTGAAAAAATTTGTAAAAACGAAAAAAAAAAGTTAAAAAAAATGACAACCCTAAAAATAAAATGATAAGAGAAGTGACCTATATCTGAAAGAAAAAAAATTGGAAAAAATAGTTTTAAAAGTTTTTAAAATCAACAATATTTTTAAAATATTTTTTATTTTTCGTATATTTATGTAAATAACCCAAAACTAAAAAGTTTAGTCAAAAATGAATATTCATGTTTCCATGAAGAATTATAAAAATTTAACCCAAAATTAGTATTTCACACGTATAAAGTATTTTAGTCCATATTCCAATGTAAATAGGGATCATAATATAATAATAGCGTTAACCCTTATGTTGGGCAGGTTCCTTCATCAGGGCCTAAATAGGGCCCAATGTGAAGGCTTTGAACCAAACTAAAGCAGGTTACAGGCTGAAATTGCTTTGCAACTTTTATCAACTTGTCCATCAACAAAAGAGGAAAGATCACCTCATATCCGGTCAACGGGCATAACTTCATTTGTGGTTGACCCATTTTTCTTCTTTTACGTTTATTTTCTTACTTTCATTCACACCTTCCTTTGGTATATTTTTAAAATTTTGTGATTATCTTCGGGGTTTCATGCTTTTTTTTTTCAATTTTTTCTATAATTTTTTATGTTTTATTATTATTAAAGTTATTTTTAATTTAAATTTATTATATATATTTATTTCATTTGTATATTTTAAAATAGCAAAAAATATTGAAATAAATTAATATTTTTATTATTGATACTAATAAAATTAAAAATTATATTTATGATCATAATTTTATTATTAATGATGAAAAAAACTGAAAAAACAACAAATAAAAATAAAAATTAATAACTACAATTTTTTATTACTTTTGTTATCAGTTGTACCTTTCAATTATTTTTATTATTTCTTTTTATTTATATTTGTTGATTTTCATTAATAATAATAAAATAACAATAAAAATTATGAGATATATAAAAAATTATTATTTTTTTCATTAATGCTAATAAAAGTAAAAATTATATTTATGGCCTTAATATTGTCATTAATAATAAAAAAATAATTTAAAAATAGTAAAAAATAAACAAAAATTAACAAGTGTAAAATTTTGTTGATTTTTGTTGTTTCAATTGTTCTTTTTAGTTTTTTTTATTGTTTCGGTTTGTTGATTTTTATTTATTTTTTATTTTTTCAGCTTTTTTTTAGTTAATGTTACAAATACACCATAAAGATTGTAAACTTATTATATATTGATGATCAATAAGTATCAAATAATTTTTTTTTTTTTAAAAAAAAGAAGTTGTTAGACATTTTAATAAACAAATTAAAGTTTAAAAAAATTCTTATTCTTTAAGAATATAAAAGGATAAATTTTTTTTTATTTATTGTTGTCACAACAATTGAAGATATTTATTGTTTTGTTTAGCAATAATTGAAAATATTTAGTTAATAATTATTCATTTGGAAAAAAAAAGGTCTTAAGAGAAAAAAATATTGAGCAATAAAAAGAATACAGTACCTTAATTTTTAAAAAAAAAAAAGTTGAAAAAAAGAGATGAAGACATTAGAAAAAAAATATATAGAACTATAAAAATAGAAAAAAATGTTTAGCAAAAAAATGTTGAGAAAAAAATGAGAAATATAAAAAAATGTTAGAAAAAATGTTGAACAAAACAAATTGGGAAAAAATAGATAAACACAGTAAAAAAATATTGAGAAAAATAAATGAAAACATTATAAAGCTAAAAAAATTGTTAAAAAAAAGTTGAAAAAATAAGTAAAAACGAAAAAAATTGTTGGAAAAAAATGACAACCCTAAAAATAAGATGACAAAAAAAGTGAACTATATCTGAAAGAAAAAAGTTAGAAAAAATAACTTTTAAAATTTTTAAAATCAACAATATTTTTGAAATATTTTTTATTTTTGATATATTTATGTAAATAACCCTAAACTAAAAAGTTCAGTAAAACATGAATATTCATGTTTCTATGAAGAATTATAAAAATTTAACCCAAAGTGGCTGAATTTATAAAATTTTATTAAATTTCTGTATGAAAATATTTTATAATAGAATATATATTAAAATTTTTTAAGTCAGAATTAGTGAGGATTATTTTCGTATTTAATGTGAAGAAGTCATTTTTATATTTAATATAATGTAAAAAAAAAACTTTTAATTTCAAAAATATATATAAATTTTAAAAAAGCAAAGTTGTTAAATACCTATATTTATTTTTTGGGCAAAAAAATACCTATATTATTTACATCCATTTAAGACCCAACTCATAAATGGGACATGATGTCTTTGTAAATGGGGCATGATGTCTTTGGAATTTTCTCTATTCTAACATAGAAACATCACTTTCCCCCAAAAAAAAAGTGGGAAAGTAAATTAATAAGCACCAAAGAGAATAGATATGTAAAATAGAGTCCATTCATTATTGTACCACTAGATTGACATTTTGGATAAGAAATTTTAACATTATTTTCATGACAATTACTTGATTAATAACTTGCATCATTTTTTATTTTATTTTTTTAACAAATATTTTTCATAAGTTAGGCTACTCCATATATAAATTCGAAACACTGTAATAAGAAACTCTTCTTTTCTATAACTTGATTTATAAGTCTCATTTGATAATATTATGTGATGTGAATGAGACAATATTGAAGTCTATGGATGAGTTTAATAAAGTGGGTTTGCGCATTTGGATTTCGAATGAATGTTTATGACAACATCGGTTGACTCAAAACATTCATAATATATCAAATCGAAATTGGCTCAAAAAACTATAATGGGTGCTACAAACTTACAGATGTAATTCTCCAATTTCTCTGAAATTCTTTGAATCAATAGAGTTTTGGACTATTAATTTCGGGTATTTTTATAATCAATGATTTCAATTTTTTTTTAAGCTTGCGCTATATCATTATGCTTTTATATATATATATTAAACTTTTTAAAAAATAAATTTAGAATCAATCATGTATCAATTAATATAAAAACTAATTTCATTTAAATGACATTTTTAGTTTAAATTATAGTGTATATAATTGCGTTAAATAAATTTTTGAAAACTGTTATCACCTATGTGATTCTATTTGGTCAAATCAAATTGATTAAAATCTTATAAATTTTTAATACATGTGACTTAGATAAATAATAATAATAATAATAATAATAATAATAAATTTATAACTTAAAGCCCCAAATCTATAATTTATGAAATCATCTTTCGATTATTGAGTTATATATTCAATGATTTAATAGTAAATCAAATTTAAACACTACTTGTTAAAAAAAAAAAAAAAAAAGGGTGATACTACCATGTCGAATTTATTGCATACCATGTTTGTTATTTGTTTTTTTCTCAAATAATTGTACTATTAATGTTGTTATATACATTGTGTCTAGAATTGCCTCCTCCCACTTGATGCCTAACTTATATGCGGCGATTGAGACTTAAGCCATGTGTGAATTATTTGAATCCAAGACGCAAAACAAGCATACATTTCCCTTCACATTGTGTGCATGATTATTAATGTTACGAATATATATATATATATATATATATATATATATATATATTTAGGCATGCATGGCGAATAATTCCAACCTCTATTATTTGTAATTTTCTCTAGTTTGAGGACATTGTTGGTGGGGCTCCCCTTTGATTGCCAAATCTTGTCACATTCTTTAAAGTAAAAGCCTATAATCCAAATCTAATTATATCATTAAGTTTATAAGGGATGAAGATGATAAATATATATATACATGTTTGCAATCGCTATTAAAAGTTTACTATTATATCATAACAACGTAGACAAATATTTAAATTATTTACAATAATTTACAAATTAAGTATAACCTATTTTTTCCCTTAATTTTTTAACACCAAAACCGTAGTATATCAATTCAACAAAAGTGTCAATGAACTTTATATCAATTGATTTAAGAGGAAATTATAAAATTTTATAGGTTCCAAATTTAAATCTTAAATAATGTAAAAGTTTGGACTAAATGTTCATATCTACACACCATTATTGTATATATATATATATATATATATAGTGGATAATTGAATATTGTAAAAATTAAAATCAGGTGACCAAACTCAAAAAGAAGAATTCAACAAAAGGCCCAACGTGTTGGACTTTCATACGTTTTTAATTTAATACTGTCATTATTATATCAAAGAGTAAACAACCATTTTAAATCACTTCTTGAGCAAATTTATTTATTTAATTATATATAGAGAGAAATCCAATACCCACAACTTTGTTTTTCTTGTTGTTGTTGTGTATATCAAAAGCTTATCGACATGCCAAAGCAGTCGGCAGGGGTTGAAAATTACGATTTTCTATATGGAGAACCTCTCGCGTGAGAGGCCTATCATTTCTTTTTGGATAAATCCATTATAAAATTTTTTAATTTTGCCCTTTCATTCTATTGAGTTTCTTAATTTTTATTATGTTTTTAATTTTTTATTTTCATAATGAATTAGAATAAAATAATAAAATTATAAAATAAATTTTATTTAATTTACCACAATTATAATGTCGATGATAAATTATAAATTTTAATAGTGAATATGTTATTAAAATTATCAATTGAATTAAAATAATATCCACATTGGCCTCATTTTTTTTTATTTCATTATACACAAACAAATTTCTAAATTTTTCATAATTGTATATTTAGCAACAGCGAATCTAAATTATTGTGTAATTTTATTATTTCTGTCTAATTTATCCTTAATTTATAAAAAAATAAAAATTTGAAAGTTTAATAAAATACAATAAAAATTAAGAAGCTCTATATAATAAATCTAAAATTTCAAGAGTTTTATCATGAGTTATTACTTTCTGTTTTTGGTGTGTAGATGTGTGAAATGACATAGGTTGTCTAAATAACTAATTAAATTTTTTTTACTACCAATAACATTCAATTTGAACTATATAAATTGTATTAAATTAATTATTCAAAATTTTATTTAAATAAAATAAAATTAGTTTAATTACAAAAATCTTCAAATTTAATTTTAACATGTATAAATTTTTTTATCTATTATAACTATAATATATTCAATTAAATTTATAATATATATTTTATTAATTAATTAAATATAAAATATTAATACTATATATTATAAATATAATGAATATAATATTTTAAATATATGTACATCTTTTTCGAAAACAATCATTTCTAATTTTTTAATCTAATTGAAAGCCATTTTCCTTAATCTAACTAATGGTGTGGACAGGTCCATCTTAAGATTGGAGTTCAACACGCTTTTAAATCAATTTAATCCACCTTTCTAAAAGTTGTAACTTTTTTCAACTTTTTAAAATTTTCATATATATATATATTATTTTAACCAAATATATATTTTAACTAAAAATATATAAAATTAATAAAAACATAAATTAAAAAAAAAAAAGAATTTCTCAAGGTAATTAAAATCAAAACCATCTACCATACTATTACAAAATAAAAATTCAGATAATGCTAATGCAAATTGAGAAATAAAGGTAAAATTATCCCCCAAATATGCCCTAACTCTAATATTTTATTTGATTAAAAAAAATTATTTGATGGGGACAAAGGTCCTCATTGGACAGGCAACTTTTTTCTTTTGAGGAGGGATTGAGTGGACAATGGACCTAGCTTTTTGGCTAAGGTACGAATTATTCTCATTCACCCTTCAATTACATGGTTGAAGGATAAGCTTTTTTTTTTTTCTCTCTTTTTTTTAAAAAAAATCTCGCAATTGAAATTTTAGCTTAAGATATAAGAGCTTACTTCAATATCTATAATTCGGATCAAAATATACTAGTTCACATAAAATAAAAAATAAGGTAAATTAAATATGTTTTATTTATTAAAAATTGAATAAATGAAGAATTTTTTAATTTAAAAATTTTATCCATTTATATTAACACTATATATGACTATTATATTATAATTTATAAAATTGAATTTATTAACATTTATTTATTTAAAAAATTAATGAAGTGATAAAAAATTTAAAAATTTTCAAGTAATGTATGGAATTTAAATTTTATGTATAAAAAAGTAGTTGCTGAAATTTTTTTATCTCTTTTATAGATATATTTAATTTAAATTCAATAATAATTGAGTTTTTTCTTTTCTAATTTGTTTAGAATTGATGATAAAATATTTTATTATAGGACTAAAATATTTTTTTAATTGATAAAAAATTATATAGTCTAAATTTTAATTGACTGTATAATAGAAAATAATTTTTTTAAATTAATAACAATATAAATTAAATTATATATTTCATATTATTTTTTTTTAAATTACTAATTGACTATTGATCCACTAATATGTAACCAAAATATTTAGCTTTGAGAAAAGGAGATATTCTAACTGCTAACTCTCATTTCAAACTGTGAGACTTAAAATCATGTAGCGTTGTTGAGTTTTTATAGTAATTAGATAGGAGGGACATTGGAAAATAAATGTTATGAAAAAAATTGAGAAAGAAAAGAGTCTTTTCACTTCTGTTTGGAGGAACGCGTCCACTGTACAGTTGTTTTTTCCTTGATTTTGGGACAAGTGCTACACGTGGTAGTTCCACATGATTAAGTCTTGGTATGAAAACTTTGGTTCATGCAAGGTGTAACATCTTAGCCACCTGCCAACATCAATTTTTTTTTTTTGGATCTTTGACGCGGAGATCTCCCCTCTCCCCGCCCTTAAGGAAGATCCAATTTTTTAAAGTTTTTTAAATTCATGTTTTCAGTCATAAGCCAAGTCTACCAGTTGCTTTCTTTCTTGTAACCAAGTCAACATTTTTCACAGTTGTGTAGTGGAAAGAAAGAGATTAACTTTCGGTTTCTTGTTCAGATTCTCTGCTTAGGTTGCTCAACTATTAAGCAAAGTTTGGAGATTTATTAGTTTTGTTTTTAGTTTGTAGATTACATTTCCCAAGTACCCACTTGTTTAAAAAGGTTAGTTTTTCAATTTTCCTTTGTTGTTTTTTAAATTTCAGCTGAAAAAGTTTTGACCTTTGATTCAAATTTTGCTTTTTGTCTTTGTTCTTGATTGTGGTTTGATCTTTTTCTTTTTTAATCTTTTGCAGGAAGGGAGTTTGTTTGATTGATTTATTTTAAACTGTTGCTGCACTCTCTTTCTTTATCTGCTCTGTATCAAGTACCAGTTGTATTAGACACCAGTGAACCAGATCCTGAATCATGATTTAGTGTTGTCTTTGGTGTTTTAGAGAGAATTTGATTGAGTTCCTTTCCTTTTTTTTTAATGGGTTTTATGGTCTCTGTATCAAAGCACAAGAGGTATATCATTTTCTTGAACTTCTCTTTTCTTGTAGTGGTATGTGCTTTCTTGATTATACAGTTCAATTCCCCTGAATCACCTGGTTTTAGAAGTCCAAAACTTTCAAATGGAAGTGGTGAAGAACAAGAATGCAATGAGCTGCAAAGTCTAGATGATTATAGAGCCAAGTGCCGTTACCTCAAATTACACGAACCATGTGTCTCTGAAGGCTATATTCACTATCTCCACCTGTTCTACTGCAATTTTGGAAGTGTTCCCTTCTTGGGGCATTTTCTTTTATTTCTCTGGCTTCTAGTGCTGTTTTATTTATTGGGAAATACAGCCTCTGAATACTTCTGCTCTTCACTTGAAAATCTCTCTGGGCTATTAAGATTGTCTCCTATCATTGCTGGGGTTACTCTCCTTTCTCTTGGCAATGGTGCCCCAGATGTTTTTGCTAGCCTGGTATCATTTATGGGTAATGGGACATCTGATGTTGGGTTCCATACTGTGCTAGGTGGTGCTTCATTTATCACTTGTGTTGTGGTTGGAATCATGAGCCTTCTGTTGAGGCAAAAAGATATCAGAGTCAATAAGGTTGCCTTTGTTAGAGATGTTCTCTTCTTCTTTATAGTTCTTGCAACCTTAAGTTTCATCTTGCTTCATGGGCAAATCAATCTTTGGGGTGCAATTGGGTTTTTGTGCATGTACATTTTTTATGTCATTGTAGTTTATTTTTTGGATATCCTTTGGAGGAATGATGGTGGGCAGGCCGATGAAAAGGATGCTAAATCAAGTTATGGCAGTGACTTGTGTACACCAATGTTATGCAGCATGGAAAAAGGGGAAGTAAATTGTATCCAGGAAGATGGATTAGAAGGTGTTGTTGGTGAGGTAGAAATGCAGAAAACTTGGTTTTGTTTTCAATCTTCTTCTCCATATAATATGCTTTTTGTTATATTGGAGATGCCACTCTATGTGCCAAGGAGATTGACAATTCCTGTTGTTTGTGAAAAGAAATGGTCTAAACCAATTGCAGTTACTTCAGTGACCCTAGCACCAGTTCTTTTATCTGTTCTTTGGAATCCTCAAGATGAAACTGCAAGCTTCAAGAGCAACTTACTGGTATATGGAATTGGGTTGTTGTTTGGGGTGGCACTTGGTTTTCTTGCATATGCCAAAACACAGAAGTCAAGTCCACCAAAGAAGTGCCTTTTTCCTTGGCTTGCAGGAGGGTTTCTAATGAGTGTAGTATGGAGTTATCTGATAGCTCAAGAATTGGTTGCCCTGTTAGTTTCCATTGGATTCATATTTCAAGTAAGTCCTTCAATTCTTGGGCTAACAGTTCTTGCCTGGGGAAACTCACTTGGGGATTTGATCACCAATTTGACCTTGGCTCTAAGTGGTAGTCCTGAAGGTGCACAAGTAGCTATTTCAGGATGTTATGCAGGTCCTATTTTCAACATTCTTTTTGGTTTGGGTTTATCACTTGTTGGCTCAGCCTGGTACCAATACCCATCTCCTATTGTGATAGCAAGAGATCCATATCTACTGGAGACATTAATCTTTCTGGCAGCTAGCTTGCTTTGGGCACTTGTAATCTTACCAGGCAGAAAAATGAGGCTTGATGGAGTCTTGGGAGGAGGGCTTCTAGTCATATACATAGTTTCTATGTCTGTAAGACTGATGCAAACGCTTGGATCTTTGCAGTTTGAAAGTATATTTACCCAGCCATAGTTATAGCAAACCTAACTTGAAAAGCTGTGTTGTATTATTCCACTTACTAACCACCATCTTGTATAGGGAGTGATCATAAGTTGCAGTATTCACCTACTCTTTTAGTTTTATCTAATTTCCTGTATTAAACCTGATTTGCTACTTCTAAATGAAAGTGTGCTTTACAGAGGATGAACTTGATTGAGATTTTGGATTGAATACTACTTGGATGAAGGGAAAGGGGGGAAAAGATTGAAAATCAAATCTTCATTTGGGCATCAGAGATTTAGGACAAAAAATGAAAGAAAATGAATTGCACAAGACTATAACAAATAATCTGTAGAGTGTCCAAATGAAATGATTATAGTTGACAGGACCATTGGTCCAATTTGGTGACCATATGATTTAATGGTTTAGCTAGGAGACAACTAATAGCTCATAACATTTGTCTTAAGAATATGAACTCCAGACAGTGATGTGCATCAAGGATTATTCTTGAAAACCCAAAAAAAATTTCCTCCACAATAGCATCTCTAGATACGAGGAGCAAGTTTTTCATTGCCTTTTGAATCATAGAGTTTCATCTTCAAGATGATAATTGAACTTTTTTTTTAATTAATTTTTTTATTAATAGAGACTTCATATAATCTAAATATTAATAAATTATATTATAAAATAAAGGTAATCTTTTTTATAATTTGAACCGAACATCTCTAATATTCATGAAGAGAAGTAATTATTAGAACACCCTATTACTAAAATTTACTGAACCCTAATTAATTTTATTCAATCAAATCAAGACCACAAAAATTTAAACTTATGATATAGATTAAATAAGAACAATTTTCTAGTAACTGATCTCAATGATTATTGATTAAATTTTCTATACTTAAATATGTATTGATTATCATATGTGAATGCATTAAAAAATTATTTATTGAACTAATTCATAACGTGCCTCAAACTGAATATTGATTTAAATTATATTTACACACTAAAGCATACGATGTGTGAATCAAATAATTTTTTTTTTAAAAAAAAGAAAGAAATGTGTTGAAAAAGTGTATATTTTAGGTTAAATTTAACATGCATGTCAATCCAAGAAGATGAATTTTTCACAAGAACGCAATTTTGGCCGTCTTATCTTAGGTAAGTTAGCAAACAGAAAACGATGGTCTCAACTCAATAGCAATGCTTAGGCATACTCATTATGGCATCTAAGATTTATATAGGATTGACGACGTAGAGGTTTTGGTTTTTGCCAACTTTGACATTATTCTGTGGCAACTAAAATCAGCAGACAATATGAATAGTCCTCTCTTTATCTCTACTTCATTACCTTACCTATCATTAACTAAGGTGGGTTCTATAGGGGAAGGTTGTTATTGTTCTTGATAAGAACCCTGCGTCGTAATATTCGTGGGTTGTTTGGACTGTTTATATTTATTTTTAATTTTATTTATTAATATTTTTGTTAGTATAAATATAATAATATTTTATAATTTAAAAAAATCTTAAACAAATTTAACAAATAAATATTACTAAATTATATTAGATACTAATTCTATAAATAGCATTTGTGGTTAGAGTATCAGTGATAATGCCAGCAAGCAACCCTATAGGATATATTCCTCTAAAGCAATTTGCAAAGCATGATTCCCACAAAAAAAAAAAAAAAAACCCGAAATGAAGAAAAAATCATCTTACAATTGAGATTATATCAATTGATAAATTAGTAAAGTTAGAATATTACAATTAGTATGATTAATAGAGGAATAAAAAGTCATTCCTTCATTATTTTAATTAAACTATGATATAATAGTTTGGATTTGACAGAATTTTATCATTGATTTTAAGTTTTAAAAGAGTTTATATTGCAATCAAATAATAATTTTTGTTTGAAAATAAAATTTTTAATATTATTATATATAAAATTTTAAAGGTAAATATTCACATATGAGATAAGAAATTTGTCAAATTTTGGCTTATATATATATAAAGTTAAATTAATTGTTAAATTTTTTTTTATTGTATTTGTACTTCTTTCTGAATCGAATACAATAAAATATTATTTAGGAATCTTATTTAAATCTAAACATATTTTTCAATATAGCTCTTAAATTTAATTTATTTTGATTTCCAAAAGTATAAACTAAAAATATGATTGGACATTATAATTTGACATAAATTTAATATTTTTATAAGGCGATATAATATTAGTTACATCAGAGAAGGCAACAGCTGTGCTGATTTCATGGATTCATGCTGTCAGTTTTCCTATTGGTTTTGCTAGGATAGGTAGCCCTCCTCAAGGGCTGCTTCCCCTGCTCTTTAAAGATAGAATAGGAGTGATTGATCCTACTCATTAGTTTCTGTTTTCCCCGGCCTTGGACTTCCCCTTTATGTAAAAATAAAATAAAATATATTAGCAATCTCAAAATTATATAAAAAAATTGATATTGCTAGAATTAAAATGCATGAATTTTTATAATTCAAATGGAAATTTAGAAATTATAACCACAGAGCAGGTGAATTTACCATCAATTTTCATGTGCTGTTGTAAAAAAAAAAAGTCAATTTTTTCAACATATAGTTTTTTTTTTATTGAAAAAAAAATTGCAAAGAGCCTTACCTTTCTTTATCTTTAATCATCTTTAAAATGATCATGACATCCTATGCAACCAGATTGAAGACATGAGAGCACCTCTTTTGTTTTCATATACACTGAAAAATAAAAAACATTCCAACCCCCCAAAAAAAAAGGAACAGAAGCATATAAAAGTGAATAAAATGTTATCTGAATGTAAATCAGAACTAACAATATATATTTATTTCTGGCTTCCTGTGGAGTTGTCCATACCCATTTATTGCACTGTAGTCTAATATAAGCCCTTGGAGAGTCCAGGATATGGTAATTAGTTCAATTCTCATAAGTTGGAATTTAGTTCTTGCCTCAAACCTTTGTCTTTTTTAAATTTAATTTAAATTTCCTCAATAGAACATCGAACTTTTTCATTGTTCGTTCAAAAAAAAAAAAAAAATTCATTGTCAATTCCATTTACAATTATGTCCCTGTAACGGTATATATATATATATTCTTAACAATTATGAGGTTAAAGGGAAGTAAGAGATCGAATCCATAAGCTCATCTTAAAATATTTATTATCTGAACCATTAAATTATAAAGAGAGGATTGTCTTTGAATTAATCCGATTCAAATAGTAATTCAATAATTAATTTAATATTATTACATATATCACCACTCAAATTTAAAATGTTGTTAGAGGAAAAACAATCGGATAAATTTGATCTAATTGTAAAATAATGCTATTTTACTCACAATAAAAAATTCATTTAGATTTTTAGGAAAAAATATATATTTAGTTTGTTTTAGGCTTTGAGGAAAGCCCAATGTGCAATTAACCCACTAATAATCGGACAACCAGCCATCTGACCTAAATATACGAGCCTAACCATACATTTTAGTCCCTTTCAAGTGGGGATTTTTAGTTTTAGGTCTGGAAAGCAGCCATCTTTCTCCATGTGTATTTGCAACCTCACAAATTGGTGTATTTACTTATAAAAAACTAATTCAATTTTTTAGAAAATTTTTAAAAATAAAAATAAAAAATAGAATTTTATAAATGTTTATAAAAATTTCTCTTGAAAACTGTTTTAATAATTTTTATAATTTAAAAAAATATAAAATAAATTTTTATTATTTTTAAAAATTTTCCTCATTAAACATTTTATTAAAACATGGTATTTTCATTTGAAAATACATTTTTTTATAACGTAGTTTTTATTTTTTTATTCATTATTTTATTTTAATATTAGAAGCTAAAATAAATTTTATTTTTTAAATCTTAAATTATATTTCTACTTTAAAAACATATTTTCTATTTTTAAAAAATAAAAAATAATTTTTTATTTCTAACCTACTAAACATGTTTTATAAATATTTTATGAAAATAAATTTTTTTTATTTTCTTTAAAAATTAAAAAATAAAAACAGTAAACACACCTTTAGCTTCTGGTTCTCTAGCAAAGGGCCCAACTTGTAACACATAATTCCGTAATCCATACATTTAGCGGACCACATTATAATTATATATGCCCATTTGATGGGACCTTGGAAGTGGTCCAAGGGATGACATTATTGAGAACATGACTGCTCTATATCTTCTCATGCCTATATAGATTTGACACCACCAAGCATGCTAATTTTCAATCATACATAAATTTTTATTTATTTATTTATTTATTGTCAATTTTACATACTAATTAGAGCCATTGAGCTACCAACTTGATGTTGAGCCCAAAATTAAGTAGTTAAACGGTAGAAATTTGCTTCAAAGTTCAATTCATAATAAATACAAGTAATTAAACTCCCTTACACATCATGGGATTCAAATAATTATATAATTTCTGTATTTTGATTTCTCCAGTATTAAATAATTTTTTTTTTGTTGGTTCAGATTTGAAGGTATTGGATAACATTCAGCAAGTACTTCCCATGTGTAACATTATATGGAACTTTTAATCTAATGCATTGCATTTTATTAGGCAACTTGCTGCCAGTTGCACAATGTTTGTTGTGTGATTTGTCTGTATCAGCTATACCCCAGAAGACTGAAGAGGTAACCCTGTTTTCATATTTTACATAATGCTTTCTTATGAATTATATTTTGTGAGCCAAAAGGGAATTTTAGCATAATCATGGGATATAACCAAGTGTTTGTTTCCTTGTTGCAAGAAAATGGTGGAAACCTCAACCGATAACGATGATTGATTTATGTTAAGATAGGGAAAGAGACATGAACCTAATTCTTGTCCTAACTAAAAGGTGGGACTAATGTCAATTAACATTTACATAAAACAATTATTTATTTTTTTGAGAAATTACATAAAACAATTATTAAAAAAACAATAAGAAGAAAAAGAACATGAGCACCTTAATTATTTGATTCTTTTTTTTTTTTCAATGGAAAAATATCATTCTAGCAAACTAAACAAGAGTACATGAAAGAGGAAAACCATTACAAAGACTTTATGGTATTCCATATTCTACCAAAATCAGAACAAAATATTAATTATTTGCTTCTTATAGTACTATGTATTATCAAATGTAAATACAGGGCTCAGTAATTTGTCTCTAGAAATAACCTGTCCTAGGTATTAAAAAATTGAAAACCCATGAAGTTTCAAGAGACCAAGATGCTTGGCCAGCCTTAGAAAAATGAAGCAGAAATATATGGCTAAAAGACCAACACCAAGAGATTTATCTAGTTTCATGTTCTTCCTTGGCAATATCACAAGAGCCCAAAGCAAGCCAGCCATCAAAAACCCAATAGTCTCATAAAGAGAAGGATCTTTAGGTACCACATAAGAAGATGGGTATTTAGACCATGATGAGATAACAAATGAAATGCCCAAACCAAGCAATGTGTTGAACATAGGACCTGCATAGCAACCTGATATAGCAATTTGGACCCCATCTGCCCCACCATTCATTGCCATTGCTACATTGGCTATCAAATCTCCGAGTGAATTACCCCAAGCGAGGACAGTAAGTCCTAAAACTGAAGGGTCAATACCAAAAATATACCCCAGTGAAACCAACAGTGAGACCAACTCTTCAGCAATCAGATAAGTCCAAGCTACACTCATTACAAAACCTCCAGCTAGCCAAGCGAACAAGCACTTTTCTGGTGGGCTAGATTTTTTGGTGGTGAATAATGCAAGAGTGCCAAGAATTAATCCTATAAATCCTGCTGTCAAGTAGGTCACTAAGCTGCTTCTAGAACCCAAATTTTTTTCCCTTAAAGTGTCACATAATGCTGCCAATAAAAGTGGAGCCAATGTTACAGAAGTTACTGCATAGGGCTTAGACCATCCCTCCTCACTAGCAACAGGTATAGTCAATCTTCTTGGCAAGTACAAAGGTAGCTCCAAAAGGTATAAAAATCTACCCAAGTAGTAACAAAAAGTTGAATCAAGGTTGAGACATAGTGGATTTTGTTGTTGCTCATCTTCAGGGTTATTGTTTTTTTCAACCAAACTTGGTTTCTCATCATCAACATAACCAAGTAATGGTATACCCATTTCAACAACATCTTCATGGCTATCAATGATGAAACTTTTTGAAGATGGAGATATGGTTAATGGGGTAACTTTCTTTTCTTTTCTGAAGAGGAAGTGCATGAAGCAAACAGCACCTACATAAAAGAAGTATATAGACAGAAAAGAAATGGCTGCCCACAGGGTGACTTCTCCTACTACAACAATCAAGAGAAGAGAACAAAGAGAAAAAAGAAAGAAGGAGACATCTCTAATGAAGCTAGATTTATCAACTGAAATCCCTTGAGGACTTATGAGTGTACTTATGACACCAACAACAGCACTGGACACAAAAAATGCCCCACCCAAAACACTATTTAGGCCAAAATCACCATTGTTAGACCTAGTAAAGGAAACAATACTAGCAAAAACATCAGGAGCACCATTTCCAAGGGAAAGAAGGGTAACACCAGCAACAGTTGGAGAAAGCTTCAAGATTTTGGACAGGTTTTCTAATGAGGAGCAGAAGTATTCTGCAGCAGTGTTACCTAACAGATAAAATAGAACAGACAGCCATAGCAATAAAATAGCATGAGCCAATATAGGAACTCTCCCGCAAGAGCAAAAAAAGAATTCGAGATAGTTGATATACCCTTTTGGCCTGCAACCATTTTGAGACTTGATATAAGCACACTTGGACTCTGAATCTGTCTGATCATGAAGACGAGTGCATCCATCGCTTTTGATCAATTCATGAACTGCTAAATAATTGCTTCTGCCCGGCTCATTGGATTGATCAAGAAAATAAGAGATTGTGATAAAGAAAATGAAGAGAATGAGAAATGAGGTGTTAAGGAATAGAATGAGTTCCTTGGGCTGAGATTTGGACGCAAAGATTGCCATCCCAAACGAAGAGTGAAAAGAAGGGAGTTACAACAAGTGCAGATACTGAGAAATGTAGTGGAAGTCCATAAATTTGAGAAATTCTGGCGGGGAATTGGCAGTCTTTTTGGCTATGTTTTAAAGGGGTTTTGATGAATATCTATCGAATAAAAACTATAAATAAAGGGGGACAAGAAGAGTACAAAAGTTTCTCTGCTGCTTGTTTTAGGACAATTAGTGTGCAAAAGACAGAAGTTAATCCCACAACATCATGTGTGCATATACATATATATCAAAAATACAAACTCAAATATCTACCTTATTAAGGTACACTGCTATGTGCTTCACTAGTCCTAACAGAAATATCAAACACATAATAGATATGTAAATGGGCGCGAAAGACGCCTTTTATGTGGAAATATCACAGCACTTGTTAGGATTAGATAAATATCTGTTTGATGGGTATTAATATTGTATCTTGCAGAAAAAGAAAGCTATATGTATTAGTATAAATATGTGGTTCATCTCACACAATGGAGTAGATTTTAGCCGTACAGTGACCGTAGTTCTATAAAGGACTTATTTAATGATTATCTTGCGTGAAAAGATTGATGGGAGGGCAAGATGGATTTAAATTTCCTATAATGAACATGTAATTTCATGGACTACTGTGTGTGGTTAGTCTCTAATGGCATAATCTCAACGAGTCTTGAAGATATTCATGAATTCAAGATTGCAAAATGTACCTCTAATAAGTACATTTAAGGAAACTTCCTAGCAGGTTAGAGAAGAACAAAGAAGACATGCATATTGCAAATCTTCGTTAGCATTCTTTCAGGAAGCTTTCTTCGCTTTCAGGTGTAAAGCTCACATCAGTAAAAAGTGAAGGGTCTTATCAAAGATGCCCTTGCATGAGAAATTCAAATTATGTGGAGTAAACTAATTTTGCTTTTTAACTGAATTTTCTAGAGTTCTTGAATCTTGTTTATAACGTAATCATGATGTCACATTTAGCTCACTAAACTCATATTATGATAGTTAATTATCATTTCCACAGACCTCACTTCTTTACCCTTAAGTCGAAAGATATGAGGGCTGGCCTTTCTATGATCAAATGCTACTGAAATGTTCCAAAATCAGAACTTATTTATTTATTTAGCAGTTAGGTGGTTCATGCTTCATAAGCCAACATTCACAATGGTCCAATGATCAAATGCAGATCATCCAACTCAGAAAAAGGAATTTGGAAAGGAAGAAAAATCTTTTCTTTATTGCTTCAATATTAGAAGTCACTAATAAAATGAGCAAAACACTATCAAATTACAAAGAGGAACTACTATAAAGTCTACTTTGTTAATTTTTGGCTTGGTAAATATGGACTATTCATACTTGGCTTATGTCTACTTAAATGTAGATCTTGTTTTAACACAAAATTCGCATGATCAAAAACCATTTGTAAATGTTTCAATTACTGTGTATTTAGCTATATGCCAACTAAAACAATTGAATTTATGATGGTTAAATCAGTTATTGAAAGGCTTTTTGTCATCTTTAGGGTGCGTCTAGATTAGAATTAAAAAAAATTAGATATAACACTTACAAGTGTAACTATTAAGGGCGTAACATTTACAAATATAATAGTTTTATTATTAATCTTATTTGGTAAATAAATGGTAATGTATAAATTGTATAATTGATTTTTTTTAAAAAAAAACTTGTTAATATATATGAAATAATTAAAATAATATAAATAAATTATTAAATTATTAAATTTTTCATAAACAATAGAACTAATTTTTAAATTATCAAAAAACTAAAAAATTATTACAAAAATTTTCATAGAAATAAAGTTACATAATATATTTTATACATTTTTATACATAAAAATGAAAATATAATTAGTAAAGAATAAATTGACAAATTTGAAAATTACCTATAACAATTAGTTTATACTCTACAGCTAGTTATGAAAATACATTTACTAGTTATTTGATAAGATTTCTCATGCATTAAATTTAAAATGATGAAAATAATATTTAAAAGAATATTTTATTAGTATTGAAATGATTAATTAATTCATTAACATTCTCATAAGAATTGACATAAAAAAAATTAAAAATATAAAATATAAACTAGTAACAATAATAGAATTAAAATAGAAATATAATAAAATCACCATAAAAAAATAAATTGATTTTTATATTTTCTTTTATAAATTTGATTTATGTTTTATTAATGTAAAAAATTGAGAAGATGAGGAATTTATAAATAAACACAAAATGATAGAAAAATGAAAGATATATATTTTTCAGTAAATTTCTTTTTTACAGATCTTTACCCTACCTCCAATTAAGTTAATAAAAATACACATAAATGAGATTAACTTTTAAGAAAGTTAACAATTAATCTTAATTGTCTAAAATTTGTCAAATAAAATTAAAGTGGTTAATGTATTATAGGGGTAACATTTAACCTCCTTTAATTATAATTCAAACATACCCTTGTTGTTGTACCGGAGTTGAATTTAATTAGTTAGAATTTAAAATAACATAGATGCAAGTGATCTGGTAAAAAAAAAAAAAAACCAATGCCAACTAAAGCAACTTATGATTGTTTCCTCGGCTACCCATGTTGGTATATTGGATCACGTTTTTCAGTGTGATTTTCACTTATTCCTTGTTTAAAGTGACTTAAAAATGACAAACTTTTAAGGTTCAAGTGGCTACAAGTTAAGCCTATACTTGATGCTTATTAGAAAAGCTAAAGAGAGTGATCTAATGAGAACAATCCAATTCCAGAATGGCTTATTGGTACGTATAAAAAGGGTTGACGCTAGCTATACACTAACATCTTGAAAAAGACTCAAGCATTTAGCCGATGTACAATCCTCCCAAACTAAGAACTAAACCGTAATATATATATATATATATATATATATATATATATATATATATATATATATATATATATATATATATTTCTTTCCTACAAATAACTGAAATTTGGTTAAGTGTAGGACAATATTCCTACTCAAGCTGCACATAAGCACCCAGTTCACAGAAAATAACATTCTTGCATTGCACGCTTAGTATTTGGATGATTTCAGTATAGAAAAATTATAGGATCTCAAGGATATATCAAGAACCCAACTTTCATGCATCAAGAATCTAATTTTCATGGCTCAAAATTATAATCATGCATAGTGAGCAAGCTTTCCTAATACTCATTTTTATTCCCTTTTCTTTTTGGTGAAGACTTCAAACAAGAACATGGCAAACACTTCAGCATTTTTGCGCATTACATGCAGTTGAGGACAAAATTCTACAAGTGAAACAAACAACTCAAATTTGTAGTCAAGCCCTAACTTGGACTTCAAGGCATGTGCATAGTTGCAGGAAAATTTTTTTTTTTTTGTTTTTACTAGTTAGGAATTTTGAACCCTACTCTCCTCATTTAGATATTCATATCTTTTATTATTTGAAACTACTCATGGAGGACATAAAAAGAACTAGCTAGGCTTATAATTTATTAGTTTAAAAATTTTAGGCATTCCTAAAAGATTAAACAGTTTGTAGAAAAATTGTAACTTCTATCCTTTTTCTTTTTACCATTACAAAATGGGGTAAATTTTGAGCCTATGGTGATGTTACAATAGTTTGAACACTAGGCCAGATATCACTGACAACTTCTCTACTTTAAGCAATGTACAGTGAAACAATAGCACCATCATAATAAATATTAAAGTTCTTACTTTTTTGCATTTAAATGCTTATCAAAATATATATTTAGGAACTATTTGATTAAACTATTTATAGTAATAGATAACTGATAGCGATTGTAAATAGTAAATAACTGATAGAAAAAAAACTTTGAAATAAAATTTATTAAATTTGTAACTGTTTAAAATAAAAACAAGGGGATATCATATAAAAAAATCCCAACTTTTGGGGTATTTTCAAATAAAATTCTATCTAATTTTTACGCTCAAATCAAATTACAACCTTTAAAACGTTATAAAAAAAAAACCCTCATTAGATGACTATATTGATAACAGGAAATGAAATTGATTTTTTTTAATTCATGAGGCTCACTTGGATTACTATATTAATAACAAGAGATGAAACTGATACATTTGTCCGCAAATTGATACTTTTATTTGTCTAAACAATTTATTAATTCAAAATGAAACATTCAATTGGAGGGGAGAAAATATCAATTTAGGGATAAATGTATTGGTTTCATCTCTTATTACCTGTACAGTCATCCAAGTTGGCCCCATAGATAAGAAAAAACAATTTCATCTTTTGTGTTATCGGTACAGTCATTCAATGAGGATTATTTTTATAACGTTTTAAAAATTGTGATTTTATTTGAAAATATCCCCAAAGATTGAAATTTTTTATACATAAATTCCCGTAAAAACAATGATCAACTACTTATTTTAAAGTTTTATTAAATACTTAAATTATAGTTAACTGAGAATCTATCAGATACCCAATTAGCGAAATCAAACGTCACTTAAATTCTCACTTTTGATCAAAAAGGTCACTAATTAGTTTTTCAAATCCTCTATGGCTATAGTTTTTCAATAGCACTTTCGATCGTATAAAATTTTAAGGACAGAAAGGCTATCAAGTATGCCAAACGCTCAAATTACCCCTTAACATTTTACTCTAATTACATATTAGACAAAAAAAAATTTCAGCCAAATTGGAACTTTATATGTATAAATTTTTTTCATTTTGAACCTTTACGAGTATAATTAAGTCCTGTAACTTTTTTTATTACAATTAAATCCTATAGATTAATAAAAAATTAATTTTAGAGGGTTGCTAACAAACAAAAATGATCAATTTTTTAAAAATAAAATATAACATAATTATAAAGTTTAAAAGTTTTTAAACCTATAAAATATATATATATATATTTTAAATTTTTTCTTGAATTTTAAAAACTTTACAATTAAGTGATATATATTTCACATTAATGACCAATGTTATTCATTAATATAAATAGTAAATTGATAATTAACCCAAAAATTTAATTTTAAGGGTTGAATAAAAAATTATTAAATTTCATTAATGTTTTTAAATTTTTAAACCTATACAATAATTGATAAATAAAATTTTTTTTATTGAATTGTTAAAATTAAACTTTAGATCAAAACAAAAGATTACAGTTTTAAGAATTTGTAACACTGAAAGATAATGTTTAGTATACTAAAAAAAAAAAAGAAACAATATATTGAGAGATAATGTTTTAAGATAAATGCGTATATAAATACAATATGTGAGTTAAACTAATTTTACACGTTTATGTATTTGTTTTTTCTAGTATCATTGGTAGTAATTCACTCATCACTATAATATTCCCAAAGATAACTAATTATTGTGCAGGTTTAAAAAATTTAAAAACATTAATGAAATTTAAAAAAATTTTATTCAACCATTAAAATTAAATTTTTGGGATATTTACTAATTTGTTATTTAATATTCATTTTTAAAATTGGTCATTTATTTGAAATATATATCACTTAATTGTAAAGTTCTTAAAATTCAAGAAAAAATTAAAAAATATATTTTATAGGTTTAAAAACTTTATAATTATGTTATATAACTTAAAAAAATTTATCATTTTTGTTTGTTAGTAACCCATAAAATTAATTTTTTATTAATCTATAGGACTTAATTGTAAAAAAAAAAGGTTATAAGACTTAATTATATTTATAAAAGTCCAATATAAAAAAAATTTTACACACGTGAAATTTCAATTTTATTCAATTTTTTTTTTGTTCAATCTATAATTAGGATAAAACATTGAGAGGCAATTTAAGTGTTTGGTAAAAAGAAACTTGGAAATTATATTTTTTTAACATTTTAAAGGATACGATCAATGATATAGAATTTGAAAGGTAGTATATCAATCTAATTCACTTGGAACAAGGAAGCTAACACAAATTTGTCCATTTAAAGAGGTTTGTACAGTGATAAATTTGTCGGTTACTATCAATAGCACTATATTAAATTTGTTGAGCGATTCCTTTAATTTACTAATAAAATTTAAATATATTTTAATTAAATGAATTTTTATTTGTAATTTTTTACAAATAAATTCTTATAATTTTTATAAGAGGAAAAAAAATGAAAGAAAGAAGCAAGTCATAAACTAAAGTACTACCTATTGATCAATTTTAAGTTCCGACCCATATTCTTAAAGGGACAAGAGTCAAACTGAATCCTCAATTTTGGACCAAATTTTATATTAGACATCAAGTATTTTTGTTTCCAGTTGGACCTTCAAATATTAAAAGTGGTAGGAAAATAACTTTTCTCTTACGTCACACTTATGGGTGTAACCAAGTCAAACTGACTCGTGAGTTTCTTGAGATTCATTCGAAAAAAACTCAAAATCAATTCAATTATTGTCAAGTCGAGCTAGAACTCTTAAATATATTACTTGATAGACTTACAAGTTTAATCGAGCTTATATATATTTGTCATTTTACCTTTTTATTTTAATATAATTATAAATATATCTTGTTAAATTGAATATTTAAAAATATTTAATAATTTTATTTAATTAATCGAGTCAAGTTCAAGTATATGATTTATTTAATCAATTCGAGTTTGAACTTCAAAAAAAGAAGCTCGATCGAGTTCGATCTTCGATTTTAACATTTGAGTCGAGATCAAACTTGTAATTGTGTCGACTTGACTCAGCTTGATTATACCCCTAGGCACCCTCAACCACAAGTAAAAATTAATGATGTGTAAAATGGGTCCATCGCACTTTTTCACATGTCGTTTTTTGGCCAATCCTCCTCTTTCATGGGTTAAATGTATGAAAGGATACCAAATTTTTTATTTATTTTAATTTAATTATCAAACTTCACTTATATTTTTTTAGATACCAAACTTCTATTTAGTTTAATAATAGTCATTAACTTTTTTTTTGCTAACTGCACAATTCAAAATTACTAGTTTAATCCAAAAGTAAAGATTTTTTTTTTTTACAAATAAGTTCATATTTTCTATAGATTTATAAGAAATAAGGAAAAATTTAAAAATTATTTTGATTCGACATAGTAAGAGTAAACTCATTTTGAATGATATCAGAGTTTAGAAGAAGTAAACTTTCAAATTTTTTATAATTTTTAGATTAATTTGAAAAGATAAAAAGATTGAGAGATTAAAATGATTTTTAGAGATCTAACAATACCATTTTTAAAACAAAAACAAAGTTAAGTAACTCTAAAGAAACAAGTTGAAATCTACTATCCTTGAACAACCCATTTCACATTTCACATATCCATTTTTATAATATTAATAGGTGCTTCCTAATGTTTGTTTTTTTTTTCCTCATATACTTGATTCCCAAGGTAGGCCAAGGAATACCAAATTGAATTAATGGAGCACCTATTAAAATTATAAAAATGGATACTGTTATTGAAAAAAACTTTGTAAAAAATAAAAAGTATGAAAAAGACCTGCATGCACAAGCGCATAAATATATTCATTTTTAATTAAAAAATTATTTCTTAGAAATTAATTAATTTCAATATTCTTATAATAATGTGCCTCTACAAAAAAATAAGGGAAATATAATTTCTATTTTTGTGATTTAATTTATAATAAAATTAATTTTATAGTTTTCATAACATTTAAATAACTTAAATGTTATAGATTTTATATTTTAATATTTTTTAAAATGTATAATTTAATATTAAAATAATATAAATATTTAACAGTTATACTGACATTTAATTAACTACAATAAACTTAAAATAAACTAAGTTTACACATTTATTAATTTTATTATACATAAAAATAATTTTTAAAATAAATTTACATTATTTTAAAAAACTAATTAATTATATTCTTATAATTTATATATAGAATAATTTTACCATTAAAATTTAATATAATATTAATATTTAAAATAAACTTATAATAAATTAAGTTTGCACATATATAAAGATTTAATTATAATAAAATAATTTTTAAATTAAATATAATATTTTAAAAATAGTCATTTAATTACATTTGTTATAGTTTATATAAAAATAATTTTACTATTAAAATTTAATATAATATTAATATTTTTAGAGTATTTAGTATACTAAATTTGTTTAAAAATATTTATAAAGGAAAATGGTCAAATTGGTTAAGTGCGGTGAACTCCATTGTGCACATCATCAATTTTTAACATGGTTAAGCGCAAATTATATCATAAGCCCTTATCCATATTGCAATATAGATTAGAAATCCATCACATATGTGAAACATGTTTTTTTTAATGCTCATCCCTCTCTTTTTTTTTTTAACGCTTTTTCATTCCTGTCTTTTTTTGAACGTTTCTTCATTCTTTCCTCTACAACTACCGCATAGCCCTCACCCACCCTAATCCGACTTCCTCTTCTTATTTGATTTAATCCCAATCTATACACCTTTCTTCTTCTTCCATTGATCATCATGGCTCCCATTTAGAAGCTTGCAAATCCGACGCTTTTTTTTTTTTTGCCTTCTCCTCCTTTTTCTAGTTTTTTTTTTATTTTTATAAAAGCCATATATTTTAATAAATAGGCAAGAAAACAAAAATTTATTCTTAGTTTCATGTTTTAAAATCAAAATAGTGGTTTTTTGTTGAATTTTAGAGACGAAAACTTTTACACTATTTCTTTTATTGATTTTTTCTATAATGTTTGTTTTTTAAAATTATAACTTCAGATATATTAATTTGTATATATAGATTCATTAGTTATAACATAAAGACTCACTATAATTAAAGTTATAACTTTAGATACATTAATTTGTGCATATAAATTTAGTAGTTATAACATAGATGTTCTCTATAATTAATAAAATAAATAGAAAAATATTTTTTAGATAAATAAAAAATATTTTTTAATGAGATTAAAAGTGAACATGTAGGTGAAGGTCAATAAATTTGCAAGTGAAAACCAATGAACATGTAAGTGAAGATTAATGAACATATAAATGAAGATTAATGAACATATAAATAAAAGTTAATGACTTTGCAACATGCTTATTGAACTTCACTTGCAAGTTGATTAATCATCAATGAATATACAAGTGAAGATTATTGAACTTGCAGATTCAAAAAGGCTAATGAATCTACACAAGTGACGGCTAATGAATCTACAAATAAAAGTCAAAAACAATACTAACTAATTTTTTTCATTGATCCTCAATGAATATGCAGGTAAATATTATTGAACTTGCTGATTCAAAAAGACTAATGAATCTACATAAGTGATGGTTAATGAATCTACAAGTAAAGTTAATGAACATACATATAAAGATCAATGAACTTAACTTATGGGTAGGCAAAAATAATACTAACTATTTTTTTTTAATTCAAGCCATGAGATAAAAATCCACTCCACTTACATGAAAAAAAAAAAATAAAAACATGTGTTTTCATCTCATACATGTGTGATCCGTATTGCAACATAGAGCCTGCATGATATAACAATCCGTGGTTAAGTGTGCTGTTAGAGGAAGTTCCTTTTTCTGTTTAAAAAAAAAACATTAATGTTTAATATAAAATTTGGTTCAAAGTTGAGAGTCCAATTTGATCTTTTTCTTGCTGTAAAAAGTAAGAGAATTATGACAGTAACCCTTGATAAAGTAGAGAAAATAAATCCCGAAAATAAGAAAAAAAAAGTACAGAAAACAACATTCCACCAAACCAATGCAAAAGTCTACACAGACAGACGATTGTAGTTGGCATGTCATTACTTCGAGAGACACCTATCCCATAAATGTCAAATCCCACCAATGCATTCTCAGGGCCTGATTT
Organism: Mallotus nudiflorus; assembly: GCA_947683625.1. Classification (NCBI taxonomy): domain Eukaryota; kingdom Viridiplantae; phylum Streptophyta; class Magnoliopsida; order Malpighiales; family Euphorbiaceae; genus Mallotus; species Mallotus nudiflorus. The sequence goes on from CANTUR010000041.1 coordinate 9,259,138, forward strand.
CTCTATCTCTATGATCTAATGCTTACCTCTTCATCATGGAATGGTCATTTAATTTCACAAAGACAAATTAAAAAGCATCGAGGCACGAAGTTACCTGGTCTAATCCAACTGCAACAAAAGCAAACCCGGATGTAAATGCAGCTCACTGTTGCAAGAATAAAATTGCACCAGACGATGATCAATCACATTCCTTGCACCTTCAGCATACCGACAAGTTCAGTAACATAATTCATGCTCGTATGAATTTAAAGATTCATCCAAGTTTTCAAGTGTTAAATTGATTAACATTTCAGTAAAGGCCCCAAAAGAGCAGGTTAAATAAAAACAAAGCATTTGCTTAGCGGAGGAAAAAATGTCACACAGCGAAAGAAAAAAGAGCAATATCTACCATTTACATGCCTAGATGTTTTCCATGTTAGCAGAGTCCATACTAAAAATTTACATGGCCTCCAATATGGTTTGAAAAAACCAGCTCAATTAATATATTCACCATCTTGACTTTCAACGCCTGCTCTGGCAGATGTGACTTCTAATACCCATGATTAAAATAGTCATGGAGATCATTGCTCGTCAACATTTCATGTCTGTTTCCATGGAGCTCCTTGTACCCAAAGGACAGCTGATTGGGAAGACCATCTATAAAATCAATAGAATGTGCATCAGTGCATGCATTATAGGCACAGGGGTTCCTGCCAAACTAGATATCAGAGTCTGCTCCAAAAGTTGGAAACTCCTCGAACAAATATTTTTCCCATATGTAACTGGAGCAAACAAGCATCACAGACAAGAACCAAGGCCAAAACTAACAAAACTTTTATTATGTACATACTTTAACATGCTATACACAAACATCAAAATGTGACTCACCCTCATCTGACATATCAGCAAGTTTTTCGAGTGCCCGGATTATATCTCTTTCATGCTCCTTCATCAAATTTCAGATTCACAACCATATAGTCATCATAAACAGGCAATTCACATCACTTGTAATATTTAATAATAATTCATGTAAACAGTGGAAGCACAGTGCTTTAGATAAGTAAGGATGAAATTACCCTCAGAATTAGCTTTGCCCTCTCAACTTGAACAGGGTCAGGGTTATCTCTACCATAGGCCAAACTGTTGACCTGCTGGACACAAAAGTTTCATACATCAGAATCAAAAAGAGCTCACAATTACACTAACAACTAATGTCTCAGGTCTAAGCTCTATGAATGAATGAGTATGTATCCCACACATAAGCCCCAATGACATAAACTCCAACAATTTCAAGCAATTGCACTAACATAGTTTAATGAGTGCTATCTAGATCTTAAATTTACTCAGGCTTTTAGATGGACGGGGCATCCATTAAAAGTTGTTGAGTAGATATTCACCTTGAGTCATAATGAAATTATAGAAGCAAATTAACAATATGCAGATGTATATCCAAAGCATTCCATGTCCTTGGAGGAAGCTACAAGTTATCTTCATGCACCTAGTCTATCTTAAAAACTCTAAAACTACCCTGAGATTGAGTGCAAATCCTTGCACAACTCATCCATGAGAATTAAATCATATCTCCGCTTAAACTACCAGCATCTTGTTTGCTTTGCCTTAAAAATAAAGGTCTTTCGACATGATAGGCCCCATAAGAGCAAATGATTTATAAAGACCAACTGAAACCAAAGTTCTGATGATGTGATGCGCCTGTTTAGCCTTACTGTCCAAGTGCAATTCCAGAATTTTCTTTGTTTGTGCTTTCAATACCAAAATTGTGACAACCACTGCTCTCCATCTATACTGGTTATTATTCCCAAAGCACTCTTGATCATCTTTCCAAATCCATGGAGAAGATACAATCCATTAGGAACAGGAATCCATTTGTCATAGATGTCTCCATATCACTGCCATCAATTCAAATGTGCAGAGTATCATAAATCTAATGAAAGTTAATATTTAGTCGAGTGACAAAAAGTGAGTGCTGTAGTCTCAAGTTCTTATCAAAGAACTAGCAATCCTAGTAAATTTCACTAAAAGTCAGTCACAACTGTTGCCCTTTCCCATTTTTATTGTTACTTTGGTCCTTCAGAATCCCACATTGGTTGTCGTGTGCATGTCTTTGGATTATATAGGTTAGCACGTCTTTACAAAATTGTCATAGTTTTGTGAAAAAAAAATGTCCTGTCTCTGACCCAATATGTGTGTCTTTGTATAATTTAAGAAATGCATTAGCAATGCACACGATGTGATGTCTCCCATTCACGAGAACCGGGAAGTGAACTAGCCCTTCAGAATCCCACATTGATTGTGGAGTGTGTGTATTTGAGTTATATGGGTTAGCATACCTTTACAAGATTGTCATGGTTCCGTGAGGAGTGTGTGTTAAACCTGACTCAGTGTGTGTGCATTTTGTATAATTCAAAAAAATATAGTTATTGTTACCCTCTTTCCAACTAAAAATTTCCAAAACCCTGACAGTCTCCTACCATCTTTCTGGAACATATACCTATGGCTTAGATCAACTAATTAAAAGATACACATGCCTATTCATCACAGTATCTTTTAAAAATCAAAACTATATTGCATCACTAATTCTTTTCAATCAGCGATTAAAGCAAATTTAATGTAGCATTCCAACTTAGTGAATAGGTTTATAAATTGATGAAAACGCATGCTACCTCACCTCATGAATAACCATATCTGTTGCACGGATCTCAATGAAGTCAGAACAATTCTTGAATTTACCAGCATCGGACATGTGTAAACTCTTTTTCATATGAGATTGTGATGGTCCTCTATTTTTGTTACTGAGAGGTCCTTTAAAATTATGATTAACTATCTTCAAAGACACTGTAGGGGGGAGCACTGACATTTCATCATGTTGTTGATTGCCCCTGATGTGTGTCTGCAGACAACAAAAAAACATCTGACTAAGAATGAATGATATCCAAGAAAATAAAGGTTGAATATTCAAGACCCAGTGACCTACATCAAATTAGCCATCAATTTAGCCACTATAAATCTTGGCAACAGTCCTGTCCTCTAATCAGGTGTTTTTATGTATACTTAGTACCAAAAAAGGCAAAAGGCATTTATAACAACCTTAGGCATTCATGCAGCTGAGATAAAGAATAAATCAGAACAAGCAGTCATAAGATATATTAATCAACAAAATTGAAGATATATCTAGAGATGCATAAAATAATTATCGTGCTTTCAGGCACAAGATACATTAATCCTATGTGCACCACTAAATTAATTTTCAATTTTGTTCCAACCTCGGTCTTAGACAAAATTTTCATCTGGAAAATATTAACTTGAACAACTTTCGAAGATTGATATCAAATCCCACTTCATCTTAATCAAGTAAAACACACATCTAATGAAATATGGTGAGAATCTTCCATCTAATGAAATTTTTATGTACTTGTGCCAAAGGAGGTATAGTAGCTAAATGAGGTTGATCATGAGAAATGCATTTCCAAGACTTTGAAAGAGGAGGAAGAGAAGGCTTCCTCTTTTTAGCAGGGGCATCATCCACTGACGTAACAATAGGACCAGGAGCATCCACTTTAGTAGAGACAGATTCATGAGTACCCTTTCGCAATTCCCTGAATTGAAAATGGAAAACTAGTAATAAGATCATTGACATGTTGATTTCTATAGATGCCATATCTATCATATAAGGATGCAACAACAAATGAGAGAAAAAGATTACAAACACCTAATCCTTTTTGTTGACTCATCTGAGCTAATATTCACAAGCAGCTGACTGTGTTCAACATCTGTAATATTGAGCTCCTTCCGCAGCTCCGTAAGAAGCCCTTCCTTACCCTTAAAAAATAAAAGAATATTACATAGAAAAAGAAGATCAATCAAAAAAAGTTTACATAAAGCATGAACAATGCAAACAACTAAAACTTGAAATAATTAGGAAATTTTGAGGTAAAAAAAAAAGTACCCAGGAAAGAAGATCAGATTGAGCAATGAAAGCCCTCAAAACAGAACAATATGCCTCTTTTTCCAAACTTTTAATTTGAAACTCAATGTCCATTTCATCCCTTCCACAAGGTTCCTTCAGAAAATTCATCCTTGGAGTTATAGAACTATGGCCATATGGAGGACTCTTTAAGTTATGCATCATAATTTGCCCACAATTTCCTAACATAGAATACAAAATCAAATTGTGAAATTAATGTTTTGAGAACTAAACAATGAGAAAGAGAGTTCTTGAAAAGCCTAAGTTCGAATATGTATAGAAAAGAAAAGGAACATAATTGAAGTTATTGCTCGAACTTCAATTCAACATAGTTGAAATTCCTTCAGGCACATGAAACATTCCTTCTAAAGAGACAAGCCATTTTGCACCATAAAGCAATAGTTTAAGAGTATAGTTATCTTTTATGCTGAACTTGTCATCAAGCGAATAAGCCAAACTCATCTATAATAATTGCATGTTGCTCATACTGATAATTCCTTGCCAGCGTTAAAGGGCTAATATGAGACCAATAAATAGTTATTCCATCAGAATGAAAACATCTTAGCATCGCAAGCAGAGGGGTATATGAAAAACATAAAATAATGCCCACCCCATACGAAGGGACACTGCTAGAAAAGCTATAGTTTAACTGAATCATTGAGCACATACTTATGTTTTGTGCTGAACTAATTTCATGCTTGTATGCTACTCAAAATTGTAAGCGACCTCCTAGATAGTATTAAGGAATCTTCAACTAATCATCCCATCAAATTGAAAATTTTTAGTTTTTCAAACAGAAAGGTATATAATGTAGCATGCAGGAACAACAATAAACTAGATCAACGCATCAATATTCAGTCTCCTTAAATTTAACAACTGGCTCCATACACTTGAGTGGACCCCAAAATATGAAACACACTGTCCTCTCTTATCATCCCAGGCAAAATCATTTATGTGGAATAAGCAAATTATGCAATAACATGTAGGTACGAAATATAAAACCATAATAATTGTATTCACACAGACTTTGCAATATTAACTATGATTTAGTCATGTGTCTCAAAACACTCTCAGGCTCAGCAACTGTCGAGAAAGTCAATCATATAATGAAGAATGCACCCTATCTATCACATTTGTTGAAAAAGAATCCTCCAAACTCTTTTATCAATCATATGATCAATTGATGCATGCCGGTCTTCTATGCTAATTTCTCTTACTTGAATTAACATCAATGCAGAGTCTAGAATGTCATTTTTATTATATTTGGCTCTTGCCCTGTCCTTTTCATGTTAAAATATGTTCCTGTGATATGCCATGATGGTTTGCCACTACTCAAAGCTCTCATAAACAAGTGGGTCACGCATGTTCCCTAAATTCCTGACCAATCCAAAAAACACATGGATTCTCTCCTCCTAACAAACAATTTTTTTTTTCTTTCAATATGGTCAAGCTGCAAATTCAATACAATAAATTTTTATGTGTGCCAGCAGATTTAATCATAAAATATTCCAAGTAAATAAACAAAACCCAGAAACAAAAATAAATAAAAATCCTCATCATCAGGTTGCAAATTTTTGAAAGGGGAAGAACTTGCATGTCAGCTTCTTCACAATATCTTCTCAGAACCCAAAACCCTAACAAAATTGACAAGTTCAAAAAATGGCAGCACGGGCTAAAAAAAAAAATGAAACACTAAAATTTAAGTCTTAATTAAACCCTTCGCTGCGTTTTCTGGAGAAACAAACAGAAGATGCAAGGAAAAAACAAATGGAGGGAACAGAAAATTACCAGTGGGGGTCGTTGTTAGTGTTCTTAAAAAAAATAATAAAAAAAATTGAAAGCTTCAAAATGATCAAATAATCGAGAATGGTTTAGATTTACAGCTAGCGATCATTTTCCTTTGGCGGGAATACATACCCTAGTGCCATAGCTGGGGAACTATGCTGAGTGACATACAGGTAATATTAATAATTTCCAAAAAAATATAGGTAATATTAATAATTTATTACTAAATATAAAATTTATAACATATTTTTTAGTTTTATATTTAATAATTTATGCATGTAAAATGATTAAAATAATTAACAAAAACTAATTATAAATTTATGTGTTGCGCATTCTGTTTCCTAATTAACCACATATTTTACATATAATAATTCTCTAACACTTAGAAAACAATTTTATATAGATAAAAAAGTCAGCACAAGTTGATAAAGTATAAAATAATGAATTCTTATTTGATCGTGATTTGTTGATATTTTTATAAATAAAGTAAATAGATGAAAAAGTTAAATATTAACTACCTAAAAGGTAACATATGAAAATAGAGAAAAAAGTTGGGTTTTTTTTTTAAATAGAAATCCTCAAAGTACATTATAAGTTATTGGCCAAAAAAACAGTACATTATAAGTTAATGTAATATAATTTAATGGAGATATAATTATAAGGATGAGAAGATTTTGATTTAAATATAATTTAATGATATTATTGTTTTCATTATTTTAATTAGACTATAATATAATAATTTAGATTTAATAGAATTCTACCTTTGGTTTTAAGTTTTAAATGAGTTTATATTACAATTAAATAATATTTTTTTCAATTTTTTTAAAAAAAAATTAGAATTTTTAAAAACATTACCCATAAGGTTTTAAGGGTGTGATGTGGGGCAAGTGTTAAAGTTATTGGAATGAGTTTATGGAACAATTGATAAAATATATATATTTTTAATATTATTATTATTATTATTTGATTTTTATTTTTATTTAGCATTAATTAGAATTTAACTTTCCTATATTATTAAAAATTTGATTTCTTACCTTAGGTAGGATTTTTTTTATTCTTATTTCCTAATTAAAATTAATGTTGGTAGGTTTATGTTATCCTATAAATATATAAGTTTTAAGGTTATGTGAGTTAGTTGTTGAATAATAAGAAAATTTCGAATTCCTTTCAATTCCCCAAATTCTTTGAATTTTGATGTCTATTACCTAAAATTGTGAGTTACAGATTATAGAAAATTAGTGTTCGGCAGTTGTGCGTGATTCAACAAATATTAATTCATTGTTTCACTCTTTCGCTACGTCATCAAAGCTTGGTTCCTCAGACAAGATGTCTCGCGGATGACAATAACAGCAACCACAACTGCAACGTGTAGAAGAGATTTATGAACGTGATGACCTACGTCGGTTTGAGTAGCAAGTGGAGCAAATTGATAAACGATTTGAGCAGATGATTGAAAAGGATGAATGCTCTTTTGGCCAATTAGAATATAAATAATCCAGCTCCACGAAACAACAATAATTTTATGAGTAATTCTGGTGGGGAGGTTAGTGACGAAGAGGAAGAAAAAAAGTATTATGAAGAACCCTTATTTTTTGATATTGATGATGATGAGGATAAAGATACAATTATTGGAGATAAGTCAATATTTGATGAAGAGTATGAGAGTGATGAAGAATGTACTGAATTATTAAAAAGTGATAGTACAAAAATTTTATTTATTGAGAGGTAATATTAATAATTTTCGAAAAAATATAGGTAATATTAATAATTTATTACTTTCTTTCAAAAAAACTAATTTAGTACTAAATATAAAATTTATAACATATTTTTTAGTTTTATATTTAATAATTTATGTATGTAAAATGATTAAAATAATTAACAAAAAATAATTATAAATTTAGTGTTGCGCATTCTGTTTCCTAATTAACCACATATTTTACATACAATAATTCTAACACTTAGAAAATAATTTTATATAGATAAAAAAACAACACAAGTTGATAAAGTATAAAATAATGAATTCTCATTTGATCGGAATTTGTTGATATTTTATAAACAAAGTAAATAGGTGAAAAAGTTAAATATTACTTATCTAAAAAGCTAACATATGAAAATATAAAACTAACACGTGTTTTGTGCACAATTTTCAAAAAATAAAAAATAGTGAAAAAAAATTTATTTTTTCTAATAATAGAAATCCTCAAAGTACATTATAAGTTATTGGCCAAAAAAAAAGTACATTATAAGTTAATGTAATATAATTTAATGGAGATATAATTATAAGGACGTGAAGATTTTGATTTAAATATAATTTAATGATATTATTGTTTTCATTATTTTAATTAGACTATAATATAATAATTTAGATTTAATAGAATTCTACCTTTGGTTTCAAGTTTTAAGTAAGTTTATATTACAATCAAATAATGTTTTTTTCAATTTTTTTAAGAAAAAATTAGAATTTTTAAAAATATTACTCATAAAGTTTTAAGGGTGTGATGTAGGGTAAGTCTTAAAATTATTGGAATAGGTCTATGGAATGAATACATATGTTTTCAATATTATTATTATTATTATTATTATTAGAATTTGATTTTTATTTTTATTTAGCATGAATTAGAATTTGACTTTCCTATATTGTTAGAGATTTGATTTCCTACCTTAGCTAGGATTTTCTTTATTCTTATTTCCTAATTAAAACTAGGGTTTGTAGGTTTGTGTCACCCTATAAATATATAAGTTTGAAGGTTATATGAGTTAGTTGTTGAATAATAAGAAAATTTTGAATTCCTTTGAATTCCCCAAAATCTTTGAATTTTGATCCCTATTGCCTAAAATTGTGAGTTAGAAGTTATAGAAAATTAATGTTCTGTAGTCCTGTATGATTCAACGAACATTAATTCATTTTTTTACTTTTTCGCTACGTTAGTCTGGTATCAGAGCTTGGTTTCTCATACAAGATGTCTCGCAGATGACAACAGCAACAACCACAACTACAACGTGTAGAAGAGGTCTATGAACGTGATGACCTACGTCTGTTTGAGCAAGGAGTGGATTAGATTGATCAACGATTTGAGCAGATGATGGAACTGATGATTGAAAGGATGGATGCTCTTTTGGCCAATCAGAATATAAATAATCCAGCTCCACGAAATAACAATAATTTTATAAGTAATTTTGATGGGGAGATTAGTGATGAAGTGGAAGAAGAAGAGTATTATGAAGAGCCCTTATTTTTTTATATTGATGATGATGAGGATGAAGATGCAATTATTGGAGATGAGCCAATATTTGATGAAGAGGATGAGGGTGATGAGGAATGTACTGAATTATTAAAAAATGGCGATACAAAAATTTTATTTGTTGAGAGGAATTCTTATCTGGCTTCTAACGACTTAAGGATCGAGGTGGAGGAACATCATGATCGTGAATATAATATGCTAGAGCAAATTGAGCATGTTGACTTCATTGGCATTGAGGAAATTCTTTATTCTCATATTCTTTTAATTTTAATTTTGAACGAATTACAAATTGATCAGAAATTTATGATGTTCTATACATCTATAAGCAAAATTCTTTCATGATATTTGGGCAAAATTCGAAAAAGATTTTTTTCTATGCTGGAGGGAATGATGCGGGGCAAGTTTTGGAGTTATTGAAATGGGTCTATGGAACAATGGATAGAATACATACGTTTTCAATATTATTATTATTACTAAGATTATTATTACTATTATTATTATTAATACATTTTCAATATTATTATTATTATTAGGACTTGATTTTTATTTTTATTTAGCATTAATTAGAATTTAACTTTCCTATATTGTTAAAAATTTGATTTCCTACCTTAACTAGGATTTTCTTTATTCTTATTTCCTAATTAAAATTAGGGTTGGTATGTTTGTGTCACCCTATAAATATGTAAGTTTTAGGGCTATATGAGTTAGTTGTTGAATAATAAGAAAATTTCAAATTCCTTTTAATTTTCAAAATTTTTTGAATTTTGATGCCTACTGCTAGAAATTGCGAGTTACAAGTTATAAAAGATTAGTATTCGGTAATCATGCGCAATTCAATAAATATTAATTCATTGTTTCACTTTTTTGTTACGTCAGCTGAATACTCAAATAGAAGGTAGAATACTTGTCAAAATTTAACTTTAATGATTTTGTAGCTTAACCTTTAATATATAGATATATATTTTTTTATTTTTCTGTCCAAAACATTTTTTTTTTGCTAATTAAAATGTTTTATTTTCTCAAAAAGTGAGAGCTAAAGGCGGGGGTATGGACCCTTTTTTCTACATAGTACTGTCCACAATATTTGTCGGTCAAACCCATATTTAGCCCTTGAACTTTTGGCCAAAATCTCATTAGCCACTTAAACTTCTAAAATGATTTTATACACACATCAATGTCAATTTGTAAATTTTTTATTTTTGAACACCTTCATGTTTTTGCTCCAATCTCCTTAACTAAAAAAATTTTCTTTTAATCCTTATAGTTTTTATGAATTATCATTTTTATCCTCTCATTTTTTAACATTTTTTTATTATTTCAAGATATAATTATCATTAATATTATTAATTTATATACACTTACATAAATAAATTATTTATTTTTTTGAACAACAAATTATTTATTTATTTAAATTTTGAATGATTAATAAAATTAATTACAAAATTTAAGTCAAAATCTACCAACTTAACTTAACAAATCTACAATAAGATGTTAAAAAAAAACATAACAAATCTGACAAAAAATAAAATCATAAATTAAAAATACTAGAAATTAAAAAAAAAATATAATCCAACTCAATTATCTACCCTGTCATAATTGTAACCAAAACCAAAATCGACAATCCTCTTCGCCTCAATGGGGTCACTGCCCTCACCCTCGCTTTTGCCTCCGCCTCGACCTTGAACCCCCACTTTGATGATGGACATAATTGAGACTGAGACTGAGATGGGGATACAGAGACAACACCATCCATTGTCTACCACCATCATCTATCGTTGTTGCCACACCACCACTTCTACCAGCACAAAATCAAAAAATCAAAAGTAACAATAAATCCACAAATCAACCATCCACCATCCAACACCGCTATCCATCGTCACTGCCACACCACCACCACCACAAATCCAACACAAAATCAATAAATCAAGTAACAACAAATAAAAAAAAATCAAAAGTAACAACAAATCCACAAATCAACAAATAAAAAAAATACACAAATCTATAATAAAAAAAATCCACAAATCACCATCTCGCTCATGTTTATCTCTATCGTTGTGGTCGGATTTTGTTTTGTTATTCGTCTCCTCTTCTCTTCACCATTCTATTCTCTTCTCCATCACATCGCTAGAGAGGGAGAAAGCAGCTATTGTGCTACTTTGGGATGCCATTGAAGAAGCAACAATGATGTGCGGGACAACGATGGACTGCTGGTGACGGTCTCATGCAGGAGATGCAAGGAGTAGGAAGAATCAACTTTGCGAGAAGAAGCAACAAATGAAGGAGTTGGAGTTTTATTTTTTCCATTAATTATCAATTATAAATGAGTTAGAATCCAAAAAAATTTGTAACTAATTAATTGGTGTCTTTTAAATTTATTAATTATTAAAAATTTTGTCAATTAGTTTCCAAATTGATAATTATTAATTAGTAAATTGATAATTTAATCAATTATTAAATTTTTGTTTAAGTTATTTTAATTTTATTTTAAAATAACTTATTTATTTGAAAAAAAAGTTGTAAATAATATTTTTATTATTGTAGTATATTATAAAATTAATTGAAAAAGAAAGTATATGTTTAAATAATTTTTTTCATTACAATAATTAATTTGTCCCTATTTGAACTTTAAATATAAATTGAAGGACTAAAAAGAAATTTATCAACAAAAGGCAAGGACTGAAAAGAAATTCATCAACAAAAGATAAATTGAACTAGTTTCTCAATTGTAACATCACTCTTTGTACGGAGATGTATATAAGGTCAGATTTTACAAGTTGAAGTATTTATAAGGTCAAATCTTAAGTATAGGGAGCCAATGAGATTTTTACTATAAGTTCAGGTAAGGGTGAGCATCAGGGGGGTCAGGTGAAGTAAACAAGTAAATCGATCGGGTTTCGAAAGACAATTTGTAGGACCGAACAAAATCGTTTTAAAGGAAGAAACTGACTTCTTCGGAAATCAAATACAATAAAAAAAGGTCAGGTTGGACCTTGGGTTGGGCTTGGATTGTTTAGACCTTTTTGGGCTATTTTGATAATCAAGACCTTTTATTTTTGGGCAACATAAATAAAATAAGTACTGATTATATACTAATTTACTATATTTTTTGGCCAAGCCCATACATTTACAATGTTCAAAATATACACTTACTGTGACTTACTTACAAAAAATAATTAATTTTAATTACAAAAAAGAATTGGTGCAGTGCATTATGCTACATACAAAAAAATAAAGCAGACTAATGCAAACTTATAAATTGCTAACCACCCTATTAAAAAAATTGACTATGTAGCCTGTAGCAATCTGTAAAAAATAAAATATAAAAAAATAGACTGGAGTATTTCAAAAAAACCAACTGCAATCAACAGTCATATTTATATTTCACCTGCAGATTCATATTTCAAAAAAGATGCACAATTTCAATTGAAGAAAATATATAGATTACTAAATGAAAATAAAATAAGTAGCAGATGACAAGTAGACTCAGGATGCTTTGTTTTCATATCACATTTAAAATAGAGCTTCATCTTCTGGTAGCAAAGAAAACAACCATCTAATTAAATATAGCATATCATTCTAATATATATCAAAAAACATTTGAGGGGTGGAAGTATCATCACTGCTAAAAACATATTAAAGAGGCTCAAAATAGAGCATTTTCAATATTAAGATATAGCCACATTTCTGGTAACTAAACTAAAACAAAAGCCACTAAAGAAACTTAAGCATGTATACTTTGAGTCTAAAAAAATCATAGGGATGGAAGCATCATCATTACCTCTTTAATATGTTTGAAAACCAATATTTACTTGATGCAACATCAACATAAGCACCTCAATTGATTAGACAAACAATTTAGGCACATTAGGTTGGTCATAGTCACAGCAAAGAAATGAGGCAAGCAAAAAATATGGCATAAATTGAGATATCATAAGACGCAATTCAATAAATATATAGTGAGCTAATTAACTGAGCAAGAGAAGGGCCACTGTCCATAGGTTCAAGATCTGCAAAGAAAATAAACAAGCAAAGAGTTAGAAATGCAATTAAATAAAGAACATAAATGACAAATGAAGTAAAATAGGACCTTTTTCGAGAGACTTCAACTCTTCTAATGTTTCTTTCACCCCAACTATTTGGTTTGACATTCTAAGCTAATCTTGGTAACAAATCAATGTTGTCACGACCCAAACTAGGAGTCATGACCGACGCTAGAGAACGAGAATTCTTTCGAATCCAGAACCCGTAGCGAGCCTAATGAAATCATGCAATAAATAATTAAAAAATACAACAGAATAAAAAATTTTCTAATCAATATATAAAATCAATACTCAAAATCCTTTCATAAATAAATACATATTCGTACAGTTTCAAATACAATTTCTCAGAGTATTTAATATCAAAATAAAATACTACTCTTCCGATACAATAACACTACTACTGCAGTTTCTAGAATACAAATCAGAGTTCAAATTATACATTTGCATAAAATAGCCGGGACTGAAGAACACCGGTGAGGAACTCTACAACTAAGGTCTAACGATGTGGGATCTCCTGAAAACAAAAATAATTGAGGGGGGGGTCAAACCTCACTGAGTGAATTATTATACTATATATACATGCGATCTAAAACATATCCACTCATGCATTCACATATATGTATATATATTCACGCATTCAACACATATGCCGATTCTGCTTATAAAAATATACTAAATGCAAAAAACATTTAATTTAATTCATAAAGGATTCATAGAACCCTAAAAATAGCAACCTCAATCAATCCCAACATCACTCTAGCCATACAGGCTTACTTGATTCCAAATTGAACACTTATTCCAATCTGGATAGCAGACTGGCCCCAAGACACTAAGTCAACCGAGCTCCAGTAGTCAGGCTGTCAGTGTAATTGGCCCCGAGATACTTGATCAACCGAGCTCCAGCAATCACACTATCTATCACTTCACATCTCAATCAACCCAATAGACCATTCATTCCACTATGGACAGTAGACTGGCCGCGAGACACTAAGTCGACCGAGCTCCAGCAGTCTGACTGTCAGTGTGATTGGCCCCGCAATCACACTATCTAACATACCATTATTCTTAGTCAAATCAATAAAATCAATTATAATCACCAAAATTCATTCTCACTTAACTCTTATCTATCGCACTGGTACATATACGGTCCTAGTGCTGCCCACTAGGAAGCACGTTCTATTGATATCCTTCACTTACATAAATCATTCATTCTGAAAATAATTAATATAAAACAATATTCATAATAGTAAAATCAACCGTATATATATATACCAAAAATATACCTAAAATATTTCGGGTATATATATATATATATGCCAAATAAAGTATGAAATATACTAAAGGTAAATCATTAATATAGTTAAAACAATTAAGTGTGTATCAATAATACAATATGCATTTACTTAAAAATGTACCTAAATATACAAAGAATATATCCTAAGTACACAAATTACTTAATAAAACAATTATGTATAATTATTCATTTAAATATGTGTTTAGGTTTAACATATATTCACAAATATACTAAAAATAAACCTAATTATCTAGCATGCATATATAAAAAATAAACCCTAAATATACCACTAATTTTTTAGGTTTAAATTAATAATAAAACATGTATTTATTTGGAAATATATCTAAAATACACCAAAAATAAACTTAAAAACAATTTAAGTGTAGGTTCATAATATAACATGCAATTATTTAAGAATAAACCTAAAATATATTGAAATTATACCTAAAGTATTCCAATCATTTAATAAAATAATTATGACTAAGTGTACATTTAAAACATGTATATATTACTAAAATGTATCAAACCTAAACCTAGTTGTTTAATGTGCACATATCAGAATAACATGCATAATTATTTAATATGCATATATACCAAAAATATAACCCTAGATATATTTAAAATATTATAATTTAAAATCACTTTAAAAATAACATATAATGAAAATGAAAAATCCTAAGTGATGCATTCTATATGCAATACATATATATACAGTATAATAACTCACATGTTAGCACTCCACGAGATAAACTCGATGGGCCTGATCCATTAGACCTCGGTCTCGACGCAGCTAGAAAAATAAAATAATAATAACCATCAGAATAAACTTCTAACTCTATACTTCTAAGATTACTATAGACATATTAAATCAAGAATTTAGAATTAGACTCGGACCGATTGTCACGTTTTACGAAAAATCTATCAAAATTTCAGTAGAGTCTTCTCTATAAAATGTACATCTCTCTACTCAAAAAGTAGAGCCGGTCCTGTAAGAAAACACACATCGAGAATATACAATCTCACAGCCCTTCGGTTAGACTCCCAAACTACAATTCTACCGACCAAGATTCACAATTTGCAAGATATACACAGAACACATTTAAATGCCAGAAATACCAAAAATACCCTTGAATAATCAAAATATAGCAAATCAGGTATTTAAAACACTGAAAATAATTATTTCACCGATAATTACATAAAAATCCTAATTTTAATAAAATATTATTAAAAATCAACAATTCTTGATAAATTCATAAATATTGACCAAAATACATTTTAAAACTCCAAATTACACAATTAACCCTAAAACATATTTAAAAACCAATAAAAACTCATTTATTTAGAAAAATAGTATATTATATATAATTTAAAAATAATTTATGAAAAATTGTTTTAATTAGTTAAAAATACTAAATAATTTGTAGAAATCATTTTTATATCTCAAATAACTATTAAAACCAATTTAATTATATTTTTAGCCAATTTAGTGTCAAATTACCAAAATACCCCTAATTATATAAATTCACTATAATTATTCAAAAATTCATTAAATATAATATAATTACTAAAAAATTAATTTCTCAACATATAATTCAATAATATCCATAATATACTCAATTAACCAATTAATTTCAATAAAACACATAATTAACCTAATTTTCCAAAAATTACATAAACTAAATAAATTCAAAATAATTGTATTAAAATCACAAAAATTACAAATAAATTTCTAAAATTCATTTTAACACCCATAAATACCATAAATCACAATTTCAAAATTTATTTAATTAAATTTCGAAAATTAGAAAATATTAATAAAAGAATAAAAAATTCACAAAAATCAAAATAATTCCCAAAAATTCCATAAAAATTCATGGGAGTAGCTTAAGCTAGTAGGATTAACATTTGCGGAGGGGTTTTTCATGAATCAACCAAAATAATAACAAAAAAAAAATGAAAAACCAAAAATAGCCGAATTTGAAAATGAGCTAGAAACCTCACCAAAATGCATTTTCCAACCCAAAAGGAGCTTAGAATCTTCTTCCTCGAAGCTTCCCAAGTTCAACGCCACCGGAAACGCCCTATTTGGTGGCCGGACGGAGGAGGAATGCAGGAAGATCGACTCTCGGCTTCTCTTGCTACTCAAGCTGATGCCAGTGCCGGGAGAGAAGGAGGAGAGCGTTGGAGCAGCTGGTAAGAGGTGGAGGTGCAGATGGATGCCGGTGAGGCACACCGACGGTGAAGGGACAAACGGTGGCGCGATGGAGGGGGTGGTGGTGATTCGGGCAAGGTAAGTATATATGTATATGTGTTTGTGTTTTTGGCTTATGCATATATATAAATATATGTATATATATATATATATTATGGTTAATAAACATTATAATATAATATTGTATAATAATATTATTTTAACTTTATACATAAAAACTCTCCACCATAAGTATATACATATATATGTATATATATATACACACACACACATAATAACACACACATAAAATAACCCTAATTATTATATTATATCACATAAAATAATGTAACTAATAAAATAATCTATTAATAAAATAATTAGGGAAAATTATGAAGCAATAATATAATAAAAATACTAAAATAAACATGCAAATCAAACAACCAAAAATACTATTCTTACGTAGAAATTTTAGAATTAATCATAAAATAGTAAAATAAAATAAAATAATCAAATTTAACTTTAAATTTTTATTAACCCTGCATATCCCGATACGATTTAAAATTATTTAAAAAACTCAGGATATTACAAATGCTTCAACTATTTTTGGAGTTAAGGAACTCCAAAAAAATCCAAAACACGACCAGAAGTATTGAAATAAGATTCAGAAGCCACAATTGAAACAGGAACAACTAGAACATCTTTAGCCATACGTGAAAGAATTGGGAACCTCTTAAAATTCAACTTCCACCATCTGAGGATATCAAAAGTCCCCTCATCTTCCAAAACTGCCTCATTAAGATATATTTCAAGTTCTATTTTTTTACTTCCACCCATACCATTCCTGTTTATGTTTCTTAAATCTAGCTTTCAAAGACATTATATTCCCACAAGTTGGCAGCTCAGTTTCAACACTTGACTGAGTAGTTTGGATTGACTGACTACCAGAACTAAGCTCAGAGGCAGCAAATGAAGCATATGTTGAAACATAATCATTAAATAAGAGATGCAAATCAAACTTCATGTTAATGAATGAATTGCTTCCAACCCCATCACTAAGATGTCAATACATTTGATTAAAAAAAATTCAAGAAACTCCAATTTATATTGAGGATCAAGGATTGTAGCAATACAGATAAGAGAGTTCATTTTTTATGGATCTCCCTAATATTTATCAAATTTTTGTTTCATGTTGATGCCCATGGTATAAGCAAACAGCTCAGAAGAAGATTGCCAGTCATTAATAATGCAATTCAAATAAGAAATTTCAGAGAAGAAACTATTTACTATCATATAATTAGAACAAAAAATCTTGACAGTTATATCATAAAACACCTTTAACATTTCAACCATTTTCCTAACAAACTCCCAGTCACAAAAAGCAGGTATATCATCACCTAAATCTGATATGAAAGAGGACTCTGTCTCCTCATATTTGTCAAATATTTTCTCAAACAAACATGCAGTTTTTAACATGATGTAGGTGGAATTCCACCTTGTTGGGACATTAAGAGACAAAGAGCATTTTGACTCCACCCTAATTAGATAAAAAATTTCTTTAAATTTCCTTCACCTAGCAGGACTATTTCTAATGTATCTTATTGACTCTCACACTTTTTTAACAGTCACATTAATCTCTTTTAACCCATCATTTACAACCAAATTGAGGATGTGAGCTGAACATCTCATATGTAAGAACTTCAACCTAACAGAAGAGGCCCCCCAACTTAACATTTTCTTTTTAAAATATCTAATTACAGTGTCATTGGATGAAATATTATCCATTATGATTGTGAAGACATTTTTAATTCCCCAATCTAACAAACTATTCTCTAAAGCCTTAGCAAGGTACTCCCCCCTATGAGATGTAACAGAGATGAAGGATATTATCTTTTTGTACAAATTCCAGTTGTTATAAATGAAGTGAGCAGTCACACACGTGTAATTTATTCTTTGAATGAATGTCCAAGAATTAGTAGTGAGGCTGATTCTTTGGCAATGTTCCTTCATAAAATTTTTTAGCTTCACCTTCTCAGACACAAAAATATTATAACAGTCCTTACTTACAGTCCATCTAGATGGTATTTTAAAGCGTGGACATGAAACATCCATAAAGTTCTTGAACCTAGCCCCCTCAACAAACTTAAATGGCAATTCATTAGTAATTACCATTTGTGCAAGTGATTTCCTAATAGCCTCAAGCTCAAATTTTCAAGTGCCCAAGCTAATAGACTGTGTATCATGTGTATTCACCCCAGTAGGTTTAAATGTTAGTAGTGACTGCCTAGCATCTTTACTATAAGGAATTTTCATGCAATGCATAACATGGTTTTTTAAAGAAGAAGTTTAATGTCTTTCAGAGTGAGCATGTATAGAGGAACCATAATAAATACACTTACCTTTGATGACAACATCAGACTCATCCTTAATTCTCTCAAAATACTGCCAGACTATAGATTTTGGTTCAGTCTCTTTTCGTTTCTTAGCATTAGCAGCAACATTAGGCTGAGCTTGAGTCTCATTTTGAGAGCCAACAAGTGCATTTGGGGCTTCCACCTCCTCAGGGTTTGAACCAGTGGCATTATTATTGCCACTGATTTTCTCTATCTTTATGAATGACACATTAAAAAAAAAAACACAATCAGGATCACATGTTCAATGCACTTAAATATTAATTAAAAAAAATAAAACAAATTGAATTTAAATACCTTATTTTAGCTGCTAATGCTTCCAATCAAATTACAGTGAATGCTTCCACCCTTTTTTTTTAAAGTTATAAATCAATTTCGTAAAGCTTATGCTTCCACCCCTTTTTTTGTGTTATAACTTTAAGCTTCCACCAATAGGAACTTTATAAGCAATCACAAATGCAAACAGAGAACAAAGAAACAAATTATTTGTCATTTTACAAATAGTCACAAACACAAAACAATGTCACAGATCATTATTACAAATGAGTAGTTGAGAATAAATAAATAAAATACACATAAATAAAGATATGTAAATAATATAAATAAAGTATATATATATATATATATATATATATATATATATATATATATATATCAACATAAATAATATAAATATATAATATAAATAAATATATAAAAATAATATAAATAAACATCAACATAAATAATCAAAAGACACATAAATAAATATAATTTTATATCTATAAAAATAATATAAACAAAAAAATTACAGATCCATAAAAAAGTTAAAAATTGAAATAATTATAGATATATAATATAATCAAAATAAACATTTGTCGAATCCAAAATAGTTTTAAAACACACTTTGTTTGTTCTCACAGATAATAAATAAAAAAAAAAATTAACAAGTTAATTTTATTTTAGATCCATGCATGTTAGATCTATATGTTAGAAGAAAAAAATTGTAAATCCTACAATTTTTTTACATGCATGTTAAATCCATATAAAATAAGTACATATCTATAACTATAATATCTATCTATATATATATATACATATATAAACCAAAAAGAAAATCATATTTAAAATATATATATATATATATATATATATATATATTCACAAATATTACAAAGATTAACTGTAAAAAACAATAGATCTATCAATTTAACAAAATTAAATGTCATAACAACAAATCTATAAAATTTAACATATATTAAACAATAAAAATTACACAGATTAATTTTTTTTTTTACAAATAACCAACTGAACTAAAAAGCAAATAAAACCAAAAACAAAAAAAATGAAAGATCTTCCATATATTATCGTGAATTAACAGATCGTCAATGGAGATGACGATTTATTTGAAAAAAATTAACTGCGATAATAAAAATGATAAAGAGACTGAACCAAGAACGAGAGAACTAAAGAGAGACTGATGAAGATCGAAGGATTATAAACATATGTTAGGGTTTTGAGATAGAAATTAGGGTTTCGAGAGGAAGAAGAGGATTGTGAGAGTGAGATTGAGAAAGGAGAGTAGAAGAGGATAGGATAGGAAAAGAGAGAGAGAGAGAGACGAGAGGAAAAGTATGCAGAGAGAGTTAGGGAGTGAAAAATGAATAAATGTAGGGTTTTATCTTTATATAGTACTCTTATAACTAAAATGACGTTGTTTTAATTCAATGCCTAATATCGAAAATTCGAGCGGATCGGACAACAACTTTCCTCCCCCGACCCGAAACCCAAATACCGTACACCCACTTACCCTTCACCCGATTCGCATTGCCTCTTATCGTGGAAGTCGAACTGGAGCCAAATTTTAGATTGGGTCGGGTAGAAATTTGGATTCGATCAGTTCTTGCTCACCTTTAAATTCAGGCGGCTAAGTATGGGTTTGGCCTTATTTGTCATTTGGGATAATACTCATGGGTACGAATAATCATGAGGTGGCTTTTCGATCCGAATTG
Organism: Mallotus nudiflorus; assembly: GCA_947683625.1. Classification (NCBI taxonomy): domain Eukaryota; kingdom Viridiplantae; phylum Streptophyta; class Magnoliopsida; order Malpighiales; family Euphorbiaceae; genus Mallotus; species Mallotus nudiflorus. Next base: position 9,280,053 of record CANTUR010000041.1, read on the forward strand.
ACTTTTTTAAGAATGTTCAAATTGAAATCAAATTGAAGATAAGTTAGAATGTGCAAGTCGGTTCAAATTATCCGATACTAATGTCTGTTTAGTTTTAAAAAAACAAAGCATGTTTTTTATAAAAATTTTTAGAAAAAAAAACTAGATAATAGAATTTTTATTGTTTAGTTATAATATTTTTAAATTTTAAAAATTAAAAAGTTATTTCTTAATTTTTTCAAATTTAAAAAGGTTTTAAAAATTAATAAAAATATATTTTTAAAGTTATTTGATTAATATTTTGACATTACCATAGTTTCCTCAACCACCACAACTTTCGCCACTGCCATTGTCACCATTTCCGCCACAACCCTCCTGACAAAATGGCTACACCAATACCACCACCATAGCTTTTGCTACTTCCACCACCTATGCTATAGTCTTTTGACATAGTGACTGCCCCATTACTACCACCATTACAACCTTCACTACCATTGGCACCACCACAACCTTTGCTACCTCTATCACCACTATCACAACCTCATAACATAGTGGTTACAACACTATCGCCACAACCTTTGCTATCAACATTATCATCACTACGATAACCTTTACCATCATCACAATATTTGCTACCTCCATAACAATTTTATGATTTCAAATTGAAATTAATAAGGCATGTATGATTTAAAATTTATTATAAAATAAAAAAATTTAATATTAAATAATATCATATAAATTATAATAATTATTATTTATAATAAATTTTACTGGAAAAAATATAAATTATGACAACATGAAGAATCGCAAAATGAAAAATAACAGATTGATCTTTTATTTTTCTGTTTTGTATTAAAAAAAAACTAATAAATGAAAAAAACTGAAAAAAATGGGTGGCATTGCACACTATGAAGTTACCTTTACGCTATGCATGACAACTATCAAGGAAAAAGAATAAAAAGTTTTTTAAAGGGAAGAGAACGGAAAAGAAGAAAAGAGAATAATAATTATAGATTTTGTTGTGTTTGGTAACTTAAAATTAATTTACAAAGAAAAAAGAATAAAAAATATTTAAAAAGTAAATAAAACTTCACATTTCAATGTATTTTGAAGTTAAACTATTTTACGTTCCAATTTGAAATATAATTAATTTACCTTTATATAAAGAGAATGAGAGAAATAATTTTCCTTCAATTTCTTTTTCTTTATATTAACTTTGAACGGCTAAATAATATAAAATTTAATTTTTCTTTTTTCCCTTCTTTCCCTTTATATTTTTCTCAATTCATACATAGTATTAGAGGCCACGGTTCGACTTTGAAATATTGTCGTCTAAAAAGCCCAAATGGGCCAAGGGTAACCATATCAAGAAAGCCCAAACCCAATTTACCGACACCAAACACTCCATAGCCAAAAGGTCCAAAACCCCCCCCAAAAAACACCACGCTGCAGTCTCTGCGCGCCTTCTAAAAAATCTAAACGGATAAACCATCTCTATCTTGCTCTCTGGCCGAAGCACCTCAACTGAGACAGCAGCACTAAAAATGTTAAGCACTCTCCACACTATACCGTATCACCTGCAAACATCTTCATTTTCGCACTCAGTTGCTCGCTGCAAGCTTTCGCTTTCGCCCAGTTACCATCGTTTTATCAAGTCCTCAAATTTTAAGTTAGCTTCACTGTCTTTGTTGTTATCATGTAAAAGAAGCGAAAGGTTTATTGCAAGAGCTTTGGATGACGCGGCCGAAGTCTCGGAGTCTGCTGCAGTTGATGGGTCCCAGTTTTTTCCTCAGGCTGTTTCTTTTAAAATCCCATTTGGTGATAGAGATGTAAGTTGTATTACTATGTCTAATTTTTGTAGTCAATTTGGGGTTTAACTGTTGAGTTTGGAGTTGGGTTTTTCTTTAAATATGGATTTTTTGGGCTTTAATATGCACTTGAACTTGTGTGATAATTAAACAAAAACTGTTTCTGTGTGATTTTTTTTTAGAGCTAATACTGAAATGGGTATGTATAATAATGTAAGATTTTGTTCAACAGTTTATATCTTTGAACGATTATGTAAACTTTTTTTTCTACTTTATACAGATTTTGGTCGAGACAGGTCATATTGGGAGACAAACTAGTGGTTCTGTCATGGTCACTGACGGAGAAACTGTAAGTTTCTACTTGCATATATGGTTACATGCTTACATGGTCTTTTGAATGTTGATATATTCTCAAGGTGAAAAGACAAAGAGTAGGGTATGGATAATTTTAGTCGAGGAATGCCATGGAGATGATAGTTTGTTGGGTTTCTAAAGGATTGATTTTTCAGTGCTTTCTGGTTATTTTTATTTTTCTCTTTCAATTTTAGGTGGTTGTTTGGCTACCTTAGCTGGTAAGACACTTTTTATTGTCCTAAAAGCATTGAAGTTTTTAGGTCTGTCTCACAAAGACTATTTTTTTTGGATGGAGATGGTTACTAACAGAGAGGGAATTTTTGAGGATATTTGCTTTAGCGAAAAAATAAAGAAATCAATAAACTTATTTTTTTTTTTAATTTGCCTGCCCTGCAAGAATGAAGGTGGCTGGCCTGAAAATGGTTGTAAAATCAAGGAGCTGGTTGGGTGTAACTCCTCTGCAATAAAAACATTATGGCAGCCTATTGTACAAAAATTTATATTTAGTTAATATAATTCTTGTGCGTGAAAAGTTTCATAATATCTATATTTATTTTTTGATTGGGGTTGCATGGTTGGGATTCTTGTTCATTCATTAGTGCTTCTTTGTGCAGATTGTCTACGCATCTATTTGTTTGGATGATGTTCCCAGTGAGCCTTCTGATTTTTTCCCCCTTTCTGTAAATTATCAAGAGCGTTTTTCGGCAGCAGGTCGAACTAGGTATGTCTTGCTATTTTTTACTAGCCTTTTGTTTGTCTCAACAATTACTTGAAGAAGGCCAATTTCCTTTTCCTCAATTGCATTGGTTCAGTGGAGGATTTTTCAAGCGAGAAGGCAGAGCAAGAGATCATGAGGTTCTTGCCACCCCCTGAAAAATATATGAAATATTTAACCTAGCTGTTAGTTGTGGCTGAAGCTGAATCTATTTCCTTTTGGTTATTAACTTTGTAAGGATTTAGATTCATGTCATTTTTATGTTGGTCCTGTTTGCATGATGTAAATTTCAGGCAAGTTACAGCCTTTGTTTTGAGTTCTAGAATGCTTTGTTTTGATGTTATTAGATATCACATTATTTATCTGTGGAAGAAGAATATGACTTAAATAAACTATGTAGACATTCTGGAGCATAATGTTCAAGATTCTGTTTCTTAGCAAATTGTACCAAATCTTGTCGCACAATGTTTAAAAAAATTAATACGATCTAGTCAGCTGATGATTTTTTTTGATACTATCCTTAACTATATACCTGGTAGTGTCCTTTCATGCGTTCAAATCTATTTCCTGGTGCCTTTGAATTTATTGTTATTTATCTGCTTAAATATTTGCCTTTGTACTGCTTCTAGGTTCTCATATGCAGATTGATTGATAGACCTTTACGTCCAACTATGCCTAAGGGTTTCTATCATGAAACTCAAATACTATCTTGGGTAAGTACTTTGAAATTCTGGGCATATATGATTTACTTGGGCACTATCTTGGGTGAGTTCTATTTAAATTACTTGGAAGAATTTGGTTTATTTGAAAATTGTCTTTGTTAACCATCTAGATTGATTCACTTCAAGGGATTTAAACACATTTTCAAGTCCATTTTGCTAAAATTCACTTGATTGAATTTACATAATACAATTTTATTTAATTGCCATGCATTTTGCGGTTGAGGTAATGTAATAGTGAGTTATGAGGCCATCACTCATTGTGGCCTCATTTATCAAAGAAAGGTACTAGGAAGTTGAATATAGAAATAGTTCTACAGTTAAGCATGTTTGAACGATTCAGCAGTGAAGTTTAGAAATTGTTGCGAAGTTGTGACTTTTACCATTGAACCAGATGATGGTGCTTTCAAATTAAAAAAAAAAAAAAAGGAAAGTAGCAAACTGAAAAATAGTAGTGCAATTGAAATTGACCAGCTTTTCTTCCAAATGTTCCAACTTCAAAATATTTTCCAATTTGGTTTAAGACTTTTTTGTTTGCTTTAATTTAGACTTTAGATTGTAAGTTGTTAGTTCTACTGATCAAAAAACCAAGTTTGAAAGAGGCTTAGGAAGTAGGAATTGAACTAGTGTCCTGTAGGAAAATTTTCCTTCAAACGGTAGAAGGTGATTATGCTTAAAAAAAATATGGTAATAGGATCCTTTGTTATGATGGTATTACTTCCTAATTTTAGGTCACATACTAATCAACCTAACAAGACTAAAAAATAAAACAATTTACACTAAAATTAAATAGAAGTTAAAATCCATTTTATATTGATAATATGATTCACTGGAAGACATCCCTCCCCTCACCCTCCATTTGTATTGTCACCATGTCTTACAGGTTTTGAGTTATGATGGTTTGCATCTCCCTGATGCCTTAGCAGTTACAGCAGCTGGAATAGCAGTGTAATTTTTCTCATAAATATGTTTTCTTCCATTAATGCTTCATTAGATGCATATATTTTTAATTTCTAGATGTAATTACCACAGAGCTCTTTCAGAAGTGCCAACTACAAAAGCAGTTGCAGGAGTTCGAGTTGGCCTTGTTGGTGGTAGGTTTGTTGTGAATCCAACAAGCAAGGAGATGGAAGATTCGATGCTGGATTTGGTGATGGCAGGCACTGACAGTGCAATATTGATGATAGAGGTCAGCTCTTGTTTCATATAAATTCAGTTTCAATTTTTAATAATTTTGGTAATTTCTGTTTGGTTCAGTTTTCGTGGTAAAAAAATCAAACTGACCTGACCTATTTAATCAAAACAACATGGAACGTGTCATTTGGCTTGGTGATAAATCTCCTATTGCTCCTAATCCTAGGACCTGCTTTTGAGTGCTTTTATTATTGTTTTTTAATCTTTAATCAATTATTTAGTTATATATATATATATATAAGTTGCTTTGAGTTCATCATAGGTGATTGATCTTTTACTATCCAAAGCATTGAGAAGAGCCTTTATCCCTGTAATTTATCTTTTCTTTTTATGGTTTAAGCTATTTTTTCCCATCCAATTACCTTTGTCCTGTGCAGGGTTATTGCAATTTCCTCACAGAAGAAAAGTTACTTGAAGCAGTTCAAATTGGGCAGGTTTGATTATGTATCTGCTATTTCAAGATTGCGTGTCAAAATCTATATTCTTTAGCTTAAGCATGTTTCAGAGAAAATTTTGTTGGGGCAAAATTCTTTGGGGTTTAAAGTTTGTGATTGTGATTTCATTGTGGTGAAATTCTTAGGAGTAAGTCATACATATTTTCATTTTTTTTTTAAATTTTAAAAATTGACTTGGAGGTGCCAATCCATGTTCAAAAGAAAGTCTTATGTAGAGTGAGATTTTTGATATAGACTACCTACTCATATACAAAACAATGATTCTCTTGATGGTTTTGTTATGGTAGAAATAGTAAACACTAATTATTTTGTTTCTTAGAACTGTTTGATGTGGTTTACTTTTGTTTCTTGATTATGGTTTAATTTGTTGATGTGGAAGTGTGGTAGTAAGTAAATAGTTACTTATCCATGTTTCTGCTTGTAGTGTGTACCATTGGTGTTGATCTTGGTCATAAATTTTTTTATGTTGCTCATAAAACAGTTCAATTACAATGGAAAAACAACATTGATGCAAAAATCTGATCCTTGTATTATTGTCTTTTGCTTGTTTTGATTTGCTTTTAATATTTATAATAGCTGAGAACCTTTTTATTTTTCATGTGTGGTAGAGATGTAAAATTTGCACATTTCTTCTTTTGGGAATTCATAAGATCTTTTTGTAGATGAGAGTTTAACTGTTTTGGATTATTACTTAATAGCATTCAAGAACATCAAATAAATTTGTTTAGATACTTATATTTTTGCATGTTCATTAAAGTCAGGATGCAATACGGGCTATTTGCGATGAGGTGGAGGCTTTGGCGAAGAAGTGTGGAAAACCAAAGATGCTTGACGCAATCAAGTTACCTCCTCCTGAGCTATATAATCATGTGAAGGTATGATTTCTGTCATCCTTGTTTATTATGTGTTCGTCTTGTTGTGTCTTTATTGAAGTTTTTGGGTTACACTTCTTCTATACCTAATTTAATCATCTTCCAATTTCAAATTATGATCTTGCTAGTTGCTTCTCATTTTGGGCCCAAAAGTATTTCTGTACAAAATGATATCTGCTATGAGAGAAAATGCATACTTATTGTCTCAAGGTACAAAAGTTGTCTAGAATATGTAAGATGTATTAAGAAAATAATATAAAGACCCGGTGTGTTCTCCAGATCACTGATTGTTGAAGAAGATTATATATGGTCTGTAATCTAATATAGTGTTTTCTTTGTCCTAAAACATATGCAGTCACCTCAGGCTGCCACCTTTTGACAGTTGGCTCTCTCATCTTACAAGTTGACCATTTAGATATCTCAATTTACTAAAAAAGACTTATCAATGCTTTTTAGCACTATTTTTGAGGTGTTTAAATGATAATTTTGTAAGTTGAAATTAAATAATTTGGACACCTAAACTAACAGAAAAGCGTTTATAAGTCATATTTTTAGCTAGTTGAGGCGTCAAAATGATCAGTTTGTAAGTGGGGGGGCAAACTGACAAAACATGTCAAGTTCAAGGATTCATGGATGTATTAAGCTTTTTTTTTATGAAGCAAATAGCATTCTAAGAGATTGTAAATGATTATATTACGCAGCGTCAAAAGGTCCATTTCACTTGGTTGCTAGCAAGTAGAATTCATTCCGGTTATTCATACTTGATCTTGTAATTTTGCCAAAGAGATTCTGATTGCCTCTTTTGTTCTTTGAAAATTATTCCTCTGTTCATTACCAAATATATTGTTTGAGTACAATGTTTTTTAATATCTCAACAATTGTGATTTACATGTCTTGGACAGGAAATTGCTGGTGATGAGCTAGTGAAAGTGCTACAAATTATAAGCAAAATACCAAGAAGAAAGGCCCTCTTATCGTTGGAAGAAAAGGTAATTAGAATACTTACAGAAGAGGGATATGTTAGTGAGATTACTAGCTTTGGAACAACCGAAATGGTTGCAGATTTGCTTGAGGAAGAAGATGAGGATGAGGAAGTTGTTGTGGATGGTGAAGTAGACGAAGGTGATGTCCACATAAAGCCAGTTTTGCACAAATCCTCTCCCTTGGTTAGTCTCAACCGTCTTATTACTTTCTCCTGTTTGTGTCATTAATAATGAGTTCTTTTATGTAGTTTACTACATACCTTCTTTTCCACCACAACCTTAACATATGAGTTTGGTTCTCCTCTTCAAGCTGTTTTCTGAGGTAGATGTGAAACTGGTATTCAAAGAAGTTAGTTCTGAGTTCCTGCGCAGACGAATTGTAGAGGTATGGGGGACTGCTGTCACTCTCAGATGTTTTTGTCTCTAATATGCCTATAATTTTTTTTCCTTACTCTCTTTCTTTCTTTTAAGAGCAGTAACTGAAAAGAAAGAGAGATAGAGAAGTGAAGAGAGAAAATATACTAGTTTACTTGGGAGATTGTACCCTGTGCCACATTGTTAAACTTAACTTTCTTTGAACATGGTCTTCTTTCAATGTATGACCTATCTGGGAATAAATATTCTAATAAGCTTCAAAGCAATTTAACTCAACTCAACTCAACTCAACTAAGCCTTAATCCTAAATTAATTGGGATCAGCGATGTGGGTTCTCTTTCCATTCCACACAACTATAAACTACATCTTTTGAAAGATTTAGAGCCAATAAGTTGTCTTTTACACCCTTCTCCAAGTTAGTGTAGCCTATCTCTATCTTCCTCATGCTCTACCCCTCTGCAAATTTTATAAAAATTATAAAAATTTCCTTATTATTATTATTATTGTTTTTGTTGTTATTATTATTATTATTATAAATTAGTCAATGTCCTTAACTTCAAAACAGACAGAAAAACAAGTTGAAATAATGATAGTCTTGGTCTTCCCTTCTGAAGCATTTCTCTTTTCTGAATTCTCTGAAAGTTGTGTCCCTAAGTTTTAGCTTATGTCTACATGCATGCCCCGCCAGAATGTCTCAGTTCATGATGAAGACAAGCAAATGAATTAAAGTCAGTGAATGGCTATTCACAACTGAATTTGCTTGGTCTTCAAACTTGGAGAACTCTGGTTTTACTATGGTTGAAAATGTCATTACCTTGATGTGGAAAAACTTTATTAATTACATAGACTCTATGGTTAACCTAGCTATCTTTACAAAAACCTATCCCCAAGGTTCAATGAATGAATGAAGGTGTGATTTCAAAACTTTCTGACTGTTGGCTATACTGTATATAAGATAAAAGGCTACTTTTGGGAGTGATCTTTCCCTCTTTCAACAAGCTGGTGGTGATCCCACAGGATTTTTTTAGAATTTTTTTTTACCCTATGCTTTTGTTTCAAGCAAACACAAAATATTATGTTCCACACTGAAATCTTTGACTCATCCCAAACCCCAAATTATGAATATGGAGGCTGCACCTTGCGCAGATAAACAGTATTGATAATTGCTAAACCACACTAGTCTTTAAATTTCAAATAGGAAGGTGAAGTTCCTAGGCAATTCCTAATTAAATACTCTTTGAACTGCAATGTTTACAGGAAAAGCCTAAATTAGCAAGCACTGTATTAGTCTTGATAGCTTGTTCAGGGGCGTTGCTCTCTTTCATGCTATTAGCAAATGCAGTTTTCTAATACCTTGAGTTTTTTCTTTTAATATTTTTTCTATTTTGTAATATACTCACATGCATTGCCACTTACAATTATCATTAGATGTATGACAGCACAGTTAAGGTTCTTGTTGTGTAGAATTTTCTTCTTCATTTCTGCAGTATTTTTTTTTTGTCAGCCAAACATTATTGATGCTTAGATTTTCATGTCTCACATTCATTTTACCTTACAATTATTACAGGGGGGGAAAAGAAGTGATGGGCGAACCCCACATGACATACGTCCTATTAATTCAAGATGTGGATTACTTCCTAGGGCCCATGGAAGTGCTCTTTTCACCCGTGGAGAGACACAGGTTGGTATATGTATATTCTTTTTGTTCAAAACATAATTATATGCACCTAATTGTTTGTTATTTGTTAGAGCAGGTGGTTGTCTTTCATGTATAGAGATAATTGTTAATCAATGCACTGTTGTGTTTCTTTCAAGCTCCTGTCAATGAAATGATATGATTGGCCACTTCACACTGTGTTGAAGATTAAGTGTCTTACAAATTTTGAAGTGAAATAGGATTTTTTTCTTTTTGGGCATAAATTCTTGTATTTGTGTAACTCACATTTATGCCAAGATATCTACCAATCAATTACCTTGTCTATCTCATAAGTCTTTTGCTGATGATTAACACATTTTAGATTGATTTAAAGTATTCCTTCTAGGTTGCAACTAATAATAATCTGACAAGATTTGAGGTGGCAATATATCCACAGTTTCACTTTGGCCTTTAGTTTTATTTCCTCTTTGTTTGACTTTAAAGCATATTTTGCCTGTCAAAACAATGCCAGATATTTCTACGTCAGTTCGTTACATGCTTTGCCAAGTTAAAGCATAATCATAAGTGATCATTATTCTCCATCCCATTTTTATCCATTTAATGGTTTGATATTGTGTTTTGTTTTTGTTTTTTGCCTTTGATACACATAGCATTAGCATCTCAAAAATTCATCATAGTTTGTACCCTAATCATGGAGTCAATATAGCTATGTGTGACAGTGTCTAGCTATGCAGTTTCATTTGTGTGCCATAAATTTGTCAGGTTTCTTTATCTATTACAAATTATTGTTCTTTTTCATTTTTACAGTCACTAGCAGTGGCCACACTTGGTGACAAACAGATGGCACAAAAATTGGACAACCTCGTGGACGTGGATGAATTCAAGAGGTTCTATCTTCAGGTCTCTTTAGGACAGTTCTCTTTTCCAAATGATTAGTTAGCTACAATTTTGCAGTTATACATACATTTATGGGACACATATGTTTCTTACTGTTCATATTGTGAGTTTCCTTTGCAAGACCATTTGCACTTCTTATTTTTGAAATTTACCAATTTGTATTATATGTACAATTTTGTGATTTTATCATCCAATCAAACATGTGCATGTTTTTTTTGGTTCCTTTGTACCTTATTTGTGAAATAGCTTTCTTCAAATTCAAGATGTATTTTATTATTTATCTTCCTCCCCTCCATTGATCTTTTTGCTTCTTTAAGAATTAGAGTTGCTTTAGAGATGAGATAATAGTTGTGTAGACTGGCTACATGGACCTATTTTTTTCTTGTCAAACACCAATGAAACAATAGGAAAGAAAATTGATGAGAACTGAGAAAATAGAGAAGAAAAGGTAGAGAAGAGAGGATGAAAACTGAATAATGATTAGCTTGATTATTCCCTCAAGCCCAATGGGGTAATTATACTAATTCTCTAATACATAATAGGAAACAAAATCAAGAATATACAGCCTGTATGTGCAACATATTTACATTGATTTTAGCTTAAGATCAAGCAACCTAATTATAGAAATCATGCATAAAATGCCTTAAATCAGGGCAATATCTCAACACTCCCCCTCAAGTTGGAGTGTACATATCGTATGCACTTAGCTTGTTACATATATATTCAATTTGTGGTCTTCTTAGAGCTTTAGTCAAAATGTCTAGCAATTGATCATTTGAATTCACAAAACTAGTAGTAATGCAGCCGGATTCAATCTTCTGTCTGATGAAATGACAATCTATCTCTATGTGTTTTGTCCTTTCATGGAAGACCGGATTTGAAGTGATATGTAGTGCTACTTGATTATCATAAATCAATGTCATGGGACTGGCATCTCCACACCTTAATTCTTGAAGCAATTGTTTTAACCAAACAAGTTCACAAGTAGCCAAGGCCATGGCTTGAAATTCTGCTTCTGCACTTGATCTTGCTACAACATCTTGCTTTTTGCTTTTCCAAGATATTAGATTTCCTCCAATAAATATACAATATCCCGAAGTGGATCACCTATCTAATGGAGAACCTACCCAATCAACATCTGAATACCCAACAATTTGTGTATGTCCTCTGTCTCCATATAACAAACCCTGTTTTGGAGCTCCTTTGATATATCTAAGGATGTGTATCATTGCATCCCACTGGCTGTTACATGGGGCTTGAAGAAATTGACTGACCATACTTACTGCAAAGGAAATATCTGGGCGGATGATAGTGATATAGTTGAGTGTTCCAACCAATCTTCGATATTGTCTAGGATCTTTTAATGGCTCCCCCTGTCTCGGAACAAGTTTGACATTTAGATCCATAAGGGTTTCCACGACTTTGCAATCCAACCTCCAGAATGTCTAAGACATATTTTCTTTGTGAAATAGTAATGCATGTATATGACTGTGCCCCCTTAATGCCCAAAAAATATTTTTAACTTCCCCAAGTCTTTAGTCTGAAAATGACGAAAAAGATGTTGCTTGAGTTGATTGATTCCTTCATGATCATCATCTGTTATGGCAATATCATCTACATACACTACTAAGTAAATACATTTTCCATGAGCTGAATGACGATAAAATATTGAGTGATCTACTCACTCCTATGCATTCCAAAGTCTTGAACAATGGTACTAAATTGCCCAAACCATACCCTTAGGGATTGTTTCAAACCATAAAGAAATTTCCGCAGTCGACAAATAAGCCCAGACTCCCCCTAAGCAACAAAACTTGGTGGTTGCTCCAAGTAAACTTCTTTTGTCAATTCTCCATGTAAGAAGGCATTTTTAATGTCTAGTTGATAAATACTCCAGTGGTGCATGGCAGCAAGGGAGATAAGTAGGCGAACAAAGGTAATCTTGGCAACTGGAGAGAAAGTGTCTCCACAATCAAGGTCGGAAACGTGAGTGTACCCTTTTGCAACCAGACAAGCTTTCAAACGGTCTATCTTGCCATCAGGACCAACTTTCACTGTATAAACCCAGTGATAACCAACTATTGATTCTCTAGATGGTAATGGAACTAGCTCCCAAGTATATTAGCATTAAGAGCAGTCGTTTCTTCAACCATAGCCTATTGCCAACCAGGATGTGCATGTGCTTCACTAACAGATTTCAGGATAGGCATAGTGGATAAATTGGAAACAAAAACATAATATGAAGTGACAAACGATAAATAGGATGAGGGTTACGAGAAGAATGAATACCTTTTCTAATGCCAACAGGTGGAGTGGGTTCTTCTAGTTGAGGCATGATCGGTGTTGGAGAAGCTGTCGGCGTGGGAGATGAGTCACTTGGAGTATTTATCTGGTCTACACTTGCATGAGGAACATCAAGAGTAGGCATAAAAGACCGCCTAGAGTAGACTTGTAGTGGTTTGGGTGCTGGAGTAGATAGAGGAAGAATAGGAATTGGAAGAGCTTCTATGATGCCCATTTGGTTTATGGGTGGTGAAAAATAAGGGGATGTCTCGAAAAAGGTTACATTTGCTGAGATAAAATACTTATTTGTTGTTGGATCATGACATTTGTAACCCTTATGTAGGCGAGAGATACCCTAAGAAGACATACTTGATAGATTTAGGATGAAGCTTATCCTTACCAAGAGTATGATTATGAATAAAGCAAGTGCACCTAAACACACGTGTAGAGATAGGGTAAGATGGTTGACTTGGGAACAAAATAGAATGAGGACTCTGATTTTGCAAAACTGAAGAAGGCACCCGGTTGATTAGATAAAATGCAGCTAGGACAACATCCCTCCAAAAACAAAGTGGTACATTAAGATGGATGAACATGGTTTGAGCTGTTTCAATGAGATGTCGATTTTTTCTTTCAGCCACACTGTTTTGTTGAGGGGTATATGCACAAGAAGATTGGTGAATAATTCCTCGAGATTCTTTCTTTCAGCCACACCGTTTTGTTGAGGGGTATATGCACAAGAAGATTGGTGAATAATTCCTCGAGACATCATGAATTCCTTAAAAGGAAGAGACATATATTCTCGTGCATTGTCACTGCGTAAAATTTTAATGGAGACACCAAATTGATTCTGAATTTCAACACAAAAATTTTGAAAAAAAGTAAACAACTTAGATCTAGATTTGATAAGAAACAACCAAGTGTAACGAGAATAGTCATCAGTAAAAGTAACAAAGTAATAAAAACCCAAGTTTGTACTGACACTACTTGTTCCCCAAATATCAGAGTGAACAATATCAAACATAAAAAAGGCTCTATTATTCAATTTCTTTGGAAAAGAACTACGAGTATGTTTCTTAAGTTGACATGATTTTCACATTCAATGGAAGACAATTTTGAAAAAATACGAACCATCTTTTGAAGTTTGGAAAGACTAGGATAACCCATGTGGTGATGAAGAAGATCAACTGAAGGAGCAAAAGTAAAGGTAATAGGAGTGTTGGGGCAAGCAAGATAATATAATCCATTTGATTCATGACCTTTGCCAATCATCTTTCCCATATTCCGGTCTTGCACCAAAACAAAATCAGGGTCAAATATTGCTCTACAATTAAGGTGTTTGGAAAGTTTACTAATGGAAATTAAATTGTGAGGGCAATTTGGAGCATATAAGATGGAGACTAAAGGAATAGAAGAGAGAGGTTTACTTTCTCCTACTCTTTTAATCATTGTTTGTGATCTATTAGCCAAGGTGATTGTAGAGGACACAGATGGGGAGTGGAGAGTAGAGAAAAGGTTTTTATTACTAGAAATGTGATCAAAGCACTGGAATTTAGTGATGCTTGTGTTAGGCAAGCAAAGGAATTGCCCGGTGGAGCAACAGAAACCATGGAAGAAGATGACTACTGTTTTAATGCTTGATGCTTCAAAAATTCATCATAATCAGCCCCAGATAATGTAACTGAATTGTCTCCCTGAGATTGAGCAATTGGTAGAGGAAGAATCGTATCTCCTTGAGATTGAGCCACATGAGCCGTAGGTTGATTATTTTGGGTATTTCTTGGAGGTCGACCATGAAGGCCCCAACAAGTGTCACGTGTATGACCACCCTTATCATAATGGGTACAATGAGATTTGGAGTTTTTCCCTTTCCATTTTCGATTATCTCCTTGTTGGCTATTTTTCTGTATGGCTAGTACAGATGACTCAGTTTCAGTTTTGGTGGAGGAGATACGAATTGAAGGAGCAAATGTTTCATCAAGAGTAGGAATGACTAGACTGGCAAGAATGTGATCTCGCACTGAAGACAAATCTGCCCTAAGCCCTATTAAGGCTAACACCGTAAAAAATTTGTTTCATTGGTTCTCCTGCTCAGTAATATTATCAGAAAGCGGCAAGAGAGAATTAAATTCATCTTTCAATTTTTCAACTTGGCCTGAATAACTAGCCATATCCTGAAAGCTTTGCTGCAAATTGACAAGGTCTGTCACTACCTTATAAATATGTTGAGTATCATTAGTATATAGTGACTTAGCTTTATTCCAAACTTTCCAAACTTTGTAACATGTTTTGCAAGAATGAAAAAGAATCAATAATTTTGGCTCCAAAGAATGCCATACCAAACTACATAATTGTGCATCAATCTTAATCCTTGCAGCCCTATTCTTCTCATCAATATCAGTGGCATTTTTAACTGAGTGGTCACTATATCCTTGTCCCATAAACCATAATTCAATAGATGCTGCCCATGATACATAATTACAACTACCTTGTAGTTTGATAGTGGTAATAGCTGGAGAACCGGAAATATATGAGAAAAAGGGTTTTAGAGCACCTTAAATGTCTACCATTGTTGAAGGAACTGAAAGACTATGCACGACAAAGGCTGCCCTTAAGGATCAGAAAATCAAATGAAGTGACATCACCACCGGAAGCTGGACTGCTGCTTAGAAAATACAGCTTTCTAAAAGAGTCGAACCAGAAAATATAACACTGCTGCTCACTGGGCAATAGTAGAAAAACTGTTGAAAAGAAAATGGTCTTCTGCTCACAGGGCAGATTTGGAAAGAAAGATGAAATTTTTTTGAGCCAAACCTTAGGGCTCTGATACCATGAGAAAATAGAGAAGAGAGAATGAAGACTGAATAATGATCAGCTTGATTATTCGCTCAAGCCTAATGGGGTATTTATACTAATTCTCTAATACATAATAGGAAACAAAATCAAGAATATACAGCCCATATGTACAACATATTTACATTGATTTTAGCCTAAGATCAAGCAACCTAATTGTAGAAATCATGCATAAAATGCCTTAAATCAAGGCAATATCTTAACAAGAACTTTGGATAAATGGTTGATTTATTTATTTAAAATTAATAAAGGAAAGGGAGGCATGCTGTCTTCATTTGCGTAAAAACGATAATTAGACATTTTCAATTTGATCTGTGAACTCATATAAGATCATCTCATGGCTTGAGTATCATTCATTGTGATTTAGCTGACAAAATTAAGACTGATTTGGAAATGCTATCCTGCTTTGAGTTTCTTCCCCATTATATATAATTCAAGGCTTAATTACAAGAATCAAATCTCGTCAATCTAAGTACCTACCAAGAATAGATGTACCCTAAGAAAGGAAATAGAATATACAGTTAAAGTCTTATTTACTACATATAAAGAGCTAAATCAGATCCCTAAATTTCAGCATATAATTCAGATGCTAGTCTGTCATGAGAGACAGTTATCATTGACAGTAGCATCGAGCATGAGCCATTTGGATTCCTACGTTATCTTTTTGGTGCAAATTAGGATAGGCAATTTATTTGTTTCACAGAATCTTCATTGAGCTTTTTTTTTTTTTGGAAAATGTCTATTCCTATTCCATGAGAAGTTAAACTACTTATATGAGACTGAATGAATTTCTACTGATCTTAAGACAAATTGCTCCTAAGTTCAATTTTAGTACTTGATACCTAGACCAGTGTTAACTTATGATTTTATTTTTACTCATTATGTGAGACTTTGTAGGTAGTATCCTCTATGCATTTCACTATTCCATGCTGATGTGCATGGCCAATTCCAAATATCTGAATAAATTTGTATTTTTTCCTCATATAAATTAATCTCCTGCCAAATGTGTTTCTCAATTTGCTGATGAGAAATATCCTTGTATTTTGACATGATGTACTTTTCCTTTCTGGAAAAGAGAATAAGCATTATGTTCTTTGTTCTAATGGTCCAGTACGCATTTCCCCCATCTTGCGTTGGGGAAGTAGGACGGATGGGTGCACCTAGTAGAAGAGAAATTGGACATGGAATGCTTGCAGAGAGAGCACTTGAACCTATATTGCCTTCTGAAGATGATTTTCCCTACACTATTCGAGTTGAGAGCACCATCACTGAAAGCAATGGTTCCTCAAGGTCAAAGGAGATGTTAGAATTTTTTTGTTGTTTATGAATTGCATGTCAAGCAATTCAATAAGTGACTGGGTGGTCTTTATATTTATTGTCTAACAGCATGGCCTCTGTTTGTGGAGGTTGCTTGGCATTGCAAGATGCTGGAGTTCCGGTAAAATGCTCAATTGCGGGTATAGCGATGGGTATGGTTCTTGATACTAAAGAATTTGGTGGTGATGGAACACCACTTATTTTGTCTGATATAACTGGATCCGAAGATGCTTCTGGAGATATGGACTTTAAGGTAAATATTATTCTATTATTAGTGTTTTTTTCCCCCCAAGTATCTTTGGTTGTTATTATTGGAAGATTTTTAAAATTTTTGTCAAGTTCAGTTGCTGTCAAAGATTATATTCACATTTTCAGAAATGATAATCGCAGGTTGCTGGAAATGAGGATGGAGTAACTGCATTTCAGATGGACATAAAGGTAATAATCATCTACATGCATCTATGTTCTGTTCTATATAACAGTTGCATTTCATGTCAGAACGTGCTTTTATTTGCACACAAAGAACCTTTATCAGAAAGTCAAGTAATCAGAGAAAAAGAGTTTTACTGCTTTGTGTTCTTCTGGCTGTTCCATAATTAGAAATTGTAATCAATTTCTTTCTTTACATGATAGGTTGGAGGAATCACTTTACCTGTTATGAGAGAGGCTTTACTTCAGGCTAGAGATGGCCGGAGGCACATTCTTGGTATATTACATTGGCAATGTTCTCTTAAAATGTGTGTAAAATATGTTGCAATTTGTTGATTTTTTATGTTTAACCAGAGCATAAGTGTTTTTTAAGTACTTAACAAGATTTTAACACTTGCTTAAGTATCACTGCCTGGAAGGAATTCCATTGAAGTATAGGTGGATGTCCTTCATATCATGCAGTCATATTACATTCAAGAGTTCTACAAAATGTGCTGATTCCTTGATGATCTAGAATAGAAATGAGCTTGTCATTGACATTTTTTTTTTATCAGCACTTGTTGGAAGTACTGGTTCCCAAATATATCTGAGATCACACCTGACAAGCCAATTGAACTGATTTTCTATTTTAATGATCCAGCTGAAATGTTGAAATGCTCGCCTTCCCCATCTAGGAAGCTTTCTGAGCACGCTCCCTTGATTCATGTTATGAAGGTCTGTTATCTTCAATTTCTTATTTCTATTATTTAGCCATTTGAAACTTAAATTTGATTATATATAGTGTAAATACTAGTTTATATATAGTGCAAAATACTAGTTCTTGACCACAATATTATTTTACAGGTCCATCCACAAAAAGTGAATATGATAATTGGTTCTGGAGGGAAGAAGGTGAGGAGTATCATAGAAGAAACAGGGATAGAGGCTATTGACGCAGATGATGATGGAATCGTAAGATCAGTCAAGTCACTATTCTTTATTGTTGTTATTATTTTTGGACATGATCACAAATGCAATTGTTTGACTTTGGATTTTCAGGTAAAAATTACTGCTAAGGATTTGCCAAGCCTAGAGAAGTCCAAATCTATTATCAGTAACCTTACAATGGTTCCAACTGTTGGTGATATCTATAGGTATATCTTTTCTGTGAGCCACTGTTTTTTTCCTTTTTTTTTTTTTTTAAGTTAGCAAGTTTTTTTTTCCACTTTTAATCAGACCATTAAAAAAGGTAAATTTGAGGTATTGGTTGGGTGGGATAGGTCTAAGTGCTAATTATATGGATATATCACCTTTAATTAACCATTGGCATATTTCTGGGAATGATTATCTTTCTTTAAAATTGCTGTGTCGCTGATTATAGGATTGATGAATTTTATGCTTTTTTTGCCACATTGATCAGGAATTGCCCGATCAAATCAATAGCTCCATATGGAGTTTTTGTTGAGATAGCCCCAGGCCGTGAGGTACATGTTCATCCTTTAATATGTAATTTCTTGTTTAAACATGTCCAAGTTCCTTATGAAAAAATTGTTGACATTTTCCATTTCATCTCAAATTTATTTCTTGTTAAACAAGTTTCTTTATTTATTTTATAGCTTTTTAGTTTTCCTAGTCTTACTAATTACATTTTTAATGATTCTTTTATTGAAATAACAAGAACAATTAGCAATTGATATTTCTCATTTTTGTCAATTTGTTGTTTCTTCTTTTCCCTCTTCAATATGTACTGTCAACAAAGATAAAGTTTGGAATTCCTGTGTTAAAAGAAAAGCTAAAGACTTCCTACACGTTTGAAATTTATTCAGGGACTTTGCCATATAAGTGAACTGACTTCAAGCTGGTTGGGCAAGGCAGAAGATGTAAGCAAGCAGATTACTTTTTTGCTTTCATTTGGTAACATTTTCTTCTTTGGCATAGTGATACTTTTCTACTACTTGTTTTGTTTCAGGCTTTTAAAATTGGAGACCGTGTTGATGTTAAACTTATTGAGGTAGGGAACTTTCCCTTTTTGCTTTTTGCACATTCATTTCCAAGCCTGGCCTCCACCAAGACAATCTTCCTTCATTTGAAAACATTTTGCTTTTTAGAAAGTAGAACTGGAGTATCAGTTGAAATTGGAGACGAGCATATTGGTTTTGATGAGCTTGTATATGTTGATCAAGTAATTAGACTATGAGTTATGTTGGAGACCTTGATATCCCTGCTGTCGTGCTTATTTCATAAAGCTATTGTATGTGGATTATTCATCTATCATTGTTTCTTGGTTTGGTTGGTCCCTGAAGCTGCAAGCGTTTGGTCTTTTCAATAGATCTGCAGCCCCTTGGAATTTCAGATTTTTATCTTGAATTATTGAAATACAAGATTGTTGAGTTCTGGTGGATTGCCTTGGGGAAAGTTCTTTTTAGCAGACTGATGGCCTTTCAGATGGTCATATGAGTTCCTTTGTATCCTTGATATATAGATTGTTCCATGATATTGGGTCTGCTCGTCTGTCCAAATGTTGACAGTTGACCACATGTTGAGTTTAATGGTTTTGTCTTGCTGTGATATTTAATTGTAATTCATCATTAAGATTTTGAATACTTTAGTACTATACAAATAATTTGTGTTCTGCACCTTAGACGCAACTTGTTCTCTACTAAGCAAATTGTTCTCTACTTGGATGGGTGCCTAATGTAGGTAAATGAGAAGGGACAGCTTCGCCTTAGCCGCAAGGCACTACTTCCTGAGCCAACTGCAGAGGATCCTAGTGGAAAGGCAACTGATAAGGACAATCCAAAAGGAACTGTGAATTTTCCAGATGTTGCAACAAAAGGGCAGATTGAACAGCTGAATGATAATATAAGTGCTGCAGAATCTCCAAAAAGTAATGAAGTAGAGAACGCTCCAGTTTCGCAAAAGAAGGTCTACAAGAGAATAGTCAACACTGGAAGAAATGGGCCTAATACCGACAAAGACAGATCAAAAAAAGGTAGCAATAAAGTTGTCAGTGGCATTTCTACCAATGATGGGACTACTTTGGTGAATGGTGAGGCAAAGATTGGATAGGAAGCATGCTCCACTCATAATTTATTGACCGGGAACTTGTTGGCCCTTGTATTATGGTAAAGATGATAAACTGCGTCATTAACTGGGGCTGATGGTATGGTGGAGTTGCCTTTCTCTCTCTCTCTCTCTGTCTCTGTGTGTGTGTGTGTGTGTGATGTATGCATCAATGCATATCCACTTGTATTTGCGTTCTACCTAGAAGTATTAGTATCCATCAACAAATACATATGTATGAAGACAACCGCATCATCTATTCTGTCAAAGTACACAAATAGGGATCCAGTTAATTGGTTTCCACTTCACAAGTTGGAAAGATTGGAGTTGGATGATTATGACATGTACAATTTCAATTGGGAATGTCTTGTATGAATTTCTCACTCAGTAGAATTCACCTGCCACCATCCATAGGATTAGAAGCCTAATGCTCATCAATTGCATACTTTTTTCTGCTGATTGCTGTTTTTCATATGCAGTGAACCTGTTGTTTCCATGGGTAATATTCCTGAAATGTCTGGAGAATAAAATTGAGGTGGAATTTTAGCATTGAAATGCTAGGAAAACATAACAATTACATACTTATGCATATTTAGCAGACAGATATATATGTGTGTCTGTGTATACAAGAAGAAAAAGGCTGATTTATCTCTCTTTGTCAGGAAGTAGTTATTTGCAGCATTCTGCCATCCGAAAGCTGAAGGAGTATAGCAGCTGCTCTCTTGTTTCCTGACAAAAAGAAAGGCAAGTGAATCTTCTGAAAGAAAGATTCTTCTTACTCGATTGTATAAAAGCATTTTTCGCTGCAGAGGAAAACATCTTACAAACAGAGAAATTTTTGATGTATTCTTAATTAAAGGTTTTGTGATAAGCTTATTTTCTCTTTGTTTTCGTTTGTATCATCTCCTGTATTTCTAAGTGCTGCTCTGTGAAATACTCAAGTTGATACTATTTGGATGGTTATCTCCTGATCCTGATATGAAAGGCACCATTCTGCATGGCATTTGTCGTATTCTTTGGCTGTTACGGGTATAGTGTGATAGCTATGTTAGAATATGAGTCAAACTGACTTGTGAGCTATTCGGGATTGACTAGAAAGAAGCTTGAAATTGATTTGATTATTGTGGAGAAATTGATTTGATTATTGTTGAGTTGAGCTCAAATTCAAGCTATTTGAGTAAGCTATCGAGTTGAGTTTGAATTTTTAAATATGTGACTCAATAGACTCATGAGCTTAATCGAATTTGTGTATATTTATCATTTTACTTTTTTATTTTAATATAATTATAAATATGTTGTGGGAAAATTGTATTTTTGGGAAGTAGAATATTGAGTAATTAAATCATGTAAATTAGGAGTTGAGCTCAAATTCAAGCTATTTGAGTTGGTTATCGAGTTGAGTTCGAGTTTTTAAATATATAACTCAATAGATTTATGAGCTTAATCGAATTTGTGTATATTTATCATTTTACTTTTTTATTTTAATATAATTATAAATACATTGTGGGAAAATCTGTATTTTTAGGAAGTAGAATATTGAGTAATTAAATCATGTAAATTAGGAGAGATTAGTGGAAAGGAATTTTGTATAGCTGTAATTGTGCATTAACTGTAAGGGAGCAGATTTGGTGTAAAGTTTTATTCCTAGGATCAAGGATATAATTGTGTACAGTTTCCTTATAGAGGCAAAAATTTGTTGTATATATTCTATTTTTTTTATTAATGAAATAAGTAATTCCCCTCCCTCATTATTTTCAAGTCGGTATCAGAGCAATTTTGCTTGATTTTTTCCGTTTCATTCTTCTCTGCCACCTTTACATTGTCACTGTCCCTTCATCATGTTTGAAATATCATTAGACTCTACCATTAATCCTCAAAGTACTGCCTTTTCATCCTAAAATAGAATTGAATCCTTGAAAATTGGGGTTGATTCTTATTCAATTCAAATTACTACCATTCGGTTGAATGGAGATAATTTTCTTTGACACAAGCAGTCCGAATGTATATTAGAGGTCATGGAAAGACGGGGTTTTTAATTAGCGAATCAAAGGCTCCAGTAAGTACGGATCCTGCTTATGCAACATGGGACGTAAAAAACTCCATGGTAATGACGTGGCTAGTAAACTCAATGAAGGAAGATATTAGTTCCAATTACATGTGCTATTCAATGATATAAGAATTATGGGAAAACATCAATCAGATGTACTTTGATTTGGGAAATTAGTCCTGAATTTTTGAGTTAACTCTCAAGATTGGACATCTACGTCAAGGGGAAGATATTGTCATAAAATATTTCAATTCACTTAAGCGAATCTGGTAGGATTTGGATCTCTTTAATGCCTATGAGTGGAAATCAGTAGAGAATTTCTAACATTATAAGAAAATTGTTGAAGACAACCGAATCTTTAAATTCCTGGTAGGGCTAAATGTTGAATTTAATGAAGTTAAAGGGAAAATTATTGGGAGACAACCTTTTCCTTCAATTGGTGAAGTGTTTTCAGAGGTTCGAAGGGAGGAGAGTAGAAGAAATATAATGTTGGGAAAGAAGGGTCTTGGAGTTGCTGTTGAAGGATCAACATTAGAGGTTGCTTCGTCTCTTAAAACATCAACTTATCAGTGTAGAATGGGTGAAAAACCACGGGTTTGGTGTGACTATTGTGATAAGCCTCGTCACACTCGTGAAACGTGTTGAAAGCTGCACATAAAATCTCCAAATTGGAAAACAAAGGAGGAGAGAAGTCTGGATGAGGAGTTCCTACTGCTAATAAAGCTGATGTTGGCCCTTTCACTAAAGAACAAATGGAGCATCTTCTTATGCTGCTGAAATCCAATTCTACCTCATCTGACTTTCTTAATGCTTCTATGACTCATACAGGTATTCAATGCAAGGCTCTATTTAATTCTTTTTTGTCTAATTCCTCAATTTTTTTCTGCTCTATGGATCATAGATTCTGGAGCCTTAGACCATATGGCAAATTCATTTAAACTCTTCCACTCATATACACCATGTTTTAGAAATAAAAAGATCAAGGTTGTAGATGGAGGTTCCTCTTCTGTTGCTGGAAAAGGTTCAATACAAATCTCTAAAAAAATTAACCTTAAATTTGTCCTTTATGTTCCAAAATTGGCTTGTAATCTTTTGTCAGTTAATAAACTATAAATGATTCTAAATGTTTTGCTATTTTTGATGAATCTGATTGTGTTTTTCAGGACAAGAATTCGAGGATGACGATTGGTAGAGCTAGAATGATCAATGACCTTTACTGTCTTGAGGATAATTCACCTAGTGCTAAAATTGCTCAAGAGTTGAGTAGTTGTATCTACTTATGAACAAATAATGGTTTGGCATTTCAGATTAGGCCACCTTAGTTTTATTTATCTAAAACGTTTATTTCCTTTGCTATTTAAGAATGTGAATCCTTTGAAACTAAAATGTGAAAGTTGTTTGCTTGCTAAGAGTCAACGAAACCCTTATGTCCTAAGGCCTTATTTACCATCAAAATCGTTTTATTTGTTTCATAGTGATGTTTGGGGACCCTCAAGGGTCATTACTGTTTCAGGAAAAAGATGGTTTATAACTTTTATAGATGACCATACTCGTCTATATTGGGTGTACTTAATGCATAAGAAGTCAGAAGTAGAATTTTTTTTCAGAATTTCTACAACATGATAGAAAGTCAATTTCAAACAAAAATAAGTATTTTGAGGTCTGATAATGGGACAGAGTATTATAATAGAATTCTTGGAAGATTTTTTGAAGAAAAAGGGATCTTACGTCAGTCTTCTTGCATTGATACCCCTGAACAAAATGGAATTGCCGAGCGTAAGAACAAACATCTGTTAGAAGTTGCTAGTACAATGATGTTCTATATGAACTTGCCAAAGTATTTGTGGGGGGATGCTATTTTAACAGCATCATACGTAATTAGTATGATGCCTTCTAAGGTCTTACAATATAGTACTCCTTTAGATTACTTGAAATTTTTTTTCCCTGAATCTAGAATTAATTTAGATTTGCCTTTAAGAATATTTGGATGCACTGCTTATGTGCACATTTCAAAGAAATTTCGGTCCAAGTTGGATCCTAGGGCAGAAAAATGTATCTTTGTTGTTTATACTCTAAATAAAAAAGGGTACAAATTCTTTAATCCTCTCACACGAAAATTTTATGTCATTATGGATGCAACTTTTTTGGAAGATCTTCCTTTCTTTAACAAAAATTTCATTCAGGGGGAGAATTCTATTGACTCAAATTTTTGGGAAATTGAAGCTTTACCAAATATAATTTTTGAAACAGATAAGTAAACTGGATTCATTCAATCTGATAGTGTAGAAAATGATATTGGTTTATCTTATATGGAAATATTATGACACGAAAAAAATCATTCCAATCTTAAGCTTGTGGTTTTCACTAGGAAAATTTTTTCCTAAGAGGGTGAAGGTCCATTGATTAGTCCAACACTTATTCATGAGAAGTTCTTGAGTGAAGTCTGTCAAAATACATCAGGTAATACTTCACCTTCTGTTGTCCAGAATTTTATTCTGTTTTAAACCCTATTCTTCCCACTCAAGAATCTGACCTTGATTTGCCATTAGAAAAGGAACCTGTACTTGTACTAGTTATCCAATTTCCAAATATGTGTCCTATGGTAACCTTTCTCCTAAATATAAAGCCTTTACCATTGAAATTTCAAAACTTGTGATTCCTAGAAGTATTAAGGAAGTGTTGGATGATCAGAACTGGAGATTTGCAGTGTTTGAAGAGATGGAGGCATTAAGGAAGGATGATATGTGGGATGTGGTGGAGCTGCCTAAAGAGAAAAATATTGTTGGGTGCAAATGGGTGTTTATAGTTAAAAGCAAAACAGATGATACTGTAGAAAGGTATAAGGCCAGATTAGTTATGAATGATTTTACACAAACCTATGGAATAGATTATTAAGAAACATTTGCCCCTGTTGCCAAGATAAATTCCATTCGAGTTCTTTTATCTCTTGTTATCAATGCAAACTGGCCATTGTACCAACTTGATGTAAAAAAGGCCTTTCTTAATGGAGACCTAGAAGAGGAGGTGTTTATAAGTCTTCCTTCAGGCTTTAAAGAAAAATATGGTGTTAGAAAAGTTTGCAAACTGAAAAAATATCTCTATGGATTTAAATAGTCACCAAGAGTTTGGTTTGAACACTTTGGCAAAGATGCTAAGAGATTTGGTTTTTTACAAAGTCAGGCTGACCATGCCTTATTTTACATGCATTCAAAAGAAGGTAAAGTTATAGTTTTAATTGTATACATTGATGACGTTATTTTAACAGGGGATGATTATGGAAAATTAGAGAATTTGAAGAAGTTTCTGGCCAAGGAATTTGAAATCAAGGACTTGGGAAACTTAAAGTATTTTCTAGGGATGGAGTTCGCACGATCCAAGGAGGGAATTGTTGTAATTCAAAAGAAATATGTGTTTGATTTGCTTAAGGAGATAGGTATGACAGGATGCAGGCCAACTGAAACTCCCATCAAGCCAAATTTAAAACTTCAACCAGCTAGTGCAGAGTAAGTAAAAGATAAAGAAAAATTTCAAAGACTAGTTAGAAGACTTATTTATTTATCATACACTTGGCTTGACATAACATTTTCAGTAAGTTTTGTTAGTCAGTTTATGCATTCACTAAGCTCAGAGCATTTTGAGGTAGTTTATAGGATCCTAAGGTATCTAAAGGGAACACCTGACAAAGGTCTTTTCTTTAAGGCATGAGGACATCTTCAAGTTGAAGCCTACACTGATGCAGATTGGGCTGGATGTATAACAGATAGAAGATTAACTTTTGGTTATTGTACGTATGTTGGAGGTAATTTGGTGACTTGGAGAAGTAAGAAGCAAAATGTTATGGCAAGGACCAGTGCAGAAGCAGAGTTTCAGGCCGTTGCTCAAGGCATTTGTGAAGTGATATGGATTAGAAGAATATTACAGGAGTTGAAGGTTTCAGAAGCACTTCTTATGAAACTGTATTGTGACAATAAAATGGCTATTTCTATTGCTCATAATCTAGTTCTTCATAACCGAATGAAACATGTTGAAGTAAATAAGCACTTTATAAAAGAAAAAATAGAGGGAGGTGTAGTCTACATAACCTATGTGCCAACCAAAGACCAAGTGGCTGATCTGCTTACAAAGAGTCTTCCCAAAAAATAGTTTGATTTATTAGTGAGCAAGCTGGTAATGAAAGATATCTTCAAACCAGTTTGAGGAGGAGTGTGGGAAAATCTGTATTTTTCGGAAGTAGAATATTGAGTAATTAAATCATGCTAATTAGGAGAGATTAGTGGAAAGAAATTATGTATAGTTGTAACTGTGCATTAGTTGTAGGGGAGTAGATTTGGTGTAAAGTTTTATTCCTAGGATCAAGGATATAATTGTGTACAGTTTCCTTATAGAAGCAGAAATCTGTTGTATATATTCTATTTTTTTTATTAATGAAATAAGTAATTCCCCTCACTCATTATTTTCAAGTTACATCTTATTGAACTGAGTCAAATTTAAATATTTTAAAATATATATTTTAAAAAATTTAATTTAATGGAGTCAGGCCGAGTTAAATTTATGTCTATGAATTATTTAATCGAGTTCGAGTTCAATCTTAAAAAAAAAAAGCTTATTCGAGTTGAGTCAAACTTGAGTTTGATAGTGTGTTAACTCGATTCGACTTGATTACTCCTTTAGTGAAGTCTCTTGAATATGATTTGGCCTTAAATTTTGTACCAATCAGTTAAAGGCTCTGGTTGGTACATTGAGCAATTGTTATACCATAGACCCATGTCTGTATTGTAATATGGATTACACGTGCGTGAACTAAAAAGGCAAAAACACGCTTTTATTTTTCAACATTTTACTGTCAATTAACATGGTGCTTTACCATTAACTTTTTGCTTAATAAGCCAAAAAGCTAAGAAGCTAGAGGCACTTGTTACATATACTTTGGCTTCAATTTGATCCATATGTTTTATTTCTTAGGAATATCCTAGTTAAGTCTGATTACATCTAATTTGCTTATATAACATTTTTGTTCCTTAGCAGTTGTAAGTCACGATATATATATATAACCACGTGTAGGCGACGGAGTTTAGTACACACCCATGTGTTGGTGACTACGACACTATGTGGGCTTAAGGCCCACTAGAAAATACATGTCAGGTCTTTGAGTCCTAAATAGAGATGGAGTCGCCACCTAGATAAAAGCCAGGACACACTGTACAACAACTAGATCCTATAGAGGTTCCTAGAAGCCGTCATCAGAGAACGAGTTCAGAAACTGAGAATGGGCTTTTGAATGCCCACTCAACCTTGCAATTGGCCTCCATTTGTGTTTTGTATTTTATCACCTTTAATTATCCGGTTATTCCTTTATTTACATGCAATTTGGAATTACCTTCAATTAATTGTTCAATTTTACACTTAAGTCCGAGTTTGCACATTAGCCCAATTTCATGCCTTAAAGTCCTGAAACCCATTAAAAATAATAAATCAAAACAATATATTGGAATTCAAAGGGGGAAGGGATTAAGGATTACAACATTCTTACACAAATAAAAGTATAATAAACCAAAAATATACTAAAAATGTACCTGGTATAAACCAAGACTAAACTAATTCTTAGGCCTATAAAAACCTCTCAAGAACTAATTAAGGGATAAATCCTTAATGATTCAAAGAGATCAGTCTCAAAGATCCTGTAAATGCCAAAATATTAGTCCTGAAATACGTAAAATCTTTCAAAAGAAAACATTCAAACTAGTTTACAAAATAAGCTCATGCCAATGGGAGGTTAAGAACTTAATATATTAACTTGGAAGACATGGTATAGATAGTTATATGCAAATAAATGAAGTATAAGAACCTAAACATGCTTAGAAATAAAAAATCATGTGTAAATATTATAGAAATCTTAAGACAAAGGTGTGAGTCACCCTGTCTGAGTAGTGATCGCCTCATGGAAAAGAGGCGACGCCCCTTTACAGAGGCTCGCCTGATCAATAGCAACCTGACTCTCAAAACGACTAAAACTTCTATTCTAAGCAAATGACATGCAAGCAAACAATCATAAACTTGCTATTTTACAACTACATTCAACACCCTAGTAGATCATATTAATAACATGGCAAAACAGGTAGCATAAACTCAAAATATACAATAACTAAACAAACAAACTAAGTCATATGTAAGTCTAACATCAAAATGCTAAGGAGATAAATAGGATTTACTTAAGTATGAGCTTTTAATAAGGTAGTTGGCCCTCAGAGGTTGCTTTGGAAGTTGAACTCTACTTGGATATGAGCTACACTTGAGGACAAGCTTCCTTCACTTTCTTTAACTCAAGGAAATGGACTTTTAAGCTTGGGTGTCTCCTCTTCTTCTCAAGAACGCCCCCTTTAGGTTTTAGAGCCTCCCCCTTCTTCCTCCTTTTTTTTTGTTAAGTCTTGCTAATGCCTAGTAACCTCCCCCTTTCTCTTTCTTTTTTCTCCATTTTATCTTAACCCTCACCCATGCCTCTAAGTTCTTAGACCATCATGAGCCTCAATAGCCTTTTTTTCCCTATAAAAATCTCTTCCTCACATAAAAATCAGGTTTGGAGGGTGTGGGACCCATGCCACTTGACCACTATGGTTACAACTGCATTAAATGTTATTGCAAGTGGTTTGCCATAGAGGCGGTGCCACTGCAATCACCTCTTTGTATAGAGGCGATGCCTTTTTGGCCTTGCCCTGTGTTGGGCAGATTGGGCCAAGGCAAATTTAGGCCAGTTTAGACGATTTGGGCTAGGTTTGGATGATTTCGGGCTCTTAAGTCCATTTCCAATCAAAGATTCAAGCTTTATACTTGTATTCAAACTTCACATTTTCATCATTGGGCTTTGGTGTGGGATAATCAAACCGAGCATAAGTGGTTCACCCCCGAATCATGAGTTAATCGGATTGGGTGTCTACACCACGTTATCCTTCTATTTTTTTTCTATAATTATTTCTTCTCTTGCATGATTTGGGCATTACTAAATAAACAATGATCACTTGATATGTGAAAAAATTATGCATTTATGAGATAAAATATGTAGATTCATTACTTAAAATAATGCATGTTCATTGACTTTTACTTACAAGTTCATTAATCCTCACTTGTAGGTTCTTTGACATTTAAATTTGCATGTTCATTGACTTTTAAACCTGCAAGTTCATTGATCTTCACCTACAGATTTATTGACATTCACTTGCAAATTCATTAATATTTTCGTCTCAATCTAATTAAAAAATTTAAAAGTATTTTTTATTTATCAAAAAATTATTTTTATCTTTTTATTTTATTAATTACAGAGGTTGAATTTTATTTTCCTTTTATGATTTTAGTCAAACTAAAAATGCTATTTATTAAAAAATTATCTAATTTTTTTATCTTTTCAATTATAATAAATAGAGTTTTACTTATATTTTTATTTTAATTAAATATTATAGGCTTATTACTTATATAATGGAGGTTCATAAGATAAAACATGTAAGTTCATTAGATAAAAAACTAAACAAAATGAATTTAACAAACAATATATTAAAATTATGATGCACCTCCAATTAATAATAAATGAATCTCTATATTGGAACTAAGGAAGCTGAAGTTATAACCAATTCAGAATAATAATGGCTATTAGTTTTCAGAATTGAAACACAACAAATTAGGAACACTGATTTGTCTAATCCTGTTTTTCTTAGCCTTTGTGTGTGTCATGGAAATCTCATGAATTTCCAGTTGCATGAATAATAAGGAATACCTAGCAAAGGTGACTGGCATATAGGAAGAGTTAAAAGCTTTGACAGCAGCAAAATGACCATAGTTTGCATAGGACCAGAATTAGAAAGGTAATCATTAGAGAATTTTAATATCCTCAAAACAAGAGTACTAACATTAATAGATTGTTTAGCAACATCATCACTAACATTCGTAATGCTAGTATCAACAAAGGAGATATCATCAGATTGTTAATATAGTTTGTATAGGTGTTTTCCTATTTTCAAGGAAAGAAAGTTATTCAGTAATACTAGGTATTTAAATAAATAAAGAAGTTAAATAATTAGGAACCATGAGCATATAAGAGCTTCTTTACAAGTAAAAAGAAATGAAGGCAGTAGAGCAGAGATAATTGAAGGGGGAAGAGAGGGGAAAAGCAAAACACATTCTCACATGTGATGAACCTGGTCCATATTGCTAGATGGATAAGGTCCATGATATAATTTGCCTACATCGAGCGTGTCATTCCTTGCAAAAAATTATGTACCATTCCTTGCAAAATTTTTTTTATATGCTTCATATGTATGATATTTGTGTATGCTTCATATGTATTGTATTTGTGTTTATGTTTATCCAAATATTTTTGGACTTTTTATTGTAAGGTCCACATTGCCAGCCTATGGGCTATAGGCCCATTGATTTATTAATTAGATGGTAATGTATTTAATATTAGTTTCAAAATTAGGATAGGATTAGTCTTTGATTTAAACTCTAATTCTTAGGTTTGCATCTATATAAAGTCAAGATTATCATAATAATAAAACATCTCTACACATTTATTCAATAATTCAGATTTATTCTTTCTTTACACATGTTGCAATTTTATTATTAATCTCGGTGCTCACGCTTTTCGGTAGAGTAAAACTCTTTTTAGATTTAAGTTTTAATAAGTTAAAAGGGTTAGAACTTTCAATCTCGTTATCACTTTGAGCCGATAATAAATTTCATTTTTCTTTATTTATGCTTTTGCTATTATTACAGTTGGCTCATAGGACCTATTATAAACAATCTAAAGATATTTGCTGAGTTTTATTGGAAATTATTTTTTGGCAAACATTTTTTTAGCACGCTTGGTGAGACCATTGCATGCTAGTAAAGATAAGAAAACAAAAGTGTGATAACATGAAGCTTTTGAGAGATTAGATTTTAAGAAAGAATCAATTCATGTTTAAAAATGTGATTGGTAAGATGTCCAAGGTGCTTATGTCGTTCACTGAAAGCACTGAAGTAGCTCAAAAAGAGTTGAAGAGACAACTGGATGAAATTAATATGGATATACATCGTTTGGTGTCCATTTTTTAAGAAAGACCAACTATAGAAATTGCTAGGTATAGCCATAAAAGTCTAAGAGGAGGATCCCCAAACTTACAATATGGCAATGTTCAAATTATTAGGAGGCCAAAAGGCAAGTCAACAAATGAAAAAAGGTGACTGGTCAGTCAAAATTCTATGAGATAAGTACTAACTTTATCTTTCTAATTAATATAATTAGATGAAAAACATGAGGCACCTATTAAACTTGATGATTTGAATAAGGCTTCATCACCTTATTAATATGAATTTTTGTCTTTTAAGATCTATTAATCTTCTAGTCATTATGGTAGGGTGACAGAAGTAGGGGCACCCAATGAGGTTAAAATAAATTCAAACAGGTGACTTCAAATGATTTCACCACCTTATCAATATAAGTTTAGGCCATTGAGACAAACCAATATTTTTCAAAAGGTGATTTAAAAAAAATGGGTGTTGGTTTAGAACTTATTTCTAAGCCAATGAATTGGACTCACCTCAAAGTAGAAGGGACTAAAGATTGATATAATAAAGTTTGGTAAAATCCTAAGATATCCAAACCACGAGTTTCATAAAAGTGGCAAAGGCATAAGCTCGAATTGAAAGTTTCTAAATGGCTTTGGTAGTTAAAAGAAGGTGAAAAAGGTCAATTACATTAAACAACTAGGTTGGAAGATGATGCTAAATATTAAAAAAAACACCAAAGACTAATGCAAACCAAATCGATTGGAAATGAGTCCAAGGAACCTCAAGTAAGGAAAGAAAAGTTGAGCACACAAGACCAAATTCTTCACGAAATATAAGGGGGCATAATTAAGAGGGTGTATAGAGTTAGACCTTTTGAAAATTTTTTTTAAGTTCTATGTGCACAAGAGAATAAAATACAAGAATGAAACACATTCGGTCATATTGGGAGCATGTTGCTTAAAAGTGTAAGCATCTGATGAAGGGATTTAATCATTATCGATTAAAATATATTAAAAGAGTAACTTGAAAGCCAATATTTGGCATAATCGATCTTAGTTTACATTCTTTTGAAAATTCGGCCTGAATTCTCTTTGATTGTGGAAAGGTAAAATTTATGGTAGACCGATTAAATATTATATGTTCGACCATTAAATTATATGGATATGTTGATTCAGTAAAAAAGGCTTGATTATATAATGGTTTGTTCGATCATATGGAAAAAGTAAAGAGAAAATCGTTGAGAAGTGCTCTGTTAGCAAGAGTTTTAATTGGTCATGAAAATGACCATTAAATGGAGAAAATCAACAACATTAATCTGGGGGTAAATTACAATCACCTCCTAAAAATTGGACAAACCCACTAATTCATCACTGTATTTTCAAAAGTTAACTAAGAACCCCCTCTACTTTGATTTTATTAATTATTTTCCCCTTATACTAACTAAATACTCCTTTAAATTTCATATTTTTATCGTAAACCTGATGAAGTATTAAGTTAGTGAAAGAGGAAATAATTAATAAAATCAAATGTGACGGGGTATTTAGTTAACTTTTGAAAACATAGGGATAAACTAATAAAGTTGAACAAATTTCAAGGGGTGTTACTAAATTACCCTTCATTTGGTGATGGTTAATATTGTGATATGGTTAATATTGGTGATATGGTTAATATTGGTGATATAGCTGACATATACAATTGCAAATAGGGGTGAGCACAATTCCATTTATGCATTTTTTTTGAAAATCGAAGTAAACCAAACTAGTTCAGTTTACAATTTTAGTTTGGGCTGTAGATTAGTTTTTTTGTGATTTAATTTTAATACAATGAAATTGGAACTAAATTAAGTTAAAAAAAACATGTTAAGAGTACAAAATTTTCAAGATAAATAAAAATTCGAATGATAAAAAAAAAGTCCACAACAATTAACAAAAAAGTAGTAAAATATTAAATATTCATGAAAAATTTTAACAATGGCAAAGTACAAACATGAAAACATGAATAATTTTTTGAAAAATATAAGCAACAAATGAAAAAAAAAAATATCGTCTAAGTTTTAGCTTTTCTAATCTTTAAAATTTAATTGCCATCAAATTCAAAGAACACAAAAGTGCAATTAATCAACAATATATTAAAAAATCAATTTAATTGCCGATAAAGTAAATCATATTAAAAAAAAACAGTATAAATTTCTAAAACAAAGCAATAATTAATTTACATACCTTCAAAGAATTGTTTAATATTGAAGGAGGTAGAGATTATTTGAGGACTAAATGAGGTAGGGATTTGAGGAAAACAAGTGAAATTGTAATATCCCGAGTTTTTAAACATTTTTATACTACATTGGGATATGCAGTGTTAATAATTTTTGTATATATTTATGATATTTTATGAGTTTGTTGTTTGTTTAAAGCTAATTTTAATTATTTTATATTATTTTAAGTACTTTACGTAAAATTTTCCCGGAAATTGTATTTTCGGGGAAATTGACACGTAAATAATTTAATATTAATTATTTTGACTAGTTTTATGAATTTGCATGAACTCATACATAATTTTTAAGTGCTAAAATAAAATGTATATATGTGTATTTATTTAAATTAATTAGGATTTAATTAGTTACCTTAATTTTTATTATTTAGTTTTAATATTAATTAATTAATTTTAAGTGTATAAATTATTAAATATATTAAAATATTTGTGTGGTGAGTATTATTTGTGTGTAGTAATATATATAATATTATAAAATAAGGTGGACATATATATATATATATACATATATACATTATCATTTATCAAAAATCAGAAGTTTGCTTTATTTACAGTTTTGCCACTATCTTCATCTTCTTCCCTCCCGATCAGTTTTCCACCATTTCCGGCCACTGTGACCTCTGTTTCTTGTTGTTACTATACCCCTCAGCCTTCCTCCTCCCTTGCCAGCCATTCCCGATGCCTGAAGCTCCCTTTTTCGGCGAGTTTTGACTGGTTTTTCTCAAAGAAGCCGAAATCATCTTCACCTCCGATCACAACGATTCCGGCCACCAAAATTGACACCGCTGGTCTCTATCTTCTTCTTGAGCTCTGGTGAGTGTGATTCCAAGCTTTGTTTTACTTAAAATAGTCTAGATTTGCCTAGGTTTCAATTTCTTCATTTTAGCCATTTAGGGTTTCGAATTTTTTTGAGCTTCAATTTGATTGATTCATAAAACTCCCTTCACAAATTTTTATCCTGGAAGCTTATTCTACATGCCTTAATTTTTTTAGAATTTTTGGAATTTATTTTGATTTTTGGGTATTTTTGATTATTTTATTATTATTTTCTAATTTTAGAAAATTAATTAATTAAATTATGAAATTATATTTTATGTTAATTATAGGTGTTAAAATGAATTATAGAAATTTATTTGTAATTTTTGTGAATTTTTATATATTTATTTGGAATTTATTAAATTTATGTAATTTTGAAAATAGGGTTAATTATGTGTTTAATTGAAATAAATTGGTAAATTGAGTATATTTATTGATATTATTGAATTATATGTTGAGAAAATTAATTTTGAGTAATTATATTATTTTTGGTGAATTTTTAGATTTATTTTAGTAAATATATATATAGGGGTATTTTGGTAATTTTACACTAAATTGGCTAAAAATGTAATTAAATCGGTTTTAATAGTTATTTAGGGTACAAAAATGATTTCTACAAATTATTTAGTATTTTTAACTAATTAATACTATTTTTCGTAAATTATTTTCAAATTATATGTCTATTATACAATTTTTCTAAATAAATGAGTTTTTATCGGTTTTTAATAAGTTTTAGGGTTAATTATGTAATTTAGAATTATAAAATGTATTTTTATTATAAAAGGGCATTTTCGGTATTTTGTAATTATTCTATGAATTGTGAACCTCGGTCGGTGAATTGTAATTTGGAGTCCGACTGAGGGATTGTGGTTGTGAATTTGATGTTATTCCAAAGTGTGTTTTCTTTGCAGGACCGGCTCTACTCTTTGAGTAGAGAGATGTCCGTTTTACAGGGGAGGTTCTGCCGGATTTTCGGTAGAATTCTCATAAAACGTGATATCCGATCGAATTCTGTGTCTAATATTCTTAGAGTGAGTCTCTAGAATGTTGATAGACTTATTCTGATTCATGTTGTCATTTGTTTGTTTAGTTGCACCGAGACCGAGGCCTAACGGATCAGGCCTGCCGAGTTTGTCTTGTTGAGCGCTAACATGTGAGTTATTATACTGTATATATATGTATTGCATATAAGATGCATCACTTAGGGTTTTTCATTTTCATTGTATGTCTTTAAAGTGATTTAAATTATAATATTTTTGGTATATCTAGGGTTGTACTTTTGTATATATATGCATGTTAAATAATTATTGATGATATTTTGGTATATGCACATTAAACATTTAGGTTTATGTTTAATACATTTTGATATATATACATGTTTAAAATGTACATTTAGACGTAATTATTTTATTAAATGATTAGTATACTTTAGGTATAGTTTAAGTAGATTTTAAGTTTATTCTTAAATAATTGCATGCTAAAATATAAACCTACACTTAAATTGTTTTTAAGCTTATTTTTGGTATATTTTTGATATATTTCCCCAAATAAATGTATGTTTTATTATTAATTGAAACCTAAAACATTAGTGGTATACTTAGGGTTTAATTGTGATTTATGCATGCTAGAAAATTAGGTTATTTTGGTAGAATGCGAATATAATTTAAACCTAAATACATATTTAAATGAACATTTATACATAAATGTTTTATTAAATGATTTGTGTACTTAGGGCATATCTTTTGTATATTTAGGTATATTTTTAAGAAAATACATGTTATATTATTGTTATACATTTAAATTGTTTTTAACTATATTAATGATTTATCTTTAGTTTATTTCATATTTTATTTGACATATATATATATATATACCCGAAATATACTGGGTATATTTTTGGTATATATATATATATGGTTGATTTTACTATTATGAATATTGTTCTACATTAATTATTTTTTAAATGAATGATTTATTTAAATGAAGGATATCAATAGAACGTGCTTCCTAGTGGGCAGCACTAGGACCGTGTACGTACCGGTGCGATAGATAAGGGTTGAGTGAGAAATAATTATGGTGATTATAATTGATTTGATGGATTTG
Organism: Mallotus nudiflorus; assembly: GCA_947683625.1. Taxonomy (NCBI): domain Eukaryota; kingdom Viridiplantae; phylum Streptophyta; class Magnoliopsida; order Malpighiales; family Euphorbiaceae; genus Mallotus; species Mallotus nudiflorus. Next base: position 9,316,255 of record CANTUR010000041.1, read on the forward strand.
ACTAAGATTAATAGTATGTTAGATAGTGTGATTGCTGGAGCTCGGTTGACCAGGGGTCTCGGGGCCAATCACACTGACAGTCAGACTGCTGGAGCTCGGTTGACTTAGTGTCTCGGGGCCAGTCTACTGTCCATAATGGAATGAATGATCTATTGGGTTGATAGAGATGTGAGGTGATAAATAGTATGATTGTTTGAGCACGGTTGACCAGGGGTCTCAGGGCCAATCACACAGACAGCCAGACTGCTGGAGCTCGGTCGACTTAGTGTCTCGGGGCCAGTCTGCTGTTTAGTTTGGAATAAGTGTTCTATTTGGAATCAAGTGAGCCTGTATGGCTAGAGTGATGATGGGGTTGATTGGGGTTGCTATTATTAGGGTTCTATGGTTCTTTTATGAATTAAAACAAACGTTTTCTGCATTTTGTATATTTATATAAGCAGAGTTTGGCATTCGTGTGAAATATATGTATATATATAAGAATGCCTGATTGTTATGGTTTAGATTGCATGTATATATAGTATAATAATTCACTCAGTGAGGTCTGACCCCCCCTCAATTATTTTTTTTTTCAAGAGATCTCATATTGTCAGACCTTAGTTGTAGAGTTCCTCACCGGTATTCTTCGGTCCCGGCCATTTTATGCAAACATATATTTTGAACTCTGATTTGTATTCTAGAAACTGCAGTAGTAGTGTTATTGTATCGGAAGAGTATTATATTGTTTTGATATTATATACTCTGAAAATTTGTATTTGATTACTATACAAAGATATATTCATTAAGAAGGATTTGAAGTATTTATATTATATATTGATTCGAAAAATTTTAATTCTGTCGTATTTTTATTTAATTATTGCATGATTTTATTTTCTAAGGCTTGCTACGGGTTCCAGATTTGAAAGAATTCCCATTCCCTAGCGTCGGTCATGACTCCTAGTTTGGGTCGTGACAGAAATATATAGAAATTAGGTGAAGAGGAGGCCAAAAAAAAAAAAAAGAGCGTGTAGGAGAAAAGAGAAGTATTATTGAAATTTAGAAAAATTAGGTTAACAATATTAGATTTATACATATATAAAATGACATAATATAATAGCTTAGTTCGGTTTATTCTTATTTTTTAAGAGTAAAGTCGAAACCGAATCGAACATATGGTTCTGTTTGGTTTAAACCAAAATTTAAAAACTTATAGAAAAATTGAACCAAACCAAATTGAATATGGTTGGTTCAATTATCAATTCTCGGTTATTTTTGCTCACCCCTAATTGTAAATACTAGAGGGTTATTATTATTGTTATTGTTATTGTTATTGTTGTTGTTGTTATTATTATTATTATTATTATTATTATTGCATAGATGTGCCCTAGTGCTATTTCTTTTAATATAAATGACATTGTACTTTTATCCCTATGGCAATATAATTTTCATTCAGATAAAGTATTTGTTTATTTAAGTGTTTACTCTTTAGCATAATGTTAAATGAGTTCATTATCAAGTGTTGATAATATGAGTGACAAATTCATTTAGTACATATGCTATAAAACGTTCATAGTCATTGGATTAATAAATGGGTCTTATTAATCTATAGATTATCACTTTTGTCTTTTTTCCTTGATCGATATGTGATATTGATAGTGGAAGGTAGCGAGTCTCATGCTACTTGATATGAGATATTAGGATAGACATGTGGATGCTTATGTGATGGGTGGATCAAATAGTGATGTAAGATAAGTGATTGCGTGGAAATTCACTTTTGTCAACAATCACTGTCTTGGATATAATGGTTCTTTGAGCTGAGGTGATATAGTCATCCACATATGGTTGATTAAAGTTTATTACCATTTACATACCTGTGCTAGCCACGTATGGGTATATGGCGTGTGGTAGTTGGTTCTATGTAGGGATGAGTGATCGACTAAGATGAAATTCATTACCTAGAGTAAATCGAGATAAGATCCTATGCTATCTAAGTTGTTCTTAATGAATAAGTACCTAGCCATGTCAAACTTGACTTACCCACAAAGTGTTTCGGTGCTAGAAAGTGTTTTTAGTAAAAGTCATGTTTTATTGAGAATTGAAATGAAGATGAGGTCATATGATTGAGACAATTAGAGTTTGACTGACCATGACTCTAGCCGATGTTGGGGTCTTCAAATGAAGGGACATTGAGTGCATAGTAATTATGTTCTATGGTTCTTGTGAATCTATGGATAGCATTCATTTCCAATTGGGTAGTTGTGATATTTATGCTAGGGGTCACTCACAACTTATAGAAACTAAATGTGATTAATTAAGATTTTCATATTTAGCTTGAAAAGAGTTTCCAATAATATTAAGAGTTAATATTATTTATTTCCATTGCCATTTGGACTTGAACCTAGTAAGTCACACACATAAGAGTAACACCAATAATGATATTTATTAATTTGATTATTAATTAAAGTGTTTAATTAATTAATTAAATTAATTGAATTGGATTTTCACTTGTGCAGGATCTAGCATATCCAAAAATATAATTCAAAGGTTAGGACTATTAAATATTAATTTGGACTTAATTTAATATATGATATTAAGTTTAAGAACTAAATTGATATTTGATAATAATAATACTTTGGATATGGACCATGAGATGGACCCTGTACATGTAGCTTAATGGATGATGCATGGGCTTGGACAATTAAATGTATTATTAATATATGCCTTCTTTAAGTGTTAAATAAAGCCCATAAGACTAATTAATGGATGTTGTAGATATGGGCTCATTTAAAAGTTAAATAAGCCTAAACCCCACTTACTAAAGAAGGTGCCACATAAGCATGACAAGCATGACCATATGATGATCATGCTTGCATGGTTGCCACCTAAGCATAGCTTTACATTTAATATGATTGTATGGTTGACAACATAGAGATGTGTCATAAGCATGCACTTTAAGTTAGTGGTCAATCTCTACATGCATGAGATAACTTATTTTACACTTAAAGTGAAAAAAGTAAGCACATGCATGAGATTACTTATCCTACACTCAAGCTTGAGTTAATGGAGAATCTCTACACATACAAAATAGTCTTTTACATACATACACTAAATTAGTGGAGTTTCTCTACACACTTGATACTTCACTTACCACTTACATTAGAGAGAACACTAGGAGAAAAAATAAGAGTTGAGTCTTCATCTTCACCTTTCTTTCTACGTGTTGTGAGTGTGTGAATAAAAGATATAAGAGTTGCGTTTCTTCACAAGTCCATTGTCATAATCTTTTGTGCAAAAGTTATGCAAGTGAAGGCTACATCCAAAGGAGGCAAGAAATCCTACATCATCCATGCAAAGAGAGGAGCTCTAATAAGCTTTTGGGTCACTAATAAAAAAGAGCTTATGGGTAGAGATTCTTCAATAGTTTGGAGTCATTATGGTGCCACTTGTGTGTTTCAAGCTAGAGGCTTCACACTTGGCGAGCTAGGTACTTGTAGATTTGTGTCAACCATTTCCTAAAGCCTATTGAGCGTCCTACCGACATTTGGAGTTTGTAAGTGTTACTAAACTCTATATGTAGGTCTCTTGCTATAATTTGTGTTTTTAGTTATTTAGTGAATCTTTGATTTATGTTGTCTATTAAGTATGCAAGTAATTAGTTATGTAAATTCAATGTGTTGTGATCTTGGTGGTTTTGGAATGCTTGCCTTCATGCAGGGGTTACACACTAGGAAATTTTTTTAAAATTTATCCTAATAGGTTTCATGCTCACACTATGCTTCCGCTCATATTTCAGTGTGTGTAATCGATTCCTTCATAATATTATTATGATAGTGGTGGTGGAAGACAAGGACATCAAATCCAAGACTATACACTATCAGAATATTGAATTTGAAATCTTATATATATATATATATATATATATATATATATATATAATGGATTGCAATCCTTTTATAACAAATAAAAATTACTTTATAAGGCCATCTCCAACCTAGTGGTAAAAAGTTAAAATGTCGCTGATCGTTCTCTCCAATGCAACGTTAATTACTGTTGTATTTTAGAGCCAAATTACTGTTTTGCTGCATATATGCAACCCACTTTAGCCTTTATGCATTTGTACTTTTTTAAAAATAAATTTTAGTAACAATTATTTTTTTATCATTTGTTGCAATACAGTAAAATAACTTTATTCAATTTAGTCTAAATTTATATTATATTTATTATATTATGCCAAATACATATAAATTTGATTTAATTATTATTATTTTAACTTAAATAACACTAATATCGTAGTAAAAATAATATTAATTTTTTACTTAAATAATATACATTTTTTAATTAAATAATTTATGTACTTAAATAATATTAATATTTTTTACTTAAATAATATTAATATTAGGATAGAAAAAATTTAATAACCATATATTTGCATTAATTTAACAACCAATTTAAGAAAACAGTCAACAAAAATGTTAAAATTAATAATATCCAAAACCATACATTTAATTACATATAATTTAATAATCTGGTAAATCAGAGTTAGATTCACCAATATCATTGAAATATTTGTCAATAGCATTGGATGTAGGAGGTGGTAGTTGATGTTGTTGAACTTTTTTATGCATAATCTCAATTTTTTTAGTTGCTATAAATGCACGAAATTCAGGATTTTCAATAAAATTAAGATATATGGATGTATTTATATTATTTATTATTAAAATATATTATTCATTTTATTCATATATTATTTAATTTTAAAATATATTTAAATAATAAATTTTATTATAAATAAATATATAGGTGTATATTTTTTCAAAAAAAAAGAGATGTATATGATAAATATTGAATAAAATATATGTGTAATATGTAAAATATATAAATTATATAATATTAGTGTTTGATAGAAATATGTGGAGAATATTTTTTTTAGAGTTGAAAATGAAATAATTGGTTGAAGTAAATTTATTGTTTCAGATGCATTTTAAAGTAAAATTTATTGTATTTTGAAGTTTTAGTTTAAAGATAGTTTAAAAAATAACACCAAAAATTTAAATTCTAATAATTTTTTAAGACAATATTTATAACTTTGAAAGATTTCAATTATCTTTTGAACAAAAAATTTATAAATTTAATATGCATAACGAATAAAAAAATTTATAAAATTTAAAACTTATAATTTTCTTTAAAATTTATATATTTTTCAAGCTTTCATTAAAATAAATATATTTTAGAAAAATATTTTATTAATTTGCATAATAATAATAATAAAACATTACTTTTGTGTGATATATTTTATTTTTTATAAAATAAATTCTATTTTATTAATAATAAGTTATTATTAATAACCATTAGATGAGACGACACATTTAATGTTAGGGTGCTAAAAGAAAGTAAAAGTTAAGGACTTGTTTTTACCTTAGAATTTCCCCTCATCTCTGCCAATACTGCCACGCCACTCATCTCTTTCCCGCCAACTTCTCAGTCTGGCTCTTTCTCCTCTAGCTCTCTGAAAATAGTTAGACGAAGAAGAAGAAGAAGATGTTGTGGGTTGACAAGTACAGACCCAAAACCCTAGACCATATTACAGTTCATCAAGACATCGCCCAAAACCTCAAGAAACTTGTACTCGTCTTTTCTTTTTTTAATATTAATTTTTTTAAACTTCAGTTCATCTCTCTATCCAATTCTTCCTTTTTTTCTTTTGTGTTTTTTAATTGAAGTAATGTTGAATTCTAGGGTTTTTATTTTGTGATTATTTTACCCTTTTTATCTTTTTGGAATTTTAGGTTTCTGAACAAGATTGCCCGCATTTGTTGTTCTATGGCCCTTCTGGTTCTGGCAAGAAAACCCTAATCATGGCTCTTCTTCGTCAGATTTTCGGTCCAAGTGCTGAAAAGGTTTCAACTTTTTTTTAATTTTTTATACATGTAATTTTGTTTATGCACAGTTATTTGCTTGTTTCTTTCTTATATAGTAGGGTGATTAGTGAAAGGAAATATTTTTGGTTTTTTTTTTCCTCAATTGTTGTGGGTTTTTTGAACCAATTGACTGTAGAATATTATTTGATTGCAGGTTAAAGTGGAAAACAAGATCTGGAAAATTGATGTAAGTTTTCTATGATTTTCTTCTTCCATGTTATCTTCCTGTAATAAATCTATGGGAAAGTGTTTTTTTTTTTTTTTTTTTTTTTTAATTTTTTCTATTAGAATTATAATAGTATATTTTGCATGTTAGGACTTCTTTGCATGTATTTCTATGTGCAAACTGCAAAGTGATTGTGCAAACTTTTAGTAGAAATTTGGTTCCTTTACTATGCAAAGATATATTGGTTTCTGTTTTTGGTAAAGATTTGTGATGGATTTTAATTGCAGTATTGACTTCATCCGTGGTGATCAAGATTAATGATACATCAAAATATAATCTCATTTTCTTTTTAATTTTTTTTTTTTTAAGGCTGGAAGTAGAACAATTGATGTGGAGCTTACTACGTTATCAAGTTCAAATCACATTGAGATGAGTCCTGGTGATGTAGGTTTCCAGGACAGGTATATAGTACAAGAGGTAATCAAGGACATGGCTAAGAATCGTCCTCTAGTTGACGCAAAAGGGAGAAAAGGATACAAAAGTAATTCTAATTTCCTCCTCTCTCCTACCTCATGTTCTCACATTGAACTTACACATCTGTTTTGGCTAGAGAACGACCATTTCTTGAGTGCATATTCAATTATAGTTTGGTACTTTGGCATTTTGGTCCACTCATGATATTCTATTTGTGCAATGTCAGTATTAGTGCTCAATGAGGTTGACAAGCTTTCAAGAGAGGCACAACATTCTCTTCGTAGAACTATGGAGAAATACAGTGCTTACTGCCGGCTGATCCTATGTTGCAACAGTTCTTCAAAGGTCACTGAAGCAATTCGGTCTCGTTGTCTGAATGTGAGAATAAGTGCACCTTCAGAGGAACAGGTTGGAACTGTTTTGCTGTCTTCTTGAATCTTAATACTTCTTGTGGATATTGTACCCAAAATGAAGCTAAAACAGACAAACCTGCAAAATACGATGATTTTTTGTGCCAATGGCATTAGGTTGAGTGCAAATTTTGGCATTGTATTTTTTTTGGGAGGGAAAAGAAGTGGCTAGGATGAAAATCTCAACAAACCTATCCCCTTTTCTTTATCCTACATTTTTAGAATTTTTCTAGACCATATTTGAGGAATTTGGATAAAGGCATTGACTGAGAATCTGAGATTGTCAATACAATACTGTAGGTGTCTGAAAGAAAAAAACATATATATACCATTTGTCTTCTATTGTGATTTCTTTCATTTGCTTCTACAGATTATTAAGGTATTAGAGTTCATTGGGAAGAAGGAAGGCCTGCAGCTTCCTCGTGGATTTGGCGCTCGTATAGCAGAAAAATCCAATCGAAGTTTAAGAAGGGCTATACTTTCATTTGAGACTTGCCGAGTCCAACAGTTAAGTTCCAAAGCGCACCTTACTGATTAGCATGTTACTACATCTCCAGATATATTCAATGTATAGCTGGAAAATATAGTGCCTCATCAAATGGCTTGATGATGGTCTTCTATTTTGCATTTGATTGTAGGTATCCTTTTACAAGTAATCAGCCTATACCGCCAATGGACTGGGAGGAATATATTTCTGAAATAGCATCTGACATAATGAGGGAGCAGAGTCCTAAAAAGTCTGGTTCTTATCCTTCTGATACTATATAATGTCTTATAGGAAAATGAAGAGTTGGATTATTCTATGGCATAATTCTGTATTCATATTTTCTAATCTGTAAAGTCCTCTTTATGCTTTAGGCTTTTTCAGGTTCGAGGGAAATTGTATGAACTACTTATTAATTGTATTCCTCCTGAGATCATTTTGAAGGTATAGGAGATTTTGATTTAGTCCTTTGCACCATCCATTTTCACTTTTAATGTTGAATGTCAATTTTGTTCTTACCTCAGAGGTTAGTTTATGAATTATTGAAGAAATTGGATGAGGAATTAAAGCATGAGGTCGCCCATTGGGCTGCATATTATGTAAGCTCGTTTAACATTTCATTATATTGAATTTATTATGATCGCCTTTCCTTTTTGCTTCAAGTAATCTGGTTAGCTGCAAACTTGTACATTTAACTTGTTTTACAATGCATGTGAGATGTGTTTTGAAAATTTTGATGTACCTTTTTGCTACAAATGCCCAATCTCACTACTTATGCTTCCTTTACATTAAACTTTCTTATTTTTTAATTGGCAATACAAGTGTGTGCACAAAATCTAAACAGTTATACCCTTTTGCATATATTTGGCTACTTAAGGAATAACTTATCTTATTGTCTGGTTCTGCAGTTGATAATAAAAGTTTTGATCTATTTGAAGGTCCCTTAGAAAATTGGGTAGTTTGTATATGTGTACCACCTGCCAGTCAGGTTGCAGGTTCAGTTGCCAGATGCTGTGTTGCAAGGAGTAATTTCTTTTGTAAGAGAGGTTTTGTAAGTGAAGTTACAGGTCTTCCTAATCTGAAATAATGAGCATGTAGGGATCTTGGTGAAAGTATTGGAGGATGACCATGCATTTTTTTTTTCCCAAATTTTGCTGCTAAAAAGTCTCTTGCAATGCTTATCAATGATTGTCCTTGGATGTTGTCTTAGTTATGGCAAACATGTTGTTTATTGCTTCTTTTTTCTTTCAAATTTCTGTTGTTCAACTTCATGTTTTCACACAGGAACATAGGATGCGTCTTGGACAGAAAGCCATATTTCACCTTGAAGGTAGTCAATTTTTCTGTAAATTATTTTCATTTGCTGCAAATATATATCTAATATCATGCTTTGTTTCTGTTCTTATACATAGTATGTGAAATAAAATCGTTATGCAAACTCCATTTTAGCTTGTTAGAGATCTCTTAATCAAAAGTCAGATTTCAAAGAACTATCAAATTCCATGCACAGACACAGAGACCCTTTTTTTCTCTCAACTCATTGATTTACATTCGTACAATTTCCCCCCCTCTTCTTTAACATGCCCAAAACATGAAACTATGCACCTTCTGTATTAGGTATTAATACTCGTTGACAACCCCATTATATATTGGTCAATGTGTTCCAGTATGGAAGTCTTATGTAAACTTTCCTGTCTCAGTGCCTGAACTGTGTGTGCCTTGCGTGTGTGCTTTTCTTTTTTTGGAGCTGGGTTGAGCGGGTAGGGGGTTGGGGGTGAGTGATAGTTTTGTATCAAAAGTGAATACCAGAAAGATCTTGTGAAATTTGTCAGCCTCTAATTGCCTCTTCCGGATATATTTGAATTTTCCATATACATAAGATAATGGAATTGAGGCTTACCTATTTAGGGCACATGCCATTGTTTACTGCTGTAATCTGGCCTCTTATGTAAAATAAATACTCGGTTCATTGTACAATATTTTATCTGTCACCATTCATATACAAAAAATGAATTTTTTTTTTAAACATAGCTCACTGATCTAAGTGGTGCTTTCCTCTGATGCTGGTTTGTGTTGATTAATGTTTGCATGCAGCTTTTGTTGCCAAGTTCATGAGCATCTACAAGGCTTTCCTGATTGCTACATTTGGCTGAAGAAGGTTGAATATAATGCTACGCTTGAAATCTATGCAACCAATTATGTTTAATAATTCAGAAAGTTGTCAGAAGACAAGCACTTAAATCCGTTCCGGACTTTATATTCAGCTTTGCTTCTGTCATAATATTATAAGTGTTACTGTAGGCACTGTTCAGATATGCAAAATTTTGTTCTTATTGGATTCCGTGTTATTTGTATCTGATTCCTGCGCTGCACTCGACTTGTGAAGTTGGAGCATTCAGTTCAAAGGACAAGCAGCCGCAGCAGCACCACCTTCCAGCCTCTAAGATATACTAATTTGGATGGAGATTTTTTTTTTCTTTTGGGTTCTTGTAGAAGTATAATTAATTGATGAATTAGAGTGTCAACTATTGCAATTATCATTTTAATTAATGTGAATTAATTGATGGATTTAGATTATGATTAATTAATTAGTAAATAATTGAAGCTATATATATTAAGGATGTCTAAATAATTTAATCAAATAAATGTTTACATTATTTTCCGTACCAATTAAAAAAATTTAATCACAATTTTTTAATAATTTTATATCTAATATAAATGTTTAAGAAGATTATAAATTTAAAAATATAATTAGAAATAAAATCAATATGGTAATTATAATTAGGATATAAAATTAATTAATAGCAGTTAATTTTTTTTATAGTAATAAATTTGAATGCAATTTTTTAAAATACAAAACTGACTAATTTTTTTAAATGAAATATTATTTAATTTTAAATTTAGTTAAATCTAATTCTTAATTACTTTTAATTTTTAAATATTTAAATTATAATTTTTTTTACTATCTAATATTTTAACAAATTCAGATTTTTAAAATTTATAAAATTTTTAATTGATAACAATTTAATATTTTATCAATTTTACATTTTCAAAAATTAAATTGAATTAAATTGTGTTAATTAATTATAACTCATATTTATAAACTAGGCTCCTCGGAATTCCCACAAAGTTCTTGCATTCATTTTGAGAGGGATAGTATTCATTTTTTAGTGCCGTAGTCATTGTCCCTCCGATATCAATAATATTTGAAATTCGACATTCATCGGCTACCCTGTGTGCATCATCAGCTTGCATGCCACACTTGGTCAATTTGAAAAATTTTGTCAAAACATAATATAGGGTGTAATTTTCTTAAAAAAAAAAAAAAAAAATTTCTGGACTCATACCCACGTAAACTGTCCAGATTATTTTTGAACTTGATACGGAGATTTAATACCATTGCCATTGTTTGTTCTTACATTTTATATTAATGGTAATGATTACATCAATATGCACATGCTTAATAAAACATCTCTAAAGTTAGGCCAGTGGCTATAAGGTATGCAACATCTGGCTTCATCTTAAAGCTATGTGGAAAGGTATATAGTGGTACATGTGATGCATTGAAGGATATCATTTTAAAAAGAAGTGATAAAAGGATAGAATCTAATAGAATAAAAAGAACATTTTGATCTGAAATAGATAAAAAAATGAATTTCTGTGATTAATAAGTGATGCAGTTTTCCTATTTTACCATTGTAGTGGAGATAATGAAAAACATAAATAACGTCTTGAGAAATGATAAATGTCTATTAATAAAATTGTCTCGTAAATGTAGTTAGTCTCCTTTACAAGTTGATCTTTATTACATGTTGAATATCAAAGGTTTTTATATATTATGTTAAGTATTCATTTCAAATTACAATTTTTTTTACGACAGATTGTTATTAAGAAAAAAAAAAACAAGTTTATAGCATATTCTGATACAAAAACAAAAAGAAAATATGGAATCATTTTACAATAGAAGAGCAAGAAATAAGTATTACATTGTATTCAATGGACATGCACCTATGATCTACATATCTTGGGAAAAATGTGCTCGATCAGTTGTAGGATTTAAAGGGTGTCTATATCGGTCTTTTAATACTATGAATGAAGCTGTAATTGCATGGAAGAAATTCAGTGAAACAAATTTTGTTGTCCCAACCACATTGCATGCTAAGAAGGAATCAAAGGTGGAGAAGGTTGAGAACAAAACCATTATAATTAGGAGGAACAATCATATTTCTTTTAATGGTTTCAGTTTTCTTCTTTTGGGAATTATTATAGCTGTGTTCATAATTGACTTTTGTTTGGGGAAGATTGAAGAATAGAATTCAAAGAAAAAGAGAGAAAATTCAAGGGAAATATTTTTCCATTGTATTCAAAGAAGGGTTACACCCCTTTATATATACACACAGGAATCCTAATCATAACCTAATTAGGAATAGAATAACATCCTAAATAGAATAGAACTTTGTTCCTAATTGTATACAAATATTTACTTCCTAATATATACAATAAAAATATTTACTTCCTCAACACTCCCCCTCAAGTTGGTGAATGTATGTCAATCATTCCCAACTTGCCAAGTGAGTTGTAGAACGTTTTTCCGGATATAGCCTTTGTGAGAATATCGGCTAGTTGAGTCTGAGATGAAACATATGGAAGATCAATTGTCCCTTGGTTCAGATGATCTTTTATGAAATGTCTGTCAACCTCTACATGCTTAGTTCGATCATGTTGAACTGAATTGTTTACAATTGCTATGGCTGCCTTGTTATCACAATGTAACAACATAGGCTTTGGATGTTTTAATCCCAGATCCTAAACAATTCGCCTTACCCAAAGCAACTCATATACTCCATGAGCCATTCCTCTAAACTCAGCTTCAACACTTGACCTTGTTACAACTTTCTGTTTCTTGCTTCTCCAAGTGACTAAATTATTTCTAATAAATGTGAAGTACTCGGACGTTGATTTTCAATCAGTCCGATCTTCAGCCCAATCAACATCAGTATAGCCGGTAATTTCATAATCCTTATTCCTCCCAAAGAATAACCCTTTACCCAGAGAAGACTTTAGATATCTTAATATTCAGTATACTGCATTCATATGTTCTTTACTCGGAGAATGCATGAATTGACTTACAACACTTACTGTGTCACGACCCAAAACAGGGGCCATGACCGGCGCTAAGGAACGAGAATTCTTTCGAATCTGGAACCCGTAGCAAGCCTAAAAATAAAATAAAACATGCAATAATAACAATAACAATATTATATGCAGCGGAAATAAAAATCATAAATATAATAATAACATTTTCATCACTGGATTTAAATCAAATCTCATCTCATCACATATATATAAAATCTTTCAGTACAAATCCAGTTTCAATATAATACATCTCTTTAAATAAAATAAATGAAATCCCACATTTTAATTCACAACTACTGCAGTGTCTAGATTATAAAAATAAGACTCAAGTAAATAGTTTACACAAAGAAGCCGGGGAGGAAGAAATCCGGCGTATGGGTCTGCTACTGAGGTATGAAGATGTTGACTCTCCTGAAAAATAGTCAACAGAGGGGAGTCAGACCTCACTGAGTGAATTACTATAATATATATACATACATACTAAATGACAATGCATACAGTCAACAGTATATATATATAATATGTATATATACAGGCAAATACACATAGATGCAATAAAATCATTTTATATATTTCATTGAAAATCATCTTTTATGAAGGATCACATAGAACCCTAAGATATCGCAACCTCAGAAATAGTGTTAGACAACACTCTAGCCACACAGGCTCACTTATCCCAAAATATATCCACTTAATCCATTTGGACAGTAGACTGGCCCCGAGACACTAAGTCAATCGAGCTCCAGCAGTCTAACTGCCAGTGTGATTGGCCCCGAGACACTTGGTCAACCGAGGTCCAGCAATCACACCCAAATCACATCACACACATCAAATAATCACATTCCATCCATATCCACAAATGGTTAGTAGTATAGCCTAAATACTATAGGCGTACCGGTATGTACTCGGTCCTAGTGCTGCCCACTAGGTAGCACGTTCTATCGATATCCTTCATTAATAAATATAAAACATTCATTCACAATTAAATGATGCATGAATTTAATTGAAATAACAATATAAACCATATATATATCGGAAATATACCAAAAGTAAACCAGGTATATTTCGAGTATATATATATGTCAAATGAATTCAATCAAATTATAACTTAAGCTAGAAATATATTTAAAAACATTTTAAATATATTTTATTTACAAAACATGCATATAATTTAATATATACCAAAAATAAACCAAAAATATACTTAAATACAAATCATATTATTTATGCATTTTAATCAAAATAAAACATATATTTCTAAATCATGCATCCTAAAGCATATATATATAGTATAGTAACTCACCTAGTGCGCTCCACGAGACGGGTCCGACGGGCCTGGTCCATTAGCCCTCGGTCTCGGCGCAACTAAACAAATAAATAATGACAGACATTAGAATAAACCTAACAGAAATCCTAGAATTCGATCTAGAGTATTAAACATAGAATCGATATCAGGATTCGACCGGAAATCACGTTTTACGAGAATTCTACCAAAAATTCGACAGAACCTCCCCTGTAAAACGGATATCTCTCTACTCAAAAGAGTAGAGCCGACCCTGCAAAGAAACAAACTTCAAAATTCAAACACAAAACACACCCAAAACCCCTCGGTCGGACTCCAAACTACAGTCTACCGACCGGGGTCCACAATCACAGAATAATTCCAGAAATACCAAAAATATCCTTATAACATAGAAATACATTTTATAAATAGAAATTACATAATTAACCTTAAAATACTGTAAAAACCGATAAAAACAGATTTTATTAGAAAAACCGTATATTATATATATAATTGAAAATAATTTACGAAAAATAGTTTTAATTAGTTAAAAATACTAAATAATTTTTAGAAATCATTTTTATACCTTAAATAACTATTAAAACCAATTAAATTACATTTTTAGCCAATTTAGGGTAAAATTACCAAAATACCCCTATATATATAAATATACTAAAATTACTTCAAAAATTCACCAAAAATAGTATAATTATCCAAAATTAATTTTCTCAACATATTTATCAATAATATCAATAATTAAACTTAATTAACCAATTAATTTCAATTAAAAACATAATTAACCCTAATTTCCCAAAATTACATAAACTTTAATAATTCAAAATAAATACTTAGAAATTCATAAAAATTACAAATAAATTCCTATAATTCATTTCAACACCTAATTTAACCATAAAACACAATTTCATAATTTAAATAATTAATTTCCAAAAATTAGAAAATAATATTAAAATATTCAAAAATACCCAAAAATCCAAACAATCTCCAAAAATTCCAAAAAAATTCATACATGTAGATTAAGCTACTAGGATCAACATTTGTGAAGGGATTTTTCATGAATCAATCAATTCGAAGCTCAAAAAAATCAAAAACCATAATGTGACCGAATTGCAAAATTCGAAACCTAAGCAATTCTAGACCATTTAAGCTCAAACCAAAGCTAGAATCACACTCACCGGAGCTCAAGGAGAAGAAAGAGATGGGCGGTGTCAAAAATGGTAGCCGAAATCGACGTGAACGACGGTGGCCAAAGTTTCGGCTTCCCGAGCTAGTTCCGGCCAAAACTCGACGGAATAGGATGCTGCTGGCGGTGGAGAAGGCTGGGGAAGGTGGTGGCACACCTGATGGCACACCAACGGTGAGAAATCGGCACGGCAGCGACCGGACGGCGGTGAGGGTGAAGATCGGGGAAGAAGGAGTAGTCGGGGGCAAAAGTGTAATTTTTCAAAAGTTTTGATTTTTGATGTATTATATGTATATATATATACTTTATACTATATATTAAAATAATATTAAATTACACACATTAAATATACACCACACACATATAATTTAATATTTTTAATAATTTATACTAAATAAAAATAATTAAATAACAATAAAACTAATAAATAATTAATAAAATATTAGGGTAATATTAAACCCTAATTAAATAAATATTGCACACATACACGGTGTTTAGTAATTTAAAAATACGTATGAGTTCATGCAAGTCCGAAAATATATTTAAAATAATTAATAATAAATTATTTACGTAAAAATTTCCCCGAAAATGCAAGTCGCGGGAAAATTTTACGTAAAGCACTGTAAATAAAACACAGTAATTAAAATAGGTTATAAATGCATATCAACTCATAAAAATATCGTAAGATATATATACACAAATTATTAACACTGCATATCCCGATACAGTGTAAAAATATTTAAAAACACGGGATATTACATACTGCATAAGCAATGTCTGGCTGAGTATGAGATAGGTAAATCAGCCTTCCCACCAACCTTTGATATTGATCTCTATTAGTTGGAACTTGATCTTCTAGGATTGAAAGTCCATGATTGACTTCAATGGGAGTCTCGACTAGCTTACAATCAAGCATCCCTGTTTCTGTCAGTAGATCCATTACATACTTTCGTTGGCAAAGAGACATTCCTTGAGCTGATATTGCAACTTCAATTCCTAAAAAATACTTCAAGTTACCCAAATCCTTAAGTTCAAACTCGAATGCTAACTGTCTTTGCAAGTTTGTTGTCTCACTTGGATCATTTCCGGTGACCACTATATCATCAACATATACAATTAGCGCGGTGACTTTACTTAACTTCTGTTTGATGAATAGTGTGTGATCAACATCACTTTGCTTATATCCGAGCTTCCTTATGAAGGTTAAGAGTCGTCCAAACCATGCTCGAGGCGATTGCTTGAGTCCATATAATGCTCTTTTTAATTTTCATACTCGATCAGTACATTTAGTTCCGGGTGGTGGATCCATATATACTTTTTCATCTATGGTTCCATTCAAAAATGCATTCTTTACATCAAATTGTCGAAGCAGCCAGTCTAGGTTGGCAGCTAAGGAAATAAGGACTCGGATGGTATTCATTTTTGCTACTGGGGCAAATGTATCTTCATAGTCGATTCCATACTTCTGAGTGTACCACTTTGCTACCAACCGAGCTTTATATCGATTTATGCTTCCATCTGGATTGAGTTTGACAGTGAATATCCACCTGCACCCCACCATTTTCTTTCCTTCTAGAAGAGGAACGAAATCCCATGTCTGGTTCTTTTGTAATGCCTCCATTTCATCATTCATAGCTTTCTTCCAATCTGGATCATCTAAGGCTTCCTGCACATTACTCGGAATAGATACAGTAGATAATTGATTTACAGTAAGTGCATGTGAGTTAGACAAATGATTGGTTGATATGAAGTTGTTGATAGGGTATTTAGCTTTAGTATGAAGGTCCGGATCATATTATCTTTTCGGAACCCCACCCCTCTATTGATTCTAGAAGGGTAACGAGGTTTAGTATTTAAAGGAGACAAGTTTACCTTATTATGCACTGCATCCGGAGTTTCTTTAGCTTCTGGTGTAGGTTGGGAAGATGTACTATCTTGATTACTCGAATTTTCTTCGATGATCTGTCTGGGTAAGATGCTCGTACTCGGAACATCAGATGTCTGTCCGGGTAAGATGCTCAGCTATTCGGGTGAGATGCTTGGAACAACATTTTGGAAATTCGAATTCGGAACACTTAGAATGCTATCTTTAATCTCAAAGAGGTTTGGATTTTTCTTCCCCTGAAGAGAGCACTTAGAATGGGAGAAGAAAGGAGAATTTTCATGAAACCGAACATCCCGAGGGACATACACCTTCTTTGTATTCGGATCATAACACCGATATCCCTTTTGTAAATCCGCATAGCCAATAAAGATACATCGGATAGCTCGAGGGTTTAATTTGCCGAATGTCTGATGAACATATACCGAGCATCCAAAAACTCAGGGTTCGAGATTATTGAAGGTGGAGATATGACAAGTTCCTGAAGTTTCTGAAGAGGAGTCTTAAAATCGAGTACTCGTGATGGTGTTCGGTTTATAAGGTATGTAGCGGATCAAACAGCTTCTCCCTAGTATTCTCGAGGAACATTCATGTCAAATAGGGATGCTCAGACAACTTCCAATAACTACCGATTCTTCCGTTCGGCTATACCATTTTGTTAGGGAGTGCCGACATGAGATGTTTGGTGGCGAATGCCCTTCTTGAGGCAGAAATCATTGAGAATTGAGTTAACATACTCCCCACCACTGTCAGACTGCAGGACTTGGATTTTACTCTGGTATTGTGTAGCCACCATGTTGTACAGGTCCTGAAACTTGGAGTACACATCTCCTTTATTGGAAAGTAGAGATACCCAGGTCATCTGGGTACATTCATCAATAAACGTTACAAAATATCGAGCACCAGATAGAGTAGGAATTTGAGCAGGTCCCCATACATCAGAATGAATGGTCATAAATGGAATTGAATTTTTATTATAACTCGGTACATAAGAAATTTGGTGGCCTTTTTCCAATTCACAAACATCACACTTGAATTCCAAGTCTGTGGTATGCAAAAATAAATTCGGTTTTATTTGTCTAAGATAATGAAAAGAGAGATGACCAAGATGACGATGCCATAAGATTACTTGGTCTTTACTTGAACAATTTCTACCAACCCTATTAACTTGACTTGATTTCTGACTTGAATCATCATGCAACTCAAGATAGTATAACTTTCCACATTTAACACCAGAGCTAAGAATCCAGCACATTGCAATGTCCTGAAATACACAATAATTAGGCTAAAATTTGACAATGCAATTCAAGGTTTCAGTGATTTGGCTAACAGATAGTAGATTACAAGAAAGAGATGGAACGACAAGAACAATATCTAAATTAAGAGAGTCGAAGTTAGATACTAATCCCTCATGAGTGACTGGTGCTATGCCTCCATTAGCAGTTAGAATATTTTATTGGGTTGATGGACGGATAGAGGTAAGATGGTGAGTGGAGTTTGTCATATGATCAGTAGCACCTGTATCAATAATCCATGTATTATTTCGAGTAAGATTTGTCATACCTAGAGTGGTATCACGATCACCACTTGGTTCAGTAGAAGTAGCAATTGTAGCCTTGCCGAGCTTCTTACGAGACTTTCTATTGAAATCCCACCATTCCGGATAGCCCACGATTTCATAGCACCGTTCTTTGGAGTGTCCAACTTCGTCATAATAAGTACAGGTGTATGTGATGGGCTTGCTCAGAATTTTTCCTTTGAACTGGGGACGAGTCTGAGCTGCTACAAGTACAGAGTGGTCGGCAGTATCTTTGGCTCTTCCATCGTATGTCGCTGGTTGTGATCCCACCGGACATATGCATAATTGGACTTGAGATCAAGAGGTGGATCCTTCCAGAGTATTTCACTCTGAGCATTATTAAATTCCGAATCAAGCTCGGCTAGAAAAATATGTGTTCTAAGCCGGGTAATATGCTTATGGAGTGATACTACTCCATTAGCATCCTCCCTTTGTGCACATGTCCAGGCATCAATTTTCTAAAATATTCCAATCAGTTCATTATAGTATGCAGGTAATGCCTTACCATTTTGGTGTGTAGTGAATGATTTCTGATTCAATTCAAATAACTGAGTTTCGTCAGATCCATCATAGAAGGTTTTTGAGATAACATCCCATATCTCCTTTGTTGTTGGAAGATGGATGAATCTCTGCATCAATGTCGGACTCATGGAGTCAATCAACCAACTTTTAACTCGATTATTATCAAGGACCCAAGTTTCCAATGCTTTATCTCCCGCTGGTGGCTTTGGCGTAGTGCCATTAAGAAAGCTAGATTTATTTCTATCTCCAATTCGCATCTCCATGATCTGTGACCATAGAATATAGTTCGTATCATCAAGAATAATTCCTGTGGGAAAGGGAGAATTATCTTGAAGGGTTTGAATAAAATTGGGTGTTCCATGGGATATGATGGATGTGTTTTCGGTGGTCATGATTTTTGAAGATTCAAAGAATTCAAAGGAAGAAAAAATATGATTTCAAGAATTCAATAAAAAAAAATTTGATTTCAATGGATATGCTTTGATACCATGAAGAATAAAATTTAGAGAAAAAGAGAGAAAATTCAAGGGAAATATTTTTCCATTGTATTCAAAGAAGGGTTACACCCCTTTATATATACACACAGGAATCCTAATCATAACCTAATTAGGAATAGAATAACATCCTAAATAGAATAGAACTTTATTCCTAATTGTATACAAATATTTACTTCCTAATATATACAATAAAAATATTTACTTCCTCAACAAAGATAACAAAAGTTGTTAATGCAGAAGCCTCTACACCAATTGGGCAATTGCATCTTGGGTTGTAAAACAGTTTATGTTTGAAAAGTATAAATTATGATTACTGTTTTATTTTAAATGTATTATTTATGTGTTAATGAAAAACTTTTGTTTGTGGTTTGAAATTAATGATATGGTCTACCTTTTCAGTAAACTTGAGGTTTTATATCTTATAATGTCTGTTAATTTTGAACTTAGAAATGAAATGTTGATGGCACATTGAAAAATCATAATAATGGACACATTGAAAAATCATAATGATGGACACACTGGTAAACCAATTTATGGAATTAAGGCTGATTTTAGTAGTTTCAACATTAGGAGTTAAAAAGATATTATAGTTTGTTGAATATAATGTTTTTTTCATTAGGCAATGGACAAACTGAAAATTAACTTTACCGCATATTCAAATAGTAACTTCACAACTTTTATACTTTGATTTGTTCGAAACAAAAGTAGTTAAGTGTTATTTTTCATTTCATATAAAGTGTCTTTGCTGAATAATCAAACTGCATTTTTTTAATAGAAATAAAAAGGGACAAAAAGCTTAAAATACTGATACCATTCTAAATAACTTAGGTTCAATTTATTTTTAACTTTGATTAGTTTGTACTTGATATAGTCAATCCAAAAGTTAGAAGAATTACTGATATTTTTCATAAATGTAAATTCATTAATAAAACTGAAAGGGACAACATTCAACAGGGATAAACTCCAACATTAAACAGTAAAAAAAGACTTGGAATGATGTTTATGGTTTAGCAAAAAGAGACTTCAAAAGATTATCAAGTTATAAACATCATAAGAAATGTTGTTTGACACTTCAATAAAGTTGCCTCATTGAATTGCTATTGTTGCTACTGCTGCTCTTGCCTCTGGTAGTGCCCTTCTTCTTGATGGGGTGGTTTCTTCATAACCGTTATCTTGATGAACATTCATTGTCCTCTATTCACTTCCTTCTATCATTCCTTGCTCATCTTCCCTATGGTCAGTAAGAAATATGTCATATATGGCGGGAAGAGGAAATGGGTGTAGGAGCCCCTGCTGAGTGTCGTCATATCCAAAATTAGCAGTTTCTCAAAACATACTCATTGATTTCCTTCTTCAATGTCTTGAGTTGGTCTCAAACTGAAGCATATAGAGCTTCAATAGAGTTTTTTGATGGAGAAACCTTCCATTCACAAGACTTTCTTCTATTATTCATGATGTAAGGGATAAGTATTGCAATTAGTGAATGTTTATTTTGGATGTGTACTATAAGTTAACTATTTGCTTTATATATATACATAAAAGAATGAATCTTCATGTACTTTGTTAGTTAACCTCAACTTTGCATGGTAATAGAACATCATCATATGCCATTGTAAATGATGATTATGGTAATCAATGTACAATTGTTCCATACTATCAATTTATTATTTGCCTTTCCCCAAAATGGTTTTAATAAATGGTAGGGGTCATTTTGATGGTGTCCTTTTGATTTCTTATGTTGATGTGTAATAGCAAATTTTCATTTCATTAAATGTTTTTCAATTAATAATGGATTAATATAAGCATCTTTAAATTAGTATATTTTAGGGAAAATGTTCTTTAACAGTATAAAAGGAAAAAATTTTAGAGTAAGACACATATATGTATGTGAATCAAACATTGTTAAAATGAAGATTAAACCATATTGAAGCAAAAATAGAATTAGAGTAGTTCAATTGCAGTTGTCCATATGCCTAAACAACAAAAAATTATAAGCAAATGTTTTAGTCCAAAATAAAATGATGCATTAACACTACTGCATTATATTTTGCTAAAGTCTAAAGACCTTAATTTGTGCCACTGTGCGCAGTAGGCCTCTTGAATTTCAAAAGCCCTTGTTTACTCCTCAGTCCATTTTAATGCTTCTTCTCTCTGTTGGGATAACCTAGCAATAATTTCCTAGTATTGAGTCCTGACTTGTTATGTCTGAAGGTTCAATCCCTCTGCCTTTTAGAGAAGCTATAGTTGTTGCTCTTTCTACTTTGTAATCTCTTTAGCAAGGTTTTTAATCTGGCTCTGCTCGGACAGATACTCTGGTGGATATCAACCAGTTGCTTATTTTGCTCTTCTAGTGCATTCTTTATAGCCTTTTACTTCTCGACATCTTTTTTCAAACTCTGTATTTTACATGAAAAGCCTTTCATGGACTTTATGGTCATGGTAGAGGAATTGAAAATTGATTCAATTTCAGCTATTGCTTTTGAGATACTCTTATATTAATATGTTTTTGATGAAGCACCTTGAAGTACTGAAATAACTGAAAAAAATATGTCCATTTAATGACGAGCTAGTGCAAGCAATTTATGTTTCAATAGAAGGTTAATAATATTCTTGGATGACTCAATGGCATCTCTTGTGAATACTTTGTGTTGTTGTGAAGCAGATGTTGTAGGCTATTCTAAGAAATTGAAATCAAGATTAATAAATGGTTCTTCTGGTGAAGGAATTGAAAATGCCTTCTTACTTCTTTCACTGATATCAGGCTACACACTAAAAAAATAACAAAACAAGGAAATTTATTAACTTATAAAACTAAAGATATTTGCTTACAAAAAAAAAAAAAATTAAATTATATTATAAACATAGTGATGAAGTTGCATATTACCTGCCGAGGTTGTGCAACTGGAGTGGCTTCATTTTTTACTTCATCAGATAAACCAAAATAGGTAACATCTACATTGTCAACTCCATTGTCAACATTTTTTCCCTTTGTACCAGTTGGTGAAGCAAACAAAATGTCATTATGTTCATGATTAGACAATAACTTCTGGGGAGATTCATTACCATCATCATCAGCATCAATGCTATCCCATAAATCGTCAAGGACATCATCAATACCATGCACTGGATCTTCCTTAGTATTAGAATAGTTTTCAATCTTTCCTAACCTGTTGGATCTTCTTAATATAGCAAAAAAAGTGGCTTTCAAATTTTTCTTAGGTGTTGAAACATCAGTTTTCATTTTTTTTTCACTAGGGTATTAGATTTTCCTGTTTATGTGAAGATGCTTTAACGCTGTGCTATTTGCCCTCTTTGACATAAGACTTTCTTTTTTTTTTTGGATATTGTTGGTGGAATGGGAGATTTCAAACCTATCATGGTAGGAAATGTAGATGATGAAAGAGGAAAATAATTGAATTACAATGAATATTGTAATGATATACCAATTTCAGCTTACCTGCTATAATAGATTCAATATCAAGAGGAATTACATCAATAAATCTCTGAGATCACCACTTGTTGAAGTAGTCAACATTCTCTTTAGATGATATATCAGCGTTATATTTAAGATCTTTCAAACCACAAACAATTTTTTAAATTTCTTCAACAGAGTAATAATTGAATTCAGATGCGTTTGTGACTTCTTTTGGATATATAGACTGGTGCAATTTAAATTGCCGGCTCTAGAGATGTAATATCCCGTGTTTTTAAATATTTTTACACTGTACCGGGATATGCAGTGTCAATAATTTTTGTATATATCTTACGATATTTTTATGAGTTGATGTGTATTTAAAACTTATTTCAAATACTGTGTTTTATTTACAGTGCTTTACGTAAAATTTTCCCAGGACTTGCATTTTCGGGGAAATTTTCACGTAAATATTTTAATATTAATTATTTTAAATATATTTTCAGACTTGCATGAACTCATACGTATTTTTAAAATATTAAACACCGTGTATATGTGTAATTATTTATTTAATTAGGGTTTAATATATATTACCCTAATATTTTATTATTTATTTATTAATTTATTGTTATTTAATTATTTTATTTATTATTAAATTATTAAAATTATTTATTATTATTATTTTATTATTTTATTCTTTCTTTTTCTTTTTTCTTTTTTTCTTTTTCTTTTCTTTTTCTTTTCTTTCTTTTTCTTTTTCTTCTTTTTCTTCTTCTTCCTTCTTCCCGTGCGCCCGACCACCACCCCTCACCACCGCCTGCAACTTCCGATTTTCGGCCATCGGTGTGCTGCCAGGAGCTCCACCTTCCTCAGCCAGCTGCTCCGCCGCCCCCAGCTCCCTTCCCCAGCGCCGGCAGTCCCTGTTTTCCCTTTTTGGCCGAAAATCTTCCCTTTGCCATTTCTTCCTCTTCTGGCCACCGTTTTTGACACCGTCGGTCTCTTTCTTCTCCTTGAGCTCCGATGAGTGTGATTCTAGCTTTGGTTTGAGCTAAAATGGTTTAGATTTGCTTAGGTTTCAAATTTTCAATGTCGGCCTATTAGGGTTTTTGATTTTTTTGAGCTTCGAATTGATTGATTCATGAAAACTACCTTCACAAATATTGATCCTAGTAGTTCAATCTACATGTATGAATTTTTGTAGAATTTTTGGAGATTTTTTGGATTTTTGGGTATTTTTGAATATTTTAATATTATTTTCTAATTTTTGGAAATTAATTATTTAAATTATGAAATTGGGGTTTATGGTTAAATTAGGTGTTGAAATGAATTATGGGAATTTATTTGGAATTTTTATGAATTTCTAAATATTTATTTTGAATTATTTGAGTTTATGGAATTTTGGAAAATTAGGGTTAATTGTGTTTTAAATTGAAATTAATTGGATAATTGGGTTTAATTATTGATATTATTGATAAATATGTTGAGAAAATTAATTTTGGATAATTGTATGATTTTTGGTGAATTTTTGAAGTAATTTTAGTATATATATATATATAGGGGCATTTTGGTAATTTTACCCTAAATTGGCTAAAAATGTAATTTAATTGGTTTTACTAGTTATTTAAGGTATAAAAATGATTTCTATAAATTATTTGATATTTTTAACTAATTAAAACTATTTTTCGAGAATTATTTTCAATTATATATATAATATACGGTTTTTCAAATAAAATGAGTTTTATCGGTTTTTACAGTGTTTTAAGATTAATTATGTAAGTTCTACTTATAAAATGTATTTTTATGCTATAAGGATATTCTTGGTATTTTTAGAATTATTCTGTGTTTGTGGACCCCGGTCGGTAGATTGTAGTCTGGAGTCCGACCGAGGGGTTGTGAATGAGATGTAGT
Source organism: Mallotus nudiflorus (assembly GCA_947683625.1). Taxonomy (NCBI): domain Eukaryota; kingdom Viridiplantae; phylum Streptophyta; class Magnoliopsida; order Malpighiales; family Euphorbiaceae; genus Mallotus; species Mallotus nudiflorus. The sequence continues at coordinate 9,341,102 of CANTUR010000041.1, forward strand.
GCTTATTTTTCGAAGTGTGTTTCTTTGCAGGGTCAGCTCTACTCTTTTGAGTAGAGAGATGTCCGTTTTACAGGGGAGGTTCTGTCGAATTTTTGGTAGAATTCTCGTAAAACGTGATATCCGGTCGAACCCTAATTTCTGATTCTGTGTTTAATACTCTAGATCGAATTCTAGGATTTATGTTAGGATTATTCTAATGTCTATCGTTATTGTTTGTTTAGTTGCGCCGAGACCAAGGGCTAGTGGACCAGGCCCATCGGACCCGTCTCGTGGAGCGCACTAGGTGAGTTACTATACTACAGATATATGCTTAGGATGCATGATTTAGAAATATATATTTTATTTCGATTAAAATGCATAAATAATGTGATTTGTATTTAAGTATATTTTTGGTATATATTAAATTATATGCATGTTTTGTAAATAAAATATATTTAAAATATTTTTAAATATATTTCTAGCTTAAGTTATAATTTGATTGAATTCATTTGACATATATATACTCGAAATATACTTGGTTTACTTTTGGTATATTTCCGGTATATATATGGTTTATATTGTTATTTCAATTAACTTCATGCATCATTTATTTTTTTGAATGAATGTTTTATATTTATTGATGAAGGATATCGATAGAACGTGCTACCTAGTGGGCAGCACTAGGACCGAGTACGTACCGGTACGCCTATAGTATTTAGGCTATACTACTAACCATTTGTGGATATTGATTGATTATGATTATTTGATGTGTGAGATGTGATTTGGGTGTGATTGCTGGAGCTCGGTTGACCAAGTGTCTCGGGGCCAATCACACTGGCAGTCAGACTGCTGGAGCTCGGTTGACTTAGTGTTTCGGGGCCAGTCTACTGTCTAAATGGATTAAGTGGATATATTTGGAATAAGTGAGCCTGTATGGCTAGAGTGTTGTCTAACACTATTTCTGAGGTTGCGATATCATAGGGTTCTATGTGATCCTTCATAAAAGATGATTTTCAGATAAAATATATAAAAATGATTTTACTGCATCTGTGTGTATTTGCCTGTATATATACATATTAGATATATATCGTTGACTGTATGCATTGTCATTTAGTATGCATGTATATATATTATAGTAATTCACTCAGTGAGGTCTGACTCCCCTCCGTTGACTATTTTTCAGGAGAGTCAACATCTTCAGGCCTCAGTAGCAGGTCGATACGCCGGATTTCTTCCGCCCCGGCTTCTTTGTGTAAATTATTTACTTGAGTCTTATTTTTATAATCTAGACACTGCAGTAGTTGTGAATTAAAATGTGGGATTTCATGTATTTTATTTTAAAGAGATGTATTATATTGAAACTGGATTTGTATTGAAAGAGTTTATATATGCGATGAGATGAGATTTGATTTAAATCCAGTGATGAAAATGTTATTATTATATTTATGATTTTTATTTCCGCTGCATATAATATTGTTATTGTTATTATTGCATGATTTATTTTATTTTTAGGCTTGCTACGGGTTCCGGATTCGAAAGAATTCCCATTCCCTAGCGCCGGTCATGGCCCCTGTTTTGGGTCGTGACAAGAGATAAGGCATATAATACTTTATAGTTATGTTTGGCTTGTTTGAATCCAATGAACCAGTGCCACCCACGTAGAATGGCCTTACAGTAGTATAGCCATAGAAAAATTTTAATTGAATTTGCTAGGTAGCTCTAGGTTCATCATAATCCTCCATTACAATTTTCAACCAAGGGTTTTTTGATTCTTCTCTCGGAAAGATGAAAAGCCGATCGTTTGTCCTGATTCTTTGTGTTAAGAAAATGACAAAATTTCATGGAATGATATAGAGTAGTTGCAACGATAAAATTCAATCCAATTGCTTTATCTGACTATATGATAATACTTTAGAGATCTATAAGTGAGGCCAAGTAAAATTGACCCAAGGGTAAAATACTTTCCTAATGCAATAGCTTGTGCCAAATCTATGTACTCTATAGTTGGCTTTCTAGAGAAAGGACACATCAAGAATTTACAAATCAACACCCAAAGAAATTCAACATGTTCCTTCGGAGAAGGCAAACCAAATGCTTTAACCTTATGTTTAATAAAGGAATGATATGAAGAATAGTCAATTGTGGCTGTTGAAAAAGATGTTAATTTTTCAATATTTGAATTAATTAAACATGGTGCATCTAGTCCAACCACAGGCAATCCCGTTAGTAAAAACACATCATGCAAGGTAATTGAATAGAGACCAAAAGGGAAAATAAACGAGTTGAGACTAAGAAACCAGAAACACAAAGCATATTGGCTTGAAATAGTAGTCCAATTTTTCTTATTTCTATTAACTGATTTATCCCCATTACCTTCTATATTTTTTTGTAATGCGGTTTTAACCTATCAATCCATTAAATCCACTAAGAATACAGTTTGTGCTATGACTTCATGCTAGGTGTATCAATAGGTGATTTTAAATCTGGTTCTAGTAATAATTCTTCCTTGGAAGACATAGGGAAGGGTGTAGTAGGTATTCCATCCTAGTTGCTTGCAAATGGACACATTGAGATAACTAAGTCATTAATTAGTAGTGGAATCTAACCCTTATATTCCAAAAAGTAAAAAAAAAATTGAAATTGAGTAGTGAAATAACTTGGTTAAATTAAATGTTTATAATTGAGAAAAATTTGAAAAAAAAGGTATGTACCATAATAATATAAATGGTGGTAATGGATCCGCCTTCACCTCCATCATTATTGCGTTTCGAATTTCCTAGAACAAAATTTTTCAATAGTTTTTCATCTTACAACATCTTCATTATTTGTAATATACACTTACATATCATTTCACAACACCAACGTATGTAAATATGAAAAAATACCACTAGAGCGTGACTTCATTTAAAATTCAACTTTTCTTCATCACTCAATGTTACATTTGATTTCAGAAATAATAGTAACTACAAAATTTTGATTTGATTTTAGTCACTTGTAGCAAAATTAATATTTTATTCAATTAAATTTATTTCATAGCCTCTTTTAAATGTATGAAAAAAAAGTAGTATTTTTAATCAAAACCATTGGTAATACAAGCAATAATTATTAATTTGTATAACTTACTAACCTAAAGCGTATTTTTGTTCATTTCTCATATGAATCACCAGTGGACCTCACATCCTCCATTTTATTTATTAATTAATGGAAACAAATTTGTTAGAAAAAATATAAATTGGAGAGTTAAATTATTATTCAAAAAAAAAAATAGTTATGATTCTAAAATTACCTTTTTTTGATTGGTAGCACCTTCTGAAGTAAGTTTTAATTGGGTGATAGAAATGAGATTTCTTCACCGACCATGGCGAAGTTATCAATGGTTGTCTACTAATATACACAGATGGTAAAGGTTGATCTACGATTATGATGGATGACCATTCGCCGTTAGAATCAGAAGAAAATAATAGATCGTATGAGGATATAACAAAATTAGGGTACTGAAACTGTTCTCGATGCCAGCAAGAGTAGTTAATTGGATGGGTAGGGAAAAATTTGAACACTGGTTATGGTATTGGTAACTAATATGGAAGGTTGGCTGAAGATACTTCTATTGGATCGTGACTTCTTTTGGAAGCTTGAAATTGAAAAGGATTTGAATTAGAATTATTTCCCGTGTTGAAGATTATAGCTAATCTTGAGGTTACCGATAAAGCAATATTATTAGAGTTAATGATGAAAGGTGACCCAAATTGGAAAGGAAGTAATGCAATTACTCCTTCTTTTTGATTTTCATTATCCTTTTGCTTTTCCCTCTCTTCTTGCCAAAACCAGGCATCATATATGGTGAACCGTATAGTCGGCCTCATCAATTATTAAAAATATATCTTTTCAATCTGACTATTATCACACATAGTACTAATTATATACATTATGTATACATATGGTGAAATACAATAAGTATACAATTTCCAACTTACATTGAAATGTTTGGTTACCTTTTTTGATAAGAAATATATTTTCCATTTGAAAATGAAACCATATTAACATTTAAATTTGTGAAACCAATAGTATGGTGAAATAACTTTTGCAAACCATCATTGGGTCCTTTTAATTTTTTTTGGTAAAGCTAATATGTTAAATACATTATGTGTAACTTGACATTAGTTGAAATTACATTTAATTTTTGTACCTTCTAACTACTATAATTTTATAAACAATCCAGTCTGTTATAAATAAATATTACTTCACAGTTACAGTTGCAATCCATACATTCTATAACATCATTATCCATCAAGCCACACCAACCTAAATACTTGTGGAAAAAGCTTTATGAACATTCGTTTATTTTGGATGTCAAACTCCCTATCACCCATAGCTTTCTAAGTACTTGAAGTAGAGATGCCCTACTTTCTCTAAGCTTTTTTATTTTTTTCACAGGTTCAACTAGACGTTTGCCTTCCTTTTCATCATTTCTATTATCGCTGCATAATAAGATCACCCTTAAAATGTACCATGATCCATAATGTCCCGTTGCCGAGGCTAACTCTAGTATAACATGATCTTTCTCACGATCAGGTGATATGCCGAAGCATGTTTCTTGTAAAATAATATCACACAATATAAATAATATATTTTTTCACTATATAACATTCACCATATTTGTAAATTGATATGAGGCACAATATACAAAACTATGTAATTTTATAATTATTCTTTTAATTAAGACCAAAATAAAATTTACATACCACCCCTTCCCTGTACAATGACTCTGGATTTTGACACTCGGTGCATTGTTGTAAAAACAAATTCATCGACCTTGGATAAACCTAAAATTCTCCAGGGATGCTATCCAAATTAACCCGTCGATAAACAACAGGGTGGTTTGCTGCATTATGAACATGTTTACAACTGATATGGAATAAACTAAATTATAATACTTTATCAGTTGGTTTAAAATTGAAAAAAAATAATTACATCAAATCTATGACATTATTTATATCTTAGTTTAAAATTGAAAAGATCTTTCAAAGAATGTCTTCCCACTCTTGAGATTATGTCAACCATCAACTCATCAGGAATATTGTATAGGGAAGTCACTAGAATATCTGTGTTTTTTAACTTTTCTGTAGCCATTATCATGCAAAATAATTTCAAAATTAGAAAAATAAGGGAATTGAGTCGAAAGTTTTGTTTAGAGTAAGATAAATGAATGGCAATGTAGAAATGTAGAGTATATATAAGAGTATGTAACTATGTAATTCACGAAGTTAAATCAACGTGACTGTTAACATAAATGTACTTTCAATTAAATTCAACAACATATTTGTAAAAACATTATATTAACATATATGTTTCGATATTTATGTGACAATATTACTTGTAAACATAATTTTTTTTCTAGATTATAATATGTGGTAAAGTTATTTAACCATATAACTTTCCCCATCTTTGTAAGTTGATATTGCAACTTTCCTTGGAAGTTTTATTGTTATTGAGCTTATTGGTTAAGCAACATTTCTAATAAATAAACTAAAAATTATTCATTTTCCATTATTGGTGAAACACTACTTTGTAAATTGTATACATTAATTATAAAATATATAAGCTATTAAACTTAGGGGATCGAGGAATTAAGCATGATGTTATTGCATGCGAGATATACATCACTGTAATTATCCTCGATTAATGATGATATATAATTATGGATGATCATACCAATTAAGATGTAAGTTGCAAGGTTTCTTTTTTTTTTAATTGAGAATAATGAAATTGATTAGACCTGCATCATGCATTTTTAGCTACACCTGTAAACTATAGTAGATTAATTATTACACATGGACTGTTTACACTAGCTAGATTAGATTACCAATTGATATGTGAACTCATTTTGAAATTACAGTAGTCCTAGATAAATTTGTTTAGTGAATTCAATTGAGTTGTGAAATCATTTTGAAATTTGTACTAATTTTTTTAGTGAAATGAATATAAAACCATAACTCTTACTATATTCACTTTTAATACCAATAATTAATTCAACTACAAACAAATAAAACTTCATGGTAACAACTGCACTTTATATAGTTGATCACTTTAGAACATTCAGTTGGGTGAACCCAACCACATTGCAAGTGGTGTAACCTTACAAGATGCATTTTTTTGGCATTAATATGCCTATTACCCAAACCCTTCGAAGTATTTCTACAAATTGGAACTTACATTCTGTTAACTTGTTCAATCTTTCATAGTTTGAACATTTCTTGTCCCTCCTCTTCCTCATCATTGTGGGCATCACATAATAAAATAACTCCGAGAATATAACATGCTCGGTAATTTCCTCTTGCTACAGCCCGCTAAAGTAAGAGACTACCAAAGGTCAAGTTAGGATGTATGTTGAAGCACGTTTCCTAAAAATAAATAAATTATTAAAATTTAAAATAATAATATGTCATTTCATATAGCACAATTTCACATTTGTTTATGCAAGTTGCTTACCACCCTTTCTCTATGCAATGACTCTAGATTTTCAAATGTCAAACATCTTCTTAAAAATGTGAACACCGATTGTGGAAAAACCCACCATTTACCAGGCAGGCTATCTATATTAGCTCGTTTGTAAACTTCTGGTTCTTTTGATGTGACATTAAAAGCCTTACAACTAAAAGATAAATAAAAATATAATATTAATTAACCTATTAAGGATATTAAAAATAATCAAAAGCAGTATTCACTAGACATACCATAGTTTCACATTGAACAAATATGTTGCTGAATGTGCTCCTATTCTTGCTATTATATCCACAAAAAAATCTTCTGGCACCTCATGGATGGATGTCATCAGAGTGTATGTGGTTTTGTTATTCTCAATAGCCATTTTTATGAAGATGCTTTGTTGTCAAAGAAAAAATAGATAAACAAAAAACTAGGAATTAGGATGAGTTATGGATGAGAACATGTAATTCCAATTTAAAGGTCAATAAGATGTTAATGCATTATCGATACCAAGAAGTCAAATCGACATTATTCATATAAGCAATTTTATAAATTCCAATCGGGTATGGAACGTGTACAATGTATATATTAAACCACAAGTATAGATTAATGTCACATCTAAATGTGAAATAAACATTAATCTAGATGCACAAAAGTACTAAACTTTAATATCAATGAAATTGCAATTTACATTATGAATGCTTCAATGTCAATGTGATCTATAAAACTGGAATTTATCTACATGAACACACAAGTATAACATAATGTCACATATTCAATGTCAATATGATATATGAAATTAACATTAGTCTACATGCACAAAATTAGTAAACTATAATGTCACAACTTGAATGTCAATGAAATCAGAATTTACATTTTAAAATATTCAATGTCAATATGATATATAAAATTGGAATTTATCTATATGAACACACTAGTAAATTTTAATGTCACATATTCAATGTTAATGTGATATATGAAATTAACATTAATCTACATGCACAAATTATTAAACTTTAATGTTATAAATTCAATGTCAATGTGACACATGTAAGCTTCAACTAAACTTTAAATGCATTAATGTCAATTTGTTCTATCAAATTAAAAGTAACATACATGAATACCTTTAAGTACTTTGTAAACTTGATTATAACAATAATGCATGATATTCCATCCATTCACCAAATATTATAGTAATTCTATTAAGCAAAATTCTTTTTTAAAATGTACATTAATCATACATTTATAATTTCACAAGCGTACGTATGCATATATTCCATGTTGTTCGTAATTCACCACATTATGTATTCACCATACATAGGGATTTTATTCCATATTGTAATTCATCGAAATTGAAATTACAAGGTTTATTATAAGCAAATGTTTTAGATTTATGTCAACAGTCATCAAAAGGTCATATTTGTATCCGGTGATGATTTATTTATTGGTAGTTTGAAATTCAAATTCATAATAAATAACCACCACTTTGCATTGAAATGCACTCTATATAATCTGCCTTAGTGAAATTAATCAACTCACTTTACCAAGTGACTCACTTTCAATATCTAAAAGAACACTATAATTTTGTTCTTCATTTTACTTCAATAATGGCTGCATTCTATCCAAAATGGAAAAATCATGGTGAATCTTTACAATCATTAAATGTTTTTTCAAAGCGTTGTAAGGATAACATGACAGAAATTGTGAGTATATTGTTTCGATCATTTTTAATATCGTAATGAATAAAATTTTTTCAAAAATTTTAATGTATTCCTTTTCTTTGATATGTTAATAGAGGGTACCTAATTATTGATTATAATGTTTAGGTGAACCACTTATAGAAATAGTTATGCTTAGAGTAACATATTCCAAGCCATACCATTTATGGGAAATAAGAGTATGTACCAATAACATCTCCTGGGATAAGAACATGCTTGCAGATGGTATTATTGAATTATTAAACAACTATAATATTGACAATAATGTTCTAATGTTTTCTAGATATGTACACCATGGATAGGAGGTTTGTTGCATCAAATAAGTTAGATCGATCACTATTTTAATTGCTTTATATTCATAGAATTTATATTTGTTGACATTGTTAGTTTTTTATTTCAAGGTAAAGTGTTAGTTTTGTGTATATAAGTGAAATGGAAACATGTAAGAAATTTTATAAGTTATATATTGTCAAATCTAAAATCAATTGAATTGCCTTTCTCTCAATTGATCTTATTGAGGAAGGAATAATGTTTAGTTTATCAAATGTGTACTATTAGTTGTCATTTTAGCCTACGCTATAATTAATTGCATTTGAAAGGAGTCATATTTTGGCAACATAAATAGGATCGCAGTCAACATGTATAAGATTTACTATGCACATATCTTGGTAAAATTGTATTTTATTAAGTTAGTCTACAGGTGAATCAATGAAGTGATAATTAAAATGAAAATTGTTATTTGAACAAATCATTTGAAATTACTTGGTGAAACTCATCCAAGTTTTAATTCAAAAAAATCATTTCAAATCTATAACAATAGATATCTTGGTGAAATTTTAATAAATTTCATTGTGACATCTATTAGTTGTTGAAATTAGTGGGTTGATGTCACCAGATTGCATGTGTTTTTCTTTCTCGGTTCGGTGATGATAAGAGACATTATGAATGATAAACAAACAAATAATATAATATAAAACAAAAGATATACGATGATTTAAAAGAGAAACATGAATTATTATTGATAACAGTTACACATTTATATTTCGATATTACTTTGGAAGTACCACTCTAGTAATTAATAAGAAGGCACACTGTTGTGGTGCCAATGTGCATCATTTCATTAGTATGGTGCCAATTTGCATCATTTCATTAATTTGTATTTTTTCTTTGATTAAATTTTAATAAATTTCCATGTATTTTACATATATTGATATTGAAACATCAACATCATATTTTAGTACCATGACAAATAATATTGAACAAACCAATACAATTAATTCTTTTACATATATTGATATTGAAACATCAATATGCTTACAAAAATAAACATCAATTTGCTTCATGTAATTTTAAAAATAACACCAATGTCCTAATCTAAACTAACATCAATTGAAATGTGTGTTTACAAAAATGTTGAAGTGTAATTACCTGCTAACATGTGTTTGTAACATTAGTTAAAAACTAACTTTAAAAATTCAAATCTATACATGTGTTACCTTCAAACATAAAGTCAATGTTCTTCAATGAAAAACTTCATTAATGAGATGAATCAAATTAATATCAATTGAAACATATGTTTGACATTACAGTTCAAGTTAAATTACATGTTTAATGTGATTGATGAAATATACATTACTCAAAACCTTAATCATTACATTATTGAAATTGACATCTATATGCTTGGTTTCCCCTACCATCAATTTATGTATTAGTTATATTCTTGGTGAAGTATCTTTGTGTGTGTTATAAAAAAACAATCCTTGGTGAATTCATTCATGAAATTTATTTCAAATAGTAGTAATTGCAAACATAGTGATTAAAATTCCGTTCAACTATTTATATATTACACTTCTAGCCAATTTTGGCTCATATATTATCCATTTGCATCGCTGAAATTATTAAAATTTGGAAAGTTAGCTTGACTACCCATTACTTCACCACCATTAATTAGCTGCCTCTGCATTGTCAAATTATTCAACACACCAACAACAACACTTTACTACTACAAAACAATTAAAAAATAGTCTCTGTCATTATTCTAATCTATAAAAATATATAAAAACAAACAAAATTTGAAAATAACTTACATGGTATGAATTCATTATACCGGTTTATCTTGTACATAAGCCTGTACATCTCTCCCACAACCTCAACCACCTTTGCCCCCTCGGCCACTACCTCCCCCTGTTCTTCTACCACTAATAGTAGCGATTTTTCATCTTGGTCTTATTCTAGTATCGGAAGGCCTTCCATGAGGAACTGTGACATTTGGATTCAAAATTGTTATACCAATATTTTGATTGCCTTCACCAGCATTATGCTCTTCGACATTATCATTATCCAATGCTCCATTCTAGTTCAAAAGGTCATTGTAGGCAGCTTCCAACCTTTCAATTAATAACACCCTTTTGGCATTTTTAAACAAAACCAAATCAACATATTTGTTGAAGTACTTCTATAATTCAATGCTTTTCTTGTACTGCTCGGTCATGTTAGGATAACCACCGATAAAAAATATTGTTGAATGAGGACTCCTCGGTCATGCACTTCCTTTTGTCACCTTCTGCTCATATATCATTTGTTAACTACTTAAATATCCTTAATAGATAACACTGTAAGTATGTGGTAGCACAATACATTACTTGATTCAAAATTTTTATTGTTATAGTTAATGTAATTAGCTTCTGTCCTAAAATTAACTATATAAACCAATTTTTTCACAAAAAAGTCATTCACTAAGCATCTTTCACACACTAGGTGTAACTCAATGCCTCCTAGGTTGACTTGAGTATGGTTACCATTCAATACATGATAATATATCATCCTTTTAATTTTTTCGTGCACTTTTCAAACATACTATTGGTGAAGGCATGCTAAAATTATTTTTCCTGGTTGAAATTTTTGAAATAAAAAATTTCTTTATTCATGCTTTTGAATTTAGCAATAAATTTCTTCTTAATCTTGTCGCTCAATGCTATCTCATATTGGTCACAAACTATTTCAGTGTACTCCTTGAGTGGAAAAAACTATCAAAGTATGCATCTATACTTTCACTCCTCTTAGTTAATGCTATTCCAGCCTAAAATCTATGATTTAAGAATACTGGAACCTAGCTCTCCTTCTCATTATATAATTTCACCATCCATGTATTTTTAGCAAAATAGTACCTATTTATGAAGTTTCTCCAATTATTCTCAAACATCTTTATACTTAGGCTGTCATACACCAAACCTTTAAATTCCTTACAACATTCACCAAATTCATTAATGTGTTTAAACTTTTCTCCTACCTTGCACATTATATGCCATATACAGAAATGGTGAATGGTATTTGGCATAATTTCTCTTACAGCTACCTTAATGCTCTCACACTGATTGGTTATAATTAATGAGGATGAATCTCGCCTATAGCAGTGATCTATGAAGAGAATAACCATTTAAATGATTCAACACTCTTATTTGCAACTAAAGCACATTCTAACAAAATTGACTAATCATGATGGTTCACACCAATAAAAGTAGCAAGAGGCATCTTGTATTTATTCCCAAGGTAAGTTATGTGAAAAGATATAATATCATTAAACTCCTCATAAGTAGCTTTACCTCTAAGATGAATCCACAAGAAATTTCTTAAATAGTTTTCCTCGTTAAGATCAATCAAATAAAAAATTCTCCATCTTTCTATTGCATTAATATAAAAATTTTTCTAATAACTTATGCTTCTCCTTCACCAATCCTTGACCTCCTCTCCTTATCTATGAAATTCCTCATGTCCCTTTGCGAGCATCATCCTAAATTTTTTGGATCACCAGCTTGCACGATTGCCATTCTCATGCTTTTACCAAGCCTAAGTGCTGCAATGTCATTAGCGACCAATATTCTTTCAAGTGTTAGAGTCAAACACCTAAGGCCACTCATTAACCTAGACATCAAAGGATTTAGCTCATGGTTATGTTCATGTTCATGTTTTATTGAACTAACAACCCACATTCCATCTCTCAACACTGCATTCAAATGAGCCAGGCAACATGATATCTTTGATTGTATCATTGCTTCTGATTTCCTCCTTTTTTCACAACTAATGGTTTGATATCTTCTTAAACCATCTCTACCCTTATAAGCATATCTTTTAGCAATAAAAAATCCTTTCAGCCTAGCATGTTCTTGATAAACTTTTAACAGATTATCTACAGTTGCAAAACACATACCTGGTGCAGGACCATCCTTTGCAATATGTCCATTCAAATTTATATTCTCATTATTTTGAGAATTGAATTCACCAACTTCACCTACGCTATCATTGTCATCATCCCCAACAGGTTTAACAGAGTTTTCTTTTGGTTCAATAGAGTTTTCATCTGGTTTAAAAGAGTTTTCCTCTCCATTCATGGAATAATTGTAAATTTCAGAGTAAAAAATCTGTCAAATCTTTTCTCTGTGATCCATTTCCTTAAACAATACTCATGGAAGACAATGGAACATTAATTTTGATCCATTTTATTGTTATATTTGCCACCCAGTTCAGAAATTAATTGTGTCTTGATTACAATGCTTTTTTGCTTTTATTTTAGAAATAGAAGTGAATTTAGCACGCTTAACAATAATGCTTAATGAGGTAAAATAGTTTAATGAGGGTATATTAGACATTTGCATAACCATTAATTGCTCATTTAATTATTCTATTTGGATAGATTCTATCCGTTCAATTTTTTTTACAATTAGCTATCTAAGTGATATAGTGTAAAAATTTCATTGAAATGATCAGATAATTAAGGACCCGAATCTTTTTTTTTGTGTGTTTCAGGAATTTTAAAGTTTGTAATGTGTCTATCAAGTTTAATCACCTGACCTCCTGCATTTGTTGACAAACATTCGATATTCCCTGTGCTAGTGAAGCGGGTCAAATTGTAATATCCTAGTCTCTAGGACTTAGTATAGAGCAAGTAGGGTGTCAAACACTCGGGAATTTGGAATAACCTTGTATTAATGAGTAGATAATTAGATGGATAGGCAAAGTAAAATCAAAATGATATAAAAACAAATAACTACTCTAATACTAACTATTTTAATTACTACTACAAGTTCTTAACAAAGAATATAAAGGAGAATTACAATGTTAGTCAAATAAGGATTAAGTAAATGTTCTTATATATTGATTGGAAATTAGTCTAAAGTCTTTAAATGTAATTCTTATTGTCAAGTAAAGGTATTTTCTTATGGTAACTACACTCATTCTCATGAACATGTAGAAATAAAAGAAAACCAATAACATATAACACTAATGCTTCTTCCCTTAAGATGAATTCCTTGTCTCCAAGTGATATTCAATACTTAAGTGACTTCAAATATTCTTCCACCAAATTACTTCAACTCTCATTGCAAATAATTAGATTCATAAGTTATATATGGTGATTAAACATACATAATATAAATTTGCACTAATTGAAATCAAATCTCTAAACTAAGTTAGAAATGTATAATCCTTATTCAATCAATCATTGCAATTCCTTCAAAGTCTTAGCCAATATACATGGTTAATTCAATGAAAAGATAATCAAATACAATATAGAAAAGAAAAGATTGAGTTAATAAAACCATTTTAAATATCTTGTAATATTGCTTGGCCGAATTGATCTTCTTTTCTTCTTGGTCGCCTTTGTCTTCTAAAAATGAACTCCAAATAAGAAACTAAGTAGTAATTTTCTATTAATCAAAGTAATCTTTTTCAATCATCTATCTCTCTAGATGAATTCCCCTTTTTACAGGTCACAAATGATGTATATATAGACCTTAGAGGTAGTTACAAGAAGTTACAATTGGAAAGGCACCCTTTGGCATGAAAGATCACAACCCTATGAAAATATAGTAACTTCAAGGGAATTTTTGTCCATCTAAATGACATTATCTTTGAAAAGTCCCTTCATGAAAGTTCTAGATATATGAGTTATCTTTCTAACAAAACTTGAATCACCTTAATTGGATGTCTGTAGAGGAAATTATAACAGAAATACAGAAACTGCACAAAGCTGGAAAATGATGGCCTTCTTGGACTGACTCGGCACCAAGTCACGAGTTGGCATCGACAGGCTTTGTTACGAGTCAGCACATAGTGACAACTCGGTACAACTTAATTCTCAGCAATGCAAACTCTCAATCACGACTCGATCCGCTGGTAACGACTCGGCACAAACTTGAATTGACTTCCCCTTGCTTTCCAAACTTCACATTTCATTCAAATCATTCCAAGGTATTTTCCATGAACCAATTGGACCTAAAAACACATATAAAACATACAAACAAACCTAGAACGAATTTCGAAATAAAAATAACACTTACATAACTAAAAATACACAGTCATAACTAAAATTAAATAAAAATAACTACTAAAATATCCTAAATAAGTATGCATATTTGCAATTGTATCAGCTAATTTAGTTTATGTCACGGCGCCTCTTCTTTTGTAGGAATCAGTTTTAGTGTCACTTATGGAACTTTTAAGACAGGGTTAGAAATTGATGTCTTTATTGAATATTAAGGTGTTTCTTGCTTCTGGAAAAATCTTGGCCTGAGTTTTGAATTCCTGACACAAAAAACTTCTGGAGCAACGGGATATGAAATTTCCAAGACATTGTTTCTATTTTTTGGTCTTTGCTTGACATGACTTTCTAATTTTATAACTATGATAATTTCTTTCTCACAAGATCAACCATTTTGAAATCCAAAGAAAAAAAAAAACCATAGCGCTTGTATGAACGCATGTAGCAAGGCCAATTTTCTTCTTAAAGGGAAACATATATTATTTTTAGCAAATTGTAATGACCTTAATTTATCATGGAGCATATGTAAGATAGAAGATCCATTAACAAAAATTAAAATTTTTCATTTAACTTTTTGGTACAAAACACCAACATTCAGCTAAAATTCCCAAAAATTTAACAATATTTTTAACTAGCTATAATGTGTAAGGCGACTTGAATTTCAAAAATGGCTGCATAGGACATGAACATAAGACACTACCTATGCGGAGACGATATTTCTATTGTCTTCATTTTTTTTTATCTTTCCAAATTCCTTACATAGCTTTTTTTAGATACTACAGATATAAACCCACCTGCAATAAATCCAAAAAATTCTAGGAGGTGCTATAAATTGGATCTGACATCAGTACAACTAACATTGAAATTTGAGAGCAAAATAAATATTATCCCTTATCCTAACAAACTACTATATATTGAATAGATAATAATTTAAATGAGCAATTTTTGGATAAAAATGACCTAACACTAGTCTTTTGACCATTAAGAAGAACAAAATGAAGGAAAATTTCTAGGACTTGGATATAGGACAACTGAATATTTTCTTAAAAAAAAAAAGACATTAAAAAAAATACAAAGATCTTGTGGGGACATTGAAATGTATAAATTGTGATAGTCATTACAATTTTTTATATAGTCAGAAATTGAAAAATACATAATTATGCCAACACCATCTAACTCTTATCATCTACTACTTCTCTTCTACTCTGTTTTATTTCTGTGTTATTGGTTTCCATTATCAAATGGGCAAGAAAATGAAGTCGTTGGATATGGCTGCACAATTGAATCTGTCACTATTAGTCAACAAGACAGGACTTTAGAAGCTGGCTTACCCTTGTCAATAATTCATCTGTGGACCTGACGTTCAAAGTCTCAGTCTTTTAGCCATGTAAGCAATTAACATTTGACCCTTCTTCAATCCTTGATCATTATCTTCGTTAATTCTTCAATCTTGATTTCGAACTTCTATGTTCATTTTCGTACATCAATGTGATGGTAGTAATGTAAGAGATAAAAGAGTTCAACTACGCGAGTGATGTGCCTTAAAAATTTGTCAGGATAACATGGTTTTCTGTCCAATCATTATTGGTGGTTGAAATAAATGCATGGAGCTAACTTAACATATGCCTTTAATGCAGCTTTGAGACAAATGAACGTCTCAGGGTCAGAATAACAGATTCAGATACACGAAGATGGGAGATCCCAGAAGATATCATTCCCCGGCCGAACCTGTCGCAGAATCTCCAGGGAGCCACCCTGCCTTGTTAGAGAACACAACCCTTTCCAACCCAAACTCAGACCTTGTTTTCACCCTCTACAGTACAACCCCTTTCGGCTTCTCCGTGTCCCGCAAATCCAATGGCGGCGTGCTTTTCAACGCATCTGCGGACCCGACAAATTCCAGCACATTCTTGGTCTTTAAGGATCAGTATATACAGCTCACTTCTTCTCTTCTTGAAGACAGGTCTAATCTATATGGTACTGGAGAGCACACAAAGAGCTCCTTTAAGTTGCAGCAAAGTCAGGCGTTGACTTTGTGGAATGCTGACATAGGAAGTGCTAATCAAGATGTTAATCTTTATGGATCCTACCCATTTTACCTGGACGTCCGGTCACCTCCGGCGATGGAAGAGTTCCGGCGGGGAGTAGTCATGGTGTTCTGGTGTTGAATAGTAATGGGATGGATGTAGTTTATGATGGTGATAGAATAAGTTACAGGATAATAGGTGGTGTAATTGATTTGTACATATTTGCTGGCCATCTCCTGATATGGTGATCCAGCAGTACACAGAACTCATTGGTCGGCCCGCACCTATGCCTCAGTGGTCATTTGGTGAGTCCTCTCATACATTTTGTGTTTTTGTCTCGACTCTTGAGCATGTTCACTAACATTTTTTTCCAGGTTTCTATATCAAGGATTTCATCAATGTCGATATGGTTACAAGAACATTGCTCATGTTGAGTCAGTGGTTGCTGGCTACGCAAATGCTTCTATACCCCTTGAAGTTATGTGGACACATATCGATTACATGGATGCTTACAAGATTTTTACTTTTGATCCCATTAACTATCCTGTTGATCAAGTGAAACAATTTGTCGACAAACTTCATCAAAATGGTAAAAAACACATTGTCATTATTGATCCTGGTAAGTACCCACATAAGAATAATCCTTAATTTTTAGGTAACTAATCAAGTAGTTAATTGGATCAATTTCAAGAAAATATTTATGGTGTCATCTTTCTCAGGAGTTAGTGTTAATGATAGCTACGGAACCTATACTAGGGGGATGCAAGCTGATGTCTTCATTAAACGAGATGGTGTTCCTTACCTGGGACAAGTTTGGCCTGGACCTGTCTACTTTCCTGATTTTATAAAACCTGACACCAGTATCTTTTGGAAAGATGAGATCAAAAGGTTTAGAGATATTGTTCCTGTCGATGGTCTTTGGATCGACATGAATGAGATTTCCAATTTCATAACTTCACCACCAACTCCATCCTCTACCCTTGATCCTCCTTACAAGATTAACAATGGAGGAGGCAAGAGGCCAATTAATGACAGGACAACCCCTGCAACATGTCTACCTTTTGGCAACATTACAGAATATGACGTTCACAACTTATATGGACTGCTAGAAGCTAGAGCAACACACGACGGCTTATTAAATTCCACAGGCAAGAGGCCGTTTGTACTTAGCAGATCTACGTTTGTCAGTGCTGGCAAATATACAGCTCACTGGACCGGAGACACTGCCTCTAGATGGGTCGATTTAGCCAACACCATTCCTACCATGTTGAATTTTGGACTCTTTGGTATACCAATGGTTGGGGCTGATATATGCGGTTTTTCAGGGAGCACTAATGAAGAACTTTGCCGCCAATGGATTTAGGTAAATATAAAATGCTCGTAATGCAAGAGGCCAGGAGTTCAAACTCTAACAGTCCTCGCTAAAAGTTATTTTTTTTTTTTTCCATGGACCAAATAATGTGCACTGTTTTTTGAACTATATTAATTATTGTTTTCAGCTTGGGGCCTTTTATCCCTTTGCAAGAGATCACTCGGACAAAAATAGCATTCGTCAGGAGCTATATGTATGGGATTCAGTGGCTGCAACTGCAAGGGAGGTTTTGGGACTCCGGTATCGACTGCTTCCATACTTTTACACATTAATGTTTGAGGCACATACTAATGGGACACCAATTGCAAGGCCTCTTTTTTTCTCATGAGGATGTTAATGTTGGGGAAATTAACAGAGTTGGTGCAGCGAAATAATTTTCACAAAGATAAAATAAAATAACTGTAGAAATAATTAAATAAATAAATTAATTGGAGGCTGTTAAACCAACCAATGAGTGAGTAAAATAGACGATTAAACTGACCGTATAAATAATAAAAATGGCACCGATATTTTAACATGGTTCACTCTTAATTTTTGGGCTACATTCATAGGATAAAAACAGAATAACTCTTCCATTATGAAAATAGTAGGTACAAGAGAGAGTTTTTTCTAGATCAATACTAGAGGTATAAAAAATCTCATCAAAATAGTGGCACTCAAAGTGTTTTCCAAACACCTTAAAATAATTTCCTCACTATTTTGTCACTCACCTTTTGAGAAAACATTTCTCAAACCCTTTTAAAATACTCTCTCCCCTCACTAGCACATACGTTAATCACTTGTGCTCTCTAATTTTTTCTCTACTCCTTGCTTATCTTGCTTTGCTGCTTGTGTTTTTTTGCTTATCTTCATATAGCCATCTGTGTATAAAAAAAATAAAACAATTTTTTTCTTCATTTGGTATCTACCCCTTTTGACTTTTTTTTTTTTAAATTTTCTTACATGTGGATCCCACACTTGAGGTGGGATCCATCCAACAAATCTCCCCCTTACGCCCCAAGTGGGGCATAAAAAATAAACCTACTTTCTCACCCTCTCGATTATGTGGAGGTCATTACCATTCTGGCAGCTAATCGACAGAATTCAAACTTCTCCCTTGGTAGAATTTTTGTTAACATGTCTGATCCATTTTCATCAGTATGGATCTTCTCTAGCTGCAATAGTTTCGTCTCCAATACATCCTGTATCTAGTGATATCTCACATCAATATGTTTTGATCTTGAATGAAAGGAGGAATTCTTACCAAGGTAGATAGCACTTTGACTATCACAAAATAGCTCGTATTTGTCTTGCTGAAAACTGAGTTTATTTAACAATTCTTTATAAGCTTCAGTTACTGTAATAAACTCTGCTTCAGTGGTAGACAAAGCAACACATTTTTATAATTTTGATTGCCATGCCATAGCTCCCCTTTCAAATGTAATCAGATAACAAGACGTTGACTTTCTCAAGTCAACATCACCTGCCATGTCTGCATCTGTATATCCAGCTAACACAAGTTGGTGTCTCCAAAACATAAGCATATTTTGGACGTTCTACAAAGATACCTGAAAATCCATTTTACTGCAGCCCGATGTTCCTTTTCAGGATTTGAAAGGAACCAACTCACAACTCCAATTGAGTGTGCAATATCTGGCCGTGTACATACCATGGCATACATCAAAATACCAACTGCTGAAGCATATGGAACTCTATCTATCTCTTCCTTCTCCTTATCAGTGGAAGGGCTTTGCTGAGAAGTCAATCTAAAGTGATTAGCAAGAGGACAGCTAACCGATTTAGCATTGTACATATTGAACCTTTGAAGTACCTTATCAATGTACTTCTCTTATGACAACCATAGTTTCTTGATGCCTCTGTCTATGATAATTTTCATGCCAAGAATCTGCTTTGCTGGTCCTAAGTCTTTTATGGAAAAAGACTTACTCAACTGCTTCTTCAAGCTGTTAATTCTGGAAACATTCTGACTAACTATCAACATGTCATCCACATAGAGCGAAAACACAATAAAGTCATCATTAGAGAATTTTTAAACAAATACACAGTGGTTTAAAGTGGTCTTCTTGTAGCCTTGCTCCCCCATAACAAATTCAAACTTCTTGTACCATTGTCTTGGTACCTGTTTCAAGTTGTATAAGCTTTTCTTTAATCTGCAAACATAGTCCTCTTTTCCCTTTTCTTTGAAACCCTTTGGCTGCTTCATAAATATTTTCTCTTCCAAATCACCATGACGGAAGGTAGTTTTAATATCCATTTGCTCAATCTCCAGATCAAAACCTGCTGCCAAACCCAGCACAGTACGAATGGATGTCATTTTCATGACTGAAGAAAATTTCTCATTAAAGTCAATACCCTTTCTTTGGTTGAATCCTTTTACAACAAGGCTAGCTCTAAATCGTTGTTGGAGACTGTGTTCTTCATGCTTGATCTTGAATACCCACTCATTCTTCAAAGCTCTCTTGCCTTCAGGAAACTTCACCAGCTCAAACATCTTGTTCTTATGCAGAGACTTTATCTCATCCTGCATGGCTTCAAACCATTTCTGCTGGTGTTCATCATTCACAGCTTCTTTAAAGCTTTCTGGCTCTCCCTCATCAATTAGTAACATAAACTGGTCTCGAGGATATCTGGTAGAAGGTTGTCTGATTCTATCAGATCTCTTTAGTAGCATTGGAGAAGCCTTATCTGCCGGTGGTTGATCATGAACACCATCATCATCATTTTCAGATGAAATCTCAATGAGAGCATCTTTATCACATGCATCTGGCGGAATAACTTCATTTTCATCTCCAACTTCCCTTGGCACCTTTGTTAGAGGAACTAACTTCAAATCTGAATCATCTTTAAAACTAGGGATGTTCTTCTCAACTCTGGCAAGATCTTTGATTGTCTTGTCTTCAATAAACACAACGTTATGACTTCTGACAAGAATCTTTTGGACTGGATCATAAAATCTATAGCCAAGTTGATCTTGACCATAGCCAATGAATACACACTGTCGTATCTTGACATCAAGCTTGGACCTCTCATCTTTAGGAATATGCACACAAAGGCTTTGCATCCAAAAACTCGTAGATGACTATAGGAAACATCTTTTCCTGACCACACCCTCTCTGGAGTGTCAGACTATAAAGGAACACATGGTGAAAAGTTAAGCACATGCATTACTGTAAGTAAAGCTTCACCCCAAAAATTCTTAGGTAGCTTTGAATGTGAGAGTAAAGATCTGACTCTCTCCATCAAAGCTCTATTCATCCTCTCAGCTAAACCATTCAACTGTGGCATCTTTGGAGGTATCATTTGATGTCGTATATCATGCTTTTTACAATAAGCATCAAATAGTCTAGAATACTCTCCACCATTGTCTATCCGGATGCACTTCAACTTCTTGCTTATTTGTCTCTCCACCAAGGTATGGAATTCCTTGAAGACATTTAGCACTTGATCTTTTGACTTCAAGGATATGCCCACGTCTTCCGAGAATGATCATCAATGAAAGTCACAAAGTATTGACAACCACTAAGTGACTTTGGCATTGGCCTACATAAGTCTGAATGAATTAAATCTAGCACATTCTTCATTCTGGAAGGAGGAGAACTCCTGAAAGCAACTCTATTTTGCTTTCTTGCAAGACAGTCAACACATTTCTCCAGATGCACAAGATCTACTCAAGATAACACATTTTTCTTGGCCAGTACTGTCATCTCTTTCTCACTTATATGGCCAAGTCTTCTATGCCATAATTCAATTGTACTGTCATTCTCCACAACATTCACCATGTCTTTGGAGATATTTGCATGCATAAAGTATAGTGCTGAGTCCTTTTTACCTCCAACCACCATTACTGAGCCTTTAATAATTTTCCATTTACCATTATGGAAGGTGTTGCAGAAACTTTCATCATTAAGCTTGCCTGTAGATATTAAATTCAAGTGAATATCTGGAATATGCTTGATATTCTTCAAGATTAGTTTTGTGCCATTCATCATTTTCAAACACACATCTCCTTCACTAGAAACTCTTGTTCGATTGCCATTTTCCATCTTTACAAATCCAGAACCTCTTAGAGTGTAGGATGAGAAGAATTCTCTTTGAGATGTAGCATGAATGGAAGCACCACTGTCAATCACCCAACTGGTCTCATGGGTAGTAAGATTAACAGTATCATCATAAAAAAGGACATTGAATTCTCCGAGAAGATTAGCTTCATCATCATCATTGCTGTCATCTTTTCTCATATCTTTGCCTTTGTTCTTGTTATTGAACTTTCGACAGAGCTTCTTGATGTGGCCTTTCTTTTTGCAGTAATGACATTCAATATTTGCATACTTGTTTGACTTTCCTCTATTCTTATCTCTTTGCTTTGAGCTTTGAGTCTCACTTCTCCCCCTAAAATTTACAACAAGGATATCTGCATGTGTTGAAGAGACACTCTTTGATATGCGTCTTATCTCTTCATTTAGAATACCACTTTTGGCAAATTTCATATTCACTACATCGTTTGGTGCAGAGTTTGTAAGTGAAATCTTCAAAGTCTCCCATGACTCTGGCAGAGAAGCCAACACCATAATAGTAAGAATTTCATTATCAAAATTTATGCCCATTCCCGACAACTGATCCACGATCCCTTGCATTTCATTCAAGTGATCGGCGATAGAAAAGCCTTCCCGATATTTTATCTGTATTAATTTTCTCAGATAAAATAATTTGTTGTTGCCAGTCTTTGAAGCGTACAACTCCTCAAGCTTGTTCCACAATGTTTGTGCATGAGTTTCACTATAAATGTGGTTGTAGACATTATCTTCAACGTATTGCTGAATGAAGCCACACACTTGCTCATGCTCAAATGCCCATTCCTCATCTACCTTCCCTTCGGGTTTTGTTGTAGTAAAAACTAGTAGATGCAACTTCATCATAAATAGGAGATCCTTTATCTTGTTTCTCCATATGTGGTAATTTGTGCCATTTAAATTGACCATCTTGCTAGTTTTAGTCTTTATCATTACAGTGTTTAATAATGCTTCCAGAACACGAACCAACTAGGCTCTGATACCACTTGTTGGGGAAATTAACAGAGTTGGTGCAGTGGAATAATTTTCATTGAGACAAAATTAAATAACTGCAAAAATAATTAAACAAATAAATTAAATGTAGGTGGTTAAACTGGCCAATGAGTGAGTAAAATAGACAGTTAAATTAGTCAATGGGTGAGTGAAATAGGCGATTAAACCGGCCGTATAAATATTAAAAATAATAAAAATGACATCAATATTTTAACGTGGTTCATCCTTAATTTTTGAGCTACGTCCACGGGATAAAAATAGAATAATTCTTCCACTATGAAAATAGTAGGTATAAGAGAGAGTCTTTTCTAGATGAACACTAGAGGTACAAAAAATCTCATCAAAATAGTGACACTGAAAGTGTTTCCCAAACACCCCAAAATAATTTTCTCACCATTTTATCACTCACCCTTTGAGAAAAAATTTCCCAAACCCTTTTAAAATACTCTCTTCCCTCACTAGCACATACGTTAATCACTTGTGCTTTCTAATTTTTTCTTTGCTCCTTGCTTATCTTGCTTTGTTGCTTGTGTTTTTTTGCCCCTCCTGCAGATGGCTATATAGCCATCTGCGTATAAAAAAACAAAACAATTTTTTTCTTCATCTGGTAGGTACTGAATTTACCTTTTTGACTTCCTTTTTTTTTTTTTAAATTTTATTATATGTGGATTCTGCACTTGAGATGAGACCCATCCAACAGTCAACACTTACAATATCAGTTTCCAATTTCTAATCGTTAAGGGTGTTATGGTATCACAAGTGGTTAATCAAGGACAATTGTCAGTTGACGCATACTTCCCAAAAGGAAATTGTTTTAGCCTGTTTAATTATTCTAATTCAGTAAGCTCAAGCTCAGGATCACATGTAAAGGGGAAGGAATGACCACAGAAGCTGCCCGAAAGACGCCTTTTGAGCTCTTGGTTGTTTTGGACAGCAATGGAAGCAACAGTTCTGGTGAATTGTTTTTGGATGATGGAGAGGAAGTTGAGATGGAAGGAATCGGACGGAATTGGAGTTTCATCCAATTTCATGGTGGCATGAAAGGGAATAATACTCTCTTTGTATCATCAGAAGTTCAAAATGGAGGATTTGCTTTGAGTCAGAATTTGACCATTAGTAAGGTGACTTTTATTGGGTTGAAAATGGACAGCAATGCACAGTTACGTAACATTGAAATCTCAGTACTCTCAAATCTTATTGGGGAAGCATTCAGCTTGTATCATAATCTAACTGAATAGTAAAATTACTGAAAAAGAGAACATTACAAAATAAAATTCAATTTGGTTCACTACTTGAGAGCCAATTACCAAAAGTTATTAATATTTAAAATATTTTTATTTAATTAACATAGTAATCTTCTCATTTAAAATTCCACTTGCACGTATGTTGTAAGAGTTATTTCTACTATGTTGTCCTCCCTTTATATCTCATAGTTCAGATAATAAATATTTCAATCCCCACCCCTTTCTTGACTTTCCAGTTATTGAAAAGAAAAAAAAAAAAGCTATCTGTACTATATTATGCATAAATTTCTTAATCATCTCTACTATGTTATGCATATCCACTACATGTAAGGATGTAAATCATCTCTTATTCCAAAATAAGATGAATTTTTTAATATTTTCTTCAATATAACGATAGACTTAGATACAGTTAAATTCTTAAGATTTTGAGTATGTCAATATTCCTCTAAGTTTGCCCAATTTCTCTATTACCTCTACTGTTAGCTTATAACTAAAATAATAATAAACCCATATCCATGTAAACTGTCCAGATTTAATATTCTTGCTATTACTTGTTCTCACGAAACGCTAAAGTAGCAATTTACCACTAATTTGGACGCGATGCTCAAATAGTTCAAAAATTAAATTTCTTGCAAATTATTCTACTAATTTGAAAAATTTCTCAATTTGTTCAAATGACTCTTTGTTGATAAGGGTCATTGTTCTTAGTAATTTTGGTGTCTTCGTTGATAAATATCCTTTTCCTCTAAGGATTGGAGTTATGCAATCTGAGTGTCTCTTTACCCTTAGGGATTTATGTTCTTATAAGTAGAATACTTATATGAAATATCATTAGTTAAATTTTTCAGATATGACTTGCAGTATTATTCCATTAAGTTCGTCCAATTTTTTTTTCTACTGTTAGTTGATATCTGACTTAAAAAAAATTACACTTTACCTTTCACAAAAAATTTCAAGTTTATTTTATATTACTTTTTTTTTTTTAAAAAAATAACTAATATATATCTCAAAAATAATATAACATTTATTTAAAAATACTGAATTATTCTAAAGAAAAAGGATATCACCACATGTTTTGATTCCTTTCTTAAGTTGCGCTATTACGGGAGAATTGAACAATACCTCAACTAAGGATACACACATTTATTTTCAAAGCCTTTTTTAGATATATAATGGATGAAATAACATTTTATTTCGACAAAATTATTAGCAAAACTTTTTCATAATAAAGAAAAATTTTGTTGATAAATTTGATTTATTTAAGAACTTTATTAAGTGTCAATGTACATATAAAATTATATCAAATATAAAATTAAGAATACAATATATATTTAAATTATGAAATAGTAAATTATTATTTATCAAATATTAAATTATTATTTTAATTAGAATTTCTTTTCAAAAAATAATATTAATATTTGATTGTTGCGAGTTTGTTGTAGTTTTTTTTATTATTGTTTGGTTAATGTCGATTTTGTTTGTGCTTATTTTATTTTTTTAACTTTATTTTTAGTTATTACCATGTTACAATTGGATGGTTCTTGATTTTTCTAGTTGCTATCCGGTTGTTGTCCATATTTTATACTTTTTATTAATAGAACTTGAAAGAATCCTAGGGTAAATAGAACTATCGAATAACAATAAAAAATTAAAAAGATTTGAATAAGAATTAAAAGAAATATTGAGAAAAAAGAATGAAAAACACAATGATTTAAGAAGTTCGGATTTAATAATAATCCTATGTCTCTACCTAACTTATCTCCAAGTTAGGATTTTCAATCACCCACAATCTTATTTATAATTAGATTGAGATTACACAAGTGTTTTATGGCTCACTCTTACAACCTTACAACTTGAGTTTTCAAGACTTACTCAAAAATCAATTTACAAGTGTTTTTAAGGCTCACACTAAAGCTGAATTCCCAAGTGTTTTAATCGCTAAACACTTAAACTAGTTCTTTTAGAATAGAATCTCACTTCCCATTTTCTTAACCCCAGAAAATAGAAGAATAAGAAGGTCTATTCTAATACTCACCAACTCTCATAAGAGTATATAACAATAAAATGAATTTTGAAAGAGTTTAGAGAGCTTAATTGAATGCTTGGAAGTATATAATGAATAAAAAAATTTTTTAACCTCAAAATAATCTTCAGAGGTCATATTTATACTTGAACAATTCAATTATAGTTGTTGGAAGCAATAATTTTGTTCCTAACAAAAACAAAGTCCATTTGAATAAAATTTGAACTTTTGAGCTGCATTTTGTCAGTCCTGATCGGAATATTATCAGTGCTGATCGGGATGAGCATTGAATAGCCATTATGAGCCATTGTATTTGAATTTTTGCATTAGTCTCGATTTGGATATTAATGTCTTGAGCATTGTCCCGGTCGGGATATTGGATCAGGATTAATTTTGCCAAAAAATGAAGTTTTGTAGAAATTGATTTGCGTTAGTCTCGATTGAGGTATTCAATGTCTCGGTTAGGACCATGACAAGATTTGCATTTTTTGTGCAATTTAGTCCCTATGTTGAGTTCGATTAAGATAGTGCTTTGTGATTTTTTTTTGAGACTAAAGATGATCGAATTAGCCTTAACTATCTATATAAAAGTTGTAGATAATTGTCTTATTTTTCCATATCACTTTAAGTCACTTTAATGAGACCTCTGTAGCTCAAGATATTACTAAAATACTAAGAGCTGCGCAACCTAAAATGAAAGCTACATATGCTAACTTTGACTCAAGATTTGCATAACCAAATGAACTCGGATTTTAACAGTAAGCTTAATTAAGAAACCTTAAAATGTCTACTTAAAAAATGATGATGGTCATTTTCTCATTATAGAGCTCTAAAGATGTCAAAAATCTTCCTTAAATTTCAGAAATCGAATTAGCCCAAAAGACCACTATATATCCAAAAATGTATATTTTTGGTATATAATTTCCTACACATTTAGTTGAAATTACTAGTATCAATGTTGTTTGTCAAAGTCCAAAATTAGGAGTTTGGTCATGCAAATGGTAAACAATCTCCCCTTTTTTGGTTTAGACAACTAATTTGAAAAGATAATAAATAATGTGTGTGTGTGTGTGTCAAAAATAAATAACATGTATAAGCATGTTAAATTAAAATAGCTTCCCCTTTCAAAATAAATAGATGCAATAAATTGCTCCCCCTTAATATATGCATAAAATCAATATCATGTACCAAAGCATGGAAGAATTAACAAAGCATATATAAGGATTTAAAGAAATTGAAAAAATGTTAAATAATTATAAAGGAGATGGTTTTAAGAAATGATACCAATTTGAAATATAGTCATAAAAATTTTCTCTTTAATATGAAAGTATATTTCCTTATTTCTTCTCTTTGTAGACATGATAAAAAATATAATTTTAATTTAAAATTTATTCTACATGACAAAAATATAAAATATATCATGAGAGAATTATGGCCTAACATAACAAATGTGTTTTAAAAAATAAAAAAAATGCTAACATGATCATATTATTTAGGCAATATAAAAGAAATAATTTCAAATATATGCATGTAATGTTACTAAAATACATCACAAAAATAGTACATATAGCACTCAGTATCACATGATCATATAGAGCTTAGCTAACTAATCATACATGATTATATGGCACTTAACATATTACAAACACAAACACTAAGCACAATAGCACTTAGCATATTAACTTCTTCTCCCCCTTTGTCAAAGACAAAAAGAAAAGAGAGAGATATAAAGAAAAGTGAAAAAAAATCTAGAGGAAATAAAAGATCAAGAACCAAAATAATGAAAGTAAAGATACATAAAATCTTTATAAAATCGATGCCATATATAAACAAAGTAAGCAAAACAATGCCTTTTATCACATATGATAAATGACAAAACTAGACACATTTATAATGTTACTATGCATGCATAAATAAAATTATGTAAAATAAATTCAAACAATTTTCCCCGTATTTGAAATAAAAAAAATAGAATAAGATTTAATTAAAAAATTGATATTAAGGACACACTATCGCATAGTTATGTCACTTATATAAACACATCTTTTGAAAAAAAAAGAATTTCTCTCCCTTAAAAGAAATTAAGTAAATACTCATGTAAACTCAATTATTGCTTCCCCTTTGTCAAAAACAAAGATAGACCAAATATTTTTTTAAAAAATACATGCCTTATCAAAGATCAAAACAATTTCTAAGAAAAATTTATACATGAATAAATTAAACATGAATTTTGCATATATAGACACAATAAAAAACAAATCATGTATAAACACAATAAATAATAAATTAAACAAACTCAAATATTTCTCCCCCTTTGTCAAAAAAACAAAAAAAAAAAAAAAAACAATTGCATTAAAAAGGATAGAGTTACAATGATATTAAGATATCAATTGTAGACAAGATATAAAACTAACAGATATGACTTATATCCAGAAAATATTTAAAAAATAAGCTGAACCTAAACTAACACAAAATAATCATAAAAATAAACTATCAGCTCAAAGCTTAGATGTGGAAAGTATACTAAAAATAAACCAAATAGAAAACACACAAATATATAAAGAAAATTATTAATCTTGTTGAGGAGGATGAGATATGGAATAATTTTCCTAAAATAAAATAATTAATTAATTGAATTTAACTCAATAATTAATTATTAAATAGAAAAAAATTTAAAAAGATTGTTAAGATCAAAATCAAAATTAATAAGCATGACATGATTTTACATGACAATAGTTTAACCATCAAACAATATAGCATAAAATCAAGACACACTAGAACCATCAATCATACCAAGCTCATTCTTAATAAAATTATTCTTTCCTTGCAAAGAGGCTTGGTAAAAATGTCAGCTAATTGATGATTAGTATCAACAAATTCAAGAAAAATATCAGCATTTTGCATATGATTATGCAATAAATGATGTCTAACATCTATATGTTTAGTTCTAGAGTGTTAAATGATATTTTTGCTAAGGTTTATAGAATTTGTATTATCACATTTAATAGGAATGTGATTAATATCAATGCCATAATCCAGAAGTTATTATTTTTGCCATAAAACTTGTGTGCAACAATAACTAGCCGCCATATATTTTGCTTCAGCGATGGATAAGGCAACCGAAACTTGCTTCTTGTTAAACCAAGAAACTAAGCTAAAATTTGACAAGTTTTGAAAGTGCTTTTTCTATTGAGTAAACTACCGATAAAGTCTGCATCAGAATAACTAATCAAGTCAAAGGAAGAACTCCTAGGATACCAAAGTCCTAAATACGTTGTACCACAAAGATATTTAAAAAATTCTTTTAGTAGCATTCAAATGCGACTCTTTATGACTTGATTGAAATCTAGTACATAAGCAAGTAGTAAACATAATATCAGGTCTACTAGCAATTAAATAAAGAAGGCATCTGATCATACCTCTAAATCACTTTTCATCAACCAGTTTGCCATTCTTATCCTTGTTGAGTTTGGTTATGGTGCTCATTAGAGTTTTTCTTATCTTAGCTCCATCCATGCCAAACTTCCTGAGAATATCTCTTGCATATTTAGTTTGATTGATGAAAATCCCATCTTTGCATTGATTGATTTGTAATTTGAGGAAGAATTTGAGTTCTCCTATAATATTCATCTCGAATTCTCCTTGCATTAGCTTAAAAAATTCCTCACACAAGCAATGGTTAGTAGCACTAAAAAGAATATCATCAACATATATTTGAATAATTAATAAATCATGCTTGGATTTCTTTATGAAAAGAGTTGTGTCAATTTTCCCTTTGGAGAACCCTTTCTCTAGTAAAAAGTTGCTCAATCTTTCATACCAAGCTCTTGGACCTTGTTTCAATCCATACAATGCTTTTGAAAATTTAAAAGCATGATTTGGAGAGTCAAAATTTTTAAAACCTGGTGGTTGCTCAACATATACCTCCTCTTCAGTGAAACCATTTAGAAATGCACTTTTAACATTAATTTGATAAATTTTAACATCCAAGAATGATGCAAATGCAAGTAATATTCTAATAGCTTATAACATTATAATTGGGGCAAAGGTTTCATCATAATTAATGTCTTCCTTTTGATTATAACCTTTAGCTACTAGTCTAGCTTTGTTCCTAGTTATAACAACTTGTTCATTCGTCTTATTTCTAAACACCCATTTGGTGCCTATAGTAGGATGATGTTTTGGTCTAGGAACCAAGGACCAAACCTTATTTCTCTTAAATTGATTTAACTCCTCTTGCATAGTAAGGAACCAAAATTCATTACACAAAACATTATCAATATTTTTAGGTTCAATTTGAGAAATGAAGGCTAAATTAACAATAAACTTAAGTTTAGATCTAGTAGTTACCCCTTTGTAGTATCACCTATAATGAGGTCTTGAGGATGAGCTTTCTTGAATTGCCAATCCTTTGGAAGTTCATCTTTCAAGGTAGGTTGAGATATATCTTCATTTTCCTCCTTGCTTGGACCTTCAAGTTTCAAAGGCTTACTAGCATTTTCTTCTTGAGTATCTAGAATCTCATTTTCCCTTACAAGATC
This sequence comes from Mallotus nudiflorus, assembly GCA_947683625.1. Lineage (NCBI taxonomy): Eukaryota > Viridiplantae > Streptophyta > Magnoliopsida > Malpighiales > Euphorbiaceae > Mallotus > Mallotus nudiflorus. The sequence continues at coordinate 9,371,871 of CANTUR010000041.1, forward strand.
ATCAACACTACAAACATCCTTTTTAGGATCAAGTGAGTTTGATTCATAAAAAACAACATGCATTAATTCTTCAATACTAGAGTTCTTTTATTAAATACTCCATATGCTTTGCTAGAAGTGGAATAGCCTAGGAAAATTCCTTCATTGACTTTAAAGTCAAAATTTCCAAGATTATCCTTGGTATTCAATATAAAGCACTTGCATCCAAATACTCTGAGATATGATATTTTGGGTTTTCAATTGTTCCATAGCTTATAAGATGTTTTATTTAAAATTGGTCTTTTGAAAACTAAATCTGGAATATAACAAGATGTGTTAATAGCTTCTGCCTAAAAGTAAAGAGGTAAATTATACTCATGAAGCATTGTTATAGCCATTTCCATAAGAGTTCTATTTTTCCTTTCAATAACCCCATTTTTTTGAGGAGTTCTAGGAGATGAAAGTGTATGTGAAATACCACTTTCATGACAAAAGGTTTTAAAGAATTCATTTTCAAATCCGATTCCATGATCACTTATAATGGATGAAATACAAAATTCTTTTTCTTTTGGAACTCATTTAACAAAATTTTCAAAAGCTTTAAAAGCGTCATTCTTATAAGTAAGAAAACAAACCCAAGTAAAACTAGAGTAGTCATCAACCAATACATATGCATAGTGCATTCTAACGAGACTAGCAACTCTAGTTGGTCTAAATAAATCCATATGTCTAAGTTCAAGTGGCCTAGAGGTGGACACTACATTTTTGAGCTTAAATGAAGACTTAGATTGTTTTCCCTTTTGGTAAGCATAACAAGGTTTATCCTTAGTGAATTCAAGCTTAGGTAAAACAATCACAAATTTATGTTTACAAAGATCATTCAAAAGTTCAAAATTTACATGTCTTAACTTTCTATGCCATGTCCAAGTGTCATGGAAATAGAAATTAAACATTTGATGTCTTTGTTATCAATTTTATTCAAATAAATAACATAAAAATTATCTACTCTTTCACCATTAAAAATTACTTTATCTTTATCAAGACTACTAATAAAGCAAATTCTAGGATAGAAAGTCACCTTATTTCCCACATCATATAACTGACTTATACTAAGAAAATTATGTTTAAGATCATCAACAAAAAATACATGATGTATAGCTAAGGATTGAGGATTACCAATTTTTCTAATGCCAATAATTTTTCCTTTTACATTGTCTCCGAATGTAACGTGTCCTCCATCCCTATTGAATTGCTCCTTATCTCCTGTCATATGCCTTAAACTTCCACTATCCATATACCACTTGCTTTTTATTATTGTGGATTTTAAGCACACCTACACAAAAAAATTTAAGTGTTCTTTTGAATCTAAACCTTTCTTAGTCTAGTTAGTTAGTTTCAAGATAATCTGAAGGAAGTAAATTCATGTGTAGTCTTTTATAGAAGCACACATTATTGGTGTGACCTTTGATCATACAATATGAATATACAATATTTTCAAATTTATTTCTCCTAGGTTGATATGCTTTTACAGTGTGTGAAACATGCCTTTTACGTTGTAGTGTTAAATGTCTCCTAAAATTATTTTGAGTCATAGTGTGAGAAATACATTGACAATGACAATGTGTATTTTGATAGATTTGTGCAACATATTCAGATATGTTTGATGGTAGTTGTAGGTGGTTTCCAACCTTTTAGGATAATATCCCAAAGTTTGATGGAATCAAAATCAAGATATAGTTCCATTTTGAACTTTCAATAAGGATACTCATTACCATTGAAGAATGGTTTAAGTGAAGAAATGTTTTATGATTCACTCCCTATGATCTTGTATTCTAGTAATAAAATTCCTATAATTAAAGCTCTGATACTAATTGAAAGAGTCCTAAGGGATGAATAGGACTATCAGAAAATAATAAGAAATTAAAAAATTTGAACAAGAATTAAAAGAAATGTTGAGAAGGAAGAATGAAGAACATAACAATTTAAAGAGTTTAGATTTAATAACAATCCCATGTCTCCACCTAACTTATCCCCAAATTAGGATTTTTAATCACCTATAATCTTATTCATAAGATTAAGATTACATAAGAGTTTTATGGCTCACTCTTACAACTTTAAAACTTCAATTTTCAAGACTTACTCAAAAACCAATTTACAAGTGTTTTCAAGGCTCACACTAAATAGAATTTCCAAGTGTTTTAATGGCCAAAAACTTAAACCAATTCCTTTAGAATAGAATCTCACTTCCCATTTCCTTAACCCCAAAAAATAGAAGAATAAGAATTTCTAGTCTAATTAACTCTCATAAGAGTATATAATAATAAAATAAATTTTAAAAGAATTTAGAGAGCTTAATTGAATGCTTGAAAGTATATAATGAATAAACGAGTTTCTTAACCTCAAAATAATTTTAAGAGGTCATATTTATACGTGAGCAATTCAATTATAGATGTTGGAAGCAATACTTTTTTTTCGAACAAAAACAAAGTCCATTTGAATAAAATTTGGACTTTTAAGCCACATTTTGTCAGGTCTCGATTGGGATATCATCAGTCCTGATCAAGATAAGCATTGAATAGCCATTATGAGCACCATTGTATATCTAAAAATGTATATTTTTGGTATATAATTTCCTACACACTTAGTTGAAATTATTGGTATCAACATTGTTTGTCAAAGTCCAAACTTAGGAGTTTGATCATGCAAATGGTCAATAGAACTAATAAAAAGGTGTCTCCTTGAGCTATTATTTTTATATAGATAAAGACTTATAATTGGTTGATTTGAAAAAAAATGGAAAAGTCAGGTGGGATCTTGATGATCCCACTCTGATGATAAAGTTAGAAAGGTATTTGAGAATAACAATAATTGAATTTATTATGAATTGGATGAGTTATCTTGTTGAAGTAGAATTCTATATAGAGATCAAGTAATTACTAGCTATAAAGAGATTTTTGGGTGAGTGAAAGTAATGCCAACACTTTAGAGTAAAAATAGGAACCAGTCCATTAGTGGACTTAATAGGGAAAGTCATTGACCTTTATGCTCCATAGGCTTTAGGTCATAAGTCATCCTAGCTGTGGAAGGTTTTAAAGTAAAGGAAATAATCTGTAATTTCTGCTGACTCAGCATTTGACTTGGACTTTGACCTTAATGTATAAGGGTTGAATTTTCTTTATATTATTATCTGTCCCCTACTTAAAAATTCAAAAATGTCCTTTTTTGGATTTTTTATTATTTTTCTCTCTCTTTTATATATATGTCCTCTTTTGGTGAGATAATTATTGCAAGGTGTCTCCGTAGATGACGAATCGTTTAACCTACTACCTTTATTTAAGATAAATGTTTAAGTTTAGCTTCTGTAAGAAATCTTGTGTCAGTTATTTATTGTCTCATATTATGCTATCTAGCATTAATAGCCATAATCCTTGAATTTTAAATTTATCAAATATTATGATAAAAGATTGTCAGTTCAAATATTAAAATTTGAATTGCCACATGCGTTTAGGGTTTATCAATTTAGAGAATCCTATTTATTATAGAATTTGTTTTATTGAATGGATGAGTATAGCCAAAACTAAAATTTTGCAACTTTTGTAGGTGTCATTTTACTTAGTTTTGCATCGTCTTTTCTTCTGTCATATGTTCCAAAAATTTGAATTTTAAATTTTAACTTGATTAGTTACCAAGATAAGTAATTATTATAAATTTTAAATTTGGATGGCCACGTGTAACTACAGTTTTTATCTTTTAGTAGGTTTATTTACTAAAAGACTTCTACTCTTCTTCACTTTGTGTTTTCACAGGAGAAAGAATGTCACTTTTAGAGAAAAATTCTCCATTGATCTGTAAGTATTCTTTTCTTCATTTTTTTTATTTATGACTAAAATTGAGAAATCGGCTGCCTCTTCCTTTGATAGCATAGCTGTAGTAGAAATGGAGTCTTTAGGAGTTTCTTCCTTTATAGACTTGCCAATAGGACCAGATCCTGCCTCCAAGGTGGTTCTAGGGTTCAATCTATTTCCATCGGAGTTGGTGGAAGGACCAGTAATACTACCATATTGTCTATAGGTCCTAGTGTGGTAGATTTGCCTTCAATTTTAGATTTTAATGACCTAAAAATGTTAAGGTAGATGTACTTGGTTCCCTCATCTTTTAAAATGCTTGTCCCTAATTTAACAATTAGGATTTTTGATGACTTAGGTCCTAAACATATTTTGGTTTATGAGGAAATTTTAAAGGCTAGGGTTAGATTTCCTCTTGCCCCTTTTTATGATTATGTATTGAGAAAATTAAATCTTACTTTAAGCCAATTAAACCCAAATAGTTAAAGAATAGTGGTGGCTTTATGTTTACTATCTACGGAACATGTAATTCCTATAAATTATATAATTATCAAAGCTTTATATAATTTGGTTGATCGAGAGATTCCTCTTTTGATATTGCCCCATTCTAAGAGTCTTTTTTCCAAACTTCCTTATACCCAAAAACATTAGAAGGAAAGGTTTTTCATATTAGAAAGTGATGATGATTGGGATTTTAGTACTGGATGGACTTCATCTTATGATTTAGGAAAGGAGCTTAATTTGAAAAAAGTAGATTTAAAGATTATTGAGTCCTTTATAAATCTATCTCAACCCAGACTTATAGATGCCTATGCCTTGATCGAATAAAAAATTCCTCTTGATATCATGATGGATCCAGGGAAGGGAAAAAGAAAATGTGCCCCTCTGTTGATGGTATTTTTACTTCTTCTCTATATTGTTTGGTAAAAGTGTATTAATTATTATATTCATAAAGTATTTTACCCATAAATATGGATTACAAAAAACTTAATGAGTTGCAAAAGTGTAGAAGGATTTTGGTGTTTCTTCAACTACCATTAAGGCTCTTAAGGTTACTAAGAAAACAACTTCTAAAAAGTTATATGTTTTGATGAGTCCTTCAGATGTTACCTCTAATCGTATGGTAGAGTTATGTTTGGGCTTGCCTCCTTCAAAGAAGTTAAAGATGGAGGTCTCTGAAAGCTCTGATAAAGTAATTTTTACTACAACCATTTTAGTATTAAAGGTGCATTCTTCTCTTCATAAATGGCATAAAGGCTTCTATCTACATGTCACTTGTGGCTGGTGCCATTTCAGCTTTCTCACTATTGTTACAAGATAAGTATGAGCTTACTATTAAGTAGGATGAAAACGTAATTGCTACTGGAAAAAGCCAACTTCTTCAGGTTATTATTATTTTTATTCTTATCTATATTATTTTTAAAATATTTTTATGCATGAGTATTTTTAATGTCTTAACTTGACTACAAGTGTTAAATTCTTTAACTTTGCTTATTGAAAGAACATAAGTAAATGAACCATATTGGTAAATTTACTATTAGTTTGAAGGAGTAAAAGATTGAACATAAGAAGAAGAATGATTAAGCTTTGAGGGTTAAAATTGATCTATGGAAAAGGATTGAATGCCTGGAGGAAGAATTACCTATTGCTACTAAGAAAGCTACCGCTTTTGAAGAAAGAAAAGCATCTTTGTTAAAAGAGTGGGATCAGGACAAACGTAAGGATACTACTGCCACAAAGCATTTACTATAGACTCTTGATGACTACAAAACAAAATAGTTTTAAAAGCATTTTCCTAACATTGGTTTTGGCTTTATGGATGAGGCTGATCTCTTAGATAAAGAGGAGTTTAAAGACAATGTCAACAAAGATGTTGTTGATGCTAATTCGGGCAATACTCTTGCCCAACGACTCATTTTCATTTATGTTTTTTGAGGTTATAAATGATATTTATAGCATTTACACTTGCCATTGGCTCTTTTATTTTTTGGTTGGTATATGTTATTGGTGCGATGCACCTAAAGTTTTTATATATTTTTAATTTTAATATATTTATGCATACAGTTCCCTTATTTTATATATCAAATGTCTTTAGTTTGTTATTTTATGGGCATATTATTTTCCTTAAGCTCTTTTTTTTAATTATTTAAATCTCATAGAGAAGGTATCCATGGTGGCTTACTCATGTCTACATAAGGGGCCAATAAATACTCGTAGGTAATTACTTGCGGCGATAAAGTTCTTTCGACCATATAAAGGTGTATTTTTACCTTGAGCTATGTATCTTAAAATATAGATATTTACATACCAAAAAATGAAAGAAAGATATTGTCACGACCCAAAACAGGGGCCATGACCGGCGCTAGGGAACAGGAATTCTTTCGAATCCGGAACCTGTAGCAAGCCTTAAAAATAAAAGTATGCAATATAATAAAATAATTATAAGGCGGAAATTAAGTCTTAAGTATAAAATAAATTCTTAGCTCATTTTAATAACATAAATTTCATCTTATAGATAATAAAATCTTTCAATATAAATTTTCAGTTTAACATTCTGAAATTTAAATCTCATACATGTATAAATATAAATAAAGCTCACAACAGATCAAACTACAACCACTACTGCAGTGTCTAGAATACAAAATAAACTCAAGTAAGCAGTTTACATAATAAGGCTGGAATGGAAGAAATCCGGCGTACAGGCTTGCTACTGAGGTTTGAGGACGAAGACTCTCCTAGAAAATATCAATAGAGGGGGAGTCAGACCTCACTGAGTGAATTGTTATAATATATATACATGGATAACTAAATGTTAAATGCAAACACTCAATAGAATATATATAATAAATATATATACAGGCAATACACATAGATGCTGAAATCACTTTATATATAATATTGAAAAACATCAGTTTATGAAGGATTAAATAGAACCCTAAATGATCGCAACGTCTAATAGTATTAAACAACACTCTAGCCATACAGGCTCACTTATTCCAAATAAATTCACTTATTCCATTTGGATAGTAGACTGGCCTTGAGACACTAAGTCAACCAAGCTTCAACAGTCTGACTGTCAGTGTGATTGGCCCCGAGATACTTAGTTAACCAAGCTCCAGTAATCACACTCTCAAATCACATCTCACATTAATAAGATCAATCAACAAGTCATAATCCACCAATAGGTTAGTAATTTAACCTAAATTCTATCATCGTACCGGTACGTACTCGGTCCTAGTGCTGCCCATTAGGAAGCACGTTCTATCGATATCCTTCATTAAAATAAATCATACATTCGGAAAATAAATAATGCATGATATCAAATTAAATGGCAATATAAACCATATATAGACTAGAAATATACCTAAAATAAACTAAGTATATTTCGAGTATATATATGTCAGATAAATTCAATTCAATTATAAAATAAACAAAAAATAAACCATATATATACTTAAAAACAATTTAGGTATAAATCAAGAGTAAAACATGCATTTATTTCAAAGTATACCAAAAATATACTAAAAATATACCTAAAATATACTAATAATTTATTAAAGCAATTTGTGCATAAATCATGCAATTAAAACATATATTTCTAAGACATGCAACCTAAATACACGTATATATAAAATAACAACTCACAGTTGTGCGCTCCACGAGATGGGTCCAACAGGCCTGATCCATTAGGCCTTGGTTTCGGCGCAACTAGCAAATAATTAAATAACATGAAATTAGAATAAATCTAACTTAATTTCTAGAAACTCGATATAGAATTATAGACATAAACATATACAAAATCATACATGATGTCATGTTTTACAAGAATTCTACCAAAAATTTGGCAGAACCTCCTCTGTAAAACGGACATCTCTTTATTTAAAAAGTAGAGCCGGTCCTGCAAGAAAAATACACTTCGAATATAGAATACTGAAAACCCCTCGGTCGGACCTCAAACTGCAATTTGCACCGACTGAGGTTCACAACTCACAAGATAAACACAAAATATATTAAAATTCCATAAATACCAAAAATACCCTTTTTATACCAAAATATAGCAATTTACATATTTAAACATTAAAAATAATTATATCACCGATAATTACTTAAAAACCTTAATATTAATATAATATTATTAAAAATCGATATTTCACGATAAATACACCAATATTAATGAAAATTCATTTTATAAATCCAAATTACTTAATTAGCCCAAAAATATATTAAAAATTATTAAAAATCCATTTTATTTACAAAAATAGTATATTATATATAATTTGAAAATAATTTTCGAAAAATAGTTTTAATTAGTTAAAAATAGTAAATAATTTTTAAAAATCATTTTTATACCTCAAATAATTATTAAAACCAATTAAAGTTAATATTCAACTAAAATTTCTACCAAATTACCAAAATACCCCTAGTATATAAAAATTCACATAATATACTATAATTATTAAAAAATTCACTAAAAATTATATAATTACTCTAAAATTATTTTCTCAACATATAATTCAATAAAATCAATAATTATACTCAATTAACCAATTAATTTTAACAAAATACATATATAACCTATATTTCTAAAATTCACATAAACTAAATAAAATTATATTAATTACACAAAAATCACCTAAAATTATAAATTAAATTCTATAATTATTTTCAACCACCATAAACACTAAAAATCACAATTTCACCATTTATTTAATTAATTTACAAAAATTGGAAAATAATAATAAAATAATAAAAAATTCACAAAAATCAAAATAAATTCCAAAAATTCCACAAAAATTCCAAAGTGTAGATTGAGCTAGTAGAATTAACTTTTGTGAAGGAATTAAGCTTGAATATCAAAGATCGAAGTTCAAAAAAATAAAGAAATGAAAGACGCCGAAAATGAAATCAAGCTTAAATCCTTACCAAATCGAGTTTTCAAGCTACAAGGAGCTTGGAATTGGCTTCTATGGAGTTCTAGGAGCTCAACAGCACCGGAACCATCGAATTTGGTGATCAGAAATGCCTTGAACGGAGGTAGGATGAGTTTCGGCTATTCCGGCTTCCATAGGCCACAGACGGTGCCGGAGAAGGTGACAAGGATGGCGGAGCTATTGAAGAAGACAATGGCATGCTGAGAGGCACTCTGATGGCCTTTGATCGGCGTTGCAGAGGTGAGGGGTAGGGCATCGGGGGGTGAGGGTGAGGAAGAAGAAGTTGTTTTATTTTATATATATATATATATATATATATATTATAAATTTAACTTTAATAATATAATTAAATAATAATATACACATATTAAACACACACCACACAATATTATATACATTTATATACATATACATACACACCATATATATATAAAAATAACCCTAATAATTATAATAATATATATATGCATGTATATGTATATATATTAATATACAAAATAATAATGCATGAAACAATAAAATTTGTTAAAATAAAATAATATTAAACAATAAAATTTTATTTAAATGCTATTTTCCAAAATAATAGGTTGTAGAATAATTTTTACGTAAAAATTTTAAATAAACATAAAATAACATTAATTATTAACAAAATAATTAAATAATGAAATATATGTATTAAATATTATTAATACTGCATATCCCGATACAATATAAAAATATTTAAAAACTCGGGTTATTATAGTCTTCTCCCCTTTACAAGAATTCCTCCTCGAATTCCAAAAGAAGAAACACAAAAATTAAGGAGGAAAGAGATACGGGTAAGAAGCTTGCATCTCGACTTCAGTCTCCCAAGAATACTCTTCTACCTTGTTGTTGCGCCACAAAACCTTGACCATGAGGATCTGCTTCAAATGCAATTGTCGAACTTGATAGTCAATGATCGCAATAGGTTCTTCCATGAATATTAGGTCTTCATTCACTTCCACGCTATCGGGCTGCAACACATGTGAAGGGTTTGAGACATACTTCCTCAGCATCGAGATGTGAAACACTGGATGCACTTGAGACATACTCGGAGGCAAAGCCAATCAATATGCAACAGTGCCAACTCTCTTCAGAATCTCGAATGGTCCTATATATCTCGGTGCTAGCTTACTCTTCCTGCCAAATCTCATAACACCCTTCATCGGAGACATCTTTAGGAAAATAAAGTCTCTAACTTGGAACTCCACATCTTTGTGCCTAGGATCCGCATAGCTCTTCTGTCTGCTAACTGTGGTCTCTAATCTGCCCTTGATCATAACAACTTTCTTTATAGCATCCTGAACTATCTCAGGTCCAGTCAAAGCTCTCTCTCCAATCTCATCCCAACTCAGAGGGGATCTACACTTCCTTCCATACAAAGCCTCGTATGGTGCCATTCCAATACTACTATGGTAGCTGTTATTATATGCAAACTCTACGAGTGGCAAATGATCATCCCAGCTACCTCCTAAGTCCAAAACACACATCCTCAACATATCTTCCAGTGTCTGGATCATTCTCTCAGACTGACCATTTATCTGAGGATGAAAAGTTGTACTGAAGTCTAACCTAGTGCCCATCACTTCCTGCAACTTCTGTAAAAAATGAGAGGTAAACACTGAACCTCTATCTAACACAACGGACACAGGGACTCCATGAAGGCACACAATATGCTTCACATACAGCTTCACCAGTCTAGCTATAGAATAAGTGACTTTCATAGGCAAGAAATGTGCAGACTTCGTCAACCTATCCACAATCACCCAGATGGAATCGTATCCATCCTTAGAACAAGGTAAACCAACCATAAAATCCATAGCTATCCTTTCCCACTTCCACTCAAGAATAGAAAGAGGCTAAAGCTTCTTAGAAGGCTTCTCATGCTCAACTTTTACTTACTGACACATCAGACACTTAACAACATAATCAGCAACATCCTTCTTCAGTCCATCCCACTAGTACAAGTCTCTAATACTGTGGTACATCTTAGTGACACCTGGATGTACAATATAAGCTGTAGAATGTGCTTCCTCAAGGATTTCTTCTCTCAAATTATCCACATTAGGAACACATAATCTACCACTGATCCATAAAACACCATCATCATCGAGTGTAAAATTAGTGAACTTCCTTACTCGGACATTCTTTGTAAGCTCGTCTAGAATAGGATCTCAGCTTTAAGCTACCTTAATCCTATCTCTCAGTACAAATCGCACCTTAAACTGAGCTAGCAGTCCATTTGATCTACTAATCTTCATCATCAGACCTTGATCCACTAACAAATGCAACTCCTGGATCAACGGTCTCCTCTCCACACTGATGTGAGCAAGACTGCTTGAGGACTTCCTACTCAAGGCATCTGCTACCAATTAATGCTATATCCATCCAATCATCTCTTCTTCTACTCTCTTATGCTTATTTTTGTTTTGATCATTTTGGTTTTGTTTAATTTAATTTTTTTAGCTTAATTATTAATCATTATTTATTTTATTTTATGTGTTTGTGTTTATGATTATGGAGGGAGTTACATGATGAATTCACTGTAGAGAACAAAACCCATAAAGATCCATGGAATTCCATGGATTAAATTTTGTCTTTGAATGTAATTTTTAGGGTTTTTATTTATTTATTTGTTATTATTTTATTGGTTGTTTTATTTTGTGTTTTTATTCATTTAAATTTTTGGGTTGTATTAATTTTTATTTTCAGTAGATAATTGTAATTATCCCAGTAGTGGGAATAGTCCTGTGTGTGGTTATGTGTTTTATTTTATTAATTGATTAGTAAAATAGGTTTATCTAGTAAAGCTTTAATTAAAATTAATAGTGGTTGTAGTAAATTTAAGTTGCATATAATTTAATTAGGGTTAGATATCATTGAATGCATGATTAATGTAGTTTATTGATTATATAGTTTAGTTTATTATTTTCATGTTTTTTGTTCTTTTAATTTATGCATCTTAATTAATTGATTGTTTAATTATTTTATTTTTATATTTGATTTTTATGATTTTTATATTATGTTTTCATTGTGTTTGCTTTAAGCTCATGATTTTACATATTTAGGTTTAATAATTAGATTCACCTTTTCTTTAATAGGTTTACTAATTTAATTAGGATTAGGTTTAATTGATTAAAATTAATTTTAGGCCGATAATTAATTAAATTTTAGATTAAAGATAACATAGGCCCATTTAGTTAATTAGACGTAGGCCCACCTTAGGATAATTAAAATTAATTAGACATAGCCCATTAACTTAAAGCCTTGTCTATAACTTGTAGATTTAAGATCACCTTAGAATTAAAACATGTTGAACTAGGCCCACTAATTTAAATACTTCATAATTTGTAGATTTAGGCCCATTTTTATAATTAAAATAAATAGACTTAGGTTCACTTAATTAAAATTAAATAGGAATTAGGCTCATTAGTCTTCAGGGTCACTTGTAAATTAAAACATTTATATTTAGCCCATTTAATTAAAATCATTGTAGATTAGACTAACTTAGTGATCATGAACTTAAATGAATGTATTGTTTACATGTATTTTTCATGACTATTTGCCTGTGGTTAATTTTTTAAATAAGAGTTTATATGAAATTACTTGTAAATAGAGGATAAGATAATAATTCATAAAGTAATTCTAAATAAACACGAGACTTAAAGAAGTTAGTATTCCATATCTAGAATCTCCTAGTTATGGTTCTAGGTTTCTTTTAGGGAATTGAGTACCACCACTTTTGATTTGTCCCAGTTATTACCCCGGGTGGTGACTCCTCATCTCCGTGCCATGTCTTTGTGATAGTAGTTAGTGTGTTCTCTAGAGCTCTGAGCTCAAACAGTGCCGCAGTTGCTAAAATCTTGGACGTGCACTAAACCCCACCATTTACAATGGTGACTCCATTAGGGATAAGAGATACTGATTCTACTTGTGTTGTTTAAAGTTATTTTGTTAATTATTATTTTATTCTTTCATTCATTCTGCATGTCCTTATTAACCGATGGCGGTAGTTTATGGTTCCATGATTCCACTAGCTTCATGGGATTATAAATTGGCTATCCATTACTCTTAGCCTTAACTCAGTTCAAGAGAGATTACTGGGCTCATCTAATTAGAGTCTGTAACCTAACTCCTAAAGGGAGGGGTAGTCTTCTCTCAAGTTTGTAAATGATGCTAGGCCCCTCTGACCTTAGCTTGTAACTTAAGTCTTAATGAAGGGCATCTTGCTAAGGGAACCTTGACCTTTTCACCAGACTCAACTTATGTAGTGGCTTAGTAACTCCCCTTAGGATTACCCAAATTGCTTGTGTTTGTTTCCATGAGGTATTTTTATCTATAAAGGCCTAAGCTTATACTTTGAAGCCCATTTGGGTTAATAAAAGATTATGCTATACTTTTATACCTAAAAATGTTGTTTCTATACTTTTAATGCTTTGAGAGAAATGACATGAGCATCGGTTCTTGATATCCCCTATTGATATTAAACCTAAGACCAAAAGTCCTAAGAAAAGAGACTCATCATTGAATACATGTGTGGGAGGAATAAGGTTGGAAGGATGTATGTACACTTGACTTGTTACTTGACTTGACTTGCTACTTGCTACTTGTTGTATAACACGTGCATCATGTATACATGCATTTCATGCATCATACTAGCACTTTGTTTTTTAGCCATCATAGATTCCTATGTTTGGAGTAAAAAAGGTGGCAGAATAGTGAGAACAGATTCAAGTCCGTAGAAAATTGCAAAAGAGATCCTCAGTAGATTGAAAAAGAGTCCTATCAATCCACTTTACTTATAAGCTGCAGAAGCTCCAGCTAAACAAGTAGAAGAAATGGAAGAATAAGAGGGAGGAAATTGAACCCTAGAGGATGTCAAAAGAGTATTAATGGATAACATGAGAGCAATGATGCAAGATGAACTAAGATAAGTTATGGTTAGATTAATGCCACCACCTGCTGCTGCACCTTTAATTACAACCAATCCACTTGTTATGAGTGCACTACTTGCTAATAATGACAATGCTAGGGGGCAACCTTTAAACGCTGCTAGGAATGTACCTACTACGGAAATGAAATTAGAGGATGTTGAGAACTACATAGTGGAAAAAGCAAAAAGGGAATCACTTAAGCAAGTTCAAGATCTGGAATTTAAGCAGATGAAAGCACTAACTTAGAAGATGTCCAAAATAGAAGAATTGATGAGAGGATAGGGTATCGAATAGTCATTTGACTTTGGTGATATGATGCAATTTGAAGAAGATAAGCTGCTCGATTAGTTCAAGATGCCATAACTACAGAAGTTTAATCGTATTGGAGACCTAAGGATCCACCTTAATCAATATACAACTACTATGAGCACCAATAAAGCTCCTTTGTCTATAGTTAGCATGTTGTTTGTAGTATCCTTGGAGGGTATGGCTATTAATTAGTATCATGGGTTAGAGAAGTCTATCCGATATGACTGGAGAGAATTGTGTACTACTTTTCTAAAATAATATGACTACAATACTAGGCTTGAAGTGTTTATCAGGGATTTAGAATTGACCAAGAAGTTTCCTAATGAATCATTTTTAGATTTTCTAACTATATTCATGAATAAGGCATGATTAATGAAAAATAAGCTAGCTAAAAAGGATTAAGTTAGGATGATTATTTCAAATGTGTCACCTAATTTGGTTGAGAGGTTGCAAATGAACCCTAAGAAATTTGTGGACCTTTATGATGATGGATTGCAAGCTGAGAAAATTAAGAGTGAGAAAATAAGAGCTTTAGAACTACTGGCGGAAGGAACTACCCAACTGGGGGCACATAATAAAGAAGCACTAGCCGGGCTATGGAAGTGCATGCTATATGAACACTAAGGAGATTCTCCAATTTTAAGCCCCTATCCAAAGTCCTAGACTGCTTAATGCAAAAAGGCCTACTTTGAATCTTAACCTTCTCTAAACCACCAAACCCAAATGTCATTGGCTATGACCTAAATAGTTATTGCAAATTCCACCAAGTAGTTGGATATTGCATATATACTTACAATCACATTAAACATGAAATCTAAAACCTTATAGACTTTGGAAAGATCACAGACCCTAAAAGTCCAAGCATAAAAAATAATCCTTTCCTAAACTACTAAAATGTTCCACCCCTAACCACCATGATGATTAACTCAGGAGTAAGTCAGGAAGAAGTGCTAAACTTCTTTATGGACTTATACCTTAAAACCAATGAGAATCTCTTAATGCCCTTAAAGATGTGGAAAGAGTAGAAGACTTATTAGGATAGTTGTAGACGGTGGGGTTTAACACATGACTAAGATCTTAGCAATCATGACATTATTTAAGCTTAGGGCTTTAGACAACACATTAACCACTGTCACAAAGACATGGCGTGGAGATGAGGAGTCATCACCTACAGCAATAACTGAGACAAATTGAAAAATGGTGGTACTTAATTCCTTAAAAGAAAGCTAGTACCACAACTAGGAGATTTTGGGTATGGAATACTAACTTTTTTCAGTCTTATGTTCTTTTAAAATTACTTTATGAATTACTATCTTACACTTTATGTACATGCAATTTCATATAAACCCTCATTAAAACAATCAACTCCAGGCAAACTAGTCATGAAAATACATGTAAACAATGCACTCATTTAAGTTCACAATCTCTAAGTTAGTCTAATCTACATTGATTTTAATTAAATGGGCTAAATCTACATGTTTTAGTTTGCAAGTGAGCCTAAAGACTAATGGGCCTATATCATATTCAATTTTAATTAAGTGATCCTAAGTCTTTTAATTCTAAAATGGCCTAAATCTATAAATTATAAAATATTTAAATTAATGGGTTTAATTCTACATGTTTTAATTCTAAGATGATCTTAAATCTACAATTTATGGAAAAGGCTTAAATTAAATGGGCTAAGTCTAAGTTAATTACATTAAACTAAATTTGGGCTTATGTCTAAATTAACTAAATGGGCTAAATCATCTTTACCCTAAATCTAATTAATTATGGGCCTAATATCAATTGATAAAACCCAAAGAAACCTAAATTTATTTAAATGGGTTAAAGCCTAACATGGGCTTAGGGCCCAAAACACATAAACAATATCAAAACAAACAAACAAGCCCAAAAATAATAAAAAAATAACAAAAAGAATCAAATAAAAAATCAATCAACCAAACTTATTCTAAAAAAACCCTAATTTAATTTAATTAATACTTAATCAAAAAAATAAAATAAAATAATCAATTAAGCAACCTAGTTCTATCCACTTAAATCTAAATCAATTTTAAATAAAATAAACCCTAATGATTTCTATAGCCGTTAATTTTAATTAATTGCCTAATAAAACCCTAATTTTGCTGACCAATTAATTAAAACACATAATCACACACATGATTTCATTATTCCCACTATTGGGGTTATTACAAGGAGCTACTAAAAATAATTAAAAAAAAGAAAATTAACATTACGCAAAAATAATAAAAAAAAAACAAAACCAAAATAAAAAATAAAGAATTAAATAAGTAAAATCTAAAACTATATTTAGCTATAAAGCTTAATCCATGGCATTCCATGGACCTTTATGGATTTTATTCACTAAGTAAGATCATCATGTAACCTCCTCCATAATCACATGATATGAACATGGTTAACTTGTACCAAACCCATATTCAATCTTGATAACCTTACCAAGGATCGTTCATAAATCAAGCAAAAAGAAACTCTAATCCCTAACAAGACCCTAAAAAAACATGTATTTAAGAACCTTAATTATAAAGAATTAAAGGTTGTTTAATGTAAACTTAAGATTAACAAAGTCAATTTCAAGTATAAATTAAACTAGGTTTGAATGTACCAAGACTTCACTTGATAAATTCATTAAATTTCTTTTAAGAACAAAAGGAAAGGACTTTAACCTCTTAAGAATTCATAATTAATTGATAAACTTCCTTGAAATTTGTACTACATTGCTATGGCCTTTATATAGGTATGTAAACATCCTAATCTTTGAAGGAATAAGTTTTCTTACTTATTCTTAAAGACTCCTATAAAGGAAAATTCTTTACTAAATAGGATCCCTTAAAAAATATGACCACTCATGATGACTAAGCTTTGAAAAGTCAAATTGACAACTCATAACAACTAAGCATTGAAAAGTAAATTTGACAACTCATGACAACTAAGAAAAATTTAACCAAGTCTTTTAATGAGTAGCAGCCACTCTCCATCACATTTAGGGTTTTATTTGTAAAGAATATTCTTGATTCTTGTAGATTCCTTTAGCATCTTTTATAACCTTCCAAAAATCTTTAAAATTGCACTTTATGTGTTTTGAATGTAAATCACTCCACTTGAAGAGTTTGACATGAATTCTTCATTTTGAGGGTCAAAATATGATAATAAGGTGCAAAAAGGATGATTTTGCTCTTGTGTCAAACTTTCTCCAAATTCACTCAATTGAGCTCCATTTACACTTGTGCATTGATTAATCAACTCAAGCATATCTCTTGCTTCAAGAACACTCCTAAAGCATCCTTGAATTTCTTCATACGAGCTCTAGTCATTAGACCATCATACTTGAATAGATCATCATGCTTATCAATGTCGTTGGTGCTTATTTAGTTTGCATAATTCCCTCCTTCCTCACGAAAATTCATCCTTGAATCATCAACCTCATCAAAATCAAAAGGAGATAAATTAGAAACATTGAAAGTTGCACTAATAACATAATCATCGGGTAAGTATATTTTATAAGTATATTTTATAAGTATTATCATTGACCATTTCTAGAACTTGAAAAGGACCATCACCCCTAGGATGTAACTTTGACTTGCACAAACTAGGAAACCTTTCTTTCCTTATATGTACCCAAATCCAATCACCAGGTTCAAATATCACTCTTACACACCCTTCATTAACTTATTGGGCAAATTTTGCATTCTTTTGTTCAATATTGAAGTGCACCTTTTCATGTAATGCCCTAATAAAATCAGCCTTCCTTTTACCATCTAAATCAATTCGCACATGCAAAGGAAAAGGTGATAAGTCTAATGGACTTAAAGGAATGAAACCGTAAAAAACTTTAAAAGGAAAATAGGGAGTAGATGAATGCAAACTATGATTATAAGCAAATTCAATATGTGGCAAATATTCCTCCCATGATTTCAAATTCTTTTTAATCAATGTTCACAATAATTGACCTAATGTGTGATTTACTACCTCAGTTTGACCATCAGTTTGAGGGTGACATGTAGTAGAGAATAACAACTTAGTCCCTAATTTACCCCACAAAGTCTTTTAAAAATATCTAAAGAACTTAGCATCCCTATCACTAATAATAGTTCTAGGTACACCATGTAAACACATAATTTCCCTAAAGAAAAGATTAGTAATATTAGAAGCATCATCAGTTTTATGACATGCAATAAAATGTGCCATCTTTGGAAAATGATCCATAACCAAAAATATTAAATCATTACCACATTTTGACCTAGGTAAACCTAAAACAAAATCTATAGAAATATCAACCTAAGGCATACTAGGGATAAGTAGTGGCATATATAACCCATAAGGCTTAGACTTAGACTTAGCTTGCTTACATGTAATGCACTTATCACAAATTATTCGTACATCCATTCTCATGTTAGGCTAATAAAAATGATCATATCGAACATCTAAAGTCTTAGCAACACCAAAATGCCCCATTAATCCACCTTCATGTGCTTCCCTCACCAAGAGTTCACGCATACTACTTATAGGCACACATAAACAATTATGTCTAAATAAAAACCCATTATGCCTATAATACTTTTCAAATGCAACCTTTTCACATGCATGATAAAATTTGTTGAAGTCATGGTTATTCATATATAATTCATTAATGTACTCAAAACCTAATAACTTGGCATCAAGAATAGAAAGAAGCACATAACTTCGAGATAATGCATCAACAACTATATTGTCCTTACCTTATTTATACCTTATGACATATGGAAAAGATTTAATAAACTCACTCCATTTAGCATGGCATTTGTTTAGCTTCTGTTGTCCCTTCAAATACTTCAAGGACTCATGATTAGTGTGAATCACAAACTCTTTAGGCCATAGGTAATGTTGCCATGTTTATAAGACTCGAACTAATGCATACATCTCATTGTCATATGTAGGATACTTCAAGGCAGCTCCATTCAACTTTTCATTAAAGTAAGCAATTGTCTTTCCTTCTTGCATGAGAACAACCATAATACCCAAACTTAAGGCATCACATTCAATTTCAAAAGTATTAGAAAAGTTGGGTAAAGAAAGTAAAGGTACTGAAATCAACTTATCCTTAAGCATGTTAAACCCTTTTTTTACACATCTCCCCATTTAAATCCCACATTCTTCTTAATTACTTCGATCAATGGTGCAACAATTATGCTAAAGTCTCGAACAAATATTCTATAAAAACTTGCCAAACCATGGAATGAACGAACTTCTCTTACAAACTTAGGTGTAGGCCATTCCTTGATTGCTTTAACCTTCTCTTCATCCACTTTAATGCCTTGTGCACTTACCATAAACCCTAGGAAAATGAATTTACTCATGCAAAAAGAATGTTTCTTAAGGTTAGCATATAACCTTTCTTTACATAAAACATCAAAAACTAAATATACATGATCAAGATGTTCATCTAATGACTTACTATTAACAAGTATATCATCAAAATAAACAACTACAAACTTCCCTAAAAATGCATACAAAACATGGTTCATTAATCTCATAAAAGTACTAGGTGAATTAGTTAACCCAGAAGCCATAACTAACCACTCATATAACCCATATTTGGTTGTAAAAGCAGTTTTCCATTCATCTCCTTCTCTTACCTTAATTTGATGGTAACCATTTTTAAGATCAATTTTAGAGAAAATGCATGCACCATGCAATTCATCAAGCATGTTATCTAAATGAGGAATAGGATGGCGATACTAAACTATTATTTTATTGACAACCCTATAACCAACACACATACATTGTAGATGGTGGGGTTTAGCGTGCGCCTAAGATCTTAGCAATCGTGACACTGTTTGAGCTCAGGGCTTTAGAGAACACATTGACCACTGTCACAAAGACATGGTGTGGAGATGAGGAGTCACCACCTAGGGTAATAACTAGGACAAATTGAAAAATGGTAGAACTCAATTCCCTAAAAGAATGCCAGCACCATAACCAGGAGATTCTAGTTACGAAATACTAATTTCTTTTAGTCTCATGTTCTTTTAGAATTACTTTATGAATTACTATTTTATCCTCTATTCACATAAAATTTAATATAAATCCTTAAAAAAAAATCAACTCTAGGCAAACTAGTCATGAAATATACAAGTAAACAATGCATTCATCACAATCCCTAAGTTAGTCTAATCTACATTGATTTTAATTAAACGAGCTAAATCTACATGTTTTAATTTATAAGTGAGCCTAAAGACTAACGGGCCTAATTCCTTTTTCAATTTTAATTTAAGTGAACCTAAATTATTTTAATCCTAAACATGGGCCTAGATCTATAAATTATGAAGCATTTAATTTATTGGGTCTAATTCTACATGTTTTAATTCTAAAGTGATATTAAATTGACAAATTATGGAAAAACTTAAATTAAATGGGCTAAGTCTAAATTAATTAAATTAAATTAGGTGGGTCTATTTATAATTAACTAAATGGGCTAAAGTTATATTTACCCTAAATCTAATTAATTATAGGCCTAAAATGCATTTTAATTAATTAAACCTAAAATGACTTAAATTTAAATGGGTTAAAGTCTAATGTGGGCCTAGGGCCCAAAACACATAAACATAAGCAAACAAGCCCAAAAATAATTAAAAAAATCAAAATAAACAAATAAAAGATAAAACAATTAATTAACTATATTCTAAAACCTTAATTTAATTAAAGTGACCATAATCAATAAAATAATAATCAATCAAGCAAAATAATTTTACCGACTTAAATCTAACTCAATTTTAACTAAACAACCTAAGGATTTCTATAACGATTAATTTTAAGAATTATCGAATGAAAACCCTAATTTTACTAACTACTTACTTAAAATAAAACACATAAGCACACACATCAAATTTCATTATTCCCATTATTGGGGCTATTACAATGAACTATTGAAAATAATAATAAAAAAATTAATACAACCCAAAATAAATAAAAAAGAAAGAATAATGATAAATAAACTAAAATAAAAAACCCTAGAAATATTGTTTAGATACACAGTTCCATCCATGGCATTCCATGGACCTTCATGGATTTTATTCTTTGAGCAAACTCATTAAGTGATCTCCTCCATAATCACCAACAAAAAAAAACAATGATTATTGAATAAACATAATAAAATAAAAATTCAAGTAAAACTAGAAATCAATAGGAACAAAAATAAAAAAATAAAAAAATAATAGAAAATATAGAAGGAGAAGATGATTATGGATGCTCTGTGGTTGGCTCCTCAGACTAGTAAAATCACAATTTATTTGCTAAATAGATCTTCAAAAACTTGAGGTTCTCTTCTAAAAAAACCTCTTGCTCCTTGCTTCTAAGATGAAATAACCAAGAATATTTTTGTTGTAGTGTAGAAAAGAGAGAATTCCAAATAAAAGAGAGAGGTTCTGAGAATTGAGTCCCTGAGTATTGAGTCCCCCTACTCTAGGAGTATAAGCTCTCCTTTTATAGGGAGAAAAACAAAAACCCTAAGTTCTACATACAGAAAATTTCAATTTTCTGAAGAGTCACAATTTTAAAAGGAATTTATTTCTTGAAGAGGTAGATAAATTCCAAAATAAATTTAAGAAAATTTCTAAACCAATCAAAACTCAGGAAAATATTTTTTTATTTTATGTAAAAAAATACAAAATAGACAGAAAACACGTAATTTTGATTTTTTTAACTTTTAATTACAAAAGGACCCCTGAAAGAAATTAAAATTTTCAATTATGTCCTAAAAAGATATTACAATTAAGTCCTTAAAAAATAATGAAACTCTTTTTGAAAACATATTCAAACTTTTGAGGTTTTGAACCTCAAGTGTTGAAGATGTACTCATAACATTTTCATTATTGGAGTCCTTTGTCGTATCTATATTTTATTATCCCAAAATTGGGTGTTTACAGTTGCCCCCCTTTATTGCAGTTTTCTTGACAAATTACGGTAAAGCAAATAAACACATAATTTCTTTTGAACAAAGTTTGAGTACTTGTGCTCCTTAAGGTTTATGCTTGTAAGGGATCATTTGTTTATGATAAATGCTTATGTTGCCGTACAACACTAGGCATAATTCCAAAACATCTGAAGAAACACTATACTTGGATGTATAACATTGGTTTGGATAGATACACCACACTCGGTCATATGATGTTGACTATACTCGATCGTATAGTTTGGATTGGATTGATACATTGCACTCGATTGTACAATTTCGACTACACTCAATAAGTCGTATAGTATAATTTGAAAAGACACATTGCACTTGGTCATACAATGTCTACTACACTCAATTGTATAGTCTAATTTGAATAGATACATCGCACTCGGTTGTACAATGTCGACTACACTCAGTCCTATAGTCTGATTAGGAATGCACTACATTAGGTCGTGTAGCATTGATTTCTTTTATGCTTTGCCTTTTGCTGATTCATTCTTCATTTCCCTTATCCCTTTATTGCTTTCAAATTATGCTACAATCCATAATTGCTCACGATTAGCTGCAACCCTTTTATTGCTCACTGATGATGTTGCAGTCCATAAGTGCTCGTGATTAGCTGCAACCCTTTCATTGCTCACTAATGATGCTGTATTCTATAACTGCTCACAATTAGCTGAAACCCTTTTGTTGCTCACTGATGATGCTACAGTCCATAACTGCTCATAATTAGTTACAACCCTTTCATTGCTCACCAATGATGCTGTAGTTCATAACTTCTCACAATTAGCTACAACCCTTTCATTGCTCACTGATGATGCTACAATCCATAATTGCATACAAATTGACTGTAATCCTTTCATTGCTCACCTTTGATAATGCTATAGTCCACAACTACTTACTGATTTTAATTCACTGTAATCCTTTCGTTGCTCACCTTTAATGCTGGAATCCATAATTGCTTGCAAATTTTATCTTTGACTCGAATGCTTTGAATTCTTTATGTTGATTGATTAGAATTTTTTTTGCTAACTAACTTTGAATTTTGTTGTGTTAACTAACTCTAGAAGTTGGGTGCACTTCCTTATAGATTTGCAATTCCTGTAAACTTGTTGAAATTAGTTTCAATCATGATGAATTTACAAAAGTACATTATAATGTTGAAAATTTATGAGAAAATTCATCACTTTATCATAAGATAGCATGCACTCAATGAATCTCACTAATTTTGATTTTCATGATAATATTTATTTGCCATTTGTAATCATTAACCATCTTATGTTGAGAGCATATCTTTTACCAAGTGAAGGGCATACTTCCACACTTATTTTAGGGAGAATTTTCTAAACAAAAATTATGGAATTTAAGTATAAACATATCAAATTCTGACTATTAAAATAATTTTTGAGTTATTTTTTTGCTTTCCTTCCTTATCCAAGTATCCCCTGCCTTTCTCATAATACTTAGCGTGGATGCCGTTGGAAAGGTTATTTGGATACTCATACTCTTACAGAGCATTGGAGTAAATACAGTAGTTTTTGGCATGGTCCTCTTTTAGTATTCCCCTTCCTTTCTTGTATTACTTAGCATGGATACCGCCAGAGGTTTCATGTTGATAATCTTACTTATTTATGAGCATTGGAGTAAATTATGGTTGCTCTTATTTTGATTCTCCTCTTAGTATTCCCCCACCTTTCTCATATTACTCGGCATGGATACCATCAAGGGACTTTGTACTCATACTCATTTTTGAGCATTGGAGTAGGTTATATGCACATTTATTATTCAAAAGACTGAAATGATACTTTGAAATTCAAGCAATTTATATTGCAAGTCCATGGATTTTTTTTTTTGCATTTTTTCCTTGTTTAGGTGCAAAATAGGCATTAGAATGATTAGAGTTTATAAACTCTCAACACAAAGCTGCTAACTAAACATCTTAATTTTATGAGGCTAATACATGAGATAGGCATTTCACACATGATCTCATGGAGTGGATGAATTTACTTTAAATTTGTGAATTTTATGATTGAGATGGTACTTTATTATAGAATTTAAGGAAAGAGATTTCTGTTACTTCCCTTTTTTTTTAAATCTTGATGAGTGTTTGGTATTTGCTATCTGGCCCATTATTATTGATGTATTGGTTCTTTTCCTCTTCTTCATTCTCTTTTATTTTTCCTTTTTGATTATGATGATGATGTCTCTGATCGTTGGGTCATGGTACTCCACCATTGAAGTTGTGGCTTTGGGTTGCATTTGTATTTTTGCCATTCTCTTTAACATTATGGTAAAGGGCTTTATTCCTTTTATTAAAATCTCTTGCAAATAAAAAAGGTTTAGGAGTTAAAGATCTTATTTCCTGATCAAATAATTTTTTAGAGTGCATTCATTTTAGGTTTTGAGTGCATTCTTCCCTTTTATAGGGTCAACAGATGTATTACTGACATGTTGGAGCTTCTCATCACCATATTCCATACCCTACACTAGTTTAACTATAGTGGAGAGATATTCTAGATGATGCTTCATATGAGACTATGGACATGGATGTTGAATCTAAGGAGCTTAAATGTCTTATCCAGCCTCTTGAGGTCGCTAGGATGATGCTCTTGTAAGTATCATTGTCGATGATATTCCCTTACTAGATGGGCCCATGATTTATTGGTCTTCTATAGTCTAGAGTCCTATTGAGCATCAGGTTCACCTTAATAATGTTACCCTTTTCTCTTAGATGTGAACATTTTGAAAACCTTTATGCACTTTTATAACACTAATTTTGAATGTTAGTAGTAAAGTATTTGGACAATATCACTTAGGCTCAAAGACTTTATTATGGAAAGCAAGCATTTCACAACAAATGTATGCAAGTGTATGCATGTTATGTATAACATGCATGATCCTAATAGGTCTCCTATTTGGAACACAGCCACGTTGTTGATCTTGGAGTGTAAGAATGAGGTGCCTCATCAATAACCTATAAGTTTGAGCATTAAATGCTTCACTATTGGTACTTTTGATGTCAGAGCTTCTGATATAGTTCATTGGACTGATGATTAGGCTAGCAAGTGGGGTCCATGGCTTTACTCTGAAGCTTGTGATTGATCGATGCATTGCTTTTACTTGAATTTTCCTTGAGATCACCTGTACTAGCTTTATACTTCATCATCCATCTTTGCTTTAAATGTGGACTCAAATTTCCCCTAGAACTGTATTTTTCCCTTAGTTCCATTTTGGATTCATTCATGCTATTCTAGCAGTTTTTTTCTTTTTCATGTACAAGAGGCCCAGTTCGTTCACTGTTGTTGTTGATCCTTTGACTTACTAACCCTATTAGTTGTAATCTCATATATTGAAGATGCAAAGGAGTGGGAAAACTAACTGAAGCAAGTTCTCAATGATAAAATCAACTAGACTTGCTCTTCGAAGAACTCTTGAGCTGAATATGAGGCTTGATGCTGATGCGATGATTGATGATAGTTATAAGACAAGACTTGCAATGCAAGTTACTGAGCCACCTAAATTCTCAAGGTATAAGGGGATGCTAGGCTTACAAGGAAAATTACAAAGGGGCGGCAAAAAAGAAAACATAACTAAAATAGTGATCTTATAGCTTTGATTTAGCTTTCATTATTTATTATCTTTCTATTCAAATACTTATACAGTATGATAAAAACAAATGTACGATATTTGAACAAAAATTTCAAATTCAATTTTAATCATTCATTAGGGTAAAATGAGAATATCCATTACATCACATGATACAACTACTGTTATCAGCCAGTCCTAAATTTTTTCTCTTTAATTTTTACCTTACTATTCTTTTTTTCTTTTTCTCTCTCTTTGTTCTTTCTCTTTTTTATCATTCTTTTTATTTTTTCCTCAAATTTCCTTTCTTCAAAAGTTACATCATATGATATATGTATGTTCTTTGAATTTGTATTGATGCCCATGCTGAATGAATCTAATTGAATTAAATTTATGTTAAACATGCAGATGTGATTAATATCATAATGCAAAGTACCATTAGGATGTAAGTTACATAAGTAAGCATGATCAAAATTCATATCATCGATCACTAAAACCAAACAAGTTCTAAAAAAACTAAAATTTTATTCAAAGAAGATAATAAGAAAATTTATTTCCTATTCTAGATGCTAGGGATGTTGAGTCTCATAGTAGATGTCCTTTAGGTGGTTGATATAACAATTATTCTTACATTTTCTTACTGACTGTCTTTATGAATTCATCCTTTTATTGCTCAAATGTGCATTTTTCTTTCTTGTCCAACAGCTTCTCATCATCAAACTCATCACCCCATCCTATAAGTACAATCAACTTGAAGGTATGTCAAAAGAAGGTGGTTTAGTATAAAACACCTTATAGTTAAACTTGCTTGAAGGTTGACCCAATAAGTCTTATGCTCTTTCCACATCTTTAGGGCATTATGAGATTTCTCATTGGTTTTAAGGTATAGCTCCTTAAAGGAGCTTAGCACCTCTTGCTCACTAACTCCTGAGTTGATCATCATGGTAGCTGAGGGTGGTACATTTTAGTAGTTTAGGAAAGGATTATTTCTAGTGCTTAGGTTTTTGGGTCTGTGATCTTCCCAGAGTCTATAAGGTTTTGGATCATGTTTGAGGCAAATGCAGTTATCTGTGGAGTGTTGGAGGTTTTAATGGAATTAGCAGTGCTTGTTTGGGTTATAGCTTGGGGTGTTTGTGTTTGGATTAGGTAAAGGTTGAAGTAAGCCCTTTTGCATTAGGCATTCTAGGAGTTTTGATAAAGGTTGGTTAAAATTAGAGAATCTCCTTGGGTGTTGAACAACATGCACTTCCACAATCCGGCTAGTGCTTCCATGCTGTATACCCCCAGTTAGGTAGTTTCTTGCTCTGGTGCTTTTAGCAATCCTCTTTTTTTTTTTATTCTCAATCTCTTTAGCTTATAACCCATCATCGTAAAGGTTTATAAATGCCTTAGGTTTCATTATTTATAACCTCTCAACTAGATTAGGTGACACGTTTTGGACTATCATCCTAACCTGATAATTTTTAGCCAGCTTATTCTTCATTAATTTACCTTATTCATGAACCTAATTAGAAAATCTATGAATGATTCATTGGGCTTCTGCTTGGTCAATTCTAGATCCCTGATGGACACTTCGAGCCTGGTGTTGTAGTCGTATTGCTTCAGAAAAGCGATACACAGTTCCTTTTAATATGCTCGGATAGACTTCTCCAACCCATGATAGCAATTGATAGCCATACGCTCCAAGAATAGTACAAATAACTTGGTAACTATAGACAGAGGAGCCTTAGTGGTGCTCATGGTAGTTGTGTATTGACTAAGGTGGATCCTCGGGTCTCCAATATTGTCAAACTTCTATAGCTATGGCATCTTGAATTTATTAGGCAACTTGTCCTCCTCAAACTGCATCACATCGTTAAAGTCAAATGAGTATCCAATGTCATATCCTCTCATCAACTCCTCCATCTTGGACATCTTTTGAGTCAATGCTTTCATATGCTTGGATTCTAGCTCTTGCACTTGCTCAAGTGATTCCCTTTTTTCCTTTTCAAGTATGTAACTCTCGACATCCTCCAACTTTGTTTCCATAGTAGGCATGTTCCTAGCAGCATTTTCATTGTTAGTGGGTGGCATACCCACAACAGGTGGATTGGCCACAATGGGAGGTGCAACAGTAGTAGGTGGTGGCATCAATCTAGCCAGAGCTTGCCTTAACTCATCTTGCATCATTGCTCTCATGTCATCCATCAATGCTCCTTTGACATCCTCTAGGGTCTAGTTTCCTCCCTCTTATTATTTCATTTCTTTGGATTGTTTAGGCTGTGTAGCTTTTAGATAGAGTGGATTGATGGGACTCCTTTCTAGTATGCTAAGGATCTCTTTCATAATTGATTACGGGCTTGAATCATTTCTTATTAGTCTGCCACTTTTCCGACTCCAAACACAGGAAGACCTAGATGAATCTATGGTGGTTGCAAGACAAATTGTTAGTATGATGCATGTGATGCATGTGCTATGCAATAAGTAACAAGTAACAATTAAGTCCAGTATATCCATCCTTCCAACCTTATTACTCCCACATATGTATTTAATGGCAAGTCTCTTTTCCTAGGATTTTTGGTCTTGGCCTTAATATCAACAGGGGATATTAAGAACCGACACGCATGCCAAATCTCTCAAAATAGTAAAGCATAGAAACATTATTTCTAGGTATAAAAGCATAGCCCAATCTTTATTAGTCTTGATGGGCTTCTAAAGTATGGGCTTGGGCCTTTATAGATAGAAATACCTAATGGCAACATTCACAAGTAGTCTAGGTAATCCTAGGGGAAGTTACTAAGCCACTACATGAGCTAAGTCTAGTAAAAAGGTGAAGGTTCCCTTTGCAAGATGCCCTCCTTTAAGACTTAAGTTACAGTCCAAGGTTAGAGGCGCCCGACATCCTTTGCAAACTCGAGAGAAGACTACCCCCCATTAGTACTTGGGTTACAGACTCTAGTCAGATGAGCCCAGTAATCACTTTTAAATCGAATTAAGGCTAAGCGTAATGGTTAACCAATTTACAATCCCATGAAGCTAGTGGAATCATGGGGCCATAAACCAACGCCATCAGTTAATAGGGACATGTAGAATGAACGCAAGAATAAAATAATAATTAATAAAATAATTCTAAAGAATACAAGTAGAATCAATATCTTGTATCCCCAGTGCAATTGGCACTGTAGATGGTGGGGCTTAGCGTGTGTCCAAGAATTTTGCAACCATGACTATGTTTGAGCTCAAGGCTCTAGAGAACACACTAACCACTGTCACAAAGACATGACGTGAAGATGAGGAGTCACCACCTAGGGTAATAATTGGGAAAAATCAAAAAATGGTGGTACTTGATTCCTTAAAAGAATGCCAAGACCACAATAAGGAGATTCTGGGTACAGAATAGTAACTTCTTTCAGTCTCATGTTCTTTTAGAATTACTTTATGAATTATTATTTTATCCTCTATTTACATGCAATTTCATAAAAACCCTTAAAAAAATAATCAACTCTAGGCAAAGTAGTTATGAAATATACAAGTAAACAATGCATTCATCACAATCCCTATGTTAGTCTAATCTACATTGATTTTAATTAAATGGGCTAAATCTACATGTTTTAATTTATAAGTGAGCCTAAAGACTAATAAGCCTAATTCCTTTTTCAATTTTAATTTAAATGAACCTAAGTCTATTTATTTTAATCCTAAACATGGGCCTAGATCTATAAATTATGAAGTATTTAATTTATTGGGCCTAATTCTACATGTTTTAATTCTAAAGTGATCTTAAATCTACAAATTATGGAAAAGCTTAACTTAAATGCTCTAAGTCTAAATTAATTAGATTAAATTAGCTGGGCCTATGTCTAATTAACTAAATGGGCCTAAGTTATCTCTACCTTAAATCTATTTAATTATAGGCCTAACATGCATTTTAATTAATTAAACCTAAAACCTAAAAAGACCTAAATTTAAATGGGTTAAAGCCTAATGTAGGCCTAGGACCCAAAACATATAAACATAAGTAAAAAAGCCCAAAAATAATTAAAAAAATCAAAATAAACAAATTAAAGATCAAAAAATTAATTAAATATATTCTAAAACCCTAATTTAATTAAAATGACCATAATCAATAAAATAATAATCAATCAAGTAAAACAATTTTACCAACTTACATCTAACTCATTTTTAACTAAACAACCTAAGGATTTCTATAACAATTAATTTTAATTAATTACAGAATGAAAACCTTAATTTTACTAACCAATTACTTAAAATAAAATACACAAGCACACATACCAAATTTCATTATTCCCACTATTGGGGCTATTACAATGAATTATTGAAAATAATAAAAAAATTAATACAACCCAAAATAAATAAAAAATAAAAAATAATGATAAACAAACTAAAATAAAAAAACCTTAGAAATATTGTTTAGCTACACGATTCCATCCATGACATTCTATGGACCTTTATGGATTTTCTTCTTTAACCAAACTCATTAAGTCATCTCTTCCATAATCACCAACACAAAAATAAACAATGATTAGTGAATAAACATAATAAAATAAAAATTCAAGTAAAAATAGAAATCGACAGGAACAAAAATAATAAAATAATAGAAAATACAGAAGGAGAAGATGATTATGGATGCTCTATGGTTGGCTCCTTAGACTAGTAAAATCACCATTTATTTGCTAAATAGATCTTCAAAAACTTGTGGTTCTCTTCTAAAAAACCTTTTGCTCCTTGCTTACAAAATGAAATAACCAAGAATATTTTTGTTATATGTGTAGAAAAGTGAGAATTCCAAATAAAGGAGAGAGGTTCTGAGAATTGAGTCCCCCCTACTCCAGGAGTGTAAGCTCTCATTTATAGGGAGAAAAACAAAAACCCTAAGTTCTACGTACTGAAAGTTCCAATTTTTAAAGGACTTTATTTCCTGAAGAGTCATAATTTTAAAAGGAATTTATTTCCTGAAGAGGTAGATAAATCCCAAAATAAATTTAAGAAAATTTTTAAACCAATTAAAACTCAAGAAAATATTTTTTATTTTATGTAAAAAAAAATACAAAACAGATTGAAAATACGTAATTCTGATCGAAATTATATAATTTTGACTGGAATTATGTAATTCCGATCAAAATTACATAATTCTGATCGAAATTACATAATTCCGATCGGAATTCTATAATTTTGAAATTTTTATGTTTTAATTACAAAAAGACCCCTAAAAGAAATTTAAAATTTTAATTAGGTCTTAAAAAGTTATTACAATTAAGTCCTTAAAGAACAATGAAACTCATTTTGAAAATGTATTTGAATTGTTGAGGTTTCGAACTTCAAGTGTTAAAGACATACTTATAACATTTTCATTATTAGAGTCCTTTGTCACATCCATATTTTATTATCCTAAAATTAGGTGTTTACATTTGCCACGACCCATCTTTCTTTGGTACTAACAAAATGGGTACAACACATGGGCTCATACTTTCTTTAGTCAGCCTTTTATCCATTAGCTCCTCCACTTGTCTTTGTAACTCCATTACATATGGTGGCTTATTTAGAATTTGAGAACTAGGGATGCAATCTATTTAATGCTCGATTCCCTTTAAGGGTGGTAAACCCTTTGGCATTTCTTCAGGAAATAAATATGTAAATTCCTTCAAAAGAGACACAAAAACACTAGGCAAAGAAAGGTCGAGTTCATTAGTAGTAAAATATGCCTCTTTGTACATAAGCACAATCATTGTCATTTGAGAAAAATATGCCCTCTTTATATCACTTTCTTTTGAATAAAAACTCACTTGCCTCTCTTTCTTTTTTCCCTCAATCTCTCCTTTTACATGTGCCTGTCATTTCTTTTGTGCATCCACTCTTAGCTCTCCTTTTTCCACTCTTTGCTCATGCCCCTCATTTGTTTTCTCACAACTCTCCTTTTGCTATGCATTCTTTTTTTTCTCTCTCATGCGCACGTTCTCTCTCTCTTATTATCTTTTGATCCTTATAAACTTCTTTGGGTGATAGAGGTGAAAGTACAATATTTTTACCATCCATGATAAAAGAATATTTATTTGTAAAACCATCATGAGTAACCTTTCTATAAGATTGCCACAGATGCCCCAAAACAATATGACCAGCTTGCATGGGCACAACATCACAAAGGACCTCATCAATATACTTCCACATAAAAAATGGAAAAAGTACTTGTTTAGTAACTCTAACCTCTCCAAATCATTTAGCCATTACAAATTATAGGGTTTAGGATGTTTCAAAAAGGGCAAATTAAGTTTTTCAACTAATAAAGTACTAGCCGCATTTGTAGAACTACCTCCATCAATGATTAAACAACATACCTTTCCTTTAACATTGCATCTTGCATGAAAGATGTTGTCATATTGTTCATCCTCTTCTATTTTGGTTTATGTACTTAATGTTCGCCTTGAAACTAGAAAATCTTTATAGTTAACCTTTTTAAGGTCTTCTTCAGCATCACTTTCATCTTCAAGTGGGAGCATCTCATCATCCTCCTCTTCCTCCTCACTATCACACTCTCAATTAACAAGGATCATGGCCTTCTTATTTGCACAATCACATTGCAGGTATCCTCTTCCCTTGCATT
This sequence comes from Mallotus nudiflorus, assembly GCA_947683625.1. NCBI lineage: Eukaryota > Viridiplantae > Streptophyta > Magnoliopsida > Malpighiales > Euphorbiaceae > Mallotus > Mallotus nudiflorus. The sequence goes on from CANTUR010000041.1 coordinate 9,404,024, forward strand.
TAAAACATTCAATGGAGGTTGTTTTGAGTTTAGGTGCTTCAGCTTGCTTTGAGCTCCCTCCTTCCTTGCCTCCTTTGTCAAATTTAGGTTTGGAAGTGCTTTTGTCACTCACTTTCTACTTTGACTTCCAATTGGATGTTGTTGTAGTCATATGAGACTTAGGAGTTCTACCCTTCAACTGTTGCTCAGCTTTGAGTACCATATGGTCAGTAGTTTAGACTGGAACCTTCCATTTCCCCTTCTTCTTTGAACAGTGATATCATTCCCCTTTTTAGAGTAAACCTTCTTTCTTATTTTAGGGAGTAAATAATAGAAATCCAGAAAGGATTTAAAGTCCGTTCATATTATGTTGGCCCTTTAGATCCTAATGATGTTACAAATCACAAGCGATGGTAGGAAGCCAAGCATGAAGAGTTGATCTTATCTGCCCCAGATGAGGATAAAGGTAAAGACTTTTACTTTTATATGTCATTTTTATTTACTATTATCTTAAGCCTTTCCTCTTTTTGTACCTATTCTTCCATCAAAATAAGATGTTGCGGTTCCTTTCAAAGGCAAAAACAAGCAGTCTTTTGAGAGTTCAAAGAAAAGGAAATTGGCTATTCCTCCTCCACCTCCCAACTGCAAATCTTTAGGACTTAATGCTTTAATGATTCTTCCATAAATAAAGGAAAATAAGAGATTGAAATTGATGAGATCTCTGACAATGATAAAGAAAGTGATGGTCTAGCTCTTGGTTCTAATATGTTCTTACCTCTTATTTTCTTATTTTCTTTTATATTAACCTTTACATTCTTTTGATTTTGTTTACTTTGGGAATAGTTGATACCCGTGAGGATGAGGCTCCTACTCTTCCCCAACACCTACTTTCTCCCATAAGGTCTTTTTCTACTAAGGAGGATGTTTCATTTCATTTGCATCAGACTATTTTTTATAAAAAGCAGACTAAGACTCCTCCACCTATCCTAGCTTCTTCTAACATTTCCTCTTCTCCTTATATTGATTTTTACATTCTCCTCAATTCTTTGAATTTTAAATAAGCCTTTACTAATTACATTAATTAATCAAGATCTTGAAACTTGGTGCTCTGTACTTAATGAGGATGTTTCTTTGAATTTGAGCTTTTTAGAGACTTCTTCCTTTGAGCATGGACTTGAATATGAGTCCACTCCAAATAAAGAACAAATTGCTAAAGCCAAAGAATCATTGAAGTCTTTTACTAATTTAGAGATTGGATCCTTAAGGGAGACATAAAAGTCTGACTTTTTTGTGCATCTTGGCCTTTTGGAATAAAGTACCAAGTCTGCATTCATTTCTTCTTTGAGAGAGCAGCTTGTTTGGAGCTTTTCCCACTTGGATGAAACTGGTTTTAGTCAGTTAAACATCTCCAAACACATGAGCTACTTTCACCATCAAAAAATGGAATTCTTTGCCCATCAATAGAGCTTACAGGAGATGAGGACTAGAGAATATGATGCAAAAACCTCTTTTCATAAGTTAGTTGTAGATATTGCAAATTTAGAGGCAAAGTTGGTCAATCTCAAAGCCAAGAAGATGGAAATGCTCAAAAAGAGCAAGATTATGGCATTAGAACTTTAGTAAATTATCTCTAAATCCAAGGAAGTAGGACAATCTATTTTTGATAAAAAAGAAGTTGTACTTGAGTAGAAGAAATAAGAACAGGATGCTCTTACCATAAAAAAGAAGCATTTAGGGATTTGGGACACCTTTAAATAACTTAATTTTAACTCCCTTTGATTGCTTTTCATGAATTAACTTGACCTTACTTGACTAATATTTTATGTACTAGTAAAAGTTTTCATCCTCTCTTCATCCACATTTTCTAACTCCATCAGCATGGCTTCAAAAAATTCTATTGGTGTCAGATCATTTTGCTTTACAACTCTTATAGAAAGGACGTATACTTCAAGAGGCAAAATAGCATCATGCCTAAAAGTGAGGGCAAATGGACTAATGCTTGTAGCTTCTCTTTTAGATGTTCTATATGCCTAAAGAGTCTTAAATAGAATTATTGGCCAATCTTTGGGGTTAACCACTAACATCTTTTCCAAAATTCTAATGATAATTTTGTTGGAAGCTTCAGCCTAACCATTAGCTTAAGCATAATGGGGGGTTAAAATGAAAATTTTGATGCCATAATCCTCCATGAACTCTTTTATTTCATCACCAATGAACATTGTTCCTTAATTTATTATAATGGTTTGGAGAATTCCAAACCTGTGAATGATATGTTCCTTGATGAATGAAATAATGTCTTTTTACTCCACTTTCTTCATGAGAATTGATTCCACCCACTTTGTAAAATAGTCAGTAGCCACAATAATGAAGCTAGGACCTTTAGAAGATGCTAGATACATTTTTCCAATAAGGTCCATAGCCCAACACTACAGAGTACAGATCATTGGAGGGCACTCTCTATAAACTTCCATGCTTTTGGCACTATTGACATCCTTTAGCTATGTGATGCCATCTTTTAGGATTGATGGCTAGAAATAGCCATGTCTTCTTATCAACCATCTCTTCTTTGTCCTAGCTTGGTGAGCACCATAAACACCTTCATGCACTTATTTTAAAATTTCCATGGTTTGGGGAAATGAGGTGCATCTTAAAAGCACATCATCAAGAGTTTTTCTGAGAAGCTCATTTTTAATCAATCATAGTTCAAGGCTTGAGCTTTGACTCTAAATTGGACCTTCTTAATAGGGTTTTCTAGGTAGCCTCTAATTTTCAATGTGCCAATTCCCTACTATATTTAAGTTATTGTTGTATAACTCAAATTGTAAAACCCTTTCATGGATGGATGGGTGAGATTTCTTCTATATAAAAATTAACTTATGAGTTAATTCTTCTGACATTCTTAAACTATATGCAACTTGAGATAATTCATTAGCTTCTTAATTAGACTCTCTAAGTACATGCTTGTACATTTATATTCTCCTATCAATTGCTTAATTATAAGCTAAGAATCTCCAATTACCAATACCTCTTTTGCTCTAAGGTCATGGAGAATTTCAAGTCCTATAATTAGAGCCTCATATTCCATTTTGTTGTTAATGCATTCAAAATCCAAAGTAAAGTTGAGAGCTATTTTTGTTCTAAATGGTGATTTAATTATGATACATTGCAATTAGCATAGTAGTTTTAGGATGTTTCATGCATATTTAAGTTGCGTTTAGTACACATTTTAGTTTAGTTTTCATGCATTTCATTCATAATTACAAATGCTTTTGATCTCCATTGTTCTTGGTAAATTTATATGAATTTGAATGACTTATAGATATTTTTGAAGTTTTTTTGAAGCTTATAAAAGTTATATGGACATATTGAAGTTATTAAAGCCTAAAAGACTGAAGGAAGCAAGCTTTGTAGTGTTTTTGGACTGCTACTACTTGGTACAAAATGTCTCTATCATGAGTCATCACCACTGTGCCAACTTAGCACAAGATGTCTCTATCACGAGTCATCACACCATGACGACTTGGCACGGTGTGAAGAGACATGACCCTCTGGACCATGTTGCACTCTTTTAACTATAACTTCCTCTACAGAACTCAGATTTAAGTGATTCACGTGGCTATAGAAAGCTAATTCAGAAGTCTATTATGAAGACATATAGATTTAATTCACTTATCTAGATTGCCAAAAATGCCCTTGAAGTAACCACCAATGTTGAAGCAATATGATCCTTTACCAAGAATTGTAGCTTTTTATCATGACTTGTACCCTATAGTTATCAAATTCAGAACATATAAGTACGTTATTCTTGTCTCTATAAAAGCAGAGATAGACATAATTATAATTTAGAGAGAAATAAACATTATTAAGAGAACATTCATAGTTGGAACTTAAAATTGATATTGAAGGAAGATCAAAAGAGGATTTGTCTTGTAGACGTTTTCATTCATCAAGTTATTATCTAAAGAGATTATTGGAGACTCTAAATTTGTTTCTAAGTGTTTCTAACTCTTCCTTTCTATAATTCTCTTGGAGTTTGAATATTATTTTATTTTGTTTATGCTATTATTAATTATGTATCAAGACTAATTACTTAGTAGGTTGGAATTGCAATGGATGATAGTTTCAATGAATTATATCATTTGTTTTGCATTGTTAAATAAATGATTTGATTTCAATTGAGTACTTAATTATGTTATATATCCTTGATCACCATGTATGATGTTTTAGTCAAATATTCATAATGAGAGTTAGGATACTTAATGGAAAAGCAATTAAATTCACTTAAAGGTTAGGAAAGTACTTAGAGACAAGAAATCCATTTTAAGGAATTAAAGAATTGGCAAAGAACTTCATGGTGTTTGTTTATCTCTATAATTATACAAGAGTGCTTGTAGACTCTCAATGAAAACACCCTCATTTAACAACGAGAGTTGCTCTTAAGGATTTTAGGTTATATCCTCTAATCGTTGCATTTATAGTTAATATAATCATTTTGTGTTAATAATTCATTATTCTATTCTATGTTGTAATCTCTACCTCCCCTTCTTTGAATATTGTTTGTTATTATTTATTTCTTACTAATTGAATAGTTTAGGATTTTACTATTTAAATTATATCTATAATTTGATTATTTACTACTTGATTATTTGTAAGCCTATTCATCCTAGTATTTATCTAGTTAATACTTGATTTCCCATTATTCCCTGTGTTTGACCCCTTACTCATCCTATATTTAGTTATAGAAGCTAGGGTATACATTGTAACCCATATCAAATTACTACACCAGCTCCAATTGATTTATCAGTAGATGATCCATCAAATTTCAACAACCAAGGCTGAACATCAACTCCACATACTGGGAGATCTCCTTCCTTAATAGTTCCCTGGGTGGGGTGGTTAGCCAAGAAATCCGCTAGAGCTTGTCCTTTCACTAACTTTTGAGGGTGATAAACCAGTGAAAACTCAATTAGGCTCAGCAGCCATATTCCAATTTTGCCTAATAACACTTGTCTATTCAACATGTATTTCATCAAGTCAGTCTATGAGATTACATATACTATATGCTTCATAAGATAATGTCTTAATTTAGTACAAGCAAAGTATAATCCAAGACACAATTTTTCAATAAAAAAGTATTTTATTTCAATACGAGTCAAAATCCTACTCAAATAGTATATAGCCTGCTCATGACTTGTTGTGTTATTCTAAGCTAAAAGACATCCAATAGACTCATGTGCGGCTGATATATATAATCTTAAAGGCATTCCATCTTTTGGAAAAGTAGAATAGCAAGCTTGGACAAATACTCATTAATTTTATCAAAAGTAATTTGATGCTTTTCTTCCCACATAAATTTAGCCTCTTATTTTAATTTTAGCAAGTCAAAAAATTCTTTAGCTTTTTTAGCAAGGTTAGAATAAACCATCTCAAATAGTTGACTTGCCCTAAGAATCTTTGTAATTCTTTTTTAGTTTAAGGCAGCTTGGCTTCAAGCACTGCCTTTGCCTTATTTTTTTCAATCTCAACTCCTTTTTTATATATAAGAAAACCTAGTAAATTTTTAGCCTGTACACCAAAAGCACATTTCAAAGGATTAAGTTTTAAACAATAAATGCTCATTTTTTCAAAACTTTTTCTTAGATGAGAAATATGGTCAGATGCTTTTTTAGACTTTACCATTATATCATTAATATAAACTTCCATATAATGACTAATCATGTCATGAAAAATGGCATTCATAGCCCTTTAGTATATGGCACCAGCATTTTTTAAACCAAAAGGCATGACCAACCATTCAAATTCTCTATTGTTCTCGGACATCTGAATGTTGTCTTGTATGCATCTTCCTCTGCAATGAAAATATAATTATAACCTGAAAAGCCATCCATGAATGACAAAAGCTCATTCCTAGAGGCAACATTAATCAATATGTTAGCTACATGCATCATATAAATATCTTAAGGAGTGGCCAAATTCAAGTCCCTAAAATTTATGCAAACTTTAAGCTTGCCATTCTTTTTATTATAAGTACTATATTAGAAAGCCACTTAGCATACTTAGTTAGCCTAATAAAGCCAACTCTGAGCAATTTTTCAATCTCATCCTTGAATTTTAATTCCACCTCCTTTGACATTCTTTTGGGAGGTTGATGAAAAGGATAGAAATCTAGCTTTATAGGGAGGCAGTGCTCAACTACCTCTTTATCTAGTCTTAGCATTTCTATGTAATCCTATATAAAGAAGTTTTTAAACTCCTTAAGTAGTATAATTAGCTCTTTTTTAATTTCTTTTTTTAAATAAAGAACTAATATAGGTAATTCTTGTCTCTTTTTCTATGCTAAGATTAATTTCGTCCAAAGGATCTTAAACTTTATGCTGATTATCTTGAAGGCATGATGGTGCCTCCTTTAAATAGTATCTTTAGAATCTTCCTCACCTATGATTTCTGTTCCATTCACTTTTATTTCCTTACTAACTATTTTTTTTTGTAATTTGCTACTTTAGACACCTATTTATAATAATTTCAATGACTGCCAATTCCTCTTTTATGTGTCTAATCATCAATTTCTTTAATAATTGGCTTCTCTATCAACCAGTAGGTGTAAGGCATGATGATTTTCTCTCTATATATCAAGTCTAATTATTCTTGGACCTTTTCCTTCATTTCTTCTCTAGAAAAATAAGTATTTCTTAGGTCACCATTCTTTTTCTTGCTAGTGAATCTTAGAGGCCCTAAGTTGACATTATAGAATCTGGCCTCCAGGTTGTTTGAGCAAGTACTAAATGGCTTGTTGTCAGCCCAAACCACTTCAACTTCATTGCCTATCTAGAATAGTAAAAATTGATGAAGAGAAGATGGCACATACCAATTGGCATGAATCTAACCCCTCCCTAGTAGTGCATTATAGCTAGCACTTAATTCTACTAAAAAAATGCATTGAATGATCGCTTACTCCCAACAGTGATTTTAACTAGTAAAACCCCTAAAACTTTAATGATTTCTCTTGTAAAAGTAGAAATTAAATCTTCATTTTTACCAAGAGAATTTAAAAGCCTGAGTGGAATGGCATTTATGGCTAAGCCATTATCCACTAGTATCCTAGAAAAAGGCTTGCTGTTCAAATGAGCCTTGATGTATGAAGGTTTTATATGTTTAGTCATCTCCAATAAAGGCTTTTCAAGAACAACTCTCTTAGGTTAATCTAGCCTAGTGGCTTGAATCATCACTTCACTCAAGTATTCCACTTCTTTGGATGAAGTTGCACCCTAAGTGTCACCGAATTCACTTTTATTAGCTTTTTGCATCATGAATTCCTGAGGTAGCACAACTGATGTAGTAGCACACCTAAAAGGCAAAGGCTCACCCTCCATTTTAAAAGTCTAAATCTCCATATATTCATCCAGTTTTAAGCTTCTTAAAAAGTCCACCTCTTGAGATTGAGCTTCCCACAAATTCTTCTTTGTTAGAGCTTGGATCCTCTATGGCTTTCCTCCTGATTTGGACTTGTTTTCATGTTCCACTTGTAGCATTGGTTGGACTTGCATTTGTTGTTCTTTTTCCTTCCTTTTAGTAACACATTGCCTTTGGAGCCTTCTTTTTTATGTATGTGCTAATTGCTACAAAAACTTCTTATGCTCTACACGTTGCTAATGTCCACTTCGATTCCAAGTGGTGGCACCATAAATCTAGGGTATTTTCTAATGAAATATAGAGCAACCACACTCTTTTATCTCTTAGGTTCGAGTCTGTACCTGTTATTTTAATAAGAATTTCCAGAAAAATTAGAATTATGGAAAAACTTTAGTCTTTGAACTAGAAATTTTCTTGCCTTTTTAGAAGTTCCAATTTTGAGCAGGTTTCCAATTATCTCTAGCTTTTTTTGGTTACTGCTAATTGTTGCCATAGAATTTTGTGTTGTGGTGTTTTTAACCTGAGTGTCCATTTTCCCCTTTTAGGTTCATCTTTCTATTCAAAAGGAATTATTGACTTCATGGACACATTTGCTGATGGAGGTTTGGAATACTTCACCTTATAATCAAACTTCCTAGAGGATTGGCTAAGGGTGTCCCAATTTCCTATACTTTCCTGCAGCTTTTTCTTCAAGTATAGATAAGTTCTAAGGTTAGCATTGATGGTATTGACAACAGTTATAATGGGAAGTGGATTCTCCTCTATTAACATTGCATCTTTCTTTTCTAGGAACTTCAGTACAACTTTATTGATACAATCTTATACCATATTTTTAAACACCCACTAAGCACCAGTGGAATGAATGTAAGAATTATGATATTTATAATAATTTCTCCCTTTTAGCTCTGCAATTGTGGGTATTTTATGATAAGGTGATAATTTAATGATTTTTTCCTTCAAAAGGAAAGTAAAGATTTGATTAGTCTTTGAAATTTCAAAGGTGTACTAAACTTAAGGATTGGAACCCTATGAGTTTTTTTATGCATTTGGAGTCCTTTTTTTAACAATGGGTGAACATAATATCTTGTGCTTTCCAAGTCTGCTATAGTAATTTCAACATTGGACACCTTTTAGAAGTAGGTGCCCATTGAAGCCTTCCTCTTTTAATTCTCCTCCTTGATAAGCTCCTCATATTCACTCACTTCAGCTGTGACTTTAGAAAAATCATAGAATTCCATGCCCTGAAACTTCTTCTTTAGCTCAATATCCAGACCCCTATGTGCCATTTTAACATATTCACTCTCAAGAAGCAAAATCTTGCACCCGTTCCTTATCCTCTTGAACCTTATAATGAAAAGGTCAGCACTTTCTCCAACCTTTGAGTCACCTTGGACAGTTCAGTTATGCAAATTTCTAGTTAAGCTATAAAAAAATTGGGTGTGAAATTGCCTTTCCATCTCCTACCAAGTGAGAATAGAATTCTTAGGTAGTGTTGCATACTAAGTGAATGTGGTTCCTGTCAAACTGTTAGGAAATAATCTTAATTTCAAATTAAGGAAAATTTTAAAGTTTGCTAACTTCCCGTATTGAATAGTAAAATGAGCCATATGCTCCAACGTTGACTATCCATTTTCCCTAGAGAATAAGGAAACTCAATAACTCTATAGCCTATGGGATATGGATTATCCATGTCTATCACATCTATAAATAGCTTATGGAATTTTGGGTCTTCAACTTAAAGTAGACTCAGCCCATACAACTCCTGTACTATATCTCTTACAACATCTAAGTAAACTCCTACTATAGGTGGCACTTGAGGCTGAGGTATATATGCCTGGGGAAAATTAATTTAGCCCTAGGGATCTAATATATAACCTTGGGGATAATTGCCCCCTATGTCCTTTCCTTCCTATTCATACACTCCTAATTGTAAGGTTGGGCTAGTCCTGCTAAAAATTTGTTGGTTAGGCCTATTATTCATATTATTACCATTTTTGCCATTAAGGTTGATAGGAAAAATTACTTTATTATTAGGCCCCACCAAATCCCTCTGATGTGGAGGAATATACCTTTCATCATTGACCAACTGAGTTCCTTATAGACCTTTTATAGAATTGTCAAACTCCTCCTTAACTATGTCTGGCTTGGATACAGTTGTATATTGTTTATATGACTGTTCATTCATTTTAGAAAGTGCTTGCACAGTATTTTGTAACATTTTTTCAAAGCCTTAGAGGGAATTCTCAGTGCCTTACTTTAGGGAATTCTCAATGCCTTTCTTAATGCCTTGCTTTTAGGAATTCTTAGTGCCTTGCTTTAGGAAATTAACCATTTGATGTATTACATCCTGGAAGACTTTATCAAAACCTTAAGTACTCTCAACCATATTAACTCCTTTTAGTTTTTTACTTATTTGGTTAGTAGGCACCTTATCCTTGTTCTCGCCATAAGGCACTTGACTTCCTTCTGAATATTCATCACCTACTTCCTTTTGTCTTTTGTTGGTCAAATCTCCAACATCATATACTTCTTTTCCACTTCATAGTAAGTTTTTCATCTTATTGAAATGTGTCCACTGAGCATGCCAAAAGATTGTTGGCTCTTTTTGGATTTTGATTGATTTATGCACTTGCTAGAGGAGCGAGTCCTTGAAAAATATACTGACTTCTTTAAGATGATTTACGGATTCCTAAGCTCCTTTACCATAATTTTCTTGAATTTCAGAGATAGAAATTAATTTGCAAATAAAGAGACAATTTGAGCAACTAAAAGGAAAATTGTATTGATTTTATAGCTGAGTACAAAGTGAATATAGAGTAAATATAGTATTTTGGTAAACTAAAGAAATTAAAAATAAGATAATGATAAAGATTTGCTAATGATTGAAGTTGTTGATATAGATGTTGATGTCTTTGATTATTCCTTTCCCTTTTATAGTGCAATAATTTATTTTTTTAAATAATTATCCCAATGGAGAAGTCTTCTATTTCCAAAAAATAAATTCATGTGGCAATTAACTCCTCCAGATGCCTTTTCTCCTAAGTCTTTAGTGAATGAATGTGAACAGTCATGCTTCTAGATTTTTCCAATTTTTATCTTCCAGCTCATGTGTTTCTACAAATTGGCTTTTAGTTTGGCCTTTTTTTTTAATCCAATTTCAAATAATGGACTAATCATTTTTAGCCCAAAATTTTAATTTTGGTACAAATAGTAATATTGTGATCTTTCAAATTCTTGAAATTTAAAAGACTAAAAACCAAAAAATTTAAATGAAAGCATTTAAGAAAATGTTAAACAAAATAAGAACAAAAATGTAATTTAGAGAGAAAGAGTTTATATGCTAGATGTGAAGAGGGCAATTTAGAGTGAAAGAGTTGATATGTTAACCTTACAACTTGAGTTTTTAAGGCTTACTAAAAAACTAATTCATAAGTGTTTTCAAGGATCACAACAAAACCAAATTTCCAAGTTTTTTGATGGCTTAACACTTAAACCAATTAATTTATAATAGAATCTCACTTCCTATTTTCTAATCCCAATAAATAGAAGAATAAAAATATTTATTCTAACACTCACCAATTCTCAAAAGAGTTATATAAATGCAATAATGATTTAAAGAGAGTTTTGAGAGTTTAACTGAATGCTTAAGAGAGAATGAATGATAATCAAGTTTCTTAAACCTTCAAATGAACTCTATAGGTTATTTATATATACAAACAACTTAGATTATGACTGTTGGATGTATTGATTATGTCTCCAACGTCTCTTGTTGATTTTTTAATCAACTTGGACTTATTTTTGTCAGAACACCGCTCACAGTCATGAGGAGGAAACCCTAGTTCATGAGCATCAGTTAGAAGACCACTGCATTCAAAAATATTTATTAAATGCTGTCAGGACTGGCCTTATGAGTTGAAGCTTGCTCCTCACGATCGTGAAGGCAGCTCATGAGGAGCACTATAAGATTTGACAAAATGAGCTCTTTAAGCACTATTCAAGGTCAGCTCACAATGGGCTCATGAGCAGACTATTGTAAGTCCAAAATTATATATTTTTTTGTATATAATTGCTTCTCAAAGATTGAAGATTTGCATAGGTTGAGATACTTCATCTAAATGCATAATAATAACATTATTTTAATGAGTAGTTCATTGTCTCCAATCAATAAACAATTATCTTTATAATTGATTAGCTTCCTACACACTTAAATGATATTATTAGAATCTAAATTGTTTGTCAAAATCCAAAATTAGGAGTTTGATCATGCAAATGGTTAACACTTTCCACAATCATTTTCTCCAAGAATTTGAAAGTATAGTCTCCTCTCTTTTCTGCATTACTACTATCATTCTTCTAGTTGCTGTCATTTCCTTTTATTTTTTCCTAATTTGATTTTTTATTTTTTTTGGCAGCTTGTGAAGTCTTTTTAAGGGAGAGGAGCTCTTTGAGAGAGCAACAACCATAAAGGTTTTAATGGATTTTGAGGAGCTCTATGAGTTATGCCCTTTTTAAGTTGTCATCTCCCTAAATTTAAGTTTTGGTAACCAAAGAGAAGAGAAAAGAAAAAGAAAGAAGTGTGAGAGGCTTTTTAAGCAAAAAAAATGCGACAAAAAAACCAAATGCTTGAAGCAGAGAGTGCCAAGTGTCAAAACCTTATTAAACTCTTCTCTCTACCAATTCATCTATGTTAGCTCTCAAAGAACAATTCATGATAGGATATATGAATATCAGACGGATTGCATAGCTTAATCGACCAAGGTCTTCAAGTAATTGTCCCATTGGTGTATCAAAATTCTTATTAGAGTTCATAAGAATGTCAGGCATGACTGATCACTAAAGAGTATTTTTGGGCAGAAGCCATCAATACCGCTTGCTATATTTCAAATAGAGTTTTCAAAAGATCTATTTTAAATAAAACTTCTTTTAAGATTTGGAAAAATAGAAATCTTAAGATATCATATCTAAAAGTATTTGGATGCAAATGCTTCATAGTAAACACTTATTTTGAAATTTTTTAGTTTAAAGCCAATAAAGGTATATATTTAAAATATTCCACCTCTAGCAAGGCTTGTTGAATTCTCAATAAAAGAACATTGGTACTAGAGGAATCCATGCATGTAGTATGAGTTTTGAATTCCTGACAAGAAACTTTTGGAGCAACGGGATATAAAATTTCCTCGGATATAAAATTCTCAAGACATTGTTTCTATTTTTTGGTCTTTGCTTGACATGATTTCATAACCATGATAATTTCTTCTTCACAAGGTCAGCCATTTTGAAATCCAAAGAAAAAAAATTAACCATAGCTTGTATGAACGCATGTAGCAAGGCCAATTTTCTTCTTAAAGGGAAACATGTATTATTTTTAGCAAATTATAATGACCATAATTTATGATTGAGCATATGTAAGATTGAAGACACATTAACAAAAATTAACATTTTTTTCATTTAAATTTTTGGTACAAAACACCAACATTCAGCTAAAATCCCAAAAATGTAACAATATTTTTAACTAGCTATAATGTGTAAGCCAACTTGAATTTCAAAAATGGCTGCATAGGACATGAACATAAGACACTACTTATGCGGAGACAATATTTCTATTGTTTTTTTTTTTTTTTTTATCAGTCCAAATTCCTTACATGGCTTTTTTTTAGATACTACAAATATAAACCCACCTGCAATAAATCCAAAAAATTGGATCTGACATCATTACAACTAATATTGAAATTTGAGAGCAAAACAAATATTAACCCTTATCTTAACAAACTACTAAATATTGAATAGATAATAATCTAAATGAACAATTTTTTGATGAAAATGACCTAAAACTGGTCTTTTAACCATTGAAGAAAAAAAAAATGAAGGAAAATTTCTAGGACTTAGTTAAGAGAACCGAATATTTTCTTAAAAAGAAAAAGACTAAAAAATAGAAATATCTTGTGGGGACATTGAAATGTATAAATTGTAAGTCATTACAATTTTTTATATAGTCAGAAATTGAAAGATACATAATTATGCCAACACCATCTAACTCTTATAATCTACTACTTCTCTTCTACTCTGTTTTATTTCTGTGTTATTGGTTTCCATTATCAATGGACAAGAAAATGAAGTCGTTGGATATGGCTACACAATTGAATCTGTCACTATTAGTCAACAAGACAAGACTTTACAAGCTGGTCTTATCCTTGTCAATAATTCATCTGTTTGTGGACCTGATATTCAAAGTCTCAGTCTTTTAGCCAGGTAACCAATTAACATTTGATCCTTCTTCAATCCTTGATCATTATCTTCGTTAATTCCTCAATCTTGATTTCAAACTTCTATGTTCATATTCGAACATCAATGTGATGGTAGTAATGTAAGAGATAAAAGAGCTCAACTATGCGAGTGATGTGCCTTAAAAATTTGTCAAGATAATATCGTTATCTGTCCAATCTTTGTTGGTGGTTGAAATAAATGCTTGGAGCTAACTTAACATATGCCTTTAATGCAGGTTTGAGACAAATGAACGTCTCAGGATCAGAATAACAGATTCAGATACACAAAGATGGGAGATCCCAGAAGATATCATTCCCAGGCCGAACAATTTCTCCGCTCCGAAAGACTTTCCTGTCGCAGAATCTCCAGGGAGCCAGCCTGCCTTGTTAGACAACACAACCCTTTCCAACCCGAACTCGGACCTTGTTTTCACCCTCTACAGCTCTACCTCTTTCGGCTTCTCCGTTTCCCGCAAATCCAATGGCGACATGCTTTTCAACGCATCTGCGGACCCGACAAATTCCAGCACATTCTTGGTCTTTAAGGATCAGTATATACAGCTCACTTCTTCTCTTCCTGAAGACAGGTCTAATCTATATGGTATTGGAGAGCACACAAAGAGCTCCTTTAGGTTGCAGCAAAGTCAGACGTTGACTTTGTGGAATGCTGACATAGGAAGTGCTAATCAAGATGTTAATATTAATGGATCCCACCCATTTTACCTGGATGTCCGATCACCCACCAGCGATGGAAGAGTTCCGGCGGGGAGTAGTCATGGTGTTTTGGTGTTGAATAGTAATGGGATGGATGTAGTTTATGATGGTGATAGAATAAGTTACAGGATAATCGGTGGTGTTATTGATCTGTACATATTTGCTGGTCCATCTCCTAATATGGTGATCCAGCAGTACACAGAGCTCATTGGTCGGCCCGCACCTATGCCTTACTGGTCATTTGGTGAGTCCTCTCGCACATTTTGTGTTTTGGTCTCGACTCTTGAGCATATTCACTAACATTTTTGTCCATGTTTCTATATCAAGGATTTCATCAATGTCGATATGGTTACAAGAACATTGCTGATGTTGAGTCAGTGGTTGCTGGCTACGCAAATGCTTCTATACCCCTTGAAGTTATGTGGACAGATATCGATTACATGGATGCTTACAAGATTTTTACTTTTGATCCCATTAACTATCCTGTTGATCAAGTGAAACAATTTGTCGACAAACTTCATCAAAATGGTCAAAAATACATTGTCATTATTGATCCTGGTAAGTACCCGCATAAGAATAATCATTAATTTTCAGGTAACTAATCAAGTAGTTAATTGGATCAACTTCAAGAAAATATTTATGGTGTCATCTTTCTCAGGAGTTAGTGTTAATGATAGCTACGGAACCTATACTAGGGGGATGCAAGCTGATGTCTTCATCAAACGAGATGGCGTTCCTTACCTGGGACAAGTTTGGCCTGGACCTGTCTACTTTCCTGATTTTGTAAAACCTGACACCAGTATCTTTTGGAAAGATGAGATCAAAAGGTTTAGAGATATTGTTCCTGTCGATGGTCTTTGGATCGACATGAATGAGATTTCCAATTTCATAACTTCACCACTAACTCCATCCTCTACCCTTGATGATCCTCCTTACAAGATTAACAATGGAGGAGGCAAGAGGCCAATTAATGACACGACAACCCCTGCAACATGTCTACATTTTGGTAACATTACAGAATATAACGTTCACAACTTATATGGACTGCTAGAAGCTAGAGCAACACACGACGGCTTATTGAATTCCACAGGCAAGAGGCCGTTTGTACTTAGCAGATCTACGATTGTCAGTGCTGGCAAATATACAGCTCACTGGACCGGAGACACTGCCTCTAGATGGGTCGATTTGGCCAACACCATTCCTACCATGTTGAATTTTGGACTCTTTGGTATACCAATGGTTGGGGCTGATATATGCGGTTTTTCAGGGAGCACTAATGAAGAACTTTGCCGCCGATGGATTCAGGTAAATATAAAATGCTCGTAATGCAAGAGGCCAGGAGTTCAAACTCCAACAGTCCTCGCCAAAAGTTAAATGTTTTTTCCATGGACTAAATAATGTGCATTGTTTTTTGAACTATATTAATTATTGTTTTCTGCTTGGGGCCTTTTATCTCTTTTCAAGAGATCACTCGGACAAAAGTAGCATTCGTCAGGAGCTATATGTATGGGATTCAGTGGCTGCAACTGCAAGGGAGGTGGACTCCGTTATCGACTGCTTCCATACTTGTACACATTAATGTTTGAGGCACATACTAATGGGACACCAATTGCAAGGCCTCTTTTTTTCTCATTTCCTGACGATGTCAACACTTACAATATCAGTTTCCAGTTTCTAATCGGTAAGGGTGTAATGGCATCACCAGTGGTTAATCAAGGACAATTGTCAGTTGACGCATACTTCCCAAAAGGAAATTGGTTTAGCCTGTTTAATTATTCTAATTCAGTAAGCTCAAGCTCAGGATCGCATGTAACACTTGATGCACCGGATGATAAGATAAATGTGCATGTCATGGAAGGCAATATTTTGGCAATGCAAGGGGAAGGGATGACCACAGAAGCTGCCCGAAAGACGCCTTTTGAGCTCTTGGTTGTTTTGGACAGCAATGGAAGCAACAGTTCTTGTGAATTGTTTTTGGATGATGGAGAGTAAGTTGACATGGGAGGAATCGGAGGGAACTGGAGTTTCATCCAATTTCATGGTGGCATGAAAGGTAATAATACTGTCTTCGTATCATCAGAAGTTCAAAATGGAGGATTTGTTTTGAGTCAGAATTGGACCATTAGTAAGGTGACTTTTATTGGGTTGAAATTGGACAGCAATGCACAGTTTCGTAACGTTGAAATCTCAGGACTCTCAAATCTTATTGGAGAAGCATTCAGCTTGGATCATAATCTAACTGAATAGTAAAATTCCAGAAAAATAGAACATTACAAAATTAAATTCAATTTGGTTCACTACTTGAGAACCATGTACCAAAAGTTATTAATATTTAAAATATTTTTATTTAATTAACATAGTAAGCTTCTCATTTAAAATTGCTTCCACTTGCATGTCTGTCAGTAAGAGTTATCTCTACTGTGTTGTCCTCCCTTTGCATCTAATAGCTCAGATCTAATAGCTCAGATGATGCACATTATAAGATGAATGTTTCAATCTCCCATCCATTTCTTGACCTCCCAATTATTATAAAAAAAAAAAAAAAAGAGTTATCTCTACTATGTTATGCATAGCCACTGCCTGTAAGGATGTAAATCATCTCTTATTCCAAAATAAGATAAATTTCTTAATATTTTATTCAATATAGCTAGCATAAATATGAGTAGAATAAGTATATGGGATATTGTTTGTTAAATTCTTAAAATATGACTTACAGTATTATTCTGTTAAGTCCGCCTAATGTTTTTCTATTGTTAGTTGATATATCTAACTGAAGAAAATTACACTTTATCCTAAATTTTGAACAAAAATTTCAAATTTATTTTGTATTACTCTTCTTTTTAAAAATAACCAATATATATATTTCAAAAATAATCTAACAGTTATTTAAAAACACTGAATTATTATAAAGAAAACGATATCACCACATATTTTGATACCTTTCTTAAAACGCGCTATTGCGGGGGATTGAACAATACCTCAATTAAGGAAACACACATTTATTTCCAAAGCCTTTTTTTAGATATATAATGAAGAAAAAACATTTCTGTTATTTTTTTATATGAAATAACATTTTTGTTATTATTAGCAAAACCAATTCATAATAAAGAAAAATTTTGTAGATAAATTTGATTTATTTATGAACTTTATTAAGTGTCAATGTACATAAAAAAAGTATTTCAAATATAAAATTAAGAATATAATATATATTTAAATTATGAAATAGTATATTATTATTTATCAAATATTAAATAATTATTTTAATATTTCCTTGCAAAAAAATAATATTAATAGTTGATTGTTGTGAGTTTGTTGTAGTTTTTTTTTTATTATGGTTTGGTTAATGTCAATTTTTCGTGATTATTTTATTTTTTAATTTTAATTTTTGTTATTACCATATTACTATTGGGTTGTTTTTGAGTTTTAAATTTATTTTTTTTCTAGTGGTTTTTTGGTTGTTATCCATATTTTGCTTATTTTAAATGTAATTAATTTATATAAATATAGATTATCTTAATATAAATTAAATAACATAAATTGTATAAATTTTAATTAACTAATTAATTATTAATTTATACAAATATAATTAATTTATATAAATGTAAATTATATAAATATAAATTTATCAAAAAAATATAAATCCACTAAATTATTTAAATTAATGAAAATAATTGAAATTATTAAATATTAATAATTTAATATTTGATTGTTGTTGAGTTGTTGTTATTTTTTAATCTTGTCTAATTGTTTTTAGGTTGTTGTCCATGTTTTATGCTTGTGCTAAAAATAATTAATTTATAGAAATATATATATTTATCAATTTATTAAATATAAATTATAAATTTAAATTTATTTCTTGATTTATTATTTATTCGGGTTGTTGTTTTTGGGTTGTTTTTTTTTTTCTAGTTTTTTCTAATTATTGTTTGGTTGTTGTGCAATTTTGTGCTTGTTTTAAGTTGTTTTTAACTTTGTTTTTGGTTGATGTCCGGTTGTTGTTCATAATTTTTGGCTTTTTTTCTTTTTCTGGTTATTAGGTTGTTGTCATGTTTAATAATTCTTTTAAATATAATTAATAAATTATATAAATATAAATATAAATTTATTAACTTATTATTTATTAATTTTATAAATATAATTAATTTATATAGATATAAACAATAAATTTATAAATTTATTTTAAAACTATAAATTATGAAATTATTTAAATGATTTTTTATTAAGTATTAATTTATCATTAAATGTTGAGCAAATTACATTTACCTCCTTGAGTTTTGACCTAATTACATCTCTCCTCCCTCTTATTTGAAATTTGAACATTTACATCTGTTAGTCTTAATTCCATCAACATTTAAGTCCCTCCATTAACTTTTTTGTTAGGGTCTTTCTATCAAAATATATTTAACTCTCTTTGTTTGTGCGATATTTGAAAATTTTGAAGTATGTTAAGGCTATTGACCCAATTTGATTTAGTTAAAATTTTGAAGCCCAAAATGAGTGAAAAGCCCATTACCTATGCAACTTAATGATTAAGACATAAGAATAATTTGGAGATTTGGATGAGAATGCCTTAGGGAAAATTATCAGCTTGGGATGAAGATTGTAAGTTACATGAATTTATTTTCACCCTTAAATGAAAGACTTTTGAACTGGAGAAATAAATGGAAGAAGTAGCCTGCAAGTAAAGATTGCCTATAAAAGCAAGAGGATCCAATCAATCGACATCTCCAATCATCAATGATCAACCAACAAATCATTTTTTTATTAGCAGTTACTATTATTTTCTTTTCTTTAGCTGGTCAATTGCACTATTTCTTTTACTCGTCCTTTACTTTGTATTAAGCTTCCAAAAATCAATATAATTTCCTTTTAATTATTCAATTATATCTTTGTTAATTTACCTTTTATTTCTTAAAATCCAAACAAATTATGGTAAAGGAGTTTAGGGACTCATATTTCGTATGAAAGAAGTTAGTATATTTTAAAGATTAAATTCCTCTGGTCACTTAAAATACCAAAAATAACCAACAATGTTTTGCATACTCAGTGGGACATGTTTCATAAGATGAACATATTTGAAAAAGAAATTTGAGAAGTTACTTATTGAACCAATAATTCATCTATAAAAAATAGGTGGTTTATGGAAACAAATGAATGAAAGCTTAGTGCCTCAAGATCTCTTAGATCGAGGCACCTTTTGGTTATTTAGGCCCAAATTGGAGGTAATTAGTACTCAAAATATTCTCATAGAAAGAATGAAAGCTATACATGATGTAGTGCCTTAAATGATCAATTCTATGCATCAAGTTAATAATTCAAACATTAAAAATTTTGAAAAAATATTACAGGATGCTGTGCAATGATTTTCCAAAATGAATGAGCAAGTATCCAAATAAGATACTATATGTAAACTAGTAGTGGAGGAAGAAGTTTCTGGTAATTCTGCAAAATTGCTCCATGTGTTCAATTAGTCACTAATGAAAGGACTAACCTACCCTTGCACTTAAGAATATATGAACAATGAGGAAGAGGCTCAGGGATAATATTTCTCATGAAGAAGAACTAGTTCCCTAGGGCTACATACAATATCCCTAGGCTCAAATGTCTTTTCCCTAGGCGTATGTGCCACATCCTTAAGGATTGGGACAAAACATAAAAGGTGACATTTTACTTGCGGAGCAATCAATTTTTCAAGGCCAAACACTAGTTCCCCAAGGTCCAGTGTTGATGCATCAATACTATTTGTCTTATCCTCAATCCCTAAGGGTGGAAATGAACTTGAATGTAGAAAAGGAGACAGAGCTGATAGAGGAAAATTCACTTTTCTCAATGGCATTAACCAAATCTATTAATATGGATTCAAGAACATCAATGGATCTAAAAAAGAAAATCAAAGAAAAGGAGGTGGTTTGACCTTCCAAGATGAATCCAAATAGGTTTGCAAATTATTAGAGGTCAGATCCTCTCAATAAATTTTTAGCATAAACAAAAGGCCACTTACTTTAAAGTTCTTAAGGAATAACCATAAATACAAGTCAAGGAAGGATGAAAAGCCTGTATAGTCTAGATTCATGGTGTCACAACCTATTGCACTAAGTAAATAATAACATTAAGTGAAGAACAAAAATTTTCCCCAACCAATAACTTATATTATAAAGGAAGGTTACAGAGACAAAGAGTAACTTAAAATTGGCAAGTCCAGCCTAATGCTAAGGTCAAATTCAGGCTTAAAGTGATAAAGGATCCACTTTCTAATAAAAAGGAGTCCTTGATGCATGAGATTGAGGAAAATGTCACCAGGTTCCACACTCAGGGGGCAACTTCTCTAGGAGAAATAGAAGGGGTCATCCCAAAAAAGTCATCAGGAGAGGTAATCAATGTAATAATAGTTTTTCCAATTATTATTGATAATAAAAAAATCCCTTAATGTATTTTTTATGGACAATCCAATTGAAATACTAAGCTTTAAAAGGCAGAGCCGAAAATATTTCCCATTGTAAGGGAAAGTAAAAAGCTAAATAAAAATAAATAATTAACTTCTGGCTAAGAATTTGCCACTTAGTGGCAATATTTTACTTTTTGAATTTTAAAAATTAGGCTTAATAGCCATTTTCTTAAATAAAGTTTCAATTTTGAAAGTTTGGTGTGTTTTATTTACAATTATTTTATTTGGTGTGTTCTTTAGCGTGTGAATAAATACTATGAATGGTGATGTGTTAATAAAATTTTAGTGGCATAATGATTGAAAATTTAACATTTTGGTAATGCATGGCTTTGGTGTATGTGTGCGATGTGATCAATGGTGTAAAAAGTTCAAAAAATTTTATTAATGGAAAATAAACAGGCAGATACATAGTAAATAAATTAGAGGATAATAAAATCATCTTCCTTGTAAAGAGAGAACTAGATAAATATCAAGAAAAGATGCAGACAATTTGCTAAAAGTCAAGGTAAATTCAAATCCCTAAAGTGCACAACAATGAAGATGATTTTGCAAGAAGCAAATGCAAACAAATTGCATAATTCTCAAATTTATAGGTAAGAAAATAACAAAACAAATAGGCTAAATAAGCAATTTAATTTGTCCATGACATAAGAATTGCCTTGGAAATATGATTTACCATGAGAATATGCAGTATTTTGACAATTTACTACTAAAATAAATGAATTTCCCTTATGGTGATATAGAGGCAAGCATGGACAGAAATAGTGTTGTTTGAGGCATATGGTGTTTATGGTTTTCACAATCACATGCTAATTTGCTTTGTTCATACTATTATGAATGTTGTACCAAGTTTTATCAAGTCACAAATGTTGAAACATATAGAATATACATGGAACACCAACAAATCATCTTTTTTCCCTAGGAAAATTAATGCCTAAAGATGGATAAATGATAACCATCTATAGACGGTGGGGTTTAGTGTGCATCCAAGATTTTAGCAACCACGACACTATTTGAGCTCAAGCTATTAAGAACACATTACTATATCATAAAGACATAGCATGGAGATGAAGAGTCACCACCCAGGGTAATAATTGGGACAATTTGAAGGTGGTGGTAACTTGATTCTTTAAAAGAAAGTTAGCACCACAATCAGGAGATTTTGGATACGGAGTACCAACTTCTCTTAGTCTTGTATTCATTTAAAATTACTTTATGAATTACTATCTTATTCTTTAAATACATGCAATTTCATTTTAAACCCTAATTATCATTCATTTAACCTAATGCAACTAGTCATGAAATGACACATAAAAATTACATTCATATAACAAAATGTTCCTAAATTAGTCTAAATTATATTACTTTTAATTAGGTTAGCTAAGTCTATAAATTTTATTTGCAAGTGAAATGGAACTAAAGGTGGGCCTATATTTTAATTAAAGTAGTGAACTAAGTCTACTTTTTAATTCTAAAAAAATAGACCTAAGTCTATTAATTTTTATGGAAATGAATTGGATTGGGTTTGAGTTAATGGGCCTAGTTCTAATTAATTTTAATTTAAATGAAAAATGGGCCTAAGTCTATTTATTTTTTTAAAAAATGCTTTATGGGCTGAGTTAAGTCTAAGTTAATTTTAATTAAACTAAAGCGAGCCTAAACCTCAATTAAATTAATTTTAAAGTTAATCAAAACCTAAAATCCAATTAAAAGCCTATTTTAAATGGGTCCAAAATGTATAAAAATAAACAATAAGCTCAAAAACATAAAAAAAAAAAAAACGTACCAAAACACTCAAATAAAAAAAATCAAACAAGCAATTTAATTATTTCTTGTAAAACCCTAATTTAATTTCATACAACCTAATATTAATCTACAGCCACCATCAATTTTAATTTAGGTTTTATCAAATGATCCTAATTATTAATTGATTTTAATTTAGAAAAAATAAATAAAGGATTTCACTATTCCCATTATTGGGGCTATTACAATCTACATTAATAAATTAAATGCAAACCAAATAAAAGGCAAATAATACACACAACATCAACAAAATAACACATAATAATATAAATAAAATAAGCCTAAAATCTATATGTAATAACTAGATATATGAATTGATGACATTCCATGGATCTTCAATTGATTTAAACAGTGTAATCATATCTCCTTCATGTTTTGCTCATCACCATAGCCAAAAAAAAAAGATAACAAAATCAGAAAAATGATTAAAAAAGAATGAATAAGGAAAATAATAAAAATAAAATAGAATGAATAAATGAAATAAAAAAGAAAAGATGGGGATGATGATGCAGATGCAGTTTGATTCGCTCTTTAGAAAAGGATTTGATCACCGTTTTTAATAAAGTTAGTAGTGTTTCTTATCTTTCACCTTCAAGGCTATTTGTTTTATTTTGCAAGTCAAAATTTTTATAAAGGCTTTCACTTTGTGTTTTTTTGCTTTGTGTGTTTTCCTTTTCTCTCCGTCCTCTCCCTTTTTTTTTTCAAAATTTCTTTTACCTTAAAAAAATTAGCCCTCTGTAGGATAAAAGCTCTTTATTTATCCTTCTATAAGTTGTTAATGGAATGGATAAGATAATTTCAAAAGCGATTATCTCTAAAAAAGACTTGGATAAATGAGATAAATGCATTATCTTTGATTTTTTTATTTTTTTAAAAAATTAATTAAAATCAATATTTGACCAATCAAAATTCAAAAAATTTAAAAAAAAAGAGTCAAAACCCAATCAGACTAGTACAATTCTGATCGGAATTGCATATTTTCAATTGAAAATATGCAATTCCGATTGGAATTCTATATTTCTGATTGAAAATGTGAAATTTTGATTAGAATTACATAATTTTGCTATAGAATTTTACAGCTTAACCCTTCTTAAACTTCCCTATATTTTGAATTTGGCCCATAGAAGATTCAAATATTTTGTAATCAAGCCCTTAAAAATCTGCAATTTAGCCCTAAATTTGAAATTTGAAATTCTAAATACCTATTTTTAACAAATTATCATCATCAGATACTTTGTCTCATCTGCGTATCAATGCATCTCGAAAATTAAGTGCTTATAGTTGCCACCCTTTGTTGCTGTCTGCTTGACAAATTATGGCAAAGCAATATAAGCATATAATTTCAAAATAAAGAGTTAAGATGCTCACCTATACTCTTTGAAACCCTTTTGTTATGACTGACTATATAGACTTGTGATAGATGCTTTAGTTGTCGAATAGCTTCAAACCTATTACACTATAATTCTTGTTGAATATCTAGTGAAAATTATTTAGGTGAACTTTGTTATATTCCCTAAGAGACATTTAACAGTGCAATTGTGAATTCCGCCATATTCCCTTTAAGACGTTTGCCGGTCATGATTTTCACTATATTCCTCATAGAAAATTTAGTGATGTAATTGTGAATTTTCACTATATTCCCTATAGGACATATAGTTATCATGATTTTCACTATATTCCTTGTGGGACGTCTAGTGAAAATATACTATAACTACTGTGTAGTGTCTAGCAGACTGCACTATATTCCTTGTGGGATGTTAAGTGACTGTAAAATTTGCTATATTCCTTGTGGGACATTTAGCAAGATGATCAATAAGTTTTGATATATTCCCTTTAGGATGTTTAGCAAGGTGATAAACAAGTTTCACTACATTCCCTTTTGGGACGTTTAACAAAGTAATGAGAAAAAAATATTATAACTATTGTGTAGTGTCTAGCAAATTATGATTTAAAGAACATGTTATAGATCTTGTGGAGCATTTAGTAAGTTATGCATTCAATAATTTATGTCATAACTACTATGTAGCATACAACACAAAATTGGAATTCGCATTATAGCTAATATGTAGCACACAATGAAATGATTTGAAATTTACATTATAGCTAATATGTAGCATGTAACAAAGTAAATATGAAAATTCTTAATTAAAATGATGGAAGTAAATACATAAATTAAATTTTGCAATTAGATTTTGTACTTAACTGAGAATTTAGAATTTCATGTAGACTGGTTATGTATTGACTAATTTAATAATTCTATGAATTATTAAATTGATAGTGTAAGTTTCCTGATTTAATTAGGAATTAATTCCTAATTAAAATGCAAATGTGGACTAAATTGCAAGAAAACTTATGAACCTAAATGTAAATAAACCTTATGGACTAAAGTGGATATTTTCCACTTTATATACTCTTTATCATTGTATTGTTTTCTTGATCCTTTCTTTTCCCAATCCTTTTCACATCTTCTTATTTTTATTTTTTTTCTTTAACTTCCATTTTGATTTTGATTTTTTCAATTACTTCTTGCTTTGATGTTAGATTCTAAATTTGTCTAATCCCATGGCTCACCTATGACGTAGATCATATGTAAGAGCCAACAATCCAATAGATCCACCTATTTTGGCCCCACATTTTCCATAAAATAATTTAGGACTTTGGGAGGGTGCAACTATCCTTCCTCTTACCCGATTACATCTTCACAGGTGTTCAAATAATTGTGATAAGGTAACATTCCTACCATTTTTGTTTTATTTTGCAAAGTTTATTTACAAAATTAACAATCAACATAATTTAATAATATGAAGTAACATGCATGCTAGCAAAAATTAAACTATAAATTAACTAAAATATGCATGAAAATTTTGAAGGCACTAAAAATAAATGAGGATTTCATGCATGTTTGATCGAGTACCCAGAATTATGGATTTCATTCGGTTTTCTAGAATGTTGATAAGCATTATTGATTTTCAATTAAAGATCCAAAATTTTGATTGAAATTCCAGATTATTGATCGATAATTAGTTATGCCTATTAGTTTCTAATTTTTAAATAATTTTAAAAAAAATTGAATTTAAATAAATTATTAATAGAAAATAATAAAAGGTAAAGGAAAAGAGAGTTTTTTATTATTTTTATTCTCATTTTTTCTTGATCTTCTGAATTTTTATTCAGATACCAATGAAGTTTTATGGCTATTTTCATTTAGCTTGAGAGCTTTTTCACGGACTGCCAAAAAATGTTGCACAATTAATTTGGGCTTCTGGCTTTAGGCATTTCATTGTTGCACTTATGACTACTTATGGTAGATCATACCATTACTCTTTATTTGCACTGATTGAGAGGTGGATGGACACCACTCATACATTTCACACCTAGGTAGGTGAGCTGACTATATCCCCCATGGGTTTTTCTATTGTCACTGGGATTACTTTCAGAGGGACTCCTATTGCTTTTGACATCAATTACTGTAACTTCCTGGATGATGCTAAGAGCCAGTATGTTCGTGACCTGATAGGATTTATTTCAATGTGGAAGAATCGAAAAAATGTTGTCCTCTCTTCTTTAGTTTAGGGTTTTAGGCACTTGCCCACCATTACTCCTCTTCAAGTTACTCAAAAGGTGAGGTGTTTTCTTTTAATACTATTGGGTATGACTCTCTTTTATGAGACTGTTCATGAAGTGAGCATCACTCTTTTAGGCCTATTCATGACCTAGACCGAGTTGTTACTTTCAATTGGGGGTGTGTAGTGCTTGCTTATCTTTATTACAGACTTGAGACTATCTGTAGAGGCGATATCATGATATGTGGCTTTTGGCATTTCTTACATGTATGCTCCTCCTCTTTTATACTTTTAACTTTTATGATGTTCTTCATTTTTACTAACTTCTTTTCCTTCAGATTTGGAGCATTGAGATCAAACTTATTCAAGGCTTTAGTGTCATTAGTCTTAACAAGAGCCTCTCTCTGATGTAGGGATGGCGTTCTTCCCATCTTATTAGCATTAGGAATATACTCTAGACTTATCATGAGTAGCTAAACACTATTGAGTTGCACCTGGTAAGAAAAATAAAATAATCAGTATTTCATAATTTATGAAAGCTAAATAAAACTAACATAAATTGTATATTAAGTCCAATTAGTTAGATGGTGTTGATGATGTTTAGCAATATAGCTTCATAACTACTACTGTGCAATTTGAGACTATGAGGATTCTGCTCCCTGGATATGGATGTCACATGTAGTGTTTAAGAGAGCATGTGTATTACTAGTTTGTAGGACCTTTACGTCGTTGTGTTCCCCTTGCCATCCCAATTTTGATGCTATATAGTTCTCATCTAATGGGTCTAAAGCTGAGAGAGGAATTATAGGGATATGATGCCTTAACCTTGCTTGAGAAATCTTGCCATTATCAACAATATATTCATGAGAGTCTATTGGAGTATATTCCCATAGATAATCTTAGGGTAATCTCTGATTATTACCTTCACTTTCTTCTGAACTTTTAAAATATTTTTTTCCTTTGTGTAGTTTAAAATAGTTGACTCCCTTATTGATGCGACGATGGAGGAGGAGACTACATATGAGATTGAGAGATTTGAACCTACGACTAGGCACACTCATTACACTTAGCATGTTGAGACCAATTATAATGGAGCTTCTACAAGTACTATTCATGGTGATGTATCTCTTCGAGATAAATCAATGTTCTGTTGGGCTTATGTTGTTCAGACCCCAATTGAGCATCATATGTATTTTGATAATGCTTAGCTTCCCAGCTTTTCAACTTCATATGCTTCTCATGTAAGCTTATTTGACTGTCTTCCAACATAACCTATACACTCAATATTGATGTTAGCAAAATTTTGCAAAATAAATTCCCCAAGCACAGGGAAAATATCTGTATGGACTTGCCTCATCTCAGAGATTATTCATTATGTAGGTCACAAAAAGTTAGTGAATAAGCATTCACATTGAATATGCAGAATGTATGCATGTAATGCATGTAATATATGATATTTTCCTATATGTGATAGAACTCTACTAGTGATCTGGAGTGTGAGAATGAGATACTTCATCAGCAGCCTGCTGGTTTAGGCATATAGTCCTACAATATGGAAACTTCATCTACTAGACTCCTAAACACCTTTTAGCTTGATGATCCCATTAAAGGATGGAGTCCTTGGCCAAATATTGGAGCTCATAATGATTGATTCAAACTATTTCTATCTTTGTTTCTAACTTGCAGTATGCTTGTGTTTGACTATTTATGTTGTATTATTATTTGCTAAATTCAGTACTATTTTGAGTACTCTATAAGACTGATCCTAAATGAGTTTAACATTTTCCTTTCCTTCATACCAAACTTAGATAAATGAACTTTAAAAAAAAGAATTTTTTTTGAAAATTAATACATATTTATCTATTTAATAATTATTTAATGATTATTCATCTAATTAATAATTATCCATTTATTATCTATTATCTAATCTCTATTTATCTATTATCTATTTACTATTATTATTTGTTATCTTAATTTGATTTTATCAGGAAAGGAAAATTTAAATCCCTTTCAATTTTAAACTCTTTGCTATATAAGAACTCAAAGGAAAATAATCTCATTATTCCTTTTTTTCTATACTCTTAACTAGGACCCAAAGTTCTCTCCAACTAATGAAAAAATTCCTTAAGAGCTTAAATGGTGATGACGGGAACAAACTTCAATCTTTCCATGCCAAATCCTTAAAATCTCTTTAACACTTGAAGATTAATGACAACCTTTTGCATGTTGTTACCACTTTTGGAATGCTAAGGATCATGTGTTTAGATATAATGAATAAGATTTATGCCCTACGATTAAAGAGTTTACTGCTATCTTAGGATGATAATTAGATTCCACTACTACAATTGCTCTTCCTGATCTAGATATATAATTTCCTGATGAACTAGTTACTTTCTTTGATATGCCCCCAGATGATATCTATCAATATGCACTTAATCCTAGAACTATCAATTTGTCTTCTCTGATCATTGCTTATGAGACAAAAAATAAGAATAGTGTTGCTTAGACTAGAACTATCACTTTTTGCTTGTATGCTCAATTTCTGCTAGTCTTTTCTCATGGTGATGCTAATACAAGGATCATGAGTATCTTAGAGTAGGTACAAATTGGAGCTAACCCCATGCCTGTTATTCTTACTGAGACTATTATTGCGTTGGATAACTTTAGAACTCAATATTGTCTTTCAGAAAGTCTACTTCTCCTTCAGGTGTGTGACCAAGTCTTCATTTTTTTTGCCATGCCTTAACTTTTTCCTAAGTTTTCCTTTCAGGTTTTCAACTTAGTAGGCTTGCCCTAACTTTTGCCTAAGCTACCCTTTTGGGTTTTCAACTTAGCAGGCTTGCCCTAACTTTTGCCTAAGCGACTCTTTTAGGTTTTCAACTTAGCGAGCTTTTTTATTTTTATTATTTTTCTCTTTCTAAGGATTTTCATTTTTTCATTTTTCATTTTTCATTTTTCCTTTTTAGATTTGGTTACAAGAGAAGCTAAGTTTACTTAATGTTCCTACTAATCCTCTAAAGTATCAACCTCATTAGCTATAGTCTCATCCTTTGAAGATAAAGGACAAACACACTATAGATCAATGGATTGATTCGTTAAGAGCCATTATAGATAACAATATCATATGGGTTTGTCCTTGGTATAGATTGAAGTTTATGACCATTTATTTGTATGATCATTGAGTTCCTATTCTTGGACTGTATCTTTCAACTTTCTTCTTTCCTTTATGTCTCTACCGTTAGTATGGCCACCTATAATTCATTGTCAGTATTTTTACTGACTTTAAAGGCTTCCCTCTTAGACAGGACTTTCTGGATAAGATTAGGAGTTTATGGTCTTGCAAGACTCTTAAACGAAACCTACATTTGTATGTGAATAGAGCTACTGATGACGACTACGAGACTTGGGTTGTGATACTAGCCACAAAGCTATCAGGATTTTCCAAATACAAGAGGATTCAAGCTTTACATGATGAGGCACAAAAAAAGAAACTAAAACATAGCTAGGAAAGTGGTCTTATAGATTTGATTAATAGGCTTTCATGTTTGTTCTCCTTTTAAGTACTTATGTATTATAAATAAGATAGAACATGCAATGTAAAAATAAGAATTTAATTTTAATTTGATTCATTAATTAGCGCCAAAATGAGTACATTTGTTACATCGTATGACATAACTCCTATTATCAGCTAGTGCTTTCAGATTTTCTAATTGAATATTTTTCTCTCTCATTTATTTCCCTTGTTTTTGCCTAACTAGCCCTTTACGAGTTTTCTAATCAGTAGGATAACTTTCTTTTATTTTATTCCCTAATTTTTTCCTACCAGCCCTTTGTAGATTTTTTGTATAATGGGAATGTCCTAATTTTTACCTAACTAGCCTTTTTAAGTTTTCTAACCAATGGACTTTATTTTCTTTATATTACTTTTATTTTATCTTTACAAGTAGTATTTCTTGAGATAATCTAGGTTAACTAGCTCTATGAACTCATTCCTTTTAAGATCTAATATTCTTACAACTCCCTTAAGTAGAACTCATTTTACTAAATATAGTTTTTCCTAATTTGGTCTAAATTTTCCTCTTGGATCAAATACTATTGCCCTTGACTGCTTCAGCACCATATCCTTAACCTTTATCTTTCCAGGCTTAACCTTTTTATTGAATGATTTTGCTATCCTCATATGGTAAATTTGAGTGTGGAATATAGCATCCATCCTCTTCTCATCTAGAGATAAAAGTTGATCATATCTCTTTTTTACTCATTCACTCTCAGGTGTTCTAGCTTCCATAACCACTCTCAAAGACTTAATCTCACTTTCTATAGGCAAAATTACTTCATAACCATATACTAAAGAGAATGGTGTTTGGCCTGTGGTAGTTTAAGCTGTAGTTCTATATCCCTATAAAGTAAAAGGGATAAACTGATGCCAATCTTTGTAAGTTTTAACCATTTTAGAGAGGATTTTGTTAACATTATTTTTAGTTGCCTCAGGACAATAAGGTGAAGACTTATGATGCTTAATCTTAAACTTCTATATCAATTCTATTATTTTTTCCTAAAACTAAATATTGTTATCTATTACAACATGATGCGGAACCCCATATCTATAGATAAGATTATTTTCAATGAACTTGGCCATCTGTCTTGCTTTCAACGTATTAAAAGATTTAGCTTCTACCCATCTAGAGAAGTAATCAATTTCCACTACTATGTATTATGCCTATTTGATATTGTCGGCCTTATTTCTCCTTTAATATCAATTCCCCCTACTGCGAAAGGCTAAGGGGATGATAAACTATTCAACACTCTATGAGGAAGATGATTAAGATTCCTATATATCTGGCACTGGTGACATTATCTCACTATGCACTTATAATCCCTTTCCATGCTTATCTAGTAGTACCATTGTCTCATTATATTTGTTGCCAAGATTGCCCCATTCATATGAGAACTATAAACTCTAGCATGAATCTCTCTCATCACTTCTTCAGCTTCTTCTTTTTTAAGACATCTCAATTGCATCCCATTTTGCATCCTTTTGTATAATACTCCATTATAATTTGCTTAATTACATGCAAGAACATGAAGAACATATTTCTCTTTTGAAGTTGCCTCATATAGATGCTTTCTTTCTTTAATAAATCTCTAAATATCATAAAACCATGGCTTTTCTTCATGCCCTATTTGAATATCCATAACCTATTCACAACCATAATATAGAGCTTTTGACTTTATAATTACCAGAGGTTTCATAATTAATCCAATCAAACTATCCCACATTAAAGAGAGTGTAGCTAATGCATCTGCCATTTGGTTTTCACCTCTTGATTAATGGATAAAGAGATATTTAGTGAAGTTTTTTTATTAAAGCTTTCAAATAGCAAATGTAAGGCTTTAATTTTTCCTCTTTCACTTTACATTCCTTATTAGCCTGGCTAACAACCAATATTGAATCCCCATAAACTATCAATTCTTTAGCCTTAGCTGCCATAACTGCTTTTATGTTATAGATACATGCTTCATATTCAATTGTATTATTTGTCACCCTAAAATCTAACTTCTTGGCCATTGGTATGGTTTCTCCTTCTAAAGTAACAAGCATCACTCCTAATCCAACTCCTTTGTTTTTCATAGCCCCACTAAAGTAAAGCCTCCATTCTTGATAATCTATCACTGCTAAATTCTCATTTGGAAACTTTAAATTCCATTATTCATCACCCTCCATTACATTCTAAGCTAGGAACTTTACTACTACCCTACCCTTAATGACCTTCATAGTGATGTACTCTATATCAAAATCAGTTAGAAGTACTAGCCATCGAGACATTCTTTTAGTCAAAGCAAGTGCCTGAAATAAGTACTTTAAAGGATCAATCCTTAAAATAGCTTGAACTTTATAGACATGAATCTCGATTTTGTCTATATAGTTGTTAGCTTTGATGTTCCTTTATTAAAATGGGTCCTTTAGTTTATTGGATATATATATATTCTTAATGGAATAAATGTCTAAAATTTATGCTTAGTCTTTTAATTTCTTTTTTCCTTTTAAGCTTGGATTTGGTTACAGTATTGGAAAATGGAAAATAGGTTTGTTTTATAATTGGAAAAAGTGAGACTTTGTAGACATTATACTGTTAAAGCTTTGTAAGGACTTATGAAGTTCAAGTAATTATTGAGTTGAACTCTTCTATTATTCAATTTTCATATGGTGTTGTTCTTATTTTTTTAAAAAAATACTTAAATATTTCACTTCAATAAATTCACATAGAAACTCTACAATGAAACAACCATAAAAAACCATCGTTTCCACATGCTCACATTCTTTAAGACTTATAGGTTTTAAGTAGTAATTGCAAGCTCTTTCTTGTAGCTCCCAAATGGTCTTAACTAATCTTGATAGCTATTTTCATCATTTCTTTAAAGAAACATTTTATAGGATGATGATTTATTGATAACCCTAATCTTGATTTGCTAAGAAAATAATGATGAAGTTCTCTAAGAAAATTGGATGAAGGATGAATAAGCAAGATGAAGAACAAGTTGCCAAATTTTTTGCAAAATTTAGGGTTTGAAGATAGGTTTTCAAAGGTTATGGACCCTAATTCTTTTACATAATTGCCACATTAGCTAAATTACAAATAGGGTTAATTTTTAAATTTTCTACCATTAGTCAAGGGGCTTAAATTTTAAGAAAAACTTATTTTTATGTTTAAATAGTTTAAAAAATATATAGGGTATATGTGCTTCTTGGTATAAACATTAAGGGTAAAAATGCACCTTTTCCCTTAAGATTAATGGAAACTTGGTCAAAAAAATATTGATTAAAATGTAATCATAACTGAAATACTTCTCAAAAGAGAGAGTGCCCTAAAATTGGTGCAAATGAAGCATTAATAGCTATTAAAACAATTGATTAAAGAAGTGGCCAAATGTAATATATAAATTTAATCTAGGGAAAAAATTAACTAATGCCAATTAATATAATTAATCATTGGCCAACTAACATTCAATCACCAAGAGAAACAATATTTTTTCTAAAATAAATAAATAGAAAAAGAAAATTCAAGTCATGGGTTACACATGATTCTACCACAAATCCATCTTAAGTTTAATTTCTAAGGAAAATATCAAATTCATTAAAATTTGGACAAAGAAGAGTTTAAATACCTTTTTTTCCTATGGAAATAATTTTTTAGAGCAAATTTGTTTTGAGAAAATAACAGTAGACTGCCCTTTTAGTGTGCAAAAGATGCAAAGCCTATGATTTGGTTTGAGATGGCTTCACCCTGTCGTTGGTGAAGGCTAAGAGCTATTTGTGCATTGGTCACCAAGCTAAAGGTAAAAATCTCACGGTGGCTGCCTTAGGACAAATCGTGACCTGTTGGGGCAGCAGCTCACCATGGTAGGATGACATCTATTGCTAGCATGAAAGTAGCAATAGCAGCTTGGGCTGCCTATTAGTTCACAACAACAGGCTGCCCAACGTCAATAGCAACCTTTGGTGATGGTTAGGGGGCGGTCCCTTGTCACTTGTCAGTGCTATGTGCTGTTATGATAATAAGTTACTATCTAACAAAGATGGAGGAAGCAGATGGGTGACCGAAAGAAGAAGAAGCAAAATAAGAGGAAAAAGGGAAGAGGAAAAAAAATAAATTAGGTGCAGTTAATTTTTTTTGCAAAAATTTGAATTTGAATTTTCTGAGGAACAAAAAGAAATGGGTTGAATGAAGAGCTTGGAAAGTGCAAATCATTTCATAAAACTTATCTTTGCAACTTCACTACTTTAACGAAAATTGGTGATGTCAATATTAGGTCTATCTTTAGTGATATTCTTCAGTGCCTTTTTGTTTATGAATTAATTTTCAAACCAAATTTTGCATAATCATAGAAGATAAGAGAGTCTAAGATGACCTTTATTTTACATGTAAATTAGCTTTCAAATTGTTCAATCTAATTACATATTGAGGGCATTGTTTATACCATATTTGGAATTTTTAAAGTATGTTAAGGCCATTGACAAAATTTGATTTAATTAAACTTTTGAAGCCCAAAATAAGTGAAAAGCCCATGGATAGTGTGTAGACAGTATAGTTTAGCGTGCATCCAAGATTTTAGCAATCGTAACACTATTTGAGCTCAGGGATTTAGAGAACATACTAACCACTGTTATAAAGATATGTCATGGAGATAAGGAGTCACCACCTAAGGTAATAATTGGGACAAATCGAAAAATGGTGGTACTCAATTTTCTAAAAGAAAGTCAGCGCCATAACTAGGAGATTCTATATGCAGAATACCAACTTCTTTCAGTCTCGTGTTCATTTAGATTTACTTTATGAATTACTATCTTACCCTTTATTTACCTGCAATTTCATATAAACCCTTAAACAATTAACTGCAAGCAAACTCGTCATAAAAAATACAGGTAAACACTGCATTCATTTAAATACCCAATCCTTAAGTTAATTTAATCTACATTGATTTTAATTAAATTGGCTAAATCTACATATTTTAATTTACAAGTGAGTTAAAAAACTGATGGGCCTAATTCGTACTCAATTTTAATTAAGTGAACCTAAGTCTATTTATTTTAGTTTTAAAAAATGGGCTAAAATCTACAAATTATGAAATATTCAAAATTAGTGGGCCTAATTCGACATGTTTTAATTCTGAAATGATCTTAAATCTATAAGTTATGAAAAAGTCTTAATTTAATGGGCTAAGTCTCAATTAATTTTAATTAACCTAAGTGGGCCTATATTTAATTAACTAAATGAGTCTAAGTTAGCTCTAACCTAATTTCTATTAATTATGGGCCTAAAATACATTTTAATTAATTAAAATCTATATCTAATTAATTAATAGCCTATTAAATGAGATGGGCTAATTAAAAGGTGGGCCAAAAGGAACTATCTAAAGCTAAAGTTAATTATATGGATTGGAGTTTAACTTGAGCTTAAGGCCCAAAACACATAAAAATAAATAAAGAAGCCCAAAAATAATAAAACAAACATCAAAACCATCAAATAAAAGATCAAACAGTGAATTAAATTTATTTCTTCTAAAAACCTAATTTAATTAAAGTGACCTTAACAAGCAACTCTAATTCTATCCACTTAAATGTAATTTAATTTTAATTTAAAAAAACCTAATTATCTTTGTAGCCATTAATTTTAATTAATCACTCAATTAAACCCTAATTTTACTATCCAATTAATTAAAATAAATATATAACCACACACATAGAATTTCATTATTCTTATTATTAGGGCTATTATAATGATCTACTAAAAATAATAAGAGAATAAAAATTAATACAATAACAAAAAAATAAATAAAAATACCAAAATAAAACAACTAACAAAATCATAATAAATAAATAAACCCTAGAAACTATATTCAGCTACAAATTTCAATTAATGACATTCCAAGGATCTTCATGGATTTTATTCTTTAAGTGAACTCATCATGTAACTCTATATAATAAAAAATTAAGCAAAGTTAAAATTAAATAGAACCAAAATAATTAAATAAAAAATAAAAGAAACTAAGAGAGGAGATGATGGTATGGATGTAGTTTTGATTTGCTCCTCAGACTAGTATAAATCACCATGATTTTTAAATGGGTCTCCAATGCTTGATGTTCTCTTTTCAAAAGTCTATTGCTTCTTCCTTAAAGAACAAATACTTCACAAGAAAATATTTTTAATTGAACACTGTGTGAGCCTTTAAAAAGGTTTAGAGAAAGGAGCCCCCCTAATAGGAGAGTTTGAGCTGGATTTATATAGAAAACCCTAGCTAAAATACATATCATACTATGACTTCCTCTCTTCATAGTGATAGAGTTTTGATTTTCAAAGAACTTTTAATTTTTTGAAAGATTAAGATAAATCCTAGAAAAAGGATTTATTAAATTATTTAACCAATCAAATTTCAAAAAATAAAATTTTTATTCACTGTAAAATCATAAAACAGACGAAAAATGTTTAATTTCAATAGGAAGTATATAGTTCTGATCTGAATTACATAATTTTGATCCATTTTATGTAATGTTGATTCATTTTTTAATTATAAAAAGTCCCCTAAAAGGATTTAAACTTTTCAATTAGGTCTTTAAAGAAAACATCATAATTAAGTCCTTTAAAAACTAATTAAACTCTTTTGAAAATACATTTAGACTTTTAAGGCTTCACACTTCAAGTGTTGAAGACCTATTTATAATATTTTCATCATTGGAGTCCTCTATCATATACACACTTCATCATCTCAAAATTGGGTGCTTACAATTGCCCCCTTTGTCGCTTTTTGCTTAACAAATTGCAGCAAAGCAAATAAGCACACAATTTCTTAGGAAGAAAAGTTTAGATACTTACCCGTGCTCCTTGAGGCTTTTTCCTGTATGCAATTATCAGTTCACAGTGAATGCCTGTGTTGCTATGCAACACCAGACAAAATACTAAAACATTTGAGAATACACCATACTAGGATGTATAATGTTGATTTGAAAACACATATTATACTCAGACATATAATGTTGACTATACACTGACGTATAGTACCAATTGAAAAGATACATTACACTTGGTCATATAATGTTGACTATACTTGGTCGTATAGTGTTGATTGACAAAATACATTATACTCAATCGTATAATGTTGAATATACTCAGACGTATATTGTTGATTGAAGAGCTACATTATACCAATCGTATAATGTTGACTATACTCAGACATATAATATTGATTGAAATGATACATTATACTCGGTCATATAATATTGACTATACTCGGTTGTATAGTGTTGATTTAAAAATACGTCATACTTGATCGTATAGCGTTGATTGAAAAGATACATTATACTTAGTCGTATAATGTTGACTATACTCATATGTGTAGTACTGATTTAAAAGATACATCATACTCGATCATATAATGTTGACTATACTCGGACATATAATATTGATTTAAAAATGCATCATACTCAATCGTATGATGTTGATTGTACTTGACTGTATAGTATTGATTGAAAGGATACATCATACTTGGTCGTATGATGTTGACTATACTCGGTCGTATAGTATTGATTGAAAATATACATCATACTCGGTCGTATAATATTAATTGAAAAGATACATCATACTTAGTTGTATGATGTTGACTATACTTAGACGTTTAGTAATGAAAAGATACATTATACTCAAATGTATAATGTTGACTATACTCGGATGTATAGTACTAAGAAGATATATTATACTCAAACATATAATGTTAACTATACTTAAACGTATAGTAATGAAAAGATACATTATACTCGGTCATATAATGCTGACTATGCTCGAACGTATAGTATTGAGAAGATACATTATACTCAGACATATAATGTTAATTATACTCGGATGTATACTATTGATAAGATAAATTATTCTCGGTCGTATAATCCTGACTATACTCAAACATATAGTGCTGATTGAAAAGATGCATTAAACTCGATCATATAAGATTGACTATACTCGGTTGTATAGTGCTAATTGAAGGGATATATTATACTCGATCATATAATGTTAACTTTACTTGGTGGTATAGTGTTGATTGAAGGGATACATTATACTCAATCGTATAATGTTGACTATATTCGGACATATAGTACTAATTTATGAATATTCCACACTTGGATGTGTAGTGTTGATTTCTTTTATACTGACATTTTAATAATTTAATAAATTATTAAATCATGTAGCATTGCAATTTAAGACTAAATTGTAAAAAAAATGTTGGACTCAAATGTAAACAAAGTTAAAGGACTAAAGTGGACATTTACCACCTTAATATAAACCTTTTTCTTTTCCTTTTGCTAATTATTGATGGTGGGGTTTAGCATGCATCCAAGATTTTAGCAACCATTACACTATTTAAGCTTAGGGCTCTAGAGAACACATTAACCACTGTCACAATGACATGGTGTGGAGATGAGGAGTCGCTACCCAGGGTAATAACTGGGACAAATAGAAAAGGTGGTACTTGATTCCCTAAAAGAAACCTAGTACCACAACTAGAAGATTCTGCGTACGGAATACTAGCTTCTTTCAGTCTCGTGTTCATTTAGAATTACTTTATGAATTACTATATTATCCTCTATTTACATGCAATTTCATATAAACCCTTATTCTAGCAATTAACTACAAGGAAAACCAGTCATAAAAATACAAGTAAATAATGCATTCATTGAAACATATAATCCCTAAGTTAGTCTAATCTACATTAATGAACCTAATTCCTTTAAATTTTAATTGAATGAACCTAAGTCTATTAATTCTAAAAATGGACCTAAATCTACAAATTATGGAGTAATTAAATTAGTGGGCTTAATTCTATATGTTTCATTTCTAAGGTGATATTAAATCTAAAAATTTTAAAAAAGACTTTAATTTAATGGGCTAAGTCTAAATTAATTAAATTAAATTAAGTGGGCCTATGTCTAATTTACTAAATGGGCCTAAGTTATCTCTACCCTAATTTATAATTAATTATGGGTTTAAAATGCATTTAAACAAACCTAAATTAATTTAAGTGGATCAGAATCTAATATAGGCTTAAGGCCCCAAACACATAAAAATAAATAAACAAGCACAAAAACAAATAAAACATATCAAAACAATTAAATTAAAGATCAAACAACTAATTAAATTAATTCCTTCTAAAACCCTAATTTTCATTAACATGCCACCCAAATTAATCTACTTCCACCATTGATTTTAATTAATTACCCAATTGAAACCCTAATTTTAGTAACCAATTAATTGAAGTAAACAAGCAACGACATATAATTTTACTATTCCTACTATTGGGGCTATTACAATAATCTATTGAAAATAATAATAAAAATAATTAATACAACCCCAAAAACATAAATAAAAAATAAATTAAATATAAAATATAAAATATAAAAACTAAATCTACAAGGTCTTATCCATGGCATTCCATGGACTTCTTATGAGTTTAGTCCTCCAAACATGATCATCATGTATTTTCCTCCACAATCACCATGAAAATAAAAAAAAACATATGATTAGTGAAACAATAACAAAATAAAATTAAAAATCAATAAAATAAAAAAATAAATCAAATAAAATAGAACAAGAAGAAGATGGTACATATGAATGATTTTAATAGAGTGCTCCTCAGATTTTGTAAAATCACCGTTCTTGATAGGTATTTGAATCTTGTTCTTAAAAAATCCTCAAAAGATCTCCAATTAATCAATTAAGCAAAAGAATTTTTGTAGAGAATGCTAATGCTTTTTTTTCTCTTTTTTTCGTCCTTTTTTTCTTTCTTTTTTTCATTTTCTTTTTCTCTCCCTCTTTTCAAGAGCCAAAGCACCTCCTTTTATAGTAAAACATCATTCAACCCTACGTATAAATTGATTTTTAAAATACTTATATTTCCTTAAAAATATTAGATAAATATCATAAATAATTTTAAGAGAATTTCATACCAATTAGGACTAAAGAAAAAGACAGTTTATTTTCTATAAAATTTGAAAAATAGATGAAAAAGGTCTAATTTTGACCAAAATTGTATAATTTTGATTGGAATTACATAATTCTGATCAGAATTACATAATTCCAATCGGAATTATAAAATTCCGACCTCTAAAAAATGCAATCAAACCTCTGAAGTTTCAAAGTTTAAGTATTAAAGACCTATTCATAACATTTTCATCATTGGAGTCCTTTATCACATCCATAACTCATCATGCCAAAATTGGGTGTCTACACCGATTCATTTCTCATTTCCCTATCCTTTTCATTCCTTTGTTTTTCTTTCCTTTCCCTTGATTTTCAAATATTTTTTCATCTGACCTCCAATTTTAAATCCGTTTAATCCTATGGCCCACTTATAATACAGACTATGTGGAAGCAGCTCCAAATAATCAGATGCAGTCATTTTGCAACTACATTTTCCTAAAAAAAGTATGGGACTTAATGAAGGGGAAGACATACTCCTTTTGACTCGCTTGCACCTCCATAGATGCTCCCAAGTTGGACATGAGGTAAATTTTTCTTCTTCTCTCTTTGATTATGTAGAAAAAATATATTTCTATTAATATGTAAGTTATTATATTCATGCATGCAATTATAGAATATTTGCTATATAAAATTGCATGAAACTATCAATTTAAAAATAAAATTTTGCAAAATTGGTACTTGCATGTCACAGAGGACTAACATAATTCCAGTCAGACTTTTGGATTTATGGTAAAAAATCTAAATTCTGAATCAGAATTTTAGATTTTTTATTGGGAATTTGGAAATATGATCAGAAATCTAGACTTTCGATCGGAAATGTAGAAATCTGATTAGAATTTTGGATTTTCAATTGAAAATCTGGTATTATGATCTATTTTTTTACATAAAACTAAAAATAAAAACAATCATAGGCAAAAATTGAGAGTTTGTAAAAAAGGTAATCCAATCATTTTCTGAATTTTATTTAAAAACCATTGAAGTTCTCGAGTTG
Source organism: Mallotus nudiflorus (assembly GCA_947683625.1). Lineage (NCBI taxonomy): Eukaryota > Viridiplantae > Streptophyta > Magnoliopsida > Malpighiales > Euphorbiaceae > Mallotus > Mallotus nudiflorus. Next base: position 9,444,718 of record CANTUR010000041.1, read on the forward strand.
CTTTCACTTAGCTCGAGAACTATTTCATGATTTATCTGGAGAGGTAGTACAACATATCTAGGCATTTGGCTTCCAACACTTTATTGCCACTCTATCGACTACTTGAGGTAGGTTAGACCATTATTCACTTCTTACTCTTCTCAAGAGGTGGATGGATACCACTCACACCTTTCATACATGAGTGGGTAAGCTGACTGTTTGCACTATAAGCTTCTTTGCTATCACTTGGATTACCTTCGAGGGTGCCCCAGTTCCCTTTAATATCCACTATTGCACTCTTCTAGAGGATGCTAGGAGTTATTATGTTTGTGGCTTGCTCAAGTTCATTTTAACATAGAAAAATTAGAAGAACGTGCTCCTTTCTTCTTGTTCAAGGTTTCAGGAGATTACCCACCACCACACCTCATCAGATCCTTTAGAATTCGAGATGTTTCTTATTGACACTGCTAGGCACTACCCTCTTTTGTGAGATTAGTCATAAGGTTAGCACTGCTCTTCTTATTACCCTCCAAGATCTTACTAGAGTTGCTACTTTTAATTAAGGATCCGTAGCTCTTATGTATCCTTACTATAGACTAGATATTGTCTATAGAGGTATTGTGACAGTGTGTGGCTTCTGGCATATCCTATATGTATGTGTACTATGTGTCTTCTATCCCCTTTTAACTTTACTATTTTACAATCTCTTCTTTTCATTTCAATTATTTCTCCTCTTTTAGATTTAAGGCATTAAGATTAGGATGATCTGAGACTTTAGCGCTATTAGCTTTGATGGTAGCCGTCCTCTAATAGAGAGATGGGGTTCTTCTCATCTAGCTAGTATTAACTATAATTTTCAAACTTATCAAAACTAGTTGAACTCCTTAAAGTAGGACCTGGTAAGATAAATTTAATTTTTAATATTTAACCAATTATAAAAGTTAAATAAAATTTATCTGAATGAATTTACAAGTCAGATCATATTAGCTAGTTGGTGCTAAAGACATTCAATAGTACGATTATAGACAACGGGGTTTAGCGTGCGTCCAAGATTTTAGCAACCACGACACTGTTTAGGCTCAGGGCCTTAGAGAACACACTAACCATTATCACAAAGACATGGCGTAGAGATGAGGAGTTGCCACCCAAGGTAATAATTGGGACAAATCGAAAAGGTGGTGCTCGATTATCTAAAAGAAAACTAGCACCACAACTGGGAGATTTTGGATACGGAATACTAAATTCTCTTAATCTCGTGTTCATTTAGAATAATTTTATAAATGATTATTTCATCCTCTAATTACATGCAATTTTATTAAACCCTAATTAACATCCATCTAACCCAAAAGGCAATAGGTCAATAAAATTACAAGTAAAAATGCATCAAAAAGGAAATGTCCCTATGTCTAAACTATGTTAATTTTATTTTATAAGTTAGCTAAATCTACATATTTTATTTACAAGTGAAATGGACTTTAAAGGTAGGCCTACATTTTTATTAATTGGTAAACCTAAATCTATTTAGTTTGTCTAAGAAATGAGCTTAAGTCTATTTAATTTTAAAGGAAAATTAAATTAATGGGCCTAAGTCTAAATTATTTTTATTTTAAGTGACATGTGGGCCTAGGTCTATTTATTTTAAAAGAAATGAAATTAAGTGGGTTGTGCTAAGTCTAAACAAGTTTTAATTAACTAAGTGGGCCTAAAATCTAATTAACCTAATGGGCCTAAATTGATTTTAATTATTTAAAGTCCTAAACCATTTTTAAACCTATTTATTAAATGGGTTAGATCTAAAAGTGGGCTTAGGACCTAAAAACATAAAAAAAACATAAAAAAACATAACAAAGTCAAATCAAAACACATTCACATATGATTTCTAAAAAGACCTAAATTAATTACCTATAAACCTTAATTAACTAAAGCCACCATTAATTTTTAATTAATTTTTACCTGATTGAACCTAATTACTAATTAATTTTAAAGTACAGAAATTCAAATCTTTCACTATTCCCACTACTAGGGCTATTACAAACTACGTAAAAAATTAAAATTAAACAATTATATACCCGTGAATTAAAAATAAACTACACAGAACATATAACTACAAAATAAAGATTAAAATCCTAAGAACTATTAAAAAATAGTATAGGTTCATCAATGGCATTCCATGGATCTTCTATTCAATTAAACACAGGTAGTATCCTCCTCAATCCACATGCACATATCAAAATAAAAAAAAAGTAATCAGATTAGTAGTGAAATTAAATAATAAAATAATTAATGAAATAAAATAAAAATCACAAAAAAAAGAGAAGAAAGAAAAAATGAATATTGTGCATATGCTTTGAGATAGCCCCTCAAATTATGATTTTCACCGTTTTTTTTTACTTGTTTGATTATGGACAAAGGCTTAAAAAATAGTGTTGGACCATTTTCATTGAAAGAATTGTATAGAAAAGATCTTTGACAAAAATTAAAGTTTTTTGGTGCACACTGCGTTCTCAGTGATGTCTCAATTTTTTAGGGTTTGTGCTCAGTCAAGTTTCTATGTGTGAATGTTTTTTTTTCTCAGTCTCCCTCCATAAGTAAAAAAAATCCCCCCTCACGCACACAAAATCTTTTCTTTTTAAAGTAGAGTCTGTATGTACTGACTTTCCCAGTTTGCAGGAACACTCATCTCTTCAAAAACAACCTGATAAGAATTGACTTTTGAAAACTATTTATGCATTTTGAACGCATTAAAATTTTCATAAGATAATAATAAAGATAAAATTGAATTTTCAACCAATTAAAACATTGAAAAAATGATAAAAAATATGCGAAAAATTAAAAAAAAATGAGATTTTACGAGTTGAAATTATGCAATGCCAATCGGCATTGCCTAATGCCAGTCTTAATTTAATTTTTTTACCAAAAGACCCTTGAAAAATTGACTTATTTGCAATCAAACCCTAAAAAACATTGCTCTAAAGTCCAAAAAATCGACAACCAAGTTCAATTTTTGAATAAATTTCATCAAAGGGGCTTATGTCGCAATTTTGCACAATTGCATCCCAAAATTGGGTGCTTACAATGATTTTATGACTATGGCTATGAGACTTGAGACTATAAGGATTTTTCTTCCTGGTTATGGTTTCTAGATATGGTATCTTTGTGAGCATGTTTATCATTGCATATGGGGCCTTCCAGGAGATGTGTTCCTTCTTCTATTCCCTCTTCAATATTATAGAGTTGCTATATGACTAGTCCTAAGCGTAGAGTAGCGCTTAAGGGATATGACACTCTGACTCTGCTCGAGCATTCTCATCACTATCAAGAGTATATTTGGGAGAATCTCCTAGAGCAGGTTCCTATAGACCTAGTTGAGGTATGCTTTCTATTACCATTTTACTTCATCTCTTTCATCACTATCACCATTTTTCTTTATCTCTTTCATCAATACAGATGATATTTGCTTTTCTCTATAGGTTGGAGAAGCTGCTAATGTTGCTATGGAGGAGGATACTGAGGGTGACACTGAGAGGACTTAGCATGAGGTTGAGCCTACTCAGCACAATGGAGTTGCTCTAGGTGATACTTCCTCAAGTACCATTCTAGGCAATGTTTCACCATTTGATAGGTCCATGTACTACTGCACATTTATTTTGATATTGCTCAAATTCCTAGCTTTTCTCCTTTTCATGCTTTACATATAAGTGCAATTTGCATTTCCAATCCTACACAAACTAACACTTGTTGTTGAATTAATATACTTTATTTCACAAGTCCCTCAAACATAGGTAGAGTATCTATATGGACTTGCCTCATCCCAGAGATTATTTACTATGTCGATCACTGATAGTTAGAGGGTTAGTGTTTACAACAAGTATGCAAATGTGAGCATGTTATGTATGATATGCATGACTCTAACTATTCTTAATGCAACAGATTTATGTTGGGGATCCAGAGCATGAGAATGAGAGGCTTCATCGACAGCTTATTAGTATTAACTTCAATGATCATAGCACTAGGACTTCTATGCCACTAAATTAGAGCAACGATCCAGCTAAAGGGTGGAGTCCTTGGCCATACATGAGAGCTCAGGATGACTAATCTTCTTTTTTTTAGGACTTGTGCTTACATGATTGTACCATGAATGTTTCACATTGAACTATTTTGCCTCCTATGAATGGATAATGGACTTTTTGTTTTGGATCAAACCCTAAAATTTAATTAATCTCTTTTTTTAGAAATCTTGGAAATCCGATTGGTATTATAGATTTTCAATTAGATTTCTAGAATTCTAATTGAAACTCTGGATTTTTGATCAAAAGTTTGGATTTCTTATCAAATTTCTAGAATTTTTATTGGAATTCTGAATTTTTGATAAAAAATTTGGCTTTAATTCTTTGACCTTTTCCATTTTGAATACTGATTTGAATTTGATCCAAAAACATTGAGCAAATAAAATCCTAATCCAATCCATATTAGCTGTTGTACTTATATAAGGGGTTTGCAAAAAGGTTGCCTCCTATCCCTCTCTTTTATTTTCTTTCATTATGACACAAACTACCCTTAATTTGATGAAAAAATTTCTCAAAAGCCTTAATGGAGATTATTGGAATAGGTTGCTACCCTTTCATGTCAAATCCTTGAAGCCCCTTCAACATAAAAAAATATACCATAATTTTCTTCATGCTGCTGCCACCTTCTGGGATGTCAAGGACCACATATGTAGATTTAATGGATAAGAGCTGTGTCCATTAATTGAAAAGTTTACTGCTATTCTTAGTTTTCCATTCAACTTAATTGTTGTGATTACTCTCCCTGATCTTGAAATGTAGTTTCTCGATAGACTAGTGGCATTCTTTGATATACCCCTAGGAGATATCTACATGTACGCACATAACCCTAAAACTATCAGTTTTTCTTCTTTGATTACTTCTTGTGGGACTAGGGACAAGAACAATGTTGCCTAGATTAAAACTTTCTCTTTTTGCTTATATACCCAATTTTTGCTAGTGGCTTTCTTAAGGAGATGCTGTCACAAGGATTGTTAGTATCCTTGAACAAGTGGAAGCTGGAGCTAATCCTATGCCTATCATAGTTGTTGAAAATATCATTAGGTTGGATAATTTCAAGATTCAGAACCAATTCTCAGGCAATTTACTTCTCTTTCAGGTATGTAACCCCCATTTTTTCTTACCTAAGCTACCCTTTTGGGTTTTCAACTTAGCATTTTTTTAAGATTTGGTTATAAGAGAAATTGAGTCAGCTTAAAGTTTTAACTTATCAACCTCATCATCTACAGTCTCACCCATTAAAGATGAAGGACAAGCATACTATAAATCAATGGATTGATTTGATGAAATGCATTGCTAATACTGAAATTACATGGGTCTGTCCTTGGTAGAGGTTGAAGTTTGTAAGCTTTAACTTGTATGACCATTGTGTCCCTATTCCTGGGTTATGCTTTTCCACCTTCTTTTCCATTTCATGCCTCTATCATCAGTATGGTCGCTCATAATTCATTATGGCTATCATATATAACTTTGAAGGCTTGCCTCTGAGACAAAATTTTCTAAACAAAGTGAAGAACATGTGGCCTCGCAGAGCATTAGAGCGAAATATGCACTTGAATGCTAATATGACTACTAATGACAACTATAAGGCTTAGGTTATCATGCATGCTATAGAACCACCAAGATTTGCTAAGTACAAAAGGACTCAAGTATTACTAGATGAGTCACAAAAGAAGAAACAAAAATAAAAATAGTGATCTCATAAGTCTAGTTTTTTAGACTTTCATGTTTCATTTTTCCTTTAAGTCTTTATGCTTTATAATAAAGATAGAAAATACAATATCCAACAGAAATTCCATTTCAATTTGATTCATTAATTAGGGCCAAAATGAGTACATTTATTACATCATATGACATAACTCCTATTATCAATTAGTCCTTTTGGATTTTCTAAGTCAACATTTTTCTTTCACTTTTATTTCCTTAATTTCTACCTGCCTACGAGCTTTTAGAATAGTGGGAATGTCCTATTTTTTGTTGGCTATCCTTTTCAGTTTTTTAGCTAGTGGATCTTTTTTTAAAAAATGATTGTATTTCTTGAGGCAATCCAGGTTAACTGGCTCAATGAACTCATTCCCTTCTAGATTTGATATCTTTATAACTCCTTTGGGTAGAATTGTCTTCACTAAATACAGTCCTTCCCAATTTGATATGAATTTTCCTTTTAGATCAAACACCATTGCCCTTGACTGCTTTAGTACCATATCCTTAGCCTTTATCTTTTCAGGTTTAACCTTCTTGCTAAAGGCTCTTGTTATTCTTCTCTAGAAAATTTGAGTGTGAAATAAAGCATCCATCCTTTTCTCATCTAAAGATATAAGGTATTCATGTCTCTTTTGTATCCATTCATTCTCAAGGATTTTTTATTCTATAACAACCCTCAAGGATTTGATTTCTTTCTCTATGGGCAAAACTGCTTCATAACCATAAACTAATGAGAACGATATTTATCTTGTAATAGTCCATGTCATAGCTTTATATCCCCATAAGGCACAAGGGAGATACTTAGACCAATCTTTATGCATTTTCACCATCTTATAGAGGATTCTCTTTATATTTTTATTAGCTACTTCAACTGCCCCATTAGCCTAAGGTTGAAAAGGTGAGGATTTATGATGCTCAATCTTATATTTCTGCAACAAATCAGTCGTCTTTGCCTAAAATAGAACACCATTGTCCATCACAACATGATATAGGATCTCATATCTACAAATGAGATTCTTTTCAATGAACTTTGACATCTGTCTAGCCTCCAAAGTACCAAAGGATTCTACTTTTATCCATCTTGAGAAATACTCAATTGCCACCACTACATATTTATACCTATTTGAGGTAGTTGGTCTTATGTCCCCTATTATATCTATCCCCCATGTTGCAAAAGGCCATGGAGATGTTAAACTATTTAACACTATAGGGGGAGATGATTGAGACTTCTATGTGTTTGGCATTGATGATATTATCTCATTATTTGGATATAATATTTTTCCATACTTATCTAATAGTACCCTTACTGAATTATTTTCTTTACCAAAATCATCCCATTCATATAAGATCCACAAACCCCTACATGAATCTCTATTATCACTTGGTCTACTTCATCCTTCTTGAGATATCTCAACTGCTTTTCATTTGGCATTCTTCTGTATAACACCCCATCATGACTTGTATAATGGCATGCAAGAACATGAAGAGGATATTTTTCTTTTGAAGTCACTTCATTTGGATACTTCCTTTCCTTGATGAATCTCTGGATGTCATAAAACCATGCCTTTTTTTTGGCCCTCTTTGAATACTCATAACTGGTTCTTCACCATAACATGGAGCTTTCATTTTCATTATTACCAAAGGCTTCATCATTAACCCCGTCAGTTTATCCTACATTAAAGAAAGCATTGCTAAAGCATTCAGTATTTGATTCTCATCTCTTGGTAAATGCATGAAGAGACATTTAGTGAAGTTTCTTATTAACTTCTTTAAATAGAAAATGTAAAGTTTTAACCTCTCTTCTTTTACTTCCCATTCCTTGTTAGCTTGACTATTGACTAGTAGGGAATCTCCATAAACTAGTAGGTCTTTAGCTCTAACTGCTAGTGCTACTTCTACCCCATAGATACATACCTTATACTCAGCCATGTTGTTTGTAACTTTGAAGTCTAATTTCTTAGCCATTGGGATGGTTTCTCCTCCTAGTGTAACAAGAATTACTCCTAACCCTACGCCTCTATTATTCACAGCTCCATTAAAATAAAGCTTCCATTCACGTTGTTCTATTACTACTAAGTTCTCATCTGGAAACTCTAAATTCCACTGCTCATTTCCTTCAACTACATTTTGTACTAGAAATTGTGTTGCTACTCTTCCTTTGATGACCTTGGTAGAGACGTACTCTATATCAAACTCAATCAAACATACTAACCATTGAGACATCTTTCCAATTAAAGCTGGTGCTTGAAACAAGTACATTAAAGGATCTATCTTTGAAATAACTTGTACTTTGTAAGATTGGAAATAATGCCTTAGCTTCCTTATAGGCCATATCATAATCAAACATATCTTCTCCATAAGATCATATTTTTCCTCCTATGGCAGGAACTTTTTACTAAGATAATACATTGCATACTTTACCCCTTCTGGTCCTTCTTTTACTAGCATTACCCATATTGCTTTTTAACCTAAAGCCAAATATAAGATTAAGGGTTTACATTATCTTGGTGGTCTCAACACAAGTGGATTAGTAAAGTATTCTTTAATCTTATCAAAGGCTTTCTAACATTCTTCATTCCATTCCACTGGTTGATTCTTCCTTAAGAGATTGAAGATTGGATCACAAACCATTGTAAGTTTCACAGTAAACCTACTAATGTACTGTAGTTTCCTAATAAACCCTTATTCTTCTTTCTCTATTCTTAGTGTTGGCATCTCCTGAATGGCTTTGATATTGTCTAGATCAATTTCTATTCCCTTATTGATGACTATATGTCCTAACAACTTTCTAGAAGTAAACCTAAAGATGCATTTCTTTAAATTAAGCCTTAGGTTATATCTTTATATTCTTGCTAGAAACTTATCTAAAGCCTCAGAATGTCCTTCTCTTATTTCTAACTTAACCATCATATCATTGATGTACACTTACACTTATTTGTGCATCATATCATGAAATAAAGCAATGGCTTCTCTTTAATATGTCACTCCTACATTCTTTAATCCGAAAGGCATCACCTTATAGCAATATGTCCCCCATTCAATGACAAAAGCAGTTTTGATCTTGTCCATAACTTCAATCATTATTTGATTACAACTTAATAAATTATCCATGAAAGAGTACATGGTACTAAATACTGCATTATTAAGACTCACATCAATATAAGGTAAAGGAAAGTCATCCTTTGAGCATGCTTTATTCAAATCCATGAAATCTACACACATCCGAACTTTTTCATCTTTCTTAAGAACTAGTACTACGTTTGCCAACCATTAAGGGTATTCGACCACTTTTAGAAAATTAGCTTGGATTTGCTTAGCAATTTCTTCCTTTATCATTTCTATCCATTCTAGTTTTAACCTACAAAGTTTTTGCTTAATAGGTTTAGCTTCTAGATATATTAGAATGTGATACTCTGTAATTTCTCTATCTAAACTTGGCATATCCTTATAGGACTAAGCAAATACTACCTTTCTTTTTGTTAGTATTTCTTAAAATTTCCCCTCTCTTTAGAGGTTAAATCATATGATATAGAAATGTGCTTTGATTGTTCATTTGTGCCTATATTTAATGAATCTAATTGAATAGAATTAATGCTAAACATACATGAATGATCATTATTAAAATGCATAAAACCATCAAAATCAACAAAACATAAATAAGCCAAATCAGAGTTCATATCATTAACCATAGGAAAAATAAAGTTTTCATCCTCAAACAGGTTGTACATTATTATATCAATTTCTTTATAAAAACATCACTAACAAAATTATTGATAATGCTAGCTAAATCCTATGGTGGTTCTTTGTTAGGTGGTAGACAAAGCGGCTCTTCAATGGCCTCAATCCCTATCATCTTAGTAACTTTCTCCATTACCTCATCTTTATTGTCCTACACCAGACTCTCAACTATCTATTTTTTAAAGATCTCAAACCCAGGAATACTCATACCAGCCACTTGGATAGACTCTTTTTCACCTAGGTAGAACTTCTCTTTCCTTTATTTAACAAAGCTATCCTTCAATAGTCCCATATTCTTTAAGAGGTTGTTCTCATTGAAAAACCTTCTTCTAGCTCTTTTACTGTCAAATCCAACTCCTCTATAGCCCAATCCTCTTATATCATCTTAGCTTTTGAAATTTGGGAGTTTTAGGCTTCCCTACTCATTCTTTCCTAGTCCTTATCAGGGTCAATAATTCATCTTCTTAATCATGCTTATAATCGTTGAGTCCATCTTGATTCCGTCAAAGATCATGGCTATTTGAAAACCAAGAGGAGCAACTACCTGCTTCTAACTATCCTTAATTATGGACATAGTCTTGCCTATACCAGCATCTAAGTCACCACTTCTCTATTACTTAGGAATTTCACCTTTTGATGCACAGTTGAAGGCGCTCCTCCCAAAATATGATACCAAGGCCTATCTAAAAGCAAGGCATAGGTGACAAGGATATCTAGCACAGTGAATTCCACCATTGCCTCTATAGGTTCAATTTTATAGAAGCCATAAATATTCCCTCTACATTCCTTGTACTATCATTATAAGCTCTAATTACAAGGTCTAATTTTGTTAAATCCTCCACCTTCACTCCTATATTAGGCAGGATCTATAGTGAGCAAACATGAATTATAAACCCATCATCTACTATCATATAATTGGTCCTTTTCCCTCTTACTTCAGCTGGAATAAACAAAACGTTATTATGATTCCTCCTTTCCATAAGTAAATCCTCATTAGAGAAAGTGATAACACTATGCTTTTTTTAGTAACCTTGGCCACCATTGCCTTAAGGGTTGTAGTAGTTTCAATATTCATCTTATCTAGAGCCTTAACTAGAGCCTTCTTATGGCTACTTGAGTGCATTAAGAGCTCCCAAATGCTTATATTTGCTTTTTCCTTCTTAAGCTATTCAAGAATAAAGTCATCATCATGTTCGTCTGAGTCTTCTCTTTTAGAAACTTCTTCTCTCTGTATAGTTTTTTCCATTAGTTTATAATATTTACCACTTATAGTAAAATGACTAACTTCTATATTATCAACCCATATATTATAGCCTTTTAATGCCTTCTTCATCAGAGTTGTACCAAATGTCAATAACCTTAATAGTCCAATCCTTTTTTCCATCTTTCCATGCCTCAACCCTGCATTTTTCTTTCTTTTTTGGCATCTTCTTATCATCAAATTCATCACCTCACCTTGTAGGCATAATTGACTTGATGGGTATATCAAAAGAAGGTGAATTGAAAAAAAAACCTTATAGTCAAACTTGCATAAAGGTTATCCCAACAAGTCTTATGCTCTTTTCCCATCTTTAAGGCCATTTGGAGATCTCTCATCAGTTTTAAGGTTTAGGTCCTTAAAGGAGTTTAGCACTTCTTCCTTGCTTACTTTTGAGTTGATCATCATGGTTGTTAGGGGTGGCATGTTTCGATAATTTGGGAAAAGGTTGGTTTTGGTGTTTGGGTTTGGATTTGATTTCTCAAGGTCTGTGATTTTTCCAGAGTCTATGAGGTTTTAAATTTCATTTTTAAGGCGCATACAAGAGTTAGTGGAATGGATAATAACTTAGTGAAATCTACAGTAACTTTTTGGGTTAAAGCCAAGGAGATTTGGGTTTGGCGGTCTAGAGGGGGTTAAGGGTCTAAGGAGGCTTTTTTAGATTAAATGGTCTAGGACTTTAGATAAGGGTTGGTCAAAATTTAAGAATCTCCTAGGTTGTTGAATAGCATGGACTCCTACAACCTAACTAACATTTCCTTATTGTGTGCCCTTAGTTGGGTAGTTCCTTACCTCAGTGTTTTTAGCAATCTTCTTTTTCTCATTTTAGATCTCCTTAGCTTGCAACCAATTGTCATAAAGTTCTACAAAATGTCTTAAGGTTCATCATTTATAACCTCTTAACCAAATTAGGTGACACATTTCGAACAATCATCCTAACTTGATCCTTTTCAGCTAGCTTCTTTTTCATTAACTGCCTTATTTATAAACCTAGTTAGAAAATCCAAAAATGATTCATTAGGATTCTACTATGTCAATTCTAAATCCCTAATAAACATTTTAAGTCTGGTATTATAGTCATATTATTTTAGAAAAGCAATACATAATTCTCTCTAGTCCGCTCGAATGGACTTTTCCAATCCATGATACCAATTAATAGCCATACCTTCAAGGATAGTACAAATAACTTGGTAACTATAACTAAAGGAGCCTTAGTGGAGCTTATAGTAGTTGTATATTAACTAAAGTGAATCCTTGGGTCTCTAGTACCATCAAACTTTTGTAATTGTGGCATCTAGAACTTATCATACAACTTATCTTCCTCAAATTGCATCACATCGTCAAAGTCAAATGAATATCTGATGCCTTGTCCTCTCATCAATTCTTCCATTTTGGACATCTTCTGAGTTAGTGCTTTCATCTGTTTGGATTCCAGCTCCTAAACTTGCTCAAGGGATTCCCTTCTTGCTTTTTTAACCATGTAGTTCTTAATATCCTCCAATTTTATTTCCACAGTAGGTACAATCTTAGTAGCGTTTAAAGGGTGCCCCTAGCATTGTCATTATTAGCAGGTGGTGCACCCATAGTAGGTGGATTGGTCACAAATGGAGGTGCAATAGTGGCATTAATCTAGCAAGAGCTTTTCTTAGTTCATCTTGTATAATTGCTCTCATGTCGTACATCAATGCCCCTTTGACTTCCTCTAGGGTCCAGTTTCCTCCCTCTTGTTGTTCCATTTCTTTTGCTTATTTAGTTGGAGTTTATGCAACTTTTAGGTAGAGTGGATTAATAGGGCTTCTTTCTAGTCTGCTAAGGATCTCTTTTGTAATTGACTACAGGCTTGAATCCGTTCTCACTAGTATGCCACCTTTCTAACTCGAAACAGAAGAAAACCCATATGAATCTATAATGGCTGAAAAGTAAAGTGTTCGTATAATGCATGTAATGCATGTATGCATGTGTGCATGATACACGAGCCATGCAACAAGTAACAAGTAGTAAGTTAAGTTAAGTGTACATGCATCCTTCCAACCTTATTCCTCCTACACACATATTTAATGGCGAGTCTCTTTCCTAGGATCTTTGGCCTTAGCCTTAATATCAACAGGGGATATCAAGAACAGACACACATGCCAAATCTCTAAAAGTAGTAAAACATAAAAGTAATATTTCTAGGTATAGAAGATTAGCCCATTCTTAATTAACCCAAACAAGCTTCTGAAGTATGGGTTTGGGCCTTTATAGATAAAAAACCCTCATGGCAATGGATGCAAGCAATTTAGGTAATCCTAAGGGAAGTTACTAAGCCACTACATGAGCTGAGTTTGGCAAAAAGGTCAAGGTTCCCTTAGCAAGATGTCATCGTTTAAGACTTGAGCCACAAGTCAAGGTTAGAGGGGCCTAGCATCCTTTGCAAACTCGAGAGAAGACTACCCCTTTCTAGGACTTAGGTTACAAACTCTAGTTAGATGAGCTCGATAATCTCTCTTTTACCGAGTTAAGGCTAAGAGTGATGGTTAGCCAATTTACAATCCCATAAAGCTAGTGGAATCATGAAACCATAAACCAATGCCATCGGTTAATAGGGACATGCAAAATGAATGTAAGAATAAAATAATAATTAACAACATAATTCTAAAGAATACAAGTAGAATTAGTATCTCTTATCCCTAGTGAAGTCACTACTATAGATGGTGGGGTTTAGCATGCATCCAAGATTTTAGCAACCGTGACACTGTTTGAGCTTAGGGCTCTAGAGAACACACTAACCATTGTCATAAAGACATAGCATAGAGATGAGGAGTCACCACCTAAGGTAATAACTAGGACAAATCAAAAAATGGTGGTACTCGATTCTCTAAAAGAAAGCTAGCACTATAACTAAGAGATTCTGGATACATAATACCAACTTCTTTCAATTTTGTATTCATTTAGAATTACTTTATGAATTACTATCTTACCCTCTATTTACATGCAATTTCATATAAACCTTTAAACAATTAACTCTAAGCAAACTAGTTATGAAAAATATAGGTAAACAATGCCTTCATTTAAATTCACAATCCCTAAGTTAGTCTAATCTACATATATTTTAATTAAATGAGCTAAATGTACATGTTTTAATTTACAAGTAACCCTAATTCTATCCACTTAAATTTAATTCAATTTTAATTAAAAAAACCTAATTATCTTTATAGCTATTAATTTTAATTAATCACCTAATTAAACCCTAATCTTACTACCCAATTAATTAAAATAAGCACACAACCATACACATAGAATTTCATTATTCCCACTATTGGGACTATTACAATGATCTACTAAAAATAATAAGAAAATAAAAAATTAATACAATCGCAAAAAAAAAAAACTAAATAAAAATACAAAATAAAAAAACCAACAAAATCATAACAAATAAATAAAACTTTAGAGACTATATTCGGCTACAAAATTCAATCCATGACATTCCATAGATCTTCATGGATTTTATTCTCAAAGTGAACTCATCTTGTAACTCTCTCCATAATCATGAATACAAGAACAAAAATAAACAATGATTAGTGAATAAACAAAATAACAATAAATTAAACAAAGTTAAAAATTAAATAGAACCAAAATAATTTAATAAAAATAGAAGAAAGTAAGAGAGAAGATGATGGTATAGATGCAATTTTGATTTGCTCCTCAGACTAGTATAAATCATAGTGGTATTCAGATGGGTCTTCAATGCTTGATGTTCTCTTTTCAAAAGTCTACTGCTTCTTCCTAAAAATATAAATACTTCACAAGAAAATCATTTTAATTGAACACTGTGTGAACCTCCAAAAAGGTTCAGAAAAAGGAGCCCCCCCCCTTTTAGGAGAGTTTGAGTTAGGTTTATATAGAAAACCCTAGCTAAAAGATGTATCATACTATGACTTCCTCTCTTCACAGTGATAGTGTTTTGATTGTTAAAGGACTTTTGATTTCCTGAAAAATTTAGATAAATCCTAGAAAAAGATTTATCAAATTATTTGACTAATCAGAATTTATAAAAAAAATTTTAATTACTGTAAAATAAAAAAAGACAAAAAAACATTTAATTCTGACATGAATTATATAGTTCCAATCAGAATTATATAATTATGATTAGTTTTATGTAATTCCAATCCCTTTTTTAATTACAAAATGACCCCTAAAAGGATTTACACTTTTCAATTAGGTCCTTAAAGAAAACATCATAATTAAGTACTTTAAAAAACCAATTAAACTCTTTTGAAAATGCATTTAGACTTTTGATATTCAAACTTCAAGTGTTGAAGATCTATTTATAATATTTTCATCATTGGAGTCCTATGTCGCATCTACACTTCATCATCCCAAAATTGGTTGCTTATACAGTGCAACTTAATGATTAAAGCAGAAGAAGATTTTAGACATTTGAATGAGAATGCCTTAGGGAAAAAGATTAGCTCGGGGATGAAGGTTGCAAGTTACATCAATTTATTTTCTCCCAGAAACGAAAGACTCTTGAGCTGGAGAAATAAATGGGAAAAGTAGCCTGCAAGTAAAGAATGCCTGTAAAAGCAAAAGGATCCAACCAATCAACATCTCCAATCATCAACAATCAACCAACAAATCATTTTTTTATTAGCAACTAGTTTCATTTTCTTTTATTTAGCTTTTCAATTGCACTGTTTCTTTTACTCGTCATTTACTCTGTATTAAGCTTCTAAAAATAAATAAAATTTCCCTTTTAATTATTCAATTAGTTCTTGGTCAATTTACCTTTTATCTTTTGAAATCTAAATGAATTGTGGTAAAGGAGTTTGGGGACTCATATTCTATCTGGAAGAAGTCAGTACATTTTGAGGATTAAATATTTCTAGCATGCTCACAATTACTCAAAAAACACCCTCTATTTATAAAAATAAAATTTTTCAATCCCTACGTTCTAATAAAAATAAAATAATTTAGTCCTTTAACTTTTTAATTATTTAAAAATTAAAATTTCAGTACTAACTAAATTTTAGACATGTACACATATTTTCATCAACATATTTTTGTGAATTATGAAAAATACACACTAAATCAAAAGTCAAGTTGTAATTCTAATAAATATTTATATATTCATAAATTTATTTTATTTTCATTTTTTACTTAATTTTATTAATTTTTTCCCCATTTAAAATTATTAGTATCTAAAACTAAAGTAATACATAAAATGAATTACTTTAAAAGAAGTTAAAATAAAGGAAATCAAACATAAAAGATAAAAATAAAATAAAATAGATAAAAATTAATGAATTTATTAAATTTGTAATTTTAAAATGTTGATAAGGACATGTGTAACTGTTGAAAATTTAGTAAAAATAGTGATTTTTAAATTTGAAATAATTTGAAAATTAAGAGCAACAATTTTTATTTTATTAAAATAAAAAAGATTAAAATGTTAGTTTTTACAAAATATAGGGAGTAAAATGTTTAGTTTGTATAAAATAAAGGGAATAAAATGTCCTATTCATTAAGATACTAACGGAAAATTTAACAAAAAGACTAAAGCGTTGACAAAATTAAAATTGAAAGATATAATGTTCAATTTTCAAATAAGAGAAAGGGGAGTTGAAATTAGGTCAAACCTCAAAGAGGTAAATATAATTTGCTCTTAAATGTTAAACAATTAAACATTGATAATAATTTATTATTTGGTTGTTGCGTTGGGTTATTATTATTTTTTAGTTGTTGTCAGTTTATGTCCTTTAAACTTTATTTTTAGGTTTTAAAATATGAGTAAGAGTAAAAGATTGAGAACTTTGAAATTAAATATAGAGAGAAACAGAAAAGCAAATCAGGAAAGTTCATATTTAAAAATTTAAATATTAAAATTATGTATCTTATGTATTTTTATATGTGATATAAATTGAAGCAATTACAAATTTATAACATATTTTGAGTCAATTTATTAAAAAATAATGATGTGACCTATCCATGTAGAACAGTGCAGAATTTCTTTTATAAAATAATAAAATTAAATTTACTAAAAAAATTATCATTTTTATCTTTATTAAATTAGGATGTAAATGTTCAAATTTCAAATAAGAGAGAGAAGAGTTGAAATTAGGTCAAACCTCAAAAAGGTAAATATAATTTACTCTTAAATGTTAAACAATTAAAATTAATAATAATTTGATATTTGGTTGTTACGTTGGGTTATTATTATTTTTTGGTTGTTGTTAGTTTATGTCCATTTAACTTTATTTTTGAGTTTTAATATATGAGTAAGAGTAAAAGATTGAGAACTTTAAAATTAAATATATAGGGAGAACTAGATAAAAAAAAATTAGAAAATTTCATATTTAAAATTTAAAATTTTAAAATTATGTATCTTATGTATTTTTATATGTGATATAAATTGAACCAATTACAAATTTATAACATATTTTGAGTCAATTTATTAAAAAGTAACGATATGACCTACCCATGTAGAACAGTGTGGAATTTCTTTTATAAAATAATAAAATCAAATTTCCTAAAAAATTATCATTTTTATCATTATTAAATTGGGATGTAAATGTTCAATTTTCAAATAAGAAAAAGAAAAATTGAAATAGGTCAAACTTTAGTGAGATAAATATAATTTGCTCTTAAATATTAAACCATTAAACATTAACAATAATTTAATAGTTGGTTGTTGCGTTGGGTTATTATTATTTTTTGGTTGTTGTTAGTTTATGTCCATTTAACTTTATTTTTGGATTTTAATAAATGAGTAATAGTAAAAGCTTGAGAACTTTAAAATTAAATATATAGAGAGAAATAAATCAAAAAAATCAGACAAGTTCATATTTAAAAATTTAAATATTAAAATTATGTATCTTATGCATTTTTATATGTGATATAAATTGAACCAATTACAAATTTATAACATATTTTGAGTCAATTTATTAAAAAAATAATTATGTGACCTACCCATGAAGAATAGTGCGGAATTTCTTTTATAAAATAATAAAATTAAATTTACTAAAAAATTATCATTTTAATTAATTCTTCCAAAATATTTGATAAACTAGACATTAGCCTACATGATGTGCGGGAAAATAAATAATTTAATTTACACATTTCTTGAAATGTTGAAATAAAGTTTCTAGATAAGCTATTTAAAAATAATTTTTCTTAATAATTATTAATTTATTTTCAATTCTTAAAAAAAAGATAAAAACAAAGATACTGACAGTAAAATAATGAAAACAATATAGAATCTTAAGTATTAAAATAGATATTTATATAATGGTGATAGATATAATAAATCTTTAACTATCTTTAAAAAATAATGGGATATAAATATTTGCAATAATTTAAATGAAATAAATAGAAAACTAAGTATTTTTACTTCAATAAAATAAGTAGAAATATTTGAACAATTTACACTATAAAATTAATGGAAAATGAATAGTTGGATAGTTGAAGTAGATATATATTAGTGACTTAACTAACTATAAATTCAAAACTTTTTAAATTTACTAAATAAATAGGAATTTAAAAGTTTCTTATCTAATAAAATAAAGGAATAATGAAATAATGTACATTATATTTAGTGAAAAAGATAAATAGTTGGGTAGTTTAAATAAATGAAATAATAAAGAATATCACTTGTCAATATATTATTAACAAAGGGATGAAAATAATGAAGAGATTATGATATTAGTAGAAATGATATATATATATATATATATATATATATATATATATATATATATATATATATATATATATATATATATATATATATATAAAAGATGAAGATATTGAAGAGACAATTATATTAACAAAAAAGAAAAAAAAGGGCAAAGAAAAATTAAAAATTTTAATTATTCTAATTGCAAATGTCATTTGATAGCCTTTTAGATTGCATGAAGCATTTATGCTAGCATGGAATAATGTCACTTGCCATATTTTTGTTAACTCATATTTTATAGCTTAACTTTATTATATTATATAGATATAGATGGGTGCATCATCTAGTTCTTGACAAAATTAAATATGTCATGTAATGTAAGAGAAAGTTATGAGTTTTTTTTTTTGGTAAAATTATGGAGTCCATAAATCAGATAACATGTCTAAGCAACTCAATTAGGTTGACACACTTTTAGCATTTGCATCATGCTTTTGTAGTCCATAAATATCATTAATAAGAAAGAAAAAATATTTGATAACAATGGAAAAAGCTAAAGCTTCAAGAAGTTAGGAAAAATGATAGCTAATTCTCCTGCTATAATCATTACATATAGTAGCATTATAAAATTCAGGAATGGAATCCCACCAAATAAAGGATTGAACCAAACCTCTTAAGTTTTGTAAGTAGATCTGCTATAAAATTTCCTTCTCGGTAAATATGGGAAACACCAAAACTCATTTTCAACACAAAATGGAGACACTCAAACCATTGTTTCCGAAGTTCCCAAGGGACTTGCCAAGACCTTGTTCGAAACAAATGCACCACATAAGCAGAATTACACTCTAACTAAAGAGAGTGCTAACCTCAATGCTAAGCAATAGTGATTGGTTTAATAGTAGCCATAAGCTCTACAAAAAAAGAAGAAGCAAACCTACAACAAGAATGGCCTCGAAATCCTAGCATAGACCCATCAGTATTGACTTTAAGCCAATGAGTAGGTGGAGGCACCAAATAACTTCAACGATGCAAGGAGATTTTATTGGCTTATAACAGATCTGAAGATTATTCATAATTTACAGCTCTTGCATTGTATTATACATATAACCAATACAAAAGAAGTCTCCCTCTTTAATCAGCACCCAAAGAGTATGAAGTGAGACATGAATATTGAGCTGCTCATCATAAAAAATAAAGGCATTCCTAGTTTGCTAAATTAACCATACTCCATGCATATTAGCATAGATCCAAAGAGAAGAAACATGCTTACTAAAATAATGCCACATTGCATTTAAAATAAGGTTCAAGAGTGTACCTAAGACATCATTAGATTTCCTAAATAGACTGGACATTGCTTTCTAATTTGTCATAACAAACCAACAACTAGTAAATAAATGATCACCATCTTCATTAGTAGAAGAACACAACACACACTTAGAGGAAAAAGATATACCTTTCCTTTGTAAATTATCTACAGTACAAAGATAATTAAGCACAGCACACCAATAAGTAATATATCAGGAAGTGATGTCGACCATACAAGCCTCGCATATTTGGAAAATTTGAATTTTGGGAAGAAATCCAAAATGCACAGTCAGCCTTCAAGCAGCTCTAACTTTTAGGCTTGATTGAAGTGGGACCCATAATATATCAAACTAAAAATAATTCAAAGCTCCATAATGGGTGCTATAAGGACTTCGGACTAAAATCCATCATTTAGGGCCTTAAATTTCAGCTTGAATTTTTTTAAGTGCTATATTAGGTTTTTTTTTTCCCTTTTCTTTTAAGAATTTTCCTAAACTGTATTTATATGTTCTTTTGAGTTTTTTCAGATATTTTTTTCAAATTTGATAATCAAAGGTCTAATTTTCTCCTAATTTTCAGCATTCTTTTATGAGCCAATGAATATTAATGCTTTGTATTCTAGCATTCTTTTAAATTAACAAAGCAGATGAGGGTTGTTTGATGGCCAATCATGTGTGATTCAATGGAAAAATGGTAGAGTTTACCTTTCACTGAGTGAAGATTAGGTTAAGAGAATCATCCCATGCAGAAAGAGCCTGAATTGATCTATCTACTACAATTTGCATTTTTTTTTTCTTTAGATTTAGCTATACAAATTAAGACAAAAATAAAAGAAAAATAGGTATGATAGAAAGGAAGATAAGAGAGTAATGAGATTCCAGCTTTCTCATTATCCATTAAATGGGTTTGGCAGTGGCATTCAATGCATGACCGATCCTCATTAAACTTGCAACAATCACTTTGAGCTAACATATCATCTACATGCGCCTACTATTAATTGCAAAGACATAATTTGGTCCTTCCTTGTAGTGTAAATAAGCTTTCAAATTTATCAATTATTAAATTAAATTTTAAAAAATATCAACTTTTTTAATAAATTCATTTTATAAAATATTTATTTAAATTAAACACATTTTATTAATAAATTGTCATGTAAATTTTGAGTGGGCTAATTTCTTTTTTTTTTATAATTTTTTTCTGTGAGCTCATTTCTCTTATTTTCTAATACATATTATTTTCTCATGAATGATGATATACATTTTTTTCTAGGCTTTTACTACATTAGGAAGGTGGTAGAAAATCGTTCTAAATAAATTTACACTAAGGAAGATGCAAACCAAAAACCTGAAGATGATTGTACATAGCTCTCACCAAATGCGCCCCATCCAAAGACTTTGTCCAAACAAAAACATCACTATCCTCTTGAAGTGAAGAAACAACAGTAATATTCTCCTTTACTAAATCATTCAAAACATGTGAAGATGCCAAACATTATCCCTTAAAAAATTAGAGACTGAATCAATTAAGTTTCTCTACTGACTATTAGAAAGATTAAGTTGATTTGCAATAGTAGGCAAGACCCATTCATCTGTTAAGAAGTTGAGATTGCTATTAATGCTAATAAACCACTTTTTCTGCGACCTACAAGAAAAATAAGAGCCTTTGATGGAAGACTAAATTGAAGAGTGTAAAAAGGTTACTTAAGGAACGCCAAAAGGATAAAGAAAGCATTTTGCTAAAAAAATTGAAAGGAAAATCATTAGAAATAAAACCTCCAAAAAATCTTGCTAAACATAGCGTCATTTAACAAACATAATTTTTTTATGCTCATACCACCATCCTTAATTGGTGAGCAAGAGAGCTTATAAGGAACCGTTAGTAATTTTTTATCTGTGATAGAACTCGTCCATAAAAAGTTACACATGCACCTCTTGATTAAACGAACAAAAAATTGAGACCATTTATAAATTGCAAAGGAATGCAATATGAATTTGTTATAATCGAATTTATCAGAGTAAGCCTACTTGCCGTAGAAAGAGAGCTTCCCTTTCATTTTGCAAATTTACTATATACTTTGTGATATATGGGCTGCAACCAAGCACGCCTAAGAGCACCTACAAAAAAGGTACACTTGAATATGTAAAAGGAAAAGAGCCTTCTTTTCATATTTGAAACTTGTTGCATGAACAAAATACGCCTCTTAATAATCCTTTGCCATAGAAAATATCTAACTTAGCCTAATTCACAATTTGACCTGAAAGTTGGCCATAAGTCTTGAATATGGCATTAATATTATGAACATTCCTAAAAGAAGCTTTTCTAAAAATTAGAATGTCGTCAGCATATAGAAAGTGTGGAAAAGAGTACCAGTTGTATATAACATCTAATGCCACTCTCCTTGTAAAGCTTTGAGAGTAAGAAAGTGACTTAAAAGTCTTTCGTAATACAAAAAAAAGGAGAGGAAAGAGAGGATATCCTTGGTGAACTCCTCTAGAACAAGGGAAGTAGCCATTTATTTTTCTATTTATCATAATTGAAATTCTGGAAGAAGAAAAAATAGACAAAACCCAATCTTTTAATTATAAAGAAAAGACAAAAGCTTTAAGAACATCCAAAAGGACATTCCAATTCACTATGCCAAAAGCTTTTTTTTATTTCTATTTTTAAGGCCATATAACCATGAAAGCATGGTTTATAAAAGCAAATTAACAACTTCAGAAGCCCAACTATATAGTTAGAGATGTTTTGACCCTTAATGAAGCCAAACTAGTTACAAGAGAGAATTTTTTAAGCAATAGAAGCAAGGCAATCCACCAAAATTTTGTAATGATTTTAAAGAAAAAATTGCTCAAAACAATAGGCTCTACCACCTTAGAAATAGTAATTATAAAATTAGAATTCATACCTGAAGTAACAATGCCAGTTTGAAAGAAATATTGGACAACCTTGTAGACATCAGTACCAATAACATCCCAAAAGGATTTATGAAAAATACCCATGAATCCATCTAGCCCAGGAGCACTGTTAGCATCCATCCTAAACACTATCTCTTTAATCTCATCTTATGTAGGACAATGAGCTAAAAGTAAGTTATCATTATCAGAAATAAGAGAAGGGACTTCCTATTTAATCAAATAGATATTGAGCTGGAAGAATGATAAGCCCGAAATAAATTCTGATAAAAATCAAGAATGTGATTTTCAATATCGATTTATTATTCAAAATAACATCTTTAATTTTTAGGTGATGAATACCATGCTATGATCTTTTTCTGGTAAAGTGTTGGTGGAAAAAAGAAGAATTTTGATCACTTGCAGCCAACCACTTGATCCTACTCCTCTCTTTATAAAATATTTCCCGTTGTTTAAGATGAACATCTAAATCTGCATGAGTAGTGATTTCCATCCGATAAGCTCCTTATATAACTTATAAGTAGAAATTTCATATTAGATATCTGCCAGAAGAGTGCTAGCTCATTTGATATTAACATCAAAATGAACAAAGACTTAACGATTCCAAACTCGAAGTGCAGAATGGAGACGCTTGAGTTTAGAACTAAGAAGCGACATAGAAGGCAAAGAATCACTAGGAAAAGACCAATTTTAGAGAATGAAATCTCATAGAGTAGGATGAGAAATCCATATAGTATGGAAGCAAAAATGGGAAACAATTACATCTATCATAGCACACTGAAGAAGAAGTGGAGAGTGTTCTAAATGATGTCTAGGGAGAACTAAATAAGAAGCCATAGTCCAGTAATTAAAAGATCCTATGTTAGTCGTAGCTCTATTCAAACAATAGTCAATGCGAGAACTCCTATATCTACCATTAGACTAAGTGAAGTATGATCCATAAGTAGGAACATGAACAAGAATCAATGAAACATCATAAATCCTAATAAGAACCTGAAGAGGGAGGTTTGCTTGTTTTCTTATGAGCACCTAACACTACATTAAAATCACTAATAATACACCAGCTAGAAGCCAAATTAAAAGATAGAGTAGAAAGATCAGCCCATAAATGCAATCTATGATTTCTCCATACACTTGCATAAATAAAACAAAAATGATGAGAAGCATTAGCAAAACAAATATCAATAGTAATATGTTGTTCATACACATAAATAGAGAGAGGAGCTAGAGATCCTTATTTATGCAAAAGCCAAATAAAAGGGAGTGGAAGAGAGTTATAAGCCACTAATGTTAAATCCAAGTGGTCCTAAAAAGAAGAAGAAACTAAAGAAAAATCAACTAGAGGTTCCACCAAGCAAATGTAACTTAGAGAATATTGCCTACAAAAAGAGGCAAAAGTTCTTTATGTATTAGGATTACCCGTACTACTACAATTATAATAAAATAGCTTTATAAATTAAGCTTAATAGGCTTTCTAGCTACTCTTTCTTAAAAAGAAGCTTTATATTTGTCTTACTCACCACTACTATGACTTGGTGCAATTTGGTTATCCTCTAAATTGGTATCACTATTAATTGAATGGTTTTCACAACCCATATCATCATTAACATCTATATGAACAGTAGTACAATCATGTCTAAGCATTTTTGTAGGCCTTGTGGATAGATGTGGATCAGATTAGTCTAGTGCAGAATCTATAATAGCATTTTGAGTTGAGATAAAATCAATTAAAGATGGTTAAACAACAACTAGGATATCTTGGATAGCTTAGGTTTACTGAGGAGCTAAAGTCATAGGAATTTCAGGATCCTGAATAACTTCCATCCTAGTATTAATGACATTTGCATCATTAGTATGCAAGGATAATTGTAATTTATTAAAAGTGTTAGTAGTAGGAATATCCCTAGCGATGTTCTTTGGTTTCCAAACCCTAATGCAATCATTAGACTTCTTCATTTGCAGTTTGGGAGCAGGATGCTGCTTTGCCAATCTTAAATCTTACGGAGAATGACCAATTTTAGAACATAATGAACAAAATAAGGGCAGATTTTGATAAATAATATCTATAATAAAAATTTTACCAATTCTTTCAACTAGAAGAGATTCCAAAAGGGGAGTGGATAGATCAACATCAATTAACACTCTTCTATAGTGATCGAACTCCCTATTAATAGTAGAACTGTCAATTTTCAAAGGAATCCCAATTTTACATGCAGTGGATAATAGGATATGTGGATGCCAATATTCCAATGGAATTTTATAAAATTGAGTCCAAATCTTCATGGTCATAGATTTTTGTGTAGAAGGATTGAAGTCTAGGGTCCAATGTTGTAATTGAAGGATTCCAAGTTTCAATGCAATGGTGCCATAACCCCAAACTAAATTTTTGTCTTTGTCAAAGTTAAGAATGACATGGTAATAGCCTTGACCTAAGGAGATCAATTTGTAATGTGAAGAAAGGCCCCATAACTTAGTTAATTTCTACTCCAGGTCCGCCAATTTCCATGGGGTTTCTCCCTTTAAAAGGATGATTCTTATAATAAGGGTATACTTGTAAACAACTACCTATTGTTCATAAATCCACTGGTTAATTTTAATGGTTATGTAGCCACCTATGTTCGATTCAACAGTATTATCGGTTATAAGAATGGAAGATTCTTGCAAAGTGTTTTGGATGGCTTGGGCATAGAATGACTTATTGGGTTAAAATGGGGGGAGCAAAGCAAACATATCCCAATGACTTAGATGATCCATCTAAAAAGAGGTGGCTAAGGCAGCTAGAAGATGGTGCTTAGAAGTAGCCAATGCAAATCAAAGTTCAACTAGGTTAGGACTCTTTAGAGCCTTGCCTCTCCCAAGTTATGAGTTCAATATATAAATAACATAAGAAATTATCAACAAATTATAAAGTGCTTACACATTTTTAGTTTTTTATATTCATGATAAAGTGAGAGGATATGTAGTCTTTCACCAACTTCATTCCCTCAACCTTCTTAAAAAAAAAAAGTTCATTTCCTGAACAACCTCTACCTCATTATACAATATTTTTTCATCATGAAATAGTTAATTTTGAGATGCAAAATCAACATGTTGCTAAAAATAAGAACAAAATAAAAATAATTATTTCATAACTTTAATATCAACATATTAAGATAAATATTTTCTCAAAAAAAATTAAGAAAAATAAGAAAAATAGCTAAATAACATATAATGATTAACTCTAAATAAACATATTATTTACCAAAATCATTTTTAATATAGTTATCCTCTGAATAAATATCTAATATATCACATTCATATCTAAATGTAAATTTTAAGGTAATTATACATGTGTACAAAGATAGAGAAAGGAAAAGAAAATAGAGAATAAAGAATAACCATGGTGTACTAAACTATTTTAAACTATAGCTAATCGTTTGAATCCTTTGAAAAAGAAAATATCTAAAATTATAGTGCATAATACCTTAAAATTTTTAAATTGCATAAATCATTTGAATTAGTGAAAAAGAAATGAAAAAGAAAAAAAATATCAGCCTCTAATTAATTTAAATTAAATTCTAGTTACATATAAAGAAGAAGAAAAGATACTACCCAATTGAAGAAGAAATTGGATAAAAAAAACTTAAGTATTCATGAAAATTGCCAAAAGTGAATCACTTGAATTTTTGTATGGTTAAAGAATAAAAGGAAAAAGGAGTGTTGTTACTCATTTCTTGTGAGAGCAGAGAGAAAAAATATTGTTTGGTTATACAAATTTATAGTAATAATGTGATATTTCAAATTCTTAAAATTGAAAAGTCACTAAAAACCAAAAAATTTAGATAAGAGCATTTAAGAACATGTTAAATGAAATAAGAAGAAATTTAATTTAAAGTGAAAGAGTTGATATACTAGAATCAGAGAGAACCACGTGTCAACACATGGTGAATTCCTTCTCTCTGCTTTAGATTTTGCTTTAATATCAACATATTAAGATTTAAAAAAATAGCTAAATAACATTTGATGATTGACTGTAAATAAACTTAATATTTACTAAAATCATTTTCAACCATGTAATTATCTTTTGAATAAAATATCGAATAGATCACATTCATATCTAAATGTAAATAATATAAGTAATTATACATATGTGTACAAAAAAAGAGAAATGAAAGAAAAAAGACAATAAAGAATAAACATGATGTCCTAAACTATTTTAAATTATAGCTAATCATTTGAATTCTTTGAAAAAGAAAATATCGAAAATTCTAGTACATAATACCACAAAATTCTTAAATTGCATGAGTCATTTGAATTAGTGAAAAAGAAAATAGAATAAATCACCCTCTAATTAAATTAAATGAAATTCTATTTGCATATAAAAGATACTACCCAATTGAAGAAGATATCAGATTAAAAAAAAAAACTATTCATAAAAATCGCCAACAATTAATTACTTAAATTTTTGTATGGGTAAAGAACAAAAGGAAAAAAGAGTGTTGTTATTCATTTTTTGTGAGAGGAGAGAAAAGGATGATATTTTCTTAGAAAAACAATTGTTTGGTTGCACAAATTTATAGTAATTGTTAGCTATTTTTGGATTTTGATTGATTTGCAAGCGTGCCAGAGGAGCAAGTCCTCAAAAAGTAAATTGACTTCTTCAAGATGATTTGTGGATTCCCAACCTCCTTTACCACAATTTTTTTGGATTTCAGAGATGGAATTTAATTTGTAAATAACGAGATAATTTGAGCAACTAAAAGGAAAATTGTATTGATTTTATAGCTGAGTACAAAGTGAAAATAGAGTAGAGACAGTATTTTGGTAAACTAAAGAAATTAATAGTAAGATAATGATCAAGATTTGCTAATGATTTGAGTTATTAATGTAGATGTTGATGTCTTTGATTATTCCTTTCCCTTTTGTAGTGCAAAAATTTATTTCTTCAAATAATTATCCCAACTGAGAAGTCTTCCGTTTCCAAAAAATAAATTCATATTGTAAATAACTCTCTAGATGCCTTTTCTCCTAAGTCTTTTTGTGAATAAATGTGAATAGTCATGCTTCTAGATTTTTCTTATCCTATAGCTCAAGTGTTTCTGCAAATTGGCCTTTAGTTTGGCCTTTTTTTTTTAATTTAAATCCAATTAAAAATAATGTAATCATTCAATTAATAATAGGCTAATCATTTTAGCTCAAAAAATTAATTTTGGTACAAACAATGCCCTCCCCACATGTTGTTAGCTTAGGTCAAACTCAATGCTAACTAACATATAGATAAGCCCATTGTCAAAGCTCATCTTCATGAATAAAAGCAACATTAGGATTATGCAATAAAATTTTCACCTTTTTCAACTAGCTTCCTTTACTTTCATGCCTAGATCCAAGGTTAAATTTGGTGAATTAGATTAATTTTATTAAAGAAAAATTGCTCCATGTGATGCTGAATGACTTGAAGAAGAGAGGAAACACAAAGATGCCCATTGAGACAAATTAGATAGTCTATGGGCCAGACTTAGATGGGTGAAGAAATATTATAGTACAGAGCATTCATCTTCTTCTCAAGAACACTCTCCTCAATCTCTAAATTCAAACTAAAATCCCCAAAATCAAAATTAATTAATGAGCTTTCACTTTCACCTAACAACCATTATCCTTTAATTTCTCTAATTATTCCTTTAGAATTAAATTTGGAAGAGTTAAATCCCCAAGTAAAATCTATCCAAAATTTATTTACCCAAAAAACTAAGTGCTTCAAAAATATTATGTCCAGCAAATTATTTTTTAAATTCTCTTTGTAATCAATGCCCAAATCTATTAACTTTAAAATCTTCTTAAAACCCCAAAATTGACAAATCCCTAAAATCTATTTCTCGTAAAAAATTCCCAATTCCTTCTTTTTCTTTTTCTTTCTTTTCTTTCTGTTCTCTTTCACCTTCTAGCCACTTCCTCATTGGTGGACAATAGCCTTCCTTAGTTGAATAGCAGTTGGACATTACTTCATTCTCATGAGAAATCAAGCAGCAAGCAGTGCAACCTACTAGCGCTGTTGCTTCTTACATTGCTAGTGTCAACTAAAAGCATGATGTTGTTGTCCCTTCATTATGTCGTGTCATCCTGAACCTCTAATGATGAGCGTCTTCATCATAGGCCAGCAAGTGGCTGACGGCTCGTGCGAGGCCAACCTCTATAATTTTGTTCCTCTTCTACACACTATACAACAAAAAACATATATTGAACCCCGTGTTTCAGCACTTATCTGCAATAGGGCTATTTTTCCTAAGTAATTTCCAACTCCAAATCATCAACCCCATCTCCATTCTTATGTTTTACAAATTTCATGAGTCACCCAAACAAGTTTGGACTGATTCCCTAAGATAAATTTTTCTTCAAAGTTTATTTCAGGAAAAAGAATAGAGGTAATTTTATCCCTATAAGCCTTATAATTTGGATGCTTTAATTGGGAATTTAATTTTAATCACATATTGGTAATTTAGTGTTAGAATATACATTTGCTTCTTGAGATGATTTATGCATAATTCTAACTGAATAATTGTTGTGTTGTGATCCAACTATTTTTAAGTGTTGTTGATATAATAATAAACATATACATGTAATATATATGTATTGTACGGTCTACAAGTACCATACCATGAGGGCATTTCCCATGCACTCCTAACCAACCTAGTTGTGTCCCCTTAATTACACCAAGAAATTTCTTTAATAGACAAATGTCATCGCTTAACTCCACTCTACATAGTAAATGCATCTGTCCACTTACTACTACACATTAACTATTCACAATGCACTAATGTTAATTAGAAACACTTGATGAACTTTAAGGGTAAATGTATATCATTTATCATTAGTTTAACAAATTTGGCTATTTTCTAAGTTTTCATTCTTTAGATGGGTGTGGTGGGATTTCTATGTATCATAGACAAAAAAGGTCATAAATTCATCCAATCATTAAACTTTATCTTGGCAAATTTCAAGCTAAAATAATCTTTACATCTCCAAATTGCATGAACTAGCATTTTGAACTCTTGATGCATCCATTTAGGTAAGTGAATTAATTTTGATTTGGTCATATCTTTGCCTAAATGTACTACCAATTTTCATAAAAACTTAGCTTTAGCAAGAGTAATTCATTCCAAAATTTAAAATTTGGTTTAGCTACATATTAGCAATTTGAGTCCAAAACCACCACAAACATATTCACCATATATTTGGTCATTTCTTTAAAAACTTGTGTTTTATTGAATGCTTGGAGATGCGATAAATACAAAACATGTTTATTAACCTAATTTAGGTTTGTAATTTGGCCTTATTTTGGCAAATCTCATGCCAAAATTTTATTTCTTCAACTTTTTAAGGAGTATTAAAATTCCTTAATGCATTCATCTATCCAAATTAATTAATTTTTTCAACTTGGTCATATAAACCCACAGCTCGAGAAAATTTACTTGACTCTATATTTCTGCAATTTATACCAAAATAATTCCATAAAGAATCCATTTTTTGGCTTTTTTCTAAGGTTAGTGCATTTAAATGCTATTAACTGAAAAATTATTTATTTTGATTCACTAGCTATTTGTAGATTTAGTTTTATTTTGAAAAATTTATGCCAAAACAATTCCACACCTATAATTTGAACACTTAGCCAAATAAATTCTTCTTAGATTTGGCTTTAAGCTTGCAAATGCTTTATTTGCTTGGATATAAGAATGAAATTCAAATTTTAATTCCTTTCCAACCCTTAAATTTTAAAGACTTTCTTAACCATAAATTTATTCATACTTTTGGCTTTCTTTAAATAACTTGGCTAACTACTAAATATTTACATGTCTAGAGAGGATGTCAGCTTAGTTATTCATATAGCCAAAATATTATAGCCAAAAATGCTAAAATTTAAGAGTAAAAATTTAAAATTTAGCTTAAATTTCAAGCACCAAATTTTGGCTTTTATTTTCTCTTTTGAAATGGTCACGGTCATGTTCTTGTTATAATCATATTCATTTTCATTCTAAATGTTACAAGATTAGTGCCAATTGTTTAACTTTTTTATAGCGACAATGAATCCTGAATCCTCGAATAACCTAGGCCACACTCCATCGCATGTTCATTCCAATGATGACTTAAATAACCTTGAGGTATATTCTATTTTGTTTTATCACTTAATAATCTAAGCCATATTATTAAATCACCTCCCACCAATATTTTGTGTACTTATCCTTAATAGGAGATGAAATTCAAAATTGTTAAAGATATACAAGTGGGTCCTTTTCCTGAATTCCTTAACATTAGGTAAATATTTTACCTTTTTTATTCATTTAAACTTTCCTATTGCTATCATTTCTCATTTAACTTAAGATTTGTAGGTATTTTTTGTATAAGGCCAAAGGTAATACCCTAGTCACCTTACTACCTCACCCATCCTACTCAATTCCTAAAAAAGGTCTAAGGCTTCCCTTTTTAGGTTCTTCAGTAAAAGACTTTATCTACCTAAGAAAATGTGAAGTTTCTTTAACTAACCCTAAATTTAAAATGAGATCCTTTATAGTATGGAACAAGTGGGGATAGACAAACTTAAGCCCAAATAAAACTTATATTGGATTAGTTTAGCATTTCTCAACTCATTCAGGTGGTGTAAAGACCCATCTCCCACTAGCCCACCCTTATTTATACTCTTCTCAAGTTTTAGTCTCTAACCTATAATTGCTTCATTTTCCCTTTTGGGCACTTGACTATCTCTTTACTAGATGTCTTTATTATAACTGGCTTCCTTATTTTAGGAGATGACATTGTTTGTCTAATCGATGAGTTAAAATATTCATACATAAATATTTCTTTTAGGACTTTTGAGTTATACCCTAAGGTGATCTTACACTATCTTCATTTATCTGATCCTCCCACTATTAATGAACATATAACTTTTCTCTGAGTCTTAGTTTGTAAGTATATCTCCTACCCCACCTCTACTAGACCTAATGTTGAGTGCATCCCTTTGGCTATAACTTCAGCACATAAAGAACATTTAGCCTTAGGATGTATTTTCTTGGGGAGTTTGTATTCTAATTTAAGGAGGACTATTACTAAAGAGCCCTTCCATTACTTGAATTGGGGAATATGGTTTTATAATCCTGGCTCTTATCTTACATTCCTGAACTGAATGACCAATTCTTTCATCCTCCGATCTTCAATTCTTTTAGTTGAATGCTCTTAGAAACAAAAGGAGCTTCTTTCTTTCTTTGGGGATTCTAACCATATAGATTGGGGTAATTTGAATCCATTTGAAAGTCCTATAAATAAACTTAGGTGGATCAATTTCTTTTATCATCCTCAGATTTGATTAATTAGTAGTGCCTATAGACGGCGGGTTTAGTGCGCGTCTAAAATTTTACTCTAAAGAACACATTACTATATCATAAAGACATAGCATGGAGATGAGGAACTACCACTCAAGGTAATAACTGGGATAATTTGAAGGTGATGGTAACTCAATTCTCTAAAAGAAATTTAGCACCACAACCAAGAGATTTTGGATATAAAATACCAACTTCTTTCAGTCTTGTGTTCATTTAGAATTACTTTATTAATTACTAAATTATTCCCTATTTACATGTAATTTCATTTAAACCCTAATTTAGTACACATTTAACCCAAGGCAACTAGTCATGAAATGGTACATAAAAAATTTATCCACATAAATCGCAATGTCCCTACATTATTCTAATCTATATTGATTTTAATTTAAATTAGCTAAGTCTACATGTTTATTTACAAGTAAAATAAAGCTAAAGGTGGGCATATATTTTATGATAATTAATGGGTCTATGTCTACTTGTTTTAATTCTAAAAAAAAGTAGGCTTAAGTCTATTAATTTGAAGAAATAAAATAGAAATAAATTAGTGGGCTTAATTCTACTTAATTTTAAATTAAGTGATGTGATCCTATATCTATTTCTTTTAAAAATAAAATGATTTAATGGGCATAGCCAAGTTTAAATTAATTTTAATTAAACAAAAAATGGGCCTAAGTCTAAATTAACCTAATGAGCCTAAATTAATTTTAAAGTTAATTTAACCTAAATCCAATTTTAAGGGCCTATTAATTAAATGGGTTAATCATAAACATGAGTTTGGGGCCCAAAAACATAAAAAAAAAAATCAAATAAAAAGACCAAATAAGCAATTAAATTATTTCAAAGAACTCCACATAAAAGAAATGGCTAATTAAAGACACAACCTAATAAATAAAATAAAATAACATAATAATAAAAATAAGAACCCTAAAATCTACATGAAAATCTTAATAAGATTAAATTCATTACATTCCATGGATCTTCATATTTCCACCAATTCAATCACAGTTCCCATCATAGCTATAAGACATAAAAAAAAACAATAAAGAGAAATCAATAAATAATTAATAAAAATAATAAATTCAAAATCAAAATCAAATAAAAATAATAAAAAAAGTAAAAGGGGATGATTTATGGATGCAATGTTGTTGATTACTCTAAAAAAAAAGGATTCACTGTTGGAAATTGATATTGATTGATTTTTTGGATATCACAGGCATACTGTGTTTTTTAAACTCAAGAATGTAGTTTCAAAAGCTTTTTTTTTGTAGAGTCTTTTTCTTCATTTTTAAGTTGTCTATTTTTTTTCTAAATTTTCTCTCTCTCTCCCCCTAAAAAAAATCATTTGAAAACATCGTCCCCCTCCTTTTTATTCCAGGACCACCTTATCTTATCTGAGTTAAAACTAGATAAAACACATAAAATTTATCATTTATCTATGAAAAACAAAACATTAAAAAGAAAACATTTATCCGATATACACAAAAAAACATGCAAAATGCATTTATCATATTTATTTTATTTTTATTTGTATTGTTTTATTTTTTTCTAAACTAATCACAGATTAAAAAAATGGATTTTTCAAAAATAAAAAACACTGTTGAACAGAATTATGGAAATCCAATTGGATTTCTAAAGGAAATTTAGAAATTCAATTTTTCAAAAAGGTCCCTGAAGGAAATTCAATTTTGCAGTTAAATCCAAAAAAATATTGCAATTTAGTATTTAAAACTCATAATCTTAATTAAAAAAAAATACAAAATCATTATCTAAAGATCAATTTTGATCGAATTTTCATTATATGAGCCCTTTATTGCATACACACTCGACTATCCTAAAATCATTTGCTTACAGTTGCCCCATTTTATCATTGTTTGCTTAATAAATTATAATGAATCAAATAAGCACATAAATTTAAAGCAGAGAGTTAAAACACTTACCTGTGGGCCATGATTATGCATAACACTATGCAATGTTGAATGTAATTTAAGGAACACTAGAATTCCTATGGAATTTCTAGCTTATGTTATCACTGACTTTAATGAATAACGATTGACACTATGTTTAGGCTATAGTTTTGATGGAACATATAGCAGTGATGCTATCACTGTGTTCAATGAATAACAATTGACACTGCATTCAATGCATTTTGAAAACATGTTATAGTTATAATGGAACATATAGTGGTGGTGCTATCACTATGTTCAATGAATAGCAGTTGACATGGTGTTCAGTGTAATTTGAAAATAGGCCATAGTTCCTATGGAACTTATAATGGTGATACTGTCATTATGGTTAGCGAATAGCAGTTGACACTACATTTAGTGCATTTTACTACATTCCCTGTGGGACATTTAACAAGTGACTTTCACTATATTCCCTACGGGATGTCTAGTGATCATGATTTTTCTCTATATTCCTTATGGGATGTATAGTGATCGTGATTTTCACTATATTCCCTATGGGATGCCTAGCAAAAATATGATATAACTACTGTGTAGTGTATAGCTAATTGTATTATATTTCCTATGGAACGTCTAGTAAATATACTAAAAGTTTTGTTATATTTCTTAGGGAACATTTATCAAAAATATGCTACAACTACTATTTAGTGTATAGCTGAAGACAAATATTTTATAGATCTTGTAGAGCATCTAACAAATTATGATAATGGTGCTACAGGTTCTATGGAGCGTCTAAAAAAAATATTTGAAATGTGCTATAATTTCTATGGAATGTCTAGCAAAAAGTGATTTGATAATATGCTATAACTATTGTATTGTGTTTAGCAAGTTATAATTGTTTGGAATTTTTGTTATAACTACTGTGTAACATATAACAAATTGGATCTGAAAACTATGTTATAGCTACTATGTACCATATAATAAGGCAAATTTGAAAATTATGTTATAGGTACTGTGTAGCATATAATTGAGATGAAGTGCAATGTATGCAAAATGTAGACATTAAATTGGAATTTTGTATTGACTTAGATTTTGAGATTTTATATTGATCAACTATGCTAACTGATTGGAATTTATGCAAATTTCTTTGAGTTTTTACTGCCTTTATTGCTTACTGACTTTGATTAACTTATTAGCGCTAGTGATGATTCCATATATTGGGTTTATCTTCTTATTCTGGACTTATTGTTTTTGATGACTTGTTGAAGTTAGTTTAACATGATGATTATTTCAAAAGATACTTTTAAAATTTATGAGAAAATTCATCACTTTATCATAAGATAATGTGCAATCAACAAATCTCACTAATTTTGATTTTTATGACTATCATTTATTTGTGATTCACAAGAGTTAGAGGTATCATTAATGATCTTATGTTGAGAGCATTTTTTTACCAAGTGAAGAGCTTACTTCCACACCTAATTTTAGGGAGATTTGCTAAAAAAACTCATGGAATTTGAGCATAAACAAATCAAATTTTGAGTATTAAAACAATCTTTGAGTTATTTTGTTATTTTCTTCCTCAATTGAGTATTCCCCCATCTTTCTAACATTATTAAATGTGGATACCATTGGAAGGTCCAAACTCTTATAAAGCATTGGAGTAAATGGAGTAGTTTTTTTAGCATAGTCCTCTTTTAGTATTATGGATACCACCAGAGGTTTCATGTTGATACTCTTCCTCATTTATGAGCATTAGAGTAAATTATGCTTGCTCTTATTTTAATTATTCTTTTAGTGTTCCCTCGCCTTTCTCATATTATTCAATATAGATACTGTCAAGGGATTTTGTACTCATACTCATTTCTGAGCATTGGAGTAGATTATATGCACATTTATCATTCAAAATACTAAAATAATACTCTAAAATTCAAGTAATTTATACTGTAAGTCCATAGATTGTGTTTTTGTATATTCTTCCCCCTCATTCAGGTGCAAAGCAAGCATTAGATTGATTAGGGTTTATAAACTCTCAACATAAAGCTGTTAACTAAACATTTGAATTCTACGAGGCTAGTAAAAAGAAAGCCGTTATGATCAAAGGTCATGAGATAGGCTTTTCACACATGATCTTATGAAGTGGATGAATTTACTTTCAATTTATGGATTTTATTATTAAGATTGTACTTTATTATCAAATCTAAGGAAATAGGGTTTTATTACTTCTCTTGATTATTTTAATGAGTGTTTGGCATTTGCTATCTTGCCCATCCTTATTAACATATCAGTTCCTTTCACCTTCTTCATTCTCTTTTATTTTTTCCTACACAAAATACCATAAGTTATTATGGTCTATTTACAAGTGAAGATATTTTTTCAAAATGAAATGTTATTCTTTTGCATTCTTCCCTTTTAATTGTAATGATGATGTATCTTATCACAAGGTCATGATACTCCACCATTGAAGTTATCGCTTTGAGTTGCATTTATATTTCTACCATTCCATTAATGCTATGGTAGAGGCCTTCATTCCTCTTATTGACATCTCCTATAAAAAATGTTCAGGAATTAGAGGTCTTATTTTATAATTAAATAATTTTTTTAGAATGCATTCATTTCAAGTTTCAAGTGCATTCTTCCCATTTTAGGGTTAATAAATGTATCATTGGTATATTGGATATTCTGATTAGGAATTGAGAGAGTTGTTTCAAGGATTTGATGTTTTGTTTTTGTTTAAGCATTCTTATGGCTATTAAAGATAAATTCAAGAGCATCTGTTGGAGCAGATTCTCGTTGACCCATCTGAGGTATTATTATCTTTTACTACTCTTCATGTTATTATTGTCTTTTGCTATTACAATTCATAAGAGCATGTTTTCCTTTTTTTGAGACTCCAAGTGATGTTATAGAGATGCTCTAAATGAAAATATGGAGATGGATGTTGAGTCTGAGGAGCCTAAGATTACTACCCATTCCTTTAAGGTTTCTAGGGTAAAGCTTCTACAAGTACCACTATTAGTGATATCTCCTTATTAGATGGGCCTATCATTTATTGGGCTCCTGCAATCTAGAGTCCTGTTGAACATTAGGTTCACCTTAATAGTGTTACCTTTTTTCCTTTAAATGCTTCACATTTGAACATTCTGACTACCTTTCTTCATTTCTACAACATTGATTTTGAATGTTAGTAGCAAAGTATTTGTATAATCTTATCTTGGTTCAAAGACTTTATTATGCAAAGTAAGTATTTCACAATAAATGTATGCAAGTGTATGCATGCATGTATAACATGTATGATCCTAATAGGTCTTATGTTTGTAAATGAGCTATGTTATTGATCTTGGAGTGTAAGAATGAGGTGCTTCATCAATAACTTATAAGTTTGAGCATTGAATGCTTCATTATTGATACTTTTAATGTTAGAGCTTTTGATATAGCTTATTGGACAGATGACCAGGCTGTGCTGTATTGATCAATTATTGGTTATTACTTATAGTTTACTTCTTTATACCCCTAGAACTCTTATACTTCAATTTTCCATCTTCAGTCTTTGAATGCAAATTTATTGTTCTGTAATTTTCCTCAGAGGTACATTCTGAACTCATTAACTATATTCTTGTAGTCTTTTTCATGTGTATAAGAAACTCAATTTGTCCACTGTTTCTATTAATCTAACCCCATTAGTTACAGTCTCATGTATTAAAGATATAAAGGAGTGAGTGAACTGACTGAAAAGAATTTTTAAAGCTAAAATAAACTAGATTTGCTTTTTGAAGAACTCTTGAGCAGGATATGAGGTTTGATGCTGATGTAATAATAATTATAAGACAACAGTTGCAATGAAAATTATTAGACCACATAGATTCTTTAGGGACAAGGAGACACTAGACTTACAAGTAGAATCACAAAGTGGTGACAATAAGGGAAAACATAACTAAAATAGTGATCTTATAGCTCTACTTTTATCTTTCATTATGTATTGTCTTTCCATTCAAATACTTATGTAGTATGATAAAGATGACTATATGATATTTGAACAAAATTTTCAAATTCAATTTTACTCATTCATTGGGGAAAAAATGAGAACATTCATTACATCATATGATATAACTCCTGATATTGTCTAGGACTTTTAGATTTTCTCATTAATTATTTCTCTCTCTCAATTTTGTTTCCTTAATTTTTACTTGATTAGTCCTTAATGTGTTTTCTCACTTTTATTTCCTTTATTTTATTTCCTTTTTTAAAAAATTTTCTTTCTTTAGAAATTATATCATGGGATATATGAATGTTCTTTAAATATGCATTTGTTCCTAAGTTGAATGAATATAATTGAATTGAATTTATGTCAAACATGTAGATACTATTAATATCACAATTCACAGTACCATCAGGATGCACATTACATAAGTAAGCATGATTAAAATTCATATCATTAATCATTAAAAAAAATTCTAAAAAGGATAAAATGTTATTCAAAGAAAACAATAAAATTTTATTTTCTATTCTAAATGCTAAGGATGCTAAGGCTCAAGGTGGCTATTCTTCAGGTGGATGATAAAGTGGCTATTCTTACATTTGCTCACCAATTGTCTCAATTACCTCATATTCTGGACCTCAATTGTGTATTTTCTTTTTCATCTAGCAGCTTCTCATCATCAAACTCATCATCCCATCCTGTAGGTATAATTGACTCAATGGGTATATCAAAAGAAGAAGGTTTGGAGTAAAATGACTTATAGTCAAATTGGCCTAAAGGTTGTCCCAACAAGTTTCCCCTCTTTCCACATCTTAGGGGCATTAAGAGATTTCTCATTAGTTGTAAGGTTTAGGTCCTCAAAGGAGTTTAACACTTCTTCCTTACTTAGTCTTGAGTTGATCATCAAGGTTGTTGAGGGTGGAACATTTCAGTAGTATGGGAAAGGATTATTTCTAGTGCTTGGACTTTTTAGGTCTATGATCTTCTTAGACACTATAAGGTTTTGGATTTCATGTTTAAGGCTAGTGCAACTATTTCTAGAATGTCCAACTACTTAATGGAATTTACAGTGATTATTGTGTCCTAGCCAAGGACATTTGGGTTTAGTAGTTTAGAAAAGGTTAGGGGTCAAAGTAGGCCTTTTTGCATTAAGAGGTCTAGCACTTTATATAAGGGTTGGTTAAAATTAGAGAATCTTCTTGGTTGTTGAATAGCATGTACATCCACAACTTGACTAGAACTTCCTTATTGTGTGCCCCCAGTTGGGTAATTCCTTATGCCAACAGTTCTAAAGCTCTTATTTTTCTCACTCTCAATTTCCTTAACGTGCAATCCATCATTATAAAGGTCCATAAATGTTTTAGGATTCATCATTTGTAACCTTTCAACTAGATTAGGAGACATATTATAGACAATTATCCTAACTTGATATTTCTTAGCCAGCTTGTTTTTCATTAATCTTGCCTTATTCATGAATCTAGTTAAAATGTCTAAGATGGTTAGTTCTAAATCCCGAATAAACACTTCAAGAAAGCATAAAATAGTTATGTCTAATAAGTCCAAACTGATTTCTCTAACCCATGATACTAATTCATAGTTATTCCTTCCAAGGACAATATAAATAATTTAGCGACCACAAATAATAGGGCATTTGTGGTGCTCATGGTTATGGCATATTAGCTAAAGTGGATCCTTGGATCTCCATAACCATTAAACTTCTATAGTTGAGGCATTTTAAATTTGTCTAAAAGTTTATCTCCATCTATGCTTATCATGTCATCAAAATCAAATGAATGCCCAATGCCTTAACCTCTCATTAGCTCTTCCATCTTAAACATCTTTTGAGTTAATGCTTACATCTATCTTGACTCAAGTTCCTGAACAAGCTCAAGTGATTCTTTCTTAGCTTTCTCTACTATAAGGTTCTCCACATCCTCATATTTCATTTCCATAGCAAGCACATTCATTGCAACATTCAATGGTTGCCCCTTAATATTATTATTAGCAAGTAGATCTTCCACAATAATAACAAGTGGAATTGCAGCTGTGGGTGTAGGTGTAGCTGTAGCTAGTGGCATTAACCTAGTTAAGGCTTATTTTAGTTCATCTTACATTATTGCTTTTATGTCATTTATCAAAGCTTCCTTAATGTCTTCTAGGGTCCAATTTTCTGCTTATTGTTGTTCCATCTCTTATGTTTGATTTGTTATAGCTTTTAGGTAATGCAAATTGATAGGACTCTTCTCTAATATTGAGAGGATCTCTATTGTTATTAATTGTGGACTCATATCAGTTCTTAATAATCTACCACCTTTCTATTTCCAAACACAAGAAGACCTGGATGAATCTATGATGGCTAAAAAATAAAGTGTCAGTATGATGCATGAATTATATGTAATGCATGTCTGCATGATATAGGTGCTATGCAGCAAGTTACAAGTCAAATCAAGTATACAAATAACAAGTCAGTGTACAACATCCTTCCAACCTTATTTATCCCACACATGAGTTCAATGGTGAGTCTGTATTCCTAGGATTCTTGGTCTTAACCTTAATATCAATAGGGGATATCAAGAACTAATGTTCATGCCATATCTCGCAAAGTAACAAAAGCATAAAAATAGCATTTCTAAGTATAAAGGTCTAGCCCAATCTTTATTAGCCTAAATGGACTCCAAAAGTATAAGCTTAGGCTTTTATAAAAAGAAATACCTTACGGCAACAATCATTAGCAATTTGGGTAAATTCTAAGGGGGGAAATAATTAGGACATTATATGTGGTTAAGTTCAATGAAGAGTTAAGGTTCCTTTAATAAAATGCCCTCCTTTATGACTTAAATTATAGGCCAAGGTCAGAGGGGCATGGCATCCTTTACCAACTTGAGACAAGACTACCTCCCTTTAGGACTTGGGTTACAAACTCCGGTAAGATGAGCCTGGCAATCTCTCTTAAACCGAGTTAAGGCTAAGAGTGATAGTTATCCAATCTACAACTCCATAAAGCTAGTGGAATCATGGAATCATAAACCAATGCCATCGGTTAATTGGGACATGCAAATGAATGCAAGAATAAAGTAATAATTAATAAAATAATTCTAAAGAACATAAGTAGAAACAATATATCTTAACCCTAGTGGAGTCGCCACTGTGGATTATGGGGTTTAGTGCGTGTCCAAGATTTTAGCAACTACAATACTATTTGAGCTTAGAGTTCTAGAGAACACACTAATATATCACAAAGACATAGTGTGGAGATAAGGAGTTGCCACCTAATGTAATAACAAGAATAATTCAAAGGTGGCGGTAACTCGATTCTGTAAGAGAAAGTTAGCATCACAATTAGGAGATTCGAGATACATAATACTAAATTCTTTCATTTAGAATTACTTTATTAATTACTAAATTATTCCTTATTTAAATACAATTTCATTTAAACCCTAATTTGGCATACATTTAACTTAAGGCAACTAGTTATAAAATAGCACATAAAAAATGCATCCATATAAATCGTAATGTCCCTACATTAGTCTAATCTATATTGATTTTAATTTAAATGAGCTAAGTCTACATATTTATTTACAAGTGAAATAAAGCTAAAAGTGGACCTATATTTTAAGATAATTAATGAGCCTAAGTCTACTTGTTTTAATTCTAAAAAAAGTAGGCTTAAGTCTATTAATTTTAAGAAATAAATTAATGGGTTTAATTTTACTTAATTTTAAATTAAGTGATGTGATCCTATATCTATTTATTTTAAAAAGAAAATGCTTTAATGGACTGAGCTATGTCTAAATTAATTTTAATTAAACTAAAAATGGGCCTAAGTCTAAATTAAAATAATGGGCCAAAATTAATTTTGAAGCTAATTTAACATAAAATCCAATTTTAAAGGTCTATTAATTAAATGGGTTAATCCTAAAGGGCTTGAAGCCCAAAATGCATAAAAAAGCCCAAAAATATTTTTTTAAAAAAATACTAAACAATCAAATAAAAAGATCAAATAAGTAATTAAATTATTTCTTCTAAAAAAACCCTAATTTGATTTCATGCAACCTAATATCAATTTACAACCACCATTGATTTTAATTTAAGTTTACCAAATGAACCTTAATTTACTAATCATTTTAAAGTGCAGAAAAATAAAAAAATTTCTATTCCCACTATTAGGGCTATTACAATTTCTACGTACATAGAACACATTTTTTTTAAAAAGGCAAATTAAATACACAACCCAATAAATCAAATAAATAAAATAAAAACCCCTAAAATCTACGTGAAAATCTTAATAAGATTAAATACATGCCATTCCATAGATCTTCATATCTCTACCAATTCAATCATAGCTCCCATCCTTGCCATAAGACATAAAAAATAAACAACAAAGAGAAATCAATAAATAATCAATAAAAATAAAAATTAAAAAATTAAAAAGAAAGGAGTATAAGGGGATGATTTATGGATGCAGTGTTGTTGATTGCTACTCAAAAGAAGGATTCACCATTGGAAAATGATCTTGATTGATTTTGGACATCATAGATTTATTGTGTTTTTTAAACTTAAGAATGTAGGTTCAAAAGCTTTTTTTTAGTAGAGTTTTTTTTCTTCTTTTTTAAGCCATCTTTTTTTTTTTCAAAACTTTCTCTCTCTCCTTGAAAAAACCTTTTAAAAGCAACATCCCACTCCTTTTTATTCCAACACCCCACTATCTTGTTTGAGTTAAAACTAGATAAAACATGCAATTTATCATTTATCTGTAAAAAAATAAAACATTAAAAAGAAAACATTTATTTGATATACGTGCAAAAAACACGTAAAATGCATTTATCAAATGTATTTATTTTTATTTTTATTATTTTCTAATTTTCTAAACCAATCACAAATTAAATAAATGGATTTTTCAAAAAAAAAAAAACCATCAATCGAAATTATAAAAATCTGATCGGATTTCTGAAGGAAAATCAAAAATTTAATTTTACAATTAAACCCCAAAAAATATTGTAATTTAGTCCTTAAAACTCAAAATTTTACTCCTAAAAAATCCAAAATCAATATCTAGAGATCAATTTCAGTCAAATTTTCATCATATGAGTCCTTTATCGTATTCACACTTAACCATCCCGAAATTAGGTGGTTCCAGTATCACTTCTACTAAACCCTTCATTCTAGGTGGCAAGTGTGCCTTTAAAAAGGATAGTGGTTTGCCTTACAATGTGCTTTCCTTTAAGATGTACCTCTCTTTTTTATATAGTCACTAGTTTATACTGGAACCTTCCTTTTCCCCTTCTTCTTTAAATAATGATATCATTCCCCTTTTTAAAGTAAACCTTCTTTCTTGTTCTAGGAGTAAATAATAGAAATCCATAAAGGATTTAGAGTCTTTTCATATTATATTGGCCCTTTAGATCCCAATGATGTTACAAATTACAAGCAATGGTAGGAAGCCAAGCATGAAGATTTGATCTTATCTGCCCTAGATGAGGATAGAGGTAAAGGCTTTTACTTTTATATGTCATTTTTATTTGCTGTTATGCTAAGCCTTTCCTCTTTTTTAGCTATTCTTACATTAGAAGAAGATGTTGTGGTTCATTTCAAAGGCAAAAACAAGTAATCTTTTGAGAGTTCAAAGAAAAAGAAATTCATTATTCCTCTTCCACCTCCCAACCGCAAATCTTTAGGACTTAATGTTTTAAAGATTCTTCCATAAATAAAGGAAAATAAGAGATTAAAATTGAAGAGATCTCTGACAATGATAAAGAAAGTGATGGTCCAACTTTTAGTTCTAATAAGTTCTTACCTCTTCTTTTCTTATTTTCTTTTATATTAACCTTTACATGCTTTTGATTTTGTTTACTTTAGGAATAGCTGATACCCGTGAGGATGAGGCTCCTACTCTTCCCCAAGACCTACTTTCTCCCATAGGGTCTTTTAGTACTAAGGAGGATGTTTCATTTCATTTGCATCAAACTATTTTTTATATGAAGCAGACTAAGACTCCTCTACATGTCCTAGCTTCTTCTAACATTCCCTCTTCTCCTTATGTTTGATTTTTGCAACCTCCTCAATTCTTTGAATTTTAAATAAGCCTTTACTAACTACTTTAATTAATTAGGATCCTAAAACTTGGTGCTCTATACTTAAGGAGGATGTTTCTTTGAATTTGGGCTTTTTAGAGACTTCTTCCTCTGAGCTTGGACCTGAATCTTAATCCACTCCAACTGATGAGAAAATTACTAAAGCAAAAGAATCATTGAAGCCTTTTATTAATTTAGAGATTGGATCCTTAAGGGAGACATAAAAGTCTGACTTGTTTGTGCATCTTGGCCTTTTAGAATAAAGTATTAAGTCTGCATCCATTTCTTCTTTAAGAGAGTAGCTTGTTTGGAGCTTTTCCCACTTGGATGAAGCTAGTGTTAGTCAATTAAACATCTTTAAACATATGAGCTCCTTTCACTAATAAAAAATGGAATTCTTTGCCCATCAACAGATCATATAGGAGATGAGGACTAGAGAACACGATGCAAAAACCTCTTTTCATAAGTTAATTGTAGATATTGCAAATTTAGAGGCAAAGTTGGTCAATCTCAAAGCCGAGAAGATGGAAATGCTAAAAAAGAGCAAGATTATGGCATCAGAACTTTAGCAAATTATCTCTAAAGCCAAGGAATTAGGAAAATCTCTTTATGATAAAAAAAGATGTTGTACTTGAGTAGAAGAAATAGGAACAGGATGCTCCTACCACCCAAAAAAAGTGTCTATAGATTTGGGACACCTTCAGGGAATTTGATTTTGACTCCCTTTGATTACTTTTCATGAATTAACTTGACCTCACTTGAATAATATTTTATGTACTAGTAAAAGCTTTAGAAAATTCTGATGGTGTTAGATCATTTTGCTTTACAACTCTTAGAGAAAGGATGCATACTTCAAAAGGCAAAATAGCATTATGCCCAAAAGTGAGGGCAAATGGACTAATACTTGTAGCTTCTCTTTTAAATGTCTTATATTCCTAAAGAGTCTTAAATAAAATTATTGGCCAATATTTAGGGTTAACCACTAACATCTTTTTCAAAATGCTAATG
Organism: Mallotus nudiflorus; assembly: GCA_947683625.1. NCBI lineage: Eukaryota > Viridiplantae > Streptophyta > Magnoliopsida > Malpighiales > Euphorbiaceae > Mallotus > Mallotus nudiflorus. The sequence goes on from CANTUR010000041.1 coordinate 9,489,635, forward strand.
ATAATTTTGTTGGAAGCTTCAGCTTGACCATTAGCTTAAGCATATTGGGGGGTTAAAATTAAAAATTTGATGCCATAATCCCCTATGAACTCTTTCATCTCATCGCCAATGAACATTGTTCCTTAATTTGTTATAATGGTTTGGAGAATTCCAAACCTGTGAATGATACGTTCCTTGATGAATGAAGCGACGCTTTTTTGCTCCATTTTCTTCATGGGAATTAATTCCACCCACTTTGTAAAATAGCTAGTAGCCATAATGATGAAGCTAGGACCTTTAGAAGATGATGGATACATTTTTACAATAATTTCCATAGCCCAACACTATAGAGTACAGATAATCGGAGGGCACTCTCTATAAACTTCCATGCTTTTGGCACTATTAACATCCTTTAGCATATGTAATGAAATCTTTTAGGATTGATGGATAGAAATAGCCATGTCTTTTGATCAACCATCTCATCTTTGTCCCAACTTGGTGAGCACCATAAACACCTTCATGCACTTATTTTAAAATTTCCATGGTTTAGGGAAATGAGGGGCATCTAAAAAGCACATCATCAAGAGTTTTTCTAGAAAGCTCATTTTTAATCAATCATAGTTCAAGGCTTGACCTTTAACTCTAAATGGGACCTTCTTAGTAGGGTTTTCTAGGTAGTTTTTGATTTCAATGTGCCAATCCCTTGCTATATTTAAGTTATTATTGCATAACTCAAATTGTAAAACCCTTTCATGGATGGATGGGTGAGATTTCTTCTACATAAAAATTAACTTGTGAGTTAATTCTTCTGACATTCTTAAACCATATGCAACTTAAGATAATTCATTAGCTTCTTAATCAGACTCTCTAAGTACATGCATAAAAGATATATTTTTAAAAGAATCAATAAGTTGAATAGCAACTATAAAATAAAGTGCTAGAGACATGCTTGTACATTTATATTCTCCTATCAATTACTTAATTATAAGCTAAGAATCTCCAATTAACAATACCTCTTTGGCTCCGAGGTCTTCGAGAATTTCAAGGCCAATAATTAGAGCCTCATATTCCACTTGGTTATTAGTGCATTCAAAATCCAAAGTAAAGTTGAGAGCTATGTTTGTTATAAATGGTGATTTAATTATGATACATTGCAATTAGCATAGTAGTTTTAGGATGTTTCATGTATATTTAGGCTGCATTTAGTACACATTTTATTTTAGTTTTCATGCATTTCATTCATAATTACAAATGCTTTTGATCTCCATTGTTCTTGGTAAATTTATATGAATTTGAATGACTTATAGATGTTTTAGAAGTTTGTTTAAAGCTTATAAAAGTTATATGGACATATTGGAGTCATTCAAGCTTAAAAGAATGAAGGAAGCAAGCTTGAGAGTGTTTTTGGACTGCTAATACTTGGTATAAGATGTCTCTATCATGAGTCATCACCATTGTGCCAACTCAGCACAATATGTCTCTGTTACGAGTCATCACACTGTGATGACTTGGCAAGGTGTGAAGAGACATAACCCTCTAGACAATGTTGCACTCTTTTTACCATAACTTCCTCTATATAACTCAAATTTATCATGACTTGTACCTTATGGTTATCAAATTCAGAACATATAAGTACCTTATTCTTGTCTCTATAAAAGGAGAGATAGATATAATTATAAATTAGAGAGAAATAATTATTATTAAGAGAACATTCACAATTGGAACTTAAATTTGATATTGATGGAAGATCAAAAAAGGATTTGTCTTATAGACATTTTCATTCATCAAGTTATTATTTAAAGAGATTATTGGAGACTCTAAACTTATTTCTAAGTGTTCCTAACTCTTCCTTTCTATAATTCTCTTAGTGTTTGAATATTATTTTATTGTGTTTATGCTATTATTAATTATGTATCAAGACTAATTACTTAGTAGGTTGGAATTGCAATGGATGATAGTTTCAATGAATTATATTATTTGTTTTGCATTGTTAAATAAATGATTTGATTTTAGTCGAGTACTTAATTGTGTTATATATCCTTGATCACCATGTATGATGTTTTAGTCAAATATTCATAATGAGAGTTAGGATACTTTATGGAAAAGCAATTGAATTCACTTAAAGGTTAGGAAAGTACCTGGAAATAAGAAATCCACTTTGAGGGATCAAAGAATTGGCAAAGAACTTCATGGTGCTTATTTATCTCTACAATTATACAAAAGTGTTTGTAAACTCTAAATGAAAACACCCTCATTTGACAATGAGAGTTGCTTTTAAGGATTTCAGGTTATATTCTCCAATTGTTGCATTTATAGTTAATATAATTGTTTTGTGTTAATAATTCACTATTCTATTCTATGTTGTAATCTCTACCTCCACTTATTTGAATATTATTTATTATTATTTATTTCTTACTAATTGAATAGTTTAGGATTTTACTATTTAAATTATATCTTTAATTTGATTATTTACTACTTGATTATGTGTAAGCCTATTCATCTTAGTATTTATCTGGTTAATAATTAATTTCCTATTATTCCTTATGTTTGACCCCTTGCTTATCCTATATTCAGTTATAGAAGCTAGGGTATACATTATAACTCATATCAAATTACTACACCAGCTCCAGTTGATTTGTCAGTAGATGATCCATCAAATTTCAATAATCAAGGTTGAACAACATCAACTCCACATACTAGGAGATCTCCTTCCTTAATAGTTCCCTGGGTGGGGTGGTCAACTAAGAAATCTGCTAGAGCTTGTCCTTTCACTAACTTTTAAGGGTGATAAACCAGTGAAACTCAATTAGGCTCAGCAACCATTTTCCAATTTTGCCTATAACACTGGTCTATTCAATATATATTTCATCAAGTCAGTCTGTGAGATTACATATATTATATGCTTCATAAGATAATATCTTAATTTAGTACAAGCAAAGTATAATGAAGCCATAATTTTTCAATTAAAAAGTATTTTATTTTAATACGAGTCAAAATCCTACTCAAATAGTATATAGCCTACTCATGACTCGTTGTGTTATTCTAAGCTAAAAGACATCCAATAAACTCATGTGCAGCTAATATATATTCTTAAAAGCATTCCTTCTCTTAGAAAAGTAGAATAGCAAGCTTGGACAAATACTCCTTAATTTTATCAAAAGTAAGTTGATGCTTTTCTTCCCATTTAAATTCAACCTCTTATTTTAATTTTAGCAATTCAAAAAATTCTTTAGTTTTTTCAATAAGGTTAGAAATAAACCTTATCAAATAGTTTACTTGCCCCAAGAATCTCTGTAATTCTTTTTAGTTTGAGGCAGCTTGGCTTCAAGCAATGCCTTTGCCTTATTTTTTTCAATCTCAACTCCTTTTGTATGTATAAGAAAACTTAGAAAATTTTTAGCTTGTACAACAAAAGCACATTTCAAAGGATTAAGTTTCAAACAATAAATGCTCATTCTTTTAAAACTTTTTCTCATATGAGAAATATGGTCAGATGCTTTTTTAGACTTTACCATTATATCATCAATATAAACTTCCATATGATGACTAATCATGTCATGAAAAATGGCATTCATAGCCCTTTAGTATATGGCACCAACATTTTTTAAACCAAAGGACATGACCAGCCATTCAAAGTCCCTATTATTCCCAGACATTTGAATGTTTTCTTGGATGCATCTTCCTTTGCAATGAAAATATGATTATAACTTGAAAAGCCATCCATGAATGACAAAAGCTCATTCCTAGAGGTAGCATCAATTAACATCTTAGTTATAGGCATCATATAAACATCTTATGGAGTGGCGAAATTCAAGTCCCTAAAATCTATGCAAACTTTAAGCTTGCCATTCTTTTTATTACGAGGACTATATTAGAAAGCCACTTAGCATACTTGGTTGGCCTAATGAAGCCAACTCTAAGCAATTTTTCAATATGATCCTTGACTTTTAATTCCACCTCCTTTGACATTCTTTTAAGAGGTTAATGAAAAGGATAGAAATCTAGCTTTATAGGGAGGCAGTGCTCAACTACCTCTCAATCCAATCCTAGTATTTCTGTGTAATCCTATGCAAAGAAGTTTTTAAACTCCTTAAGTAGTACAATTAGCTCTTCTTTAATTTCTTCTTTTAATAAAGAACTAATATATGTAATTCTTGGATCTTTTTCTATGCTAAGATCAAAAGGATCTTAACTTTATGCTGATTATCTTAAAGGCATTATGGTGCCTCCTTTAAATAGTATCTTCAGAATCTTCCTTACCTATGATTTCTATTCCATTCACTTCTATTTCCTAACTAACTATTTTATTTGTAATTTGCTACATCATACACTTCTTTATAACAATTTCAGTGATTGCCAATTCCTCTTTTGTGTGTCTAATCATCAATTTCTTCAATAATTAGCTTCTCCATCGACCAATAGGTGTAAGGCATGCTGGTTTTCTCTTTGTATATCAAGTTTGGTTATTCTTGGACCTTTTCCTTCATTTCTTCTTTATAAAGATAAGTATTTCTTGGGTCACCATTCTTTTTCTTTCTAGTGAATCTGAGAGGCCCTAAGTTAACATTATAGAATCTGGCCTTCAGGTTGTCTGAGCAAGTACTAAATGGCTTGTTGTCAGCCCAAACCACTTCAAATTCATTGCCTATCTATAATAGTAAAAATTGGTAAAGAGAAGATGGCACACACCAATTGGCATGAATCCAATCCCTCCCTAGTAGTGTATTATAGTTAGCACTTAATTCTACCATAAAAAATGTATTGAGTGATCGCTTACTCCCAATAGTGATTTCAACTAGTAAAACCCCTAAAAATTTAATGATTTCTTTTGTAAAAGTAGAAATTAAATCTTTTTCATTTTACCAAGAGAATTTAAAAGCCTAAGTGGAATTGCATTTATGGCTAAGCTATTATCCACCAGTATCTTAGAAAAAGGCTTATTGTTCAAATGAGCCTCGATGTATAGAGGTTTTATATGTTTAGTCATCTCCAAGGAAGGCTTTTCAAGAACAACTCTCTTGGGTTAATCTATCCTAGTGTCCTGAATCATCACTTCACTCAAGTATTCCACTTCTTTAGATGAAGTTGCACCCCAAGTGTCACCAAATTCACTTTCATTAGCTTTTTGCATCATGAATTCCTAAGGTAGCACAACTAATGTAGTAGCACAGCTAAAAGGCAAAGGCTTACCCTCCATTTTAAAAGTCTAGATCTCTATATCTCCATCTAGTTCTAAGCTTCCTAAAAAATCCACCTCTTGAGAACTTAAGCTTCCCATAGATTCTTCTTTGTTAGAGCTTGCATCCTCTATGGTTTTCCTCTTGAATTTGGACTTGTTTTCATGTTCCACTTACAACATTGGTTGGACTTGCATTTGTTGTTATTTTTCCTTCCTTTAAGTAACACATTGCCTTTGGAGCCTTCTTTTCTAGGTACGTGTTAATTGATACATAAACTTCTTATGCTCTACACATTGCTAATGTCCACATGGGTTCACAAGTGGTGGCACCATAAATCTAGGCTATTTTCTAGTGAAATTTAGAGCAACCACATTCTCTTATCTCTTAGGTCTGGGTCTATACCTATTATCTTGATAAGCATTTCTAGAAAAATTAGAATTATGAAAAAACTTTAGTCTTTGAACTAGAAATTTTTCTCGCCTTTTTAGAAGTTCCAATTTTGAGCAGGTTTCTAATTATCTTTAGCTTTATTTGGTTGCTGCCAATTGTTGCCATAGAATTTTTTATTCTGTGGTGTTTTTAACCTGGGTGTCCATTTTCCTCTTTTGGGCTCATCTTTTTATTTAAAAGGAATTATTGACTTCATGGGCACATTTGTTAATGGAGGTTTGGAATACTTCACCTTATAATCAAACTTCTTAGATGGTTGGCTAAGGGTGTCCCAATTTCCCGTCCTTTCCTGTAACTTTTTCTTCAAGCCTAGATAAGTTCTAAGGTCAATATTGATGGTATTGACAACAACTATAGGAGGAAGTGGATTCTCCTCGATCAACATTGCATCTTTCTTTTCTAAGAACTTCAACACACCTTTATTGATACAATCTTGTACCATATTTTTAAACACCCAACAAACACCAGCGGAATGATTGTAAGAATTATGATACTTATAATAATTTCTCCCCTTTAGCTCTATAATTGTGGGTATTTTATGATCAGGCGGTAATTTAATGAATTTTTCCTTCAAAAGGAAATTAAAGATTTGATCAATCTTTAAAATTTCAAAAGTGTACTAAACTTGAGGGTTAGAACCCTATGATTTTTTTCATGCCTTTGGAGTCTTTTTTTCCAACAATGGGCAAACACAAGATCTTATGCTTTCTAGGTCTACTATAGTAATTTCAGCATTGGACACCTTTTAGAAGTAGGTGCCCATTGAAGCCTTCCTCCTTTAATTCTCCTCCCTAATTAGCTCCTCATATTCACTCACTTTAGCAGTGAGTTCACAAAAATCACAGAACCTTATAATGAAAAGTTCAGCACTTTCTCCAACCTTCTGAGTTACATTGGACAGTTCATTTATGCAAATCTCTGGTTCAACTTTAAAAAATTGGGTATGAAATTGCCTTTCCATCTCCTACCAAGTGAGAATAGGATTCTTAGGTAGCGTTGCATACCAAGTGAATGTGGTTCATGTCAAACTGTTAGGAAATAATCTTAATTTCAAATTAAAGAAATTTTTGAAGTTTGCTAACTCCCCACATTGAATAGTGAAATGAGTGATATGCTCCAGCATTAACTATCCATTTTCCATAGAGAATAAGGAAACTCAAGAACTCTTTAGCCTTTGGGATATGGATTATCCATGTCTATCACATCTAGATATAGCTTGTGGAATTTCGGGTCTTCGACTTAAAGTAGACTCGACCCATACTACTCCTATACTATATCTCTTACAGAATCCAGGTCAACTCCCACTATAGGTGGCGCTTGAGGCTAAGGTATATATGCCTAGGGAAAATTAACTTGACCCTAGGGATCTAGCATATAACCTTAGGGATAATTTCCCCATATGTCCTTTCCTTCCTATTCATACACTCCTAGTTATAAGGTTGGGCTATTCTTGCTAAGAATTTGTTAGTTAGGCCTATTATTCATATTATTACCATTTTAGCCATTAAGGTTGTTAGGAAAAATTACTTTATTATTAGGCCCCACCTTATCCCTCTGATGTTAAGGAATATGCCTTTCATCATTGACCAACTAAGTTCCTTATAGACCTTTTATAGAATTGCCAAACTCCTCCTAAACTATGTCTAGCTTGGATATAGTTGTGTGTTGTTATATGATTGTTCATTCATGTTAGAAAGTGCTTGCATAGTATTTTGTAACATTTTTTCAAACCCTTTGAGGGAATTCTCAATGCCTTGCTATAGGGAATTCTCAATGCCTTTCTTAATGCCTTACTTTTAGGAATTCTCAGTGCCTTGCTTGAGGAAACTAACCATTTGATGTATTGCATCCTGAAAGACTTTATCAAAACCTTAAGTACTCTCAACCATATCAACTCCTTTCATTTTTTGACCTGTTTGGTCAGTAGGCACTTTATCCTTGTTATGGCCATAAGGCACCTTACTTCCTTATTAATTTTCATCACCTACTTCCTTATGTGTTTTGTTGGTTAAATCTCCAACATCATATACTTCTTTTCCACTTCTTAGTAAGTTTGTCATCTTGTTGAAATGTGTGCACTTAGCATGCCAAAAGATTATTAGCTATTTTTGGATTTTGATTGATTTGTGAGCATGCTAGAGGAGCAAGTCCTTGAAAAGTAAACTGATTTCCTCAAGATGATTTATGGATTCCCAAGCTCCTTTGCCACAATTTTCTTGAATTTCAGAGATAGAAATTAATTTTCAAATAAAGAGACAATTTGAGCAACTAAAATGAAAATTGTATTAATTTTATAATTGAGTACAAAGTGAAAATAGAGTAAATACAGTATTTTGGTAAACTAAAGAAATTGACAATAAGATAATGATAAAGATTTGCTAATGATTGAAGTTGTTGATATAGATGTTGATGTTTGTGATTACTCCTTTCCCTTTTATGGTGCAAGAATTTATTTCTTCAAATAATTATCCCAATAAAGAAGTCTTTTATTTCCAATATATAAATTCATGCAGCAAATAACTCCTTCAGATGCCTTTTTGCTTAAGTCTTTGCATGAATGAATGTGAACAGTCGTGCTTCTGGATTTTATCATTTTATATCTTCTAGCTCAGGTGTTTCTAAAAATTGACTTTTAGTTTGGCCTTTTTTTAATCCAATAAAAATAATGTATTAATCATTTTTAGCCTAAAAATTTAATTTTAGTACAAATAGTAATAATGTGATCTTTCAAATTCTTAAAATTTAAAAGACTAAAAATTGAAAAATTTAAATGAAAGCATTTAAGAAAATGTTAAACAAAATAAGAAAAAAAATGTAATTTAGAGTGAAAGAGTTAATATGCTAGATGCAAAAAGTACCATGTGTCAACACAAGGTGAATTCCTTCTCTTTGCTTTAACTTTAATAAACACAAATGTATGTAGCATTTTTCATCTTATAGAGCTTGAATAGACAAATCTAAATAAACAAACAAAATCTAGAATTCAACCCCTTAGAGTCATAACTCATTGTGTTTACCATCTTAATTTGATAGCTTCTTCCTTATCTTTCTCCATTTTTTGATTCCATCCTTTTATTTTTGAAAAAAAAAAAAGAAAAACCCCTTTGCAAACCCTAGTAGACTTTCTGAAAGTGCCTTAAAGGGAGGTGAACAAGGCAAATAAGGATTTATGGAAAATTAAAACAAATTTAAAGGATGAACAAGAATTGAATAAGGATATAAAGGAAGAATAATGAACATAAAGATTTAAGGAGTTTGAATTCTAAATAATCCTATGTCTCCACTTAACTTATCCCTAAGTTAGGATTTTTAATTCCCACAATCATATTCATAAGATTGAAGTTACATAAGAGTTTAAGGCTCACTTTTTTAACCTTACAACTTGAGTTTTTTAGGCTTACTAAAAAACTAATTCATAAGTGTTTCCAAGGATCACAACAAAACCAAATTCCCAAGTGTTTTGATGGCCTAACACTTAAACTAATTCCTTTAGAATAGAATCTCACTTCCGATTTTCTAATCCCAAAAAATAGAAGAAAAAAAATATTTATTCTAACACTCACCAATTCTTAAAAGAGTTATATAAATACAAGAATGATTTAAAGAGAGTTTTAAGAGTTTAATTGAATGGTTAAGAGAGAATGAATGATAATCAAGTTTCTTAAACCTTCAAATGAACTCTAGAGGTTATTTATATAGACAAACAACTTAGATTATGACTATTGGATGTATTGATTATGTCTCCTACATCTCTTGTTGATTTTTGAATTAACTTGGACTTATTTTTGTCAAAACATTGCTCATAGTCATAAGGAGGAAACCCTAGTTCATAAGCATAAATTAGCAGACCATTGCATTAAAAAATATTCATTGAATGCTATCAGTACTGGCCTTGTGAGCTGAAGCTAGCTCCTCACAATTGTGAGGGCAGCTAGTGAGGAGCACTACAAGATTTGACAAAATGAGCTCTTGAAGCACTATTGAAGGTCAGCTCATGATGGGCTTATGAGCAAACTACTGTAAGTCCAAATTGTATATTTTTGTATATAATTGCTTCTCAAAGATTGAGGACTTGCATAGGTTGAGATACTTCATTGAAATGCATAATAATAACACTCTTTTAATGAGTAGTTCATTGTCTCCAATCAATAAACAATTAATCTTGATAATCGATTAGCTTCTTACATACTTAAATGAAATTATTAGAATCTAAATTGTTTGTTAAAGTCCAAAATTAGGAGTTTGATCATACAAATGGTTAACACTTTCCACAATCACTTTCTCCAAGAATTTGAAAGTATAGTCTCCTCTCTTTTCTGCATTATTACTATCATTCTTCTAGCTATTATCATTTCCCTTTATTTTTTCCTAATTTGATTTTTGATTTTCTTTGGTAGCTTGTGAAGTCTTTTTAGGGGAGAGGAGCTCTTTAGGAAAGCAATAGCCACAGAGGTTTTAATGGATTTTGAGGAGCTCTCTGAGTTATGCCCTTTTTAACTTGTTATCTCCCTAAATTTAAGTTTTTATAACTAAAGAGAAGACAAAAGAAAAAGAAAGAGGTGTGAGAGGCTTTTTGTGCAAAAAAAATGTGACACAAAAACCAAATGCTGGAAGCAGAGAGTGCCAAGTGTCAAAACCTTGTTATACTCTTCTCTCTACCAATTCATCTATATTAGCTCTTAAAGAACAATTCATGATAGGATATATGAATATTACACGGATTGCATAGCTTAATTGACCAAGGTCTTTAAGTAATTTTCTCATTGGTGTATCAAAATTCTTATCAGAGTTCACAAGAATGTCAAGCATGACTGATCATTAAAGAGTATTTTTAGGTAGAAACCATCAATAATGCTTGCTATATTTCAAATAGAGTTTTCGAAAGATCTATTTTAAATAAAAATTCTTTTAAGATTTGGAAAAATAGAAAACTTAAGATATCATATCTAAAAGTATTTGGATGTAAATGTTTCATATTAAACACTCATTTTGGAAATTTTTATTTTAAAACCAATAAAGGTATATTTTTAAAATATTCCAGCTCTAGCAAGGCTTATTGAATTCTCAATAAAAGATCATTGGCACTAAAGGAATCCATGCATGTAGTATGAGTTTTGAATTCCTGATAAGAAACTTCTGGAGCAACGGGATATAAAATTTCCAAGACATTGTTTCTATTTTTTGGTCTTTGCTTGACATGATTTTATAACCATGATAATTTCTTCTTCATAAGATCAGCCATTTTGAAATCCAAAGAAAAAAAATTAACCATAGCTTGTATGAACGCATGTAGCAAGGCCAATTTTCTTCTTAAAGGGAAACATATATTATTTTTAGCAAATTATAATGACCATAATTTATCATTGAGCATATGTAAGATTGAAGACCCATTAACAAAAATTAACATTTTTTCATTTAAATTTTTGGTACAAAACACCAACATTCAGCTAAAATCCCAAAAATTTAACAATATTTTTAACTAGCTATAGTGTGTGAGGTGATTTGAATTTCAAAAACGGCTGCATAGGACATGAACATAAGACACTACTTATGCGGAGACAATATTTCTATTGTTTTCATTTTATTTTTTTTATTAATCCAAATTCCTTACATGGATTTTTTTAGATACTACAAATATAAACCCACCTGCAATAAATCCAAAAAATTCTAGGAGGTGCTATAAATTGGATCTGACATCATTACAACTAATATTGAAATTTGAGAGAAAATTTTTTTTAACCCTTATCTTAACAAACTACTAAATATTGAATAGATAATAATCTAAATGAGCAATTTTTGGATGAAAATGACCTAAAACTGGTCTTTTAACCATTGAAGGAGAAAAAAAAATGAAGTAAATTTTCTAGGACTTAATTAGGAGAACCAAATATTTTCTTTAAAAAAATGGAAATATCTTGTGGGGACATTGAAATGTATAAATTGTAAGTCATTACAATTTTTTATATAGTTAGAAATTGAAAGATACATAATTATGCCAACACCATCTAACTCTTATAATCTACTACTTCTATTCTACTCTGTCTTATTTCTGTGTTATTGGTTTCCATTATCAAATGGACAAGAAAATGAAGTCGTTGGATATGGCTACACAATTGAATCTGTCACTATTAATCAACAAGACAAGCCTTTACAAGTTGGTCTTACCCTTGTCAATAATTCATTTGTTTATGGACCTAATATTCAAAGTCTCAGTCTTTTAGCTAGGTAACCAATTAACATTTGATACTCCTTCAATCCTTGATCATTATCTTCATGAATTCTTCAATCTTGATTTTAAACTTCTATGTTCATTTTCAAACATCAATGTGATGGTAGTACTGTAAGAGATAAAAGAGCTCAACTATGCAAGTAATATGCCTTAAAAATTTGTCAGGATAATATGGTTATCTATCCAATCTTTATTGGTGGTTGAAATAAATGCTTGGAGCTAACTTAACATATTCCTTTAATGCAGCTTTGAGATAAATGAACGTCTTAGGATCAGAATAACAGATTCAGATACACAAAGATGGGAGATCCCAGAAGATATCATTCCCAGGCTGAAAAATTTCTCTGCTCCGAAAGACTTTCCTGTTGTAGAATCTCCAGGGAGCTAGCCTGCCTTGTTAGACAACACAACCCTTTCCAACCCAAACTCAGACCTTGTTTTCAACCTCTACAGCTCTATCCCTTTCGGCTTCTCCGTTTCCCGCAAATCCAATGGCGACATACTTTTCAATGCATCTATGAACCCGACAAATTGTCAAACAGAGCATATTTGGCCAATAATCAAGGAAGAACATTTGTTGTCAAAAAGAGAAGATCTTGCTGAAGAATAAAGATGAAAATCTCTCCATATTTCTTGTATTCCTATTGTATATTGGTATTCCTAAATTAGCTAGGTTACCTTCTAAAATATCTCCATATTTCTTGTATTCCTATTGTATATTGGTATTCCTAAATTAGCTAGGTTTACCTTACATAGACATATATTTTTGTTGTATATAAAACAAGGTCTGTAACCTTTGTACATATAGAGAATAAAATCAATATTTTTTCTTCCTTTCAATTGTTTATATGGTATCAGAGCTAAGTTCAACTTCTTTGCACTGTGGCTCACAATTCTGCTGAAGAATTTCTTTCTTTTCTTTATATTCATCCTATAGAGGATCTGTTCAAACTTAAACCTCATGTTTCCAAAATTTTAATTATTTACCATGGATACAAACAAATTTGAAGCTATATCTGTCAAATTCAATGGCAAAAATTTTGCACTTTGGGAATTTCATTTTTGAATTTTTGTTGATGGCAAGGGATTCTCTGGCATTCTTGATGGATCAGAGAAGGCAGAAGATGATGAGAAGAAGAAGATTAGTTGGAAAACAAAGAATGCATAAATTATTTCTTGGATTCCCAACTCAGTTGAACCTGATATTGCCCTAAGTCTTCGATCTTTTGATATTGTTGTTGATATATGGAATCATCTCAAAGGAATTTATTCTCAAGTGAACTAATCAAGACAATTTGAACTTGAATACGAAATAGCCAACATCAGCCAAGAAGACAGGGATATTCGTAGCTTTTATATTGAAATGTTGAAATTGTGGATAAAACAAGACATGATTTCCTCTTCTAAGATTTTCACTATTGCATATGTTAAAGTAAAGAAAGAAAGAGATCGCGGAAGAGTGATGCAGTTCCTCATGAAGCTCAAACCTAAATTTGAGATAGCTCGGGGAACATTAATTAATCATGGAAATTTGACAATGGAATCTGTATTAGGAGAACTTATTCGTGATGAAACATGTTTAAAAACACAGGCACAGTTAGGCACAAAAACTAATTCAGCTGATTCTATATTTCTTACTTCATGTGGAAGGTATCATTCAAGACAAAGACATGGAAATAAAGAGGATATCCGTTGCAGGTACTGTAATGAATTTGGGCATGTACAGTCTCATTTTCGGAAGAGGAATATATGTAACTATTGTAAGAAATCGAGCCATATCATTTTAGAGTGTAGGCTTTTGAAAAATAAATAAACAACCTTTGTTACTATAAGCAGTGATAAAAAATTAGAAAACCTGTCTAAACTGTCTCTCACGCCGTATGCCATTCAAAAGATGATTCAAGACTCAATGCAATCAACTCTTTTAGGTGTCCTTTCCTCTATTTTTTTGTTGCTGGTTTATCAGGTATAGGACTTAAGCATACTCCTTGGTTTATTGATTCAGCTGCTTTCAACCACATGACAAATCAAAAACATGCATTTGTTAATTTGAAACCTTGTTCCCTAAACCAATCCATGATGACTGCTAATGGTAAAACATTACCCATTCAAGGCATTGGTACCGTTTGTTTGCCAAATAATTGTTCTCAATCCATTTGCCTTCCTAGCACCTTATATGTTCCTCGATTAATAACTAATTTAATATATGTTGGACAACTTACTGAGCATAATTGTTCCGTTAAATTTTCTCTTAATGGTTGTGATGTGCAGGACCTTTACACGGGGCAAGTGATCATGAAGGGGCATAAATAGGGGCGTTTGTTTCATCTTGATCTCAATCTGAAAAAGAGTCCTCCTTTTTGTTTTACTATCACTACATCATCTTCCACCTCACATACAAAAAATACTTGGGATCTTTGGCATCATCGATTGGGTCATCCACATGCTAGTCGGTTAGAGTCTATTTTCAAATCTCAGTTTCTCCCTGATAAGTTAATTATCAAGAATAATGATTTTCAACATTGTCAAACTTGTGTTCTTGGCAAATTTTCTAAATTACCTTTTGCTTCTAGTAATACTAAAATTGATGCTCCTTTTGATCTTATTCATTGTGATTTGTGGAGACCTTCCCCTATTTTGTCTTGACTTGGGTACAAATATTTTGTTCTTTTTATTGATCATTTTACACGTTTTACTTAGGTGTATTTCTTCTGTTCTAAATCTAAACTAACAAATATTGCCAAAAACTTTGTCACTATGGTAGAAACACAATTTGGAAAAGTAATCAAAATTTTTTAGTCAAATCTGGGAGGAGAGTTTTGTGCCTTATACCTTGCTCAATTCTTTAATGACAAAGGCATTTTAACTCAACAATCCTGTCCTGGTACTCCTGAATAAAATGGGGTCATGGAACGAAAAAACTGTCATGTTGTGGAAATTGTTTGAACTCTCATACTTGAGTCCTTCGTTCCACCTCACTTTTGGGTTGAAGCTATTCATACAGCTATCCATCTTATTAACAGGCAGACTACTCCTATCCTTAGTAATCAATCTCCTTTCTTTACTCTTTTTCATAAGTCATCAAATTACGTGAATCTCCGTGTTTTTTGCTATGTTTGCTCTGTGTTGCTTCCCCCATATGAACAACATAAACTATCTGAAAAGGCTACCAAATGTGTTTTCATTGGTTATAGTGATAAACATAAAGGTTATATTTGTTATGATCCTCAACATCATCGCATCCGAGTATCTCGTAATGTCATTTTTTTTAACATCTTTATTTTTATGTTTCATCTTTGAGTACAGCAGCTCTGAATTCTTCCATTTCTACGTTATTCAATTTTTTGGATTCTTCAAATTCTGATTTGTCTCCTGATACTCATGACACGCCTGTTATGCAACTCCCTGATCACGCCCCTGAAGGTCCTCTTCCTGATGTTCTTAGTGATACACTACCCTACTTTGCCTTCTTTGAAAAGATCCACCTGTGTTAATTTTGGTAAGCCCCCTAACTTATCAACTCTCTTTACCACTCTAAATTCTATCCAAATTCCTACCACTTATAAGCAGGCAATCGAACAAGTATGTTGGAAGAAGGCAATGGATGAGGAAATTGAGGCATTGACTACGAATCATAGTTGGGACTTAGTCTCATGGCCCTCTAATACTTCTGTCATTAGTAGCAAATGGGTGTACACCATTAAGGTTTAGCCTAATGGTACTTTAGACTGCTACAAAGCTCGTTTGGTAGCTCAAGGCTATAAACAGGAATATGGGATTGATTATGAGGAAACATTTGCTCTTGTTGCTAAGATGACCATAGTTCGAACTCTTCTTACTATTGCATCCAGCAAAAAGTGTCCACTGTATCAATTAGATGTCAAGAATGCTTTTCTTCATGGACATTTAAAGGAAACTGCTTATATGGAGTGTCCTCCTGGCTATTCTCTTGGTGATTCTAATGTGGTTTACAAACTTAACAAGTCTCTCTATGGTCTTAAACAGGCACTACGGGCATGGTTTGAAAATTTTTGTTCTACTATTTATTCAGTTGGTTTCCAACAGAGTTCTAATGATCACTCTTTGTTCATGCATCAATCTTCACATGGTATTATTATTCTACTTCTTTATGTAGATGATATGGTCATTACAGGAAGTGATACAAAGGGCATTCTTGCATTTAAACAGTTTCTTCATAATTCTTTTCACATGAAAGATCTTGGCACACTTACTTATTTTCTGGCTTTAGAAGTGTCATATTCCACTTATGGTCTCTTTCTCACGTAGTGCAAGTATATTGACGATTTGCTTAAACTTGCCAATTTGACTGACAATAAAGTCTTTTCCACTCATATAGAACTTAATTTGAAACTAGAATGTGATGATGGTGCACTTATCTCTGATCCTACCTTGTATTAGTGACTTGTAGGTAGTCTTATTTATCTTACCATCACACGACCTGATATATAATTTATTGTTTAGGTTGTCAATCAATTTGTTTTTTAGCCTCAGCATCCTCATCTCTCAGCACGTCATTGTATTCTTCGCTATCTCAAAGGCACTAGTGGTCGAGGGCTCTTTTTTCCTTCCAACACAACTCTCACTCTTAAGGCTTTTTCTGATGCTGATTTTGTAGGGTGTATTGATACACATCGATCTACCACCGATTGGTGTGTTTTTCTAGGAGCATCACCTATTTCCTGGAAATGTAAAAAGCAGGATAGGGTATCTAAATCTTCCACAGAGGTTGAGTATCGATCTATGTCGTTTATTAGCTATGAAATTGTTTGGCTTCGACAACTTCTTCTTGAGCTTGATGTGCTTTGTGATGACTCTATTCCTCTTTTTAGTGATAACACTAGTGCTATTAGCATTGCCACTAATCTTGTCCATCATGAACGTACCAAACACATAGAGGTTGATTGTCATTACATTCGCGAATTGGTCCATGATAAAGTACTTCGTCTTATTCATGTCCCATCTCATGATCAAGTTGCTGACTTGTTAACAAAGCCCATGCCCTTTGCTCGCCATGAATATCTCATAAGCAAATTGATGCTTGTTGACAACCACCATCAATTTGAGGGGGGATGTCAAATGGAGCATATTTGGCCAATAATCAAGGAAGAACATTTGTTGTCAAAAAAAGAAGATCTTGCTGAAGAATAAAAATGAAAATCTCTCCATATTTCTTGTATTCCTATTGTATATTGGTATTCCTAAATTAACTAGGTTTACCTTCAAAAATCTCTCCATATTTCTTGTATTCCTATTGTTTATTGGTGTTCCTAAATTAGCTAGGTTTGCCTTCAAAAATCTCTCCATATTTCTTGTATTCCTATTGTATATTGGTATTCCTAAATTAGCTAGGTTTACCTTACATAGACACATATTTTTGTTGTATATAAAACAAGGTCTGTAACCTTTGTACAGATAGAGAATAGAATCAATATATTTTCTTCCTTTCAATTGTTTATACAAATTCCAGCACATTCTTGGTCTTTAAGGATCAGTATATACAGCTCACTTCTTCTCTTCCTGACGACAAGTCTAATCTATATGGTATTGGAGAGCACACAAAGAGCTCCTTTAGGTT
The DNA here is from genome assembly GCA_947683625.1 of Mallotus nudiflorus. Lineage (NCBI taxonomy): Eukaryota > Viridiplantae > Streptophyta > Magnoliopsida > Malpighiales > Euphorbiaceae > Mallotus > Mallotus nudiflorus. The sequence goes on from CANTUR010000041.1 coordinate 9,507,069, forward strand.
GCAGCAAAGTCAGACGTTGACTTTGTGGAATGCTGACATAGGAAGTGCTAATCAAGATGTTAATCTTTATGGATCCCACCCATTTTACCTGGATGTCCGATCACCCTCCAGCGATGGAAGAGTTCCAGCGGGGAGTAGTCATGGTGTTCTGGTGTTGAATAGTAATGGGATGGATGTAGTTTACGATGGTGATAGAACAAGTTACAGTATAATAGGTGGTGTTGTTGATTTGTACATATTCGCTGGTCCATCTCCTAATATGGTGATCCAGCAGTACACAGAGCTCATTGGTCGGCCCGCACCTATGCCTTACTGGTCATTTGGTGAGTCCTCTCGTACATTTTGTGTTTTGGTCTCGACTCTTGAGCATATTCACTAACATTTTTGTCCATGTTTCCATATCAAGGATTTCATCAATGTCGATATGGTTACAAGAACATTGCTGATGTTGAGTCAGTGGTTGCTGGCTACGCAAATGCTTCTATACCCCTTGAAGTTATGTGGACAGATATCGATTACATGGATGCTTACAAGATTTTTACTTTTGATCCCATTAACTATCCTGTTGATCAAGTGAAACAATTTGTCGACAAACTTCATCAAAATGGTCAAAAATACTTTGTCATTATTGATCCTGGTAAGTACCCACATAAGAATAATCATTAATTTTAAGGTAACTAATCAAGTAGTTAATCGGATCAACTTCAAGAAAATATTTATGGTGTCATCTTTCTCAGGAGTTAGTGTTAATGATAGCTACGGAACCTATACTAGGGGGATGCAAGCTGATGTCTTCATTAAACGAGATGGTGTTCCTTACCTGGGACAAGTTTGGCCTGGACCTGTCTACTTTCCTGATTTTGTAAAACCTGACACCAGTATCTTTTGGAAAGATGAGATCAAAAGGTTTAGAGATATTGTTCCTGTCGATGGTCTTTGGATCGACATGAATGAGATTTCCAATTTCATAACTTCACCACCAACTCCATCCTCTACCCTTGATGATCCTCCTTACAAGATTAACAATGGAGGAGGCAAGAGGCCAATTAATGACAGGACAACCCCTGCAACATGTCTACATTTTGGTAACATTACAGAATATAACGTTCACAACTTATATGGACTGCTAGAAGCTAGAGCAACACACGACGGCTTATTAAATTCCACAGGCAAGAGGCCGTTTGTACTTAGCAGATCTACGTTTGTCAGTGCTGGCAAATATACAGCTCACTGGACCGGAGACACTGCCTCTAGATGGGTCGATTTGGCCAACACCATTCCTACCATGTTGAATTTTGGACTCTTTGGTATACCAATGGTTGGGGCTGATATATGCGGTTTTTCAAGGAGCACTAATGAAGAACTTTGCCGCCGATGGATTCAGGTAAATATAAAATGCTAGTAGTGCAAGAGGCCAGGAGTTCAAACTCTAACAGTCCTCGGTAAAAGTTAAATGTTTTCTCCATGGACTAAATAATGTGCGTTGTTTTCTGAACTATATTAATTATTGTTTTCAGCTTGGGGCCTTTTATCCCTTTGCAAGAGATCACTCGGACAAAAATAGCATTCGTCAGGAGCTATATGTATGGGATTCAGTGGCTGCGACTGCAAGGGAGGTTTTGGGACTCCGGTATCGACTGCTTCCATACTTGTACACATTAATGTTTGAGGCACATACTAATGGGACACCAATTGCAAGGCCATTTTTTCTCATTTCCTGACGATGTCAACACTTACAATATCAGTTTCCAGTTTCTAATCGGTAAGGGTGTAATGGTATCACCAGTGGTTAATCAAGGACAATTGTCAGTTGACGCATACTTCCCAAAAGGAAATTGGTTTAGCCTGTTTAATTATTCTAATTCAGTGAGCTCAAGCTCAGGATCGCATGTAACACTTGATGCACCTGATGATAAGATAAATGTGCATGTCATGGAAGGCAATATTTTGGCAATGCAAGGGGAAGGGATGACCACAGAAGCTGCCCGAAAGACGCCTTTTGAGCTCTTGGTTGTTTTGGACAGCAATGGAAGCAACAGTTCTGGTGAATTGTTTTTGGATGATGGAAAGGAAGTTGAGATGGGAGGAATCGGAGGGAATTGGAGTTTCATCCAATTTCAAGGTGGCATGAAAGGGAATAATACTCTCTTCGTATCATCAGAAGTTCAAAATGGAGGATTTGCTTTGAGTCATAATTGGACCATTAGTAAGGTGACTTTTGTTGGGTTGAAATTGGACAGCAATGCACAGTTTCGTAACATTGAAATCCCAGGACTCTCAAATCTTATTGGAGAAGCATTCAGCTTGGATCATAATCTAACTGAATAGTAAAATTCCTGAAAAATAGAACATTGCAAAATTAAACTCAATTTGGTTCACTACTTGAGAACCAATTACCAAAAGTTATTAATATTTAAAATATTTTTATTTAACATAGTAAGCTTCTCATTTAAAATTGCTTCCACTTGCATGTATGTCAGTAAGAGTTATCTCTACTATGTTGTCCTCCCTTTGCATCTAATAGCTCATGTGATGCACAGTATAAGATGAATGTTTCAATCTCCCCCTTTCTTGACCTCCAAATTATTCAAAAAATAAAAAAAAAAGTTATCTCTCCTGTGTTATGCATAAATTTCTTAATTATCTCTACTATGTTATGCATATCCAGTGGAAGGATGTAAATCATCTCTTATTCCAAAATAAGATAAATTTCTTAATATTTTCTTCAATATAGGTAGCATAAATATGAGTAGAATAAGTATATGGGATATCATTCGTTAAATTCTTAAACTATGACTTACAGTATTATTTTGTTAAGTCTGCCTAATGTTTTTCTACTTTTAGTTGATATCTAACTTAAGAAAATTACACTTTATCCTAAATTTTGAACAAAAATTTCAAATTTATTTTGTATTACTCTTCGTTTTAAAAATAATCTAACAGTTATTTAAAAACACTGAATTATTATAAAGAAAATGGATATCACCACATGTTTTGATACCTTTCTTAAGACACGCTATTGCGGGGGATTGAACAATACCTCAATTAAGGATACACACATTTATTTTCAAAGCCTTTTTTTAGATATATAATGAAGAAAAAACATTTTTGTTATTTTTTTATATGAAATAACATTTTTGTTATTATTAGTGAAACCAATTCATAATAAAGAAAAATTTTGTAGATAAATTTGATTTATTTATGAACTTTATTAAGTGTCAATGTACATATAAAAAAGTATTTCAAATATAAAATTAAGAATATAATATATATTTAAATTATGAAATAGTAAATTATTATTTATCAAATATTAAATCATTATTTTAATATTTCCTTTCAAAAAAATAATATTAATAGTTGATTGTTGTGAGTTTGTTGTAGTTTTTTTTTGTTGTTGTTTGGTTGTTGTCCATATTTTGTGCTTATTTTAAATGTAAATAATTTATATAAATATAGATTATATTAATACAAATTCAATAACATAAATTGTATAAATTTTAATTAACTAATTAATTATTAATTTATACAAATATAATTAATTTATATAAATGTAAATTATATAAATATAAATTTATCAAAAAATATAAATCCACTAAATTATTTAAATTAATGAAAATAATTTAAATTATTAAATATTAATAATAATTTAATATTTGAATGTTGTTGGGTTGTTGTTGTTATTTTTTAATCTTGTCTAATTGTTAGGTTGTTGTCCATGTTTTATGCTTGTGCTAAAAATAATTAATTTATATAAATATATATATATATTTATCAATTTATTAAATATAAATTATATATTTAAATTTATTTATTGATTTATTATTTATTTGGGTTGTTGTTGGGTTGTTTTTTATTTTTCTAGTTTTTTCTAATTATTGTTTGGTTGTTGTGCAATTTTATGCTTGTTTTAAGTTGTTTTTAACTTTGTTTTTGGTTGATGTCCTGCTGTTGTTCATATTTTTTGGCTTTTTTTCTTTTTCTGCTTATTAGGTTGTTGTCATGTTTGATAATTGTTTTAAATATAATTAATAAATTATATAAATTTATTATTTATTAATTTTATTAATATAATTAATTTATATAGATATAAACTATAAATTTATAAATTTATTTAAAAACTATAAATTATAAAATTTTTTAATTATTTTTTATTAAGTATTAATTTATCATTAAATGTTGAGCAAATTACATTTACCTTCCTGAGTTTTGACCTAATTACATCTCTTCTCCCTCTTATTTGAAAATTGAACATTTACACCTATCAGTTTTAATTCCATCAACATTTAAGTCCCTCCATAACTTTTTTGTTAGGGTCTTTATATCAAAATATATTTAACTCTCTTTGTTTGTGCAATATTTGAAATTTTTGAAGTATATTAAGGCTATTGACCTAATTTGATTTAGTTAAAATTTTGAAGCCCAAAATGAGTGAAAAGTCCATGACTTGTGCAACTTAATGATTAAGACATAAGAATAATTTGGAGATTTGGATGAGAATGCCTTATGGAAAAATATCAGCTTGGGATGAAGGTTGTAAGTTACATGAATTTATTTTTACCTTTAAACGAAAGATTCTTAAGCTGGAGAAATAAATGGAAGACGTGGCCTGCAAGTAAAGAATGCCTATAAAAGCAAGAGGATCCAATCAATTGACATCTCCAATCCTCAATGATCAACCAACAAATCATTTTTTTATTAGCAGTTACTGTCATTTTCTTTTCTTTAGCTTGTCAATTGCACTATTTCTTTTACTTGTCCTTTACTTTGTATTAAGCTTCCAAAAATCAATACAATTTTCTTTTTAATTATTCAATTATTTCTTTGTTAATTTACCTTTTATCTTTTGAAATCCAAACAAATTGTGATAAAAGAGTTTGGGGACTCATATTTCATATGAAAGAAGTCAGTATATTTTAAAGATTAAATTCCTCTGGCACGTTCGCAATCACGTAAAATACCAAAAATAACCAATAATCTTTTGCACGCTCAGTAGGACATGTTTCAACAAGATGAACATATTTGAAAAAGAAATTTGCGAAGTTAGTTAGTGAACTAACATTTCATATATAAAAATAGGTGGTTTATGGAAATAAATGAATGAAAGCTTAGTGCCTCAAAATCTCTTAGATCGAGGTACCTTTTGGCTATTTGGGCCCAAATTTGGAGGTAATTAGTACTCAAAATATTCTCATAAAAAGAATGAAAGCTATACATGATGTAGTGCCTCAGATGATCAATTCTACATATCAGGTTAATAATTCGAACATTAAAAATTTTAAGAAAATATTGCAGGATGTTATGCAATCATTTTCTAAAATGAATGAGCAAGTATCCAAATAAGATACTTTATGCAAACCAGCAGTGGAGGAAGAAGTTCTGGTAATTTTGCAAAATTGCTCCATGAGTTCAATTAGTCACTGATGAAAGGACTAACCTAGCCTTGCAGCTAAGAATATATGAACAAGAAGGAAGAGGCTCGGAGACAATATTTCTCATGAAAAAGAACCAGTTCCCTAGGGCTACATGCAATATCCCTAGGCTCATATGCCTTTTCCCTAGGCATATGTGCCACATCCCTAGGGACTGGGACAAAACACAAAAGGTGACATTTTACCTTAGGAGAAATCAATTTTTCAAGACCAAACACTAGTTCCCTAAGGTCCGATGCTAATGCATCAAGACTATTTGTCTTGTCCTCAATCCCCAAGGGTGGAAATGAACTTGAATGTAGAAAAAGAGACAAAGCTTATAGAGGAAAATTTACTTTTCTCAATGGCATCAACCAAATCTATTAATATGGATTCAAGAACATCGATGGATCTAAAAAAGAAAATCAAAGACAAGCAGGTGGTTCAACCTTCCAAGATGAATCCAAATAAGTTTGAAAAATATTGAAGGTTAGATCCTCACAATAAATTTTTAGCATAAACAAAAGACCACCTACTTTAAAGTTGTTAAGGAATAACCACAAATACAAGTCAAGGAAGGATGAAAAGCCTGTACAATCAAGATTCATGGTGTCACCACTTATTGCACTAAGCAAATAATAACATTAAGTGAAAACCAAAAATTTCCCCCAACCAATAACTTATACTTATAAAGGAAGGTTACAAAGACAAAGAGTAACTTAAAATTGGCAAGTCCAACCTAATGTTATGGTCAAATTCAGGCTTAAAGTAACAAAGGATCCATTTTTTAATAAAAAAGAGTCCTTGATGCATGGGATTGAGGAAAATGTCACCAGGTTCCACACTCAGGGGGCAACTTCCCTAGGAGAAATAGAAGGGGTCATCCTAGAAAAGTCATCAGGAGAGGTAATCAATGCAATAATGGTTTTTCCAATTATTATTGATAATAAAAAATCCCTTAATGTATTCTTTATGGACAATCCAATTGAAATGTTGAGCTTTAAAAAGGCAGAGCTGAAAATATTTCCCACTCTAAGGGAAAGTAAAAAGCTAAATAAAAATAAATAACTGACTTCTGGCTAGGGATTTGCCACTTAGTGGCAATTTTTTTCTTTTTGAATTATGAAAATTAGGCTTAATGGCCATTTTCTTAAATAAAGTTTGAATTTTGAAATTTTTGATGTGTTTTATTTACAATTATTTTCTTTGGTGTGTTTCTTTAGCATGTGAATAAATACTGTGAATGGTGATGTGTTGATAAAATTTTAGTGGCATAATGATTTAAAATTTAACATTTTGGTAATGCATGACTTTAGTGTATGTGTGCAATGTGATCAGTGGTGCAAAAAGTTAAAACATTTGGTTGATGGAAAATAAACAGGTGGATACATAGCAAATAAACTAGAGGATAATAAACTCATCTTCCTTGTAAAGAGAGAACTAGTGAAATATCAAGAAAAGATGCAGACAAATTGCTATAAGTCAAGGTAAATTGAAATCGCCAAAGTGCATAACAATGAAGATGATTTTGCAAGAAGCAAATGCAAACAAATTGCATAATTCTCAAATTTATAGGCAAGGAAATAAAAAAACAAATAGGCTAAATAAGCAATTAATTTGGCCATGACATAAGAATTGCCTCGAAAATATGATTTACTATGAGAATATGTAGTATTTTGACAATTTACTACTAAAATAAATAAATTTCCCTTGTGGTGATATAAAGGCAAACATGGACATAAATAGTGTGGTTTGAGGCATAGGGTGTTTGTGGTTTTCATAATCACCTGCTAATTTGCTTTATTCATATTATTATAAATGTTGTACCAAGTTTCACGAAGTTACAAACATTGAAACATACAAAATATACATGGAACACAAACAAATCATCTTTTTCCCCCAAGAAAATTAATGCCTAAAGATGGATAAATGATAACCATCTATAGGTGGTGGGGTTTAGTGTGCATCCAAGATTTTAGTAACCATGACACTGTTTGAGCTTAAGCTTTAAAGAATACACTACTATATCATAAAGACATAGCGTGGAGATGAGGAGTCACCACCAAGGGTAATAATTGGAACAATTCGAAGGTGGTGGTATCTTGATTCTTTAAAAGAAAGTTAGCACCGTAATCAGGAGATTTTGGATACGGAGTACCAACATCTCTTAGTCTTAATTAATTTAAAATTACTTTATGAATTACTATCTTATTCTTTAATTATATACAATTTCATTTTACACCTTAATTATCATTCATCTAACCCAATGCAACTAGTCATGAAATGGCACATAAAAATTGCATTTATATAACAAAACGTTCCTAAATTACTATAAATTATGTTAATTTTAATTAGGTTAGCTAAGTCTATATATTCTATTTACAAGTGAAATGGAACTAAAGGTGGGCCCATATTTTAATTAAAGTAGTGAACTAAGTATACTTTTTAATTCTAACGAAATGGACCAAAGTCTATTAATTTTTATGGAAATGAATTGGATTGGGTTTGAGTTAATGGGCCTAGTTTTAATCAATTTTAATTTAAGTGAAAATTGGGCCTAAGTCTATTTATTTTTAAAAGAAATGCTTCATGGGCTAAGTTAAGTCTAAGTTAGTTTTAATTAAACTAAAGCAAGCATAAATCTAAATTAAATTGATTTTAAAGTTAATCAAAACCTAAAATCCAATTAAAAGCCTATTTTAAATGGGTCCAGATGCAGTTTGATTTGCTTCTCAAAAAAGGATTTGATCACCATTTGTAATAGAGTTAGTAGTGTTTCTTGCCTTTCTCCTTTAAGGCTCCCTATTTTATTTTTCATGTCAAAATTTTTACAAAAGCTTTCATTTTGTGTTTTTTTGCTCTGTGTGTTTTATTTTTTTTCATCATCCTCTCCCTTTTTTTTTCAAATTTTCTTCTGCCTTAAAAATATTAGCCCTCTACAAGATAAAAGCTCTTTATTTATCCTTCTCTAAATTGTTAATGGAATGGATAAGATAATTTCAGAAGTGATTATCTCTAAAAAAGACTGGGATAAATGAGATAAATGAATTATCTTTGATTTTTTTTATTTTTCTCAAAAATTAATTAAAATCAATATTTGACCAATCAAAATTCAAAAAAAAATTAAATAAAAAGAGTTAAAACCCAATCAGATTACTACAATTTCGAGAGTCAAAACCTAATCAAACTACTACAATTTCTATCAGAATTGTATATTTTCGATAAAAAATATGGAATTCTAATCGGAATTCTACATTTCCAATCATAAATGTGAAATTCTAATTGGAATTACACAATTCTGCTCTAGAATTTTATAGCCTAACCCTTCTTAAACTTCCTTATATTTTGAATTTGGCCTATAGAAGAAATAAAGATTTTGTAATCAAGCCCTTAAAAACTTTGCAATTTAGCCCTAAATTCAAAATTTGAAATTCTAAAGAACTATTTGTAACAAATTATCATTATTGGATACTCAGTCTCATATGTGTATTAATGCATCCCAAAATTAAATGCTTACAGTTGCCCCCCTTTATCGCTGTCTACTTGACAAATTATGGCAAAGCAATATAAGCATATAATTTCAAAATAAAGAGTTCGAATACTCACTTGTACTTTTTAAAACCCTTTTATTGTGACTGACTACAAACTTGTGATAGATGCTTTAGCTATCGAACAACTTCAAACCTATTACGCTATAATTCTTATGGAATATCTAGTAAAGTGTATTTAGGTGAACTTTGTTATATTCCCTAAGGGACATTTTAACAATGCAATTGTGAATTTTGCCATATTCCCTTTAGGACGTTTGGCGGTCATGATTTTCATTATATTCCTCATAGAACGTTTAGTGATGTAATTATGAATTTTCACTATATTCCCTATGGGACATCTAGTTATCATGATTTTCACCATATTCCTTGTAGGATGTCTAGTAAAAATATGTTATAACTATTGTGTAGTGTCTAGCAGACTACACTATATTCCTTATGGGACATCAAGTGACTGTAAAATTTGCTATATTCCTTGTGGGACATTTAGAAAGATGATCAACAAGTTTTGATATATTCCCTTTGAGATGTTTAGCAAGGTGATAAACAAGTTTCGTTATATTCCCTTTAGGACGTTTAGCAAAGTAATGAGAAAAAAGTGTTATAACTACTATGTAATATCTAGCAAATTATGATTTTAAGAACATGCTATAGATCCTGTGGAGCGTTTAGTAAGTTGTGCATTCGATAATTTATGTCATAAAATTGGAATTCGCATTGTAGCTACTATGTAGCACACAATGAAATGATTTGAAATTTGCATTATAGCTACTATGTAGCATATAACAAAGTAAATTTAAAAATTCTTAATTAAAATGATGGAAGTAAATATATAAATTAATTTTTTCAATTAGACATTGTACATGACTAAGAATATAGAATTTCATGTAGACTAGTTATGTATTCAATAATTTAATAATTCTATGAATTATTAAATTGATGGTGTAAGTTTTTTTATTTAATTAGGAATTATTTCCTAATTAAAATGCAATTGTGGACTAAATTACAAGAAAACTTATGAACCTAAATGTAAATAAACCTTATGGACTAAAGTGGATATTTTCCACTTTATATATTCCTTATCATTGTCTTCTTTTCTTGATCCTTTCTTTTCCCGATCCTTTTCACATCGTCTTCTTATTTTTCCTTTTTTCTTTGACCTCCATTTTGATTTTGATTTTTCTTTTTTCAATTACTTCTTGCTCCAATGTTAGATTATGAATCTGTCTGATCTCATGGCTCACCCACAACGTAGATCATATTCAAGAGCCAACAGTCCAACAAATCCACCTATTTTGGCCCCATATTTTCTATAAAAAAAAATTTGGACTTTAGGAGGGTTCAACTATCCTTCCTCTTACCCGATTACATCTTTCACAGGTGTTCAAATATTGGTGATGAGGTAACATTTGTACCATTTATGTTTTATTCTGCAAAGTTTATTTACAAAATTAACAATCAACATAAATTTGATAATATGAAGTAACATGCATGCTAGCAAAAATTAAACTATAAATTAACTAAAATATGCATGAAAATTTTGAATTAGGCACTAAAAATAAATGAGGATTGCATGCATGTTTGATTGGGTACCCAAAATTCTGATCAAAATTCTAGTTTTTCATTCAGTTTTCTAGAATGCTGATCAACATTATCAATTTTTGATCAAAAATCTAGAATTTCGATCGGAATTCCAGATTACTGATCGGTAATTTATTTTGCCTATCAGTTTCTAATTTCTAAATAATTTTGAACAAAATTGAATTTAAATAAATTGTTAATAGAAAATAATAAAAAGTAAAGGAAAAGAGAGTTTTTTTATTGATTTAATTCTCATTTTTTCCCGATCTTCTGAATTTTTATTTAGATACCAATGAAGTTTTCTAGCTATTTTCATTTAGCTTGAGAGCTTTTTCACAAACTACCAGAAAATGTTGTACAACTCATCTAGGCTTATGCCTTTAGGCATTTCATTATTGCACTTCTGACTACTCAGGCTTGATCAAACCATTACTCTTTATTTACCCTAATTAAGAGGTGGATGGACACCACTTATACATTTCACACCTAGGTAGGTGAGCCACCTACATCCCCTATGGGTTTTTCTACTGTCACTATGATTACTTTTAGAGGGACTCCTATTGCTTTTGACATTAATTACTGTAACTTCTTAAATGATTCCGAGAGCCAGTATTTTCATGACCTGATAGGATTTATTTCAATTTGGAAGAATTAAAAAATGTTGTCCTCTCTTTTTTAGTTTAGCGTTTCAAGCATCTACCCACTACTACTCCTCTTTAGATTGCTCAAAAGGTGAGGTGTTTTCTTCTGGTACTATTAGGCATGACTCTTTTTTGCGAGACAGTTCATGAGGTGAGCATCGCTCTTTTAGGCCTATTCATGACCTGAACCAAGTTGTTACTTTCGATTGGGGGTGTGCAGTGCTTGCTTATCTTTATTACAGACTTGACACTATCTGTAGAGGTGCTATCATGATTTGTGGGTTCTAGCATCTCTTACATGTATGCTCCTCCCCTTTTATACTTTCAAATTTTGCGATTTTCTTCATTTTTATTGACTTCTTTTCCTTAAGATTTGGAGTAGAGAGATCGAACTTATTTAAGGCTTTAGTGCTATTAGTCTTGACTAGAGCCTCTCTCTAATGTAGAGATGGGGTGTCTTGTTAGCATTAAGAATATACTCTAGACTTATCATGAGCAGCTGAACACTATTGAGCTGCACTTGGTAAGAAAAATAAAATTATCAATATTTCATAATTTATGAAAAGCTAAATATAACTAACATAAATTGTATATTAAGTCTAATTGGTTAGATGGTGTTGATGATATTCAATGATATAGCTTCATGACTACTACTGTGTGACTTGAGACCATGAGGATTCTGCTCCTTAGATATGGATGTCACATGTAGTGTTTAGGAGAGCATGTGTATTGCTAGTTTTCAGGATCTTTATGCAATTGTGTTCCCTCTGCCATCCCAAATTTGATGTTATATAGTTCTTATTTGATGGGTCTATAATTGAGAGAGGCATTATAAAGGTATGATGCTTTGACTTTGCTTGAGCGATCTCACCATTATCAATAGTATATTCATGAGAGTCTATTGGATAATGTTAAGGTAATCTCTTATTATTTCCTTCACTTTCTTCTGAACTTTTAATTTTTTTTCCTTTATGTAGTTTAAAATAGTTGACTCCTTTGCTGATGAGATGATGGTAGAGGAGACTGCACATGAGACTGAGAGATTTGCACCTAAGACTAGGCATACTCATTACACTCAGCATGTTGAGACCAGTTATATTGGAGCTTCTACAAGTACTATTCTTAGCAATGTATCTCTTCCAGATAGATCGATGTTCTATTAGGCTTATATTGTTCAGACCCCAGTCAAGCAATATATGTATTTTGATGATGCTTGCCTTCCTAGCTTTTTTACTTAGATGCTTCTCACGTAAGCTTATCTGATTTTCTTCCAACATAACCTATACACTCAATGTTGACGTTAGCAAAATTTTATGAAATAAATTCCCCGGACGTAGGCAGAGTATCTATATGGACGTGCTTTATCTTAAAGATTATTCACTATGTATGTTATAAACAATTGGTGAATAAGCATTCACATTGAATATGCAGAATGTATGCATGTGATGCATGTAATATATGATATTTTCCTATATGTGCTAGAGCTATGCTAGTGATCTGGAGCGTGAGAATGAGATACTTTGTTAGTAGCTTGCTGGCTTAGGTATATAGCCCTGCAATATAGAGACTTCATCTACTAGACTCCCAAACACCTTTCAACCTAATGATCCCATTAGAGGATTAAGTCCTTGGCCAAATATTGGAGCTCATGATGATTGATTCAGACTATTTCTATCTTTGTTTCTAACTTGCAATATGCTTGTATTTGACTATTTTTGTTGTATTGTTATTTGCTAAATTCAATACTATTTTAAGTACTCTATAATACTGATCCTAAATGAGTTTAACATTTTTCCTTTCCTTTAGACCAAACTTAGATAAATGAACTTTAAAATAAAAGATTTTTTTTTTCAAAATTAATACCTATTTATCTATTTAATAATTATTTAATGATTATTCATCTAATTAATAATTATCCATTATCCATTTATTATCTATTATGTAATCTCTATTTATCTATTATCTATTTACTATCTATTATCCATTTATTATATATTATCTTAATTTGATTTTATTAGGAAAGGAAAATTTAAATCCCATTCAATTTTAAACTCTTCACTGTATAATAACTCAAAGGAAACTAATCTCATTATTCCTTTTTTTTTCTACACTCTTAACCAGGACCCAAGCTTCTCTCCAACTAATGAAAAAATTCCTTAAGAGCTTAAATGGTGATGAAAAACTTCAATCTTTCCATGTCAAATCCTTAAAATCTATTCAACATTTAAAGATTAATGACAACATTTTGCATGCTGCTACTACTTTTGGAATGCTAAGGATCATGTATTTAGATTCAACGAATAAGAGTTATGCCCTATGATTAAAGAGTTTGCTGCTATCTTAGGATGATCATTAGATTCCATTACTACAATTGCTCTTCTTAATCTAGGTATGCAATTTCTTGATAAACTAGTTACTTTCTTTGATATGCCCCTAGATGATATCTATCTGTATGGACTTAATCCTATAACTATCGATTTGTCTTCTTTGATCAACACTTATGAGACAAAAAATAAGAACAGTGCTGCTTAGATTAGAACTGTCACTTTCTAATTGTATGCTCAATTTTTATTGGTCTTTTCTCATGGTGATGTTGATACAAGGATCATAAGTATTTTAAAGTAGGTACAAATTGGAGCTAACCCCATGCCTGTTATTCTTGTTGAGACAATTATTAGATTGGATAACTTCATAACTCAACATTGTCTTTTAGACAGTCTACTTCTCCTTCAGGTGTGTAACCAAATCTTCATTTTTTTTGCCATGCCTTAACTTTTTCCTAAGCCACCCTTTCGGGTTTTCCACTTAGCAGGCTTGCCCTAACTTTTGCCTAAGCTGCCCTTTTAGGTTTTCGACTTAGTAGCCTTGCCCTAACTTTTGCCTAAGTGGATCTTTCAGGTTTTTAACTTAGCGAGATTTTTTATTTTTATTATTTTTCTCTATCTAAGCATTTTCATTTTTCCTTTTTAGATTTGGTTATAAGAGAAGCTAAGTTTACTTAATGTTCTTGCCAATCCTCTACAGTATCAACCTTATTAGCTACAATCTCGTCCTTTGAAAATAAAGGACAAACACACTATAGATCAATGCATTGATTGGTTAAGAGTCATTATAGATACCAATATCACATGGGTTTTTGCCTAGTATAGATTGAAGTTCATGACCATTGATTTGTATGATCATTGAGTTCTTATTCATGGACTGTGTCTTTCAACTTTCTTCTCTCCTTTATGTCTCTATCATCAATATGGCCATCCATAGTTCATTGTAACTATTTTAACTGACTTTCAATGCTTCCCTCTTAGACAGGACTTTCTGGATAAGATTAGGAGTTTATGGCCTCATAGGACTCTTAAACGAAACCTACATCTGGATGTGAATAAAGCTACTAATGATAACTATAAGACTTGGGTTGTGATATAAGCCATAAAGCTACCAGAATTTTCCAAATACAAGAGGATTCAAGCTTTACATAATGAGGCACAAAAGAAGAAACTAAAACATAGCTAGGAAAGTGGTCTCATAGATCTAATTCATAGGCTTTCATGTTTTGTTCTCCTTTTAAGTACTTATGTATTATAAATAAAATAGAAGATGCAATGTAAAAATAAGAATTCAATTTCAATTTGATTCATTAATTAAAGCCAAAATGACTACATTTGTTACATTATATAACATAACTCCTGTTATCAGCTAGTGCTTTCAGATTTTCTAATTGAATATTTTTCTCTCTCATTTATTTCCCTTATTTTTGCTTGACTAGCCCTTTACGGGTTTTCTAATCAACAGGATCACTTTCTTTTATTTTATTCCCTAATTTTTGCCTAATATCCCTTTATAGGTTTTCTATACAATAGGAATGTTCTAATTTTTACCTAACTAGCCTGTTCAGGTTTTCTAGCCAATGGACTTTATTTTCTTTATATTACTTTTATTTTATCTTTACAGGTAGTGTTTCTTAAGACAATAACTGGCTCTATGAACTCATTCCCTTTAAGATCTAATATTTTTGCAACTCCTTTAAGTAGAACTAATTTGACTAAATATAGTTTTTCCTCATTTGGTCTAAATTTTCCTCTTGGATCAAATACTATTGCCCTGGACTACTTCAACACCATATCCCTAACCTTTATCTTTCCAGGCTTAACCTTCTTATTGAATGATTTTGATATCCTCCTCTGGTAAATCTGAGTGTGGAATAGGGCATCCATCGTCTTCTCATCTAGAGATAAAAAATTATCATATCTCTTTTGTGCTCATCCACTCTCAGGTATTCTAGCTTCCATAACCACTCTCAAAGACTTTATCTAAGTTTTTATAGGCAAAACTACTTCATAACCATATACTAAAGAGAATGGTGTTTGGCCTATGGTAGTTCGAGCTGTAGTTCTATATCCCTATAAAGCAAAAAAGAGAAACTCATACCAATCTTTGTAAGTTTTAACCATTTTAGAGAGGATTTTCTTAACATTATTATTAGTTGCCTCAGGACAATAAGGTGAAGACTTATGATGCTCAATCTCAAACTTTTATAGTAATTCTACTAGTTTTTCCTGAAACTAAATGTCGTTATCTATTACAACATGATGTGGAACCCTATATCTATAGATAAGATTATTTTCAATGAACTTGACCATCTGTCTTGCTTTCAAGGTATTAAAAGATTTAACTTCTACCCATCTAAAGAAGTAATCAATTGCCACCACTATGTATTATGCCCATTTGATATTGCCGGCCTTATTTCTCCTTTAATATCAATTCCCCATGCTATGAAAGGCTAAAGGGATGACAAACTATTCAACACTATAAGAGGAAGATGATTAAGATTCCCATATATCTAGCACTGTTGACATTATCTCACTATCCACATATAATCCCTTTCCATCCTTATCCAGTAGTACCATTGTCTCATTATATTCTTTACCAAGATTACTCCATTCATATAAGAACCACAAACTCTACCATGAATCTCTCTTATCACTTCTTTAGCTTCTTCTTTTTTAAGACATCACAACTGCATCCTATTTGGCATCCTCTTGTATAATACTCCATTATAACTTGCACAATTACATGCAAGAACACGAAGAGCATATTTCTCTTTTGAAGTTGCCTTATCTGGATACTTTCTTTCTTTAATAAATCTTTGAATATCATAAAACCATGGCTTTTCTTTATGCCCTATCTAAATATCCATAACCTATTCACCACCATAACATGGAGCTTTTGACTTTATGATTACTAGAGGTTTTATAATTAAACCAATCAAACTATTTCACATTAAAGAGAGTGTAACTAGTAAATTTGCCATTTGGTTTTCATATCTTGATTAATGGATAAAGAGACATTTAGTGAAGTTTTTTTTATTAAAGCTTTCAAATAGCAAATGTAAGACTTTAATTTTTCCTCTTTCACTTCCCTTCCTTATTAGTCTAGCCAACAACCAACATTAAATCCCTATAAACTATAAATTCTTTAGCCCTAGCTGCCATAGTTGCTTCTATTCTATAGATACATGCCTCATATTCAGTCATATTATTTGTCACCTTCAAATCTAACTTCTTGGTCATTGGTATGGTTTCTCCTTCTAGAGTAATAAGAATCACTCATAATCCTACTCCTTCGTTATTTGTAGCCCTACTAAAGTAAATCCTTCAGTCCCAACATTCTATCATTGCTAAATTCTCATATGGAAACTCTAAATTCCATTATTCATCACCCTCTACTGCATTATAAGCTAGGAACTTTGCTACTGCCCTACCTTTAATGACCTTTGTAGTGATGTACTTTATATCAAAATTAGTCAGAAGTACTAGTCATTGGGACATTCTTTTGGTCAAAGTAAGTGCTTGAAATAAGTATTTTAAAGGATCAATCCTTAAAATAGCTTGAACTTGATAGACATGAATCTCAATTTTGTCTATATAGTTCTTAGCTTTGATGTTCACTTATTAAAAAGGGTCCTCTGGTTTACTAGATATATATATATTCTTAATGGAATAAATGACTAAAATTTATGCTTAGTCTTTTGATTTATTTTTTTGCTTTTAGCTTGGATTTGATTACAGTATTGGAAAATGGAAAATTGGTTTGTTTAAGAATTGGAAAAAGTGAGACTATGTAGTCATTATACTGTTAGAGCTATGTAAGGACTTGTGAAGTTCAAGTAATTATTGAGTTGAACTCTTATATTGTTCAATTTTCATATGGTGTTGTTCTTATTTAAAAAAATACTTAAGTATATCCCTTTGATAAATTCACATAGAAACTCTACAATAAAAAAACCATAAAAAACCATCATTTCCATAGACTCACCTTCTTTAAGACTTATATGTTTTAAGTAGCAATTACAAGTTCTTTCTTATAGCTCCCACATGGTCTTGACTAATCCTGATAGTTATTTTCATCATTTATTTAAAGAAACATTTGATAAGATGATGATTTATTGATAACCTTAATCTTGATTTGCTAAGAAAATAATGATGAAGTTCTCTAAGAAAATTGGATGGAGGATGAATAAGCAAGATGAAGAACAAGTTGCCAAATTTTGTGCAGAATTTAGGGTTTGAAGATAGGTTTTCAAAGGTTGTGGACCCTAATTCTTTTACATAATTTCCACATTATCTCACTTACAAATAGGGTTAATTTTCTACCATTAGTCAAAGGGCTTAAACTATAAGAAAAACTTATTTCTATGTTTAAATAGTCCAAAAAAATATAAGGGCCATATGTGCTTCTTGGTATAAACATTAAGGATAAAAATGCACCTTTGCCCTTAAGATTAATGGAAACTTGGCCAAATAAATATTGATTAGAATGTAATCACAACTGAAATGCTTCTCAAAAGAGTGAGTGCCCTAAAATTGGTGCAAATGAAGCATTAATAGCTATTAAAAAAATTGATTAAAAAAGTGGCCAAAAGTAATATATAAATTTCAGCTAGGGAAAAAATTAATTAAAGCCAATTAACATAATTAATCGTTGGCCAAGTGACATTCAATCATCAAGAGAAACAACATTTTTTATAAAATAAATAAATATAAAAAAATTCAAGTCATGGGTTACACATGATTCTACCACAAATCCATCTCAATTTTAATTTCTAAAAAAAAGATCAAATTCATTAAAATTTGGACAAAGAAGAGTTTAAATACCTTTTTTTCCTCCAGAAATAATTTTTTTGTCAAGCAAATTTGTTTTGAGAAAATATAAATTTTTAGAGCAAATTTGTTTTGAGAAAATAACAATAGATTGCCCTTTTGGTGTGCAAAAGATGTAAAGCCTATGATTTGGTTTGAGATGGCTTCACCCTGTTGTTGGTGAAGGCCAAGAGCTATTTGTGCATTGGTCGCCAAGCTAAAGGCAGAGATCTCACGGTGGTTGCCTTGGGACAAATCGCGACATGTTAGGACAGCAGCTCACCATGGCAGGATGACATCTATTGCTAGCATAAAGGTAGCAATAACAGCTCGGGCTGCCCACTGGTTCGCGATAGTAGGCTACCCAGCATTAGTAGCAACCTTTGGTGATGGCTGGGTGGTGGTCCCCTATCACTTGTCAGTGTTATGTGCTATTATGATAGTAGGCTACTATCTAGCAAGGATGGAGGGAGCAGATCAGTGACCGAAAGAAGAAGCAAAATAGGAGGAAAAGGGGAAGAGGAAAAGAAAAATAAATAAATAAATATTTTTTTGAGGCAAATAAAAGCTAAAGGATATTGAATTTTAGGTTTTGTGCATAATTTGAAAAAAAAATTGGGTGCAGTGGATTTTGAACAATAATTAACTGGTTGTTTGAATTTTGAAGATAATTTAGGGAAATAGATCGTGATTAATTTGATATATAAACACTAGGTTTTTTTTTTGGAGAAGTTGGAAAAATTAATGAGTAATTAATTGATTTTCTCTTGTTAATTTGTTGCAAAAATTTGAATTTGAATTTTCTGAGGAACAAGAAGAAATGGGTTGAGATGAAGAGCTTGGGAAGTGTAAAGCATTTCATAAAACTTGTCTTTGCAACTTCACTACTTTAACAAAAATTGGTGATGTCAATATTGGGTCTATCTTTAGTGATATTCTTTAGCGCCTTTTTGTTTATAAATTAATTTTCAAACCAAATTTCACTTTTGATTTTGCATAATCATAGAGGATAAAAGAGTCTAAGCTAGCCTTTATTTTACATGCAAATTAGCTTTCAAATTGTTCAATCTAATTACATACGGGGGGCATTGTTTGTACCATATTTGGAATTTTTGAAGTATGTTAAGGCCATTGACACAATTTGATTTAATTAAAATTTTGAAGCCCAAAATAAATGGAAAGCCCATGACTAGCGTGTAGACATTAAGGTTTAGCACGTGTCCAGGATTTTAACAACTGCAACACTATTTGAGCTCAGGGCTCTAGAGAACACACTAACCACTATCACAAAGACATGACATAGAGATAAAGAGTCACCACCCAAGGTAATAATTAGGACAAATCAAAAAATGGTGATACTCAATTCTCTAAAAGAAAGCTAGCACTATAACTAGGAGATTCTAGATACATAATACCAACTTCTTTTAGTCTTGTGTTCATTTAAAATTATTTTATGAATTACTATCATGCCCTCTATTCACATGTAATTTCATATAAACCCTTAAATAATTAACTGCAGGCAAACTAGTTATAAAAAATACAGGTAAACAATGCATTCATTTAAATTCACAATCCCTAAATTAGTTTAATCTACATTAATTCTAATTAAATGAGCTAAATCTACATGTTTTAATTTACAAGTGAGTAAAAAAAAACTGATGGGCTTAATTCCTACTCAATTTTAATTAAGTGAATCTAAGTCTATTTATTTTAATTTTAAAAAAATGGGCTTACATCTACAAATTATGAAATATTCAAAATTAGTGGGCCTAATTCTACATGTTTTAATTCTGGAATGATCTTAAATATACAAGTTATGAAAAAAGCTTTAATTTAATGGGATAAGTCTAAATTAATTTTAATTAACATAAGTGGGCCTATATCTAATTAACTAAATGAGTCTAAGTTATTTCTAACCTTATTTTTATTAATTATGGGCCTAAAATACATTTTAATTAATTAAAATCTATACCTAATCAATTAATAACCTATTAAATAAGATGGACTAATTAAAAGGTGGGCCAAAAGAAACTATCTAAAGCTAAAGTTAATTATACGGGTTAGAGTCTAATTTGAGCTTAAGACCCAAAACTCATAAAAATAAATAAACAAGTTCAAAAAAATAAAACAAACATCAAAACAATCAAGTAAAAGATCAAACAATCAATTAAATTTATTTCTTCTAAAACCCTAATTTAATTAAAGTGACCTTAACAAGCAACTCTAATTCTATCCACTTAAATGTAATTCAATTTTAATTTAAAAAAAAAAACTAATTATCTCTGTAGCCATTAATTTTAATTAATCACCCAATTAAACCCTAATCTTACTACCCCAATTAATTAAATTAAACACACAACCACACACATAGAATTTCATTATTCACACTATTATGGCTATTATAATGATCTACCGAAAATAATAAAAAAAATAAAAATTAATACAATCACAAAAAAATAAATAAAAATACAAAATGAAAAAACAACAAAATCATAATAAATAAACCCTAGAAATTATATTCAGCTACAAAATTCAATTGATGCCATTTCAAGGATCTTTATGGATTTTATTCTCTAAGTGAACTCATCATGTAACTCTCTCCATAATCACAAACACAAACACAAAAATAAACAATGATTAGTGAATAAACAATATAATAGTAAATTAAATAAAGTTAAAAACTAAATAGAACCAAAATAATTAAATAAAAAATAAAAGAAAGTAAGAGAGGAGATGATGGTATGAATACAGTTTTGATTTGCTCCTCAAACTAGTATAAATCACCATGATTTTTAGATGGGTCTTTAATGCTTGATGTTCTCTTCAAAAGTCTATTGCTTCTTCCTCAAAGAACAAATATTTCACAATAAAATCTTTTTAATTGAACATTGCATGAACCTTCAAAAAGGTTCAAAAAAAGGAGCCCCCATTTTAGGAGAGTTTGAGCTAGATTTATATATAAAACCCTAGCTAAAATATGTATCATACTATAACTTCCTCTCTTCACAATGATAGAGTTTTGATTTTAAAAGGACTTTTAATTTCTTGAACGATTAAGATAAATCCTAGAAAAAGGATTTATCAAATTATTTAACCAATTAAAATTCAAAAAATAAAATTTTTATTTACTGTAAAATCAAAAAATAGATGAAAAATGTTTAATTTTGACCAGAATTATATAGTTTAATTACAAAAAGACCCATAAAAGGATTTACACTTTTCAATTAGGTCCTTAAAGAAAACATCATAATTAAGTCCTTTAAAAACTAATAAAACTCTTTTGAACATTTAGACTTGTAAGGTTTCAAACTTCAAGTGTTGAAGACCTATTTATAATATTTTTATCATTGGAGTCCTCTGTCACATCTACACTTCATCATTTCAAAATTAAGTGCTTACAGTTGCCCCCTTTGTCACTGTTTGCTTGACAAATTGTGGCAAAGCAAATAAGCACACAATTTCTTAGGAAGAAAAGTTTAGATACTTACAAATGCTCCTTGAGGCTTTTTCCTATAAGCAATAATCGGTTCATGATGAATGCTTATGTTGTTATGCAACACCAGGAAAAATACTAAAACATTTAAGAATACACCATACTCGGACATATAGTGTTGATTTGAAAAGACACATTATACTCGGACATATAATGCTGACTATACTCAGACGTATAGTACCAATTGAAAAGATACATTACACTTGGTTGTATAATGTTGACAATACTTGGTCGTATAATGTTGATTGACAAAATACATTATACTCAATCGTATAATATTAACTATAATCGAACGTATAGTGTTGATTGATGAAATACATTATACCGATCGTATATGTTAACTATACTTAAACATATAATATTGAATGAAAGGATACATTATACTCGGTTGTATAATGTTGACTATACTCGGTCGTATAGTATTGATTGAAAAGATACGTCATATTCGGTCATATAGTGTTGATTGAAAATATACATTATACTCGGACGTATAATGTTAACTATACTCAGACGTATAGAACTGATTTAAAAGATATATCATACTCGATCGTATAATGTTGACTATACTCGGATATATAATACTGATTTAAAAGATGCATCATACTTGATCGTATGATATTGACTATACTTGATTGTTAGTATTTATTGAAAAGATATATCACACTTGGTCATATGATGTTGACTATACTCGATCATATAGTACTGATTGAAAATATACATCATACTCAGTCGTATAATATTGATTGAAAAGATACATCATACTCAGTTGTATGATGTTGAATATACTTGGACATATAGTATTGAAAAGATACATTATACTCAAACGTATAATGTTGACTATACTCGGATGTATAGTACTAAGAAGATATATTATACTCAGATGTATAATGTTAACTATACTCAGATGTATAGTAATAAGAAGATACATTAAATTCGATCGTATAATGCTGACTATACTTAGATGTATAGTATTGAGAAGATGGTCGTATAATGCTGACTATATTTGGATGTATAGTATTAAGAAGATACATTATACTTGGATGTATAGTATTAAAAAGATACTTTATTATCAATCATAAAATACTGACTATACTTAAACGTATAGTGTTGATTGAAAAGATACATTATACTCGGTTGTATAATATTGACTATAGTCGATTGTATAGTGCTGATTAAAGGGATATATTATACTCAATCGTATAATGTTTATTGAAAAGATACATTATAGTCGGTCGTATAATGTTAACTATACTTAGTGGTATAATGCTGATTAAAGGGATACCTTATACTCGGTTGTATCATGTTGACTATACTCGGATATATAGTATTGATTTATGAATATACCACACTTGGACGTGTAATATTGATTTTGTTTATACTGACAATTTAATAATTCAATGAATTATCAAATCATATAACATTGCAATTTAAGATTAAATTGCAAGAAAAATGTTGGACTCAAATGCAAACAAAGTTGAGGGACTAAACTAGACATTTGCCACTTTAATGTAAACCTTTTTCTTTTCCTTTTGCTGATTGTAGATGGCATGGTTTAGCATAAGTCCAAGATATTAGCAACTACGACACTGTTTAAAGATGACATAAAGATGATTAGTCGCCACCTAGGGTAATAACTGGGACAAATCGAAAAGGTGGTACTCGATTCCCTAAAAGAAACCTAGTGCCACAACCAGGAGATTCTGGGTATGGAATACCAACTTCTTTCAATCTCATGTTCATTTAGAATTACTTTATGAATTGCTATATTATCCTCTATTTACATGTAATTTCATATAAACTCTTATTATAGCAATTAACTCCAAGGCAAACTAGTCATGAAAATACAAGTAAATAATGCATTCATTCAAACATATAATCCCTAAGTTAGTGTAATCTATATTAATGGACCTAATTCCTTTTAATTTTAATTGAATGAACCTAAGTCTATTAATTCTAAAAATGGACCTAAATCTACAAATTATGAAGTAATTAAATTAGTGGGCTTAATTCTATATGTTTCATTTCTAAGGTGATCTTAAATCTACAAATTATGAAAAAGGCTTTAATTTAATGGGTTAAGTCTAAATTAATTAAATTAAATTAAGTGGTCCTATGTTTAATTTACTAAATGGGCCTAAGTTATCTCTACCCTAATTTCTAATTAATTATAGGCCTAAAATGCATTTTAATTAATTAAACCTAAACAAACCTAAATTTATTTAAGTGGATTAGAATCTAATATAAACACATAAAAATAAAATAAACAAGCCCAAAAACAAATAAAACATATCAAAATAATTAAATTAAATATCAAACAACTAATTAAATTAATTCCTTCTAAAACCCTAATTTTTGATTAATATGCCACCCAAATTAATCTACTTCCACCATTGATTTTAATTAATTACCCAATTAGAACCCTAATTTTACTAACCAATTAATTAAAGTAAATAAGCAACCACACACAATTTCATTATTCCCACTATTGGGGTTATTACAATAATCTACTGAAAATAATAATAAAAATAATTAATACAACCCCAAAAACATAAATAAAAGATAAAAAGACCTAAAACTAAATATACAATGTCTTATCAATGGCATTCCATGGACTTCTTATGAGTTTAGTCCACCAAACATTATCATCATGTATTTTCCTTCATAATCACCATGAAAAAAAATAATAAATTATTATTAGTGAATCAATAATAAAATAAAATTAAAAATCAATAAAATAAATAAACAAATAAATAAATCAAATAGAACAAGAAGAAGATGGTGCTTATGAATGATTTTAATGGAGTACTCCTCAGATTTTGTAAAATCATCGTTCTTGATAGGTCTTCAAATCTTGTTCTTAAAAAATCCTCCAAAGCTCTCCAATTAATCAATTAAGCAAAAGAATTTTTGTAGAGAATGCATATGCTTTTTTTTCTCTTTTTTCTGTCCCTTTCTTTATTTATTTTCAATTTTCTTTTTTTTCCCTCTTTTCGGAAGCGAAAACACCTCCTTTTATAGTGAAACATCCTTCAACCCTACGTATAAATTGATTCCTAAAAGACTTCTCTTTCCTTATCAAAAATAATTTTAAGAGAATTTCATATCAATTAGGACTCAAGAAAAAGACATTTGATTTTCTGTAAAATTCAAAAAATAGACAGAAAAGGTCTAATTCCAACCGAAACTATGTAATTTCGATCGAAATTACACCATTTTGATCAAAATTATGTAATTCCTACTAGAATTATATAATTCCAATTGGATATATAAAATTCTAACCTCTGAAAAATGCAATTAGACCTTTGAAGTTTCATAATTCAAGTATTGAAGACCTATTCATGAAATTTTCATCATTGGAGTCCTTTATTGCATCCATAACTCATCATCCCGAAATTGGGTGTTTACACTTATTCATTTCTCATTTCCCTATCCCTTTCATTCCTTTGTTTTTTTTCCTTTCTCTTGATTTTCAAATCTTCTTTCTTCAATTATTCTTTCATCTGACCTCCAATTTAAAATCTGTATGATTCTATGGCCCACCCATAATGTAGACTATATGAAAGTAGCTCCAGTCATTTTACAACTACATTTTCCTCAAAAAAATTTAGGACTCAATGAAGGGGAAGATATACTCCTTTTGACTCGCTTATACCTCCATAGATGCTCTAAGGGTGGAGATGAGGTAAATTTTTCTTCTTCTCTCTTTGATTATATAGAAAAAAATATATTTATATTAATATGTAAGTTATTATATTCATACATGCAATTATAGAATATTTGCTATACACAATTGCATGAAACTGTCAATTTGAAAATGAAATTTTGCAAAATTGGTACTTGCATGTCACAAAGGACTAACAGAATTCCAGTCAGACTTTTAGATTTTTGGCCAAAAATCTGAATTATGGATCAGAATTTTAGATTTTTGATCGGGAATTTATAAATCTGATCAGAAATCTAGACTTTCGATTAGAAATCTAAAAATCCAATTGGAATTTTGGATTTTCGATCGAAAATCTAATATTTTGATCTCTTTTTTTTAGACAAAAATAAAAAATAAAAACAATCATAAACAAAAATTGAGAGTTTGTAAAAAAGGTAATCCTATCATTTTCTGAATTTTATTAAAAACCCACTGAAGTTCTTTGGTTGCTTTCACTTAGCTTGAGAACTATTTCATGATTTATATGGAGAGGTAGTACAACATACATGGGCATTTAGCTTCTAATGCTTCATTGCTACTCTATCGACTACTCGAGGTAGGTCAGACCATTATTCACTTCTTGCTCTTATCAAGAGGTGGAGGGATACCACTCACACCTTTCATACACGAGTGGGTAAGTTAACTATTTCCCCCATAAGCTTCTTTACTATCATTGGGATTACCTTCAGGGGTGCCCTAGTTCCCTTTAATATCCACTAATGCACTCTTCTAGAGGAAGCTAGGAGTCATTATGTTCGTGACTTGCTCGAGTTCATTTTGACATAGAAAAATTATAAGAACGTGCTCCTTTCTTTTTGTTTAAGGTTTCAGGAGATTACCTACCACTGCACCTTGTCAGATCCTTCGAAAGCCAAGATTTTTCTTATTGATACTGCTAGGCACTACCCTCTTTTGTGAGATTAGTCATGAGGTCAGCATTGCTCTTCTTGGTCCCCTCCAAGATCTTACTAGAGTTACTACTTTTGATTGGGGATTTATAGCTCTTGCGTGTCTTTACTATAGACTAGATATTGTATGTAGAGGTCTTGTGACAATGTGTGGCTTTGGCACATCTTATATGTATGTGTACTATATGTCTTCTACCCCTTTTTAACTTTACTCTTTTACAATCTCTTCTTTTCATTTTAACTATTTCTCGTCTTTCAGATCTAAGGCATTGAGATCGGGGTGATTTGAGGCTTTAGCACTATTAGCTTTGATGGGAATCTTCCTCTAATGGAAAGATGGGATTCTTCTTATCTAGCTAGCATTAACTATGATTTACAGACTTATCAAAACTAGTTGAACTCCTTAGAGTGGGACCTGGTAAGATAAATTTAATTTTTAATATTTAACTAATTATAAAAGTTAAATAAAATTTATTTGAATGAATTTATAGGTTATATCAGATTGGCTGATTGGTGCTAAAGACATTCAATAACACAATTTTATGACTATGGTTATGAGACTTGAGACTGTAAGGATTTTTCTTCCTAGTTATGGTTTCTAGATGTAGTATCTTAGTGAGCAAGTCTATCATTGCATATAGAGCCTTCCAGGAGATGTGTTCCTTCTTTTATTCCCTCTTTGATATTGTGGAGCTACTGCATGACTGGTCCTAAGCCTAGAGGAGCTCTTAAGGGATATGACACTCTGACTCTGCTTGAGCATTCTTATCACTATCAATAGTATATTTGAGAGAATCTCCTATAGCAGGTTCCTACAGACCCAACTGAGGTATGCTTTCTATCACCATTTTACTTCATCTCTTTAATCACTGTTACCATTTTACTTCATCTCTTTCATCAATATAGATGATATTTATTTTTCTCTATAGGTTGAACAAGTTGTTGATATTGCTATGCAGGAGGAGATTGAGGATGACACTGAGAGGACTGAGCATGAGGTTGAGCCTACTCAGCATAGTGGAGCTGCTGGAGGTGATACTTCCTCGAGTACCATTCTAGGTAATGTTTCACCACTTGATAGGTCCATGTACTACTGCACATGTATTTTGATATAGCTCAAATTCCTAGCTTTTCTCCTCTTGATGCTTCATATGTAAGTGCAATTTGCATTTCTAATCCTACATAAACTAACACTTGTTGCTAAATTAGTATACTTTATTTCATAGGTCCCTTAAACATAGGCAAAGTATCTGTATTGCCTTACCTCATCCTAGAGATTATTTACTATATAGATCACTAATAGTTAGAGGGTTAGTGTTTACAACAAGTATGCAAATGTGACCATGTTATGTATGATATGCATGATTATAACTATTCTTGATGCAACAGAGTTATGTTGGGTATCTAGAGCATGAGAATGAGAGGCTTCACCGATAACTTACTAGTCTTAACTTCGATGATCTTACCGCTAGAACTTCTATGCCCCTAAATCAGAGTGACGATCCAGCTAAAGGGTGGAGTCCTTGGCCAGACATGAGAGCTCAGGATGACTGATCCTCTTATCTTTAGGACTTATGCTTACATGACTGTACCTTTAATGTTTCACATTAAACTATTTTGCCTCCTATGAATGGATAATAAAATTTTTATTTTAGATCAAACCCTAAAATTTAATTAATCTATTTTTTTTAGAAATCTTGGAAATCTAATCAGTATTATAGATTTTCAATCATATTTCTAGAATTCCAATTGAAATTCTGGATTTTCGATCAAAATTTTGGATTTTCGATCAAATTTCTAGAATTTTTATTAGAATTTTGAATTTTTGATAAAAAAATTTGGCTTTGATTCCTTGACCTTTTCCATTTTGACTACTGATTTGAATTTTATCCAACAACATTTAGTAAAGAAAATCCTAATCCAATCCATATTAGCTTTTGCGCTTATATAAGGGGTTTGCAAAAGGGTTGTCTCCTATCCCTCTCTTTTATTTTCTTTTATTATAACACAAACTACCCTTAATTTAATGAAAAATTTTCATAAAAGCCTTAATGGAGACGATTGGGATAGGCTGCTACCCTTTCATGTCAAATCCTTGAAGTCCCTTCAACATCTAAAAATATACCACAGTTTTCTTCATGCTGCTGCCACCTTATGGGATGTCACGAACCATATATTTAGATTTAATGGATAAGAGTTGTGTCCATTAATTGAAGAGTTTTCTACTATTCTTAGTTTTCCTTTTAACTCAATTATTGTGATTGCTCTCCCTGATCTTGAAATGCAGTTTCCCGGTAGACTAGTGGCATTCTTTGATCTGCTCCCAAGCGATATCTATATGTACGAACATAACCCTGAGACTATCAATCTTTCTTCTCTGATTACTTATTGTAGGACTAGGGATAAGAAAAATGTTGCCTGGATTAGAACTGTCTCTTTTTGCTTACATGCCCAATTTTTACTAGTGGCTTCTCAAGGAGATGCTGTCACAAGGATTGTTAGTATCCTGAAACAAGTGGAAGTTGGAGCTAACCCTATGACTATCATACTTGCTAAAACTATCATTATGTTGGATAATTTCAAGATTTAGAACTAATTCTCAGGTAGTTTACTTCTCTTTTAGGTATGTAACCCCCTTTTTTTCTTGCCTAAGCTACCCTTTTGGGTTTTCAACTTAGCATTTTTTTTAAGATTTGGTTACAAAATAAATTGAGTCAGCTTAATGCTTTGACTTATCAACCTCATCATCTACAATCTCACCCATTGAATATGAAGGACAAGCACACTATAGATCAATGGATTAATTGGATGAAAGGCATTATTAATACTGAGATTACATGGGTTTGTTCTTAATAAAGGTTGAAGTTTATAACCATCAACCTGTATGACCATTGTGTTCTTGTTCCTGGGTTGTGCTTTTTAACCTTCTTTTCCCCTTCATACCTTTGCCATCAACATAGTCACTCATAATTTATTATGGCTATCATATCTAACTTTGAAGGCTTCCCTTTGAGACAAGATTTTCTAAACAAAGTGAAGAACATATGGCCTCATAGAGCATTAGAGTGGAATATGCACTTGAATATAGATATGACTACTTATGATAATTATAAAGCTTGGGTTATCATGCATGCTATAAAATCACCAGGATTTGCTAAGTACAAAAGGACTCAAGTATTACTAGATGAGTCACAAAAGAAGAAACAAAAATAAAAATAGTGATATCATAAGTCTGGTCTTTTAGACTTTCATGTTTTATTTTTCCTTTAAGTCTTTATGCTTTATAATAAAGATAGAATATGCAATATTTGATAAAAATGCCATTTCAATTTAATTCATTAATTAGGGCCAAAATGAGTATGTTTTGGATTATCAGCAACTCAATCACATGACATAACTCCTATTATCAGCTAGTCCTTTTGGATTTTCTAACTCAACATTTTTCTCTCACTTTGATTTCCTTAATTTCTACTTGCCAACCCTTTGTGAGTTTTTGGAACATTGGGAATGTCCTAATTTTTGTTGGCTAGCCTTTTCCATTTTTTAGCTAATGGACCCTTTTTTTTAAAAAAAAAAGACAGTATTTCTTAAGGCGATCTAGGTTAATTGGCTTAATGAACTCATTCCCTTCTAGATTTGATATCTTTATAGCTCCTTTAGGTAGAATTATCTTAACTAAATACAGTCCTTCCTAATTTGATATGAATTTTCCTCTTGGATCAAACACTATTTCCCTTGACTACTTTAGTGCCATATCCTCAACCTTTATCTTTTCAAGTTTAACCTTCTTGCTAAAGGTTCTTACTATTCTTCTCTAGAAAATTTGAGTGTGAAATAAAGTGTTCATCCTTTTCTCATATAAAGATATAAAGTGGTCATGTCTCTTTTGTATCCATTCATTCTCAGGGATTTTCAGTTCCATAACAACCCTCAAGGATTTGATTTCTCTCTCTATGGGCAAAACTGCTTCACAACCATATACTAATGAGAATGGTGTTTATCTTGTAACAGTGCATGTTATAGTTCTATATCCCCATAAGACAAAAGGGAGATACTCAAACCAATATTTATACATTTTCACCATCTTATAGAGGATTCTCTTTATATTTTTATTAGCTGCTTTAACTGCCCCATTAGCCTGAGGTCAATAAGGTGAGGATTTATTATGCTTAATCTTATATCTCTACAACAACTCAGTCATCTCTACCTGAAACTGAACACCATTATCCATCCCAACATGATATGGGATCCCATATCTACAAATGAAATTCTTCTCAGTGAACTTTGCCATCTGTCTATCCTTCAAAGTACTAAAGGATTATACTTCTATCCATCTAGAGAAATACTCAATTGCCACCATTATATATTTATGCCCATTTGAGGCAGTTGTTCTTGTGTCCCCTATTATATCGACCCCCTATGTTGCAAAGGGCCATGGAGATTTTAAACTGTTTAACACTATAGGGGGAAGATGATTGAGATTCCCATTTGTTTGTCATTGTTGACATTATTTCACTATTTGGATACAATAGTTTTCCATGCTCATCCAATAGTATCCTTGTCAAATTATTTTCTTTACCAAAATCATCCTATTCATGTGAGATCTACAAACCCCTGCATGAATCTCTCTAATAACTTTTTCTACTTCATCTTTCTTGAGACATCTCAGATGCTTTCCATTTGGCATTCTCCTATATAACACCCCATCATGACTTGTCTAATGGCATGTAAGAACACAAAGAGGATATTTTTCTTTTGAAGTCATTTCATTTGGGTACTTCCTTTCCTTAATGAATCTCTAGATGTCATAAAACTATGGCTTTTCTTTTGGCCTATTTGAATACTCATAACTAGTTCTTCACCATAACATGGAGCTTTCATTTTCATTATTACCAAAGGCTTCATCATTGACCCTATCAGCTTATCCCACATTAAAGAAAGCATTGCTAAGGCATTCAGCATTTAATTCTCATCTATTGGTAAATGCATGAAGAGACATTTAGTGAAGTTCTCATTAACTTCTTTAAATAGAAAATGTAAGGATTTAACCTCTCTTCTTTCAATTCCCATTCATAGTTAGCTTGACTAATGACTAACAGGGAATCTCCATAAAATAGTAGGTCTTTAGCTCCAACTACTAGTGTTGCTTCTACCTTATATATACATACCTCATACTAAGCCATATTATTTGTAACTTTGAAGTTTAATTTCTTAGCCAATGGGATGGTTTCTCCTCTTAGTGTAATAAGAATTACTCCTAACCTTGCTCCTATATTATTCATAGCTCCATCAAAATAAAGCTTTCATTCATATTGTTCTATTACTGCTAAGTTCTCAATTAGAAACTCTAAATTCCACTGCTCATTTCCTTCAACTGCATTATGTGCTAAGAATTCTTCTACTACTCTTCCTTTGATGACCTTAGTAGAGATGTACTCTATATCAAACTCAATCAAAAGTACTAACCATTGAGAAATCTTTCCAATTAAAGTTGGTGCTTAAAACAACTACCTTAAAGGATCTATCTTTTAAATAGCTTGTACTTTGTAAGATTGGAAATAATTCCTTAGCTTCCTTGTAGCCCATATCATAATCAAACATGTCTTCTCCACAAGATCATATTTTTCCTCATATGGCAGGAACTTTTTACTAAGATAATACATTGCATACTCTACCCCTTCTAGTCCTTGCTAGCATTACCCCTATTGTTCTTTCCTCTAAAGCCAAATATAAGAATAAGGGTTTACATTATCTTGGTGGTCTCACCATAGGTGGATTAGTAAAGTATTCTTTAATCTTATCAAAGGCTTTCTAACATTCTTCATTCCATTCCACCGACTGATTCTTCCTTAAAATCTTGAAGATTGGATCTCAAACCATGGTAAGTTTCATAATAAACCTGCTAATGTACTATAGTTTCCTAATAAACCCTCGTACTTCTTTCTTTATTCTTAGTGCTGGCATCTCCTGAATGGCTTTGATCTTGTCTAGATTAACTTCTATTCCTTTATTAATGACTATATGTCCTAACAACTTTCTAAAAGTAAATCCAAAGATGCATTTCTTCGGATTAAGCCTTAGGTTATGTCTTTATATTCTTGCTAAAAACTTATCTAAAGCCTTAAAATGTCCTTCTCTTATTTCTGACTTAACCAACATATCATTAATGTACACTTCCAATTATTTATGCATCATTTCATGAAATAGAGCAATGGCTTCTCTTTAATAGGTTGCTCCTGCATTCTTTAATCTGAAGGGCATCACCTTATAGCAATATGTCCCCCATTCTGCGATAAAAGTAGTTTTGATCTTGTCCATAATTGCCATCATTATCTGATTATAACTTGAGAACCATCCAAGAAAGAGTACATTACACTAGATGTTGCACTATCAACACTCACATCAATATAGGGTAAAGGAAAGTCATCCTTTAGGCATGCTTTATTTAAATCCATGAAATCTACACATATTCGAACTTTTCCATCTTTCTTAGGAACTAGCATTATATTTTCCAACCATTGAGGGTACTCTACCACTTCTAGAAAATTAGCCTGGATTTGCTTAACAATTTCTTCCTTTATCTTTTATGTCCACTCTAGTCTTAACCTGCAAAGTTTTTGCTTAACAGGTTTAGCTTCTGGATATATTGGAATGCGATGCTCTATAATTTCTCTATCTAAACCTAGCATATCCTTATAGGACTAAGCAAATACTACCTTTCTTTTTAATAGTATTTATTAAAATTTTACCTCTCTTTAGGAGTTAAATCATATGATATAGAAATGTGCTTTGGTTGTTCATTTGTGCCTATATTTAATTAATATAATTGAATAGAATTAATGTTAAATATACATGAATGATCATTATTAAAATGCATAAGACCATTAGAATCAACATCACACAAATAAGCCAAACTAGAGTTCATATCATTAACCATAGGAAAAATAAAGTTTTTCATCCTCAAACAGACTGTACATTATTATATCAATTTCTTTATAAAAAACATCACTAAAATAATTATTAATAATGCTAGCTAAATCCTATAGTGATTCTTTATTAGGTGACAGACAAAGCAACTCTTCAATAGCCTCAGTCCCGATCTTCTCAATAACTTTCTTCATCACCTCATCTTTGTTGTCCTACACCAAACTCTCAATTATCTATTTTTGAAGATCTCAAACCCATGAATACTCACACCAGCCACTTGGACATACTCTTTTTCGCCCAAGTAGAACTTCTATTTCCTTTATTTAACAAAGTTATCCTTTAGTAGTCCTACATTCTTTAAGAGATTATTCTCATTGAAAAACCTTCTTCTAGCTCTTTTACTGCCAAATCCAACTCCTGTATAGCCTAATCCTCTTATGTCATCTTGGCTTTTGAAATTTGGGTGTTTTAGGCTTCCTTACTCATTCTTCCCAGTCCTTATCCGGGTCGATATTTCATCTTCTTAATCATGATTATAATCCTTATGTCCATCTTGATTCCATTAAAGATCATGGATATTTGAAAACTAAGAGGAGTAACTACTTGCTTTTGACTATCCATAATTGCAAACATATTCTTGCCCATACCAGCATCTAAAGTCACCACTTCTCTATTAAGTAGGAATTTCACCTTTTGATGCACAGTTAAAGGCACTCCTCCCAAATTATGATACCAAGGCCTACCCAAAAGCAAGGCATAGGTGATAGGGATATCTAGCACAGTGAATTCCACCATTGCCTCTATAGGTTCAATCTTTACAAAAGCCATAAATATTCCCTCTACATTCCTTATACTATCATTATAATCTCTAATTACGAGGTTTGATTTTATTAAATCCTCCACCTTCACTCCTAGATTAGGCAATATCTATAGCAAGCAAACATTAATTGCAAACCCATCGTCTACCATCATATAATTAGTCCTTTTCCCTCTTCCTCCACTTTCTCTCCTCGATTAGGCAAGATCTATAGCAAGCAAACATTAATTGCAGACCCATCATCTACCATCATATAATTAGTACTTTTCCCTCTTACTTTAGGTGGAATGAATAAGACTTGATTATGATTCCTCCCTTCCACAAGTAAATCCTCGTCAAAGAAAGTGATAACACTGTGCTTTTTTTTAGTAACCTTGGCCACCATTGCCTCAGGGGTTGCGGTAGTTTTAATGTTCATCTTAGCTAGAGCCTTAACTAGAGCCTTCTTATGGCTACTTTAGTGCATTAAGAGATCCCAAATGCTTACATTTACTTTTACCTTCTTAAGCTATTCAAGAATAAAGTCATCATCATGTTCCTTTAAGTCTTCTCTTTTAGCAACTTCTTCTCTCTATATAGTTTTCTCCATCAGTTTATAACCTTTACCACTTCTATTAACATGACTAACTTATATGTTATCAACCCATACATTGTAGCCTTTAATGCCTTCTTCATCAAAGTTGTACCAAATGTCAACAACCTCAATAGTCCGATCCTTTTTCCATCTTTCCATGCCTCAACTATGCATTTTTCTTTCTTGTCTAGCATCTTCTTATCATAAAATTCATCACCCTATCTTGTAGGCATAATTGACTTCATAGGTATATCAAAAGAAGGTGAATTGGAATAAAACACTTTATAGTCAAACTTGGCTGAAGGTTGTCCCAACAAGTCTTCTACTCTTTTCCCATCTTTATGGGCATTTGGAGATCTCTCATCAATTTTAATGTCTAGGTCCTCAAAGGATTTTAGCACTTCTTCCTTGCTTACTCTTGAATTGATCATCATGGTCGTTAAGGGTGGCATGTTTCGATAATTTGGGAAGAGGTTGGTTTTGGTGTTTGGGTTTGGATTTGATTTCTCAAGGTCTGTGATTTTTTTAGAGTTTATGAGATTTTGAATTTCATTTTTAAAGCACATACAAGAGTTAGTGGAATGGCCAATAACTTGGTGAAATCTACAATAACTGTCTAGGTTAAAGCCAATGAGATTTCTGTTTAGCGGTCTAGAGGGGGTTAAGGGTCTAAGGAGGCCTTTTTGGATTAAATGGTCTAAGAGTTTAGATAAGGGTTGGTCAAATTTTAAGAATCTCCTGGGTTGTTGAATAGCATGGACTCCTACAACCTGACTAACATTTCCTTATTGTGTGCCCCTAGTTGGGTAGTTCATTGCCTTAGTGTTTTTAGCAATCTTCTTTTTCTCATTTTGGATCTCCTCAGCTTGCAACCAATCGTCATAAAGATCTACAAAATGTCTTAAGGTTCATCATTTATAACCTCTTAACCAAATTAGGTGACACATTTCGAACAATCATCCTAACTTGATCCTTTTCAGCTAGCTTCTTTTTCATTAACTGCCTTATTTATAAACCTAGTCAGAAAATCCAAAAATGATTCATTAGGATTCTACTATGTCAATTCTAAATCCCTAATAAACATTTTAAGTCTGGTATTATAGTCATATAATTTTAGAAAAGTAGTACATAATTCTCTATAGTCCACTCGGATAGACTTTTCCAATCCATGATACCAATTAATAGCCATACCCTCCAAGGATAGTACAAATAACTTGGTAACTATATAAAAAGCATCCTTATTGGTGTTCACAGTAGTTGTATATTGACTAAGGTGAATCCTTGGGTCTCTAGTACCATCAAACTTCTGTAATTGTGACATCTTGAACTTATCGTGTAGATTATCTTCCTCAAATTGCATCACATCGTCAAAGTCAAATGAATATCTAATGACATGTCCTCTCATCAATTCTTCCATTTTGGACATCTTCTGAGTTAGTTTCTTCACCTATTTGGATTTCATCTCCTAAACTTGCTCAAGGGATTCCCTTCTGGCTTTTTTAACCATGTAGTTCTTAATATCCTCCAATTTTATTTCTATAGTAGGTACAATCTTAGTAATGTTTAAAGGGTGCCCCTAGCATTGTCATTGTTAGTAGGTGGTGCACCCACAATATGTGGATTGGCCACAATTGGAGGTGCAACAGCAAGTGGTGGCATTAATCTAGCTAGAGCTTGTCTTAGTTCATCTTGCATCATCGCTCTCATATTGTCCATTAATGCTCCTTGGACTTCCTTTAGGGTCCAGTTTCCTCCCTCTTGTTA
Organism: Mallotus nudiflorus; assembly: GCA_947683625.1. Taxonomy (NCBI): domain Eukaryota; kingdom Viridiplantae; phylum Streptophyta; class Magnoliopsida; order Malpighiales; family Euphorbiaceae; genus Mallotus; species Mallotus nudiflorus. The sequence continues at coordinate 9,543,569 of CANTUR010000041.1, forward strand.
TTTCATTTCTTCTGCTTGTTTAATTGGAGTTTATGCAGCTTTTAGGTAGAGTGGATTGATAGGACTTCTTTCTAGTCTGTTAAGGATCTCTTTTGTAATTAATTACGGGCTTGAATCCGTTCTCACTAGTCTACCATGTTTCTGACTCCAAACACAGGAAAACCCACATGAATCTATAATGGTTGAAAAGCAAAGTGTTAGTATAATGCATATAATGCATGTATGCATGTGCCATGCAACAAGTAACAAGTAGTAAGTCAAGTCAAGTGTACATACATCCTTCCAACATTATTTCTCCCACACATATATTCAATGGCAAGTCTCTTTTCCTAGGATCTTTGGCCTTGGCCTTAACATCAATAGGGGATATCAAGAACTGATGCACATGCCAAATCTCTAAAAATAGTAAAATATAGAAACAGTATTTCTAAGTATAGAAGATTAGCCCAATCTTTATTAACTCAAACGAGCTTCTAAAGTATGGGTTTGGGCCTTCATAGATAAAAATACCTCATGGAAATGAACACAAGCAATTTAGGTAATCCTAATGGAAGTTACTAAGCCACTACATGAACTAAGTTTAGCAAAAAAAAAAGGTCAAGGTTCCCCTAACAAGAAGTCGTCTTTTAAGACTTAAGCCACCAGCCAAGGTTAGAAGGGCCTGACATCTTTTGCAAACTCGAGAGAAGACTACCCCCTTTTAGGATTTAAGTTATAGACTCTAGTCATATGAACCCAGTAATCTCTTTTAGATTAAGTTAAGGTTAAGAGTGATGGTTAGCCAATTTACAATCCCATAAAGCTAGTGGAATCATGAAACTATAAATCAACGCCATCAATTAATAGGGACATGCAGAATGAATGTAAGAAGAAAATAATTCTAAAGAATATAAGTAGAATTAGTATCTCTTATCCCCAATGGAGTCACCACTGTAGACAGTGGGGTTTAGCGTGTGTTCAAGATTTTAGCAATCGCAATACTATTTGAGCTCAAGGCTCTAGAGAACACACTAACCATTATCATAAAGACATGGCTTGGAGATAAAGAGTCGCCACCCACTGTAATAACTAAGATAAATAGAAAAATAATGGTACTCTATTTTCTAAAAGAAACCTAGCACCATAACTAGGAGATTCTAGATATGGAATACCAACTTCTTTCAGTCTTATGTTAATTTAGAATTACTTTATGAATTACTATCTTACTCTCTATTTACATGTAATTTCATATAAACCCTTAAATAATTAACTCTAGACAAACTAGTCATGAAAAATATGGGTAAACAATGCCTTCATTTAAATTCACAATCCCTAAGTTAGTCTAATCTACATATATTTTAATTAAATAGGCTAAATCTACATGTTTTAATTTACAAGCAACCCTAATTCTATCCACTTAAATTTAATTCAATTTTAATTAAAAAAAACCTAATTAACTCTATAGCCATTATTTTTAATTAATCACCCAATTAAACCCTAATCTTACTACCCAATTAATGAAAATAAACACACAACCATACACACAAAATTTCACTATTCCCATAATTAGGGCTATTACAATGATCTGCAGAAAATAATAAGAAAATAAAATTTAATACAAACGCAAAAAAAAACTAAATAAAAATACAAAATAAAACAACCAACAAAATCATAACAAATAAATAAAACTCTAGAGACTATATTCGGCTACAAAATTCAATCCATGAAATTCCATAGATCTTCATGGATTTTATTCTCTAAGTTCATCATGTAACTCTCTCCATAATCACGAATACAAGCACAAAAATAAACAATGATTAGTGAATACACAAAATAACAATAAATTAAATAAAGTTAAAAATTAAAGAGAACCAAAATAATTAAATAAAAAATAGAAGAAAGTAAGAGAGGAGATGATGGTATAGATGCAGTTTTGATTTGCTCCTCTGACTAGTATAAATCATAGTGGCATTTAAATAGGTCTTCAATGCTTGTTGTTCTTTTTTCAAAAGTCTAATGCTTCTTCCTCAAAGAACAAATACTTCATAAGAAAATTTCGAACACTTTGTGAGCCTCCAAAAAGGTTTAGAAAAAGGAGCCCCCCCCCCCCCCTTTTAGGAGAGTCTAAGCTAGGATTACATAGAAAACCCTAGCTAAAAGACATATCATACTATGACTTCCTCTCTTCATAGTGATAGAGTTTTGATTTTAAAATGACTTTTGATTTCCTGAAAAATTTCGATAAATCCTAGAAAAAGGATTTATTAAATTATTTGACTAATCAGAATTTATAAAATAAAATTTTTAATTACTGTAAAATAAAAAATAAACAAAAAACGTTTAATTACATAGTTCCAATTAGAATTACATAATTCTAATTAGTCTTACGCAATTCCAATCCCTTTTTTAATTACAAAAAGACCCCTAAAAGGATTTACCCTTTTCAAATAGGTCTTTAAAGAAAACATCATAATTAAGTTCTTTTTAAAAAATAATTAAACTCTTTTGAAAATGCATTTAGACTTTTGAGATTTCAAACTTCAAGTGTTGAAGACCTATTTATAATATTTTCATCTTTGGAGTCCTCTGTCGCATCCACACTTCATCATCCCGAAACTGGATGCATATACAATGCAACTTAATGATTAAAGCAAAAGAAGATTTTGGATATTTGAATGATAATGCCTTAGGGAAAAAGATTAGCTTAGGGATGCAGGTTGCGAGTTACGTCAATTTATTTTCTCCCAAAAATGAAAGACTCATAAGTTGGAGAAATAAATGGGAAAAGTAGCCTATAGATAAAGAATGCCTATAAAAGCAAAAGGATCCAACCAACCAACATCTCTAATCATCAATAATCAATCAACAAATCATTTTTTTATTAGCAGCTACTATCACTTTCTTTTATTTAGCTTGTCAATTGCACTGTTTCTTTTACTCGTCCTTTACTCTGTATTAAGCTTCTAAAAATCAATAAAATTTTCCTTTTAATTATTCAATTGTTTCTTGGTCAATTTACCTTTTATCTTTTGAAATCTAAACGAATTATGATAAAGGAGTTTGGGGACTCACATTCTATGTAAAAGAAATCAGTACATTTTGAGGATTAAATATTTCTGGCACGCTCGCAATTACTCAAAAAACCAAATATAGCCAATACCCTCTATTTATAAAAATAAAATAGTTTAATCCCAAATTCTAATAAAATAAAATAATTTAGTCTTTAACTTTTTAATTATTTAAAATTTAGAATTTCAGTACTAACTAAATTTTAGACATGTACACATATTTCCATCAATATATTTTTATGAATTATGCGAATTACACACTAAGTCAAAAGTCAAGTTGTAATTCTAATAAATCTCTATATATTCATAAATTTATTTTATTTTCATTTTTTAATTAATTTTATTAATTTTTGCTCCATTTAAAATTATTAGTATCTAAAACTAAAGTAATACATAAAATGAATTACTTTAAAAGAAGTTAAAATTAAGGAAATCAAACATAAAAGATAAATATAAAATAAAATAGATAAAATTAAGAATTTATTAAATTTTTAATTTTAAAATGTTGATAAGGACATGTGTAACTGTTGAAAATTTAGTAAAAATACTGATTTTAAATTTGAAATAATTTGAAAATTAAGAACAACAATTTTTATTTTATTAAAATAAAAAAGATTAAAGTGTTAGTTGTTACAAAACATAAGGAGTAAAATGTTTAGTTTGAATAAAATAAAGGGAGTAAAATATCCTATTCATTAAGATACTAACAGAAAATTTAACAAAAAGACTAAAGCATTGACAAAATTAAAAGTGAAAGACGTAAATGTTCGATTTTCAAATAAAAGAAAGGGGAGTTGGAATTAGGTCAAACCTCAAGGAGGTAAATATAATTTGCTCTTAAATGTTAAACAATTAAACATTAGTAATAATTTATTATTTGGTTGTTGCGTTGGGTTATTATTATTTTTTGGTTGTTGTTAGTTTATATCCATTTAACTTTATTTTTAGGTTTTAATATATGAGTAAGAGTAAAAGATTGAGAACTTTGAAATTAAATATATAGAGAGAAATAGAAAAACAAAACAGAAAAGTTCATCTTTAAAAATTTAAATATTAAAATTATGTATCTTATGTATTTTTATATGTGATATAAATTGACCCAATTATAAATTTATAACATATTTTGAGCCAATTTATTAAAAAATAATGATGTGACCTACCCATGTAGACCAGTGCAGACTTTCTTTTATAACATAATAAAATTAAATTTACTAAAAAAATTATCATTTTTATCATTATTAAATTAGGATGTAAATGTTCAATTTTCAAATAAGAGAGAGGAGAGTTTGAATTAGGTTAAATCTAAATGTAATTTGGTCTTAAATGTTAAACATTTAAACATTAATAATAATTTGATATTTGGTTGTTGTTAGTTTGTGTCCATTTAACTTTATTTTTGGGTTTTAATATATGAATAAGAGTAAAGGATTGAGAACTTTAAAATTAAACATATAGAGAGAAATAGACAAAAAAATCAGAAAAGTTCATATTTAAAATTTTAAATATTAAAATTATGTATCTTATGTATTTTTACGTGTGATATAAATTGAACCAATTACAAATTTATAACATATTTTGAGTCAATTTATTAAAAGTAACGATGTGACCTACCCATGTAGAGCAGTGAGCAATTTCTTTTATAAAATAATAAAATTAATTTTATGAAAAAAAATTATCATTTTTATCATTATTAAATTGGAATGTAAATGTTCAATTTTCAAATAAGATACAGGAGAATTAGAATTAAATCAAACTTCAACGAGGTAAATATAATTTGCTCTTGAATGTTAAACCATTAAACATTAATAATAATTTAATATTTGGCTGTTGTGTTGGGTTATTATTATTTTTTGGTTGTTGTTAGTTTATGTCCTTCAACTTTATTTTTGCGTTTTAATATATGAGTAAGAGTAAAAGATTGAGAACTTTAAAATTAAATATGTAGACAGAAATAAATAAATAAATAATCAGAAAAGTTTATATTTAAAAACTTAAATATTAAAATTATGTATCTTATGCATTTTTATATGTGATATAAATTGAACCAATTATAAATTTATAACATATTTTGAGTCAATTTATTAAAAAAAAATAACAATGTGACCTACCCATGTAGAATAGTGTGGAATTTATTTTATAAAATAATAAAATTAAATTTACTAAAAAATTATCATTTTTAATTAGTTCTTCCAAAATATTTTATAAACTAGACATTACCCTACATCGTAGGAAAATAACTAATTTAATTTACATACTTCTTGAAATGTTGAAATAAAGTTTCTAAACAAGCTATTTAAAAATATTTTTTCTTAATAATTATTAATTTATTTTCTATTCTTAAAAAGAAAGATAAAAACAAAGATAGTGACAATAAAATAATGAAAATAATATAGAATCTTAAGTATTAAAATAGATATTTATATATTGGGGATAGATATAATAACTCTTTAGAAAACTAAATATTTTTAATTCAATAATGGGATATAAATATTTGCAATAATTTAAATGAAATAAATAGAAAACTAAATATTTTTAATTCAATAAAATAAATAGAAATATTTGAACAATTTATGCTGTAAAATTAATGGAAAATGAATAGTTGGATAGTTGAAGTAGATATATATTAATGACTTAAATAAATATAATTTCAAAAGTTTTTAAATTGACTAAATAAATAGGAATTTAAGAGTTTCTAATATAATAAAATAAAGGAATAATGAAATAGTGTACATTATATTTAGTGAAAAAGATAAATAGTTGGGTAGTTTAAGTAAATGAAATAATAAAGAATATCACATGTCAATATATTATTGACAAAGGGATGAAAATAATGAGGATATTATGATATTAGTAGAAATGACAAAGAAAAAAAAAAAAGAAGACGAAGATATTGAAGAGACAATTAAATTAACAAAAAAGAAAAAAAAAGGGCAAAGAAAATTTAAAAGTTTTAATTGTTTTAATTGTTCTAATTGCAAACGTCATTTGACAACCTTTTAGATTGCATGAAACATTTATACTAGCATGGAATAATGTCACTTCCCAAATTTTTGTTAACTCATAGTGTAAAGCCTACCTTTATTATATTATATAGATATAGATGGATGCATCATCTAGTTCTTGACAAAATTAAATATGTCATGTAATGTAAGAGAAAGTTATGAGTTTTTTTTTTTAGTAAAATTCTGGAGTTCAGAAATCAGATAACATACCTAAGAATCTCAACTAGGTTGACACACTGTTAGCATTTGCATCATGCTTCTGTAGTCCATAAATATTATTAATAAGAAAGAAAAAATGTTTGATAACAATGGAAAAAGTCGAAGCTTTAAGAAGCTAGGAAAAATGATAGCTAACTCTACTGCTATTATTATTACATATAGTAGCATTACAAAATTCAGGAATGGAAACCCACTAAATAAAGGACTGAACCAAACTTCCATGTTTTGTAAGTAGATCTGCCACAGAATTTCCTTCTCGATAAATATGGGAAACACCAAAACTCATTTTCAACACAAAATGGAGACACTCAAACCATTGTTGCCAAAGTTCCCAAGGGACTTGCTAAGACCTTGTCCAAAACAAATGCACAACGTAAGCAGAGTTACAGTCTAACCAAAGAGAGTGCCAACCTCAATGCTAAGCAATAGTGATTGCTTTAATAGTAACCATAAGCTCTGCAAAAAAAAAAAAGCAAACCTACAACTAGTCCTAAAACGTAAATGCACCATGAGCAGTTCTAAACACCCCACTTGTACAAGAATAGCTTAGAAATTCTAGCATAGACCCATCAGTATTGACTTTAAGCCAATGAGCAGGTGGAGGGCACTAAATAACTTTAATAATGCAAGGAGATTTTACTGGCTTATAACAGATCTAAAGATTATTTAGAATTTGCAACTCCTGCATTGTATTATACATATAACCAACACAAAAGAAGTCTCCCTCTTTAATCAGCATGCAAAGAGTATGAAGCGAGACATGAATATTGGGCTGCTCGTCATAAAAAATAAAGGCATTCCTAGTTTGCCAAATTAACCATACTCCATGCATAATAGTAGAGATCCAAATGGAAGAAACCTGCTTGCTAAAATAATGCTACATTACATTTGAAATAAGGTTCAAGAGTGTACCTAAGACATCAATAGATTTCCCAAATAGACTGGACATTGCTTTCCAAATTGTCATAGCAAACCAACAACTAGTAAATAAGTGATCACCATCTTCATTAGTAGAAGAACACAACACACACCTAGAGGGAAAAGATATACCTTTCCTTTGTAAATTATTTAAAGTACGAAGAAAATTAAGCACAGCACACCAACAAGTAATAGATTAGAAAATGATGCAGACCAGATAGCCCTGACATATTTGGAAAGTTTAGATTTTAGGAAGAAATTCAACATGCATAGTCAACCTTCGAGTGGCTTTAACTTTCAAGCCCGATTGAAGTGAGGTCCATAATATATCAAACTAAAACTAATTCAGAGTTCCATAATGGGTATTATAAGGACTTCATACTAAAATTCATCATTTAGGGCCCTAAATTTTAGCTTGAATTTTTTTTAAGTGCTATATTAGGTTTTTTTCCCTTTTCTTTTAAGGTTTTTCCTAAATAGTATTTATATGTTCTTTTAAGTTTTTTCATATAGTTTTTTTAAATTTGATAATCAAATTCTAATTTTCTTCCAATTTTCATCATTCTTTTATGAATCAATGAATATTATTACTTTGTATTCTGGCATTCTTTTAAATCAACAAAGCAGAATAGGGTTGTTTGATGGCCAATCATATGTGATTGAATGGAAAATGATATTTATCCATTTTTTTCTAGGCATTCACAACATTAGGAAGGTGGTAGAAACTCCTTCTAAATAAATTTACACTAGGGAAGATGCAAACCAAAAACTCGAAGGTGATTGTACATAGCTTTCACAAATGCACCCCATCCAAAGACTTTGTGTAAACATAAATATCACTATCCTCTTGAAGTGAAGAAACAATATTAATATTCTCCTTTACCAAATCATTCAAAACATATAAAGATGCCAAACATTATCCCTTAAAAAATTAGAGATTGAATCGATTATGTTTCTTTACTGACTAATAGAAAGATTAAGTTAATTTGCAATAGTAGGCAAGACCCATTCATCTGTCCAGAAGTTGAGATTGATATTAATGCTAATAAACCACTTTATCTGCGACCTACAAGAAAAATAAGAGCCTTTGATGGAAGACCAAACAGAAGAGTGAAAAAAGGTTACCTAAGGAACACCAAAGGGTAAAGAAAGCATTTTGCTAAAAAAAATTGAAAGGAAAATCATTAGAAATAATTAACCTCCAAGAAATCTTAATAAGCATAGCGTCATTTAACAAACATAATTAAACCTTCCTTAATTGGAGAGCAAGAGAGCTTCTAAGGGACTGTTAGCAATTTTTTATCTGTGATGGAACCCGTCCACAAAAAATTATACATGCAGCTCTTGATTAAATGAATAAAAAATTGAGGCCATGTATAAATTGCAAAGGAATGCAATATGAATTGGTTATAACCAACTTTATGAGAGTAAGCCTACTTACCACAGAGAGAGAGATCCCTTTCATTTTGCAAATTTACTACATACTTTGTCAATTATGGGCTGCAACCAAGCACGCCTAAGAGCATCTACAAAAAGAGGTACGCTTAAATATGTAAAAGGAAAAGAGCCTTTTTTTCATATTTGAAACCTGTTGCATGCGCAAAATACGCCTCTCAATAATCCTTTGCCATAGAAAATATCTAACTTAGCCCAATTCACAATTTGACCTAAAAGTTATCCATAAGTCTTGAATATGGCATTAATATTGAATATTCTTAAAAGAAGCTTTTCTAAAAATTAGAATGTCGTCATCATATAGAAAGTGTGGAAAAGAGTACCAGTTGTATATAACATCGAATACCACTCTTCTTGTAAAGCTTCGAGAGTAAGAAAGCGAGTTAAAAGTCTTCCATAATACAAAAAGGAGAGGAAAGAGAGGATATCCTTGGTGAAATCCTCTAGAACAAGGGAAGTAGCGATTGATTTTTCTATTTATCATAATTGAAATTCTGGAAAAAGAAAAAATAAACAAAACCCAATATTTTAATTGTAAAGAAAAGCCAAAAGCTTTAAGAACATCCAAAAGGACATTCTAATCCATTGTGCCAAAAGCTTTTTTATGTCTATTTTTAAGGCCAGATAACCACGAAAACATGGTTTATGAAGCAAGTTAACACCTTCAGAAGCCTAGCTATATATTTAGAGATGTTTCGACCCTTAATGAAGCCAAACTAGTTACAAAAGAGAATTTTTTAAGCAATAGAAGCAAGGCAATCCTCCAAAACTTTTGTAATGATTTTAAAGAAAAAATTACTCAAAACAATAGGCTCTGCCACTTTAGGAATAATAATCATAATGCTGGAATTAACAATGCCAGTTTGAAAGAAATATTGGACAGCATTGTAGACATCAGTACCAATAACATCCCAAAAGGATTTATGAAAAATACCTATGAATCCATCTAGCCCAGGAGCACTATTAGCATCCATCCTAAACACTATCTCTTTAATCTCATCTTATGTAGGAAAATTAGCTAAAAGTAAGCTATCATTATTAGAAACAAGAGAAGGGACCTCCTATTTAATCAAATAGATATTGAGCTGGAAGAATGAGAGGCCAAAAATAAATTCTGATAAAAATCAAGAATGTGATTTTCAATATCATATTTATTATTCAAAATAACATCTTCAATTTTTTAGGTGATGAATACCATGCTATGATCTTTTTTTGGCAAAGTTTTGGTGGAAAAAAGAAGAATTTTGATCACTTGCAGCCAACCACTTGATCCTACTCCTCTCTTTGTAAAATATTTCCTGTTGCTTAAGATGAGCATCTAAATCTACATGAGTAGTGATTTCCATCTGATAAGCTCCTTATATAACCTACAAGTAGAAATTTCAGATTGGATATTTGCCAAAAGAGTGTTTGCTCGTTTGATATTAACATTAAGATGACCAAAGACTTCATGATTCCAAACCTGAAGAGCAGAATGGGGACGCTTGAGTTTAGAACTAAGAAGTAGCATAGAAGGCAAAGCATCACTAGGAAAAGACCAATTTTAGAGAATGAAATCTTATAGAGTAGGATGAGAAATCCATATAGTATGGAAGCAAAAATGAGAAATAATTACATCTATCGTAGCACACTAAAGAAGAAGTGGAGAGCGTTCTAAATGATGTCTAGGGAGAACTAAATAAGAAGCCACAATCCAGTAATTAAAAAATCCTATGTTAGCCATAACGCTATCCAAACAACAGTCAATGCGATAACTCCTATGTCTACCAATAGACCAAGTGAAGTATGATCCATAAGTAGGAACGTCAGACAAATAACAAGAATCAATGAAACATTTGAAATCCTAATAAAAACCTGAAGTGGGAGGTTTGCTTGTTTTCTTATGAGCACCTAACACTACATTAAAATCACTAATAATTCACCAACTAGAAGCCGAATTAAAAGATAGAGTAGAAAGATCAACCCATAAATGCAATCTATGATTTCTCCACACACTTGCATAAATAAAAGAAAAATGATGAGAAGCATTAGCAAAACAAATATCAACAATAATCTGTTGTTCATACACATAAATTGAGAGAGGAGTTAAAGATCCCTATTTATGCAAAAGCAAAATAGAGGGGAGTGGAAGAGAGTTAGAAGCCACTAATGTCAAATCCAAATGGTCCCAAAAATAAGAAGATACTAAAGAAAAATCAACTAGAGGTTCCACCAAGCAAACATAACTTGGAGAATATTGCCTACAAAAAGAGGCAAAAGTTCTTTATGTATTAGCATTACCCATACCGATATAATTCTAATAAAATAGCTTTATAAATTAAGCTTAATAAGCTTTCTAGCTACTCTTTTTTAAAAAGAAGCTTTATTTTTATCTTGTTAACCACTACTATGACCTGGTGCAATTTAGTTATCCTCTAAATTGGTATCATTATCAACTGAATGGTTTTCACAATACATGTCATCATTAACATCTATATGAACAGTAATATAATAATGTCTAAGCATTTTTGTAGGCCTTGTGGATAGATTTGGATCAGATTAGTCTAGTACGAAGTCTATAATAACATTTTGAGTTGAGATAAAATCAATTAAAGATGGTTAAACAACTACTAGGATATCTTGGATAGCTTAGATTTGCTGAGGAGCCAAAGTCATAGGAATTTTAGGATCCTGAATAACTTCCATCCTAGTATTAGTGACATTTGCATCATTAGTGTGCAAGGATGATTTTAATTTATCAAAGGTGTAAGTAGTAGGAATATCCCTAGTGGTGTTCTTTGGTTTCCAAACCTTAATGCAATCATTAGACTTCTTCGTTTGCAATTTGGGAGCAACATGCTGCTTTGCCAATCTTTAATCTTGTGGAGAATGACCAATTTTAAAACATAATGAACAAAATAAGGGCAAATTTTCATAAATGATATCTATAACGAAACTTTTACCAATCCTTTCAACTATAAGAGATTCCAAAAGGGGAGTGGATAGATCAACATCAATTAACACTCTTCTATAGTGACCGAACTCCCTATTGATAGTAGCGTTGTCAATTTTCAAAGGAATCCTAATTTTGCTAGCAATGGATGATAGGATATGTGGATGCCAATATCCCTATGGAAGTTTATAAATCTGAGTCCAAATCTTTATGGTCATAGATTTTTGTGCGAAAGGATTGAAGTATAGGGTCCAATGTTGTAATCGAAGGATTCCAAGTTTCAGTGCAATGGTGCCATGACCTCAAACTAAATTTCGTCTTTGTCAAAGTTAAGAATGACATGGTAATAGCCTTGACCTAAGGAGATCAGTTTCTAAGGTGAAGAATGGCCCCATAATTTAGTTAATTTCTACTTGAGGTCCAAAAAATTTCCATGGGGTTTCTCCCTTTAAAAGGACGATTCTTGTAATAAGGGTATACTTGTAACTGTTCATAAATTCCTGAATAGTAAAATTCCTGAAAAATAGAACATTACAAAATAAAATTCAATTTGGTTCACTACTTGAGAACCAATTACCAAAAGTTATTAATATTTAAACTATTTTTATTTAATTAATATAGTAATCTTCTCATGTATGTCTGTAAGAGTTATCTCTACTATATTGTCCTCCCATTGCACCTAATAGCTCTAGGGATGGAAATCATAAGGTAAATGCTTCAATCCCCCACCCCTTTCTTGACCTCCCAACAAAAAAAAAAAAGAAGAGCTATCTCTACTATGTTATGCATAAAGTTCATAATTATCTCTACGATGTTATGCATATCCACTGCATGTAAGGATGTAAATAATCTCGTACTCCAAAATAAGATAAATTTTTTAATTTTTTCATCAATATAGCTAGCATAAATATGAGGAGAATACGTTTATGGAATATCGTTTGTTAAATTCTTAGTATACAACTTCCAGTATTATTCCCTTAAGTCCGCCCAATTTTTTTCGACTGTTAGTTGATTTCTAACTTTAAAAAATTACACTTTACCCTAAATTTTGAACAAAAATTGCAAATTTAATTTGTATTACTAATCTTTTTTAAAAATACTAATATATATTTCAAAAATAATCTAACATTTATTTGAAAACATTGAATTATTATAAAAAAAAAACGGATATCACCACATGTTTTGATACCTTTCTAAAGATGCGCTATTGCGGGGGGATTGAACAAAACCTTTTTTTTTTTAGATATATAATGGATGAAATAACATTTTTGTTCCAAACAATTATTAGCTAAACCAATTCATAATAAAGAAAAAATTTGTAGAGAAATTTGATTTATTTATAAACTTTATTAAGTGTCAATGTACATATAAAAAATTATTTCAAATATAAAATAAAGAATACAATATATATTTAAACTATGAAATAGTAAATTATTATTTATCAAATATTAAATTATTATTTGAGTATTTCTTTTTTAAAATATAATATTAATATTTGATTGTTGTGAGTTTTTGTAGTTTTTTTTTATTATTGTTTGGTTAATGTCGATTTTGTTTGTGCTTATTTTATTTTTTTAACTTTATTTTTAGTTCTTACCATGTTACGATTGGATGGTTCTTGATTTTTTTAATTTTTTATTATTTTCTAGTTGTTGTTCAGTTGTTGTCCATATTTATGCTTTTTATAAATATAACTAATTTTATAAATATAAATTGTATAAATTTTAATTAATTAATTAATTATTAACTTACACAAATATAATTAATTTATATAAATTTATCAAAAAATATAAATTTACTGAATTATTTAAATTAATGAAAATAATTTACATTATTAAATATTAATAATAATTCAATATTTGATTGTCGTTGAGTTGTTGTTGTTATTTTTTAGTTTTTTCTAATTGTTGTTAGGTTGTTGTCCATCTTTTATGCTTGTGTTAAATATAATTAATTTATATAAATATAAATTATATAAATATATATTTATCAACTTATTAAATTTAAATTATAAGTTCATATTTTTTATTTATGATTTATTCTGGTTGTTGTTGGGTTGGTTTTTATTTTTTTTGTTTTTATTTTTAATTGTTGTTTGATTGTTATGCCTTTTTTTTACTTGATTTAAGTTGTTTTAACTTTGTTTTTGGTTGATATTAGAGTGTTGTTGGGTTGTTATTGATATTTTTTTTGTTGGAAATATCAGTCGTTCTATCCTAAACTTTGAGTCAATTATTAATTGAATTTTATTTTAAAAATTATTTTAATTTGTTCCTTCAACTTTATAAATTGTGTCAATTCTATCCAATTTTATTTGAAGTACCTAATTATATTTTTAAAAAATTACTTTTTGATCCCTATAAAATAAATTTGACACTTATTAAATTTTTTATCCTTTCTTCCTAAAAAAATAAAATTTAAGAAGATATTTTTAAATTCATATTTTGCTACTCTTGATAATCATTTAAAAATTATTTTTTAAAATATTTTTGTAAATTTTTAATTTTTCACTAAATCCTTAAATTTTTATTTTAAATTTTACTTCTCAACTTTTAACCACATTATTTAGAAATTTTTCTAGTAGAAGTCCAAAAAAAAAAAAGTATTAGATAAAAATAGAGAGAATTTTGAGACTCTAAAAGTATTAGTCAATAATATAAAAATATTTATTTTTTCCAAAAAATATGAAAAAATTAAAATTTTATTATTATTTATAGTGATAGTTAAAAGTTCTTACTTTTTTTTTTATTTTTTAATATTAGTCTATATAATAAATTAATTCACAAGTTATTAATTTTTTTTCTTATTACTTTTAATTTATACATAAAAAAGTTAAAATTTTATGCAAAAAATTTTTAAATTAACATTAAAATTTATTCAAAAATATTAACATTAAAACTTGAAAATATTTTTCAAATTTTATTTTTCTTAAAAATGAATTTTCAAAATTACAATTAGATCCTTTAGAGGGATCTAAAAGTAATTTTTAAATCCTTGAATACGATTTATAATATTGAAAGAGTAAATTGAAATAATTTTAAAAATAGAATTTAATTGATAATTGGATTAAAGTTCATGATAAAACATATTGTTTTTCTTTTTTCATTTTGTTCTGGTTGTTGTTTGGTTGTTAAGTTATTTTCATGCTTGATTCTTGTTTTAAATATAATTAAGAAATTATATAAATATAAATATATTAATTTATGTAGATATAAACTATATAAATATAAATTTATTAAATTATTTAAATTATTAAATATACAATTATTATTTATTAAGTATTAAATTATTATTAAATATGAAACCATTAAACATTAACAACAATTTAATATTTGGTTGTTGTTGGTTATTATTTTTGGGGAAAATTACTAACACCCCTTGATATTTGTCCAATCTAACAACTTTGACGTGAGAAATCAGCAAGTGTATGGAGTCGGTTCAAGTAGTAAAATAAAGTATTGATCCCACAGATATTGCAAATTGAGTATTGAAATACTAAAAGTGTTTGTTTGTTTAAACACCAAATTTTGGTTTGAAAATCAAATAAATATAAACAAAACAAATTTAATTAAAACTTAACAATCAAATTAAAGGTTAGGGTTCTTATTATCATTTCAACCTTTTCTAAAAGTTAATTAAACATCTAAGTCTTTAATTAATCTTAATTCAATTTGAAAGCATCTTTAAAATGATAGATTTTCCTCTCAGATAAACCTATAATTATTTGAGTAGAATTAACACATAGTTTACTAGCTCTCACTAACTAAATGTTTCTTAAATCCAATTTTAAGTCCAGCTTTTTAATCAATATTAGTCACATAAATGTCTCTCAACTAAGTAAGTGACTAATAGGTTATTGTTTTAATCTAGTAGAACCTATCACTCAATTAAGTTCTAAAGTACAAATTCAATCTAAGGGTGATTAAGCCTAAGATGACATTAAGTTCAACAACAACCAAAGAATTAAGATTAAAGACTTAGATTTTAATTCAAAAAAAAATTACATGGTTGAAATGAAATAAGAACCTTAAAAATTTGCTTAGCTACGCATGTTAAGAGAAATAGAAGAAGATGAAATAGAGAAGAAATAACCAATCATTATTAATTAAAAGAAAATAATAACCAAATAGTTTAAATAAGAAAACCCCCTTTACTGCTTCAAATAGCTGCAATATAAGGTCTTGTTCTTTCAAAAATTCAAAACTAATTTTCTACTTATCATGAACAAGAACTTGAATGAAAATTAACTTTGATTCTTAAAAGTAAAAATTTTTAGAGAAGATTAAGTGTAGAATCATTTTGCTCTTCTGAAGGCCTTTTATTTATAGCATCCAGCCTCCAGCAACTTTGAGGTTTGTTACAATTGAAATCCCATAAAATCCCCTCAAATCATTAGCTTAGAATTTGAATTTAAGAAGTTGTTGCAACAGCTTGCATAGCTGTGCACACCCAAGCACATGGCTGTGTCGCAGGGTATGTCAGCTTTCTAACACTTAGGCCCAGCTGTGCACACCTAGGCACATGGCTATGTCAGAATAAGCTGCTTTCAAAACTCCACTTTTTTCAAGATCTTGGCTTGTTGTAACCTCCAAATCCTATCTTTAACTTATTCAAATCTTTCAACTTCCTTCATGCATCCTTATTTCAAAAATTAAATAAAGATTAACAAAATAAACTTAAAAACAAACAAAATTAACAAAAATCCTAACAACTAAATAAAATTGACAAAAATAAATAAAAGATCTAAAAATTAATTAAATTAATTAAAAATGCAACTAATTAGATTCTATTCCCATAGAAAAGAGTGTTTAAAATACAAGATTTTTCTCACTCATCAAATTCCCCTACAATTGAGTCTTTGTTTGTCCTCAAGCAAATAAAAGAACACCCCATTCATATAAAGAATCAAAATCATCAACTGGTTTTAACTTGACTAACCATTCTAATCTTTCTTTAATAAAAAGTTTAAAAACTCTAAATTAAAACAATAACTCGAGGTCAAAGATGTAGCATTTACCATGTGAAGAGCAAACTATTCCATTGAATTCATGTAAATGAACAATTAACACCCAATAAAATTAAATATAAATAGGAATTATCTCTATACTTAAGTAGTCCAAAAATTCACATATACAGGCAACCATATGGCACTCAACTTATTTATTTAATCAAGGTTTTTCTAATCTCAATGTCTCTCACCTTTCCTGCACTACTGAGTGTGGATATCTTCAAAAAAGGTCCTTTGGATACTTTTACTCTATAATAGATCATTGGAGTAGAAAGAACATATAAGAATTTAGATTTAAAATTTTATCTTTGAATGAGTGCATTTTATGCTCTATCTTGTTGTTTTTTTTAGAGAAAGAGTAGCTCATAAGTGCCTAAATACATATGAACTAGACTATCCTAAGGAAAGAAACTTAATTCCTAATTACAAGCATATTTCTTAAACGTCAAGCTTTCAAGTTCAATCATTCAATGAAACAATAAGCATTAAATTCATTAAAAATAAAAAATCCCTAACCACAAGTCATTTTTCTAATTTAAAAGTCAAAACAAAACATTAAAGGAAGATTATTACACTTTCTCAAGAGAACCATCGTTGATGAAATAAACTCTTTATAGGAATAGGTTCAAAAACTCAAATCAAATGAATCTAATAACATGCATGACTCCAATTTATTAAAAGAAAAATAAACATAAAAACTGCAAAAATAAAAATAAAAAAGAAAAGGAAAGTGTACTTCCTTTATTTGGATGCACTTGGAGGTGAGGTGAAGATGAACTCTGCTGGAGATTCACTTGGTCCCCTTGATTTTTTGTTTCAAAATATTTTCTTTTTAAGTTGTTCAATTTAGGTTAGCATCTTCTTTACTCTTGTTTTGCTCCTCCTTTCAAAATGCTCCATCTCATTTGATATGTCCACAATTAAGTTCTCAATTCTATGATCAGAAAGGTCGATAATCTCTTTTACTTCCTTTATGATTTTTTTAACCCGTTTATATGCTCATTTTCTTTTTCCCGAACAAGCTACATGATATTCTTGATCCTCACTGACATTATCATATTCTTCTACAGTTCTTGGTAGAGGGATTTTACTAAGCTTCAATGTGTTTTGCAAAATCATATAACATCTCCTAAGATCAGCATCCTCTAACTCTCCCCATTCAGTAATGATTTCAACTTTAATGAGGTATTCTTCATTAAATAACTCAGGCTCTAATGGCTCAAGCTTATGCCTAGCAATTTCGAATAGAGCGAAATACATGGCTAAACCCATGACAATATGTCCCATTGATATCAATGCTTTCCTGGCCTGCACAACTCACCACATAGAATGAAAAATAAAATAGGCACTACACACCTTTGTGTTAAAATGCATGCCCAATAATAAAACAATTCATCGGGAGATACTTTCATGCTATCCTTTTTCCCAAAAATTATGTGTGACATGAATTTATGCATTAGCAAACATTAGTGACTCTGAATTAATCCACTAGTTAGAATCTATCCATCATAAATTTTATCTCCACTATTGATTTTAGACCAAAATTTACTCATATTAAAATCGGATGGAGGTTGACAAATACCTCCATTAGGAAAGCCAAAAATTTCATAAATCAGTTCATCGTCAAAAGTGTATTCTTGCCCAAAAAATCTATAAGAAAAAATTTCTTGATTTTCATTTGAAATCTTTAATGTAGTATAAAACTCAATTGTTAGCTCAAATAATACATCATATTGAACTGACTTTAATTTCATCCAACCCATTCTTTCACATAACACATTGATAAAATCCTTCATTCCTATGCTTTCTAACATATTATCATTAAAAAATTTAGGTTTGCTAAATTGTCTTTTAGTTAAAGAGAAGGACCTCTTACCTTCTTCCTCATAATAAATGGAAAAGAAAGCATCATACTCATCCCTTAGATTAAGTGGCTTACCTTTTCTTCCAATAAGTTTCTTTCCCCTAGCAGTGGGTTATTGGTTCTTTATTTTGGCCATATTAGAGAGATACATTAATTTGCAAAGGAACAAAAGAAATAAAGCAGAAAAATGAATGTAGAAATATATAAGTAAATAGAAAAAGTTTAAATCTTTAAAAAAAAAGAGAAGAAGTTAAAAAAAATAGGGAAACCTAATCTTGATAAGATTAAAAAAAATTAAACTTTTTAACTAAAATTTAAAGATAAACAAAAAAAATTTGAAAAAAAAATTGAATTTTACATTTACAATAGATAAGAAGATAAAAAGATAAAAGGAATTAAAGTCCTAAAAAAAATTAAAATTCAACAATTTGAAAAAGATTTTTTATATATATATAATTTCTCCCCTACACTTAATTCCTACAATGTCCGCATTGTTGAAAATTATTTTTTTTTATATTTTTAGAACCAAGTTGCACTGCTATGCGCTAAAATCGGCACAGTCGTGCTTGGTTTTCAGGCTGTAATCCTATTCGTGCATAAGCTGTGCACGCATTTGGCACAACTATGTCTATGGCCTCTCCTGGTGTTGCACAGTTGTGCGCATGGGCAGCACAATTGTGCCTACTTGTTGCTTTTTGATGGCTTGAATATTGACACTTTTTATTTTTTTACATCAAATAGATGTAGCTTGAACCTATACTACACTTTAGCATCACTTTGCACTTTAAAAATAAAAGGAGAAATTAAAATTAACTTGATCAACAATTAATTTAAATAGCAACATAACAAAAACATGTTCATAACATAAAATGATTTAAACACAATAGAATTTAAATTCCACATACACAAAAAAATTTAAATAAATAAGAAAAGAACATTACTTAAAAATAAAAATAATACTCTATTCTTCATTCATCTTTTCCTTCTTCAGATGATGACTCTTCTTCATGCTTAGCTTCTTGATCAAGTGGTGGGTATGGAGGTGGAATAAAATTTTGAGCTTGAAAGAAAGCCATGAGGTTATGATTAATCAGGCTTAACCTATGATTCATTCCAATTATAGTATCATCCATCCTTGTTGCTAGTGAAGTTAATTCACCAACATTTAAGTCAATGACTCCCACCTGAAGTTCTAATTCATCTAAATGCACTATTACATCATTCAAATCCATTTCTTGGTCTTCTTCTTCCCTTTCTTCTAGAACTGGTGGTGGTTCATTAAGAAGAATAAGATTGGCTCTCCCTCTAAAATCTTTTCTAATTAACCCTATAGCCTCCATCATATAAGAATTAATCAAGGATTGACCCCTAACCATATCAAATGGCATATACTCCACATTAAAGCCTAGGTAATTAGCTATAGTTGTAACCATACCTCCCACCCTAATTTCTCCAGTCATCTTGGTAGCCATATATCACTCAATTTAGAAGCAATAGTGTGGAAAATATCTAATTTTCTATTATTAACCATGCAATATGTGATATTGAGTTCATTTGTAGTTACCACAACATGTTCTTCTTTTCTTGAAAATAAGGAATGAGACATGAGCCTATGCAAATATTTTAAAGCTGGCAATTGAATTTGAAATTCTTTCACTAATCTAGCTTCATACAACACCCCCCATTGGTCCTGTGATTTCTCTCCAAAAGACATTTCTATCATACTCAATATTGGCATCTTGGTCTTTAGGAAAATGAAATATATCATTAAGTGCAAACAAACCAAGTTCATGCTCTTCATTTCCTAAGAAAAATTTAAGCTTAACACTTTACTCATAAAAGATAAAAGTTGATAAAAATTCAAAAGTTAGACTTGCAAAGGTAGGACTTTGCATAGTCATAAAATCATCCCAACTCATCCTATTCACATACATGTTTACCTCATCTAGCAAATTAACCTCTTGTAAAGCAAAAGCATTCATGTATCTATTTGGGACAATTTTCCTAGCCATCATCTGCTGAAATATCTTCTTATGACCCTCATACCTAAAATTAATAAATTTTGGGAAGGGTTTTACCAATCTTTCCTCATTTTCACCACCCGAATTAGTTGAACCACCACTACCATGCTTTCTTTTGGAAGGACCATGCTTCTTGCTTGCAATTGACTTTCTTCTAGGCTCTCTTTCCATTAAGAGAAGGAAAAGTGATGGAAAATTCAAAGAAGAATGGAAATGGTGAAAGAAAGACTAGTGCCTTTTGTAGAGAAAAAAGATTGTGTATAGAATGAAAATGTAGAGAATAAGGTGAAAAGTGAAAAAGATGGATGTTTAAATAAAGTAAGGAAAGAGAGAAAGAAAAAAATAAAAAAATAAAAAAAAGTAATTTAAAGAACCCTAGAAATGGGTAATTAGGAAAGTAATCAAAATTATGGAATTCTAAAAATTGGGAAATAGGAAAACATGGAGAAGTGAAAAAGTCATGGAGAAATAGAAAATAATTATTGAAAAATGCTAAAGTGTTCAAAGTTTAGAATCCTAAAAATAGGAAAAAAAAGTCATAGGGGTAGTGGAAAGACATAGGAAAGTGGCAAACTAATTCCTCTTAAAAACAAATTAGTAATAATTTTTTTATTTATAGTGCACATAGCTGTGTGCATCAATGTGCATAGCTGTGTGCGCTATTTAACACAAATTTTTATTTATATAATTTCAAGCATAACTGTGCACAACTACATATACAGCTGTGCCTGAATCGAACTTCAACCTCAAAATTTCACCTGTTTAGACACGGGTGTGTGCTCTAATGCACATAACTATGTCTAAATGTTATTTTTCACATTAAAACAATGTCCATCATGCCACACAACTTTGCAGTAGTGTGCTCAACCTGATATAATGATCGTATAAGGCTATTTTTGCATTTTGCACACATAATAGTACTTATACATCTCCCATATACAAATCACACATTTTTCCAAAAACTTTAACTTACAAAAATGTCTTTTAGAGCTCTCTTCTTCTATGATTCCTAAAAATACACAATAAAACTTGAATTAAAAATCTTAACAAATTAAAATTAATTAAAACAACAAAAATTAAATTTAAATAAAACAAGCTTGGTTGAGTCCCTAAGAAGCACTCTTTAAGGTCTATAAGCTAAACCATAATGCTCATCATTCAATTGAATCTTTTAAATAGGAAACTTGGCGAAAATTCTCCAATGTGCCTTCGTGATATAGCTTCAATCTTTGTCATTCACTTTGAAATTTTCTCCTTAATTGTTGCATAATTCCATAGCTCCATAAGGATATACATGAGTCACCATAAAATGGACCTGACCATCTACTCTTCAGCTTTCTTGGAAATAATATGAGTCTTGAATTAAATAACAATACTTGATCACCCTCTTTAAACCTTTTAATCCTGACTTTTGCATTATGCCACCTTTTTGTACGCTCCTTGTAAATCTTTGAGTTCTTATACTTAGCTTCTCTAATTTCTTTAATTTCACTCATTTGTAAATTTCTTTAATTTCACTCATTTGTAAATTTCTTTAATTTCACTCATTTGTACGCTCCTTGTAAATCTTTGAGTTTTTATACTTAGCTTCTGTAATTTCTTTAATTTCACTCATTTGCAAAATTCTTTTCTCTGTTGCTTTCTTGAAATCATAATTCAAAGCTTTTACCACCCAATAAGCTTTGTACTTAAACTCAACGGGAAGCTGACAAGCTTTTCCATAAACCAACCTATATGGGGACATTCCAATAAGTGTTTTGTAAGCAATTTGATATGCCCACAAAGCATCATCAAGCTTCCTTGCCCATTCCTTTCTTGACTTACTAACTATTCTTTCCAAAATTTTCTTTAAATCTCGATTGCTAACTTCAACTTGCCCACTCGTTTTGGGGTGATAAGGTGTTGTAACTTTGTGCGTTACACAATAACAAGCCAATGAATTTTCCATATTTTTGTTGCAAAAATGTGTTCCCCCACCACTTATGATAGCTTTAGGCATACCAAAATGAGAGAAAATATTCTTTAAAAATTTACAAACAACCCTTACGTCATTTATAGAACAAGCTTAAGCTTTTACCTATTTTGACACATAATCCACACAAATAAGTATGTACTTGTTTCCTTTTGATATAAGGAATGGTCCTATGAAATCAATGGCCCAAACATCGAATATCTCGACTTCTAGAATTCTTGATTGAAGCATCTCATCATTTTTGAGATGTTCCCACTTCTTTGGCATGTGTCACAATTAAGTACAAAATTTTGAGCATCTTTAAAGAGTGTAGGCCAAAAGATACCTGCTTCAAGAACTTTAGTAGCTGTTCTTTATGGACTAAAATGACCACTATTTACCATACCATGACAACTTTGCAATATTGACCAGATTTCACCATTGCTTCACACCTCCTTATCATGCCATCATTGCACAATTTCTATAAAAAAGGATCATCCCACAAATAGGATTTGGAGTCATGGATTAGCTTTTTCTTTTGCTCTTTAGTGAATTATTCTGGAAGTTTGCCACTTGATATGAAATTGGCTATATCAGCAAACCAAAGAGCACTCGAGCTTTCAATTGCCAAGAAAATCTCATTTGGAAATATCTCCTTAATAGGATTTTCCTCTCCTTCTTTTAAATCTAACTCTAACATTGAGAGATGATCAATTACAATATTTTTTATCCCTTTTTATCTTTGATCTCAATATCAAATTCTTGAAGTAAAAGCACCCATCTAATGAGTATTGGTTTAGAATCCTTCTTTTTCTTGAGGTACTTCAATTTTGCATGATCTATATACATAACAACTTTAGAACTAAGAAGATAATATCAAAATTTATCAAATGCAAAAATAATTGCCAGCATCTCCTTTTCTGTTGTTGCATAATTAAGTTATGCCTCCGTCAATGTCCTGCTTGCATTGTAAATCACATAGAGCTTATTCTCCTTCCTTTAGCTAAGCACTGCTCCCATTGTATAATCACTTGCATCACACATTAGTTTGAATGGAAGGTTCCAATCAGGTGCTACAACTATAGGAGAGGAAATGAGTGCCTCCTTCAACCTATCAAAAGCCAATTTGCACTCATTAGTAAAGTCAAAAGGTGAATATTTCTCAAGTAACTTACAAAAGGGTTTAGAGATTTTTGAAAAATCCTTAATAAACCATCTGTAGAAGCTTGCATGACTAAGAAAGCTCCTGACACCTTTCAAATTCATTAGATATTGCAATTTCTCGATAATCTCCACCTTTGCTATCAACCTCAATGCCTTTAGCTGAAATCTTATGGCTAAGAACAATTCCTTCATCAACCTTAAAGTGGCATTTCTCCCAGTTTAGCACCAAATTGGTTTCTTTATAACCTACAAGTACTTGCTCTAGATTTTCCAAGCATCCATAAAAAGAATTTCCATAGACTGAAAATTCATCCATGAAAATGTCCATGATTTCTTCCACTAAATCAAAAAATATAGCCATCATACATCTTTGAAATATTGCAGGAGCATTACATAATCCAAATGGCATTCATCTATAAGCAAATGTGCTATAAGGACCTGTAAAAGTCATCTTCTCTTGATTTTCTAGAGCTATTACAATTTGATTATACCTTGAATATCCATCTAAGAAATAATAGAAAGCATGTCATGCTATTCTTTCCAACATTTAGTCAATAAATGGTAATGGGAAGTGATCTTTTCTTATAGTTGAGTTCAACTTCCTGTAATCTATACATACCCTCTATCCATTCATGACTCTTGTAAGAATTGCTTCCCCTTCCTCATTTTTCACAATGGTCATTCCTCCCTTCTTTGGTACACATTGGATTGGGCTCAGCCATGAACTATCTGATATTAGGTAGATAATTCCTGCATCTAATAATTTGACCACCTCTTTCTTTACCACTTCTTGCATGTTTAGGTTAAGTCTTCTCTATCTTTCAATAATTGGCTTGTATCCTTCCTCTATCAAGATTTTATGCATAAAGTATGTAGGGCTTATACCTCTAATGTTGAAGATTTGCCAACCAATTGCTTTTATCCTTCTTTTGAGCATTTCCACAAGAATATCCTCTTGATCTTGGGTAAGTTTAGAGGATATAATTATAGGTAAGGTTTAACCTTTTCCTAGAAAAGTGTACCTTAAATAATTAGGCAAAGGTTTCAAATCCAACTTTAGTGGGTTTAAGGTCAAAGGTGGTGTTGGTTCAGTGTGTGGTAATTGTATATAAGGTAAGTGGGGTTGGTGTTTGAGGTGTACTTCATATTGAAAGGATTGTTCTTGAAAACATTTCTCAATATTTTCAATTTCCACAAATTTTACCAACCTCCTTCGTTGGACTTTACTTACACATTCATCCATAACATCAACTCTTAAGCACAAATCATTATCATATGGGAATTTCATACCTTGGTAAACATCGAACTTATAACTTTCATCTCCTACTCATAGTGTGAGTGTCCCATCAAAGACATCAATTATGGCTTTTACAGTGTAAAGAAAAGGCATACCAAGGATTAAGGGAACATCCTTATCTTCTTCAAAATCTAGCACTACAAAGTCGATTGAAAAAATAAAATTTTCAATCATTACTAACATATCTTCCAGTAAGCCTTCTAGTTCCTTTACTATTCTATTTGCAAGCTGTAAGTGGATGCTTGTCCATTTTGCCTCTCTTAATCCCAATTTCTTATAAATCGACAAAGGCATAAGATTAATTGAAGCTCTATAATCATATAAAGCTTTTTGAAATTTTAAATTTTTAACTGCACATGGAATAGTAAGACTCCCTGGATGTTTCCTTTTTAGAGGAAGTTTATTAGAGATGATTGCACTATATTCTTTACTAAGTGTGACTGTCTCAAACTCCTACATTTTCTTTTTATTAGAAATTAGCTCCTTTAAGAATTTTATACACTTGGGCATTTGAGATGGACACTGCACAAGAGGCATGTCGATATAGAGTGACTTAAATCTCTCAAAAAATCTTGCAAATTATTGGTCATGCTCCTATTTTTTCAACCTCTGAGGATATGGAACTAGAGATTTATAAGGTTAAATTAGTGGAGACTTTGGCTTCTCTTGCTTTTCATTCTAATCTTCTAGCTTCTTTTTCACTTGAACTTTTACCTACTCATCTTCTTGTTCTTTCTCCCCTTCCTTCTGTTTCTTCTCATATTCCACTATTGCTTTTGGGGTTTGGATCTTAGTTCCACTTCTCAAGGTAATTGCTTTCAATTTCTCCTTTGGATTCTTCTTAGTGTTGTTTGGAAATGAACCTTAGTTTCTTATTGATAAAGAGTTTATTAATTGCCCTATGAATAGAGGAAGAGTGATTTTTGAACATTAAATCAAATCTCTTTATAACCTCATCCTATTGGTTCATCTTTACTGTCATTTCTTCCATGAACTTCTCTAATTTGTTCTCTAGAGATACTCCTAAGGGCAAACCCTTATCTTAATAGATTTGAGATTGGTGATTTTGAGCATTTTGACCTCCAAACCTAGTGGTTCTTGTGGTCTCCATTGGTTATTCCCTTGATTGCTCTAAGTAAAAGTTAGGATGATTCCTCTAACTAGGGTTATAAGTATTTCCATGCACTTAATTTTGTTGGCCCTTGTTGAATTTGTTCACATAGTTCGATGATCACCCTAGCAAAATTCATAAAAAAAAGATAAGTTAGATATTGCATTAACACTCATCTTATCCATCCTCTTTGATAAAGCATCCATCTTTGCATTAAGCATTGTCAAACTATTAACTTTAATTGATCCACCTCTTTTTAGAGTAGTCCTCTCATTAGACCAGAGACTTTGTGTATTGGCCATTTCTTCAAAAAGGTCTAAAGCTTCTTCAAGTGTTTTTGACATTATGGTTCCTCTAGCTGATCCATTATTCACCTTAACTGATGGATTAACACCTTTATAAAATGATTGAACCAAAACCTATGATGGTATCAATTGAGGTGGACATTGTTGTTGAAGATCCTTAAACCTATCCCAGCGCTCATAGAAGCTTTCATCCTCTCTTGGATAGAAAGAATTGATCTCATTTCTTATCTTCAAGACTTTAGCTGGTGGGAAGTACTTGTTGAAGAAAGCATTGTAAAGCTCTTGCTAAGTGTTGATGGAGTTAGGTGATAAGCTTGTAAACCACCTCTTAGCTTTATCCGTAAGGGAAAATGGAAAAAGAATAAGCCAAATTGCTTCAGGTTATACTCCATTCATCTTGAAAGTTGTGCAGTACTCCAGAAATTAGATGTGACCAATTGGATCCTCGTGTGATAATCCACTACATTTTGAATTTTAAATCATTTAGTTCATGGCGAGTTTTATCCCAACATTATTTGTTGCATCCATTAGCCTCACTATCAGATTTTGATCACCTTGGACATTAGGACTCATATTGTCCCTCATAGTCCTTTGCCTATTCTACCCATTTTGTCCATCTTGGGTTGCTTGTTGTCTCAAATTTCTTTCATCTTCCATTCTATTTCTATGTTGTCTCCTTTTTCTTCTAACTACCTTTTCAAGTTCTAGATCAATTAGTATTAGTGAAACTCCTTGTTTGATTGCATCACATGTTGTGTGTATACACCAACACAAGTTCCTGTAATACCACAAATGAAAAAAATTAAAAATAATGTCTAAATCAAACAACACAATTTTTTTGTCAATCCTTGGCAACGATGCCAAAAACTTAATATGAGAAATCTGCAAACGTACGGAGTCGGTTTAAGTAGTAAAATAAAGCATCGATCCCATAGAGATTGCAAATTTAGTATTGAAATACTAAAAGTGTTTATTTGTTTAAACACTGAATTTTGGTTTGAAAATCAAATAAATATAAACAAAAGAAATTCAATTAAAACTTAACAATTAAATTAAAGGTTAGGGTTCTTATTATCATTTCAACCTTTTCTAAAAGTTAACTAAACATCTAAGTCTTTAACTAATCTTAATTTAATTTGAAAGCATCTTTAAAATGATAGGTTTTCCTCTCAGATAAACCTATAATTATTTGAGTAGAATTAACACATAGTTTACTAGCTCTCACTAACTAAATGTTTCTTAAACCTAATTTTAAGTCCAGCTTTTTTATCAATATTAGTCACTTAAATGTCTCTCAACTAAGTAAGTGACTAATAGGTTATTGTTTTAATCTAATAAAACCTATCTTTCAATTAAGTTCTAAAGTATAAAGTTAATCTAAGGGTGATCAAACCTAAGATGATATTAAGTTCAACAACAACCAAAAAATTAAGATTAAAGACTTAGATTTTAATTCAAGAAAAAAATTACATGGTTGAAATGAAATAAGAAACCTAAAAATATGCTTAGGTACACATGTTAAGAGAAAGAAAAGAAGATGAAGTAGAGAAGAAATAACCAATCATTATTAATTAAAAGAAAATAATAACCAAATAGTTTAAATAAGAAAACCCCCTTTATTGCTTCAAATAGCTGCAAGATAAGGTCTTGTTCCTTCAAAACTTCAAAACTAATTTTCTACTTAACATGAACAAGAACTTGAATGAAAATTAACTTTGATTCTGTAAAGTAAAAACTTTTAAAGAAGACTAAGTATAGCCTCCTTTTGCTCTTATGAAGGCCTCCTATTTATAGCCTCCAGCCTCCAACAACTTTGAGGTTTGTTACAATTGAAATCCCATAAAATCCCCTCAAATCATCAACTCAAAATTTGAATTTAAGAAGTTATTGCAACAGCTTGCGCAACTGTGCACACCCAGGCACACGACTGTGTCGCAAGGTGTGTCAGCTTTTTAGCACTCATGTATAATTGTGCACACCCAAGCACATAGCTGTGTCAGAACATGCTGCTTTTAAAACTCCACTTTTTTTCAAGATTTTGACTTGTTGTAACCTCGAAATCCTATCTTTGACTTGTTCAAATCTTTCAACTTCCTTCATGCATCCTTATTTCAAAAATTAAATAAAGATTAAATAAATAAACTTAAAAACAAACAAAATTAACAAAAATCCTAACAACTAAAAAAATTAACAAAAATAAATAAAATATCTAAAAATTAACTAAATTAATTAAAAATGCAACTAAATTAGATTTTATTCCCATAGAAAAGAGTGTTCAAAATACAAGATTTTTCTCACTCATCAAGCTTCATCCCTACTACCTTAAAAATCAATTAAATACTCCTTGAAATTTGATTTTGTCAACTATTTGCCCCTTCTATTAGAATTGTGCATTATAAATCGTCAATTTTAGCACCTAAAAAGTCAACTAAATTGATAGAAATGTGCATTATACATCTTGTGGACTATGTAAGCACTCAATGCACAATTCTTTTGTATTTTTTGAGTGCTAAAATTAATTGTTTTTAATGTACAATTCTAACATAAGAGGCAAATAGTTTATAAAATCAAATTGGGGATATTTAATTGAATAGTAGGGATGAACTAGATAGTTTAGACAAATCTCAAAATGTGTTAGTAATATTTCCTTCTTCTTTTTTTTGGTTGTTGTTAGTTTTTGTCCATTTAACTTTACTTTGGATTTTAATATGAGTAAGAGTAAAAGATTTAGAACTTTAAAATTTTAAATATATATAAAGAGAAACAGAAAAAAAAAATTAGAAAAGTTCATATTTAAAATTTTTTTAAAATTTAAATATTAAAATTATATATCTTATATATTTTTATTTGTGATATGAATTGAATTGAAGTACAAATTTATAGCATATTTTGAGTCAATTTATTAGAAAACAACGATGTGACCTACCCATGTAGAACAATGTGAAAGATTGTTTTCATAAAATCATAAAATTAAATTTACTAAAAGAATATTATTTTTAATTAATTCATGTAAAATATTTTAGTAATTTGGTTTAGTTTATATCAAATTTAAAATACATAAAATGCATAATTATAAGAATCAAACTATCAAAAATCTTTTGAATTGCTAATTTTTTAAAACTGTTCTCTATTTTTTGAGGTGAATATATGAGTTAAATTTAATAAAATTAAATTTTTAAAAGTAATATATGTTCTACATATGAGCATTATTTCATCGCAATTAAAAAGTTAAATAGATGCAACTTAATTTTTTAATTCTTAATTTTAGAAAATAATTGATCGTTTTAATAAAAAATTTTGTAAAAAATGTAAAAATTAATTAATTTTAATTTTAATTTATTTTTTAAATTGAGTATTAATTTCTAAAAAAATAATTTAATTTTTCCTAACACTACTAAAAATAAGGACAAATATTAGCAATGCATAAAATCTGTCAGTAATTAACAACAGATTAGCTGCAAATAGCAAATACATAACAGATGCAGAGAAATTAGTGATGGATTTAACAATGGCTATGCAGAACTGTCACTAATTTTTGGCAGGTGTTTATAGCCACTTTGTTAATCACCGATTAATGATAGCAAATCCATTATTATTTAACGGTGGATTTACCACCTGTCATTAATTAGCAACAAATATTTTAGTCTGTCATAAATAGGATATAGGTAGAAAAACCCTAAAATTCAATGAAGAATTAGCGACGTACTAGTGTTAAATGAAACCTCTCCCTTCCTCTTTCGGGAAAAAGGGAAAAATAAAGTTATAGATTATCCAGAATAGTTTGTTAATTTAGTGCATGTACCAAAGAAAGATGGAAGGCTAAGAGTGTGTATAGATTATAGAGATTTGAATAATAGTTGTCCAAAAGATTATTCCCACTACCTTACATAGATGTGTTGATTGATAATGCTGCCACATAAATAGTGTATTCCTTTATAGATGATCTCTCAGAATTGGTTAATGTTGAGTGGAAAAGGAGCCATTTTGTCTAAATGCCCTTAATTACTCCCAGGATCTTGTAATCCCCAAAACCATCAGTAGATACAATCAAGAACTGAAGAAAGAAATAATAGCAGAGAAAATGTACCAAAAATAAACTGTTGGGTTCCTTAGCAGCATAAGCATCCAAAAGACGGGAGGGAATCAATCGTTTGTTAGCAATAACAAAAGCATCCAAATGGTAGGGACTCAAATCCAAGAGAGTCGAACCTCGACTTAGATACTCTAAGACTTAATCAATAAAAACTGCATCTTTATTCATAGTAGGGGTCCATCCTACAACAACACTGAATTCCTGATATAAAGAACGTAGCTCTTAACAGTTAAAATGGAAGACGTGTTCATGAGGATCCTATAATTGAAGTGGCTACTTATAGAAACTTGAAATCAAGACAAATATACTAGAGAGTCTTGAAGCATGACATCTTGAGAGGCTCTAAACTCTTCCAATGAACCTTACAAAAACCCTAAAGAAAATCCTTTAACTTATAAAGACTAGCCTCAGTTATGTTAAGCTAAAATTAAGTACCCAAAACACATTTATCACTCAAAAACATGAAGCAAACCCTAAAACCTCACAACAAAGCTCATTAAAAGACCAAAATGCCTAAAATTACCCTTTTATAAACACAAGTGGCTGGTGCCGACCCTCAGCCACGTGTGTGGGCAAAACCTACTGGCATGGATTATCCTCCCATACAAAAACGTACCTTTTTTTTGTAACCATTAATTTCAAAGCTTGGATGTAAGGTTACACAAATCGACTACACAAAACTTTGTCAAATGTGCAAACTACTATATGGCACAAATAGCTGAGGCATATCAGTTACACAATATTTTTAATCGAGCACTACATATCAGTTACACAATATGGCATAAATCGCTGAGACTGTTGCAATCCGGCCACATAATGTTTATTTGGCACTTGAGGCTTTACAATACAAAGTATGAGGTTAAGTCACGATCCTAAATTGTGGATAAGGAGACTTACTAGCATAGTTGAGTGGGTTGGTCGAGATATTATTAGGCCGCATGTGGGCAACTGTTAGGAGTTAGAAAAACTCACGTGTCAAAATCATATGGTCCTTTATCATTTAAAGCCGAAAGCTTTACAACAATCTTAATAACATGACTTAAATATTTATAAAGTCTGATCTGAAAAACACGGGACATGGCTATACAATACAGGTATCATGGCCTGATTTCGGTAGCATGACTTGATCCTTTAAGTGTGTTTCATTTGCTTCCCATGCATTGATACATGCTAGCCACGCTGGATCAATGTATGTGAAGCAAGGGCTTCTTGATAGTCCCTTAAAATGGTTCGATGCTGAGAGTTTCTACAAACGAGGTATTGGGTAACCCTATAAGGGCTATCTATAGTGTGCTCCTAGAGTCATAGTGATCATCAGCTATCTAAACCTAACCCTAACCAAGCCTAAACTGGGAATTTAATTCATTTAATTAGAAATCTGAAAGATTAAACTACCTGTTAAAATATCCAAACAAGATTTTTTTTTATCTTAAAATTGGACTTTAGATTTGGAACCAGGACATTAAGGTGTTGAACCACGACTTTATAGTGCTAAACCAAAGCCTCCAAAGTCTTGTTTGATCATTAAAGACACGAATTGAACCTAAATGTCTGAAAGCTCTTAGAAATCTTCAAAAACCCCATCAAACTGAATTGAAAGGGTCCAAATGACCTATAAACCATAAAAAAAAATCTAAAAACCTGACCTAAAATGACCTGAAAACCTTGTAAAACATCTGTGGAAAGGTTCCACGCATGTGGGTTAGGAAATGCTATGGGCATAGGTTCTACCCATGCATGCAGATTTCCCACAAACCACGTGCATAGTATGATCCATGCACATGGCAAGTGGGTTATATCTCAGCATGTCTTTAAAATACCCTTTTTTGGGTATTTTGAGGGACTTTTAGGTGAGTTTTAGTGCCTATTGAAATTTGTAATGATGTTTCAAGATTTGAGATGAATTTAGAGACATTTTTATGACTTGAAAAGCCAAAACACTCTCTAAAAATAAGCCTCTAACACCTACAAATGGGGTGATCGACTTGTGGAGACCTAAATCCTCAAACACTCAACAATTCAAGTGTATATATATATATATATATATATATATATATATATATATATATATATATATTAGAGTTTTAGCACCAAACCAAACCACAACTTTATCAAACGACACTTCAAGGG
Organism: Mallotus nudiflorus; assembly: GCA_947683625.1. Classification (NCBI taxonomy): domain Eukaryota; kingdom Viridiplantae; phylum Streptophyta; class Magnoliopsida; order Malpighiales; family Euphorbiaceae; genus Mallotus; species Mallotus nudiflorus. Next base: position 9,576,086 of record CANTUR010000041.1, read on the forward strand.
TAAAATTTCTAAGGATAAAAATAATCATTTTCAATAAAAATTATTATTTTTATTCATTTTGTATATATTCATTCTCCTATGCAATTTCTATCATTTTTATTTTTACTTCATTTTTTAATCATTTTTGTTTTATTTTTTATTTTATTTTATTTTCATTTTTTTTATATTGTTTGGATTTTGGTGATTTTGTGGTGACATTTTTGTGAATTAGTAGTTTGATGGAGAAGGGGAATTGGTGGAAATAAATCCAAGATTGTTTGTTTATCTATGATTTACTTATTTGATATCACTTGTTTAAATTTTTCATTTTTTGGTGTTATTTGATATCTTTGTCATCATTTGTCATTATAAAGTTTGGTTTTTTATACAACTTCCCATCATTTTTAAATAAAAGTTTCATTTTTATATATTTTATGCTATCATTTTCATTAAATGGATTTTCATTAATAAAGTTGGTAACTTTATCATAAAATTTACATTTTTAAAGTATTATTATTATTATGAGAAATGTAAATATTTTGTTAATAAAAAAAAAGAGTCTTCCGCATAAAGTTAGTATTTTATTAATAAAGTGAAATAAAATGCAATATAAAGTTAATATTTTTTATTAATGAAATATAAAATATTTTTTTATTAGATGGCAAATATTTGATAAAAATATTCCTCTATCAAATCTCATATTAGTATCCTATAATATGGGTTGCATTCCCCCAAATAAGAGAATTACTTGAATAAGAAGAAAGTTTAATAGAAAAATCTATTTCAATTAGAAATATTACTCCATAAAGGAAGTTTTCTTCTCTCCTAAACAAGACAATACTACAAGACTAAGAAATCATATTTCTAAGTGATTTGAGCAATACCATCTCCTATAAATACATCTCATGGCATCTCATATCATTCATTCTCATCTTACAACATCACCAAGATATCGTTCCATTACCACATCATTCAATCAATCACTTCTTAATACTCTATTTTACTATGTCTATTTGCTTTATTATATTTTTTCTCATACCATTAGTGACTTAAGTTTTGAAGTGTTTATGGGGAAACCCTGCCCATTTACCTGTTCTCCTTGTCCATTCAGGTTCCACAAGCAAAATATCAATTCAAAGTTATCAAGTGGCGCAGTTTGTGGGAAAAAATCAAATTCAATTCTAAATTATCTTTGCTTGCTAAGAATTTAGCTCGACCTCTCAAAAACACAACCAAATCACAATTTCTTTACGCATAATCATAAAGAAATCCAATTCAGTCATCAGTGACAAATTCATATTGAAATTGTGCAAAGATCGTCAAGACTTTACCTTTGGGAGTTAGTAGTTTATCATTGATTAAAGGAGGCACACCTGATTTGAGATAGTTGAAGTAGAGACTTAAAGTGCCTAAGCAGTTCATGGAGTTGGGCAGCTTCAGCCTTCTAATTACCCGAGTAGTAGATTAGTATATAAATAATTGCTCAAAAATTATTGGTAGAATGAGCTTTGAACTATAAACAATAAATTCATTATATCTTCAATAAGGTGCAGAATGCAAAGGCATGACATTCAAGATCTGTCCATCTACAATCATGATATTGATCAGTTTTAAGATCCCTTGCATTAGCAGAGTTATGTGGTTAGATGATCATGTCACGAGGCATGAAAGGTTCAACAATGTTGGAATGGCATTCTTATTGACTGACTTATTGCGGGATTAGCCTTTTATGATAATAAGTTAGCATAGAAAATGAGCTAAGATTGACCTCTGCTCAAAATGCAAGAAGATTGGACATTGGAAGAAGCAAGCTCGCTACCAGTCCAGATGTCTCACTCCATTCAGATTTACAAATACTAAAAGGAAGATATAATTCAAATAAAAAACTAAAAAGATGGAAGTTTTGGCAATGGTCAAACTCGAATGACCATTTCACATCACCATAGCTTCATCAGAAGGGGGGATAAAAAGAAAAAAGAAAGAAAGGGGATGCATATGAGTTTTAAAAAAAGTTTTACTATTGATGTAGCAATTTCTAAGGTTAGAATTCAGAGCAAATAGTAAGGCAGCTAGGCAACCAAGATGAATCACTGAGCATCGAGGCTTGGAAGTAGTTCGACACCTAGATCAGATTTAGTGAAAGAAAGAAGCTGGATATCTACATGTTTTCCTTTAAATTCACAAAGCTAGACCACATGACCTCATACAGAGATTAAAGAATGCGAGCATTCAATGAATGGTTCTCAAAACTGAAATCGAATATCAAGTAAACATCAAACATCAAATATGAGACACTGAGATTTTAAGCACCGAGCATCTAGCATGAGGCTTCTGAGCACTGAGCTTTAAAGCACCGAGCTTCTAAGCACTGACACTCAGATTATTGAGTTGAATGAGCACCAAAGCACCACTTAAGCTGAGGAATAATTAGAAATGCAGGTCTAAAATCATTTTCTTCATTACCGAGCCTTAAAATTCCATATGTCAAAACTTCAAACGAGCATCGAATACTAAACATCTGCTTTGTGAGCATCCATTAAGCTCTAAGTTATGAAGTTTCAAAGCATGAGACCATCAAGCATCTGAGCCTGAGCATTAAAAAATCTAAGCTTAAGCATCAAAGAACATAAATAAGTTTTTGTTGAACAAGTCTTTGATATCTGAGCATCAACCAAGCATCGAGCTTAGGACATTGGGCATCCAACAAGCACCCTTCATAAGCACTCAGACTCCGAGCATCCGAACAACATGAGTATCATCCACTAAAGCCTTCAAAATTTGAGCATCTACTACTAAGCATTGATTTCATTAACACTTAGACTTTGAGTAACAAGCAAGTATGGAAGAGTTGGACATTCACTTCATGGGCATCTCTCGATCTCCGAGCATCTCTTGAGTTCTGGTATTACATAAATATTCAAGGCAACCATGACAACAATTGCATAAGTATATATTAATAAGTTAATTTCTTTTCCAGGAGCTCGGATAACAAATTAAAAATAAATGAATGAACCATGGGCTCCATAAGGAATTAATGGGTTTTTCAAATTAATCAATAATAATTATTCATACCTATAATAAACATAAATATTCATTACTTCAAAAGGTAGAACAAGAGCACTACAACCAAGATATTAATTTGAAGCAGTATATTTTCTTGAAGCTGGATATACACAAAATGCCAAGGAACTAAATACACACACTTGGACAGTACATGGACCATATTGAGGCTCGAACATTCAATGTTACATAAGTGAAAAGACATAGCAATGTCTTTAGATCATTTTTCAATAATGGAGCAAGTAACACGCAAACATAAATATTTGTTCACTTATAGGCGGGACAAGAGGTCATTAAGAGATAAGTTTTCCTTCTCAATTATTTATTTTTATATTTATCTTCACTTAATTATTTATTCTTATATGAATATTTATAGCTCATCACACAAGCATGCTTACACATCTACATATAGATGCTCGTCCATATATACATGATTATTATTCAAGCAAAACACACATAAATTACATTTGATATCTTTATTACATGATGACTGACCATTAAATGGAGATCAATTAAATGTTCCTAAAACCATTGTTCTTTTATTATCATTACAGATGAAGATGCTACGTTAAGCACCCATCAGTCCAAACATTTGGACATTATGATCATCTTACTCGGCATCAACATATAGAGATTGTTAAAGGACATTTAAACACATTGCCAAACATCACTAAAACAAACAAGCACTCACTCATGCTTAGACAACAAATGGTGGTTCCTATTCAAAGCCAGATCAAATAACATTCAAGCAAATCCTACTTTGGAAAAGATCCTTATTCATGAAAATTTCAGACAAGATCCAATAAGGGAAATTCAAGAATGGAGTCAAGTATATCCGCCACATAGCCGGATAAATCAAAAGGAAATTCTAAGACATCCTAGCCAGCATTACACACTATCCTCTATTTCAATAGCGGTGCAGCATTAACCCTTCACCTAAATTTTAAATGCTCATCTCACAATTCAAATTGGGCAAACCCAAATTTGGTCCTTTAAAACCCACCTTCCATCATTTCAAAAACTCTCAATAAATTATTATCCCATATTATGGAGCTTAGATTAAAAGGGCTCAAACTCAATATCAGGATCACAAACATCCTACCTTTTGCAAAAATACCACCAACAACAAATGCTCAAAAAATCAAACATCTGCAGTAATAATATCCGGACTCAACATCAATCATTATTCTAACTAGGTAGTTACCATCAAAAGATTTACTAAATTTTATAAACCAAGCAACATTATACGGCACTCGGGCTTCACTTCTAATGAATCGAGACTATACGGCAATTGGGTCGCGCTTCTAATGCACCAAAATTAAGTCCAGTGATTGAAGTTGGCACCCTCATGTCGCTTCTATAGTACTAAGGTTCTGAGTATATAAGCATCGCGTCCTTGCACTAAGCATCTAAGCCTCGAGCATCTAAGTCCAATGACTGAAGCTGGCACCCTCAGGTCGCTTCTATAGTACTGAGGTTTCGAGCATGTAAGTCTCACATCTTTGCACCAAGCATTTAGTCCTCGAGCATCTAAGACCAATGACTAAAGCTGGCACCCTTAGGTCACTTCTATAGTACTAAGGTTCGACACCCGGCTCACGCTTTTAATGCATCGAGCATTAAAACTCTAGTGACAACTGGTTCTGTCATGTTGTCTCCATACTTGAGGGTTAATCTTTTACCCTAACGCATTTTTATTGCAGGTTTTGTACACTCAAGTCTAGTTGGCACTTTAAAAGATGTTCTTATATGATGATTTCAAGACTCAATACCAAACTTTATCTTTTTTTATGACTAAGGCTGACCACCTCAGCTCAACCCTCCATATCAAATGCAGTGATTCAAGCAATCTCTCTCTATACAAAAGAATAATGTTTTTATCATCTTACATACTCGGATACATTGGACATAAATATCCGAACAAATTTTCAGGGGGGGGGACTCTTGATATCCTATATTAGTATCTTATTCTAATAAGAGATACATTTTCCTAAAAAGGAGGATTACTTGAATCAGAGGAAAGTTTAATAAGTCTATCTCAATTAGAAATATTACTCTACAAAGGAAGTCTCATTCTTTTCTAAACAAAGCAATCCTACAAGACTAAGGAATCATATTACTAAGAGGTCTGAGCAATACCATCGCCTATCTCACGACATCTCATATCATTCATCCTCATCTTACAACATCACAAAGCCATCATTCCATCACCGCATCATTCAAGCAATCACTCATTATTCTCTATTCTATTACACCTATTTGCTTTATTATATTTTTTTCTCATACCATTACTGACATAAGTTTCGGAATGTTTATGGGGGAAACTCCGCCCCTTTACCCATTCTCCTCATCCATGCAGGTTCCACAAGCAAAATATCAATTCGGAGTTATCACTTCCTTTACACCTAATAGCTCAAGTGATAGATATTTTAAGATAAATGTTTCAATCCTCCACCCCTCTCTTAACCTCTAAATTATTCTAAAAAAATAATAAAATAAAAGAGCTATCTCTATTATATTACGCATAAATTTCTTAATTATCTCTACTATATTATGCATATCCACTACATGTAAGGGTGTAAAATCATCTCTTATTCGAAAATAAGATTATTTTCTTAATATTTTCTTCAATATAGCATAAATCTGAGTACAATACGTATATGAGATATCATTAATTAAATTCTTAAGATATGACTTGCAGTATTATTCCATTAAGTTCGCCTAATTTTTTTCTACTGTTAGTTGATAACTAACTTTAAAAAAAATTACACTTTACCCTAAATTTTGATAAAAAAATTCCAAATTTATTTTATATTACTTTTCTTTTTTAAAAATAACTAATATATATTTAAAAATAATCTAACATTTATTTAAAAATAGTGTTTTGATACCCTTCTTAAGACGCGCTATTGCGGGAGAATTGAACAATACCTCAATTAAGGATACACACATTTATTTTCAAAACCTTTTTTTTAGATATATAATGGATGAAATAACATTTTTGTTCTAAAAAATTATTAGCAAAATCAATTCATAATAAGGAATAATTTTGTAGTTGAATTTGATTTATTTATGAACTTTTATTAAGTGTCAATGTATATATAAAAATTATTTCAAATATAAAATTAAAAATACAATATAAATTTAAATTATGAAATAGTAAATTATTATGTATCAAATATTAAATTATTAAATTATTATTTCTTTTCAAAAAAATAGTATTAATATTTGATTGTTGTGAGTTAATTTTTTGTACTTATTTCATTTTTGTTTGGTTAATGTCAATTTTTTTGTGCTTATTTTATTCTTTTAATTTCTTTTTAGTTATTACCATGTTACTATTGGGTTGTTCTTGATTTTTTAAATTTTTATTATTCTCTAGTTGTTGTTTGGTTGTTGTCATGTTGTTGGCCATATTTTATACTCGTTTTAAATGTAATTAATTTATATAAATATAAATAATATAAATATAAATAATACTTTATAAATTGTAAAAATTTTAATTAATTATTAATTTATACAAATATAATTAATTCATATAAATTTAAATTATATAAATATAAATTCATGAAAAATATAAAACCACTAAATTATTTAAATTAATGAAAATTATTTAAATTATTGTATATTAATAATAATTTAATATTTGATTGTTTTTGGGTTGTTGTTGTTATTATTTTTCAATTTATTCTAATTGTTGTTAGGTTGTTGTCCATGTTTTATGCTTGTTATAAATATAATTAATTTATATAAATGTGGGTTATATAAAAATATATATATTTATCAATGTATTAAATATAAATTATAAGTTTAAATTTATTTATTGATTTTTTATTTATTTAGGTTGTTGTTGGGTTGTTTTTTAATTTTTTAGTTTTTTTGTTTCTAATTGTTGTTTGGCTGTTGTGCATTTTTATACTTGTTTAAGTTGTTTTCAACTTTATTTTTGGTTGATGTCCAGTTGTTGTTTATATTTTTGGTTTTTTTCTAGTTGTTATTCTGTTGTTAGTTTGTTGTCATGTTTGATGCTTGTTTAAAATGTAATTAATAATTATATAAATATAAATATAAATTTATTTATTTATTTATTATTCATTAATTTTATAAATATAATTAATTTATATACTTAAAAACTATAAAAATATAATTTTACTTAAAAACTATAAATTAGGAAATTATTTAAATTATTATTTATTAAATATTAAATTACTATTAAATGTTTAACCATTAAACATTAATAATAATTTAATATTTGGTTTTTGGTGTTGTTATTATTATTTTTTGGTTGTTGTTAGTTTATGTCCTCTTAACTTTATTTTGTGTTTTAATTTATGAGAATGTTATAACCCGAAATTTTTATAAATTATTAAATTAATTTTGATATTTTTAGTGTCAATAAATATTTTAAAATATTATATATTATGATTATTTTTTGTAATTTAATTTAATTTTAATGTTTATTTTTTTTATTTTATTATGGAATTAGTATTAAATTGAGATTTAAAAGTTTAATTTATTGTTATGTATTATTTAATAATAATATTATTGTTATTAATTGTGAATACTATTAATTTATTTTATTATAAATATTTTAAGATGGAGTGCTGGATTTAATTTGAAAGTAATTATTTAATTCAAAATTGTTATTATCATTATTATTATATTTTATATATGTACATTGTTTTGTCTTTTTCCTAAATATTATATAAAAAAGACAAAAGCATTTTTTCATATTTCTTCCTCTCTTTCTTTTTTTTTTTCTTTTTTTTTTCTTTTTTTTTCTTCTTCCTCTTCATCTTCCCAGTCTGCATATAGCGCCACCACCTGAGCCACCATTCTACCACTATCACCTCACCAACATCACCTCCCTTCTTTCCTTCCCTTTCTGTCATCAACAACAAGCTTCTTCCTCCCCTGCTTTTGTCCCTGCTTTTGTCAATGCAGTAACAACCAGCAGCAGCACCAGCAACGTTTTCAAGTGGAGAGAGCTTGTGATTCCTAGCTTGTTCGACTCCTCTTAGTCCAAGCAAGCTGAATCTTCGATCGTTTCAAGCTTAGGACGTCCGGTAATTCTTTTATGCTCAAGTTTTATTTTAGGTCAATTTTGTTTTTATTTTTTTAGCTTGAAATAGTTTGATTCATGCTTAATCCCTTTGTAAATGTGTTTGTGTGCATCAAGAGTTATCTAAATATATTTTTGTTTGATTTTTTTGAATTATTTGTAGTTTTTGGATTTTTGTTTTCTGGTGGTCACTATTTCAGTGACCTACGCCGGAAAATTTTAATATTTTTAGAAAATTATTTGAATTATTTAGGTTATGATTTGTAAAGGAACTTTGGTGAAATTTATTTTAGATTTTTAGTTATGAATTTATTTAGTTTATGTATAAAATTGAATTTTTGAAAAATAAGTGAATTTTATTAATTATATGATTTTTATTGAAAATAATGCTAATTAGTATATTTAATATAAACATTAAGCTTCATAAATGAGAAAATAGATTTTTACGAATTTATAGTAATTTTGATTAATTTTTGAAAAATATTTAATGTTATGGTAATTTTTGGAAAAAAAATTAGTAAATTTCATATTTTAATTGAACTTGTTATTAATTAGTATTTTTTGGATAATTTTTGAATAATAAATAGTATTAAAATAAATTTTATGAATTATTTATTATTTTTAGCTAATTAATAATAATTTTTAAAATTATACTTAAATAATAGCTTATTTATTACTTTATGATTGAAATGGATTTTTAACTATTTTTATTATATAATTGAGTAATTTAAATAAGTAATTGAACTTTATGCTATTTAATTTTAAATATTTGAAAAATGAAATTTTTACTAATATTATTTAATTCTATTTGAAATTCTATTAAATTAATTTGAAGATAAATTATCTTTAATGTTTTTATTATTCAAATAAATTTTATTGTGGTAATTTATTGATTTTTATGGATTTTAATGATTTGAATATTTATTATTAAATTATTAATTTTTGTGTATTTTGGTTCTTGGTTAGGCAAATTGTGTAGTTTGAGGGCTCAACCCTAGAAATTATGCTATTGTGAATATTGAAGTGTGTTTACATGCAAGATTAGCTCTACTTTTAGCATAGAGATGTCCATTTTACAAAGGAGACTTTGCCGAATTTTCGGTAGAATTCTCATAAAATGTAACGTCGGGTTGATCCTAAGTTTTTAATTTTTAGTTGAGTTGTGTCCTAAATTAAGTTTTTCTTTAGAATTTCTAGAAGTATAAATTAGGATTCCAATTCTATTATTATTATTATTTATTTATTTTCTATAGTTGCGCTGAAACTGAGATCCATCGGACCATGCCAGTCTAGTTCTTTTAGAGGAGCGCACAACTGTAAGTTATTATCATATATATGCTTGTATGTAACATACATATCTGTGTGCATCCATATTTTTTATAATGTAATTAAGTATGATTTATTTTATTGAATGATTATATATATGTTTTTGTATATTTCTTTAAAAATGGATGCTACCATGTTTAAATTATGCATTTCATTATTTTTAATAATTATACGATTTATTTGAAGGATAGCAGTAGAACATGCTATTTAGTGGGCTGCACTAGGATTGTGTGCACACCAGTGCGTTAGATTTTAGGGTTGATATTATGAAATTATTGATGTGAGACTTGATTAATTGATTATTGAGGTTTGTTGCAAGTGAGTGCTATGATTGCGGAAGCTCAATTGACCTAATATCTCGGGGCCAATTACTTTGACAGTGTGACTGCGGGAGTTCGGTTGACTTAATATCTCGGGACCAGTCAACTATCAAAAAATTAAAAAGATAAATATTTTGGAATTAAGTGAGAATGTTGGCTAGTGAGATTCAATGATCGAGACTTATGGAATATTTTAAGGTTCTGCTCCGATCCTTCACCCAAAATAAATTTTTCAATATTTATTATTATTTAAAAATGGATTATATATATATATATATTTATTTATTTATTTATTATAATAATAATTCACTCAGTGAAGTCTAACTTACCTCAATATTTTTTCAGTATCTACTTCAGACCTTCCTTGTTGTACTTTTCGCTGAACTCTTTCATCTTCGGCTGATTTATTTAAATACTTAATTGTTATTTTCTTATATTTTAGTAATCACTATAGTAGTATTTTATTTTGATAGTAGTGTGTTGCATTAATTAGAAATCTTGTATTCGAATCTTGTATGAAAATATTTTTATTATGTTATGATATAAAGATTTATTTTTATATTAATTAAAGTTTTTATTTTATAATATTAAAGTTTTATTTCTGGCATATTTATGTATTAAATTTGCATATATTTTTATTTTAAAGTTTGCTACAGGTTCTGAATTTGAAAGAATTCCCGTTTTCTAGCGCCGGTCGTAACTTTCAGATTTGGATCATGACAGAGAAGAGAAAGAGTAAAAGATTAAGAATTTTAAAATTTTAAATATATATAGAGAAATAGTTAAAAAATCAGAAATGTTCATATTTAAAAAATTAAAATTTAAAAAATTGAAAGTATGCATCTTTTGTATTTTTATATGTGATATAAATTTAATCTAATTACAAATTTATAAAATATTTTGAGTCAATTTATTAAAAAATAACATCTGATGATTAATTATAAATAAACTTAATATTTACCAAAATCATTTTTTACCACATATTATTCTCTGAATAAAATATCAAATAGATCGCATTCATATCTAAATGTAAATAATATAGTTAATTATACATATGTGTACAAAGAAAGAGAAAGGGAAAGTAAAAAGAGAATAAAGAATAAATATGATGTACTAAACTATTTTAAATTATAACTAATAATTTAAATCTTCTAAAGAAAATCTAAAATTCTAGTACACAATACCTTAAAATTTTTAAATTGCAAGAATCATTTGAATTAGTGCAAAAGAAAAGATAATAAATCGATCTCTAATTAATTTAAATTAAATTCTAGTTACATATAAAGAAAAAGAAAAGATATACCAAATTGAAGAAGATAAAAAAAAATTAAAAAAAAATTATTTATAAAAACCGTCAATAATGAATCACTTGAATTTTTATAAGGATAAAGAACAAAAGGAAAAAGGAGTGCTATTCATTTCTAGTGAGAGGAGAAAATAAGATGATATTTTTTTTTTATAGAAAAACTATTATTTGGTTGCACAAATTTATAATAATAATGTGATCTTTTCAAATTCTTAAAATTAAAAAGACTAAAAACTGAAAAATTTAGATAAAAGTATTTAAGAAAATGTTAAATGAAATAAAAAAGAAAATGTAATTTAGAATGAAAGAGTTGATATGCTAGAAGAAGAGAGAGTCAAGCATCAATATATGGTGCATTGAGCTTTTATATATATATATATATATATATATATATGTATATATATGATCTGAGTTATAATTAAATAACATAATTTAATTTTTTAAAATGTAAAGTTGTTAAAATATTAGATAGTAATTAATTAAAATTTTGATAGTGTAAATATTTAAAAATTAAAAGTAATTGATCAATTAGTAATTAAGAATTAGACTTAGCTAAATTTAAAATTAAATAATTTTTCATTTTAAAAAATAAAAATATATTTATATACATTACAAGTGCAAGATTACGTTTCTCTCCACTGTGTATGTTGGGCTGAAGAGCTAATAATAACAAAAGTAGGCCCCGATTCAATCAAAGGAGCTCCGATTCCGTCCCTCGGCAAAAGTTGCAGACAACGGAAAGGTAAATCCCTAGCGTCGCTTTGCCTCGCATCCCTTCATCGTCCACCGTACTACCGTCGGAGCAACAGGTATGTTCGGTTTCCGGTTTTTGAGGTCACTGTTTCTGTATTTGTACAAAAAGGAGGTCAGTTTAGGGTTTTAGAGGAGGTGGATTACTTTTGAATTGAACATCCTGATTTTTATTATTGTGGATAAGAGTATAATACAATACATTTGATTTGTTGTATTTGGTTTCAGGGATTGCATAATACACTAGGAGAACATCACCATTTGGGATTGATTTATTCGTTAATTAGGGTTTGTACTGTAAGCAGCCATGTCGGTGACGGCAGGTGTTAGTGATATTGCTGTAGCTGTTAGGGATAAGCTTAGAGGTAAAATTGGGCAAACGAAAGTTAAAAGGTATTGACATGGTCAAGCCCCCGAATGGGCAGATGATGCTGATGAAGATGATACTATCAGGACAACTAGGGCAGCTGGCTTTGAGAAAGTTTTTCCTGCACATGAAGATTTTGATGTTGCTAGGAAAGATGACCCTAGGTTGCGGGGACCGGCTCAGATTAGGGTTGATAATCGTGAGGAAGTTAGAGCTGATCATCGTCGCATCCAGTAAGCTAAGATTATTTCGACTGAAGAGGAGGAAGCTTGGCAACAAGAATGGGCTGAGATGGAGGAGAAAGATGAAGAAGCGTTGGAGGACAGGAGAAGTCACGTTTGAGAGAGCAAGAAGAAGCTGCATTTCCTCCTGAAGAAGAGGAGGAAGAAGAGAAATCTGAGTATGAGATTGATTTTGAAGAGGAAATTATGGGTAAATCATGGTGAAGCCCATCTTTGTGCCAAAGACAAAGAGGGAAACCATAGCTGAGCGTGAGCGTCTTGAGGGAGAAGAACGAGCTCTTGAGGAAAAGGCAAGGAGAAATTTAGAGGATAGGAAGGTGGAGACAAAGCAAATTTTGGTTGAGGAGATTCACAAGGAGGAACAAATTCAAAAGAATTTGGAAATGGGGGCAAGTATTTGCTGATGTGGATACTGATGATGAACTGAATGAGGCAGAGCAGTATGAAGCTTGGAAAGTGAGAGAGATTGCAAGGATCAGGAGGGATAGAGAGGACCGTGAGGCAATGTTAAAGGTGAAAGAAGAGATTGAGAGGGTGAGAGGCCCATGATTCCTGAAGGTCTCATTAATAGCCTGAATGTTCCTGAAAGATGCTTTGCCAAATAGAAGCACATTATCATCATATAAAAGATGAGTAGGAAAATAAGAACCTCTGATTTGCAACATAGGCTTGATGACGCCCTGAGTAACATTCAAATAGAGAAATCTACCTAGAAAATCCTTGACAAGGTAGAATAAAAGATGAGAGAGAGGATCCCCATTGATCATAATAGACAATCTAGCAGATGAGAAAAGAGAGAGAACCCAATTCCTGAACGGTAAAGTGAAGCTAAAAGATTCTAACACATCCAGCAAAAAATCCCAATCAATTGTATCAAAAGCCTTCATAATGTCAATTTTCATGCCCATGTTGCCGCCAAAACAAGTCTTATTCAGGAGTTTAACACCCTCTAAGGCATAAGCAATATAATTCAAAATATTTCTATTTTTTAAGAAACCAAATTGGTTGCAAGAAATAATACAAGTGGCAATATTAGCAAGTCTATTTGCTAGAATCTTAGTAATAATTTTCATACAAAATTTGCTAAGAATGATAGGGCCATATTGCTCTATAGTAATTGCATCAACCACCTTGGGAATAAGAACCATGAAACTAGAATTTAATCCAGCTGTTATCTCACTTGAATAAAAAAAAAAAACTAGAAACAGCAGCACAAACCTCAACATGAACCACATCCCAGAAAGATGTAAAGAAAATACCTGTGAAGCCATAAGGTCGAGGAGCACCGTGGGCATCCATATGGAAAATTATGTGTTTGATGTCATCCACTGAAGACAACGAGTTAAAAAAAATTATCTCCATCCGTTACTAAAGATGGGATTACCGATTTAATAAAATCAATATTTGTTGATGTGGATACTGATGATGAACTGAATGAGGCAGAGCAGTATAAAGCTTGGAAAGTGAGAGAGATTGCAAGGATCAGGAGGGATAGAGTGGACCGTTAGGCAATGTTAAAGGTGAAAGAAGAGATTGAGAGGGTGAGAAACATGACAGAGGAGGAGAGGAGGGAGTAGGAGCGGAAGAATCCCAAACCTGCTCCACCGCCAAAGCAGAAGTAGAGATTTATGCAGAAATATTACCACAAGGGTGCTTTCTTTCAGAATGAGTCAAATGACCGTGTGACTGTGCTGTAACCGCTGGATCAGATAATATTTATAGGCGTGATTTCTGTGCACTAACAGGAGAAGATAAGATGGACAAGTCTATATTACCAAATGTCCTGCAGGTCAAGCACTTTGGTCGTAGTGGAAGAACAAAACGGACTCATCTTGTCAATGAGGATACAACTGATTGGAACAATCCGTAAGTTTTCTTCTTTTTTTTTTTTTCGTGGTTTTTTGACCTTCAAGTAGCATCACAACATCTGACATGGCAGGCGTCAGTGCAGGTAAGGATGAGTGCATATGATCGCCAATTTCAGGACTATGATGACTTGCTGCTGCTCATAGGACTTGAAGTACAGCAATAGGCTTTCCTTTGGGAATAAATTTAAAGCTTGTTGCACTCAGATACCAACAATTTAATTAGAATCTAAAAACCAGACGCAAAAATTAAAAATATAGGCATAAACAAAAAGTAAAAGGGTCTCAAGATATCTCTAAGCGATTGGAAGACATTATTGTAATTTTATTTATTTCCAGAAACTATCTCGACTAAAGGAACCCCGCAATTGTACACATCATCCTTTTCCCTATAACCATATATCATAGAAAGGTAAAAACTTGATCGGACAATTAGTAATGAAAAAAATTTGTAGCCAATTTCTGTTGATTCAATTCTCACTTGAATTCTCTTAAATGGCATCTTGAATTGAAATTTTGCATTTTAAAAAAGTAGGTACTGGAAGATTTTTTCTCCCCTTCTATAGCATTTGTTCAACATTATCCAAATTAGCCTAGACTGTACCACTATTGGATACCAAAAGTAATTTAAATAAAAATCTTTAAGAAGTACGACACATTTTTGTTACTTACATTGCATTGTTGACCAATCCCACGTTTGTTATTGTTGCTTTAAAATTAGTTGGAGCAAGCATAATATTAGAGGATTCAAGACTCCCATGAACAAAATATTTTGAATTTAGATTTCTTAGACTTCTTGTGATCTCTAGGCAAATATTAAATCTTTTTTCCCAACTGAGGATGATTGTGATATGTGATATTGCAACTTTTTAATTACTTGCAATATGTTAATTTGACATGCACAATTCAAATAACGAATACAATAATACTTGGAAAAAGAAAAAGACATTCACCATTCACCCAATGCAAACAAGCAACAAAAATAGAAAAACATATTTAGCTAAGCAAAGAAAATTATTGTACAAGATTTTTGCAAGGGACAAGCAAGCCATATGCTGGAGTCTTTAAAATTGCAACGCTTTCTTTAGTGTTAATCAACAATTCTTCAATGTATTTTGTTGGAGTTATTTTAAGCATAAGAGTCAGGATTTGCTATAAGGTAGGCTTCCACTACCTTAAAAAGAGCCAGAGCCTTATCCTTGCCTGTGGATTAAATGTATGGGTGGGTACTAATCTTTGCACTTATTATATTTTGGATACTAAAATTTAATCGGTTTCTTTTCAAGTACCTAACTTTGATTTAACTATCATTTGTCAATGACCTAGTAGCAGGATGATGACGTGACAGTCAACAAGAGAATATTTAGGGGCCACGTCACCCATATCTAGTCATTAATTTTTAGGGGTTAATTACATTAGTGGTCACTCAACTTTACTTTTGTTTTTTTTTTGTCACATAATATTGATTGTGTTTCAAAAAGGGTACTGTTAAATATTTGTAGTCTTTTGAATTTCTCTTAAAAACTGTATTAATCCCTCAAGCTCCTTTTTTTTTTAATTTAGTCTAAAAACTATAAAAAGTTTGAAAGTTTACTTCTCTGATCTATTATACCACTCAGAAGGACTCTGCTCTTACTAGGTAGAATCAAAATAAGTTTCAAATTTTTCCTTGTTTCCTATAAAAACATATAAAATATGAACTTATTTGCAAAAAAAAAAAAAAAAAAAAAAGCTTTAATTATGAATTAAAATAGTAATTATGCATTATTTAGGTACTACAAATTTTTTTTATGTGATTGCTATGAAATTAAATAGACGTTTGGTATCTAAAAAGATATAAATTAAAAGTTTGGTAACTAAATTAAAATAAAGATAAAGTTTGGTACCCTCCTATGAATTGGGAGTTAAAAATTAATGACTATGTATGAGTGACATGGTGAATATTTCTAAAATATTATTTTACTGGCTGCCACATCATCATTCTACCACCAGATCACTAGCGAATAATATTTAAATCAAAGTTGGGTATTTAAAAAGAAACTTATTAAACTTTAGTATCCAAAATGCAATAATCACAAAGTTGAGCACCCACCCATATATTTAACCCCCTTGCCTGCCTTAATTTCCTCTTCCTTAATGTTAGTGCCTACCTTTGGATGATACTTGCCAACGTTTGTACCCTTACATCCTCCTTCAGGAGTGGCCTGAAACTTAATCTCAAAAGCCATTGATTCAAATTTTTCCAGCAAATCATCACTTTCAATCATGGTATAACTATAGGTCATATTCTCTTTGTCCAATGCATCAATCCTATACTTCACAAACTTCACTTGATCAACTACATCACACATTACATCATTAAAATGTTGATATATTTACACTGATTATAATTTATCAATAAACTTTGATTTAGTAGTATTTTTATAAAAATTATGAGATATCTAGTTCAAACCCAAAACTAACTATCAACCAACGTCATTCTTGTGATACTTCTAGGGCCACCATTGCCTTCGATGATTTGGATACTCATAACCGCCTGAGGTATGAGCTTAGGAACGAGGTTGGCAGCATCAAGAATCAAGGCTGTGAATGGCTTTTTCGTGTGGACAGGGCCAGTGAACTATTTAAAGAATGACATAATAGTACCCATGATCAAATCTTTTATCAATCTGTAATTCAAGAGATGATGATGGTAGAACAACTGAAATATAGTAGCTTTCTTGTTGCTATCAGAGTGAGTCAATATATACATAAAAAGAGATGATCATGAGCATGATAATTAGTGATAGTGTTGCCAATTAATTCTATTTCCTTCTAATTTAATTTTTTGAACAAATTTTTCGGTATTCATTTATTATTTTTTAATTAATAAAAATATTTCAGAACTAGTTTATGCATCAACTCGACAATCAATTTATTATTATTTTTACTTCAGATCTAAAATTCTATTATGTAGAAAACAAATAAGTTAGAATAGAATTGACATGTATAATATATATAAATACATTATGGTACCATTTTTGCTTTAATTTCTAATGAACAATTAGGTTCCAACTACACAACAAACTTGTATTTATTTCAATTATGGCTCTACACATGTATTGCTTCTTTCTTTAATAACCGAAATGTTTGGCATGATTACTTCAAGTATTTAAATTTTATTGCATTCTTACTAATTGGATTTGAAATGAACACAACCATATGGGTGGTAAAGGTAATAATTAATTTTATCTCTTTATCATTTTATCCAATTAATGATTCATTAAAGATTAATCTATGTGTTTCAGGTTTTTTTTTTTTAAAAAAAAAGAATATACATAATTGTTTGATGTTTAAAAAAATATTTAATTTATTAACATATTTGAATTTTTGTTGTGTTTAAAAATTTGCACATTATTTCTAAAAGAATAGATTTTGATTGCATCAAAATTTTTAGTATCTTCTTTGCCAATACATTTTTTAAATAATTTTTTTTTATTAAAGGATTGCATTACACAAATCAGTGAATGCACCTGAGCAGTTCAACTAAGTTGACACCATTTTAGCATTCTCATCATCTTTCTGAAGTCCAAAATTAAATTGAAACAAATATAAAAGAAAGTTATAGGAAGAGTAAAAAACTGAAACCCCATAAGGGATTAACACAACCTATAACTAGGCAATCTATTGTAAACCTTACAAGTAGCTAAATTAACAAAAGAAGGGCTAGAATCCCATTGAAGTGGGGATGTGGCCAAGACACCTTGTTTAGCTAGTAGATCTGCTGCAAATTTCCTTTAAGAAAGATATGTGACATTCTTAACGTCATCTGAGTATTGTGCAAACAATCAAACCATTAGTGTTGGAGCTCCCAAGGTACTTGCTTCATTTTTAAAGAAAATGACTAGACTGTAAAAACAAAATCTTAGTCAAACCAAAGGTGATGTCAACCTTTCTTCCATACAATTTCAACAGCTACAAAGAGTAAACAATTGAAACCCCACAAGGAATTAACTGAACCTATAACTAGGCAATCAGTTGTAATCCTTAAAAATAGCTGAATTAACAAAAGAAGGGGCAAAATCCCACTAAATTGGGGATGTGGCCAAGACACCTTGTTTAGCTAGTAAATGCGCTGTAGAATTTTCTTCATGAAAGATATGTGACACTCTCAACATCTTCTGAGTAGTGTGCAAACAATTAAACCATCAGTGCTAGAGCTTCTAAGGCACTTGCTTCATCTTTGAAGAAAATAATTGTACTACAAAAACATAATCAAACTTAAGCCAAAGGTGATGTTAACCTTTCTTCAATGAAATTTTAATAGCATGTTTAATAGTACTGATCTCGACAATGTATACAAAGTTACATCCAAAAAAAAAAAAGCAAAAGCACCATGTGGAAAACCATATGTGTTTCAAAATATTCCTCTAGCTCTAAAAGCACTTGGATTACCCAAAGAGGATTTGTCTATGTTGATTTTGAACCATCTTGAAGGTGTCAGTCTCTATACTATAGAGACAATCTTCAAAGCAATCCTCATGATGCCACAAATATGGAGGAGTTGCAAAATGCGGAGATCATCTTATGAATTGAATATACTCCCAACTTAAAAAAAGTATATTTCCTTGATTGAATTCTATAACATCTTGAGAGTAGTATAAATGTTTAGTTTATGCACATCAAAGATATTTGCATTTCTGATTTTCCAGATTAATTAGATTGCTAAAATAATTACTGCATTCCATGATGCTGCTACTTGAGAACTAAAGCAATGATCCGAGATAGCTATGACCAGGTCTGAAATTAAGTCTGAATTTGAAATAAATTAGCTAAAAAGAAATCCAATTGAATGCTAAATCACTTTAGCAAATGAACATTCGGTGAAGAGATAATCTTTGTCCTCAACATGAACATTGCATAAATGACATCGAGATGGGTGAGAAAAACCTTTTAAGTGCAAATTGTCATATATGGCTAAGCCTCCATAAATAACATGCCAACATGTTAGATAGCATGATGGTTGTAAAAACTCTTTTCATATGAAAGAGTGCCACAGAACCATTTGCTATTGAGTATAAAAACGGGCATACATTTTCTTGACTGAATGAGATCCATCTTTTGCTAAAGTCCAAAAGCAAATATCATCAGGATTTTAAATGGGAAAAATAGAGGAAATATTAGCAACTACTATCAAATCATTGATGTTATCTAGATGCCACTGATCATTAATAAAAAAAAAAAAAAACTAGCTTGTATAAATTTCTTTAGTCATGAGAAGAAATTTGCAATTGGTTGGCCATCGTTGGGACTATCCATTAATTATTCCATAAGTTAAGCTTGGAATGTGAGCCAATTAGCCATTTGGTTTTAGAATGAATAGTGGAGTACATATATTTAATAGAGAACCAAATTGAAAACTACACATAAGTTTCTTTAGGAATTCTAGAAGGATTATGGAAACACCGACCAAGCATGGTAATAGGAAACTCCTTAGAATTAATCATTTGCCATGCTAATTTACTAAGTATTGATTCATTAATATCTTTTAATCTCATAATTCCCATACCACCTTCTTTAGAAGATAAACAACATATTCACTAAGGGATTGTTACAATTTTCTTAGTCCACACAAAATTTCATATACTCCACTCCGTGTGAGAAAGCAGACTTTGAGGCCTTTTATAAATAACAAAGGAATAGAGAAGGGAGCTTGTAATGACTTATTTAATAAGATTTAGACGACCTACCATTGACAAGGAACTTACTTTCCATTTAGAAAACCTTGAATAAATTTTGTCCGCCAGTGATTTTAACCATTTCTTTTTGGGAGCCTTTATGAAAAGCACTCCCAAATAGAAAAAAAGGTAAGGATCCTTTTCTCATGTCCATTGTCTGATGCAATATATCAATTCATCTTTGAGAAATAGGATACCCATAAAAAATTTCTCATTTAGATCAATTAACCAATTGTCCTAAAAGAAGCCCATGATTCCTAAAGGTCTCATTAATAGCCTGCATGTTCCTGAAAGATGCTTTGCCAAATAGAAGCACATTATCATCATAGAAAAGATGAGTAGGAAAATAAGAACCTCTGATTTGCAACATAGGCTTGATGACGCCTTAAGTAACATTCAAATAGAGAAATCTACCTAGAAAATCCTTGACAAGGTAGAATAAAAGATGAGAGAGAGGATCCCCTTGTCTGACACCCTGAGAATAAGAGAAATAACCTTAACCTTTCCCATTGATCATAATAGACAATCTAGTAGATGAGAAAAGAGAGACAACCCAATTCCTGAACTGTAAAGAGAAGCTAAAAGATTCTAACACATCCAGTAAAAAATCCTAATCAATTGTATCAAAAGCCTTCATAATGTCAATTTTCATGCCCATGTTGCCGCCAAAATAAGTCTTATTAAGGATTTTAACACCCTCTAAGGCATAAGCAATATAATTCAAAATATTTCTATTTTTTAAGAAACCAAATTGATTGCAAGAAATAATATGAGTGGCAATATTAGTAAGTCTATCTGTTAGAATCTTAGTAATAATTTTCATACAAAATTTGCTAAGAATGATAGGGAATTTTGCTCTATAGTAATTGCATCAACCACCTTGGGACTAAGAACCATGAGACTAGAATTTAATCCAGTTGTTATCTCACTTGAATAAAAAAAAACTAGAAACAGTAGCACAAACCTTAACATGAACCACATCCCATAAAGATTTAAAAAAAATACCTATGAAGCCATAAGGTCTAGGTGCACTGTGGGCATCCATATGGAAAATTGTGTATTTGATGTCATCCACTAAAGGACAACGAGTTAGAAAAAAATTATCTTCATCGGTTACCAAAGATGGGATTACATGTTTAATAAAATCAATATTTGATCTAACTGAAGCATCAGACTTAAATAAAGATTGTTAAAAATCCAAAATATGGCTTTTAATAGACATTTTATCCTCTGCTAACACACCATTAATCATGAGATGATGGATCCCTTTCTTAGGTTTTTTCCTTGTAAACTGTTGATAAAAGAAAGAAGTGTTGCAATTCCCAACTGCCAACCATTTCATTTTACTCCTTTTTGTTACAAAAATTTCTTGTTGTTTCAGACAGTTATCAAGAGTAGCATGAGCATCCAAATTCTACTTATGAAGATCCTTTGAAATACTTTGAATTCAAAATGAGCTTGGATATATTACAACAGGGAGCTATCATTATAAAAATTAATCTCCAAGCTACTAAATATGTCTTTATTCCAAGCTCTAAGGTAATGTTTCAATCTCTTAAGCTTTTCACTAAGATGTTGCATATGATGAAGATTGCTAATAGGCTTAGACCAAGAGTGCACAATCAGGTCACAAAGTCTAAGATGAGATATCCATATAGCTTGGAATCTAAAAAGGGAAACAATTGTATCTTCCATAGCACAATTCCCATATGAAGGAATGTCATAAAGCATATAGGAATCAATAAAATCATGAAATTCCCAATATGGACTAGGAGCTGGAGGACGTTTGGTTTTCTCATTAATACCCAAAATGGCATTAAAGTCACCTATGACACACCAGCTGGAAGAAAGATTATAAGACAAAGAAAGTAGATCTTGCCAGAGATCCATTCCATGATTATGCCAAATGCTGCCATACACAAAAGAAAATCGGTGCATAACATTTGTATCCATAACATTAATAGTAATATGTTAAGCATGAATATAGTAAAAAGAAGGAGAGGGGAGGCCCCATTTTCCAAGAATCCAAATAGAAGCAATATCGAAACCATTATAAGCTAGTAAATCCAATTGTAATATATCCCAAAAATATGAGGGAATAGTAGAAAAGGCAATCATAAGTCCAATCAAATAAAGATAATCTTGAAGAATACATACTACAAAAATAATTGAAAATAAATTGAGTATGAGAGTTATCCAAACCGCGACAATTCCACATAAAAATTGTCATAAATTGAGTTTTACCAGTTTTCTGGCTACCCTCATTGAAAGGGTAGCTTTAAAATCGTCTTGTTTATTTGGCATTGATTTCCTCCCCATGACAGTAGTCTAATTTTCATGCTTCATGTCAGCATCATCTGCCCATGAAATTTTGTCTTTCTGTGCAGCTGTTACCATTTCAGAATTCTAATTATCTAGATGATTTGTCTTATTTTGCTCTAAATCAAGTTGAGTGTCAGGTTGACGAGGAGAACCATCAATGTTCTCATAAATTTTATCAGCATGATCATCATTAAGCTCAGGAATTGAAGTTTCCACAGAGATCAAAGGTTGGACAGGATCTGCAACATCAATCTAATTATCTGGATCGACTTCGTTGTTAACATCATCAACTATGTTGATAACATCATCTGTTACTGGTAATTCAATCCCAACAATATCAGAATGCAGAGTTGAAAAAGCATTGGCAATGGGACCTTCAACACTATTTTTCGGCTTTCATATATGTTTTAATTCCACATGATTTTGAGGCACAGATTCTTATCATTTGCTGGTTAAAATTTATTTTCTTGTTAAAAGTTAAATTAATTGTTTATTCTTTTTTTTTTTATTTTAGCTATTAAAAATTAGCAATTATGATTCACTTAATATTTGATTCTTAAATAAATTAAAAATAAAATAAATAGTTGAATATATATTCAATCCTCATGGGATCGACCTGTACTCATTCTATATTACGTGATGAACTCGTATATTGACGAAAATCAATCAAGTATTAGGTGCCGTTACCAGGGACTGTATAAATTTAACAACATAATTGGTTTTATTTTACTTAATTTAAGTTATTTTTATTTTAAATTTAGATATTTACTTATTTATTTGTTTTCTATCATTATTGATTTTATTTGAATTAATTATTTTGATATATACATAATACTTGAAGAACAAGAATAGATCCTCTCATTTTTATTTTAAAAATTACACAATTTGAAAAAGAGAATAGGAGACATTTTCAAGAAGAATTAAATATCATAGCAGAACAACGAGAAAAAGAAATAACATTTTTAAATTTTACCATGCCAAGTCTAAATTGTACATGGTAAAATATTGTAAGGCCAACAATCAACGTCAATAATTTTAAACTTAAAATAACTGTTTTAACCTGTTAAGGTTCAACAAACTTGAATAATCACTACGTAAGGCTTTATCAATGGAGTTACATTGCATGTGCTCGTATACCAAAAATTTCAAATTTTCTCTTGAATAGACATCCAACAACTGAAGCACATTTTGATGAGTCAACAATTTCAGGGAGTCAGTTTCATATCTTGTCAGAATGATTCCTTGTTCCTGGTGAAGAGTAAGTTTCTTCACTGCAACAGCCTGATTGTGATATCCCTACTCCATTTATAATGATAATAATATTAAAATAGTGGAAAAATAGGTGGCATTTTTTAAGAGACATGTGTTAGAGTGAAGTTGAAGAAGGAATAGGCAGCAGCTGTGGAAGTTGCCAGCAGATTAAAAAAAAAAGGAACAGCTGTTGCGGGATAGAGCTGCATGTCTTTTCGATTTGGCATTTCCACTATGCGTTTTTTTTTCATTCCATCACTGCCTCTTTAATGGCACAAAACTATGTCGTTTGATTGAATGTTTTAGTCTTTTTATACCAACCTTTTCTAATATATCTAGCATCTAATTTACACACTGTTAGTGTACACCAGCTTACATTCTACGCTGGAGTTGCTGGAGTGTTTGCTTATGCCACTTTTTTTCCCTCTTTAACAATTTCAGTAAGTAAATTTTGATTTTATACGGATTTTTCTTTATTCTGATTTGGATTCGATTTTCATTTTTTTTCTTGGTTTATTTTGTTGTTTAAAAAAATATGAAATTTTTTTTATAGATCTCAGTTTATCTATAAGTACCTCCCTTACCTCTTGCATTTCCACACCAGAGATATTCCTGCTCATAAACTTGCATCTCTGTCTTTCTTGTTCATTCATCACCTTTGATATTAATTTTCTTTCTTAAGGCTACCATGGGTGTTGTGACTCACAAAAATGAGGTTGTTACCAAAATCCCTCCTGCCAAAATGTTCAAGATCTTTGTCCTCGATGCCCCGAACTTTATCCCCAAAATTCTGCGAACTTGTAAGAGTATTGAGACCATTGAAGGAAATGGAGGGCCTGGAACCATTAGAAAGACAACCTTTGCAGAAGGTTAGTTTTACTTAAAATATGATTGTCCGTGTTATATTTATTTATTATTTTTTTTTTTTGGCATTTGATGTTTTCGAAATTTTACAGCAACATGTTTTTTGGTTATTAATTAATAAAAATTTTGTCTAAAAAAAAAACTCTCGTAACACTTATTTTTTCATAAATAAATTTTTAATTTTGAACTTTGAGATTTTCTTTCAGAAAATTCAACTTCTCACCGTTTGCACCATTTATAACTTTCTGATATAATTAGACATTTATTTTTAGTTAACTAATTATTGTTGTTTTTTATTCTTTCAGGACACGAATTCAAGTACGTGAAGCATAAGACAGAAGTACTAGACAAGGATAATTTCATACACAAATATAGTGTAATTGAAGGCGATCCATGGATGGATACGCTAGACAAAATTTCTTGTGAGACAAAGATGGTGCCTTCTTCTGATGGGGGGTCCATCTGCAAGAGCATTATCAAGTACCATCCAAAGGGCGATAGCAAGATATATGGCGACAAAATCAAAGATGATGAAGAGAAGGCTTTGGAATTGTTCAAGGCTGTTGAAGCCTATATCTTGGCAAATCCCCATGCTTGCAACTAAAAAGTACCCGAAACTAGTTTGGGACCGAGTAATAAAAGTCTGATTGTGTTACATGGATGGTGTGTACTGTAATATGAGATCTGAGTCAAACTTGTTGTGGTCCAAAACTAGTTTTGGACCGTGTAATAAAACTCTGAATGTGTTACATGGATGGTTTGTGTTGTAATGTGGGATCTGAGTCAAACTTCTGTTGCTACGATGACCAATAATAGTCTACAGTATATTAATTTCGGGAAATGTTGTACGTCAGGGAGGAGAAATTTTATAATGATTGAGATAATTTGGAAGGCTAAATCATTCATTCAAGGTTTACTAAGTGCTTATTCAAGGTTTGACATTTTAACTCATTTAATGTTAGGACTATTATATAAAATTTCCTTCTTAGTGTTTAAATTTTTAAACGTTGACTTTTTCTACACCCTATTTTACTCAAACATGATAAACCAATTTGATTCATGGTGTTTTGACCTTCAAGTACCATCCCAACATCTGACATGACAGGCGTAAGAGCAGGTGAGTGATTGCCAATTTCAAGACTATGATTAGTTGCCGCTGCTCGTAAGACTTGTATCCATAAAATCCAACAATAGGCTTTCCTTTGCGAATAAATTTAAAGCTTGCCACACTCAGATACCAACAGTTTCATTAGAATTTAAAAACCCGATTGAAAAATTAAAATTATAGGCATAAATAAGAAGTAAAGGAAGTCTCAAGATATTGAAAATATTATAGTAATTTTCTTTATTTCCAGAAACTATCTCGACTAAAAGAACCCGGTAATTGTACACATCATCCTCTTCCTTGTAACTATGTATCATAGTCTGTTGATTCTACTATCACTTGAATTCTTTTAAATAACATTTTGAATTTAAGTTTTGCATTTTAAAAGAATAGGTACTAAAAAAGTTTTTCTCTCTTTCTATGGCATTTGTTCAACATTATCCGAATTAGTCCAAACTCTACCACTGTTGGATACCAAAAGTAATTTAAAAAAAAAAAAAATCTTTAAGTAGGACACATTTTTGTTACTTACACAGCATTGTTGACCAATCTCACAATTGTTATTATTAGCTTAAAATTAGTTGGAGCAAGCATAATATTCGACGATTCAAGACTCTCATGAACAAAAGATTTTGAATGTAGATTTCTTAGACTTCTTGCGATTTCTAGGCAAATATTGAATCTTGTTTCCCAGCTGAGGATGATTGTGATATGTGGTGCTGCAACTTTTTAATTACGTGCAATAAGTTAATTTGACATGCACAGTGCAAATAACAAATACAAAAATACTTGGAAAAAGAAAAAGGCATTCACCCTATGGAAACGAGCAACTAAAAAAAGAAGAACATATTTAGCTAAGCAAAGAAAATTACTGTGCAAGATTTTCGCAAGGGACAGGCAAGCCATGCACTGGAGTCTTTAAAACTTCAACGCTTTCTTTAGTGTTGATAAAAAATTCTTCAATGAAAATCTTTGTATAATTTAAGCATAAGCGTCCCTTGCGAAAATTTCTTTAGTGTTCGAAATCTTATGCTTTCAAGATTTTTGTATAATTTATCAATGAACTTTGATTTAGTAGTCTTTTTATAAAAATTATGAGATATCGAGTTCGAACCCAAAACTAACCATCAACAACGTCATTCTTGTGATGCTTCCAAGGCCACCATTGCCTTCGATGATTTGGATACTCTTAACCATCTGAGGTATGAGCTTAGGAATGAGGTTGGCGGCATCAAGAATCAAGGCTATGAATGGCTTTCTCGTGTGGACAGGGCTAATGAACTCCTCAGAGAATGACACAACAGTACCCATGATCAAATCTTTTATCAATTTGTAATTCAAGAAATGATGATGGTAGAACAACTGAAATGTGGTAGCTTTCTTGTTGGTGTGAGAGTGAGTCAATATATATATATATATATATAAAGAGATGATCACGAGCATGATAATTAATGATTGTGTTGCCCATTAATTCTATTTCCTTCTAATTTAATATTTCGAACAATTTTTTCGACATTCATTTATTATTTTTAATTAATAAAAATATTTCAGAACTAGTTTGTGCATAAACTCGGCAATCAATTTAATTTTTTTTACTTCAGATATAAAACTCTATAATGCAGAAAACAGATAAATTAGAATAGAATTGACATGCACAATATATATAAATACAATATGGTACCAATTTTTTCTTTAATTTCTAGTGAACAATCAAGTTCTAACTACGCAACAAACTTGTATTTATTTCAATTATGGCTCTGCATTAGTACAGCTTCTTTCTTTAATAACCGAAATGTTAGGCATGATTACTTCAAGTATTTAAATTTTATTGGATTTGAATTGAACGTAACCATACGGGTGGTAAAGGTAATAATTAATATTTTCTCTTTATCATTGTACCCAATTGGTGATTCATTAAAGATAAATTTATGTGTTTCAGTTCTTTCTAAAAACAAAAAGAATATACATAATTTTTTTATGTTTTAAAAAATATTTAATTTATTAAAATATTTAAATGTTTGCTGTGTTTAAAAATATACACATTCATAATTTCTAGAAGAATAGATTTTAATTGCATCAAAATTTTTAGTATACTCTTTACCAATACATATATCAAATAATTTTTTTAGTAAAGGATTGGAGTACAGAAATCAGTGACTGCACTCAAACATTTCAACTAGATTGATATCCTCTTAACGTTCTCATCATCTTTTTGAATTCTAAAATTAAATTGAAATAAAAATAAAAGAAAGTCATAGAAAAAGTAAACAATTGAAACTTCACAAGGGATTAATAGAATGGGTTTAGTTCATCGTTGGTACCATAACTTTTGACCATGTTTCACTTTGGTACTAAATTTTCAATTTTTTTCTTTTCAATTCCAAAAATTCTATTTTTGTTTTAAATTAAATACCTCAAATATGGAGGAGCTGCATAATGTGGAGATCATATTGCGAATTGAACATTCTCCCAACTCAAAAAAAGTATGTTTCCTTGATTGAATTTCATAACATCCTACGAGTAGTATGAATGTTTGGTTTATGCACATCAAAGACAGTTGCATTTTTTATTTTCTAGATCAACCAGATTGCTGAAATAATTGTTGCATTCCATAACGCTGCTACTTAAGAACTAAAGCAATGATTTGAGGCAACTATGACCAAGTTTGAAACCGAGTCTGAATTCAAAATAGATTTGCCAAAAAGCAATCCAATTGAATGCCAAATCACTTTAGCAAATGAACATATTGTGAAGAGATGATCTTTATCTTCAACATGAACACTACATAAATGACATCGAGATGGGTAAGAAAAACCTTTCAAGTGCAAATTGTCATCTATGGCTAAGCCTCTCGAATAACAAGCCAACATGTTAGAGAGCGTGAAGGTGGTAAAACTATTTCTATATAAAATAGCGCCACAAAACTGTTTGTTGCTGAGTATGAAAATGGGCATACATTTTCTTAACTGAATGATATCCATCCTTTACTGAAGTCCAAAAGCAAATATCATTAGGATTTTGAATAAGAAAAATAAAGGAAATATTAGCAACTCCAACTGAATCATTGATGGTATCTAGATGCACCGATCATTAATCAAAAAAGCATGAATTGGCTTGCATAAATTTCTTTGGTCATGAGAAGAAATTTGCAAATGGTTGGCCACCATTATGACTATCCATTCATTAGTCCAAAAGTTAAGCTTAGAATGTGAGCCAATTAGCCATTTGGTTTCAGAACGAAGAGTGGAGTACACGTGTTTAATAGAGAACTAAATTGAAGACTACACATAAGTTTCTTTATGGGTTCTAGAAGGATTGTGAAAACGCTGATGAAGAACAGTAATAGGAAACTCCTCAGAACTAATCATTTGCCATGCTAATTTACTAAGCATTGATTGATTAAGATCTTTCAATATCTTAATTCCCAGACCACCTTCTTTAGAAGGTAAACAACATATTCACTCATGAACTGTTATAATTTTCTTAGAATCCACAAAATTAGTCCACAAGAAATTTCATATGCTACGCTAATGTGAGAAAGCAAACTTTAAGGCCATTTGTAAATAGCAATAAATGGAGAATGGAGCTTGTAATGACTAATTAAATAGGAGTTAGACAAACTACCATTAACAAAGAACTTCCTTTCCATTTAGAAAACCTTGAACAAATATTGTCCCCCAGTGGTTTCAACCATTTCTTTTTAGGAGCCCTTATGAAAAGAGGCACTCCCAAATAAACAAAAGGTAAGGATCCTTTTCTCATATCCATTGTCTGATGCAATTTATCAATTCATCTTTGAGAAATTCCAAACCCATAAAAAATGTCTAACTTAGACCAATTGACAAATTGGCCTAAAATAAGCCCATAATTCCTAAAGGTCTCATTAATAACCCAAATGTTCTTGAGAGATGCTTTGCCAAATAAATGCACATCATTATCATATAAAATATGAGTAGCAAAATGAGAACCTCTAATTTGCAACATAGGCTTAATGATGCCCTGGGTAACTTTCAAAGAGAGAAATTTACGAAGAAAATCCTCGGCAAGGCAAAATAATAAAGGAGATAAGGGATCCCCTTATCTGACACCCCGAGAACAAGAGAAATAACAATGAGCTTTCCTATTGATCATAATAGACAATCTAGCAGATGAGAAAAGAGAGAGAACTCAATTCTTAAATAGTAAAGAGAAGCTAAAAGATTCTGACACATCTAGCAAAAAATCCCAATCAATTGTATTAAAACCCTTCCTAATGTCAATTTTCATGGCCATTTTGCCTCCAAAACATGTCTTATTAAGGAGATTAACACCCTCTAAGGGATAAGCAATATAATCCAAAATATTTCTATTTTTTAAGAAATTAAATTGGTTACAAGATATAATGCAAATGGCAATATTAGCAAGTCTATCTACTAGAATCTTAGTAATAATTTTCATATAAAAATTGCTAAGAATGATAAGGTGATATTGATCTAAAGTAATTGCATCAACCACCTTAGGAATAAGAACCATGAAACTATAATTTAATCTAGTTATTATCTCACCTGAATAAAAAAACTAGAAACAGTAGCACAAACCTCAACATGAACCACTTCCTAGAAAGATTTAAAGAAAATGCCTATGAAGCCACTAGGTCTAGGTGCACTATGGGAATCTATATGGAAAATTATGTGTTTAATGTCATCCACTGAAGGACAACAAGTCAAAGAAAAATTATCTTTATTGGTTATCAAAGATAGGATTACCAACTTGATAAAATCAATATTCGATCTAATTGAAGCATCAGACTTAAATAAAGATTAATAAAAATCCAAAATATAGCTTTTAATAGACATTTTATCCTCTATTAACATACCATTAATCATGAGATGATGGATCCCTTTTTAAGATTTTGCCTTGCAAACTGCTGATAGAAGAAAGAAGTGTTGTGATCCCTAGTTACCAACCATTTAGTTATACTCCTTTCTTTTAGAAAATTTTCTTGCTATTTCATATAGTTATCAAAAGTAGAATGAGCATCCAATTCCTGCCTATGAAGATTATTTGAAATACCCTGAGCTTCAATATGAGCTTAGATATCTTGCAACAGGGAGCTAGCATTATCAATATTAATATTGAAGCAACCAAATATCTCTCTATTCCAAGTTTTACGGTCATATCTCAACCTCTTAAGCTTTTCACTAAGAAGCTACATAAGATTAAGATTGCTAATAGGCTTAGAGTGCACAATTAGATCATGAAGTCCAAGATAAGATATCCACATAGCTTGGAATCTAAAATAGGAAACCATTGTATCTTTTATAGCACAATTAAGTAAAATAGGAGAGTGGTCTAAATGATGTGGAGGAAGAATGGAATATGAGATGGTATGCCAATGGTTAAAGAAATTCAAATTACCCAAAGCTCTACTAAGCGATTATCCACTCGATTAACACTTGCTCTCCTATTAGACCAAGTGAAAAAATTCTCATATGAAGGAATGTCATAAAGCAGACATTAATCAATAAAATCTTGAAATTCCTAGCATGGACCAGGAACTAGAGGACATTTAGTTTTCTCATGAGCACCCAAAATAGCATTAGAGTCACCTATGACACACAAGCTAGAAGAAATATTAGAAAACAAAGAAAGTAAATCTTGCTAGAGATCCATTCTATAATTACACTAAATGCTGCCATATATAAAAGAAAATTGGTGCGTAACATTTGCATCCATAACATTAATAGTAATATGTTGAGCATGAATATGGTAAAAAGAAGGAGAGGGGAAGCCACGTTTGCTAAGAATCCAAATAAAAGAAATATCTGAACCATTATAAGCTAGTAAATCCAATTGTAATTTATTATAAAAAGATGAGGGAATAGTAGAAAAGGAAATCATGTGTTCAATTAAATAAAAATAATTTAGAGAATATAGATTACAAAAAGAATTGAAAATGCATTGAGTGTGAGAGTTACCCAAACCATAATAATTCCACATAAAGATTTTTATAAATTGAGTTTTATTTGGCTACCCTCTTTGAAATGGTAGCTTTAAATTTATCTTATTTATTTGGCATTGATTTCCTCTTCATGATAGTATTCTAATTTTCATCCTTCATGTCAGCATCATCTACCTATGAAATTTTGTCTTTCTGTGCAATTGTTGCCATTTCAGAATTCTAATTATCTAGATGATTTTTCTTATGTTGCTATAAATTAGGTTGAATGTTAGGTTAACGAGGAGAATCGTCAGTGTTCTCATTAATTTTACCAGCATGATCATTATTAACCTTAAGATTCAAAGTTTCCACAGAGATCAAAAGTTGGGCAGGATCTACAACCTCAGTTTAATTATCTAAATTGACTTCATAGTTAACATCTTCAACTATGTTGATAAAATCATCTGTTACTAGTAATTCAGTCCCAACAATATCAAAATATAGATGTGAAAAAGCATTGGTAATGGGAACTTTAGCACTATTTTTTGGCTTTCACATCTGTTTTAATTCCATGTGATTTTGAGACACAAATTATTCAGGCATTAATCATGAAGGAGTCATTGGCGCTATTTTCTTTATCAATATACATTAGTAAGGACTATGTCCAATATTAAAACATAAGTTACAAAAAGATGGAAGATTTTAATATACAACCTCAATGAAAAAGCTCGTCCCAATTCGTTCAATGAGAAGTGTGTCTTGAAGAAAAAAATAGGGATTTATGTCAATCAAAACTCTAGCATAATAGTCAAATTCTCCTATTGTTATTGCACTATCAATTTTTAATTAAACATTGATTCCTTTGGAAGTTGAATAGAGAATCTTGGGGTGCCAATATTCCCAAGGTAACTTATAGAAATGGACCTAAGTTTGGGTGTTTATGGATTTTTGCATAACGGGATCAAAATCTGGCATCCAATGCTGAAGACGGAGAATGCCATGCTTCAACGTTAGGACACCTCAACTCCATACTGAATTTTTCTCCATTCTTGATTGAAGAATAACATGATAATAGCCCCTGCCAAGAGAGATTCATTTCTAGCTGCTATTTAGGTTCCAAAATTCGAACAATTTTGTCTTCAGATTTGTGATTTTCTAAGGTGAGAGAATTATTCAAGCAATAAGAGCGTGCTAACAGGATGTAATCCATTGTTCATATATGTCTTGATTAATTTTAATGGTTATGTATCATCCTTTGTTACGGTCGAATCTTCCTCATCGACAATAAGAGAGGTGGAACTTTTGATAGCCTTTGCATACAATTGCTTTTCTAGGATAGGTGGATCCAATTTAGGAAGGAAGGCAAACATCGCATCATGGCTAAGGTAATCCATGATGCAACGATGAGAACCAGGATAGCCAGTGTCGTCGTTTGAGAGACAATGTGTGGAGGAAGAGGGAAATAGGGTTCGAATTTTTTTCAGAGAGAAATAATTGTTGTAACTAACTTCGCTAGACTTTGCCTAATTCTGGTATATCTGTATCAAACAACAACAACAATTATTATTGTTATTATTTGATGCCATAACCATAACATTAATAACAACATTTTATTCTTCACATTTTCCATCATTTGTTATTTTCATAATTACGTATATACAAAATATTTTTATTTTATTATTTTTATATATTAAAATCAAATTTAGTTTGCATACATTCTATGAT
This sequence comes from Mallotus nudiflorus, assembly GCA_947683625.1. NCBI lineage: Eukaryota > Viridiplantae > Streptophyta > Magnoliopsida > Malpighiales > Euphorbiaceae > Mallotus > Mallotus nudiflorus. Next base: position 9,609,267 of record CANTUR010000041.1, read on the forward strand.
ATATTATCGTGTTTGGCTTATAAAGTTAAAATTTTGATAATAATAATAAATTCTAAAGATAGCTTTATGCTAATAAGACTTCATTTCTTTTTTTTTTCTTTTTGGTCATTATTATAGATTAAGGACTATACAACCTTCCTTGTTTAATTAATCCAATGTAATAACATATCTAATATGCACATATTACCATTTTATATTTTAATCCTTGCCTTTAATGAGTTAAAAGACCAAACCTATAAAAATTAAGTATTTAACTAAAGTGATAAAAACTAAAACCTAATAGCACATAAGCAAACCCTATATGACTTGATATTATTAGTTTGACCTTACAACTCATCAAAGACCAGGATTATAATAAAATTTCTCCAAAATCAAGAGAAAAACCATGTAAGCTAAGGCAAATTAACATTGTCAATTAGGCATTAATTAGGATTTGCCAATAGGTAGGCTTCGATAGCCTTCAACATTCCCTTTGGTTTTTCTTAGCCAGACTTGACTTCTTCTCAATTCCTTAAGCTCAATGTATGTCATCCTTAGTGTAATGTAATACTTGCTTATGCCTTTGAAAATGCATCCTCCATCAGGGTAGGCACCAACTTGGTCTCGTTGCTGATTTTCTTAAGTGTATATCCATCAAAGCATAACCTTCCATTATGGTATAGCCATAGATGAGGCTTTATTTGTCAAGTACATCAATCTTATGCTTCACATACTTGGAATGGCTACATGCAACATTCAAAATACATATAAATAATATTATCCACTTAAATTAGAAGTTAATTTCTAAATACACAAGTTGAATAGTGCAAGATCCTAATTTCTTAAGCGAGCACAAAGCATACTTAATGAATAAAGAAAGTAAAGAAAGCTTTAAAGAAGAAATGCAGAAAATATATAAATCTTTAAAGTAAATAAGGCATAAGGAAACTATAATACATAATTAAACATAAGAAAATATAAGAAAATAATCTTATAGGGAAAGAAAATTTTCTTTTCTTTATTAAAATTCAAGTAAGGGAAGGTTACAGAAGTCCTTTAATCCGTAGCAAAGGAGTTATAGGGAAGAAGAGAAATTACAGAGAACTATATTAAGCTTTGTGAAGTGATAAAACAATTTTTTAATCTACTTTACTTAGAGAGGAAGGCTAAGCTTTTTAAACTCTTCTCCTCTCTTTGGAGTGTTTTTCTTTTTTCTTCCAATTTCGCTCCCCCTTCAAAGGCTGGAGAAGGCTTCTATAAATAGAGCTTGAGAGGGGATGTTGTAGAGGCACGAGATTCATTAAGAGAAAGTAGCCCATGTGAGAGGGGCCAGAGATGTTCCTGATGCGTCCGTGATTGGAGGAGGAATAATTTTCCTCAGACTTTATTGGAAGTGTGTCTTTACTTTAGTGGCGAGTCACTTATCAGATCTTGAAAAAAGAAGTCGGGGCTCCACCCATATGGTCTGACAGAGTGAAGAGGGATAGCTGTTGAGGTAGGAGGAGAGTATTTGACATAGAAGTCAAATTTCCCTGAGTGTTGTCCGAGAGTGTCCCAAATTTGGTGACCTGGAAAATAGAGAATATTAAATTTTTTTTTACCCTAATTTTTACATGGGCCGTCCTTAAGGATTTTCAACCCATTGGGCTAACTAAATAAATATTTACAAGGATTTGCAGAATAAGAACTTTACAAGACTTTATAAGTATGTGGGCTTAATAGGGCTAAAGATACCATAACAGTCATCTTCATTATCATTACCCAAATCGATGAAGGGCTCAGACTCTTCAGAATGGCTGGAAGTTGCAGAAGAAGTAGCCTGAGACTAGACTAACTGTTGCATTATTTTGAAATATTCTTCTTCTATTTTGGCAGCTGTAAGAAGGGCACTGGCATGGGATTTCTGAGCAAGGAAGTTGGTCTGGGAGGGAGGACTTCCAATGAAACCATGCTTTTGAAGCCATTCAGAGATTGCTGTTTTGGAAATCTTTTCTGGAATTCTGTAGGAATTCCACCATTTTACTTTAAATTTTCTTTATAGAACTATAATGCCATTATTGGATGAGTAGTCGAGATACCATTGAGAGAGCCATGGTACGAAGAACTTGGAATAATAAAGACATAAGGAAGGAAACTTTTTCTCAGGAGAAGAGGGTTTGTAATGGGATTCAAAAAGGTCAAACCCATTATGAATATCAGAAGGAAGGATGTCAGGGATAGGACCATAGTTATTCCACCACCTGGTGACCCATGCAGGAAATTTGGAGAGATTAGCATGATCACTTAAGAAAAATAACCATGAGTGGGTGGCATAATGATTTTGGATAAGGAAGGTGTTGAACCATGCTTGTTCATAGTCCCAATAAGAGAATGTTGGGCAAAATTCGAGCTTGGTTTGGAAATTTATAGGGAAAGATTTGGGCTTAAAAAGATCTTGACCCCAATCTTTAGAATGAAGGACTTTAAGGATTTTACAGGTAGAGTAAGAAGAGTCGTGGGATCCTTTATGGTAGAAGTGTTTGAATTTTACCAAACTAGTAAATTCCCAAATAGTTTGATAATACTCTTGGGGTTTTGAAAGATCCCAAGGTTTAAAAAACTAATTTTTTGGAAAACAGTTTTGCATTGCTATAAAAGGATTTTTGTTATAAAAACCATCTTTAATTGTTAAGATGTTTTGAAAAGTGGTTTTTGTGAGAAATTCAGAAGACTTTATTTTAGATTGTGATAAAATAATTTGTGAACTACTTTGGGTAGCCACAGGAGTTAAATCATTTTGAGAAAAGATTTAAGAGGAAGAAGATTCACCTTTCTCAGGTTTTGAAATAGGCTGAGAGACTTTACCTGAGGGCGGAGGAAGGCCCAAAATACTAGGAGGCTCTGAAACTGGAGGTTTCAAAGTTGCTTGAATAGCTTGGAGGAGTTCAGGAGTTCTAGAGATCGATTCAACCCATTGTTGAATTGTAAGAGCTTTAGTTGAGTCATCTTTATTTTGTTCCTGGCTGGCAATGTCATACCAAGACTTTATTGGCTTTTCAGCAGAAAGAGGGAGTGGAACTTTAGTTGGGGCAACTTTATCTGGATCTAAAATTTCTTTACCAGAGGGTTCTTTCTTTTTGTGGCGCATCTTTATCTGTTTTGTAAAAATTCTCTTGTCAGGAAATCTGGAAGAGAATTCTCATTTCCTTTAATAAATTCAATTTCAAAATCAAAGATACTCAAAATAGCTTGCCATCTAGCAAAAATCTATTTTGATGCAATATTTTGAACATCTTTTTGTAAAATTTCTTTAGCAGATTTACAATCAATTTGAAGTAAAAACTTTTGATTTAGTAAATCAGATTGAAACTTTGTGATGCAGAGTACAATGGAAAGAATTTCTTTCTTAATGGTAGAGTAGTTCTTTTGGGTGTCATTCCAGTGACCTGAAGTATACTGTACAACTACTTCCCGCCCATTTTGAACTTGCCTTAAAATACCACCATAACCTAATTCACTAGCATCAGTTTCTACAACTTTGGGAAGACGAGGATCAACTATATGGAGACATGGTATAGAGACTATATATCTCTTTATGTGTTGGAAAACTCTAGTGTGTTCATCTGTCCAAGGAGGTGGATTCTTCTTTAACCTATCATGTAAAGGTTTGGCTATCCTATTAATGTTGGGACAAAAATCCAGAACATAGTTAAGGCTGCCTAAAAATCTTTGCAGTTGGGTTTTGGCAAGAATTCTATCAGGAAACTTGTTAGCAAATTGTAGGCATCTTTCTATAGGAACAATGGTTCCTTGACAGATATAATGTCCTAGGAATCTGATTCTAGTTTGGAAGAGAGATATCTTCTTTTCAGAAACAACAAGGCCTGCTTTCTTAACAGCATAGAGAAAAGTCTTTAAATGCTTGAGGTATTGCTCAATGGATTTGGAGAAAATGAGAACATCATCAATATAGACTATACAAAATTCAAAATAAGGATTGAAAATGTCATTCATAATTCTTTGAAATTCAAAAGGAGCATTTTTTAAATCGAAGGGCATTACATTCCACTGATATTGGCCAAAAGGGACAGTAAAGGCAGTTTTATAACGATGCTTTATGTCAATTTGTATTTGCCAAAATCCTGATTTCATATCAAATTTTGAAAAAACAAATGCAGAATGGAGTTTTTGAAGAAGATCTTTTTTGTTTGGAATAAGATACCTAATCCATTTGAGGGCTATATTCAAAGGCGTGTAATTTATTACAAGTCTAGGAGTACCTCTCTCTTGTTCAGAAGCTTTATTAACGTAAAAGGCTGCACAACTCCATGGTGATCGAGATCTAGAGATTAATCCTTTAGATTAAAGATCTTGGATTTCTTTCCTACAATGCTGTTCTAATTCAGCATTCATTTGAATTGGTCTAGCTTTAGTGGGGATATTTCTTTCATCAAATCCTGGCTCATAAGGGAGGTCAACTATATGTTTTTTTTCTATTCCAAAAAGCATTCGACAAATCGGAACAGACTTCTTTAATAAAACATTTTTGAAGATCAAGCATGCATTTTTTTATAAAATCATTTTGTAATTGATGTTCAATTTTGTTAAAATGAACTCTTTTCTTTAAATTAAATAAATATGTTTCTTTACTTTTAACCAAGAAATTTATTTGATTTTTGTAAATAGAATGAGCTTGAACAAAGTTAAGCTGGCAAGTTTTTGGCTTAGCCAAGAAGGGAAAAGAAATGAAAATATCTTTATCTTTAAAATCAATTGAGTCATGAGTAACTATGTAGGGAGTTATCAGATTAATGAACGGTGTCCCTAAGATTACTGAATAACTAATATCAGAGACAAGAAGGAAAGAAGTTTTAATGGAAAATCCGTTGTTTAGAATATTGATATTTGTTTTGCCATCAATATGCATTTTTGAATTGTTAGCAGAGGAGAGTGTTTCACGGGTTTTTTCTTAAAAACGATGAGGAATAATAGAGGTCTTTATGCAACTTAAATCAGCGCCTATATCAAACAGAGCGATAGTATCATACTGAAAATCTTTATCAAAGACAAGGGAAACTTTAACAATGTATTTCCTAGAAGTAATTTGACTTAAAGTATAGAGGAAATCATGAGGGATTTTATCTATGCTAGCCAAGGACTAGGGTTCTAATCCTAAGCTTTTTATGTCATCACTCTCACTAGACTCTTCAGCTAGTTTGGTGACAAGAAACTGAATTAATTCAGAATCTTTTTGTTGCTTTTCTTTAATATACTTTAGTTCAGTTTTAATGGTCTTTATTTCAGATTGGAGTTCTTGGACATTTCCTATGGGTTTCTTACCATGCTTTTTCCTATTCAGGATGGCTGTAAGATCATACATATTGGTACTTATGGAAGGTAACTCAGTCTTAGGGGCTCAGGTTCCTTTTCTAAGGATTGCCTAAGTTGTTCTAGATATCTTTTTTGGACATCAGGATCATTGATGTGTTGTATGGCATCTAGAATGAGGTTTTGTTCTTTAGTAAGCATGTTCAAATGCTTTATATCATAACTGGATTTTGAACCTATAAAAGAAGAAGAGGTTGTAGCTAGTTCATCTATCTGAGGAATTCCTAGAGAGGAGGACTCAGACTCAGACTCAGATGTGTGCAAAAGCAATGCAGAAAGTTGTGCTAGAGTTTCTTCTCCTAGGTCAAGTTCCTGGAGTTTCTTAGAGACTTTGCAATATTTGGAAATATGTCCCTTTTTGCCACATTTGTAGCAGGTGACATCTTTCAAGTCTCTTTTCTTGGGTTTGGACTCTTTATCTTTTTTAGGGAAGGATTTTCTATAAGGTTTTTTGTAGTAGGGTTCATCAGAAGTCTTTTTCTTATAAAACTTTCTTGGTTTAGAAATTTCTTGGAGGAAAAGGACTTGGATTTGGAATTTTTACTACAATCTCCTGTGCAGGCTTTATCTTGACTGTAACCATAGTCGAATTGTTTACAGAAAGATCCTAATTCTTGTTTGGATTACCTTAACTCCCACTTTAGATGTTTTTGGAGTTTCAAATCCTGACAGATCTTAAGGCCTTCTTTTTTGGTAGTACTAATCAATTCACCGTAGGTGAGCTGATCATAGGGAATGATATGGGATCCAAAGGATTTTATAATGGTGTTTCTGACACGTTCTCCTAAAAGGGTAGGAAGACCTGCTAGAAATTTCTCCTTCCAGAAAGGTTGATTGGAGTCTTCTCTAATCATGACCCTGGTTAGGAAAGTTGATATATACCATTGGAAATCACTGAGTTTTCTACACTTTAGATTGGACAGGAGGTCAACATTTTTATCTTTAAGGTGGGAAGAATCTCCTATGAAATGGAGTGCTATAGTGAGAATAAGAGTAGACACAGAGTCTTAGGTAGTATTTCCTGAGGAATCAAGAATGGGAAGACCTTCCTCATCTCTTTTAATAGCATACAGAATGTCTGTTTGCTGTTGGATAGTAAGATGATAATCCCACCATCCTTTCAATTGTCCAGAGAAACCTGCTATAACAAGTTCAGCTACAGACCTATCAGAGGTTTCTGTTTGGGTTTTATAAGCATTAGAGGCCATAGTCATTTGCTGAAGGGTATTCAAAATTTGAAATTCTGACATGCCATCAATGTTCCATTCATAAACAGAACTAGCATTGAACTTGGGCTAGACAAGGATACTAGGTTGGTCACCTATATTTAAATCTGGATAAGAAGCTCTAGTGTATCCTAATCGAAAGGGTTGGTTATTTTGCCAATGAAGTTTAGCAATTCTAGGAGACTATTCCTGAAATGCTTCTTCATCAGTAGTGGATTCTAAGACTTTATCTAAGACGCTAACATTTTGATTAATAGTCTGGCTATCATTTTGAGGAGTGTCAAGTACTATAGGAGTGGAGGAAGAAGGAGCCATTCGGCTAAGCTGGTTTCTAACAGCTTCGAGGAACTCAGATTTGTTAGATCTAATTTCCTATTGGGTAGTTTGGGAGACTTAGAAAGGTTTAAACATAGGGTTCTTTAGTTTTTAATATGTAGAAGCTGATGGTTCTATAGTGTCATAGGGCTACTTTTCTATCCTAGAAAGTTGTTTACCTATGCTATGAAGATGAGCATTGGTGAAGTTGTTCTGGGAAACTATATTCTTTAAATTCTAGGTGTCATTATCCTGAGGTTTCTTGTAAGGGGCAACATCAATAGTTTCTTCGCCTATAGGGATCTTGATCATCCTAAGAGGAGGATGTTCAGACTCTATAGATTGGCCATTGGCTAATTCCCAGCTTTTCTTTCGAATAGTAATAGGGTTTATTTCTTTAAAAGGGTATGAAATATCATTTTCTGAAGCATATACTTCAAACCAGTCAAAGAAAAATAAATTTACTTTATTATTCTGCAAGAAATCATAAAAATTTATTTGAATATCTTGTCTTGTATTTAGAAAATACTTGAAAAACCAAGTTCTTTTTTCTAAGTTATGAGATGCATAAAAATCTTTATGTAAAGATGCTTTATCAGGTGTAAATTCTTTATCAATAACACTTAGTTCATAGGCTATATTTTCTGTAAGAGCTAAGGCTGTTGGTGAGGCAGGAGGTGAAGGAGACTTTATTTCTTGTTGTGGTTCTGTATATATGGGTTGTGCTATATTGTTGCTGAGGTTAATATTTCTGAGAGCTATATTGGGTAAGTCAGATGTAGAGAATCTAGCTGGAATGTAAGGAGGAATCATAACCAGAGGTATATTTGGATGTAGTTCTGCTTGATCTGGATAGGGAAGAATAATGGGTCTTTATGGTTCTTGTCTCTATGAATCTTTATATAGAAGGTTAATGATAGAAGGGATCTGGGATATTCTTCCAAGGTCAAGGGATTCTGATGATGAAGTATCAGAAAATCTGACACTAGAAGAGGCTCTGTTAAAGCTAATCTTTACTCTTCCATCCTGGAAATAGGTTATTTGCTTTATTTCTGTGTTTGGAGGTGTTTTGTCTTGGATTTGTATTGTAGGTTCAGTAGCACTTTCTAAGATCCAGTCTTAAGGAAGGGTTATCTGGTTCCACTGTATAGGTTTGGGTATAACAACATTTGCTTTAGTCATGTCAGTTTGAAGAAGCAAAGTTTCTCCTTTTTTACTATGAAATCGGCTCTTGGTAGCAAAAGCTGACATCATAGCTTTATAATGAACTTTAAAAACTAATGCAATTGGAATGGATCCATCCTCCATAACATAGTTATGGGTTTGGATCTGTAAAACCAAAGACTTTAAAAGATTTGGATCATTTAAAGAAATTGTGAAGTTGGGATAACAGTCAAATGATATGGGACCTTTACAGAGGCTGGATTCTATAGTTCCTAACAAAGAATCTTTAAAATTTCTAAATCGCTTATCCCTTAGGGCAGCGAGAATAGAGGTATTAAGTCCTTCTCTATTAAGGGGCTTAACACCAACTTGGACAAGACCTATATGGATATTTCTGAATCCTTTAGCTTTATGTTTTTCTATAGAAGAAGAAGAAAGAAGTTTAATTTCATCTCTAAATTTGTCCAACTGGACATCTCTTTCTTTAGTTCTGATAACATAATTAGATTTGAAGAAGTTGACTTTAAAAGTTTTATAGACTTGATTCTGGTGGACTTCTGTGAGTTTAAAATCATCTATACATCTATCAAATTCTTCTATGGTAATTTCATCACTATTGATAAGGTTCTTAATACCTTTAGTAGAAGAGGGAGCAGAGGAAGAAGAAGAAGAAGTGGGTCTACCGAAGATAGGATACATGGTATGTCTAATGGTTACAGAAAGGAATTACAACTATAACTCTTAGGCTAAACCAATGGATTTACTGCCACTCCGAGACTAACAACTGGGACCACCCAAGACAAAAGGACTCACCGTAACAACATCCTATAAACACTATTCATAACAGATAAGCTTTCTTAGTACCTTTAAAATAGTACCTCCTGCCTCACCAATAACCTTAGCTCTTACAGAAAATATAGCCTATGAACTAAGTGTTATTGATAAAGAATTTACACCTGATAAAGCATCTTTACATAAAGATTTTTATGCATCTCATAACTTAGAAAAAAGAACTTGGTTTTTCAAGTATTTTCTAAATACAAGACAAGATATTCAAATAAATTTTTATGATTTCTTGCAGAATAATAAAGTAAATCTATTTTTCTTTGACTGGTTTGAAGTATATGCTTCAGAAAATGATATTTCATACCCTTTTAAAGAAATAAACCCTATTACTATTCGAAAGAAAAGTTGGGAATTAGCCAATGGCCAATCTATAGAGTCTGAACATCCTCCTCTTAGGATGATCAAGATCCCTGTAGGCGAAGAAAATATTGATGCTGCCCCTTACAAGAAACCTCAGGATAATGACACCTAGAATTTAAAGAATATAGTTTCCCAGAACAACTTCACCAATGCTCATCTTCATAGCATAGGTAAACAGCTTTTTAGGATAGAAAAGCAGCCCTATGACACTATAGAACCATTAGCTTCTACAGATTAAAAACTAAAGAACCCTATGTTCAAACCTTTCCAAGTCTCCCAAACTGCCCAATAGGAAATTAGATTTAACAAATTTGAGTTCCTCGAAGCTGTTAGAAACCAGCTTAGCCGAATGGCTCCTTCTTCCTCCACTCCTATAGTACCTGACACTCCTTAAAATGATAGCCAGACTATTAATCAAAATGTTAATGTCTTAGATAAAGTCTTAGAATCCACTACTGATGAAGAAGCATTTTAGGAACAGTTTCCTAGAATTGCTAAAATTCATTGGCAGAATAACCAACCCTTTCGATCAGGATACACTAGAGCTTCTTATCCAGATTTAGATATAGGTGACCAACCTAGTATCCTTGTCCAGCCCAAGTTCAATGCTAGTTCTGTTTATGAATGGAACATTGATGGCATGTCAGAATTTCAAATTCTGAATACCCTTTAGCAAATGACTATGGCCTCCAATGCTTATAAAACCCAAACAGAAACCTCTGATAGGTCTGTAGCTGAACTTATTATAGCAGGTTTCTCTAGACAATTGAAAGGATGGTGGGATTATCATCTTACTATCCAACAGCAAACAGACATTCTGTATGCTATTAAAAGAGATAAGGAAGGTCTTCCCATTCTTGATTCCTCAGGAAACACTACCTAAGACTCTGTGTATACTCTTATTCTCACTATAGCACTCCATTTCATAGGAGATTCTTCCCATCTTAAAGATAAAAATGTTGACCTCCTGTCCAATCTAAAGTGCAGAAAACTCAGTGATTTCCAATGATATAGATCAACTTTCCTAACTAGGGTCATGATTAGAGAAGACTCCAACCAGCCTTTCTAGAAGGAGAAATTTCTAGCAGGTCTTCCTACCCTTTTAGGAGAACATGTCAGAAACACCATTAGACAATCCTTTGGATCCCATATCATTCCCTATGATCAGCTCACCTATGGTGAATTGATCAGTACTACCAAAAAAGAAGGCCTTAAGATCTGTCAGGATTTAAAACTCCAAAAACATCTAAAGTGGGAGTTAAGGAAATCCAAACAAGAATTAGGATCTTTCTGTAAAAAATTCGACTATGGTTACAGTCAAGATAAAGCCTGCATAGGAGATTATAGTAAAAAGTCCAAATCCAAGTCCTTTTCCTCCAAGAAATTTTCTAAACCAAGAAAGTTTCATAAGAAAAGGACTTCTGATGAACCCTACTACAAAAAACCTTACAGAAAATCCTTCCCTAAAAAAGATAATGATTCCAAACCCAAGAAAAGAGACTTGAAAGATGTCACTTGCTACAAATGCGGCAAAAAGGGACATATTTACAAATATTGCAAAGTCTCTAAGAAGCTCTAGGAACTTGACCTAGGAGAAGAAACTCTAGCACAACTTTCTGCATTGCTTTTGCACACATTTGAGTCTAAGTCTGAGTCCTCCTCTCTAGGAATTCCTCAGATAGATGAACTAGCTACATCCTCTTCTTCTTTTATAGGTTCAGAATCCAGTTTTGATATAAAGCATTTGAACATGCTTACTAAAGAACAAAACCTCATTCTAGATGCCATACAACACATCAATGATCCTGATGTCCAAAAAAGATATCTAGAACAACTCAGGAAATCCTTAGAAAAGGAACCTGAGCCCCCTAAGACTGAGTTACCTTCCACAAGTACCACTATGTATGATCTTACAGCCATCCTGAATAGGAAAAAGCATGGTAAGAAACCCATAGGAAATGTCCAAGAACTCCAGTCTGAAATAAAGACCATTAAAACTGAACTAAAGTATATTAAAGAAAAGCAACAAAAAGATTCTGAATTAATTCAGTTTCTTGTCACCAAACTAGCTGAAGAGTCTAGTGAGAGTGATAACATAAAAAGCTTAGGATTAGAACCCCAGTCCCTGGCTAGCATAGATAAAATCCCTCATGATTTCCTCTATACTTTAAGTCAAATTACTTCTAGGAAATACATTGTTAAAGTTTCCCTTGTCTTTGATAAAGATTTTCAGTATGATACTATCACTCTGTTTGATACAGGTGCTGATTTAAGTTGCATAAAGACCTCTATTGTTCCTCATCGTTTTCAAGAAAAAACACGTGAAACACTCTCCTCTACTAACAATTCAAAAATGCATATTAATGGCAAAACAGATATGAGTATTCTAAACAACGAATTTTCCATTAAAACTTCTTTCCTTCTTGTCTCTGATATTAGTTATTCAGTAATCTTTGGGACACCGTTCATTAATCTGATAACTCCCTATATAGTTACTCATGACTCAATTGATTTTAAAGATAAAGATATTTTCATTTCTTTTCCCTTCTTGGCTAAGCCAAAAACTCGCCAGCTCAACTTTGTTCAAGCTCATTCTATTTACAAAAATCAAATAAATTTCTTGGTTAAAAGTAAAGAAATAGATTTATTCGATTTAAAGCAAAGAGTTCATTTTAATAAAATTGAACATCAATTATAAAATGATTTTGTAAAAAAAATGCATTCTTGATCTTCAAAAACATTTTATTAAAGAAGTCTGTTCCGATTTGCCGAATGCTTTTTGGAATAGAAAAAAACATATAGTTGACCTCCCTTATGAGCCAGGATTTGATGAAAGAAATATCCCTACTAAAGCTAGACCAATTCAGATGAATGTTGAATTAGAACAGCATTGTAGGAAAGAAATCCAAGATCTTTAATCTAAAGGATTAATCTCTAGATCTCGGTCACCATGGAGTTGTGCAGCCTTTTACGTTAATAAAGCTTCTAAACAAGAGAGAGGTACTCCTAGACTTGTAATAAATTACAAGCCTTTGAATACAGCCCTCAAATGGATTAGGTATCCTATTCCAAACAAAAAAGATCTTCTTCAAAAACTCCATTCTGCATTTTTTTTTCAAAATTTGATATGAAATTAGGATTTTGGCAAATACAAATTGACATAAAGCAACGTTATAAAACTGCCTTTATTGTCCCTTTTGGCCAATATTAGTGGAATGTAATGCCCTTCGATTTAAAAAATGCTCCTTCTGAATTTCAAAGAATTATGAATGACATTTTCAATCCTTATTTTGAATTTTGTATAGTCTATATTGATGATGTTCTCATTTTCTCCAAATCCATTGAGCAACACCTCAAGCATTTAAAGAATTTTCTCTGTGCTGTCAAGAAAGCAGGCCTTGTTGTTTCTGAAAAGAAGATATCTCTCTTCCAAACTGGAATCAAATTCCAAGGACATTATATTTGTCAAGGAACCATTGTTCCTATAGAAAGATGCCTACAATTTGCTAACAAGTTTCCTGATAGAATTCTTGACAAAACCCAACTGCAAAGATTTTTAGGCAGCCTTAACTATGTTCTGGATTTTTGTCCCAACATTAATAGGATAGCCAAACCTTTACATGATAAATTAAATAATAATCCACCTCCTTGGACAGATGAACACACTAGAGTTGTCCAACACATAAAGAGATATATAGTCTCTATACCATGTCTCCATATAGCTGATCCTAGTCTTCCCAAAGTTGTAGAAACTGATGCTAGTGAATTAGGTTATGGTGGTATTTTAAAGCAAGTTCAAAATGGGCAGGAAGTAGTTGTACAGTATACTTCAGGTCACTGGAATGACACCCAAAAGAACTACTCCACCATTAAGAAATAAATTCTTTCCATTGTACTCTACATCACAAAGTTTCAATCTGATTTACTAAATCAAAAGTTTTTACTTCGAATTGATTGTAAATCTGCTAAAGAAATTTTACAAAAAGATGTTCAAAATATTGCATCAAAATAGATTTTTGCTAGATGGCAAGCTATTTTGAGTATCTTTGATTTTGAAATTGAATTTATTAAAGGAAATGAGAATTCTCTTCCAGATTTCCTGACAAGAGAATTTTTACAAAACAGATAAAGATGCCCCGCAAAAAGAAAGAACCCTCTGGTAAAGAAATTTTAGATCTAGATAAAGTTGCCCCAACTAAAGTTCCACTCCCTCTTTCTGCTGAAAAGCCAATAAAGTCTTGGTATGACATTGCCAACCAGGAAAAAAATAAAGATGACTCAACTAAAGCTCTTGCAATTCAACAATGGGTTGAATCAATCTCTAGAACTCCTGAACTCCTCCAAACTATTCAACCAACTCTGAAACCCCTAGTTTCAGAGCCTCCTAGTATTTTGGGCCTTCCTCCGCCCTCAGATAAAGTCTCTCAGCCTTTTTCAAAACCTGAGAAAGGTGAATCTTCTTCCTCTCAAATCCTTTCTCAAAATGATTTAACTCCTATGGCTACCCAAAGTAGTTCACAAATTATTTTATCACAATCTAAAATAAAGTCTTCTGAATTTCTCACAAAAACCACTTTTCAAAACATCTTAACAATTGAAGATGGTTTTTATAACAAAAATCCTTTTATAGCAATGCAAAACCATTTTCCAAAAAATTGGTTTTTTAAACCTTGGGATCTTTCAAAACCCCAAGAGTATTATCAAACTATTTTGGAATTTACTAGTTCAGTAGAATTCAAACACTTCTACCATAAAGGATCCCACGACCCTTCTTACTCTACCTACAAAATCCTTAAACTCCTTCATCCTAAAGATTAGGGTCAAGATCTTTTTAAGCCCAAATCTTTCCCTGTAAATTTCCAAACCAAGCTCGAATTTTGCCTAACATTCTCTTATTGGGACTATGAACAAGCATGGTTTAACACATTCCTTATCCAAAATCATTATGCCACCCACTCATGGTTATTTTTCTTAAGTGATCATGCTAATCTCTCCAAATTTCCTGCATGGTTCACCAGGTGGTGGAATAACTATGGTGTTATCCCTGACATCCTTCCTTCTGATATTCGTAATGGGTTTGACCTTTTTAAATCCCATTACAAACCCTCTTCTCCTGAGAAAAAGTTTCCTTCCTTATGTCTTTATTGTTCCAAGTTCTTCGTACCATGGGTCTCTCAATGGTATCTCGACTACTCATCTAATAATGGCATTATAGTTCTATAAAGAAAATTTAAAGTAAAATGGTGGAATTCCTATAGAATTCCAGAAAAGATTTCCAAAACAACAATCTCTGAATGGCTTCAAAAGCATGGTTTCATTGGAAGTCCTCCCTCCCAGACCAACTTCCTTGCTCAGAAATCCCATGCCAGTACCCTTCTTGCAGCTGCCAAAATAGAAGAAGAATATTTCAAAATAATGCAACAGTTAGTCCAGTCTCGGGCTACTTCTTCTGCAACTTCCAGCCATTCTGAAGAGTCCGATCCCTTCATCGATTTGGGTAATGACAATGAAGATGACTGTTATGGTATCTTTAGCCCTATTAAGCCCACAGGCTTATAAAGTCTTGTAAAGTTCTTATTCTGCAAATCCTTGTAAATATTTATTTAATTAGCCCAATGGGTTGAAAATCCTTAAGGACGGGTCATGTAAAAATTAGGGTAAAAAAAAAAGTATTTTAATATTCTCTATTTTCCAGGTCATCAAATTTGGGACAATCTCGGACAACACTCAGGGAAATTTGACTTCTATGTCAAATACTCTCCTCCTGCCTCAGCAGCTATCCCTCTTCACTCTGTCATACCATATGGGTGGGGCCCCGACTTCTTTTGTCAAGATCTGATAAGTGACTCGCCACTAAAGTAAAGACACACTTCCAATAAAGTCTAAGGCAAATTATTCCTCCTCCAATCATGGACGCATCAGGAACATCTCTGGCCCCTCTCACATGGGCTACTTTCTCTTGACGAATCTCGTGCCTCTATAGCATCCCCTCTCAAGCTCTATTTATAGAAGCCTTCTCCAGCCTTTGAAGGGGGAGCGAAATTAGAAGAAAAAAGAAAAACACTTGAAAGAGAGGAGAAGAGTTTAAAAAGCTTAGCCTTCCTCTCTAAGTAAAGTAGATTAAAAAATTGTTTTATCACTTCACAAAGCTTAATATAGTTCTCTGTAATTTCGCTTCTTCCCTATAACTCCTTTGCTGCAGATTAAAGGACTTCTGTAACCTTCCCTTACTTGGATTTTAATAAAGAAAAGAAAATTTTCTTTCCCTGTAAGATTATTTTCTTATGTTTAATTATGTATTATAGTTTCCTTATGCCTTATTTACTTTAAAGATTTATTTATTTTCTGCATTTCTTCTTTAAAGCTTTCTTTACTTTCTGTATTCATTAAGTATGCTCTGTGCTCGCCTAAGAAATTAGGATCTTGCACATCAGAAATTCCATATTATAATTGCTGCATTTTGGACCGATAACCTCCGTGTCTAGCTTCTGACTGGAGCGTGAGACCAACATTGTGCCTATATCTTGCATCTGCATCATCACTATTCCTTACTTTACTATCCTTTAGATCTTCAGGCATTTTATATTTATATATATATATATATTGGACATAAATCTTTCAAGTAACCTTTAGTAAAAGCAATCTTCTTGATGCTTCTTGACTTTCCATCACCTTTAATAAAGTCAAAGCTCTTAATGCCTTATGATGCAACTTTAAGGATAATGATATCAAATCCAAAGGCCAGATTAATGAATAGCCTATGCCAGGGAATGTGCTAGTGATTTCCTCCTTATAAGTGAAAACACCCATTGTATTACAGCCTAGACTTATTATAAATATAATGTACAAGAATACAAAGGATATAAGATGTTGAACTATAGAATATTTCGGAGGTTAGGTCACTTGAGAACTAGAAGGCTATTTATAGGCTGTAATTGAAAGTGTTAATTAAATTCTATGAAGTTGTCTACAAATAATTAGCTTACACATGGAAGCCAATTACCCTTTCCATTTGTCAATTGATGTCGAGTATACATATATAATAAGAGAAACTATAGGTGATATAGGAGTATCAGAAACTTATTTTTATGACTTACAATACTGCTTTCCACATAGTTTTATAGAGAGAAGTGTCTTATAATTTTTACATGAAGCTGAATCTCATTTGACATGTATATTTTTTTAGTTAATAAAGAGATATCAATAATGGTAGAAATCGAATTCTTCACCTCATAATGCTATTTGAGAGGAGTTATCACTTAACTACTCCCTCACTAGTTGTATATTTTTACTTCATGGATAGAAAAAAGAATATAAAAGTTGGACTTTCTTGTTACCAAGTAATTAGATCATGAAAAAGATTTCAAAGAGTAATAATGGCATTAGATTAACCATGGTTTTCTACAATGATAACGAGAGTGCAATTATTTATTTATTTATAAAAAAGAAAGAAATCTCAACCAATAATCTTAGCTTTGATTGATTTTTCAAGTGATAAATCTAAAGATCAAAGACTAGACTCTTTCAAACCACTATTTTCTAACTTTAACAAAAGATATAAAAAATATTATTTAAAGTTGAGCATCTTAGAATTTAGGATGCCTTGGTTAGTTTCAAAATCTTATATGAAGGACTTAAAGATTTCCTTGAATTCAATATTTTCTACAATAATTGGAACATTTTCTTATAAATTATCTCATTTTCTTTTATTCCTTTCAATTAATAACTTGGAAAATTAAACCATCTCATCCAATGACTGATTCTGGCTTTATTGTGACAAAAGTATTGATGGAACCTTACAACAGCTTCTATGATATAATGTAAACTTCAGAGAACTACTGAATGTTTTTATAACTATCAAGTACTATAATAATCTCAGTCGTTGTGGGCCTAAGACTTGGTGATGAATTGGTGCACATAATCGCCAATTTTAAAACACTAATTCTTGCTGCCTGTCATAGTTGGATAGCCTTCCATCAACTAAGTCCACTAGCCTTCCCTTGGCCTATAAATCCAAGGCCTATGGTTGATTCTCACAAGCATACGAGTTTGTTAAATAATATAGAATAAATACAGGTCGATCCCATGATGATTAAATGTTTATCCAACTATTAATTTTGTTTTTAACTTGTTTAATAATCAAATATTAAGTGAATTATAATTGCTAAAATTTAATAACCAAAATGAAATTAAATAATAAAATCAATTAATTTAAATTTTAATAAGCAATTGATAGAATGATGTTAGGGATTGTATCGCTATATTTTAAATAAGCTAAACTCAAGAAATTAGTCTTTCTTTCTATTGCAATTCCAGGGATATCAAAGGTAGTAATAAATATTTCTGAAGTAAAAATTACCTAATTTATTTCTATTATTTGAAAAGGCTTTAACTAATTCTCATAAAATTAAAACCTAATCAAATTTAGTAAACAAATCATGAAGTACAACTAATTGAAATTAAAATAATTTAAGCTATCTCTAAACTTAAATCAATTGATCAAGCACTGATATTTCTATTAAGATTAATATTTCTCAATAATTAACTTTAATAAAAAAAATAAATTATGAATGGCCAAATCATAAACAATTAAGCTCAATGAATGTTTAATGCAATGTAAAAGAAAAAATAATATATGAATCAACTTAAATTAAAATAAGTTTAACAATCCCCAACATAAATAAATTAACTAGACATTATACTCACAATATTCTGAAAATGAAAATAACAAATATATTTAAGAACTAAAGAAAATTAATGATGAAGAGAAAACTCTTTTAGTGCAGTTCTTCTCCCAGCAAATTCTTCTACCTCTCTCTCCTGTCCAGCTGCCTTCTCCTCTAGATTTGTCTATAGCTCTCTTAATGCCTTTTAAAAAAATCCTCCCCCCTACATGTGACCTTCTACTCTCTTTACAAAACAAAACCACTCATAATTTATTTATTTATTTATTATCTTTTTTTTTTCATTTCATAATTGTGTCCTCATATTTATATGTCTCCCATTATTACATGTCTCTTACCATCATTTCATGTCTTTCTCTATAATTGCATGTCTCGAAAAGCATCCACTTTATTCTTTTTTTTAATTATTCACCATTACAAAATTACAAGCTGCTCTACCATGTAATCATGCATGTCCATCATCATCACATGTGCTTATGCATGCTCCACCACCATTCTTTGCAAATTTTAATTCAATAATTCATATAAAATTGATTTTGAAAGAAAGCCAAGTACATTATTAAATTCATAATAAATATAGAAATAACTAAGTTCTAAAAATAAGTAAAAATAAATACCATAAACATGCATAAACCAACCCAAAAATTGCTACACTTAACATATAATCAAATAACCCCATACTTAGCTTCTTGCTTGTCCTCAAGCAAAATGAAAAATAATACATATCAACAATGAGAACTCAACACATTAAACAAAATAAGAAATTTTAAATTGACTGATTAGTAAAATCTCCACTCAATATAAGATTTAAATCATAAAAACAAAACAAGCAACTCATGATCAAGAACATCTATAAAGATTACCAAGTGGATAGCAAAGCTTCTTATTGAATATTAAAATGTTCATAAATCAAGATTCACAAAGCAAGAAAACAAGTAAGAAAACTCTTTTATTATAATTGCCCTTATAAGATACAAAGAATATTTTTTTAAAATTTGTTTACAGACATTCCTATCGTCAGAATTCCCCTGCCTTTCCTGTACTACTCAATGTGGAACCCTCTGAAATGCTCTTTTAGGGTACTTGTACTCTTTGACGAGCATTAAAGTAAAGGAGCATCTATAAATTTGAATAAAAGATTTTAGCTCCATTACATAACTATTTTTTTAATTAAGTGTCAAATTCACACAATTCTAATGGCTCAAGCTATCCAACTCGCTATTTTTCTAGTTCCTTTTAAATTATTCACATTTACACATTCAAAAAGCAAGTAAGCATTAGATTCATTAAGGTGTAAAAATATGTCCTTAACCATAGATTGCTCATAATGCTTTAAAAAATTAAATCAAACATTAAACGGAAATTAAATCAATTAATTAAGAAAACTATACCAATGTGTCAAGCTCACGAGATTAATAAGCTATAAGCATCAAAGTTATGGGATGATTGATCACAGTCCTACCCCATACATGAACACAATGCAATTAAAACACAATAAAATGAATTAAAAATAAAATAAGCAAAATAAAACACACACTTTAAATGCTATGTCTATGCAAAATACAACCTCCACACTTAGATTTCACATTGTCCTCAATGTGAAATATAAGTGGGTTATACAATAAAACACAATAAATAAATAACTACATAAAATAAAATAAAAATGAGATAAAGAGAAGACAACTCCCCTAAGATGGTGATTTTAGTGAAGATGATGGTGAAGGTAGTTAAAAACTCGACAATTCAATGTAATTTGTGAGTTTGAAATTGCGGTAAAAAATTTCTTTTCTTAAATAGAAAAACTAATAATTTGTTTTATCATTTTAGTCGACTATTTTCTTCTCTATGGCTTCTAGCTTATCATCAATTTTCTTTTCCATGGCCTCTAATTTTCTAAGACTCTTTACTAACCATTGTTGTTATTTGTAGCATAATTGTTTCCATTCTCAATGTTTTTAATCTCAGGGATAGGAATCGATGCATGATCTTCTATTGTATGTTGTAAATGGTAGCATTTATGAGTATCTGGTGCCCTTAACTCATCTCGATTTATAATAACATCACCATGAGTCAGAAGATAACAGTGCAATTTGCCTGCCTCTATAAAAAACATGTTAATGGTGGATGGATTAATAACACCAAAATGAAAAGCAAGAATAGTCACAATATGACCCATATAAATGACAGCATGAGATGAATTCATAATATTTCACAAGCTATTAAATATAAAATATATGGTAAAGACTTTGGTTTTAGTATGCATACATTATAGAAGGAATAATTAATGAATTGACACTTTCTTCCCCTTAATTTTCCTAAAAATCATAGAACACATGAATTTTTGAATGATTAGATACTGGTGATTGGTAATTAATTCATTAGGTGTAGTATGTGTACCCTTAAAATTTTCTTGCCTCAAAATTTGATTCTAAAAAGCTTCAAGGTCACAATTTTTAAGGAGTTGATAAATACCATTCTTAGAAAAACCAAACACTTAATGTATAATGTCATAATTCATATGATAATATTTATCGTAGAATCTAAAACCTAAATGGTTATCACTCTCTTCAATCAAATGCAAAGTGGTAAAGAACTCAAGTGTGATTTCTCTATAGGTGTCAAATGGTGTAGTAACAAATTTAGACCATCTGAATATGCCATATGATCTATATATATATATATATATATATATATATATATATATATATATATATATATATATATATATCATCCTTAATGCTTAATTAAGATAAAATTTAATTCTTAAAATATTTGCAAGTGGAAATTTTCCTAAAAGTAAGAATGGCATACTTTTTGCCCTTCTCGTGAGTTTTGATTGGAAATGGAACATGATATTCTTGGGCAAGATCACATACCTCATTATCTTTAATTACATCCTTTCTCTTGCTTGAGACTTCCATGGTACTCCTATCTCTCTTAGTTGGATTCTTAGTTTTTGGCATTGTAAAATAAAGAAAATGACAATAATAAAAATTAAATTTAGAGGATTTAAAAATACAAGAAGCAATCTAAACAAAATAATGATAGATGAATATGAGATTTGAAAAGAGGGGAATTAAAGTGATTAGGGATTTGGAATGAAAAAGAAAGGAAAATGGGAGAAAGCAAACGTGCAAGTGGAAAGGAGAAGGAAGGTGGGTTGTTGTATTAGCACTTCAGGCATGACACGGTTAACCTCACCAAATTTGCACTTCACTTCACTACTGTTCCTACAAAATTCCAAAGCACCAAAATTTAAGTGTGCTTAACAACTTTAATTCATAAAAATTAGCGATAAAAAAAATGAAATGAAGAAAGAAAATATAAAGCAATGAGCAAAATAATTTTTTTCAAAAGAAAACTGCGATTCATAAGACAAAGATTAGTAAAAAGACTAACAATGAACAAAATAAAATGATAAAAGAAAATAATAAGCATATTAAAATGCTAATTTTTAGGTCATTAGCATGACTAAAACCAAAATTTTTTCATTGAGGTTGATGAAGGAAATGAATTTCCTTCTCATTGGGCATAAATCCTACTTGATACACTTTACACCTCTATCCATTGACTCGAAAACACTCTCTTTTAGAATTTATGAGTTCAAGTACACCGTGAGAAAAGACTTATTGCACCTTGAATGGACCACTCCATCTCGATCTCAATTTACCTAAAAATAATTTTAGTCTAGAATTGAATAAAAGAATAAAATCACCAACTTTAAATTCATTCTTGAGAATATGAGCATCGTGCCATCTTTTGGTTTTTTCCTTAAAAAGCTTGGTGTTCTCATATACTTAAAATCAAAACTCATCCAATTCATTAAGTTGTAACAAACATTTTTCACTTACTACCTTCATGTCAAAGTTCAATGCCTTAATGGTCTAATAAGCTTGATGTTCAAGCTCCACCAGCAAATGACAAGCTTTTCCAAAACCCAATCAATAAGGAGACATATCAATTGGAGTTTTGTATGTTGTAAGATATGCCCACAAAGCATTATCCAACTTAACGCCCAATCTTTCCTCGAAGAGCCCATTGTTTTCTCTAAAATTTTCTTTATTTCCCTATTAGTGACCTCCACTTGACCACTGGTTTAATGATGATATGGGGTAGCAATTATATGGTGAACTCTATACCTTTTAATTAGTAACTTAAACTGCTTATTACAAAAGTGTGAGCCTCCATCACTAATCATAGCTTAAGGTATTCCAAATCTACTGAACAATTTCTTGAAAAATCTTATCACCACTTTAGCATTATTTGTAGGTGAAGGAATGGCTTCTACCCATTTAGACATATAATCTACCCTAACCAAGATATATTGGTTCCTAAAAGATGATGGAAAGGGACCTATAAAATCCAACCCCCAAACATAAAAATTTCCACTTCTTGAATTAATGTAAGTGGCATTTCATTCCTTTCAGAGATATTTCCATGTCTCTGACATCTATCATAGTGTTCCACATAATTCTTGGCATCTCTGAATAAAGTAGGCCAGACAAATCCACTATCTATCACCTTTGCAGTAGTTTTTGTTGCTCCAAAATGCCTATCAATGCAGAATCATGATCATGAGACAAAATTTCTAACATTTTAATTTTACGAACACACCTCCTAATCAACCCATCTCCACCAATCTTGTATAGAATGGATCCTCCCATAGATAATTCTTTACCTTATAAAGGAAATGCTTCCTTTATTAATAGGAAAAATCTTAAAGAAACACTCCATATGCTAAATAATTAGCGATGTTTGCAAACCATAGAGCACTAAAATATTAGATTGCTAGTAATAAAGCATCAAGAAATTCATCATTGATTTCCTCTTCTTGCCTCACTTGTTTATAATCCTTGAACCTGGAAAAATGGTCAACTACAACATTCTTAAAACCTTTCTTGTCTTTAATCTCTAAGTCAAACTCTTATAAAAGTAACAATTGATGAATGAGATGTGGTTTTGCATCCTTCTTGGCCATGAGATATTTTATTACTACTTAATCCATAAAAATAATTACCTTTTAACTAAGCAAGTAAGATATGAATTTATTAATAGTAAAAACCACCGCCATAATCTCTTTCTCGGTTGTGGTGCTTAATTGAGCCTCTATAACAGTTATGCTTGAATAGTATATGACATAAGCTTATTTTCTTTCCTCTGACCAAGCATTGCCCCTATAGTATGGTCATTTGCATCATATATAATCTCAAAAGGAAGTGCCCAATTCGGAGGTGAAATAATTGGGGCTGAAACCAAAGCCTCCTTCAACCTTTTAAAAGCATTTAAATAATTATTATTAAAATCAAAAGGTGCATCTTTAACTACAATTAAAGAAAATTTTTTAATGAAACACCTATAAAAACCCACATGTCCTAAAAATCCTCAAACTCCTTTGACTGTTTTTAGAGGTGGTAGTTTCTCTATAATTTCTATTTTAGCTCTATCTACCTCAATCCTTGCACTTTGAAATCTTATGACCAAGGACTACCCTTCTTCTATCATAAGATGGCACTTTTCCTAGTTAAGAACAAGGTTAGCCTCTTCACATTTTTTAAGACCCTATCAAAATTAGAAAAACATAATTTAAAAGACTCACCAAAAATATAAAAATCATCCATAAATACCTCCATGATGTTCTCGATGAGATTAGAAAAAATTGCTCCCATACATCTCTAAAAAGTAGCTAGTGCACTACACAGTCTGAAAGGCATGGATCTGTAAGCAAAAGTTCCATATGGACATGTAAATATTGCTTTCTCCTAGTCCTCTAAAAAAATAAAAATATGAATGTAACCTAAAGAACCATCCAGGAAACAGTAGTATGCATGCCCTACTATCCTTTCCAATATTTGGTTAATGAAAGCGAGAGGAAAGTGGTCCTTTCTTATGGTTGAGTTCAATTTCTAGTAATCAATATATACTCACCACCCATCAGCCATCCTCTTCAAAATAAACTCACTTGCTTCATTTTTCATAACAGTTATTCCACTTTTCTTTGGTACACACTGCACTAGGCTTACCCACTCACTATAAAAAAATTAGGTAGATAATGCCTGCATCTAATCACTTGACAATCTCCTTATTAACCACCTCTTTCATGTTTGGATTCAAGCGCCTTTGTCTCTCTATAACAGCTCTACTCCCCTCTTCCATATGGATTCTATGCATTACAATGGAAGGGCTAATCCCTTTAATGTTTGAAATATGCCACCTAATGGACTTCACCTTATTCCTCATTATCTCACGTACCCTTTTCTCTTGTTCCATAGACAACTTACTGGAAATGATAATGGGTAAAGTGTTTCCCTCCCTTAAAAGGTGTATCTCAAATAGGTAGGTAATGGTTTAAGCTCTAGTTTGGGTGGTTTAACAACAAATGGGGGAGTGGGGTTATCACTACATACTAAAATTTCAGGTTTAACAAAAGTGGCTTTTTATGAGGATTTACTATCTACTTCACACTCCAAAATTTGATCAAGAATTTTATTCAAAATTCACCTCCATCACACACTCATTTATAACTTCCACTCTCATGTAAAATTCCTCTTCAATTGGGTACTTTATCAATCTGGGCATCATAAATTCTACACTCTCATTACCAACCCTAAGAGTGATTTTCCCTTTATGAAAATCTATGATGGCTCTCCCAGTATTTAAAAATTTTCTCCCAAGAATTAAAGGGCACTCGTTATCCTTTTCAAAATCCAAAACTACAATGTTCACAAAAAAGATAAAATTTGTCTACCTTAACTAAAACATCCTTAATGATCCCATATGGTTTCTTTGTAGAGTGATATATAAGTTGCAAAGTCATGTTCGTAGAGGTCAACTCACCTAGCTATAATTTCCTAAAAAAAGAAAATGGCAAAAGGTTAATACTTATGCCCAAATCATATAAACATCTAGGAAATTCTTGAGCACCAACTACACGAGGAAGAGTAAAACTCCTTGGATCTTTTAATTAAGTTAGTATTTTATGAGTTATGATTGAAATACAAGTCTCTGTTAATTCCATAGTTTAGTTGTCATCCCATCTCCTTTTATTGGTGATAATATCCTTAAGATATTTGGCATATATTAGAATCTCTACAAGAGCATCATCAGTAAAAGGAATATTAAGTTCAATCTTTTTAAAAGTATTTAAAAACTTAGTAAACCTCTTTTCATCATTGGGCTTCTTTAATCTTTGTGAAAAAGGCATCCTTGTCTCATATTTTTATGAATTTGGCATAAACAGTTGCTCTTCCCCATAGGCATAGACATAGCATTTAAAGTATGTTTTTTATTTTGCATTTGATGTGTTTGATTTTTCTTGTTTTATTTTTAATTCATTTTATTGTGTTTTAATGCATTGTGTTCATGTATGGGGTAGGAATATAATTAATTATCCCATAACTTTAATGCTTGAAACTTATCAATCTCGTGAGCTTGGCACATTGGTATAGTTTTCTTAATTAATTAATTTAATTTCCATTAATGTTTGATTTAATTTTTGAAACCTTTATGAGCAACATGTGGTTAAGGATATATTTTTACACCTTAAGAATCTAATGCTTACTACATTTTTAAATGTGTAAATGTGACTAATTTAAGAGGAGCTAGAAAAAAAGTATGTTGGATAGGTTGAGTAATTCGAATTACTTGAATTTGACACTTAATGAAAAAAATTGATGTGGAATGGAGTTAAAATCTTTTATTCAAATTTATAGATGCTCCTTTACTTCAATGCTCTTCAAAGAGTACAAGTACCCTAAATGGGCCTTTCAGAGGGTTCCACACTAAGTTGTAAAGGAAATGTGAGGGAATTTTGATGATAGGAATGTCCGTAAGCAAATTTAAAAAAAAAATCTTTTATGTCTTGTAAAGGCAATTCTAATAAAAGACTTGTCTAACTTGTTTTCTTTCTTTATGAATTTTGATTTATGAACATTTTTATATTCAACAAGAGAGTTTATTGTCCACTTGGTAATCTTTATATATGTTCTTAATCATAAGTTGATTGTTTTGTTTTTATAATTTAAATCTTATATTGAGTGGAGATTTTATTAATTAGTTAAGTTAAAATTGATTAATGTGCTAATTTCTGATTGTTGATATGTATTGTTTTTCATTTTTCTTGAGAACAAACAAGAAGCTAAGTGTGGGGTAATTTGATTATATGTTAAGTGTAGCAGTTTTTTAGGTTGGTTTATGCATGTTTATATTGTGTTTTAAACCCCCAAACACACAGTTTTGGCTACAGCATAAAGATATCATTCCCTCAAAGACTATATATTGATTACTAACAATTTTTACCTACGATCTCAGCTAATAAATTGAATAATTTAGTTGGCTTAAAAATTTAAATAATAGACATTTAGTTAAAAGTAAAATCAAATATTTGTAAACATAGAGCCTAGGTTTAGTTTCACTATTCCAATCCAATCATGAACATATTATTTAAGTAAAAATCTTTAATTTAGTTAAAAGGTAATTGCTCTAAAATACTTAAAGACTCTCTCAAGTTCAATTGAGCATGCAAGGATTAAAATCTAACCTACTCTCTTGATTAATAATTCAATCCTAACTCATTAAGATTTTTAGCAATTAATTTGTCACCATAATCTACTATCATGACTCCCTAAAGAGCTTGCGTACTCTTATAGTCAAGTGATCTAAGTTCTAAGTGTCTTAAGCTAATGAATTTCCTTAACTCTCAATGGCAAATTCATTCATAAACATGCAATCAAATAGGCCTAGAATGATAACAGGAAAAATATTACAACATAAAGAATTAACTAAAATTCAAATTAAATATAAAACTTGTATTTAAATCATGTCATGGAATAGCTATTCCTAACCAAGACTCTAAAGAAAACTTAGCCACACATGGCTGTGGTGAAATCCATAATAAAAAAATCAAGAAAATAAGAAGATGAAGATAGAAAATAAAATAAAAATAAAAATAAGCTCTTAGTCTTCATTAATTTCCACCTAGTCACCTCTTTATCTCTATGACTCCTCTCCATAAATTCCCCAAAAAGGTGTTTATTCCTTATATAGTGATACAGTATGAAAAGAATCCTTTTTTATCTTTAAATCCTTATTATTTTCAAAATAGGAAAACTTATGCCTTCATGACATGGTTCTGAAGCATGGTTATGCTTCACTCAAATAAAACTACGAATTTACTCAGCATATAGCACGACATCCAACATGGGCAGGTTCATTAGTCATGCTTCATTCTGGATCAGAATTCTTCACTCACACGGCATGTGCATACTACGACATTGCTCTTTTAACATTCAAATATAGATATCTTCTTTATGGCTCACGCATGGCTTGGATATGGCTTTCCTCTTTTTTTGCTTTATCACATGGCATGTGTATGCCATATCATGTAAACATATGTCAACTCCTTAAGCATTATGGGGCCCACTAGACATAAATCACAAAAACTAATTAAAACTTAAATAAAACTTCCCAAATATACGATACATAATAAGAATCCTAAATAAATGCTAAATCATAAAAAATTTCCTAATTAAACCCAAAATTTACTTAAATTAATTTATTCCTTATTTAGAATTTATTAAAATTCAACTCCAAAACACATAAATAATAAACATATCAAATTCCCCCATACTAAAGCTTTGCTTGTCCTCAAGAAAAAACCAAAATTTGAAAATATTAAACTCAAATCACAACTAAGGATATACAGCTTCTAAGAAATGAAATCTTGATAACACCGAGATCGAAACATGTTTACTAAAGAAGATAAGTAGACACAAACACAATATATATGAACAATTTACTAATTAAAATCCAAGCACATAACCTTTTGAAATCAAGTAAGCATAAGTCTAGAAAAGAAAACATTAAAGACTGCAACATCTTTTTTTTTTATAGTTGTGAATGCGTTTTATGCTCCATTTCATAATTTTTATTTTTCTCTCCATTCAATCTTTCCACTCTAAGTAATCTCCTGCCATTCCTTTATTACTAAGTGTGGATACCATTAAGTGTATCATATAGATACTCATACCCTAATCAGGGCATTAGAGTATATTCAGAGCATATAAAAATTTAAATATAGATATTGCTCCTACTTAAAGAATAAGAGAATTTTTTTTTACTGTAAGAAATTCAAGATGTAATCCTTCCTAAAATCATGCACAATTTTAATTGCTAGGATCATGGTTAGATTATAAGAACTAAGTTCTTCATACATAAAGAATATGTATAACTATATTAAGTAATAAACCATCTGATAGTTCAGTAATTCAATTAAGAGATAAGCTTATACACTAATATATTCCTAAGTGTGATAAAACATCAAAAGCAAAATTTTGAAAAAATTTAGGATAAACAAATCATTAATAAAGGGAAACGAGTTAAAAATTAATAAACCCTAAATGATTTTATTATAATTTTTTATAACTAAAATAAAAAGATAAAAACTAACGAATGAATCGATCAAAGCACCCACCTACACTATCCATGACATTGTCCTCAATGATGATTAAAAATATAAAAGATAAAATTGTCATCAAAAAGCAAAAATAGGAGAAATGGTGCTGCCCTGAAATTTTGCTTTCGTCCAAAAGATAGCAGAAGGTGGAAAACTAATAAAAGAGAAATAGAAAGCTAAAAAAATAAAACAACATAGAACATCTGAAAATAAAATAATAGAAAAAGAAGAAAATCATAAAATAGAAAACACAATTATAAACTAAAAGGAAATTCAATCATCCATAGTAGTATAATCATCAGGTGTAGCTCCAGTGTCATCTAGCGGATCAGTGTCATCAGGAAGTTCCTTAGTAATAACAGGAAAGGTGGAACCAGGAAAAATAGGTCATAGAGGAAGAGGTATGCCCTAAACCTGACACAAGCTCGAGAGACCATCAACCACCTAATGTAGAAGCTCTGTGTGATATTGAAAAGTAGCCTTAAAATGTTGAGGATAGGAAAATGAGGAAGTTCTGACAGTCTGAGAAGTTGGTGGTGGTGGAGGTGCACAGGCATGGGTTTGCTATGGCTCTCAGCACCCAACTCAATAGGATTATAAATTAGAACATATCAACTATCCCTAACTATGACCACCTTAATCTTTTTCATAATAATGATATTAAAAGGTAGTGTGGTGCAAAGCAAAGTTAGGTTGGTAAATAAATCAAAAACTTGTAGATTCCTAACAAGCCTAGTGATATACGAACCCCTATATAAAGCTCCCTTCATTTTTCTCAAAACACTATCCATATAGAAAGCAAAACCATATCCCAAATGAGACACTATACCCTTAATAAAACATTAAAGATAAAACAAATCTCTAAGTATAACACACCTAGTACTCTCCCTTCAACCATAAATAGTGCCAGCTAGTAGGTGCTGCAAATAGCATAATTCAAGATAAGCTATATTAGTGCCTTTGCTAACCCTAGGATCATAGGTTTATTGGGTGAGGACTTCATGTATAATCTCTCTCCAAAACTAATGATAGTTTATGGGTTCAAGGAGGTATTGTGCATTATCAAGAACACCACTAGTGACATATATAACATCATAAAAACTACAGTGCATAGCAAATTCATTCAAAGAAAAAGATAACTGTTTGCCCCCTAATTGAAATAGCACTGCATTTTTCTTATTAAAATCAATAGGGTTGCTAGATTTAAATAAGAAAGTTGATAAAAACTCTAAGAATAACTCATGAAAAACATGCCCCTCAATAATCATAAAATCTTCCCACTTAGAGTTATCAATCATGCCTAATACTGATTCATTCAAGCCTATGCTTAAGATTTCCTCATGGGTAGAGAATGAAAAGGAAAACTAAAAGAAGTGTAGTGTTTAGAAGGAACAAATAAGGAAGAAAAGTGGGTGAGCAAGTCAAAGAAAAGGAGACAAAAGAGAAAAATTAGGAGAGAATGGTGTAGAAGACAGGGAATGGCAAAAGAAAAGATTGGAATGAGGCTAGGTTTAAAAGAAGTGAGTGTTTATATAGAGGTTTTGGAAGACAGTTTTAGGAACATGATTTAGGAAAACTGTGTTGGATAGTGTGATATGGGGAAGTGCATGGCACGGTCTTCCATGCTGTGCTTGGAGATTATGCAATCTAAGGAATGACATGGCATTCATACCATATTTCCATGCCCTGTTACATACTGGAAGAATTGTTAATGTGTGATATGGCATAGAGAGATGATAACATGGCATTTCCATGTCATGTTAGGGTCTCATGATAGGGCATGATATCGTGTCATTGTTTTTATATGATAGATGGTGGTAGCATGGCATCATACCATGCTTAAGATGCCATGTGATGAATATGGTAGCATAGCATCATACCATGCTTGATTTGCCATATGATGGATATGCTAACACGACATGCTAAAGTTGATAGCATGACATATGAAACTGTGTTAGGCACTTAATGTTTGATAAAGCATAGTGGATGTCGTGTTATCATGTTATACATTATATTAGTGAATTGAAGATGTGACACGAGATAGTAATGTCATGCCATGAAGCCATGACATAGACTATAATCTATGGAGTTCTAAAACATAGTATGAAAATGTCGTGTCAATATGTCATGCAGTGCTTATATAAATTTTTCTAGTTTAAGTCTAAGTGGCGTACTTGGACAAGGCCTACATTTTTTTTTGTGACCATGCAAGCTTGCTCTTTGAAGCAATAGCTCTTTGTGATGATTGAATTCTTAATCCTATGAAGAAGTTAAGTAAATTAATTAATAATAAAAATATAAAAAGGAGAAAAGACTATAACAAAGTGAGAGTAAAAAGGAAAAATGATTAGGTTGTCTCCTAATTAGTGCTTTTTTTAAGGTCTTTAGCTCGACCACTTTGCGATGAGCTCAAATTGGATCCATAAGTGTACAAGAGACACTTTTTAAGATAGCTTCCTCAACAAAGTTGAGCTTGAGATGTTGCTCGTTAACTTTGAAGGCATTTGCCTTGTTGAAAAGCTCTACTACTCCATGCTGGAAGACTTGCTTGATTTTGAAAGGTCCAGACCATCGAGACTTGAGTTTCCTTGGGAATAGCTTTAGTCTATAGTTGAATAGTAACACTAAATCCCCTTCTTGAAACTCTCTCTTTTGCAAATGTTTATCATGCCACTTCTTGGTTCTTTCCTTGTAGATTTTAACATTCTCATAGGCATCAATGTAAAACTCTTTAAGTTCATTCAACTGAATTAGCCTTTTTGCACTAGCCGTTGCTAAATCAAAATTTAAAAACCTTATGGCCTAGAATGCTTTGTGTTCTAACTTAATTGGGAGATGACATGATTTCCTAAAAACTAGCCAAAATAGTAAAGTCCTAATTGGAGTTTTAAAAGCAGTTCGGTATGTCTATAGTGCACTATCCAACTGAATGGACCAATCCTTTCTCAAGGCATTAACTATCTTCTCTAGTATAGTCTTAGTTCTCTATTTGAGATTTCCACTTTTCCACTAGTTTGGGGATAGTAGGGTGCGACCACTTTGTGTTGCACTCCATATTTTGCAAGGAGATTCTCAAATTGGCAATTACAAAAGTGAAAACTATCATCACTAATGATAGCTCGTGGAGTCC
Source organism: Mallotus nudiflorus (assembly GCA_947683625.1). Lineage (NCBI taxonomy): Eukaryota > Viridiplantae > Streptophyta > Magnoliopsida > Malpighiales > Euphorbiaceae > Mallotus > Mallotus nudiflorus. The sequence goes on from CANTUR010000041.1 coordinate 9,640,788, forward strand.
CAAAATGAGTAAAAATATTTCTGTGAAGGAACTTGGTGACCACTTTGGTATCATTGGTTAATGAGGAAATTGCTTCAGCCCACTTAGACACATAATCAAATCCAACCAAAATATATTTATTTCCAAAGAAGCTTGGGAATGGCCCAATAAAGTTAATCCCTAACACATCAAAAAGCTTAATCTCCATGATGCTTATGAGTGGCATTTCATTACGATGAACTACGTTCCTTGTTCTTTGATAATGATCACACTTAAGCATAAACTCTCTTGCATCTCTGAAAAGAGAAGGCTAAAAGAAGCCACATTAGAGCACCTTGATAGCTGTCTTAGTTGAAATTACATGTCCCCCACACTTAAGAGAATGACAATAAGTGAGAACATCTAATACTTCTTTAGCTGGAATGCAACTCCTTATTAACCTATCTCCGCACCTTTTATAAAGGTAGGGCTCATCCTAAAATTAGTACTTCACATCCTAAAAGAATTTCTTCTTTTGGTGGTAGTCTAAATCAAGAGGGAGAACTCCATATGCTAGGTAATTGACAAAAGTTCATGAGTTATTTGCCTAGAAGTTCATTAAAAATAAGGAGGGAATCTAAATTTGGAGTGTGTTCAAGGTGAGATAAGTGATCTACTACTAAATTTTTTATCCCTTTATGATCTCATATCTCTAAATCAAATTCTTGTAATAAAAGGATCTAACAAATGAGTGTTGGCTTAGCGTCCTTCTTTGCTATGAGGTATTTGAGGGGTGAATGATTAGTGTAAACAATCACCTTGCATCCAACCAAATAAGAACAAAATTTGTCCATTGCATGCACTACTGCTAAGAGTTCCTTTTTAGTTGTTGTATAGTTAATTTGAGCTTCTTCAAAAGTGTGACTAATGTAGTAGATCGCATAGGCCTGTTTCTCTTTTCTTTGTCCTAATACAACCCCAACAACATAGTCACTTGCATCACACATAATTTCAAATGGAAGGCTCCAATCCGGAGGTTGCAACACAGGTGTTATGATCAAAGCCCCCTTTAACCTATGAAAAACATCAAGAAAGGCTAAACATGCAGCAAATGATGAACCATACACAAAAAAATCTTCCATAAAAAGCTCCATTATTTCCTTAACAAAATTAAAAAATATAGACATCATGCATCTTTGAAAAGTAGCAGGTGCATTACACAACCTAAAAGGCATTATCCTATATACATATATTCCATATGGACATGTGAATGTTGTTTTCTCTTAGTCATAAGGATGGATGGGAATTTGTAAGAAACATAAATAACCATCTAAATAGAAAAAGAATGAATGATTTGTGAGTCTTTCTAAAAGTTAGTCAATAAAGGGTAAGGGAAGTTGGTCTTTCTTGGTGGCTTTATTTAATTTCCTATAGTCGATGCACATGTGCCAACCTATGAAAGTCCTAGTAGGAATTAATTCATTGTTTTCATTCTTCACTATAGTTATACCCCCTTTCTTAGGGACTACATGAATCAAACTAACCCAATTACTATCAAAAATAGGATAAATAATCCCCGCATCAAGCAATTTCATTATTTCCTTCTTTATAACCTCCTTTATATTAGGTTTTAGTCTTCTTTGGTTTTTAATGGAAGGTTTGAAACCCTCCTCCATATCAATCCTATGCATACAAATAAAAGGACTAATCCCCTTAAAGTCATAAATAATGTAGCTTATGATTTTTCCATAAGGCCTAACTCTCCTAAGAAATTTGTCAACTTGTTCATCATTCAATTCAGCATTTATAATAATTGGATAAGTAGAATTAAGACCAAGAAAAGCATACCTCAAAGATAAAGGAAGAGTTTTGAGTTCTACCTTAAGTACACTCTTTTCCTTTATAGTGCTAACACAATTAATATTGGAAGGTAAAGGCTTAAAACTTGCTGATTGCACTTTGTTTAGCATAAGATTAGCTTTGAGAAAATAATTATACATTTCCACTTCTTGTTTTGCATCATCCTTTTTTTCACTACAGACCAAACAAGCTTCAAAAGGATCTTGAGTGAGATGTTTTTCAAAGACTCTTTGCACATAACTCTCTAATGTATCCACACAAAAACATGACCTTATTATTGGGGTTTGCTTCGCCATCTTAAAAATGTCAAACTACACTTTGTCATCTCTAATTTCAAGCAAGATTTGCCTCTCTTGACATATATGATTACTCTAGCGATGGCAAGGAAAGAACACCCTAAAATTATGGGAATTTAAAAGTCTTCTTCCATCTCAAGAATGAAGAAATTTTCTGGCATATAGTAATCCCCAACCTTGATAGTTACATCTTTAAGAATTCCATAGGGATAGATAATGGACCTATTCGTAAGTTGTAATGACATTGTCATAGGTTGGGTTCTCCAATATTTAGGCACCTGTAAAAAGACAAAGATATTATGCTTATGCTTGCACCTAAATCATATAAAGACTTACCAATAAATTCATTCCTAATGGTACAAGGAATAGTGATATTCCCTGGGTCCTTAAGCTTTTATAGAAGCTTATTCTGAATTACAGCACTACACTCCTTATTGATGGGAATGGTCTCATGATCTTCCCACTTCCGTTTGCATGACATGATATCCTTAAAAAATTTGGAGTAGGCGGGCATGGTGGTGATGACATCCAAAAGAGGTATATTAAGCTTGAGTTGTTGGAAGGACTTTTCAAATTGCTTATCTAATTTGGATTTTTTTTCCTTTGAGAAAAAGGAAATGGTGGAGTCTTGAGAGGTGTCTCCTTTTTCTCTTCCTTGTTTTCCTCAATCACCTCAATTTATGGGTTTTCCATATAAGTGTCTTGATCAATTACTTTGTCTTACCTTTTAGTCTCAATCTTAAGCAATTGCTTTCCACTCATAAGCATTATTTCCTTTACTTATTCTCTAAGGTGCTCGAATTGAGTAGGCAACATGCCACTTTGTCTTGAGCTTGAGGATTGGGATGGAATTTGATTTTCTAACATCTTGTTATGAGCAAAAAGCTGGCTCATTTGAAAAGTTATATTCTTTATGGCTTCCTTTTGCTCCTCTTGGTCCTTCAAGAATTTCTCCATCATGCTTTCTAGATTAGGCTTGCTTTCTTATTATTAATGGAATGTATTCTTATATTGGAAACATGGGGGTGGCTATTTAAATCCTTGGTTGGTGTTATATGCTCCTCCTTGATTTGACCATGAAAAATTAGGATGGTTATGCCCCCGAATTGTATATGTTTAAGTAGGGATTGCCCTGATTCCTTTGGAAATTGCTAAGATCATTAAGTTACTCTATGGATGGATCTAAAAAGAAGATCCTCCTTGGTATTCTAAGGTTGAGTGACCTCCCCTACAATAGTTACATGAATAAACAGCTATAGGGTTGGATGCCTTAGTTGAAGCCTCTAACTTCTTTGAAGCAAGTCAATTTTGGCATTAAGAAGGTTCCAACTATCCAAGTCATGCATCCCTATAACTTTCTTTGGCCCACTTCTATCTCTATGACATTGGTAGTTATTTGATGCCATAGTCTCAAACAAATTGAATGCATCCTCGGGGAGTTTTGCTCATGAATGACCCTTCAGCTACAACATCAATGGTGATCCTCATTGCCTCAATAAGACCTTAATAAAAATTTTGTATCAGCAATCATTGAGGAACTCCATGATGAGGACATTGATGTTGCAAATCTTTAAACCACTGCCATGCTTCATATAAGGATTCATTATGATGTTAGGTGAAACTTGTAATCTCTTGCCTAAATTTTGCTTTCTTGCCTAGTAGGACATATTTGGCCAAGAATGCCTTTGACAATGTGTCCCAAAAAGTGATCAATCATGGTGCAAGAGAGTGCAACCACAATTTGGCCTTATCCCTTAGAGAAAAAGTTAATAACCTCAACTTTATGGCATCAGGACTAACCCCATTCATCTTAAAAGTGTCACATATCACCAAAAATTGGGCTAGATGAGCATTTAGGATCTTCACTTGGGAGACCTCCAAACTAAAATTGTGAGATTATCTAGATTATCATAGGTTTGATCTCAAATATGTTGGCATCGACAATTGGCTTGATAATACTGTTATGGGCATCTCTTGGCTTGGGCATTGTGTACTCTTGAAGAGCGCAATTCCTACCTAGTGGTGGTGGTGCTTGATCTTTAGCCATCTTTTGCTTGTTTTTTTCATGCTTTTCCTTTCAATTTTGTTTACACATTTTCTCAATTTTAGGGTTAATCTTTTCTAAGTGCCTCCCCTTAGATCGAGTGTTCATAAACTAGCAAAAGTTACCTGAAAAATAAATTAGCAAATTAAATTAAAATTAAAAAAAGAACACTAATCTAAGAAAAGTAAAAATTAAATTAATATCGATATTGCCAATCCCCAGAAACTGTGCTAAAAACATGTTGCATTTTTAACTCACAAGTGCATAGTTATGGTTGTAATAGAAAGATATCATTCCCATAGAAACTGTATATTGATTACTAATAATTTTTACCTATGATCTCAGCTAGTAAATTGAATAATTTAGTGAGGTTTAAAATTTTAAATAATAAAAATTTAATTAAAAGTAAAATCAAATATTTATAAACACAAACCCTGGGTTTAGTTTCACTATTCCAATCCAATCATGAACACATTATTTAAGTAAAAATCTTGAATTTAGTTAAGGGTTATTGCTCTAAAATATTTAAAGACTCTCTTAAGCTCAATTAAGCATGCAAGGATTAAAATCTACCCTACTCTCATGATTAATAATTCAATCCTAGCTCATTAAGATTTTTAGCAATTAATTTCTCACTATAATTTACTGTCGTGACTCCTTAAAGAGCTTACTTAAGTTCTAAGTGTCTTAAGCTAATGAATTTCCCTAACTCTAATTGGAAAATTCATCTATAAATATGTAATTAAATAGGCCTAGAATGATAACAAGACAAATATTACAACACAAAGAATTAACTGAAATTCAAATTAAATATAAAACTTGTGTTTAAATCGTGTCATGGAATAGCTACTCCTAACCAAGAATCTAAAAGAAAACTTAGCCACATATGGCTATAATGAAATCCATAATCAAAAATCAAGAAAACAAGATAAAGATAGAAAATAAAATAAAAATAAAAATAAGCTCTTAGTCTTCGTTGATTTCCGTCTAGATGCCTCTTTATCTCTATGACTCCTCTCCCTATGTCCCCTAAAAAGGTGTTTATTCCTTATATAGTGCTAGGGTATAAAAAGAATCTTTTTTTTTATCTTTAATTCCCTCTTATTTTTAAAATACGAAAACTTCTGCCTCAATGACATAGCTTTGAAGCAAAGCCATATTTCACTCAAATAAAACTGCGAATTTACTTAGCATACAACATGACATTCAACATGGGTAGGTTCATTAGTCGTGCTTCATTTTGGGTTAAAATTCTTTAGTCACATGGCATGTGCATGCCATGGCATTGCTCTGTTGACATTCAAATGTATATAGCTTCTTCATGGCTTAGGTATGGCTTTGACATGGTTTGGACATGGCTTTCCTCTTTTGTTATCACACTACATGTGCATGCCATGTCATGTAAAAATATGTCATCTCCTTAAGCATTCTTGGGCCTACTAGACATAAATCATAAAAATAATTAAAACTTAAATAAAACTTCTCAAATACACAATACAAAATAAGAATCCTAAATAAATACTAACTCATAAAAAATTTCCTAATTAAACCCAAAAATTACTTAAATTAATTTATTCCGTATTTAGAATTTATTAAAATTTAACTCTAAAACATAAATAATAAACATATCAATTTATGGTATTTTTTTTTATAATTTTTTAGAATTTAATTATTTCTATATTTATTATGAATTTAGTAATGTACTTGGCTTTCTTTTAAAATAAATTTTATAAGAATTGTTGAATTATACTTTATAGAGAGTGGTGGTGGAGCATCCATAAGCACATGTGATAATGATGGTAGACATGCATGATTATGGGGTAGAGCAGCTTACAATTTTGTAATGGTGAATCATTTTAAAAAAAAGAATAAAGTGGGTGCTTATGGAGACATTAAATTATGGAGAGAGACATGGAATGATGGCAAGATACATGTAATAATTGGAGACATATAATTATAAAAATACAATTATGAAAAGAAAAAAAAAGAGAAGAGAAAATAAATAAAGAAATAATTTTGAGTGGTTTTGTTTTATAAAGAGAGTAGAAGGTCACACGTAGGGGGAAGGATTTTTTTCGAAATCATTAACAGAGCTTGAGACACACGTAGAGAAGAAGGCAGCAAGACATGAGAGAGAGGTAGAAGAATTTACTAGGAGAAGAACTGCACTAAAAGACTTTTCTCTTCCTCATTAATTTTCTTTAATTCTTAGATATATTTCTTATTTGCATTTTCAGAATATTATGAGTATGATGTCAAGTTAATTTTTCTATATTAGGGATTGTTAAACTTATTTTAATTTAAGTTGATTCATATAGTAGTTTGTCTTTTATATTGCATTAAGCATTCATTGAGCTTGATTGTTTATGATTTGGCCATTCATAATTTAATTTTTGTTAAGGTTAATTATTGATTTTTTATCTAATTTATTTTTCATTGAGGCCATATGATCTTGATGAGGTTGTTGAAAACCTGGAGGTGCTTGCCTTGTCATGTTGTTCTGAAAGCCTTGGGGAACCAAATTGTTATTATTGTTCCAAGAAAAATTTGAGTAATTCCTCCATCCTAGATTGTAAGTGTTCAAGAATGGATTATTACCCTGTTTTCCTTTAAATTAATTCCCAACAAAGTTAACTTGCTCTTGCTATCCATCTCCTGCTATAATTGCATCAACAACACCAAATTCATTATTAGCGTAACCCAATAAATAACAAATTTCACCTGAAGGGGCTGGATCATTTTTATTGGTGAGGTTGTCAAGCTATTTTGTCAATGCAACAATATGAGCTTGAAGGGCTATCACTGTGTCTACCCCAATTCTGCATCCTTGCCTTGGTGGATTTTGACACTTTAATGGCCAATGACAATTATTATTTGCCATCTCTTCCAAAAGTGAAAATGCAACCTTAACTATTTTTCACATCAAAAAACCTCCAGCTGCTACATCAATAGTGTCTCTAATGGATCGAGTAACATTATTATAAAAAGTTTTAATAAACACATCCCTTGGCAAACCATGATGAGGATAACTCCTTAGCAATTCTTTGAATCTTTTCCATGCATCACTCAAGGATTCCATGTTAAATTGTTGAAAGGTAGTGATATCCTTAATAATTTTTGCTATTTTTAATGGTGGGAAATATTTTTCTAGAAAAGCTTTTACCAATAAATCCCATATAGTGATTGAAACTAGTGGTTATGACTTTAACCATGCTTTAGCTCTATCCTTTGATATGAATACAATGAGCCTCAAACGTATAGCATCACCCATTATACTTGAATGTATTGCATATCTCCAAAAAATTAGCAATATCAGCATCCAGATCTTTATTTGGCAAGCCATAAAATTGAACACATGATTGGATTATTTGAAGCAAGGATGGTTTAATCTTAAAATTGTTGGTGTTGATTGTTGGCCTAGCAATACTTTGCCTTGTACCATCTAGACCTGGCATGGCAAAATTCAAGAGTGTTCTTTCTTTTGCCTGTTGTTCTGCCATGACACTTTATTCCTCTTGAGAATGCCTCCTATTCTTTCTTACAAACCTTTTAAGTTTTGGAATAAAAATGCAAGGATCTATCCATGTTCTTCAAGTATTATGCATATACCAAAATAATTAATTAAAATAAAATAAATAATAATAGAAAACAAATAAATAAACATCCAAATTTAAAACAAAAATAACTTAAATCAAGTAAAATGAAACCAATTATGTTGTTAAAATTATTCAATCCCCGGCATCGACACCACAAACTTGGCTAATTCTTGCAAGCATACTAGTTTGTCAAGTAATATAGAATAAATACAGGTTAATCCCGCGGGGATTAAATGTTTATCCAACTATTAATTTCTTTTAACTTGTTTAAGAATCAAATATTAAGTGAATTATAATTGCTAAAATTTTATAACCAAAATGAAATTAAATAATAAAATCAATTAATTTAAATTTTAACAAGCAAATAAATTTTAATAATCAATTGATAGAATGATGTTAGTAATTGTATCGCTATATTTTAATTAAGCCAAACTCAAGAAATTAGTCTTTCTATTGCAATTCTATGGATATCAAAGGTAGTAATAAATCTTTTCAAGTAAAAATTATTTAATTTATTTCTATCAATTGAAAAGGCTTTAACTAATTCTCATTAAATTAAAACCGAATCAAATTTTGTAAATAAATAATGAAGTACAACCAATTGAATTAAAATAATTTAAGTTATCTCTAGACTTAAATCCATTAATCAAGTACTCATATTTCTATTGATATTAATATTTCTCAAAAATTAACCTTAATAAAAAAAATCAACTATGAATGGCCAAATCATAAATAATTAACTTCAATGAATGCTTAATGCAATATAAAAGAAAAACTAATGTATGAATCAACTTAAATTAAAATAAGTTTAACAATCCCCAACATAGACAAATTAAATAGACATCATTCTCACAATATTATGAAAATACAAATAATAAATATATCTAAGAACTAAATAAAATTAATGAGGAAGAGAAAATTCTTTTAGTGCAGTTCTTCTCCCAACAAATTCTTTTGCCTTTCTCTCCCGTCCTGCTGCCTTCTCCTCTACGTGTGTCTCCAACTCTCTTTATGCCTTCAAAAAAATCCTCCCCCTATGTGTGACCTTTTACTCTCTTTATAAAACAAAACCACTCATAATTTATTTATTTATTTATTATCTTTTCTCTTTTTTTCTTTTCATAATTGTGTCTTCATAATTATATGTCTCCTATTATTACATGTCTCTTGCCATCATTCTATGTCTCTCTCCATAATTGCATGTCTCCAAAAGCACTTACTTTATTCTTTTTTTAAACTGTTCACCATTATAAAATTGCAAGCTACTCTACCCTATAATCATGCATGTCCACCATCATCATCACATGTGCTTATGCATGCTCCACCACCATTCTCTACAAAGTTTAATTCCACAATTCACATAAAATTCATTTTAAAAGAAAGCCAAGTACATTATTAAATTCATAATAAATATAGAAATAACTAAATTGTAAAAAATTATAAATATAAATACCATAAAAATGCACAAACCAACCTAAAAAAACTACTACACTTAATATACAATCAGCTTGCAGTCATGCAACAATTTAGCAATATACCCACAAACTTGGACAAGCATTTGCCCTTATTATTATATTAAAAATAGGTTTCAAACTTTTAAAATGTATAAAATAGCTCTTAAGTTCTCCAACCTTGTCTAAAAAGAGAAACAGGATCATCATTTTGTTTCTTATCTACAAGGTCCTTCACAAAAACTATTTGTAGTAGAAGAATTCCATAATTCTACACATTAACTTTTTCTGTGATTGCACTCTTTTGCACTTATTTTGGTGCCATATATCCTCTATATCAATAAAAATTTTGTAAAAAAACATTAGCACAACCAGCTTAAAGAGAATTATGAAAAATAATATGTATTTTCATTACTATGTCAAAGTAGGCACTTACATAAGCTTATTACGATGTTCCTCCTTAATATCCTTTATTAACAATCCAGTGTTAAATATTTTAGGGTTAAGAGTTGGATCAAGCACAACTGATTATATCTTAATAGCAATAGTTTTTAAGCATTTTAGTGCACATTTTAAGTACGTTTTAATCATTTTTTTAGTGGAATTAGTTTACTTTTCATGTTTTAGTTTGTTTTTTAAGAATGGAAGTGTCATTTCAAATTTGAAGGAAAGAAGAATTTTAAGAGGAATATCCAATGTAGCTACATTTAATTATTGGTTTTGTTCAGTTTTTAATTGGCAAAACATAATGAAAAAGACATACTTATAAAAGGAAAAGAGGAGATAATAATGATGAAGGAGACATACTTATGAAAGAAGACACAATTATGAAAGAAAAAATAATAATGAGAGGAAATGATATATAAAATCATTTGAAGGTAGCGAGAGGAGAAAAGAAGGAAATTTTTATCAAGGCTAAACATAGAGAGGAAGAGAAGATTGAAGTTTGGTAAATAAGAGCTTCATTAAAAGATTTCTTTTTGTCCTTTATTTTTATAAGTTCTTAATGTATTTCATTTTTGGATTTAAGAACATGATGAACATTATGTTTAATTAATTTTATTTATGTTAGGGATTGTTGAACTTATTTTAATTTAAGTTGATTTATATATTATTTTTTCTTTTAAATTGTATTAAACATTCAGTAAGATTAATTGTTGATGATTTGACCAATCATAATTGATTTTTAATTAAGGTTAATTATTGAGAAATATTAATCCTAATAGAAATATGAATGCTTGATTAATTGATTTAAGTTTAGAGATAGCTTAAATTATTTTAATTTCAATTGGTTGTGATTCATGATTTATTCACTAAATTTTATTAGGTTTAATTTAATGTGAATTAGTTAAAGCCTTTTCAATTTATTAATACAAATTAAGTAATTTTTTACTTAAGAAAGACTAATTACTACCTTTGAAACCCCAATAGAAGGAAGATTAATTTCTTGTAATCATCTTAATTAAAATATAGTGATACAATCCCTAACACCATTCTTATCATTTGCTTATTAAAATTTATATTAATTAATTTCATTCTTTGAGTTTATTTTAGCTATTATAAATTAGCAATTATAATTCACTTAATGTTTCATTCTTAAACAAGTTAAAAACAAAATTAATAGTAAGATAGGCATTCAATCCTCATGGGATTGACTTCTACTTATTCTATATTACTTGACAAACTCATATGCTTGTAAGAACCAATCAAGTATTTGGCACCGTTGTTGAGGATTGAATAAGTTTAACAACATAATTGGTTTTATTTTACTTGATTTAAGTTATTTCTATTTTAAATTTGGATATTTATTTATTTATTTGTTTTCTATTATTATTTATTTATTTTAATTATTATTTTGGTGTATGCACAATACTCGAAGAACAGGGATAGATCCTCTCATTTTTATTCCAGAAATTACATGATTTGAAAGAGAGAATAGGAGGCTTCTCAAGGGGAATCAAGTACCCTGGTAGAATAATGAGAAGAAAAAAGAACACTCTTGAATTTTGTCATTCTAAATCTAGATGGTATATGGCAAAGTATTGCAAGGCTAACAATTTTGAGATTAAATATAATTTTACTTAATCATTTATGACCATAAAAAATAACTGCTTTAGCCCCTCAGGGTTCAACAAATGTGAATAATCACCATGCAAGGCTTTATTAAGGAAGTTACATTACATGTACTCATACACCAAAAATTTTAAATTTTCTCTTGAATAGACATCAAACAATTGAATCACATTTTAATGAGTCAACAATTTTAGGGAGTCAATTTCATATGTTGTTAGATTTATTCCTTGTTCCTTATAAAGTGTAAGTTTCTTTACTACAATAGATTATGATATCCCTACTCAATTAATAATGATAATAATAATATTAAAACAATGGAAGAATAAGTGGCATTTTAGGAGAGACATGTGTTTGAGTGAGGTTAAAGAAGGAATAGGCAGTAGCTATAGAAGGTGCCAGCAAATTAAAAAAAAAAAGGAACAGCTGTTGCATAAAAAAAGGGACATGGCAGCATGTCTTTTCGATTTGGCATTTCCACTATGCATTTTTTTCTCATTCCATCACTACCCCTTTAATGGCACAAAACTATGCCATTTGAATGAATATTTTAGTCTTTTTATACCAACCTTTTCTAATATCTTGCTCTATCATCTAATTTATACACTTTTAGTGTTCCTCAACTTACATTCTATGCTAGAGTTGCTAGAGTGTTTGCTTATGCCATTTTTATTCCCTCTTTAACAATTTTAGTAAGTAAATTTTGATTTTTCTTAAGGATCTTATTTATTTAATTTATATTTCAATTTTTTTCTTCTCAGTAAGATTCGGATGTGGATCTATATTATCTTTTTTAGATTTAGATGTGGATCTGTTTGGTACATATTCAATTTTAAGCCTAATTGTCTCTTGAATTCATGGCATTTATTTAATAAATTTGATATTCTGACATTTGAAATATCTAGAATTCAAATGATTATGTTCTATACAATTGAGTTGAATTCAATTATAATGCTCTTAAAAGTCATAATTGCTTCAATTCAATTCTTTTATATTATAAAGAAAAAATTACAGTTGCTAGAATGATTATGCAAGAACTTAGTTGAATGATTCATTTCAAATGAGCTTCATGAGTTTCATATTAGACCAAGTCATGGAATTTTGAGTTAGGATTTAGCTATTTAGGTTATGGCTTCATTTAGTCTGCATTATGGTGATGGGAAGAGCACAATGATGTAGAGCTATTAAACAACTAGTGGTTTGTAGGTTTGATGTTCCTGTATGATTATCTTAACCATTTATGATCATAATCTTCAACTTCTTAAGGTGTGGCTATAACATATAAGATAAATATTCTTTGATTCTCAGAAAGTCAACTAATACTTGATGAGATCATCAATGTTAAGGACACCATTTGATGACTGTAACAATCTGGCAGGTTAGTCAACTATAAAGGACTGTTGATTGGTTCTATATTTAGGTATACCTTCCTTTATTTATTGTGCTAGGGAATTGGTAGAACATAACATCAATTTTGTAATCATCTTTGTTATATTATTTATGGAAAGGGCAGCCTGTGCTTCTTTGGTTATAGCTACACACTAAATTATCTTCTTCTTGATGTAAAGGTTATATTGTTAGGCCAAAGTTAGCTATCACCAATGTAGTTTAGGATCATCATTACTACAATTTTCATAAATTTTCACAGAAAAGTAGTCTCATATATATCTCTAGTGATATTCTAAGTGAAAATTGATGCTAACACAATGTTCATTAAATACTTTCTAACGCCATCTGATTGTAGGATCATGTGAATCATTAGACTTATGTTTTATGTCCATTGATGTTTTGAGATTCTATACTATCTTTAGTTTGATAACTTATGGGAAGCTTTAATTTGTTTGATCTCTCCTAAAGAAAATTATGTAAGAATTTTAGTGTGAGTTTTTAATCTGCTAAAAAATTGCATTTAATTGATGAATTGCCAACTTTTTATTTTTATATGAATGGCTATTTCTTTATGCAATTTTACAAGTCAATCATATTTACAAATTCATATTTTTTTTACTAATGAACTGGACAAGTAATTTTATGTTATGCTCTATTGTACTATGTTTATTAGGCATTGTGTAGACAAATTTATTAGTTTTTCTTTATTTTAAGTTACACCATGAGCTCATTTTATCTATAAGTACTTCCTTTAGCTCTTGCATTTTGCCACACCAGAGATATCTACTTATCATAAACTTGCAGCTCTATCTTTCTTGTTCATTAATCACTTTTTATAGTAATTTCCTTTTTTAAGGCCACCATGGATGTTGTGACTCATGAAAATGAGGTTATTACCAAAATCCCTCCTGCCAAGATGTTCAAGATCTTTGTCCTCGATGCCCCTAACTTTATCCCCAAAATTCTGCCAACTTGTAAGAGTATTAAGACCATTGAAGGAAATAGAGGGCCTAGAACCATTAGAAAGACAACCTTTGCAGAAGGTTAATTTGACTTAAAATATGATTTTCCTTATTATATTTATAGTTTTTTTTGGCATTTGAGGTTTTTGATATTTGACAACAACATGTGTTTTGATTATTAATTAATAAAAAAGTAAGTCTAAAAAAACTCTCCTAACACTTATTTTTCCATAAATAAATTTTGAACTTTGAGATTTTATTTTAGAAAATTCAACTTCTCACCGTTTGCACCATTTATAACTTTCTGATATAATTAGACATTTATTTTTAAATAATTAATTATTATTATTTTTTATTCTTGTAGGAAACGAATTTAAGTATGAAAAGCACAAGATTAAAGTACTAGACAAGGATAATTTCATACACAAATATAATGTAATTAAAGGTGATCCATGGATGGATACGCTAGAAAAAATTTCTTGTGAGACAAAAATGGTGCCTTCTCCTGATGGGGGATCCATCTACAAGAGCATTATCAAGTACCTTCCAAAAGCCAATAACAATATCTATGGTGACAAAATCAAAGATGGTGAAGAGAAGGCTTTATGATGTAGGCATCAAAGAGCAAGTGATTTGATTTATGGAAAATTATGACAAATTACAATAATGGCATTTTCATAATTGTCAACAACTTTAGAGTTTTAGATTTTGGCGAATCAAGAGGCCAATTTGATTGGAAATGGCCCAATGATCACAAGTCACGAGCTTTACTCATGAGCTCCATTGCTTTTCAGGAAAATTCAATCATTTAGGCCTTAAGAAAAGCAATTTTGTGTTTTAGTTATTTTAGGACATTTTTTTCCTATTTCTTTTAGGACTCTTTTTTAAGGTTTTTCTATTTAAGATTTTGTTTTAGGACTTTGGCCATTGTTATGAATAATAGAATTTGAATTCCTTTCAATTTTCCAAAATTCTTTGAATTTTGATGCTTATATCCTAAGTTTATGAATTACAGGTTATAAATTATTAGTGTTTGGTAGTTATGTGAAATTTGATAATCACTAATTTTTATCTTATCACTCTTTCACTATAACAGTTTAGTATTCGAGTTATGCTCCTCGAACCAGATGTCTCATAGAAGACAGCAGTAGTAACCGCAACAGTGTGTTGAAGAGGTTTATGAGCGTGATGAGCTATATCGCTTTGAGTAGCATTTCGAATAGTGGATGAAATAGATGGATCAGTGGATTAACACTTTCATGGAATAGCTCATTAAGAGAATGGGTGATTTATTAGTCAATCAAAATGAGGGGCAGCCAAATCAGAGACAGGCCCTTAACATTGATGACCAGGTGAACACTTTTACTGATAGAAATGATGACAAAGATGACTATAGTGATGGTTATAATGACGTACAGCATACTGAAAATGAGGATAAAAGATGGTAGGAGGAAAGTATATGAATTAAAATCCCTAAATTTCATGGTACTTTACAACCTAAAGAATTCCTTGATTAATTAGTGGCGGTATAAGAGATCTTAGAGTTTAAGGGGGTACCAAATGGCCAACAAATACCATTAGTGGCCATGAGGTTTTAATATTGAGTAATTGCTTAGTGGCAGCAAACTAAATAGACACAAGTCTAGTTAGGGAAGTCAAAAATTATGACTTGGGAGAAGATGAAGAAATAGATGCATGCCACGTTCCTTCATTTTAATTATCAACATTTGATGTACCAAAGTTTATAGAATTTGAGGTAAGGAAACTGTTTGGTTAATGATTATACCATCAAATTTGATCAATTGAATACTCATAATAATTTGCATGAGATAGAGGAACAATTGATTACTTAGTATATTGGGGGTTTAAGGGAATAAATCATAGAGATAGACAATATGTTTGATCTTATGTCTATCTCTGTGGCACACCAATGGGCATTATATATTGAAAGGTAGCAATTAAATGGTTTTATGCATTCTTCTAGAATCAGAGGCGCAAAAGGCGGTAGTATTATGAGTCATGCGACTGACAGGATGGCCTAAAATAATGTTATGACCAAATTCGGGACAATACCAACCACTACACAAAAAGATAGCTTGAGTAGTGGTATTAAATGTTTTATATGTGGAGAAGTGGGTCATAAGCAGGCTGAATGCAGGAAGAAAGGGAAAAGGGTTATGTTTGCTGAGACAAATGAGCAATATGAAAATGAAGATGTCGTTGACATAATTGAAGAACTGGTATTTAATCTAGATTCTATTGATGAGGAGATTATAACTGGTGATGTACAGGCCATTTTAGTCATGCAGAGATCCTGCCTAACACCTAGAACTGCTAATGATGATTGGCTACAAAATAATATTTTTTAGTCTACCTGTACTATCAAGGGCAAGGTGTGCAGATTTATGATTGATAGAGGTAGCTATAAGAATATAATCTACGTGCAAATTTTGATTGTAAAGCATCCTAAGCCTTACTAGTTGGCATGGCTAAAAAAAGGAGGTGAGGTGATAGTGTCAAAGCATGCCTTGGTTTCATTTTCTATTGGGGCAAAATATAAAGATAATGTTTGGTGTGATATGATAGTCATGGATGTATGTAATTTATTATTAGGATGGCTATGGCAACTTGATTGAGGTGTAACTCATAACAGGAAAACTAACACTTATGGTTTCATGTTCAAGGGATTAAGGATCGTGTTAAAACCTAATAAGGATTATGATCAGCCTGAACAAGTGCATGAAGACAATAAGGGTAGTGTTAGTTTATTAACTCTTATGTAATTTGACAAGGTAGTGCAGAAATTTGAAGTAGTTTATGTCTTACTTGGGAAGATGGTGGACAAAGAGGTAGTGGTTCCTGATGTAGTTTTACCACTTCTTGAAGAGTTTAGTGATTTGTTTCCATAAGAATTACCTGAAGGATTACCTCCCATGTGAGATATCCAACATTTGATTGATCTTGAACCAGATGCAGTTTTGCCAAATCAACCACACTATAGGATGAGTCCTACTGAGCACGAAGAGTTGGGAGCAAATGGAAGAGTTGCTAGCTAGAGGATATATTCAAGAGAGCTTGAGTCCTTGTGTTGTACCAGCCCTTTTGACATCAAAGAAGGATGGTTCTTGGTGCATGTGCATTAATAGTCAAGCCATTAACAAAATAATTGTTAGGTATCATTTTCCTATTCCTAGATTGGATGACATACTTAATTAGCTTAGTAGGGCCATGATTTTTACTAAATTGGATTTAAAAAGTGGTCATCACCAAATTTGGATTCGAGCTGGCAATGGATGGAAAATAGCCTTTAAAATAAGGGAGGGATTATATGAATGGCTAGTCATGTCATTTGGGTTATCAAATGCACTAACCACTTTCATACATGTTATGAACCAAATTTTGAGGCCTTTCATTATTAAGTGCATTGTTGTGTACTTTGCTGATATTATGATTTATACTGCTAACCCGGATGAGCACTTTAGTCATTTGCAAGATGCTCTCACTTTGCTATATAAGGAGAAGTTCTATGCAACCATTAAGAAGTGTGTATTTATTTTACTACCAGTGTGTTATTTCTTGGCTATGTTATGTCGAGTAAAGGACTACAAGTAGATGAATCAAAGGTATAAGCTGTTAAACATTAGCCAAAACCTACTATCATTATTGAGGTAAGGAGTTTCCATGGGTTGGCTTCATTTTATAAGCATTTTATTCCAGATTTTAACATCATTATGGCACCTATTACTGATTACATGAGGCAAGTGGGAAAGTTTGTGTAGACAGATAAGGCAAAGAAGGCATTTGGGCTTATTAAATTATGCCTTACAATAGCTCCTATTTTAGTGTTTCTAGATTTTTATCAACTTTTTAAGTTCCATTCAAATGCTTCTAAAGGGGAATTGGGGCTATTCTGAGTCAAAACAACAAACCAGTAGCGTATTTTAGTGAGAAGTTATCAGGGCCCAAATTGTGTTATAACACTTACGATGTCGAATTCTATGTTGTGGTACAAGCTATTAAGCATTGGTGTCATTATTTGTTTGAGTGGGAGATGATCTTGTATAAGATCATGAAGTATTTAAGCATTTACACAGGTACAACAAAAATTCTACTAGACATGCTAGTTGGGTTACCTATCTTTAAAGATTTACTTTGATGGTAAATCATAAGTTGAGTGTTACTAATAGGGTGGTTGATACGTTGAGCAGACAAAAGACTTTGTTGATTCAAATTTCCATTGAGGTACGTTATTTTGATTCCTTTGTAGAATTATTTGAGACTAATCCATATTTTTCTACTTTTATGGCTAAGGTTAAAGTAGGGGAGAGAATAAATTTCTTATTGCATAAGAGATTTCTATTTAAAGGTAATCAGCTCTATATCCCAGATTGTAGCTTGTATTTGAAAATTATTAAAGAATTATATGGTATAAGGCATGTGGGATAAGACAGAATTGTGCAGCTAGTGCAGGCTCATTACTTTTGGCCTACCATTCGCAAAGAAGTGGAAAAACTAGTGTAGAGATGTTGGATTTGCCAAGTTTCTAAGAGAATAGCATCTAATGAAAGTTTATATATGCCATTGCTAGTTCCTTCGCAGCCTTGGGTGGAGCTCAACATGGATTTTACGCTAGGATTTCCATGCACACAATGAGTTAATGATTCTATGTTTATGGTAGTTGATTGGTTTTCAAAAATGGTGCATTTTATTCTATGTAAGAAAACCACAAATGTTGTTCAGTTATTCTTTAAGGAGATTTATAAACTACATGGGTTGCCTATATGTATTATGTCTAATCAAGACACCAGGTTCTTTAGTCATTTTTTTTGCAACTTGTGGAAAATGGTGAACACGTAGCTTAATTTCAATAGTGCCTATCATCCATAAATAGATGGGCAAACTAAGGTGGTGAATTAGTCTTTATGAAATTTGCCAAGGTGTCTAGTGGGTGAACATGTGAAGAGATAGGATTAAAAGCTATGTGAAGCAGAGTTCACTCATAGTCTTATAGTCAATTGAAGTACTAGATTTAGTCCTTTTAATGTGGTATATTCTATTATGCCAAGGGGACCGCTGGACTTAATTCCTTTCCTAGAAAAAATAAGGTTTTATGGCAAGGTAGAGGATTTTATTAATGGATTAGAGGAAGTTCATAAGACTGTCCATGATAATTTGGTCCAAGCTACCTCCAAATATAAATAAGCTATTGACAAAAAGAGGCAGTGTGTTGAGTTTGATGTGGGGGATTATGTGTGAGTTGTCCTTAGCAAAAAGAATTTTCCTGCAAATGAGTATTACAAGCTATCTACTAAGAAGATTGGACCAGTGGAAGTCATTGAGAAGATCAATCCTAATGCCTATCGTTTGAAGTTGCCTAGCCACATTTGCATTATGAATTTTTTTATGTTAAGAATCTAATTTTGTATGCAGATGATTCTTCAAATGAGTCAGATTCATGGACAAATTCTGTCCATCATGGGGAGAATGATGTGGGTGTTGAAGAGCAAGCGATTTGATTTATGAAAAATTGCAGTAATGGTATTTTTGTAATTATCAATAACTTTGGAGTTTCAGATTTTGGTGAATCAGGATCTTAATTTGATTGGAAAAGGCCCAACGATCACAAGTCACGAACTTTGATCGTGAGCTCCATTAATTTTCGGGCAAATTCAATTGTTTAGGCCTTTAAAAAGGCAATTTTGTGTTTTAGTTACTTTAGGACTTTTTTTCCCTATTTCATTTACGATTCTTTTTTAGGGTTTTTCTAATTAAGCTTTTGTTTTGGAACTTTAGCCATCGTTATGAATAATAGAATTTGAATTCCTTTCAATTTTCCAAAATTCTTTGAATTTTTATGCTTATATCCTTAGTTTATGAATTGCAAGTTATATACAATTAGTGTTTAGTAGTCGTGCACGATTCAACAATCACTAATTTTTATCTTACCACTCTTCCACTACATCACTTTGGAATTGTTCAAGGCTATTGAAGCCTATATCTTGGCAAATCTTCATGCTTTCAACTAACAAATACCCAAAACTAGCTTGGGACCGAGTAATAAAAGTCTAATTGTGTTACATGGATGGTATGTACTATAATATAAGATTTGAGTCAAACTTGTTTTGGATCGAGTAATAAAAGTTTGAATGTGTTACATTGATGGTTTGTATTGTAATATAGGATTTAAGTCAAACTTTTATTGCAAACTATTAGAAATAGATGCAACATTTTGATACCTTTACATATTTTACAATGATCAATAATAGTTTACAATATATTATTTTTGGGAAATGTTGTATGTTAATGAGAAATTTTATAATGATCTTGACTTGTGATGAGTTAGAAGGCTAAACTAATAATATCAAGTCATATAATGCTCACTCAGTGCTATTAGGTTTTAGCTTTTATCACTTTAATTAAATACTCAATTTTTATTAGTTTGACTTTCCAAATCATTAAAAAGTTAGGACTACTATATAAAATCTCCTTTGCAGGATGTGATAAATGTCCATAATTCCTTTAATGAATTTTTTTCATTAGATTGGTTTTTAAACCTTCAAGTACCATTACAACATCTGACATGGTAGGCATAAGAGCAGGTGAGCAATTAGTGCATATGATAGCCAATTTCAAGACTATGATGACTTGTTGTTTCTCATGAGATTAGTGCATATTCTCTTGCCAACTGCAACATCATCATTCTACCATCAAGTCATTGACATATGATACTTAAACCACAATTAGGTATTTGAAAAGAAACCGATTAAAATTTAGTATCCAAAATGCAATAAGTACAAAGTTGGCTACCTACCTATATATTTAACCCCTTTGCCTACCTGAATTTCCTCTTCCTTAATGTCAGTGCTTGCCTTTAGATGATACTTGCCAACATTTGTACCCTTGCATCCTCCTTCAGGAGTGGCCAAAAACTTAATCTCAAAAGACATTAATTCAAGTTTTTCCATCAACTAATCACTTTCAATCACGATATAACTATAGTTCATATTCTCTTTTTCCAATGCATCAATCCTATGCTTCATATACTTCACTATATCAACTTTATCACACATTACATCACTAAAATGTAGATAAATTTACACTAATTTCACATCATTAAAAATTTTGTATAATTTATCAATAAACTTTGATTTAGTAGTATTTTTACAAAAATTATGAGATATCGAGTTCGAACCCAAAACTAACCATAAACAACATCATTCTTTTGATGCTTCCAAGGCCACCATTGCCTTTGATGATTTGGATACTTTTAACCGCTAAGGTATGAGCTTAGGAATGAGGTTGGCAGCATCAAGAATCAAGGCTATGAATGGCTTTTTAGAGTGGACAGGGCTAGTGAACTCCTCAGAGAATGACACAGCAGTACCCATGATCAAATCTTTTATCAATATGTAATTCAAGAAATGATGATGATAGACCAACTGAAATGTAGTAGCTCTCTTATTGGTGTGAGAGTGAGTTAATATATACATAAAAAGAGATGATCACGAGCATCATAATTAGTGATAGTGTTGCCAATTAATTCTATTTCCTTGTAATTTAATTTTTTGAACTTTTTTTTTTGCATTCATTTATTATTTTTAATTAATAAAAATATTTCAGAACTAGTTTATGCATCAACTCGACAATCAGTTTATTTTTTTTACTTCAGATCTAAAATTCTATAATGCAAAAAATAGATAAGTTAGAATAGAATAAACATGCACAATATATATAAACAGTATGGTACCATTTTTTCTCTAATTTCTAGTGAGCAATCCGGTTCCAACTACACAACAAACTTGTATTTATTTCAATTATGGCTCTGCACTGGTACAACTTCTTTCTTTAATACCAAAATGTTTGGCATGATTACTTTAAGTATTTAAATTTTATTGCATTATTACTAATTGGATTTGGATTGAACATAACCATAAGGGTGGTAAGGGTAATAATTAATTTTTTCTCTTTATCATTGTGCCCAATTGATGATTCATTAAAGATTATGTGTTTTAATTCTTTCTAAAAAAAAGAATATACATAATTGTTTGATGTTTAAAAAATATTTAATTTATTGACATATTCAAATTTTTTCTTTGCCTAAACATATGCACATTCATAATTTCTGGAAGAATTGATTTTAATTGCATCAAAATTTTTAGTATCTTCTTTGCTAATAACATTAATAATAATAACATTAATAATAATAATAATTCCATGCCATAACCATAACATTAATAACAATATTTTATTCCTCACATTTTCCATCATTTGTCATTTTCATAATTCCATATATACTAAAGATTTTTTATTTTATTATTTTTATACGTCAAAATACAATTTAGTTTGTGTACATTCTATGATATATTATCGAGCTTGGCTTATTAAGTTAAAATTTTGATAATAATAATAAATTTTGAATACACTAATAGCACTTTTTTTCTTTTTTTTTTCTTTATGGTCATTATTATAGATTGAAGACTTTATAGATATCCAACAGGCACATAGTACCATATTATATAGTAATTCTGGCCTTTAATGAGTTGAAAGGCTAAACTATTAAAAACTATGTATTTAACTAAAGTGATAAAAACTGAAACATAATAGCACATGAGTAAACTCTAGATTACTTTAAATTATTGGTTTGACCTTCCAACTCATCAAATACCAGAATTATAATAAAATTTCTCTAAAAGTAAAAGAAAAACCATGTAAACTAAGGCAAATTAACATTGTCGATTGGGCATCAATTAGGATTTGCCAAGAGGTAGGCTTCAATAGCCTTAAACATTCCCTTGGCTTTTTCTTAGCCAGACTTAACTTCTTCTCAATTCCTTGAGCTCAATTTATGCCATCCTTAGTGTAATGTAATACTTGCTATGCCTTTGAAAATGCATCCTCCATCAGGAGTAGGCACCAACTTGGTCTCATTGTTGATTTTCTCAAATGTATATCCATCAAAGCATCACCTTCCATTATGGTGTATACATAGATGAGGCTCTATTTGTCAAGTACTTGAAATGGCTGCATGCAACATTCAAAATACACATAAATAATATTATGTACTTAAATTAAATGTTAATTTCTAAATACATAAGTTGAATAGTACCTTTAGACTCATTCGAAGATATAAATTAATTAAGATGTGCATAATGCTAATTCAGATATATCTAATGTTTTAAACTAAAAAAATAATATATATATATATATATATATATATATATATATATATATATATATATATATATATATATATATATATATTGGACATAAATCTTTCAAAAAACCTTTCGCAAAAGCAATCTTTTTTATGCTTCTTGACTTTCCATCACCTTAAATGAGGTCAAAGCTCTTAATGCCATGCGGTGCAACTTTAGGGATAATGATATCAAATCCAAAGGCTATAGCATTGAATAGCCTATGCCAGGGAATGTACTAGTGACTTCCTCCTTATAAGTGAAAACACCCATTATATTATAGCCTAGACTTCTTATAAATATAATGCACAAGATTACGAAGGATATAAGATGTTGAACTATAGAATATTTTGGAGGTTAGGTCACCTGAGAACTGGAAGGCTATTTATAGGCTGTAATTAGAAGTGTCAATTAAATTCTATAAAGTTGTTTGCAAATAATTAGCATATAAATGGTAGCCAATTACCCTTTCCATTTATTAATTTATGTCAAGTATAAATACATATATAATAAGAGAAACTATGGGTGATATAGGAGTATCAAAAACATAGATTTAAATTTTATTACATTATTACTAATTGGATTTGAATTGAACATAACCATAGGGGTAGTTCATTAAAGGTTAATGTACCCAATTAATGATTCATTAAAGCTTAATTTATGTGTTTCAATTCTTTCTAAAAAAAAAGAATGTACATAATTATTTGATGTTTAAATATTTAATTTATTAACATATTTGAATTTTTGCTATGTTTAAAAATATGCAGATTCATAATTTCTGGAAGAATAGATTTTAATTGCATCAAAATTTTTAGTATTTCTTTGCCAATACATTTATCAAATAATTTTTTTTTTTTGTAAAGGATTAGAGTACAGAAATCAGTGAATGCATCCGAGCATATTTCAACTAGGTTGACACACACTTAGCATTCTCATCATCTTTCTGAAGTCCAAAATTAAATTGAAATAAAAATAAAAGAAAGTTATACAAAGAGTAAATAATTGAAACCCCATGAGGGATTAACAAAACCTATAACTAGGCAATCTACTGTAATCCTTACAAATAGCTAAACAAAAGAAAGGGTAGAATCCCACTAAAGTGGGGATATGGCCAAGACACCTTGTTTAGTTAGCAAATTCACTGTAGAATTTCTTTCACAAAAGATATGTGACACTGTCAACATCATTTAAGTAGTGTGCAAACAATTAAACCATCAGTGTTGGAGCTCCTAAGACACTTGCTTCATCTTTGAAGAAAATAACTGGACTATAAAAATAAAATAAAACTCAAGCCAAAGGTGATGCCAACCTTTCTTCCATGCAGTTTCAACAACATGTATAGTAGCACTGATCTTTATAATATATGCAAAGTTACCCATGATGTGGAAAACCAAAAGCAAAAGCACTATATGGAAAACCATATGTGTTTCAAAATATTCCTCCTACTTTTAAAACACCTGGATTACCTAAAGAGGATATGTCTATATTGTCTTTGAGCCATTTTGAAGGTGTCGATCTCCATACCATAGAGACAATCTTCAGAGCAATCCCCATGATGCCATGAATATAGAGGAGCTACAGAATGTGAAGATCATCTTGTGAATTAAACATACTCCCAACTTAAAAAAAGTCTATTTCCTTGATCGAATTCTATAACATCCTGAGAGCAGTATTAATGTTTAGTTTATGTGCATCAAAGACAACCGCATTTATGATTTTCCAAATGAACCAGATTGGCAAAATAATTATTGCATTCCATAACACTGAGACTTGAGAACTAAAGTAATGATTTGAGGCAACTATAACCAGGTCTGAAATCAAGTCTAAATTTGAAATAGATTTGCCAAAAAGTAATCCAATTGAACAGCTAATCACTTTAGCAAATGAACATCCGGTGACGAGACCATTTTTGTCCTTAACATGAACACTATATAAATGACATCAACATTGATAAGAAAAACCTTTTAAGTGCAAAGTGTCATTTCTGGTTAAGCTTCCCCGAATAACATGCCAACATGTTAGAGAGCATAATGGTGATAAAAACTCTTTCCATATGAAACAGTGCCATGGAATCATTTGTTGCTAACTATGAAAATAGGCATACATTTTCTTAACTGAATGAGATCCTTCCTTTACTAAAGTCCTAAAGCAAATATCATCAAGATTTTGAATAGACAAAATAGAGGAAATATTAGCAACTATCGCCAAATCATTAATGCTATCCAAATCCACTAATCATTAATTAAAAAAGCAAAAATTGGCTCATATAAATTTCTTTGGTCATGAGAAGAAATTTGTAATTGGTTGGCCACTATTGAGACTATCCATTCATCAGTCTAAAAGTTGAGCTTGGAATGTGAGTCAATTAACCATCTGGTTTTAAAATGAAGAGTGGAGTACATGTGTTTAATAGAGACCCAGATTAAAGAATGCACATAAGTTTCTTTAGGACTTCCAAAAGGATTATGAAAACACCGATGAAGAACGATAATATGAAACTCCTTAGAACTAATCATTTACCATGATAATTTACTAAGCATTGATTCATTAAGTTCTATCAATCTTTTAATTCCCAAACCACCTTCTTTAGAAGATAAAAAACGTATTCACCAAGGGACTATTATAATTTTCTTAGAATCCACAAAGCCAATCCACAAGAAAATTCATATGCTATGCTCTATGTGAGAAAGTAGATTTTGAGGTCATTTGTAAATAACAAAGGAATGAAGGAGGGAGCTTGTAATGACTGACTTAATAAGAGTTAGATTACCTACCATTTATAAAGAACTTCCTTTCCATTTAGAAAACCTTGAACAAATTTTGTCTGCTAGTGGTTTTAACCTTATCTTTTTAGGAGCCCCTATGAAAAGAGGCACTCTTAAATAGATAAAAGGTAAGGATCTTTTCTCATATCCATTTTCTGATGCAATTTATCAATTCATCTTCAAGAAATAATAGACCTATAAAAAAATTTAACTTAAACTAATTGACTAATTGGCCTGAAAGAAGCCCATAATTCATGAACATCTCATTAATAGCTCGAATGTTCTTGAGAGATGCTTTGCCAAATAAAAGCACATCATCATCATATAAAAAGATGAGTAGGAAAATAAAAAAACTTTGATTTGCAACATAGGCTTGATGATGCCCTGAGTAACTTTCAAAAAGAGAAATCTACCAAGAAAATCCTCAGTAAGGTAGAATAAAAAAGGACAAAGAGGATTCCTCTGTCTAACACTTGAGAATAAGAGAAATAACCTTAAGCTTTCCCATTTATCATAATAGATAATCTAGCATATGAGAAAAGAGAGAGAACATAATTTCTAAACTGTAAAGAGGGGCCAAAAGATTCTAACACATCCAATAGAAATCCCAATCAACTGTATTAAAAGCCTTCCTGATGTTGATTTTCATGCCTATGCCACCTCCAAAACAAATCTTATTTAGGAGATTAATACCCTCTATGGCATAAGCAATACAATTTAAAACATTTCTATTTTTTAAGAAACCAACTTGGTTGCAAGAAATAATGTGAGCGGCAATATTAGCAAGTTTATTTGTCAGAATCTTAGTAGTAATTTTCATACAAAAGTTGTTAAGAGTAATAGGGCAATATTGCTCTATAGTAGTTGCATCAACCACCTTGGATATAAGAACTATGAAACTAGAATTTAATCTAGTTATTATTTACCTAAATAAAAAAAACTAGAAACTATAGCATGAACCTCAACATAAACCACATCCTATAAAAATTTAAAGAAAATACCTGTGAAGCCATTAGGTGCAGGTGCACTATGAGCATCCATATGAAAAATTGTGTATTTAATGTCATCCGTTGAAGGACAATGAGTTAGAGAAAAATTATCTTCATCGATTACCAAGAATGGGATTACCAATTTGATAAAATCAATATTTGATCTAACTGAAGCATTAGACTTAAATAAGCATTCATAAAAAAATATGGCTTTCAATAGACATTTTATCCTCTGTTAATACACCATTAATCATGAGATGATGGACCCCTTTTTTAGGTTTTTGCCTTGCAAACTGCTAATAGAAGAAAGAAGTGTTTTGATCCTCAGTTGCCAACCATTTAGTTCTACTCCTTTCTTTTAAAAAAAATTATTATTGTTTCAAATAGTTATTAAAAGTAGCATGAGCATCCAATTCCTGCCTATAAAGATCACTTGAAATACCATGAGCTTTAATATGAGCTTGGACATCTTGCAATAGGGAGCTAGCATTAGCAATATTAACCTCCAAGCAACCAAATATATCTTTATTCCAAGCTCTAAGGTTCTATCTCATCCTCTTAAGCTTTTCATTAAGAAGCTGCATTGGATGAAGATTGCTAATAAATGAAGTCCAAGATAAGATACCCACATAGCTTAGAAATTAAAATGAGAAACCATTGTATCTTTTATAGCATAATTAAGTAAAATAGGAGAGTAGTCTGAATAATGCCAAGGAAGAATGGAATAGAGATGGTACGCTAATGGTTAAAGAAATGAAAATTACCCAAAGCTCTATCTAAGAAATTATCCACTCTATTAGCACTTGCTTTCCCATTACATCGAGTGAAAAAATTTCCACATTAAGGAATGTCAGAAAGCAGACAATAATCAATAAAATCTCAAAATTCCTGACATGGACTAAGAGTTGAAGGACATCTAGTTTTCTCATGAGCACCAAAATAACATTAAAGTCACCTATGACACACTAGCTAGAAGAAAGATTATAAGACAAAGAAAGTAGATCTTGTTAGAGATCCAGTCCATGATTATGCCAAATGTTGCCAAATACAAAAGAAAATCTTTGCATAACATTTGCATCCATAACATTAATAGTAATATATTGAGCATGAATATGGTAAAAATAAGGAGAGGGGAGACCTCATGTTCCAAGTAGAAGTAATATTGAAACCATTATAAGCTAGAAAATCTAATTGTAATCTATCCTAAAAAGATGAGGTAATAGTAGAAAAGGTAATCATATCTTCAATCAAATAAACATAATTCAGAGAATACAAACTATAAAAAGAATTGAAAATGCATTGAGTATGAGAGTTACCTAAACTACGATAATTCCATATAAAGATCTTCATAAATTGAGTTTTATTGGTTTCTTAGCTAACCTCTTTGAAAGGGTAGCTTTAAACTTCTTTTATTTATTTGGCATCGATTTCCTCCTTATGATAGTAGTCTAATTTTCATCCTCTATGTCAACATCATCTGCCCTAGAAATTTTATCTTTCTGTGCAACTAATGCCATTTTAGAATTCTAATTATCTCGATGATTTGTCTCATATTGCTCAAAATCGTATTGAGTATCAGGTTGACAAGGAGAATTGTCAATGTTCTCATTAATTTTATCAGCATGATCATCATTAACCTCAAGAATCAAAGTTTCTGCAGAGATCAAAAGTTGGGCAGGATCTACAACATCAATTTAATTATCTAGATCAACTTCATTGTCAACATCTTTAACTACTTGATAAAATCATATGTTACTAGTAATTCAGACACAGTAATATCAAAATGCAAATGTGAAAAAGCACTGGCAATGGGAACTTCAGCACTATTTTTTAGCTTTTATGTCTATTTTAATTCCATGTGATTTTAAGGTATAGATTATTCAAGCTTAGATCATGAAGGAGCTATTATCATTATTTTCTTTGTCAATCTACATTAGTAAGGACTATGTCCAATATTAGAACATAAGTTACAAAAAGAGGGTAGATTCTCACACACAACCTCAATGAAAAAGCTCTTCCCAATTCATTTAATGAGAACTGTGTCTTAAAGAATAGAAGGGAGATCTATGTCAATTAAAACTCTAATATAATGGTTGAATTCTCTTGTTGTTGTTGCACTATCAATTTTTAATGGAACATCAATTCCTTTGGCAATTGAATAGAGAATTTGGGGTGCCAATATTCCCAATGTAACTTATAGAAATGGACCCAAGTTTAGGTGTTTGTGGATTTCTGCACAAGGAGATCTAGCATCCAATGCTGAAAATGAAGAATGCCAAGCTTCAACGTTAAGGCACCTCAATTCCAAACTAAATTTTTCTCCATGCTTGATTGAAGAATGACATGATAATATACTTTACCAAGAGAGATTAATTTCTAGTTACTATTTAGGTTCTAAAATTCAAAGAGTTCTTTCTTTAGATCTGTGAGTTTCTAAAGTGACTCTCCTTTAAAGAGAATTATTTGAGCAATGAGAGCACGCTGATAGGATGGAATCTTTTGTTCATATATCTATTGGTTAATTTTAATGGTTATGTATCCTCCTTTCTTAGTGATTGAATCTTCCTCAAGAAGAATAGGAGAGGTGGAACTTTTGATAGCCATTGCATATGATTGCTTTTCTAAGATAGGTGGATCTAATTTAGGAAGGGCAAAAAACATTGCATCATGGCTAAGGTAACATTGCAAAAATTGAACTAGGATAGCTAGTGTGATGTGGATAAGGCAACATTGAAGTTTATGGATGGATTTGATAAAGTGGGCATGTACACTTAGGCTTTAAATAGACATTCATGGCGACACCGATTGAACCATAGGGCTCATAATATATCAAATCAAAGCTGACTCAGACGGCTATAACAAGTATTATGCACTTTTTCTATAGCAATCCATCTTCGGGTTCAAATTCCATTGTTTAGACCCTTAAATTTGACATTAAAGTTTATGTTCATTTTTTTTGGAGTTTTTTATCTTTTCTTTTTTTGGTTTTAGGGTTTTTTCCCTACATACTATTTATTTGTCTCTTTGAGTTATTTTGAAGCTAGTTTTGATTAATTAAAAATACATTACAGACATAATTCTTCCAACTCCTCTGGTATTCTTTGAATCAATAGGGTTTTAGTTTATTATTTTTGGGTATTCTTAGATTCAAAAAATTCAATTCTCTCTTAAGGCTTCCATTATATTAGGTGGTATTAGAGCATCGATCCTGACAACATGCCACTAAGGAGATTAGTGCATGAGGTGTATGAACAAGGCATGGAGCAAAGGGTCTAGGAGATGATTGACAAATGAATGAATCAAGTGGTGGATCAATTGACATACATATTGGCCATGATATTGGGTAATCAAAATAGAGCCCAAGAAAATAATCATCCAGAATAGTTTGGTGATGATGAGGAGGTAAGGGATGACTATGAAGATGAGGCTCCTTATAGACATAATTGGCCTATCATAGATGATAATAATAGGCACTGGGAAATGGGCATGTGGAATGAGATTCTAGAATTTCATGGTAGCCTTCAAGCTAACAAATTTCTGGATTGGCTGTCGATGGTCGAGGAGATTATGGAATTTAAAGGGGTGCTGAAAGACAAGTGTGTTCCTTTGTTTGCCACAAGATTAAGGGTAGGGCTACTGTGTGGTGGTGGCAATCAAAACTAACTCATATCATATTAGGAAAGAGTAAAATCACTACTTAGGAGAAAATGAAGAAGCATATGCGATCTGCCTTTCTTCCATATAATTTCCAGTAATTGATGTACCAACATCTACAAAACTTGAGACAAGGTAAGAGACCAGTGGATGACTACACTATTGAATTTTATCAATTGATTACAAGGAATGAAATTTAGGAGATGAAGGATTAGTTGGTAGCAAGGTATATTGGGGGTTTGAGGCCATAACTGTAAGACAAAGTGAATTTTTTTAATCCCGTTTTAGTGTCTGCAGCTCATCAGAGGGCTTTACTGGTTGAGAGATAGTCACAAAGAGCTACCGATTCGAACACTTGGGATAATGGGGCTAGTAGTAATAGTGTTCTTATTAATAATAATGGTATTAATAAAACAGCAAGTGGTAGTGGTAGCAGTGGTATCACCGGCAATAACAGAGGCATGGAGCAATTCAATAGACCAACGGGGGCATAAAATGTTTTGGCTGTAGAGAGGTTGGCCATAGACTGTCTGAATGTAAAAAGATAGTGGGAAAACGACCCTCTTCCTTGAGGCAAATGTTTATGTTGAGGAGGACTGAGAAATTAAGGGTGATCTTGTGTATAATAATGATGAAATAGTTGAGGAATTGCTTTTGGATGGAGATGTAGGGACTACCCTTGTCATTAGGCATTCTTGTTTGACCCCTAAGGCAAGTTCAAAGGAAAATTGGCTAAGGAGTAATATCTTTTAGTCTACTTGCACTATTAAAGACAAGGTATGTCGCTTTGCCATTAATTGAGGGAGTTGTGAGAATATAGTATCTATAGAGGCTATCGAAAAACTAGACATACAAACCGAAAGTCATCCTAAACCCTATAAATTGGCTTAGTTAAAGAAGGATGGGGAAGTTGTAGTGTCTAAAAGAGCTTTGGTGTCATTCTCCATTGGCAAGAAATATAAAGATGATGTATAGTGTGATATGGTGGCTATGGATGCCGTTCATTTATTGTTAGGAAGGCCATGGCAGTATGACAGGGACATGATGCATAATGGAGAACCAATTCTTATAGCTTCATCTTTGATGGGGGTTAAAATTGTGTTGCTGCCTAAACAACAAGTGGATATACCATAACTAACCAGTGGAACTATTACTCTATTGTCTTTAGCTTAACTCAATGAAGAGCTATAAGAGTCAAACATAGGGTATATACTATTAGGAAAGGAGGTGGTCGAGCCCGTTACAATCCTAGAAATTATAGTTCCCTTAGTTACAGAATTTAATAACTTATTTCCTAATGAACTTCCTGATGGTTTACCCCATTCCATGACATTCAGCATCATATTTACTTGGTGCCCAAACCAGTGTTGCCGAACATACCACATTACATGATGAGTCCTAATGAGCATGAGGAGTTGCGTCAACAAGTGGAGGAGCTACTTGTTAAAGGTCACATTAGGGAGAGCATGAGTCCTTGTGCTATTCCTGCCCTTTTGATGCCTAAGAAAAATAGGCCTTGGCGCATGTGTGTGGATAGCCAAGCCATCAATAAGATCACAGTAAGGTACAGATTTCCTATCCCATCCCATGTCTAGATGATTTGCTTGATTAGATTAGTGGTGC
The DNA here is from genome assembly GCA_947683625.1 of Mallotus nudiflorus. NCBI lineage: Eukaryota > Viridiplantae > Streptophyta > Magnoliopsida > Malpighiales > Euphorbiaceae > Mallotus > Mallotus nudiflorus. The sequence goes on from CANTUR010000041.1 coordinate 9,672,639, forward strand.
AACTCTTTTTACTAAACTTGATTTAAAGAGTGGATATTATCAAATACAGGTTCGGCCTGGGGATGAGTGGAAAACAGCATTTAAGACTAGGGAAGGGTTGTATGAGTGGCTTGTGATGCCTTTCAGATTGTCAAATGCCCCTAGTACCTTTATACGTGTTATGAACCAATTTTTAAGGCCTTTCATTGGCAGGTTTATTATAGTCTACTTTAATGATATCCTGATTTATAGTACTAACCATGATGAGCATTTATAGAATGTTCAAAGAGGTTTTTAGTGAATTGCATAGGGAATAGTTCTATACAGCCTTAAAAAATGTGTCTTTATATCCCCCAAGGTACTATTTTTAGGGTATGTGATTTTTGTAGTAGGTTTAAAAGTGGATGAAGCTAAGGTGGCAATGGTAAGAGAATGGCCCAGACTAACTACTTAAATAGAAGTGAGGAGTTTTCATGGTTTGGCCTCATTTTATTGACGTTTCATTATAAATTTTAGCACCATTATGGCTCCCATTATAGATTGCATGAAGAGTAGTTGATTTGAGTGGATGGGGGCAATAGAGGTAGCCTTCAATGTCATCAAGGATTGCCTTACAATAGCCCCAATCTTGGTGTTACTAGATTTCTTACAAGGTTTTGAGCTCTATACCAATGCCTCTAAGGTTGGGATTAGAGCTGTCCTGAGTCAAAATAATCATCCTGTGGCATTTTATAGTGAGAATTTATGTGGTTCCTAACTCAATGCAACTCAATTAAAGTACATATGACATTGAGTTTTATACAGTAGTGCAAGCGGTACGACATTGACCATATTACTTATTTCATAGAGAATTTATGTTGTATACTAACCATGATTCTTTGAAGCATTTGCACCAACAGGATAAAGTTTCACCCCGCCATGCTAGGTGGGTCGCCTATCTTGAATGTTTCACTTTTATGGTAAAGCATAAATCTGGCATTACAAATAGAGCAGCTAATGCTTTAAGCTGACAGAATAGTTTGTTGGTGACTATATGAGTTGAGGTGCCCGACTTTGATTCTTTTAAGGATTTACTTGCTACTAATTCTTACTTTTTACAGTGTTACAAGATGTATAGGTTGGGAACATGATAGAATTTATGCTATAAGATGGGTTCTTATTTTGGGGAACTTAATTGTGCATTCCAGATTGTAGCTTACGCCCACATATCATTAAAGAGTTACATGATGAGGGACATTTAGGTAGAGACAGAACATTGCAACTAATTCAGGCTTTATATTTATGGTCTTCAGTTCATAAGGAGGTTGATAAATATGTTCAGAGATGTAGAATTTGCTAGGTTTTGAAAGGTACAACCATAAATGCGAGATTGTACATGCCTCTCCCAGTTCCTTCTCAACCCTAGACTAACATTAGTATGGACTTTGTTTTGGGATTGCCATGCACTCAATGAGGTAATGATTCCATCTTTGTTGTTGTTGATAGATTTTCTAAGATGGTTTATTTTATTCCTTATAATAAGACTACAGACACAGTAATTATGGCATAACTGTTCTTTTGGGATGTGTAACATTTACATGGGTTACCTATGTCCATTGTCTCTGATAGTGATACCCATTTCCTTAGTCATTTTTAGAGCAACCTATGGAAGATGATCGATACTTAATTAAATTTCAGCAGTGCTTATCACCCTCAAATAGATGGGCCAATTGAAGTGGTGAATAGGTCCTTGGGAAACTTGCTGCACTATCTAGTGGGGGATCATGTGTAGGGTTAGGATCAGAAACTATGTCAAGTAGAATTCGCCCACAACCACATTATTAATCGTAGCATAGGATTCAGTCCTTTCTAGGTTATTTACAGCATTCAGCCAAGGGGTCATCTTGACTTGATGCCCTTACCTAGCAAGACAAGGGTCCAAGGGAAAGCAGTAGATTTTGTTTTGGATTTGCAAGATGTACATAAGACAGTCTTTAATAATTTGTCTACTGCCAATTCTTAGTACAAATAGCTTACAAATAAGAAAGGTCGACCTTTGGAGTTTGAGGTAGGTGATTTTGTGTGGGAAGTCCTGATAAAAGATCATTTTCTAGCAAGGGAATACAACAAGCTATCTACCAAGAAGATTGGTCCAATTGAGGTAGTGGAGAAGATCAATTCCAATGCTTATCGTATAAAGTTGCCTAGCCATGTCTGCACCGTAGATATGTTTAATATTAAGCATTTAATTCATTTCTCTAGTGATTCTTCTAATAATGTTGCTATGATTAAATTGAGGCCAAATTTTCTATCATCTAGGGGGAATGGTGTGGATGAGGCAGCATTGAAGTTTATGAATGGATTTGATAAAATGGGCATGCACACTTGGCCTTCAAATGGACATTCATGGTGACACCGATTGAACCACATGGCTCATAATACATCAAATCAAAGCTGACTCAGAAGGCTATAATAAATGCTACACACTTTGTTTGTAGCAATCCATCTTCGGGCCCAAATTCCTTTGTTTAAGCCCTTAAATTTGATATTAAAGTTCATATTCCTTTTTTAAAAGTTTTTTATCTTTTCCTTTTTTGGTTTTAGGGTTTTTTCCCTAGGCACTAATTATTTGCCTCTTGGAGTTGTTTTAAGACAATTTTGAATAATTAAAAATACATTACATATATAATTTTTCTAATTCCTCAGGTGTTCTTTGAATCAACAAGGTTTTGGTTTATTATTTTTAGGTATTCTTAGAATCAACAAATTCAGTTCTCTCTTAAGGCTTCTACTACATTATATTGTCATCACCTGGGAGGCGAGGTGTGGAGGAAGAGGCAAATAAGGTTCAAATTCTTTTTCAAAGAGAAATAACTGTTATAACTAACTTTGCTAGACATTACCTAATTCTAGTATATCTTTATCAAATAATAATAATAATAATAATAATAATAATATTATTATTATTATTATTATTATTATTATTATTATTATTATTATTATTATTAGAAAAAACCCTAAGCCTAATTCGGATACATCCATATTGACAAATGCCATTAGGTGTTGCCTTCCAGCAACTTTGGCTCCTCTCCTTGACATGGATTACCTGAGTCATTGGGACATGTTCTCTATTGCCCCTCAGAAATATATAGAAAAACCAATGTATGTTATGGTTGTCACTAACAAAACTCCTCCAATTTTGGATGTTAATGATAATGTTACATTAAACAAAGGAGGAAATATTGCCACTAAAATTAATTAGGATTTATATGAACAATAACTGTCTATCTTCCAACACACATTAATTGCCCGAATCATTCTCTCTAAAGGAGAATCACCAAGGAAATTAGCTAATTTTAAAAGGAAACTTCCATCGATTTAGGTCTTCAAAGCAACTAGAGACTGATTTCTTTCAAACATGGTTTCTACCATATGATCATTCATTCACTCGATAAAAAAACTTAGTTTAGAGTTATGGAGTAGTTGTTTTGAAACCAAGCATCCTTCATCTTTAGCATTTAACACCATACTTTGATTTGTTAGCTTAAAAATCCATAAACAGTCAGATTTGGGTGCGATTTTATAAACTTCCATGGGAATATTGGCATCCTTAGATTCTCACCTCAATTGCTAAAGGAATTGGTATTCCTTTGATAATTGATAACGCAACCATACATGGTGAATTTGGACACTATTCCTGAGTGCTCATTGATATTGATCTTTCATTAAATTTACCAGAGAGTCTTCTAATAAAGAGAATTGAAAAAAAAAATTTATAAAGGTGGTCTATGAGAATTTGCCCTCTTTTTGTTATATCTACTCCAATATAGGTTAGTCTTCTCTAGATTACAGGTGGGGGAAAAAGAATGTTATTTCAAAAGCACTTAAACCTTAAGCAAACAAACCAGAAGCTCCTAAATGGGTTGGAAACCTAAACCAACTCAACCATTTATGGTTCCTATTTGTAATGCTTTTTAGCAGCTACATTCTAACATTAACAATATTAATCAGATAGAAGATTGTCGAGAAACTGAGGCTGCGCTTGATATAACCAACGTGCTAGATGTAACTAGGTCATTTTTACATGTCCAAGAGGTTCATGTAGAAGAGCCTCTTTTTGATACACAAATCCCAAAAGCTTCTCATATTGGTAAGCTTTTGAAAGATGGGAAAGAAGCTCAGTTATAAAACCCAAGTGCTAATGATGATGGGTCTTCATCTAATTAGGAAACTGACATTGAGCATGATGGTGATGGCCATGATTCTATAACAAATCAAGCTATTATTATGAATAATGGATCCAAATGCTCATGGGATAATGAAGTTACACTAGATGGTGGAACATGGACTATAGTTTCAAAATAAAAGGGTCATGCTTCTTAACAACATAAAGTAACTCTTTCTAAAAGAGTTACTAGGAAACCTCAAAAAATTAATCTATGAAGATTTTTTACTAGAATTATAGAGGTTTAGGGAATCTCAATACCTAATGTACTTTATCTTTTTTCATTAGATAGTATTCTCTTGACTTTATTTGTCTTGTTGAACCAATGGTGAAGTTTTCTTCCATCGCAGGTGCTTTTTGGGATAGGTTGAATTTATCTTTAATTGCTCAAAATTTGTGTGCTTTGCCTTCTATTTAAGTGCTTAGAAAATGTGATTGGCCTGCACCTTCTTTTATTAGCATTCATGATCAACATATAACTATTAATGTTTTGGTTACTAATCATTTGCAAAGCATTTATTTTGTGTATGGTAGTGTTTAGAGAAATCGGATGTTGGATCTTTGGGTGAACCATTATAATTATTTAACTAATTTGTCATCTAATTAGAAATTTTAATTTTGTTTTGGGTGCTCATTAAAAAATAGGAATCTCTTTAGCTCTAAGTCTTTGTAGAGAATTTTAAACATTCATAAATGATTATATGCTTTCGAATATTCCTATTCATGGTTCTTAATTCATTTGGACTAATGGTCAACATAATGATAATAAAGTGGATAGTAGGTTGGATAGAGCATTGGGTAATCTTCAATTTTTTAACTATTAGAATGATATTGCTTTTTATATGCTTCCCAAATATAACTTTAATCATTTTCCTTTATTGCATTCTTATGAGCTGCATGATTATGTTATTGCTAGATTCTACTTCCAGGCAAGGTGGATTACTTATCCAAGACTTAGAGAATTTATTTCTAATTCTTGGGTTACTTTGTTGGACAATCTTCACCCTATACAGTTTGTTGGGGCCAAATTAAAAAGATTATGGGTTGCTTTAAATGATTAGAATTACACTTGTTTTGGTCAGCTTAAAGATAATATTGCCAAAGCTAATTCTTTATTATAAGATGTGCAATTAGAAATTTCTCTTAATGGTGTTACAGATGACCTTCACTCTCAAGAATTAAAAGCTCATAAGGAATTGGACCGATGTCTTAAGCAATAGGAAATTTTAAAAAAGAAAGAAGCCATATTAAATGGCTTGTAATAGGTGATTGCAACACCTCCATCTTTCATCAACAATTTGCTAGATCCTCTTTCAGGAAAGGCATTCATTATCTTAAAATTAATAGGGTGATTACTGATGATAATTAATTATTGAGCAACATATAATTGGTTTTTATCAAGATCTTTTTAAGTTGCCAATTTCATTACTTCTAATCCTCAGTTAATTCAATAGGTCATTCCCTCTATGGTCAGTAATGTTGATAATTATTTTCTTGTTGGATTTCCTTTTAATGAGGAAATTCAAAATACAGTATTTTATATGGATGCTTATAATGCCCCTGGTCCTGATGGCTTTACTAGCATGTTTTACAAGACTTTTGGGGTGTAGTGAAGGATGATGTTTGTACAATAATCTGTAGTTCTTTATTTCTAGTAATATGACTTCTGGAATTAATTCTAGTTTTATGGTCTTAATTCCAAAGGTGCCTGATGCTATTACCATTGAATAATTATACCCTATTAATCTTAGCAATTTTAGTATTAAAATTATATCCAAAATTTTAGTTGATCGCAATGCTTCTATTACTACCAAAATTATATCTTGTCAATAATTTGAGTTTTTAAGAAATTGATCTATTTTACATTGTACAGCTGGAGCTTCTAAAGGGGTTAATATTTTAAACAAAATATGGCTTTGAAGATTGATATTAGAGAAGCCTTTAACATAATGGATTAGAATTTTCTTCTTGATGTCTTGGAAGCTTTTGGATTTTCATTGCATTTTAGAGATTGGATTCTCATTACTTTCATCCTCAAGGCTTTTAATTATGATTAATGGGCATCCTCAAGGCTATTTCTCTTGTTCAAAAGGAGTCAGATAGGGAGATCCTCTTTCTCCTTTATTATTTTGTTTGGTATAAGACTTTCTTAATAGATTAATTTCTTTTAAAATTAGTCAAGGTCTTATTACTACTATGCAATATACAAGGCATGAATTATTCCTAACTCATTTTTTTTATGAAAAAGATGTCTTACTCTTTTTGAAAGCTTCTCTTAAATAGGTTTGTGCTATAAATCATATTTTTAACATCTATAGTCAGCTTCTGGACAAGCAGTTAACTAAAGCAAGTCTAAAATTTTTTTTAGGTCGTCTATTTTTAAACATCACATAGCTAAATTTCATCAAGTGGTGGATATTAAGAGGGGTTCTATTCCTTTTTCCTATCTTAGGGTGCCTTTATTTCAAGGCACTCCGAAAAGACATTAATCAAAATCTATTATAGATAAAATATATAGCAAATTCTCTAAAGGGAAAGGTACTTCTTTGTCCATGGCTAGTTAATTAACATTAATTAATTCAGTCATTACTAGTTCATTATTGCATTCTTTTGCTATTTATCGATGGCCTAAATCTTTGCTTTAATATGTGAATGTTGTATGAGAAATTTTCTTAAGATAAGTACGATTGATGATAAAAAGCTAGTCATAATGCCTTGAAAAATTTCTTGTCTTCCTATGAAAGAAGGTGGCATTGGCATTAGCAACTTCAGCCATTGAATGATTTTATATTGAGCAAATTTTCCTTGAAAATGATTACTTCTCATGCCTATCCCATTTTAATTTCTTAAAATTGTTTTCTTTCTTCTTCTAGGCTTCCTCGTGAAACATATCTATAGTCATCTATTTGGTACTCTATCAAACGAGTTTACTCTTCTCTTAGATTAAAAATTGCATAGCTTATTGGAAATAATAGTTGCTTAAATTTTTAGACTGATGAGTGGCTTCTACCTCTGATGGCAAGCCAACTTAGGATTTCTAACAAAGAAAAATAGAAGCTGACTGACTTAGTGCCTAATTTTTTCACTAATAATATATGGCACTTAAGTCATATTTTAAATGCAATAGTGAAAAATAATATTGCTTCAGTTTCAGCTATTTATCATGACTCAAATATCTATGTTTGGACTTCGATTCTAAGTGGTGTTCACTCTGTTAAGAGTATGTACAATCATCTTAGAATTTCCAAACCCATAGTTCAATGGCACTTTTTATTTAGAAGGAATTCCTACCTCCATCGCATTCTAAGATCTGCTAGCTTGCTATTTTGGGCTATCTTCCAATGAATGACAATTTATTAAGGAAAGGTATGTGCTTTGCTTCTCGATGCCATCTGTTTCTTGATCATGTAGAAGATAGCACTCATGTTTTCATTTATTGTCCCTTTACTTCTTTTATTTGGACTGCCATCTCTTCCCTTTTTGGTAAAAGAATTCATACCTTTGGGACTCTCTTAGATTTAGTTCTTGATGCACTGTAATATCAATTCAGTTCCCAAATAGTAGTCCTTTGGAATATGGCAATTATCAATGGATTGGTGGTTATTTAGAAAATTCAAAATGCTTTATTATTTAATGACGAAGCCCTAAACATTCATTTAACCCTCCGATTTGTATGGAATTGCATTAAAGACTCTAATTTCTTTTGCCTTGGAAGAATGTTTAATTCCCATGATGATCTTTATATTCTTAATCTTATACACATCAAAGTGATTTTAAGTGCTACGCTAAAAATAATTCCTATGGCTTGGCAGCAACCTCTAACGACATGGATCAAAGCCAATATTAATGGGTCAGCTATAGGTTCTCCAGGTATGGCTTTTGCTAGTAGGATTTTCATAACTCCTTTAACATTTTTGAAAGGGTCTTTCACATTCTCCATTGGAATTGATTATGCTTTTATGGCCAAACTTTATACAATAATCTATGTTGTTCATGTTGCTTGGATAAAGGGATGGCATTGTTTATGGCTGGAGTCTAATTCTTTATATGTTATTTATCTCTTTAACATATAGTCTACGTATATTCCTTCAAAAATTAAGCATCAATGGCTGCAATGTCTTCATTTTGTGTCTCAAATGAACTTTTGTGTGTTTCACATATACAGGGAAGGAAACAAAGTGGTTGATGCTCTTGCTAAGTACAGAGTCTCATCTACTTCTATTTTATGGTCGAACTCAGTGCCAAGTTTTTGTAATAAGTTGATTTATGATGATTTTAGTAGTTGTGGATCCTATAGATTTTATTAGCTTCTTTAAGGAATCTTGTTTTCTGATGCTTCTCAACAATTATTAATTTTTTTAATTCCATTTTTTGTTAGACAATAGAAGCGTGACGCTAACACTAAGAGGGTGTCAATATAATTAAGATGCTCAAGTGCATTTCTGATTTATGGACTTCAGCTTTTCACTATAATAATAATAATAATAATAATAATAATAATAATAATGAATCCTAAAGTCAGTACACAATCTAATACTCCATCAACCCAGACAACTAGAAACCTTATTTCTAGAATAACTCCTACACAGTATAGCATAAGAGATTCATACACAACAACTTATGATGCAGGCACTCCTCCAAAAAGAACAGCAGAAGTTCAACCTGACACCATACCTGTTAGGAGACATAATATAGGATAGAGATTAATCCCTGATAAAGACTATTATTTTAGTAATCAAATACTACTTAATATTGCCAAAATAGATCCACAAGAATGGGATGCATACATAGAACAGTGGTCCTCATTAGTTCTAAGACATTATATACAATATGATTATAATATAACTACTAAAGAAGACATTATCAATAAAGGAGAGACATTTCTAGGAGAAGTGTAAGAGGAGCTTGGGAAACATATAAAAGAGAAAATCCTCAAGAACTTCAACACATAATTTCCTTAGGACCAAACATATTAAATTTCACAGGACTCATTCATAGAATGATAACAGGACAAGAAACAATTATAGGTTCTGAAATTAGATAAGAACAAGCACTTAAAGACCTAGAATAATTACAACTTAATTCTTGGGAATATATAAAAGAATTTTCCTGTGATTATTTACATCTTGCATCTATTTTAGGAAATTACTTTTCACAAGAATTAGGAAACAGAATATTCTCTAAACTTCCAGGAGAATTAGGGCTTAAAATACATAATAAATGGAAAGAAAAACTTAGAACAATTCCTCCAGACATAGTTACAGGATGGGATAATATAGGACATAGAATACAGCATATAATGCAGGTATTAAAAGAGAAATGTATAGCAATAGCCATACAAAAGCAGCTTAAGACACAAAATACTAGGTATTGTAGAAAGATACACACACCCTAAGCATATGAGTCTAGATACTCTAAGACTAAGAATAAAAAACAACATAAACATAAGACACGAAGGTCTCATAAAAAGATAAAAAGAAAATCTTATAAAATTAGGAAATAAGATGAAAAGAAACCTTATCTTAAGAAAGACAAACATGTTAGAAGAAAAAAAATAAATAAGACTTATCAAAACAAACTTACTTGTTTTGCATGTAACAAAGAATGACATTTTGCAAAAGAATGCCCTTACAAACATAATCTCTATACAAGAAATGCAGAGATTATAAAACAGATAAACATGAATTTAATACATGTTGATGAAGACATGTTAGGCATATCTTCTATTTACTCAAAAGTATCTAAGGATATATATGAGGAAGTAGAAAGAATTCCAAAAGACTACTCTTTTATAAATCAGTTTGTAAAAGATATAGACCAAATACAAGACATATACACAAAAACATTAACTTCTAAAGAAGAAGAAGAAAAAATAAATTTTATGTTTTCTTATCTAAAAAATTCTGAGATAATAGACTGTTTACATGATTGGCATTTTAATACAGGATCAGACATAAATCCATGCTTTAAATGTAGACCTTTTCCACATATAACTGTTAGGGCTAGATGCATAAAATGCATGATAGAAATATGCAAATTATGCCTAGAACAACATTATCATACTACATTTCCTAGACATAACTCAACTTATACACAACCAACATGTATAAGCAATCAAAGACTTTCTACCCTAGAAAATAGAGTAGCCATATTTGAAGACTCTTATGACATCTTTCCGAAGAAATTAAAAGACTTAAGAAAGGAAAACAACAGGAAATACCAGATAATTCACCAAATACAGGAATAAGAATATCTGAACCATATGAGTCATTAAACTTTCAATTTCATACATTAATGGCTTTAGAATCATAGAGTTCATAGACTGAAAAATTGGTATATCATAAAATACCAACTATATGCAATAAGACACCTATAACAGAACTCAAAGTTTCAGTAATATTAAACATTAAGGGAAAAGAAGTGGTCTTACTAGCCCTTATAGACACGAGAGCCTCTAAAAACACTATAGACTTAAGAATAGTAGAATTTTTAGATAAAAATTCTATAAGACATCATCCACAAGGAAGAAAAAGCACACAGTATGACAAAACAGCCTTCCGCATACATAAATACATTACAAATGCACATCTAAAAATTGCTGATAATTATAGCCAATATGGACAAGCTTGTAAAGTCAGCCATTTTTGGGTAGACACTCTAAACCACTAGTACATCAAGATGATAATAGGATTATCATTTTTATTTGGAGACATCGGTGGACTTTTTACAACTAATGACTATATTTTCTTTATTAGAAAACCTATACTCAGCCCTGTAATATCAAAGTATGCGCTCACACAGCGTGGTGAGAATTATAGGGTACCACTTCCTTTGCCAAATTTTCCAAAAAACATTGAAGACAAAATGGAAAATTGCACTTGCAAAATCAAAGGTCAATGTAAAAAAGACAATTTAGACAGCTTCCTAATAGGAGAAGAGACAGATCCTGAAGAAACCATTCCTAATTATGAAGAATTTAGGGACATAGACTTAATAGACTTAGTAGACTTGTCTAAGGCTATAAAAGCTTTAAAACAACATACAGAACTTGATGACATAATTAGTAAACTTGAAAAAATAGGGACTATAGGAGAAAATCCTACCAGACACTGGAACAAAAACAAAATAACATGTAAGTTAGACATAATCAATCCTTATTTAACCATTAAAGCAGGAAAGATTAAATTCAATACTTGGGAGATAGACGAATGCAAAATGCATATTAAATAACTCCTAGACTTACAAGTTATAAGATAGAGTACATCTAGACATAGATCACCAGCTTTTATTGTCCAAAAAGAATCAGAACTTAAAAGAGGACAATCTAGGATGGTATTTAATTATAAAAGACTCAATGACAACACACATGGAGACGGATACAAAATTCCAAACAAAGACGTGTTAATCAATAAAATACAAAATGCTAAAATCTTCAGTAAATTTGATCTAAAATCAGGTTTTTGGCATATTAAGATGCATGAAGACAATATTCCTTGGATAGCTTTTAGTTTCCCTGAAGGACACTTTGAATGGCTAGTAATGCCATTTGGACTAAAAAATGCTCCATAAATTTTTCAAAGGAAAATGGATGAAGCATTTAGACAATGTAGTACATTTACTTGTGTGTATATTGATGACATTTTAGTTTTTTCAAAAACTGGTATTAGAGCCTGGTTGGGCCCTCCAAAATTGAAAAAGAACACATTGCACACTTACACTCTGTATTCAACATATTTGAAAACCATGGAATGATAATATCTAAAAAGAAAATGGTTCTCAATAAAAGACATATTGAATTCCTAGGCTCAAAAATAGGGCAAGGAAGAATTAAACTTCAACCTCATATTACTAGGAAAATTTTAGAATATCCTGATAAAATTAAGGAACTTAAAAAACTTCAGACCTTTCTAGGACTTTTAAATTATACTAGGCCTTTTATAAAAGACTTATTTAAACTGGCTGGCCCTTTGTATAATAAACATCTATTAAAGGCCAAAGAAATTTTAATAGTGAGGATATTAAGATTGTATAAAACATTTAAAAAAATAGGTACAAAATCTTCCTCTGTTCAGGCTTCCTTTAAATACATACTACATGCTTATAGAAACAGATGGTTGTGAATTAGGATAGGGAGCTATATTATATGCAAAACCTCATAAATATTCACCTAAGATAGAAGAACAAATTTGTAGATACTCTTCTGGTATTTATAAAGAAAAAGGCATTAAATCATTAGACTTTGAAATATTGGCAGTTATAAATGGAATTGAAAAATTCTATTTATATATATGCAACAAACCCTTTACAATAAGGACAAACTGTGAAGCAATTGTAAAATTTTACAATAAACAAACTGAGAAGAAGACTAATGCTAATAGATGCTTAAATTTTGTAAATTTAATCACGAATAAAGGTATTAAGCCTTCTTTCGAACATATAGATTGAAAGAAAAATACTCTTGCAGACAATTTATCCAGACTAATCTTTTGATGTGTTATTTGTAGGAAATCTTAGAGGAAAAATCCTCAGACACCAAAGAAAGACTTGGTTTTGAAGCAAAAGCTCAAAACTCAGACATTAAGACATTTCCATTTGGAAAAGACATGGGCTCCAAAAAAACCCCACAATTTATATCAAGATAAATGCAACTGTTACAACCATGAAATTTGGTTAATAAGAGTTGCCAGTTTTTAAAGACACTCACACTTTTAATTTTGAAGGCAGAAACGACTTTAGTGGTCCACAGCTCTGCATAATAAACAGCATTTGGAATCTCCCTACAGAAGAAAAGGGAATCTCCAAAAAAATGGGAGTAATTAATGCTCTTATTAATTATTTCCAAACATCTCAGACACCTTCAGGCAAAAAATTCTTGTGTCATGTGCTATACAATGGCCCATATGCTAGAATTTATCATAATTGAGCTGAAATCAATGAAAGGATTAAGGTCCATAAACAAATGTTTAAATTTGACAAGACATTAAAGATACCTAAATTTAAAGGCTTTTATGATTGCAAAGAGGCCCAAAAGACCTCCAAGACTTTCTCCAGCCCAATACGCCATACTTTGTTTCTCCTGAAGTAAAGAAAAGGCTCACAGATCCATCTTCATCTTCAAGCTCATCACTTGCTAAACTGGAACATCATATTCTAAGAAACTTACAAAATATATGGTTCCAATAGACAATACAAAAAATAAAACTGTATTTATAGAACATAATGTTCCTTACTCTTTAAATACCTGGATCGAAGACATTATGGACACATCTTGGACAAAGTTTGTTATTCTACAAGAATTCTTAGACTTATGTCATAATGATCAATTTGTTGACAGTAATGCAATTAATGATGGCATTTTTTGTGGATATATTTATCATTGTGATAATAGATATTCTTGCAGAAATGAACACCAATTGTGTGGAAAGACAAGTTCTTGTCATTGCCAGCTTGTATACTCATTCAAATCCTATGGAATTTGGGTAGACAGGCTTCATTTTGGCAAGAAATTCAAAAACATTGAAATAATTCCATTACAATTCTATTAGCATAGGCTTTTGACAGACTTATGGATCCATGATCCATCTAACATTATAGACTTGCTAGATATTCTTGAGTTGCCCTTACTAGAAGCTGTAGCTCATAATGCCATTCATGTTAAAATAACAGTAGTTCCTTCTGAAGACATTATAGGACAAACAGAACCATGTTATTCTATGGCATTTATCCACACACTCGGACATCCAAGATACAAAGACACCCCTTCAAAGCATCTCCATCTAGAAACTTCATGGACTCTTCCTCAAAACTTATGGCCCAAGGCCTTAGTTCATTGGAAGGCTAGGACAACAGTATATAACTTTTTCTTTAATATTAATGGTCCTAAAACAAACATTTACGACTTATATGATGGGACTCATTATTAAAAAGTTTATATCATAAAAGGACTGTTAGAATCCAGCTCCATTAGCTTCTGTCTTAAAGGAAGCAATGAATTCCATATAATTGTTAAAGTGTATAAAACACTATTTAAAAAGGAGCAAAAAAATAAAGACACTGATTCTGACACTCACTCTACAGCTGATAGCAGACACTCTCCCACTGACAATGGAAGACAAATGGTGGACCCCTCCATGTTCCATGAAGACCCCTAGACAAGAAGATAAATAGTGGAAAAGACTACACAGAAGTGGGCCAACCCACGTGAAGACACAACTTGTACTAATGTTTATCCTGATAAGCATTACATTTATTTTTCTTATTTTACCCCTCTACTAGAGGGTATTGTTTGTAATTTTCCTTCAGTCCTTTGACTATATAAGGAGGACTCCTCTCTTTGTTTTACATATAGAAGTCTCTGATAGCCCTCTTCCTACAAGAGCAAAGCAAACTCATAAGAAAAATACATCTCTTGCCCACTATAGGATCTAGATAAAAATCACTTTCTTATGAGTTCGACAGCGTAAATATTATAAATTAGTAAGTTGTTAGCTATGTACTGTTTCTAAGTTCTCTTTGAGATTCATCCATAGAGAAAAGATAAATAAACGAAAGTGTTCTTCACTCCAGGCACTCTATTCTAATCTTTTGTATGTATTACTTTATTTGTGATATAATTGATTTTGCATAAAAAAATTTAAATAAGTTATAATCACCAATTTAATTCTTTCAAACTATATATGTTAAGAAATTTAAACTAGTAGTATTCCTTAGTATTATCCTTAGGAGGAAAAGAATGGCCAAGGAAAGCCTAAGAAAGTACTCCAGTGGTAAAGGATTATGAATAGGTAGAGTTTCTGGGAAACTTGCTAGTTTTTTCTTAAATATATAGGTTTAAGTTTTAAATCATTGGTTTATTTATTTAAATTTTTCATCATTCATTATATCTATAATTTAGGGTGATGCATATAGACAGATTACTATAGAATGGCTGGAAATGAAAAATGCTTTTAAATGTTTATCTGAGTATCTATTAGATAAATCTCATATTTTATTCTGATATTTCTTTCAATTTGAACAGTATTTATTTATGACTACTATAGAAAAAGTTTAGAGAATTTTTGTTTTTAGATTTACAAAGCAAACAAAGTTTAGAAGAATTTAGATAAGAGACACTACACATATAGACGTAGAAGACAACAATCATATAGAAAACCACGATTAATACTGTGATTGTAATGAAGTCACTAGATGTATCTTTTTATTTCAATCTCTTGCAGACTCATTAAATACACTAATTAGACAATTCCTACACATTCCATACACACAACCTCAAGACCAGACATCCAACTCAGAACCTTCTGTCTCTCAAACTCTTGAATCAGACTCTTCATGAATGTTGAACAGACAATTTATAGAATAGACTATCGATAGCACAATTAGAAATAAGACTTCATAATTTACAAGAATAATATATTAGACTTATTAGAAGAAGCATATATTTAGACAGACTTAGAAAACAACAACTTTTAAATACACTTAAAAAAGACATTGAAAATACAATATACAAGATAAGACATTTCCAAGACTATCAAGTGATTTTCACACTTTAATGAGTAAACAGGCTTTAGATAATATAAATTTGCAAATTTTAGAAGAAAATTTTAATTTGCAAGAATTTGAATGGACATATTTAAGACTCATTACAAGACCTAATACTTTGTATTTCTCTAGCATTAAAGACACAGGACTAAATCATAGCATTACAATAGCCAAGTGGAATATAAACAAGACTAAAAGATGTATTAAATACTTAGAAGACTGTAGGGTGATAATCTCACTTTAACCAGACATCTGGCTCCTAGACTTCTTTAGATATATCTTATATCTTTAGACACTAAGACATTTGGCATTAGTATACTTTCTAAAATCAAAATTTTGGCATTATTATTATTATTATTATTATTTGATGCCATAACCATAACATTAATAATAATATTTCATTCCTCACATTTTCCATCATTTGTCATTTTCATAATTCCGTATATACCAAATAATTTTATTTTATTATTTTTATACATTAAAATTCAATTTAGTTTGCGTACATTCTTGTTAGGTTTTATGATTCAAAAACGCAGCGGAAATTAAAACTTTTAATCACAACCTCTAACCCAAATCTAATTAATTTGATTAATTGATTTAAAACTAGGATTTTCAAATCTTACCACAAACGCAGAAGATGCAACATTTTTGGAAGGCAGAGAGGAGGTTCACTCCGGTGACACCTTACCTCAAGCTTTTGATTTTGGTAGTTCAGATCAAGATGTCTCCAAAAGAATCTGTCCTCCATAAGCATCCATACGAACAGCCCTTGATTAAAATGAAAACTTTATGTGCTAGCACTTCTCTTGATTTCTCAAAAATCAAAAATAAAAAACACTCTGTGTTTTAGTTTTTCTCAAAGAAGAAAAATGAATTTTTTGGTGGCTAATGATTGAGTTAGTGAAACCCTAGAGAATATAACATATTTATAGACCTCTAATTAGGGTTTCACTTACCAAAAGAAATTTTTGGTAATTTCTCAATTATTGTTATTCTAATTTTATATAAAATTAAATCAGAAATAATATTTTGTTTATTTAAGATAACCTTTACCTTAAATAAATATATAAATAAACTATTTATTTATTTCCGCAGAGCATATACCAGCTTCTTAAACCCATATCCATTTTTAGGCCTGTTCTAAGTGTGTGACCCTATAGGTTCACATGACTTTAAGAGTGGACCTTAAATCTCTATTTAGGCCGACAAGTCATAAGTGCCCTCTAGTAAGACATTATAACTAACTAAGTCATATGAAGTCAATAATTCGACATAACCTAATTTATAATAAATATTATAATCCCTTTGTCAGATGATATCTTAATTGAATATAAGGCATAGTTTCTGTCATCCTTATATAATTCAATTATATTATTAATTGACTCTAAGTAGAATGGAAATGATAACTCTTTATCAATTCACTTTAGCATGGCCATGCATTTTCCTCAGTTTATCTTATCAAGGGGCCCATAGATATCTTACTCATATTAAATGAGGGAAAAATTCCTTCTCAATCATTCACATTCCTCATATAACTCATTTCATATCCAATAATAATCTATTTAATCATCCTATTAAAGACAATGTTAGATTGTGTTTAAATATATAATAGTTATGTAGAAATCTATAATCATTTCAAGGTTAAAGGACTAAATCAATATTATTATGATGAGAATTACTTATGACAACTATATATATAGTATTCTCTTGATGAGTCAATCCAGTACATTATTTCCCAAATAAGTACCTATGAGTTGACTTAATATCTCATATTCATTATCAGTAAAACATAATCATTAATCAACATCATACTAGCCATAACATATTGTTATGACTAGGGATAATTTGAATAGAACTCATATTTAATCTAAGGGTCACATACTTGATGACCTTAGTAAGAATTGACTATTCAAGTAATTATCATAACACAAAATGATAATGAAAAATGCCTCTTTATTAAATAAAATGATAAAGTCAAAACATGATCATACATGATTGACCTAGTGCATATCACTAACAGTTCTATGATATACTATCTAGTTTCGCTTATTAAGTTAAAATTTTTATAATAATAATAAATTCTGAAGATAGCTTTACACTAATAGGACTTTTTTTTCTTTTTGGTCATTATTATAGACTGAAAACTATATAACCTTCCCTCTTTAATTAATCTAGTGTAATAACATATACAACACGCATGTATTACCATATTATGTAGCAATCCTAGCCTTTAATGAGTTGGAAGACCTAACTTATAAAAATTAAGCATTTAACTAAAGTGATAAAACTAAAACCTAATAGCACATGAGTAAACCCTAGATCACTTGATATTATTAGTTTAGCCTTCCAACTCATTAAAGACCAGGATTATAATAAAATTTCTCCAAAATCAAGAGAAAAACCATACAAACTAAGACAAATTAACATTGTCAATTGGGCATCAATCAAGATTTGCCAAGAGGTAGGCTTTAATAGCCTTAAACTTTTACTTGGCTTCTCCTTTACTAGACTTGACATCTTCTCAATTCCTTGAGCTTAATGTATGTCATCCTTCATGTAAAATACTTGCTTATGCCTTTGAAAATGCATTCTTCATCAAGAGTAAGCACTAATTTGGTCTCATTGCTAATTTTCTCAAGTGTATACCTATCAAAGCATCACCTTTCATTATAGTGTAGCCATAGATGAGGTTCTATTTGTCAAGTACATCAATCTTATGCTTCACATACTTGAAATAGTTCCACACAACATTCAAAATACACATATATAATAATGTGTACTTAAATTAGAAGTTAATTTCTAAATACACAAGTTGAATAGTACCTTTAGACTTGTTAGAAGATATAAATTAATTAAGATGTGCATAATGCTAATTCAAATATATCTAATGTTTTAAACTGAAAAAAAGAATATATATATATATATATATATATATATATATATATATATATATATATATATATATATATTGTTTGTTTATTTATTTATTTATTTTGGACATAAATCTTTCAAGTAACCTTTAGCAAAAGCAATCTTTTTGGTGCTTCTTGACTTTCCATCACCTTGAACAAGGTCAAAGCTCTTGATGCCATATGGTGCAACTTGAGGAATAATGATATCATATCCAAAGGTTATAGCATTGAATAGCCTATACTAGGGAATGTGCTGGTAACTTCCTCCTCACAAGTGAAAACACCCATTGTATTACAGCCTAGACTTCTTACAAATATAATGCATAAGAATATGAAGGATATAAGATGTTGAACTATAACATATTTTAGAGGTTAGGTCAACTGAGAACTGGAAGGCTGTTTAAAGGCCATAATTGAAATTGTCAATTAAATTCTATGAAGATGTTTGCAAATAATTAGCTTACATATAGAAGACAATTACCCTTTCCATTTTGTCAATTGATGTCAAGTATATAAATACATATATAATAAGAGAAAATATGGGTGGTATAGGAGTATCAAAAACTTAGTTTAGGACTTACAATACTACAGGCATATCTCTATAGCCCAAGCAAATACTTTCTATCTTTTGATTAGTGTTTATTTTATTTTTTCCTCTCTTATCATGAGTTAAATTAGAAGCAAACAATATATTTTTAGGGTTATCATTTGTACCTAAATTAAATAATTCAGTTTGTACGGAACTAATGTCAAACATATGCATGAAATGATCATCACAAATAGAATAACCATTAGGAAACACCACATAAATAAGCAAACTCAGACTTCATTACATTCACTTTCAAAAAAATAAATCATTAGTTTTAAATAAAAGAGCAAGGGAAACATCAAAATCATCATAAAAGACATCCATGATGGAACTAATGATGTAGGCTTTGAAATCCTACTCCTAGTTTTAATCATCAACATCTTTTAGCTCCGCAGCGCCTATGTTTTTCTCAGACTCTTCCTCATATGGTACCAGCTCTTCCACAGGAACTTCCTTAATAGCAGCTTTCTTCATTCTCTTCATAAAATTTAAAAAGATTTCAAATCCCAAGATCACTTCTTCGGCCATTAATAGAGGCTTTAGAGCCCCATTGTATGGATACCCAGTGCCTTCCCTTACTAAAGTCTCCCATAAAGCCTTTCTCTCTACCATAATCTCTTCCTCTTTCTTCTTGAGTTGATCCAGATGTCAATTTCTTCCTTAGAATTATCAATCACTTCAAATCCTACTCCATGCTTCAAGATGGGTACCTTAAGCTCCATAAATTTTGAGGGTCTACTATAGTTCTTTCCCAATCCTATATTAGGCATGAATTTCATGTTGTTCATCATGTTAAGAACCCTATTATCTATTTTGCCTTCATAAATTACACAAATGTCAAAACTCAAACTTACAGGGATCTATTTATGAGCTAGCTTCAAAGCAACCACAATAGCTTCAGTTTCAGTGGACATGGTGACAACTTTACCTTCATGTAGAAACTTGATTTTCTGATGGACAGTGGAGGGCATACCACCCAAAGGATGAAATCATTTTCTTCTTAACAAAATAGTAAAGGTCATAGGAATATCAATTATATGCAAGTCAACCCAAGTCTCGATAGGTCCTATCCTTACCAAGACTCTAAACGTCCCCTTGACAGGCCTTTTTGTATCATTATAGGCCTTTATGACTACCTTAAAAGGTTTTAAGTTTTCCATAATCAACCTTAACTTTAGTAGAATCTTTAACAAACACACATTAATGATAGAACCTTTATTTTCCATAACACAATAGGTCTTATTTCCCTTTACTTCAGCCTTAATGAATAAGGCTTTATGGTGATCCCTCCCTTCCAAGGATAAATCATCATCAAAAAACATTATGGTGAATTGGCAGGTTTCTATCAATGAATTAAACATTTGCTTAAGAGTACAACTAGTGGAGATCTTTTCTAGTCCAGGGCCAGAACTAGTGCTTCCCAGTAGTCTTTAGAATGCATAAGTAGCTCCCAAACACTAGCAATGATTTCCCTATCTCTCTTCTCTTCTTCCCCTTTCTCTAGATTCTTTATCTTTTATGGTTCAGATTCAGTAGTTTTAGCTCCTTCTCTTTTCTCCTCGACCATTCTTACAGACTTTTCTAATCTACTTTCCTCATCATCCCATAAATCAACTCACCCTTTATCCTTATCATTAGAGCTCCAGATATCCAAGACATACACAGTAAGCTCTATAAATTATTTATTTTAATTCAGATCATTTGGTTTGGTTCAAGTTTTAGTAAGCTAGAGGTGGTGCCATAAAAAGAGTTTAAGACTTACTCTTTTGTTAGACCGATGTTGATCATCAATATAGGTGCGTTAGGTGGTGGTACATTTCAGTAATTAGGGAGAGGTTTATTCTGGGTGTTTAGCTTTCTTATCTCGACGTCAATGATTTTACTTACATCAATCAGGTTTTGAATTTCATGTTTCAATCGGGCATAACTGTCAGTGTCATGCCCAATGGTCTAGTAGAATTTGGAAAAAAGCTTTAGGTTGGTACCTAGCAAAGGTTATTGTAAAGGTAAGGGTTATAATAGGTTCTTCTCAATTAGCTTTTCAAGTACTTTGAATAGAGGGAATCTTTAGGGTTGCTTAATAGTATTAATCTACAAACTGGTACTTAGTTGCCTGATGGTGTTGATTTGCACATTACCGCTTGAGCTAACTCTATCCTTGCCCCTAGATCTTCCCCCAAAGAACCTCTTCTCCTAAGCTAAATCTAACTCTTTTTGGACCATAAATATATATAGTTCTAAATTTTGGATTCCTAAATCCCTCAGTTTCTTAAATAATATTGAAACACACCCTTCCATTGCCAGTATCAGTTAGTCTAACTCAGTGAGCCTATGCCTTATTTGGATATCTTCCCCCTCCAACAAGTTAAATAATCAATAAATTATTCATTAAACCTCTACTTAGTATTCTTAAATCCCTTAAAAATACTTTTAACTAAACATTAAAGTGATACTACTTCACAAATGTAGCACACAGTTCTTTCCAATAGGGCTGGATGTGTAGTTCTAAAGTGTAATACTAATGGATTAGTGCACCCTCCAATGATATGGGGAACTATTTGATTATCTGGCCTTTAGTCAATTATGTGGCTTTCATGTAAGTCATATATTGCTTTAAATACAAATGGAGGTCTTCGATTCTAGAATACTTTTCATGTCAAGGAATTTGAAGTTCTAAGGTAACGGATCATCGTCCTCATCCAGATTCAAATCAGTATAGTCAAGCAGAGCATCCATGTCCTTCTCTTTCATTATTATCTATATTTGAGTCATGGCCTTAGTTATATTCTTGGCCTAGTTAGATTGTTCCACATTCTCAGTCGGGTTCTTATTCTTTCAGTTTAGTGGATCAATCAGGACTATCAAATTATCCTTTTCCCTTTCTCTTACCAAGATCTTAACATCAAGATTAATTGGGTTAGTTTACTGTGTAGGCTGACTTTCCCTGATCAACTTGGTTATTTCTCTCATCATCTCTTTCATCATAGACGAAGTTTCAATAGATACTTCCTTTTTTAACTATGCTTTAAAGGTCTCAGGATCAAAACTGCTTGCCATTTTTATTGAACTCCTGACTAAGTGACCAAAACTGGACCAAACCCACTCGGATGAGTTTAAAGGATCTATATTGCTACAAGTCCATATGTCAGAATTATGCATGATATGCAAGTCTGTTTTATTATAGAAGAAAAAAATAAACAAGCATACTTAATATATACAAGACATATAGATAAAATATGAAACATTAAAAACAATGGCCTCCACCCTTATTTCACCCACACACATGTTCAATGGTGAGTTTCTTGTCTTAGGATTTTTAATCTGGGTTTTAATTATCAATAAGGGATAACAAAACCGTCTTATGCAAGATAACTCTCAAAATGGACTGAATAAGTAATAGATCCTCTAAATAAATCCAAAGTCCATTTTCAACGAGATAAGAATGACATCAAAGCGTTACCTTATCAAGATCCATTTTAATGGGCCAAAATGGGCATGAAAGGCCCATTTTGACAATATTTATTTTAAAATGGGCTAAGAATAGGTGTAAAAGGATCATCTTTACAAGGTTTATTTTTAATGGGTTTGAGTTTTATTTTAAGGTCCATTAAAGGGCATAAAACACATGCAATTGGAAAATTCCTAAGGGAAATTACTAGGATAATACATGAGCTTGAGTCTCAGGTAGCAAGCTTTAGCTCCCACAATGATATACATCAATGCATGTCTCCCCACTCAAAGATCTGTATGACAAGGATGAGTACATGTTGTGAGTGACAATAATCAAATATTCCACCACTAGGTTTGAGTGAAATGTAGGTAGCAAAATACTGACTATTATTAGGTTAATTTAGGACTAAGTGCTCATTGTGTACAAACATGTCATGAATCCAATAGAAATGCAAAAGAAATGATAGAATAATTAAAGATGATAAATTATAAAACACTTGGAATCAGTTTCTCTATCCCTAATGGAATCACCACCGTAGGCGACAGGTTTTAGCACATGCCTAAGTGTTTAGTGACCATGACACGATGTGAGCTCGAGGCCCTCTAGGAAATATGAAATAAGTCATAAAGCCCAATTGGAGATGGAGTTTCCACTCAGATGAAAGCCAAGACACACTCATATGGCAAATGGATTCCACGGAAGTTCCCATAAGCCATCATTAGAGAATGGGTTCAGAAACTGGGTATGGGTGTTTGAATGCCCACCTAACCTTGCAGTTGGCCACTATTTATGTTTTGTAATTTATTACCCTTAATTATTCAATAATTTTTTTTATTACCACATGCATTGTAATTTCCTTTGAACAATTATCTCATTTTATAATTAAGCTTGAGTTTGCACATTAATTTCTTTTATGCATTTAGTCCCAACATTCACCATAAAAAAAGCAAATAATAATAATTTACAACCATATATTCAAAACCAAATGGAGAAGTGATTAAGGATTATAACATTTTATGCAAAGTAAAAGAATAATAAATGGAAAATAAACCAAGAATAAATTACAAGTAAACTACTTGGATTAAATATAACCTCTCAAGAACTAATTAACAAGATAAATACTCAATGATTAGAAATCACTAATAAAACCCCTACAATTGACAAAATTTTAGCTCCCAAAACACATAAAGATTCTAAACAAAAATCCACAAGATTAGTTCATGGATCAATTTAGTAAAATAAAAGAGAAAAAACAATAAAGATAGATACTAAACTTTAATTGAATAACATGGTGGGATAATCATACAAAATAAACCTAAGAATGCTAAGGCATGTACATTCATAGGAATCCTATACAACTTATGAAAAAATAAGACAAGGTCATGTAAGACCCTGTCAGAGTGGCGATCACCTCTGCCATGAGGTGATTGCCTCTGTTATGTGGCATTCACCTCTGCCATGAGGTGATTGTAGAGGCGATCGCCACTGTTATGTGGTGATCGCCTCTACCATAAGGTGATCGCCTCAATTATATGGTGATCACCTCTGCCATGAGGTTATCCCCTCTGTTATAAAGTGATTGCCTTCAGGCCAAGAGGCGCTGAGGTGATTGCCTAATCAATAGATGCAAACAACTCTTAAAAAGTAGTAAATTTTATTTCTAAACAAGCAATAAGTAATGTAAATGAATAAGACTTACAAATATGCTCAAAACTTCAGTTAATCATGCTAAGAGCATGGCATAACATAGGCAATAAGCACAAAAACAAGTAACTAAAAAACTAAGTAAAGAGTTCAATAATACTAAAGCTTCAATGTTTAAAAGAAATGAGAATCGTCATCGAAACAATAACTTTTCTAAAAATGGTTGGCCCTCAGAGATAAGTATGGATTTTGATCTTCACTTGAATGCAAGGTTTTTATCTACTCCTCCTTAAGAATGAATCCTCAAGCTTCCTTCTTCCCCTTTTAGGACCTCCTTCCTCCCTGTTTCAAAGCCTCTCCCTCCTGAAGAACTCTCTCTCTTTTTTTAATAATCATTTCTGATTGCCCCCCTTTCTTCTCTTTTTTTTTTCTCCATTTTAATCACCTCCATAGCCCATTCCCATACTACTCTCTTTCATCATTTCATTTTTAGTCTTTTTCTCTTCCTAAAAAATTTTCTTTTTCATATAAAAGACAAAGTTCCAATCAAGGTAGGGCCACCAAGTTAGTTGCCATGGTCACCTCTTCATTTTATGCAAAGGCAAGTGGCTGCTCTAGAGGTGGTGCCTCTACAAAGAGGTGATTATCTCATCATCCACTACCAAAGAGGTGATTGCCTCTTGATAGAGGCATCGCATCACCTCTTTAGCCTACCCTGCACTAGGCCTAGTGGGCTGAGGTGAATTAGGCCTCCTTATAAGGATTTTGAGCTTGGATTTATGGGCTTCAAGCCCTTGGGCTCATTTTTTAGAAGATTTTAGGTTTCTCTCTTCCATTCAAGCTTCATATTTCTCATCATTGGACTCTATTATGGGCTGATCAAACTGAGCATCCACAGTTTACCCCCTATCATAGGCTGATCAAATTGGTCATCTATATATAATTGGATAAACATTCAATCCTCACGGGATTAACTTGTACTTACTCTATATTACTTAATGAACTTGTCTACTTATAAGAACTAATTAACAATACTACTTGGTTATATAGTTTTACAAGAGAAGTGTATTATAATTTTTATATGAAGGTGAATCTCATTTAACATGTGTATTTTTTAGTTAATGGGGAGATATCGATGATAATATAAATCAAACCATTCACCTCATGATGTTCTTAGAAAGTAGTTACCATTTAACTACTCTCTCACTAGCTGTATATTTTTACTTCATGGATAAAAAGAAAAAGAACATAAAAGTTAGACTTTCTTGTTACCATGTAATTATATCATGAAAAATATTTCAGAGACTAATAATGGCATTACATTAACCCAGGTTTTCTATGATGATAATAAGAGTATAATTATTTATTTATTTATTTATTGAAAAAGAAAGAAATCTCAACCAATAGTCTTATCTTTGATTGATTTTTCAAGTGATAAATGTAAAGATTAAAGACCAGACTCTTTCAAACCATAATTTTCTAACTTCAACATAAGAAACCAAAAATATTTTTTAAAGTCGAGCATCTTGGAATTTATGATGCCTCACTGAATTTTAAATTCTCATATAAAGGACTTAAAGATTTCCTTGAATTCAATATTTTATGCATTAATCAGATCATTTTCATATAAATTGTCTCGTTTTCTTTTTTCCCTTTCATTTATGACTTCAGGGTTTCATATGCATGATGCAACTAATAACTTAGAAAATTAAATCATCTCATCCAATGACTGATTATAGCTTTACTATGACAAAAGTATTGATGCAACCTTATCACTCAACAGCTTCTATGATATAGTGTAAACTTCAAAAAACTACTAAATGGTTTTGTCACCTTCAAGTACCATAATAATCTCAATCATTGTAGGATTAAGACTCGGTGATGAATTGGTGCACATAATTGCCAGTTTCAAGACACTGATTATTTGTTGCCTGTCATAGTTGGATAGCCTTCTATTGACCAAGTCAACTAGCCTTCCCTTGGCTAATAAATCTAAGGCCTACAATCATTCAACAATTTAGCAACATACCCACAAACTTAGACAATCATTTTCCCTTATTATTATATTAAAAACAAGTTTTAAACTCTTATAAATGTGTAAAATAGTTCTTAAGTTCTCTAACCTTGTCTAAAAAGAGAAGCAGGATCATCATTTTCTTTATTATCTATAAGGTCCTTCCTATAAACTATTTGTAGCATAATATTTTAATTGTACACTTTGGCTTTTCCTGTGATTGCACTCTTCTGCAAATGTTCTAGTGCTATATATCCTCTGTATCAATAATAATTTTATAAAAAACATTAGCACTACCAGCTTAAAGAGAATTATGAAAAAGAATATGTATTTTCATTACTGTGTCAAAGTAGGTGCTTACATAAGCTTATCTGGTGTTCCTCCATAATATCCTTCATTACCAATATAGTGTTAGATATTTTAGGCTTAAGAGTTGGATCTAGCACAACATTAGATGATTTCAAATTACAATGAACAATAAATTTGGAGTGTATATACAAAAAACCCCTTATAATTCCAAGGCAGATATTGAATCTTGATTCCCAATTAAATACGAGTGTAGTATTTGCATCTGCCAAATTATCAAGTAAACATAACATATAAAGAACAAGAAATAAACACTTAAGCACATAGATTAAATATAATTTTACTTAATTACTTAAGACCATTAAATATGACTATTTTAACCCCTCAAGGTTCAACAAATATGAATAATCACCATGCAAAGCTTTATCAAGGGAGTTGCATTGCATGTACTCATATACCTAAAATTTTAAATTTTCTTTTAAATAGACATCCAAAAATTGAAGCACATTTTCATAAGTCAATAATTTCATAAGTTTAATGATTATGCAAGAACTTAGTTGAATGATTCATTTCAAACAAGCTCCATAAATTTCATATCAGGCTAGGTCATGGAATTTTAAGTTAGGATTTAGCTATTTGGGTTATGGCTTCATTTAGTCTGCATTACAGTGATGGGAAGAGCATGATGATGTAGAGCTATTAAACAACTATTGGTTTGTAGGTTTCATATTCCTTTATGATTATCTTAACCATTTATGATCATAATCTTTAACTACTTAAGTTTTGGCTATAACATATAAGATAAATATATTAGTGACACCATTTAATGTATGTAACAATCTAGCATGTTAGTCAGCTGCAAAGGACTGTTGATTAGTTCTATTCTCAAGTATACCTTCCTTTATCTATTATGCCTGGGAATTGGTAGAACATAATGTTAATTTGGTAATCATCTTTGTTATATTACTTATATAAAGGGCAGCCTACGCTTCCTTGGTTGTAGCTACACACTAAATTATTTTCTTTTTTATGCAAAGGTTTTGTTAGGTCAAAGTTAGTTATCACCAATGCAGTTTGGGATCATGATTATTGCATTTTTCATAAGTTTTCATTGTTACATGATCAAATAAAATTAAAAAAGTACATTTTATCTAGCAAGTGCTCTAGAAAAGTAATCTCACACATATCTCTACTGATATTCTAAGTGAAAATTGATGCTAACACGACATTCATTAAATACTTACTAACACTATCTGATTGCAAGATTATATGAATTATTAGACTTATGTTTTACATCCTTTGATGTTTTAAGATTCTATGTTGTCTTTAGTTCGATAAATTATAGAAAGCTCTAATTTGTTTGATCTCTCCTAAAGAATATTGTGCAAGAATTTTAGTTAATGTTTTTAATCTGCTAAAAAATTACATTTAATTGATGAACTAATAACTTTTTATTTTTATGTGAATGGCTATTTCCTTATACAATTTTATAAGTCAATCATATTTACAAATTTACACTTTTTTTTATTAATGAATTGGACAAGTAAAATCATGTTATGCTCTGTTGCATTATGTTTATTAGGAGTTATGTAGACAAATTTATTGGTTTTTTTATTTTAAGTTATACCATGAGCTTAGTTTATCTATAAGTACCTCCCTTAGCTCTTTCATTTTGCCACACTAGAGATATCTACTATTTATAAACTTACATCTCTTTCTTGTTCATTCATCACCTTTGATATTAATTTTCTTTTCTAAGGCTACCATGGGTGTTGTGACTTACTAAAATGAGGTTGTTACCAAAATCCCTCCTGCTAAGATGTTTAAGATCATTGTCCTTAATGCCCTTAACTTTGTCCTCAAAATTCTGCCAACCTGTAAGAGTATTGAGACCATTGAAGGAAATGGAGGACCTGGAACCATTAGAAAGATAACCTTTACAAAAGGTTAGTTTGACTTAAAATATGATTGTCCTTGTTATATTTATAGTTTTTTTTTTTTGGCATTTGATGTTTTTAACATTTGATAGCAACATGTGTTATGATTAGTAATTGATAAAAATAAAGTTTTAAAAAAACTATCCTGACACTTTTTTCCATAAATAAAACTTGAACTTTGAGATTTTATTTTAGAAAATTCAATTTCTCACCTTTTGCACCATTTATAAATTTCTGATATAATAGACATTTATTTTTAACTAACTAGTTATTATTGTTTTTTATTCTTGTAGGATACGAATTCAAGTACATGAAGCACAAGACTAAAGTACTAAACAAGGATAATTTCATATACAAATATAGTGCAATTAAAGGTGATCCATGGATGGATATGCTAGACAAAATTTCTTGTGAGACAACGATTGTGGCTTCTTATGATAGGGGATCCATCTACAAGCACAATCCAAAGGAGGATAATAAGATTGATGCTAACAAAATCAAAGATGGTGAAGAAAAGGCTTTGGATTTGTTCAAGGTTATTGAAGCCTATATGTTGGCAAATCCTTATACTTGTAACTAAAAAGTACCCATGTCCCAAAATAGTTTCCTTATGTTCTAGTCGACAGCCAAAACTAGTTTTGGATTGAGTAATGAAAGTCTGATAGTGTTACACGGATGGTGTGTAATGTAATATGGGATTTAAGTCAAACTTCTGTTGCAAACTAATAGAAATAAAGATTCAATATTTTGATACCTTTAAAGATTTTATGATGACCAATAATAGTCTACAATATATTAATTTTAGGAAACATATGGTGGCAAAAAATTTTAAAATGATCCTGACTTTTGATGAGTTGGAAGGCTAAATAAATAATACTAAGTCATTTAACATCCACTCATGTACTATTAGGTTTTAGTTTTTATCGTTTTAATTAAATACTCAATTTTTATTGGTTTGACTTTCCAGTTCATTAAAAATTAGGACTACTATGTAATGTCTCCTTCGCATGATGTGACAAATGTCCATGATACCTTTTAGGTATTTTTTTGATTAAATTATTAAAAAAAATTAGAAGTTACAGATGTTTAAATTTTTACACGATGATTTTTTCTACACCCCTTAATACTCAAACATGATAAATCAATTTGCTTCATGGTTTTTTTATCTTTAAATACCATCACAACATCTAAGATGGCAAGCCTAAGAGCAAGTCAGTGATTAGTGCATATGATTGCCAATTTTAGGACTATGATGACTTGTTGTTGCACGTAAGACTTGAAGTTGGTTAGTCTTGTATCCATAAAATCCAATAATTTGCTTTCCTTTATAAGTAAATTTAAAACTTGTTGCATTTAGATACCAACAATTTAATTAGAATTTTAAAACATGATGCAAAATTAAAAATATATGCATAAACAAGAAGTAAAAGAGGTCTTAACATATCTATAAGCGATTGGAAGACATTATTGTACACATCATCCTTTTCCCTATAACTATGTATTATAGAAAGGTAAGAACTTGATTAGACAATTAGTAATGAAAAATAATTTTTAGCCAACGTCTATTGATTGATCTATCACTTAAATTCTCTTAAATAACATCTTAAATTTAAGCTTTGCATATTAAAAGAATAGGTACTAAAAGAGTTTTGCTCTCATTCTATAGCATTTATTCAACTTTATCCGAATTAGTCCAAACTCTATCACTATTGAATACCATAAGTAATTTTAAAAAATCTTTAAGATGTAGGACAATTTTTATTACCTATGTGGCATTGGTTGACCAATCCTACATTTGTCATTATTGGCTTAAAATTTGTTAAAGCAAGCATAATATTAGAGAATTCAATACTCCCATACATAAAAGATTTTAAAGGTAGATTTCTCATATTTCTTGCTATCTCTAGGGCAAATATATATATATATATATATATATATTCTAGTTTTGCAACGAGAAAAATATCTTAAAAGATATTTGGTTCAATTAATTTTACAGTTAGTAATACATAATCATTCACATATAAGCCAAACTTTGGATTAAGAATCGAACATTATTAACTACTCAAATTAATTGAACCAAATATATTTTAAGAGATTTTTTAGTTACAAAACTAGAATATATAACAAGCATATACTCCCCATCCTATTTCACTTGCATCCGTTGTTATTATCCATTCACATGATCCTATTGGTAGTGATAAATGTGGAATCTTTTTACAAATTTCTTTTATCTTTTTTACTAATAATTCATCTCTTTCTGTCCAATCTAATTTTTTATTTTTTTATTTTTTTATTAAAACTAGTCAAAATATAAGATAAATTTGAAATATATTCTACACATAGATTTAATAATCTTAATAATGATTGTAGTTGTCTCTTTTCTGTTATTTTTTTAGGAAATTCTAATAATTTATGGGCTATGTGGGGTTGTAATTTAATTTCTTTATTATTGATTATTGATTCTAAAAATTCTATCTTTGTTTTAGCAATTTTACTTTTTTCTTTTCCTAAAACTAATCTTTTTTCTTCACATATTTCTGTGAATAATAATATTTGTCTAAAATGTTCTTCTAATGTATTAAAACAAATCAATATATCATCAATATATACTAAAGTAAATTCTTTTAATAGTTCTATCATTTTATTAGTAAATTTTTGAAATTCAGCAAGGCTATTTAAGTATCCAAATGGTAAAACATTCATTTTACATAATCCTTAGGGTGATAGAAAGGGTAAGACCGCTATATATTTTTATAACACTCTTATAATTATAATTTATTTTATTTTTTATGATTTTACACATATCATGATTATTATCATATTTCCAAATCCATTTTATATCTTCTCTAAACATATCTACATGTTTATTTGTCAAGAATAAAATTTCTTCTTTAGTATATAACTTTTTTACTAAGATATCAAAATTTTGTGTTAAATTTTCCATTATTTTCTTGTTCTAGCTAATTTATTAATTCTAATACATTTTTTTATATTTTCCCAATGTTCTAGAAAAATAACTTTTATAAACAAGTGTTGTACTAAAAAGAAAAGAAAGAAAATTAGTAGTTAAAAAGTCTAGTTTAGGTGTTGAAAAATTAATTTAGTAGCAAAGCCATGCATCCAAAAAGTTTGAATATAAAAAAATGTAAAATAATGTAGAAACTTGGACATAGTCTTCTATATATATGAGTTTGTAACATAAAGAATGTAAGAAAAAAACGTATGAATAAAATGCTATGAGCTTTTATAATATTTATGAGTAGAAAGCTATCTCTTTGTAAGTTCTCTTACTCTTTCTATATTTTTGATTCATGGTTTGAATGCTTGTATGAATTAATTATTTACAGTTACATTAATTGTGTTCTGTGAATTTGAATTCATACTGTGAATTTGAATTCATACTGTGAATTTTTAATAGTTTGTCTATCATTTGACAATTTGTCTATCTTTCATACATACATCTTTAATATGGTATCAGAGTCTATAGGTTGAGAAAAGAATTTACAGAAAAAATGAAAAAATGAAAAGAAAATTTGAAATTTGCTAATAGGAATTAGCAGTAATAATGAACGAATAAGTCAAGATTTTGATAGTAACGCAATATTTTGTGACTATAAAGAACCACATAATAATCACAGTATAGAAGGTAATGATGTAGAAAATTTAGTAGTTGACATGATAACAAACATAGGAAATTATTTATATAACAAATTATTAGGATTGCAAGAAAATAAAGAAAGTCTAGAAAAAATTTCTACAATTCTTGAAAAAATATTAGACCAACAATATATGATAGAATTATTATTAAAAGAAATTCTAACTATTAATTTATCATGAGTTTTATAATAAATAAAATTTTATATAATATGTGTATATTATATTAGAGTCAGTTATCAATTATGATATCATTAAGAAATGAAATAGATAAAATCATAGATGCAGAAAGAGAGACTCAAGAATTTTTAGAAAGTCAAAATATGCTAGAAATTTTAAATATAGTAGAATGCAATAATAAAATAATGGTATTAACAATTTTTAGAGATACTATAAACACTATTATTAGAAGGAAATTTAGACACATAAAATGAATAATCAAGATATAGAAGAATATTCATTTAATTTAGAAGAATGTTTAAAATTAGTAAAAATATATGTTAAAATAAGTAAAGAAAGAAAATTTTGACTTATTAAACATAATAGTACACATCCTAGTTATGAATATGTGAATAAAGAACATTGGAAAAATATACAACAATGTATTAGACTTAATAAATTAGTTGGAACAAGAAAATAATGGAAAATTTAATACAAAATTTTGATATTTTAGTAAAAAAGTTGTACACTAAAGAAGCAATTTTATCCTTAACAAATAAACATATAGATATGTGTTTTCTTGCTGATTTCTTATCTAGAACTAACAACAATATTATTTCAAATGGATCAATTTCCTAATAAGCATCTAGCATTAGAACAAAAGTTTATCCAATTATTGTCAGAGAATGAAAAGTTGAAGCAGCTTATATTAGAACTACCTTATGAAAAATCTGATTCTGAAGAAGATTTCACCATAATAGCAGAAAGTAGTACTAAGCAGGAGAAGGAAGAAAACATATCCAAAAAAGAAGAAAGAAGTAAATCTAAATTAGGAGAACATCCAAAGGAAAAGAATTAGAAAAAAGAATTTTTTAGTAAATGATGATTCATTTATAACAGTCACTCACCACATAAATAATTATTTCAAAAATTTATATACTTTGATCCAATATATTTCAGGATCAAAATCCAATATTCTTTGAATGAATTTAGTATGCTGGAAAAATTTTAACAAAGTCATTATTTACTAAATTGCAAATCTAAACACAGTACGAAATTTTTATGATTATTTGATTCTTCATTGTATTTATCCAAGTTTTAGTCATGAAGAACTTAGTCAATTTTTATTTTTGCTTCCATGTACATCTTATGGTCTTGTTTTTCTAATGTGGTGTCTATAATAGGATTTTTTATTATTATTTGGTTGCTACTAGTACTAGGTTCTCCAGATAGATTTTTTCTTCCTATTGGCAGTGATCTTTATTTATTGTTCGTTATAATTTTTATGTATATTTTTATTTTTCTTAGGTTTTCCTAATTCTTCAGTATTATCAAATTCTATAGTATAATTTTTAGGATAATTATAAATATTAGTTATCTCTCTAGATCTATATTCTATTAATTCTTTAAATATTTATGGTACTTCATAACTTGTTAATATTTTATTATTATAAATTTCGTATTTAGTGGTAAATGCGTATAAAGTTCTTATCTATATACTTATTAGTTTACTTTCTGAAAGTGCTTTTATTCTAAAAAGTTTATAATATATTCTTAATATTTGGTATATATTTTCATCTCTAAGACTAAGGCTAAAGTTTAGAAATATGTTTATAACAGCCTTATTATAACATAAACTTGTGTCTAATTCTCCTATTATACTATCTCTTAGACTATATCTCATTCTATCATCTGTTATAACTACACTGAAAAGTGAATTAATATGAGATTGAAAGTAAGATTTTACTACTATACTTATTCCTCTTATTTGTAGATTTTTATATTGGTATCTTTCTTTTTCTAGTATTTTCATTAATTCATTTTCTATCATATAATTCATTTTCTATCATATCTCTATTAAGAATAGATATTTTAGTATTTCCTTTTGTATCAATCACATTAATGGCTTCTTCAGTTATTTTTCCTACATAATATTATTTTCTTTCTTTTTAAAAAATTAGATTTTTAAATATTCTTTTAAAATAATTATTTGATTGTTTTTTTCAAAAATTTCTTTTATACTACTATTAGGCTCATAATTTATTAATTCTAAATATTTTTTTCTATTAAATTCTTATTCTATGTAATTTTTCCTTATATTACTATTTTCTTGTTTAATTAAATTTTGATGAATCATTAGAAGTTATTTCATAAATATTCTCATCCTCACTTATTTCTGAGAGTTCTGGAATTACCATATATCCTTCTACCTTTTATTTTTCTTATTTGTACATTCATTTGCAAAATGTCCCTTTTGCCTACAAATATAACATTTACATCTTGATTTATTTATCTTTCTATTATATTTCTTTTTATATTTTCTTTTCTTGCTATAATATGGTTTTCTATATTTCCTAAAATATTTTTTCTATTTCTTTTTATATTTATACTTTTTATGTCTATAGGGTTCACATTCATAATTGGGTATTAATGAAAATTTTTCACAATTTAGATTTTTTTTATTTTTTATTTATTTATACATTAATCTATATTCATTCAATGACATACATTCTGTCTCTAATTACCATTGTGCAAAATGAATTCTTGTTCCGAAAAAATCTTCAGCTATATTTAATTCAGCATATTTTTGTGATATTCTGTTTTTTCATGGCGCTAGTAATTTATGAAATAATAAGTTTAAATATACTTTATCTGTTGGATCTATTTTTGCTTTTACATAATATTCTTCAAATTTACATGCATATTCTTTAAAATAATTTATATCGCATATCGATAATTTAGCTAAATATTCTCTATAAGTATTTTTTGAAATTGTTACTTCCTCATATGTAAAATGTTTTAATAATAATTTTTCATATTTTCTTACTAATTCTATGTTTGTAGTTGCATTTTCTATTCCTATTTTTTCAGTTTATGGTAATTGCTCAAACCAATTAGCTAAAATTCCTAATAATATTTGTTGTAATAATAATTTTGCCTTTGAAACTTTTAAATCTCTTCCTATTAATATAATTGAACCACCATGGCTTCTCTCTTCTAAAGAATCCATACATCCCTTATCAATGTATGGACAACTATCTCTCAAAACAGAAGAGATCCAAGTGAATGGAAAGGAAAAAACAAAGGATGAATTACATTTTCACTTTAAAGAAACATGCTATAAAAATATACCACTTTATGAAACTATGTATACTCACTTAGATATACTTAGTATAATTATATATGAATTTTAATGATTATAAGAAATATTTCTAATAACTAATAATATTAATAATATAGTAACTAATAATAGAATAAAATAATTAATATATTAATATAATATTCATCGGGCCAAGTGCACCCCCTCAAATAAAAGCTTCCACGACCAATTGAGCAAAATAAGGATCCCAAATTGCATGAGAAATTCGCCTCTTTTCTTTTAGGGCAAATCAACAATAAAGTGAAAAGAAAAATGGGGAAAGAAATAAACATAATGGAAAATTTTTAGTCCTCGATGATTGAATCAAAATCAAATTGATCAGGTCATGTAAGAACAAGGTTTAAATCTATCAGTCTGTTAGGATGCCTCAACTGCATACATCACTGCACTTCCACTTGACACTTATCGTAATAATAAATGACTCATCTCACCGTGACCTTCTCTTGAGTTCTTAAAACTTTTGTCACCCCACCCTTGTAGTGGTAGAGAACCCATTGTTGTCTCGGCTATACTACTAAAGGTTCCAAGGAAGTCGGAATAAGAGAGCACTCATCTTAGGGTGGGTCTACTTCTATCATACTATCAGATCTTATAGAATACTGCTAATTCTAGTCCACTCATTTCATCCATTTCATCTAAGATTCAAATAAAAAGTCAATTTTCAGTTACAAACTCAAGAAAAATTAGCACCATAAACTATGAATTCATCAACTTCAAAAGGTGGGCCTCTTCTTATGAAAAATAGAAATATTTTCTTATCAAATTTTATCAATGTCATTTTTATGTGTGCTTTCAACATATCTATATAAATTCATTATCTAAGCATTCTCTCAATTTTTTGTCTTGTATAAATTCATTATCTAAGGATCCAACAATATTAGCTACTCAAATTAATATATTCAAATATCTTTTAAAAGATTTTTTAGTTGTAGAACTATAATATATTTAGTCTTACCTTATATGACAGTTTGCAATAAAAGCCCAAGCCTAACATTAAATTAAGAATCCAACATTATTAGCTACTCAAATTAATTGAACCAAATTTCTTTAAAGAGTTTTTAGTTGCAAAACTAGATCTTAGATCCTTAATCTAACGTTAGGCTTATATCTACATGATTATGTATTACAGATTGTCATATAAGATGAGCCCAATTAAAAGTGATCATTTGGATTTAGATAATTTAAGCTTTAATGTATCTAAAGGGTGTAGGGTCTTTAATGTGTAGAGACTAATAGGTAATTTCTATTTTAATGATGGGCTAAAATAGAAATACTAAAAAATAATAAGAAAGTTATCTACATAAAGGTGGTCATGGTCCTTAGGTCATATATATTGTAATTTTCTGTTCTTTCTAAATCTCATTATTAGAGAGAAAACCTAAAGTCATTCTCTTAGAAAATGTACTGACCTAAAAGGCTAGCTGCACGACTCTAAGGGATTAATCATGGATTCAGGCACGATTCCGCTACTATATGTATTATAATTTCTATTGATTTAACATAAGACTGGGTTCTAGAAGTTCATTTAATTTAAAAAAAAAATTTCAACAAGTAATATCAGAGCCACTCATGCTGAATCTTTAGAAATATTTTATTGTCTATTCAGTGAATATAATTTTGGATTTATGTGGCTTTATAACTTTGGATTTCAGTGAATAAAATTTATGTTAATTGATACAACTTAATGAGTACATATATTATTTTTTTTTATTATGTACATAAAGAATTTTATTATTGAATATGATTTCGATGTTTGATCCAACTTTTATATATAAATATATATATGTTTGACATATATGTTTATATAATGGATACAATATACAATTATTTACTAAACCATAATAACCTTACATCATCTACGGTCCCATTAGCTTTTGAAGAATAAAATTTAGAGAAAAAAAAATTTAAGGGAAATAGTTTTTCATGATATCCAAAGAAGGGTTATAACCTATATATACATATAAAAATCTTAATCACAACCTAATTAGGAATAGAATAACATCTTAAATAGAATAAAGACTTTATTCCTAATTGTATACAAATATTTACTTCCAAAAAAATATTTACTTCCTCAACATTCCCTCTCAAGTTGATGAATGTATGTCAATCATTCTCAACTTGCCAAGTGAGTTATAGAATAATTTTCTAAATACAGCTTTTATGAAGATGTCAGCCAATTGAGTTTAAGAAGAAATAAATGAAACATCAATTGTTCTTGGTTTAGATGATCTTTTATGAAATGTCTATCAACCTCTATATGCTTAGTTTGATCATGTTGAATCAGATTGTTTGCAATTGCTATGGCTGCCTTATTATCACAATGTAGCAACATAGGCTTCGGATGTTTTAGTCCTAAATTCTGAACAATCTGCTTTATTTAGAGCAACTCACATACTCCATGAGTCATTCCTCTAAACTTAGCTTCAGCACTTAACCTTACTATGACTTTTTATTTCTTGCTTCTACAAGTGACTAAATTCTTTCCAACAAATGTAAAGTATCCAAAAGTTGACTTTCGATCAGTCTGATCTCTGGCCCAATCAACATCAGTATAGCCAGTAATTTCATAATCCTTATTCCTCTCAAGGAATAAACCTTTACCCGGAGAAGACTTTAGATATCTTAATATTCGGTATACTACATCCATATGTTCTTTACTCAAAGAATGCATGAACTAACTTATAACACTTATTACATAAGCAATATCTGGCTAAGTATGAGATAAGTAAATCAACCTTCCCACTAGCCTTTTGTACTAATTTTTATCAGTTGGGACTTAATCTTTTAGGACTGAAGGTCCATAGTTGACTTCAATTGGAGTCTCGGTGGCTTACAATCAAGTATGCCTATCTCTATCAGTAGGTCCATTGCATACTTTTGTTGGTAGAGGGAAATCCCTTGAGTTGATCTTATAACTTTAATTCCTAAAAAATACTTTAAGTTACCCAAATCCTTAAGTTCAAACTTGAATGCTAACTATCTTTATAAGATTATTGTCTCACTCAGATCATTCCCAGTGACCACCATATTATCAACATATACAATCAAAGCGGTGACTTTGCTTGACTTCTCTTTGATGAATAGTGTATGATCAATATCACTTTTCTTATATCTGTGCTTTCTTATGAAAGTTGAGAGTCACTAAACCATGCTCAGGGCAATTACTTGAGTCTATACAATGCCCTTTTTAGTTTGCACACTCAGTTAATACATCTAGTTCATAGTGGTGGATCCATATACGCTTCTTCATCTATTGTTCCATTCAAAAAAAAAGCATTTTTCACATCAAATTATCATAGTGGCCAATCCAGGTTAGTGGCTAAAGAAATAAGAACTCGAATGGTGTTCATTTTTGCTACTAGGGAAAATGTATTTTCATAGTCAATTTCATACTTCTAAGTATATGCCTTTGCTACTAATTGAGCTTTATATCAATTTATGCTTCCATATGAATTGAGTTTGACAGTGAATATCCACCTATATCCCCACTGTTTTCTTTCATTCAAAAAGTGGAATAAAATTCCATGTGTGGTTCTTCTGTAATGCCTCTATTTCATCATTTATGGCTTTCTTCCAATCCAGATCATCTAAAGCCTCCTGCACATTACTCGGAATAGATATAATAGGTAATTTATTTACAGTAAATGCATGTGAGTTAGACAAACGGTTGGTTGATATGAAGTTGTTAATAGGATATTTAGTTTTGGTATAAAGGTCCAGATTATATTATTTTTTCAGAACCCCTCGATTGATTCTAGAAAGATAACAAGGCTTGGTATTTGGAGTTACCAAAGGAGACGAGTTTACCTTATTTTGCACATCTACATCCAAATTTTCTTCAACTTCTGGTGTGGGTTAGGAAGATGTACTATCTTGATTACTCAAATTATCTTCAATTATCTGTCTAGGTGAGATGCTCGAACTTAGATCATCAAATTTCTATAAGATGCTCAAAACATTTGGGAGACTTGGGATATTTAAGATACTCATATTCAGATCATTCAAAAAATTTTAAATGCTATCTTTAAATTCAAAGAGGTTCAGTTTTTCTCCCCCTAAAGAGAGCACTCAGAGTAAGAGAAGAAAGAAGCATTTTCATGGAACCAAACATCTTAAGTTACATACATCTTCTTTACATTCAAATCATAACACTAATATCCTTTTTGTATATCTGCAAAGCTAACAAGGATACACCAGATAGCTTGAGGATCTAATTTACCAAGTGTTTGATGAACATATGCCGAATATGCAAAGACTCGGGGCTCTAGATTATTGAGAGGTGGAGATATGACAAGTTCCTTAAGTTTTTAAAGAGGCATTTTAAAATTGAGTACTCTTGATGGTGTCTAATTTATGAGATAAGCAGCGGATTGAATAGCCTCTCCCTAGTATTCTCAAGGAACATTCATGTCAAATAATGATGCTTGGATGATTTCCAATAACTACTGGTTCTTTCATTTGGATATACCATTCTATTAGGGAGTGCTGACATAGGATGTTTGGTGGCGAATGCCCAGCTCGCGGTCGAAATCATTTAGAACTGAGTTAAGATACTCCTCACCATTATCAAACTGCAAGACTTGGATTTTACTTTGGTATTGCGTGGCTACTATTTTGTACAAGTCTCGAAACTTAGAGCACATATCTCCCTTATTTAAAAGTAATAATACCCAGGTCATCTAAGTACATTCATCAATAAACATTATAAAATATCGAGCACCAGATAGAGTAGGAATCCGAGTAGGTACCCATACATCAGAATGAATGGTCATAAATGAAATTGAATTTTTATTATAACTCGGTACATAAGAGATTCGGTGGCTTTTTGCCAACTCAAAAATATCACATTTGAATTTTGAGTCTGTGGTATTCAAAAATAATTATGGTTTTATTTGTCTAAGATACTAAAAAGAGAGATGACCAAGATGACAATGCCATGATATTACTTGGTCTTTGGCCGAGCAACTTCTACCAACCATATTGACTGGACTTGACTTTTGACTTGAATCACCATGCAAATCAAGATAGTATAACTTTCTAGTTTAACACTAGAGCCAATAATCCGGTGTGTTGTAATGTCCTGAAATACACAATAATTAGGCCAAATTTTAACAGTGCAATTTAAAGTTTCAATGATTTGGCCAACATATAGTAGATTATAAGAAAGAGATAGAATAACAAGAACAATATTTAGATTAAAAGAGTTGGAGTTAGATACTAATCCTTAATGAGTGACTGGTGCTATGCCTCCATTAGTTGTCAGAATATTTTGTTGGGTTGATGGGCAGATGGATGTAAGATGGTGAGTAGAGTTTGTCATATGAACAGTAGCACTTGTATCAATAATCCATGTATTATTTTGATTAATATTTGTCATACCTGATGTTGCATCAAAATCACTACTTGGTTTAGTACAACTAGAGGTGGCAATTATAGCCTTTTCGAGCTTCTTACGAGGCTTTCTATTGAAATCCCACCATTCCGGATATCCTATAATTTCATAACACCATTCTTTAGAATGTCCAACTTCACCATAATGAGTATAGGTGTATGTGATTGACTTACTAAGTATTTTTCCTTTGAACTGGGGATGAGTCTGAGCTGCTACAAGTATCATATGGTCTAACATTATCTTCAGCTCTTCCATCATATGGCACTAGTTTTGATCCCTCCACACATATGCATAACTAGAATCAAGATCAAGAGGTGGATCCTTTTAAGGAATTTCACTCTAAGCATTATTAAATTCTAAATCAAGCCCAGGTAGAAAATATGTGTTTAAAGCCAGTTAATGTGTTTATGGAGTGATACTACTCCATTAACATCCTCCCCTTATGCACATGTTCGGGCATTAATTTTCTAAAATATTCCAATCAGTTCATTATAATATACAAGTAATGCTTACCATTTTGACGTGTTATGAATGATTTTTTATTTAATTAGACAACTGAGCTTCATCAGATCCATCATAAAAGGTTTTTAAGATAGTATCCCATATCTCATTTACTGTTGGAAGACGGATAAATCTCTACATCAATATCTAACTCATGGAATTAATTGGCCAACTTTTGACTCAATTATTATCAAGAAGCCAAGTTTCCAAAGCTTTATCTCTTATTGGTAGTTTTAGCGTAGTGCCATTAAGAAAGCCAAATTTATTTCTAGCTCCAATTCGCATCTCTATAAGCTATGACCATAGAGTATAATTTGTATCATCAAGAATAATTCCTATGGGAAAAGAAGAATTATCTTGAAGGGTTTGAATAAAATTAGGTGTTCCATGAGATACAATAAATGTATTTTCGATGGTCATGGTTTTGAAGATTCAAAGGATTCAAAGGAAGAAAGAAAAAATACGATTTTAAAGAAAAAAAAATGATTTCAAGAATTCAATAAAAAATTTGATTTTAATAGATACGCTCTGATACCATGAAGAATAAAATTCAGAGAAAAAAGAGAATTCAAGGAAAATATTTTTTCATGAAATCCAAAGAAGGGTTGCAACCTATATATAACATAAAAATCTTAGTCACAACCTAATCAGGAATAGAATAACATCCTAAATAGAATAAAGACTTTATTCCTAATTGTATACAAATATTTGCTTCCTAAAAAATATTTACTTCCCCAACAGTTTTAATTGTCTTGCTATATGTATAGATTTGCATGTATATATGTGTGATGTGCGGGTACAACTCTTGAATTAAAAATAAATAAATAAATAATAATAATAATAAGGTGCCATTTGTAATTTTGGTATTGTTTATTCTATTTATAAGGTGCCATTTGTAATTTTGGTTCTTTTGTTTCACGTTAGGTATATAAACATAAACGGAGATATGGCTTTTATTTTGGTATAACTCCATTTTGTTTTCTTTTGTCTTACCTTAATTTGCGAACATGTTCATGTTTGTTTATCATGGATTTAGCTTTTGGATGCAATTAATGGTTATCGACAAAATTTGCAATTTTTTGTTAGTTTGTAATGATGTGGTTTTTGTTATATCTTTCAGTTGATTTAAAAAAAATTGTGGCAATGCAACTAAGGAATTTTTCTTTTTTTCACAATTTATGCAATTAAGGAATTTTGGATACAATTTTAAATTCAAATATTGGTATAGTTATATATATTTTAATATAAATTAATTGAGACAATATCTCACCAAAAAGATCTTTGTTATTAAAATTAATTTATTTTAAAATATAAAAATTTGTGTGCATGTAACTTATGTGAGTATTGATTGGCCCAAAGGAAGGTCAATACATCTGATGATTATTCGGTTTTACATGTGAATAATAAATCGGCCTAAAGGAAGATTTGTTATTCAACATGTTCTTATTGTCAATGTTTAATTACTACAACAAGATATCACTTACAAGTTAATATTATTGTCTAAAGGCAAAATATTAATGGAGTGCCCGATATCTTGAGACAAGATTGACCATTATTTGAATTTATTATTGATATTGTTTTGAAACTTATGTGAGCTTGTTTTGATTGGTTGTTGTTCTTTGTTCAACTATGAATACTCCTGCTAATATTACTGCAGCATCAACTCTATTCCTATGCTAAATGGCACTAACTTCAAGTCATGGCAATAGAACCTTTTAATAGTTCTCAAAGTCATGGAACTTGACCTTGCATTAAGGGTTGATTCTCCTCCACCTCTTATAAATAAAAGTACCTCTGATGAAAAGAGGGATATGGAAAGGTAGCAGAAATCAAATTGCATATGTATAATGATCATGAAGAAGGTTATTCTAGAAGCATTTAGGGGCACAATGTCTAAAAAGATAAATACAGATAAATAGTTCCTTACAAATATTGAAAAGAGGTTTGTTAATAATTAAAAGGCTGAAATTGGTACACTCTTAACAAATCTAATTTCAATGAGGTACAAAGGTAAAGGCAATATAAGAGAGTACATAATAGAAATGTCCCATCTTGCTTCTAAGTTAAAAACACTTAAGCTAGAACACTCTGAGGACTTGCTAGTGCATTTGGTCTTAATATCTCTTCCAACATGGTTTAGCCAGTTTAAGGTGAGCTACAATTATCAAAAAGAGACTTGGTCTTTAAATGAGCTCATGTCACACTGTGTCCAAAAAGAGGAAAGGTTGAAGTAAGATAAGACAGAAAGTGCTCACTTAACCTCTACCTCTAAGAGCAAAGGCAAAGGAAAGAAAAGGATAAAGGATAAGGAAGCTATAGATATGGCACCTCAAATGAAATAACAAAAGAAACCTAATGAACAAGAAGGAAATGGTTGTTTCTTCTATGGAACTAAAGGGCATATAAAGAAGCATTGCACTAACTATTATGCATGGCGTGCTAAGAAAGGGTTGCCTGAGTTACTAAAAGCTATGTGATACTGAACGATACATCTATTTAGGCAATGGCAAGAATGTTAAAGTTAAAGCAATAAAGAAAATTTAAATTATTGTTAAAGACTAGAATTTATTTGATTTTAATGAGACATATTATATATATATATATATATATATATATATATATATATATATATATATATATATATATATATATATATATATATATATATATATACTTTAAGACAAAATTTTATTTCTATTTTTGTTTTGGACAAATTTGGTTATTTTTGTCTATTTGAGAATGGAAAATTTTAGTTTGTTTTAAGATTCAAACTTGGTTGATTATGATTTTTTATTAGGTTATAATAATCTTTATTTATTTGATACAAATGCCTCATTCACTAAATCCCTACAATGAAGCACACAAGGTGTAAAGAGAAAATTAATCAATGAAAACTCAATTGTATTATGCCATAAGAGATCAGGTCATATCTTCAAGTGAAGAATAAAGAGACTTATGTCAAATGCAATACAGTAGATATGACAATTCAGGTGAACATGGTTCAGAACCATTTGCTAAATTCTTAAAGGAATGTGGTATTGTCCCACAATACATTGTGTCGGGTTCGTCCAATATAAATAGTATTATTAAAAGATGAAGCATGGCACTTAAGGACATGTGAGGGGTATGACTTCTTATTCTACCTT
Source organism: Mallotus nudiflorus (assembly GCA_947683625.1). Taxonomy (NCBI): domain Eukaryota; kingdom Viridiplantae; phylum Streptophyta; class Magnoliopsida; order Malpighiales; family Euphorbiaceae; genus Mallotus; species Mallotus nudiflorus. The sequence continues at coordinate 9,717,225 of CANTUR010000041.1, forward strand.
GCCAGAATCACTCTAAGGAGAAGCACTTAAAACTGTAACATATATCCTTAATAGAGTTCTAATAAAAGCAACTAGTAAAACCCCTTACGAACTTTAGACTGGTAAAAAGCCTAGTTTGAAGCACCTACATATTTAAGGATGTCCAACTAAGGCAAAGCCTTATAGGCCTAATTAAAAGAAACTGGACTCAAAGATGATTAGTTGCTATTTTATTGTATACTCTGAAAGATCCAAGGGGTATAAGTTTTATAATCCCATAATTAAGTCAATTTTTGAATCAAAAAATGCTCGGTTCTTTAATGATGTTGAGTTTACAAGGGAAGATAAAGTTAGAGACTTTGTATAGGTACTATTGGCATTGATTAAGATCTTATTCTTGACTTTGTTCAAGACATAGCACACCAAGACAATATTGGAGAACCTCTCATTTAAGAAACTATTCCATAAGAATAAACTCTACTACCTTAAGAACTTATGCCATTAAGGAGATCCACTAGAGAAAGAAGAAATGCAATTCCATATGACTATATTGTATTTCTTCAAGAACATAAGGTTGACATTGGAGTGATGGAAGATTATCCAATCAACTTTCATCAAGCTGTGGAAAGTTCTAATTCTCAAAAGTAGATTGATGACATGAATGAGAAGATAAAGTCCATAAAAGACAATGACGTATGGGATCTTGTTCCATTGCCAAAAAGTGCAAAACCCATTGGTTGCAAATGGATATTTAAAACTAAGAGGGATTTGAAAGGCAATATAGAGAGGTACAAAGCATGTTTTGTTGAAAAGGGCTTTACACATAAAGAAGTCATTGATTATAAAGAGACTTTCTCTCCAATTTCTTTGAAAGACTCTTTTAGGATTATAATGACATTAGTGGCATATTTTAATCTTGAGTTACATCATATGGATGTAAAGATAGTATTTCTTAATAGAATCATTAATGAGATGATTTACATGGTGCAACTAGAAAACTATGTCTAGAGACCTAAAAAATATGGTTTGCAAACTTAAGAAATCCATTTATAGACTCAAGCAAACATCTCAACAATGATATTTTAAGTTTCATTAAGTGATCATCTCATTTGGTTTTGAGGTGAATTTGGTTGATGATTATATATACCATAGGTTCTACAAGAGCAGGTATATTTTTATGGTTTTATATGTCAATGACATTTTACTTGCCAATAACAATATAGGCTTATTTACATGAAACCAAGAGCCTTCTAGCTAAGAACTTTAAGATGAAAGATCTTGGTGATGCCTCTTTTATGTTAGGCATCTAGATATACTAAGATCGCTCTTTAAGTGTTTTTGGATTATCACAAAAGGACTATATCAAAAAGGTTCTCAAGAGATATGGCAGATAGGACTGTAAACCAGGTGACACCCCTGTGGCTAAGGGAGACAAGTTTAGTCTCAAACAGCGCCCTAAGAATGATTTTAAGGAAAAGGAAATGCAAAAGATTCCTTATGCATCAACAGTAGGGAGTCTAATGTATGCTCAAGTTTGTACGCATCTGGGTATTGCGTACATCACTGGGATACTAGGCAGATATTTATGCAATCCAAGAGTAGATTATTAAAAATCAATCAAATGGGTCTTACGGTATTTATATAGAACAAAGGACTATATGCTCACATATCAGAGGTTAAATTAGCTTGAGATCATTGGGTATATTGACTTCAATTTTGTTAGATACCATGATAGCATGAAATATACATAAAATTATATCTATCTACTAGTTGGAAGAGTGATAAACAGTCTTTTATAGCCTCTTTAATCATGGCAGTAGAATTTATAGTGTGTTATGAGGCATCCAATCATAGAATATGGCTGTGAAATCTTGCCATGAGATTGCACATAGTGGATGGTATGAAAGGCCACTCAAGTTATTTTCTAACAATAAGTTAACATTTTTATATTCCAATAACAATAGGAGCTTGAAAAAGTCAAAGCATATAAACATTAAGTTCCTTGTTATTAAGGAAAGAGTTCAGAATGGACAGTTGTCTATGGAGCACATCAGGACAAACTCCATAATTGCGGATCCGTTTACTAAGGGAGTGTCACCCAAAGTGTTTCATGAGCACATTGCTCATATGGGTGTCATATTATTTGAGTCTATTGAGTTTTAATAGGAGTTTGTTATTTTGAATGCTCTTGATATAGACATTTTTCAATTATTTCATTTTAAGGATTTTGATTATTTTGGTTATTTTCTGCATAAATAAAGTTTTTCATTTATTCACACTCTAATTTCAGTATGGTTTGATCTCACTAAGGTTTAAGGTGGACCAATTGAAAATAGGTATGTTAAGATCGCATTGCATGAAATTTTCATGCTACACATCCACATCATAAACCATGTTATTCAGTTATATCGACATATGTGACCATTGATAAGTCTAGTTACGATAAATCTAACAAAGGCTACTTTGATCCTATGTTGGTATAATTGATGGACCTAATTAGTTATAGATACATTTTGGTAATGACAGTAAAGTTGAGCTCATCCTATTATTATTATTATTATTATTATTATTATTTTGCAATGCATAAGTATAAGGTTACATATATAGCCCAAGCGGGAAATTGTTGGATCATTAATCTAACGTTGGACTTAAATGTGAATGATTATATATTACAAACTATCATATAAGATGAGCCCAATTAAAAGTGATCATTCGGATTTGGATAATTTGAGCTTTAATGTATCTAAAAGGTGTGAGACATTTAATATGTAGAGACTAATAGATAATTTCTATTTTAATAATGGACTAAAATAGAAATATAAAAAAATAACACGAAAGTTATTTATATAAAGGTAGTCATAGTCCCTAGGTAAAACATATTGTAATCATTAGAGAGAAACAAAGAGAAAAAACCTAAAAGCATCATCTTAAAAAATGTATTGGCCTAAAAAGCTAACCGCAAGACTATAAGAAATTAATCATGGATCAAGGTATGTTTCTGCTACTATATGTATTATGATTTCTATTGGTTTAACATGAAATTTAACACTATAGTTTTATTTAATTTAAAAATTTTCCCAACAAATAAAGGTTTTTTTTTAAGAGGTACGCTGGAAATTGGATCAACAGAGTATATGGAATACACATACTATTCCTTATCATTTTATCTACGTACAAGTTTTTTTTTTTTTTTGGGTGCATCACAATAAAAAAATTGATGGACCACACACCCTACCCATACAGGTTATTTTTTTGAACAACACCCATACAGGTTATTTGACTTATGCTATGCTATTCAAATAGAAAATTATCTTAACAAATCTGAAATTGCTTCTTACTATTTCACTGATAGAATTTTTACAATAAAAAAAATCTAATTTTATGAAAAAATTTATAGTTAGACACATGAAATTAATTAACTATTATAAAACCATATATAATATGAAAATCTGGTCAAATTTAAATACTATTTAGTTTGGAATCTATATACTTAATATTCAACCCTATAAAGCTGAAATTTTGCAAAATCTTAATTACACTTAAAAATATTATTTTTATGACTTCAATCCATTGTACCTTATCTTTTCTATGTTCCTAAAATTGGATTATATTCTTATTTTTTGTGCCAGAATTTTTGGTATCAAAAATTCATTAAATTCTCGTTAATTCAGTTTGATTTATATAAATTTTAAAATTGATAAAAAATTTCATAATGAATTTAAAATTTTAACATAATTGTATGTATTATAATTTAAATTTAAAATGCCTGTTAAACTAGAAAAACCTTTATCAGTTGATTTTAATATTTATTTTTATTTTCTTTAATATCAATTAATCCAATGGTTATGTAGAAATAAAATAAAATATATTTTGATAAAAATAAAAAATATGTTTTTGAAAAAGAGATAAACCCGATTTCTCGGGCCGGGCATTGGGTAATTGGGTGACCAATTCAGGCCCCAGCATGGAAAAAATATATAATATATTTCATTCGAAAAAAAATAAGAGAGAATGAATGTTGCTGACATGTTGGGGATAATTCAGTTTTAGCTTTTGTTCTAATTACGGTTGATTTTCCTTATCCTGAATAAATTAATGATCGCTTACTTCAATGATAGTTTGAATTTTCCTTTTCAAAATCCATGCAGATTGAGGAGCAGATGGGTTTTATCTCAAACTGATCATAAATTTTTAGTGTCTTTTTTTTTTGCCTTTAATTCTTCTTTATTTGTTCTCTCAAGAATAAAGAAGGCAATTTTGTGGTGTTTTGATTGATGGGTGTGGCTGTTGATATGCAAAACGATGGTGGTTCTTTAAAGGGTTATTGGGGTTTGAAGAGTTTTATTAGGAGAAAGCATGTAGACTCTGTTCTTGTTAAGAGACAGAGTAGCCAACAATTGGCTAAGAAACTCTCTGTTATTGACCTCATTGCTATTGGTAATTTTCGTAACTTGCCTGACTTTGAACTGGGTTTATATTCCTTGGTGCTCTTTGAGCGAAAAGTTTCGATCTTTTCTTTTTTTTTTTTTTTTTGGATTAGCCTACTTGAATATTTTCAATTTCTTGCTTCTGTACAAGTTTTTGTAAATAATCCGATGTTAACAGCTTTCTATTTGCAGCTCATGTGTTAGAAAATTAACATGTTTTATGCTTCCATCCATGCTTGGGAGAAAGTTTGTGCGAATTAATGATTTTTTTTTTTTTTTTTTGGTTGCTCAGGGGTAGGAGCAACTATAGGAGCTGGAGTATATATTCTTGTAGGAACTGTTGCTAGGGAGCAAACAGGACCAGCTCTTACTATTTCATTCCTTATTGCTGGAATAGCAGCTGCTCTCTCAGCATTTTGTTATGCAGAACTTGCATGTCGGTGCCCTTCTGCGGGGAGTGCCTATCATTACACTTACATTTGCATAGGAGAAGGGTAAAGTAGAGATTCATTGAGAATCTAAGCTTTCATAGTAACGTGGGAGTTCTTATGCTAGCACTGTTTGATGGATGTGCATAGAATTTCGAACATTACATGTTCAGGATTCCAAAAATAAAAATTTACGAGAACCCAGTTGAGAATTGTCCTGTAGACTTCATAAATGATGTTTCAACAATATCAAGAAACTTGAGAAGGACATTGTCATTATTTTTTAATAAGGACAAATTAGCAGCTTACGTTAAACAAGCTTTATTTATGCATTTTGATATTTCTTTTTAGTGATTTGACAGACCTTTTCTCTTGCAGTGCTGCCTGGTTGGTTGGTTGGGCATTGATTCTGGAATACACTATCGGTGGCTCTGCTATTGCTCGTGGCCTAACTCCTAACCTGGTGAAGTAGATTGTTGTTATATTTAATGTTTACTTGATTTCCTTTATGCCTTTTCTAATGATTATGAGTTATGACTCTCTCCATCCTTTAGTGTATTTTCTTTTAATTACCAAATCACTATATGATGCTTTTGTTTCATTTATTTATTTTTCCCAAATCTTGCTCGCGCAGACACATTGATGCTTACATATAGGCCTTATATTTTGTGTTTAGCCATATGATTAACTTTTTCATTTCATTTAGGTTTACCCTTTATAAACTGGATCAATCATTTCAGGCCCTTCTTTTTGGAGGTGAGGATAAGTTGCCTTCTTATTTGGCTCGCCACACGGTCTCTGGTCTTGGTATTGTTGTAGATCCATCTGCTGCAGTCTTGGTTCTTGTTGTCACTGTGCTTTTGTGCATGGGAATCAAGGAGGTAATTTAGTCTTTTCCTATTTAAGCTGTTCTTAACATTATTCTTCTTTTTATGTATGTATGTTTGTTTTAATTAATTTGGTTTTTGACAGAGTTCGTTTGCCCAAGCCATTGTTACAACAATGAATATTTGTGGGATGCTTTTTATTATAATTGCTGGTGGATATTTATCTTTCAAAACTGGTTGGCTTGGATATGAAATTCCTAGCGGGTAATCGTTCTATGATTTTGTTATTTTTCTCACTGTATGTAGCACTAGTGATCTGTTTCACCAACAATTTCTTTTGATTTTACAGATATTTCCCTCTCGGTTTTAAATGGAATGCTTGCAGGATCTGCAGTAGTGTTCTTTTCATTCATTGGGTTTGATGTTGTTGCAAGTACAGCAGAAGAGGTAACTTTGCTTGTAGATTGACTAAGTGGAAAAGCACTTAAAAAGAACAAAGAATAAAAATTACAGTTGTAATCTTCTAATTATTGAATCTTTGCAAACTACAAATGGATTTTCACCAGCTTCTTTGTACCATCTTGGTCCATGCAACTAAACCTTTTAGCTTTTGAACCATATATCATCATGACAGGTGAAAAATCCTCAGCGAGATTTGCCCCTTGGAATAGGAATTTCTTTGTCTCTATGTTGCATTCTGTACATGCTTGTGTCTGTTGTTATTGTTGGCCTGGTTCCATACTTTGCACTGGATCCAGACACTCCTATCTCTTCAGCATTTGCTTCTCACGGGATGCAATGGGCAGTGTAAGCTTGACCTGTTTCATTCAACTCACTTATTTAGCTGTGTTGCTGTTTGCAATTTCATTTAACCTGTCTTCTTGCAGGTATGTAATTACAACTGGGGCAGTAACTGCTCTCTGTGCAAGCTTAATGGGTTCACTTCTTCCACAGGTATATAATGCTTATTTCTACTTGATTCAGAATAATTTTTTTTTTTTTTTTTTACTTTACAGAGATGTAGTATCAATTTTCCTTTAATTTTTGGAGAAATTCTGCAAAACTTTGATAAATGCAGAACAAGCTTCATCACCCATCACCAACCACCAGCCTAACCCCTCTCATTTTTTTCTCTCCCTTTTTGTGGTTTTCCCAAACAAACACAAAGACATGATTTTAAGTTAGGAATCTGTTGTTTTGCTATTTTGTGAAGTGCAGGGGCCAAGTTTTGCCCACACAGTCCTCGTCCTGTTTGGAATTGGGGTGGATTTTGGATTCCTTTTTTTATTTTATAATTTTATAATCATTAAAAATATCTTATCTTAAGGCTAAATTTGAATAATGTATTATACATCTGTTAAAAATTTTAATATTTAAAATGAGGTGTTTCAAAAAAATATTTTATTACATAATTCGTCAATATAATATAAATTTCTGTATAATGAATTAATATATTATAATATTTTATATTTAAATTGGGAAGACATCAAGGCAGTTATTTGGGACAGGATGAGATTGGGCAGAGTAGCTTAAACTCTACCCTGCCCTGTCATCAACAGCAGGCCAGGGAACTCACCGGGCAAGAATTGCCATCTCTAAGATTAAGATTTTGTACTTCACATTAACTCGTTTATGAAAATGGAGAGCATAGGCTTTCCAGTTGATTTTTTTTACTTTACTTTTTTTTTTTTTTCAGCCTCGAATGTTTATGGCAATGGCTAGAGATGGGTTACTGCCATCATTTTTCTCAGCCATTAATGAACACACCCAAGTACCAGTGAAGAGCACAATAGTAATTGGTATTCTAGCTGCAGCCCTAGCTTTTTTCATGGATGTTTCACAATTGGCAGGGATGGTAAGTGAAGCATTTAAACCAAAGATGCCTAGTGGAGAAGAGAACATTTCTTTATATATGAACATGATCTCTTGGTTACAGAAATACATTGCGGCCAATTTTCCTTTCATCTTTTTTTTTTTTTTTTGGGGGTACAGGTTAGTGTGGGCACCCTTCTTGCATTCACTGCTGTTGCAATTTCAGTCTTGATACTCAGATACGTTCCACCAGATAAGGTGCCACTCCCATTTTCACTTCATGAATCAATTGATTCAGTGTCCCTGCAATCCAGTGGGGATATTCAGATTAAGGATTCTGTCAATTACTGTGAAAGCAGTGAATGTTTGCTTGATGAAGGAGAGACATCAAATGTACGTCCCCTTCTTCAGAAACCCATAGCTCAAGGTACCACCTAGTAACCTTATTATGTTTCAACTTTTGCATCTTTGTGCTCGAGCATGATTTGAGAGTTGCTTGACAAGCACAAGACATGGCAAAGAATAAAGTGTGATTTTATGAACAGTGAAGGTTGATTGGTCTACAAACTAAAATTTGAGTGAAAAAGCTTATACTTCAGTTCAACTGAAAATTTTAGAATGATTAAGATTGGCATCTAGTTTACATGGATTTTGCAATTTCCTCCAAAGTATTGATTTTGATTATTAATTTAGCACGACATGAAATGACATGGTAAGGATCATTTGATAATTAGCTGCAGAATCTGTTTCTGACTTGATGGAAAATCTTGAGATCTAAAGTGGTAGATCAGGATGTGAAAAGAGAGCCATAGCTTTTGTAAGTTGAGAGTCATAAGCTTTTTTGAACCCCCATATGGGGTTTCGTAGAGACTTTGGCATGTTAAATTTCTCATGTTTCTGGGTCAAAAGAAAATGTTGGAAATCCCTTTAAAAGGTAGAATACTGTATATCTTTTTGTTTCACCATTGTTTATGTCTGATATAAGTTTATTCTTTGAAGTCCTTTGGAAAGATTAATGAATATCTTGATTGCTAATGGAAGAAACAATGGTGAAATTATAGTGCATCCAAGGCTTGGATTCCAAGCACTTTTAAATTTCTCAATGGGTGTGTTATGATACTGATTAGCCAAGAGTAGTTTCATAACTTGCAATTGTGTAGGCATGAGGGTATAATTTGGAGATCTAGCATGCATTAGTTAGAGTTAGTCAACCTGGCTGGTCATGCGATTTGTTGTTTGTAATGGTTATGAGTCACTGTCATGGATAAAACAGGATGGCCTTGGCTTGGCTTCTGGATTTTTATTGATCAATTTATTATATCGTGAATTCAGACCAAAAAGATTGATGAAAGTTTAAATGAATGATAGTGTATGATGATTAAAAGAAAAAGGACAGTCCAAAGTTGATTTTGTCACTTGGCATGTCTTAACCTTCTTATATATAGAAATCGCTGGACCAACGTTGTAGTATTGCTCGTTAATATCAGCTTTTTTTGGGCTTCGTGTCAATTATATAGATGAACAAAATCAACAAAAGAGACGGAAAATTGCAGCTTGGAGTATAACAGTTGTATGCATAGGGACTCTTGTCCTTACATCTGCAGCTTCATTTGAAATCCTTCCCAGGTTTGTTATCAATTGCAAACCTTGCACTTGTATGCTTATATGAAATTAGTTCTTTAAGCATATAATTTTTCACCTTTCCTATAATTGTTAGTTTCAAGGAGATGTGCGTTACCAGAGTAATATGAACTATGTGAGCACATTTTATCTTTATTTAAACTCTCCTTTTCCTTTCTCCCACTGGATTCCACTTGCTATATGAAATCAGTGAACCCAGACACTTATGTTGGATGTGGTCAATCTGTGATTCATGCCACCTTCATCTTTTCTGTAAACCCAAACATTTTTACCCTAATAGAGTCTTTTGTTTCTGTACTTTCAATTTAAGAGCTATCTTTCTCACTTGATTTAACTCATTTCACAATAAATTTTTGTCTCTCTCCATCATTTACTGCCAGAACCACAAAGCACAATATTTCCTTACTTCATCCATTCTGCCATGGTTTTTTGAAAAATATCCTCAACATTATTGCCATCTTATCCTAGCATGGAATCTCAGAACTGAAAATAACAAGAAGACATCGCTAGTCTAAACAGTCAAACAGCATTTGCTTCGTTGTTCCAGGCATTACTAAAGTTGAAATGAGTATCTTTTGCTTAAAATACTTAGGATGTGTCTCTATAGCTCTAAAAACCTTTGCCATTCTATGATTTGGTGTCATAACTCAAATTATTACTCTTAATTTTCCAGGGGAGATGAAATTATTTTATTGATAACTAAAAAAGTACATTAAAAGTCATGATATGCATTATATATATATAAGAGGCAAGTATATAGATTTGTATACGAGTACTTAACATGCGTAAAGCAATTAATAGGAATGCCGTATTCTTTTCTGGAAAAGAGCAATCTAAAAGAGGTAAAAAAGAAAGAGGTTTTCGTGTTCATTGTTGAAGACATGCTTTTTCTGAATTGGCAATGATTTTTTTCTTCTTATGGTTCTTAACCTTGCAATGTTGGTTCTGCTAGCCTTCTGCGCTTCACATTGTGTACAGTGGGTGGGGCGCTTCTGTTGTGCAGTTTGGTAGTTCTAGCTTGCATATCTCAGGATAGTGCAAGACACAGCTTTGGACATGCAGGAGGTATTTTCAATTTTATTCATACAATGATTAGGAAATTGATTGAGGCTAGGCACCATACCAACGTGGTATGTGTGCAAGTTTTTAAATCATGATAGCCACTTTAAAGGCTTTTCAAAATAAAAATTGGCTTAATGCATTGAAGTTTGACAGCAAACTTATTTTTTTTAATACACACACACACACATGTATATATCTTAAAACACCCATCAGAATATGTTGAAGGTTCTAAACCATGAGCACTGGATTTGAGAAAAAAGAATTAGGTATGATGGAGGACAGGACTAAAAGATAATTCATCAGTGGTTGCTCTGCTAGTCAGTGAAATCTTTGTTTTTCTGTTTTGTCAAATATCTTATATAGCTGTGCAATTAGCATGGACTTGAAAGCTTTCTTGCTCAGGCAATAATGCTCTAAGCCCTGACTTATTAACCTGTTTCCAGGTTTTGTTTGCCCTTTTGTTCCATTCTTACCCGTTGCTTGCATCCTCGTCAACACCTACTTGTTAGTTAATCTGGGGTGAGTATTAATATTTATGAGTACATAAAGTGAGCTCAAGTTGACAAAAAAGCTCCTGTCCATAGTTGAAGTCTGATCATTTGTCTCCTCCTTTTGAGCTTACAGGGGTGGCACCTGGATCCGAGTTTTAATATGGCTATTAGCAGGAGAATTAGTTTACTTATTTTATGGTCGAACCCACAGTTCACTGCTGAATTCTATGTATGTTCCAACTGCTTATGCTGATGAGATCTACCGCACCTCATTAGGCCATTTGGTGTAGATATTGTTCAAGCACACACGTTATAAATAATCTGGCCCGGAGTCTTGAAGATGCAGTCTTGAACGCAACTTGCAACTTGGGTTTGTCTTCCATGATTAAAAAGTCTTCCACGGGTGAATGGAAATTGATCTGAGGTCTGCAATGTGATGCTGCAAGTGGGGTTGGCAATAGGCCTTTCTGGCTGAAACTTATAATTATTGCTCATGCATGTCAATTGTACAAAATTATGAGGGGATACTTGAACAGATAATAATAGGGAGCGACTACAGGTTTACAGCCCCAAATATTTCAATAAGAATTGTCATTTTTGGGAATAATTTTTACCCCTTTGGTCAATAATGGAAATGGAAAACTTTTAGCTGACAATAGAAAATTTCCAGTCAAGGAGTTTGAAAAGTTTAGAGTTGCAATTTGATGGTTCAAGGAAGTGCTCAAATTTTTAAATGGCTGCTTATAGATAATCAGCTCAAGCCTCAAGGTGTAGGCCATCCAATTCATTTGTTCCTGTGTCCATAATTATTGAAGAAGCGGGTCTGCAGTCAACATCATTATCATTATCCATCATATTGATATTGGCCAAGAGGAAAAAGATTAATGACAAATCTACAATGTGACCTTCACTGATATGGTGTAATGCTGATGGCAGGCTCACTTCTGCCAAGCTTTTCATGCATTTTCAGTCTTTTTTATTTGCATGAACATTGAATTTGTGGGTGCTATATTCATTGTCTCTCTTCAATTATTATCATTATTTTTTCATTCCCCATAGGTAAAGGGGAAGGGGAGAGTGGATCACTCCGGATGAAATTTTACATTCAGTTTATGTCGATAGCATGAGATATTATAAGTAATTTTAAATTTTAATGAATTTAAATTTCAAACTAATAAAAATTTAATATTTAATTAAAATTATATGGTAATCTTTTACTTTAATGAGATAAAATGTTAAATCAACAAAAATTCAGTATCTTAATTAAAGTGATAAAAATTAACAATTAATAGTACGTAAATGAATTTTACATAGCTAAATGTATAGTTTCATCACATCTATGAGACCTATCCCAAGTGGCAAATGCGAGCCAGGGTAGGGTAAGTAAAATTATGACTTTAAGTCTATAATATACTATTGGAGATAATATTTTTACACTTTATATATATAACTAATAAATAGTAGTAATAATAATATTTGTAATATATATATATATATATATGATTTTACCTTTGAACTTTATACTATTAACTTGTGATACTCTTCAACTTTTATTATTTTCTATTGAATTTTGAAACTTTTATTTTTAACCTCTTTTTACCTTTCAATTTATATTTTTTAATTCCATTTAACTCATAAAAATCAAAACAGATAAAAATTTAATTTCAACTGATTTCAAACACATAAAATGTTAAAAGTTAGTTCTAAAATAATATAAAATTAAATTAAAAAATTAGAAAAATTTTATTTTTAATTTTATTTTCTCTTTTATTAAATATTATTTTAATTTATATAAATTTCTTTTGTATTTATCTAAACATTGATTTATAAAATATTTTAATTTTATGTATTATAAAAAATTAAATAAATTTAAAATAAAAATTTAAATATTAAATAAAATACAATAAGAATTTAAAATTTTTAAAAATTAATTAAATAAAATTAAAAAGTAAAATTATATATTTTGTCACTTTTAAATGATTTGATATAATTGACTTTGGCCTTTCAATTATTAAAGACGAAGGTCATTATAAAATTTTCCCTATGACGGGATTAGCCGTCAGGCCACTGTCTCCCTTCAATAATTCTATACTTACACGCATAGGCATAGTACATATGTGTGTGTACATCTATATAATAATAATTTTTTCCAATTGTTTTCAGGTTCTGTGGTCTCTCCTCATCCAAATTGGTTGGCTTTGCTTTGTCTAAAAATTACGTTTACAATTGACCAAGCACATTAATTTTTTTTAATCATATAACGTCCCTCTTTGTTTGCTAGAATTGTAGGCACCATCTCTACCTATTCATTAGACTTTTCAGACATGCTTGTGATTGTGAAAAACCATATAAAAGCAATCAACGTTATTTATTTAATTTTTTTTTTTTTTTTGAGAACTAATCAACGTTATAATTCAAGGGGTTTTTTATAATGCAAATAAAATAATTGTGTTTCCTATGTTCATGAGGATACTAGTCAATTTCTTTTCTTTTTTTCCCCCTTTTTGTTTCATTTGCTAAAATTGAATGCATGTTTTATTCAAGGCAGCACTTTCACATGTTTTTAAAGGATACCAAGACAATAGAAAAAAGTAACATTACCATTGAAATTGTATTTCTCATTAGGCCATTGTTTTTTGCAATTTTTCAACAAATATATATATATATATATATATATATATATATATATATATATATATATATATATATATATTATGTTAAATATTTATATAAAATATCAGTAAAAAAGGTAGTAAGTGATTATTTTTTTCTAAAAGCATCATAATGTATAAAATTCAAATCCTATTATAGTCATTGATTTAAAAAGGAAAAACTTTATTCTATTGTGTAGGTTATTAATACTTAAATCATATCTTTATTTATTGAAAAAATATAAAAAATAATAATTTTCTAGTAATTATTTTTTATTTTAAAATACTTTTAAAAATATATTTTCTATGTTAGTTTGAAATGTTACAGAGATATCATATTATTGGCAAAATTATAATCACATATGAGATTTGGTTAAATCCATTAATCTATTATTATATTTTTAAAAGTTAATTAATAATTTTTTATATTTAATTTTATTAACTATTTTTCATTTTTATTAACTAAATACCTTTCAATTTTGATTTTTTTTAACTTAAGAGGATAGATAATTAACGAAAAAAATAGTTAATAAGATCAAATTGAAAGAATGTTTAATTAACTTTTAAAAGTATAAAAATAAATTAGTGAATTAGAATAAATCTTATCAAGGTGATTTTAATTTTTCCTATATTATTATACAGTATATTAGTAATAAACTTGCCCATTTCCATTACTTTATGTTAGATTGTTCATGGCGTTTGTTTATAATCCCTAGGATGCTTTTGTCACCGCCAACCTCGAAACCGAATGCACCGACCGTGCAATTATCAGTATCTTTTTTCTTTCTTTCAAAATTATCAATATATATATATATATATCAAATAAGAGAATTATATCTTTTTTAATTTTTTTTTTCTAAAAATTTGTATATGTTTACAAGAAGGTGAGAGACTCCTGTTCTAGAGGAATGGAGGGGTGGTGCAAGTCCTACAATTAAAGGGAAGACAAGTCACAAACAGCAAGAAGTGGAGCAGATGAATCCTGACATCAATAAGAAATGCCGAAAATCTAAGGGTGTACTGTTCACGTAAATGAATGCAAAGATGAAAGAAACAAATGAAAGATCATAGCGTCGATCTCACATTTCAGTCACAAGCAAGATACGAAGGTTACCAGACCAAGATGCATCAGAGATTTTATAAAATTTCTGATGTGTAGGATTCTAATTTTTAGATAAACACAGACCATACTTTCTGCTATTTAAACTATATATGAAATGAAGATAAAAGACTTAAAGAAAATTGCAGAAAGTAAAGAAAGTTGTTAAAGAAAATAAATTAAATAAACATAAACTTTAAATATCTATATAAAACTAACATAGAATAAGTTTTCTCTTTATATTCCAAATAAAGGAAGCTTACAAAGTTCAAGTTCTATATCCAGAAAAGCAAAGAAAAGTAACAAACTTTGTTATGTTCTGTTTCCAGAAAATAGCAAAGGAAGAAAAATATTAAAACTACTATAAGACTTTTGGAGATATAAATTTTAGAACTATATTAAATGAGAGAGCTATATCTTTTCTTTTTTCTTTTTTTTTTTTTTTTTGCCTAAAAACTTGAATATGCTTGCAAGAAGGTGAGAGACTCCTTTTATAAAGGAATGGAGGGGTAGTGCAAGTTCTAAAATTAAGGGGGAGACAAGTCACAGACAGCAAGAAGTGGAATAGATGAAATCGTTACATCAATTAAGTGTCTCTACCTATGTTTGTCTTGTCTCTTAGAAAGAAGGCTCCCTACCAGGTCCTGGTAGTGGAATGTGGGACCCTATCCTTGTGGTAGAATGAAAAAGAGTGAGACTGCGGCAATAGGTGGAAGTGAATATTTGACGTAAAAGTCAAATTTGCTTAATGGTTGCCCAAGTATATCCTACTGCGAATGATTAAGATAATGACCTAGAAAAAGAAAGAATTAAAATACTTTTTTTTTACAAATGGCCTTACTTTTGCATGGGCCATCTTTAAAGGAGTTTCAACCCATTTGGTGAGAAACAAAATTTTTACAAATTAGGCTTTATAAGCCTATGGGCTTTATAGGGGAAAAAAATCCCAAAACAATCATCTTCATTATCATTACCCAAATCAACAAAGGGCTCTAAATCATGAGAGGCCTGGGACTATGAAGGAGAAGGGTCTTCAGATTGGATAAGTTACTGCATAATCTTGAAATACTCATCTTTTGTTTTAGTAGCAGCAGAAAGTGCATTGGCATGTGATTTTTCACCTAAGAAGGTAGACTGGGTATGAGTTTAGGCACGAGAGAATCTAAGAAATCCATGTTGTTTTAGCCAGTCAGTTACTGCTTGCTTGGAAATTTTTTGGGGAACTTTATAAGAGGTCCAGCATTTTACTTTAAATTTTCTTTAGAGTACAGTAATATCTTTATGAACATAAAAGTCAAGATACCATTAAATAACCTAAGGGACAAAGAATTTGGAACAATATAAACAAAGAGAGGAAAATTTCTTTTTAGGGGGAGAAGGTTTATGTACTTCTTTTTTTTATATTAATAGCCAATGCACTTCTTTTTTTTATAGTGGAGTAGTTTTTCTGTGTATCATATCAGTGTCTTGAAGTATACTAAAAAACTACTTCTTTATCACATGAAACTTGTTTCAGAATACCTTAATATCCTATATCACTAGCATTGGTTTTGACAATTTTGGGAAGGATTGGGTCAACCAAATGAAGACAAGGAATTTCGATGATTTGTTTCTTTATGTATTAGACAACTCTAGTATGCTCATTAGTCTAAGGGGCAATGTTTTTCTTTAATCTATCATACAAAGGTTTGGCGATCCTATTAATATTATAACAGAAATCTAAAACATAATTTAGACTTCTTAATAATCTTTGTAACTAGACTTTATCAAGAATCTTATCAGGGAATTTGTTGCCAAATTCTAAAAATCTTTCTATGGGAACTATAGTGCCACAACAGATATAATGTCCTAAAAATCTGACTTTAAATTGGAAAAGAGAAATCTTTTTGGCAGAGACCACAAGTCCATTCCATTTAACTATATAGAGAAAAGTCTTTAAATGTTTGAAATGTTGTTCAATAGAGTTTCAGAAAATAAGTACATTATCAATGTAAATAATGCAAAAATCAGAATAAGGATTGAATATATCATTCATTATTCTTTAAAATTTTGATGGTGTATTTTCAAACCAAATAGCATGACATTCCATTCATATTGTCCAAAAGGGACAGTAAAAACAGTTTTATAATGATGATCTTTATGGATTTGTATTTGCCAAAATTCAGATTTCATGTTAAATTTTAAAAATATAAATGCAGAATGGAGTTTTTGGAGAAGATATTTTTTGTTTGGAATAGGGTGTCTAATCCATTTCAAAACTTTATTTAGAGGTTTATAATTAATAACAAGCCTTGAAGTGCCTCTCTCTATTTCAAAAGCTTTATTAACATAGAAAGCTACACAACACCATAGAGACCGGGATTTAGAGATTAATCCTTTGGATTCGAGATCCTGGATTTCTTCCTTACAATTCTTTTCTAATTTAGCATTCATTTGAATTGTTCTAGCCTTGGTAGGAATATTTTTCTCCTCAAACCCTAGCTTATAAGGCAAATCAACTATATGTTGTTTTCTTTTCCAAAAAGCATTTGGTAAATCATAACAGACTTCTTTTAACACAATATCATGAAAACCAGAAATCTTAGATTTAACCAATTCATACTTTAATTGTTGTTCAATTTTTTAAAAATGAATATTTTGCTTTAAATCATATAAGTATGTTTCCTTTCCCTTGATTAAAGCATTGATTTCATTCTTATAGATAGAATGAGCTTTAATAAGGTTTAAGGATCTAGTTCTGGGTTTTGCTAAAAAAGGAAAAGAAATATGAACTTTCTTATCTTTATAATCAATAAAGTTATAGGTAGTTAAGTAAGGAGTTATCAAATTAACAAAAGGTATCCTTAAAATCATCATATAACTTATATTAGAAACAAGAAGAAATGGAGTTTTCAAAAGAAATCCATTATTAGAAATACTAGCCTTTGTTTTTTCATTTATATGCATTTTAGAACTATTTACAGAGGAAAGCTTTTATGTGGTATGCTCTTGAAAATGATGTAGAACCATGATAATTGTTATACAATTTAAATCAACTCCAGTGTTAAAAAGAGCAATGGTATCTAGTTGAAAATCTTTATAAAAAATAATACTGATTTTTATAAGATATTTTCTTAAAGTAATTTGATTTAAGGCACAGAGAAAATCATGGGGTACTTTATAAAGATTAGCTAAGGATCCTAGTTCTAATTCTTTAACATCATCACTATCACTAGACTCCTCAGCTAGTTTGGTGATAAGGAATTGGATTAACTCATGATATTTTTGTTATTTTTCTTTTAATTGCTTTATTTCAAACTTTATGGTTTTGATTTCTCCTTAAAGTTCTTGAATATCACCTAATGATTTTTTACTAAGCTTTTTCTTATTAAGAATGGTAGTCAAGTCATATATTCCTGTACTAATGGAAGGTAACTCAGTATCTTTAGGTTCAAGCTCCTTTTCTAGAGATTGCCTAAGCTGTTCGAGATATTTTTTTTTTGAACTTCATGGTCATTTATATGTTGTATGACATCAAGGATAAGATTCTGTTCTTTAGTAAAGGTATTAAGTTACTTTATTCCTATATCAGAATCTATACTAGAATCAAAAGGAGGAGAAGAAGAAGTAGCAAGTTCATCAATCTGAGGAGTTAGGAAACTTTCAGAATCAGACTTTGACGTATCTATAAGACGAGGTGTAACCTATTAAGGGTAGCTTCTTCTAATCCTAACTCATGAAGTTTTTTAGAGACTTTACAATATTTAGAGATATGCCTTATTTTACCATACTTAAAGCAAGTGACATATTTAAAATTGATTTTCTTGGATTTATCTCGTTTGGGTTTCCTATAAGTCTTTCTATAGGGTTTTTTGTAGTAAGCTTCTTCTCTATCCTTTCTCTTGGTAGGTTTCCTATATTTAGAGGAAAATTTCGTAGATGAAGGTTTTAAGGATTTCTTATTGCAATCTCCCTTATATGAAGGATTTTGGGTGATACTATAATCAAACTATTTACAGAAAGATCCTAGCTCTTATATAGTCTTTTTCATTTCTTTCTTAAGATGCTTTTGAAGTTTTAAATCCTGACATATTTTAAGACCTTCTCGTTGAATAGTACTAATAAGTTCACCATAGGTAAACTGGTTGTAAGGAATGATATAGGTTCCAAAAGACTATCTAATGGTATTTCTGACATGTTCTCCTAATAGGGTAGGTAGACTAGTAAGAAACTTTTCTTTGTAGAAAGGTTGATTGGAATCTTCCCTAAGCATAACTTTAGTAAGAAAGGTTAATATATACCATTGGAAGTCACTAAGCTTTTTGCACCTAAGTTTAGATAAAAGATTAGCTTTTTTTTTATCATTAAGGTGAGAAGAGTGTCCTATAAAATGAAGTGTTATAGTTAAGATGAGCGTAGAAACAACATCCTGAATGGGGTTTCCTATTTGGTCAAGAATAAGTATTCCTTCATCATTTGTTTGGATAGCATGAAGAATTTCTTATTGTTGTTCTTTGGTAAGATGGTAATCCCACTAACCTTTTAGTTGGAAAAAAAATAGCTATAATAAGCTCAGTAATAGATCTATCACAGGTTCTTATTTGGGCTTTATAAGCATTGGAGGATATAGTCATTTGTTGAAGGGAATTAAGAATTTGATATTCAGACATACCATTAATATTCCATTCATAGATAGAATTGGCACTAAACTTAGGCTGGATAAGAGTATTGGGATGACTATCTAACTCAAGTTCAGGAAGTCTAGTATGGGTGTATCCAGGGTAAGGAGAAAGCTAATAAAGTTTAGCTATTTTAGGGGATTATTCTTGAAAAGTATTAGTTTAAAAAGAAGAGGAATCTACATCTTAATCAAGAACATTAACAGTTTAGTTAACAGAAGGAGGAGTATCAGGGACAATTGGGTCTCTAGAACTTGAACGGTCAAGTCTACTGAGTTGTTCCTTAACTACATGTAAGAATTCAATATGGTTACTCCTAATTTCCTATTGTACACTAATAGAGATCTAATAAAGCTTGAACATGGGGTTCTTGAGTTTTTTATTAGTCATGGCTATATTGTTGGAAGACTCAATAGTTTTATGGGTCTAGTTTTCAAGCCTAGATAACTGTTTACCTACACTATGAAGATTGACATTGGTAAAGTTATTTTAGGAGACTATATTTTTTAGGTTTTGGAAGTTACTATCTTACAGTTTCTTATAGGGACAAGCTTCTATAGTCTCATTACTGATAGACATCTTAATGTTTCTAAGAGAAGGATGTTCAGATTCTATTTATTGACCATTTGATGCTTCCCAAATAATTACCTTTTTTCTTATAGTAATAGGGTTCAAAACTTTAAAAGGATAAGAAATATTATTTTCTGACGCATATATTTCAAACCATTCAAAAAATAATATATTAACTTTATATGATTGGACAAAATTGTAAAATTGGCTTTGAAGATCATTTCGTTGTTCTAAGAAATGCTGGAAAAACCAATTTCTTTTTTCTTTATTATGGGATGCATAAAAATCTTTATGTAAAAGAGTTTTATTATGAGTAAATTCTTTATCCAAAATAGATAATTCATGAGCCATATTTTCTGTTATGGCTAAAGTAGTAGGAGAAGTAGGAGGACAAGAGTTTTCTTCTTGTCTGGGTTCTATATAAACAGGTATGGCTGTATTTGTACTATAATCCACATTTTGAATAGAAGAGGAGGATAGATCAGAAGTGGAATATCGAGCAGGAATATTATATGGTAGATTTATAACTGGTGGTAGATCTGGATAGAGATTGGCTTGATCTAGTTATTGAGGTAAGTGTATAGCCTTTTGGTGAGTACTTAGAGGTTCAACATGGTAAGGAAGGTTTATAACATAAGGAATTTATGAAACTCGTCCTAGATCAAGAGATTTTGATGAAAATGCTTTAGAGAATCTTGAGTTGGAAAAGGTTTTATCAAATAAAAGTTTTACCCTACCATCCTAGAACTAGGTGATATGCTTTATTTTAGTGTTGGGGGTTAGTGTTTCTTTCTGTTGGATTTTAGGTTCAGTACCTCCTTCTAAGATCCATTCTTGAGGAATTGTAACTTGGCTCCATTTGATGGGTTTGGGAATTATAATATTAGCTTTAGTCATATCTATTTGTGGAAGTAGAGTTTCTCATTTTCTACTATGAAAATGGCTCTTTGTATGGAATGCAGACATCATAACTTTATAATAAACTTTAAAAATAAGTGCAATTGGTATGGATCTATCATCCATAACAAAGTTATGGGTCTGAATCTGTAAAACTAGAGACTTTAAAAGATTAGCATCATTAAGAGAAACAGTGAAATTGGGATAGCAGTTAAACGATATAAAACCTAAGCAGAAACTGAATTCTACAATTCCTATGAGAGAATCTTGGAAGTTTTGAATCTTATATCTCTAAGGGCAACAAGAATGGAAATGTTCAATCCTTCTCCAACTAAAGGCTTTATACCGACCTGAACAAGACCTATATGGATATATCTAAAACCTTTTTCTTTATGTTTATCTAAGGAAGTAGGAGAAAGTAACTTTATGTAATCTTAAGATTTATAAAGCTGGATATCTCTTTCTTCAGTCTTTATAATATAGTCAGATTTGAAGAGATTAAGTTTAAGAGTTTCGTAGACATGATCTTTCTTATAGACTGTGAGCTTGAAGTCATCTATGCATTTATTAAAGTGTTCAATGGTGATTTCATCACTATTAACTATATGCTTTAAAGCTTTGGCAAAAGAGGAAGTAGAGGAAGAGGAGGAAGAAGAAGAAGAAGTGGTTCTTCCAAAAATTGGATTCATGGTAAAAGGATGGCTATAAAAATAAGTTTTACAACTACAACCTCACAAGACAAACTAACGGTTTTATAGTCTCTCAAGGTCTTACTACCGGGTTCACTCATGACTAAACGACTCGCTATAAAAACTACCCTGTAGACATCATAGTAACATGCAAAAAATTCCTATATAAATCACTCAAACCCCCCCCCCCTGAGCTCTGATACCATGAAGTGCCGAAGATCTATAGGTATACTGTTAATGTAGATGAATGCAAAGATGATGAAATAATTAAAAGATCACAGTGCCGGTCTCACACTCCAGTCATAGGCAAGACACGAAGGTTACTAAACCAAGATGCAGTAGAGATTTCATAGAGTTTCTAAGGTACAGGATCTTGATTTCTTAGGCAAGCACTAAGCATACTTTCTGCTACTTAAACTTTATATGAAATGAAGATAAAGACTTAAAGAAAATTGCAGAAAGTAAAGAAAACTATTAAAGAAAATAAATTAAATAATTAAATAAACATAAACATTAAAGATCTATATAAAACTTGAAAGAGTCCTAGAGGGGGGGTGAATAGGACTATCGAACAGAAATGGGAAATTAAAGGAATTATTTGCAAGAAGTGAGTAAGAGTAGAGAGGGAAGAATGATGAACACAATTATTTAAGGAGTTCGGATTCTTAAATAATCCTACGTCTCCACCTAACTTATCCCCAAGTTAGGATTTTTTAATCACCCACAATCTTATTACCAAGATTTAGAATACACAAGAGTTTTATGGCTCACTCTTACAACCTTACAATCTTGAGTTTTCAAGGCTCACTCAAAAACCAAATTCCCAAGTGTTTTAATGGCTCAACACTTAAACCAATTCCTTTAAAATAGAATCTCACTTCCCATTTTCTAAACCCAGAAAATAGAAGAATAAGAATGTCTATTCTAATCACTCACCAACTCTCATAAGAGTTATACACAAAGAATTTGATTGAAAGAAAGTTTTAGAGCTCAATTGAATGTTTAAGAAAATGATGAATGATGCACAAGTTTTCTTAACCTTTCAATTGAATTCTAAGTTGTGTTTATATAGAAAAATACTAAAAAATATAGTTTTTGGATGTTTCAATCATGTCTCCAACGTTTAGAATTGATTTTGAATCAATTTTTGAGTTTATGGCAGCTCAAGGGCTGCTCACGACCTCCTCACGAGTGAACAGTGCTCGTGAGGGGTGAAAATATAGTCGTTGTCCTTAAAAATTCCCGTTGGAATGCTATCAGAGGTACGCTCATGAGCGGGTCATGAGCCACCAGCTCGTGAGGAGTACTGCCATTTTTTGGCAAGAATGTGCTCCAAATGCTCCTTTGACGGACTACTCATGATCACTTATAAAGATGCTCGTGAACGGAACTAAAGACGATCGATTCAGACAAAATGTTCTTCATGAAAGTTGTAGATAATTGTCTTATATTTCTACAAAACTTTGAATCACCTCATTTAGATATCTGTAGCTTAAGATATTACTGAATTACCAAGAGCTGTGCAAACTGAAATGCAAGCTGCATATGCTGACTTCGACTGAAGATTTTCATACACAAATGAACTTGGATTTTGATGATCAAGTACAATTTGGAAAGCTTAAGATGTATAATTCAAAAGTCAAGAAGCTCATTTTCACATTTAAGAGCTCTAAATATGTTAAAAGTCTTCTTCAATCTCAGAGGTTCAAACAGCCCAAAAAGTTACTATTCACCCAAAAGTGTATATGTTTGGTATATGTTTGGTATATAATTCCCTACACACTTAATTGAAATTTTTAGTATAAAAATTATTTGTCAAAGTCCAAAATTAGGAGTTTGATCATGCAAATGGTCAACAATCTCCCCCTTTTTAGCTTTGACAACCAATTTAAAAAGATGATAAATAATATGTGTGTGTGTGTAAAAAATAAATAACATGTATAAGCATATTTAATAAAAATAGCTCCCGCTTTCAAATTAAACACATGCAAAATAAGAAATAATTTTGCTCCCCCTTAATATGTGCATAAATTCAATATTTATCATGTATCAAAGCATATAAATAAATGAATTATCATAGCATCTATAAGAGTTTAACAAATTTATTTCTTTAAAAAATATATTTTTTTATTTCTCCTCCTTTTTGGACATGATAAGAAATATAAAAAATTTCATCATCCTTCTTGTCAAAAACAAAGATAACAAGTTATCAAATAACATGACATAACACATGATGATAACATGATTATTAAAAAATGTTAGAAAATATAAAGGAAATAATTTCAAACATGTAATGCATCATAAAATAATATGTATGCTGTATCACATGATCATGTAGAGTTTAGCTATTCAATCATACATAATCATGTGGTACTTAGCATATCTTAAACACAATTATTTATCCCCTAAGCACATAGCTTCTTTTACTTCTTCTCCCCCTTTGTTAAAGACAAAAAGAAAAGAGAGAGATATAAGGGGAAAATAACCGAAGGGAGCCAAAAATACTAAAGGGAATAAAAGATCAAGAAGCAAAACAATACAAGCAAAGATATTCAAAATCTTTATGAAATACATGTCATTCAATAGGAATAAGCTCAATTAATAGTCATAAAAGAAATACAATGATGGTAAAGAGGTACACAAGCAACTCTTTAGTCTTAAATACGGAAAATAAATAAAAAGGAAAATAAGAGTAAAAAGGAATTTTTAATCTTGTGAAGGAGGAGGAGGTGGAGGAGGTGGCCAAGAGCATTGAATATTATGATAGTCATACAATTGATGAATATCATATTCCATGTGATCCATTCTTTGCTCAAAATGATCAAGTCTAGTATCTACTCGATCAAACCTTGTGTTAATATTTGACTCCACTATGGATAGTCGATCAAAGAAACCACCAACCCAAGCGGGCTCATCATCAACACTTTAAGAAGTGGAAGGTCTTTTTGCCCTTTTTCTTTGAGAAGAAGTTTGCTCTTGAGGGAATTCTTCTCCAATAGTAAGAGTGCCCAAAAGTTCAACATTTTGTTCTTGCGCTATATTAACATCTTCATCTTCTACTTCGTCTTTCCAAAACCAACAATTTTGAACAAGTTTGAATTTTCTTGAATTTTTTAAGAGTTTATCATCAAGAAAAGATGAGGATAAAGAAGGAATATTTTTCAAATTAATCCCAAAGAAGATAGCAATTTTAGTGATAAAACCTCTTATACATAAGGCACCACTCACACTATCACTAGCTAACCAAAACCTCCATTGAAGCCATCTTCCAAGCTCAACATCTACACCCTCAACAAGACATCTAAGAAGAAAGAGATCATCAAAGGAGATAGTTTCATTACTCAAACATCTAGCATGAAAAGAGTAGGTAATAAATCTATGTATGTACCAAAGAGATTTCGAAGCCAAACTAGATGCTTTAGTATGTCCGGCTTCAAAGATACTTGAATGAGGTTTAGAATGTTGAAACCAAAAGAGATTAGGGGACCAAGTTGAAATAGGAGAGGCTAAACCTCCTTGTTTAAAATTGAAAATGTCATCAAAGGTTTGGGATGTAAGAAATCTATCTCTCCCACCCAATTTAAATCTCATGCTATTTAAAGGATTTTGCTCACTAAAAGAATGAGTTCTTAAACAATAGGAAGCAAGGAATTCATGAACTAAGGTAGGATAGGTAGGAAAATCATTGAAAGCAAAATCATATAAGCCCATATTCTCAAGTAAATGTCTAACCTCATTGAAACACCCCATCTTTTCCAAGGTAGCTTGAGACATATATTTAGATGATATGATTTTCCTATCTTTGAAATGAGCAATTCTTTCCCTAAATTGAGATTGAGTGTATGTGAGAGGAGGTTGTTTCTTAAGTTGATCTTTAGTAGCTCTTATAGAGGATGAAGAAGCACCTTGAGCAAATTTTGAGGCCATGATAAGGGCAAAAAAAAAAATAAAAAAAAGATAGAATTATGAGAATTGAAAAAATTTAGAACAATGACTTAAGGAAATTTAGAGAATTTAGATGATATAAGTGTAAATGTGTAAAGGGGGTATTTATACACAAAAAATAACATAAACAATTCAAAAAAGTTAAGAAAAATTGCAGGTGACCGTTTGAAAAAGCAAGAAAAAATCAAACAAAATGAGAAAAACAAAAAAATAAAAAAAATAATGTGAGGGAACCAGACCGCTCCTCACGAGCGGTACTGGTTCTCTCAGAACCGCTGCTCACGAGCGGTTCACGAGCGGTCTGCTCGTGACCCGGCTCGTGACGCCCGGACCATAACGGTCACAAGCTTAACGGCTCGTGACGAAAAATTTCCAAACAGTCCTTATACTTTCAAATTTCTTGCAATTGAATCCAAAAAAGCTGACAATTAGGTCCTTGACCATAAAATTAATTATATAATTAAAAATAAATGAATCTTAAAACAAATAATTTTTGAAATAAATCAATAAATCAGAAATAAAATTTTGCAAATAAAAAATTATATTTTTATTATTTTATTTTTATTTTTTTTTAAAATGATATTAAAGACAAAAATTATATAAAAAATTTACAGCTCAAAGATTGTATCCAGAAAATATCCAAAAAATAAACTGATGAAAAACAGTCATAAAACACACTTAACAGCTCAAAACTTATATACGAAAAGTATACTGAAAATAAACCAAACAGAAACTGGTAAAAAAAATGGATTAACAGCTCAAAATTTTGATACTGAAAGTATACTAAAAATATACCAAACATAAACTGTCACGAAAATACACAAAAAAAATTTTGTTAAGGAGGAGGAATATTTATGCAAAATTAAAATAATTAATTAATTGAATTTAGCTCAATAATTAATTATTAATTTGCAAAATAGGAGGGCTTTTGAAAAAAATTAATGAATCCAAATAGATTCAAATCAAATAAAATTAGCACAAGGATCATGAAAATGGGAAATACAATATATCATGTATATGAATTAAATTTACTAAAGTAAATGCTTTTAAAACAAAATATATACATGATGCTGAAAATAATTTTTCTAAAGAACATGATCACATAAAAATCCAAACAATAATTAATCAATTTTGCAAATGATCAAGACAAGCTTGACCCATCAATCATACCAAGTTCATGCTTAATAAAATTCAATCTTTCCTCACAAAGAGGCTTGGTAAAGATGTTTGCTAATTGATGTTTGGTGTCAACAAAATCAAGAAAAATATCACCATTTTGCACATGATCATGCAAGAAATGATGTCTAATATCAATATGCTTAGTTCTAGAATGCTGAATGGGATTCTTACTAAGGTTTATAGCACTTGTATTATCACACTTAATTGGAATGTTATTAATATCAATGCCATAGTCCAAAAGTTGTTATTTTTGCCATAAAACTTAGGTGCAACAATAACTAGCCGCCACATATTCTGCTTCAGCGGTAGACAAGGCAATAGAAACTTGTTTTTTACTAAACCAAGAAACTAAGCAATTTCCTAAAATTTGACAAGTTTCGGAAGTGCTTTTTCTATCTAGTAGGCTACCGGTAAAATCAGCATCAGAATAACTAATCAAGTCAAAGGAAGAACTCCTAGGATACCAAAGTCCTAAATGCAATGTACCACAAAGATATTTAAAAATTCTTTTGATAGCATTTAAATGAGACTCTCTAGGACTTAATTGAAATCTAGCACACAAGCAAGTAGCAAACATGATATCGGGTCTACTAGCAGTTAAATAAAGAAGGGATCCGATCATACCTCTAAATCGCTTTTCATCAACCGATTTGCCATTCTCATCCTTATTAAGTTTGGTTGTAGTACTCATTGGAGTTTTGCTTGATTTAGCTCCATCCATTCCAAACTTCTTGAGAATGTCCCTTGCATATTTGGTTTGATTGATGAAAATCCCATCTTTACATTGCTTGATTTGAAGTCCAAGAAAGAACTTGAGTTCACCCATCATACTCATCTCAAATTCTCCTTGCGTTAGTTTAGAAAATTCCTCACACAAGCAATGGTTAGTAGCGCCAAAAATAATATCATCAACATAAATTTGAACAATTAATAAATCATGCTTGGATTTCTTTATGAAAAGAGTTGTGTCAACCTTTCCTTTAGAGAAACCTTTCTCTAATAAAAGTTACTCAATCTTTCATACCAAGCTCTTGGAGCTTGTTTCAATCCATACAATGCTTTTGATAATTTAAAAACATGATTTGGAGAGTCAAAATTTTCAAAACCCGGAGGTTGTTCAACATATACCTCCTCTTTAATAAAACCATTCAAAAATGCACTTTTAACATCCATTTGATAAAGTTTGAAATCCATGTATGATGCAAATGCAAGTAACATCCTAATAGCTTCTAACCTTGCAACGGGGGCAAAGGTTTCATCATAATCAATTCCTTCCTCTTGATTATAACCTTTAGCTACTAGTCTAGCTTTGTTCCTAGTTATGACACCTTGTTCATTCATCTTATTTCTAAACACTCATTTGGTGCCAATAATAGGATGATGTTTACGTCTAGGAACCAAGGTCCAAACCTTGTTTCTCTCAAATTGATTTAATTCTTCATGCATAGCAAGAACCCAGAATTCATCACTCAAAGCATCATTAACATTTTTGGGTTCAATTTGAGAAATGAAAGCTAAATTAACAATAAACTTGAGTTTAGCTCTAGTAGTTACCCCTTTTGTAGTGTCACCTATAATGAGGTCTTGAGGGTGAGCTTTCTTGAATTGTCAATCCTTTGGAAGTTCATCCTTCAAGCTAGGTTGAGGTATCTCCTCATTTTCCTTCTTGCTTGGATCTTCAAGTTCCAAAGGCTTACTAGCATTTTCTTCTTGTATTTCCACAATCTCATTATCACCTACAAGATCATCAACACTACAAACATCCTTTCTAGGATCAAGTGAGTTTGATTCATCAAATACCACATGCATTGACTCTTTAACTACTAGAGTTCTCTTATTAAAGACTCTATATGTTTTGCTAGAGTTGGAATAGCCTAGAAAAATTCCTTCATCGGCTTTGGAATCAAATTTTCCAAGATTATCCTTGGTGTTCAATATAAAGCACTTGCATCCAAATACTCTTAGATATGAGATTTTAGGTTTTCTATTGTTCCATAGCTCATAAGATGTTTTATTTAAAATTGATCTTTTGAAAACTCGATTTGAAATATAACAAGATGTGTTAATGCCTTCCGCCCAAAAGTATAGAGGCAAATTATACTCATGAAGCATTGTTCTAGCCATTTCCACAAGAGTTCTATTTTTCCTTTCAACTACCCCATTTTGTTGAGGAGTTCTAGGAGATGAAAATGTGTGAGAAATACCATTTTCATTACAATAGTTTTTGAAAAACTCATTTTCAAATTCGGTTCCATGATCACTTCTAATATATGAAATACAAAATCCTTTTTCTTTTTGAACTCTTTTTGAAAAATTTTCAAAAGCTTTAAATGCATCATTGTTATGAGAAAGAAAACACACCCAAGTGTATCTAGAGTAATCATCAACCAATACATAAGCATAATGCATTCCACCAAGACTAGCAACTCTTGTTGGTCCAAACAAATCCATATGTATAAGTTTAAGTGGTCTAGAAGTGGACACTACATTTTTTAGCTTAAATGAAGACTTAGATTGTTTTCCCTTTTAACAAGCATCACAAGGTTTATCCTTAGTGAATTCAAGCTTAGGTAAACCAATCACAAGTTCATGTTTACAAAGATCATTCAAAAGCTCAAAATTTGCATGTCCTAACCTTCTATGCCATGTCCATGTGTCATGGGAAATTGACATTAAGCATTTTATATCTTTGTTATCAATTTTATTCAAATCAATAACAGAAACGTTATCTACTCTTTCACCACTAAAAATTACTTTGTCTTCATCAAGACTACTAACAAAGCAATTTTTAGGATAGAAAGTCACCTTATTTCCCATATCATATAATTGACTTATACTTAGCAAATTATGTTTAAGACCATCAATAAACAACACATGATGTATAGATAAAGATTGAGGATTACCTATTTCTCCAATGCCAATAATTTTTCCTTTTGCATTGTCACCGAAAGTAACGTGTCCTCCATCCTTAGCATCAAGTTTGTTGAATTGCTCCTTGTCTCCCGTCATGTGCCTTGAACATCCACTATCGAGATACCACTTGCTTTTTGTTCTTGCGGATTTCAAGCACACCTACATAAAGCATTTTAAATGTTCTTTTGAACCCAAACCTTTCTTGGTCTAGGCTGGTTAGTTTCAAGATAATCCAAAGGAAGCAAATTCATGTGCAGTTTTCTATAAAAGCACACATTATTGGTATGTCCTTTGATCATACAATATGAACATATAACATTTTTAAATTTATTTCCCCTAGAATGAAATGCTTTCCTAGTGTGTGTAGCATGCCTTTGGTATTGTGTGTATCTCTTATTATTTTGTGACATTGAATGATACATACATTGGCAATGATTATGAGCATTTCGATAAGTGTGTGCAATAGGCTGATGTGCATTGTGTTGTGCAGCATACTTATTATAATTATATCTAGTGTACATATAAGCATGCTTAGGTTGAGGTGCTCTAGTTTGTGGCTTACCCCTTTGTGTTAATGAAGGGTTAATCTTATGAGACTTTGCCTTGCTAATTAACACATGAGATTTTTTAGCTTGAATCTCATTAGAGGTTGAAGGAGTAGAATCATGTGAAGCTTTAACAAAAGTAATGTGTGATGAGGATGATGAAGACATTCCATTTTTATATCCAATTCCATGGGTGTCTCCATGAAATTTTTGAGAGTCAAGAAGACTATCTAAAGTTTCTTTTCCTCTCTTAAATTTAGCAATGGAATTTTTTAATTCTAAGACTTTCTTAGAAAGCTTATGATTTTCATCATTTGCTTTCTTAAGTTGGTCTTCCAAAGAATTACAAGATTTAGCATCACTTACAAGTTTTTCATTTGATGCAACAAGTTTAGCAAAATCAATTTTCAAACATTCAAAATCCTTATTTAAGCTAGCTAACTCATGTTTATATTTTTTCTTCTTAGATAATAAACTTTGCATTTAACAAGTAATTTACTCACAATAGAGCTCTCATCATCATCATCATCATCACAATATTCATCACAATCATCAAAAGAGGAGTAAGAAGTGGATGGTACCTCATTTTCGTTTTCAATGGCCATGAAGCAAAGATTGGCAACTTCTTGTTGTTCCTCTTCCTCTTTGGATTCGGAGGAGTCATCCCAAGTAGCTTTGAATGCCTTCTTCTTATCTTTTGCTCCCTTGCTCTTGAATTTGAGTTTGGGACATTCATTTCTAATGTGTCCCAATTTCTTACATTTATAGCAAGTAACCTCTTTTAGTTTCTTCCTCCCATCTCCTTCAAACTTCTTATTGAAGTCCCTCATTCTTGAGAAATTTTTCTTTCTTAAGAACTTCTTGAAGTTCCTAATGAGCATGGCAATGTCACCATCTTCATCACTAGAGTCTTTAATGCTTTCCTCTTCACTATCTTCTTAAAGATCTTTTAGAGCAATGCTCCTTTTCTTTTCTTCTTTCTCTTCTTGTTCTTCACCTCTTTGCTTGATGGTGAGCTCATGTGTCAAGAGCTTACCAATGAGCACATCGGTTGATAGAGTGGAGAGGTCTTGAGCTTCCTCAATTGAGGTAACACGAGATTCCCAATCCTTCTTAGGTAGGATCCTTAGAATCTTGTTGTTTACCTCTTCCTTGGAGAAATGTTTTCCAAGTTTCTTGAGGGTTGTGAGGAGAGCATTGAGACGGTTTGTCATCTCCGTGATTGATTCTTGAGGCTTCATTTTAAAGAGTTCATATTCATACATATGAAGTTGAACCTTCTTGCTTCTTACTTGAATGTTGCCTTCATAATGATTCTCCAAGGTCTCCCACATTTCTTTAGCTGAAATGCAATGTTGAAGCTTGCCTCCTTCTTCTCTTGTCATGGAGGAGACTAGAGTAATCATAGCCTTTTTATTTTTGTGATTTTCTTCCTTTTGATCAACACTCCATTGACTTCTTGCAAGTGTAGTTACCACACCATCAATGATAGTTGTAGGTGGTTCCCAACCTCTTAGGACAATATCCCAAAGTTTGATGGAATCAAAATCAAGATATAATTCCATTTTGAATTTCCAATGTGGATAGTCACTACCATCAAAGAATGGTCTAAGAGAAAAGATGTTTTGAGATTCACTTCCCATGATCTTGTATTCTAGCAATGAAGTACCTAGAATTCAAGCTCTGATACTAATTGAAAGAGTCCTAAGGGGGGGTGAATAGGACTATCAAACAGAAATGGGAAATTAAAGGAATTATTTGCAAGAAGTAAGTAAGAGTAGAGAGGGAAGAATGATGAACATAATTATTTAAGGAGTTCGGATTCTTAAATAATCCTATGTCTCCACCTAACTTATCCCCAAGTTAGGATTTTTTAATCACCCACAATCTTATTACCAAGATTAAGAATACACAAGAGTTTTATGGCTCACTCTTACAACCTTACAATCTTGATTTTTCAAGGCTCACTCAAAAACCAAATTCCCAAGTGTTTTAATGGCTCAACACTTAAACCAATTCCTTTAGAATAGAATCTCACTTCCCGTTTTCTAAACTCAAAAAATAGAAGAATAAGAATGTCTATTCTAATCACTCACCAACTCTCACAAGAGTTATACACAAAGAATTTGATTGAAAGAAAGTTTTAGAGCTCAATTGAATGTTTAAGAAAATGATGAATGATGCACAAGTTTTCTTAACCTTTCAATTGAATTCTAAGTTGTGTTTATATAGAAAAACACTCAAAAATATAGTTTTTGGATGTTTCAATCATGTCTCCAATGTTTAAAATTGATTTTGAATCAATTTTTGAGTTTATGGCAGCTCAAGGGCTGCTCACGACCTCCTCACGAGTGAACAGTGCTCGTGAGGGGTGAAAATATAGCCGTTGTCCTTAAAAATTCCCGTTGGAATGCTGTCAGAGGTGTGCTCACGAGTAGGTCACGAGCCACCAGCTCGTGAGGAGTACTGCCATTTTTTGGCAAGAATGTGCTCCAAATGCTCCTTTGACGGACTACTCGTGATCACTTCTAAAGATGCTCATGAACGGAACTGAAGACGATCGATTAAGACAAAACATTATTCATGAAAGTTGTAGATAATTGTATTATATTTCTATAAAAATTTGAATCATCTCATTTAGATATCTGTAGCTCAAGATATTACTGAATTACCAAGAGCTGTGCAAACTGAAATGCAAGCTGTATATGCTGACTTCGACTGAAGATTTGCATACCCAAATGAACTTGGATTTTGATGATCAAGTACAATTTAGAAAGCTTAAGATGTCTACTTCAAAATTAAAGAAGCTCATTTTCACATTTAAGAGCTCTAAATATGTTAAAAGTCTTCTTCAATCTCAGAGGTTCAAACAGCCCAAAAAGTTACTATTCACCCAAAAGTGTATATGCTTGGTATATGTTTGGTATATAATTGCCTACACACTTAATTGAAATTTTTAGTATAAAAATTGTTTGTCAAAGTCCAAAATTAGGAGTTTGATCATGCAAATGGTCAACAAAACTTATGTAGAAGAAGTTTTCTCTTTATATTCCAAGTAAAGGAAGGTTATAAAGTACAAGTTCTATATCTAAAAAAGCAAAGGAAAGTTATAAGGTCTGTTATGTTTTGTTTCCAAAAAAAGGAAAATATTAAAACTACTATATCTTCTTTTGGAGATATAAATTTTAGAACTATATCAAATGAGAGAGCTATATCTTTTCTAATTTTTTTTTGCCTAAAAACTTGAATATGCTTGCAAGAAGGTGAGAGGCTCCTTTTATAAAGGGATGGAGGGGTGGTGAAAGTCCTGAAATTAAGGGGGAGATGGGTCACAGATAGTAGGAAGTTGAGCAGATGGAATCCTGACATCAATCAAGTGTCTCTACCGATGTTTGTCTTGTCTCTTATGAAGAAGGCTCCTTACCAGGTCCTGGTAGTGGAATGCGAGACCCCATCCTTATGGTAGAATGAAAGAGACTGGGACTGCAACAATAGGTGGAGGTGAATATTTAACATAAAAGTCAAATTTATCTGATGGATGTCCAAGTATATCCCATTGTGAATGATTGAGATGATGACTTGAAAAAAAAATTAAAATACCTTTTTTTTTTACAAATGGCCTTAATCTTGAAAGGATTTTCAACCCATCTGGAAAAAATAAAATATTTACAAATTAGGCTTTATAAGCCTATAGACTTTAAAGGAGAAAGAATCCTAAAACAATAATCTTCATTATCATTACTCAAATCAACAAAGGGCTCTAAATCCTAAGAGGCTTAGGACTATGAAAGAAAAGGGTCTTCAGACTGGATAAGTTGTTGTATAATCTTTTAATACTCATCTTTTATTTTAGCAGCAGTAAGAAGTGCATTGGAATGTGATTTTTGAATCAATAAGGTAGACTGGGTCTGAGTTTAGGCACGACAGAACCCAAGAAATACATGTTGTTTTTGTTAGTCAATTATTGTTTGCTTGGAAATATTTTGGGGAACTTTATAAGAGGTCCACCATTTTACTTTAAATTTTCTTTAGAGGACAGTAATATCTTCATGAACATAAAAGTCAAGATACCACTGAGTAACCCAAGGGACAAAGAATTTGGAACAATATAGACAAAAAGGGAAAAATTTCTTTTTAGGGGGAGAAGGTTTATAGTGGGTAGAGAAAAGATTATATTCTTGGTGAATATCAAAAGGGTGGATATCAGGGATAGATCCATAGTTATACCACCAATGAGTGAACCATGCTAGAATTGTGGAAATATTAGCACGATCATTTAAGAATAATAGCCATGTATGGGTATATAAAGAATTTTGGATAAGAAAAGTATTAAACCATGCTTGTTCATAATCCTATTAGGAAAATGAGTGACAAAAATCTAATTTTGAATTAAAGTTAATGGGGAAGGCTTTTGGTTTAAAAAGATGTTGTCCCCAATCATAAGGGTGAAGAACATGAAGAATTTTGCAGGTAAAATAAGAAGGTTGGGTATATCCTTTATGGAAAAAATGTTTGAACTCTGCAGAACTAGTATATTCCAAAATTTTTTGGTAAAATTCCTAGGTTTCAGAAAGATCCCAGGGTTTAAAAAACCAGTTTGTTGGAAAATGATTTTGCATAGTAAGAAAAGGATCTTTATGGAAAAATCCATCTTCAATGGTTAAAATATTTTAAATTGAATTTTTTATAAGAAATTCTAAGGATGGAAGTTTTGATTGAGATAAAACAATCTGTGAGCTACTTTGAGTAGTCACAGGAGTCAAATCATTTTAAGAATTTTTAAGAAGAAGAATCACTTTTCTCAAATTTAAAAATATGTTAAGGAGCCTTACCTAAGGTGCCTTTGTTGCTGTCATTCTGAACAATGGCTGGAGGATAAAGAGTATATTGTATAACTTTGAGAAGTTCAAGAGATTGGGAGATAAAATCAATTCATAGCTGGATTTGATGCTTTATCAGAATCTGCTATATTTTATTCTTGGTTAACTATATCTAACCATGACTTTATAAGTTTTTTAGCAAAAAGGGGAGGAGGAATATAAAGAGTTTCCACTTTATCTTTATCTTTCTATTTTTTGCAAACCAACTTTATCTATTCTATAAAAATTCTCTAGTCAGAAAGTCTAGTAGAGAGTTTTTATCTCCTTTAATAAATTCTATAACAAAATAAAAAATACTCAAAATAGCTTGCCATTTTGTAAAAATCTATTTTGATGCAATATTTTGAACATTTTTTTGCAAAATTTCTTTAGCAGATTTATAATCAATATGAAGCAAAAACTTTTGGTTAAGCAAATTATATTGAAACTTTGAGATGCATGTGACAATGGAAAGGACTTCTCTTTTTATAGTGGAGTAGTTTTTCTGTGTATCATTCCAGTGTCCTGAAGTATACTGAATAACTATTTCTTTATCACATGAAACTTATTTCAGAATACCTCCATATCATATGTCACTAGCATCAATTTTGACAATTTTGGAAGGATTGGGTCAACCAGATGAAGATAAGGAATTTTGATAATTTGTTTCTTTATGTATTGGACAACTTTATTATGCTCATTAGTCCAAGGGATAGGGTTTTTCTTTAATTTATCATGCAAAGGTTTGGCGATCCTATTAATATTAGGACAAAAATCTAAAACATAATTTAGACTTCCTAAGAACCTTTATAACTAGACTTTATTAAGAATCTTATCAAGGAATTTATTGCCAAATTTTAAAGATCTTTCTATGGGAACTATGGTGCCACAACAGATATAATGTCTTAAAAATCTGACTTTAGTCTGGAAAAGAGAAATCTTTTTGGTAGAGACCACAAGTCCATTCTGTCTAACTATATTAAGAAAAGTCTTTAAATGTTTAAAATTTTATTCAATGAAGTTTGAGAAAATAAGTACGTTATCAATGTAAACAATGTAAAAATTATAACAATGCAAATATCGACACTTTTTAGTATCAGAGCCTGGGGGGGTTGAGTGATTTGTACAGGAATTGTTTGCATGTTACTATAATGTCTACATGATAGTTTTTACAATGAGTCGTTTAGTCACGAGTGGTCCTGGTAGTAGAACCTTGAGAGGTTATAAAATTATTGGTTTAGCTCATGAGGTTGTAGTTGTAAAACCTATTTTTGTAGCCATCATTTTACCATGAATCCAATTTTTAGAAGAACCACTTCTTCTTCCTCTTCCTTTGCTTCCTTTTTTTCCAAAGCTCTAAAGCACATATTTAATAGTGATGAAATCACTATTAAACACTTTGATAAATGCATTGATGACTTCAAGCTCACAGACTATAAGAAAGATTATGTCTAAAAAACTCCTAAACTTAATCTCTTCAAATTTGACTATGTTATAAAGACTGAAGAAAGAGATATCCAGCTTTCTAAATCTTAAGATTACATAAAGTTACTTTCTCCTACTTCTTTAGATAAACATAAAGAAAAAGGTTTTAGATATATCCGTATAGGTTTTGTTCAAGTCGATATAAAACTTTTAGCTAGAGAAGGTTTGAACACTTCCATTCTTGCTGCCCTTAGAGATATGAGATTCAAAAACTTCAAAGATTATTTCTTAGGAACTGTAGAATCCAATATCTGCTTAGGTCCTATATCATTTAACTGCTATTTTAATTTCACTATTTCTCTTAATGATGTTAATTTTTTAAAGTCTCTAGTTTTACAGATTCAGACCCATAACTTTGTTATGGATGACAGATCCATACCAGTTGCACTTGTTTATAAAGTTTATTATAAAGTTATGATGTCTGCATTCCATACAAAAAGTCATTTTCATAGTAAAAAAGGAAAAACTTTGCTTTTACAAACAGATATGACTAAAGCTAATGTTGTAATTCCCAAACCCATCAAATGGAGCCAAGTTACACTTCCCTAATAATGGATCTTAGAAGGAGCTACTGAACCTAAAATCCAACAGGAAGAAACACCTACTCCTAACACTTAAATAAAGCATATCACCTAGTTTCAGGATGGTAGGGTAAAACTTTCATTTGATAAAACCTTTTCTAGCTCAATATTCTTTGATGCATCTTCATCAGAATGTCTTGATCTAGGATGAGTTTCACAAATTCCTTTTGTTATAAACCTTCCTTACTATGCTAAACCTCCAAGAACTCACCAAAAGGCTATACATTTACCTCAACAACCAGATCAGGCCAATCTCTATCCAGATTTACCACTAGTTATAATCTACCATATAACATCCTTGCTCGATATTCCACTTCTGATCTACCCTCCTCTTCTATCTGAAATATGGATTATAGTACAAATATAGCCAAACCTGTTTATATAGAACCCAGACAAGAAGAAAACCCTCCTCCTACTTCTCATACTACTTCAACCATAACAGAAAATATGGCTTATGAGTTATCTATTTTGGATAAAGAATTTACCCCTAATAAAACTCTTTTACATAAAGATTTTTATGCATCCCATAATAAAGAAAAAAGAAATTGGTTTTTCCAGCATTTTTTAGAACAACAAAATGATCTTCAAAGCCAATTTTACAATTTTGTCCAATCACATAAAGTTAATATATTATCTTTTGAATGGTTTGAAATATATGCATCAAAAAATGATATTTCTTATCCTTTTAAAGTTTTGAACCTTATCACTATAAGAAAAAAGGTAATTGTTTAGGAAGCATCAAATGGTTAACAAATAGAGTCTGAATATCCTCCTCTTAAAAACATTAAGATCTCTATCGGTAATGAGACTATAGAAGCTTGTCCCTATACAAAACCGCATGATAGTGATTCCCAAAACCTAAAAAATATGGTCTCCCAGAATAACTTTACCAATGTCCATCTTCATAACATAGGAAAATAGTTATCTAGGCTTGAAAACCAGACCTATAAAATTGTTGAGTCTTCCGACACTATAGCCATGACTGATAAAAAACTTAAGAACCCCATGTTCAAACCTTATAAGATCTCTACTAGTGCACAATAGGAAATTAGGAGTAACCAAATTGAATTCTTATATGCAGTTAGGGAACAGCTCAGTAGACTTTACCTTTCAAGTTTTAAAGACCTAATTGTCCCTGATACTCCTCCTTTTGTCAACTAAACTGTTAGTGTTCTCGATAAAGATATAGATTCCTCTTCTTCTGAAGCTAATGCTTTTCAAGAACAATCCCCAAAAATAACTAAAATTATTAGCTTTCTCCTTACCCTGGATACACTCAGACTAGACTTCATGAACTTGAGTTAGATAGTCAACCCAATACTTTTGTCCAACCAAAGTTTAGTGCTAATTCTGTCTATGAATGGAATATCGATGGTATGTCTGAATATCAAATTCTTAATTCCCTTTAGCAAATGACCATGGCCTTTAATGTTATAAAGCCTAAACATGAACCTTTAATAGATTTGTTGTTGAGCATATTATAGTTAGTTTTTTTTTTGCCAATTAAAAGGTTGGTGAGATTACCATCTTACCAAAGAACAACAATAAGAAATTCTTCATGTTATCCAAACAGATGATGAAGGAATACCTATTCTTGACCAAATAGGAACCTTATTCAGGATGTTGTTTCTACTCTCATATTAACTATAGCACTTCATTTTATAGGAGACTCTTCTCACCTTAAAGATAAAAAGCTTAGTGACTTCCAATGGTATAGGTCAACCTTTTTTACTAGAGTTATGCTTAAGGAAGATTCCAATCAACCTTTTTGGAAAGAAAAGTTTCTTGTTAGTCTACCTACCTTGTTAGGAGAACGTGTTAGAAATACCATTAGACAGTCTTTTGGAACTCATATCATTCTTTACAACCAACTTACCTATGGTGAACTGATTAGTACTACTCAACGAGAAGGTCTTAAAATCTTTCAAGATTTAAAACTTTAAAAGCATTTTAAGAAAGAAATGAAAAAGACTAGACAAGAGCTAAGATCATTCTATAAACAGTTTGATTATAGTATCACCCAAATCCTTAATGTAAGGGAGATTGCAGTAAGAAATTCTTAAAACCTTTATTTGGGAAATTTTCCTCTAAATATAGGAAACCTACTAAGAGAAAGGATAGAGAAGAAGCTTACTATAAAAAACCCTACAGAAAGACTTATAGGAAACCCAAACTAGATAAAGCCAAGAAAACCAATCTTAAAGATGTCACTTGCTTTAAGTGTGGTAAAACAAGGCATATCTCTAAGTATTATAAAGTCTCTAAAAAACTCCATGAGTTAGGATTAGAAGAAGCTACCCTTAATAGGTTACACCTCTTCTTATAGATACATCAGAGTCTGATTCTGAAAGTTTCCTAACTCCTCAGATTGATGAACTTGCTACTTCTTCTTCTCCTTCTTTTAATTCTAGTATAGATTCTGATATAGGAATAAAGCAACTTAATACCTTTACTAAAGAACAAAATCTTATCCTTGATGTCATACAACATATAAACCCTGAAGTTTAGAAAAAAAATATCTGGAACAGCTTAGGCAATCTTTAGAAACGAAGCCTAAACCTAAGGATACTGAGTTACCTTCCACTAGTACAGGAATATATGACCTGACTACCATTCTCAATAAGAAAAAGCTTAGTAAAAAACCATTAGGTAATATCTAAGAACTTTAAGGAGAAATCAAAACCATAAAGTTTGAAATAAAGCAATTGAAAGAAAAACAGCAAAAATTTTCTGAGTTAATCCAATTCCTTGTCACCAAACTAGCTGAAGAGTCTAGTGATAGTGATGATGTTAAAGAATTAGAACTAGGATCCTTAGCTAATCTTGATAAAGTACCCCATGATTTTCTCTGTGCCTTAAATAAAATTACTTTAAGAAAATATCTTATAAAAATTACTATTATTTTTTATAAAGATTTTCAACTAGATACCATTGCTCTTTTTGACACTGGAGTTGATTTAAATTGTATAAAAATTGACATGGATCTACATCATTTTTAAGAGCATACCATAGAAAAGCTTTCCTCTGTAAATAGTTCTAAAATGCATATAGACGAAAAAACAAAGGCTAGTATTTCTAATAATGGATTTCTGTTGAAAACTCCATTTCTTCTTGTTTCTAATATAAGTTATATGATGATTTTAAGGACACCTTTCGTTAATTTGATAACTCCTTACTTAACTACCTATAACTTTATTGATTATAAAGATGAGAAAGTTCATATTTCTTTTCCTTTTTTAGCAAAACCCAGAACCAGATCCTTGAACCTTATTAAAGCTCATTCTATCTATAAGAATGAAATCAATGCTTTAATCAAAGGAAAGGAAACAAACGTATATGATTTAAAGCAAAATATTCATTTCCAAAAAATTGAACAATAATTAAAGTCTAAACTGGATAAATCCAAGATTTTTAGTTTTCATGATATTGTGTTAAAAGAAGTTTATTTTGATTTACCAAATGCTTTTTAGAAAAGAAAACAACAGATAGTTGATCTACCTTATAAGCCCGGGTTTGAGGAGAAAAATATTCCTACCAAGGCTAGACCAATTCAAATGAATGCTAAATTAGAAAAGCACTGTAAGGAAGAAATCCAGGATCTCAAATCTAAGGGATTAATCTTTAAATCTCGGTCTCCATGGAGTTGTGCAGCTTTCTATGTCAATAAAGCTTCTGAAATAGAAAGAGGCACTCCAATGCTTGTTATCAATTATAATCCTCTAAATAAAGCTTTGAAATGGATTAGATACCCTATTTTAAACCAAAAAGATCTTCTTCAAAAACTCTATTCTGCATTCGTATTTTCAAAATTTGACATGAAATCTGGATTTTGGCAAATACAAATCCATTAAGATCATCATTATAAAAATACTTTTACTATCCTTTTTAGACAATATGAATGGAATGTCATGCCATTTGGATTGAAAAATGCATTATCAGAACTTTAGAGAATAATGAATGATGTATTCAATCCTTATTCCAATTTTTGCATTGTTTACATTGATGACATACTTATTTTCTCAAACTCTATTGAACAACATTTTAAACATTTAAAGACTTTTCTCTATATAGTTAGACATAATGGACTTGTGGTCTCTGCCAAAAAGATTTCTCTTTTCCAAACTAAAGTCAGATTTTTAGGACATTATATCTATTATGGCACCATAGTTCTTACAAAAAGATCTTTAGAATTTGACAAGAAATTCCTTAATAAGATTCTTGATAAAGTCCAATTACAAAGGTTCTTAGAAAGTCTAAATTATGTTTTAGATTTTTGTCCTAATATTAATAGGATCGCTAAACCTTTACATGATAGATTAAAAAAAAACCTTGTCCTTTAGACTAATGAGCATACTAGAGTTGTCCAATACATAAAGAAAAAAATCATCGAAATTCCTTGTCTTCATTTGGCTTACGCAATACTTCCTAAAATTATTTAAACTGATGCTAGTGATATAGGATATGAAGGTATTCTAAAACAAGTTTCATGTGATAAAGAAGTAGTTGTTCAGTATACTTCAGGACACTAGAATGATACATAGAAAAACTACTCCACTATAAAAAAGAAGAAGTCCTTTCCATTGTCATGTGCATCTCAAAGTTTTAATCTGATTTGCTCAACCAAAAGTTTTTGCTTCGTATTAATTGTAAATATGCTAAAGAAATTTTGCAAAAAAAGTTCAAAATATTGCATCAAAATAGATTTTTGCAAGATGGTAAGATATTTTGAGTATTTTTTATTTTGATATAGAATTTATTAAAGGAGATAAAAACTCTCCACCATACTTTCTGACCAGAGAATTTTTACAGAACAGATAAAGATGGTTTGCAAAAAATAGAGTGAAAAATTTGCCCAAAATATAGATCGAATTGGGGTGGACAATTTAGGGGAGATAGTGCATCAAGTTGTTCGCAAGGGGCAACTTTATCCTTGTCACAACCCAAAACAGGGACCATGACTGGTGCTAGGGAACGATAATTCTTTCGAATCCGGAATCCGTAGCAAGCCTTAAAATAAAAAATAAAACATGCAATAATAATAATAACATAATTAAAATAATCTGCAGCGGAAATAAATCATAAATAAAAAAAATAATACTCTGCCAATGATATTAAATCGAACATCCTTATTTCATATATTAATAATCTTTTAATACAAATCTAGTTGAAATATTTAAAGTACATAACTCATACCAATATAATACAATACCCTTTTTCAATTTTTATAACTACTGCAGTGTCTAGATTATAAAAATAAAACTCAGGTAAGCAGTTTACATAATAAAGCCGGGGTGGAAGAAATCCGGCGTACGAGTCTGCTACTGAGGTCTGAAGACGATGACTCTCCTGAAAAATAGTCAACGGAAGGGAATTGAGTGAATTGTTATAATATATATACATGCATAGCTAAATGAAAAATGCACACATTCAATAGTATATATAATAAATATATATACAGGCAAAATCACACAGATGCAGCAAAATCATTTTATATAAATATTAAGAAATACATCCGTATATGAAGGATCAAATAGAACCCTAGAAAATCGCAACCTCAAACAATGTTAGACAAAATTCTAGCCATACAGGCTCACTTATTCCAAATAAATTCACTTGTTCCATTTGGACAGTAGACTGGCCCCAAGACACTAAGTCAACCGAGCTCCAGCAGTCTAACTATCAGTGTGATTGGCTCCGAGACACTTGGTCAACCGAGCTTCAGTAATCACACTCCCAAATCATGTTTCACACATCAAATAATCAAATCCAATCAATATCCACAAATAGTTAGTAATACAGCCTAAATGCTATCAGCGTACCGGTACGTACTCGGTCCTAGTGCTGCCCACTAGGTAGCACGTTCTATTGATATCTTTCATTAAAATATAAAACATACATTCATAAAAATAAATGATGCATGAATTTAATTAAAATGGCAACATAAACCATATATATACTAGAAATATACCAAAAGTAAACCAGACATATTTCGAGTATATATACATCAAACAAATCCAATTAAATTATGAAATAAACTATAAATATATTCGAAAACATTTTAAACATAATTCATTAATAAAACATGCATATAGTTTAAAATATACCAAAAATAAACCAAAAATAAACTAAAAAAAAACTTGAGTACTAATTAAATCATTATGCATATTAAATCAAAAGAACACTTATATTTCTAAAATCATGCACCCTAGAGCATATATATATATAAAATAACAACTCGCTATTTATTGCGCTCCTTGAGATGGGTCCAATGGGCCTGGTCCACTAGGCCTCGGTCTCGGCGCAACTAAACAAACAAATAATGACAGGAATCAGAATAAATCTAACAGAAGTTCTAAAGACTCGATCTAGATTACCAGACACAGAATTAAAATCAGAATTTGACCGGATATCATGTTTTACGAGAATTCTATGAAAAATCTGGCAGCACCTCCCCTGTAAAATGGACATCTCTCTACTTAAAGAGTAGAGCCGGCC
The DNA here is from genome assembly GCA_947683625.1 of Mallotus nudiflorus. Classification (NCBI taxonomy): domain Eukaryota; kingdom Viridiplantae; phylum Streptophyta; class Magnoliopsida; order Malpighiales; family Euphorbiaceae; genus Mallotus; species Mallotus nudiflorus. The sequence goes on from CANTUR010000041.1 coordinate 9,760,458, forward strand.
CTGCACAGAAATACACTTCGAAAATAAAACACAGAATTCACAATCATAATCCCTCGGTCGAACTCTAAACTACAAATCACCAACCGAGATCCACAATTCACAGAATATTCATAAAATACCAAAAATACCCTTATGTACTAAAAATACATTTTATAAGTAGAAATTACATAATTAACTCTAAAACACATTAAAAACCGATAAGAACTCATTTTATTAGAAAAATCATATATTATATATATAATTGAAAATAATTTACGAAAAGTAGTTTTAATTAGTTAAAAATACTAAATAATTTGTAGAAATCATTTTTATACCCTAAATAACTATTAAAATCGATTTAATTACATTTTTAGCCAATTTAGTGTAAAATTACCAAAATACCCCTATATATAAATATACTAAAATAAATCCAAAAATTCACCAAAAATAATATAATTGCACAAAATTAATTTTCTCAACATATATTTCAATAATATCAATAAATATACTTAATTAACCTATTAATTTCAATTAAACACATAATTGACCGTATTTTTCAAAATTACATAAACTAAATAAATTCAAAATAAATACATAAAAATTCACAAAAATTACAAATAAATTTCTATAATTCATTTCAACACCTATAATTACCATAAAATATAATTTCATAATTTAATTAATGAATTTTTGAAAATTAGAAAATAATAATAAAATAATTAAAAATACCCAAAAATCAAAATAAATTCCACAAAAATTCCAGCATGAAGATTAAGCTACTAGGATCAAAGTTTGTGAAGGAAGTTTTCATGAATCAATCAAATTGAAGCTCAAAAAAATCAAGAACCCTAATAGGCCAAAATTGAAAAATCGAAACCTAGGAAAATCTAGACCATTTTAAGTGAAACAAAACTTGTAATCACACTCACCGGAGCTCAAGGAGAAGATAAAGATTGGCAGTGTCAAAAACGGTGGTCGGAATCGCTGTCATCGACGGTGAGGAAATGCTTCGAGTTTCCGACGATTTTGAACTCCTTCAAGGCCGAAAACGGCTGCTGCAGGTGGTGGAACTGGCTGGGGACAAAGGTGGCACACTGGGAGGCACACCGATGGTGAAGAAAAGGCATGACAGGCAGTGGTGATGGTGGTTGGACGTCGGAGAAGAAGAAGAGGGAGTCGGGGGCATGAATTGTAATTTTGACAAACTATATATATATATATATAACTTTAACTTTAATTATAATATTATATATTATTATATTTCAAATCATTGTACACCACAAATAATAAATATATAAAAATATACATACACATATACATATATATCACATATTAATAATAAACTATATAATATATACATAATTAAATAATAATAATAAACCCTAAAATTATTATATATATGTATATATATATGTATGTATATGTATATATTTCAATACGACAATTAAAATAATGCATGAACTCATGCAAATGCGTAAATCTATTTAAAATAATTAATATTAAATTATTTACGTGTCAATTTCCTTGAAAATACAATTCCTGGGAAAATTTTACGTAAAATACTTAAAATAATTAAGAATAATTAAAATAACTTAATAATTATCAAACATATGAAAATAATCATAAATATATACAAAAATTATTAACAATGCATATCCCGATGTAGTATAAAAATATTTAAAAACTCAGGATATTACAATCCTCTTCCCCAAGGGTGGATTGCAGGGTCCCAAATGAATTGGCTTATTCGAAAAAAGCCTTGTTCTTTAGAAGATACAAATGACATTTTTAGCTATTATTAATGAAGGCAATATAATATATTTTCTAATAAAGATAAAGTGGAAACTCCTTTTATTCCTCCTCTTATTTCTGTTGAAAAACCTATAAAGTCATTGTTCGATATAGTTAACCAAGAACAGAATATAGCAGATTCCGATAAAACATCTCAAATCTAGTTATGGATTGATTCTATCTCCTAATCTCCTGAACTCCTTAAAGCTATACAAAATACTCTTCAGCCTTTAGCCATTATTCAAAATGACAGCAACAAAGGCATCTTAGGTAAGGCTCTTCAACCTATTTCTAAATTTGAGAAAGGAGATTCTTCTTCTTAAAAAACCCTTTTTCAAAATGATTTAACTCTTGTGACTACTCAAAGTAGCTCATAGATTGTTTTATCTAAATCAAAACTTCCATCCTTAGAATTTCTTATAAAAAATTCAATTCAAAATATCTTAACCATTGAAGATGAATTTTTCCATAAAGATCTTTTTCTTATTATGCAAAATTATTTTCTAACAAACTAGTTTTTTAAACCCTGGGATCTTTCTAAAACCCAGGAATTTTACTAAATAATTTTAGAATATACTGATTCTGCAGAGTTCAAACATTTTTTCCATAAAGGATATACCTAGCCTTCTTATTCTACCTACACAATTCTCCATGTTCTTCACCCTTCTGATTGGGGACAAGATCTTTCTAAACCAAAATCCTTCCCCATCAACTTCAATTCAAATTTAGATTTTTGTCGCTCATTTTCCTACTAGGATTATGAATAAGCATGGTTGAATACATTTTTTATCCAAAATTCTTTATATACCCATACATGGTTGTTCTTCTTAAGTGATCGTGCTGATATTTCTATATTTCTAGCCTGGTTCACTTGTTGGTGGCATAACTATGGACATATCCTTAATATCCCCCCTCTTGATATTCGCTAAGGATATAATCTTTTCTCCACCCACTATAAACCTTTTCTCCCTGAAAAGAAATTTTCCTTTCTTTGTCTATATTGTTCCAAATTCTTTGTCCCTTTGGTTACTCAGTAGTATCTTGACTTTTATATTCATGAAGATATTACTGTCCTCCAAAGAAAATTTAAAGTAAAATGGTGGACCTCTTATAAAGTTTCCTAAAAAATTTCCAAGCAAGCAGTAACTGATTGGCTAAAATAACATTAATTTCTTAGGTTCTCTCATGCCTAAACTCATACCTAGTCTACCTTCTTGGCTCAAAAATCACATGCCAATGCACTTCTTACTACTGTCAAAATAAAAGATGAGTATTTAAAGATTATGTAACAACTTATCCAGTTTGAAGACCCTTCTCCTTCACAGTTCCAAGCCTCTAAGGATTCAGAGCTCTTTGTTGGTTTGGATAATGATAACGAAGATGATTGTTTTGGGATTCTTTCTCCTATAAAGCCCACAAGCTTATAAAGCCTAATTTGTAAATATTTTATTTCTTACTAGATGGGTTGAAAATCTTTTCAAGACAACTGATGCAAAAGTAAGGCCATTTGTAAAAAAAAAAGTTATTTTAATTATTTCTTTTTTTAGATCATCATTTCAATCATTCGTAGTGGGATTTACTTGGATAGCCATAAGGTAAAATTGACTTTTACGTTAAATATTCACCTTCACTTATTGCCGCAGTCCCACTCTCTTCCATTCTACTATAAGGATAGGGTCCCACATTCCATTACTGGGACTTGGTTTAGAGCCTTCTTCATAAGAGACAAGACAAACACATGTAGAGGCACTTGATTGATGTCAAGATTCCATTTGCTCCACTTCTTACTATATGTGACTCATTTCCCTCTTGATTCCAAGACTTGCACCACCCCTCTACTCCTATATAAAAGGAGCTTCTCACCTTCTTGCAAGCATACACAAATTTTTAGACAAAAAAAAAAAATTAGAAAAGGTATAGCTCTCTCATTTGATATAGTTCTAAAATTTGTATCTCCAAAAGAAGATATAGTAATTTTAATATTTTCCTTCCTCTACTATTTCTGAAAATAGAATATAACAAACCTTGTAACTTTCCTTCTTTTACTTGAAATATAAAGAGAAAACTTATTCTACGTAAGTTTTGTATAGATCTTTAAAGTTTATGTTTATTTAATTATTTAATTTATTTTCTTTAACAACTTTCTTTACTTTCTATAATTTTCTTTAAGCCTTGTATCTTTATTTCATTTATAGTTTAAGTAGCAGAAAGTATACTTTGTACTTGCCTAAGAAATTAGAATCCTGCACATCATAAACTTTGTGAAATCTTTACTGCATCTTGGTTCGGTAACCACGAAGTCTTGCCTGTGACTAGAGTGTGAGACTGGCGCTGTGATCTTTCATTTGTTTCATCATTTTTGCATTCATCTATGTGAACAGTACATCCTTAGATCTTCGACATTTCCTGGTCAATATTTATTGATCCGCTTGTTAGTATTTAATAAATCACAAATGTTAGTTGTTAGTATTAATAAGAGAGAGGAAGTCTATATCTAACTAACGTAGGACTTACAAATATGAGTTCCATCGTGAGACCTTAGCATTACCATAGTTTAAACCAAGACTTTGAATCCTGGGTGCCTTAGCCTTTACCACTAGGGTAAGACCTCATCAGAGCATTCCTTCGCGACATTGAAAAAAGAAAGAAAGAAAGAAAGAAACCTTTGTTAATGAAAATAAATACATATGTAATTCGATTCTAGATTTTTTTTATTTTATCTTAAATTATATAGTAAATTTTATAAGTATTAGATTATTATTATTTTTATCTAAATTGCTGAAAAATGTTAATTAATTAATAAAATAATAAAAGTGGCAATAATTAATTTAATATGAATATATATAATATTATTGAAAAATTTAATTAAAATTAACTAAAATTATATAAAATTTTTATGCCAATATATGTTTTATTAATATAAAATTTAAAAGATATTTATTTGTAAATTAAATAATATTAACAAAATTTGTATTATTTAATTAATGTTTAATATTTATATCTAACAATAAATATAATTAAATTTTATAAAAATATGAATCATATATAAAGTTTATAGTTATTTTCTTATAAATTATTAATTAAGCAATTAAAACATTATTGGGTTTAAAAAGTATTAATTTATAGAAATTTTATTACAAAAAACCCACTACAATGCAAACAGTTGCGAGCCAACTAATCCTTCTTTTTTTTTTCTTTGAACAACTAACAAATCCAATTTAAGTTGGTGCAACAGAACAGAACAGAACAGCCAGTCTTCGTTTCATTGACTTTCTTAATTTTTGCTTTAATTTAATTTTAAATTAAATGAATAATTTGCGTCTGTTCTCTTCTCCAATCCGATCATTATTTTATTCTATATTATTTTTCTCTTACATATATGTATATATCTATATATATAAAGCATATCGTATCATACTTTTCTTCATCGACCCCAAAATCTAGGCAATCTGCCCGCATTCCCTTTTGGCCCATGAGCGCATTTTGATTATATTATATAAAGCTTTTTTTTTTTTTTTTCTTTCTTTAATCTCTTAGGAATGCGGGCAGATTTGGCTGAGCTTCTGTAGTTATTATTATTGCTATAATCTGTTCTCTGTGTTTTTTTTTTTTTTTTTTTGAGGACTCGAAGTTTATTGTTGATTTTTATATATATTTTTTGCAAAATTTGAAGATACCCAGTTTGTAATCTGTTGAATTGATTGTTGAAAAGCAATAAAGATTGTATTTTTTTGATGGGTTTTCTTGTTGATTCGCAAAAAGATGGCGGGTTAGGTGTATTTCGGGGTTGTGTTAGAAGTTTGGTTAGGAGAAAACAGGTTGATTCTGTACATGCTCAAGCTAATTCTCGTCATCAGTTAGCTAAAGAGTTGTCTGTTCCTCACCTTATTGCTATTGGTACATGGTTTCTTCTTCTCCTTATAAAAATTCAAACTTTTTTTCTTGTTTTATGCATGTGTGCCTGTGTTATATATATATATATTGGGTTCTTCATGGATGATGCCACTGAGCTTAACTATATAGGATTTATTGTTTTTGGTTTTGCCCTTTATGGGGAAAACAAAGTCAAAGTTACTCTTTGCTTTTATTATGTGCTGCATGTTTCTTGTGTTTATGTATATTCTTCAATTTTTTTTCCTAATCCTGCATGTTCTAAGTTGAATTATGTGCTTCAAATATTGACTTACCAACGAAACTTTGCGTCCCTTTATCAGGAGTTGGTTCAACTATTGGAGCTGGAGTTTATATTCTTGTTGGCACAGTTGCTAGAGAGCATTCTGGTCCAGCTCTTGCGTTTTCTTTTCTGATTGCTGGAATTGCTGCAGCTCTCTCTGCCTTTTGCTATGCAGAGCTTGCCAGTCGTTGTCCATCTGCTGGCAGTGCCTATCACTATTCCTATATCTGCGTTGGAGAAGGGTATGCTAATTTTTCTTTTTTGACATAAACTATATGAATCTCTGTGGCTCATGGCATACTCTGTCTCTATGTTAATATCATATTGTGTCTTGATTGAAAAGTGATAGGTTCTTTGTTATGTGGTTCTTGATTTATATCACATGTAATGTCTCAACTAGTTAATTGATTTTTAGATTCCACATTTAGACTCAATGTTTTCTCTTGTTGGAATCTCTAATTAACTAATTTAGGGATGTCAATGTGCAGGGTCGCATGGTTAATTGGTTGGGCTCTGATATTGGAATACACAATTGGTGGGTCTGCTGTTGCTCGTGGCATATCCCCAAATCTTGTACAGTGAATCCACCATTAACTTCTTTTTTTCTTCTCATTCTTTTTCATTGTTGATGTGATTAGTAGAATCTCTGTGTTAGATGTAGTTTTATATTAATTGGTACTATTTGTTGCTGGAACTGGCTCTGCTTTGATTTTTTCCAACTTGCATTCAAATGTTTCTTCTTATGTGTGCTATTCTTTGCTGTTAGGCATTGCTTTTTGGAGGTCAGGATAGTCTACCAGCCTTTCTAGCTCGTCATCATATTCCAGGCCTCGATATTGTGGTTGACCCATGTGCTGCAGTTCTTGTATTTATTGTTACTGGACTCTTGTGTGTAGGAATCAAGGAGGTATCTGACATTCCATCTGCAGTTCATCACTTATAATTCTATATGGTTAAAGTGTTTTGGGTTTGCCCGTTAACTCCTTGACTTGGCAGAGTACTCTGGTGCAAGGAATAGTCACTACTATCAATGTCTGTGCCATGCTTTTTGTCATAATAGCTGGTAGTTACTTGGGCTTCAAGAGTGGATGGCCAGGATATGGACTTCCTACTGGGTAATGGGCAACCCCTGCTGTAAAATTTACTCAAATTGTGATCTTTATAAGTAAATATTAATCTATAAATGTGTAATGGATAGGTATTTTGCCTTCGGAGTGGATGGGATGCTTGCTGGGTCTGCTACCGTCTTTTTTGCTTACATTGGTTTTGATTCGGTTGCTAGCACTGCTGAGGAGGTATTGTCATTGTCATTGATATTGACATTGTTGTTGTTTTTGTTCTTCTTCTAGCTAATGTACTTGTTATTATTTTGTTATATTTATTATTACTACAATTATTAAGTATATCCATCTCTTTGTCTTATAGTAATTATGATACAAGTACAATTTTTGATTTTTTGAAACAACGTAATTTTTGGGTATTTGAACTTCATTATTCTCTTACAGGTGAAGAATCCTCAACAAGATTTGCCTCTGGGTATAGGCTTAGCTCTGTCTATTTGTTGCAGCTTATACATGCTGGTTTCTGTTGTCATTGTTGGTCTGGTGCCTTATTTTGCAATGAATCCTGATACTCCTATCTCATCTGCATTTTCTGAGCATGGAATGCATTGGGCAGCGTAAGAATGTAGTTTGGCTTAAAATATAGGATGCACTAGATTTTCTTCCTAAATGTCATGGACATATATTGAATATTTTTGTTTGAAAGTTGTTTTCATGCATTTGATTCCAGATACATAATAACTGCTGGAGCTGTTATGGCTCTCTGCTCAACACTGATGGGTTCGCTGCTTCCACAGGTAGTGAAGTATTCTATGTGGTTACAATGTCATAATTAACCAATTGATTTGGCTGTTGTTGGTGCTATTTCTTCGACCATTAATGTCCTATGTTTATGATCAACATTCCTGATTGTTTTAGACCACCACTGCCTGATTTCTGAGCCATCTCCAGTTGTTATCATTTTTAACAAATGTGGCTTACTTTTTAATAATTCCCCTCCTTTGTTTTTGATAAAGAGATATTAGTTACATTCTATTGTTTACAAGGCTTCCTGTTGTTCTGGATGCATTTGCTATTTTTTATTGGAATCTGTTGTTTCTACTTGGTGACTTCTGGTGTGCATTACTTGTGCTTAACAGCCACGGATTTTGATGGCGATGGCTAGAGATGGATTACTGCCATCATTCTTTTCAGATGTTAATAAAAGTACCCAAATTCCTATAAAGAGCACTTTGATGACTGGTATTGGTGCTGCAACATTGGCATTTTGCATGGATGTTGACCAATTGGCAGGAATGGTAAGTAGAGGTTCTTGTCTGACTATCAGGATCCCTTTTTTGTTTGGTTCCTGAAGCAATTGAATGAAGGCTGGACCCCTCTTTGCTAATATTGCTAGTTTTTGTAATAGGTGAGGTTTTCTGTTGTCTGCTAGATCAGTAGGTAGGTAGTATTAGTTTTAAATATGAATTGCTTCAAGTGGGAAATTTATGGAAAAGAGTACCTTGCTTTGTTCCTCAGATGAGGAACGCCAGGGTTAGTATAGCATGCTTTTTTGTTTGTCCTGTTTAGACATGCCATTACATTTTTCAACATTCAGAATAACATTGTTATGTCAACTATACCACTTTTGGATTTCTTTTCAGTCTATTATTGGTTCATTATTAAATTTTTAAACATGGGGGCTGAACTGGCTATTGTTGTTTAACTGGTGAAGATGAAAGTGTATTTTATGCTAAAACCTTGTCTTACTTCTGTCCTTGTTGATTTCTTAATATGATATTGATTAGGGTCTGTAATTGGGCATTTTCTGCAGGTCAGTGTGGGCACCCTCCTTGCTTTCACTATGGTTGCAATTTCTGTATTGATACTGAGATATGTCCCACCAGATGAGGTGCCATTCCCATCTTCACTTCAGGACACAATTGATTCTGTGTCACTGCAATACAATGCAAATAGTCAGGACATTAATGATGAGAAGTCTGAGTTTCGTGCTGGCACCTCTAGCATTTTGCCTTTACTTGGCAAAATGAATGCTACGGTTGGATATCCTCCAATTGTAAAACACGAAGCTCAAGGTAAATGTGAGTTCCTTAAGGGCCTCATGGATTCAGTTCTAAATTTTGTCATGCACATAGATATTAGGACAGCATCTCCTCTTGTCAATTCCACTTGCCACCAAAGAAAGGTTGTATGATGTGCCTCAGAAGGTATCCTTTGCAAATACTAGGGTAACTGCCCCAGGCCCGTGGGCAATTTGCTTGATCTGTTTTTATGATGCTAACTATATTTATACTACATCTTTGATAGCCAATTTTCTAGTTCTTCCAATGTTAGGAATCATCAGTCTGAATAACATTAAACACTGTAGATATTTGAAAGAAAAAAAAAAAAAAAGTGTTCAGTGGCAAGAGATGTAGTTTCATTCTGCTACTGTAAATTAAATTGTGTTAGGAGTGCTTACTTCAGTTGAATTAAGCTACAGATCTTTCTGCCTAGCCCTAAAATTTATCTATGGAAGTTGTTGGAGCCTGATGACTCGATGGATACACATCTGTACATAATTTATTCTTTTTCTTGTCTTCCATCCTTTAGGTCAGACTTTTTAATCTCTTATATTGGTAAATTGTTTCAGGCGTCCTTAAAGAAGAGAACAGAAGAAAAATGGCTGCCTGGACTATAGCATGCACATGTATTGGATCATTTCTTCTTACGTATTCAGCCACAAATTTGACTCTTCCTGGGTGGGTTGAGCTAGAATAATTCTTTTTACCCTGTATTAATGAATATGCAAGTTATTTTAGTACAGAACCAGCACTGCATGTAGTATAGTGGTTTTTTGCCATGCACAATGACTAGGGTTATTAGTACATTTCAAAATCATTTGAAAATTTGTTTGGTTTTTCCATCAGGCCATTCCGCTTTACACTGTGTGGTCTTGGTGGTGCCCTTCTCCTATTTGGTCTGATTGTGCTTACCTGTATTGAACAAGATGATGCAAGGCATAGCTTTGGGCATTCTGGAGGTATGGACTCTGTTCTCTTGTACAGTTGTCAATTTGGTACCACTTGTTATTTAAATGTTAAAAAGTATGAAGTCCAGGATTTTTCATGGCATTTATAAGAACTCAAGTCAGTTTATGTCCCTATTGGAACATATGGTTTTACACTAAAAGGCATGTAATAAGGTTTGAGCTAAAGTTAATTTTATCTCAGACATCTCTGGTACATCTAAATTGTGTTGTTCAACTTACAAAAATGACCATGTCAATCTCTCTTGACCCATGCCTTTGCAAAGGACTAGTTTTTTAGGTCCTTGAATTGGCTTGACATTTCTTCTAGATCAGCTCTAATTCCAACTATAATGAATTAATGACTTACGTTTTGAACAGTGTCTCTTATAAAATGGAATCTTAGGAGCTGTCTGTGTATGCATGGTTACTGTCATTTGTTAGTGGTTACAAATAAATGTGTTCTTAACTATCGAGAAGAATTCTACAGTTTCTATGAATTTGTTCACTTGTTTGCTGCTTTGTAGTGTACATTCCCATTTAGGGCTCCTACCTTTTAATTTACCTTGGAACAATGGAACATTTGCAACATTGTTGCCATTTTGCAAAACAGATCTTAGGGAAATCAAATTTTTTAGCTCTAATCATGGTGTAACCATGCACAAATTACCCAATCTTAGCTTTGATTGGATGCAAACGATGTAATGAGCCAAATCCATCTAAGAATCAGCTGCAAATTTTTTTCTGCTTTAGGTTAGAATTGGCTCACCAAGTAGATCAGTATTTGTACAAGTGTAGTAGTTTGTATTTATCTCTAGATTGAGGCCTATCCCTTCTCCGAAGTAACATGAATTAGTGTCGTGGGGGTTATTTAATACGCATGATATATTATTGGCCCTTAAGTGGTGAATTGTTGTAAATTGCGTTGTATTTTTTTTTTACTCAGTTCACATTTACTATAGAAGTTTGGTTAATTGATGTGATAAATTCATCTTTTCTTTTTCAGGTTTTATTTGTCCATTGGTTCCACTCCTTCCAATCATCTGCATTCTCATCAACATTTACTTGCTGATTAATCTAGGGTGAGTGTTACATGAATGAAACTGGGGCCTTAGAAAATACTATCCATTTTTGCTATTTTCTGCTGGTTCCTTTTTATTTTTGTTCTCATTTTTGCTGCATTTTGTTTACAGTGCTGCTACATGGACACGAGTTTCTATTTGGCTCCTGATTGGAGTGTTCGTTTACACATTTTATGGGCGGACTCATAGCTCACTTCTCCATGCGGTTTACGTGCCTGCAGCTCATGCTAATGATATTTATCGCAGCTCTGGAGATACTTTGGCTTAGAATGAAACCGATATCAATAGCCAGCTGGGATACATTTCCAGATTCACAACAGAATCTCGTTGTATGATGGCATTCCCCGGAAAACACCATCACCCTACGCATTATTATTTTTCCTCAGGCCCATGTGTTGTTTGTATTTTTACATAGCAGTATTGTGACTGAAATCAGTCTTGTGTGTATATAGTATTATATAGTGGGGATTCTTGGGGACCTATTCAAAAAATGTAAATAGTTTGCAAAATTCAAAAAGTTCGTTGCTTTTGTTTATCTTACCATCTCTGGCTCCAATGTGAAAAATCATGTTAAAAATGCTGTAAATTATATCAGTAGGCAAGAACAGCACCTTCCGTGCAATTTTATGGATGGCTGAGACAGTTCTCAGATGGTAAGTACGGTTTCAGAGAAGTAATAAGTTCGTAGTAATAACTACCGAATGGCTATTATGAGAAGGATCGAGTCAGGAAATCACAATTTATGTGCAAAATTATGTCATTACCAAAGACTTGCATGGTCTTCTCTCCTTGGTAAGCCCTACATCTAACTGATTGGAAGCTTTTGCTGCCTTGCATCCCAACCTTTATGGCAAATAAAGGAAGTGATGTAATCGAGTCAGGCAAGTTTTTGACTACTTTGAATTTGGTTTGTTTATAAACAAGCTGAACTTGTTAATCCTACATGGCGTTTATGAGCTGCTTGTGAACTTAGATGAACCTAAAGAATTTTTAAAAAATATAAACTATAAATTAAAATTATACATTCAAAAATTAAAAATAAATTATTCATTAAATAAATTATAATTTATTTAATAAAAATTATGATTTTATTTTAATAATATTTTTTTAAAAATATTTTTACAACACAAATTTGTATATTATACATGTAAAATTAAATTACTAAAAATTAAAATTACAAGTTGACTCATAAAGTTATATGCAAATTTGTTCATGAACTTATATTTGAGCTTGTTCACGAGCTTCACAACTTTGACGTTGTATAACTTGAGCTCGGTTTGTTTATTAATCAAGCTTCAGTGTACGAGCTTGAATAAGTTTTTATTGAGCCAAACATAGAGTCATTTGTGAGCGGCTCAACTTGTTTACACCCAAGAGGAACCATGCTTTAAGGAACAAGAATATTTGAAGAATAAATTTCAGCACGAATGCAACGCATAATTTGTGTGTTACAAATCACCATTACACATATGAGTTAATAAGTAGTATCAATCGAGGAAGATTCTCAAGGGCCAATGTAAAAATTGCTCCAAGAATAAAAATAAAAACAAAAGCTAATAATATCTTTGCAATGTACAAAAAACTGAATCCTGACTTGCACGCTTCCCTTGAAGGTTTTGAGCCATCGGCATTCTGCTAAAGCAAAAAGCCAAACACAGATCACATAAGCTTAGTGCACAAACATTCAATTATCATCCATTAAGCATTTACAACAAGAGATGCAAAGAACACTCAATAGGTCCAGGTGCTTTTGAAAACAATGTAACAAAAATATTATTGTTCTCCAGACCATTTTTTGGAGGAATATTGCTATATCCCATTAATCTCACCACAGAAAGAACTAGTAGTAAGAATTTCACTTGTCCACTAGTGGATAAAACCTGTTCTTTGGGCTGGTTTCTAGCATGCAAATGTAGGTTGCAAGATTGTAGCTAACCAGAGTATACGAGGGAAACGGTTTTATGTCAGATCCTATGGCACTTTGTGATGTTCCATATGGGCTAACAGCAATTGAGCAGTAACTGTGATTTAAGGACATAAATTTAGCTGTTCTCACTACATAAGAAAATTGTCAAGAAAGAGCTATTAAACTCAAGGTTCTAGTATTTTGCTGGAAACATTTTGTAGTGTACCATATTTTGTTGGTCCACAGTGAAGTGAATATGAATCATGAACTGAGGTTCTCTAGATTTCACTCACGCCAGTCAAATAGATCCAGCTTCATCTAACCAAAACTTGGCAATTCACCAGAACCAGAGCATTTGCAATCTAAATGAAGGGAGAACATGGAGACTTTTGAGACATATATCATTCATGCAACTGGTTTTGCAATCAAATTCTTTGAAGAAAACAAAAACAGAAAATCCAGTTACATCTGGAGCAATTTTGGCAGGGCATGATTCCTAATCTCTACATTGAGTTCCACAGTTTCAAGCTTTCACATTCGAACACCTTGAATTTCCAATATGCAATCAACTGCCTATCCGACTTATGCTGGAAAAAGTTTTCCCAGATCCCAACCAAAAGTATGACTAGATTTATACGTTATCCACATTCTACTTTTACATCCTTACAATGTCAAATTGGATTCATCAAATTTATAGAATTGCAAATGTGGAAGACATAAACAATCCCATTTTAAACAGCACCAAACAAAGATTTTAATCTTCAAATGTTGCAATAATCAATTTATTTCAACTCAGAATATGAATATAGAAAAAAGTACCACAGAACAGAATCTACTCAATAATAACAATCAAACACATACAGTCTAAAACAAATAACAAAGAAAAACATAAAATCATACCACATTAGGCACCTGTGTTGGAATCAGCCGAATGCGTTCTGCTTTTCTAACACCTACACCAAAACAAAAGCAGGATAATAAAAACACAGAATTACTAAAAGCCTGCAGTGAAATCTATGATATACAAAACCCACAAGCAAAGAAGACACAAATCAAGCTAAGAGAAGCCAAATTACCACCAAAATCTAATTCAGTGACAGTCTGCAATTTCCAACCATCGCCATAATCCGCAAGAACCGCATCAGGGCCGAAACTTATAGATTCCTCTCCATCTTTAACAGCTTCAATATGAGCAACAAAAGGGTACCCAATTTCCAGCTTATTGTTTATCAAAGCAACTGCAAATCCTGCCTTGGTTCCAGGTGCAAAGCGGCTAGCTTTACCCAAATTTTTACATGTGACTTCAAGAAACTGTTAAATACATATACGCATTAAAATGTTCAATAAGATTAAATGCATTTGCTAAGGAAGTAAAAGAATATGATAGACAGGAAATAGAATAGAATTACATAAGGAGGCTGTGGAGAATTGACTTTTAAATCTTGTTTTTCTTCCTCTGCCATGGTTGATGAAAGTGAAGCTTGAAGTCAAAAGCAGATTTTTTTCGATTCTGATGGGTTTTATGAACTGGCTTTTTTTATAGCGTTCTCTTTATCAAATGGGCCTTGTCAAGCACAGGCCTTATGAAACTATGTCAAGGATATTTTCAGAAATAACAAAAAAAAAAAAAAAAAAAAAATTTAAAAATATATTTTACTTTTTTCTTCTAAAAATAATTTTTTTAAAAAATATGAAAATTATTTTTATATATTGAAAAACAATAACTGAAACAATGAAAACAATTGTGAAAATAACTGGAATGACCAAATAAAATAACAAATAACGCTTTAAATATTTTCAAATCAATTCAATGGAACTGTAAATATAATGACCTAAAATAATTAAAAATAACAAAAAACAACCACAAAAATCACAAGACACTCGCTAAATCAACGAATATTATGAATTGACAAAATTTATCAATACCCATAGCACCACAAATATAAATTCAAAGAATCCAAGAAGCACATCAATAATTAAAAAAAAAACATCCATTCATCAAATTAAAAACAACTTATTAATTGGTAAAAATTTATCAATAACCATAGCACCGTAAGCATAAAATAAAAAAAAAATCAACCGTAATCACTTGAACTTTTATTATAATTAATTATGGGTTTGGGAGAAGGATGAAAAGTGTGATAGATTGAAGAAATAATGAAGAGAGCGAAAAATGAAAAAAAAAGGACAGTATAAATAAAAAAAATAACAGAAGAATAAAAACAAAGGAGGTTAGTTTAGACTTTAGTTATTTGTTTAATTTTTTCTATTGTTAATTGATTTCTCATTTATTTTTCAACTTCGTAAATTTCACATGAGCATTTTTTTTTAACATGAGAAGGAAGGGAGTGGGGGGAATTCGATCCTCCCCTCTAGAAGTGGCTTGCCCCGTGGATGGGATGCTTTTACTATCCCATCCCTAGGTGGGCAGGCCACACGAGTTTTTTTTGGATCATATATCAGTATGTTAAATAATTTGATTCGATCAGGTTCAATGTTACACTCCTTCAAGCTTCACAATCACACATACCAAAAAATACATTCACAAATAAACTCAACATGAAAGGTTCTGAAAAATTGATAAAAATACACGAAAATATTTATACATCAACCATACCAATATTGGTATACAAAATTCTTCAGAAATGATACCAAAATGATAGGGACAAATGCGATGAAAGATCTATGGTGATAATTGTTGGGGAGCTCAGAAATTCAACAAGCAAATAAATCAGATGCCCCCTTAAGTTTTCATTATTATCTACCAGTTAAAAAAGGCAGAATAGCATTTGTAGAGTTAAGCCTCGTAAAAAATTATTGCTTCCCCCAGTCTTTTAACTTCTTGCTTCCTTTGTGTTTCGCGATGGGCGCACTCATTCCAGCCATTTTCGCATTGTATTTTGCACGAAAGGCGTCGTTGTATGTCCACCTGCAAAACAAATGATAAGGAATTGTTTCAGGAACTAAAGAACAAGTGGAAACAATTTTGGATTACGAAATGAAAACAAGAAAGCAGTGGTAGAAATGATGATTTGGAAAATTAGCATTCAACTAGAGACTAGAGTCCTAACAGTGATAAAAGTTCTCCAAACCTGCAGTAACTTCTTTCAAAAACTTGATTATAAATTGGTTAAATGCTTATTTTTCAATAAAATTGGTTTGTCACATTTGAGTATAGGAGGGTGTAGAAAAACTTATTGTTTAAGAATTTAAAAACCCGTAATTTGTATTTTTTTATTAATATTGTAATGAAAAAAAATTCCTAAAAGGAATTATGGACATTTGTCACGTCTTGCGAAGGAGATTTTATATAGTTGTCCTAACTTTGAATAAGTATTTAATTGAAGTGATAAAAGTTAAAACCTAATAGCATTGAGTGAACCTTAAATAATTTGATATTATTAATTTAGCCTTCCAACTTATCATAAGTTTGACTCAATAGAAGGTATCAAAATATTGCATCTTTATCATAAGTTTGACTCAAATCTCATATTACAATACAAACCATCTATGTAATACATTCAGACTTTTATTACTTGGTCCAAAACAAAACAAGTTTGACTTAAATCTCATATTACAGTACACACCATCCATGTAACACAATTAGACTTTTATTACTCGGTCCCAAAATAGTTTTGGGTACTTTTTAGTTGCAAGCATGAGGATTTGCCAAGATATAGGCTTCAACAACCTTGAACAATTCCAAAGCCTTCTCTTCACCATCTTTGATTTTGTCGCCATATATCTTGTTATCGCCCTTTGGATGGTACTTGATAATGCTCTTGTAGATGGATCCCCCATCAGGAGAAGGCACCATCTTTGTCTCACAAAAAATTTTGTCTAGCATATCCATTCATGGATTGCCTTCAATTACACTATATTTGTGTATGAAATTATCCTCGTCTAGTACTTTAGTCTTGTGCTTCACGTACTTGAATTCGTGTCCTGCAAGAATAAAAAACAACAATAATTAGTTAGTTAAAAATAAATGTCTAATTATATCAGAAAGTTATAAATGGTGCAAACGGTGAGAAGTTGAATTTTCTGAAATAAAATCTCAAAGAAAACACAAGTTGTTGTCAAATATCGAAAACATCAAATGCCAAAAAAAAAACTATAAATATAACAAGGACAATAATATTTTAAGTCAAACTAACTTTATGCAAAGGTTGTCTTTTTAATGGTTCCAGGCCCTCCATTTCCTTCAGTGGTCTCAATACTCTTACAAGTTGGCAGAATTTTGGGGATAAAGTTCAGGGCATCGAGGATGAAGATCTTGAGCATCTTGGCAGGAGGGATTTTGGTAACAACCTCATTTTCATGAGTCACAACACCTATGGTAGCCTTAAGAAAGAAAATTAATATCAAAGGTGATGAATAAAAGATAGAGATTAAAGTTTATGATTAGTAAATATCTCTGGTGTGGCAAAATGCAAAAGCTAAGGGAGGTACTTATATATAAACTGAGCTCATGGTGTAACTTGAAATAATCGTTCCAGCAACTGTAATTTTTACTTTATAATATGAAAGAATTGAATTGAAGCCATTATGACTTTTCACAGCATTATAATTGAGTAGACTAATTCTAATTGAATTCAACTCAATTGCATATAACGTAACCATTTGAATTCTAGATGTTTCAAGTGTCAGAATATCAAATTTATTAGATAAATGCCACGAATTCAAGTGACAATTAGGCTTAAAGTTGAATATGTATTAAACAGATCCACATCCAAATCCATAAAAGATGAGACAGATCCGCATCTGAATCTAGCTGAGAACAAAACAAAATCAAAATAGAAAATAAACAAATAAGATCCTTAAGAAAAATAGATAGATGCTGAGATCTATAAAAAAAATTATGTTTTTTTTAAACAACAAAACCTAGTTACTTGGTAGGCGGTATGTTTTGGTTCGTAGTACCGGTATTGGTACTTATAACTCCAATGTTAATATATACAATACTCCGGGAGTAAGTTTAGCCGGTTCACTTTTTTTGTATGTGGTACGTCAAATGTATATTTTTGGATCAGTTAATAAATAATAATGAGTTTTTTATTTAATATAATTACAAGAAAAGCTAAAAAAAAAAAAATCAGACCTATATATGTAATGATCGAGCATAATTTATAATTTATTATTAAACTTTGATGTTGTTGATGCATACTAGCAATACAAAACCTAGTTGGAAAACCATAAAAAGTTCATAACTTTGTAATTTTATCAATTCACTTAGATCCAACTTAATTTCTTTAATTTTTTCTTCTTAGCATCTTGTTCTCTCTTGTATTTGATGGTTTTTGTACTTTTTGATATTTGAGGAATATTTATTAATTAGGAATGAGAAAGGTTATTTTTTATTAGCTTATTTTTTTCAGCCTTTATTACTTATTAATATTTTTTTCTTTCAAAAAAATTGGTACTCTGTTTTTAAAGATTCAGATTGAGTACCAAAGAGATCCGGAACTAAAAAATATCACGTTTTAGTACTCGAGTACCAGATTGTGGTACGTAGGGGATGAGAGTTACCGGTAACTATGCAACAAAATAAACCAAGAAAAAAAAAGAAAATCGAATCCAAATCAGACTAAAGAAAAATTTGTATAAATTCAAAATTTACTTACTGAAATGGTTAAAGAGGGAAAAAAAGTAGTATAAGCAAACACTGCAGCAACTCCAGTGTAGAATGTAAGTTGGTGAACACTAACAGTGTATAAATTAGATATTAGAGCAAGATATTACATATGGTTGGTATAAAAAGACTAAAACATTCATTCAAACGGCATAGTTTTGTGCCATTAAAGGGGCAGTGATGGAATGAAAAAAAAAAGAATAGTGGAAATGCCAAATCGAAAATACATGCAACCATGTCCTTCCATAACTGTTCTTTTTTTTTTTTAAATTTGCTGTCAACTTCCATTATTCCTTCAACCTCACTCTAACACATGTCTCTCCCAAAATGCCACCAAATCTTCCATTGTTTTAATATTATTATTATCATTATTAATGGAGTAGGGATATCACAATCAGGCTATTGCAGTGAAGAAACTTACTCTTCAAGAGGAACAAGGAATCAATCTAACAAGATATCAAACTGACTCCCTGAAATTGTTGACTCATCAAAATGTGCTTCAGTTGTTGGATGTCTATTCAAGAGAAAATTTGAAATTTTTGGTATATGAGTACATGCAATGTAACTCCCTTGACAAAGCCTTGCATGGTGATTATTCATGTTTGTTGAACCTTAAGGGGTTAAAATAGTCATTTTTGATGTTCATAAGTAATTAAGTAAAATTATATTTATTCTCAAAATTGTTGGCATTAATTGTTGGCCTAGCAATACTTTGCCGTGTACGATCTAGACTTGGCGTGAAAAAATTCAAAATTGTCATTTCTTCTTCTCGTTGTTCTACCATAGTACTTGATTCCTTTTGAAAATGCCTCCTATTCTCTCTTTCAAATCTTGTAAATTTTGGAATAAAAATGAGAGGATTTGTCCATGTTCTTTGAGTATTATGCATAAACCAAAATAATTAATTAAAATAAAAAAATAATAATAGAAAACAAATAAATAAATAAATATCTAAATTTAAAATGAAAATAACTTAAATCAAGTAAAACAAAACCAATTATGTTTTTAAACTTATTCAATCCCCGACACAGCGCCAAATACTTGATTGGTTCTCACTAGCATACAAGTTTGTCAAGTAATATAGAATAAGTACAAGTTGATCCCATGAGAATTGAATGTCTATCCAATTATTAATTTTGTTTTTAACTTGTTTAAGAATCAAATATCAAGTGAATTATAATTGCTAATTTTTAATAGCTAAAATAAAAACAAAGAATAAAATCAATTTATTTAAATTTTAACAAGCAAATAAATTTTAATAAGCAAATGATAAGAATGATGTTAAGGATTGTATCACTATATTTAAATAAAGCCGATTAAAAGAAATTAATCTTCTTTCTATTGTAGTTCTTGGGGGGTTTCAAAGGCAATAATTGGTCTTTCTCAAGTAAAAAACTACTTAATTTATTTCTATCAATTGAAAAGGCTTTAACTAATTCACATTAAATTAAAACCTAAAAAAATTTAGTGAATAAATCATGAAGCACAACCATTTGAAATTAAAATAATTTAAGATATCTCTAGACTTAAATCAATTAATTAAGCATTCATATTTTTGTTAAGATTAATATTTCTCAATAATTAACCTTAATTAAAAATCAATTATGATTTGCCAAATCATCAACAATTAAGCTTAATGAATGTTTAATACATTTTAAAAGACAAACTAATATATAAAGCAAATTAAATTAAAATAAGTTCAATGATCCCCAACAAAAATAAAATTAACTAAACATAATGTTCATCATGTTCTCAAATCCAAAAATAAAATACATTAAGAACTTAGAAAAAAGGACAGAAGAACTTTTTTAATGAAGCTCTTCTCCAGCAAACTTCAATCTTCTCTTCCTCTCTATGTTCTACCTTGATAAAAATTCCTTATTTTCTCCTCTCGTTACCTTCTACTCATTTTATATATCATTTCCTCTCATTATTATTATTTTTCTTTCATAATTGTGTTTTCTTTCATAAGTATCTCACCTTCATCATTATTATCTCCTCTCTTCCTTTCATAAGTATGTCTCCTTCATCATGTTTTGCCAATTAAAAATTGAACAAAACCAACAATTAGATGCAATTACATTGGATAGTCTTCTCAAAATGCTTCTTTCTTTCAGATTTGTAATGACACTTCCATTCTTAAAAAAACAAACTAAAACATGAAAAGTAAACTAATTCCACTAAAAAATGATTAAAACATACTTAAAATATGCACTAAAATGCTTAAAAGCTACTGTTATTAATATATAATAAGTTATGCTCGATCCAACTCTCAACCCTAAAATATCTAACACTAGATTGTTAATAAAGGATATTGAGGAGGAACACCATGATAAGCTTATGTAAGCACCTACTTTGACAAGTACCCAACTTTGGTTTAAGTATCATCTGACAGTGATATGGTAGTGGAATGATGATGTTGTAGTCGCTAAGAGAATATTCTAAGAATATTCACCACGTCACCCATGCACAGTCATCAATTTTTAGTACCCAATTCACATGAGGGTACCAAACTTTATCTTTATTTCAATTTAGTTACCAAAATTTTAATTTATATCTATTTAGATACCAAACTTCTATTTAATTTCATAGCAATCACTTAAAAATTTTTTATGGTACCTAAATAATCCATAATTACTATTTTATTTCAAAATTAACGGTTTTTTTTTACAAATAAGTCCATATTTTAAATGCATTTATAGGAAATATGGAAAAATTTGAATCTTATTTTGATTATGCCTAATAAGAGCAGACTCCTACTGAGTGGCATTATAGACTAGAAGAAGTAAACTTTCAAACTTTTTATGATTTTTGGACTAAATTAAAAAGATAAGGAGATTAAGAGATTAAAATGATTTTTATGAGAAATTTAGAAGACTATAAATCTTTTATAGACCCTTTTTGAAACAAAATCAATGTTAGGTGACCAAAAAGAAACAAAAGTAAAGTTGAGTGACAACCAATGTAATTAACCCCTAAAAATTAATGACTGGGCATGGGTGATATGGCCCTGAAATATTCTCCTGTCGGTTGCCACATAATCATCCCGCCACTAGGTCATTAATGGATGATACTTAAATCAAAGTTAGGTAATTGAAAAGAAATTGATTAAACTTTAGTGCCCAAAATATAATAAGTGTAAAATTTGGTACCCACCCATACATTTAGCCTGCATGCAAGGATAAAGCTTTGGCTCTTTTCAAAGCAGTGGAAGCTTACCTTATGGAAAATCTTGACGCTTATGCTTAAAATAACTCCAACAAAATATGTTGAAGAATTGTTGATCAACACTAAAGAAAGTGTTCAATTTTAAAGACTGCAACATATGGCTTGCTTGTCCCTTGCAAAAATCTTGTACAGTAATTTTCTTTGCTTAGCAAAATATTTTTTTCTTTTTTTTTGTTGCTTGTTTGCATAAGGTGAATGCCTTTTTCTTTTGACAAGTATTTTTGTATTTGTTATTTGCATTATGCATATCAAATTAACTTATTGCAAGTAATTGAAAAGTTACAACACCACATATCACAATCATCCTCAACTGGGAGACAAAAATCAATATTTGCCTAGAGATCATAAGAAGTCTGAGAAATCTACATTCAAAATGTTTTGTTCATGGGAGTCTTAAATCCTCTAATATTATGCTGGCTCTAACTAATTTTAAGCCAATAATAACAAATGTGTGATTCGTCAACAATGCCATGTAAGTAACAAAAAGGTGTCCTACTTCTTAATTTTTTTTAAATTACTTTTGGTATCCAATAGTGGTATAGTCTAGACTAATTCAGATAATGTTGAAAAAATGCTATCAAAGGGGAGAAAAACTCTTCCAGTACCCATTCTTTTAAAATGCAAAACTTAAATTCAAGATGTTATTTAAGAGAATTCAAGTGATAGTTGAATCAACAGACATTGCCTATAAATTATTTTTCATTACTAATTGTTTGATAAAGTTTTTACCTTTCTATGATACATGGTTACAGGGAAAAGGATAATGTGTACAATTACAGGGTTCTTTTTATTGAGATAGTTTTTGGAAATAAAGAAAATTACAATAATGTCTTCCAATCATTTAGAGATATCTTGAGACCTCTTTTACTTCTTATTTATGCCTATATTTTTAAATTCTAATTAAATTGTTAGTATCTGAGTGCAACAAGCTTTAAATTTATTTGCAAAGGAAAGCCTATTGCTGGATTTTGTGGACATAAGACTAGCAAACTTCAAGTCCTACGAGTAGCAACAAGTAATCATAGTCTTGAAATTGGCTATCATATGCACTAATTGCTCACTTGCTCTTACGCCTGCCATGTCAGATGTTGTGATGGTACTTAAAGGTTGAAAAACCATGAATCAAATTGGTTTGTCACATTTGAGCATAAGAGGGTGTAGAAAAACTCATCGTATAAGAATTTAAACACCCATAACCTATAATTAATAATCTAATGAAAAAAAATTCCTAAAAGGAATTATGGACATTTGTCACATCCTGCGAAGGAGATTTTATATAGTTGTCTTAACTTTGAATGAGTTGGAAAGTCAAACCAATAAAAATTGAGTATTTAATTGAAGTGATAAAAATTAAACCTAATAGGTTATATGTCTATTATTTACGTATTTTAGAGTTGAATTTTAATAAATTCTAAATAAGGAATAAATTAATTTAAGTAATTTATTGGGTTTAATTAGGAAATTTCTTTATGAGTTAGTATTTATTTAGGATTCTTATTATGTATTATATATTTTGGAAGTTTTATTTGAATTTTAATTAATTGTGTTGATTTATGTCTAGTGGGCCCTAGAATGCTTTAGGAGTTGACAAATGTTTACAAGACATGGCATGCACATGTAGTGTGATAGAGCAATAAAAGAGGAAAGCCATGAAGAGGCTATCTACATTTGAATGTCAACAGAGCAATGTCACAACATGCACATGCCATGCGAGTGAAGAATTCTGACCCATAATGAAGCACAACAAATGAACCTACCCATGTTGGATGAAATACTGTATGCTGAATAAATTCACAGTCTTATTTGAGTGAAGCATGATCGTGCTTTAAAGCTATGTCACTAAGGCAGAATTTTCCTATTTTGAAAATAAGAAGGAATTAAAGATCAAAAAGGATTTTTTTCATACCCTAGCACTATATAAGGAACAAACACCTTTCTGGGAAGGGAAGAGAGGAATCATAGAGAAAAAGAGGCGGCTAAACAGAAATCAACGAAGACTAAGAACTTTTTTTTATTTTATTTTCTATCCTCATCTTGTTGTTGTTTTCTTGATTTTTGATTATGGATTTCATCATAGGCATATGTGGCTAAATTTTCTTTCAGAGTTTTCATTAGGAGTAGCTATTCCATGACATGATTTGAGCATAAGGTTTTATATTTAATTTGAATTTCAGTTAATTCTTTGTGCTACAATATTTATCTTGTTATCATTCCAAGCCTACTTGATTGCATGTTTATAGATGAATTTTCCAATGAGAGTTAGGAGTTTTTATTAGCTTAAGATACTTAGAACTTAGATCACTTGACCATAAGAGTAGGCGAGCTCTTTGGGGAGTCACGACAGTAGATTATGGTGACAAAATAATTGCTAAAAATCTTAATGAGTTAGAATTAAATTATTAATCACGAGACTAGGTTAGATTTTAATCCTTGCATGCTTAATTAAACTTGAGAGATTCTTTAAGTATTTTAGAGCAATTACCCTTAACTGAATTCAAGATTTTTACTTAAATAATGTGTTCATGATTGGATTGGAATAGTGAAACTAAACCTAGGCTCTATGTTTATAAATATTTGATTTTACTTTTAATTAAATTTTTGTTATTTAAAATTTTAAACCTTGCTAAATTATTCAATTTACTAGCTGAGATCATAAGTGAAAATTGATAGTAATCAATATACAGTCTATGAGGGAACAATATCTTTCTACTGCAACCATAATCGTGCGCTTATGGGTTTAAAACGCAATAAGTTTTTGGTGCCATTGTTAGGGATTGGCAATATTGATATTAATTTAAATTTTACTTTTCTTGGACTAGTATTCTTTCTCTAATTTTAATTTAATTTGCTAATTGATTTTTAGGTAACTTTTGCTAGTTTATGAACATTCGATCTAAGGGGACGAACTTAGAAAAGATCAACCTTGAAATTAAGAAAAAGTGCAAATAAAATTGAAAGGAAAAGCATGAAAAAGACAAGCAAAAGATGGTTAAAGATCAAGCACCACCACCACCGGGTAGGAATCGTGCTCTTCAAGAGTATATAATGCCCAATCTAGGAGATACCCATAATAGTATTGTCAAGCCAATTGTCGATGCCAACACATTTGAGATCAAACCTATAATAATCTAGATGATCTCATAATTTCAATTTGGAGGTCTCCCAAGTGAAGATCCTAATGCTCATATAGCCCAATTTTTTGAGATATGTGACACATTCAAGATGAATGAGGTTAGTCTAGATGCAATAATGCTTAGATTATTCCCTTTCTCTCTAAGGAATAAGGCTAAGCTATGGTTGCACTTTTTAGCACCATAGTTAATCACTTCATGGGATACACTGTCATGGACATTCTTGGGCAAATATTTCCCACCAGGCAAGACAGCAAAATTTATGCAAGAGATTACAAGTTTCACCCAACATCTTGGTGAATCCTTATATGAAGCATAGGAGCAGTTTAAAGATTTGCAATGTCAATGTCCTCATCATGGAGCTCCACAGTGGTTGCTCATTCAAATCTTCTACCAAGACATGATAGAACTAATGAGGATCACTATTGATGCAATTGCCCAAGGCTTATTCATGAGTAAGATGCCTAAGGATGCTTATAATCTTCTTAAGACCATGGCATCCAATAACTGACCATGGCATCCAACAAAGTTACAGGAATGCATGAAGTGGATAGTTGGAATCTCTTTAATGCAAAGATTGATTTGCTTACCAAGAAGGTGGAGGCATCCATTAAAGTCACTAACCCCATGGCTATTTATGCTTGTGAGAATTGTGGAGGAGGACATTCAACCCTAGAGTGTTAGGGAAGTTTTTCTCAGGATCCCTCTATTGAGTAGTTAAATGCACTCAATAATTTCCAAAGTAATCAAAGCAATCCCTACTCGAACACATACAATCCGAGTTAGCACAACCATCCTAATTTTTCATGGTCAAATTAGGGAAGAGCTCCTAACACCAACCAAGGATTTAAGTAGCCACCCCCAAGTTTCCAACCAAGGATTTAAGTAGCCACCCGCAGGTTTCCAATACAAGAATACATTCCATTAATAAAAAGAAAGCAATTCCAGTTTAGAAAACATGATGGAGAAATTCTTAAAGTACTAAAATGAGCAAAAAGAAGCAATAAAGAATCTAACTTCTCAAATGAGCCAGCTTTTTGCTCACAACAAGATGTTAGAAAATCAAATTGCATCCTAAGCCTTAAACTTAAGATAAAGTGGCATGTTGTCTAGTCAATCTAAGTACACTAGAGAACAAGCAAAGGCAATAACACTTAAGAGTGGAAAACAGTTGCTTAAGGTTGAGACCAAAAGGCAAAACAAAGTGATTGATCAAGACACTTATGTGGAAAACCTAGAAATTAAGGTGATTAAGGAAAAAAGGAAGAGAAAAAGGAGAAACATCTCAAGACTCAACCACTACCTTTCCTTTAAAGGCAATAGAAATCCAAATTGGATAAGCAATTTGAAAAGTTCATGAAGTTATTCCAACAACTTAAGCTCAACATACCTCTTTTGGATGTCATCACCACTATGCTTGCCTACTCTAAATTTCTTAAAGATATCATATCATGCAAATGGAAGTGGGAGGATCATGAGACCATTCCTATTAATAAGGAGTATAGTGTTGTAACTCAGAATAAGCTTCCTCAAAAGCTTAAAGACCCAGGGAGTATCACCATTTCTCAAACCATTGAGAATGAATTTATTAGTAAGTCTTTATGTGATATAGGTGCAAGCGTGAGCATAATACCTCTGTCTTTTTGCAGGTGCCTAAATATTGGTGAACCCCAACCAACGACAGTGTCATTACAACTTGTAGATAAGTCCATTATCTATCCTTATGGAGTTCTTGAAGATATACTTATTAAGGTTGGAGACTACTATGTGCCATATGATTTCTTCATTCTTGAGATGGAAGAAGACAATCAAATTCCTATAAGTTTGGGGCATCCTTTCCTTACTATCGCTGGTGCAATTGTAGATGTCAAGAGAGGCAAAATCTTGATTGAAATTGGAGATGACAAAGTGGAGTTTGACATTTTCAAGATGGTGAAGCAAAATCCAACAATGGGGTTATGTTTTCATGTGGATGCAATAGAGAGCTGTGTGTAAGGAGTCTTAGAAAAATAACTCACTTAAGACCCTCTTGAAGGTTTTTTGGTCTATGATGCAAAAGAGGATGATGAAAATTAAGAAGTGGTAATATATAATTATTTTCTCAAAGCTAATCCTATGCTAAAAAAAGTGCAATCAGTAAGGTATGAGCATTTACCCTCCAATATTAATTGTGTTAGCATCATGAAGGTAGAGAGTGCACCTAAGGTAGAACTTAAAACCCTTCCTTCATATTTAAGGTATGCTTTTATTAGCCTTAATTCTACTTATGCAATTATTGTAAATGCTAAATTGAATGATGAACAAGTTGACAAGTTGCTAAGGAGAGTTAGGCCTTATAGAAAAATCACAGGCTACACTAATGATGACCTTAAGGGGATTAGTCCTTCTATTTGCATTCATAGGATTCATATGGAGGAGGGTTTCAAACGTTCCATTGAGAACCAAAGAAGACTAAACCCTAATATGAAGGAGGTTTTAAAGAAGGAAATAATGAAGTTGCTTGATGCATGGATCATTTATCCTATTTCGGATAGTAATTGGGTTAGCCCTATTCATGTAGTCCCTAAGAAAGGGGGTATGACTATGGTGAAGAATGAAAATAATAAATTAATTCCTACTATGATTGTCACAAGTTGGCACATGTGCATCAACTATAGGAAATTAAATAAAGCCACCAGGAAAGATCACTTTCCCTTACCCTCCATTGACTAACTTTTGGAAAGACTTTCAAATCATTCATTCTTCTGCTATTTAGATGGTTATTCAGGTTTCTTCTAGATTCCCATCCATCCTGATGACTAGGAGAGAACCACATTCATATGTCCTTATGGAACATATGCATATAAGAGAATGTCTTTTGGGTTATGTAATGCACCTGCTATTTTTCAAAGATGCATGATGTTTATATTCTCTGATTTTGTTAAGGATATAATGGAGGCTTTTATGGATGATTTTTCTATGTATGGTTCATCATTTGATGCATTTTTGGATAAAATTTTTAAAGCATTACAGCACTGTGAGGAGACTAATTTAGTGCTAAATTGGGAGAAGTGTCATTTTATGGTGACCAAAGGAGTGGTGCTTGGACATATCATGTTCGAGAATGGAATTGAAGTTGATAAAGCCAAGATTGAAGTCCTTTTCTAAACTTTGTCAAAGGAATAAGAAGTTTCCTTAGCCATGCTGGGGTTTATCATCGATTTATTAAGGATTTTTCCAAAATTGCAAAACCTTTGACTAATTTTCTTGTTAAAGATGTCCCTTTCAAATTTAATGATGCCTATCTTGATGCTTTTCATAAGTTGAAGGGAGCTTTAATCACAGAACTTATGTTGCAACCTCTGGATTAGAGCCTTCCATTTAAAATTATGTGTGATGCGAGTGACTATGCTGTTAGGGCTGTATTGGGACAAAGAAAAGAGAACATGCCTATGCCATCTACTACATCAGTCAACTATGCAACAACTAAAAAGGAACTTTTAGCAGTGGTGCATGAAATGGAAAAATTTTGTTCTTATTTAGTTGGAAGCAAGGTAATTGTTTACACTGATCATTCAACCCTTAAATACCTCCTAGCAAAGAAGGATGCTAAGCCAAGACTCATTCGTTGGATCCTTTTATTATAAGAATTTTATTTGGAGATACGATATCGCAAAGGGATAAAAAATTTAGTAGTAGGTCACCTATCTCACCTTGAACACACTTCAAATTCAGATCCCCTCCTTATTATTGATGAGCTTCCAAGCGAACAACTCATGAAAATTCAAAAAAGTAATCCTTAGTATACTGATTTTGTTAATTACTTAGCATATGGAGTTCTCCCTTTTGATTTAGACTACCACTAAAAGAGGAAATTATTTTGGGATGTGAAGCACTACTTTTGGGATGAGCCCTACCTTTATAAAAGGTGTGGAGATGGGTTAATAAGGAGGTGCATTCCAACTGAAGAAGTATTACATGTTCTCACTCATTGTCATTCCCTAGAGTGTGGGGGACATGCAAGTTCAACTAAGACAGCTACTAAGGTGCTCTAAAGTGGCTTCTTTTGGCCTTCTCTTTTTAGAGATGCAAGAGAGTTTATACTTAAGTGTGATCATTGTCAAAGAACAGGGAATATAGGTCATCGTAATGAAATGCCACTAATAAACATCATGGAGATTGAGCTTTTTGATGTGTGGGGGATTGACTTTATAAGGCCATTCCTAAGCTCCTTTAGAAACAAATACATTTTGGTTGGAGTTAATTGCGTGTCTAAGTGGGTTAAAGTAATTGTCGCACCAACCAATGATGCCAAAGTGGTCACCAAGTTCCTTTGCAGAAATATTTTCACTTGTTTTGGGACTCCATGAGCTATCATTAGCGATGGTGGTTCTCACTTTTGCAATCACCAATTTAAGAATCTCCTTGTAAAATATAGAGTGAAACACAAAGTAGCCGTACCCTACCATCTCCAAACTAGTGGACAAGTGGAAATCTCAAATATAGAAGTGAAGACATACTGGAGAAGACATTTAATGCCTTAATAAAGGATTGGTCCATTCAGTTGGATGATGCACTATGGGCATACTGAACTGCTTTCAAAACTCCAATTAGGACTTCACCATTTTGACTGGTTTTTAGGAAATCATGTCATCTCTCAATTGAGTTAGAACACAAAGCATTATGGGCTACAAGGTTTTTAAATTTTGACTTAGCAAAGGTTGGTGCAAAAAGGCTCCTTCAGTTGAATGAACTTGAAGAGTTTCACATTGATGCCTATAAGAATGCTAAAATAAAGAACCAAGAAGTGGCATGATAAACATTTGCAAAAGAGAGAGTTTTGAGAAGGGGATTTGGTGTTGTTGTTCAATTCTAGACTAAAGTTATTCTTAGGGAAATTCAAGTCTCAATGGTTTGGACCTTTCAGAATCAAGAAAGTCTTTCCTTACAGAGCACTTGAGCTTTTCAACAAGGAAAACAAAACTTTAAAAGTTAACGGGCAATGTCTTAAGCCCTAATTTGCAAAAGAAATAGCTTAAAAAGTGTCTTTTGTACACTTATAGATCTAGTTTGAGCTCATCACAGAATGGACGAGCTAAAGACCTTAAAAAAGCACTAATTGGGAGGCAACCTAATCATTTTTCCTTTTTACTCTCATTTTGTTTTAGTATTTTCTTCCCTTTTGTGTCTTTATTTGTTAATTAATTTACTTAACTTGTCTATAGGATTAAGAATTCAATCATCATAAAGAGCTATTGCTTCAAGGGGCAAGTTTGCATGGTCACACAGGGAATTGCACGGCTGTGTCTAGGTACGTCGCTTAAACTTAAAATAGAAAAATTTCTACATGCACTGCATGGTATGTTGACACAACATTTTCACACTGTGTCTTAAAACTCCATAAGTTATAGACTATGTCACGACTTCCTCACATGACATCACTATATCGTGTCAAATCTTCCATTCACTCCCAGACTATTGCACGACATGATAACACAACATCATTATGCCGTGTCAAATATTAAGTGTCTAACACGGTTTGCATACTGTGCTATCACCTTTAGCATGTTGTGCTAGCTGCCCTAACAAGGCATCTAGAATGCCATGTCGTTACCCAATAATTCCATGTCATACACCATTCAATGCATAAAATTTCAAGCATGGCATAATGTTGTGCCAACACCCTAACACGGCATGTCAAGCACAACATGATGCTATGCTAATACATGCTCACACGACAACAATAACATGACATGATGCTGTGTCATGACACCCTTAGCATGGCATGGACATGCCGTGTTATCCTCTCTCCATGCTGTATTACACATTCACAATTCTTCTAGAATGTGACATGACATGGCAACACGGTATGCATGCTGTATTATTCCCTGGATTGTATAATCTCTCAGCATGACATGGAAGACCGTGCCATGCACTTCCCTATGCTACACTACCTAACACAGTTTTCCCAAACCATATTCCAAACCCTCTATATAAACACCCACTTCCCTAAACCTAGCCCTATTCCACTCTTTTCTTTTTCTATTCTCTTTCTCCTACACCATTCTCTCTAAATTTTTCTCCCTTGTCTCCTTTTCTTTAACTTGATCACCCACTCTTCTTCCCTGTTTGTTCCTTCTAAACACTACACTTTTTGTTTTCCTTTTCATTCTCTACATTCTCTACACATGGGGAAATCCAAAGCATTTGGGAAGACACTATAATCATCCAAGAAGTGGACCTGTACCACATCTTCCCTCCACCATCTTGCCTCTCTTGAACAAGTGCAACACCACCCACTACCCCAATTTCCTCATGCCATGATTAGGAGAGCCAATCTGGTATGTCTCACCCCCTTATTTGTTTCATAAATCTTGATTTTAAAAAGGCATGTGCTACCATGTTTCCCCTTCTTGTCCATCCTTTCTATCACATTATGTTAAGGGATCTTGTTACTATAGGCTTGAATGAATCTATATTAGGCATGATTGATAACTCTAAGTAGGAAGATTTTGTGAGAATTAAGGAGCCTATTTTTCATGAATTATTCTTGGGGTTTTTATCAACTTTCTTATTCAACTCCAGTAACCCTGTTCATTTTAATAAGAAAAATACAGTGCTATTTCAATTAGGGGGCAAACGATTCTCTTTTTCTTTGAATGAATTTGTTATGCACTATGGTTTTTATAATGCTATATATGTCACTAGTGGTGCACTTGATAATGCATAATGTCTCCTTGAACCCGTAAACTATCATCAGTTTTGGAGAGAGATTATACATGAAAGTGCCACCCAATAAACCTATGACCTTAAGGTTAGCAAAAGCACTAATATAACCTGTCCTAAATTACGATACTTGTAGCACCTCATAGTTGGCACTATTTATGATTAGAGGGAGAATACTGGGTATGTCACACTTAGAGATTTGTTTCATCTCCGATGTTTTGTTAAAGGTATAGTGCCTCATTTGGGATATGGTTTTGCTTTCTATATGGATGGTATGTTGAAAAACATGAAGGGAGCTTTATATGGGGGTTCATATATCACTAGGCTCGCTAGGAATCTATAGGTTTTTGACTCCCTTACTAACATGACCCCACTTTGTACCATAATGCCTTTTAATATCACTATTATGAAAAAGATTAAGGTTGTCATAGTTAGGGATGGTCTATATGTGCTGATTCAAAATCCTATTGAGTTAGGTGCCGATGAGCCATAACAGACTCGTACTAGTGCACCTCCACTACCACCAGCTTCTCACACTGTAGGACCTTCCTCATCTTCTTATCCTCCACATCTCATGGCTACTCTACAGTACCACATGGAGCTTATGCATTGAGTTGTTGATGGTCTCTCGAGCTTATGTCAAGTTTAGGGCATACCTCTTCCTCCACGACTTGTTTTTCCTGGTTCCACCTTCATTGCTACTACTAAGGAACTTCCTGATGACACCAATCCGTTAGATGACACTGGAGTTGCACCCGATGATTATGCTCTTATGGATGATTGACTTTCCTTGCAATTTATTATTATGTTTTATGTTTTTCTTATTTTTCTGTTATTTCCTTTTTAGATATTATATGTTGTTTTATTGTTTTAGCTTTTTGTTTCTTTTATGTTAGTTTTCCACCTTCTGCTATCTTTCAGGGTAGTACCCTTTCTCCTATTTTTGCTTCTTGATGATACTTTTATCTTTTATATTTTTAGTTGTCATTGAGGACAATGCTGTGGATAGTGTGGGGGGGGGGGGAGGGATGCTTCGATTGATTCGTTTGTCAGTTTTTATCTTTTAATTTCAGTATTAAAAAAAAATATATATATATATATATATATATATATATATATATATATATATATATATATATATATAAAATTATTTAGGGTTTATTAATTTTCAACTTGTTTCCTTTTATTAATGTTTTGTTTGTCCTAATTTTTTTTTTAAAAATTTTGCCTTTGATGCTCTATCACACTTTGGGAATATATTAGTGTATAAGCTTATCTCTTGATTAAATTACCGAACTATTGGATGGTTTATTACTTAAGATAGTTATACATATTCTTTACATATGAAGAATTTAGTTCTTATAATCTAAGCATGATCCTTGTAATTAAAATTGTGCATAATTTTAGGAAGGATTGCATTTTGAATTTCTTGCAGTAAAAATAAAAACTCTCTCTTTCTTTAAGTAGGAGCATTATCTATATTTAAATATTTATATGTTCTGAATCTACTCCAATGCTTTGATTAGCGTATGAGTATCCATAGGACACACTTAATGGTATCCACGCTTAGTAATATTGGAACAGCGGGGGATCACTTAGAGTGGAAAGATTTGAATAGAGAGAAAAATAGAAATTGTTAAATAGAGCATAAAATGCATTCACAACTATAAAAAAGATGCTGCAGTCCTTAATGTTTTCTTTTCTAGATTTATGCTCACTTGATTTCAAAAGGCTGTGTGCTTGGATTTTAATTAGTAAATTATTCATATGTATTATGTTTGCGTCTAATTATCTTCTTTAATAAACATGTTTTAATCTCGGTGTTATTAAGATTTCATGTTTTAGAAGTTGTATATCCCTATTTGTGATTTGAGTTTAATAATTTTCAAAATTTGGTTTTTGCTTGAAGACAAGCAAAGCTTTAGTATGGGGTAATTTAATATGTCTATTATTTACATATTTTGAATTTTAATAAATTCTAAATGAGGAATAAATTAATTTAAGTAATTTATTGGCTTTAATTAGGAAATTTCTTTATGAGTTAGTATTTATTTAGGATTCTTATTATGTATTTTATATTTTGGAAGTTTTATTTGAATTTTATTTAATTTTTGTGATTTATGTCTAGTGGGCCCCAAAATGCTTTAGGAGTTGAAAATTTTTTACAAGACATGGCATGCACATGCCATGTGACAGAGCAACAAAAGAGGAAAGCCATGTCCAAGCCATGAAGAGGCTATCTACATTTGAATGTCAATATAGCAATGTCACAACATGCACATGTCGTGCAAGTGAAGAATTCTGACACAGAATGAAGCACGACAAATGAACCTTCTTGTGTTGGATGCCATTTTGTATGCTGATTAAATTCGTAGTCTTATTTGAGTGAAGCAAGATTGTGCTTTAAAGCCGTGTCACAATGGCATAATTTTTTTTATTTTGAAAATAAGAAGGAATTAAAGATAAAAAAAGGATTCTTTTTATACCCTAGCACTATATAAGGAACAAACACCTTTTTGGAAAGGGAAGAGAGGAATCACAGAGAAAAAAAGGCAGCTAGATAGAAATCAATAGCGACTAAGAGCTTATTTTTATTTTCTTTTTTGTTTTCATCTTCTTATTGTTTTCTTGATTTTTGATTATGGATTTCATCATAGCCATGTGTGGCTAATTTTTCTTTTAGAGTCTTGGTTAGTAGTAGCTATTCCATAATATGATTTGAACATAAGTTTTTATATTTAATTTGAATTTTAGTTAATTCTTTATGTTGCAATATTTATCTTGTTATCATTTCAGGCCTGTTTGATTGCATGTTTATGGATGAATTTGCCAATGAAAGTTAGGATAATTCATTAGCTTAAGACACTTAGAACTTAGATCACTCAACCACGAGAGTAGGCGAACTCTTCGATGAGTCACAATAGTATATTATGGTGATAAAATAATTGCTAAACATCTTAATGAGCTAGGATTAAATTATTAATCACGAGAGTAGGTTAGGTTTTAATCTTTGCATGCTTAATTGAACTTGAGAGAGTCTTTAAGTATTTTAGAACAATTATCCTTAACTGAATTCAAGATTTTTACTTAAATAATGTGTTCATGATTGGATTGGAATGGTGAAACTAAACATAGGCTCTGTGTTTACAAATATTAGATTTTACTTTTAAATGAATTTCTATTATTTAAATTTTTAAACCTTGCTAAATTATTCAATTTACTAACTGAGATCATAGGTAAAAATTGTTAGTAATCAATATACAGTCTTTAAGGGAATGATATCTTTCTATTGCAACCACAATCACGCGCTTGTGGGTTTAAAATGCAATAGTAGCACTGAGTGAACCTTAGATGACTTGGTATTATTGGTTTAGCCTTCCAACTCATTACAAGTCAGGATCATTATAAAATTTTTCCTTGACATACAACATTTCCCAAAATTAATATACTGTAGACTATTATTGGTCATCGTAAAATCTATAAAGGTTTCAAAATATTGCATCTTTATTTTATTAGTTCGCAACAAAAGTTTGATTCAAATCCCATATTACAGTACAAACCATCCATGTAACACATTCAGACTTTTATTACTCGGTCCAAAACAAAATAAGTTTGATTCAAATCTCATATTACAATACACACCATCCATGTAACACAATCAGACTTTTATTCCCAAACTAGTTTTGGGTACTTTTTAGTTGCAAGCATGAGGATTTGCCAAGATATAGGCTTCAATAGCCTTGAACAATTCCAAAGCCTTCTCTTCACCATCTTTGATTTTGTTCCCATAGATTTTGTTATTGTCCTTTGGATGGTACTTGATAATGCTCTTGTAGATGGATCCCCCATAAGGAGAAGGCACCATCTTTGTCTCAAAAGAAATTTTGTCTAGTGTATCCATCCATGGATCGACTTCAATTACACTATATTTGTGTATGAAATTATCCTCGTCTAGTACTTTAGTCTTGTGCTTCACGTACTTGAATTCGTGTCCTGCAAGAATAAAAAACAACAATAATTAGATAGTTTAAAATAAATGTCTAATTATATTATAAAGTTATAAATGGTGCAAATGGTGAGAAGTTGAATTTTCTAAAATAAAATCTCAAAGTTTAAAATTTATTTATGGAAAAATAAGTGTTAGGAGACCTTTTTTTAGACTTATAACACAAGTTGCTATCAAATATCGAAAACATCAAATGCCAAAAAAAAAAACTATAAATATAATACTGACAATCATATTTTAAGTCAAACTAACCTTCTGCAAAGGTTGTCTTTCTAATGGTTCCAGGCCCTCCACTTCCTTCAGTGGTCTCAATACTCTTACAAGTTGGCAAAATTTTGGGGATAAAGTTCGAGGCATCGAGGGCAAAGATCTTGAACATCTTGGCAGGAGGGGTTTTGGTTACAACCTCATTTTCGTTAGTCATAACACCCATGGTAGCATTAAGAAAGAAAATTAATATCAAAAGTGATGAATGAACAAGAAAGATAGAGATGCAAGTTTATGATTAGTAGATATCTCTGGTTTGGCAAAATGCAAGAGCTAAGGGAGGTACTTAGGCCATGTTTGGTTCACATAATAGATTAGGAATAGAATAGCTATTCCATAGAGAATGACTATTCTTTGATTTGATTCAAATTTTATTATGGAATAACAATTCCATAGAATAGTAATTCTACAATTTTTACAGAGTAGCAATTTTGTCAAAAAATAAAGAATAGGTATTTCTTACCCTTGGAATATATTATTTCCACTTTTACTCCTTACTCATAAAATTTATCATTGTTTGTGTAAAAAAAAAATGATCGTCTTCTTCTCTGCCTTGTGTCATTGTCTTTGCCTCTCCTAGTCCTCTTCTCTGATGGTCACCTTCTCCTTACCTAGCAGAATCAAGCTCTTTTGACTACATTAATCCTCCTCTACCTTTGTTTTCTCTTGACAATTTCTCTGTTTCAGGTTAGATTGATCTTTCTTTTGTTTCTATCTTTTGATTAGGTTAATATTTATTGCTTGATTTGATTTGATTTTATCATTAATCAACCATTCTATTTCCTTTTAACCTTGATAATAACAATAACATGCATTGTTGTTGTGATTTCTATTGATTTGATTTTGTGTCATTTATTTTTGTTTAAGGTTGAAATTAGTGATATTATATGCTCTTAAACTGTTTGACAAATTTTCAAAGAGAATTTTATTAAAAAATTAAAGCTACATTAACCAGTCCATGATAAGAACTATAAACTGAGGTCAGTACAGGTAAACAATATTATTCTCCTTTCTTTTTTCAAATATTTCTGAGCTGTTCTTTGTGGTTAATTTCTCTGTTTAAACGTTGGAATCATAGATAAGAGGAGTGTAAACCAAGTTGGGAAAAGGAATACGTATAAGCTTTTGAACTAATGTTTATATATATATATATATATATATATATATATGTTTATAGAGTTGCATTATTACAACAATGCAACACTTGATAAAATT
The DNA here is from genome assembly GCA_947683625.1 of Mallotus nudiflorus. Taxonomy (NCBI): domain Eukaryota; kingdom Viridiplantae; phylum Streptophyta; class Magnoliopsida; order Malpighiales; family Euphorbiaceae; genus Mallotus; species Mallotus nudiflorus. The sequence continues at coordinate 9,797,642 of CANTUR010000041.1, forward strand.
TAAAGAGATTTATTGATAAAATTTGAACATGATGGTGAAGATAGAATTGAATCTGATTTAGAAAATAAGAAGTAATAAATTCCAATATAATGTGTTGTATATCATGGTTTGATGAGAGGCTAAGATAGAAAAAAGTGGATATGAAGTACCTGTAGATTTTTTTTTTTTGTTTTGTCCATATATACCGTAAGTAGCATATGATATAAGGCACAAGTGCCATCTGAGAACAACTCTGGAAGACATGTGCATGTGCTGATGTCCTTTGCAGTATTTTTGTATGTTTATGGAAAATTATTTGTAAGTAGGCATTCTACAGATTAAAATTTTCACAAGTTAAGACACCCACACATGTTTAAATAGTAAGTTGGTGAGCTAAAAATCGTAAAAGCTCTATACAAAATCAAAAGAAATGAGAAATCAGTACTCTTCTTTGAAGAGTAATATATAGACCAAGCAGGTTTAGCTTTACTAGTTATGGTTAAGGTATGACGCTATGGAATTACCTGCTTTTAGATCATTGTTCAATTGTGACAAAGTAATGCTGTCTCTTATTTTTTTCATTTAGGAGTTAGGTGTTCCTAATGGTTTATTTACTTTTCTGGACTGTATGCCTTTTTTGGTTCTTTCAAATTTATATCTTGTAATTCATGATTTACTAATGTACCTTGTCAAAGTCTTTAAATTGAAGTCACAACATGCAGAGCTTAGTGGCTAGAAAAATAAATAATGATGCCTTGTTTCTGTTAACTAAATGATTTGTGGGTTTCTACTGAATTGCATATAGTACTTGTTTGAATGTGTTCTTTGGGTAACCCTGCAAGCTGAAGCTTAGCTATCTCTTGCATAAAGATTTGATATACCAGCATAAGATTTGAAATCTTGGCTGTTGGCAATCACTGGGGTCAACAGTCCTTTTTCTTATTTTTGGTTGGTTAGAGAAGGATCCTGCGGTTCGTCTCATCAGATTTTGATATTTGGGGTCAGTAAATGTTTGTAGTTAAAGAGAAGTAGATTTAAAGAGAATGGAGAGAAAAAAAAAGTTTATTATATTAATTTAGATTTGAACCAAAAAATTACACACTTAGTGTGTGTGTGTATATATATATATATATATATTTCAATTTATAACTTTTAATATTTTAAAGTGATTTTTTTTCCCACTAAATTACATTGAAAATAATCATGTAATTCTAATTACTTTATATTTTAATGCAAAGCAACTAGGATTTTCTTTTTATCTTGTTTAGTTTTATAATTTTGTTTTTCATTCTTGTAGACATTTGTATTTAAAATAGCCTCACCTTATGATTAAGTTGAGAAATATATAGTACGTTAAAGACTTCAATTAGAACAATACAATCAAATATAAAAGTTAATATTTAGTTGCAGTTAGTAATGATGTATCACTTCCCTATACAGAAAGGCAGTGTTAGGTATCTGGGACCCCAACATTTGCTAATTAAAGAAGAAACATGTTTCATTTGCATCCGATTTTGCTGAAAGATGGGGCTAACCAAAGAGAAACCTGCCTTAACACACATACATAATATGCATATATCACCTATCAGAATGGAGTAGGAGCTGTACTGAAGCAGCTATGGCTGACTTTCTTTGAATACAGTCTATACATACAGCCCTAAATAAATGCACATGCTGCCTTCAAAGGTTGTTGTTGAGTTTCCCTTTGTGATTAATTTATATCGTAACATGTTGATGTCTTCAGATATTGAATGCATGTTCTGTGTTGTCATATAATTTTTGTGAAGAGAGGTTAAAGTCCCATTGGTACATGAGCATTCATGTTTTTTTTTTTTTTAAAATGGTACATAAGCATTTAATGGACATATAGCTAGATTGGTACATGCTTTTGCATTGGATAAGTGTATATCCAATCAGCCACAATTTAGTAGCTGAAATCAGAATAGTTCCATGTGCTAAAGCCCTTATGTCCTAGGGATAAGTTATTAATGGGGCGTCAACTGTCATATTGGAGAGCTTGCCAAAGGGAAAAGGGGAAGTTAGATGTTACAAGACATTCAAACTAGTTAAATGTTAGTGTCCTTGATTGCTGAGTTCTGATCATCATACATCGACTGGAAATTTAATTTATAGGGTTATATCCATCAAATTATTTTTTTACAATGAAATTATTCAAGCTTACTTGGAAGATAGGTCTATGTTTCCACTTGTTTGTTTAGACTTCTATGAATAGTTTTTATATAAAATCAGAGATGATTTATAGTTTATCTTTGAGGTGCACTTCTTATTGTTATAAATTAATGCTTGTTCTATTGTTATAAATAGTGAGGAATTTCTTGCACCACTTAGGGGACAAAGATATCACTTGAGTGAGTGCCTTTTAATGATTATGGTGTAGTTTTGTGAAAGGGACTCCTTTTGTATTTTTTTTAAAATTTGCAATAATGTCTCGATTGAGTTTGGTCCGAAATAAGGAGAAGAGAAAGAAAATAGCAGCAGTTTTGACAGTATGGCTGCAAATGTATGTGATTGTCAATTGGTTCTTAACCATTGCTAATGTGATTTTATCTATTCATGGAGTTAGGCCCAGGATTACATATGAATTGAACTCTTATACAAAGAGAGAATATATTAGGAGGCTTGTTCATAGTAAGGACACTACTTGCAAAAGTGAATTAAGAATGAATAGAAGAGCATTTTGTAAGTTATGTGAGATGCTTGAAAATATTGGGGGTTTAAAACCAATAAGAAATATGCAAGTGGATGAGCAAGTAGGATTATTTTTGCATATTCTTTAAAAAAAAACAGAACTATCCTCACAAACTTTCAGAGGTTAGGAGAGACTATAAGTCACTGCATTCATAAGGTTTTAAATGCGACTATGCACTTGCAAGGTCACTTATTTAAAAAACTTAAGCCTATCCTTGCAGATTGTATAGATGAGTGATGGAAATGGTTCAAGGTAGGAAGTTTATACATTTAATATTCTTTTTCTTAGGTTTAGAGATACATAAAAATTTTATGCCACATATTTTTGTTCTTTTTTAGAATTTCCTTGGAGTGTTGGCTGGGACATACATAAAAAACAAGGTGCCAGCAATTGATCATAATAGATATCGATCTCATAAAGGAGATATTGAGACATGCAATTTATTTATGTCCTTCTTGGATGGGAAGGATCAACAGTTGATGGAAGAGTACTCTGAGATGCAATAAGTAGGAGAAATGGGCTTAAAGTACCACAGGGTAAGATTTTCACAAAATTAGAAATAGTAATTTGGTAGTATCTAGTTCATAAACATCATTTAATTAACTTAGAATTTTTGGGTTTTTAGGTTGTTACTATCTAGTCGACGTTGGATATGCAAATAGTGAGGGATTTCTTACACCATTTAGGGGATAAAGATTTCACTTGAGTGAGTGACGTGGAGGTTGTTAACCAAGAACTGAACAAGAATTTTTTAATATGAAACATGCAACTATTCATAATGTTATTGAGCATTGTTTTGGATTACTTAAATTGCGGTGGGGAATTCTTAGATGTTTATCTTACTATTTAGTTAGAACTTACACCAAATTATCATTGCTTGTTGCTTGCTTCTTAATTTCATCAGAATGGAGCATGAAACAGATCCTTCTGAGGCTGAATTAAGTGAAAGTGATGACAATGAAGACACGGAAGATCATCCAATAATTACAGTTGAACCATCAGAAGCTTGGACATCAATGCATATGAATTTGGCTAAGGAAATGTTTAATACATGGAAGGCTGCAAGACGCTAGTTAGTTAGGTTGTCAGATTATGTTAGGGAACACATTTTTCACTTTAAGATGGACAATATCTGTAGCAACTCTATTTTTTTTGCTAACTGCTAAATTTTTTAGCTGATGAAAGATGCAGATTCTTTGAATATCATTATTGGTTGATGAATCATGGATAATGCCTGTTTTTAGTAATATAATTATGATTTATTTGCACATGAATGTTTGCAATCAATGCTATATGTCCATGTCAAATTGCTGATATGTAAGTAATATAAATCATTTTCAAGCTAGCTTTGAATGTTGAATGGTTATTGAGATGGTTAATTGTGTGGTTAGGACAATGCCAATTGATGATTCAATTCAGCTAATTTTTTTTATGCTTATTAATTTTTGTTTATGATTCAAAACTTGTTTGCTTCTAGGCTACTTGGACTGCTTATAGTAATTAATGTTTATGCACATGTTCATATATGCCCTTTTACTTTGTGATTTTTGTAACAAGTACTAAATCATTTGGTTGTTCATAATGGAAGGAAACAAATCTTCTCAAGTCACTTCAATATTAACAAAAGGAACAAAGAAAAGAAAGTGGAGCATCATTGAAGATCGACCATGTCACGATCCGAACCCAGGGCACGTGATCGACACTAGGGAATGAGAAAACATAAAGCTATTGAATCCCATAGTAAGCCTTAAAAAAATGCAGAATTTTAAAAAAGAACTTTGAAACCCTACAATAAATATTTAAATCACAATACACATTATCAAACTGATTTTTGTTAATATAATTTAAACCATAACATCGTAGTACATAATGTAAACAAACATCAATTATACAATATCATAAGTACATAATACACCCAAATAAAATATTCAGTTAAATAGTTTTCTCTACTGTGATACATTAAAATAAATACAACACAACTAAGTAGACCTATGTAGAATAGCCAATGATGAAGCTACACGACGAAGAGAAGTAGGCCTAATAGAAAAGTCCCAAACTCCTGAAAAAAATATATTGAGGGGAGTCAGACCTTACTGAGTAAGTTAATAAAAGAGATGTACGGTTTGAAAACCTTTTGAAAACTATATAGATGTATCAAAAATAATTTATA